>OY998175.1:81640397-84382780 GCA_963921935.1 Galeruca laticollis | reverse complement strand
CACCAGGCAAAAACAGGGACGGAAAAGCAAACTTTCTTATTAACCTCCCTTCGTCTTTCTCAAATTTAGAGAAACATTTTTCTTGCTCCGTGCTCGTCTAAAACTGCACCCAAATTGTCAGGGACGAATTCTAAATAGGAGTGAAGAAAATGCAGCTTAAGGGACTTGATATTGTAACCAATGCCTAATAAGATCTTTGAACTAGATCTTTGTAGTTTTCCGACTTTTTGTTACCTACAGTACATACATTTTTGAATGCATCGCATGCCCTTTTTCCTTTCTCAAAAGTGTAGTCGTCAAATTTTGATCCTTAAAAAGTTCCCGTATTTGAGGTCCAACGAAGATTCCTTCTTTAAGCTTTGCTTCACTTATACGCAGGAATTTCCGTCTCAAATAAAGGAATAGATTCCTTTCCTGTGCTAAAAGGATGCTTTAAGCCATTTCTGATTGCTAACTAATACGCCATATTTGACTTTTTTCCTTTTTAATGCAGTAGTCAGCTAACTGCTTCTCCAAAACCTCCGGTAAAGCTTGTTTTCTACCCAAAAATATTTTTACGGGGTCCTGTTGTCTTTTACATATCGTTCAATAGTTCCTGAAAATTACAAACTTTGATAAAAAAATTAAACAATAACTAAAAAAGCTAGGCTTACCTTTCGGAACATTGAACGTTTCAGAGGCCATCAGGTACATGTGTTACCTTGTTCCTTACCGCTTTAACAGCCCTTATAATGGCATTTTTATCCCACTCCTTCCTATTTTTATTGCCTCTAGGCATCTGCAAATAGCTTTCGTTGAAATTATTAAAAAAAGTTTTCCTAATATGAGATACCTTATATTAGGAGCACCAAGGTATCTCATATTAGGAACCTCTTGTGAAAATTATTTACATATTTTTTGCTCAAAAATTAATTCAGTTGCCACGCGTTTTATATGTTTAAACATTAAAGCAACTTCAATACAACAAAGCAAATATAAAAAACTTAATTGTTTCATCACGTTTTCAACAAAAAAATCACTTCAAACTGAACACTAATGATTTTTCGGTATGGCACTAATGCGTAAAAACCCCTACCCGTGACGGGTCGTAAGAGCAACTGAAAATAAATCTAGCTGATCTGACATTTGATGTTCCGATGAGTTAGTTTTAGCGGTTGTCGGTAGATGGAGACTCTTACTACGGTATCTCATAATAGGCTCCTATCTCATCTTAGGTCCCTTTCCTCTATCTATATTGATATTCCAAAAATCCCTTATTTCTAAAAACAGTTTTGCAATAAATAATATATGTTCTCTCAATATTTACAATTTCTTTCTTTTGTTACAGTTTACCTTGTAATTGTTGTAATCGCATGCCAAGTAAATGCCCAACAGCAATATTTCCGGGTCCTGCCCAAGGACGTGACAGTGCATGAAGGAAGCGAAGCTATGCTGGAATGCGAAGTTGCTAATTTAGCCGGCCAAGTTCAATGGACCAAAGATGGATTTGCTCTAGGTAAGCCTCTAACAATACCACATTACTATTTATCTCTCTCTCTCTAGGCTGAATTACTTTCCACCCGGTTGCTTCTTGTAATGTTCTGTTAAGATTGAATTCAAAACAAGATTACAGCTGAAAATTTCGAAGGTGTGTGACAAAGATATTTTATCAGATTCTTATGATTTCTACATAAAGGTGAAAAACAAATATTGTAAGTATTATACTAACGTAGGAATCTAATTTTCAATTAAACTTTCGAAACAAAAAACTTGCTTCAACATTTAATTCTTTGATAGCTGAGAACGTTGTGGTTTAAGAGAGTTTCGTGGTTAAACTTAAATAATGGGAAAATTCAGAGCAATTAATACTTGAGAGTGTATCTTTAGTTACTTAAGACTGCTGGGTAGTTAGTCAAAATAAAAGGATTCCCGATAAAAAATGTTATGAATATAGCATTTCAATACACCAATTTAACATTTTTAAATGAGGCGTAGCCTTCTGTTTTCCTCAAAATCACCATGAACCGAACTAAGCGGCTTGACATTCTATTTTAGTTTCAAGACACTGGAAGATGTAAATTGTAATCTCAGCTCGCTTACAGTATTTCTTTTAGTCCTTGAAGTTTAGACTGATCTCTGGAATCAATTATGTAGAAAGAACTGCCAGAACAGAGAAATCAATATTATTACAAAATAAAAATTGGACATGACAAATTTATTTTTTAATATAACGCGTCATATGATGAGTTCACGGTCTAATGAAGAATTTCGATTTTATCTCTCAAAAACGAATAAACTATCCAGCGATATCTTCGATACATCCTTTAAAGAATAGCTCTCGGAATCGTCAATTCATTCTTGATTTTGGGTCTACTGTTAACTTCTGAAACAGCTTGAGCCTACACGTTTATAAATATATTTAGATTGTCTGGTATCTCCTGGAGCTCAATTCTACGGTTTGTCAAAATGATATTGTGGCCTTCGTCGATGTCTCTGGTATAACTATTGTTACGAAACAGCACACTAGTATAGTCCCTGAATCCGACTCTGTCTAAGTCATGTATGAAAGTTAAACTTATGGCGGATGCGCATGGATTTCTTAGAACTGTTAACGATTGTAACTATCTTATCTATAAAATGCCAGAATGCCAATTGTTTTTGTGTAAGCCGCAATCTAGAATTATCTAGTAAAAAAGGGACTAATATATAAAGAGCCAACCTGGGAGAGTTAGTTAGTTCATAAAGTAATCTCCTGATAGAAATAGCGAACAGTAAAGTGTTGATATAAATTAATAATTAAGTTTGTGTGTATATAAATTAAATGTAAGTTAATAGTTAAGTGTATATAAATTAAGTGTTAGTGAGTAGTTTAGTGTTTAAATAAATTCGTAAGTAGCCATACCGTGTGTTCAAAGTTTACCCCACCCGTTTACTGTTTAAATAAATAAAAAAAACATTACATTGGTTTCAGGTGGAGGGTAATATAAATAAATATCTCCGTAAAAATGGCCAAGAGACTAAGCTATTTGAAAGTGAATGAGTTAAGAGCAGAATTGGAAAATCGTGAGTTGGAAACGTCCGGTAAGAAAAGTGAATTAGTAGAAAGACTTAAAGTGGCACTGGAAAATGACGGCTTTGATCCAGAATTATTTTTATTCAATGACGAGGCTTCCACCGTAATCTCGTCAATTTCTGCAATGAAAGAAAAGATTTCAACTAATGTGAAAAACGATATTTCTGCTATGGACGAGAAGATTTCTGCTATGTAGAACGATATTTCTGCAATTATCTTATCATTGAAAAATGACATTGCTGCTGAAGTCGAGAATAAAATTTCGTCTCTAAAATCGGATATTGAGAATAAGATTGCAACGATGAACGAGAAAATAAAATCAGACATGCAGAATAAGATGACAATGATGGAAAATTAGAAGGACGAGAAAATCAAGGAGTTAGAGACAAAGATTGTCGATTTAAGAACACAAGACATTTCAGCAGAAGAAAAGAAGATCGAGATCTGTAAGCCAGAAACACAACCCAAGACAGATTATATTGGCAGTTTTATCCGAGTGAAGGCCCCAACGTTCGATGGAAAGATCTCGGGGACCAATTACGTAAAACAGTTTGAACCATCCGCTAGAGTGAATAATTGGTCCGACAAGGAGAAAGCAGTGAACTTAACCATCGCGCTTCGGGGAGATGCCTTAGATGTACTTCAGACGATACTTCTTGAAGAAACGGCTGACTTTGAGCAGCTGAAAAAGAAGCTGGACATGCGATACGATCACGAACATTTGGAACATTTGTACAGATTACAGCTGAAGAACCGAAGGCGGAAACGTGACGAAGCCCTTCAAGAGTATGAACTGGATATTGCCCGACTAGTTCGATTTGCTTATCCATCAGCACCATATAACATGATGGAATGTTTAGGCATCCAGGCCTTTATTGACAGCTTATGTGACCACGATATGGAGAAGACGCTTCGATTAGCCCATCCTAAAACATTGGTCGATGCATTGACTGCTGCTCTTGAATATGAAGTAGCCTCGATGGCTTCCGGATACAACAAAGGTAGGACCATACAGGAAGAAGGTCACGATGACAGACTTGACCAGATAGTCAACTTGTTGAAAGGTATGGCAGACAAGAAGCCGAAGAAGATCAAATGCCAGAAGTGTGGCGAACTAGAGCACATACGCAGTCCATCTAAGCGCCCCAAAACTCCTGTAACCCAAGAACTCCAGTCACAAGGGATATCAGACAGGGGTGAACATCCAGCTGATGTGAATCACCAAAAAGCCAACTCTTTGCCTAGACGGTCAAGCCCTGTAGACTATTCACAATGCAACAAGTCGACATCTAAGGAATTTGTAGTTTCAAGAATTACAGTAGTCAACGAAGAATGGTCACCCACCTGGATCAGAGAAGATCAGGAGAATTATCCTCACCTGAAGATGATCCGGTAATGGAAGGAAGAAAATCGGCGACATACATGGGAAGAAGTGTCAAGATTTTCACCGACACTCAAGGCATATTGGCACATTGGTTCCGAGATGAAGAGACAGCTAGTTATCCCGAGAGCGAGAGTAGCTGAGGTACTGAAGATGTTACACGACAGTCCATCGGGAGGTAATCTGGTAGTAAATAAAACCCTTCAGCGAGTCCGTGAAAGGTTTTATTGGATGATCAGCTCCGATGATGCGAAGGACTGGTGTAAGAAATGTACGACTTGTGCTACGAGTAATGGATCACATCTCAAGAGAAGGGTACTCATGAAACAGTACAATGTTGGAAGCCCTTTCGAAAGGATTGCCTTAGATATCGCCGGACCATTTCCGACGACAGACAAGGGTGGCAAATACATACTGGTTGTAATGGATTATTTCACAAAGTGGGTGGAAATTTACGCTATCCCGAAACAAGAGGCCACAACTGTCGCGGATGTATTGGTGAAGGAATTTACCAGCTGATATGGAGTACCCCTGGAAATCCACAGTGACCAGGGAAGAAATTTAGAAAGCCATCTATTCCAGGAGATTTACGACAAACTGGGAATGAAGAAGACCAGGACAACAGCATTACATCCACAGTCAGATGGAATGATCGAGAGAATGAACAGGACTATTGGAAAATACCTGTCCAAAGTAGTTTCCAGCCGTCAGTATCGATCTGCCGTCAATGAGTCCACGGGTGAAACACCTGCGAAAGTCCTCTTTGGACGTTAAATGAGGCTTCCTTGTGACCTGGAATTTGGCTGTCGGCCTGGAGAAGATCTAGCAGGAGAAGACTACGTGATCCAATTGAGAAGAAGCCATGAATTAGTTCGAACAAATCTTCAAGTTGCTCGCGACAGAATGAAAAGTCGGTACGACCGAAGGCCACAGAAGGTGGTTTCAAAGAAGGGGACAAAGTATGGTTACACAACCCGACGAGGAGAAAAGGATTTTCTCCAAAATTACAAAAATCTTGGGAAGGTCCATACTTAATCAAGAAAAGGATCAATGATGTTATATATCGCATACGTAAGCTCCCCAACAAAAACCAAAAGTAGTTCACCAAAACCGACTAGCGCCATTCGAAGGAGACCATGACCTAGAGAAAGGAGTAAACCATATTCGAGATGTGTCTGACCCTACATTCGATGAATTTATGGGCGCGTATGGAGGTACCGGGAAAGCTAGATATGGAGTCACTTCAGAACAACGACAAGATTTGTTCACTCTCCCGGAAGATTATTCAGTGGCATACAGCGTCCCCGCCCGTCACAAGAACGCACGAGGGTTGGCATCCGACTTTCGAAAGAAGTTCGGGCAATTAGAAAAACTTGAAGACCAGATTCCAGCCCCTGGTAAGACACTGAAACTGAAACATAATTCGCGGTACGTCTTCTACGTGGTAACTAAAAATGAATTTCAAGATCGATCTACCTACCGCAATGTGTGGAAAGCACTTCGAAACCTCCGAGACCATGTGGTAGAATCCAGCGCGAAGAAACTGGCTATGCCTAAGATAGCGAGTAACCAGTTGAATTGGCAGTCATCAGAAACATGGTAGAGGTTATCGTTCAAGATACCGGTGTCCAGATAGTAATTTGCAGTTACAACCCCCGTTATCAGTATCCGATGAAGACGGTGCCCTGTTACTTCCATAAGATCGGAATGTGTAGAAATGGGGCGAGTTGTCGATTCAAACATCCAGTCTCGGTTACACAAAAGTTCCAAGAGGAACTTCCATTTAAGGAGGGGGTAATGTTACGAAACAGCACACTGGTATAGTCCCTGAATCCGACTCTGTCTAAGCCATGTATGAACGTTAAAATTATGGCGGACGCGCAGGGATTTCTTAGAACTGTTTACGATTATGACTATCTTCTCTAGACATTGTTTCTGTGACCAGTCTTATCTAGTAAATGCTAGAAAGCCAATTGTTTTTGTGTAAGTCGCAATCTAGAATTATCTAGTAAAAAAGGTACTAATATATAAAGAACCGACCTGGGAGAGTTAGTTAGTTGATAAAGTGATTTCGTGATAGAAATAGCGAACAGTAAAGTGTTGATATAAATTAATAATTAAGTTTGTGTGTATATAAATTAAACGTAAGTGAATAGTTAAGTGTATATAAATTAAGTGTTAGTTAGTGTTTAAATAAATTCGTAAGCAGCTATACCGTGTGTTTAAAAATTATCCCTCCCGTTTACTGTTTAAATAAATAAGAAAAACGTTACACTATTTTTTTGTTCGCACCACCCACGCTTCAATTCAGTAATCCAGTAAATATTTGTCAATTTTGCTTGTGCAGAATCTGGATAACTAAAATCAAGTCAAGCTTTCGTTTCAAATGTGTTTCCCCGCATCAAAAGGCAATGTTTTATTAACACGAGATTATTTTTTGTTTTGGAAATAGAAAATAGTTTTTCCTATAAAATCACTGTATCTTTTGAATCAAACGTTAGATCGTAATAAGGAAATTTTTACAACTTTACATGTAGTTAACAATCACTAAGAGAATATTAATTCTGTATTTGTTGCGTCATCTGTTATCAGACACTTATCAACGAATGTATTAGATATTATATATTATTTCTGATACTGTTTTAATAATCAATAGGCACATGCCATCCACGTGCGTAAAATTTTTAATGCAAAGAAATACAGTCTCTCTTGTAAGTCCCTCACAAAAACCAACTGTTTCCGAAATTTTAGTTACATTAATTGTATTTTCTGTCCTTCAGAAAACCAGTCTTTTATTTTGCCATTATACGACTTGAAAATCAAATAACATTCTCAGTAGGAATATATGTTGAAATTTTGAATCCAATTTTCATGATTCGACTCCAATTATTTTGTGAAGTGTATCATAATATACTTCAATTTTAGTCAGAAGTAAGCCACAAATACGGTGTGTACGAAGGAATTAGACGATTTGAAACCGGATTGATATACGCAACCCACGCAACTACTCTTGTATACAAGAGTCTACAAATTCCTTCGGTAAACTTAATTTGCTAGTTAATTGGTGCGTCACAGGAGCGGCCTAAGAATCCAAACCTGTTTCACATTGTTGAATAATGTTTCTACGGAACGGAAAAAATTGTGATACTTTTTTCATAATTTTGAACCATAAATGTTGGAAGATTAGTGCAAATGAGACGTTAATTCAATTAAAAAAACAGAAATTAAATTAATTATTTTTGCCGCTTCATCCATAACTGATTTTAAATTTGACGGCATTTGCTTTATCGCAAGTGCTTGTCTATGCAGGATACAATGGCTGCAACTACAATTAGGCGCCTTATATTTTATTAGTGATACTGTTATCGTCTTAATTGTTCGGTACCAATTTCTCCAAGTTTCCTTTGATGGGGCCAAGATGACATATTATTTGAAACGATACTGGGCGATAAACAATTAAGACGTATGCGAACGGCACTCTTGTTTTGGTTGGAGAGCTAAGAGTCGTGGGTTTATTTTAGGAAAGTTAATCAACCGGATAGGTAATTAATGGGCGCCAGAAATTTTAATTCACAGGAAAAATTTCAAAAACTGCGATAAGAGAGAGAAATTATAAAAAGTGAGGTATTTTCGGTAATGTGCCTGTGGAGGTTAGGGAAGTACTCACTAAAACGTGGTTTATTATGTTAACCAGTTTATTAACATGTTTGACCAGCGTCAGTGAACAGAACATCAAAAAATTTACAATATGGGTACATGCATAACCGGGTACCGCAAAAATATTAATATATACATAAAAACAATAAAACAAATTATCACTCAACACTACACGGTAATTGTTCGAGGAATCAATAGTCTCCAAGGAACAACAAATATACAAATCAAATTTATATAAATACACAAATGATAAATGTCGCGGAGTTTGCGAACAAAAAAATTAGTTTATTGATGATATTATTTTCCGTTTATTCAAAAAAGAAAATGTAGGATAATATTATACTACTGAATTACTCGACAACAAAAAAACACATGGGCTTTTTGGAAGTTACGTCAATATAAGGGATCGGAAAATAATTTAATCTAGATTAGACGTGCACGCCGAATTTCTTAACGATTATTCTATAAGACAGCATAAAACGTAAGAGTTCTTTAAAACAATGTCAATATTAGTAATAAATAAACTCGTTTTCATAATAAAATACTTCTGATACCGTATGGTTCTTTCGCTAAAGAAATGGCGTGACACTAAATTAGTGTTTTCACCATCGACTAAGAAAAGGTGCGATTTCTTCCAGGTAGGAGAGATACAAAATAATCTTTAACGATACCTGAGTCCAACAGTCTCCAGCCAATCACCACAATACTATTCAGGTGACGACACTTGCATCAACGCCGGAGGCGTGGTTTCTCGATTAGGTCGATTTAAAAATTTAGGACAGTACTTGTAATAAGTAATTTTCATAAAATACGAGGTGTGTCTATATGAAAAATAAATTTCTGTTTTCTACTGTTCCTCCGTTTTAGTCAAAATATCAATAATTTCGACATATAAGCCTGTCCGTTTTTCGAAGAGAAAAACAACTAAATTCCTGGCTAATACCACGCTGAATATTGAAATACATCCCCTTCGAAGAACGTGACATTTATCGACACTTTTGTCGATACAGACATCTGTGGTGATTCACAACCGCAAGGAGAAGGGTACACTGACCGGTCTCGACCTTCTTGGGTCTCTTCAAGAGTGCCGTAATACCTTCTAGTTCAGAGCCTCTAATTTGAACTGAAGATTCCGTCCTCCCACAACCTCTACTTTGCTCGTGTGGTTACACACTTGCGAGAAGTAGTCAGCTGGCGTCATCTTCACCTTCAATTGCGATCCACCACCTCAGATAATTATTCGACCGTATAAGACGTATGAAGTAAAATAAATTGAAATTTTAATAAAAATGTTGACCAAAAAGGAAGTGCAGTAGAAAATCGAAATTAATTTTTCATATAGATTTCTTTAACTGACAGTTTTTTTATTGTGAATCTTGGGATAGAATTTTTGCGTTATGAAAATCAAACTCATGTTTGTGGAGAGATGTGGAAGTATTTTTAGTATATTTATGGCTATTTAATATGTTTTCAAATGTCTGTGTGGTCAGTCCTATGTATTTTTTGGGCAGTATAGGCAGGGTATTGAACATATAACATTTGATTTTTTTGTGGTTTTCATTTTACTTTTAAAAAGTTAATCTTACAAATATTTAGAAGGCTGTCCAAGTATTGTCGGTTACCTGTCTTTAAACGGAAATAGTGCTTTCGACACCTTTCAAGTTTTCGATAAATTTTCGAATAGCAATCCTTTTTTGTTCATACTTCTTACTGACGAGACAACACCCCCTAACTACTCTCCGAACTCGAACTCTGGAGATACCGACAACATCTAATAATGTCTTATGACACACCTGTTTTTTGAACTTCTGACTAGCTGATTTTTTCATAAAATATTGCCATTTGCGTTTTGGTTGAATTCTTGCGTAGAAGTTCCGATGGAAATCATAAACTTCTTGCGCTGTTAATTTCTTACACTTATAGGTTTCTCCATCGTGATTGCATCTAGAATATGGTGGTACATTCTTTGGCTTATGCCTAAGGCAATAAAATATTTTTAGTTTTGCTTTATATTAAAACTTCTAAAACATACCTGCTACGTTTGGCTATTTCTCTTTTATATTTGGATTTATAGGCCATATTCATTTAAGTGCACATAATAGTAACTTACTAGCTAACCTATCAACAACACAGTATTAAAAAATGCGTTTTTTATGACCAATTTTCATAAATTAAACTAGCCAACAATGACAACTCACAGTGAATAAAATCCGACATGTCTAAAAATTAATGTCAACTGTGAGTCAGTCAACCCGCAATGGATTATTCCTATTGATCAGGTATTATGATTTCGTAGTATGCCTGGATAAGACCAGTTTTGCTTTGATGGCAATATGTCAAATTAAAAATTAAACTGGATATAGGTAGCAGGACCGTCAAGCTGCCCCCCCCCCCCCCGGTTAGATTTTTTCTACCAAAATGCTAGCACACATAAAGGGCACCTAGCACAACCTAGCACAACAATTTTTATAGCTAGCACACCAACAGCTCACAATAAAAATGCTTTTGAATTCGCGTGGGGCCAGGTTAACGCTAGCCCCCCCCCGGTTGGAATTTTTTCGCCAAAATGCTAGCACAGATAAAGGATACCTAGCACAACCTAGCACACCATTTTTTATAGCTAGCACACCAACAGCTTACAATAAAAATGCTTTGGAATGCGGGTGGGGCCAGGTTAACGCTAGCTACCTCCGGTCGGAATTTTTTCGCCAAAATGCTACCACAAACGAAGGACACCTATCACAATCTAGCACACCATTTTTTATAGCTAGCACAGCAACTACACTTTTAATTCTGGGGAGTGGGACGGAGGTCAGTGAAATAACGCTATACTTACTCGATGAATAAATAAATGGATAAATGAATAGGTTGAATATATATGTAAAACGGCTGGTTTAATTGTTTCTTACTGTAGTTACGAAAAATTTTCGGAATATTCCACTCATATGGTGAAAATTCCAAATGAAGCAGGATCTTTTCGGAGATAGCTCTCCGGCAGTGCCGATAATTTCCCTTTTAAGTCCGTATCTAAGTAACGTCTAAGTAACAATTGTTGTTATTATCATAATTTTAATTTAAAATATCATAAAAATGTCACGGTTTGAAAACGATTCTTCAAGTTTAATCCAAAAATAAGTGATTGAAAATGAACCAAAAAGGGTAATTAAATACCATGTAATGAATGTTGTTTAAATAATATAAATTTCGCATTAATACAGTTTTATGTCGTCTAATCGAGAAATATTGTATCGAATTACACTCATGAAAATAGTTAGATCATTAGTTTTACTTATATCGTCCATGTTACTTGTAATATTATTAGAAAGAATACATATTATTACAACCATCAGCCCTTCGGGGAAACCCTTTCTTAACCCAAACATCTGATTCGGCCAGTTTGGATGTACCTACAAGAATTTTATTTACTCTTAAGACCAATAAAAACGGCATTATAAAAATGATTCAAATTTTAATGATAACTTGGTTTAACGACCCTTTTAAAAAGTCCGATGAGATCTTCAGATGGATTATACCTAGTTTTTAGAAAAATAAGAACACCTATGTCATCAATTTTGCTGCCTTCCATTTAATACCTATATTGTAAGAAAGCAAAAAAATGTATGCGTCAGTCCAAAACTAACAGCGTCAAAAGTGAAACTTTTCATGTAATTCAAAAACTGTCAATGAGTGTACAAAAAAATACATTGCAGCAAAGAAAAATTGACAGGAAATTATAATAAAAATGATTTATAATAAAAATCAAGAAAAATCTACGGACTATCCCGAATTAATTACTACGGAAGTTTCACTTGTACGTACTATTATTTACATATACATAAAACTATATACATATACGTACAAGTGAAACTTCCGTAGTAATTAATTCGGGATAGTCCGTAGATTTTTCTTGATTTTTATTATAAATCATTTTTATTATAATTTCCAGTCAATTTTTCTTTGCTGCAATGTATTTTTTTGTACACTCATTGACAGTTTTTGAATTACATGAAAAGTTTCACTTTTGACGCTGTTAGTTTTGGACTGACGCATACATTTTTTGTATCTTCATTGACAATAACTGAGAATAAAAACAATATTAAAAAATTTTTAATATGAAATAATTTAATAGACATATACACACATATATATATATATATATATATATATATATATATATATATATATTACATAAACATTCTACATTAAGAAAAGAACTATATAAGTAATTAATATGACTTATGTTAATGAATCACAGATTCAAATATCTTTATCTGCACTGTCATTTTTATTTGGCAAAATAGAAATAATTGGCTGATGATAGCTAAAGTAGGATGCAAATACTTCAGATCTCAATGAATTCAAGTGTCTTGAAAAAACAGCATCCAAGCAAGTTCCATATCTTGTTGTTGAAATATGAATGTCATTGTTTATATTTAATTGTAATTTATCATATAAAAATGAAATGAGTGGTTCTGAACTTTTGTCACTAAAATTTACATTAAAATCTCCAGCTAAGATCATTGGAATCTTATCTTTTTCTGATTTAGCTTCGGATGCATGTGGTATAGTATATATTAATAATTTGTTGAAGATAAACTCGATAATTTCATTAATTTTTTGTTTCGGATAAATATATATTGATATAATAATTATAGATAATTATTTTGCAGTTGTACATATTACTGCACACAAATCACCGACACTTAATTCTTGTGATCTTTCTAGATTTTCAGCATCATACGGTGATGAATGATTGTTATCAGTTAATTCTAATGTATTATTACTATCTGAATTTTTCTGAAATATTGCAACCCCTCCAGCTCTTCTTTGTCGTCTTTTATATTTAATAACACATCTAAAATTTGGAATTTCTATATTTTCATCATCGTTCATCCATGTTTCAGATAACAATAATATATCACAATTTTGTAGGACTTGATCCTTCAGATCTAACTTATGAGCTCGTAAGCTTTGGCAATTGAATGTATAAATAGACAGTCCTTCTGCTTCTTTAATCATATCAACTATATGTTGATCTATTGTTATCGAACTTTTAGTTTCTAATCTTTCTAACTCTTTTCTTACTGCTAAAGTAGAAGGGGTATTTCGACGTCCATTATAGAATTTAAAATCGTTATTTGGTGTGACAATAAATATTTTTTCTAAAGTTGTGGCTCTTGATAATGCAACATACACTAATTGTTGTAAAAAAGCAGCTATTTCCACTTCACCTCCATAAATTCGTTGTTTCGATAAATGGTTGTAATAATCTTCATTATTTGAAATTTGTATATCATATACTCCTTCTCCACATATAAATTCTTTAAAATTGTCCCAATGATCGTGAATAAATTTCACTATTATTAATCGTATCAAATAATGAAATTTTTGAGTTGAAAAAATAAAATAAGACAAACATCTGAACAAGCAATTTCCATCGCCAACGACTGAAATTGAAGTTTTTTGTCCATTCATTTTCATTTATCAAAAAATAATTTTAAATACACATACACGATGCGCGTTGGTCTCAATGCGGAAAGTAGGAGATAACACAGTTTATGCTTAAACTTTAATGAGTACAGAACTTATCTGTACGGACAAGTATACCTGTTTATTTCCTTTTTCAATATATTTCAATACTCTTGTTACGTTTTATTACATATTTTTTTGAAAATAATACAAATAAATACACAATGCAAAGAAATTTCCTAGTTTTTATCGCCTTAATTTTAAAGGTAAACAATTTCTATATTAATTTCGCACTGGATTATACCAATATCGGCAGAAATTATTAAGCGCTTTTGGTATCCTTTTCCCCCCGAATGCGTTCTCACTTTATCGTTCGCGCAGCGAAGTGGTGATTGATAAACGGAATAACATGATCGCCATCAATAAACAATGCCCTGCGACTATTCTCGGCGTCTCCTCTTTGTGCGAATCTTCGTTAATTTTTTCCGCCTCTCTCACAAGGAGTTTAACAGTTTTGTTAGCTCGACGAGTTAACTCTCATGACAAAACGCTAGTGTCCCATAAAAAGTTTCACTTCAAAAATTAGTCCACTTTCTTTAGTCCGCCAACTTTGGTGATCCGCCATGTTGAATTTAGAATGACGTCACATACCTAAGCATGGATTGGCATGCAAACTAGACGTATATACAGAATTTAAAATCAATCGGTTGAAGATATCTGCTTCAAAACTGAGTTGCAAGATTGCAACCGAACAAACATACATTGCCAGTTACATACTAAAAACTTTGAAAAATACATAGTAGTGTTGGTGTCTTATGATATGCCACAGAAATATTCGAAGCTCTGATTAACCGGCTCTAATAATTAAAAGCTGCTTGTTCTAAGTTAACTTGGGAATTTAAAAAAAATCTGATAGTGAAATGAAAAATTTATGTTATCATTACAATGGTTAATTAACCATCAACTTCGGCAATACATATTCTGGCAAATATAAATATAAAGTTTGAGTGTTTCTTTTAAATAAGGACTACAGTGAACCACTATCAGTCTAAAACATTTATTCTCAATATATTGGAACATTTTTAGGGATCTCAGCCGCCCCTTCCCAGATTGCACAACTTTGTCCAAAGTACATATCCAACACGGCTTCACTTTTTTAGACATTTATTTATCCAATATGTCTGTACGCAAACGTTTGTCGTTGCCTTTTTTATAGTGTGACGTAATTTGCAACTTATTCGTGCACGAATTGTTTCTGATTCCGTGACTAAATATTTGAATTTAATTATTTTGTTCTATTAAAATTACTATTATTTTAACAAAATAATTTTCAAAAGTGAAGGTTTTTTGTATTCTTTCGTTTTTTAGCATTAATTGAAAATAAATAGGTAATTAATAATTAATCAAATACCCTGCTAGATGGGAAAATATAGATATCACGCACAATCTGGCAACATCTGTTTAGGGGCCATTTTTTATAGGAAAATGATGTTTAGGGACAATACATCCAACATTTTCATTCATTCGTGTAACCATAGCATTATTTTGCAGACGCCCCCCACCCCCTGAATTTAAAAGCATTGTTGATGTACTAGCTATTAAAAATTTTGTGCTGGGTTGTGCTAGGTGTCTTTTCTTTGTGTTAGTATTTTGGCGAAAAAAATCCAACCGGAGTGGGCTAGCGTTAACCTGGCCCCACCCGAATTCCAAAGCTTTTTTATTGTAAGCTGTTGGTGTGCTAGCTATAAAAAATGGTGTGATAGGTGTCCTTTATCTGTGCTAGCATTTTGGCGAAAAAATTCCAACCGGGGGGGCTAGCGTTAACCTGGCCCCACCCGAATTCAAGAGCATTTTTATTGTAAGCTGTTGGTGTGCTAGCTATAAAAAATGGTGTGCTAGGTTGTGCTAGGTGTCCTTTATCTGTGCTATCATTTTGGTGACAAAATTCCAACCGGGGCGGAGGCTAGCGTTAACCTGGCCCCACCCGAATTCCAAAGCTTTTTTATTGTAAGCTGTTGGTGTGCTAGCTATAAAAAATGGTGTGCTAGGTTGTGCTAGGTGTCCTTTATCTGTGCTATCATTTTGGTGACAATATTCCAACCGGGGCGGAGGCTAGCGTTAACCTGGCCCCACCCGAATTCAAAAGCATTTTTATTGTGAGCTGTTGGTGTGCTAGCTATAAAAATTGTTGTGCTAGGTTGTGCTAGGTGTCCTTTATGTGTGCTAGCATTTTGGTAACAAAAATCTAACCGGGGGGGGGCAGCTTGACGGAGCTATAGGTAGCTGATTTTGTTACATGAAAAACTTCTGTCATTCTGACGATGATATTTAGTAATATGGAAATAATTGTGCAAGTTTTTAGAATATTTATCATTATTTTGTGGAATTCTTTAGAAACAGTTTCATTTAAAGAAAGTATCGCTTGAACGTCTAAGTTAATATCAAAATATTCAACGATGTATTCCTGCAATTAATCTATCAAATAAAAAATAGTTTTCTTGAATTGGCGTAAATTCCAATTACAAAACGAAGAGATAATAATCAGTCTGGCAGTTTGAGAAACTAGTATAAAGAGCATTCAAATTATGTAATGGTTAGAACGGAATGGCACATCAATAAGATTGAGGAAGGATTGTAGCTGCAGTATTTTTTGATTTGTTGAAAACAGGGTATTGTAAGCACAACTGTTTTGTTAACAGAAAATATTTCAAGACGATATTCATTAATTTTCTTCATTACAAATGAATATTAAATACAGTTTTATTGTACAAAAGGATACTATTTATGTATCAAAATGTGAAAGCATTTTTTATGGAACCTGGTAACAGATATCAAACTCACAGTGTTGAACACCCTTCCATAAAATTATTTTCTGCATCCGTGTAATTTTTTATGCTTAGTCCCCGACGAGCGATTTAAATGTCATAAAAAAAATTATGTTCATATTTGAATGACTCTCATAAAGTTAAGAACAAATATTTCTAAGGGTGCTCAATTTAAAACCCCACGCGGAACTCATTGTACATTGTCCTGGCTTTCTTAGTTTGTCACTGGGCTTATTATTAATGATATTCAGGAGACATCTACCTGTCTACAACCGCTACAAAGGTTAATATCGCCTCCACGAGGACACCGTACATAAACAAAAGAATAGTAAGTTCACTCGACGTCGGCTCTTCGATGTAACGCTGTTAAAGGCTTTCCGAAAAACGATCGTAAAATCGCACGTGTCTGGAGTATACAGGGGTCGCGCGAATTTCTACCGTCATAGCTTGTTGATTTATAAATTGAGTGTTTGGTACGGGGGCTAATAAAATGTACATTGTTAGAAAACTATTTCAAAAAACGTTAGGTATTGTTTTGTTATGCAGGGTACGTTTTAGTATTTAATAGGGAATATAAAATTACTCATAAGAAATAAACTAGAATCATCGATTAAAATAGCTTTTATTACATTATATAAATAAAATAATTCATCAAAAATGTACAAATATAGAACCTCGATAAGATAAAGACCGAGGGAGACGTTAAATAATTTGAGTTATTGAGGTTTCTATTTACTAAGGGCCTAAGTTAAGGAATATTTATTGGTTTATATTTTTACTTACGGAGGTCCGTTTATGAGCTTTGTTCAGGAATTATAGAGATAGACGGCTGCAAGCTAATGATACAAATAAGTTACTGTACTGAGCCATTTGGTAAACACGTGTTAATTCATTTCAAATGACGACTTATTGATAGATGATTCAAGTTACAAAGGTCGTCGTCGTTACAACTTTGAGTTACTGACGTGCGATGCCCAAATTATTCGTTTAAGTTATAGAGGGTTCGTATTTTAAGTAAAGGAGGTTTTGGACTCAGAGGGGAAAGGAGCACAAAATTTTATGAATTTATAGAGGTTATTATGTTATCGAGGTTTAAGTTATCAAGGTTCTACGTATATAAATACTTAGAATAAATCAAATCCTCATGTATACATTACAATATAAAAATAGGAACAACTATATATTTACAATAGTTAAAAATTATACCAGATTCTATAAGATTCTTTAGAATTTGTTTTGCATATAAGTACAATATTGAATAATAACATATAGGTAAGAATGTAATCCTAAACCAAACTTATGAAGCAAAGCAAAAAGGAATAATTACAAATTTTGTAATATTTGTAATTTTGTATTGGGTTTATAAGATTTTTTAAGTTTTATTTCACGATTTGCAAATTTCATTGTGTAATATAAACGCACTCTTGTATAAAGAGATAAGAAATAACTTAAAGGAAACTTTTTACAAGGATGCGTAAATGATCTTTTAACGTCGCTCCGATAGAATTTTTACATGCTAATTTATTGAAGTTAACTACAAATATATCTTCAAGCTGGGTAACATATCCAACAAAATTCTGGCTAGGTACATTGAGCCCACAAAATGGAAAATTAGTATTGCAGACATAGGCTTTTGTCTGAGAAAAAATGGTTGTTTCTTTTCTTAAGGTATTTCTTTCATTAAAAGCAATACATATGTCGCAGGAATGTTGCTGCATACATTTTTTTAATAAATAACCAGTAACGTAAACTAACGCGTTGTCATCGGTACTGTTTAGATTCTTGTAATCAGTTGTAAAGACTTTCAAAGGATTTGATGGTTCTATTGACGGTAAAATGAGATCTTTACAGTTTTCTACCAAGTCTGGAGTAATATTTAACAACAATTCATTAATGTCATTAGTGCAGTTGGCGCCGTCAACATGGTCTCAATACTTCAGAGTAAACAACTTTTTGAATGCTCTAGAAAACTGTATAGGCGTAGGGTTTCTTGAATTACCACAACAGTTTCTAACTTGCCCACAAAAGTTTTCAAGGCAGTCTTGGTTTAAATTTCTTGTCAGTAATTAGGTGTAACCCTTTTGATTTTAATATACCCCAAAGGGCTTTAACTGATTTTATTGTAAGCCTCTACCCAAATATAAATTTCATTTTATTTGTTAAATTTTTTCCTTCACGGACATTTTTCAGTAAAGTTTCAAATTCTTCCATTAGCTGAAACTGTTGTTGGGTACCCATGAATGCATTGAAATTATTTAAATGGCACGAATTTAATAAATCGAAAACATCATTCATTGTTTTAATGAATTTAGCAGTTACTTTGGCATCTGCAGGCAAAAGTTTAAAATCAATGTACGTATTAAGAGCAACTGCAACAGAATGACTAAAAATCTGAGAAGCATATTTTACTTTCATTTTCTGAAAATTATTTGGAAACATATGCTCGTCAGTTAATTTTGGACAGAGTCTAAATTCCTTTTTTTTCTTGATTGTAAAATGTATCCAAATACATTTTATTGGTATTTCCTTCTGGTAACTCAAACAAGTAAGAAAAAAAATTGTTCCTAGTAGATTTAAGCAAGTGTGGCACGTCAAAAAAGTAAACAAGCTTGATATTATCTACGTAAAAAAACATTGTCTGTGCTTAATTTAAGGTAGCTTTTAACTAATGTTTGGAAGTTAGAACCCTGATCAGACACCACACCTAGCACATTTAGACAGATAACACGTAACTTTCTAACTGTTTCGAACAAAATGTCTTTTATTTCATTTGAAGGCGTCGTTGATTTATAAAAGAAGTAGGCAAGCTATTGTTTCCAGCTGCTTGATACACCCCGTGCCATAACATCTAATGCACTAGTTGCTGGTTCGGATTCGTTTTCTGCTGAAAGTGATTCTTGGAAGCCTACTATTTTATCCTTTGATAAATCATAAAATAAATGAGTTTTCAATGACATCTCATCAAGGCATATAATGCAATCTTTTTCTTTATCACTTCATAGTAGAGATCAATGATCAATAAGGCGAAAAATAAATTCGTTAAAGCCTGGGTTTACTTCCCAAGGGCGGGTAAACCGGTTGAGCGTGCTTTTGGAAGGTAACCGATACAAAGTAGAAAATTTCTTGTATGTTTTAGGTCTTAAAAGTAAACGCTCAAAGCAAACTTTTTAAAATCGTCTGTGTATCTACAACCTTTAGGTGATTAATTTAATAAACTTATCTGAGACGTTAGAAGTTTGCAGGCATCTTCTGAGTAGTTAGTTTCCAAATATTTGGAAATATCTTCAAACGATATTCCGGTTTCCAACTTTCTTGAACATTGAGCAGGCACAGTTGATTTTTTCAAACACTTTATCTCCTCTTTCAACACTTTTTCGAGGAGTATTGGCCGTAAGCGTCATTGAGGTCTGTGAATGTTGATCTAAAACAAATCAAAAGTTCTATAAAGGATTAAACTTTCGCCACCACTTTTAAATGAGTATTACTTATTAACCACGAAATCATAATAGACGTAAAAATAAAAAATGTTTAATTTAAATCATTCATAGCATAGATTTTAGAAATGTATCTAGCTATAAAAAAAAATACCTCTGGTAACCACAGAAGCTAGAGTAGAAATATCGTTACCACTTTCAACATTTTCTGAAAAAAATTCGCCTTCTGTTTGAACATAAACATCTTGATATTTCATATCGTCTGAAAAATAAAATTGCTATAAAATACTCAACTTACATATATTTATTTTATCCAAAACACGCCATCGATAAGTATAATAACATACCTTCACTGTGCAGCATTGTCTTAAAATGAGTTTGAACTGCGACTTCCTTCAAAGTTGTACCGCCATCTAAAAATTTTGCAAATTATTTCAAATAACTAGTTAGAAAGGACAAGACAAAATTCTATTGTCAGAAGTATTGTTTAGGTACTAAAAATTTTGGGAACTTACTATTTTTTTGCAAATTCAAGGACGGAACTCCATTATATTGCAGATTTGTTCTGCTATTACTGCACATATAATATTCTTGGGAAAAGTGTCTATCGCACACTCTTAATGTTTTGTTGCATTGTTCTGCGTTCAAATTGGCATACCTGTGACAATCAACAAAGCCTATAGTCTATTTGAAAATCAAGAGAGAGTAAATTCCCAGAAATGTTTTGCAGTTATCAGTGTTAAAGGCAGTAAACCATAGACGTGCGTTTTCAAAATTAAATTAATATGGAAATAGAAATATTTAATTTGTTTTAGTTATTTATACCTAGATTACCAATTTTAGATAGATAAACATAATTCGTAAGTAGTAATTTAATTTGGGTAAAATGAAGAAAAAGTCAATATTATTTTAGGCATTTTGTTTTAGGCATATGTTTATTTATAAAATATGTATATAATATGTACAGATAATTACAATTATTTATAAATTAATATGAGGAGCTAAAAAAACAATTAAGTAGGTATATGAGAAAAACAAAACCAACCGCAAGGATAAAATTTGACGAGCAACATGCAAAAAATACGACAATATTAAATCTTAAAAAATTAAAATCTAAAAATAAAATTAAAGTACATAAATTAATAATTTTAAAGTTATGGCTTCTCGCACTCTGTGTCAGAAGATTCACCATCTGATTCTAGAGAAATTACAATGGGCTCTATAGTAATATCAATTATGTTATCTAGCTCCCACATTTTTTTTTTCTATTTCTGTAACGTGTCTAATACATTTTTGCCAATTTTCACTTGTTACTTCAGATATTGCCTTATTGAAGAGATTTTTAACATCTGATAATTTAAAAGTCGTGTTATTTCTGGCAACATAACCTTTAACTTGAGCCCATATTAATTCTATCGGATTCATCTCACAATGGTAGGGTGGTAAACGAAGGATTTCAATTTCTCGTTTTTTGGCTATCTCCTCAATATTATATTTTTTATAATTTTGCTTATGTTTTTTAGCAATAGTTAACAATTCTGCCCTCAGCATTGTATTGTCAAAGGCTAAATTTTTAGAAGATAACCATTTTGCAATTTCATCCTTTTTCCATTTAGTGGTTGGTAAAGGTTCAAGTAATCTGGAGTGGTAACTTGCATTGTCCATTATAATAACCGATCCTTTTGGTATGAATTGAATCATCTGTTCAAAATATTCCTCAAACACGTCTCCATTCATTTCTTCGTGATAATCAACGGTTTTTTTTTATTCAAATAAGAGTAAACCATTCTCAAGAAAACCGTTTGTACTGCCTATATGACAAATAATTAATCTTTTACCTTTTCCTATAGGTTCCTTAAAACCAGTAGTATATCCTTCTAGAAAAGCTTGATGGGATGATTTTATATTTTTGTCTTTCCAAACTCTTCCTACACAATGTCCTTCATTAACCCATGTTTCATCTAAATAATAAATGTTTTTATTTTGAGCTTTAACTTGTTGTATTCTTCTGAGGTACTGTCTTCTCCAACATACAATTTCTTCAGAATCAATTATCATTGAGTGTCTGCCCATTTTTTCAAATTTAAAGTTTAACTCATGTAACACTTTCCATAGTTTATCCCGGCTTATTGTGGGTAAATCAACATCATTCGTAATGGCTTGCAAAACTTTATCTATAGTTGGTATTTGCTTGTTTATAAAAAATGAGTGAACAAGCTTACGAATAGCATTTTTAAAAAACTCGTCCACGTTGACTTTTAATAGTTTTGGTCTACCTGGTTTCGGCTTTGGTGAGGTTACTCCACCTGATTTTTCCTCCTTTAGAACTCTATATATTGTAGATTTTCCATATCCCATTGCCTTAGATGTTGTTTCAACTACACTGTCAATAGTGTTTGAGGGATTTTGATGTTTAAAATAGTGGTACACATTCACTACAGCACTCTTTTCATTGAGCGATAAATGGTTTAGTTTTAATTTTTTCACTGGCGTATACTCACAAACTGCTTCCATTTTTAGTCACTACTATTTGTCACGTTTATCGAAAATCAAATAACTGCATTTCTAGAAACTTAAGCACTATTTAAGTCAAAATATCTGTCATTAGAAGCGGTCGGCGGGCGTAATTTCGGCCGGTAATCCCTTGGCCTACCTGCATAAATCAAAGGGTACCATTTATGACAGGGGTAATTTCGGCCGAGGGGTTGATGTTTACGATGAGATTAAAATATTGGTAATTACGCTTAATAGTTTCTGTAAAATATTAGTTGTGTATTTATTTGGAAATACCTAATCCTGTGTACCTGTCGGAAATACCTTTAATTTACTTATCTCTTTATTCTAATAACTATGTTGTACCTACTTAAGATTATTCCTTTAAATGTATAAAATTCACAAATAACAGGTATAAAATTATTATAGCTAGTCAGTATTATAACTTATCTTTAAGTCGATAGAAAGCATAAAATATATTATTTGTATACGATGGCATCAGTTTCAGTAATTAAGAGTTCACGCGGTTGTGACTTACTAGTTGTAGAAAAGTTTCAGTTTTGTAAACAGGACGTATTAAAAAGTGGTGAA
Organism: Galeruca laticollis; assembly: GCA_963921935.1. NCBI lineage: Eukaryota > Metazoa > Arthropoda > Insecta > Coleoptera > Chrysomelidae > Galeruca > Galeruca laticollis. Next base: position 84,359,878 of record OY998175.1, on the reverse strand, counting down.
GTACGTTGGAGGTGTATAAAGAAAAATTTAAGATGTTTAGCCAAACTGTACACTGTTGGTGCGGAATACACAGTTACTAGAAGTGAATTAATCCACAACCACGAGTCCGATGAAACTACGTTGGAGAGAAAAATAGTGACGACTTCATGCAAGCGCAAAGCTGAGGAAGACATATCGGAGAAACCTTCAAAAATTATTAAAAGCGTTCTTTCAAATCATTTGCCTGAGAATTTGTCATCGATAGATGTCAGTCTAATAAGAAGAAATTTGTACAACAGCCGCCGTAAGCTCTTACCAGCCCTGCCTAAGGATATTCACGATGTACATTCTGTACTCGATAGTTATGGACCGAAAACCACAACAGGTGAAAATTTTTTGTTTATTAACAGCACAGCTGATAATATCATTGTTTTTTCTTGCCATACAAATATAATAAGTTTATGTAAAATGAAAGATTTTTACATGGATGGCACATTTTCTTATTGTACAAAATATTTTTATCAGTTATTTACCATCCATGGACTGGAAAATGGGCATTATGTTCCTCTTTTGTATTGTCTGTTGCCCAATAAGACCAGTGACACATATATGAGACTTTTTCTGTTGGTAAAATCTAAAATTTTTGAACTTTATAATATTGTTTTTGAACCGAAGGAGGTATTTGTGGATTTTGAAATCGCAATTCATAACGCATTAAAAGTTGTCTTTCCCAAAACCAAACTAAATGGTTGTAGATTCCACTTGCACCAGGCGTGGTATAGGAAAATACAATCATTAGGGTTAACCCAAATGTATAAAGATAAAAACTGCGAGGAAAGCAAATGGCTTACTCATACTTTTGGGCTAACTTATTTAGACCCCTCTGAAGTTGAAGATTGTTTCATATTTGATCTCATGTCATACAAACCGGACCATAAACTTATAGATAAATACGCAGACTATTTATTAGAAAACTACATAGCGCCAGAATCTCATTTTCCACCAAATATATGGGCATATGAAAACCCATCATTTAAAAGAACCACAAATGCCTGCGAATCATTCCATTCGCACTTTAATTCTAGTTTTTATTCAAGTCACCCTTCTATATTTATTTTTATAGAAAAATTAAAAGATTGTCAGATCGATGCATATTTAAAAATAAAAAATTTAAATATTCCAACAAAAATTAAAGACAAACAAGTAAAAAACAAACTAAAATTTATCGAAAACATGGTAAATATGCTTCGATCTGACAATATTTCTAGAATTAATTTCGTTAAATCTGTATCACATCAAAACGTTTTTTAAAAATTTATAGTTTACCTAAGTTATAGAAATAAGTTGATGTAATAATTTTATTGAAATAAAGAAATATTTTAATATAAAGCATTCTGTTATTTTATTTGATTTGCGGCCGAAAATACCTATGAGATAAGTAAGCAACTTAAAACCTCCGGCCGAATTTACCTACCGGCTTTTAGTACCTGCCCTTTTTCCGGCCGAAATTACATCCGCCCGAAGCGGTTGCCATTCTTGCCATTCGGAGGTCGTTAAATAACAATTATCCCTTTCTATTCTGGTTACGCCTATGACGCACGTTAATCCTCTTAGGCCTACTGTAGTAACAATGAAAGATCATAAAATAATGTGATAGTCCAAGAAATGTAATAAATTTTGTATTGAAATTAACAAAAACCATTTAGAATGCATTACAAATATTGAAGTTTTATCGCACGTACTGTACTATAGTTTTGCATACCGAATTAGTTTTTATTCTGGGAATTTACTCTCTCTTGATTTTCAAATAGACTATAAGGCCTGTTTCCAATGTTGACATCTGAAAAGATATATTGGTAATATTTTATTTTGAAACACAATAACATCTACTACACTGCTTCTTATAACAAAATTACTAATATCCTTTGCTAAATAATATTGTAAAATTTACCTTGTGTCATCCTTGGGAAATCTGAAGGAAGATGTTTTTTCCCAATCTCTACTTCTACAACCGTACACACAACACATTCGTGGCATTTTCTTTTTAATAAATATCCCGTAATAATAATCAAATAATTCACTGAAAAGACAGTCCACCCGGTATACTATCAACTCCGCTCGTACCTTCTACTACAAAAGACACACGGTAACTGTATATCGATCGATTCGGAGTTAGGATACCGAAAAAGAGTAGCATCGGACACCGAGTGAGATAGACATCGCGCTAGGAGGAGCTTAGAGTGAACCTACTATTAATTTGTTTATGTACGGTAACGAGGATGTTCTTAGTTGTTAGTGGCCAGTTAAATTTTCTGCAAGCTGTTTCTGTTGGTATCATTATTATAGTTTTCTGTGTTACGAAATTTGTGTAAGTTTTATTGTGGAAAACTCTACGCTATACATTTCAAAATAAACAATTTGCTTTGGAATTTCTATTTATTACAAACAAAATTTACCAATTGTATCTATTTAAGGATGTACTTAGTATACAATCTACATTTTGTTTATAAAAGTGTTAATCGAATAAATCCTAATCCGGATTTGGGGCATCGGTGAAGAAGATTTCTGCAATTGTTCAGGATCCGCCTTATGTACATTCGTGCCGGAACTAACGGCCATAAACGTAATCTCTAATAGCTTGCGGTATCATTTAAGTTCTGGCAAATTAATTTAGCATTTACTTCGGACACATAGGTTCTGTAGATTCGTAATGCTAAAGGGCTGCTTTGTGTATTCCTTGATAATATCAAAATCATGCAAATGCATACGTTTAAGTGTACGTTTCTAATGAAAGTCAATTATCAGGACCAATAAATGCTGTTGAATTTTAGCGCTACTTTGCAAGCAATCAGTGCTCGTTACTAACGATTTATCCATTCACACAATTCGTCTGTGTAAATTTACTCTGGGTAGATATAGAACGGGTTATTCAATTATCAATAATTTTTAGCAACATGATTCAATTCTAGCCAAACGATTGTTACTGATAAATTATTGATATCGGAGTTGATATAAAATGAACGGTTTGTAGCTTAAAGTATTCAACAGATAATGAGAGATAATATATAAGGGCAACTTATGACTGCATCACTGTTGTCCCACAACAAGAAATTGGAAACGTGAGACAAATATTCAATTCCTATCATGAATAAATCCAATTTAATACCGAAATTTGATAAAATAATACAATGGATTTTCTTCATATCACACCACACGAAGTCCACAATATCATATAAAATATTTATATTTGAATTCATATCACCCCATTTCCAAAAAGGTAATTGTTATTTTGGCTATCAGATCCTGAATTCAGACACCCAGCTATTAAAAAAAAACAGAGACTACTAAAAAATAAATTATCCTGTAGAAATGTAGAAAGTATGCGAAAAAAATAAACAAATAGTATAATCAATTAACGAACAAAGCAACAAATTTTGTTAGGGAACATATAATCAAAATCAAAATATTTTTAGTAGTCTAAAATCAAAAACTTCAAGAAACAAATAAGTAACTTTATATATGGAGTACGTTGTAATAATTATTATGCTGTTTACATAGAGACCCCGGGAAATAGACTAAGAGGAAAACCACCTCTAAGATGGAAAACCTACATCGGCCAAGCGATGGCAGATAAATATCTTAGAGGAGTAGATTGGAACTGAAGGGAACTGTGGAGAGAAAAAAAAACGGCGCACCATAATACAGAAGAAGTTTACATAGAACAAACATCGCAATATTTGGAAAGTAGATCAATATGATTCCATAAATAAAACATCATATAATTACTAAGAGATTCCAGAAAAAATACATTTGATAATAAAAATTCTTTGAGCAGAATGAAATACAAAAATTTGTAGACACGGCATGTACATATGAAAATGAGGAAGCCATTAACAATTAAAAGAACTTCAACAATTTAAACAAATTATATAATTCTGTTTTATAAATTGAAGGTATGTATCTATGAATAATTTAAATAGTTAATTACAACTCTCCTCGTGAATAAAAAATTCAATGAAGAATTTAAGGATAAAAACAAAAAGTATCAGCCTGGGTATTAATGTCCGAATCGCCATGTATATAGCGCGATCGTCAGCATATTCTATGTATTTCCATACTAATAATGTTTGACAATTATGTTATACGAGGAAACAATTACCGTCAAGTGCATTTCTTATGATTATTGCAGCAGCTGACTCCACACTGTTGTAAAATAGCCTACATTTTCTAACATGACCGTGTTTCTTTGACAGGGTAGGATTGACACATCACAATTAATTGCTTGTTGTATTTTGATATTCATATATAAATGTAGTCAGTGTCAAACAATATTTTGATATTGATCTTTTTTAAACCTTTTCTACAACTATTCTCTTATGGTATCAGCAGTTAGGACGATGGAATTCCAACAATAGTATAGTCCATTGGTTCCCAACCTTTCTCACTTGGCGACCCACCTTTCCTTATTGGAATACCTCCACGCTCTATCTTAGGTTAGAAGGCAGGGCTTCAAAATGATCAAAGGTCATTTTTTAAGTTTCTTCATATATCTTAAGATCATTCCCGTCTAAAAAATCGTTCAGAAGTGGGAAGGCGTTAAAATTATTTTTCCGAACTTTATCAGACTGCCGTTGTATATTTTTGATAGTAGCAACAACTTTGTCTTGCACAAATAATTTGTGGACAACTTTTCCTAGCAAGGTCAAATTAGAAATATTTAAAGAACTGAAAATATCCGCTAAGGACTCGGCTTTATTAGCCAAATCTCATCATTAAGGCAGTTGTCTAAAAAGACTTGTGTTTTGAACTTGCCTTCTGCTTGCAATTGCGATAAGAACAAACGTACCTTATCATGAACCTCAAACATCCTGGCCAGAACTTTTCCTCTGGATAGCCAACGAACTTCACAACACAGCAAAAACTCTTGATGTTTTAGATTGGGACCTTATTAAATTTACGATTTTAACAAAATCGATCAAGTGTGTCTATAAGGGCTTCTTTCATTACTTTCACCGCTAAAGCCTCTCTGTGAATCCTACAGTGAACCCATTCAATTAATGGAGAAACTACCTTAATTTTTGATGGTAGACCTAAGTATGTATCATACTTAGCACGGGCTCCATCAGTTGTTACTTCTACACACTTAGACCAGTCAATTTTATTTTATTTCATAAAACTATCCAAACAGTTGAAAATATCAGCCCCTGTCGTAATAGTAGGTAAAGATCTACAAAATAATATTTCTTCTACTGATTTATTGGTATCAAATCTTACAAAAGAAAATACATTGGCCATATCAGCAACATCAGTACTTTCACTTAAATGTAAAGAGTAAAAGTCACTTTCAAAGCAGAAATAAGTTGCTGTTTTTTATTTTCAGACATTTCTTCTATTCTTTTTTTTGACCGAGTTATTTGAGAGTGGTATTTCCTCTATTTTTTTCGTTGCTTTTCCTTTAAACAAAGAGGCAGAAATAAGATTAGCAGCTGGCAAAATAATATTCTCGCCTGCTGTATAAGGTACACCTTTTTTGGCAATCAACAATGACAGTTAGTACGAAACCATTGTAACCATTTTATTTTTACGTCTTGCTGAGACATTTCCCATACATGTCCTAGTCGATATCAAATCTCTTTTTTTATTTTGAAAGAAATTATAGGCTTATTACGCATTCTGAGTGTTTGGTTGAAATGCGTCTTTCTAGCTTAGAAGGATTCATGCTTTGATTTGCCAAGGTTTCAAAGCAAATTACACATTGAGTTAACGGTTCTTCCTCCGTGTCTAGATTTATTTGCATTCATCTGTACTTCACCCTTTTCAGAAATTATTGGGTCAGTATTTGATGGGCCAGGTTTGCCTTCATCAATAGTTACTTGCGAATTGTGCTTTTACTAAAAGTCCATACTTAAAACATTACTAAATCACAAAGTGAAAATTCAAACAAAACACAAAAACCATAGATATAGGAATAACAAAACAGAACTGTTTACATTATTTTTGAATCCAACATCATTTCACATTCTAAGCAAAAATCTGGTGGGGGAGCAGGATAAAATAGTATTCTGTCTACCTGTTGCCAAATTTAGTTTTTGTTTAGTTTATTTGGTGTTTGCTGCAGATGAAAGCTATTCAAAATAATCTATATTTCAGATGTTTAAATAATATTTGAAATGTATCAGGGTTTATTTACATTATAATAAATCCTGCAAGTTCGAGATTCCAATGAATACTAAACAATTGTGTTTTACATTTGATAAGTTTATTTTCAATTAAGAAAACCTCATTGTTATAGTTGTATGCAAAGTAAACAGTTATCGTCATATTTTTTTATCTAACGACCACGTTGTAACAGAAGATATACCTTATTCTGTGGCGTTTCTTCTCAGGCAATCATATCCTTTTCGCTTCTCGTCTGACGTCGCACCCTACTTGGCCCATAAATTAATGTTGGCTTCATATCAAATCGAATTTATTAATGAATGGTGGGGGGTATGACAAAAACGTTTCACCTGCACAAAATATGTAACTCAATGCACGATGTCCAAAGTAAGACTGAGCGACTGAGGTTAGTAAATAATAGTGCTCAGGTGGCGCGACCTTCAACATTGTAGCGGTAGAACGAGAGGGGAGGCGTTGCCCGAGTATGTTCCATCTGCCTAGGAGGAGTAGTGGTAGCACCAAAAATCAGGAACCAAGAAAAAAATCAAATCACAATTCGATTTTTTCATTTTTTTTATCTTTTCTGATAATTTATTCTATGGTTTTTGATAGTTTAAGAATGGCATCTAGTTGAGAACCGCTGGTATAATCCATTCGAAGAGCAGAGGAAAATGAATAATATATAATCTTTATATTGTTCTTTTGAATATTCCCGTAGATACTTACGATTACATAATCAACGGATTACCTCTATAATACCTTCCAAACCGACTATACCACGTGTAATGACCATTTAAGACGTTTGCATTGCCGCAGATAGTGAGTCCTTCCTTCTTTGACTCCATAAAGTCGGCGTCAGTGCCCATTAGTCAGCTAATGATTCACATACCATACACTTTACCTACTTAAACTCAATATTAACGTAGGATATATTTCAAGTCAAGATCTTGTGTTCATATACAAATAGATTTTATAAAGCATGTATATATATATATATATATATATATATATATAATATATAAATGAATTAAAACTTCATAATATCATAATATACGAGGTGTGTCTATATGAAAAATAAATTTCGATTTTCTACTGTACACTTCCATTTTAGTCTTTCTTTCTTTCTTTCTCTTATCCTTATTCCTTCTCAGGCGTCGGATTGGAGGTTCTTCCTGTACCCATTATTTTCTGTCCCTACCCAATGCCTTCATTTCCCCCTAATGTTTTTCCTTCGTTTTTTCCAATTTCTTCGATCTGGTCTGTCCATTTCCTCTTGGGTCTTCCTCTTTGTCTTTTTCTTGATATTCCCATTTCCGTAACTTTTCTCGCAATTCTATTTTGCTTCATTCTTACTAGGTGGCCATACCAGTTTAATTGTTTCTTTTTAATCTTTAATATTATTGGTTCTTGAATAGTTATGCTTCTGTTTTCTTCGTTCCTTACTTTGTCTCATTTTGTTTTAACTGCTTTTTTCCTTAAATGTTTCATTTCCATTGCATTTATTTTTATTTTCTGCTTTTTCTGCAGTACCCAGTTCTCACTAGGATAAGTTATAGTTGGAACTGTAATTTTGTTGTAGATTTCCAGCTTTGTGTCCATATCAATGTGTTTATAGCTTAATATTGTTCGATTCAAGGAATAATATAATTTTGTTGGTTTATTTGCTCTGTTATTACGTTCTGCATCTAATTTCCCTTCTTTTGTTATTATACTTCCTAGGTAATTATAAGTTGTTACTCTTTCTAATGTTTTGTAATTACATTTCAATTCCTTGTAATTACTTCCCTCTCGCTGCTTTTCATTTACTATAATTATTTTGGTTTTTCTGCATTTATTGTCATTTTCATATTTTCTATCTAGATACAGTAAATTACTTAATCTGACCGGCACCATGTTTCTGTACCCTATTATCATGTCCAGATTTCCTCCTTGTCTTTTTATTTCCTTCACTATTTTGTCCATTATAATGACAAACAACGGTGGGATTAAGCTATCACCTTGTTTTACACCTTTGTTCGTTAAAAACACTTTCGATCTTTGACCTTCTACCTGCACTCTTACTTTGACAGTCTCGTATGTGCTTTTAATTATATTAATTAGAGCTTTCGGTACTTCCAAGGCTTCCAATACCTACCAAATTGTTTCTCATTCCACTGTGTCAAAAGCTGCCTTCAAGTCAATAAATGTTAGATACATTTCTTCTTCCGTTTCCATTGTATTATCAATTAGCCTTTTTAAAATGTATATATTATCATTTGCTTATCGTCCTGGACTAAAAGCTGCTTGTTCCTCTTCTAATTTTGCTTCTACATAACGTCTTAATCGGATCTCTATTATTCTCGTATACATTTTAAAGCTGGTTTGGGGTAAGCATATTGGTCTATAATTATTGCACTTTTTTATGTAGGCAGTGTAAGGTTATTTTCCCAGTCTCGTATGCTTCCCTGGATATGAGACACATCCATTCTTTTCTTTTTCTCCTAACCATTTTATCAGCTCTGGCACTACTTCATCCTCCCCACTGGCTTTCCCTATTTTAATTTTCTTTATAGCCACTTCCATTTCTTCCCTTTGGATTGCAAGGTATTCATGTTCATTCCATTCCTCTTCAGCTATATATGCTGTTTTCTTCTTCGACCTATTACTAAATTTGTCTTCGTAGTGTTCTTCCTCCTAATCTTTTTATTGCTGTTCAAAATGTGCTATTATCTGATGCATGTGCCTCTGACATCTCCCTTTGAAATTCGTCCCAGGAGTCCCTTTTCGCTTTCTTAAGGCCGGGCCACACCGGCATCCATCCGTCCGATGGATGGACGTCCGACCTCGGACGTCCACGGAGCACTCCGATTCACACCGAAAGCATCCATCTAGTGGACGGATGTATATATATCATCCCAATCTTTCTCCTTCACATTGAGTTCTCTATACTCAGGAGATCTCGTGTCCCACAGCGCGGTATGGTTTCTCACCTCTTGAATTAGCAGCTCCATTGTAGCCAAAATAAACTTGTACACTCAAAACCTAAACTAAACGTAAATGAAATAAACTTTGTACAAAACTGATATACTTGTGAAAACAATGCGAGAAGAGTATCCTACACGAATATGTTTTCAGAGAAACCATGTGGACTAGGGTAGTTTTGTCTGATATCGAGTGGATCGTGTGTAACCGGGCCCCGAGCTCACGCGCAGGAGAAACGTCCATGCGGATGCGAAGGAAAAATCGCTCCCCCGGTGATTCCAAAACATCCATCCATTGGACGTTTTAAACGTCCAGCGGACGGACGGATGTCGGTCTGTGTTGCGCTATTTGCCAAGCTGGCGAGCGATCTTTTTGAACATCCAGCCCGTCCATCCGAAGGATGGATGGACGTTTGGTGTGGCTTGGCCTTTAACCGCTTCCTTGACTATGTTTCTTTTTCCGTTATATATTTCCATATCTTCTTGTGTTTTTGTTTGGAGGTATTTTTTCCATGAGATTTTCTTTTCTTTTACTAATGTTTGTATATCTTTCATAGAGAAATGCATGGGTAATAAAGTCTACTTCAAAGTTTTCTTAAACGGTCAAAATTTCGGTTTAAAAAATTCTATTATCCAATAAATAATGATTGTCAGTAGAAACATCTATCGACAAATGTTTTAAGTAGTCTACGAAATTATTTTATGATAGTATTCAATATAGTATATTTAAATTAGGAGTGTTTATACTTGAAATTTTCTTAGTTATAATTTAAAAGATAAAGATATGTGGGATTTTTAGCAATGTTCTGTATTTTTAACTATTTCCTCTACAGTTTGATTTTGAGAAAATAAATGCGTGTCTGTGAGATATCAAAAGGACTTATAAGACATTGCGATTGGGATATATCTTTTTATGACAATATTAAAACCGTGTCACAGATTTATTTCCGGATTTCTTATATGTGTGTATCGTTATTGAGCTCTATCTTCGTAAACTACTTGAGATTTTTTTCGTTGTAGTAAAAAAGCCGTTCAATTTCCAATCGAGATGAAAAAATCGATAATTCCAATTTATTTTTAGTATCCTGAACATGTTTACTTATTTTTTGTAGGTTTTTTGGCTGTAATTCCCGGATTCCCTCGTTACTCGATGATAGGGGACAGAAGACATGGAGTTTACAATCTTAGAGTGAGCAACGCTTCCCTCGAGGATGACGCCGAGTACCAGTGTCAGGTGGGACCGGCGCGACTGAACAAAGCGATCAGGGCCAACGCCAGACTCAACGTTATTTGTAAGTGTACTATTTATTTTATTCTTATTTGGTAATTCTTGGAAAGGAAGCATTTTAGTGCTTTAGAAATTATCAATGGCGTACAAAACATATTATTCTCACTTCACATTCGTAAAATTGCATTCCTTTAATCTACCGTTCCAACCTTTACTTTTCAGAATCTATTCATGATATTGTTTATTTTAAGTCAATTATATTTCATTTGAAGACAAATTAATTGACAACAATGAGATAAGAGAAAATTCGTATGCTTCAGTATTCCCTGCAAATTATCGATTATGTCCTCTATCGCCAGAAAGCTGGTGCCTCGAAGTGGTAATTTGTGTGTGTTATCAGAAAAACTTCATCTAGAGCTAAATCAAAGCAGTGCGGTGGTTGTTCGGTAAGATTTTCGTTCAGAATGATTACACTAGGAGATGTTGCGTACCGTGGTGACAAAACAATCGTTTTAAATGGTACGAATCGATTCATCCTACATAGAAATTTGAGCTGCTGTCTCCCTAAGATTAAACAACGATTTTCAGTCGTCATTTCCTTCACTTTGACGATGTCGCAGTCATCTGAATTGATGGCGTGTCGAAGCCAAGCAAATCTACCACGTATTGACCGCTTTTTAAAGTGAGGTACCATCCATATGCAAGTGTTTTTGATGAAGTATATTCATTAAGTTATATCGCTTGGAAGAAGAATAATTTAATAACCTAGTTTCATTTTCAGAGCACAATAATGTTATTAACACAATTAAATCTTAATTGCTGATAAAAACTTTAAATCCCATTTTTACTGCAAAATAAAAACGCTTACATTAGCAAAAGTGCATTACACGTTCTATAAACTAAAATTTTAATTTGTTCAGAACATTTACATTTAGTATCAAATTTTGATTCTGGAGCACAATGGAAATGTTTTGAATCATAAATGAAAGCCTTGATGGATGGCATTCGTAGGACAACTTAACTAGATATTTCCTTCTCTCTTGAAACAGGTAATAAGCTCTGGGATAATTTTCTCATATTAGCCTTAAGCAAATCTTATTTTATACAAGTTTGATAGTTTATGTGAATTTAAATCCAGATTTATATAATATAGGTGTGAAAGAGATTATGAGGCTTTAAATAAAGGTAAAGGTGGGGAAGTCATAATTTCATATAAAACGAAGTATAAAATTCTAAATCACTTAACGGCAAATTTGAAGTATTAGAGTTACATTAAAATTGAATAAAAACCTAAATTATAAGTTTATCAGTTTGTATTTACCACCAAGTAGTACTGTAGATACCTATGTAGAGCTGTTTACATGTTTACAAGAACATGCTACAGAAAATACATATATTTTAAATCCCAAATTTTTTTCCCCTAAGAGAAACAATGTATTGTTGTGCAATCTTCTTTAATTAAAAATTTCGCAGAGCGCTCTCGGCATAAGCCATCATCAATGCGGTCACTAAAAATTTGTGAATTACATTTCGTAAGTTTGATAAAATTGATACATACTTGTCAGAATTCCAAGACAGGGGCCTCAAAATGTGTACGTCTATACATTTAACTGTTTGGTGGTTCACATTATTGGTTTAAAAACAGTACTAAAAATACATAAAAATTAAAATTCAGTAAAATGATTCAGCAGATCTGAAACATGCATTTTTTGGTTCGACCATTTTGCCAAGTTGTCATCAGAGAATTATTCACAAAAATTGCAAAGACCATGATTGTCACTCCATTCCATCGAGTAAGTTCCGAATCGTCGGAGCATAGACAAACATTGTGGTATGATATTGTTAAATGAAGGGATTTCACGACCCTCAACAGATAGGTACCCACCATCTACCAAAAATAATAAAATTGACTGTCTCGACCCTTACTTCGTGGAATATGCTCATATTAGTGTTTTTAAATGAAACTCACGGTCTCTAGTTAATTCCACAATATAATACAAATTATTGAAAATTCTAAAAAATTGACAATTGTTTCAATAAATCAATATCATCGTCAGAATGACAGATGCCACATTTCATTTTATGCCTACCTGATGTTTAGTAGTTATTTTTGGCTAGACCAAGAAGTAACCTAACTCGTGATTGGCTTAATATATGTTTATAGAAAAAAGAAGAAGATGTGATATTAAAAATATTGAAGCTATTATTAGCCCTATGGTGATATCCTGGATATCATTTTTCCAATTAAGATCAGTATAACTGTGCAATGATATAGAAAACCAGGAAAACTATATCTGCTGATCTTTACAATTATCACTTAAGAAGACAGTTTATTAGTGGAGAATTCCCTAGATTCAACTGTTCATTGACAACTTCATATTGTGGGTTTCTTAAATGTCTTCTAATTTCCAGTTCTTCAAGGAAATCCAGTTCTTGTTTCTTTTCACAAATATGCAGCACTTCTAGTTCTGTGTTAGGTGTCAATGAATGATTGGTGTCAAGTAGATGTTTTGCGTAGTGGGATTTATCTGGTTGTTTTAATCTGTATGCTCGTAAGTGCTCACTGTATCGTATTTCAAAATTCCTAAGGGTCTGACCCAAATAGACAGCATTACATTCTGGACATTTGAGTTTATATATACCTGACTTCTTTAATAGTGGTATTTTTGTTTTTACATTCAACAATTTTGTACTAACGTTACTTTCTGATTTAAAAGAAATTGTTGTATTCGTTGCTGAAGATATTATCTTTGAAATATTATTAGAAATATGTCCTGCATATGTGATGGTTTTATAAGTTTTAATTTCATTAGCTTGTTTAGGATATATTTGTTGTAATGCCACTTTTTCCTCTTTTTTACTAATTAGCTTATTTATCATATCTAATGGATAACCGTTAGATGTTGCTATTTGTCTAATTGTATTAATCTCTCTATCAAAATTACATTTGTTCATAGGAACTGAAAAAGCTCTATGTATCATTTAATTATATGCTGCTAGTCTGTGTGACACAGGGTGGTTAGAATTGAATGGAATTGTCACATCAGTCTGTGTTGGTTTTCGGTAAATTGAATAATCAAGTACATTATTAACTCTTTGAATTTTTAAATCTAGAAAATTTATTGAGCTATTTTCTTCAATTTCTAATGTAAATTTAATTTTCGGGTGTAAATTATTGATGTGGTTGAAAAATACATCTAATTGTCGTTCACTACCCATAAAACAAGCTAATATGTCATCTACATATCTATACCATACTAAAATATTTTTCGAAATATTACTTTCAAAGATCTTTCTTTCTAAATTGTCCATAAAAATGTTTGCTAAAATAGGTGTTATAGGGTTTCCCATTGGTAAACCTTCATTTTGAATATATATCTTATTGTCAAAAGTGAAATAATTCTGATTAATGCATACATCAAATAAATTAAGTATATCTGATATTATTCCTGGATTAATATTTTTATCTTCTAGTAATTTTCTTACAAGTATTAGACATTCTTTAGGAGGAATTTTAGTAAACATATTAGTTACATCGAACGAAATGAGTTTATAGTTATCTTGCAAGTGGATTGCTTTCAACTTTTTGATTAGTTCTATTGAATTTCTAATTGAGTTCTGAGATTCATATTCGTAAGTATTGAGTATATTGTTGAGCTTCTTTGCAAATATATTATTAGGAGCATTAACATAAGAGACTACAGGTCTAATTGGTTTCGTTATTTTATGTAATTTAACTGTTCCATATAATTGTGGACAATGAGGATTCTTATGTATGATAGACCTCTTTTCGTAATCATTTAAAAGATAATTTGAATTATTAACAATATCCCTTACATTATAAGAAAACTTCTTTGTTGGGTCTGCTTTTAGAACTTTTACATCGCTGGATTCTATAAAGTTATATACTTTGGAATTGTAATTTTCAGTCGTCAAAATGACAGTAGCGTTCCCCTTATCAGATTTTGTAACTGCTAGGTTATTATTCTCTATCTTCTTTTTTATTGCATTTAAAACTGTAATGTCATTTTTTGTTTGACGTTTAACTTTTGAAGGTTCAATATTTTTGATTAAATTGGCAATTTTTAATTTCTCATAAAGAAAATTATTTGAATTAGATTTTAAAGCTATTTCTGACTCTGTAGCTATAATTTGTTTAATATTATTCGTAAATTTAGGTGGTATGCTGTACTTTAAACCTTTATTTAAAAATTCTATTTCACTATTTGTAAAATTAGTGCCTGAAAGGTTTTCAAATCGTGGTGCAAAGTGTGTTGGTATGTAGGTACTTACAGTTTCATGATGTTTTGAGTATTGAATTTTATGTTGTGTGTGTTCAAGATTCTGTAGCTTCTTTTCTTGTTTCTTAAATTTCATATGCTTCATCGTGCTGACATTTTCTCTAATTTTGTCATCCAAACAGTCAAATTCTACTGGATGTAATTGGAATGTGAGTTCTGAATGTACAATTTAATCAAAAATATTGAACCTTCAAAAGTTAAACGTCAAACAAAAAATGACATTACAGTTTTAAATGCAATAAAAAAGAAGATAGAGAATAATAAGCTAACAGTTACAAAATCTGATAAGGGGAACGCTACTGTCATTTTGACGACTGAAAATTACAATTCCAAAGTATATAACTTTATAGAATCCAGCGATGTAAAAGTTCTTAAAGCAGACCCAACAAAGAAGTTTTCTTATAATGTAAGGGATATTGTTAATAATTCAAATTATCTTTTAAATGATTACGAAAAGAGGTTTTTCATACATAAGAATCCTCATTGTCCACAATTATATGGAACAGTTAAATTACATAAAATAACGAAACCAATTAGACCTTTAGTCTCTTATGTTAATGCTCCTAATAATATATTTGCAAAGAAGCTCAACAATATACTCAATACTTACGGATATGAATCTCAGAACTCAATTAGAAATTAAATAGAACTAATCAAAAAGTTGAAAGCAATCCACTTGCAAGATAACTATAAACTCATTTCGTTCGATGTAACTAATATGTTTACTAAAATTCCTCCTAGAAGATAAAAATATTAATCCAGGAATAATATCAGATATACTTAATTTATTTGATGTATGCATTAATCAGAATTATTTCACTTTTGACAATAAGATATATATTCAAAATGAAGGTTTACCAATGGGAAGCCCTATATCACCGATTTTAGCAAACATTTTTAAGGACAATTTAGAAAGAAAGATCTTTGAAAGTAATATTTTGAAAAATATTTTATTTTGGTATAGATATGTAGATGACATATTAGCTTGTTTTATGGGTAGTGAACGACAATTAGATGTAGTTTTCAACCACATCAATAATTTACACCCGAAAATTAAATTTACATTAGAAATTGTAGAAAATAGCTCAATCAATTTTCTTGATTTAAAATTTCAAAGAGTTAATAATGTACTTGATTATTCAATTTACCGAAAACCAACACAGACTGATTTGACAATTCCATTCAATTCTAACCACCCTGTGTCACACAGACTAGCAGCATATAATTCAATGATACATAGAGCTTTTTCAGTTCCTATGAACAAATGTAATTTTGATAGAGAGATTAATACAATTAGACAAATAGCAACATCTAACGGTTATCCATTAGATATGATAAATAAGCTAATTGGTAAAAAAGAGGAAAAAGTGGCATTACAACTAATATATCCTAAACAAGCTGATGAAATTAAAACTTATAAAACCATCACATATGCAGGAAATATTTCTAATAATATTTCAAAGATAATATCTTCAGCAACGAATACAACAATTTCTTTTAAATCAGAAAGTAACGTTAGTACAAAATTGTTAAATGTAAAAACAAAAATACCACTATTAAAGAAGTCAGGTATATATAAACTCAAATGTCCAGAATGTAATGCTGTCTATTTGGGTCAGACCCTTAGGAATTTTGAAATACGATACAGTGAGCACTTACGAGCATACAGATTAAAACAACCAGATAAATCCCACTACGCAAAACATCTACTTGACACCAATCATTCATTGACACCTAACACAGAACTAGAAGTGCTGCATATTTGTGAAAAGAAACAAGAACTGGATTTCCTTGAAGAACTGGAAATTAGAAGACATTTAAGAAACCCACAATATGAAGTTGTCAATGAACAGTTAAATCTAGGGAATTCTCCACTAATAAACTGTCTTCTTAAGTGATACTTGTAAAGATCAGCAGATATAGTTTTCCTGGTTTTCTATATCATTGCACAGTTATACTGATCTTAATTGGAAAAATGATATCCAGGATATCACCATAGGGCTAATAATATCTAAGCTTCAATATTTGTAATATCACATCTTTATTCTATAAACATATATTAAGCCAATCACAAGTTAGGTTACTTCTTGGTTTAGCCAAAAATAACTACTAAACATCAGGTAGGCATAAAATGAAATGTAACTTCTGTCATTCTGACGATGATATTGATTTATCGAAACAATTGTCAATTTTTTAGAATTTTCAATAACTTGTATTATATTGTGGAATTAACTAGAGACCGTGAGTTTCATTTAAAAACACTAAAAATAATAATTGGAATTTAGAACATCGTAGAAACGAACGTCAATTGTCACGTTCTTTCCAAAAATCAATTTATTTACACATCCATTGCATTAGTAGATAATACCGATGGCAATATACCTCGTAGAACTTGAGTATTACATCATAACTATATTAGAAAAAGCGAGAGTTTCCATATTTATTTGGTGTAGATGGAATATACCGCTTAAAACTACATTCCCCTCTAATCTTTGTAATTATTTAATGGACTGTTACTTTCTATGTTATCCGTTTTTGAAGTTGTTGACAATAAAAATAAAAAACGCTTAAAGTTAGTTCATCTTGTAGGCGTCTAACCCTAGTAGACGAGGCGATGAAGCACTAAAAAGATAGGGAATCTTTTAGTACAGCGGTTTTATGCATTCGCTTTCAAAAATTATTTATACCATTCCTACCTACTTTCTACCTATTACAAACCGGAAGTTGCATTGCTGCAGCCAAAAATACATTCAAAAAATGCCTTTTGGAAAATTTCATAACTTTGTAAATAAGAGTAATTGGCCCAAGATGGGTACCCAGGGGTTTTTGAGGTCGCTGATCACGATTATGATGTTCAAATTGACCCCCCGCACACATGGAGCTCAGGAACGCCGCCGAACGTCATCTCCGTGGGACTATCCCGAACTTCATGCGAGGAAGGAGAGAAACTCGGCACCCGGGGGTTTTTTGGTCGCTGAATTTAAATATGCCATCGTCGAACACCCCACGGACACCTGGTGCGCCCTAACCTGAACGCGGACGTCATCTTCGAGAATTTTCCTGGAAATATCGATAAAAACGTAGCGAAAATCGTTATGGGGCCGTTTTATGTGCACTGAATCTGAATTTCATGTGGAAAACGACCCCCCGAACACCTGGTGCGCCCAAACCTGGCTCTGAACGTCATCCCCGAGGGTTTTCCAGACACAATTGAAGAAGACGAACCGAAAACCGTTACGGGGGGTTTTTTGGGTCGCTAAATTCAAATATGGTACCGGCGAACACCCCACGGACACCTGGTGCGCCATACCTGGACGCGGACGTCATCTTCGAGAATTTTCCTGGAAATATCGACAAAAACGAAGCGAAAATCTTTATGGGGCCATTTTGTGTGCGCTGAATCTGAATTTCATGTGGAAAACTTTGGATAAGATACAAGAAACAGTAACCAATCATTCTATATTCGAATTAACATTTAATTATTTTACATAGAAGAGGGTTAAATGACGAACTGTAGGTCCTTATACCTTATTCTATGAACCATCTTCAAGAGCACTGCAAGGGTTTACGCTAAAAGGTATCAATACAAGCTGTAATCATCTTCATTCAAATTTAAATATTGTTTCTTTGTTTCTTTATACAATATCTATTATATATATATACTCGTATATATATGTATATATATTTTGATAAATTAATCCATCAAGAGAAAGGAAATCAGCATAGGATGAAACAGGTATTATTGCACTAGAATTAATTTAAAACAAACATCCAGTATATTGTTATGTAGTAAAACAGCATTATCATATAAGCTATTTCAATGATCTAAACACATAAGCATCAATAACATAAATTTCAAATAAAGAACTAGAGCAATTAAAAAACAAACTGTAATTGTCATGCAAAATACTGTATATAATAATATTTACAATAATTATCTTTTAAAGTGCGCGGAAATTTAAGTAACAAGTGATATTGTGAAGATTTGCCAGAAAAATGTTTAATAAACCAACAATATAAAATCTTTATCTTTGATTGGTTATCCATGACATAAGACATAATAATACTAAAGCAATTTAAGAATTTCATAAGAAAAATCAAGACACCATATGTTATATAAACTTATTAGAGTATAAACAGTTTGATAGCAACGGAGGTTAGCAACGAAATTTATTGAAAACGATTGAAGGAGATAGATATTTGATTAAAATGGAAGCAGACATGTAAAAAAATTTGAGAAACTAAAATAGAAATTAACAGGGAAAAATTAGAAAGTTTCTTGAAAGGACCATATCAAAACCTCCAAAGGAATTAACAATATACAAATAACCCAAAATAATGCATTACAAGACATGCAAATTGGAGATACGATGAATGAAATGGATACCTGTAATACATTATGTGATATATTAACTGAATTGGACACAGATAAGTTATTTCATTTATAATTTCTTTTGCGTTACAATAAACAACTGAACTTACTAATATTTTATGTGTTTGAACGTTTACAAACATGGTAGTTTATTCGTTTAGTTATAAGTATAGTTAATATAAACTTACCTGTTTTTAGTATTAGTCACAGTTTACAAAGATATCTTTGAAGAAAAGCTTGATGATTTAGTCACACAGTATATAGTCAGTAACATTATAATTCTTCATTTCCTTTTCAGAGTAACTAGATAAATTCACTATTTGATATAATAACTATTTGAAACATTAACTATAAACATTTATTATAGGTTATAATTACGTTTACTTATGAATAATATACATACTACAATAGATAAATAGTTTTAATACTACTAAAATCATCAAGTAATATTTTAGATTGAGTCGTTATTTGTTTTCATTTTTCATATCACATATCTACGTTCTTTATTTTATATTATAAGCAAGTAAGAGATGTCGATATTTTTTTTATATCTTAGCATTAAATTTAGAAAACATTCTATGTTGTTTAAATTAGACATCCAATAATACACCATTCAATATACGGGTGGATTATAGTTGAATGAAGCTAGTGCCGGACTCACCCATTATAAATCAAAACTAAAACAAATTTTAAATAGAGTCTCAATAGTCGGGAAAATAACATTTATGTTTAGAAACAAATCATAATCAGTGGCGCAACATAATAAATTTAAAACTAAAGAGCATTCATCATAGTACAAAATTTATTAAGAGTTAAAAAAAAAGACTAGGAAAATAAATAATATAACAATTTTGATGAACCCAAATGCGTGGCAGATGACAATTTCTGTATTTATATATTGATAAATAATAATCTACAACAATAATGGCACCCAACTAAAGGGCTTCATAATACTGTACAACCACTCACTAATATCCAAAGTGAGACACAAATAACTATTACTTCCATTTATCACGTTATATATTTGTTAAAATTTAATAACAGTAAGATTATCAAAACAGCATTGAATTTATCATTATTAAAATATTTATTCAAATAATAACTACAACTAAAATTTTATATTAATTATATAAAAAAAGGAATATACAATAGACATGGGCAAGAAAATAACAGACCTTACAGAAGATGAACTTAAAAAGGAATTACAAAATAGAAGACTTACCATTACTGGAGATAAAACAAAAATGCTCAAGAGATTAGAAAAATCAATTTTAGAGGAAGGCATTGACCCGAATACTTATGAATTTGGAAAAGAAAGACAAGAAGGGGATTTCGCCAGAATTATGATACAGGGTGATACAGAAGACTTTTACAAGAAATGAGAGAGATGAGAGCGGAGCAAAAAGAAGAATTAGCTAAGGTAGACAGAAAACAAGATGAACAGAAGGAAGAATTGATGCAAACGAGAAAAGAACAAAACGAAACAACAAGAATACTCCATGAAAAGATGGATAAGTTCATTAATAGATTACAAGATTTTCAGATAGATGTTGGAATCAAATTTGAAGAAGTAGATAAGAAGACTTCAGAAATTAAAGCAAGTGTAGAAAATATTGAAAAAGAACAAGTTTTATTTGAAAACGAAACAAGAAATAATTTAGATGGACTAAACAAGAAAATTATCAAAAATGAAAAACAAATTTTAAGAATAGAACGAGATTGTTTGAATAGAGTTGAAAACACACCTATGGATAATATGAATAAGAAAATAGAAGAAAATGTAGAAGAATTGAAACGATTATATGAAATAGGACAACAAAAGATCAGAGAAGAAATTAACTATAAAATTCAAGCACCAATGAATATGGGATACTCATGTTCTATAGACAATAATAATAAATTTGATGGTAATATTAAAAGATTACATCCCATAATATTTCTTAAAATAATTAAAAATAGATTAAGACAAATTCATAATTTTGACGATATTAGAGAAATATTGCGTAATTGCATGCTAGGACAAGCATTAATGTGGTATAATAGTAAAGAATTTTCATTAAATTCATTTGAAGATTTTGAAATGGCTTTCTTGAATACATATTGGGGTCAGAGTCACCAATCACAATTGATTGAGAGATTATATTTTGGCAAGTATAACTCAGACAAAGGTACATCCATGACAAATTATGCCTTGAATTTGTATTCTCAAGCACACTTCCTAGAACCCAAGATAAAAGAAGAAGAATTAATATTATTTATTTCAAGACATTTTAAGCCAAATATATCTGAAGCGATAGCAATTCAAGACATAAGGACTTACGAACAGTTAAACAATTATTTAAGTAGGATAGAAAGAGGCATAACACATAATACTAATAGACCTATTAACAGCAATACTTATGAGAATAGACAGAGGGTATCGAACAATAATAGGACATATAGAGATACAAACTTTAATAGATATTATAATAATAATTGTAGAAATCACAATGAACAGTCTAGACCAAATATGTATAATCACCCCAATCAACACTATAATAAAGATAATAAAGACACAAGAAATTATGAAAACAGAAGTGGAACTTACTATAATAATGCAAACAAAAGACGATACAACGAAAACTATGAAAATAGACGTTACAATGAAAGGGATTATGATGATCAAGAACAAAACAATTATAGAAATCGCAGCAATTCAGACTCTAAAATCCAAAGAAATGATTATAAAAACAAAAACGAAAAACGAGTAAATTTTATTAATACACATAATAGTCAGGAGAACTTGAGTACAGTTGATAAAAAAGAGTCCAGAGATATTCCAAATAAAATTATTACTAGACCCATAATACATGCTTCAGCTTCTGATGAATTTCAAAGGGCTGATGATCTTGAATCTGCAAGGGATTTTTAATCAGTGACGATGTTGTAAAGAATTTGTATACATATGTTCATCATAGAGAATTTTTATTTGATGAGGGAAATCTGCAACAAAATAATGAAAAATTAATTTTTATCAAAGGTACTATAGAAAATGTAAAGGTAAATATTTTAATTGATACTGGTTCGAATATTTCAATAATAAGTAAGAAAATCTTAGAACAACTACCAGAACTTAACAAAAACATTATCAAGGTACAGAAAATAAATCTAGTAGGTATTAACTCTAAAAAACTAACGGATATAAATAAAAGTGTGATCGTTAACTTGAACTTTAATAACAAAATTTTTACAATGCAATTATTAGTAGTAGATATGCAATATGATGTTTTGATCGGCTCTGATGAATTACATAGAAACAATGTTATTATAAATTATGAACAACAAAAGATATGGATACAAGGAATGGAATTACCAATTAGTTACGAAGAAGAGGAGAAGGAAGAAGAGATGGTACATTATATTTTTAAAGCAAGTAATGAAAGAAATTTTAATAATAATTTTAATAAAAATAACGGACAAATAGGTAGGGGTACTAAGGTAGTAGGCAATGGACGTCCCAAAGATGGATTGAATCCGATAGGAATGGAATATATTTGTGATGAAAGGTACAGAAGTGAAGTAATTCGAATGTTAATTAAATATAATGCACTAGTGAATGATGAATCGAGAGTAGCTAAAGATTATGAACATAAATTAAAATTAAATAAAAATATTGAATATTTTAAATGTAAAACGTATCCAATACCTTACAAACAGAAAGAAGAAGTCAATAATGTTGTCCAACAATTATTAAAAGATCATATCATAGAGCACAGTACTACTTCTTACATAAACCCAATTGTGGTAGTTTTTAAAAGGAATGGGGATGTTCGTTTATGTTTGGATGCAAGAAACATAAATAAGTGTTTAACACCTGAATTTGAAAAACCATTAACAATCGAGGCCATATTAGGGAGAATTTCAAATGTATCAGTTTTTACCAAATTAGATTTAAAAAACAGCTTCTGGTTAATACCTTTACATATAGATAGTAGGGATTATACAGGATTTATTATAGATGGAGTAGTATACAGATTTTGTGTGACACCGTTTGGATTAAATACATCTAGTTCAGCACTGCTAAAAGCGCTACATAAAATCCTTAATAAATACGAAGATTTCACTTTACACTATATAGATGATATAGTTATATTCTCCAAAAATGCAACAGAACATTTAAAACACATTGAAATAATCTTGAAAGAATTAGATCAGGCAGGACTGAAACTTAATATAGCAAAATGTGAATTTTTTAAAGACAAAATAAATTATTTAGGATATACCATAGACAAAGAATCAATATCTATGGATTTGGAAAGGGTTAAAATCATAAAAGACTTTAAAAGACCAACAAATCTGAAGACACTAAGAAGTTTTCTAGGTACTTTACAATATTTCAAACGTTTAATACCAAATCTGAGTGAGAAAGAAATACCATTACTAGAACTGCTTAGAAAGAATGAAAAATGGTTATGGGATCATAGAAGAGAATCAGCATTTCAAGAAATAAAAGAACTATTCATAAATAATGTTAAAATCTATCACCCAGATTACGATTTACCATTCATTCTAAAAACAGACGCTTCAATAAATAGGTTAGCAGGAGTCTTAATACAAAATAAAAATGATTTAGAAATTCCTATCTCTTTTGTTTCCAGATTGACAAAGAAATCTGAGAAGAAATATAGTATTTGTGAATTAGAATTAGCTAGTATAATTTTTTGTGTACAAAAATTAAGATTTTTCTTAGTTGGTAATAAGTTTACAATCGAAACAGATAATCAGTCCTTAACAACGATTTTAGATAATAAATATGGGAATAATAGGATTCACAGATGGGCACTGTTATTGCAAGAGTACACTTTTGAAATAAAATATATCCCAGGTAAAACTAACATAGTTAGCGATTCCATTAGTCGTATGGAAGGAGACCAAAAACAAAATATTAAACATGTAGGTGTAAACATTTTAAAATTTACAGAAGGTATTTATTCATTAAAGGAAATAATCGATGATCAACAAAATTTGCCAGATAAAATTAAAGCAAAAAGTATGGTTAAAAACAACATTTTTCTTAAAGTAATAAATAATCAAGAATTGTATGTAATAACAGAAAATCTAGCAAAAAAAATTATTAAAGATCTACATGAAAAATATCAACATATTGGAACTAGAAAATTATTTTTAATATTTAGGGAAAATTACATCTGCAAAAGGGACATAACCTTGATAAAGGAATTAATTAGAAAATGTCAAATTTGTCAATTTAGTAAAGAAAGAAATTTTCATAATGAGAATCTGGCGAAATCAATTCTGACAAATAAACCGTTAGAAACTATAGCAGTTGATTATTTATCAAATTGAATACCAAGTATAAATGGCAACAAACATATTTTTGCTATAACAGATTTATTTTCTAAATACATTATGGCTTATCCGAGTAAAAGAACAAATACTACTGTCACAAAACAATTATTAAATAGATTTTTCAAGGAACAAGGAATTCCTAACAATATTATAATGGACAACGCTACCTATTTTAATAATCCAAAATTAAAAGAATGGCTAAGGAAGAAAAATATAAATCCAGTATATACTAGTATACGGAGGCCATCTTCAAATAATGCAGAAAGAGCGGTAAAAGAAATTACTAAATATCTTAGAATACTTACTCACCATGAACAAGAAATCTGGGATACTAAAATACCAGAAATAATAGAGTGCATGAATAATACACCTAATACCATAACTGAAGTAGCACCAATTATATTATTTAAACAATCTCATCCAGAAAGGCCATGGATATCTGAAAACATTCAAAGTTATCAACAATTATTATTAGATACCCGAAAAAGGTTGAATAAACAAGCAAAAAAAAGAATTTTGCATCAGAATAATAAAATAAAAAAGCATATTTCATTTAAAAAGGGAGATTTAGTTTTATTAAAATCATTAAGGGTTTCAAATTTAAAACAAGGTGAATGTGCGAAATTACAATTACTTTATGAAGGACCCTATGAAATAACTAATGATGGAATTAATAGTTATAAATTAGTACATCCTGTTACGAAACAATTAAGAGGAATTTTTCATATATCACAATTATATAAATATTATCAGTAAATAAGCTAGAAATAATCAGAATAAATCAAAAATTGAAAATAAATTTATATCAAATGCATGTTACTTTATATGGGTGACAAATCAAATAAAGTAACACACATTTTGGGACGGGGGTGTTTTGATAAATAATTCCATCAAGAGAAAGGAAATCAGCATAGGATGAAACAGGTATTATTGCACTAGAATTAATTTAAAACAAACATCCAGTATATTGTTATGTAGTAAAACAGCATTATCATATAAGCTATTTCAATGATCTAAACACATAAGCATCAATAACATAAATCTCAAATAAAGAACTAGAGCAATTAAAAAACAAACTGTAATTGTCATGCAACATACTGTATATAATAATATTTACAATAATTATCTTTTAAAGTGCGCGGAAATTTAAGTAACAAGTGATATTGTGAAGATTTGCCAGAAAAATGTTTAATAAACCAACAATATAAAATCTTTATCTTTGATTGGTTATCCATGACATAAGACATAATAATACTAAAGCAATTTAAGAATTTCATAAGAAAAATCAAGACACCATATGTTATATAAACTTATTAGAGTATAAACAGTTTGATAGCAACGGAGGTTAGCAACGAAATTTATTGAAAACGATTGAAGGAGATAGATATTTGGTTAAAATGGAATCAGACATGTAAAAAAATTTGAGAAACTAAAATAGAAATTAACAGGGAAAAATTAGAAAGTTTCTTGAAAGGACCATATCAAAACCTCCAAAGGAATTAACAATATACAAATAACCCAAAATAATGCATTACAAGACATGCAAATTGGAGATACGATGAATGAAATGGATACCTGTAATACATTATGTGATATATTAACTGAATTGGACACAGATAAGTTATTTCATTTATAATTTCTTTTGCGTTACAATAAACAACTGAACTTACTAATATTTTATGTGTTTGAACGTTTACAAACATGGTAGTTTATTCGTTTAGTTATAAGTATAGTTAATATAAACTTACCTGTTTTTAGTATTAGTCACAGTTTACAAAGATATCTTTGAAGAAAAGCTTGATGATTTAGTCACACAGTATATAGTCAGTAACATTATAATTCTTCATTTCCTTTTCAGAGTAACTAGATAAATTCACTATTTGATATAATAACTATTTGAAACATTAACTATAAACATTTATTATAGGTTATAATTACGTTTACTTATGAATAATATACATACTACCATAGATAAATAGTTTTAATACTACTAAAATCATCAAGTAATATTTTAGATTGAGTCGTTATTTGTTTTCATTTTTCATATCACATATCTACGTTCTTTATGTGATATTATAAGCAAGTAAGAGATGTCGATATTTTTTTTATATCTTAGCATTAAATTCAGAAAACATTCTATGTTGTTTAAATTAGACAACCAATAATACACCATTCAATATACGGGTGGATTATAGTTGAATGAAGCTAGTGCCGGACTCACCCATTATAAATCAAAACTAAAACAAATTTTAAATAGAGTCTCAATAGTCGGGAAAATAACATTTATGTTTAGAAACAAATCATAATCAGTGGCGCAACATAATAAATTTAAAACTAAAGAGCATTCATCATAGTACAAATAATTTATTAAGAGTTAAAAAAAAGACTAGGAAAATAAATAATATAACAATTTTGATGAACCCAAATGCGTGGCAGATGACAATTTCTGTATTTATATATTGATAAATAATAATCTACAACAATATATATATATATATATATATGTATATATATACATATATATATATATATATATATATATATATATATATATTGTAATATTTTCAATCATTTAAATTTTTAATGTTCTTTAATTATAATTGCCCCGCGATGTGAACCAAATTATAATATGTTGTCGCAGCGACAATTATTGTACATGCAACTTAAGTACGTATTCTATTTCAATTTTGACAGTAGTTGTCAAAATAATTATGCCCGGCGCCAATAAATATCAATCTAAAGATGAATTTATATACAATCGACCTATTACTCCTATCTCAGGGTGAGATCAAAGTTGTTCAAAATTAATTCCTTCAAATTCATTTGTTTTTTTAACGTATTTCCAAATTAAATGTTTCACTATTATCAAACTCTCGAATAACTGTTAATTCAATATAATGAAAGGCCCTTTAATTATTTTATGACATTTACTATTTTACTGTCATTGAAAATCAACCAAATGTCACTGATTATATTGAAAATTCTATAAATGTAAAATGATAAGTTCAATGAGATTGGATACTAAATGAATACTACCGTGAGTTAGAATCAAAATTATATATTGTACTAACAGATATGCAAATTCAACAAAATTATTATTCCCAAAAAATACCATAAAAGAACAACAGTCATAATCTTTACAAAAACTTAAAATTATATTACAATTATGTTAGAATTTAACCTAATTATTATTATCAAACGTTCAACTTGTGTAATTTACACTTGACGTGTATCAATTTCAAATAACGAAATTTCAGCTCAAATTGTCTATTCACTTGATGTTGAAACTGATATATGTATCGATAATTTTGGTATATTTCAAAATTTCTTATATAGATGCATCTAAATATATATATATATATATATATATATATATATATATATATATATATGTATATATATACAAGATACAAAAATAAAAATCTCCCATTTTATCAGTATTATTTATGTAGAGATACTGTGGTCGTTGTTTTAATTTGTGTATTATAAAATAACTGTACCTAATTAATTTAATAATAGTTATTAGTGATTTTGAAAAGGTGGAAATAAAGCAAATTGGATAAAAATATAGAAAAAATAAATCAAAAGATTTCCACTACTCCACCAGCATGCAATACTATATACCTACAATAACGAAATAACAAATTGCTATTAGGTTTCCTAAATAGACTGCATAGCTCAAAACAACTAATAATAATTATATAGATTTAAATAAAATAGTGTAACTAGTAAATATTTGAAAAGGTCTTAAAATGGCAGGAATGTTAGTACATCATAAATTAATTGCTAAATTTTATTATTCAATTACCTTAGACCACCAATTTTGGTTTTTTTCACGCTTCTATGATTAGAATCTTGCCAAGAAGGTCCAACAGTACCGTCTTTAAATATCCAGGTCCCATTCAAAAACACAAATTGATATAAACCTTCCCTTTTTATCTTGACATATTTATGTAGAAAATGTACACGTTTTTATGCAATATGTGGCGACTCCATTAAACTAAGACGAGGATCATCTTTTTGGTATTTGAATCTAATATTTTTCACTATCTTCCAGAGTGATGTTAAACAACCATTAAAGAGTTCACGCTCCTGGAGTTTGTCTCTTAAAGTTTTCGAGGTTATGTGTTCCTCTGAAAAAATATTGTGTTAGTTAATTGTGAATAAAATAAAACAGTAATTTCAATATACTCACTGTTTCCATACATTACGTATATAACATTTAGGAAAACATTTTGATCAAAATTATCAATTTCAACAGCAGGTTTTATGCGTTGTCTCTTTTTAGGTGGGCTTTTATGGTAACGCTAAGTTGTAAAGCTGCTGCAACTCTCTACAATATAATTACTTTGTAACATTAAAAACATTTAATCATTTACATTTAAATATGTAATAATAATATTAATAATGATGAATACAAATAGCGAACACTATTACTTACCTCTTACAGCAATAAGCGGAAGAAGCGCGATTCCATTTCGGCATTCTCGTTCAAAATAGCTCAACAAAGATGTTACCATCTCTTGACAGTTTCTGGTCAGCTGCTTCGGCATTTTATTAACCACACACTGCAGATTTGCCTAAATAATTATTTATATGAAAATAACTGTTTTTTAATCTTAAAGAAGCAATTAATTCAAAAGCACCCAAAAAACTTGTAAATATTAGATGATGATCGAATGTCAATAAACGTCAATACAAACTGGGGAATTTTACCAGTTGATTTGACAACGTTTTGAAGTTTTACCAACCCGTTAGCTGTAAATTGCCCTGGTTGTTGAGGATAAATTGTTTTCACGGTTGGTAAATTTATATTTATTCTCATAAGCAGGAAAGTAACTAAAAATGACACCATCGTCTTTTTATCGTAAATAAACTATATTTCTAGGCTACAAATCGTTATTAAACATGTGATATACAAGGTATATTCGAGCTGAATATAAAAGACCAATCAAAGAGTTAACCTCAATTGCACTTCTTAAAAATACTCTTTTTTTTTCTCATAAAAAAACTTTATTTAGTTCTAATTCTCATATTCCGTCTCATTCTACCTCGTTATTAGTTTAGTAAATTTCTTAACTGTGGGGTAAACACTTGGACGAAATGTGTACAACATAAATCACCTTATTCGAGGAAATTCTGGGATTCCTGTAGGAATCCTTGGAGATCCTAGAAAATCCTTGGAGATCCTAGAAAATCCTTGGAAATCCTAATAACTCCAAGGAAATCCTCTATAGGTGGGTAATATTAAAATCTAGTTTTTGGTAAATATATAGACATAATTTAAAAAATTTCAGGTTATTTTTCGAAAAAGGAAATAAGATTGTACAGTTTAAATCTTTTATTAATCTGAGCGATTGGTAACATTTTTCAATTATGAAAACCTCGATGAAAACATATAAAATTCGTACGTTTTTTGGAAAAGTAACAAACTAAAAATAAACCTATTACAAAAATAAAAACAAACGTTAAATTTAACATGAAATTGATATAAATATATGCTTCATGAAGCATAACTACCAAAAGTTAATGACCCTGGAATTTAACTTTCAATTGGTGGTACATTTGCCCAATTTTTAAAAAATCTGTATCGGCCAATTCGAACGGCTCCTTACTACAATTAAAAGTAATTGCGCCATAAAAAATAAAATCACACTCATCCATAGAAACACCTTCACGTTTAGGCCAGTTAAAAGTTTGATCAAATCTACCAGCTAGCTTGAGGAATTGTATTTTAAATATTTTATCGTCAATATTTTCAATAAACTGTCCCAAATATCATGAATATTCGTTTACAACTCGGTTTATAACTATTGATAGAAGACTATAAGTTTCTTCCGCAGATTCCTTCATATTTTGTTCTTCACTCTCTATATTACTGTCGGATTCAGTATCAGTACTGTCATCGTATTTTATAATCTCATCCAATCTATCGGAAGATTCCGACGAACACAACGTCTCTTTTTGGTTATAAACTTAATAATCTTAAAAATCAAAATATGGAGTGTACACACAAGGATAAATGAATTTGTGAAGACGTGTGTAATATTACTTTTCCGTCAACCTATTTATATGCGAGAAACGTATTAGTTTACCCCAAAAAAAGTTGGAATTTTGAAATTTTTTGTTGATTTATTTTCACGTTTTCCATCAACGACAACACGAAAAAACGGTTTTTAGAAAAAAAATCCTGTGTGTATGTCGTCGTCGTCGTCGTTGTCGTCGGCCACTTTTCCTTACATGTCTTGTTAGCACGATACTGCCTACGGAGTGCAATAAGTCAGCAATTTTATGATTGAATATTGTCAAGGACATGTCACAGATGAACCCTATTGATTTTCAGCTCACCAGAGCCAGTACAACGGGTGCTATGGTACTTGAAGTACGACATTTTGTAATTTTTTGAGAAATTTCAGTTTGTTAGCACGATACAGCCTCCGTAGTTCAACAAGTCACCAATTTTATGATTGAATATTATTCCGGACATCTTGCTGATGATCCCTATTGATTTTCAGCTCACCAGATCCACTACAACAGGTGCTACAGTACTTTAAGTACGATATTTTTGTCATTTTTGGAGAAGCTTCAATTTGTTAGCACGATACAGCCTTCGGAGTATATACAAGTGACCAATGTTATAATTGGATATCATTCAGATTGTCAAGGACATGTCACAGATTGATATTCAGCTCATTAAAGCTAGTACAACGGCTGCTATGGTACTTGAA
This sequence comes from Galeruca laticollis, assembly GCA_963921935.1. Taxonomy (NCBI): domain Eukaryota; kingdom Metazoa; phylum Arthropoda; class Insecta; order Coleoptera; family Chrysomelidae; genus Galeruca; species Galeruca laticollis. The sequence goes on along the minus strand of OY998175.1, from coordinate 84,328,805 downwards.
GTACCAAATTTTTGTCATTTTTGGAGAATTTTCAGTTTTTTAGCACGATACAGCCTCCAGAGAGTATACGATTGATCAATTTTATGATTGAATATTGTTCAAGGTGTCTCACAGATGTACCCTACTGATTTTCAGTTGACTAGAGCGAGTACAGCGGGTCCTATAAATCCATATATACTAAATTTTTGGTTATTTTTGAAGAAATTCGGTTTGTTAGCACGATACATCCCCCGAAGTGTATACAAGTAACAATTTTATCATAGAATATTGTTCTGGGCCACAAATGCGGAAAAGTTAGTTTTAATCTTTAAAACCGTTTATTTTTCATTAAATTCAGCCAAGCGCTTTCGACATTACGTCATCATCAGGGCTCTAAAATAAATTACATACACTACAAACCACTGTCCTATCAATTTAACATAACAGTAAATGTAACTTTCAGTGATTCGGACGACACTCTCGTTTCCGAGAGTCTCGCGTGGTCTCGTCTCGAAAAGACACGAGACGATACTCGGACCAGGCGAGACGAGACTTTTGTTTGGTCTCGTCTCGAGTTTCGTTCATGAGGTATCGCGTCTCGTGCGAGAGTATCGCAGGTGAATATTTCTGAATGAACATCAATTTATTTTGATAAAAATTTATAAGCATAACACCAAGAATTGCTTTTAAAAGCCTCTGCCGGCGTTATCGGTTGACGGTAATCACTTTGTCCTTCTGAAGCGCACCGCCGCCGCCGTCTTTGAACCCTATTCCGACAGCCATAACTTTTGCGATATGTACGTGTCCTATAGTGATCGAAGAAATAAAGATCATTATTGAAAATAAAAGTTTAAATTTCTTCCCAGTTTAGTTCGTTGTGGATAGTGGTAGTTGTTCGAATTTTAGAGCGTGCGGAATTGTGCCAAGTTAATTCAAAATGAGCCGATTCAAGAGGAAAAGGAGCGAACTTTTGACTTTAGAAGATGAATCAAATTCCGGTGATTTTTCTAATGGAACTGAGGATATTTACATACCAGACAATGTTAGTTTCAGTGATAATCTGACTGAAAGTGTCGTCTTCGTTAAATAGCAGTTGCTCTTCGTCTCGCACGCAAATACAAAACGACTCTTACAAAAGCAAATTCGATACTAATCTCAACATTGAATTGAAAGGGACAAATCGAGATAAAATACCCAGGTGCAGAATATGTTTAAATTCGAAGAAAATTAAAATGTCACGAGGAAATACTACTGGATTTAGAAATGACCTACGCAGTAAACATCCAAAAGAATATTTCGAAATATATCCAAATGAACAAAATCAACTGGCAGAAGCAAGTACTTCCAGACTCACTGTTCCCGAAATGTTTGCTGCGAATTCTCAATTGAAGGTAAGCTGTCAGATAACTTAATAATTTAATTATTTTAACGCTGTATACCATCGTTGAACTACATTTTTATTGATGGCATATTTTTGTTTTGAATAGTGAAATCTATATCTTTTTCAAAAGGCTGACGGCATCTATCGTTATCAAAAATCTGCAACTTTAACAAGTTTAACAAGCCACGGCAACCGCCGCGTGAATAATCTTTCTAATACTTATCAATTTCGTTTGATACGCCGACAACTCATTTAAATGATGATTTATAACTTTACTGCCAAAGATTTTGCATTTTGCCCCACGTCAATATGTCCACATGGATCGCGGAGCTTCCTTTGAATTTATACCAGTTGTTGCAATACTACTATATTCAAGAAGTTGTAGTACTTTCAAATACATGTTATTTTTCAACAATTGTAATTTTCTCTTCCAACTCTTATATTATAGCAAGTATTTGAGTATTCCTTATTGCACTGAAACAAAATATTATAAATGATGAGATTTCGATACTTTTACGAGACTCTCGTACGAGAAACGAGACGAGACTTGAGACGAGACTTATCATTGCATGGCCGAGACGAGACAAGACTTTGTGAAAATCTCGTCTCGTTGGTCTCGTGCGAATCACTAATCTTACTTCGTCAATAGGTCCAGGGACGTATTAAAATTGTAAACAAACAACAAATTACAAACATTTACACATATATCAAATTAAAAACGACACTACACAAACCATGTCGACCAACTAATGGAATCTTTAGTCAAGTTGTTGAAATAAATAAAAGAAAAAGTAACATTTTTGTTGACTCAAAACCCGATCCTAAAACGAGTATTATTATTATGATGAAAAATGGTAGTGTCTTAAGTTACACAGTTCACAAATATATTGGAAATTACTGAGTGAACGTTAATAAAATTAAAATAAAATTAAATTAAAATTAAAATTAAATTGACTGATTCAATTTAAAATTGAGCTCATTACAAAAATACGGATACAAATTATACGAAACAAATCGCACGGACTAATCCAGAAGGCACGCCCCGAACGCCAGAGGTGTGAAAGTTGAATTAATATTAATCTGAGTGTTGATACAATAATCGTTCTTTCTGCACTCTCTGTATATCTCTAGATCTTCCAGAAGGTTAAGTTTGTGGAAATTCCGTGAAAAACATTTGTGCAAAATTCTGCTATCATCACCGGGTGAGAAACTATGATTATTAAATGTGAGGTGATGACCAAAGCCAGATTGTTCTGTCCTATTTAAATGTTCGTTGATACGTATATTAAGAGGTCTTATGGTTCTACCAATGTACGCAGCCTCACAATCACCACACTGAAATTTGTATATACCGCTCTGTTTGAGTTTGGGTAACTTATCTTTGGTCTTAGAAAGAAGTGATTTTATGGTATTTTGAGATGAAAAAGAAACCTTAATGTTATCTTGACAGGTTCTAAAAATGTTGCTTATTTCATATGAAATCTTCCCTATGAATGGGACTGAGCAAAATCGAAAATCACTAACCTCGACGGTTTGATAAGCCAGTTGTCTGATGTCTTTTTGTTTTATTTTCCTAATAGTATACTTAATAATATTTGAAGGATAGCCGTTGTTAACTGCGCTCTGCTTCAAGATGTTAAATTCTTTATCAAAATTGTGGGGCGCTGATCAACCTATGTACATAGGAGTATATGGCGGCCATTTTGTGTTGAAAAAGATGATCGGAGTTTGATGGAATGATATGGTCAGTCTGAGTTGATTTTCTGTAAATATTGAAGTCTATTTTATTGTTTAATCTAGTAAGTATCAAATCTAAAAAATCAATTCAATTATCAAATTCTAATTCGACTGTAAAATTTATGCATGGATGCAAACCATCAATGAAATCTAAAATCTTGAATCAATCATCAGATGTAGGGTAGACCGGGGATAAAAGTGCCATTTTTGGTAAATGTGTTTTAAAAAAAAAATTGGCAGATTACTTTTTTTTCTTCTTTATCCTCTTAGTGGTTTTAACTTTAAGTTATCAAAAATTATATGACACAAAGACTTAACATAATAAAAAACCCGGTAATATCACCTTTTATGGTTTCCTGTAGATGGCACTTTTTACCCCATACATGGGGTAGGAAGTGACGCCCACGGGGTAAGTTGTGCCACGATAGGAGAGAATAGATAATACATAGGTAAAGGTGATTTTTAATGCGTTCAAATAAAAGTACATGACATTTTTAAAACGTGAACAACTGAACAGCAAAAGTTTAGTTAAATAATAAAAAGTTTATTAGTCCATGTCATTGTCACAGTTAACGCAGATAAACAATTTTGAGTCACCCGTAACACATTTATCGTGAGCCCATTCTTTGCAGGATCTACACCCATTCCTCTGAAGGTAAGCTCTGTGAATATGAATCGCAACATATTAGGAAAAGGCAGTCATCTTCTGAATCGGTTGAGGACTCCGAGTCATGCTTATTTTTGCTTGAGAAAACTTTCCTTTTAACTTGCTTTGTCTTTTGCTTAACTTGTTTCATCTTTTTCTGGCATCTTGTTGCTTGCTCCTTCTCTAGAGCGTCCTTTTCTGGAGTATCGGTGAGCACAGCTGTATATCTACGTTTTCTGCCTTTTGTCGATCCCATTCGAGGTCCCGCCTTGGGAAGGGGTTTTACGATGTGTGGAGAAAATGTTTGTTTTCCTGGCCGATTATCAATGTTAGATGGTCCAGCTACTGGATTTTCGGTATTGCCTATGTTCTTTGTACATTCTTTATGTTGACTATTTTCACTAGGAAGGTTTTGTTGAGAATAGTCGTTAGGAATGTGCTCTCGAATATTTGACGGCTTGTCATTCTCTAAAAGTTGATTGCTCTGATTGTAATTTCCGTCAGGAGGAACTGGCCGATCGGTGACATATGCTGGAGCAAAATCAATATCTGAGAATACGTCCCGATTATAAGGAAATATGCCACTCTTTTTAAAAGCATTTATAATATTGTTAGGACACATCGCTAGGGGGTAAGCTGAATTGACAATCGATGGAATATCATAAATTGTGATATTCTTTCCGGCATTATTTCTCATCCAGGCATCTTGCGCAGAAGACAGGTATCTCTTGAATGAACCGTATACACCCACATCCAACGGCTGCAGACGGTGCGAGCAATGTGGCGGAAAAGATAATAAAATAACGCCATTATCTTTCGCCAAATTTAAAACTGATATGGCCAAATGCGAATTATGGTTGTCCAATAACAGAAGGACTGGTGATTGCTTTGTCGGTTTCACATGTTTAATGAAATGCTTCATGAACATAAGAAAGCTATCTTCCGTCATCCAACCGGATGAGTTTGCTGTACCAACACTGTCAGGTGGTCCACCCCGAATAAAATAATCTTTATAATTCTTTCGGGGAAATAAAAACATAGGGGGTATACAAACTCCACTTGCAGAAACTGCTGTTGTTAATGTAATATTTGTTCCCCTTTCACCTGAAGTAAGAGCACCGACTTGCCTTGACCCTTTCACCCCTACAATCTTTGGAGGTTTCAAGACTGTTGAAACTCCTGTTTCATCTGTATTCCATATAGAGGAAGCACTGAATGGGTAGCGCTCCAAAACATTATATAATTTGTCGAAAAAATCAGTTACGTTTTTTTTATTAAAAGATGTTGCCCTTCCCAAACTCGTTGCTTCGGGTGTTCGAATGGAAAGTCGTGGATTTCTTTTTAAGAACGCTGCAAACCAGTCAGCACCTGCTTGTTTGTTATGTCGCCATGAGTCTGGCATATCTTTTTTATATTGGACTGCACACTCATATGCTAGACGACGCACCTCTTTTGGGGTTAAACCGAAGTATATTTGTGCAGACTGTGTCAAATATTCATTAAGTGCTGTTTCTTCCTCGTCATTAAAAACCCTACCTGCTGATCTATAGCCAAAGGTCGTGTTTGGATCGGTGTTACGGCGTTGTATAAATCTGTTTAAAGACACTCTACATATCCCAAGAGCTTTGGCTACTGACCTTATGGACTGTCCATTTTTTGTAACAAGATCAGCTGCACGATGCATTTCTTCTAAAGAAGCTTGCCCCCGCGCAGTTTTCCTGGTGTAATTTCGCATTCTGAAAAAAAACATCTGATTTAATAATGAGTTTCAATAATTAAAAAATTCAAAAGAAGTAAAACAACGCTTCATTCTCCATAGTGGGGTAAAAAGTGCCACATAAAACGTACGTGGCACTTTTAACCCCAACTGGTTCATTCCAATACTATTGCTCATAACAAAAAAAATATCTGAAATATTTGAAGATTTGACAGCACTGCAACAAAAAAGAATAAAAAAATGTATCAGAGCAAACTTACCTGCTTCAAATTCGATGAAAACTAACTGTTGCACAACAAAAAATAGACAACAACAAATTATTTACTACGTAGCGCACAAATTAAAAATGATATGTCCTCTCGCTTACACGACTACTTCGACACTAAATGCATGTGCTCGACAGGAAGCGGTATAGACATGACCTTGTAATGTTGGCGTCGCATGCGTTTCGTTTAATTTAAAAAAATGGCGGCAAGTGGCACTTTTTCCCCGTGGCACTTTTATCCCCGGTCTACCCTACCATCTACAAAGGCCAAAACATCATCTACATATCTATACCAGCTAATTATTTTATGGTTACTATTTAAAATTATTGTTTCCAAAGAATCAAGAAAAAGGTCCGCTAACAGAGGAGACAGGGGATTACCCATAGCTAAACCTTTGGGTTGTCTATAAATTTTATCATTGAAAATAAAAAAATCCTGCTTAAGACAAATCTCCAATAGGTTCAAGGCTATTATATTACACACGTCTTTACAAATTCATTTATCCTTGTTATAAACTTAATGACATAAGCAGATGGTTCCTTAAGCTTTCCATTTCCTTGGTGTCTTTTTGGGCTATTTTTTACGTTATTGCTGACCATAAATCGGGCTGTGCTAAAATTGTTCTCTGATTGGTCGAGTAGTCAGCATAAGGAAGACCGTCTGCAATTCGAAAAAACGCCCGTACATCGCAAGCAGTATTGTCTAGTTCTAGATCGTTTCGATCGTTATCGAACTTGGTGGAAAATCTTTATTATGTAAAGCTTCACCTAAGCCCAGGATAGACATATTACATAAATCTGAATACAAGTCACTCTTCACTACATTATGACTTGATAGGAAATTAATTAAATACGTATTTTGTTTGTTTATCTTTATCAAGAGATACCAAGTTGTCATCAAAATGTTTGTCTCCTCGATCCTAACCTTTTCTGTTATATTTTATAAATTGACTTTAAAGAAATCTAGAATCACTAGAAAACATATTTTCTGCAAGGAATTAAGAGGGCTGATCTGATTTATTGTTTCAATTTAAGATCAACTGTGCTTACTACGACAGAAGTAACAGCTCCATGAAAGTGATTTAGTCGATGTTATGTCACGAATATATCTCTTAATTTGCAAATTTTTAGACGCTGGAAACACTCTATAGACCTTTTGTGATTTTATTTATCAATTTGGATATTTTATATGAAAATTTCATTTCACTATGATAACATCGTGCTGATATGCACATGCTGTTTTCAATTTATTATTGTAATATAAATATACTCCCCAACTAAACTTATCCAAGTTAAAAACACAAGTATTTAAACTTGATAACAAACATGTTTAAATAACATAACCCCGTTGCTGTACCTTTTAAATTTAATCAGCCTTCATCATGCTGCGAAAATACAACAAAGAAATGTTGGAATCAACCTACACATAAATATTTTTGTTGAAATTAAACTGCTGACACCATATACATTTTTCTTTGTAAGCAGTTTTTTCAACCCTCATCGACCCTCTGTTACCTTGAGAGAAATTGTATTATTACAAAGCTTGGTAATCGTTATACATTTTCAACATTTCGCTTAAATTAATTCTTGTCTGTCGAAATAATAAGAAATATGATAAAGGTAAGATATAATATGGAAATTTTCTTCCGCCGTTTTTTATTTGCTTTTAGTCTATAAGCCAATTTATTATGAGGGTGAGACCTTGTTGAAATGAATATAACAAGCTCCGGGTAAAGCAAAAATAATAATAATGATCGTTTACTATTTACAGGATTGAATACTCAAATATCCACAATTTTTAATTAATCGGTCTTCAACAATCACTTTAGTGCTAAGAGCCTCTAATATTTCTAAAATATTTATGCCAATTGAAATGTGTATTTTGGACATTCGTTGTGTGTCTCTATTGCTAAATTACGCACATTCTCAATGTAAATGGTAATTTTATTATTTCATTCTTAAGAAGTTAAAAGTAGGTGTAAGAAGAAATTCCTTGATAACATTTCGTTACATATATTATATTATTATACCTATTTTGCTTCTTTTCCAGTAAAAATTGGACGTAACGTCGTTGTATATTCCGTGCGTCAGCCAATTCTCGAAATGTAACATAGCTTAACGATATAAAGTTTACATTTCTTCAGTGTTTACGTTATTTTTCGAATGGATAAATTTTCAATTTAGTTGAAGGACGCCTTTATGCACCTGAGGAGTCATAACTTCTACAAAATGTTCCTTTTGCCAAGGAAAAGGAGACGCTTTTATGCGGGCTAGTAAATTGAAACGTATTCCGCTAATATTCGATATCATTTTAAGTATATTTTCATATTTTGGTGGAAATACATCTATAACCAAATTTACGCGACCTTCTACTTAAATTCGTGGATCTATAAATGCCATAATTCTGCATTTCATTTGCCTACATTTCTCTTAAACGATTATTCAAAAGTGATTCTTTTATTTCACATTCACTATTTCTAATAAATTGCGAACTTCTTTTTATTCATTTCAGGAATAAATAAACATTCCGTTGTTGACTTAATCAATTATTTATTCTTTTATGTGACCTAACTTAGTGCAATTCCTGAAGGCGCTGTACAATCTTGCGAAACTCCCTGAAAGCGAGTTATGATTTTCACGGCTAGTATTCCCATGCGATCTCGGTATCTTGTCCGCGTCAAAGATCGATCTCATCGTGAAACTGTGAAATTTCTAACGCTATCCACACTCATGGCCACTTATCACTATATTTATTACCGTAAAATAAGTCAATATTTAATCAGAATATAGTTTACATGAAACACATTTCATTGAATTGCATTTTTTGACACCTTGATAGATTCAATTATGCCGGACCACCAGATAAAGTTTTTCGTTATTCTATATTATTTTGTTATACCAACTATGGAGATATCAAATCAAACAGCATACCGGTACCATCATCAAATAAAAATAAACACACACACACAAAGTCATGTAGCAAGCTACTCATCAATGGAAATTGTAACATAAAACTAACTAGACAAGACAATCAGATTGGGTTACGTTCGCTCCTCCATTATGATATCCAATGTCAAGTGTTGTTAAAGCGAAGGTTAACACACAAATGTCACACACTTCTGGTGAAGGCCTTTAAATTTCACTGTGACAACACAATCAATATTCCCGAAATGATGTTAACTGTGTTTGTCAGAATAGTTTAAGATGTCTGACGGAATTCCGGCTACAAACACGGACGGTCTACGTTGTGAGACACGCAAAGGAAAATTTTTATATGCATGAACGTCTTTGAAAATATTAAAAATTACTTGAAATTTTTGTATATACATTTTGACAATTATTTCGATATTTAACATTTTGAAACAGTAAGTTTCATTTAAAACAGTAATATGAGTAGATTCCACGAAGTAAGGGTCGGGGCAGTTAATTTCATAAAAAATCTTTTTTGAGAGAATCTTGTTCAAGTTGATCATTACAGATCTACAGTAATATATTGTTATGATATACTGATGACTGATAAATTAATTTATTGTTTATTGAGTAAGATCACAACTACAGATTTGCCCTGGCTAGATACTTGAACCTTAATTTTGTAATATCTTACCCTTTTTCTTCTGTTTTAATAGCTCAGCTCAGACGGTACGCCAATGCATGAAATTCTCTTAATCCACAGGGAGAATTCCTGAAAGCTAGTTATAAATTTCTAATTTTGAACGTAACAAAGATATTGTTTTTAAAAAATTTGCAAATATTCCATAAATTTTGTGTCTTTTATTCAAAATTAACTTGCAAAAAACATTAAATGTAAATTTTTCAAAGTTTATATATATATATATATCAATACCTATACTGCGATTACTAAATTATTCTATCAAACAACTTATTGAAAGTTTTAAAGTGTAGAGTCTGAAAATTTCATAAAAATTTGACTTATATTCACGCTACTGGTGTACTAGGCACATCTTATTTACCAAGAATATACATAAAAAATATCTGTCAATATTTTATGAAATTTCAGTTCGATATTAAGTATATAACATTCAGAATTTATATGTGTCTTGTGATTAAATTGAAATAAACTAATAACTAATAAATTGAAATAAACTATTAACTAAATTATGGACTATATAAAGTTTTTAATGTGGTTATATAATCACTGAGTTTGTCGAATTAAAATTTGAAGTTTATCGTATAGGATTGACAGTTCTGCAGTTTCATTTGAATTATATATATATATATATATATATATATATATATATATATATATATATATATATATAGATTGGAACAGTCTTATTTAGTTATATTCAATGTAATAATTGTTAATAGTATTCGTGAAATAAGTCAAATTGATTTTACCGTCTTGTGCTTTATTAGCCGTCATTTTAACGAATATTTGTAGAATTTTATAAGGGAATGACATGTTTAAATCAATTATAGATACAGATAGTAAAAACAGTTAACAAAATCCTCGTTATATTACTGAAGGATTGTTGTATATAAGCAGTGGCAGTTGCGAAACAATCAATATTTCTAATTGTAATGAGAAATGGGATACCGTCCAGGAGGAATCGGCGCATGAGTACCGAAAACTATTCCACCTCAATTTTTTATGCGATCCTCTTTGAATTGCCCTACTGATGATATAAATACATGTTGCCATGGGGCAACCCCGTGCCATATTGTTTAAACCGAAATTGTTTAAACAACTGGAAGGAATTGTTAATTTTCAACCGGATTTTTTTTATATTCTTTATTGAGATACAAATAAAAAAGGTCCTATGGCTTTTCACGATAAAGTTAATATTTTTAGAGATATGAATTTTCAAAGGTTGGAAAAATCTCAAATTTGGGTACTTTTGACCCATGAAAAATATATTAAAAAAGTGATATAAAATATAAATAATTAACTTTATCAATATTGGTAAAGAAGTATGCAACTAATATTATTTTTTTTACAGTAACAAGCTTTGGTTTTACAGGCTTTCTTACAATTACAAGGTTTTTTAAGGTCAGTTGGAAATGGGCTTTTGTTTATAAATAAAGGTATTAGCAAAGTATCATTCTCTAGTTTGTATCCGAAATTTGTCAAATCTAATGTTTTATATTCCGGATTCAATGCATTTTTCCAAATGTATGTTTGAGTAAAAGCTTATTATTTATATATAATTGTGATTACAAAAAATTTTCAAACAATATTATATCTGAATATTATTGATAAAAATGCATAAATTACTATGATAATAACAAAAATGTAATATAAACTGAAAAAAAAGTAATTTTAATTACATGTTCCGATTCATACTTAAATTACTTTTGTTAAAAACAAATTGTAGACAATTTAATTATTAATAACATTGCTCTCTTTACCAATTTTTATAAAGTTAATGGTTTTTAAGATAACTGATAAATAATGATTCAGGACACAGTGAGGCCGATGCAGCGCATGAGTCAGAGAGAGACGTCGATACGTAAAGGTAGCGACGCATACTTGTGAGAGCGCGAAATTAACAATTAAAAAACAGGTATAAACAATGAAATTTTCTTAAATCTTTATTAAGAATATTATTAACTATTGTATAAGGAATTAAAAAAATTGTATTTATATTTTATTAGATTTTTTTAATATATTCTTCATGGGTCAAAAGAACCCAAATTTGAGATTTTTCGAACCTTTAAAAAGTCATATCTCTAAAAAGATTAACTTTATCGTGAAAAGTCATGGGACCCTTTTTATTTGCATTTTAATAAAGAATATAAAAAAAATGTGTCCGGTTGAAAATTAACAATTCCTTCCAATTGTTTAAACAACATGCATTTATATCATCAGTAGGGCAATTCATAAAAAATTGAAGTGGAATAATTTTCGGTACTCATGCGTCGATTCCTCCTGGACAAATAGTTTAGTTTCTACATGAATCTGTGAAACTCACGTAAGCTACAGATGAAAGCCGTAACCAGAGAATACAATGTTAATCAAATTTCCATTGAATAAAATCCCGGGTTGAGATTTATTTCACACATTTTCATCACCAAGTTCATTCATACTTCTTGTATCTGTCGCATTTGCTCTGTCATGTCTTGTCTACCAATTTATAATTTTTTATTACGTGCCCAAACTACTTCTGAAAGATTTTTCACAATCTACTTTCCATATTTTTCTATTTTCAACAAAATGATATTTTTGATTCTTGTTAGCATTATTTGAGTTACCCAACACATTATGTAAATTATTGCTTCAATTAAATATTTATGATGTTTTAAAGTTTGACAGTACATGACGTTTATTAAAATAGAAATTTATGCAAACAATCCTTTAAATATTAGGTAGTTAAGTTAGGAGGGGAGATTGTTGAAAATGAAAGCGAGATACTTGACATAATTTTGACAATTGTTGAGAAATTTTTTTAACAGAAAATGATTATAGATTAAAAAGATAGTGGAGAATATTGAAATATTGACCAATTAATGACATGGGATTACATATTTTATAGTGTAGTAGCGTATGTATGTATTCTATTCAAAAATTAAAAATAGCAATATTAAGAAATGAGAGTAAAAGAATAACTTATTCCGAGTCAGATTGTCATACTCTGGTGGATATAATTTTAATGAAAAGACATTGTAGAGTGTGAAAAAACTGATGCAGTCACTTGGAAGGACAAGATAAAATCGTGGGAAGAAATTGCAGAGACATATAATTCATTGACAACTGAGCCTAGAGCTTTCGAACAATTACGTTGTAAATTTGGTAATTTAAAAAAAGATAGTGTACGTTGTAGGCTTTTATATAATTATAGAACACGTGTAGGAGATTGGGAAGAGAGAAGAGAACAATTTAAAAAAAGGTTTGGTTAATTTTTTATCAAATTTAGAAGTAGTGTATGTTGCAGAATAGGCAACATAATTTGAATTTATAGTTTTTTTTTAAAAAAAAGGTGTTCTAATATTGTTATTAAGAGATAGAATAAATACCTCATTTCTAAAAAGGAAAGAATTTGTCAATAGTTCAATATATGTGTTAAAATATAAAATAACATAAATTTATTTAGAAAAAAAGTTATTAAAGAAGGAGATATAGATTAATAATACAATTCTTTCAAGAACAGACTCCCTGTAGAAGAGTCATACTGTCTAGAGCAGGAGCAAAAACATTTACATTTGTTTGAGACAATTCAATCAATTCTGAATAATAAAAATTAAATATTACTTACGTATTATACAATATTATAAATATTACAATATATATATATATATATATATATATATATATATATATATATATATATATATATATATGGCCTAAAGTGGGATTGCGTCGCTTCCGGTATCTAAATCCATTTAACAGGCTGGATCAGTCCCCATTCTCCTCATTGTATTTGTTCACTGATTTTCCGCCATTTCTTCCGGTCTCTTGCTTTCTCCTCCCATCTGTGTAAGTCCTCTTCCACTTCTTGTAACGATTTCGATTTGGGTCTTACACGTCTTTTTTCCCTTCTGGTTGCCATTGTAACATCTCTTTGTTACTAATTGTGGGGGCCTTGCCTCTGTACATGCCCCAGACTCTTGATTGTTTGATTTTTAATTTTCTTTACTATATCTTCCCCATTTAGTATATTTTTATGCTGCATTACTTGTTATTTGTCTTTCTCCTCATGAAACTGTATCAAACATGTTTTGTGTCCTAGTTTGGTGGCTGATTTCACCTGCACGTTCACATTCAGCTTCTGACTGCTCAAATTTTCTAATGCATCTTTCAATTTTGCCGGATCTTCCTTATTTATTTTTAGTCCACTTATCACCGTTGTTTTTCTCTATACATTCTAGCGTTTTTTTATTTCATTAACATCTTCCTTAATTTTATGTTTTATAGCATTATTATCTCATTTTCCAATTTTTATCGGTTCATTTTGTCTTATTATTTCATGTTATAATCCTTGTTGTTCTTCATATTTCATTTTCTCTATTTCGATATTTATTGTCTGTAATTGTCCTTTTATGTCTTCTTCAAATTCCTGTAAGAATTCTCATAATCCATCCATTTCGCGGTGTTTATCTGATGAATGTTGTATTATTTTAGTGTTTAGTGTTTTTTCGTCCTCCAGCGACTCGTCGTGTTCTGGTTTATTCCTTTCTGGCTCATTTAACGTCTTCGATGTTTCGTACGTAGTTTGGTATTGTTTAAGCTTACTTCATGCAGCCTCCGCCCTACCTACGAACTGACCAACCCCGTTTTTTGCTTCTTTCTTTTCTTTCTACTGTTTAGATCTGATCTTTATAAATTGAATTTTTTTTCTTTTTTTTGTTTCTCAGTTCGGTTCTAGACTGATTTAATTTACTAATCAATATCGCTGTCTCAGCTTGATGATTCTTGCTAAATTGTAACCGAGTTTTTATTGTAGTTGATTTTTTCTTTGAGTAAATCGGTTTTTCTAAAATTACTGACTAATAAGGCTACTTGTTGAGTATTCAACTCGTTGTAGCTGGTGCTTTATGGTGTTATTACAAATAAACTGTCACACTACCTTTTTTGAACTTTTAATTAAAATAAAAACAATGTATAAATGGACTGTATGTTGAGTTACAAAAATAAAATAAACATGTTATGTTGTCTGTCTATCTACGAATGAAAATGGAAAGTGCGCTTCTACCGTTTCGGCCCGATACACTTGTTCTGATACGTGACGGCCAGAGGCGTAACCAATTAGAGGAAAACAGGTACAACACTACTTACCGTTTTTACTGTTACGAAACCGCATACTGTAGTAGTCCCTGAAACAGACCCTGTTCTAGTTTTTGTGATTGGTTTTATTGAGATATTTCTAAGAAGATCGATTGTTTGTTGGACATCGCAATCTAGAAGTTTCAGGAATCCACGTGTTCCAGAAAATCATTTTAATATATAAGCGACTACCTACGAACCGCAGTCAAGTCTACAGTTTGATTTTCTAGTAGAACAGTGAACAAGTGACTATAAAAGTGAACAATGTATTAGTATTGTAATGTTTTTCTTATTTATTTAAACGTAAACTGGTGGGGGCAAAATTAAACACTACTTACTAATTTATTTAAACACTAAACTAATCACTAACACTTAATTTATATACACTCAACTAATCACTTAAATTTAATTTATATGCACACAAACTTAATCAATTAATTTATATTAACACTTTACTGTTCGCTATTTCGATGTATTCTTGTTTATTTCTCGAGATCACTTTATCAACTAACTAACTATTTCTGGTCGGTTCCTTATATATTAGTGCCTTTTTCACTAGATAATTCCAGATTGCGGCTTACTCAAAAACAATTGGCTTTCTGGCATTTTCTAGATAAGACTGGTCACAAAAACAATGATAAGATAGTCACAATCGTAAACAATTCTAAGAATACCTGCGCGTCCGCCATAATTTTAACTTTCATACCTGGCTTAGACAGAGTCGGATTTAGGGACTATACCAGTGTGCTGTTTCGTAACAGTATATTTAATATAAATTAGAAATTAAGTGTGTACATAAATTAATTAAGAGTGTATAAATAAATTATGTAAGTAGATATACCTGGAATATAAATTTATCATGCTTATACTACTATTCAGTTTTTGTATTGGGTATATCCCTAGTAATGTTAATTATAAACCGGATCAGCATCAAACACGTCTCACTTTTGCAAGCACAGTATTGGATAATTTAATTTATAAACACCTATTGTTTTAAATTATTTCCGTTCCTTCTGCTAAATTATTCGGAAAAAAACTGGCTTTTCCAGAATTATGACTGTATCTTATGCTCTCCAAAATATCATAACTTATTTCATTCAGTATATCAGCAGATTGACGATTATGTGAAGAAAAATGAAACAAATTGATACAAATATGTCATTAGTTGGGAAAATATTTAAAGGTAGCACATATACTGATCTTTATTTTAGGCTTTCGTTAAATTTAGTTCTTTGAAGGAAGTCTTTGTTTCTTTGCAGCTGGATTCTAGATTTGACAGTCCACCATTTTAAATATATTTTTCACTGATCTACTCTCGATTTTCATTATCAGAAAAAATAATCTCGTCGACTACCTCAAGCGTTAAATTTGGTTCTTTGAAGGAACACCGTTTGTTTATTTTGCAGCAATTTTGATTATATTTTTCACTGATCTTTACCTTATTTTCATTCTCACGAAAATACTCTGATCGACTACCACAATCGCTAAATTAGTTTATATTTGAAGGAACATTCTTTGCTTATTTTTGGTTGGATTCTAGTTTCGGCAATGCACCATTTTAACTATATTTTTCACTCCCCTATACGAACAAAAATACTCTTAACGACTACCGCTCAAACCACTTTGTGTTGAGTTTAGAAACCTATGTAATCATTTTAGAGTTACAACAATAATTAGGTTAAATCAAATAATAATCTTGTGTAACTAAATATCTTTTGTGAAATAATGTTTCTTGTTAAACTTCAACTACATATTTGTTAAATTATCGACTTTAAACTTTTCTCAATTCTCACTTAATCGTAGATTTACGCAGGTTACAATTTCAAATTCCTTGCATTGTTAAAATCTATTGTATCCGCACACCTTACTTGAATTATCTTTCTTCCATCTACGTCCTTTGATAAATAATCGTTTATACGATGGGTATATTGAATTTATAATCACCAAACAAACTATCCATAAGCTTCAATCTCCGGATATAATGTTGATTATCCTGCTTAACAAGGTAAAGCCTGTTCTCGAGTCTCTTAGCAAACATTTTGATCGCATCTTGTTCAATTCGTATTTTAAAACCTCTGTAGGTATCTACATTTTTATTATTACGACATATCTACCGTGTCACGTAATATTTGATTTTGTGATAATATCATTGGTAGATCTTTATAATTATATACCGGTTGAAAACTATACTTGTAAAGTAGGATTTTAGTATCTAAAGTCCAATTAGAGCTTCTTCCAAAAATATTCCTGTAATATCTATACGTATTTGTAAGTTGAGTTCACTTTTTCCCTTCGTGAAATCCCTCAATGTTTCGCATTATTTTTTGCCATTAATGATTTTAGTAATATGTTTTTAAACAATTTTAAAATTATTGCCAGAAGAGAAAATGAAACAGTTCTAAATATACCTCACAAATATAGTAGTTTATTTAATTAGTTTATCTCCTATTTTTTCGAAAATAATATCGGTAAACTAACGTCATTTGGAATTGATTATTGGTGTTTACTGTTGCATCTCAATAGAATGATATTCTCCATATACTGACCTGTTTAAATTATCAACAACAATGACAATGGAACCCAGAACTTTATACATAAAATAATTCATAAAGCTCTCCCGTTAATATCGCAGAATACTAGAAGAGCATTTAAATTTATTATTCCTCATTGAGAATCAGCAACGTTCCAAAAGCCATAAGCACAATAATAAATTCTCTTTGAACCATATTGAGCTATATATTCTTTAGACGCAACCTTTTCAAACTGGTATATACTTTTATAAATATTCATGAATACATAAAAAAAGAAGGAATTCTGTTCTGTTCTATTTAGCTTTGTTAAAACTGATGTTGCAAGTTAGACCCTGATTTTTAATTTGATTATAACGAAAACTTTTTGGGTCGGAGGGAATTCACGTGATTTGGGTATAAATTTTCCAGATATATACACAAGTATTGTTGATAAAACTTTTTGTATATTATACAACACAGAGAATACAAATCCTTAAAATTAAGCAAAATTCCAATATTCACAGATTTTAAATATGTGTCTTTGATATTGAAAAATAATTACTCTTTAGGGAAGGCCGATTTTTTTTGTAGCTTTGAAAAGTGATTTGTAACATAATGATTTAATTAGGAGTAGAAGAATCACCCATTTCCACGCGTTCTTCAACTGTGTCTGTGCTAGATATAATAATCTTTGGAAATCAAAACTATAAAAAATCTTGACACAAAACCAAGTTATTGTTTCAGTGCAAGCTCCGTATAGCAACGAAAAACTATTTTATATCACAATAAAATACAAAACAATACTTTTTAACAGAAAATACCGATTTATTCAAGGAGCTGTCGAACAATATAGTGCAAGCTCTGTCGAAAATGTTGACCCTCCAACCCAAATTATTTATTTATTGCTGCCTGACCAACCAGAGTATATGTCCCCTACGTTTCTGTGTGGCACGAGGTTATCAGGCACTGTGTATTTGTTTACGTTGGTGAGACTTGGTGATTTTGAGTATACCATGGGTTTGTTCGAAATGTTGGCTAACAAAATTTTTTTGAGGTACAACAGTTGAATGCTTGACACATTCATTTTACTGTTACGAAACAGCACACTGGTATAGTCCCTGAATCCGACTCCGTCTAAGCCATGTATAAAAAGTTAAAATTATGGCGGATGCGCAGGGGTTTCTTAGAACTGTTTACGATTGTGACTATCTTATCTAGACATTGTTTTTGTGACCAGTCTTATCTAGAAAATGCTAGAGCCAATTGTTTTTGTTTAAGCCGCCATCTAGAATTATCTAGTTAATAAGGCACTCATATATAAAGGACTAACCATGGAGAGTTAGTTTTAGTTGATAAAGTGATCTCCACAAATAAACAAGAATACACTGAAATAGCGAACAGTAAAGTGTTGATATAAATAAATAATTGAGGTTGTGTGTATATAAATTAAGTGTTAGTGAGTAGTTTAGTGTTTAAATAAATTCGTAAGTAGCCATACCGTGTGTTTAAAGTTTATCCCACCCGCAATAAAAACGTTTTAATAAGAAAAACATTACATTGGTGTCAGGTGTGAATAAATTGCTAGGTAAAAATGGCCAAGAGACTATGTAACTTGAAAGTGACTGAGTTAAGAGGAGAATTGGAAGATCGTGAGTTGGAAACGTCCGGTTTGAAAAGTGAATAAGTAGAAATACTTAAAGTGGCATTGCAAAATGATGGCTTTGATCCAGAAACAGTTTTATTTAATGACGAGGCTTCCACCTTAATCTCGTCAATTTCTGCTAACACGGACGAGAAGATTTCTGCCATGGAAGAGAACATGTACGAGAAGATTTCTGCTATGAAGAACGACATTTCTGCTAATATTTCTGCTAACATGGACGAGAAGATTTCTGCTATGAAGAACGATATTTCTGTCATGGAAGAGAAAATTTCAACGAATGTGAAAAACGATATTTCTGCTTTGAAAAACGATAAATGTTAATGAAAAACGACATTGCCGCTGACGTTGAAAATGAAATAAGATGTCAACGATGGATGAGAAAATAATGGAGTTAGAAAAAAAGATGACAGATATAAGAACTCAAGACACGCCAGCGGAAGAAAAGAAGATCGACCAAACAAAACATTGCAATCCAGAAACACACCCTAAGTTAGAAGACATTTGTAGTTTTACCCGAGTCAAGGCCCCATTGTTCGATGGAAAAATGTCGTGGACCAATTATGTGAAATAATTTGAAGCAGCCGCTAGAGTGAATAATTGGTTCGATAGAGAGAAGGCAGTGAACTTAACTATCGCACATCGGGGATATGCCTTAGATATACTACAGACAATACCACTTGAAGAAACGGATGACTTCGAGCAGCTGAAGAAGAGGTTTGCCAAGCGATATGGCCACGAATATCTAGAGCACTTGTACCAATCACAGCTGAAGAACCGAAAGCAGAAACGTGATGAAGCCCTTCAAGAGTGTGAAGTGGACATTGCCCGATTAGTTCGATTCGCTTATCCATCAGCACCAGAGAACATGATGGAATGTCTGGGCATCCAGGCCTTTATCGATGGCTTACGCGACCCCGATATGCAGAGGTCGCTTCGTTTAGCCCATCTAAAAACATTAGTTGACGCAGTGACAGCTGCTCTTGAATATGAAGCAGCAACGATGGCTTCGGGATATAACGAAATTAGGACCATCCAAGAAGAAGGTGACGATGACAGACTTGACCAGATCGTCAACTTGTTGAAAAGTATGGTAAACTAGAAGCCGAAGAAATGCAGGTGCTGTAACTGTGGCGAGCTAGAGCATGCACGCAGTTCGTGTAAGCGTCCTACGACTCCTGCAAACCAAGAACCTCTCAAATGCAAAGCAGCCACGAAGAATTCGCGGTACAACAAAGGTAGGACCATGCAGGAAGAAGATGACAAAGTTGACCAGATCGTCAACTTGTTGAAATTTATGGCAGACAAGAAGCCGAAGAAGATCAAATGCCGGAAGTGTGGCGAGCTAGAGCACGTACGCAGTCCGTCTAAGGGCTCCAAGACTCCTGTAACCCAAGAACTCCACTCACAGGGGAAATCAGACAGGGGTGAACATCCAGCTGATGTGAATCACCGAAAAGTCAACTCTTTGCCTAGACGGTCATGCACTGTAGACTATTCACAATGCAATAAGTCGAAATCTAAGGATGTTGCAGTTTCAATAATTACAGTAGTCAATGAAGAATGGTCACCCACCAGGATCAGAGATCAGGAGAATGATCCTTGCCTAAAGAAGATTTGGCAGTGGAAGGAAGAAAATCAGCGACCTGCATTGCAAGAAGTGTCAAGATTTTCAACGAAACTCAAGGCGTACTGGGACTCAGTGGGACTCCCTTGTCTTGGAGGAAGGGCTGTTGAAAAAACTTCTTGAAAACGATGATGGTCCTGAGATGAGGAGACAGCTAGTTATCCCTAGAAAGAGAGTAGGTGAGGTACTGAAGAAGTTACACGACAGTCCATCGGGAGGTCATCTGGGAGTAAAGAAAACCCTCCGACGATGTGAAGGACTGGTGTAAAAAATATACGACTCGTGCTACGAGTAATGGACCACATCGCAAAAGAAAGGCACCTATGAAACAGTATAATGTTGGAAGCCCTTTCGAAAGAATTGCTTTAGACATCGCTGGACCATTTCCGATGACAGAAAATGTTGATAAATACATCCTGGTTATAATGGATTATTTCACAAAGTGGGTGGAAAATTACGCGATTCCGAATCAAGAGGCCAGAACTGTCGCGGATGTATTGGTGAAAGAATTTATTAGCCGATATGGAGTGCCATTGGAAGTCCACAGTGACCAGGAAAGAAATTTCGTAAGCCATCTATTCCAGGAGATTTGCGAGCAGCTGGGAATGAAGAAGACCAGGACAACAGCATTACATCCACAGTCAGATGGAATGGTCGAGAGAATGAACAGGACTATTGGAAAATACTTGTCCAAAGTGATTTCCAGCCATCAGAGAGATTAGGACCAGTATCTTTCCCTATTCGCATTGGCTTATCGATCTGCCGTCAATGAGTCCACGGGTGAAACACCTGCGAAAATCCTGTTTGGGCGTGAAATGAGGCTTCCTTGTGACCTGGGATTAGGCTGTCGGCCTGGAGAAGATGTAGCAGGAGAAGGCTACGTGATCCAATTGATAAGGAGGCTGGACGATATTCATGAATTAGTTCGAACAAATCTTCAAGTTGCCAGCGACAGAATGAAAAGTCGGTACGACACGCAGGCCACAGTAGGCGGTTTTAAAGAAGGGGACAAAGTATGGTTACACAACCCGACGAGGAGAAAAGGATTTTCTCCAAAATTACAAAAATCCTGGGAAGGTCTACACTTAATCAAGATAAGGATCAATGATGTTATATATCGCATAAGCCAGATCCCCAACGGAAAAGCAAAAGTAGTTCACTAAAACTGACTAGCGCCATTCGAGGAGACCATGACCTAGAGAAAGGAGTAAACCATATTCGATATGTGTCTGACCCTACCTTCGATGAATTTATGGGCGCGTATGGAGGTACCGGGAAAGCTAGATATGGAGTCACTTCAGAACAACGACAAGATTTGTTCTCTCCCGGAAGATTATTCACTGGCATACAATATCCCCGCCTGTATCAAGAACGAGGGTTGGCAACCGTCTTTCGAAAGAAGTTCGTGCAATTAGAAAAACTTGAAGACCAGATTCCAGCCCCTGGCAAGACACTGAAACTATGTGGTTACTAAAAATTAATTTCATGATCGATCTACCTACCGCGATGTGTGGGAAGCACTTCGTAACCTCCGAGACCATGTGTTAGAATCCAGCGTGAAGAAACTGGCTATGCCTAAGATAGCGAGTAACCAGTTGGATTACCGAGTCATCAGGAACATGGTAGAGGTTATCTAAAAAAGATTCCGGTGTCCAGATATTAATTTTCAGCTACAACCCCCGTTATCAGTATCCGATGAAGACGGTGCTCTGTTATTTCCATAAGATCGGAAAGTGTAGAAATGGGGCCAGTTGCCGATTCAAACATCCAGTCTCAGCTACACAAAAGTTCCAGGAGGAACTTCCATTTAAGGAGGGGGAAATGTTACGAAACAGCACACTGGTATAGTCCCTGAATCCGACTTTGCCTAAGCCATGTATGTAAGTTAAAATTATGGCGGATGCGCAGGGATTTTTTAGAACTGTTTACGATTGTGACTATCTTATCTAGACATTGTTTTTGTGACTAGTCTTGTTTAGAAAATGCCAGAGCCAATTATTTTTGTGTAAGCCGCAAGCCAGCGGAGGAGTCAGTTAGTTGATAAAGTGATCTCGACAAATAAACAAGAATACACCGAAATAGCGAACAGTAAAGTGTAGATATAAACTAATAATTAAGGTTGTGTGTATATAAATTAAATTTTAGTCAATAGTTGAGTGTATATAAATTAAGCGTTAGTGTGTAGTTTAGTGCTTAAATAAATTCGTAAGTAGTCATACCGTGTGTTTAAAGTTTATCCCACCCGTAATAAAAACGTTTTAGTAAATAAGAAAAACATTACATTACTTACTATTACTATGCATCACTTGGTTATTTGAAATACCTCAAATACTAATTTCATGGTACTAAACTATTGAAGTATTGTTTAACGTCCATGTCTAAGACCCACTCATAAGCTGCGTTGACGTGTGTCAAGTGACTTGATCAACTCACTTGATTCCAAGTGAATTGAACTCTTTTTGAACGTGTAAACCCCCAATTTAACTGACTTGATTCATTTCACTTGAAAGAATCGCCAATTGAACAAGCTCAACTTTTCCGTTCAAGTCGACAAATTCAAGATGGCCGGCACTAGGTGACCGACGAAAAATCGTTGACATTTTTTTTTGGCGTATCAAAAATATCCATGTTTGTGGAACACAAAAGTGTAGATTATAATTATATAGATTTACGGGCAAGTGCGCTTATCAAAATAATAGAAGAAATGCGCGAAAACGAAGTTTTCATGACTACGGTGGATGTAAAGAACCGTATAAAAAGTATTCAACCAATCTACGCTGCATTAGTGAGCAAAATAAAACAGAATGCAAGGAACGGTTCAGGTACACATGATATATATGTACCATCTCTGGTTCTTCTTCTATCAGTTCTTGTATTAGCCTTGCCGATGCCCCTAGCTCACTTCTCCGCTTAATCCATTCTCTATACAAGAATATTCTTTTGCGACGACCAGTTTTATTGTCAATATTTTTTTATTTCATTTGCAATACCTAGAACTGCTTGTAAAATAACGCAATGCATCTTTTTCGTCGCCATTTTTTTACAGATATACCTTCATGTCAAATGAAACGTATAAACCTTTTCAAGCGTTCATGTCACTTGAGATCAAGTGAGTTGATCAAGCCACTTGACCCGTGTCAACGCTGCTATAGGATAAACTAAGATATGGCAATAATATAAGCTCATCCACTGGATTTAAGGGGACAGGAACGAGGTATAACAGACAAAGTGATATACACGTAATACATAATATGGAATGAAGGGGTGGAAGCGATGAAAATAGGGGTAAATGAAAAATGTATCAACATGAATATTAAAAACAAAATATATAGGTTGATGGATGGAACCACAGATGCAGAATCAATATAAGTATAAAAGCAAGGTGTAAAAATTATATATTACTATTCAATTAACTCTTGTTAACAATGTGAACATTTTAACAGCTTACTTTGTGGAATTAAACAGAAGAACGAAAAATTATTGTAAATGACTGTATATTCTAGCTGCGGTTATGTTACCATTAAACATGAAGTTAATTTCAATTATTATTTTATTGTTTATGGTCTATTGGTTGGCGGTCTATTAAAACATTTCCAAATTATGGTTTCTACTGACGTTTCGTGCAATATAAACATCGTTGTTATAATTTTTACGTCGTTTATGAACATGTCAAAATATACAAAATATTTTTGAGAATATAATAGTTACTTCAAATATATAAATGTGTAGTGCTTTCAAATTTTTTATAATCAAAGTGAGTTTACAAAAATTTTAGGAAGCTGCTTTAAACAGAGCGACCTGAAGATTTTCTCATATTCTAAGATTATCACTTTCATTCCAGTTCCAATAATATACGATTAATTGTCCTGAAATGATTGCATACCTGCTATTCCGTCAAATTAAATTGATAATATGTTAAATTCTTTTAATAGTCTCATCCAAATGCACAAAAAAACTGTGTAATTATTGGATTAACAGACCGAGCTATAAAACTTACTTCTCCGGAAAACCGTCCAAAGTCCTAAAACATGCCAAAAACACCATAAAAAACAATCACTACCAGATAAAAAAACAATTTTTAAACAACGCACGTACAAATTTTACAATAATAACCAAACAGAAACTCAAATAAATCGAAACAGATACATATCAATACCATATACAAACCAACACTCAGAAAAACTGAAATACGTTTTATACAAACACAACATTAGCGTATGTCACAGAACTCAAAATACTTTATCACCATTGTTCACTTAACTTAAAGGCCAAATTAAAACCAAAAAACATGTAACGTAGTGTATTCTGTACCATGTTTAAACTGTCCAAAGAAATATATAGGTACGACAACTCAACATCTAGAAAATCGTCTAAATGTTCACAAATACACAAAAAATGCGTCCACCGCCCTACATAAGCACGAAACAACAGAAATACATGAGTATGACTTCAATAATACAAAAATACTAACACAGGACTCTAATTAGGATAAATTAGCAAATTGGAAATCAATGAAATGGTACATATAAGAAAAGAAAAGAATGATAAACAAGACATAAAAATTTAAGTCAAATCTACCATAATCTAATTGTGCTATGAATTTAGTGACCAAAATACGTACATCCTAAAACAAAATAAAAATACTAAACACTTTTGATTTCACTCGTATATCGTGAATTTGGTTCCTTTATCATTTTATCAACAAACTTGTTTTTATATATGTTAAGTGTCGTTTTCGTACACATTCCAGAATTTTATATTCATTAATTGTAAATATTTTATTCCATCCAGATATGACATAAAATCTTTTTTAAAAAAACTCCCAACAAGGAGCGAAACGTCAAGTTATATAGACGATATTTGGTTTATCTTATTTATAACTTAAATCCATATATATATATATATATATATATATATATATATATATATATATATATATATATATATATATATATATATAAAATGAATTAAAATTTCATAAAATATCAAAAATAAATTTTGGTTTTCTAATGCACCTACGTTTTAGTCCAAATTTCAATAATTTCGACATATTAGCCTGACCATTCTTCGAATACAATAACAAGTAATTTCCTGGCTAATACCACGCAGAATATTGAATTACATCCCATTCGAAGAACGTGACATCGATCGACAGTAGTTGTCTGTATCGACAAAAGGGAAAATAATTGTTCAAAATGTGCTCCATCTACTTCCTGGCAGTAAAACATCCTTTTAATAAATTCTTGTCGGACTCGATAAAATATGAAGTTGCCATAACGAAAATCACTCACATTTATACAAACTAGTGTGTTGTCCCATATATAACCATATCCAAAGTATTTTTGGATTCGATAAAAAAATAACAATTCAATGTTTGTAAATCCATTATACATTAACCTGCGTATTGGCATGAATTTTATAGTTTCAGAAAACATCCATGATTGAAATACTTATATCAAATTGAAAACTGAGATATGAAGGAAAAATGGAATGGAAAGTTATTCAAAGTAACACAAAGGAAGCTACTCGAAGTGACAACCAAGTTTTCTCCAAAGCGGTTGAGATAAGTTGAATAAAAATGTTTTCAGTTTGTTATATTTATCTAGTCGGCAATGGACATTTCTTCGGAAGTTTATGAAAGCTTTCCACCCATTTTAAATATCTTGTTGCTGATTGCACTTAAGTGATAAATAAATAAATAAATAAAAGGAATTATCAATATGAAAAATATTACAAATAATATAAATGAATACTAAAGAAAATCATGCCAATAGATATACGTGTATGTGTAGTAAGGGAGAACATAGGCGGTCGCTAAAGATAATTGTTGATAATATCTGAAATAATCTGCACATCTTCCCCGGCATACATCTGTTATAAAAAAAAACAACCTCAATTTTAGAAATTAATAGTGAAGTTGCTCTAGACGGGAACCTATCATTACCAAAATTACAAACATCATTTAGAGTCGAAATAGAATTTCCGTGAGAAAGAGTCGTTTTGAATGGGTGACGTGTATTTTCTAAGAATAATTACGTACTAATTCCTACTTCTATATAAGATACACTCAATCTGTCAATAATAAATGTTTATGCACCCACGGTGGTGGCAGAAGATGACGAAAAGGAAGTCTTCTATGAAAAGATAGAAGAATAAATATTAAAAATACCAAAACAAGACACAATAGTATTATTGGGTATAACAGTAAGTCCGTTAAAGCAATTTGTAGCTTGGTACTTAAGTTCATCTCAAGTTTACTCTGTGAATTTAAGTTTGAGTGCATTCAAAAGTGTCCGACGTGTGGTGGAATGTTTTTCTAGCTCTGTCCGACCATTAACGTCTTCACCTGAATAATTGTAAAGGAACGATGAAAATAAAACAATTTAATTTGTTTAAAACTTCATTTAGGCCAGGAGCACTACAGTTTTGACATGACTGTGTCGTGATGTAGATTAGATATTGGTTGGAATTTCTCGGAAATCATCTAAGAAAAGAAAATATGAAGGTCCGCCAGCTGAAAAAGTTGTGCTATTTGCAGGAAAAATCATAAACTACAAAAAAAACCGCAAAAATCGCTAATTTTTTCCGATATTTCTTAATATAACTCTTTAAATATGCAAGATAGAAAAAAAAAGTATAATTACGAATTTGTTCTTTATGAAGTTCTCTACAAGATAGAATTGGTTTAAAGTCGATATATTCAATTTTTTCGTTGAGAAATGGCGATAAATGCAAAAAAAGTAGCTAAAAAACGAGGTTATTTTAAAGAATTCGTTTCACAGATAAGAAATCATCCAAACACGCTATAAATTGGGATTTTTTAAGAACCTTATTATAGTATAAAACAATATGCCAAAGGCCGATTAAATTGGCCTGATAGTTTTTACATGAATTAATTGTTAATTAATTTTCGCGAAAAAATTAACGTCGTTTTTGCGTTCATGCCAGGCTCACATTTTTGAGTTGTAATAGGCGCCGATTTTTTTACAACTACTTAGACCTCTAAACTATAATACTCAATAGTTATAATGAACAATTTTTAAGTTTTTATAATTTTTTTACGCGATTTTGAAAAGTAGAAAAATTTCGTCCTATAAATAATTATTTTTTGAAGCGAATTTGGATACCGAAGAAAAATACTCAAAGTACCTAAAAATGTTCTCGGAAAGACGCTCCTTTTAAAAAAAAATGCGTTCAATTTGGCTAATAGGTGCTGAGACAATTAACGTCAAAGATCGAGAGTGTTTACTGTATAACTATTAATGTTGTAACAATAAAAAAAATGCCAGCAGATGAATTTGTCCGAGAAGTTTTTGTATGTGCTTTGAGATATAACATCGCCCTTGTGCATGAAGTAGGGGAGGGGGGAGGTCTGTCGTAAAATTTGCACTTTCGCTTCTTCGAATAGTAATAATAATGAAACTAAGGAACTAAGTTTTAAATTAAAAAAATTGAAATATGCAATGAACAACACAATCCTAGCATGGACATAATTATAATCATTGATTATTATCAACATAAAAAAATGCCAAATTATAAGTAGTTACTGTAGATGCTTAAATTGTCATAATTGGTAGACGCCATTCTGAAAAATGAGTTTCTTTCATTTTGCTACATCGATTTAGAAAAAAATCATCAAAATCGGCCCAATAGAAGCCGAGATACAGCAACTTTTTGCGCCGCGCTCGATTTCAAGTTTCGCACTCTATCCCCACTCCCATCAGATTTGACGCGCCGAACGCTACCGCTACAACTTTCTTTTATTTTTCCTACCTCATGCCTTCATGTACAAGGGCGATGTTATATCTCAAAGCACATACAAAAACTTATCGGATAAATCTATCTGCTAGCATTTTTTTTATTGTTACAACATTAATAATTATACCGCAAACACTCTCGATCTTTGACGTTTATTATCTCAGCACCTATTCGGCCAAATTAAACGCATTTTTTTTAAAAGGAGCGTCTTTACGAGAACTTTTTTTAGATACTTAGAGTATTTTTCTTCGGTATCCAAATTCGCTTCAAAAAATAATTATTTATAGGACGAAATTTTTCTACTTTTCAAAATCGCGTAAAAAATGATAAAAACTTAAAAATTGTTCATTATAACTATTGAGTATTATAGTTTAGAGGTCTAAGTAGTTGTAAAAAAATCGGCGCCTATTACAACTCAAAAATGTAAGCCTGGCATGAACACAAAAATGACGTTAATTTTTTCGCGGAAATGAATTAACAATTAATTCATGTGAAAACTATCAGGCCAATTCAATCGGCCTTTGGTACATTATTTTATACTATGATAAGGTTCTTAAATCCCAATTCATAGCGTGATTGGATGATTTCTTATTTGCGAAGCAAATGCTTTAAAATAACCTCGTTTTTTAGCTACTTTTTTTGCATTTATCGCCATTTCTAAACGAAAAAATTGAATATATCGATTTTAATCCAATTTTATCTTGTAGAGAATTTCATAAAGAACAAATTCGCAAATATACTTTTTTCTCTATCTTGCATATTTAAAAAGTTATATTAAGAAATATCGGAAAAAATGAGCGATTTTAGCGTTTTTTTGAGGTTTATGATTTTTCCTGCACAACTTTCTCAGCTGGCGGACCTTCATATTTTCTTTTCTTAGATGATTTCCCAGCAATTCCAACCAATATCTAATCTACGTCACGACACAGCCATATTTCAAAGGTTTGGGGTCTAATTCTCCTGGACTAATTTAATTGAACCAATGTTCAATTTAAACTGGTTGACGCGTTTCACTAACACAGTAGCTTTCTCAAAACGAATGAAGGTATAATTTAAAAATGTTTTAATATATACAGTGCATAAATACAGAATTCTATTATACTAGTGTTAAAAAAGGTATTGAAAGAAATTACCTGGAAATCCATTCACTACAAACTATTCCTAAGCTATCTTCTAGGTAAAAAGGTTTAATAAACGAGAGTGATTTATATCAATTTGGTCGTTAAGAAGGTTATCTGAATATTTGTTTTTGTTTATCTCAAGAGCCTCTAATAAATTTAAACTAAAGGATTTACCGACTACATGTAAAATTTCAAAATTTGGGTCGAAAATGTGTTGGTTTTCTAATAAATGATTTGAATAGTTAGAATCTAAATTTTTATTGTCATAGCTACGTTTGTGTTCCGAAATACTAGTTTTAAAATTTATCATGATAAAAATGTACAAAAACAGACTTTAGAACAAGTATTCCCTTCTGATAAAAATACTAATAAACAATTTAAAAGCTTAACATACTTTGGAACACCATCCTTAAACATTAAATCATTTTTAAAAACTTTAGATATGAATATTTGCTTTAAAACTGATTACAATTTATCCAAACTCATTAAAAATAATAAATCTAAATCTTCAAAATTAAACAAATCAGGAGTTTATAGCCGCAGGAGTTTAGAAATAAAAATGTGGTAATGACAACAGTGATAAAATTTATATAGGTAGAACTTTTAGAAATTTTAAAACTAGAATTTCGGAACACAAACGTAGCTATGACAACAAAAAATTAGATTCTAACTATTCAAATCATTTATTCGAAAACCAACACATTTTCGACCCAAATTTTAAAATTTTACATCTAGTTGGTAATAAAAAATAAATCTAAATCTTCAAAATTAAACAAATCAAGAGTTTATAAATTAAATTAAACAAGGTATTGTCACAAATCAATTCGTCACGATAACGCATATATCACGAGTGAAAGAATTCATGACCAAAAACTCGACAAACCCTAGGGAGTAATACAGTTAATTTGGATTAAGTTACACATTTTTTGTGTTATCTTTGACATATTTCTGGTATTTTTTTGGCATATCAAGAGGTTGATTTTTTATTGATTATCACTAAGGTAAGTGTCCCAATTATCGGCCGCTTAGAACATTCGTCAACTTCAAAAAGCTGTGCAAATGTTGTTTCTTGGTCTTTTCTCACATGATGATATTTGTGAAATTTATCAACTATTTATTGAAAGGTACGTTATAAGAAATCAATTTATAATTGAAAGAAACTGAAATATTCAAAAATTAATATGAAAAAACACATTTGTCCCTATTATCGACCACTCCTAAAACATTATGTCCTAGTCACCGGCATACTTACGTCCCAACCATCGTCCGCTTTTTTCATGACATCGAAAATAAAAGACGCTTTTCAATAAATTCTTTAATAATGAAACACAATCTATGAAAACTCTTTGGCACACAATAGTAGTAACGCATATTTTAATTTTTCATTTCTGAAATTTCATACACATCTCTTTTATAACAGGACTTTTGGTTTTGAAATTTTAGTAACTATTTCATCCCTTCGATAATAAAGGATATCGTCCTTATTTGGCCATCTCAAGTTAGGGCCGCTTTTGGTCATCGTTTTAACAACAAAATCCTCCTCATTTTCTTTAATTACACTAATAATCAGGCCAGGAAAACGGGAATCATCGTACATGACAATCACGTAGTCTCCGATATCGAACTCCAAATTATCAGGTTTTGTTAAAGATTTTCAATTTCAGTATCGGAAGAAAAAGAAATGTTTTTTTCTCTGTTATTTGCAATTGCAATGGTTTTAGTTTTTCCATTATTCTTTTTTTCAGACTGTTTTTTGATTTTTAATTCTTCTTTCTGTTTATTTTTTTCCAATCTTTGTTTTTTTCGTTTTCTTTTTCTTCTTCATCTTTTTCTTACTTCGCTTCTTTTCTATTACTAAATTCTTTCCATTTCTCAGAAGAAGCAACTGCTGGAATTTTTTCCTTCAGCTTCCGCTTCACTTTTTCCTT
The DNA here is from genome assembly GCA_963921935.1 of Galeruca laticollis. Lineage (NCBI taxonomy): Eukaryota > Metazoa > Arthropoda > Insecta > Coleoptera > Chrysomelidae > Galeruca > Galeruca laticollis. Next base: position 84,297,754 of record OY998175.1, on the reverse strand, counting down.
TTCGCCAATTTTTGGTTTCCAAAAAAGCACTTTTTTGAATGGCGTTGGAATGTTTTCTTGATCGGAATCATTTTGTAACTCAATAATTGGTGTTATAATGGATTCTGATTGAGGAGGAGTTCTGTTGTTGACTTTTTTACAGAAGTATTCCGTTGAATTTGTGGGGACAATATTGGGATCACGGACTATTGTAGATATTTTTGGGCTTCCAGAATTGGATAGTTTAAAACACTTTTTTCCGGTACATCCAGGCTGAGGTTCTCCGCAAACAATATGGGATTTTTTAGAAGAACGTCTAGGTTCCATTCTTCAGCTGCTACACTGATATCACTTAAATTACTGAAGTTCAAAGATGGTAAGTTCACATATGTAGTATCGTTTTCTACACTGACATCGTCTGGAAATTTCTTTGCCACATGTTCATCCATTTTATCAGGGAAACATGAAGTTTCATTCGAAAGGTACTCGTTCACAATGGGTCGGTCAACAATTGCATCACTATTTGAGGGAGTATCTCTAGCTGTTTGGATGTCTGTATGAATGAGTATTGTGGGAAATTCCTTCGCCACATGCATATCGACTATATCATGGAAATGTGTAATTCCATTTAATTTTGGGAGCGTCTCCACGAAGTCGGATCGTTCCACAATTTTCTCACTATTTGGAGAAGTATTTATATCGTAATGGATATTTTCATCGTTTATCATAGGAGGCGGAGTGACCCCTGTGATAGAAATGTTTTCCCAATTATTTAGAATATTGGGGCTTTCGAAAATCGTGCTTTCATGGAGCTGGCCATTCGCTTCTTGTTCCTCGGCATCTGCAGTTAATATTGGCTGGGTTGATGGTGGAGGAGACTGATCAGGTATCTCTTCAGCATTGTTACTATCGTCATCCTGAATACGTTTCTTAAGTGACTGCCGGAAGTAAAATAGACTTTTATCTTCAATATGGTGATATTGCCATATATTTCCAGATGATTTAAAAATGCCAATTTTAACTACGTTTTCTCTTTCAAAAAAATTCAAAAAAACGTTGATTTGTTCTGTATTTTGCTCTTTGCGGATTACAGTCGGTTCAAAGAAGTTTTCAAACTTTATATTGTTTGGGTTGAAAGGGTACAAGCAGGAAAGCCATTTTTGATTATGCTGGGTAATCTGTCCATCATATTATCAAAGGTTTTTTTGAGCAATGGTGCAAAATCTTCTTTGGACAATTTGGCTCCTAGATGTTCCATGCGTCACCTAGTGATTTGTTTTCTCCACTTCATGTTTAAAGGATGAAAGAAAGCAACATCCAGAGGCTGGAGAATGTGGGTGGAATTAGGATAAAGGATTGTTAAAATGATTCCATTTTCCGAACAGAAGTTACTTAGCTGCATAGTGAGGGGAGATGTATGACCATCTACATATAAAATAATTGGCAGTTCTATTTTGTTTTTCGAAAAATGACTCTCCAGTCATCCAACCATTTTCTGACTTGCCGATTGCCCAAGTTTTGGGAAATTTTTGCGTTATATTGTTTGGGATTTTTTTATAGGAAAACATTACTAAGGGAGGTGGTACTTCACCTGCAGCATTGCACACAACCAGTGTCGTTAAGCACTCCTTCTCATCATTGAAGGCTACATTATAAACTGTTTCTGGTCCTCTTTCGGTAAAAACTTTTTCTCCCTATGGACACATGTACATCGCCGTTTCATCACAATTATAAATTCTCCTAGGATCATCGATGCTGGTCTTATTTTTTCCCAAATAATCGGAAACTTCCTTGAACCATTGTCTGATTTTCACCTCACTTACATTAGATCGTTGACCTGATAAATTTTGGGAAACTCGATGAACAATTTCTGGGTGTCTCTTCATGAATGCCTCATGCCAATGTCGTGAAGGTCTATCATCGGGAAATGGATTTTCTCTTTTCAGTTCTCTCATCAGAAGCTGAACACTATCAGTCAAATGTGTTTTCGTAACTGAAAATCCTGCTTTTGAACAGCTCATTACCCACTTGATCAAGTAGCCCTCTTCCTCAGAACTCAAAATAGTACTCTGTCCAATTCTTCTTTCAATGGGAACTCTACCTCCTAACTTATCCATCCGAGTACTTCTGGGAACATTGAATGTAATGCTTGCTTTTCGAATGGACATTCCACTTTTTGTTGCCCCATAGCATCCAGCAAGTTTTTTTCTGAATATTTCAACCGTTTTGACATATTGAACCTGAAATGGAAGGGTACCAAATAATCGTCATGCGGAATATTACAGAAAACTCATCTATCTTCGCACCATATTGTGCATATTTTTCACCAAAGCAGCTATTGATATTAAAAAAAATTGGTGAAATCAACTATGTCCCAATTATCGGCATAGATTTGTCCGCTTTATCGTCCAGTGATTTGATATCAGTTTATTGAACTTATTATTTGGAAATTAGTATGTGGATAACCGGTCACACGAAAAAAGACAAATAAACGAACGTATTGGCTTAAATTCTATAATTAAATTGTTTATGATAAAAGTTCTAACAAGATGTCCATTAATGATACATTGTTCCAATCACCGACCGGTATGACGATAACTGGGACAGATTATAAATTCGTGTCCCTAATATCGGCCACCCAATATTCCATAAAAAAAGCACTCTTAGTATCATTTTTCAACTGGATAATGCTGATTTCAAATAACATATATGAAATACTGTGATAAAACGAGTTCTTTTCGTATAGCATCGAGTTCAAGAAATGAATGAAATGAGCCGTTTCACTAGCTCACCTGACTAACAAAATTGGTACTGCACACTACGACGTTTACAATGGAACTGATTTTGTAAACGCAAATCGTTTGAGGGTATTCGAAGATAAGCATGCGTAGTGCAATAGATAACGGAATGTCGAATTCAATGGCAAATTATATTTGTTTGTGTGAAATTCGACTGAATTTCTTATTATAACGGATATATTAGGCAAAGCGGCCGATGATTGGGACATGGCCGATAATAGGGACATTCACCTTATTAAACAGATTTATTTGATCACATTTAGTGCTGCATATTTTTAAGCGTATGATTGAAGGTAAATTAAGTAAAGCCTACTTTACTAAGAGTATGTTTGGGTTTTTGCTAAATCTTTCTTGAGCGATTTTATTTAATTCGGTTCCAATACTAGGGCGAATATCCTCTATAATTAATAATTTTCGAGACTTAATTAGAAATAAAATGAACTTGGTACTGTTTCTTATCGAGTACCCGTTTTTACTACAATCGCAGGGATAATTGAACTTCCTATTTTTATTATTGGGACTCTGCCAGGTAATTTTCGATAATTACGGTCTCACCAATGGCCCAGGTCTCTTCTGGGCTTGTTAGCATTTTAAATTCAAATTCTTGTTACTGTCTTGCGTAGATAGATTCCTCACAGTATCGACTTTTTGTTGGTCATGTCATGTCTATTGAATCCATATTCTCCGATAATGGCACTTCTGTTGTTACTTCAATATTTTTTCATATTTTCAATATACTTTTATTGTAGTTATTTTTACATTTACTTTTCATAAATCATATTTTGGCAAAAATAAATCGAACCCCCTCGATACAAAACGGGAATTTGTTGAAATATACATTCATCTCACATCAGGATTAGTAGATTCATTAGAGAATATGTCTGGAAGGGCTCACCGATGATTTATTTCATTTTAGAATCCAGCTCAGGATAAAGCGATTATACTGTGATGTGTTTCCTATATATGGAATACGTCAATAAGGTCTTTAACTCGTCAAAATACCAAATCTAGTTGTAAGCTTCACGTAAACATTCATTATAACGCCAAGAAAATTTAATGTAAATGAACGATATTACTAATAGTGGAGAAATATCTAATTTTCACAGCGGTATTCTCATTTCTTAACGAGATTAAAATGATTGATGTTGGTTTTCGACACAACCTTGAATCATTTCTGATATACACTTTTTGATATAACCTTGAACTGTTAATCTCCTCAATGGCTCTCTTCAGTTTTGGGACAGAACAGAGTCGTATGGGGCTAAATCCGGTGAATACGGTGACATATGATTACATTATTATTACTTTTCCGCCCAACATATCTAATATGCGAGAAAAGTATTGATTTACCCCAAAAAAAGTTGGAATTTTGAAATTTTTTTAAATTATTTTTACTTTTTCCATCAACAACACGAAAAAACTGTTTTTAGAAAAAAAATCCTGTGTGTATGTCGTCGTTGTCATCGGCCACTTTTCCTTACATGTCTTGTTAGCACGATACAGCCTCCGGAGTGCAATAAGTCAGCAATTTTATGATTGAATATTGCTAAGGACATGTCACAGATAAACCATATTGATTTTCAGCTCACCACAGCCAGTACAACGGGTGCTATGGTACTTGAAGTACGACATTTTGTCATTTTGTGAGAAATTTCAGTTTGTTAGCACGATACAGCCTCCGAAGTTCAACAAGTCACCAATTTTATGATGGAATATTGTTAAGGACATGTCACAGATGAACCCTATTGATTTTCAGCGCACTAGAGCCAATACAACGGGTGCTACGGTACTTTAAGTACGACATTTTGTAATTTTTTGAGAAATTTCAGTTTGTTAACACGATACAGCCTCCGGAGTTCCACAAGTCACCAATTTTATGATTGAATATTTTTCAGGACTTCTCACTGATGAACCCTATTGATTTTCAGCTCATCTGCGCCAATACAACAGGTGCTACAGTACTTTAAGTACGATATTTTTGTCATTTTTGGAGAAGTTTCAGTTTGTTAGCACTATTCAGCCACCGGAGTATATACAATAACCAATTCTATGATTGGATATTTTTTAGAGCGTCTCAAAGATGAACCCTATTGATATTCAGCTCACTAAAGCCAGTACAACGGGTGCAATGGTCCTTGAAGTACCAAATTTTTGTAATTTTTGAAGAATTTTCAGTTTGTTAGCACGATACAGCCTCCAGAGAGTATACGATATTGATCAATTTTATGATTGAATATTGTTCAAGGTGTCTCACAGATGTACCCTATTGATTTTCAGTTGACTAGAGCGAGTACAGCGGGTCCTATAAATCCAGATATGCTAAATTTTTGGTTATTTTTGGAGAAATTTGTTAGTACGATACATCCCCCGAAGTGTATACAAGTAACAATTTTATGATAGAATATTGTTCAGGGCCACAGATGCGGAAAAGTTAGTTTTAATTTTTAAAACCGGTTATTTTTTATCAAAACATCACAAAGGAACAAAGTTGTGTAAGCTAGTGCATACCTTTCTTTATACTGTTTCTGGCAAACGGCGCATAATTTCAAGTTTATATTAGTTATTGACCGTACAATCTTCTGGAAAGAACTCACGTTGCATCCCACCATTGTAATCGAAGACATTGTTCACATTTGACCGAACTTGTGATTATTCCTTTGTTTTTCACATCATAAGTATACACCTGAATTACGTTACCAGTAACGCTATCTTGTCGAGGAAAATAGTTATTGTAAGTTGTTTTTCAAAACATCACCAGTAGGCTGGTTCGTATCTAAAATATGGGAAAGTCGAGAGTGATATTTTTCTATGATTATCTACAATTAGTTAATCCTGCCTAAAATTTGAAGATAGCATTCGAGCAACTTCGGTTCAAGGTTCTCATTCTTATTTATTCGCAAATAATAGGTCAAAATTTGAGTCATAACACGACAAATGTAAATCGATGATAGAATTTCAAATAAAAGAAAAAGTTTCAGCTGAAACTAATATTTAATTTTTTTCCAATTATAAATACTTTTTTTGTCAGTGCAAATATCCATATGATTCTTATCTAATGAAATTAACTGTCTCGACCCTTACTTCGTGGAATCTGCTTATATTAGTGTTTTAAATGAAACTCACGGTTTCTAGTTAATTCCACAATATAGTAAAATTTTTTTAGAATTTTCAATAATTTTTATTATATTGTGGAATTAACTAGAAACCGTGAGTTTCATTTAAAACACGAATCTTATCTACTTTACTGAACACAACATTTGCATGAGTAAAAGCACTTAATTTTTTGGCATAATAAATATCTCTCAATAAAAACCAATGTACTAGCAAACAAACTCCGGAAAACACTGTTTCCCTCTTTCCTTTTAAACGTACAATCTTTTTCTATATACTGACTATATTTTTTGACGTTATTTTTGTACTTTAACCATTTTGTGGTTAAATTGAACGGAAAACATTAAAACCGGAGAAAATGCTTCTTCGAACTTTACTCCTTCATTAGCACTCGAATTCTTACTTATCTAATGAGCATTTCGAGGGAAAATATATTCTAGTAGTAAAATTTCTTAGATAAGATATTTGATAATCAAAGTGTGTGAATGAGGGTAGCTTGGTTCTCAATTAAATCAAGAATATAATTGTGAAAACCCGACAAGGGCAATAATTTAACTTTTTTCTCTCCAATTCGTATGTTTAGTATAATCATATTGGTTATAATAAAAACTTGAATTGCAGTAAATTCAAAACCTAAATAATATTTCTCAATAAATTCTGTGCTGGAATTTATGGCCCATTTTTTGTAAAATAAAATTGAAAACTAAATTAGGTTATTTATAAAGGCAGATAAGAAGAAGTCGTAAGCAACTGACAAAGAAATAATGCTCCTCATTAAAATGATGAATTCGATTTCGAGCAAAGTGCGTAACGAAAAAACCTGTGTAGGTTCAAGCTAAAACTTTTCTGACAACAAAAAGATTTCAAACAGGAAAGTCATCTTCAAACATTTTAAAACGGTTCTAATAAAAATTTCCTTTGGATTATTTATCGAATTAAATTATTAAACTTGTTTTAAACGTTGTTTTTTGATTTTCCCATAAAATTGGTAATTTTATTTGATAGGTTTGTAATTTTAATAAATTAGCATATCTTATTTATTATATAATTTTTATTTTTAATTCTTCTGGATATGTACATACATTAGCAGATTTATTAAAACATCTCATTCATAAAAGATGTTGTCGTTTTGATGATATGTATGACAAGCTGAACTAATTCACTTATATATAAAACCGACCCGTTTGAGTAAATAGCCTCATATATTTAATAACTAAATATTCAAACTAATAACTGTTTTCTAATAAACTGGTATACGTTTAATATATAATTAACTTAATTAATGAATAATTAAAAGGAAAATATCATCCATGACTCAAATGTGACTAACAGTAATTTATATGAATAAAACTCAAAGTCAATGTCACAGCATTTTTAATAGTTGACAACAGTGCAGCTACTAGTTTCGGCCTACGTATGTAGGCCGAAACTAGTAGGCCATCTTCAGGCTACAAATTATTATTTGTTATAATTAAAGGAAACATTGCATAAGTCCCCAACCTTACCTGATCTAAAAATTCATTCTACTTCCGTAGGTAACACACGCTGATAATCATAAAAGTATAGGAGAAAAGTGTGAAATTAGAAGATTAAAATTTATAAAATATGAAAAACTTTTGAAAAACTCTTTCTCTCGTCATATATTGAGATAAAACCACTCAATAGTTATGATAACTTATAAAAAGGGTGTGACAAGTGAAAAGTTTTTGATTATAATTGAAAATGGAATGGAGTAATACAGTTGAGCTCAAAGGGAGCACTGAACCATGAAAATAAAATTATCTTATGGGGGGTAAGAGTTGAACTGCTTAAATTTTGAGAGAAAGAAATGTCTATATGACCGTCGATATCCTCAAGTCTCATAGGGAAGAGTTCAACCAGTTCGGAATCGATTCCTAAAAGAAAGAGTCTGAGCAAGTCAACCTCAATTCCCATAGGGAAGAGTCCATGCTGGTGATATAGTTGGAGGGAAGAAATTAAAGATGACAATCTCTGGAAAGAAAGTGCTTCACCATGTGAGAAATTCTTATAGACTAATATAAGAGATGAGCACCATGTTGTGAACTGGAAAATGAAGCTCAAGGCATCCATAATACTTGAATAAATAGTCCATTCCAAGCAAGGCACATCAAACCAGACTGAACGGCACTTCACTCACAACATGTGACTTGTAATAATAGAGAACAGCATGGAAGCATATCATAACGGAAGCAGTCAATGCAGAATTGTCATACTTCAAAATGACAAGAGAAAGAGTTAAATGTTATGGAAATAAAAGAAAATGAATTTTCTCCTTGGAAGTGGTTAGTGACAGACTGAAAATTTTTAAATTGGTGGGGAAAACCGATAACTAATCATGAGAAGAACATATGCAAATTCACTGAAAAAATAGATAACAACAATATAATCAAACAGTACTTCGAAAATATTAAACATTAGTTAAGTTAAAAGGTTATACATATCAGAATAGGCGTATGAAAATCATAGATAAAATTATAGTTGTAAATGTCAATATTAGTACAAATCCTCTTAAAAAAGAAGAAGAGTTGTTGATAGGTTAACATGTTAACAACTAAAACAATGAATAACAATAAACTAATATTGAGCAGTAATTAAAGAATGCATAGATAATAAGTCCATGGATAACATTAATGGGGAGTTACATCCTTATACTACCAAAAATTAAAGTGTAAACATTAAAGGTTGAGAAAAACTTTTTAAAGTTTTAAAGGTTAACACGACTAAAAAGGAAGATTGAGGATCATGTACGACTCAGAAGGTACCAATTGCTCATTAAGTCAAACGACATTGGCATCAGAACTAGTCTGGTTAATCTCAAGTAAATTTATCTTAGGACCCTAGGACATTTATGTAGTATACGAGCATCAGACAATGAAAAATTATGGTTCTCTGAAATAATGTGATGTGCAAAAGCTGATGGGAAGCAGGATGGTCAGTATTACGATACCTTTTGATACAACTAAGATGCCCTTTTATCCTGATTTCCAACAAACGTCTAGACTGGCCCACATAGACAGCGTCACAGTCCTGACAACAAAGTTTGTAAACGCCAGGGGAATGGAGATATGGCATGGAGTCTTTAGTGTTAACCAGTAATGATCTCAAATTATTATTAGTTCTAAAACCAAAGTTAATGTTATGTTTTTTAAAAATATTACCAAATTTATAGGATATAGGACCGAAGAAATGTAGATAACCTGCATAATGAGGTTGACACTGTCAGAAATCACATCAAGAGAGTTAATAGTAGGAAAACTCAGTCTGAATTTATTGTAAAATTTTGTGTATAATTTGTTGAATAAAGAGATTGGGGAATTATTGTTGACAGTGATTTGCTTAATGATATTAATCTCACTATAAAAGGCCTCTTGTGATAGAGGCAAAGAAAAGGCTCTATAAAGTAAGCTATTAAAGAAAGAAACCTCATGTGATTGGGGGTGGTTAGAATTAAAATCAATGACAGCGTCCGTCATTGTGGGTTTCCGGTAAATCTCAAATTCCAGTCTCATGGTGGCAACATTCTTAACGATTAACAAGTCCTAAAAAGGGATACGACTATTGACCTCTAACTCCAATGTGAATTTAATTCTGGGGTGTAATGTGTTAATGTATTGAACAAAAGAAAGGGCCTGTTGATGTGTACCGTCAAAAAGAACAATACAATCATCTACATAACGATAGTAAAAGACAATGTGACTTTTAAAGGAAGGATCATTTAAATATGTTTGTTCTAATTTGTTCATAAAAATTTCGGCCAGTGTGACATTGACTTTGAGTTTTATTCAGAAAAAAAAATAATGAATAAGTATTCTATTAGGTACTTTCAATTTGTTCCCAATAGCAGCTAATGAAATTATAAAAGTGGTACAATTGTCGTTAGTTCATAATTGTTTAATTCTTCCTTTCATGACTCAGCAAAATACTGAAAACATTATTTTAGGGGACAATTATTGATTATATTAAAAAAAATCAATAAAGTAATTATTACTGCTACAAACGATCTAATAATAACAAATTAAACTAAAGTCGTCCGGAGAAAGTCTGTCAAAACAACAATTCACGCATGGTCACCTCCATTCTCGCTTTCTATTTGTCGAACTTCGAATGTGTCGGTCTAAGATATGCCGACTCACATCAAATCAAGTATTTTGACAGGCACTGGCTTGCATTTGTTCACATCAGTCGCTTTTGCAAATTGAGTTTAGTATAGATGTATTCAAAACGATGTTTTCTCTTCTCCAACCTTAAAAGTCATTTCGTTTTCTGTCAATATCGTTTTAACAAAAAAAAAACTTCCTTTCGCTACCCTCTTGTCCATTTATTTCACCTCGTTGCTCTGACGAAATATTATCCACTAAAAACAAACTCGTTGGGGCTTTTTCATTCAAATGATAGTCTCCTAAATATGTAAAAAAGTATTGCTCAAAACATTATCACATTTTCACAAAAGCACTGAAACTTTGGTTTAAGGTTAACTAAAGTTAGAGTTCGCATTTGATGGCGACCTAGATTAATTATAGCCAAAATACAAATTTGAGAACTAAATGACATTCTTCTGAATGCTATATACAAGTAAATTATTGATACTGCTTAAAGGTAACAAATTCATGTTGGCCCCTGTAATTTTTCGACTAATAAATTACAAAAAACGTAGCGTACGTTTTAGCCAAATAAACTAACTCACAAATCAATTTCTTAACGTTCTTATTACCTTCAAGTTAGCGTGACAACGAGAAGAGGGCACTGCTGTAATAAATTATAAAAGTAATCTTGTATCAGAAAAGACCTGTAAGAAATAAAAATACAAAATGATAGCGCCTTTCGAGAACGTGTACTTGCAGCTATATCCTCGACGAAACTTGTCGCTTGCATATCATGACTACAACCGTCCGTGCAATAAGCAGTTTGCCGACATCATAACCTCCAATATTACCCGGTTCTGGAAGTGAATAACAGTCGCCATTTGTGAAATGTGATAGTTTACCATTTATGAAAATGTGAAAAAGGCGTTTTATTTTGATGTTTCATGACGATACTGCAATGAAAAAGTAAATTTTGTACAGGATACATTATTTTGTATTTGTTATTATAGTTATTTGGAATTTATAAGAAAATTATATTGAATTGATATAAATATATACAGTGCAAAATGAAGACATTTAGTTTAGAGCTGCCTAGAACTTCAGTAGAACGGAACTGTTGATAAATTTTAAATTCTACTCAAGTTTCTGTCCTGTCTTCAGTTATGTAACTCAATACTATATAGCCAGAAGATCCCAATTATATCCTAAGCTTTACAATCCTATTGATCTCAAGAATTGATATCCAAGCAAAATACGAAGAATCTACTGCATGAAACAGTGTGAATTGTCAAAATCTGTAGATTTTGCATATGCATGGGGTTCTGCAGGAGATAATGACAGCAGAATGGAAAACAGGGATAATTGGTCTCAATACATAAGAAGGGAAATTGAAAATTACAGAGGTATTATGTTCTTAAATAATACTTATGAAAATTTAACATCGATAATCCGAAATCGATTGGAAAAGTACTCGCAAATGGATGACTATCAACAAGGGTTTAGGAAAGGCAATTGTCTATTATAGATGCTATTCACATATTAACACAGTCAATAAAGAAATGTTACGAACATTGCATATACCTACATATCCTATTTGCCGGTTTCATACAAGCATTCGACAGTTTTATCAGAAGTAAACTTAGTAGAGAAATCCAAAACAGAAACATATCAGCAAAATTAATCAGACTCCTTCTGATGACAATGGAAAAATCTGAGGCAGTGGTAATGCTGAAGTAATGTAAGGAGATCGATTGTCAACAATTTTATTCAATATATGCTTGGAAGGTGTAATTCAGGACCTTTGATACAAAGGAATAATATCTTACAAATAAAGTGGTACAAGTGTTTTAAATGAAACTCACCGTTTCTAGCTAATTCCATGGTATAATGAAAATTGTTGAAAATTCTAGAACATTGACAATTGTTTCGATAAATCAATATCATCGTCAGAATGACAGAAGTTACATTTCATTTGATGCCTACCTGATGTTTAGTAGTTATTTTTGGCTAGACCAAGAAGTGACCTAACTTGTGATTGACTTAATATACGTTAATAGATAAAAGAAGATGTGATATTACAAAGATTGAAGCTTAGATATTATTAGCCCTATGGTGATATCCTGGATATCATTTTTCCAATTAAAATCAGTATAACTGTGCAATGATATAGAAAACCAGGAAAACTATATCTGCTTATCTTTACAATCATCACTTAAGAAGACAGTTTATTAGTGGAGAACTCCTTAGATTTGTCTGTTCATTGACGACTTCATATTGTGGGTTTCTTAATTTCCAACTCTTCAAGGAAATCCAGTTCTTGTTTCTTATCACAAATATGCAGCACTTCTAGTTCTGTGTTAGGTGTCAATGAATGATTGGTGTCAAGTAGATGTTTTGCGTAGTGGGATTTATCTGGTTGTTTTAATCTGTATGCTCGTAACTGTTCACTGTATCGGATTTCAAAATTTCTAAGGTTCTGACCCAAATAGGCAGCATTACATTCTGGACATTCGAGTTTATATATACCTGATTTCTTCAATGGTGGTATTTTTGTTTTTACATTTAACAATTTTGTACTAACGTTACTTTCTGTTTGACACCAATCATTCATTGAAACCTAACACAGAACTAGAAATGCTGCATATTTGTGAAAAGAAACAAGAACTGGATTTCCTTCTAGAATTGGAAATTAGAAGATATTTAAGAATCCCACAATATGAAGTTGTCAATGAACAGATAAATCTAGGGAGTCCTCCACTAATAAACTCTCTTCTTAAGTGATAATTGTAAAGATCAGCAGATATAGTTTTCCTGGTTTTCTATATCATTGCACAGTTATACTGATCTTAATTGGAAAAATGATATCCAGGATATCACCATAGGGCTATAATATCTAAGCTTCAATATTTGTAATATCACATCTTCCTCTTTTTTTTTATTAACATATATTAAGTCAATCACAAGTTAGGTCACTTCTTGGTCTAGCCAGAAATAACTACTAAAAATCAGGTAGGCATCAAATGAAATGTTACTTCTGTCATTCTGACGATGATATTGATTTATCGAAACAATTGTCAATTTTTTAGAATTTTCAACAATTTTCATTATATTGTGGAATTAGCTAGAAACAGTGAGTTTCATTTTAAACACTAATATGAGTAGATTCCACGAAGTAAGGGTCGAGACAGTTAATTTCATTAAAGTGATACAGTTTAGTGCATAATATCGATTATATAGCTATAGTTGCAAGAGACATAAAAATATTATGGAGGCAGTTATTAAACTTGATAAAGAATCTGGAATATTATTCCCAGGCACACTAAAAGTAGAATTTATGAGCTTAAATTTTGAAAGACGCTGTTATTAGTTTAGTGTTGGCTGGCGAATATTTGAATAGTCAAGAATATCCCCCAAAAAATGTTATTCAAGTTTATAGATCCAAAAAACTGTGTTGGATGAATAGGCACTATAGAATGGCAACCTCGATATCCCTGCCCATTCCAACGGATTTCTTCTTCATTTAGAAATTTATTTATCCTGGCTCTTCAATTAATTCATTTCAATAGGTTTTCAAGATATCGAAGTTTTATCGTTTTCAAATAATTTGTGTGTATATTAGTTAAAACTACTTGAGTATATGTAGAATTAGCTGCGAAATTTGCGGATGAAAGGTCATTTCTTATATCTAACAACTTTTTTATTATAACTAGTATATTTCAAAATAATTTATGTAATTTGCTAGTATTAAACCTCATTTTTCAAAGCGCAGTTTCTAAAAATTTACTTAATAATTACGTATAAAGAATTTTTAATGTAACTGTCAGCTTATTTAACAGTTAAACACATAAGAAAGAGTTTCTCATTGCAAAAATGATTCACCAGTCGTAAAGGGAACATTTTGATGTGGAATACATAAAAGTAGAAATGGTTTTACCCACTTTCTGTTAACGATTATTCAATTCTTTTTTTCATTTGCAATCTTATCAATAATAAATTATAAAATGAATAAGAGAGTATCCAGTCTTCCTCGATACCGTTTACAGGCATAACTTCAACAGGTCCTCAACTCAGAGCGTCAACATGAGCCATTTTGGAGCCGGATCTGTATTCTATGTCAAAATCGTGTTCTTGTATCGTAATCCACCATCTTGCAATTCGTCGAATTAGGTCCCTCTTCATCATAGTGTGTTTTAGCGACTTGCAGTCAATAACAGGAAGCGTCTAACTTCATGTACGTTTTTGGATGGTGGAAAATTCGAAACAGCTTCTATTTTATAGCTTCCTGGTCTTATACCTTGACTAGATATCTTGTGACCTAAATACTCTATTTTGTCTTGAATAAAATAACATTTGCTTAACCTCATAGTGAGTCCTGCGGTTCGAAATACTCCTAAAACGTATTTTAATCTCTCCAAAACCTCTTTGGTACAAGGTGCTGGTATTAGTACAGCATCTAAATAGGCCATCGCTATTTCAAGACGTAGTGGTCCCAAAACTTGATTTATGGTCCTCTGAAACACTGCAGGTGCATTAAAAAGACCAAAAGGTATTCTCAAAAACTAATAATGTCCATCTGGCGTCACAAAAGCCGTCTTAGGTGTTGATTCTTCGTCCATTGGAATTTGGTGATATCCCGAAGCCTTATCTAAGGTAATAAAGTATTTAATGTCTTTCAAAGAATCCAAGAGGTCGTCAATTCTCGGGAGAGGGTACTTGTCTTTCAGTGTTTTTCGATTTAAGGCCCTATAATCAATACACATTCGCTGCACTTCATTTTTCTTTTTAACATGCAGAATCGGACTTGAGTACGGGGAAATCGAATCCCGAATTATTTCTTTGTCTTTTAGTTCTTAGACAATCTTTCTAGTCACTATCCGTTCACTAAATGCCATTCTGTAAGGTCGATAAATAATAGGCAAATCTGTTAGGTCAATTCTCATTTTCGTAAGATTAGTTTTGCCAAACACTGTAAGTTCTGTAGCAAATCAGTCGCGATACTCGTTTAAAAGATTTAAAAGGGGTTATTTGATTTTCAATATCTTCAAAAGTAAACATTTGAAAATTCGTAACATCTGCTGATATAACAGTTATAGGATCTTGCAGTCCTTCGTAACACGTCCACCCTCTAACAAAAAGACGACCTTTTTCGTAGCATAGATCGTTGTCTGAGGAATTGAAAACCGACAGGTAGCCGCCGCTTTTCAAATTCGTCACACACCTAGGTATAACATGAAATTTTCCCGGTATATTTCTATATTGTAAGTAAACAAAAACATCACCTACGTCTTCATTACTGTAAACCGACATCTAGCGTACGTGATGTGCTGGAATCACAGTTGCCTCAGAAACATACAAATTTACCTTTTTTGGAGGTAATTGGTTCATGCATGAATAAATATTATCATTACCAATTAGCCTAACTTGGTTATCATGTATAATAACAGTAACATCTCTATTGTTAACAAAAGGTTGTCCAACAATAACAGGAACGTTTTGAATATCGTCAGGCACAATTAATGCTTCTACATCAGCAGCAGCCAAGTCAACTATTAAATGAATTAAAACCTTATAATTTACGAAAACAGTTTGACCGCTTAAGCCACGTAACCAAGCTGATGTCGTCTCACGCCTTAATCCAAGCCTAGCAACCTCACATTCTCGACTCGTTACTGCACCACAACCTGAATTGATGTAACCTTTCACAGGCTCGCTATTTATAAGACAATTGATAAAATAACATGTATTTACATCATTATTCAGGAATTTTAGAAATTTGTAAAATGTGCAAAGACTTACCTGTAGCGGACATCTGGGCGGTTTCGAGACGTCCCCACGTGACACTTACTAGCCTCGGGACCTGGTAATTGGCATTTAGCGTATTCTATACGTCGTTTGGGGCATTGGTTTTGGTAATGCCCTCGCAGTTTGCAATTGAAACACTGCACTTGTTTAGAATCCATGTTTACAGTACTTTTTCTTTGTTTTCATCGATGATTAGGTTGGTGACGTGATTCAGGTCTTTCATAGCGTTTAGTCGGCTAGTCTCATATAAATAGTCATCTCGTAAAGATGAAAGATTTTCCTCGTAGAGGGCCTCCAGTGAAACGTAACTACCAGCCCGTGCGCCATTTTGCACCTTAACATTTGGTATACTGTGACGATAATTCGGAGGTGCGTGGTATCGGTAGCAGCTTCTTACTCTACCTCTTAAGGCCTCGGAACGTCACTTCTGACACCTTTGAAACCTTACACTTTCTCGGGCGCCAGATTTTTAACGTGGTTGTCTCCACGGCCCCTCGACTTCACTCGTCGAAAGTTCCAGGTAGCCTCAGATGGAGGTACGGTAAATTCCAGGGGTCTACTGTCGTCAAAATCCGGGAGGTTATTGCTAAATATAGAAACGTTCTCGCTAGTCCTGAAATAAATATTATTATCCTGATGCACACTACGCGGAAGCTGAAATACGTGCTGCCAAACAACTCCTCTACCATAGGGAGGTGCTAATCTTTACAGCAACGGAATTATCGAGAAATTTTTAAAGTGCGGAAAAAACTCGAAAAGAAATTTATCGGTGATTGACAAAACAAAGTCAAACAACTTTCGGCGAACGGTGCACAATTTTTATCTCCAGCTTCGGTTAGCCAGCACTTTTTCACTCCTCCTTCGATTCAAAATCTCCATACCTTCAGCCTTACTTTTCCACCTCTCTCGATTAGTTCGACCTGCGCGCTTCTACCAATATCTATCTCGTTGCAGTGGGGAAACCAGTACATTGAAATGTTGAGCTTTAAAATCGGAATACATATTTTCACACAGTAAAATGATTTCTCACTCGCAACCAGATAGTAAAAGAAATAAAAATATCATCGGAACTTTGAATAACTATTAACCTTCTACAAAAATTGTTTCTACCCCGAAGCCAGGGAATAAAATAAAATGGAGATTTACAATAATTATAAATCTTATGTCTAAAACAATTTCTATACAGTGGTTGAAATATATAGCGGGTAGATGCAATATAAAAATGAATATATATTCGGCGGCATAAACTATAAAATGAAAATATACTCGGCGGCATAAACTATAAAATGATTTGTATACATATATATATATATTAAGACAAATAAATTGTCTTAGAAAATTTTAGATAGAATAATGTACCAAATAACAATAAATGATTTATAAAATATTAGATAAATTTGGCACACACTGTAGAAATTTGAAAAGTAGCTTAGTAATTAATCAGAAGTTAGGTTAAGATTTTGAAATTGAAATGAAATCAAAAGGGTACAGTCATAAAGAAACATACTTTCACAAGCCATTGACCAAAGTCTAGAAGATTATTTTATTGATTGTAAATTATTTTATACATTACGTAGGATTGTAATTATAAGAAGGTAGAGTAATTTACCCGAACATACGGAGTATGTTATAAAATTTATATTTGTCAAGTGCGGGTGACAAATGGTGACAATTGGAGGTTATAGAAAAAAGTTAGTGATGAGTAAGGAGAAAGGATACTTGTTCTATGTCTAATGACTACTCTCTCATTGTTTGCGGTAACCAAGAGATACAAATCCAGGTGACTAAAAATAAATAAAATAGTGTCATTAAGAAAATTTAGAAAGAGCTGTCAAGAAGTCAAAAAGTTTTCAAAAAAAATAGATAATTAATGAAATAGAAGTCTTTTAAACAGATACTATCGATAAAAGAAAAGCAAGCTGAAGTGGACATGTTTTGTATTTAATGGTAAGAGGAAATAATTTCCAAAATTTTGAAGAGAAGATAAGAAAGGGTAAATCGTACATACCGTATACGCTGGATTAGTGAGGAGTTTAATGATTTCTTCAAGACGATTTCCTTTATGAAGAGTGTTTGACAGTGGACTGAAAGGTAACAAATCTTTATAAATATTTTGTAGGAGAGAATCATCATCTTGATTGGAAACTTTAAAATTATTGAATAGACAGTGATTCAAGTTTACAGAAATTAGAAACAGTGCAAAGACTTTATTTGACATAAAATCAGTTAGAGAGATTAATATTTGAAGAAAAGTAGAAAAGTATTCGCAAGGTAGGAGCCGAGAGCAGCAATTGAAATATAGTTAGATTCAAACGAGAAGCAAATTCATAAGTATAGGTATTTCTACTTATTAAACTGGAATAAACGAGTATTCGTAAGGTAGGAGCCGAGAGCAGGAAGTGAAATATAGTTAGATTCAAACCAGAAGCAAATTCATAAGGAGATTTAAAAGTTGAAAAGAATTCAGGAGCAGGAGCCAACAAGTTGAACATAGATCAAACAAAAAGGGGTCAATAAAGAAGTAATTTGAGAACGTAGTTGCAGGAGGGGATTTGAAAATTTATTTTTATAGAACTATAAAAAAGTGGTAAACCAAAGATCTTTGGGGTAAGTTTTTATTATTGTTCAATTAGTTAGAAATATATCAAAATTTGTAAAGATTTGGAAATAATAAATTGTTCATTTAGTAATTATATACATATACATAATAGAAAAGGAATTAACGGAATTAACCACAACAATATATATATATATATATATATATATATATATATATATATATATATATATATATATATATATATATATATATATATATATATATATTGAACCAGTCCTCTAATATATATAAATAATTCACGTATGAGATTGAATATTAAAAAGATTTTTTTTATTAATACGTAGGGTGTACCATTAGACACTACCTAGTTAAAAACTAAATTTAACATGAACATTATCAAATATTGAGAAAACCAATTATAAAGAAAGGCTTAAAGGATAAGGAATAAAATTTTAATGATAACATTATAACTAAGTATAAAAATTTTACCTTCACAATTAAACCCTAAGGTCAAGTCAATGTCAACAATTTTCAAAATCATCTGAACACTGCCATGTCAATATTTGGATGAAGTAGAATGTTGTTTTGTTTGAAACCTAAAATAACAAGAATTAATAGTCAACTTACTAATTGATTAGCGATATTCACAGACGATGGTAGTAAAAGTTTACAATTTGAAAAGGAATTTATAAAAAAAGAAAATCTTTATGAAAGATGACATACGGAACAGAGCCATGTTATATGTCAAGGAAATCTGTTGACTAAATAAAATTTAATGAACAGGAAGTAATAAAATCTAGTGATTTTCTTGCCAACCTAAAATCATTGCTTTGGAATTGAATATAAAACATAAAAGGCAAATTTGGAAATAAATAAGAGTTTATATAAAATAAAATTAGTAAAAATTCATAAATTGAAAACTAAACAGTTCCATATATATATAAATAATTTTTTTAGGTTGTAGAAATTGTATATTCAATTGTAAATAAATACACCATAAAAAGGGAATTACAACAAATTTTGGGATTGTAATACATGTGAAGGACATTTTATATATTCCCTAAGACATTATAAACCCATTTATAAAGTGTTATTATTCTCCAGGACAATTTTTATTAAAGAATTTTGTATTTTCATGAAAAGCACTCAAATTGACAATTATCGAATAAAAAAACAATATAAGGAGGCTTTGTTTTTGATATGTGAAAAAGTTTTTGATTTAAAAAAGAATTGAGAATCGGGCGTTGGTGTAAGAATGGTTAGCATCTATGTAGCTCTCCTCTACAAAAATTTTCATAAAACTATGTAAAAGTATATAATTTGAAGTTAAAAACCATTATAAAATCATAATATCAATTTTGTTTTAACTGTGTAATAAAGTGCAGTGTGCAGAAAGAGTATTTCTTTAATAAGAAATTCCCAAGAAAAAGAGACGCTTAGCAGCAGTTCCACAGTGCCGAGAATTGGAAATAAAGTCGGTGGTTTTTAAGTTTTTTTAATTTTGAATTCCAAAGAGAAAGAAATAGTGAACAATGAAAATATTATTTGAACGTTTACATTAAAATTTCTAAAAAAAGGCCAAAAACAATATAAAATGATGAATATCGTTTCATATCCATGGATATCCATGTAATTTTGATTATCATGCAACTTTAATAATAGTTATAATTTGTACTTGTAAAAAATTTTTATTTTACATCATCATTGTTTACATTGCACGTAAAGTACCATTTCTCTTCTATTTCTTCTAATGCATGTTTAACTATTTCTATAACTATTCATCATTCACTTTACTCGCGTTTTGATATATGTATGTAACTGTATAGTATAATTTTCTATAATATATCAATGATTGCAATGAATGTAAGAACGTAAAATTTATAAAAATATTCATCCAAACAACATCGACTGTGAACCATACGTTTTGTGTCGTTGTGAAACAATATACGAGGATTTGTTTCTCCTATGCGCCGACGCAGTCATTTTAAGCATTCAGTGCGCATGTCCAGTCAAGAATGCAGGCAGGAGCGGTGTAAAGAATATTTATGTAATAAGAATTTGAATATAATCTCAACAATTTATTAAATCATTTCGCTAAAGTGTTGGTATTTTTTTATCATTCTGTTTAATATTCATAAAACATTTAGAAAATTGTGCTTAATTCATTCATTCTATAATAATATTTGAAGTCGATAAAAAACAAAGGTATATATTTTATTCAGGAATAAAACATACTAGAAAAATTTCAGAATTCAATATTTAAATGTGTATCAAAGTTATACATATGCGTCCAGAACTCAAAGGGAGGAGTTTCATGCTGCCGACTATCATATAAATTATAAATAAAATTAAATTTCACAGATTATCATCAGGAGCTAGCCGAAGGTAAAGTAAAAAAGGTAAAATATACATTACAATATAGATAAATCATAAAAATAAATATCCCATAGTAATTACACAATTATAATATATATATATATATATATATATATATATATACTCGGCGACATAAACTATAAAGTTAAAATATACTCGGCGGCATAAACTATAAAATGATTTGTATACAAAGGAAAGAATATATAACGGGTGCTACATAATATAAAATAAATATATACTCGGTGACAGGAACACGGATAATCGGTAAGACTGTGGTACTAGTTTCGTGCCATTCCAGATAATCTTGATTGCATTTTGTATATTGGGGTGGCGTCATCCCAGTTATGTATTTGTTCAATTTGATCCACTTTTTTCAGCCACTTAACACAGTGGATGTTCTGGATTGAACCCAGGTATGCAATCACTTCTCAAAGACAAGTGTCGGCACTCCTTGTTTTGCCTTTATTGCACAAGAATTTTTAAAAGATGCTCCAAGCGATCGGCTCGTGTTTCAACAACCGATGACGTGGAGTTCTGCACAAAAACGGTTCCAGTGCCTTAGCTTTCTATCGCTGGCTCAATTGTATTTGGCGGAGTTGTAGAGCCCTCAAGAATTACAACTTCATGTATTTGAGGCGTACGTAACTGCCTCTATCATTGTTCCTTTTCTTTTTTGGCGAATGTTCGTATTTCTTTTTTGATGTACCGACGTCTACGGATTCCCCACTCAAACGTTTTCGTCCCGAATTGCGAAATTTGTATCTACTATAATTTGTGGAGCTATCTGAATAGGAGTCACTCGATGTAGAATTATCACGCTTTAGTCTACCCATGATAAATTGAACACTTAAATTATTCATTTATAAATTAACACTTAATGATAAACACTTAAATAAAATATACTAAATTGTTCACCCCGTACCTGAACTGCAATCTATCAATTATAAATGAAACGAAAATTAACAACAAAAACTGTTTATTAATAAAAATTATGAAACGTATTCGTTAACAGTTGCAACTTATATCTGCCTTTACAGTTTCATATCAAAAAAAGTATTTCAATATTCCTCTGTTGTGATTAAATGTTATGAATTACACGACGCAGTATATTATAGTTGTACATATTCCTCTATTAGAAATCTTTATACAGGGTGTCCCGGCACTAATGGGAAAAAAGTCAGGAGCGTATAACCTGAGCCAAAATAATATTAGTACTTCATATAAACTTTTTCTATGCAGGCCCTCGTTTTCGAGTTATAGGCCTCCAAAGTTTTAATTTTGAATTTAGTTTTTATTTTTATTTTTTGTACTAGTTATTTGATCTTTATAAAATTTACGGAAAAGCTATAATGTACGTGTATGTTTATTTTGGACAGGTAAACAAATTTACAGTAGTGCCTTGAAGCCCGGGACGGACTACTCGCATTGGTTAGTGATCCAAAAAATTTGTAGGGATGGCACACCCTGTATGAAATTATCGAAATTGACTTCCCCACACATAAAGCTAACGAAAAGGTACTCTTGTTGGAATTCGATAAAATAAGCCGTTTGTCTAATATTTACAGTTTTATTAATGCACTACGTACCAATTTACCTAACTAACTTATTAATACGATGTCCAAGATTTACCTACAGTATTACAAAACAGTTATTTGATGATAGCAGATGATAAAAACATTAAGAACTTATTTAATGGGAATTAAATAGGTACGCAAACAACGTAATTAGTTGCTTTTAATCAAAATTACGAACACAACATAATAAACCAATAAGAAAACCTCAACAAACACAAGTTATAAAACATTAGACTAAAACTAATTCCTTAACAACAACAAAAACTAACGTTATTCTAATAAATGTTCAATATGAGCTCCTTCCACTTACACGCACATTCTAAGTCTACGAAGGTTGTTTCTTTGCACTTGAAAGAGCAATCCCATATTATTTCTAATAAAATTGCAGTGTAACACAATTCTGTCTATTAAATCTTGCCTTGTTTGCACAGGTATTGCGTATACCTTACTTTTGAGATAACCCCAGATAAAGAAATCCATAGGATTAACGTCTCCTGATCGCGGTGGCCATTGAAAAGGGCCTCCACGACCAATCCATCTATTAGGAAACCTTGTGTGTAAATGCTGTCGTACATCTAAACTGAAATGAGGAGGGGCCCCGTCATGCATGAACCATGAATTCCTACGAGTTTGTAGTGGCACATCATCAAACAGGTTCCATAACTCATTTTGCAAAAACTCCAAATATCTCTGACCGGTCAAAGTACCGTCAATAAAGCATGGCCCTATCAAATGATTGCCAACTATTCCTGCCCAAACATTAACCATGAATCTCTGCTGGTTCCTAGCCTGGATAATGCCATGTGGATTGACATCATCCCATAAATGCATATGGTGAAACCGGATTCGTCTGTAAAGAGAACGTTACTAACAAATGTATTGTCTGCTTTTGTTGTCGCAGAAACCACTGGCTATACTCAAGTCATGCAGGATAATCAGCTACTGTCATACTGTGTACTTTTTTCATGTGAAAAGGATATAACAGCTGTACCTTTAGGACGCGATGAACAACTGATTTCGAGACGTTATGTTCTCTTGATTATTTTCGTAAACTCGTTGATAGTTCATTATCAACTGCATTTAACAAGTCTTGTTGAACTGCCACAGTACGTACGCTTCGTACTAAACCTTCTCCACCTTTTTTTGGCAAAAAACTTCCTAAAATTTAAAATTTTGTTTTGTATATCAATACGCTCAAACATTCGTCTGTCTGGCAATGCTCTGTTTGCATAAAACCTTCTGGCCTCTAAACAGTTTCGAGAAGCCAGTCCATACATTAAATGCATATCTGCGTACTCAATAAAAGTGAATTCTGCCACTGTAAATGTAATTAAGGACTTATGAATTATTGGCAAGTACCGACTATGAACTATTCTACACAACGTTTGATAACTAAACCTATGGTTACTTGATAAACGGTTAAAACACTTTTAAAAAGTTTTTACCAATTTTCGAATTAATAAGTCGTTAATATCTTTTATCTTCTGCTATCGTTAAATGATTTTTTTGTAGTACTGGACATCGTATTAAAAGTTAGTTAGGTAAATTGGTACGTAGTGCATTAACAAAATTATAAATATTAGCCAAACGGCTTATTTTATCGAATTCCAACAAGAGTACCTTTTCGTTAGCTTAATGTGTGGGGAAGTGAATTTCGATAATTTCATACAGGGTGTGCCATCTCTGCAAAATTTTTGGATCACTAACCATTGCGAGTAGTCCGTCCCTGGCTTCAAGGCACTACTGTAAATCTGTTTACCTTTCCAAAATAAACATACACGTACATTATAGCTTTGTCGTGAATGTTATAAAGATCAAATAACTAGTACAAAAAATAAAAATAAAAATCTAATTCAAAATTAAAACTTTGGAGGCCTATAACTCGAAAACGAGGGCCTGCATAGAAAAAGTTTATATGAAGTACTAACATTATTTTGGCTCAGATTATACACTCCCGACTTTTTTCCCATTAGTCCCGGGACGTATATGTTGACCGTGTTACACATCATTTTTTTTATATTTTTTACTTCCTTGTTATTGATCGTTGTTACATTCAACATGATTAAAAATATTCTAATTCCATTTTAATGTTACTGAATCTTCTTGCCTTCCGAATAAAACTTCCAGCATTCTGAAACTATATTTGTTTCCAGACTTCTTATCTATTCGTATGTTAATTTATGTTCAAAATCGCGTAAATTTGTGTTATCGACTATCCGAACAGAATATAAATTACATATTGGTTGGAGTAACGCTGTTAGAACATTAGAAGAAAATTGGTTGATTTCGAAAAGCTTGTTAATATTTGGATCAATTCAAAAATGTTGGTAGTGACACAATTCCGGAAGCGGTGTACTGTCTGGCTGTAGGCCAAATATTAGGAGTCACGTACACGGTCATCTGTAAAGTCACGCTGCGCCCGGCGTCCTCTTTATTGGCCATAACAAGCCATTTCAGAAACCGAATGCATTCCAGATGCGGACTTGACTACCTCCATTTTAGGTTTCTATCGGGTTTCCTTCGACAAGAGAGAGGAAATTATGGAAAATTTATTAAAGATCGATCTAATGTACAATTTCCTTTCTCTAACTGTTTTCAATGTTTATATTTGAAACCGGATTGGTTGAAATAATCAGGAGATAATTTAGTTTTATACCACGAGTATTACTTGGTTTATTTTTAAACTGAATAATAGTACATAGTGTTTGATAAACTTAAAATCATGCATTCACTTTTTATTTTATCTCAATAAACTGAACTCACGTCAGCAACAGACCAAAAAATATCAACTTTTTCTGAAGTTACTTTTCTGCATCCTGTAAACCTTAAATTCCATTTCGCGAGAAACACGTAGCAGCTTATGACTATTGTGCGGTCTAATTAACTTTTGTTGTTGTTCCTTGCTAGTTGCCGACGCAAAATAAATATATGAGCTAACAGCGGCGATGTTAGGACGGAATATCAAAAGGATCCGTAGAGACAGAAAATAAATTCAAGATAAAAGAGAAATTTGCTGAGGTATATGGTCCAATTAAGGTAGAAACTCAACATATCCACAGTAAAATCATAGCGATCAATACCATAAAATTTTCGTGTGTTACATATAATATTCAACATTATATTTCACAGTAATTTATTATAAAAGATAAATGACAATTTATGGATATAATTGAACAAAACTTAATATTTTAAACAAAAAAAAAATTGAACTAGCTGAGATTACCATTACATTAACATTTCGTGAAAAACGTTATGCCCTTAACAGAAAAACAATGAAAAAATAATTGTATGTAGCAGACATATTCCAAAAACTATGGAATAAATTGAAAACATATCCCAAAGTATAAGGGAAGAACTGTAATGTTCTGGGGAGGTATTATGATCAGAACAAAAACTTTTTTGCTTCCCATTCAACCAACTTCAACTGGTAGGGGATATGTTGATTAGGTGTTTGTATCAGTAGTTAGACCTGAAGTGCAGTTGGAGATATTTTCATCTAAGTATGACAATGCACTTCCTCATACTACCAAAGGTGCTAGATAATTTCTGGAAAGGGAAGGTGTAACAACTTTAAGCTGGCCTGCAGGTTCACTGGACCTACATCCCATTAAAAAACAAACAGCATTAGCAGAATGGGAAAACATATCCCAAACAAATGTTGATAACACCGGTAGACAAAATTTTTTTTGACTCGTATATAGACGTATAGAGAAGCAGTCCAAAAAAAGCTCTAATTTCTATTCCATCAGTACCAGCCAATTCAGTTTTTTCTTTATTATATTTTTCATATTTTGGCCGAAAAGCAGCCAGCTTTCCGTACGTTCTCTTGACAAGAATGTCGTACATATAGGGCGTAAACATTTTATCGAAATAATAAACAGGACTATTTGACTGTTCCACAGGTGAATGTATGGATGGAAGTACAATTTTGTTATGAGCAGGTATACGTACGTTTCTGGTTGGCTCTTCTCTACTCCACCTGTTTTTTCCACAGTAATAATTACTGGAAGCAGTCCGCTGATCCTCGCCTTCACTAGTTTTCTTATCATCTTCTACTTCATTTTCACTTAGTTCTTGTTCACTGTCCGTTGATTGATCACTGTTTAGGGTAAAGTCGGGTGAGATGGCCACCGTTTTGCATAGTAGGAGCCTGTACATTTTTGGTGAGGGTTAGGCTCCATACAATATTTTTTTGTCATTGTTTACCTATCATCCGAGCATACGGGTAAATAAATACATTGAAAACACTTTTTTTTTTATTTATTATTATTTATAAAAATCAGTTGTATATGGCCATCTATCCCGGTTCGGTGGGGTCAGTTGGCCAATGCAATAAGGGATAGATGGCCACAATATAAAAACGCGAATAAAACATAAAAATATGAAAATAACACACTACTTATTAAAACAAAATATAAAAAATATCTTTAACAACTATCTTGCTTCTTTTTAAACGCAGTTTTACCACAATTTTGGCATGCGTTTAAATAGGAAGAGCAATTTTCATGAAACCACTTCTGGCAAATTATGCACTGCAACCAATCTTCTTTTTTTTTGTGATGTTATACCTTTCTCCGCATCCTACACATTCAGTTTCATCCACCTCAGAAATGGCATCACTTTCCTCTCCATATTGAACTTCAATATTCTCCTCCTCATCAGAACTTGGCGAAGGCAAACGTTTCTTTTTTTGGCCAATTGTTAGTTTTCGAATTTTAGTTTTCGGGGTGTCCTTCTTAGGCTGTTCAGATTTTTTTGTGGACTTGTTTTTTACAGTCGCTATATAGTCAGGAGACGTTAATAGGGTAGCAACTGTCTTTGCTCGTTTTATTGCAGAAACAACTAACTTAGGTGTGGGATTAGTTTGATCTAAGAGCTTTCCAGGCGTCAAATCTGGAACAGATGTCCCTTCCGCTGGAGTTGAACATCGAGGTTCTGTACAAGCATGGCTACAGGATGGCATCGACTCATCCATTATGATGACTGGGTGTCTAAGTTCTTGTGTTGCTTCAGCGTTCGATTGTTGAGTGTTCGTTACTTGTGTCTGTGTGAGGGTTATATGGTATTCCCTAGTTTCGCTGTTTACTATTCGATCAGCAACTGTGTAAGAATGATCGGGTATGGAATCGGGGTTCCAGGGAAATATGTCAGTGGCCCTGAAGCCGGATATAGCATTTCCAGCGGTCCCGGACTTGCTCCAGCTTTTCGATAAAAGTTCACTAAACTGGAGTCTTCCCAGTTTTCTTCCGGGGTGACTCTGCATCCACTCTCAGCAGGATTGATTGTAGAAGGACTTGAGCGACTTGAAAAAAGCTCTGTCGAGCGGCCGCAAATAATGGGTAGTGTGCGGAGGTAGGCACAATAAAACGACATTGTTTGCTTCAGTGGTTTCTAAAAGTTCAACACAAGAACAGTGAGAAGCATGCCCGTCAAGAATTAATAATGCCTTCCCTTCTCCTTTACGTGGCAAGAAGTGGTTTTTAAACCAATTTAAAAAATCGTTGCAGTAACGTAGGCTGATTTTTGAGACATTACAATGTGTGAACCAGGCGGCATTGAATCAGTCCACTCAGTCTTTAAATTCTTGCCTTTAAATACACAGATCGGCGGCAGAAAAAAACCTTCAGCGTTACAAACAAGCTATGCACGATATTGTCTCACCCTTTTCCCCTGATGTGACATCATCCTTTGCTCCTTTTTGTGCTAAGACATGGCCAGGACGATTATTTAATTGAAGGCATGTTTCGTCGACATTATAAATGCATCCAGGTTTGTCGAAATGCTCATTTTGTTCCAGTACTTCTAGCAGTAAAGTGAAATAATTTCCCACATCTAAACGGTTCATGCCTTCACCTCGCCCTAGAGATACACCCTCAGCCTTGCGAATAGACAAGTCTGGATGTCTTCTCAAAAAAGACCTAAACCAATCGGAACCGGCACATCCTTTTTCTTTGTTGAACTTGTGATTGATTTTTAGACTTTCCGCAAAATTATAGGCAAGCTTTCGAACATCTGGAACTGTCATAAGAAAACCGCATTTTTGTGCCTTCTTAATATGTTGCACCAATTTATTTTCATTTGCCTCCCCCAACATGCTATCCGGCCCCATTTTACCTGTCGTCGACACATTTTTTTTAATTTCCTTTCAAGAGTTTTCCTAGGAATGCCATAATTTTTTGAAGCGCCGTTCACTGAAGAACCGTTTCTGACAGCGTCCATTGCTCGCCGCAGATTTTCTTCAGTATAGTTTCCACGATTCGAGTTCCTTCTTTGATACTACGTTGGCATGTTTTCGCAGCAGAATGGAAATGATGCCAAACTGTAAAGAAAGAGACCTAAAAATATATGGCCATCTGTCCCTACTATTGGTTGGTCATCTCTCCCAAATGCTAGGGAGAGATGGCCAACGTGACAAATAAAACCCACCGCACATTTTTAACTGTTGTTTGAGGTTAGAATCATCAAATGAACATTGTACTCACCTAATATGTTGAAATCGGCACTAAATTTCCTCACAAACATTCACAGTAGAAGGTGACACAAAACTAATATAAAATTTTATAAGGAGGTGATATTATTTTTATTGTTTTGACGCTTTAACGTGACCTCGACTTAAACGACAACACACTGGCTGTGCTTATGGATTATAATTTATTGTCGGAGAGGACAGGCAGCACCATCTCACGACCCGTTAGTCAAGTTTTAGCTGTTGGCCATCTCTCCGGACTGGCCATCTCACCCGACTTTACCCTATATAGTCTTCGTCCTCCACTTTATGCTCATTCATATCACTGGTCGCTGCGTTATACCATTTTGAGCATATTTCCTCGAAGTCGTCGTCTAATGTGCTTACAGTCTTGCTAGAACTAGCCATGTTTTACTAACACTAATGGTGATCTTGAGTCTACTAGACTCCGCGATATCAATAACTGACGAATAAGACGAAGCAGGTAAACTCTCACTAAGGTACCTGTAGGTATACTGAAAGTTAGGAAGGTACACGGAATGACTGCTTACTAATTATTTCTGGTGGGGAGTGCCGATACGAAAAAGATCGTGCGGAGTGTCTGAGACGCATGGACACCAATTAAGGGTTAAAGTTGTGTATCGACTGTATTTGTATAATTGATATTAAACTCACAAATCAAAAATATTTATTTGTAACCCATTTCATTTTTCCTTTTATGGGGGGGCGGCATATCTTTCCTCTTCAAAAGCCAGCAGTAATCACCTATCATAGCTGGATCCCAATCGCCCTTGGTGCCGAATTTCCATTGTTCTGATGTCTTGGTGGGACCTTTCACCCTGCTCGTTGCTGACACAATTCCCAAATTCTCAGGAAAAAATGATAAGTGGGAATGGAGAAAATGAATTTATAATGATATCCGGCAACCAAGCGATTTATCGGAATCTAAAACTGCATTAACTAGCTGTTCGTAGTTTGCATCCATATTGTTGCCCAAAAATCCCCTCACGACACTTACGAATGAGTTCCAAGTTCTAAGCTCTTGTGTGGTAAGTAATCGCGGCTTTTCTTTTTCTAAAAGTTGTAATTTTCGTTTCTTTGGCAAGTAAACTCCACTCCTTATGACGGGTACCGAGAAGTTCTGACTGTAGCTTTGACAACCCCAAATCACGTACAAAATCATTAAACTCTTTTTGAACATTCAAATGTGGTTCGCCGGAACTGGAACCAGGCGTACACTGTTATTCGGAGCTTCCTGAAGAACCGTTATTATCTCCATTATTTTCCAAAAAAATTTCTTGCCAATCCAAAGGCGCCGTCGGTACTGATAAATCTGCATTGTGAGGAACAGGCCTTATGGCAAATTGCAAATTTGGATATCCGATCTTACGTTTTCTTTTTTGGAATAACATTCAATCTTTCTGTTTTAAAAATAGCGAACATCAAAATGGTTGGTGGGTTCTCGCCATACCATTGAAACTGCAAAAAGCATACAAGACGCGAAGAACTATTTGGCTGTAAGTTCGGGATCAATGTGAATTCAAAACATGTCTTCCATTTTTTTCCACATATTTTTAAGGCTTTTGGAACCCATCCTTCATTTCCACAGCAATGCACAATAATAAGTCTGGATCCTTTATTTGCGGGCATTGTTGGCATACATATTTTTGACCCATGAGTTCATCCTTTCGTAACCGTGTCGTGTGTATCATACCAAGTTTTGTCCAAATAGACAATTGGCCGGTTTTTTACTCTATACTTAGTTACTTGTTCCAAGTATGTATTCCGCATATCCATTATTCTTCTGCTATCCATGACTGTTTGACGTTTATTAATCGTTTGGAATTTGAATCCCAATTTTTAAATCCAGTTTTCAATAGTGTTCTTACAGACATTTACATTACGGCATTTAGATTTCTATACACATTGAAATATATTTTCTGTGTTTCCAAATTTAAATGACGCCGAATCTTGTTTTCACTTTGATGACAATTATTTAAATTTTCGTTGCTGTAACAATATTTTGGACTCGATATTTCCCAAGAACGCCACATTGTAAATATTTAATTTTTAATTAAAAAAATAACTCCTATATAATAAATATGTAGCTTACCCAAATTCCTCAGAAAACACTACACTCTTTCTTGATGTCAGCCTACCAACTAAAGAGTGAGTGTGGGTTATCTGTGGTGAACACCTGCTGTGTTCGACAAAATTGCCATCTCAAAATATACTTATAGTTCAGTAAAAGATGGGAAAAGTAATAAGTTATTTGAAATTTATATTCCTAATTTTTTTTTCAATAAAACGGTAGATATAAGGTAGTGTTAATAGAAAACGGAAGTCACCCTTTTCCAAAATTTGTCAATTTTTAAAAACCTTGCTCAGTTTACTAATATAGGTTTGAATGTTCATTATAATACTAATATGCAGCATGAGCTATTTTTTCTAGATCTTCAATCAAAATATAGTAGTGGAGCAATTCAAAACAGTTCACTGATACATAGAATCCAAGACGTCAACCGTTTGATTTGAATTAAAAAACAAACGTTTGCTGACAATCGACCACATACAACAGATTCACAGCATTTAATAATATAAATTGCGAACTGAGATAATTATAAGGAATAAACAAAAATCCACTTCAACTTCATGAGATAAACACAAATAATAGTGACAGCGAATATTCTCCATTCAAAATACTAATATCGTTTTATCCCTTAGCTAAAAACAAATACCACGTTCCTGTTCTAATGAGTAGAGGAAAACCTCTTGCTCGTCGTTTCCACAAATTTCCACTGTTTTATTGTTTGGTAGAGGTAGAAAATTATTACCCAAATATAATTACATATGGGCAGGAAGGGGATAAAATATGTAGTGGAATTTGTAATGTCTAAAGAATGTGAATAATTATGCAATTCATTGCAAGGTAACACGAAAATATTTTTCACATGATGTGTTATGGGTTTCTACGCTCATTGTAAAATTATAAACTTGGCTGAGATTCTGTGTAAATGTATATAATTTGAGAACTGCTAATAGTATTCGCTTGTCTGTTGGTTCTAATCAACAAATATTTTTGTTTATTAATCCATTTATTTAAGTTGCAATCAAATTATAAATTTAGGTTAATTAGCCATCTCTATAACTTAACATGGACTGTGCCGCAATTAAAAGTAGCTAAATGAATGATTACCTAGGATAAAAATATCATTCTAAATTTTATTCATGTACCTATTGATTATTACCTTTCATGAAATTGAATTTTTTTGTTATCGTTTATTTTATCCCGATTAGACATGTTGCCTTGAACATTGTTTTTTGAATTTCTCTTATTTTGCTTTCTCTTTTTGTACCTATTTTTCTTTATTTCGTATTACTTAACTTTCTAGTTTTCATGTGTCATTTAAAACCTCTTTTATTTATGGTATAAATATTCTCTTCAAACTTCGACATTGTTTGCTTTTGGTTTCCCGAGTTTAACAACACGGTTTTATTCTCACCAGAGGTGCTGTTTTTTATTTTTCCAATTAGTTTACTCAAATCTGTTATACTCATATTTCGCGTTATTAGTTGGAATTCGGAATCATATAGGAATTTTTTCATTATTAATTTCGGGAAAAAAATATTTCCATAAAAAGTTCTGCCTAAACCAAAAATATCAGGGATTGTGAAAAAAATAATGAGAGAAAAGTTTATCAGAATTGAAAGTTTTAATCAGATATGATATTTAATCTCATTTTATAAATTTTAGATTTGAACATTCATCTTTTTTACCAGAAGAAAATGATAACATTTCCTTGGCTAGGTGCACTTATATTTTGACAGAGTTCAGCGCAATTTACAAAACAATATCAAAAAAATAAGAGAGAATTAAGTATTAATCAGAGCCGCTAGTTTGTTCATAATTTTGATAGGTATTCTCCCGTAACACGTATATTTAAATTTTGATCAATTGCTATTTTTTTGTATTCTCAGAAATAAAGGAATTTTCTTCTTGAGCAAAATCTATATTTTTTAACCAACACTAACTTAAACATGACAACTGCTGGAAGGTTCAAAGTACCAAGAACAAGAAAACGTAAAAAGGGTCTATGTCCAAACAAACCTTTTACTGTGACTCTGTTCTTTCTATGAGATCTTTATAAAACGAAAAATATTTCAATGGAATATATTCCATCAGGTCTTTTAGAATCTTAAGCTTCTTTGCTGAAATACGGTTTATGCAGCTGAGGTCGGGAACCACTGCTTGTGAAATGTCAATTAACCTTTTTCCTTTTTTAACCACATTACAAGTTGTCCATGCCTCCAAATTAGAAAATGTCTTCTTTGTTTTTACTGAGGTTTCTTGGCCTTGTTCAATTTTTATCCAGTCTACTTGTGAAATTTGTAGTTTAGTTGTATTCAGATATTTATCTGCCATGCTCTGAAAATCCTTGAAATCGTTTCATTGTATGTAGATTACATGATAAGGTCTGTGATGGCGTGCCTCGACTATCATCTTTCCTATTTTTTCGGGGGTATAATTTTTTACGACGCTTTTTCTATTTTCGATTTGGGCAAAATCACTATCTCAAGTGAGATAGGAATGTCCACTTACCAGAAACTTTTGCTCGGCCTTTTCGTAGATACCTTTAGAAACTAAGTAAATAAGCAACATTAAAATAATTTTATTCTTGTTTTGCCCAATACAGTTGTCGCTCCAAATCACCAGATTTTTTCTTTTAGGAAAATTTGGATGGGAGAAGACTTTCAGCAGACAAGGCGCTATTACATTTCCACCCCTCCCAGTAATAGACTCATCCCATATGCACATAAATGCATCATCTGTATCGAACAAATGAACCCCGAAGTTAAAACAGGACATACTGTAAAAGATGTCTGAACGAGTCAATGTCGCAATAAAATGGACTTGTTCCAAATCAATTGAAAGAGTGTTCTTCTCACTATCAATGGTTTGTGAGTTTGCGATGTCGATATTTATTGTGAATATTGCCTTTTCCCCCTTGCGATGGTATAATTCCAGTTTTTGTGCCTCTTATTTCCGCTCTCTATTGGTCGATGGAATAGATTTAAATCTTATTTTGATAATTATCACACTTCGAACATATATCTGACCTACGCCGTCCGAATCTGAGATTTGTGAAGTCTTTTTTGAATACTAGTGAATAATTTTTTCATTGTACGCCAAAAACATGCGATTGACATTTAAATCTGGACTTAGGAATTCTTTTATTGATTTGTTCCGGCAGTAATGATTTTCCTCGCGAGGAAAACTCTGGATATAATCTCTGACATGCTGACGCAATTCTGGAAAGTACTTTTTTACTGTGGTTTTTCTACCACGTTTATCTGTGTACGTAGTTGCTCTCATTTTATTTTTTTCGTCAAGTACTTGCACTCTCTTGTGGCTTAGCGCAAATATATTAGAAAAAGTTTTTCTGCACACCTGTACATGCTCTCCACTACCATTTGGTACCGTGTAAGTAATCGTACTTTGGCTATGACTTTCCTCTGGATTATCATACTTACCATGTCTCCTGCGATGTATGTTTATAACTTGAATCAGCCCCATAAGAAAAGTACTCTGTTTATCGTAATTTGCATTTCTCTGGTTGAATTATAAAGATTTGCAGGAATACTTACAAGAATAAGTTACCTGCAAAAAGAGCATAACATAAGTAAGTATACCTAGTATTCTGATTTTAAGAAAAAAATTGCTTACCTCTTGTTCAGGCGAATTTTTAGCCGGTATACGATTTTTTTTTGATTTGTATGTTGCAAGCCACTAACTCTGCATCTTTTTCTCTCTTTTCTAACACTCTTAGTACCTTTATGCCGCCTTTTTATTGCAATATTACCGGTTTGTACATTACCACGTGCGTCCATCTTGTATACTAACAATGTTGATTATTATTTGGAGCTTAGACCCTTTTAACGTACAACAACTACAGGCGCTTCGATCCTGCGCAGCTTTCTAGGTCACAAGATAATAACTGCCTGTAGCGGATGGCACATAAAACGTTTTGTATGCCTTGACACATAGCCCCCATAACAAGTAAATCGAAAATTTGGTGAAAGCGGCATTTAGACCCTTTTGAATTTACACATTACATTTAAAATATCTTTATTTACAATCGATTACTGTTCCCATAATATATGTACAAGAATAAATTGCTATAGCCGATGGTCTGGCGATCCTTGCACTTGTTGTGTACGTCTTCAGAGTGTATATGGCTCCTTGTGTAGAACACATTCTCCATTTATTTTGATTCTTCTACTGACTTTGTCCCCGGTATATATTTCTCGCTCCTACAAACTTTCGGCAGGGTATTCCCTGAAAAGCAGTTGAATTTACACTCTTCAATTGTTGTCCATGAACTCCACTCCTCTCCTCCTCCTCCTCTTATATTTTTTTGAGCAAAACATTTTCGTTCAAACATATTTTGTTTTAATACATTATAATTATTGTTGAAAGTGGGCTTCCATGTTTTTATTTCTTGTTCAGCAAAGCCTGATGTTTATCAGCCTGTTCGCACTCTTACATTAACTTATTCAAGTGTGGTTATAACCATATTAGGAAGAGTTTTCGACACAGACCGTTATTATATAATCTCTTGCTTTTATTATTATCTTATTAAAGTGATCGGGAAGTTTTTAATTGGAAATTTAATTACAAATATGGCAAAACCATATACATCTGCGAGTGTATTTTTGTTGTTCATGTAGTATTTTCACTCTATTTGTGATAGCGATGTAAATAAGCTCCTTACTTTATGTTTTCATTCTTCTAAAAATGTGGGTATATATGTTAACGACAGTCTAATTGAAGCTTATTTTATTCAAATCATTTTCATTGAAACCAGCTAGCATGTGTTGGGAGGGGTCGTTTATATATTCGTATTGCTAAATAAATACAACTGTATTGTCGTCATTCCTAAAAGACTTCTTATTTGCAAACATTTGTAATTCAAGCTTTTCCCTAATAAACTCATTCTCACAAACCAATGTAAATACTAACTCGACTCCGATTCAACAATTAACCCCTGTACAAGTTTTAAAAAAAGTACCCTTAAGGTACTTCAAAAACAAACCAAGCATTTCTATTGACACGAAAAACCATTGAATTTAAATCCTGTACACAAATGACCGCGTCCGCTGTTTTAAATATACGCCATTTTGTAGTAGTGTCTATGTACTCCAAACAAAGATTTGAATCGTAAATTTGAAAGGCACTTATGCAGCGTGGAGGAAATACGTGGAGAATACGCCATACTGAATTGTGTAATCGAACGATCGCAGGGCATTTAAAACAATCCTTAAGTGGTTTATTGAGAAACTCGGAGCTCCAGTTCAAATACGTAAGGAATAGAGAGATATTGGTACAGTGGCGTAGTCAAACTGAACCACTCTAAAACACTAAAATATCGAGTGGTTGCCAAAGAAAGTATTTTTATCCAATTTATAGTGAAGAAATTTGGCGACGTCTTATTATGGCATTGCAAACACAACTCAGACGCAGGGTATTAACGGATGTTTTTTTTGTTTTTAACATATAAATTATAATAACATATTTAGTTATATTGGAGATAATTTGTTTACAAAACTACATTCTGCAAAAAAAACTATTGAGAGAGATGAAAATAATACAAAGTGAAAGAGTATAATTCTGTACACGTTTACAAGTTATTAATTAGAAGTAATGCCAGATTACAATTCTTTTAAATAAATTTAAATTGAATAAATACTGTAATGTTTTTCTTATTGACTAAAACGTTTTTATTACGGGTGGGATAAACTTGAAACACACGGTATGGCTACTTACGAATTTATTTAAACACTAAACTACTCACTAACACTCAATTTATATACACTTAACTATTCACTTAAATTTAATTTATATACACACAAACTTAATTATTAATTTATATCAACACTTTACTATTTGCTATTTCGCTGTATTCTTGTTTATTAGTCGAGATCACTTTATAAACTAAACTAACTCTCCCTTTTCGTCTTTTATATATATTAGTGCCTTTTTTACTAGATAATTCTGGATTGCGGCTTACACAAAAACAATTGGCTCTGGCATTTTCTAGATAAGACTGGTCACAAAAACAATGTATATATAAGATAGTCACAATCGTAAACAGTTCTAAGAAATCCCTGCGCATCCATCATAATTTTAAATTTCATACATGGCTTAGACAGAGTCGGATTCAGGGACTATACCAGTGTGCTTTTTCGTAACATTACCCCCTCCTTAAATGGAAGTTCCTTCTGGAACTTTTGTGTAGCCGAGACTGGATGTTTGAATCGGCAACTGACCCTATTTCTACACTTTCCTCCGATCTTATGGAAATAACAGGGCACCGTCTTTATTGGATACTGATAACGGGGGTTGTAGCTGCAAATTAATACCTGGACACCGGTATCTTGGAAGATAACCTCTACCATGTTCCTGATGACTCGCCAATCCAACTGGTTACTCGCTATCTTAGGCATAGCCAGTTTCTTCACGCTGGATTCTAACACATGGTCTCGGAGGTATCGAAGTGCTTCCCACACATCGCGGTAGGTAGATCGATCATGAAGTTCATTTTTAGTTACCACGTAGAAGACGTACCGCGAATTTTGTTTCAGTTTCAGTGTCTGGAATCTGGTCTTCAAGCTTTTCTAATTGCCCGAACTTCTTTCGAAAGACGGATGCCAACCCTCATACGTTCTTGATACGGGCGGGGATGTTGTATGCCAGTGAATAATCTTCCGGGAGAGTGAACAAATCTTGTCGTTGTTCTGAAGTGACTCCATATCTAGCTCTCCCGGTACCTCCATACGCGCCCATAAATTCATCGAAGGTAGGGTTAGACACATCTCGAATATGGTTTACTCCTTTCTCTAGGTCATGGTCTCCTTCGAATGGCGCTAGTCGGTTTTGGTGAACTACTTTTGGTTTCCCGTTGGGGATCTTGCTTATGCGATATATAACATCATTGATCCTTTTCTTGATCAAGTATGGACCTTCCCAGGATTTTTAATTTTGGAGAAAATCCTTTTCTCCTCGTCGGGTTGTGTAACCATACTTTGTCCCCTTTTTTAAAACCGCCTTCTGTGGCCTACGTGTCGTACCGACTTTTCATTCTGTCGCTGGCAACTTGAAGATTTGTTCGAACTAATTCATGAATATCGTCCAGCCTTCTTGTCAATTGGATCACGTAGTCTTCTCCTGCTACATCTTCTCCAGGCCGACAGTCAAATTCCAGGTCACAAGCAAGCCTTCGTCCAAACAGGATTTTCGCAGGTGTTTCACCCGTGGACTCATTGACGGCAGATCGATAAGCCAATGCGAATAGGGAAAGATACTGGTCCCAATCTCTCTGATGGCGGAAAACTACTTTGGACAGGTATTTTCCAATAGTCCTGCTCATTCTCTCGACCATTCCATCTGACTGTGGATGTAATGATGTTGTCCTGGTCTTCTTCATTCCCAGCTTCTCGCAAATCTCCTGGAATAGATGGCTTTCGAAATTTCTTCCCTGGTCTCTGTGGACTTCCAAGGGCACTCCATATCGGCTGATAAATTCTTTCACCAATACATCCGCGACAGTTGTGGCTTCTAGGTTCGGAATAGCGTAAATTTCCACCCACTTTGTGAAATAATTCAGTACAACCAGTATGTATTTGCCACCATTTTCGGTCGTCGGAAATGGTCCAGCGATATCTGAAGCAATCCTTTCGAAAGGGCTTCCAACATTGTACTGTTTCATGGGTGCCTTTCTCTTGCGATGTGGTCCATTACTTGTAGCACAAGTAGGACATTTCTTACACCAGTTCTTCACATCGTCGGAGCTGTTCTTCCAATAAAAACTTTCACGAACTCGCTGAAGGGGTTTCTTCACTCCCAGATGACCTCCCGATGGACTGTCGTGTAACTTCTTCAGTACATCAGCTACTCTTGTTCTCGGGATAACTAGTTGTCTCCTCATCTCGGAACCATTATCGTTCTCAAGGACTGTTTTCAACAGCCCTTCTTCCAGGACAAGGGAGTCCCACTGAGCCCAATACGCCTTGAGCTTCGGTGAAAATCTTGACACCGCTTGCCATGTTGGTCGCCGATTTTCTTCTTCCGCTGCCGAATCATCTTTAGGCAAGGATCATTCTCCTGATCTTCTCTGATCCTGGTGGGTGACCATTCTTCATTGACTACTGTAATTCTTGAAACTTCATCTTCCTTAGATTTCGACTTGTTGCATTGTTAATAGTCTACAGGGTATGACCGTTTAGGCAAAGAGTTGGCTTTTCGGTGATTCACATCAGCTGGATGTTCACCCCTGTCTGATTTCCCCTGTGACTGGAGTTCTTGGATTACAGGAGTCTTGGGGCGCTTTGACAGACTGCGTACGTGATCTAGCTTACCACACTTCCGGCATTTGATTTTCTTCGGCATCTTGTCTACCACACCTTTCAACAAGTTGACGATTTGGTTAAGTCTGTCATCGTCACCTTCTTCCTGTATGGTCCTACCTTTCTTGTATCCCGAAGCCTTCGTTGCTGCTTCATATTCAAGAGCAGCTGTCAATGCGTCAACTAATGTTTTGGGATGGGCTAAACGAAGCGTCCTCTGCATATCGGGGTCGCGTAAGCCATCGATAAAGGCCTGGATGCCCAGACATTCAATCATGTTCTCTGGTGCTGATGGATAAGCGAATCGAACTAATCGAGCAATGTCCACTTCATACTCTTGAAGGGCTTCATCACGTTTCTGCCTTCGGTTCTTCAGCTGAGAGTGCTCTAGATGTTCGTCGCCATATCGCATGTCCAACCTCCTCTTCAGCTGCTCGAAGTCATCCGTTTCTTCAAGTGGTATCGTCTGTAGTACATTTAAGGCATCTCCCCGAAGCGCGATAGTTAAGTTCACTGCCTTCTCTCTATCGGACCAATCATTCACTTTAGCGGCTGCTTCAAATTGTTTCACATAATTGGTCCACGACATTTTTTCATCGAACGTTGGGGCCTTGACTCGGGTAAAACTACCAATGTCTTTTAACTCAGGGTGTGTTTCTGGCTTGCAAGGTTTTGTTTGCTCGATCTTCTTTTCTTCCGCTGGCGTGTCTTGAGTTCTTATATATGTCATCTTTTTTTCTAACTCCTTGATTTTCTCGTCCATCGTTGTCATCTTATTCTCAACCTTCTCGTCCATCGTTGTAATCTTATTCTCGATTTCAGATTTTAGAGGCGAAATTTCATTTTCAACGTCAGCGGCAATGCCATTTTTCATTAATAAGATATCACAGATATATCGTTCTTCAAACCATAAATATCGTTCTCCATAGCAGAAATCTTCTCATCCATGTTCTCTTCCATGGCAGAAATCTTCTCGTCCATGTTAGCAGAAATTGACGAGGTTAAGGTGGAAGCCTCGTCATTAAATAAAACTGTTTCTGGAACAAAGCCGTCATTTTCCAGTGCCACTTTGAGTATTTCTACTAATTCACTTTTCTTACCGGGCGTTTCCAACTCACGATCATTCAATTCTGCTCTTAACTCAGTCACTTTCAAGCCACATAGTCTCTTGGCCATTTTTACGTAGCAATTTATTTATATTACCCCACACCTGACACCAATGTAATGTTTTTCATATTTATTGAAACGTTTTTGTTACGGGTGGGATAAACTTTAAACACACGGTATGACTACTTACTAATTTATTTGAACACTAAACTACTCACTAACACTTAATTTATATACACTTAACTATTCACGTAAATTTAATTCATATACACATAACCTCAATTATTAATTTATATCAACACTTTACTATGTGCTATTTCAGTGTATTCTTGTTCATTTGTCGAGATTACTTTATAAACTAAACTAACTCTCCCTGGTCGGTCTTTTATATATATATATTAGTGCCTTGTTTACTAGATAATTCTGCTTACACAAAAACAATTGGCTCTGGCATTTTCTAGATAAGACTGGTCACAAAAACAATGTCTAGATAAGATAGTCACAGTCGTAAATAGTTCTAGGAAATCCCTGCGCATCCGCCATAATTTTAACTTTTATATATGGCTTAGACAGAGTCTGATTCAGGAACTATACCAGTATGCTGTTTTGTAACAATACAGACAAAAATGCAACACTCATATTTGCTAAACATGCTCATGCTAAATTCTCTTGTATTCGAATTTAAACGCATCGAATTTGTCGAATATTGAGATAACAAGGATAAATGAATTTGTAAAGAAGTGTGAAATATTTTATTAAATTCAGTCAAGCGCTTTCGACATTACGTCATCATCAGGGCTTTCGTCAGTCGGTCCAGAGACATATTAAAATTGTCCACATTATTGCGTTTGTCAGTTAAACATGGTAAACAGACAACAAATTACAAACATTTAAACAAATCAAATTCAAAACGACACCACACAAACCACATCCACAGTGGCCTTTCCGACCTGATCTTTCAAATTATGTCGTATAATTTGATCATAATGAAGTGTCCCAAACTTAACCCAAGGTTTGAATTGAATCCAATAAATAGTCTTCATTCTTACTTTTTTTATTAAATCGTGAGGTACTCAGGATAGGGTTATGTATGGAATACCACATAGATCAAACTCTGGCACATATGCATTCTTTTGTCGACATTTTGTGTGTATGAGTGTTAATGATTTCTCACCTGTGACACGTAAGTTTCAGCAATAGGTAAACTACTCAGTATCGCGTCTCTTTCCAAGTAACATTTCAATTTATTTTCCGATGAATGAAATTCTCGCAAATAATAGACGTTTTCCTTAACCGTCTCTTTATTTCCTTTTTCGAGTTTTCTTGGAAATGAAAGGCTGCCTTGGTTATTATCGACATTATTCTGATCGGAAGTGTGTTATTGAAGTTTATAACAGTTGAAAGGGTGCAACGGACCCGATTTTCTTTTATGCTGGCACTTCTAAAACCAATAATATTCTATTCAGAGAGTTGTGACATTGGCTTTTGAGGGAATATTTGCAGTATGAAACTAAACTATTGTTCTTCAGAACAGAAGACCATCAAAGTGGAATAGAAAAGGAAAATGAGTCCGTATAACGGCTATCTTTGTGAAATCGAAATCAATTTAACATCGTAAAATATCTAATAGCCAACCATATGTAAAATTTAATAATATTGCTGATAAAATGTTTTAACGAGGAATAGCCGCACAAAAGATTAAAGTAATGAAACTTTAGAAGTTCGCCTTTCTTCTTTTTAAGATCGTCGTCGAAATTTCAATATTATTTAAAACTCATAAATAATACTAATAAAATACTAATAATTGAACTGAAATATGAAATTTGAAAACTTGATTACCAGGATAAAATTAACACATAATTTTGGTATAGCCAATTTTCTTACAACCGCGAATGTTTATTCAAGATAGGTATCTGTTGTTACATATTCTAGATTAAAACAGTCTTAAATTTGCCTAAATCAATAACTTGATTTGAAATTATGAGTATTTAGAAGCGAAACTAATATGGATAATGAATCGTTTAACTAATGAGATAGTTAAGTAGAAAATGCCAGTGTTAATTTTCTGGAAATGGATAATAGCAAGTCCATTCAGCAGCATCGTCAAATTGGCAATCTTTCTGAAACAAACCTGCTCTTGAAGCTCTCAACACACCTATTTCTATTCCGATAACGGTGGGACATATCGTCCAAGAGGCAAACTGTCTTACACGTTGTTGGGTTCTACCAATGAACTCATACCAATTTTTTTTCCACCACTGTTGCCTCTTCGTGAATGTGTGATTTTGTTTTTCATCGAACCGTTATCTGAATTTCCATCACTTAGTTGTTCAGTGCAACTCAAATGGTGGCAGGTTTTTTTGATTGGATAATTCTTTTGGGGACTGTGAGGTAAATATTTCTAGTAATTATAGGCAAAACTTCAAATGAGAGCAAAACCCTAGGAAGGAAAAACTCCCTATTCATTTATAGCACTTCATGATGAATGTTTGGCAATGACGATGTTTTAAAAGGAAAATACCGGCAGATAAATAACAAATTGTTTCTAAAGATATGTTTATAAAACCTAATTGAGCAACATACCACCAATTACAAATATCTTATTCATTCAATTCAGAAATTAAAGTATGGCAGTTAGTCTGAAAGCTATTAATTGACGTGAATCTTTGACGAAAAGTCCGATTTACAAGTAGCAATATTCTACGAAAAGTACCTTTTAATGATAACTCTAGAACAGCGTTTCTCAATTTTTTTTGGTAACGAAACCCTTTTGGAAAGCGAAATTTTTGACGGAACCCCACAATAAAACAATTGTCAAAAAAATAATACATTCCACTTTGTTTATTCATGAAAAACTCATTAGTACATTGTGTTTACACTATATAGATAGATAGATAGATAGATAGATAGATAGATAGATAGATAGATAGATAGATAGTTTATTTAACAATATTGCTATTAATTTCAAAATATTTACAAAAATAATATAAAATCATTATACTTTATGCGCTAATTACATGTAAAATAACTGGATAGGAATAATATGAATCATTCATTTTTACATTATTATAAGCTTCTCTTATGAAAGAGTCAAGGGTGCTACAAGATTTTATAGGAATTGACAAATTATTATATAACAATAAACCTTTGTAAAATAGCGAATTTTGTGTTGAACTAGTTCTTGAAATGCGGTGAAATTATAGTTTTATATAATGTAACTCTTAACATTAGAGACAGATTTGAACTTATTCTTCTAAAATAATTGCTTTTTTACTAATTTTCTTACGAACATACTGACCATGTTTTTGAAAATTCAAATTTTTATCAATAATAACACCTAAGTATTTACATTCACTAACAAGCTTTAAGGACTGTCCGAACAACTTAATATCACATCCAACATTACTTTTATTGCTATTAAATAACATCACTACTGTTTTATTTGTGTTTACTTACAAATCATTGTCAATAAGCCACGATTCTAATAATTTAACAATATTTTTCATTTTATTCATCGTCTCTTCCACATTTTCACCCTCCACTGAAAGTATGGTGTCATCAGCAAATACATTTAAAACTAATGGAATATCACAGAACTTAACAATATCATTAATATATAAAATAAAAAGGAGAGGCCCCAATACTGTTCCTTGAGGAACTCCATAGTT
Organism: Galeruca laticollis; assembly: GCA_963921935.1. Classification (NCBI taxonomy): domain Eukaryota; kingdom Metazoa; phylum Arthropoda; class Insecta; order Coleoptera; family Chrysomelidae; genus Galeruca; species Galeruca laticollis. The sequence goes on along the minus strand of OY998175.1, from coordinate 84,253,806 downwards.
CACAACATGTTTACTGGAGTGACAGCTATTTACTTTTACTTGTTGGTAACGATTTTTCAAGTAACTGCTGAACCATTCTTGTGCATGTCTAATTATACCATATTTTTTTAGTTTTATGATTAACAAGTCCCTGTTTTTTTGTCTCAAACGCTCTTTTAAAATCAAGAAAGACAGTACATATAACTTTTTTTGAATCTATAGATTCCATCCATTTTGAGACAACCAGTTGTAGTGCAGACTCACAACAATGTTTCTCTCTAAAACCAGACTGATTGTCTATTAAAATATTGTTATTATTAATATGTTCTATAAGTAGTTCCTTTATGTATAGCTCTATAACTTTTTCACAAAGAGGCAACATGTTAACTGGCCTAAATTTATCACATTTTTTTGTATTTGTTACCTTTTGAATAGGTACAATAAGTGATGTTTTCCTCATGTCAGGAAATTTACTTAGTTCTGTACTTAAATTTATTATAGTTATTTGTCAATTTATCACTAATCGTATCTAGGCCCTTCAGCATAATGGTTTTGGTAATCTCGTCTGTTGAATAATCTTTTTGCAAATTTATTATTAAATGTTTTACATTTTGTTGGGCAACTTTTTGAAAGTTGTATAAAGGAGTTATTTGGTTATCCATAATAACATGATTTCTTTGATTCAAATCGTAATGTTTGTCACTATTAGCTATTAAGAGTTCTATACTTTGTACAAAATAATTATTAAATGAATCGGCTAATGATTTATCATCTTCCACTAATATATCATTAAAGTATACAGCTTGTATTATCTCACCCTTTCCTTTACCCATTACTCTTTTGATACCTTGCCACATTTGCCTACTATTTCCTTTGTTTCTATCTATTAAGTTTTCAAAATATAACCTTTTCTTTGATCGTATTAGACTAACAACTTTGTTTCTTTGATCTTTATACCCTGCCCAATCAGAAGCCATACCTGTAATTATAGCCCTTTAATATGCCAGATCTCTTAATTATATATATATATATATATATATATATATATATATATATATCATTATATTCAATTTCACTTGTTAGCACTTGCTTCCGTTAGTGCTAAGAGATCAATGCTACCTCTATGTAAAAGGGTATCAATTTAATTTAAGTTGGACGATAAGCTGCATACATTTAAATGAACAATTTCCAATTGCTATATAAAATTTGTCTTTTTACATTGTTGTTTTTCCATTTTTATAAGACATTGGCAATATCTATCCCACACCGCATGTTTAACATCCAAAATTTAGATTGAATTTTGCATTAGCTCGTAGGCAATGTATGCAACATTTTTCAGTTAATTTACATTCACTAGATTTATGATGTTTACTACAATTTCCACAAAAATTTTCCTCTATTTTACAATTCTTGGCAAAATGAATAAATCCCTTACATTTAAAACATTTTACAACACTTACAAATTCAAAAATTCTACATCTATATAAACTAATGTATACAAACTCCATACTTCTAAGAAAATTTCAAGTTTCAGTGTCTACTTCTATTACTAGGATAATTAATCCTGTCTTATTTATTTCTTTGGACTTATCTATTACTTTTAAATGAAAATTATCACCATTGTTTCCAATTTTGGTTTGCCTTATAATTACTTCTTCAATTTCTTCATCTACTAGTGTATCTTTGGGGACTATAATAATTTTTAATTTTGGAAACACTTTTTTCGGTTCAACTACCTCATATGACTCTCCTAAATTCTGTTTAATTGAGTTTGATACAATTGAAGCTTCATCCTTGCTGTCACATTCCAATAAAACTCCTCCATTTTCTTCTTTTAACATTAACTTCCACATTCAATTGAACCAGATCAACATTTTCAATTAATTTCTTCCGCAGATTTATTTTTATTGGATTTAATTATCAATACTTCTTTATTATTTCTTACAACACTACTATATGTATTCAAATTACTTGCTGCTCCAATTTGGTGTATAGCAATATCACTTCAATGTGGAGCTTTCATATCCATCATGAATGTTTTAACTTCCTTTAAATCATTTTCCATATTTTCCACTTGGTTCATAAATACTACCATATTATCCAAGAAATTCGAACATTCCTCATATACTATTTTTAATTTTCTTTTCTTCATTGGAATTACTCGTTCTTCAGTAGATGATAAACCCATGCAACCTACATGAATTTTTTTCTTACATATATCACAAATTGTAAATATTTCATTTCCATCTATATCAATCAGACATTTAATGCATTTATTCATTTCATATTATTGTAAATGTACTCAGTTTATTGTAAGCTCCTGGACTATTACCAACTATTTACTTTAATCACCTTATAGTTTGCCAACAAAAAGTTGCTTACTAATTGATATGTAGGAAAAAGAACCAAAACAGAAACTTAAATTGCTCAATTTCACACTCCCTATTGGAAATTTTGAAGTAAATTCACAATCAGTAGGTAGATTATCCAATACACTACAAATTGATATCACATACCACAATTAACCATGTAAAATTCACTTTAAAAATACCTGTTAACGTGAACATATATTAACATGACCACTTCTTCTATTAAATGAACATCTAAGACTTTTTACAAGACGTGACAACGTAGTTTGTTGAAAGACTTTATAAAAGACGTGGCTACGTGTTATATTTTGTGCCGTTAGCGGCAATATTATTTCATTATTGAGAGAGTGGTCGTAGAGTAAAGTACATTAAAAAAATTAGTTGTTTTATGTCTCTCGTCTCCAATTTTCGCAATATAAATAACATACTCTACAAAGAAAAAATATAGTTTAAAAGAACCAACCATATACAGTCCATTAAAACTATCAAGCTACAAATCAAACAATTATATTTCAAGATTGTAGAAAAAATCATGTTTATCACTCGTGAGCATGTATATTTCTCACTTGTGCAGTTGGTGCACTTGTTTCGCTCGTGTGGCCAATTTCTGGACGCGGCAGAAAAATACATAATTCGCTCACTTGTATTGAGAGTAGCAATTCTTTTTGACATATAGGAGACAATAATTCTACATTAAACGAGTAAGTTTTATCTCATCTGATATGTGATGTATAACAATTCTCTTGCTCATCCAAGTGTACACGGTACAAATCTGAAAATTATACAGAGCTGCTACTTGCCGAAATAGCTCGAATTTCTCAGGAAGGCGATAACAATAATAAAAAAGAGATATGGAACTTTATTCAATTTACTCGATTTTAGTAAACTGTATAATAATCACTTTATTGATAATGCCTGTAATAACATAAAATAAACTTAAATAACATCAATCAACAAGACATGGGTCTTATAAAATAGCAAACTCCACAGAAGTTGCTTTCCATAGATAAGACTTTTTATACAATCAAATTGATATATTATCAACAGTAAAAACACAAGAGCTTTTGAAAAATTTTGAGTTAAAAAGAAATGTATCCTTAAAAGAAAAGCTCGAGTGTTTTTTAGCAAGATACATTAAGGACCGAATATATGAATGAACAACAATAATTATCTTTATTGATACAATTAAATTATTTGAATCAACAGTTATTGTTATAAATTGTTTGGTATTCACACATGTGAAATTTTGATCTCTCTTATTCGAGGCTCGTGAGGATTTAATAAGATTTTCGTGATGTTCAGGGTCAATTTAGAGGTAGGGTTTAATAGAAGTTGATGATGAGTGTTCCGCTGTCTTTATAAGTTGTTGGTCACTTACTCCTGCTTTGGGTAGCTGGGACACTATATATAGAGTGGTACCCCTTTCTATTAACATAACAAAAATGTGCTCTATATCAGTTTCTGGTGGAAAAATTGTTACATCAGTGCAATCAATGCATTATAACAGGAAAATTAAATTTTTCATAAAATCTAAAAGAAAATCAATTATTAAAAATCATTTTTGGAAATAATTGGGTAATTTGCCGGGCTCTTGTTTGTTGTAATTCTTGAGCATCGTGGAAGTCTTATATATGAATTTAAAATATCAGGTCTGTTAAGTGCATTGGTAACTTCATCAACAGCACGACTAACAGATGATTGGGAAACCCCATGCATCACGCTGTATCCAACATATGTTTGATATGATCCTGCAGTAAAAAAACCTGATGCTGTGAGGATCTAAAAAAAATTAGTTCACTGTTTTTCTAAAGGTGTCATTGTAATTACCTTTGTTTCAATATCTATGGCTGACAATCTTGTTGGACGTCTTAGATTTGGTTCTAACAAATCAATTAACGCCGTGGCCAAAGGTTTTGATCGCCGATACATTTTAATAAATTGATTGTCACTTAGTTCTTCAAAAGCTTCCCTATGCTGAAAGACTATACGACGATTATTGCTATCAATTTCGGTTTCTTCCAATCGTCCCCAAAAGGGCAAAATCCTCCTAATTAGCCGTTAACAAATCTTAATACCTACCAATCGATCACAAGTAAAAAATATGAACATAGTAAGTTTAAGTTCGTTGTTCGTTACCAAACCAAGTCTTCATTCACTGCTGATATTGATCTCCAAACCGTTTTCCCACATAAACCGAGATGTTTGTAAATTTATCAGAAGTATCTTAACCCACAAAACCTCAAGTATACAAAAGAAAGCGAGTTAAGATAAACAAACATCTGCAAAAGTGTGGTTAGAGGTTGTAGAATATTCAATTCGTATACGGTAAATCAAATTTGCTTAGTTTGATCCATTCGGTGTCAAATTCGTATAACAAAATTCGCATACCGATTTCAAGAATACAAATACTCGATACAAATACTCGCCAAATCCGCACACGGATTTATTTCAAGAATTGGCTTCCAGGCGTTTTCATCGGTGTCACCATTAAATGAAACATTTTATATAGGAGTTAATTTATCGTTAGTAAAACATCAAAATTTAGATATAATTAATTTTTTTAATAAAATCTTGAATAATTCTTTTCATTTTATCGCAGAACCTATTCTGAAGAAGTTAAATTCAATAAATTATACATCAATTTTGTAATTTTCATTTATAAGGTTTTGATAATCATACTGCAAATAATGATAAATACCGTTATTCTTCCTCTGTTGGTAGACACTTCATGTTTATTGCTTGAACGACCTTTTCGGACCATTATATACGCTCGCTTCGCATTTTATTTTATGTTTCCGAATAAGAAGTCAGGGGGTAATAAATCGAGGGAGTATAAGCAATGAGTCATTAATTTGATGTTGTTATTGGCCAGAAATCTTGCGTTGTGTACATGGTTGCATTTTCATGAGGAATCATGATTTGATAGTTTATACTCTTGTTTTTTCGGCAATAATTTTCAATAAATAAATTCTGGTACACCATTTGGAATTCACAAAGCAACCGTTTCTAGAAGGAAAGAGCAATTAGTTTTGTTGAAACGCCTTCAGCTTGAAGGGTTTGTGCGAATTTCAATAATATTGTATCTTCAAATAATTTCAGTTGTTTAGACAAATTAGGTGCGTTCTTTTTGACTGAGATCTCAGTTAATCTCAGCTCACATCAGTAGTGTGAGCGTTCTTTTTGTTTTACTCACTTTAAGTGAGCTGAGACTTTTCCTCCCCCTTCACCGATGCTGAATGTGTTGTAAGGGGGTATCAGTTGGAATTGAGTCGGAAATAAAGTGGAGGGGATGAAGAAATATTTGATTTGCTTGGTTTATTTGTAGTTTTAACCAAGGTTATCTAAGGTTTAAACCATTGACATATAAACAATAAACACAAATAATCTATTTTTCTCTTGTTACCAATTATGGATACATTAATTAACATTATTAGATGCTGATACGAATCTGTCGTATAATTTAAATCTATCGACAGATCGCGCGCTTCAATTGAGATGTCGTTCTTTTTGGTGCTTACTCACATCAATTTATCTCAGATCACCTTAACTGAAGTGATCTGAGATCTCAGTCAAAAAGAACGCTCCAATTGTTTTAGAATGCTGTTAGAGCGACATGATTATCTTTAAACAGTAATAATTTGAACAAGACTTGAGAAGTGAAATCTATAGTTATCATGCTTATATTCCATCTTACTTGAGAAAAATGACATTTTTGTCTAGAAACTACACAGTATGTACATATAAATAAAAGTAGAACTCGTAAAAGATCTCATGGAAAATTTAAAAAAATTCGATGATAGGCCTAAGGATTTGATAGAACAGAGCCAGTTAAGTAAAATTTGCAAAAAAAACAACGAAGATCAAGAAAAACATATAAATAGAAAGAACTAGACTAATATTCATCTTTGTTTTAATAATTAAAATTTTATTGAAAATTGTTAAACGTAAATTGAAATAGTCATGTAATATATCAGCTGATGAGTAGATACGAGGTGTTCTAATAAAAAATCCATTCACTGCAGATATCAATCAATTTTTATTATTTAGACATTATAATTACAAAGGAAATATAGTATTTAAAAACCATTGTCGGAGACACTGTACATTTCTTTGAGTACAGGAGTATGGTCCTCCTCCAGTGGTGTGACAGGGATTTTAATCACGTTCAAGGTTTCCAGTTGTCTATGATGTACCATCAAACTTGCAGATGTCAATAATAATGGGAAACACACTAAAAATGTCACATTTCTTTAGTAGAAATTCGGTTTTTTGCTGTCCGCGTACGTAAATAAAGTCTGCAGTATACAACAGCTTAGCTTCCAATATATCATTTATTTTGGTATACTCGATGTCACCTAAAGAATACCGAATGCCATGCACGTTCTTTTCCAGGTATGACGCAGTTTTCAAATGTTGGAATCATTGAGTTTATTATAAAAATTATCAATGGACGGAAATTTTACAGCTTTTCCATACAATCCATGTAATCATATGGAAAAACTCCTTTTTTCATTAAAAGTTTTAGCTTTTGATCCCTTAAATCATGAAATTCCTGATCAAAATTTCAAAGTCGTTCTCCTTCGGTGTGGATACTAGTTCGTCTAAACTTGCACCCATAAACCTAAGGGAGTCTATGAACCTGAATTTGATGTTAGTTTTAGGATCGTGTAGAGTAAAACTTATATAGATTTCCTTATTGATAGGCAACGCGGTAATCTTACCACGTTTAGCATTTTCTCTAATAACAAAGTGTGAATCGTAAGAGCTCAGATTGGGGAAGATGATTGGAACAACGAAAACTTTCTTAAAATTTAAATTGCAATATTTAAAACTTCAGAGTAATGCAGATACGAAGATGTGTGATCAAGATGAATGTTTTTACGAAAAGGGTTCAAAAAACTGTTAACTGACCAGAAAAAACAAGCCTGATCCATGTTGCGAACATTAACAATAGCATGCTTCTGAGAAATTGGTTTAGGCAATGGAATATAAGGCGAACTTGCAGCCAGTTTATATTCGTTTATTGCAACTTCTAAAAAAATATTCTCGACAATGCCCACCCGCTATTTTTTTCCGCAAATTCAGACATATTGTCTATGGGAATAATTACGAACTACTAATTCCGTGTCATTTGATTGCTTAACAAAATGTATTGTTTGCTTCTATGATTTGTGTTTTGTTGAAAACCACAGACATTTACTTTTTAAAAATTTTAGAAGCATCTCCAAAGAATGAATTAATATCTTTATGACTCAAGTTTATAATAATCCCCGTTTTTAATAGACTTTCAAAAGCGGCATTTATGTTTTCCCACTTGAATCTATTAATACTAGACTTTTTAAGACCTTCACCAGCAGCATAATCAATGACATGTTGTTGTTGTTTCTCTCCATTCATATTAAACATCTCATGCACTTCAAGTGTGCTGTTTTGAATGAATTTTTGGTTTTTGTCCTACCGAAAATTTGAAAAATTTCAAAGCTTGATTACATTTTCTAAGATATCTATTAATCAATAAAATCCATTTATTTTTATTTGGAAATGTTTGAATTTTGTGTAAAGAATTTATAATGTCATCAATTTGTTGCAAAGTACTACCACTGAAGCTAGACATTTTTAAATATTAATACGAAATGTACTCACTCGGAGGAAGGGATGGTGGTTGTGGGTGATTGTGTACCGACGATGGATTCTTCTTGTGTGTAGAGTTGTGGTGGGAGGTGGTGATGATGATGATGATGACGATGATTCTTCTTCTAATTAGATTGATTCCAATATAGACTGAAATGAAAAAAACATTTTTTTAATATATTTAAACAAAAGATTTACATGTACGATACTCCTATCTCTATTGATTTTCTTCTTCTTCCTCCTCTTCAATTTTGAATAGAGTTTTCAGGGGGTAGTTATGATGAGAATATCCTGTTGCTTCGCCTATGAAAATCAAACTGTACTTTTTGGAGCTGACAATGTAGATGTTGTTCAATTGACTGTTGTAATGACATTACGAAGTCTGGTTAAAATAATTCATTTTCGTAAATAGACCGCTGAAATGTTCAAGAAACATTATATTTAGTTGTAATACCACATATTAAAATTGATATTCTACACACACAAGTGGCATCATTATGACCACATCCAGTATATAAAAACTGATACTATTCCATAACAAGGGCGTTTTTTCGATGAAGATCTGTATAATATTAATAGAGATACTTTTCTAATGCCTTTTAGACGTATATATGTTGTAATAAGTTTGTTTGTTGTGTTTTATTTATATAATTTTACAAAATAGCGAGATTAATGTTGACCAATCTGGTTTTGGACAACTGCAATAATAAAAATCGTACTCAACTCATTTAGTAGTAAAAATAAGCGATATATATATATATATATATATATATATATATATATATATATATATATATATATATTAGTGATTTGAACCAATGTTATGATTACCTATAAGTTACAAATGAACTTATCTTGTTTCTGCTTATTGTGAATGTGCTAATAAGGAGTTAATTTTTATTGATCATATTTTTATATGTAAAAATTCATGTTCTAGTCGTGAAATCTCTTATATCCTAAACACCTACCTGAATCATTTGCAATATTTTCATTTCCTATTAGGTCATCATCGCCATCTGACCTTAAAACATTTCGTCCATGTTAAAAGTATAGTAAGTAATGTAAACAAAAATACGACACCGGAATTAGAAACCGAGTTATAAAACATCAAAGTTGAAATAATAAAACAATTCAACACCCTGTATCTCATTAACGACAAGACTTCTCACACATGTTTATAAGAACTTTCCGTCCTTAAATGGAGTGACGAAGCGCCCACTACAATATTTCAGATTACTTACTTACTTCAGGTACCCAATTTATCGTGAGGTTTCAATGCCCCTCATAACATATCTCTTATCTTCATAAAAAGTAACGTCCTTACTCAATCGATCAATTTTCATAATAAATTCCTCAATTTGACGTCTATACTCGACAAAAACCATACCGCTAATGATTCACAGAGATTATAACGCCCTTATGGCATCTTTGTACACCCTGCATGACATCTTTCATGACTACATCCTGTATAAATGTTACCGTTCAGTCTTCCGTCCGACTATTGGAATAATAGTATATATACATTGTAGTGCCATCTATATACACTCTGTAAGAGCTTCGATATGATGATGATTATCGAAACGTCGCTTTAGATTTTCGTAATAGAGACCTCATCACGTGTAATGTCAAACGTCACGTTTAACGTCAAATGTCACGTGTCTAACGTCGCGTGTAACGTGTCACGTGTCAAACGTCATATGTCAAAGGTGTGTAACGTCAAACGTCACGTGTTTAACGTTGCGTCAAACGTCGTGTTCAACGTTGCGTCAAACGTCGTGTTTAACGTCGCGTGTTGAACGTCGCGTGTTGAACGTCAAACGTCGTGTGTAACGTCAAATGTCACGTATTTAACGTCGCGTGTTAAACGTCATACGTCACGTGTCTATCGCCACGTCTTACGTGTTAAACGTCACATGTCAAACGTCGTTTGTAACGTCAAACTTCACGTGTTGAACGTCATACGTCACGTGTCACACGTCACTTGTCATACGTCACGTGTCAAACGTCAGACGTCTCGTGTCTAGACGTGATGATGACCATCAAAACGTTGCTTCAGATTTTTTGCGTAATGTCAAACGTAATACGTCACGTGTCAAACGTCGTGTGTAACGTCAAACGCCACGAGTTTAACGTCATACGTCACGTGTCAACCACCGCCCTTCGAAAAAGTTTTCGCGATAACGCCCTTTTGTTCCATGACCCTGTATATCGAATGCCCAACGCCCCATTTGAATCACCCGCCAACGACCGCCATCTCGAACATCACGACGCCAGCGCCCCGGCCCGCCAACGATCAGCGCCATCTATATCGTCCATCTTAGTCACGATGCCAGCGCCCCATTTGAATCACCCGCCAACGACACCAGCGCCATCAACGCCAACTAGCGGCGAAAATTGGAAGTAGTAGTCCAGGAATGAGCCAGGACCAACTTAGTATATCTACTGGAAACACCCTGTTTATATAAATATATATCATTATGGCATCTTTATGACTACATCCTAATATGTTGAAAGAATGGTTTTTGTATACATAAAGTTACGACAGCGCACGCATATTCATTTGTCACTTTATTTTCGAAGATGAGAATTAGTAATATCGAATCAATTATCAAGTTTTTTAAATTTTCATAATTTTTTCATTATATTGTGGGGAAAATCCAATACATATAAATATACATGCTAGTGTGCTATAAAATATTTAAAATGTTACGAACACTTTCCCAATTACGCTAAATTATTATGGAAGCTTTATAGCGATATTGGCTGGCGCGCACACTAGGGATATGCAGAGCGAGAGTTCAAATCCCCGCGATGGCGAAATATTTTCTCAATTTCATTAATTGTACAATACACTCACTAGGTAAATAAGCGACGACACACAGCGCGCCATCTAGCAGTCGTTCGATTTAATAATACTACTGGATAAAACATGGACGACACACTCACACAAGTAAGCGCCTACGTTACAGGAAGATAGACAACACACAATACATAGCCGACAGCCCCAAGATAGACAACACACAATACACTACAGTGACCATATACGAGACAGTGGCGACAATAGGGTAACCCGTTTTTGATTGGCTGGCAGTTTGGCAACCATATTGAGGCTAAAATCTCTTTGTTTACGTTTTGTGTATACGAAGTTTTTTATAGTGCTGGTTATATTTGTGATTAGAATTATTGGTTTTTTGCATTTTTTGTGAATCTTCAGTGAAAAAGAGGTGTTTTGCCTTTAGACAATTGAAAGACTTGTATTTGGACTTATAAATAATCTTATTTCGAATCGGAAAATTCGTGATATTTGGTAAGCTAGCTTTGCTTAACCCTAGAAATTGTATACTATTTATCAAGTTTTGATTTTTCTAGATAACATTTGAAATGCCGGGCTGTGCTGCAATAAATTGCAGCAATTCTTCTAAAAAAGGGTTTCTCATGAAACGTTTTCCTAGAGATCCATCTAGAAGAAAAGAATGGCTTAAAACTAGAAGAGATCATTGGACTCCAACAGACTATTAGTGTTTATGTGAGGTAGGTAGAAGCCTTTGTTTTTCGACTTATAATTGTTATATCTAATTTAAAATTATTGTTTGTCGTTATTGAGATAAAATTGAATGTAAGATTTTGTTTAAGATTCATTTTGCTCCTGAAATGTGGGAGCGACCTCGTATAGATGGCAAGAAAATTTTAAAGTCAAATGCTGTTCCTACAATATTTTCCTTTGTGGAACCAAAACCTAAAAGGAAATCCCCAGTTCCAAGGAAATTTATTTCTCCAAAAAAACCTAAACATTTGTCGGGTAAGAAGATATCTGTTAGTAATTACAAGGGATCCCCACCTAATAATGAAAAACTCTTAGTTTTTGTATTTTTAAATGTGTTTTGTTGCAATTATAGTTTAATCATTAGTTCTAGGTGAAAATATAGCTCTAGATAAGACTGTGCCAGAGGAATCACCGGAACCATCTACTTCAAATTTAGTTTTGGATGTAGAATCAGGTCAACAATTGTCGATATCTAAAAGCAGTTTGAGTAAAGACAGTTTATCCACAGCTCCCTCACCGTTAATATCAGAAATTGATCCAATGAGTGAAATAGCTCAGTTACAGCTTGAATTAAAGAGGTACAAGAAGTAGTACGGAAGAGAAAAACGTAGAGCTTATCGATACAAAAAAACTGTAGGAGCCACACGAAAGAAGCTAATAAAAAAAAGAGAAAACACTCCCAATTCTTCGGACTGTGAACTACTAAAGCAAATATTCAACGAAGATCAAATAGAAGCTTTAAAAAAGAGAAAAAATGGAAAAACAACAAAACTAATGAAGTGGACCAACAACACCGTTACAAGTTGTTTAAAATTGAAATTTAGTTGTGGTAGTAGTGGATATACTGAACTAATAAAACAAGGATATCCTCTTCCATCAACCAGAACTTTACAGAGAAAACTCCAGAACTTGAAGTTCGATTCAGGTATTCTAAATGAGGTATTTTCATTTTTAGAATTGAAAGTGGAGCAATTTTCAACTCATGAAAAGGATTGTGTCTTGTTTTTGGATGAAATGGCTATCACTCCAGGAAACATATATGATACCTCCTTGAATAAATATTTTGGAGATGTTACTCTCCCTGAACATTCAGGCTTGGCGACACACATCTTAGTGTTTATGCTGGGAGGTATTACAGGACGTTGGAAACAGGTTGTGTCCTATTACTTCACCAGTGACTCTGTCAACGGAGCTGTTATGAAAAATATAATAATAGATATATTTAAAAAAGCCGAACAGCTTAATCTGAATATTTTAAGTATTACATCAGATATGGGTCCTTGTAATCAAGCTTTGTGGAAAGCATGGGATATTAAAGCTGGAAAGTACAGTCCTATAAAGTGCAAGATTCTGCACCCATTAAATAATGATAAAAATGTATATGTCTTTGCAGATGTTCCTCACCTATTTAAAAATATTAAATCTATGTTAGTGACAAATAAAATCATCCAGTTACCAAATAATATTGTTCTAAAGTATGGACTACCCTCTAACACGGTCATGTCCAGTCATATCTCAGACATATTAAATCATCAGAAAGATACTTTTTTTAAACGTGCACCGAAACTCTCAGAAGAAGATCTCCTTCCGACACATTTTTCTCAAATGAAAGTGTCAACTTCAACTGTTGTTAGTCACTCGGTTAGTGGCGCTCTCAAACTTTTGGCTGAAGAACTTGATAAACCAGAATATTTAACAACGGCATGGTTTATTGACCAAGTAGAAAAATGGTTTTATTTATTGACTTCGAGACATCCTTCTTGTGCTCTAAGCAAATTTAATATTCACATTTATAAAGAAACAATATCATTTTTGGAAGGATTTATAAGTTTATTTTCAGATATGTTGGTTGGCTATATAAAAATTTGGAAACCATCACAAACGGGTGTTCTATTCTCAACACAATCAATGTTAGAACTAAAGTCAGAATTATTGGAAAAAAAAATTATGAATTTATTTTAACTAGCCGATTTTCTCAAGACTGCCTTGAAAATTTATTTAGCGTGTTGCGAAGCAAACAAATAGTACCGAATGCGGTACAAGTTAAAAATAACTTGAAATTAATATCTGTATCACAGTATTTAAAAAGTGGAAGTACCAGTAGTTACGAAGAAGATGAACGGGAGTTTCTTGGAGGATTCTTGGATTCTCTTAAGAACTTAAATACAGTGTATGATGAAGTAAAGCTTCCAAGTGACTTAAAGACTCCCTCATACAATTTAAATTTCAGCGAATTTAATTCGTTATATAATATTTCAGGATATATTTTAAGAAGTATTGTGAAAACTTCAAAAACTTGTGTTGCCTGTGTAGGTGCAGCAGGTTCAAAAAACCAATATATAAGAAGTTTTCAAAACTCTCTTTATTCAAAAGGTTTAAAGAACAATCGCTTTTTTTTGTTACTGAAGAGGTTTTTTATTATTTTCTAAAAATGGAATGTGTTTTCTTGAAATATTTAGATATTGTTTCACTCCAGAATATAGACATAAAAGAATTTTTTATACAGGAAATGTCGAAAATACATTTCAATTTACCAAATTGTCACCAACTTAAAAGCAAAATAATTAATAGATTCAATGTTTTCAGGTTGAAAATTAGTTCTAAAAAATTTAAATCCGCCTCAAAAAAATATAGTAGTAAGTCATTAGCAGGTAACTTGTTATGAAATAAAAAAAGCTTTCCTTATCAAATAAAATCAATAAAAAACAAATTACACATCAGAAATTTTATTTATATCAATTTTTATAGTTTATAATCCTGACGATGCAAATGTAATTTAGGAAACCGATCAAGTAATATATGTTATATTTTTGTTGTTGAATTTGTTATTTATAGATTTTACTTGATAATTAACTGAATCTATGGTTATATTTGAAGACCATAACAGTTGTACTTATAGCAATATCATTTTTTGCATGATTTGTCTCCCATTATACTTTACAAGCAATTAATATTAATTATTTTTTTGTATCATTATTTATCCTTATTATATACTAAATATTATTAGGTAAATAAATAAAAATTGCGTGTTTTATTTAAATATACCCATTTCTTATCAAAATCAAAGAGATATAATGTATATTTTCATGTATTTGTGTTTCAAATTGATAATTTTATCATATATCTTCATTTAAATTATTTGCATTTGATATTCAAATTAGCCTCAATATGGCGGAAGGGACGGGGTTTAGTTGCATTGTCGCCACTGTCTCGTATATAGTCACTGTAAATACACCAGCCAACAGCGACATCTAGCGGATGTTTTTCGAAGTAGTGATCCAGAACTCTCATAGCTACACTACATAGCCTAACCAAAAGGAATACGTTGGTCACTAAATCTATTTTTTTTTTCAATAGTAAAAGTCAAAATATTCAATATGATTACCTCAACATAAGTCTTCAAACTGAACGACATGTGTCACCGTTTAAATGCTTATTAATTTTCCTTATTACACATTTCATGAGATACCGGTTTCTGGTTTTCGTTTCTGCTCTTGATCATAAAATAGTCGATTGTTACAGAAATATTTTCTACTTTTTTCCTGTTAATAACTTTCATTTTTGTATGAAAATACGAGTAGTTTATAAAACTAACACAATTTCAAAAAATTTACTGTTTCTGCCCTTACTGTGTGGAATCTACTCACGTTACTTGCATAAATGAAACTAACTGTTTCTAAATAAGTCCACAATATAATAAAAAGTGAGTTTTTATCATTTTTTATATTGTGGAATGATTTAGAAATAGTTAGTTTCATTTATAAAACTAACAATTTCAAGAAGCCATTTGTAATGAGAAAAGATAGTCGATACTTCATAATTACGAAAATTGGGTTTTAGTAAAATTAATGTTGAGTAAACGAAAACTTTTCACTCGAAAATTACAACCGAGAATTTGCTTAGTAAATAGTAGTTCATGTTTATTCACTTCTTTACAGTAACATGATTTTTATATTTAGTTTACTTCATCTTCACTAAAATATATTTCTGATTTTTAAATTTGATTAAAATATCTCGACCAATCTTTCTTAATAACACATGATCGTTTTGTTTCTCTAAAAAAATACAGTTACATACCGGCTAATCAGTTGGCAGGCCACTGTATCCCCGGAGTCAGACTATGTCGTCGGTAATAAAGTCCGCTTTTAGTGCTAGCGAGACGTCTGTTCCAGCGATGCCCAACACGTCGCCGATGGCAATTCACTAAATTTAATTTAATGAAAATGAAGGACAACCAAACCGGGATAGCTACATCCGAGGAACATACTGAATTCAGCACAAGTGCCGTATAACTAGGGATATAAAGGGAAATGGTACTAAAAACAATATTACATGTCTGACATTCTGATACATTTAACGTGGACGTTGTGAGAGTGTGAGGAACTTTGCAAATTAAGACGGTGACGACAAAAAGCTATAAGTACATAATTTCATCCAGACTGGAGGATTTATTAGACTGTGTATACAATTTCATCAAATGAAGTAATACATTTATATGAATTTTTAATCGCCAAAATTTTAATTTATCAGGTAGCTCGCACGGAAAACGCCTTCTTAACCTTCTCATTAGAACACGAACGTGTTGGGGTGTCGTTCAAAACACTGAAAATATTTCTGGAAGTGGAATATTTCTTCAGTAAAAAACTTGAATTGGAGGCAATAGTCAGTGCCGTTTCTGGCGGGTATGCAGTGAATGCCCCGCTCGTAGGCGCCAAATATTTGGTTACCGTTACAAAAATTCTAACTTCTATAACAAAAAAATCTGAATTAGTTTTATACTTTTATACCAATTATAGGTACCATACGGATTATATTCGAATTCGGTAAACTTTGATTACACTATACCCATGTAGATAGATTCCAGTTTTTGAGTTATGATGTATGAAGCACACGGCGCGGCGTCTTTGTCACAATGGATGAAGGATGCCACCCCCTCTGAGGAAATCGCTGGTTGACGGTTGTGCCTTTGTCCGCTGTGTGTTTAGCGGCATAATGGTTATTGAATGAAGGACATCAAATGATGCTGGTGGCTGTGTACACGTATAGGGTAACAAAGAAAATATATTTGTATCAGGTGTAAAATTTAATTTACTTTTGCTTAGCGCGCTTTCAGCTCTCTAGACATAGAGCCATCATCAGTGCTTAATTGTCAGATTCCATATAACAAAATTTCCTGGCTTCATCGCCTCCATTAATAATTAAACAGGTTAACAAACCTTTAACATTATACAAACTTGGACATCACATTTAAAATTTTTAAAATCGAATTTCAAATGTGATGTCCAAGTTTGTATAATGTTTAAGGTTTGTTAACCTGTTTAATTATTAATGGAGGCGATGAAGCCAGGAAATTTTGTTATATGGAATCTGACAATTAAGCACTGATGATGGCTCTATGTCTAGAGAGCTGAAAGCGCGCTATGCAAAAGTAAATTAAATTTTACACGTGATACAAATATATTTTCTTTGTTATAATGGTTATTGACGATCAGCAACCACGCATATTCCACCTCATTCGCACTCTGATCTGAATACGGTAAGCGAAGATAGAGAAATTGCTACACCCATTGCCGATATTGATATTGCTGATCCCTCTGCATGGCCAAATCAATTAAGTAATCTTATTTAGTCAATCGTGACAAAAGGCGCTGTTCACATCATGGAAAACTGCTGGATGAACCAGAATTAATTAAATAGATTATTATATCATTGAATATCAGGCCTTGAAACAAAATTAAAATTAGATGCATTTAAGTATTGAAATTAAATATTGAAATCAAATAACAACGAAATATAAGTGTACTCATCGAACAATTAAACTAGTGGAAGAAATTATTAAAAAAATCGGGTACTTGACATTTACCGAGGAGTTTAGTGAGAATTCAAATTAGGAAATTTTTTGAAAAAAATTTAAAACTTTTTAAATTGGATATTAGGCGGTTATTTAATTTATAGGTTGTTCTACTTTTAATCTAGTCGTAAAAGATACGATTTCATTATTTGTATTAAGAAGGAAAGCTAAATTTGGAATTTGTTGATTTGAGTAATTTTATATAATCGTTAAACTTATTTTCATTGGAAATTATTTAAATCATTTCAGAAACTTTGATAGAAATTAAACATATTTAATTAAATATAAATTTTTATTTGGACAGTGAAATTTAGTGGATCATTGGTGACAGACAAGTCATTTATTGATAGTAAGTGTCAGAAAGCAATTACGTGGTATTTCCGATCTTAAATATACGTTCACAGGAGATGATACAGAACAAAATTAATCACCTAAATATTGAATTCAGAAAATAATTTTTATAAAAAAAACTTTATATTAGAACGAACTGAACCCTCCTGAGAATAGAGTTAAATAATTCAAGGTGAAATAACAACAACTGTCAACTTTTGAAATAGATAACATACGGTGCTTAAGCCGTGTTTACAATATTGTCGCTGCAACCAGGGACAGTACAATATTTTGTCTCCGCAACGTGGGGCAAATAAAATTTCAATTGTAATATTCATATATTCATTAAAATAAAGGTGTTGAATTATACAATATATATATATATATATATATATATATATATATATATATATATATATAAATTTACTTTCTACAATAGTCCTATTTCATTCTGAAATAAGCCTAAAAAATTAACCCCAGAGCAATCTTTTTGCCTTTTTCAGCTTACACGTTGAATTTAACTGTAAATTATGCAGCTAAACTTTCATATGAGACTGTAGGTTTTTTCAATTATTCAGGAGTTGTTCAATTATATGCCTCACCCTACAGGTGGAATATTTTGAAAGGGGATGTGCCAAACTTAACTTCAAAATCAGTAAGTGGAACTCGGATGTGGAAGCAGAGTCAGAGCTATTCGCCCTCTCAAATTTCAATTCCTCGAAGTTTGTAAGAGTTTATAGGATTTGGTAGAAGATATTACAAGAGATATGAACACCAAACATTGCGCAGGGTCACTATTAGACAAAAATAAAACTTTGAAGTGCATTTTGTCCTATCATAATTTAGTATGATGTGCTAACAAAGGTTAATGTAGTGTGTAAAATAATGCAGGATCCAAATACAACTTGGGATGAATGTCATAAGGAAATAAAAAGTCTTATTATTTATTTTACTGATCCAAAACAAAAATTTAAGATCAGTTTTTATTTTCAAATGTTAGAAACAATAATTCAATCCCTACAGGGAATAGGTAAAGGCAATGATTCATTTGGATTCTTGGGCGATTTCCAAAATCTAGAGTCTGATGTGATTAATCGTTTGGATTTGCAAACCCAACAAGAAGGAAATGTATGCGAATATATAGATGGTCTTGATTTGCATAATGAAACTCTGTCATACAAAATTCTTAACTCGCCCTTAGATATTTCAAATTATATAACGAAGACAAATCTACAATCTTTGTTTCCAAATCTATTTGTAGCCTTGAGGATATTCCTGACACTACCAATTTTGGTGGCATCTGGCGAAAGGAGATTTTCAAAGCTTCTTCTTCTCACAGTGCATCTCTTATCGGAGGTTTGCTATCATCACAGCAATCCGAACCTTGTTTACTGCAGCTCTGAACAGTTGAACATTGCAACAGTTAAACCAATCCCTCAGGTTCTTTAGCCAGGACACACGGCGCCTTCCACCAATCTTTCCCTGAACTATCAGTTGGAGAAGTGTGTATTTCTGTCCTCTCATTATATGACCCAGGTATTGAAGCTTTCTTTTTTCACGGTGTTAATGATTTCACATTCCTTCTGCATCCGGTTCAGCACTTCGGCATTAGTAACTCTATCGGTCCAGGGAACGCGCCACATTATACGGTAACACCACATTTCGAATGCTTGTAGTTTGTCGATGTGGTTTTTCTTGAGGGTCCATGTTTCAACCCCTTATAAGAGAGTGGAAAAAACGCAAAGCTAAAGCTTATTAAAAATTATTTGAGGACGTCAATGTGCCAAAAAAAGGTGTCAGATTTGGCAATCATTTCAATTGAAAATAAAATTTATGAAGCCATTGGCCACAACGAAATGATCAATGAGCTTGCATCTGTGATAGCAAGATGTGTTGTGTGGTAAAACCCACTTATTATTTAATTATTTTTCATTTACATGTATATTTTACATATTTTGCGTTGAGAGGATCTAGTTTCTGTGATTGATTTCTGTAACATTGCGAAATCCTTTTGTTAATTTTCGAATTCGGTATTTCCTTCTTTCTTTTATGTGATATTAGTGATATTGAAAATAAAAGTTTTTTAAACTTCTATCATTTATTTTTTTTTTTTTTTAGTATTGATTGTATTAAACAAATCATAAAAAAATGTTACGATGTAAGATGTAAGTATCTTGATCTTGAAATTATAACATTGGGGGCGCACAAAAAATCCTGCACGCTAAATCGTACTGGAGTATTTCTTGGATTCTTTACACAGCTGCATATCTTAACTATAAATTATATTGTTTTCTATATTATTTTCTAAAGTAGCAACTCAAATGTTAGATCTATTATCCAATTTTTATGTTTGAGCCCCAATAGTTTTCTAGTAGTAAGTATGTATAAGTTGGTTCAATTATTCCACATAATTTTTCTGTTATGAATGATGTAATAGACATGGTCAAGTACCCCTTCTTTGCGACAAGGTTTAATTTTCGGTCACTAGGAAATATCGTGCAAGTTGTTAAGCAGGATTTGGAACGCAACGACAGGATCTTGAAGAAATCTGAATATAGCAAGGCCATCTGCATATTTTGCGTGGGTTATGTTTTTGCTGGCATTTTCGGTGGTGTACATAAGATACAGAATCGGGCCAACAACAGTTCCTTATGGTATATCTGACATTATTGGACGAAAAGTTGTGATTGAAAGGGTTGGTCTTACTAGTTAGATTTAATGAATGAAAAAGTTTGTTGGTGGCCCATTTTTTATTTTAACGAATGCTTCTACCATATCTATATACGCTGTAAAGCATTATTTATATCTTCAAGATATATTTATGTTTCTTATAACACTTGTTCTATTGGAGCAGGTTTAGCTTTAAATCCAAATTTATGATCACGTCTTTATTGATTGGTCTTTAAAACTGCTTGTTTTTCTTATGAAAATAAATGTTGATATTTGCGTTCTCATTCAATATTATTTACAGTCGAATACAGTGCTTGAAAACGTTTCGGCGCCATTAAAGAATTCATTTTTCTTCAACTTTAAGTAACAAAAAATACTTATATATTTTATCTGTTAATGATACTGAACATTTTATTACTGGACCACTCTATCTGTACTTAATTTCTTATATATAGCGTATATCTTTGTTTTACAATAGAGGCTGGATTTTATGTATCCTGTACATTGCATGTCAGCTGATCGTATTATCTAAAAACAACAATTTGTAGAATCCGCATTCCTTTGTTTCGGTTATCTTTTTATTCTCTTATTTTTAATTTTCCACGTGATTAGCCGCCGCTTGGGCCATTTATGTTTGTTGCCAGAACTTCATATACTTTTCTTGCTATTATATCCGATGGATTTATTGCTTGGGGATATCCAGAACGCGTGTCTATTTTTATAAAACAAATAAAGCTGTTTATTTCAACATCGCGTTGTTTTTATCATTGTTGAAACTTGAGATTTTAATCTTATCGAGTTGGCTGTATATTAGCCAAGTTTGATGTATGACATAATTTTTTGTGCATGCATTTGTTGTTTACTGCAATTTTTCGTACAAATACATATATATTCTTCTCATAATATAGAGCGACAAAAATAGTATATCATATACCAAGGGTGGAATTTTGAATTCCACCCTATACTTTTTCTACGACTATAAAATAAAAAACGAAATATTGATTTAAGCAGTTTAGGCAAATACATTAAAGTCGAGTTCTAATTCGTACATAGACTTTTAATTTAATTTTGTACGGTACATTACATACATATTTGACGATTGACACTTTCATACAGAGAGTGATAATGTTTAGAGTATTGCCTACCAATGTCACTGATATCAACACCCTCCTTCAATACTTTAAACTCCTAAATACTTAACCTATTCATAAAAGAAAAGATGAAAAAGAGGTTTCTTAACTTAAATGAAACAAGTATTACAATACAAATATAAAATAAATGTTCACAAAACACCTAGTTTTATTTTTTATAACTCCACAATATTCAAACAGTTTCTAAAATAACAAAATTTAATTTCAGCAAGTGGTTTTGTGAGTATATCAGCTACTTACTGTTTTGTCGAAACGTACAATAACTTTACCTTATTTTGATTTACAGTCACGAACAAAATGAAACTTAATATCAATATGTTTCGTTCGTTTTGATTCAAATGTTGAGGCCATTCTTATGCATGATTGGTTATTCTCATATATTGTTACAGGATATACATTTTTATATAGGATTTCTGAAAGCATTAAGCCCAAAAATAGATTTTATGTAGTGCAGCATGATAGTGCTACATACTTTTCCAATGTATAACATTTCTGTTTAATTTGATAATAAAACGTGTAATACTTTTTCTATCAGTAATACTGTTAGAAAAATCTACGTCAACAAATGATTTTAAAGAAAAAATCAATTCATTTCCTCGATTTTTGCTTTTTACGAATTTTAAGCCAAAATTTTTAGTCTACTTTAGGTATCTTAAAACAAATTTGAAATGCTTCCAGTGTTGTTACGAGTAAGTATTCTGAAATTGACCAATATAAGTTATGCAAAAACATAAATCAGGTCTAGAACCCAGCATTAGGTACATAAGACATCCAATAAGTTCACGATAAGGTAAGTTTCATTTAACAACTGTTCCTTTATTACATTTAATTACAGTTTAGGTTGCATTGGCAAATCAGCAAATTTACAATCTGCCATGTTAAATTTTTGTAAAACTTTTATTATTAATTCCTTCTGTGTAATATGTAATTCCTTTTCAAATTTCTCAATTTATAATCCTAAAAATATTATTTTTTTATTTTTAAACTCTCTCATCTTAAAATTCTTAGACACCTCTGTTTTTATATGATTTATGCTCTTTAGTAATTTTGAGAATAAAATAATGTCATCAACATAATATCAGGAGAAAAGTTTCTGAGTTAAAATACAACCATGGATCTTTCTTTGTTAGGCTTTGTAAGCCTAATTTTGTCAATTTTACATGAAACAACTTATTCCAACATTTTGGAGCCTGTTTCAAGCCATAAAGTGACTTATTCAACTTACATATTGAGTTTTTATCTTCTTTTAGACCTTGAGGTAGATCCATCAAAACAGGGGTATCCAAAATTCCATATAGAAATGCAGAACTTACATCTAGCTGTTGAACATACCAATCAAACTTAAGATATAATAGTATATTACGTAACGTGTGTTGTAAGAAGCATTTTACGCACGAAGCCACCTAGCGCCGAGTGCGTAATTCCGTGCGTAAAATGCGTGACAACACGAGTTACGTACTATACTTTACCTACGACCCACTTGTACTTGTGTTTATAATCTTATTAAGGTATCTAAAGTACAAGTAAAAACGTACATCCTCGTTGCCCAGCCAAGTTTTATAAAAGTCGCTCCTCGATGCCCAGCCAAGCATTTTAGAAGTTCACCCTCGATGCCCAGCCAAGTTTTTCGTAAAAGTCCGTCCTAAGTAGTATTTATTTTTATTAAAAACGTATGTAGAATTACCGGAATTACATAAAATAGCGTATACACCTCTCGACTAAAGTGACATTAATCCGTTAGGTGGATTACTTCCCTCAGGAATCAAACACCACCCGCGGGATTAAATGGGCCACTTTAGTCGCTTGGTGTATAATATACCATTGTTTACTAATATGAGGTACATTCAGACGGATAAAAGATGCGGATTGAATGAAACGGAACCAATTATCATATAATTCCAAATAACTCTTAGTATTAAATGCAATCTCATCATGTTATCTACCATTTATATATAGAATAAAATTCGTCAACTATCTAAGTAATACATTTTGAATAAAATGGCTACGTCTATTGACAGTTGCTAAGTGGTTGCTATGGAAGCAGTGCGATTTACTTTACAGCCGTGCGTTTTGTTTTACCGCGCGTAATAGACGTCTTACATTGATTGCCGACTGTGTGTTTTTGACTACTTACAAAAGTGGTCGTAGGTAAAGATAATAATAAACGAATTGTCACCATTTTTGCCATTTCTGCATAAACATAATCATCTAAAGAATTTTGTTTGAACCCGCGAGCAACAAGTCTTGCCCTTTTTAGTATTTCACCATCCACTAATTTTTCGCAAAACACCGAGTTTGAGTCTATTATTTCTGATGTTTCTGGTCGTGGTTTTACTATTTTCCATGTATTACTTTCCTTTAAAGATGTTAGTTCTTCTTCAATTCCATCGTTCCAACCTTTATCTTTCATTTCTTCTTCATATGAGTTAGGTACTTCAGATATTAGATGACCAGCTGATAATGCTGCTATTAAATCACAATCAAGGTTTACTTCATAATCAGTTAGGTACTTAGGTGTTTGTCTTTTTCGAGGATATCGTCTTACATTTAGGATTTGATTTTCATTTTTATTATCTGTGTTATTCTCTGAACTTTCATGTTCACTGTCAGTTACTATTTCCACATTTTCCTTGTCATCGTCGTTCATTTCTACAGTGATTGTGTTTGTTTTTGTTTCATCAAACACTACATTCCTTCCGAGTACAATTTTTTGGTGTTCCGGATCCTAGAGCCGGTATCCGTTGTTAATATAGCCAACCATTTTTAACTTTTGACTTTTTGAATCCAATTTTGATTTCCTATCTTTTTTTTGCTGTAGGCTGTGCAACCAAAAATCGTAATCTTCAAATTTGATTTTTTACCAAATTTCAACTGGACATTCATTATTTGTAAGAGTTCTTGAGGCTGTTCGATTAGTTAAATAAATAGCAGTTCCGACTGTATCACTCCACAAATTTCTGTGCATACCAGCATCAAATATGAGGCATCTTGCTTTATCAAGTACTGTTCTGTTGTACCGCGCAGCCACCCCATTTTGCTCAGGCTTCCGAGCAATTGTATATTGAATTTGTATTCCGGTTTCTTGACAAAAGTTTTTCATTTCTTTGGTTACATATTCCCCACCATTATCACATATCACTCTTTCTATGTTTGTTTCAAATTTTGCTGTTACTAATGCTACATATTCCTTAATCTTTTATATGACTTCATGTTTATGTGTCAATAGGTAGCATATGGCAAAATGCGAGTAGTGATCAATTAATGTGACGTAATGCTTTTTGCCATCATAAGTGGGAGGATTTATAGGTCCCACAACATCTGTTGATTACTTCCAGTATGCGTTTTGCTTTTCTTTCCACTTCTATTGATTCAAAAGGTTTCCGAGTTTGCTTTCCTTTCAAGCATATTTCACACACACTTGGAGCTGGATATTTACATGAGGGTCCCATTCTTCTATGCTGTATCCATTTCTCTTCCATTGCTACATTTACTTGAGTAGTTTCTGGCATATACAAAATAACTAAGTAGATATTTCCGTAAAGCAGGCCTTCTAGTACTACACTATTATCTTACATCATGAAAACTTCATTATTCTTAAACATTACATTCATACCATTGTGTTCAAGCTTCCTGACTGATAATAGATTGTACAAGAAATTTCTACAGACCCATACATCTTTTATTACAATTCCTTCTATCTTTTTGTGTTATTAAATGCAAGTTGCCTTGTTTTTCAGCCCTGATAATTTCACCACGCTTAGCAACATTGATTTTCTGTGGTTCTTTTAATAGTTTACCAGTTTCTTCATCATTTAAGTGGTTAGTGCATCCACTATCAACTATAAAAACTAGAGTTTTCGACAGTTGACAACAATTATTGATTTTTCATAATCTTTCCACTTAAAAAGGTAATTTCATCATCACTTTCTGCAGCAGTATTGACCTTTTCATCGACATTCTTAAGCTTTGAGCAGTCTGCTCGCGTCTGTCCAGTTGTACCACAGTTATGGCATTTATATGCTCGCAAAAGCAGTGTCACTTGCACTCGTGTTACCTTCATGTTTGCTTTCTTTTCTCATTTCTTTCATTAATAGCTTATTTTTCACA
Organism: Galeruca laticollis; assembly: GCA_963921935.1. Lineage (NCBI taxonomy): Eukaryota > Metazoa > Arthropoda > Insecta > Coleoptera > Chrysomelidae > Galeruca > Galeruca laticollis. The sequence continues at coordinate 84,228,174 of OY998175.1, read as the reverse complement.
AAATCCAGTGTCACTCAGCTTCTATTATGGCAAAACATAACATCAATTTTGCAGTTACTACAGCTTCATAAGATTGAAGACAACAATTGTGAGACAATTTCACTGCTTTCCAATTATCCACCAGCTACTTTGAGTTCACAGATTGTTTGTTCAAAACATTGAGAGTTGTGCCTCCTGTAAATTTTAAATTTCTCAACTTTTTCTGGTGCATGAATTGACTTGATATTCTCTTTTTTGTGTGGGTTTTGCTTAAGGTTTTCATTATCATGTATTTTTTTCTTTTACCGCTTCCAGTATATTGTCTGCCAAACACTGTACAATTAAGTTTCTCGCTTTAATGTCATCCTTTTTCCAGGATCTTTCTTTCTCTGGTCCCGGGCACAGATTTTCCAGAACGTAACTAATTCCTACCTGTTCCAATGTCAACGTTACCCTGAATTCCCAATTTGAAACCCTCGTTCCATTAAATGGTACTACAATAAGCTGCACCTGGCCAGCCATTTTTCTTTTACAGGAGATGGCTGCAGGCACACGAACGACTTCACAAGCAATATTTGGTTAAATGCTACAAAAGAGATGTTTCACATCTTTTTTATTTTCACATTATATAATTATTTGAAAAGAAGATATGGATGGAAGTGGATGGAAAACAACAAACAAATTTCAAAACATACAAATTTTGTATTGCTCCTAGACATTTTTTTCTTTATTAGGTCACGATTGCTGTGCAGCATTTTTGTGCAATTACAGATGTACAATTCGAATAAGAAACTATATATTTCTTTTCTTTGTTATTTAGAAAAATATCTCCATAGATAATGAATTTCTAGAATAATATCTCCACAAATATTGAATATAAAAAATGTATTTCAAGTTATGACATTATTTGTATGTACAAGGTGTGACTATTAAATAATGAACACATTAGCAAACTCCATCAATAGTTCTTCAATAATTTCCTTATCCTTTTTCATTTCCGGCAGATTCATCCACAATGCTTGATATTGTCTTTTCAACCATTCACTGTTGTGCAATCTTTTCAGCTCTTTTGCTAAACCGCAAAAATATTCCACTTTTGTTGTCATCCAACCAGTCCAATATAAGTTGAGCTCAAATGGTCGCTTGCCTACTAAAGTATATGAAAAGACTATTGCCATAATATACTCTCTACTACGACAATGATCTTTTTCGTTAACACTTATTCTTCTATTAACTTTTTTTACACATTTGTAATTGTTTTAGCTCAATTACAGCACCTAAACTGAATTGGTAATATTTTTCTAGTATGTTTATCAACTTTGACATTACTGGGGGAAGAAATATAAAAGTATGCAATCGGTTTACCAAGTTAATGAATAACATAACATCTACTGTCTTGAAAGATTATGTTCTAAGATTCATAGCTACAATCTGTAGGTCTTTTTGAAATTTATATTATGTTATTACTGTAGGCGAATTAAAAAATAACTCAATATTGAAATATTCTAGGCTGTTTCGGGTTACTCAGGACATTCCGTTCTCTATCTCAATTAGTCGACATAATTAACATACAATGGACGGAATGGACATTGTTCTTTAATGGTCTCTCCTAATGTAAGCATAATTGTCAGGATTCTGTACCGCTAGTTCTAGAACAACAGTATGTGAATAACTTCATTGTATTCCCATGTCTGCTGCATCATAAGTTATTAGGGTGAACTCAGCATCCTTAGTGAATGGACCGTATGGTCGGTATATGTAACGATTTAATCTGATTAAATTTTAATATTGAACTATGTCTTAGCAATTTCTCAAATATATAATTTTCAACATTCAATTACTTGAGAATGTATACGTTGCCACGCTTTGTATCTAGTTCCTTACGATTCATGTTCATAATTTTGCTTGATACTCTTGTCTGACGCTATACATCAGATATGTAGATAAGAATATACGGAAGATATCTGCTACTTTTATGGCTTCTAGTTCACGTACCCTTTTCTTCAGTAAATATGTAACCAAAAGGGTTGAATTATTGGTGATATTAAGTTGGATTGTAGTTATATTTCCCAGTTGTTTTCTTATAATTTTCTCTTCTCATTCTGATCGTTGGTAAATATAATTTGAATATTCTCCCGATAATGTCAATATATTTCACTCTTTAGGGACCATCTTGCAAGTCTTAAGTATTTTATTTGGTGTGTAGACCTAAAGGCATATTTGATTGACACGAATGAACATTCTCCTACTTGGAGTGCTAAAATGCTTAATTTTCTCAAAACAACTCCCTTTGCTCCCTGTATGCTAATTGTAATCTTAGTTAAGGATTTCTAGGATGAATGTTGAGAAAGTAGGTAATAGTTTATAAAACAATAAGATCTATTTTATTAGTGATCTTATTATATCATAGTGTGAGATTGAAGTTTATAAAAAAAGAAAATTTGATGTAACAGTCAGTTGTAAAAAAAAATAAAACAGGTGATCAAAACTGTGCATAGTGCTAAAAATAAAATTAAAACAACATAATAAACCAAGAATGAACTCTTCAGAAATGGTACCACATTGTAGTTTGGTATTTTTTTGCAATATTGATTTCACGTAGATCGCTCTTTTCTTTGTTGTGTTCTGTGGTGTGCAAAATTATAGAAAATATTCAGTATATCATTTATTAATTGTATCGAAACGGCAAAAGTATTTTGAAGATGTCTGATTAACTTCTTTCAGCTGACGGCAATGATGAGATTGACTAGAATAATGTACCTAATGCTATTTTTGAAATTTCACATGATGACAGTTTATAACGAGAAAAACCTACAAACCCTCTCAGTGCTCGTTATAGGTATGCGGGTTGTCTCACGTGGTACAACCCGTGCTCGCCAGTCGACTAGCTTCGAGTCGAAGAAGGGGTGGATTCTTCAATAAAATTATTGAGTATACATAAAGGGCGCCAGAGAAGTTTTGGCAAGCACCCAAGACTTCCTAAGTTAGCCCACAACTCCTCAGTGGGTTAACAACACTCACTACACACTCCAAAGGTTAAACTGATAGGTAAATTATCATAAATAAATAAAAGTCAGCAAATACACCCTGATTGAAATTTTAATTAATCTTGGTGGACCAAAGGTCTCTTTTCAAAATATCTGATACAATATCACTACCAAAAGAAAAATATTATAAATAACGTCTGAGCTCAGCTGAAGGCTGTAGTCTCAGGGTGCAGTAGAGCTGAGGGCCCCAAACTACACCGATGTCTCAATCCAAAGATTCTAGAGAATCGACCAAATTGTTCATGTACAAAATTCCAAAAATTACAACGATAATATATTATATATATGTCAAAAAAACACCAATGTTTAGTTACAAGGGTTCACACTTCCGCAATTTATACCAATATAATAATTGCATAAGCCAGAAATTTAAATTACAACGAGTTTAGCGTTGCTGGAGAATATACAGCTCAAAATTATATACGGCGCAAAATTATATACAAGTAACCGTTAGAAATAGGTAAAAAAAAACTACTAAATACCGCTATACTAGGTACGTACCAAGTGTTCCAGCGTATCTTAATCTATGAGCAAGATTTCAAAATATTTTAAATACAAAATTCAAGTAAGGAAAAAAAATAAATAAAACTTAATATAAAAAAAACGGTAATATGTGAAGCATAGATGTGAATTTACTACTGAGTTTAAAGAAATAAGAAAGGAAAACTGTAACCTTTCCTTTCCCGGCACCAGAACAGGAACTGAAATTCCTCCAGATTAATCCAGGCCTCCTGGAACTGGTCTCACCGACCCATTAAATTCCAATCAGCGTTTTTATGTCCATATACTAAAACCCCCCTTTTCATTGAATCCTACCAGCTAACGCCGTCTACGGAAATTTTCCACGTGTTTTCTTAAATCTATCAATTCTACTGGAATCCTTCGGTCATCGGCACCCCCTGGTCCAGTATATTATTGGGTCAGACCTTCGATTTGTTAAATCGAGCGATATTTTCTTCCCCTATGTAGAATTTATCAGGCTTTCCGTGAAATAGCGTTATGGCTCCCAGAGCACATGCAAATATCTTTTGTTCAGATGTGTGTTCACACCTTGACGGCAAATGGAGGACTGAAATTTTTAACTCGGTTCCGACAGCGCTGTGACTTCTCTCAGTCGACAGGTTAGCCAAATTAAATTTACAACGGCTCGGCGAATTTTTCGCGTTACAAGTTAAATAATCTAATTGAACCTCCTCGCACTGTTTCCAAATACACTTTTTTGTCTTGGTGATTTGTTTGTTGACAGAAAATCAAATATCAAATTCCCAAATTTCTATTGGTCTGTGTGGAGCCAACAAAAAACTACCCGTTTTATGTTGTGGTACTCGCAGGTTTCAAATAATAAAAACATGGGAATTTAAAACTGTCTTTATTCCGATAAAAACGATGTTATGTATATCGGTTACACACCCCGTTACAACAAAACTTCCAAAAATACTCTCGTTGATTATTATAATAGGTAGGACTATTAAAATGAGTCTCAACTTTTGACAGTTATTGACATTTTACATTAATGAACAAACTTTTATTTTCTTATATAACAAAACATAAATTCAGCAACTTGGATAATGTGTTGTAGAGTGGTGTGTTGACCAATAGTATCTAGTAAATTTAAATGTAAGACTAACTAAACGCAAACGAGGTTTTATTGAAGATGATAATATTCTAACACAAAAAAACCGGAATATTGCCTAGAACTGACAGTTACTGTTAAATGTCACATTTTGACAGGTAGAAGAAATGTTTTAACGAAATTGTATGTCTATCGCATTCGTTTGACTTGACTATTGTTTCTACTAAAATCCCCTCATAAGTTTATCCTCATGATCTCCTTTATCTTGTATTCAGGTAAGGCTACTAATAAACAATTTCTTCGCTCTACCCTTTGCATCTACAGGATCAAACGTCAAATAAAATAACTCCATGTACCACCTCTACCGTCTGCAAATTTTATTATTAAACTTGTAAGTTGTTGATTCTACCTACATTTATTTTACAATCGCTGTATATACAACAGGGAGTTATTGTGCTAATGGCCAATTCCCTTCACTGATTTTGTAAATAAATCGACGAACCCCAATCAAATCCAAAGTAAACTTACGTCTCTAATGGAAATTCCCAGGACTACAAAGCAGTTACGGAAGAGAAAAGCTTAATAGGTAAATGTATTTCGTGATGTTTAGTAATGACTCTCTTCATATCGAAATAAAGGATACAAAGTTTAGAGATGGGCTCGTTGCCGTTGACACATATAAACCAAAACTTCATTTTATTACATACACTAATAAGTTGCCAGTCTGACACAAAAGTACAATTTTTTTAGTACTAGCCTTAAAAAGGTAACTATAAAAATGTTATGACATTTGTTTAATCAGTTAAAGTGGAAACTTGGCTTGATACGAGTTATTCGAATTCTGCACCAGGAAAATCGACAAGTTTACTGTTTAATTCAGAAACAGTAACATACGTAGATTCCACACATTAAGAGACATTATATTTTAATCGAGCATTATTGACTGGTTTGCAAAAGTAAAGTTGCATTTATCAATGAGAAAGCTGTTCTAGAAGTTGGTACCGGAGGTAGACCAAAAACACCGTCGATTCGATTACTTCTAGCGCTCTTTTGACTTGTTTCGGAAGAATAAAAATACTTTTTACGTTGATACGTCACAATGAACGGAACCTAGAGTCAAATCAGCAGTTAGCTGAGTGAACTGTAGTCGGTGCAAAGCAGCCCAAAGCATTACATAGTGATTTCAGGTTGCCGCATCCATTTTTTGGTATGTTTAAGGTATTTCGTTTAATAACTTCTTTGAAAAATGCAAAGACAGGCAATAGCGTTCGCTACTTGGACTATTTGGAAATTGCAATAAAACAGTTCCATATAAAAAGAAAGAACGTCATTTTTTACGCAGACAATGTACCGTGTCACAAGTCTTTGGGTACGATGGCAAAATTACACGGATTACACTCCGAATTGCTCCCGCAATCACCCTAATAACCGGTTTTTACCGACAAATACTTTTAGCTTTTACCTTGAAAAAGGTACAAAAATGTTAGGGACCTGCTGAAATGGCTGTTTCACTATGTTAATGAATTTGACTGAAAAAGTTCGTTCGTTTAACCGGGAACTCATTAGCCGATGTGTTATTTATTTATTTAGAACAATTCCATTATTCTTGGTTAACAGAAATTGCCACAATAACATTGTTTAGTATTGAAATAAGATTAACTTTAGAAATTTCGAAAATATTGGGGTAAATTTAATTGAAATCAGTCCAAACTTAGTCGATCCTTAGATGGAGTACTGTCTGAAATCCTAATTTTTGATTGAACATGGTTGAGTACACAGTGATTGTGGGGTTTTACATTGTCCATTGTGGCCACAAAAAGCAAACGAGAAGAAATGTATATAATGTAAATGAGGTTGCCTGCTTTTAATTCTGATATAATCTGGTATCTGGTCTATTATTCAATCATAGACATCCGAAATATATCTTGTGAATAGCAAATATTGAAATAAGAGGTGAATATACTTAGTATTGACAGACCAATGACTTAATATATATTTAAATGGCTCTTTCATATGTCTAAAATGACTGTTGTAGATATTTTGACAATCCCTCTTAATAATTTCACCGAAACGTCAAATGTAAAGCAATGATGGTAATCAAACAAACGTCAAGTTTATAAATTGACGTCATTTTATTGGAATAACTGAAAATACACATCTCAGTGGCCGGAAATTATTAATGTTACGATCACGGTTTGGAGATTCTCCACCTCTACATGAAAAACGGATAGCTGAAGGGTGGAAGCTTTTGTCTCGGAGGAAACAGATCGGTGTGTCGTTTTCATATTCCAAAGTTAATGATGTTAAAATTAACAGTGGCAAACTTTAACCCGATGAAGCCATGCAACTTTGTTGAAATATTAAATATATTTGACAGATGTTACGCTATTTGCATCCAGGAATTAAGAGGCACATAAGAACTTATTGATTGCATTGTTAGTACTGTCATTTCATTGATTGTGTTTGAATGTAAAATAAGGAATTAAGTTGAATTGATTTCTTCACAACAATAGGTTATTAGTAAATAAATATAAATTTTATTTATTATTCAAAATAAAGATCGCGAGATTTTATGACAAGTATGTTTTTTATGACATGTTATGTTATTTATTTCAAAATAAGGTAGAACTACAACTTCTTTTTCTTTAGTTATGTTTGACTCCGTCTTAGATACGTAGTACTTCTGTATTTCGTCTATATAACTTTCCATCATCAAATCTTATAATAACAGATCTTACCTTTGCTTGAATTTGTACTCCTTTCCATTGGCTGTGAGCAATTTTAAATCTTATTCTGTCACCTACTGTCAGTTTATTTTTATAACTTTTTTTGTTTTAGCATTACTGTATGATATTTCTTTCTTTGTCTTCTTAATGCATTGGAAACTTTGGTTTTACTGTTTTAAATGAAACTTACCGTTTCTAGTTAATTCCATAATATATTGGAAAGATTTTAAAAATAGTTGACAATTGTTTCGATATTACCTAAATATCATCATTTTAAGTTTAAGATTATCCTTCGATATGGGGATTGTTGATTTGGTCATTCTGTTATATAAAGGCTGATTAGGAGAACCTTAGTTAGTTCTGGGTGTTTCTATAATTTAAAAGTGCTAGCTGTATGTCACTTTGATCTCTATTACATTTTCTTACAATATGTTTCGCTATGCTCACACTTTTTTCTGCAAGACCATTTTTCTGCTATGGTGAGGACTACTTGTCTGATGTTCAAAGCCCCATAGATTTTTTAATTCTGATGATGAAAAACAGGAGCCATTGTCGCTTTCCCTGGGATACCATGTGTAGAAAACCATTCTTTAAACTGTTCGATGACTTGCTTTAATGTAGAACTTTTAATTAGCTTAAAATCAACGGAACCTGAATAGCTGTCTATAATACAGATATTTTAGTGTCCTTTGAAATGAAATGTATTATTATTATATCTATACATTTCTATGTCTAATTATCGTATTATTATTAATTTATAGTTCTACTGTTATAACTAAATAATAATTATTTAAATGTTTATTATATTACTAGTTTCTATTATCTATTCTAAATAGAGTATGGGACACTTGACGCACATTTTAGGTAGGGGGTCGTGACGTAGCAAAGACATACCAGAGACACACCAGAGACATATCAGAGACATATCAGAGACATACCAGAGACACACCAGAGGCATACGGTACATATGACAGATGACGCAGTATATACATGTTGACCCTCTGGTGTGTCTCTGATATGTCTCTGATATGTCTCTGGTGTGTCTTTGGTATGTCTCTGGTGTGTCTCTGGTATGTCTCTGGTATGTCTCTGATATGTCTCTGGTGTGTCTCTGGTATGTCTCTGCTACGTCACGACCCCCTACCTAAAACGTGCGTCAAGTGTCCCATACTCTATTTAGAATAGATAATAGAAACTAGTAATATAATAAACATTTAAATAATTATTATTTAGTTATAACAGTAGAACTATAAATTAATAATAATACGATAATTAGACATAGAAATGTATAGATATAATAATAATACATTTCATTTCAAAGGACACTAAAATATCTGTATTATAGACAGCTATTCAGCTATTCACGACCCCCTACCTAAAACGTGCGTCAAGTGCCCCATACTCTACTATTCTAATTACATATGTACATAAAATTACCATATATTTTATGCCATTTGATGACTTCTTGTATTGAGAACCACCTTAAGGCAAAGTGTTACCAATTTTTTCTAACGAACTCTTGCAATCCTTGAATATCCGCTTGTCCTCTTATTTTATCTTCACGATTTTGAAGTTTTTTGTTTACTATTTCGTTGCTTTTTCATATCTCTTGTTTACGCTCTTGTTACTTTCTTCTGTCTTCGTATTTCTACCAACAATTTTATTACTTCTATTCTTCTTTATATTTTCATTCATTTTCTCGTTAATTTTTTCTATATTCTTATTTCTATTATTCTTTATATTCTCATTCATTTTCTCGTTCCTTTCTTCAATTTTCTTATTTCTATCATTAATTTTCTTATTTATTGTTTCATTTATATTCTTGTTTCTTTCATCCATTTCATTATTTATAATTTGATTATTTTCTTCTATCTTCTTGTTAAAGTTTTCACTTGAAAGTTTTCAGGTATTGCCAAATATCGTGAAGAAACTGATTTTTCCCTTGCAATTTGAGATTAAGTTTATTCATGTGTACGAGGAGGTCTGTGAAAAAAGCGAAATCAGAATGCCACGTTTCGTTTTCTAAGACGTCAAATTGATTATAAATGTCTTTATCAAGAAGAAAATTCAATTCAATTTACAGAGAGCATCCTGATGTATAAGGCAATGCACAGCGGGTCGTTGCAGATGACTGACTAAGTCGCTAACTAACTGATCTTTGGGCGGCCTCGCTTGTATTTATACCTACCTGTTCGGGAATTGGATTTTTCCGGTTCTTTCGAGAAAACAGAACAATGAATCGAAAATGCGAGAGTATCTTGAAGTTTCGAGCGAAGATGAGTCATCTTTTTAGATCGGATGGATTTGTCCAGAATACTATTGTGTTTTGAATATCGCCGCAGGTAGTTTTTATGCGGGTCGTCACATTACGAAGTAAGAACGTCTTCAAACATTCTCACGACGGCACTCTTAAACGAACGGGCCGGATTAAACCTTTCCGCGGGCCGGACTTGGCCCGCGGGCCGTAGTTTCCCCATCACTGGTATAATATTTCAAAACTCTCAAATTCGTAAGCCATCGCGTCCTCTAAAGAGTTGGGCTTTTTCAGATGCATATTATTTTTGAGGACACCGGTACATCCTGCACTAAAGGTGTTCAGTGCCGTCTTATCACAATTATTTACATGTCATCTTTTATCATTTTCAGTAAGACTAAAGTCGTTACTAATTCTCTGTATAATCTTATTTCTCAATAATTGAAGCCTAGCCTCGAAGTCAATTAAATTTTCATTTTCAAATGGCCTTGTTCGTGTTCCTGCACGATACATTCCAGATCTATTCGATCTGAAAAGCACTGTTTCAAGGCTTCCTTGATCTTTGGTCATGTATTTAGTTCCATCCTGTTTCCTACCATGGCGTCAGCTTTTACTATAATTTTTACTTGAATACAATCCAATACATGGTTATTTATTTCTATATCATTATATATGGCATACGTTTCAATTAATTTTTTACATTTGGTTATAAATTTATTTAACGTATCACTGTCACCGCCATATGGTTTAATATTTTCCAATTTTAATTTAAATAACTCCCAATTAAGGGTTTTTGTAGTTGCAGTAGCCATTCTGTTTATATTTTCAGATGAAAATGAATTCTCAATTAACATTATCTTTAATATTTAATTTATTAAATTTTCCAATCCGTTCATAGAATAAATTGGCCGCAAATAAATAAAGGCATGGAAAGGTTAAAATGGAAACTTGAAGATCTCCGGTTTCTTCTTTCTTCGATGTAGATTTTTCTGCAATCCGCGCTCGATGTTCAAACACCAAATCGTGAATTCTTTATTCGAACGATTCGACAAAGTTTTTCACGACCGCACGAATCCTACTGACTGTGCCAATTATAACTTTTTAACACCGAAAACTATTTTTAATAACTTTATTTTTTAGAATATAATCAGAATTACAATACTTTTGATATAAATACTGACTACTATCTAATTTAATAATTTAATGATTTAATTAACAACGCTATTTTCAACAACATTTCTATATATACTAAAATATATGCTAACTCTGCATTTCTTATCTTATTTACTGTAACATAATATTTTTATTTCTTCCTAAAATTTTCTCGTCCTATAACTTCCGCAGCTTTTTTCCTAGTTGTATTTATTAACTTTAATTACTATAGGAGATGAATCAATGACTTTCGACTCGATGTTGATGATGAGTCTAGACATTTCAAAATGAGAACTTATATAACAGTAATTCGATATAATATTGACTTTCTCGAGCTTAATTACATTTATTATATTAAATCTTATACTCTTAGAATGGTTCTTTAATTCTAGACTAACTTTTCTATAACATAATATATTTTTTAGTTTTGTATCTGGTGCATAGGTTTCTCATATATTATCGAAGCAATTATCAGGTTTTGTGTTGCTTGTTGAAAACTCTTATTTTATGCGCCAAAATTGTTTCATTTATAACTTTAAGCTGTCCAATAAACCACTAATAGCTACGAAGAACAGCTAGAACACCACCGGAATACAGTCTAATGTCAAATAAACCTCTAAAAACAAGTCCCGAGTTTGCTGAAACTATGTAAAACTGTAATTAAAGTTTACAGGGCTCGTTAAAAACGTGCGAGCCATAGAAATCGTGAAAATTTTCTCGAAAACAAATAGTTTCCCAGTGAGTAATTGAAACCACACACAAAAGGGACTGTACACCACTTGTCAAAACGGATTACGGCTGACGAGCTTGACGTTATGTTTCGCACTTTTTCGGATGTTAAACGAATATGATTGTAACGAAAATATTTTTTCCTCTCGGGTCTTTGAACACAGTTGTCAATTTTTTCTTGTCATGTGATGATTTAAAAAGGTTTTCCTTTTATCTCATATACGTTTTATTGACAACCGTTGTAGCCGTGTTTTCAGATGGTTGATCACGGTGTTTGAGATTAACTTGCAATTATTCGAATGGTGAGTTTTCACAGCAACAATTTTTTTTTCAAAAGAATATTGGAACTTATGGGTAAAATGAACTTGTAATACGAAGTTAGCTTTTACGAATTTCCATATTTCACTATTCTCTAAAATTGGTTTTTCAAAATGTTTTCAAAATTCCTTATTTGTATAATTTATCGCAAGATATGAAAACTGCGAATGGCAACGCTTAGAAACAAACAATAATAGTTGAAAAAAGCAGGAATAATTAGATGGATAGAAGTTTTTCATACTTTTCCTATTCTCAAAAACTGAAGATAATCAATTACATTATATTGTTTCATAAGATGGAAGGTTTGTTTTTGAACTGTATTTAATATTGATTATTTGTTTTCTTAGTATATAAATATCTTTAAGTATCGGGTACTTTCTTTGTCCGAAACGTAATTAGGTTGCTTCGAAAGGTTCTTATGAAATTATGTAAGTTTCAATATTGTCACATATTTTACAGATTAACAATTTCTTCGTGTTCATCGTATTGGAATGATGTATTTGCAGAAAGCCGGCTTGTATGAAAAATCGTGTAATATAAAGTTGAAGGCAAGAATGATCTCTAAAAGTAGACGATGTTAATACGGACGCTGATTAAACATTTTTAAGATGAGCCATGAACTTAGGGTCGATAATCCCAAATTTCAACTTCTTATGTGCCTGGTTGGAGTTTCGTGATGACCAATATATACGTGGTTTCTAACAAATGCATGAAACATGTGAAGAGACAATGAACACATACCTGATTAAGGATATTAATGAACACTTTAAAATATTTGAATTTTCATATAAAAAGCCGAAGGGAGAGAAGAATTAGCAAACCAAAATCTGAAATGTCATTTAATCACTTCCTGTTGTTTGGCATTGGATCATGGGTATCTGAAGAAGCTTGGGCGCGAAATTTTGATTCATTGAAATCTGTGAACTTTAAACTTGAAATCTTCTATATCTCAGCCATATCGTTACCCTAATTCGCAAACTCCCTCAGGGGTCCTGAGAGGTAGGTCTTCCTTCCTCAATGAGGGCACGGGCTTGACACTCCCGAGTTACCCCAGTCACGTTTGTATCGTCCTGTATTTGTCCTTAAATTTTAGCAATCTCAAGGTGTGAGACACCGTGCCGATGGATGCATGGATCTGCTGAGTGAGTCGTAAACGGTTCCTCCAGATACCGGGCACCCTCTGGATGAAGCTTAGCCTTATCGAGGTATCCAGGCTCTGCTTCGATGGACCGAATAATTCCTAGGCTACTCGTGGGATCAATCTAAGAGCTTATTTTCTGAATACCCCCCTTTACACGAACATATTCACCAGAAATATATGAAAACCAATATTTAACGAAAAGTACTATATAATCACTAGAAAAGAAAACAGTTTTGAGAAAGTATGACCTTTCATAATTTATAAATCACTTACCTCTTTAATAGGAGAAACTCAAAATACGAAAAAACTAAAAAATGGAACAATACTGATAGAAGTTAAGAATCAAGCACAATCTGAGAAAACAAAATTAATAAACAAGTTAAACGATATAAAAGTTACAGTCGAATCCCATAGAACACTAAACGTAGTAAAAGGAGTTATCACCTGCAGATATTCATTGAACTGTGATACAGAAGAAATACTGGAGAATTTGCAACCCCAGTGTGTGATAGAAGTTAAGAGACTAAATACCAAAATAGACGGAAAAATAGCGCCATTAGCTACCTTACTATTAACCTTCAAAACCTTAAAACTACCTGAAAAAATCAAAGCTGGATACATAAACATAAGGGTCCGCCCTTACATACCAAACCCCCTCCGCTGTTTTAACTGTCAAAGGTTTGGGCATACATTGGATAACTGCAGAAATCAAGACATCTGCCCCAGATGCGGAAAAGCATCTCATGAAGTAAATCCATGCAATCCGTCCCCTCAATATGTTAATTGTCTAGAAGAACATTCTCCGCGGTACAAAGGATGCCAAATATTCAAAGTGGAACTTAATATACAAACAATCAGAGTAACAGAAAAAATACCATACTTTGAAGCAAAAAAAAGATACATACTTCAAAATCCAGCTTTCGACACTACCTTTTCAGAAATCTTAAGGAACAACCAGACAGTAATAAAACCGCTATTTCTTCAACCCCATGAACCTCATCCCAGACCCCTAAACCCAACCCCCTAACATCGTCCCTAAAAACCAATAACCCTTCCCGACAATCCCAAGAAACCAACCCACCTCCCTTCCAACCCGTTAAAATCCCACCGAAAATTAATCACCACAAAAAACAAAATCCACCTCTTTTCATAAATGTCTCAACTACTACCTCTACCAGCAAAGTCACAAGCGAAACAAATGACAAACATATTACCTTAAACAGAGAAAAATCCTCTTCCTCTTTACCCTCGAAAAGTACCCCTTCTAGTCGCAACAGCTCTAAATATCGTAAACTAAATAAACCCAACAAAAATGAATAAGTTAATCCACTGGAACATAAACGGTATTAAAAATCACTCAGAAGAACTCAAACTACTTACCAATACACACCATCCCCAGGTACTTTCCATTCAAGAAACTAATATTTAAACCACTGACCAACTTAAAATAGCAGGTTTCAATATAGAGAGAAGAGACCGCACTGATTTCCTCAGAGCCTCAGGAGGCGTAGCTCTACTCATAAAAGAAAATTATCCCTATAAAAGGATAAACCTCAACAACAACTTCGAAGCACTTGCAGTCACCATCGTCGGAAATATAGAAACTACTATTTGTACTCTCTACCTTTCTCCATCAGCTAAAATCAACGCAAATGACATCACAAATATAGTACATCAGTTACCATCCCCAATAATCCTGACCGGAGATTTGAACGCCCACAACACCATATGGGGTTCAACTCATATAGACCAACGAGGCAGAATTATAGAAAATATAATCGAAAATGAAAATCTTCATATATTTAACGATGACTCTCCCACCTATATATCTTCATCTACGTCCTCACTTTCATGTTTACATTACACTATGTTCCCAAATTCTCTCAACAAACTATCAATGGGGCACCCTAGATGATACACATGGGAGCGATCACTTCCCGGTCCTCCTAGAAAAATTACTATGAAAAAACTCCCCTAATCCATGTATTAGATTAAATCACAAAAAAACAGACTGGGAAAATTTTAAACTATAGTATACGGCCCCCAACATCGACCTTTTAGGAACTGATGAAGCTGCAAATAATACTCATTCTATCATTGAAGCATATAAAAACAACACACCAGAATTAAAAATCATTCCAAACAAATATCCTGTGCCATGGTGGAATGAAGTCTGTAGAAAAGCAATAAAGGAAATAAAAAGCGCATTAAACATGTTTAAGCGCTAACCAACAAGCTACAATTTCATAAATTTTAAAAAGTGCAGAGCAAAAGCAAAAAGAATTCTAAGAGGCGAAATTGTCTTCTTGGAACAAGCTCACCAATTCTATCAACTCTAACGCCAGCTCAAAAGACATATGGGACAAAATAAACAAATTGAAAGGCACGCCTACCAGAAACTTATCAGGCCTAATAGAGAACAATGTATAGATCGATGACACAGAGCATATAAGTCAGATATTCACCAATCAATTATCTACAATATACAACAAATATTCTAGCCACCATATTGTCACAAAAAAGCAAATACAACCGGTAAATATGTCATACAACCTGCCAATCACAATAAATGAACTAACCTATGCCTTGAAGAACAAAAAAGACACAGCTCCTGGACCAGACAACATAAGGCTATCTATGATAAAAAATCTACCCGAAAATGGAATGCATAGCCTACAACAATTGTACAACAAAATATGGGAAAACGGCCAAATTCCCAGCGCATGGAAATTATAAATACTCATTCCAGTCCACAAACCAGGAATACCTATATGCAGAAAAGAAAACTACAGACCAATGGATATCACTAGTCATCTATGTAAACTACTGGAAAAGATCATCAACAACAGACTAACTTGGTACCTACAGAAGCATAATCTCCTCCTGAACAAGCAGGCTTTAGAAAAGAATATTCAACTAACGATCATCTAATAGTCTTCCGACTCCAAAGACACACCAACGCACTGTTCCTTGATTTGAATAAAGCCTTCGACACAATAAGCAGGCAAAGTATAGTAAATGCGCTCGAAGAATTCAATATAGTGGGATCAATGCTTGACTTCATACTCAACTGCCTCACAGAGAGAGTTTTTCAGGTACGAATAAAAAACAAAACATCAGGCATACTTAGCCAAAACTCAGGAGTACCTCAAGGTTCTGTCTTGAGTCCAACCCTCTTCATATTTGCAACTAACAGTATAAAAAATATCATGCCACCTAATATCAATTTTAGACTTTATGCAGATGATTTACTTATCTATCATTCAGCTTCTGACCCAGAAATAAGCATACATAATCTACAAAACTGCGTAAATCTATTGCAGGGATGGGCAAATAATAACAATCTAGAATTCTCATCAAACAAGTCAACTGGGGTTCATTTTTGTCGCAAAAGAAACTGTACAAAAAATATTAACATAACTATCAACAATCAATACATTCAGAGTAATACACACCACAAATTTGTAGGCCTCACCTTCGACTCAACACTAAACTTCAAAAATTACATAAAAGAACTACAACAAAAATGTACAAAAGACCTCAGAATGATACGCATGTTACCAAATACAAAATGGGGAGCAAGCAAGGAATCTTTAATAAATGTATACCAAGCAACAATAAAATCTAAAATAGATTATGGTTCTATAGTGTACTCATCTGCCCCAAAAAGTTACTTACAAAAACTTGCCCCATTAGAGAACTCTGCAATTGAAATGGCCATAGGAGCATTCCACACAAGCCCCATTAACAGTATCTACTGTGAAGAAGCAGAAGTAATACCACCAGAACACCGACGGATGCTACTTACTATTAAATATGAAAACTCCTTAACATTCAAAAACCAACATCCTTCCTTCAACACATTTTTCAATATCGGTTACCCAAATATACAACACACAAACAAAAAATACAAACCTGGAGCAAATTATCGATATAAAGAAATACATAGACTCAACTTGGAATATGACTACAGCCCTTACAATTTCCCACCATGGAACACCTCTAATATATAAATAAATAAGGAGCTGACAATACACATAAAAAATTGCACACCTCCTATATTGTTCAAACAAAAATTTCATCAGATTATAGAAAACTACAAAGAACATAAAATTATATACACAGATGGCTCCAAATCGAACGAAAAAATAGGCGCCGCTTATCACACAAAAACATCAGAAAACAGTTTCTGCCTCCATAAATCAACTGAAATACTTACAGCAGAACTATTTGCAATACATGAAGCAATAGATTTCATCACAACTACTGATTATTGCAAATGGCTGATAGCAACAGACTCCATGAGCTCACTTGACTCCATTAAAGCATACAACCCAGGTCACCCTCTCGCCAAGGAAATAAAATATCAGTTAGAGAAAGCAAAAATTAAAAATAAAGAAATCATATTCCTTTCGATCCCCAGTCATATAGGTATTAAAGGCAATGATAGGGCAGACTTCCTGACGAAAGAACAAATGCATACCACAAACATGATAAATGTACTAAATCTAAAAGATCTGAACAATCATTCAGTTAAACTAACTAGGAACCTAATTCAGTTAGAGTGGGACCTTCAAGAAGGAGACAATAAACTCTACGAAATCAAAGACACTCACTTTAACAAAAGGCAAATACATATCCTACCAAGAAAAGATAAGATAGTCCTCACAAGACTAAGAAGAACCACCAATATGTGAGACCTGTAACTCTACAATTACCGTTTAACATATAATTATGTATTGCAGGAAATATACACCATATAGAATCAAACCTACAAATATCAAATTACTTTTCTCAGAAAAACACTTAGAACCACTACTAGGATACTTAAAAGATACCAACTTATACAGGTTAATATAAAATAAGAAATCACATATAGTAAAGACGCTAAAAGGTCATAGATACCGATGCGTCGATAATCCATGTCTATCTATCTAATTCTCAAACCGTAACTCCAGAATTTATCGAGATCGTGTTTTTGCGCCATCTACTAGCATTTATGCCCTTTGCAAAAGTACTAGCGATACACAATAATTATTTAATACTGTTTTACGTTAGGAACAGACCTCTGCGTTATGTATCGATGCAGGGATTTTAGATATAAAAACAACTTGACGCTAATAAGTCATTCACATCGTGTTGTCGTGTTCATATTTTTAATTAGAGATCGAAAAAAACGCATAAAAATGTTGTAAAAAGGTTTATTTGATGAACTGTATTGTTGATAAAGTATGATTACCGGGAATATTCAAAATGTATTGGTGGCCAATGTGCATATTTCAAATATTTCGTCAATACATTTAGAATTGCAGTAAATTGTTTATTCCATTTTAGTATCGGCAATACATGCTCAAAGCTTACAAAATAATACTACGGACAAAACAGTCATTTCAAAATAAATTTTCAAATAGTTATTGAAATAGCTTGTCAATTTTGTTGCTAGGTTCGTTTAATTTTAGTGGAAAAAATGAAATTCTAATTTCATTGAACATATTGACAAATAATTATCAAAAAAAATTAACTGTCTCGACCCTTACTTCGTCGAATCTACTCATATTAGTGTTTTAAATGAAACTCACCGTTTCTAGCTAATTCCACGGTATAATGAAAATTGTTGAAAATTCTAAAACATTGACAATTGTTTCGATAAATCAATATCATCGTCAGAATGACAGAAGTTACATTTCATTTGATGCCTACCTGACGTTTAGTAGTTATTTTTGGCTAGACGAAGAAGTGACCTAACTTGTGATTGACTTAATATATGTTAATAGAAAAAAGAAGATGTGATATTACAAATATTGAAGCTTAGATATTATTAGCCCTATGGTGATATCATGGATATATATCATTTTTCCAATTAATATCAGTATAACTGTGCAATGATATAGAAAACCAGGAAAACTATATCTGCTGATCTTTACAATTATCACTTAAGAAGATAGTTTATTAGTAGAGAACTCCCTAGATTTATCTGTTCATTGACATCTTCATATTGTGGGTTTCTTAAATGTCTTCTAAATTCCAATTCTTCAAGGAAATCCAGTTCTTGTTTCTTTTCACGAATATGCAGCACTCCTAGTTCTGTGTTAGGTGTCAATGAATGATTGGTGTCAAGTAGATGTTTTGCGTAGTGGGATTTATCTGGTTGTTTTAACCTGTATGCTCGTAAGTGTTCACTGTATCGGATTTCAAAATTTCTAAGGGTCTGACCCAAATAGACGGCATTACATTCTGGACATTTGAGTTTATATATACCTGATTTCTTTAATGGTGGTATTTTTGTTTTTACATTTAACAATTTTGTACTAACGTTACTTTCTGTTTTAACATAAATTGTTGTATTCGTTGCTTATTATCTTTGAAATATTATTAGAAATATTTCCTGCATATGTGATGGTTTTATAAGTTTTTATTTCATCAGTTTGTTATTTCGAACGAATGATTTATTAATTAACACCAATTTTCTATGAACGTAAAATAAATATAATTAAGTGTTTTTGTGAATAAATAGTAGATTTTCAATCAAACATCTCAACTTTTTCAACTACCTGTAATCACTTGATTGGAATTACAGACAATTGATCACAACTTAATTTCACACCAAATCTATTTTGTGCAATTACCATATTGATTATTTATTAAAGACCCTGGTAAATATTGAAAATAATGTAAGTAAAGGTTTATAAGACCAAGACTACAAATATTGGAACGAGACGAAGACCAAATGAGCTAGACCAATACCAAAATTATATTGGTTTTATTTTGCTCATTATTAGGTAGATCCATCAACGTCCTGAAGTTAGCAAGAAGACCTGTGTGTATGTGCTAATACTGATATTTATATTATTATAATTATTAAAACACATGTATGTACAAACTATTTCTCAAATTTTAATTGTAAAAACGTAAATCGCAAGGACAAATGTGTTAACTTCACAAAGTTTGACTAACAACTGGATACGTTTATTTAAAGTTTGTGTATGTAACCTAAAACCTCGTATTTCACGATGGTTAAAAGTAATAAAAATGTTCCGTCTTCCTAAAATGATAACAAACTCGGCATCCAAGTGTCCTCCAGGTAGAAACCTCGAGTTATTCTCTACACTCGGCCATCCTGAGCTTCAATCTATCATCAGCAGATACGGACCTGGAACAAAATCAGAATAAGTTGCCAACTCATTAGGTTTGTGGATCCTTCGATCCATACGTCGCCTCGTAACGCTTGACAAACCAGAGATCCGTTGATCTCTTTTTTGCAAAAATTGACCCGTTGGTCAAAGTTCCGTTGAACTTGACCATTCCTAATAATTTATAGGTCATGTATCAGTATATTTTAAGTGTTATTTAGTGTGTATATAAAACTCAGTGATATTGTTGAGATGGTTTATTTTCACCCTCTAATCTAGATTGGGGTAAGTCCGCATTTTCTTTAATTAATAAAATCATCGTGAAACTTATGGCCGTTATCCGTCTTAACAACTGTCTACATCGATACAACACAGTGCGTTTCCACACAATAGTCCAGCTCTCAAACGCATTATGGAATCGTCATCCCATCGATATCGTTCTGCTATTTTATCTACTTGTTGTATCCATTTTTCTATAACCATATCACTTTTTCGTTTCCTGAATAACCCGTGGAAGTTGATGGCTTGTTACGAAGCTAAATAACTTCATCTCGTAATTTCTTGAATGGTATTTTCAAGTATTCCTCATTTGAGGATGAAGACGACGACGAACTAGTGCTGCTTGGAGAACGGCGCCTACGTGATGAGCGATCTTTGGTTGAATGCTTTATTTTCCCCATACAAACTTAACTGATTCACTAAATATTTAACTAGTTTTTACTGGGCACTGAACAGTTTAGATATATCCCACTTCTGATAATGTAAGAGTTATAATATTTATTATAATTATTAAAACACACGTACAAACTATTTCTCAAATTTCAATTGTGAAAACGTAAATCGTAAGGTGAACTGTGTTAACTTCACAAAGTTTGACTAACAACTGAATGCGTTTATTTCAAGTTTGTGCCTGGAACTGTCTACTTCACGATGGTTATAAGGAATAAAACTGTCTCTTCTTCCTAAAACGTTAACAAAACCGGCATCCAAGGGAGCTCTAGGTAGAAACCTCGACTTATTTTCTACACAGTGCCAGTTCTTCTCGAGAAATGAAGACAGAGGACTGGACACGCTTTTTTAACTTAAATGAATCGTGTGACACTATAAAACTATATTAGTTCAGATAGATATAAAGTACATACATGTTCTGTTAACAACTTTACTTATTTTATTTTACGGAGCAATTCAAACGTTGATTTATTTTCCTCAACTTATAAGTTTTTACTGTGTAAACCTGCAGCTGTTTTATGTTCACATACATGATCCGATCCCCCAAATGTTCCACCGAAAATCCTCGCATATAAATTATTGTATCTTGTTTCGTAGTAATAGGAACCTTCTGTAGAGAATTCCTATTTAAATTCGTTTTCTTCATATTACATGAGATAAGAGATGGTGCAGATAGGATATATTACTGGAAACTCTTGTTCGCTGTTCTGCGCTCTAGCGATATCCAGTTTTGTGTTCCATCATTTGAATTAAACGCAGGCATAAAATACGGATTTCGAAAGGTACGGGGCAAAACGATTATTTAGGGAAATATCTCTTTCAAGATTACGGATGGATAAAACTGTCATGACATAAATAAAAGAAAAAATATAGTACACTGATTTAAAATTGTCAAAAGAATTTTTTTGAACTTCAACGGACTATCATACACATTCATTTTCGGTATCCAACATTTAATCAAGAAGTTAATAGTTTTAAATAAAAATACATCAATTAACATAAAAATTGATTTTCCGCGCTTACTTGTAAAAAATATGTCAAAGAGACCGCAAATAGAACAATAATTGTTCGACAATCGAAAAAAACGGTATATTAACATAATAAAGTTGAATTTGTCACCCCATAAAATATATTTGAACTTATAATCTAAATAAATTTAGTAAAAGAGTAAAACACTGGGTAAATTTTGTTATTTTCACAGATAACACCAGCCGGTCCTGACTTTCACGAACTGTTAGGGCTAGCACTTCCATAATTTCATTTTAACGCTTGTCGAATTCAGACGAATTTCTATCTTTGCTGAAAAATAAGTTGCTGAATACTTCTGAGATCAAACACAAAGTTTGTCAAAAGAGAAAATCAAAATTCCGAGCGGAGGTAGTCAGCATGAGTTCAAATTTAATTTCTGAGAAGTGGAAGATATGTTTTAGTTTTGTACTTCGATACAAAATTGCTGATATGTTTGAAAAACTCCTAGCGATTCAAGTAACTTGATTGCAGAGCCAGAAATAAAGATGAAAAGAGGTTATGTACACATATTCGTATTGGAACGTTTTCCTGTTAGTACTTATCGATAGAAAATATGTGAAAAATGAAATATTGCTCTCAATTTATCAGTTTTCCACTTCGAAATTGTTAAGTGCGATATAACATTCGTTACAGCAATAATTTAATTCTAACAGAAACACGACTACTCACGTTTTTCGTATTG
This sequence comes from Galeruca laticollis, assembly GCA_963921935.1. NCBI lineage: Eukaryota > Metazoa > Arthropoda > Insecta > Coleoptera > Chrysomelidae > Galeruca > Galeruca laticollis. Next base: position 84,205,685 of record OY998175.1, on the reverse strand, counting down.
GGCGCATATTAATTTTAAACATACTGTTCAAACCTACTACGACGTTCAATGATTTGTTAATAAATTACTAACGGTGATGGTTTCAATTATCAGCTTCGGTAGCAATAAAAAAGTGCTGCATTATATACAGTTAATATTTGTTAAATCGCACACTGGTGTCCCTTTCTAATACAATGTTATCGAAAGTTAAAATTTTGACAAATGCGCAATGATTTCCAGATAGGGCCGGCATTCGAGAAGGACATGTTTTTTGTTATTGTTTTTATTGGTGCACTTCTAAGGAAATCGGTCGTTTTTATCTGTGAACCATATTCTAGAAATTGCAAGAAACTGAATGTTCGAGAAAAAGGTTTTGGTATAAAATACGACTACCTGCGAGCCCTAAGTTTAGTATATAATTTTATCTCGTGAGTAGAACTGTTAACATAAAAGTGAATTATGTTTAGTATAAATTAGTTGAGTAGGGAACATTTGATATAAAATAGAAGTTAAGTGTGTACATAAATTAAGTATACCTAAGTGAATAGTTCAATGTAGTAAGTAGACATACTGTGTGTATAAATGTATCCCACCCACCCTGTTAAAAAATATTTAAATAAAATTAAAAAAAAACATTATAATACATTGATTCGTAGATCAGTACCTAGGTCACAAAACTATTATACTGGGTCTCTGGTAGAGGGTTGAACAAACAAACAAAATGGTGAGCAGGTAGAGTCAATTAATATATCACAAATTTTTATTATTAACAAGTGAGATCAGCTTAGTGTACCAGAGATGAATAAATGGAAGAACCAGTTATGTACGTTGGTACAAATCTTTATAGTGAGCAGAGCGCTTTCAGTTTAATACAAACCCATCCTCAGTGCACCATAGTCAGAGTGTACAACAAGCGATGAAATGAAATAATATAACTGGTTTAAAACTTCATTTATTTAAACTAATGTTCAATTTAAACTGGTTAACGCGTTTCACTAACACAGTAGCTTTCACAAAACGAATGAAGATATAATTTAAAAATGTTTTAATATATTCAGTGCGTAAATACAGAATTATAATTACTAATGTTAACAAAGGTATTGAAAGAAATTACCTGGAAATGCATTCACTGCAAACATTCCTAAGCTATCTTCTAGGTAAAGAGGTTTAATAAAGGAGGGTGATTGATATCTATTTGGTCGTTAAGAAGGTTACCTGAATATTTATTTTTGTTTATCTCAAGAGCCTCTAATAAATTTAAATTAGAGGATTTACCGACTACATGGAGAATTTCAAAATTTGGGTCGAAAATGTGTTGGTTTTCTAATAAATGATTTGAATAGTTAGAATCTAATTTTTTGTTGTCATAGCTACGTTTGTGTTCCGAAATTCTAGTTTTAAAAGTTCTACCGATATTAATTTCATCACAGTTCTCATTACCACATTTTAATTTATAAACTCCTGATTTGTTTAATTTTGAAGATTTAGATTTATTATTTTTGAGTTTGGATAAATTGTAATCAGTTTTAAAGCAAATAGTCATGTATAAAGTTTCTAAAAATGATTTAATTTTTAAGGATGGTGTTCCAAAGTATGTTAAACCCCCTACTAGCAAAAATTTTCATGGATAATACGGAAAAAGTAATTCATAAACACCCCCTTAGTAAAAAATGTATGTACTGGAACCGATATGTGGACGACATTTTACCGGTACAAATAGACAATTAGACAACTTCATTACTTACATAAACTCAATTCACAATAATATCAAATTTACCGTAGAGCTTGAACAAAATAAACTTTTCAGACATTACAATTTCAAATATAAATACTAAACATGATTTTTCTATATTTCATAAACCATCAAATACAGATGTTATAATTCATAATAGTTCGATCCACCCATTCAGATTACAAGAAGTTTGTGGATAATAAAAATAAGACGTAAATATTTTATACAAATTAATAAACCAATTAATCGATTTAGATGATAGCACTAAAATTAGTAAAATGTATGAATACAATTATTTTGCTTTAGGTATAGGACGAAAGTATTGTATGAAAAAGAAATGGACGAGATATTTGGAGAAAAGAAAAATGTATATCCAGAACTCATATTATCCAATGAAACAATGGATAATAATTTAGTTGACACCTGTGAAGAATTAGTAAATGAAAACAATGAGCCTGATGTACCACCAACACAAACAAAAGTTAATCGAAAAAAAACACGAGCTGTTTAAAAACAATCAACCCTGCAGTATATAAGATCTGATAGAAAATTATATTATGAAGAAAAACTAAAAATTGACAGAGAACGTTTAGAAGAATTAAAGAAAAGAAACAGGCTAATTGGGGAAAAAAATTTAATACTTAGGGAACTTGTAAAAAAGGAGTGTCATTGTAATTCAGATTCTCTCTTGTAATTTTTTATGTTCTAATACATTTATGTAGTCATTTTTTATTTTCACTCAACTTTTTATTTCTGTTTTACTTTTTCCAAAGTTATTTTTAATTATATTTATGTAGGTATTTATTTTACACTTAACATTATATTTCTGTTGTACTTTTTGTAAAGTTATTTTTAATTATATTTATGTAGGTATTTATTTTACAGTTAACATTTTATTTCTGTGGTACTTACTGTTTCCAAAGTTATTTTTAAGTATTTTTAAATCAGTATTTATTTTACATTTTATTTCTGTGGTACTTACTGTTTCCAAAGTTATTTTTAAATATATTTATATCAGTATTTATTTTACATTTTATTTCTGTTGTACTGTTTGTAAAGTTTTTTTAATTTTTGTTTAAGGCATAAGGAGATATTTTTTTATTCACATATTTTTAATTTTATAATTTATTTAGTACTTGTTACCTAGTAGTTTTCTAATTAATAAAAGATAATGTTAATGATTTTTATTGATATGTTATAAAAATATCTTAATTAAAAGTGGTGAATGGTAAATTATTCTATAATGGTAATGCATACGCTATTCTATCTCTAATTATGCCTAATTCAACATTTTCGTCAACTTCATCAACACTAGCAACAGCTAAAAATATTTGTGGATTATTTTATGTCTAGGCTACACTAAACACAATCTTGTGGAGTAAATATAAATAGCATTTACGAAGCACAAATTTACTTATTTAGCATGAAAATTACTTAATTATAATCACTTACAAATACAATACACACTAAACTATAAATTTGGGATATGTTAATGAACACAAAACATATGACAACAGCATTTGACCCATAGAGAAAGTTATAATAATATTTGTCTATGAATTGACCGTCGTCTTCTGTCATTGAGTTCTATACAACGCCATGCATCAAGACGGTTGAGCGGTTGAACTAAAGTAAAAAGATGTTCGTTCGCAAAAATTTGCGCACAACAAATCTCAAAAAATACAATGATTTGAGATTTCATATTTTCAGAATCGAATTCTCTAGGCTTCCTTTTGGGGATCAGGTTTTGGTGTCCAGATTGGTGACCACAAATTGTCAAAACTGTCAAAATCACACCATCACTTAATGGCTTATATCTTTTTTATAACAATATAAAACTCAACCAAAATACCTGATCCCCAAGACAAAGGTCCAAGTTATATTGTGTTAAAATTTCAACACTTAATTTCCCTGCGTTTTTTAGATTTGTTGTGTACAAAATGACCTAAATTTTGTTGCAAATCACGTGTGCCAACTGTTTTCAGGTTCCTAAAACGTGAGGCCCCTCTTACAACTGATAACAATTTAACCCAATTCAAAAATAATAAATCTAAACAAATCTAACAAATCAGGAGTTTATAAATTAAAATGTGGTGATGACAACTGTGATAAAATTTATATCGGTAGAACATTAGAAATTTTAAAATTAGAATTTCGGATCAAAAACGTAGTTATGACAACAAAAAAATAGATTTTAACTATTCAAATCATTTATTAGAAAACGAACAAATTTTCGACCCAAATTTGGAAAATTTACATGTAGTCGGTAAATCCTGTAATTTAAATTTATTAGAGGCTCTTGAGAAACAAAAATAAATATTCAGGTAACCTTCTTAACGACCAAATAGATATCAATCACTCTCCCTTATTAAACCTTTTCAACTAGAAGATAGCTTAGAAATGTTTGTAGTAAATGAATTTCCAGGTAATTTCTTTCAATACCTTTGTTAACATTAGTAAATAGAATTCTGTATTTATGCACTGTATATATTAAAACATTTTTAAATTACACCTTCATTCGTTTTGAAAAAGCTACTGTGTTATTGAATCGCGTCAACCAGTTTAAATTGAAAATTAGTTCAAATAAATGAAGTTTTAAACGAATTATATTGTTTTATTTCATCGTTCAGTATGGATCTTCATCAAGTAATAGCCTCATCTATTCAATTTTTGTACAACAAGCTATCACACTTCGAAGCTTCATCCAAAAATAAAAACAAAGGAGTTGAAAAACAGTCGCAAACTTTAAAAACATCTCAAACATTACTACATGATAATACTCGTAATAATTGTTTAATAAAACATGCATGCCAAGCGCTCTGCTCACAATAAATATTTGAGCGAACATACATAACTGGTTCGGTTATGTTTAATTTAATTATTATCATTACAATCAGCTACTATTTTCGAGCTTTAATGACCATCTTCAGACTAAGTAAAAATAGCAAATTAGGCAGTCAGAGCGCTGTTGGAAAGAATATAATTATGTTAGTTATATTAAAATTATGACATGGAAATATTAGGAGAAATAATCATATTCAAAAATTTAGAATTATATATCTAAAGTTAAATAAGAATGATGAGTAGTCAGAAGTTAAAAATAATATTAAGATAAGAATGGGTAAAGGTGAGTACCTTATAGTTCATTACTTAAGCGAAAATCTGAAGAAATTGCCAATTTTTTTCAATATGGTGGCGGGTGCGGAGAGGAAGGAATTGTGTATTTGGCATATTATACAATTAGTAACCATTCTAGACAACGTATAAAAAATTCAGAACTACCGGACCGTTTGTAAGGTGACTCCCCTCTATTAACTGGATTACGATTTGATTGGGATGTTTTTTTCATAATTTGCTATATTTACTTCGCCTGAAGATGGCCATTAAAGATCGAAACTAGTAGCTGATTGTAATAATATAAATTTATGTCATACTGACTTTAAGTTTTATTCAATTTGTTGTCACATTCGAGGAATGGATGAACTTTTATTTTTTAACAATGTAGTCGACGAACTTCAATTCGTAATAGAATCTGAAATTTGTATCAATAAAACTCAACTTTTTCGGTCAAATTTATCATTTCAATACTCCTTTAACGATTCGATACCTCTCTTCATATAGGATTTATATGTGGCCTCAACGTAGACGTTTCTTTCGGTGGATACCAAATCTGAAGAATAGACGGTTTCCAAACTGGGGGACGCGTAAGCTTCGCCAGGGGAGCGCAGATTAATTGCAAATATCGTCGTTTCTCTGATGATTTAATGGTTTAAAGAATAAGCGCTCAAACATAATTACCAAATAGTAGCCATTTTATATCAACAGCGAATTTTCTGTTCGCTACTGTACGTAATATTCTCAAGCGGTCGAAGCGAAGCGTCATGTTAACGCTTAAGTATAGAATACGTTACAGGGAAGCCACATGAATATAATTGTTCAAATAGATTAAATAACTTGATTAATTTAAAAAAATTAATTATGGTCTGAAAATTGTCAAGATGACAATTTTGATATGGTTTTACTAGAAATAGATCAAAGGTCTCTAATTTGGTGGTTTATAAAACAGATATCTTACAGAGTATGGAAGATCGTAAGTAGGTAGATGCAATATACACTGACTTTTCTAAAGCTTTCGATCGTGTAGACCATCAGCTGCTTTTGCGTAAAGTTAGTAAAACTGGATTACATTCTAGTCTTTGTTCTTGGATCGAAAATTCTTTAACCCGACGTACACAATATGTTAAGATTGGCAGCTTCTTCTCTGAGGCAGTCCATGTTTCATCTGGCGTTCCACAGGGAGGTCTCTGCTCGCCACTCTTATTTAATATTTTCATCAGTGATATAGTTTATTGTGTTATAAATAGCAAATGTTTAAAATTTGCTGATGACTTGAAGTTGTGGAGAACGGTGGAAATTGTGTGAGATCAGGAATTGTTACAGGAAGATCTGGATAGGCTGGTTGTGTGGTGTACAGCAAATAAGCTCCAGCTGAATATTGATAAGTGTTGCTGTATTAGTTTTTTTCGTAGAGCAAGTAGGGTTCAAACTAGTTATTCAATTGATGGTAATGCTTTAAAATATGTTTTAGCGATTAGGGACTTGGGAGTTGTTCTGGATGAGAATTATCACTTATTGAGAACATCAATAAAATCTCGCTAGAGAGTTTAAAAATGCTGGGCTTTGTGATGAGGAATTGCAAGTATTTTTCTGTTGAATCTACAAAACTAGTATATTGTTCCCTTGTTAGGTCTATCTTGGAATACTGCTCAGTAGTATGGGCCCCATATTTTCATAATCATATTAATTCGGTTGAAAAAGTTCAACGTAAATTTCTTAGGTACCGTGCTTTTAGGAAGAACCATAGAATATTAGACCATAATTATGCTGAAATTGAAAAATAAATGTCACTAGCTCCTTTCGATAATCATAGAGATATGTTGGGGGCTATATTTACATTTAAACTCCTAAATGGGCAGGTTGATTGTGCGGATCTTTTGAGTCGGGTGGGGTTTACCATTCCTTGTCGGGGTCTTCGCCATCAAGTTACCTTACCTTTCATAGAACAACTTATGGTGCTACGAGTCCTATAAATAGATATCTGTGCTTTTTGAATAGCTTTAATTTTGATGTTTTCAATACGTCTTTGGGGCAGTTCAAACATTGCTTAGGGCTGTGATTTGTTGAGTTATGTTGTGTTCTTATTTTTTTTATTTATATAAGTATGGTTTTGTACCTGTAGCTACATGGAAAGTGTTATGTATATTAAATTAATTGGTTATGTTATGTTATCAATATTTATATATTATATATTATAATAAATAAAAAAAATATCACATGATATGTAAACAACAACAACAAAGAGATTCATGGGTAATTCACGCAAAAATAAAAGGGTTACTGAAACAGAGTGTTAACCGCAGACATGTTGACATAAGCAACTTACAAAACAAAATGAGTAAGGGCGTGTAGGGTTAGAAGTTTGGCTCTACATGAGATCTGACAACGTTTTGACAGTGCGAGCCATGTGATCTCGTCTTGGTAACATTTTACATAGAAATGTTTGTGATGGGATCATATATGTGCGAAACAGGAGTTTCCACATTAGCTCTCATCAAAACAAAATATGGAGCACGATTCGTAGTGGAAAACGAAATAAGAGTGGCTATATATTCATCAAAACCACGATTTAACTAATTATGTGATAAGAAATAAACCTCACAAAAAGCTGGTTTTAGTCGATAATTGAATGTAAACTCTAAAATAGACTATAATGGTTTTTAAATAAATTATTATGAAATGATTATTATTTGTGTTAGTGCACAAAGTTTGGAAACCTTGCCAACAATCTGCTACGCTTTTGATTGCTTTGTGCGACTGCAATCCATATACATAAGAGGCAAAACGTTTTTTTTTATTTTAACTGAATAGTATTAATTTTTTGTGGTTTTTTTGTTTCATCTACTGTTAGCACCCCCAGAACCCACTTTCAAAATGTTGAAGAAATGACACGTTGATTGTTATATTTAGAGTGTCATTTATCTTCACTTTATGATTTGCAAAAACGATTTTTTGCTTCTTTCACCATTTTTTCCATCTATAACCACCTCTTTTGGGTGACCAGAGCATTATCGTTGTTCGGATAACCCCGAAAGCCAATCATTATTGGTAGATTTTACTGTTGCAGATCAAACATATCAAGCTAAGTTCTTATTTATACAGTGTTTTCATCAAAAAATAAAGTTTGATCAACATCAAATGTTTTAAAAATATGTCACGTGAGTTTTCCCCGGCCTTGGGATAAGGTGAATCAATAACAAACATTTCGGGAAAAATGAATTTATTTAAAACAAAAATAAATTCACATAAACCATGAATTTACAATACAATACGAATAAAAATAAGTCTAACAATAAAAATGTCCAACTGAAGATTTTATATCTATCGAAAATAAGTTTAAGGAGAAACTCGGGATGTACAGCTCTCAGCGATAGCAGCAGGTTCTTGAGCAGACTGGTCTGGTCTCTGGACTCTGGGTGGTTGGCGACTTCTGTATCACGATCGGCTTCAGATGTCCACTTACGAGCTGCAGAGCAGTGAAACAGGATACACCTCGCACAAAATATAATTGTAGACTGAATAATTTAAACTTCTTAGTGAAGGATATTAACGAAAGAGCGTTCGACTGGGATTTGTCGTTTAAATAGCAGACTTGTGAATGTAAAAACGGTCGTTCGACGCGTTATTAAAATATCGACTACAAGCCCAGCCCAAAAATTGAGGGGTCATTTGACCCACCATGAATCACATATAAATCAATACTAGTAGTCACTTCTTAGCGGTACAGGTGAGTACACAGGTAAGGTAAACATAGCTTGAAGGGGGGGGGGGGACTTTTTGGTCAAACATATTTGTACGGCATTCGGAATTTAGATAGATAATACAAAAGTAATGGCCTACGACCTAATGCCGTATAAAAAGTACTGGTACCAGGCGCAGATAAAATTTTTGATTTTCCGAAAATGTCCACCCCATTTTCGGCAATTTGATACAGTACAGCATTCATATACAACGATTTGGGTTGTCGCATACTTCGATTTTTTGGCATCGCCGTACATATCGACTGGGACAGGGGTAAGAACTCTTCGGCGCAACCCTTGATTCTAACCTCTATTCTTTAAGGTCATTTAAAAATGTACGGCATCAATTCCGAACGTAAATTTGATGTATAAAAAAACTTGTAGCAACAATGCCGTCTAAAAATTATGGTTCTTAGAAATATTTATAAACAATAATCTGATTTTTTAAATAAAATATTGGTTTTTTTCGTTAAGGTTATTATTTTTGGTAAAATATAACACAAAATTATAAAACTAAACCATAGCTGTTCATAAAAAATGGTACAAAATAAAAATAAAAAAAAACAAAAATGAAAAAATTTGAAAATTCACAATTTTTTAAAAGTATACTATGGAATAATAATTATGTTATATTACAAATATTATGGCTGATATTATTTGTTTAAATGTTGAAAAATGGAAAAAAGACAATGCCCTACATTTTTAACTGAAAGACTTTATACAGCTGATAAAAATTTCCATGACATTTTTATACCCTTTCAAGGTCATAAATTAGTATACGGCATTTGCAAATTTTTATCAGAAATATAGCATAAAGTATTAAAATTGAAAAGCCGTACATATTGGATGGGACAAACTTCTACAAATTGATGAGTGTAAAACGAAGTTTATCAAAATTTTACCGAGGTACCGTGAAAATGGCGATGATATTATTATTATTAAAAAAAATTTATGTAGAATGTATAGAAAAAAAATAATATTTTTTAGTGTATATTAATAATTTAAGTGAATATTGATCAGAATGTCATTCTAAATACAGTAAAAACTATAGTGTGTGATCTGCTTTGAAGTATAGTATCCTCGCATTTTTATTTATATGTTTACCTCAATTGTTTAAAATTAGCAAAAATTGGATTGCATTTTTACAAAAATAATTTTTAAATAATAATAACTGGTTAAATAGATAATAATGATTATATAAAATTTTATGAAAAGTTTGTAAAATACTAGAATATCCAGAAAACTGTTGATGGTACCATTTTTCCTCCAAATTATCAGGAAGTTTCACTGAATTATAATCTAATGATTTTCTACTTCTAGGCAGCTTATTTCTAATATCTATTGCTTTTACACAGTTACTCAAAACATCTGCAGTAAAGTTTTTAGAATTTCCCAAGTTATTATCTTTTGAATCAGACATTTTCACAGCACAAAAATATAACAAAAACTCAACAATACACGTTTCAGTATAATGTCTCCTATGAAGTACTATATACTGTCGTAATAGAGCATATTGGCTATGAGAAACAGCTGACGATCGATGAAGGAACTTTTGCGGCGCTAGCATCGGTTTTTACAGGCAAAATATGTGTGCGCAGAAAAAAAACCGGTTTTTTTGAGCACACGAATGTTTTACATCAAACTGCCGTGTTGCTTACATGATTTTTCAATACTTTCGTAAAGAGCAATTTTATCAAAACTCTTAAGGTCGTAAAATTTCACTTTACGGATCGAATATCGAAATAATATTTTAGCAACCGTTATTTCTGATTTATGTACCAACAATTGTGTACGGCATTGCTTAAATATATTTCTATACAATATTGTTAATATTATTATGTAAAAGCCGTACAATAAAAATTGATTTTTTTTAATAAGAAACTGGTAGCGTCAATTATCACAAATAATAAACATGATAATAGTACTTTTAAAGCCATTTACAACCTTTTTTTGGTACGGCATTTTGTTTTTGTCGATAATTGATGATAATATTAACAAAATATATAAATGCCGTACAGAAATTTTTAACCTTAAAATCCCCCTTATCAGAGGGAAATTAATTTTTCTTTGACAAGCTATGTACCTCACAAAATGTACGGCATGGCTAAAAATGTTTTTATTTTATGTTATAAAATTTAACCATAAAGTTTCATGGTGGTTGAAATCACCCCTGCATATTACTTAAAAACAAGGGTTGCACCGAAGATTTCTCACCCCTGTCCCAGTCGATATGTACGGCGATGCCAAAAAATCGAAGTATGCGACAACCCGAATCGTTGTATATGAATGCCGTACTGCCAAATTGCCGAAAATGGGGTGGAAATTTTCGGAAAATCAAAATTTTTATCTGCGCTTGGTACCAATACTTTTGTACGGCATTACTTTTGTATTATCTATCTAAATTCCGAATGCCATACAAATATTTTTGACCAAAAAGTCCCCCCCCCCCTTCAACGCTATGTTTACCTTACCTGTGTACTCACCTGTACCGCTAAGAAAATTATTTTTTATATATACTAGTATTGATTTATATGTGATTCATGGTGGGTCAAATGACCCCTCAATTTTTGGGCTGGGCTTGTAGTCTATAAGTAACGCTCCTAAATAACTAATGAAAAATTAAAACATGTTACAAATAACTGGTTCACCGAAGACACTGTATTTTTTTCACAAAATCAACTACAACTATCTTCCAATTTCATTCTTGTTACTTGATCAATTTTTTCATCTATTTCTTAGCGCATTGACACCTGAGACACGCTATGTTGATCAGGTTTTTTTCCTATATTTGCGACAAGAGCAAATATTAAAATTCAAGAATTATGAAGTTCAGCTACATATAATTACTATGCTTGAAATCTGTGAGATATTACATGAGCCTTAACGATAAAAGTGATTTATTTTCTTCCTATAAATCCAATTTCCCCAAAAATCTGCTTATCCGAAATCGCCTCATTATCATATATAAATTTCCAAAACTTTAAAAGCTCCAATAAATCATATTTTCGTTTTTCAAATTCTTTATTTTATCTGAACTTCACCTAAAATATATCAGCGCTTCCCTTTTACCAATAGATGCTCAATCGCCACAACCCTTTATTAATTTTTAACCTTAAAAAGAAAAAGATAAACTTCCAAGAGCTCTCAAACCATTTAATCTCGTGGAATCTTTTTTATGGGCTGGTTTTTCTTTTTTTTTACGGTTGAAAAACGACGAGTAGGATCACAGACGTGAAAGGCACTAAACTGAATCAGCGTATTTAAGAGTTTCATCACGTGTACTCAATCCTGGGAGAAGTTATACAGACTAAAATGGTTTCTAAGACAAATATTGGCTCAAAATTGAGGTAAATTGATGAAGTTGGAATTACTGCCTTCACTGAAAACATAGACAGCTATTAATTTCAACCGAAAAAAATTGGTATAGACAGTTTCAAATCACTACTTTAAATTTACACAGAAAGATATTTTAACAATTGGGAGAAACATTTGAAACGTCAGTTATAAAAAACAGGAAAAGACTCATGTCATGCCTCCACATGCGTTGAATTAAATTGAATCAAAAGATATGATAGAAAGTTTAAAGGTTTGAGTTGTTTTATATTGTTTGTTTTGTAAGCTTTATAATAGCCTAACGCAAGTCTTCCCCACTTAGTAAAGAAATTTGAATTTACCAAATAGGAAGAAGTAACCCACGGCCAGTCAAGTATCGCTTTATAGATTACAACAACCTGTAGAATCAACTAACAAGTGACAAATAACAGTCAAAAGTGACATTTGGCATTATCGCTGCTTTGCGCACAGATAATATTTCCGTTTTGTTATTTGAGTTATATTTCTTGATTACTTCAGTTTCTTATTTAGTTTTTAGTATAGTAGTTGTTATTTTTTAATAGAATAATTGTTACCTTGAAATCAACAAAAACCTATCCTGGAGCAGACATCGGCAGTGATCACCACCCTGTCGTGATGGACTTTAGACTCAAGAGATTCCAGAGAGTTGAAAGAGAAAAAACGTCAAAAAAGATAGACATCGCACGATTGAGCAATCCCGAAAAAAGGAAAGAGATAAGCTCTAAGATCGAAAAAGAACTAGAAATGGTAGAGGTATCCGTACGGGAAGAGGATGTTGAAGAAACATGGAATGATTTGAAAACTAAAATAACAAGTATACAGGAAAAAGACATTGGATTCATGGCAACCAACAAGAAACAAGAATGGATGACGCAGGAAATATTAGACCTCATGAATGACAGACGGAAGTACAAGGCACATCCGACGGAATACAGGCGATTAAATAGGATCATTAGAAGAAAGTGTCGGGAAGCGAAAGAGATCTGGATGTCGGCAAAGTGCCAAGAAATAGAACAATTACAAGAAAAACATGACACCTACAATGTTCATAAAAAAGTAAAAGAGCTTACAAACAGACACAGAAAACATCAAGGAGCAATCTTGAGAGATGATAACAACGAGATAATTCTAGGAGTGGAGGCTAAGCTTGCAAGATGGAAAGAATATATCGAAGCACTTTTTAATGATGATAGACCTTGCTCCCCACCACCGATAGATCACATATTGAATGAAAAGACTCCAGAAATAACCAGAGATGAAGTTGTTCATGCAATAAAAGCACAGAAAAACGGGAAAGCTACCGGTCCCGATAAAATTAACGTTGAAATACTTAAATTAATTGCAGACAATGAAAGTAAAAGCCTAGATTTAATAACAGCACTATTTAACAAACTATATAGCTCAAGCAAGATACCGTCGGATTGGCTTAAATCAACATTCGTAACCCTGCCAAAGAAACCCAACGCCTCACAATGTGATGACTATCGGATGAGAAGTCTTATGTCCCATGTCCTGAAAACCTTTCTTAGAATCATCCACACACGAATATACAAGAAGTGAGAATATCAGATGGACAATACCCAGTTTGGATTCCGAAACGGACTCGGAACGCGTGAAGCGCTCTTCTCCCTGAATGTAATGACACAAAGGTGTATAGACATGAATGTAAATGTATTCGCATGTTTCATAGACTATCGTAAGGCGTTTGACGGTGTTAATCATCAGAAGATGATCGAAATTCTGAGAACAACCGGGGTTGACGAACAGGACCTGCGTTTCATATCAGAACTTTACTGGCATCAAACGGCGGTAGTAAAGATGGAACAATCGACATCGGAGCATATGCAAATCAGATGAGGTGTCCGACAGGGGTGTGTCTCGTCTCCACTCCTTTAATCTGTATTCCGAAACTATATTTAGAGAGGCACTGGATGTGGCCCAGAGCGGAATCAAGATCAATGGAACTCCAATAAATAATATCAGGTACGCCGATGATACGGTTATAATGGTCAGCGATATGCAGGAATTGCAAAGCATCATGGATTCCGTAGTTCACTATAGTGAGATGTTTGGATTGCATCTCAATGTCTCCAAGACCAAACTATTAATCTTTTCTAAGACTCCAATAAATGCACACCTGCGGGTCAAGGGACAAACAATCGAACAAGTGACCTCAATAAAATATTTGGGAGCTAACACCAATAGTCAGTGTGACCCGAAAAGGTAAATACTTTCAAGGATTGAACAATCGAGAACAATCTTTGTGAGTATGAAACCATTTTTTACAAGATTGGACCTCAGCTTGGAACTCAGAATTCGGATGATCAGATGCTACGTGTTCTCTGTCCTACTCTATGGATGTGAAAGCTGCACACTAAATTCACAGACCGAAAAGAAAATAGAAGCCTTCGAAATGTATGTGTATAGACGGACGCTGCGAATTTCATGGGTACAACGGATCACCAACGATGAAGTACTCCAGCGCATGCACAAACAAAAGGAACTACTGAACACCATCAAGGAAAGAAAAATGCAATACCTGGGTCATGTGATGAGAGGTGATAAATACGAAATACTACGCCTGATAATAGAGGGCAAGCTGCACGGGAAAAGATCAGTAGGAAGACGCCAGAACTCATGGCTAAAAGACTTAAGGAGATGGTTCGACCGCTCGTCTGCAGAAATCTTTCGTGCTGCAATCTCCAGAGCTACAATTGCCATTTGGATCGCCAACCTTCGGCGTTACCACTAAAGAAGGAAAAATGTGTCCCAGGATGTACAGATATGATCAGTAGCCAGCATCGCTTTCCAAATCAAAAAAATTAATTGGATATGTTTCACGGATGGTTGAAAGCCATTAAAAAATTCAAAATGTATGAGTTTCGCCCCAGAAAATGCACAAACATTTTCGTGTGTGTTCCCGACACTGTAGACAAGACGATGTAGTCGAAGTTGGTAAAAGGAATTTGTAAGCACGATAGAGGGCGTATTTTTGACGGATCAAATTCAAACTCGCTACAAAAATCGGTTGGACTAAAATCATGGACGAGTGCGTTAATGAGCCAAATCGGCTCATTAGAAACAAAATGGCGCCAAAAATTGAAAAAAAATCGCATTTCCTTTGTTTTTCATTTGACGCAAAAAAGTTACTGAGATTTTTCATAGACCTTAACACATTCAACAACTTTTGTACTTAACATTTTTCTCTAAAACGTAAATTAAAACATTTATTTAAGAAAATTCACAAATTTACCAGAATTTTTTTATATTTTTTTGTTTTGATGCCAAAATGTTATTTTATTTTGGATTTGGTGCCAAAAAGTTACTAAAATAAGTCTGTCCAATTGATCCTGTGCCATTGGGATTTTTTCATCTTTCTCTAGAAAATTTTTTTGTAAGAGCCAATTGTGATTTGAGTTTCGTGTAGAGAGAAAAGTCAGCTGGAACAATTTTAGTGTAATACAATGATTGCTTAATAGTTTTTTGAGAATTTTTTCAGAAATTTGGTCGCAGAGAGATGGTACATTATCTTGGTGTACAAACAATCATTTGAAATGGTACGAATTAATTCTTGAGACTCAGAAATTTTCATGGCTATCTCACAGACGACGATTTTCAGTCACCATTTTCTTTACATTAGCGATGTTAAGCTCAGCTGAAGACATTGGATGGCCTGCTAGAGCAAAAAAATATACATCTCAACCTTTTTAATGCACTATACAACTCAAGGCACGTGTTTTTATAGTCAATTCATCGTACGCTTACTTGTTCTGATGAAGTCGGATAACCGTAAGCCTTATATAACATTTTAGTCGCTTCCGCACATGAAATCCATTATAAATGCAAAATTTGAAACTCGTTCTATTTATATTCGTTATAAAAATTGTAAGACGCACTTAAGGTCAACAAAATGTGAATAAACTAAACTTCGAATGATTTGTGCCAACTTAGCGACAAAAATAATTTTTACAGTCCCTTTAAGCGGGTAAATGTTCAACACTACTAAAACCGTGCGAAATATTCTGAACAAAATCGATGCCATAACCTCAAAAACGGTTCGATATTTCTAATTCGAACTTCTGAGTATATATACAATGTTTTCGAAAAGCCTAGGCATTTATAGTTCAAGAGAAATCCGTCAAGACCTTAAAGCCACATGGTCAGAAGCGAACAAAACTTTCCAAGTTTAATTTTTGAGTCGAATGATATTACTACACTACAGAATTACTGGCCTTGGATGTTTGCGTGCCAAGTCCTAATAGTTAATGAAATTATTTTGAAAAGAGTTGTATCCATGCTAGATGTTTCGAGGTATCTTTAAAATCTTGTCGCATATATTACACATTTATTCGTGAAATTAAATAAGGCAAACAAACAAGTCAGAACAGTACATTATTTCAGCGCCATACCTATTCATTTTTCAATTCATTAGTTCACAAAGAATATGGGAAAACACACCTGCAGAATTCAAACCAATAGCCAAAGCAATTGTCAAACTATAGTTGCTTTTCCAACTCGTACAAAACAACTAAAAGTCATTAGAAGCGTCCCATTTCTTCTCAAAATAGAGCGTTGTGTCCCGCTAAACGGAATTAATACGGCAACAGAATGAATATTGCAACAGGCTAGAATGAACGAATGTTGAAAGATTCATTTCGCTTCCACATTCGCGTCTAGATATATACGGCATAACGATCGTTAGTAACCTTCATAACTATAACTATGTATAAATTACAGGTTGAATAATTTTGAGCCACAATTTAGTTATGCCAAATAAAAATATTTTTTGCAATATTTAGTACAAGTAAATATTAAGTTTTTTGGATTACTATTAGGCTGTTGTAAAACCGATGTTACACATGGTTCAATATCACCACATTTCAAACACGTCAAGTCTGCTGGTTACCCAAGTTTTCAGCTTTATGATTCGACATCATTCACTAATATGGTCAACATATATCACAGTGTACACCAGAGCTCTAGATTGTTTGTCATTCAGATAAAGTTTGGTATTGCTGGCAATCAAATCTACATAGAGTTAGAACCGAAACGATCCGAACAGAAATTGATATGAACCGATCAATAACTAAGGCAACTCGAGGAAGAAGCAGGTAACCTGGGTGAGTGAATGTCGAAAAAACGAAGTATACGTTAGTAACCAGGAGTCCAAGACCTGGAGTCGGGCAAAATATATCCGTTGATGAGTACAACTTCGGAATTTAAGTACATAGAAGCAGTAATTACCTTGAAAAGCATGGTTTTTAAGACCAAAGCGGTAAACATTGAGCATTTACAAGAACGAATTAAACTGGAAGGTAGTCTAATTTTCATCGACATTACAATTCTCTACTACTCTCCAGTTCCGAGTTATTTCCTGTCTTAATCGTCGTGGGACACCCTGTATAACATAAATTATTAATCTTGTATATACAATTAATTTACAGCCACCTGATTTCTGTATCCAAACACATTGTCGCCAACCATCAGCGCTGACGCAGGCCACATTTAAAAAGCAAATATTATGAGCAAACGAAAAACACCTGTCAAAAGGTAAATGTGTTCTGACACACTTTATGTACATACAACTTTGTATTAAAAGTAATAAAAATAATGATTTCTTTTATAGAATAACCGTTGCATGTTTACTATCTTCCGAATATTTCTCGACAAAAAAATAGTTACAAACATTTCAAGAACATACTGTGTGTTCTTACACTTTTTGTGTGTTGATTATAAATGTATCTACATTAAACGTATCAACCGATAATGAATTATATATCTATAGTTATAAAGAAGTAATTAATTGTATTCTCTCTAATAACTAATGTTAAGCAAGGTTTTATTTCTCCTTTTTCTAATATTGATTTACTCATTAGTGAGATTCTATCTTTCTAATAGAAACATGAATTCCAATGTCTTTCATCATTTTTACAGTCGCTTTTAATCTCGCCTACGTAAATTGCACAGTTTTGATTTTCAACCAATATTCGTTCCAAAAGTTTCATTTTTATTTCTGTGGTCTATTAAAATATTTTATCTGCAGCCCTTTACAAAAAGAGTAATTTTGTAATAGAATATTTTCATTGAAAATGTGATGTTCGTCATAAGTGAGAGAAATTCTCATAACATTAACTTTCGTCTATAGATAGTGACGAAAGTTACATTTTTCTATAACTGCTATGAGAAGTAGCGTATTTCTCATAGCTTACTAAATTTCAAAATCATATAATGCTCATATTGCGAGAAATACCATTTCTCAAGGCACTTTTCCCACACCATATATATTTTTATGAAAATCAACATTTTTCCGTGATGCCGTGCCTTTTTCTATATAACTATTCAGTTGTATTCTCCAAGTTTGTGCAGTTGTAGAAAAAGTATAGTGTGCGACATGTAAGGAAAAGTACCGTTTTCAACCCTTTCCACACCCACCCCTTTGTTAAGGAAAAGATCCATGCGTTGAATTTTTTACCCAGTATTTGTAATCACTTTTTCTACCTTTTCCTGTAGAGCATACCCTGTTCGGAATTATTTCCGAAAACAGCTATTTCTGGAAGTAGTTCTCCTGGCCTAATTTTCACCAAATTTGAAAATGTTCGGACGGTTTTTGACGAAATGAAAAATAAAAAACGAAAAAAACAGCTTTTTGTATTTGTCTCGGGAATTTTTAGGATATGTCAAAAAATGGTTTATATGACGGTTGTAGATCTACAACTTTTCAATTTAACTTTTTTCGATAAAACCTGTATTTACGAAGCAAATCGTGAAAAACCATCACCCCTTCGTTAAGGAAAAGATACATGCGTTGCATTTTTTATCCAGTATTTTTTTTTTTTTTTTTTTTTTTTTTTTATTTTACCGCATCAACCTCGAGAGTTATGAGCGGGGTTTCAAAAAAAACATACAATAGGTACCTTATAGTCAAAAAACATACAATAGGTACTTATATTTTATGATAAAAATTGGAGTCTTTCAGAAATTTGAGCACTTTTTCACAGTTTTCACTTAACGCGCGGTTCATGTTAGACGGAATGTTGTTAACTGTTCTTGTATCACTTAAATTTGTACAATCCAATAATATATGTTTTGTGGTTAGAGGCACATGACACGTAAAACACTGCTTTGGTGGTTCTTGATTTAACAAATGCTGGTGTGTGAGGGCTGAATGTCCTATTCTTAACCTGTTTAAAACAACCTGGTCTTTTCTGTTCTGTGGAAGAGGAAGTCTGGATTTTACTGATGGCATGATTTCTTTAAGAAGCGTATTGGTTTCTTCCCATCTTTTTTGCCAGATATCCCATACAAAATCTTTTATAACTGATTTGAAATCGGCAGCTGGAACTTTTTCAAAATATGGTAGATTTTTGTTGCCTATAGAGTGTCGTGCGATTTCGTCAACTTTTTCATTGGATGGTATGCCTACATGAGAAGGGACCCACAGGAACTCTATTTTAACGTGTGTCAGCTGAAGTCTGTGAAGTTCTTCTTTAATGTCTATGAGTATTTGGTGAGAAGGAAATAGTTGTTTTATTCCTTTGAGAGCACTGTAGGAGTCCGATATTATTAATATGTTTTTGTCTGGCTGTTTGTAGCTTCTCAAGGCTTCACGTATGGCGACTAGCTCTCCTGTGTATATTGAACAGTGAGGATTTAGCCTGATTGCATGATTATTTGTATCTTGTAAAAATGCCGATGCGATTCCATTTTCTGATTTAGATGCATCAGTAAAAATATGATCATAACCGGTGAAGTTGGAAATGAGATCATGGTATTTTAATTTGAAAATGTGGTCGCTGGTAGAGTGTTTGGGCTGATTTGCTAATGAGAAGTTGACTGCTGGTATTTGAATTGTCCAAGGTGGAGTTTCATGACACAATGGTAAAGACAGTTGAAATTGTTCAATATTGAAATCTGATCTCTTTAACCTTTCATAAAATGGTAAGTATTTTTTCTGGGTCTCTGGAATGGTATTTGTGTCATGAATTTTTGTTATAAAAGAAGGATTGTAGTTTTTTTGAGCTGAAACTCTAGATGCATAGCATAAAGATAAATATAGACGTCTTAGATATAAAGGTGGTTGTGATGTAATAACTTGGAGACTACTAACAGGACTTGTTCTAAAGGCTCCTGAAATTATTCTTAGGGAACTGGTCTGAATAACATCCAATTTGTGTAGAAGTGTGCTGCTGGCTGAGTTGTAGCAAATGCTCCCATAGTCAAGTTTACTTCTAATTATTGACTGATATATTTTGGTGTCGGCTCCCCAGGACTGGTTTGAAAGGATTTTAAGTATGTTTATTCTCGACTGGCATGTTTTAAGTAGGTTATTGATGTGCAGTGTCCATTTCAGCTGATAATCAAATGTAACTCCCAAAAATTTTACGCTTTCCAACTGTTCTAATTGTTTTCCATTCAGATGTAAATTAATGTTGGCCTCGCCTTTTTTCCTAAAAACTATAAAGTGAGTTTTTGTTGAGGAAAAGGTTAACCCCGTTGTGATTGACCATCTTTCTAATTTGTTAAGGTAGTTTTGCAAAATATTTTTGGATGAATCTAAGTCTTTACTTTTTGTGTAAATTAGTAGATCATCTGCGTAAAGACTGGCTTTTACTGGTAAATTGAATTGTTTTGCTAGACTGTTTATTGCAATTAAAAACAAAGTCGGGCTTAATATTGCGCCTTGTGGAAGGCCGTTTTGGATTATCTTTTTACTTGATAGTTTGCCATTTATTCTGACTTGTATAGTTCTGTTTGTAAGAAAATTTTTTATAAAAGCTAACATTTTGCCCTGAATACCTAGATCCCCCAGAGTGTTTACTATATAGTATCTCCAAGTAGTGTCAAAGGCTTTGTTAATGTCAAAGAATATTGCAACGAGGTGTTGGTTATGCATGAAAGCTTCATGAATTTCAGTTTCCAAAAGAACGATATTGTCTGTTGTTGATCTACCTTTTCTATAACCACTTTGTATTGAGCTAAAATAATTTAGTTTCTCTAAGTGCCATTTGAGTCGGTTATTTAAGATTTTCTCAAGTATTTTACATATGCTACATGTCAATGAAATAGGACGATACGATGTAGGAAGATTTTTTGGTTTGTTTTCTTTTAAGATTGGTATGATTATGGCTTCTCTCCATAAGGGAGGAAATTTTTGGGAGGAAAAAATCAGATTAAAAAGTTCGGTTAAAATTGATTTGGCCCTAGAAGGCAGTTTCTGCAGAAATATTGGAGGAATTTCATCGGGACCTGCTGCAGAGTTTTTTGTAGTCATGAGGCTTTCTTCAACTTCCTGTAATGATATGGGCACGTTTAGATAGCTGTCATCATCGCGTATTATAATGTCTACCAGTTCAGTTCTCGTTTTATGTTCATTAAAGGCTTTTGTGTAATTAGCGTCACTGCTATTTTGTTCGTAGGTTTCAGCTAAAACTTCTGTTATTTCTTGGTTGTCAGATATTATTTTATTGTTGTGGCTAAGGTTATTTATGTGTTTGATTGAACTTGATCCTTTTATTTTTCTAATTTTATCCCAAACCATACTAAGTGGTGTGGATGAGTTTATTGTTGATACGTACGAGATCCAACTTTGTTTTTTGTATTTCTTGATCAAGTATCTGGATTTAGCTCTGCATCTTTTGAAGTCGTTTAGATTCTCCGCTGATTTAAGTCTTTTATATTTGTTAAACGCATGTTTAGTGATTTTTATTGCTTCTGCTACCTCTGGATTCCACCACGGGACAGGACGCTTTTTGATTATTTTTGTTTTTCCTACTGCTTCAATAGCCGCTTTTGTAATGATTTCATTAAAGGACATAATGCTACTTGTTACGTTAGATGTTACTATGTAGTTTGACGTGTAGAGGTCTATCAAATCTGCATATTTATTCCAGTTTGCTGATTTTATTTTCCATATTTGTGGAGGTATTGCTTCAGGAATTATATCTGAAGTATGGTTTATAATTATAGGGAAGTGGTCGCTGTCATGCAGATCATCTAGAGTATCCCATGTTAGGGAAGATGATATTGATGGACTGCAGAGAGATAAATCTAAGGCTGACATGGTACCATTATAGGCGTTAAACCTCGTAGGTTTGCCGGAGTTCAACAGAGTTAAGTTGTTGTTATTAATAAAATTTAATAGAGAGTCCCCATTGCTGTCGGTGGATTGCGAACCCCAGGCAACATTGTGACAATTGAAATCCCCGAGTATAATCTTTGGAGCTGGAATTGATTCGATTATGTATTGAAGTTCGTTGAGTGACTGTTTGTCTGGATGAGGCAGATAAAAATTACAAATGTTTAACTTAACATGATGAATTACAGATACGGCTATGACCTCCAAATTGGTGTTGAGAGGAATGTGTGCGGCTTCAATAGAATTGTTGATTAGCATGGCAACTCCTCCACTAGCAATAGTTTGAACTGGTCTATTTTTACAAAAAATGGTGTAGTTTTTAATTTTAGGAAGCTTATTTCCTTTGAGGTGAGTTTCTTGCAGGCTAAGTATTAACGGTGACAATTCATTAATTAAGAGTTGTATGTTCGGTAGGTGGGTGTAAAAACCATTTAGGTTCCACTGAAGAATAAAATTTGAGTAAGCCATTACTTTATCTTGAAAAACCAGAGTGAGAAGAGATATCGCTTTCTTCGTCTGTTGATGTTAGGTCAGCTTCTTCCGTCAATTTTTTCTTAATCCTTGTTATATTATTTTTTACAGATGTGTTATCGATGTTTTTATGAACGAATGTAAGTAGATTTTTCAGATTGTGTAAGTCGTTGGTGTAATTTTTTGCTATGCTTGCAGCATGCTTAGACCCAGATGCATTTATTATAAAATCACATAATTCGGTAAAGTTCATAAAATTTGGTGGTTTGAAAGTAACTAGGAGATCTTTTATAGGTTCTAAAAGGTGAGTTAATTCTTCTGCGTTTTTCTTAGTTTTACATTTTTTTGAAGATTTCGGACGTCTAAAAGATTCTTCATCAGGTTTTTGGTTTTCTAAATCAGGTGAAGTAGAGATTTGACGTTTACAAGCTGCAGAAATCGTCTTAGTTTGTTCAGATTCGTTAGGAATGTCAAGTGATAAATTTGATTGCCTTTGCGATTGCTCTGGGGATTTGGTAATTTCAAGTGATGTGTTTGATGGCTTATCTAATGGATTAAAATCTGGCTCCATATCTAGATTTGTTATACTTATATGGTTGTTAGAGCATTCCCTTACGTTAGGAACCATGAGGTTATCTTGATTAGAAATGCAGCTTGAATGTGAATGTGCAAGAGTAGGGATATCTGTTGGTTTAACTTTATTTGTGGATACTGGAGATTTGGGAGTTGAGTCCAGTAATACCATATTTGGAAGTAATTTAGAGTGAGAACAATTATTTGCAGTGTGACCAGGTTGTTTACAAGTATAACAGACATTGTCTAAAGATAGGAATATTCGGTAAGATGTATTATCATAATTGAAGTCCAGAAATTCAGGTATTATGATTTGATCAGGAGGAGAGATGTAAATATGTCTACGAAAACTATAAATGTGTTTATATTCCGGATTTTGTGTGCCAATCTTAAGGAAATTCAATCGAGTTTCCAAATTCAGTCCCATATTAACAAGCTCAGCTTCAATGATGTTATGTGGTACGGAGGGACACACATTTGAAATAATCAATCGTATGTTTGGGTTTAGTAATCTTCGTGCTTGAAATACGTTGATGGTTAACTGTGATAATTCCATTATTAGTAGATACGAAGTCGTTAACAATTTTTTCATTGGTGAGGTAAATACATATTCTATTGTTAGAAATCCGAGAAGCGAACAAAATATTTTTTGGCGTAATTATATCTCCCACCGCATATATATATTCTTCCAATTTTGTATTGTCCAGTGCATTAAATACAATTGCTTGCTGTTTTTTGGGGAAGGTTGAATTGCTTTGGCTGGCTATATATGAATAAGGCAGTGATGATGTGCTTGCTATGTTCTGAACTCCCCCATTTGAAGTTCCTAACGGCGGATATTCATCCATTTTTAAGTAATGACATGGACCTGCCTGTTAAGTGCGGCCCTGTCTTCCTTTGGAATTACAGATAACCGATGGTAATTAGGTATGGAATGTATATATTTATGACTATGTGACGATACAAAAAGTTTTTGTTTTACCTTGTAAATGTTCTTGTTTGTTTTGGTTCACTTTGAAATATACACTAATTACTTTTTAACTACTAATTAAATCGTTTCGGAGCGCACAACTGTTCTGTACAAAGGTTCGACACCGAATCCCTATCCAGTATTTGTAATCACTATTTCTACCTTTTCCCGTTAAGCATACCCTGTTCGGAATTTTTTCCTCAAAAAATATTAGTTCGCTTGGCCTATATCCTGTAGAAACTGTGTCGGATTTCACCCCCATGCCGTTTTAAACAAGTAACGTCTCCCCCGCAATCTGACAACACAGTTGCTATGGTCCTCCTCAAGCAATGAGGCGGTATATTCCTTCAAATTGGATATCTTGAAGTATAACGCCACTTCCTTTGCCATACTTCCAATCTTATGGATTCCCACAATGTGTCAGGTACACTTACCATTGACACATTTTATAAAATGTTACAAGAGAATGAAGCAAATTTTTACAATTCTTCTTTGAATGAATTTTGAGCTCTACTTACATCTCTGTGAGGTTGTAAGGATGTAAATTGGGCTCAAAATTCATTCAAATAAGTATTGTAATATTTGCTTCGTTCACTTGTAGCTCCCCTGAAGATGAATATAATAAATAATATTCGAAAGCTTGGAAAATTATCACAGAGTTTTCTTAACCTTTTGGTGCTGTCCCCAAAAAAAGTGTGATAAGTTTTAGCATTGTGTCAAGATTCAAGAAGATTTTATCCTAACTAGTCAGCAACGACTACCCTTCTACTATATATACATAACCATCTCCAGCTTCAGTAAATGATCTGTTTTTATTGATTTTGCTATCCGGACTCCTGACATAAATTAATGAACCGTGATCACTAACATACCCCAACCCCATGTGTATTAATTCGTCACATCTGCACCCCAGCCTCAGCTACACCAAATAACAGAACAACCTATAAGTATATAGAAATTAATAAATTTTGTGTCGATAATAATCCAGTTTTGCTTACTTTGATCCCCAAATAATTTTCATCCGGAGCTTTCAATTAAAAAGTTAACAAATTGGCCATTTGTTAAAACTTCTGACTTTTTTATCTGATTTGCATCAATGATCTGATCATTGAGTAGTGAACATCTTTTAACTCAATAAAATACCCCAATAAAACATTTTCCAAGTACTTTTTTATACCTTCTCGTTCACAGTAATTTAAAAATCTCTGATAAGAAGCTTCGTACACGCCTGTGGATTTTGTCGTTAATAATTATTGTTGTAATGCTGTTTTGTTTTTGCTGCTGTTGCAGCTCTTGGTGGCGTAAATGGTAGATACGCACTACCGTATATTCAAAGATTTAAACACACTTGGCAAAAAAATGATTAATGTCATTTAAGTTTAAATGACATTGTTATTTACTATCACCATAGATTCAAATCAAATCCTGTTATATTATCACTGATCTTTGCAGGTAAATTTATCATTACCATTAAACTGTAATACTCACAAATTTATCGAAATAGTTATAAATCGTTTGAAAATAAAATATTGTATTTCATTCGGAGTATAAGTTACTTTATGTGACTTGAATGGATTTAACTAGCCTCGCTTCTCTTCGCTTTTAAACTTACATATTCAGTCACATAAAGTATAACTTATACTCCTAATAAAATAAATCTCTATTATGTGGATCTATTTTCTTCTAATATACATTTCGTTGTTATATTTTTGTTTTGTGCTAGTATTATAGATCAAAAGCAATTGTTGTTTAATATTTTTGTCTCTCTCTATCTCACTCTTTCTCTAGCACTTTGTTTATTGAGTTGTGGAAGATTTTTTCGAAGAAAAATATTGAGCTATTTAGTAATTCGCTTTGAGACTATGAAATACTGAAAATTTCATGATGAACTCACAAGAGAGAGTTTCTGGTCTATTTTTAAAGATTATTTTGCTCTTACCACACAAACTAATATATCATAATCAATGTTCGGTTTAGCAGTTGAAGTCAAACCTGTCTAACTACGTTAAAGATCTTGCTTTATTCAGCGTCTTCCCTGACCAGAGGCACTCTGCTAGGTATTATGTATGACAGCAAAGGTTGTGAGATGTTTTCCGAGTAGTTGCGACGTTGCTGTATAACCCGCACAGTAGCGGAACTTACGGGCGTAATGACAATAACAAGAAAACAAGCATATAAAGAAGTTAATATTAGTTCATAAAACGATTTATGTTAACCGTAGCGATGGTTGTCGGAGCAACATTCAAGTTACGCGAAATTAAAAGTTTATACAATTGTATGTTTTGCCAACTTTATTAGATTGGAAATACAAAGTGTTTAGATTAAATTATATTTATATTAGAAATACAAAGTGTGCCTCTTTTTTTTGAAAAGTACAATTTATGAATGTAACGCTTTTGCGCCTTCCAAAATCCTTATATACTACATTGGGATTCTGAGTTCCTGAGTTCCTATCTCCTCTGTGAACGTTCTTTCAGTAACGGTTTTACCTCATTACAGCACTACGCATACCAAGCGGGTTAGTTTGTTTACATTCTGGATCAGTTGTAGACTGTCTTAGGTTCGTCTCCATCACTTTGAGACCTTATTAGTACCCTAATTATGCTGCCGTTGCCATCTCTCACTGGCTATGAGCCTAATGATCCCTATCTCCTCTTAAGAGGATAGTCCCTCGAGGGAGTAATTAATGTGAATAATGAAAATTATAGAATATAGAAACACATCTTAAAATTAGTTAAACATTTTAAACAGTAGATGAGGAGTTGTCGAAAGTAATCTGGTAGTAATATTAGTAATCGTAGAGCAAGCATTCAATAATGACATGGATTGTTTAAAGTTTAAAATTAAAATTGTTTCATCTCACCGGTCGCTCGCCTAATTATGTACTATAGCTAACATATTAATTCTGATATTGAACGAGACGCGGTAACTTTCTTCCAGAAAATTAAATGTCTGTATCTACCAAATATGGTTGTTATGTTATATCATACGTGAAAATAATTATGTATGTAGTTTATAGTGTCCCAGTCTTAAATAGAAATTGTAGCAGAACGATCAGTACTAGGTTTGCAACTCTATCTCTACAGTACCACATTCATGTCGGGGCCCCGCCCACCGTCTGAGACTCCGCTATTACTTGCAGGATGGCGCCACTCGAACCGCCTTAAGCAACACCGGTAGTGAAGTAGTCTCGTTCTATACATAGTAGTATGGTCAAATGATGAAAAAGAACCAACACGTATTACATGTTGTTTAACTCCGTTTAGTTTATTTTAGTTTGTTTAACCCTTTCGCTGCGGATCAGCATAGTGAGCAACTCGTCGGCAGCGTTGCCAGAGCTGGTACAATTGTATCAATTTGGTACATTTTCACACTTCTTGTACAAAAATACAATTTCACTATTTTTGGTACATTTTTGACCAATTACATTTTCAGATATTTCAGATGATACAATACTTACCCGAAATATTTTTTGTAATAACAGGATTTTTATACTTAAATAAATAAAAAACCGTAAATCATTCACCGGTGTTCGGAAAAGTTCCCAGAACTTTTAGACAACGTTCGGCAGTCAGGTGTCATGTTTCCGCGCGAACGAATATTTATGTTGGTTTTAATTTTTCAGTACAAAATACTAAATTCTGGTACATTTTCCAATAATATTTGGTACATTTTAATAAATGACACTGGCAACACTGCTCGTCGGCAGCTGCACCTGTTTTTTCAATAAAAATAGATTTTTAATTTTTCAATATTTGCAAACGTTTCTAATAGTAATATTATTTTTAGATTTTTTTCCTCGACATCGGACATACATGCGTGCCAGCAGCACCCAGCACACAATTTGTTACCAAGACCAAGTGCTTGATTTTTCTTGTAAAAAATAACAAATAAATCAAAATATACATATTTATTTTTGATGAAACAGAAAATAAAATCGGAAATGAAGAAGAAACTAAACATCGTATTTTAATAAAAGCCGTGAATGTCTAAAAAAATATAAAAAAAACAAAAAACGTGTAATTCTATATGAAACAAACGAGAACAACTTTCACGAAAAAATAGTCATAAAATTTGTGAGTATTTTTCACGCGGCATGAAAAACAGGAAAACCCCCAACACAAAGACCAGGCTCTCCAGGACATGTAGTGCAGTGATACAGTGTGATCCGACGTTTATTACCTTGGGATCAAACCCGACATCTTTTTCTGTTTGTCCGTCCTTGCTGATTTTTGGAAATAATTTTTGATATCTTGTGTTCTACCTCTCTAATTCTGGGGTTTTTGTTTCCGTTATGTTCAGCAACCTCTCCAATATTGCAATCCTATAGTCATAAAAAGACATTTTTCGCCCAGAATACTTATTATATATAAAAAAGGAGTTCAGTAACATGAGATGAATTATATGGATCCCCAACTTCTTAAACCACCTCAGCGTTTTTCGGTCACAAGGATAATATGCTGTTATTTGATCCTGATGATCAATTCCTCCCATAAATTTATTATAGTAAAATATTGGAGCCGGTTTTTCTCTGACGTTGTAACCTATCGGTGTACTCAACCATGCTGTTCTCGTGTTCATTGGAAATAAATAAGACATCTCGTTTATCCTTCCACTTCCCAATGATGACATTATTGGAGAACTGCCCAATAGTCTCGCCCTTTTTCAGTTTTTCACCAACAACAGAAATTGGATTGTTCTTTCTTTTCGCATTTAGTGTACCCGTACAATAGGTATTTCGCAAAGACAGGGCATTTGCAAGTTCAAAATAATCTAAATACACCGAGTGTCCAGAATCCAAATAGTTTTATAGTTTTTCAAAAGTTCAAGTACGACTTTAGTAGTATGTCTTTTTCCACCTACAGTACTATCCTTAGCCCCAGTGTACACCAACGTTTTTAGTACAACACCATAAGGCCCAGTCAACATGTATAATTTTATTCCATATCGATGCTTTTTATTCTATATGTACTGGCGAAAACTAAGCGCCCCTTCCATAACACCATAGATTCATCTAAAGAGAGTTGCTTCTGTGGATAATAAATGGAAGTCATTTTTTCATTGAAAAAATTTAGGAGACGATTTATCTTGTGTAGACGATCTGGATTTCCCGCTGGCATATTTTCTGCAAAATGTTTATGTTTCGAGAAACACTGTAAGTTGAACAATGGATGACTCTTCTAATAGTGTTGAAGTCGATTTAGGCGAATTGTTCCCGTATGAATGACCAAAGCCAAAAAAGTTAACATTTCTTCAGATGTTACGGGTTTCCATTTAGTAATGCGGGATTTTTCGAAGACCCCTGAAGATAAAAACATTTGTTCGGCATAATTATTGGTCTCCCTTACAATGAGATATAAAATATCATCATCAAAGATTGCCCTAAAATAGTCAATCAGATCAATGTTCCCGGGAATAGATTGCAACAATTCGTTTCTTTTCGATAATGGGAAGTTTTTCATTTCTTCTGGGTCGTCCGACCACGTCGGAACGGCATCATTACTTGCAGTACCAGGGACAGGCAATTGTGCTGGTAAGTTTATAATATCTATAAAACAATTTCTGATAAGTATAGAAAGCCCAAAACACGAAAGGACTATTATCCGGATTCGGATCCTGAATGATCGGATTCATAATCATGCTCATCGTCATATGGTAAATTATACTCCAAAGCCGTGTCCGATTTTTCTAACAATTGTTGACTGTTGACAGTTTATTCCACAATAAACTAGGTTCTTCACTGGTCATCGAACGTCCTGTATCATATCATATAAGCGACTTCTTCAGGAGAAGAAAGAAATGTCTGGTTAAGAAAGCTGTCGGAAACAAAATTTATTTTTCTCGGAATTCCTTTGAAGGAAACAACTTTTTGTACTATTGTGCAAAGTTTATTGAATTTAATTTGCAGAGCGCTTTCGGCGAAATGCCCTTCAGTGATGTCACTACAAAGATTTTTAATTGTGAAAATTGATGATTATGTGTAAAAGTTATACCTACTTGTCAATTTATAAGACTAGGGTGTCCAAACATTGTACACTGTTTGATAAACAAACAACGTTGTTTTCACATTTAAAATAGTTTAAAATTGTTAAATGATAAAATTGGTTTTAAAATTACTAATATTAAACTACATATTTTTCCATTTTGACAAGTCGCTTCCAAAAAAAAACAAATAAACTTTCGAATAAAACTCAATGTTTTTGATTGACATGACGTTCCATCAAGTGGGTTCCGAATTGTCGGAACATGGACAAACATCGTTGGTGTAATTCTGTCAACCGAATGTTGAGTTCGTCATCCTAACCGACTGTACATCCACCATCTACTAAAAATAGTAATTCTGAAGAAAGACTAGATATCCATCCATTGAGGGTAGCGACCGCTCACATTGAAATGTTAAACATGATTGAAGAATAAAATTTGATAATTGAATGTGATATAAAAAATTATTTTTATGAGTGAATTTAGTTGAGGTTAAAAGGTTTGAGTTCGTTGCCCTGATCGGCTGGACATCCTCCATCTACCAAAAATAATAAATCTGGAGATAGACTTGATATCCATCCGATAAGGGAGACGATACTGAAATATGAAATGTGATTGAAAATTAAAAGGTTAAAAAATTTCCTTCTATGAAAGAAAATTTGGAAGTTTAATTTAGATATGATTTTAGAGTTCGTCGATCCAACCAACTAACTAACTGGCCATCTGCCGTCTATCAAAGATAACAAATTTGGAGAATACAATAAATATCAAATTGTTGCGATTAAATAAATGGGATTCGGAAAAAAACTACTAAAAGAACTAGTAAAACTACTAAACATATTGTCATCATTGAAGGCCTTGTAAAAGGATGTGTAGTGGTGTATAGTTTCTATTTAAATTTACTTGTGTATTGAGGCAATTGTTATTTCTGTTGATATCAGCTGTTATTTCGATATCCTCATAAAAATACAATATATTGAAATTTCTTGTGTTCAAATTTTTAAGAAGTGTTGAGTTAGTTTCAGGATCAAATAGATGATTATTGAATTTAATATGGAAGCCGAATGCTGATGTATCTGGACGCTTTATATATTCCTTTATACGTACCTCCAAAGCTCTACAAGTCCTTCTCACATATGATGCTTCACAATCACCACACCTCAGCACATAAATGCCATTTTTGGAAAAAAAATTGAGATTATCTTTAGAGTTAACTAATTTATTATATAAAGAATTTGAAGTTTCATATGATATCTTTACATTGTTAGAAATGATTCTGAAAATATTGGTTAATTGATGAGACAGGTAAGGGTTTATGAACGGCATTGATAGATATGAAATATTACTGTTTGTGATAGATGGATAGGCTAATTGTTGGTTTCTTTTCCTGACTATTATTTGCAGAAGATTGTCTATAATAGAGTGATGATATCTATTGTTAACAGCAATTTGTGTAATTGTGTGAAGTTCGTTGTTATATTCTGTCGTATCTAAAGGTATATTTAAGAGTCTGTGAATGTAACAATTGAAAGAAGAGGGTGGTTTGAATTGGCATGTATAGCGTGGTCTGTTTGAGTAGGCTTCCTGTAAATCCCAAAGCCGCACCTGCGTATATAGAGGTCGATGAAGCTGATATATCCATCCATTTCAATTTCTAAGGTGAATGTTATTGATGCTGTAATGAATGAGACCTGTCACCAGTGTAACAATCTTGTCCCGTAGTGTTTTGATTTGCAGCGTGCTGTCACCAGTGCCAGAGGGCGCAATAGAGCCAGGTATCCCCTGTGGGTAATCTCGGGTGAGGTGGTTACCTGGCATGAGCGGAAGGGTATTTCGTGGGGCCTCTTGGGCTTATACGATGTGCCAAGCCTGAGTCCGAAGGCAGGTCGTGTCGACCAGTTCAATCCAGCTAGTTCGAGGGGAGGGGTTTGTTGGTAAAGGAAACAGTCTGGGTGGATAATATGTACATATATATTACAATAAAACTAAATAAACAATACAATAACTTAACCCTGATTATGACATAAATAGGCGGTTTCCTCAAATAAATATCTCTGTATAACATATTAGAAAATAACAGGTTTAGAATAAAACGTATTTCATGGTCTGAAAATAGTTTTCCCTGATTATGACATAAAATAGACGGTATTCGAAAATAAATATCTCTGTATAATATATTAGAAAATAACCCAGATAGCTTCCTTGAATAAAATCTATGTTCACAAAAAAAATAAACAAGTTATAAATCGTACTATTTACTAAATCTGGTAGTATGGGGCTCAAGTCTCAGTAGTGCATGAATATGATCAGAATGGATCGTCTGGCATCAAAATTAAATCAATATCAATGTGCTTTTTGGTTAAAAAATAAGAAAATGACGGGTTCAAAAACTTACGGTTTGAAATATCACAATCACAAAAACAAATCACTGTTTACACACGGGCCGTCTTAAAAGGGAAATTCCAGGCCACACGTTGCCCGTTAACTCCTTGAGTTATTTCTCTGCCCTCTTGTCCAAATTTTCTTCTATTTATTTCTAAAGATTTGGGACGAGGTTTGTTATTGAAAACATCAACTGTAGCTGTGTTTATTTAATTACACTCACTTGCCCTTGTTTTATATTTTATTATTTTCGTAATTGAAGGTTAATTTCATTTAATTTTTCTATGCTAAGTGGCAATATTTGTCTGTATTTTTTTGATAATCAAAACATCGGCGTGTTTTTGATTCAATTATTGTTGTCGACCTTGTGGATTGTGTAAATTATTTGTTTAATTTTTTCTGCTCTAGGTCGTTTTTTATTTTTATATTAATTGAATTCGACTTATTTGATTTAAAGAAAATTAGGGGTGTCCCCCTAAGGATCCTTGCCATATTTCGTGCTTATTACAATGTTATTTAAAATGTATTGAGCTGTAAATTTGAATTAAAATTAAATTTACTACTATGTACCTAATTTAAGATTATTGTAACAAACGACATAACTTACTATCTGTCAAAGGCTGTTGACAATGAGTAGATGGCATATCTGCTTATTCAGATCCATTGTCAACATGAAGGTAATTGACAAATCTGTGTTAAATTTTAATTAAATGAGCTTCAACTTCCCTCGACCTTAAATAGAGTACTATATATAAATTGACCTCAGGTATAATGGGACAGTTTGTTACTCTGGCAGATGTATTGTAATTTAATTGCTTTCAGAAACTATTGTGTCCCAGCTGGGACGTTCATGTATATCGTACGGACCTTACGTAAAATAAAGCTTTAAATTTCGATTTAACTTCGGGAATGAACACAAACTGTTTTCTATAATTGTTGTTTTTCCCAAATTCCTCTTACAAAATGGCGTTGCGAAACGATCTACGTAAAAGTTAATGTATTTTACTGTTTCTAATTCTGTAAAATCGTTCGGCAGTTGTATATTTTGTTGTTGTAATGGATAATAAATGTTTTACGTACACATAGTTGTCTCCATTTATATAAGAGAGTAACGATATTCGTATCTTTATTTTGTTAGCTACAGATATGAGGTTTAGTCGATAATAATGCTTTGGGCATTTTGTTTATACACTAGTAAGTAGTAATATGCCCAGGAGGGGAGTTATAAGATATCTAAAATTCTAGAGTTGAATAAGAGAATAAGAATTTTGAGGTAACGGAAAAAAACCATTATTTGTTAAAAAATCAGTAAACTGTGATTATTCATATTTAAAATGTATATAATAAAATGTATTTATTTTTAAACGTTTATTACTTCGTAGACATTTCCATTATAATTACAGTATTCGTATAATGAGCTCGTTACATTTGTATAGTCTACATTTTGAATCCTTTCAACGGTGTATATGTAAATAAAAAAGGTGAAAGGAGAATTTGTATAGAAAAAAATACTTTACATCGCCGTTTCAAATGCGGGAATATGAATAAACAGACTTAAAAGGTTTTCAAATTGAAAACAAGATACGTGCATTAGACGTAAAATACGGCAAGTGGAACAAAATCGGCAGGAGTATACGATTTTACTATAAAAGTAAAATTTATTTAGTTTACTTTGATACAAAAATTATGTCGTAATGTTAAATGGAAGCTTTTCACATAATTACGAAAAATGTATGTAAGCATTTATCTGCAAATTCACTTTATTTATTTAAGTTGAAAAACACATGAACTACTCGTTTAATAACGGAACACTTATACAAATTTATAGTAAAAACAACTTTAAGCGTTGAAAATAGATCACAAAGGAAGTAAACATATTTTTTAGACAATTATTTTTTATTGTCAGTAAAGACCGCAAACAATTTAACCATCGACACCAATCAACAAAATCAGGCTTGTTATAGCGTATTGTCCTAATGAAAGAAGCTCTGGTAGACCAATAACTCTTAAGGTACAATTTCACGTGACGCTCGAAGCTCAAATTTTGACGCTCAAACCGGTGGTCACATGACTAAATATGCAGTTTTAGCCAGTGCTGCCAGATGGTTTTTTGCTTGAGCGGTAGATGGCACCATTAAAAAAAGGTAGAAAGCGGTAGATTGTTCATAATTCAAATTTTCATCAGAATTCGAAAAGAATAGCGTAAAAACTTGCGATAAATAAAAACATAACATACAAAAATCATTTATTTTCAAAATAAAACAACAAAAAAATTCTTACAAAATAAAAAGGTAATTCTAATAAATAGGAACAGAATCTGAACTACTACTAAGATTTATGTTCTCTTTTTTTTTATTGAAATATTGAAACAAGCATCTCCTGATAAATAAGATTTGGTATGTAATAATCCACTAATAGAAGATGTAGATAAAGAGTTCCTCTGCTTTGTTTTTAAAGGATTAACTTGGGAAAATATTCTTTCCACATTTGTGGATAAATGAGGAAGAGATAGAAGGGCACCCACAAGTTTTCCTAAATTGGGAAAAGATAGTTTAATATTACATGTCTTATTATTTATTGTTTTTTTCCAAAAAGACTCAAAATAATGTAGACATTATTAAATTCAAAGTTTCTCAGCATCCGCCATTCATTATCCAATTCTACCAAAATATTTTTGGTTATTTGAGGGAAATGTTATGCTAGTGGTCCAGTAGATTCATGAATTCCCTAATTACCTGTTCTGGATCGATTATAGCTAGTTGCTTCAAAAGTTCGTCATCAAAATTAAATATCATATTTATTTGTTTAACGCTTTCAATATAGAATTCTAAACATCTTGTTCTTATTAGAAGTAATTGTTCATCAGTTAATTTATGACTTAATAGATAGTTTGTCAGTTTTGCTCCCAGATAGATGTTTTCAAGAGGTTCATTATTTTGGAGGTTATTGAAGTCAATATTCATTATAGATATATTTTTAATTACATCTCGTACAATAAAAAAGTCTAGAAATGTTTTGTAAAGCATGCTCATACTGTTATGCAGTTTATGGATTCGAGGCGACGTTGATTCCATTTCCTTGTTCATGTTATTAAAAAGAACAGGTAAAAGGGAAAAGTAAGAGGTTCCCTTAATTTTTGAAGTATTCCATCTGTAACCAAAAATCTATCGTTCACCGCACAATCTGTGAAAAATAAAATTACAGCATTATACTGCTCAATCAGTCGTTGAACCACCATATGTAGTGGCAACCATCTTGTCTGACATGGGTATAAAATTTTATGCACTTTTGTTTGAGCAAATATTTGAAATTCTTTAAAAGTTTCAATGCGTTTTGGGCTGTTAGAAGAATAATTAAATACTTCACGTGCGAGATCTTCAATGCCTTTTGGTAATTTGGCGCAGGCGTAGATGCACATAGTGCAAAACTATGACATATACATTTGAATACGTGGAGATGTGGAATATCATGCTGTAAATGTATTACCAGAGAATTATGTTTTCCAAACATAACATTGGCTCCATCAGAAGCAAAACCAATCATGTTGGTTTTGTACGGTATTTCATATTGTTGGAAGTACTTCACTATAGTCTCATAAAGATCAACAGCTTTGGCATATTTCATTGGTATAAAGGCCAAACATGGATCATTCACCCTAAAAAAGAAATTTTTTAATAGCACATACAATACAATGCATTCAATTAGATACCAACCTGCCGTTATAAAAATATCTCACCACAAGTGAGAGGTGTTTTGTGCATCCCCTGTCCGTATATTCATCCACTATTAGTGAAAAATCTGTCTTTTTCAAAATTTCGCAGACGTTAATCAAATGTTTTTGTCCAATAACATTTTTTATTATTGCAGTGGTTTTTGTTCTTTTGCATTTAATATTATCAGCTATATCAGTATGAATTTTAGAAATTCTAATAATCAATTGTGGCAAATGTTCAGTAACAGTAAATGACAAATTATGTTCCGCTACAAAAGCTCCTAACATTATATCTGCCTTTTTTAGCACTTAGTTTCATTTGTTTCATCTGAGGTGCAGACAATTTTTTATGACTGTCTCTAGCCAGGTGCCTTCTCAATTGCAATTTTCCAGACTTTTGGTTAATATATTTATCAAATACTTTACAATATGCTTTGTAAACATTTTTATGATTTGGAGCTAGTCAATCGCATCCCTTTCCCATTCAACATTGTATTTTGGATCGTACTTTTTTCTTTTGGGCTGGAGCATGCGAGTCGAACTTGTACTTTCCTTGTCAGTTGCTTCGTCTGAAGTAGATGTTGGACTTAAAATAAAAGCAGTAATGAAGGTATATCTTATAAAACTAAAAATGTTCTAACCACATTTCAAATTATGCTAAATAAAAACGATCAAGAACACACAAAAACTTCTCACGCTTAAGCACTGCTATATGAATGTTAAAAGAGGTGAAATGTGTATTGTGTAATCTGTAAAGCGGTAAAGTCCGCATGTTACGCGCCATCTAGGAAGATATATTTTTAATAGTGAACATTCCGAATCAGAAGTTACAGTTCTCATTTCAACAGACGTATTACGAATATATTGTACATATTAATTTGGTTAGTCTATGAATTGAACGATATTCAAAAAATTACAATAAAAAGACGGTAGAGTATAGTGGCTAAGCGGGAGAGCGGTATTTCATCGGAGAAAACGGTAGATCTACCGTTTAAACGGTAGGTCTGGCAGCACTGGTTCTAGCTTCGCTTTAGGAAGTTCGTTTTAAACCAACTTTCAGCGTCGATTTTCAGCTTGAACCAGTGTGCCCAGGCGAAAAATATTTACATCCTCATCCATCTTATCAAAACCGTGCCAACCGTGATTTAAAAGTTCCCAACACATTAAATTAAATGTAACAAAATTTGTACAAATAAACATTTTATTATAAAATGTATAAAATTATATAAAATCAAGATACAATTTTTTTAATGCACATAACAACTTCAAACACACAGTCTTCTATATCTCATCACAAATAAACAGAATATAACTTGGTACCTTACTTAATAAAAAGTAAGCAAATTTACTAGGTTCTCACTTTCTACCAATAAAATTTAAAATCCCTAATAATTTCGTCACTACGTTAAAAAATCCCCAATTTGAGGAAAAATCGAAACCTTTGGCAACAGTGGTTTGAACTGTGTTACTCCATAGACAAATCGAATAAGTATCATTTGCTCTATGGTTTATTAATGTGTTAACAATGAGTATATAAATATTGAGTAAAATGAATGAAGAATTGGAATCTATGATTTATATTGAGTCTTTACACTTGTGCTAAATATTGTATATTCCGATTATACCATTAAGTATATTTTTGATGATATTCGGCAACATATTTTCCATATCGATCTTTATTTGACATTTTTACACTTGCTTATCAATATAATTATTAACAGGAACAATTAAATTTAGGTTTTATATATATTTTATTTGCAAGTCGCTCCAATTTTGACGCTGGAATACCTTTTTCATGGAAGC
Source organism: Galeruca laticollis (assembly GCA_963921935.1). Classification (NCBI taxonomy): domain Eukaryota; kingdom Metazoa; phylum Arthropoda; class Insecta; order Coleoptera; family Chrysomelidae; genus Galeruca; species Galeruca laticollis. Next base: position 84,167,735 of record OY998175.1, on the reverse strand, counting down.
TACAAATTTGAGCGTTCTATTTAGACATGTGACAGCTTTTGAAGCACATTTTAGAGCTTCCAGCGTCACGTGAAAATGTACCTTGAGAATAAATGAAATTTGAATAATGAATTGAGCTTGGACAACGGCTGACTCAACCAAGATATGCAGGCAAGGGTTGTGTATTGCGGCAATTTTATTCAGATAATACGCGAGATTAGTGTGACGTCACAGTTTGAAACTGTATCCAAACAAAAATTGTTGTCATAGGAATTTACATTTGAGTGTAGATTTTTTATTAATTAAGCGTTTCATACGTGTGTTTGAAAGGAATAAATTTTTGAAAAGTGAGTAATAAATAATAGTTTTGATAATGTAAGTTATCCCGCAATCCGTATTTTTGATTTTAAAAGCTATATTTGAGGTTATATTTTACTGGATTATTTGATTAATGTGAAAATATAAGATAAATAATAGTGATTGTTTGTTCTAGTGTCATCTAAACATGTTTCAACATTCTCTTGAAACCTTTTTTAATGATAATATGGGTTTGTTAGTGAAAAATGCTTAATTGAAGTGAAGTGTCCTTTCAAGAGACAGGAATTGAATAATTCATTTTGATGAAAATATATTAGTGATAATTGAAAAATATAACTATTATCACCAGATACAAGGTTCATTACATATTGCATGAGAGGACATGCGCTATTTAATATTATGAATACCAAGTGACATTTTGTGGGAATTGCTCGACATCAAGAATGGAAGAAAAATTTACATGTTTTAATAACATTCTAACTTTACAAATTTATACTATATATATCTATATTAACATAATAAAATGTTTTCATAATTATAGATTTTGATTTGTTTTGTACTAAGAAAATTAAATTGAGGAAACGTTGCAAATTTACATGATAGAAAATATACTCAGAACATCATGTCACAACTTTGCCTCAATCAAATCATATTTGTACGAGGTTCAGAGTTTCTGTTGGTTGCTTTCAAATTTTATTTGATTTGTAGGCTCTTTTTTCAACTACATGTGTAAACATATTCAATTTTACCTAAAAACAAATAATATAAACAAAAACTTTTCCTAATTTCTTTATTACTCAGAGAAATATTTACTGGTAATACAATGGTTTACAGTTAATAGAAAGAGGAAAGTAAGGTACAATATGGAATTTCAATTTAAAATAGCAAACGTTTAAAGAATCATACAAAGCAACTTATAAAAAATGTAAAGCGAAAGATGTGTAATGACAAATAATAATGTATATGTTATAGGGAGATCAATATATACAGTACAAAATCAAACATACAATGAACACCTACAAGTTTGCTTCTACCTTGTTTGCAAAGATTGATCATGTACAAAAAAATAGTTGGCTAATTTTTTTTTCTATGTCCATAAAATGACAGCTACACAAAAAGCTCCGGGATCTGGTTCTATTGTTCTACGAATATTGTATAAACACACAAAATAAAATGTTATATTTATCATTAACCAAACCTAACCTAACCTTGTCAGCTTCATTAATTTGCTTCTTACTTTTGGATCCTTTGGAAATCTATAAAACTTACAGTTCTCTCTGACATTATAATGCTTACAGCCTGGTGGCCAAGACAGTACCATTATTCTTTATGTGCAGAAACCTAAAATTAGATAATACAGTTAGAAAAATAATTATTTCATAAGTTTATAATAGCATATGTTTAGGTTAGATAACTCTTATTAAAATTATATTGTTATACATACCTATTTTGGCTGGAATCGAATATATCTCTTTGTAAAAGTCTTAGTGTATATCTAAATGCCTAAATCAGCAGTTATATTCAAAATATAAAGGAATAATCTCTGGTCCAAAATCACACCAATGGTATCTAAATGGCTATAAATGTTTGTTTGGATACAAAATTGACATAACCTAAGATTATGACGTCACCACTAATAGCCCGTATTTGCGGTCTTGATTTCGAGAGATACAATTTGAGCACACTATTTAACCAGAAATGGTAATGTTGAGTGTTGATCTTTTGTAATATTAACGATGTTATCTGAAGCCTATCGAACTATTTTGCACCACTCTGATGGCTATCAATTACATATATATGTCTTATAAACCGCCAATCAACTTTTTTGATCTTTTTTTGTTTTACTGATATACTATAGGAAATAAAGCCAGCTGATTTTGCGAAAAGTTTGAAGTTCTGCAGGAAAATCCGTGCATTAAGAAGACCCAGACACTTCCTGGATACTTTGATAATGTCCAACGAAGCAAGTAACCATCTTAATGGCAAGGTGAATAAACATAATTGCCGCATTTGGGCATTGGAAAATCAAAGAAGCATCCATGAATATGTTAACATGTTAGGGACTCTACAAAAGTGACCGTTTGGTGTGCCATGTCAAAACACAAAATTTATTGTCCATTATTTTTCAGCAATCCAATTGTAAACTTTCTGACGTACTTAGACGTGTTGGAAAACTTTTCTACCCACAACTGGATCAGGACAATTTACTGAATATATCATATTTTCAACAAGATAGAGCTAACCCCACTATATGCAGCAATCACTACAGACCATACTATGGTCACCACAATTTCCTGACTTAACAGTACTTGACTTTTTTATGGGGTTACGTCAAAAGTCGTTGCTATAATACAGTGCCCCAAAATCTCTATCAACTCAAAGAAAATATCCGTAACGCGATAGAAAGTATTCCCGTCGATATCTTGAGTCGCAGTTTTGATACTTCACAAAAAGGACGAATGTATGTATTCAAAACAATGGAGGACATTTTGAACAGTGGCTATAGTTAGTCATATTCGCATTATTATTTTTTTAGTGTTGTACAAAATAAACTTATCATAAATTGCATGTTTTATACTCAATGTTATACGGTAATAAGCATTTCAGGTTAACATCATTATATACAGTAGTTGTTTCAAAGAGTTATAACTTTGACAGTATTTAAGAAAACATAACTTGTTATACTTTGTTTGAAAAGGAGGAAAAGACCAGTTTTTCTGAGCGTGCAAAAATATGCTGGGTAATTTCATGAAATGTGAAAGTTGCCCTATACCTGAAAAATGGCTTGTTTGTTTCCGGTAGAACCGAAGGTTTCAGTGAAAAGTTGAACCTGTCAAAAAAACTTGAAAAATATCAAAATTTACTAGTCCAAACCTCATGTCGATAACTTGAATAGTTTCGGAGATATGAGCATTTGAAATGGGTCAAAATATAACTGGTCACCTGGTAGTAAGTTGAGTCTAATATCTTAAATTATATCATTAATAAATCCAAATCATTAGCAATAGACATAAATTTATCCCCAATCCCTTAAGCCTAAGATACTATTGGCGACTACCTATGCGGATTTAGAGCTAGATAAATCATATATTCAGTTCCTTTGATATAAATCATTTTTTTTATTGATGCCTCATATTACCTTTTTAAAGCACGCGTCAGCGTGTTTAAATCGAACTTTCAAACACGCGCGTTTTTCAAAGTCCCCATGGTAACAACAACAACTTGAGAAACGTAAGTATCAATGACAACTTTTTTATTAGTTTTTAAATTGTATATTATCATTGGGAACCAATGTCTTATTTGGTTTTTTCTGCAAAATGTATTTATATATTCATATATACATTGTTTCCCTTTAAATATAAATAAAGAAACTTTTTGATTATTGATCTGACAGCCCGTAACGTCAACTAAAAATAAATACTATTTGACGTTCACGAAACTTGGCTGGGCATCGAGGATGGACTTCCATTTTTTGTAGTAATAATATAATAATAATATTTTATGATTCCAAAGTGCACCAATAAAAAAAATTGCATAAAGTATTCGTGGATAACTGGTCTTTCAAACACTTGCTCTATTTCGAGCACTCAGCTGCGCCGTCGTGCTCGAAAAATCGCGCGTGTTTGAAAGACCTCTTTATCCACTTATACTTTAATATACAATTTTTTTATTGGTGCCTCATTTTACCTATTTAAAGAACTCGTCAGCGTGTTTAAATCGAACTTTTAAACACGTGCGTTTTCTAAAGTTGCCATGGTAACAAAAACAACACGAGAAACGTAAGTCTAAATGACAACTTTTTTATTATTGATCTGACAGCAGTACCTTGTAACGTCAAATGTGTAATAGTATATCATACACCAAGCGACTAAAGTGACCCATTTAATCCCGCTGGTGGTGTTTGATTCCTGAGGACGGAGCGCAACGGAGCCCGAGGGAAGCAATCCACCTAAGGGATTAATGTCACTTTAGTCGAGAGGTGTATACACTATTTTTTGCAACTCCTGTAATTCTACATACATTTTTAATAAAAATAAATACTACTTAGGATGGATTTTCACGAAACTTGGCTGGGCATCGAGGACGGACTTCCATTTTTATGTAGTTTTAATATAATAATAATAATAATAATATTTTATGATTTCAAAGTACACCAATAAAAAAATAGCGTAGAAAGGTTGAAATAGTATATTAGAGTATTCGTGGATAACTGGTCTTTCAAACACTTGCTCTATTTCGAGCACTCTGGCTGCGCCGCCGTGCTCGAAAAATCGCGCGTGTTTGAAAGACCTTTTTACCCACTTATACTTTAATATACTATTTCAACCTTTCTTCAAGGTTAAATTTGATATTTTAGACATTAGATGGTAAAAGACGCCAGATAATTTGATTGATACAGAAATTCAAATTCACAAAATAACACGTATGTTTTAAAAAGTGAACATCTTGTTTCCAATTCCTTATAAATTATTAGGATTTTTTGTTTCAGCACCTCCATCGTCGGTAGAGATATTGGATCATGCTCCTAATTCGAAAATTGAAATAAAAGAAAATCAAGAATTTTCCTTGGAATGTAGAGTCAAGAACGCAAAACCTGCTGCCAAAATTGTTTGGTACAAAGGCAACGTAGAGATCAATATACGTAAGTAATTTTTTTCTTGAATATGCTCAAAAATAGTTCTCAGTACAATGATTGCATTGAAAGTATTTACCCAACTAGCAAAATAGACCCCTAAAAGAACGAAATTATATCATAATTATGGCATGCTTGAAAGAATAGAATTATTTAGTGTTATAATGTTATACAGATTATATATAATACGGTTGCATAGCTATTGTATTACTTTTTATAGCGACGTTAAAAATTAGTTGTAAATGCAGCTGTATAAATAGTGGCATTAGAGTTCTTTAAAAAAAGTAATGAGATTGGTGCTTTACGCAGAAGTAAAACATTACACAATAAATATAAAAGTATTTTATAATCATCTTATAACTACAACAGTATTTTATCTTATGAAGAGGTTATAGAATAAAAATGAAGTTCCCAGTTATAAATTTATCCCAAGTTCCGCGTTATAAAATTATTTATATCTACATATACCTATAAACATCTAAACATAACCCAATAATAGAAAAATTACGCGGATTTTATAGCAGGTTTCGTTTACAAAATGAAGTCGGCAACCTCTAGTTAAAGTGGCATGTAACGAAGAGGCTAATCTAGAAGAAACAATATTTTTTGCTTCAGCCAGCAGTGATAATACTGAAGATCAATCCAAAGGAAATGAAGACCAACATGATATGTTAAAAGAAAGCGTCGACATTAATAGTGCTGATGAAGGAAACACTGATAACGACGACGAAAATGATGCATTCTCTAACTGAAATTGAAAATAAGATTAAAATAAAAAAACAACTTAATATGTGGGCAACGTCTTTTAACATCAATCATTTTGCATTAAGAGAGCTTTTCGTTATATGGAACCTGTTCCTAATCTTCTTCCTACAGATCCAAGAGTTTGCCCAATAATTGAAGTTAGCAGAATCATTAATAGTGCTGCCTGTTTTCATGGGTCATAAAACTCTAGGTCTTTTGCATGGAGTAGGCGGCATCATGACTGGATCATCTCTGTCGGTGTCATCGGCATCGGCCATTTGATCAAACTCCTCTTCGGCTGTTTCGAAGGAAGGTAAAAAACTCCTTTTTACTTTGCAGAGCAATGTAATCTAATTTGGTTCGCGGATCGAATCACTTATTTCCCGTTGCAACTTGGAGGAAAATCTTCTGTGATAGGATAACGTACGATTCATTTCCCAGTTTGTAGACACAATTGTCAATTATTTTCTATTATTTTCCGTTTACGGTGCTTACTATTTTGAATATCTTTTACAGAATAGGAATACCGGTATAAACAAATCCAATAATTTGAGGTTAGTTCACGCTAGAAAAGAATCTGTATACAGAAGTTGTTCGAAACATAATATAACTAAATACTTGTTTAATGTCGTACCGCACGCAGGTTAAGCGATATTTCTGTATTATTATGTAGTTTGCCAACGCGCTATAGGATAACACGGAAATCTAACGTGCAGTGTCGATAGTTTGGACAGTTAGTAGTTATACCAACATACATAAAATTGTAGCAATAAATAGGTATACTATTTATTTTATTATGATACATCTTGTAGATCAAGATGTTCTAAATGCACCTACAATGTATGTTTTGCAATTCAATTATGAAAAGTCATATATTTGACACCGATTGTCATAAGGGTTCATTGTAACTTTTAACTGTAAACTTGTGCTAAAGGGAGTTTCGTCAAATAAACAAATACAATATTGCGGCAGATTCCTCAATTTTTACTAAGAAAACAAGTTTTTTTTCAAAAATAATTATCACAAAAACTCTTGTGTACCTACACTTTATGCAAAACAGCGACGGGTATTTTTTGCACACAATGTGTTGGACTACTCACTTTCGATTGAAATTAAAAGTAATTCAACTTTGAGATATTACTCTGATATTACGATTTTTCAAATTCGCCAAAACTGCGTTTTGTCTGCATCGGCTAATAGCAAAACACATCTAATATTTTATATCGTCTATTTTCTATTAGAATAATAAGAATTTATCAATAGTAGTTGATCAGTTTCTGTTACCAACATATATACAATAGAAAATTTTGTATGTAAAGTTTGCTGTACCTTACAAACTTACTATACAAATTGTTTTTCATAGATTCCTATTCTCATATTTAAAACAATGTTTCAAGTATCCTACTCAAAAGTGAGAACCTCGTTTTTTATTAATTTTATCTATCTAACGCTTAAAAGTGTAGTAATATATTTTTTCTTAACATTTTTTCTGTAGTGAGTCGCGAAGATCAAGTCATCGAGGTCCTGGGACAGAACAAAGATAAACGTGTAACGCGATATGATACTCATTCAAGAATATCTCTTAAACCATCAGCTGAAGATGATTTTGCAGAATACACATGTGAAGCTAGACATGAAGCATTATCTCAAGATATTCCTTTTAGAACTACCGTCCAACTTAGTGTTCTATATCCACCAGGTTTGTTATAGTTTAATATTATAATTTAAATTCAAGTTTCTTTCGACAAATAGAGCCAATTGAAGAACTGCCTCGAAAACCAAAATATATGTATAATCAGTAAATTTTCCCATACACTAAAATCTTTGTCATATACACTTTCATGTCCAGATAACTAATTTTATCTTCATAAATGATTATTATACTTGGCCTCACCTCCGACTTCATTCCTTTTGATTCATACTAAATCAAAATCTGCTCAACTTCCATTTATAAGTTAAAAGTTGTCAAATATCTAAAATGATGAAAAGTTTCTTAATAGCTCTTCATTGATTAAAGAATCCTCTTCAAAATATACAAAATAATTTCAAGTAGAGGAATAAAAATGGTTTGAGTATTTGAAAATTTAGTCTATTTGGCATTGCTATTTCCGATATTTTCGGCGCTATTTCGGTCAAATTCGTAAATATTTAAATTGTTCACAGCAATGCCATACATCGAAGGATATGGGGAAGGAGAGACGGTACGAAGGGGGCAAACCGTTGGACTTGTATGTAGATGCAGAGGTGGAAACCCTCCAGCTCAACTAATTTGGTACAAAAATGGAGAACAGATTAGAATGGCTTATAGAACATCGGGAAGGATATCAGAAAATATTTATTCGTTTACTGCTGACGCCAGTGATAATAAGGCCAGATATAAATGTGAAGCTACCAACATAATGTCAAAATCACCATTGAAGGCAGAAGTTCAAATGACTGTTTTATGTAAGTCTTAGAAAACTCATTTATATATATATTAAGAATATTTGGAAAAAAAATTATTCACTGGGTATATCAAACGGTTGTTATGTAGCTAAACAGGAGACAAACTTTGAGATTGTGTTTCATACTATTCAATCTTATGTTTTTTTGGTTTGGTTTTGTTTTATTCAATATGTCGTTCATTTTTTCGCTATCTAGTTTCTCTCCCTATATCTATTGCTGTATTTTCTCTTTGATTGGCATTTTACTTCAATTTTCAATAACAGTATTTCTTGGAGACATTTGTTTTAATTCTTCTTTAGTCAACTTACTTTTCCTTTTCGCGTTCATTATGTATTATAATTTAGAATATTTTACTATTAGGTGCATCTATAAATAGTCAAAAACTTGCTTATGAACATACATTTATTAGGATAGCTGAATTTATTATAAAAAATCACTTAATTTAAACTTTCAAGTTCTCTCTTTCACCTTCACTAAACATTAATGATTTGTACGATTTGAAGATTTTTTTTCTATTTAATAAACTGCCCCTTACTGACTGGTAAATTAAAAAAGACTATGGTAGAAGAGTCGCTCTTTTTACCTCATAAACGTTCTATTTTTTCTGCACCTCTAATACTTGCACTTGACTAACACTTGACATAAAGTTTGCTGTTACGCTAACAATAACAAAACCATACAATTCAAACAACTAGGCTTGTCAATTGTCCAGCTCTAATCGGGATGTCCCGATTTCAGGTGCGTGTGTCCCGTGTCCTGACAGCGGCTGTCGGTCAGGAATATGTTTAGATAAATATATATACTTACAAAAAAAATATATGTATAAAAGTCTATTTATTTCGAAGTGCCCAAAATTTTTATTTATAAAATTGTGAAATCAAATATCTAGAAAACTATTCAAAAATTAGAATGACCATAAAAAATCAATTAAAAACAATGTTTCCGCGTTTTTTGACCTTAACAAATTAATATCTTAGCAACTATTAAGCCGTCTTTTGGCTATGAGATATAATATATATATTACATCTTGAAATACATTATAATATACAGAGTGCGTTTTATGTATGGAACGCCTGAATTATCACGGAAACGGCTTGTACGATTTTTATAAATTTTTGTGTGCAAGGGTCTTGTGACACGGCTGGTATTATGGTGGTATTTACATTGTTGTCAGATCTTTGCTTTTTCCGGAAAAATAATGAACTTTGTTATTTCAATTGGATAACCCTGTCTATTTTTTTGCTTTTCGAAATCCTTAAGAAATACTTAATAATATCCTAACAGAAATCCCATAACACGATCTACTGTCAGTAAATTCACCGTTGTCAGTAACATTAGATCAAGAGTTGTCAGATGACGATTTTGATAGACATGAAGAGTTTGCAGACCTAATGATGTTACAATCAAAACGATCCAAATTTTTTTAGTAATGTTATGTTTTGCGATGAGGCCACTTTTTGTATTAATGGAAACGTAAATCGGTATAATTGTAGATACTGGTCACTGGTAGTACTAGGGAACACATTTGACGAACACCTGAACAATTTGGGAGACGTATTCAAACGACTCCAAGCTGCCCAGCGTATGTTAAGCCCGAAGAAATCTCAGCTATTCCAAAACCGAGTCCACTATCTAGGTCATATAGTAAGCAATGAAGGAGTGGCAGTGGATCCAGAGAAAATTTATTCCATTCAGCAATGGCCGCAACCAACCGACAAACATCAAATTATGAGTTTCCTTGGATTTGGCGCATACTATAGAAGATTTATAAGGAAGTTTGGAGATATTGCCAAGCCCCTAACTCGAATCACAGAAGAAACAAGAGCTTTCCATTGGGACGAAGACTGTCAAACAGCTTTTAAAACCTTGAAGAGGCATTTAACCACGGTGCCGATATTAGGATATCCATTACCAGACGGAGACTTTATTCTTGACACTGCCGCAAGCAACGTAAAATCCAAGGAGGGCAAGAATAAAAGGCACTTAATATATAAGAGATACTACCTACCAACGGAGTCCGTTTATACTTTGATCTCGTGAGATAAATAGTGAACAAGTAAATGGTCTAAGTGTTTATATAAATTATTGTAAGTGAATATATTGTAGATTTAACATAAATTAATGAATAGTTTAGTGATTAAATAAATTAAGTGAGTAGACATACCATGTGTATAAATTTATCCCAGCCGTCAAGATAAACTGTTTTAAATAAATAAGAAAAACATTACAATATATAGCTCAAGATGTAATATATCGTCGAAGATATGAAAATACCGGCTAAGTGCAATAAACGCTTTTATACAGGAGAATAAACAACACTTCTTTTGTTAAAACTATTTAAGTTTGGAGTTAGTACTAAGTATATTAGAATACTTAAACACTTATATGAGAACGCCACATTTTTAATTAGACACCAAAACCTATATAGTAAAAAATATGCTATCGCTGAGGGAGTTCTCCAAGGTGAACCGCTAAGTCCACTGCTTTTCTCTATTTTCATATCGGATATTGAAGATTACTTTCGTTCAAGTAACTTACGCGGAATTAATATTGATGGCAAGAATGATGTGTTAATGCTTCAATACGCAGATGACATAGTAATCCTGGGGGACTCCCCAATAGACATAGAACGCAAACTGAAAATACTTGATACTTATTGTTCTACCAATAAACTTACAGTTAACACTGATAAACCGAAAGTATTAATATTTGCAAAAGGAGGGCACAAACATAATTATAATCAAAAGTTTTATTACAATGGTTTTAGGTTAGAAACAGTAAAGCAATTTACGTATCTAGGTGTCGATTTCTCTTCTACGGCTATGTTCTGTACCATGGCTAAGAATACTAAAATTAAAGCTTGTCGTGCCATTGGAGCAGTTAAGGATATTATGTGCCGATCAAAAATTAATTCATGGGATACCAGAATCAAATTGTATAATTCTATCATTTTATCTTGTCTTTCTTTTGGAATTGGCATATGGGGACTACGCTATACTGATATTATTGAGCGGGTTCAGGTAAAATTTTTTAAAAAACTGTTGAATTTGTCTCAGAATACTCCAGATTATATTGTACGCCTTGAGACATATTCGCCCCATTTATCACTAATTATTTTTAAACATGCTTTAAGTTGGTTAAATAAACTTAAAATAATGGATAATTCTAGAATGTCCAAAATCTGTTATATGCAACTTTTACATCAATTAGCTACGGAGAACGCTAAATACAATTGGGTCACTCAAGTTAAAGAATGGTTTACCTTTGCAGAGTGTGAACATTTATGGACAAAATATTTAAATACATATTCAGGTAAATTAGATGGGGTTATTCTAGAAAATTTTGAAAAACGACTTTACGAAATTGATATGTATAGGAAGGTTACGTCTAGTTATTCTCTGATATACTCTCAACTATTAATTGGTGAAACCGGGAGAATAAATTACTTGCGAATACCCGCGTCTATATACATAACGAGAATTGTCGCACAAATCAGAACTTCCAGTAAAAACATACTGAAATTTTCCTTTAAAGGAAACTTCTATATAATTGATTGTGGGGAAATCTGTTCCGTTTGTAATATGCATACACCAGAGTCGTTGGAGCATATTCTCTTTAAATGCCCCATTTACAGCCCTCTTAGACAAAATAGATTTTTTAATAGTGTGGATAATGTTGATGATATGGTACATTATTTGAATGCCATTAATGATAATCTCTCTGAGCTCTCTATGCTGGCCCATAGTGTTATTAGTATCTTAAAATTAAGAGCTTTCGCATGCGGAGAATGAATAATAATACTATAATATGTGTATACAATATAATAATATCAATTAATAACAAATATATATGTTCTAACTCAAATAACTGTAAATAATTGCTGAAAATGCCGTATAGATCATTGTAATGAATGTAATGTATGTACCGAACCCTTGTGAAAAGATGTATATTATGCACAATAAAATGTATCTATCTATCTATAAACAACGTCACGGCGTTTGTATGTGGTGACCTTTAAATGTAAAAGTTTAATATTCTTAAAAAAAATATGTTGCCTGCGTTAATTAAAATTAAAACTTTAAATTTGAGAATCACCACAAACAATCGCAGTAATGGTTTTTTATTGTCCTCTAAAAAAGCGTGTTTTGCACTTAGCAGGTATTGTCGCATCGTCAATGATATATTAAATCCCATAGTCAAAAGCCGGCTTCAGAGATACAGATTCCGGTTTTCATCCATCTCTTGCTTATTGTTTTCCCTACATGTTAATTTTTATTTGTTTCGATTACTTCGTAATAGTAGTTGAGATCTTTCATTTTACCACTAAGTTTTTTATAAAGAATCATTTGCGGCATTTCCAAATAAATCAACTTTTTATATATACATACATATATTTTGCATCTTATAATGATTAAAAATGTTATGTTTTTATTGTACCCGTCCCGATTTTTTCCCATTAAATGCCGAAAAACTAATTTTCAGAGTTTGAGTCCCTATCTACAACCAACAAGCCTTGATTTTTCACATACATACTAATATTTTATTGCAGTCTCTCCAGATCATGTTACTATATCTGGACCTACAGAGGCAAGAGTAGGTGATCCAGTACCATTAACTTGTACCACAGCCAACTCAAATCCATCTGCAGAGATCAAGTGGGTGGTAAATGGAAGAAATATTCGAAACGCCACATCAAGACAAATTATTTCACCCGAAGGTGGATGGATTACGACATCCAACATTACTGTTGTAATCGAACCACACCGGAAATATTTATTGGTCAACTGTCAGGCTTTTAATATGCAACTTACTGAAACCGTCGGGTCTACTCATAATGTCAATGTTTTATGTAAGTATAAAGTTTATGTTATTAATTTTTGAGGCTCCATTTAATCGTTGAAAATGGGTTACCATACAATCTATTTTGCATGTAATACTTCTTCTTACTCTTTAGACTTATATTGAAAAATAACTGTTTCAGATCCACCTGGTCATCCAATTATCCAAGGTTTCACGAAAGATTCCCATATTCCAGCTGGTACAATCCAAAAAATTTCATGTACTTCCTCTGGAGGAAACCCATTGGCTACCATTACTTGGTATAAAAACGACAAGAAAATTCATTCGACCATAAGAACTAGTGATAAAATTACAACAGCCGAAATCACGATCCTGACAAATATCACCGATAATGGAGCCGTGTACAAATGTGAAGCCGCAAATTCTGCTACTGAAATACCTTTGATGGAAACTTTGAATATGAGTGTATATTGTAAGTGTGCTTATAATTTGAGTATAAAAAAGTGAATGCTCTCAAGATTGTAGGAAAATATTTTATTTTTCATGAATGTTAGATAATTATACTTTGCTTCTTAATTATTTTTTTAATATGTGTTTGAACTTTCATATACATTTAGTGTATTTGGATTAACTGTAGGTACTTTTGTTCCTTTTGGTAGTTAATGTTTCTTTCACAAATAGAGGTCAAAAATTTTTAATTGAATTTCAGTTCCTCCCGATCATGTCAAAATTCGGCAAGAACCGGAAGAATTAAAACCAAATGAAGAAGGAACATTAATCTGCGACTCGAGTTCTAGCAATCCACCAGCCAAGCTATCTTGGTGGAAACAGGGCATTCCCGTACTTGGTTTGGTAAATACTACTAAACCTGGACTACATGGTGGTACAGTATCAACTATTGAAATGAAAATTAATGTGACTGAACAAATGAATGGCATAGTGTACACCTGTCAAGCGAGTAATGAAGCTTTATCACGATCTGTACATGATGCTATAACGCTTCAGGTGTTGTGTAAGTTTATATCTTGTATTTCATTATTTTCTCCTAATTTCATCAAGATATCAAATCTGTCATCAGTTATAAAAAATTATAATTAAGCAAAAAATATTAAAATCAACATTCATTTTTCCCATCATTTTTAAAAAAAATTTGAAATTTGCAGATAAACCAGTGTTTGATCCAAACAATGAAGTCACTGTTACGGGTATTGAAAACGAACCACTTATAATATATTTAAAAGCCGATGGTAATCCAGGTAATATTGCATATACTTGGACTAAAGACGGTTTACCTATAACTCAACAAAGTTCTGCAAATGGAATTGAAAGGATTGTTTCAGAGGGACATGTTCTAAATATAACCAAATTGAGTAGAAACGATGCCGGAATGTATATGTGTGAGGCTTTAAATTCTCAAGGAAGCACTGTTGCTACAGTAAACGTTACTGTTCAATGTAAGTACCTATGGGTTGAACGCAGTATCTAACAATTTCAGATTTTACTGTTCACATTTGCAATCTATATTTTTTTCATTATTATTTCATAATTTTTTTGTTACAAGCAAACTCTTATAAATAACACATTTAGATTACTTAGAAACATACATTTAAGTAGCTTTTTCTCAATGAACGTTCTAATTTTTATGCAGTTGACTCTTTTAAAATTCAATAATCTGCTTTTTTACAAACTAAGGTATAGTGATATAAATATTGAGTTTGCTTCTTGGTTATTCGAACATTTTCCTTCATTAAGGTTCCAAAAGACCTTATGAAGAAGTTACGAATATCTTCCATAGCAATTATTTCTGTAACCTATTCTTTAGGCGATTTCTGGACAGCTTAAAATGCTTTAAATGTAGACTACGATTTTTTATTTGTTATCAATTCGCATTTTATTTTGATTTATAGGGCCACTTCACTGATTCTCGACCAGGTAACAAAAACATTAACTTTGGAAATGATTTTAATGTGTAAAAACTTCTCAAATTATTGAAAACGTAGTTCTTACCTATTTCTTCGTACATTCTATGCAACTTACAATTATGATTTTATGCCTTTAAACCATTAAAATTCTAATTGAAAGCAAATAAACGGTTTTAAGGATTAAAACTAACTTTTCTGCATCTGTGTCCCTGAACAATATTCTATCATGAAATTGTTCCTTGTATACACTTCGGGGGATGTATCGTGCTAACAAACCAAAAATAACCAAAAATTCAGTATATCTGGATTTATAGGACCCGCTGTACTCGCTCCAGTCAACTGAAAATCAATAGGGTACATCTGTGAGACACCTTGAACAATATTCAATCATAAAATTGATCAACCGTATACTCTCTGGAGGCTGTATCGTGCTAACAAACTGAAAATTCTCCAAAAATGCCAAAAATTTGGTACTTCAAGTACCATAGAGTACCCGTTGTACTGGCTTTAGTGAGCTGAATATCAATAGAGTTCACCTTTAAGACGCCCTTAATAATATCCAATCATAAAATTGGTCACTTGTATATACTCCGGAGGCTGTATCGTGCTAACAAACTGAAACTTCTCCAAAAAAGACAAAAATATCGTACTTAAAGTACTGTAACACCTGTTGTATTGGCTCTGGTCAGCTGAAAATCAATAGGGTTCATCAGTGAGATGCCCTGAATAATATTCAATCATAAAATTGGTGACTTGTTGAACATCGGAGGCTGTATCGTGCTAACAAACTGGTATTTCTCAAAAAATGACAAAATATCGTACTTCAAGTACCATAGCACCCGTTGTACTGGCTCTGGTGAGCTGAAAATCAATAGGGATCATCTGTGACATGTCCTTAACAATATTCAATCATAAAATTGCTGACTTATTGCACTCCGGAGACTGTATCGTGCTAACAAGACATGTAAGGAAAAGTGGCCGACGACGACGACATATACACACAGGATTTTTTTTCTAAAAACCGTTTTTTCGTGTTGTTGTTGATGGAAAACGTAAAAATAACTCAAAAAAAAATTTCTAAATTCCAACTTTTTTGGCGTAAACCAATACTTTTCTCGCATATAGAAAGGTTGGGCGGAAAAGTAAAAACTGCATTTTTACTGGTTTTCGACCACTTTACCGAATTCTAGACCATTTCTACACCAGTTTTCGACTACCACTTTAATACTTACCTACTAAAAATAATCCAGAGGTAGGTAGATAATAGTTTCTCATAAACGCCACACAAGTTCTACAAATTTCAAAGGAAACGGGGATTAAAAACGTATGAAAGTTGCTAGGATACTAGATTTAAGAATTTATTTCAGTATAATTTTACAAAATAAAAATTTATTTAAAAAATAAAAAAAAACTAAACATTTGTTACCAGCGGATCCAACTTAAGTGTGGATCGACTTTTTAATAATTATAAAATATAAAAAAATGGGATAAAAGTAGCAAGATATTTAATAAAATAAAAAAGTTATTTCAGCAATTAAAAACTAAACATTTGCTATTAATGAGTATACAACTAATTAATTGCTTTTTAATTGAACTAGGTGCAAAATTCACATTTGTACTTCTTCTTTGATGCAATACTGTAAGACAAATCGTAAAATTCTGTGCATTTTTTATGATACCATCTAGGACAAACCCCACAGCCAATATTCTTTTCATTTTCGTCCTCTGTCACTTTGTAAAATTTCTTCGCATAAAGCACAAGGCACTTTTTTCATTTTTGTTACAGACGTTTCTGCAGCAATTTGCTTCTTTCTTTTGGTTAACCTTTTTTCTCTCTTCTTCATGATCACTTATGTATTTATGCCTTACGACTCCAGATCAAGTTTTATTTTACTAATAACTTTTTTCTCAGATCTGATGTCTCGTTGTGTCATATTTTCATTTGATCTTAGAGAAGCGTGTTTCTGTACCTTTTTAATTTATTCTGAGGTGTTTGCTACCCATTTTGTGTAGTCTATAGCGTCGGGATTTACTGGCAAAAGACCACATTTTCTAAACCCATTTTTTATCTTTGTCTCAAAGACTAACCTCCCTGTTAACATTTCATTAAAAACAGAACATAAGTTTACTTTGGTTACGCAGGAATTTATATTGCCATTGGCAAACGATCTTTTTCCAGTTGGATTTCAAAGGTTTAAAAACACTAACATCGGCAGGCTGGAGAATATGGGTAGTGTTAGGTGGCAAAGCATACAAAATGACTTGATTTTCATCACACCACTGACTTGTTACCATATTCAGGTGAGATTTATGCCCATCTACAAAAAGAATAACTGGTTTAGGAATGTTTTCTTTTGACAACCATGTATTAAAATCATTGCTAATATATTCATAAAACACGTCTGAGGTCATCCATCCTTTCTCTGATCTTCCCAAAACCCAGTCATTTGGCATATTAATAACATAAGGAAAAAGCACCAAGGGAGGTGCAAGTTTACCCTCAGCATGGAAGACTATTAAAACGGTGACGTTTTCTTTTTCATTTCCTTTTTGAATTGAATATAAATTTTTAAATCGTTTCCGGCCTAAGCTTTTTCCCATTTTTGGACACAGCTTGAAACCAGATTCATCACCGTTTAATATCCATCTTGGATCTTGAATTATATCCATTAAATTGCTATCCTTTAAAAATGGAAGTAATTCCTTAAACCAATGCCGAATACTTTGTTCAGTCATGATAGCCCTTGCTTTGTAGATCCCCTCTGCTTCCCTCAGGCTTATATCTGAATTCCTTTTTAAAAAGTTTGAATATCATGTGTGTTTTGTGGTGTACCATTCTTAAATAGGTGTTGGTTACTATCTGCTGCTATTTTCCATAATGTATCAATAAACATTTCCTTTTTTATAGGAAACCCACATTTTGCAAGATTAATAACCCAATTTTTGATTCTCTCTTCTCCTTCTGCTCCTAACAGTGGAAGTGGACCAGGTCTTCTTAATGTGTCTGGTACTCTTCCAGAAAGTCGATCGATTATTGTTGTTTTTGGTACGTTAAAACGCCTACATGCTACCCTTATTTTCATTTTATTTTCCCTAATTTCATTTGATGCATTTTTCAAACTTTCTATGTGAACAATTTTCGTTGCACTTTCTTTTTTTTTTTGTTTAATCGGTAGTTTTTCCGGAACCCTTTTTTCTGTTCATTTTGTTTGCAGGTAACACTGAAATAACAAAGATCCTATTTGAAAAAACGCCTCTGCATTTTTACAGAAATAAAAGCCATCACAAATAATTTTGCAAAATATTTAAATCATAAGTTTTAAATATTTCATGAAATGAAAGATGAATTAAATCTGAACTTTTTTATAGTACAAATCTAAAATGATTGAAGTTTTAAGTCAATAAGAATGAATTAAATATTTCTAAATACGATTTAAATCTTTTAAAAACAATTTAAATCGCTTGATAGAATTAAATAATCTGTTATTATTTGAATCATTTTTGAAAATCCAAAACCAAATTTCGTAAAATATAAATTAAGTCTTTCAAAACGTTTTAAATTATTATTAAAAAGATTTAAATTATTTTTGAACAAATATTTAAATCAATTTTGGTTCAATTAAATCTTTCTAAAAGATTTAAATTATTTTTAGTTGAATTAAATCGTTTTAAAATATTTATATAAAATTTTTTTTAATTAAATCATGTTATTTTAAAAATATTTGAATATTAAGCTTTAAGTGATCATTTAAATAACATTCGAATCACAAAAATGATTAAATTCAAAAAAGCATTCAATTATTGAAAAGGCTGACAGCTCTGACCATCATGATGTGGTCGAAAACCAAAAATTGTAGTAAACTAGTGTTCTCGAACACCAGGATTTGTTCTAGAGGTCGAGAACTAAAAACCATTCAATTAGTTTTCGACCATCAATCAATTAAATGCAAAAATATCATTTCTTTAAACCTAATTAAATTGTCGTAAACTAAAATTTAAAAACTAGATATGATCATAAGTAATATAAAGAAATAAATATGAACATTTTTTATTAAGAAATGGCATTATTAGAATATACAATTATTCTATACATATTGGTTTTCGACCACTTCGGTCGAGAACTAAATTTGGTGTTTTTTAACCCTTAACAACCGTCGTCAGATATTTGGAACATTGTCACCGTCATGCGGTCACAGTGACCGATACATTTTTTGAGTTAATTTGCAAACTTTTATTATTTTTTTTATGTTTATATGACACAAAATGTTTGTAATAATGTCTAACAAGTTAAAAAATATATAAAAATAAATATGTGCCATTTGATATAAGTTTTTATTGATGCAACGAAATATGTGCACTTATGACATTTATGTGAACCGTACAAAAGAAATTTTTCTGGAAAATTGAATAAAGAATCAGACACACTAAAAGTACTTTCTTGAAGCTTAAATATATCAAAACGTAATACAAAAACCCGAATTCAAAAAAAAGTAGAAAAAGGCAAAAACTGCAAAGCTTTAAAATTTATAAACTATTTTTGCAATTATTACACACTTGTGCGCAGCACTGCAAACATTTAGCTTTATGACATAGAAAACAAAGATGAAAAGCGTTTATTTTGATTTTAGGACATATATGGGCATGACTTACGTTTTTCTAATTTTTCTTCGGGAACTGCAACTGGAATTTCCGGATTTCCTAGTATTCTTCTTATGTTTGATCTTAGCTCGTATGGAATATGCAGTTGCAGTCTTCTTTCTAAATGAGGTCGCACCAATTGGTCTGCAAGTAATTTTATCGAATCTCTTCTTTTTCTAATTTGACACAGTTCTAGTGAGATTGATGAAGTATATATGAATTGATACCACTAATGTCGAGTAATCGGAAAAAATTCACCATTGGCCAGCGTTGGGTACGTCGACTTGTTGAATACTTAGCACATTTTTCGTCGAGGGAGTCTACTCCACCTTTAGTGCTGTTATAAAAGGAAATAATTTCTGGTTTGTTATCCTTATCAATAGATTTTGTATGGTGCATCGATGAGATTAGAAGTACTGCTCTGTTTTTTTTTGGCACATAGGACACTAAAGATTGTGAATGCGAAGAGTGATGATAAAAAAACAAAAAAAAAACCTCCAGAATTCCTTCCAAATCCAAGAAAGCAGTTTCTTGGATTTGGAAGGAATTCTGGAGGTTTTTTTTTGTTTTTTTAATGTGCCTACACAAGTCAAACCATTGGTTTTCAACTGCTGCGACACTTCAATTGACATAAACCAATTATCTGCTGTCACGTTTCGATTTGTATTGAAAATAGAGGTTGAGTCAAACTCAGAACTGCTTGGGTAGGGTTACTGAATTTTCTGCCAAACCAATTCCGTCCATATCTTTACCACTATAACTGTAACCATTATAAAAGTAGCAATTTCTTGCATCGGTCAAACACATTATTTTTAAACCGTATTTACATGGCTTCGCGAGGATATACATTTTAAACCTACATTCACCTCTAAAGGATACTAACATTTCATCAATACAAGTTGGCACCCAAGGTGTAAGTAGTCTGAGAATTAACTATAAACTTATTAATAATTTCTGAAATAGTACACAAAGGATCAGTTCGTTTCCTCTAATCTCTAGTGTCAGGATTATCGAATCTAAAACATAACAACAAAAAAGAAAATCCCTTTTTAAACATAACAGAGCGAAAAATGTTTCTGTCAGATCCATCAGTTGCAAACATTCTTTACATTTTTTCATGATTTGAAACAAATGCGGCTGTATAAAATAGCATACCAATGAATGCTTTTAGTTCAATCAGATCTAGATCTTAAAATTCTGGTCTTGAGGTTCGTGAATATTCATTTCTTTCTTTTTCAATTTTTAAGTTCGTCCATCGTAATACTGTAAGTAGCATTTCTTCATTGAATAACTTACTCCACATTTCAAGAGGTTCTACTTTATCCCCAAACCTAGCACTTGGGCGCAAACCTGGCAATTGCAAGATAATATTGTGCTGTAAGGTTCTGGTGCGAGAATAAAAAGGTTCAGAAGACCACTTGAATCTATTTTTTCCGTAGTAGTTTTTTTTGCTTTTTATGTCTGTATCATATTCATCTTCAGAAGCATCACTTGAGTCTTTTTCCTCTAATTCATCTTCATTTTCTGCTTCTACAAATTCTCCTTCAATTTCTGAATCACTTTAATGCTCACTTAATTCTAAAATGTCCTCGCCAAGAATGTCTGTATCACTATAATCACTATCAATTTCTTCATACCATTGTGAACATATTTCTTCATAATTTTTATCGTAAATATTGATACGTTTTATCCTTTATGATGGTCCGGGTTGGTTATCCATCACAAAAAATAAATAATGTTAAAACTCAAAAAGTTACAAAAACGCCGTCGTGCGGCCACTGTGGCCCCCAAAAACATTCAAATTCACGTATCTGAACTACAAACACACCTATCGCCTTCTACGTCTGGAAACATACTGAGGACGGTACGGAATTGAAGGTACTGTATCATCCAAGTTGCTGTTATAAAAGAAGCGGGAAATACAAACAATTTATTTAGGCGGTCACCATGACCGCACGACGGGGGTTAAGGGTTAAACACCGGTTCTTGACCACCAAAAATTTTACATTAAAAGTTAAATTAAACGCGTTTTTTCTTGATATATGGTATAAACTTACATTAATAATCAATATATAATACAATATTTTGACCTAATTCATTTAAAATTACAATTACTTACTATTTCTCAGCCAGGCAACATTTAACACTTCTGTACCTAAGAGCAATGTGCAGATTTCTTCTAGAACTACGTTATTGAACTGATTTTTTCGCGGGAAAGCGTTGACATTTGCTGTCATTTTGTGTACGGTTTTAAAGGTATGGAAGGGGTGGGAAACAGTTATTTTTCAAATACAGACGTTACTTTTCTTATTTTCGCCCTTAGACGAAATGGTCGAGAACTAGTAGTGGTCGGCTAACCCTATAACTTGTAAAAAAGATTGAATCCAAACGACTTAAAAAAACATTATCCTTTAGATTCTGCGTCAATAATTCAAACTAGCGGGAACGTTATTGCCGAACCAAAAGAAGATGCAACACTTTCTTGTTCCGCCGATGGTAACCCTCTTGCCGATGATACAATTACGTGGAAAAGAGACGATTTTCCCGATTTCGCAGCTAGAACATCTATCATGTACGACAAAAACGGGACGTCTTACCTTCGAATAACAAGTGTTACAAGAGAAGACCTTGGGAATTTCGTGTGTACTGTCAACAATGGTGTTGGAAACTTTTCGTCGAAAGAAGTTATGTTGATTGTTAAACGTAAGTAAATTTGTCCATTCACACATAATCAAATGTTAAGACGACGTGACAAGGATATAGAAACCTTTTTATTTGCAGACAAACCGGAAATCGACACGAATCCTCAATTTATAAAATTCGCAAGTGATGCAGGAGACACTGGAAAATTAATTTGTAGAAGTCAAGCATCGCCATTAGCAAGATATACTTGGGCCAGAAATGGATCTCCAATCAATTCAAATACAACTGGAAAGTACTATACTACTTATAAACAGGTCAGCATTTTATTTTAATACAAAAATTGCAATGAAATATTTTCTTGATATCAGGCTGGAGAAACTTGAAATTTGATAATTACAAAATGTAAATTCGTTAAGCAGAATCATTAGTTCTTAATCATATACCTACATGTTTTACAATAAGTCCTATGGAAAGAGCTCTTTCCTAATTCGTCTTTTTGCATTCATTCCATTAAATTCTTCCAGTGATTTTATATCCTCAGGAACTTCAGTTTTCCATTATGTCATCTTCTTTTCCTTTCACTCAATGAATTGTTAGACATAATTTTTGTAGCTGAACCATCGTTATATTTGTGTCCTTAGTCTTTTCTGTTTTTTGTATAATCCTACATCCACATTGCATTGTATTTCCCAATATTTTCCTAACAACTTATCAACATTCATTTTTATTCCTTAATATGTTAAGATATGAATGAATTTATTCTATTTTATTTTTATTTTTGGACACATTGGGTCTTATAATCATGAAAAAATATATTCCTATGAACCTTTAACTCTTTAAAATTCTTTCTCTCACTCTAATCATTGAAATTTGAATGTTCTATACTAGGTAGTAATCCAGCAAAAGACTATTAGTTACTTAATTGTGTAAATCTTTTAACTCTTAAAATTATAGGTAATTTTTTTTTTCTGAACATTTTTTTAGATCGATCAACTGGTATCTGAATCAACCCTATTCATCACACACGTAACTTCCGCTGACTATGGTAATTATGAATGCGTAGCTCGAAACGAAATAAGTTTTTCCACAAAATCGCTGCGTCTGGAAGTCACTTCCGAACCGGATACTCCCACTCTTTTAACTGTGCTTAATGTAACACATGATAGTGTCACTCTGGGCTGGACTCCTGGATTCGACGGTGGCATGAAGGCTTCTTATAGAATACGGTACAGGAAAGTTGACGAGGAAGGATATAAGTATGAAGATGTTGTTGGCAGTAACATCACGACTCACGTCGTTAAAGATTTGGACATCAACACGCAATACGTATTCTCGATAATGGCATCTAATAAATTGGGTAGTAGCAAATTTATGCCAGACTTATTATCAGCGAAGACGTCAGGTGAGTTATTTATAACATCATATTTTTCATGTTTTGAAGTAACCTACAATGTAAACGTACGCATCCATTCAAAAGTTTTGTATTACCTGGCTCTGTTGAGAAGAAATTTTGAAGATAAAGTTTTGGTGTGACTATTCACATAATCGAAGGATCGGATCGGATTTCTAAAAAGAATTTGAACATTAAAATATTCCTTACATGATTTTCTATATAAACTCACTAATAATCATCTCTCTTTAATACTAACCCCATAGGTTGTCTTCCGACATAGGTAGATTAGATTAGATTTTAACGGGGTTACAGTGCACTGAAAGCAATGGTTTATTGTGCCCCCCCCCCTATCAGAGCTGTTGTCGCTACTACTACAGCTCGCCTTCCAGTTCCAAGGTTCTACTGAACTCTAGTATTTGGGACGGCTTCAGCGAGCTTAGGTCCTCACTCTTACAAGTTTCTTATCCAAAGCATTTCTTGCGTTGGCTTGCAATGGCGAGGCATTCCAGAACTAGGTGATCAGGAGTTTCATCCTCCTCCCCACAGAATCTACACTCGTCAATCTCTGCTAGACCTATTCTCATTAAGTGCTTCCTAAGGCGGCAGTGTCCTGTAAGAAAGCCCGAGAGGAGATGTAGCTTATCTTTACTGAGGTCCAAATATTTATTGGACCTAGCAGTGTCAAAGTTCCCCAGGAACTTTTTGGAATGTTCCAACCCGGGAAGGCACCGCCAGAGTGCTTCTCTTTCGGTTTCCTCTTTCTTCCGAAACTCTTTCTTGCAGGAGCATTTTGCTACACCACAGAAAGGCTCTGGGCCAATAAAGGGCATTTGTGCTCCTTTCCTGGCAAGTGTATTGGCCTCTTCATTTCCCGTGATTCCCGAGTGGCCAGGAACCCAGGCTAAAGAGACCCTGTTATTCTTGCCTAATTCATCAAGTTTTCTTCGGCACTCCCATGCCAACTTTGAGTCAATGACATGGGAGCTCAATGGATCGATATGTCACATTTCTGGTAGTTTCTTTCTAGGTTCATTTCCACGCATCTTCCGATCGCAAGTATTTTTGTCTGAAAGACGCTCGGGAAGGAGCCTAACGATAATGAGTATCTGGTGCCAGGCCCAAATACTCCAGCGCCTTCTCCAATGGTGGTTTTTGAACCATCCGTATACCATCTAATGGTGTTTTCTTTGAGAGTTTGGGTGGTGTATTCCCTTTCCCAGTCTCTCCTCGTATTTAGCATCGTGGTGAAATTCTTTTCGATGCTTACTTTCCTGATTATTTCATCACTGGGAAGATTCGCTAATGAGGTGTATCTTGTCAGAGAGGACCAAGCTCCCTGATTTTTAATACTCTCATTGCCTGAACCTTCCTAAGATATTCTAAGAATTGCCTCTTGGGCAGATCTTTCTATCACCAGATGTAGAGGTGTGAGATCTGTAATGATCTCAAGTGCCCTAGTTGGACACGTTCTCATAGCTCCAGTGATGCACACACAGGCAAGCATTTGAACTTTATCGAGGGTTTTCCTCGTGCTGTACTGACTTGCTTTTGTGTGCCAAACTATTGCCCCATACGTAATTGCTGGTGTCACACTCATGGCGTACATCCATCCCAGTATTTTTGGGTTACAGCCCCACCTCATACCAGCTAGATTTCTGCACGCCATCAAAGCTTTTATTGCTTTACTAGCAATTATTTCAACATGCTTATTCCACAGAAGCTTACTGTCTAGGGTTATCCCTAGATATTTAACCTCTGATTTTCATTCTATGATTTCCCCATTTAAGGATATGGGTTTCATGGCTGGAAGTGTTCTTTTCCGGGTAAATGGAATTACTATGGTCTTGCTTGGGTTAATGTTTAGCCCCACTGACAAGCACCATTGCTCAATGATTCTGAGGCCCTTTTGTAATAAATCACACAAGGTGCTCTCGAACTTGCCTCTGACTATTAAAACAATGTCATCAGCGTAGCCCATACATTCGAAGCCAAGCTCCGTTAGCCTGTAGAGCAACTCATCTACTACGAGGCTCCATAGAAGGGGAGATATCACTCCCCCTTGAGGTGTCCCCCGAGTGGCTTTAACTGGAGTGGTTTGATTCCTCACCTGTGTCTCAGCTATCCTCGTTGTCAACAACTCATACATCTATTTTACAATGGTTTTAT
Source organism: Galeruca laticollis (assembly GCA_963921935.1). Taxonomy (NCBI): domain Eukaryota; kingdom Metazoa; phylum Arthropoda; class Insecta; order Coleoptera; family Chrysomelidae; genus Galeruca; species Galeruca laticollis. The sequence continues at coordinate 84,142,054 of OY998175.1, read as the reverse complement.
TCACTCCTCGGCTTTTTAGTGCTTCTTTGACAGACACATGAGTTGTGTTGTCAAAGGCCCCTGATTTATCCAGGAATGCGCACAGAGTTCTCTGGATGACTTCTGTCACCTGATACAGAGCCGTCTCAGTTGATCGACCCGCTCTGTAGGCATGCTGACATTTATGAAGTGGTATATTCTCCAGATTCTCCGTTCTTATGTAGTTATCCACTACTTTCTCCATCGATTTGAGTAGAAACGATGTTAGACAGATGGGTCTAAAAGATCGGGGATCAGTCCCATCTTTTTTCCCTATTTTTGGTATGAAGGTTACCCTTGCCCTTCTCCATTTTCTAGGTATTAGACGCACTGCTAAACTGCTTCTTGTAATCTTCAGCAGGTGAGGAAGAATCTCCTCTATCCCTTGCTGTAGGAGTGCTGGAAATATTCCATCCACTCCTGGTGATTTATATGGTTGAAAGGTACTTATTGCCCATTCCAACCGTTGTCTGTTAAATATTTTCTTAGCAATGTCCCAATCTTCCTTGCAGGATTTTTTGGTGTAGTTCATTGCTATTTCGGTGCTTGTTGCTGGTTCACTACCTGGGAAGTGGGTTTTAAGAAGAAGAATTGATCGTTCCTTTTCACCTTCCGTGTATGATCCGTCTGGCTTTTTCAGCGACATTGTGGGGTTAGTTCCCCCATTTGCTATGACCTTTTGTAGTCTGGTCGCAGTGTGAGTGGAAGTGATCTTTTCGCAAAAGGCTTGAAAATTAAGCCTTTTGGCCTTCCTAATCTCTTTATTGTACTGAGTAAGCTTCTCAGTGTACCTCTGCCAATTGCCGTCACGTTTGGTTCTATTAAAGAGCCGACGGACCTCTTTTCTGAGGTTTGACAGGTTCTCATTCCACCAAGGAGCATCCTTTTCTGAACGAGCTTTTGAGAGTGGGCAACTGGAATGAAAAGCTTCCATTATTGCCTCACTAATCTGTTCGACTCTTTGTTCCAGGCCGCAGTGCGGGTGATTTACCCCATTCACATCGACGTGTTCCAAATTGTCCTTCAGATTGGTCTTGTAAAGAGACCAATCAGTATTTCTAGGATTTCGAATTGTAGGAATCGAGGTGGTATTTCCCTCTATCCTAAATTCGATGATCCTATGGTCGGAAAGTGATGGCTCTCTCATCACCCTCCAATCTTTTACATTTTTCCTAGCAGCAACATTAACGATTGTTACGTCCAGGACCTCTTCTCTTGCTCTCGTGACAAAAGTGGGGGTTGTCCCCACGTTTGAGGTCTCAAGGTTATTTGCTAAGAGATATTCTAATAAACACTCACCTTTTGCGTTGTTATTGGTGCTTCCCCACACGGTATTGTGTGCGTTGGCATCACAACCAATTATAATTGGCAGCCGTCTCCCATCGCAGTGTCTCACTAGCTCTACTGGCGGTGTCATCGGCCCGTCTCCAGCGAAGTAGGCAGAGGCAATGACGATGTCTCGGTCGATACCCCCAATGTTGAGGTGAACCATGATTGGAACAAGGTCCCGTGACACGTATTCTGAAACACAAATAAATTTTATGTTATTTCTTATGATTACACAGGCACGCGGAGATACTTGCCTTTGATCATAAATCAATTTAGAATCCTTACATGCCAAACTTTTGATTTGGCCTTCTTTGTTGATCCATGGTTCTTGGATCAGTACAATATCCAGTTGTAGTCTAGCGAACAACCTTGCAATCACGGCTGAAGCTCCCTTCGCGTGATGCAGGTTAATCTGAGCTACATTCGTGAACTTGAAGGTGAATAATTATGGATGAGAGAGGCCGAGTTACTCAGCCTCTACTAATCCCCCTCCTTTCTCTCTCCCTGACCCTCCTCGACCAGCATGGCAGTATCTCCCTCTGTAATCGAGCAGGTTTCTTGATCACGAGTCAGACTCTCGACCCCCAGGCTGCTCTGCCCAGCTTCCCGGGATGCAGAGGCAGTCTCCGCATTCCCAGTTATCCCAGCAGAGCCGGAGGAGATCTCGGGATTCTTCTTTTTTCCCAGCCTCGAGACAGGGATACGCCCAAAACGGAAGTTTAGCGAGTAACCTCCTGCCTTCAGAGCCCCCCAGATTGGTGATCGATCCCAATCGTGAGGATAGTTCCCTGTCCCTCTTTTTTAGAATTTAGGATCTTCCAAGCCTCAGTACTGAGGTTGGAGTTCTGAACCTCGACAAGTTGGAGGATCTTCTCCAGTTTCATGTCTTGGCTTCTTGGGAAGAACACTGTTATGGTGACCGGCTTTAGGATATCGTCTCCACTTCGAGCCACCAATTCGGGTCCTTCCCAAAAGTTCAATTTCGGCGCTGACCTCATAAGCCAGTCTGCCGATTCTTGTGACCCACAGTCCACCAGTATCATTCCACAACGGAAATGGATACCTGAGAAGTGCATTCCCTTCTCTTTGCTCTGGCACAGCTCTTCCACCAGAGTGTCTTCCAGTGTGGAGAGCTGCTCCGCTCTCAGGATGACCCCAGGATAATCCTTGGGCATCATTCCCACCCTAAAAGCTTTCTCTGCTTTGACAGCTGCTGCGTAACCAGTGGCTTGCCCGGTTACCGTTGCAGCTGTTTTTGATTTCTTGCTTTGAGGCCTAAGCGGAGGAGTAATATGCTCCGGGCCTCTTTTAAGCTTTGTTTTCCCCGTTGGTAATTCCTTCCGGGGGGGGGAAGGGGGAGGGGGTTTTCGCTGAGTTACCTGCTTCCTGGCCTCTTCAGGGGATATTCCCTGATTGAGGAATTGTAGGTATTTCCGCACCCCTGCTCCACTGAGGCCTTTTCTCAGTGGGTCGTCTATACCGCCCGGTTCTCCCGGTTTTGGGAGGTCGAACGGCATACGACCTTTGTGCCGTTTGGCCTTTTTTCCCTCTGTGAGGTGCCCGGATGAAAAGGTGGAGGTTTTCTCCACTACTTTTCCGGTGTTCCCACATAGGTAAAAGACGGCGGCGACAATTATTGTCCCTTCTTCCAACCCATGTCACTGCACCACTTTCGTAACTACTCCAAATGCGGCCATTTTTGACACTTTCCTCGCTATTAACCACCCTCGCCAAACCCACACACGTCACCTCTTCCTCGTATACATATGCCGCCGTCATCATGCCCTACTTTCTATCCGAAGTGAGACAGCCTACTGTCTAGTAATACCCTCACTTCAGAAAGATATTCATTAAGGTTTGAAGTGTTCAGATGAATGCTGCAATTAATAGGTTGAAGGTGATGTCTGTGAGCAGGCATGAACAAATGAAACAACTTCCCGTTAAAAGAAAAACTTTAACTTCTGTTTATTAGAAAAACGTAAAATAAAATCTTATAACATCTTACAATGACAGCTGACTTTACAAAAACGAAGTTGGCCACATAATTTTTGGCCTCACTACAATATATCAATAAAAACATTTGCTTTACATGAAGCTGAATTGTCTATACACATGTTTATCAACAAGTCAACCAATGCTAGTAGCATGACAACAAGCACAAGTTAGCTGCTAAGCTTAACCATGGTCCTTCAGTGTAGTAATGCCCAATCACAACCAAGACCAAAATTCATGACTGTCGTGGGATTGGTATTATTCTTTGTGATTATGTCTTGATCTTGCCTTTACTATTTATTCTTGGTCTCGGTCTTGATATCTTCATATAGTCTTGGTCTTGTTATAGTAAAGTCTTGGTATTCATCTTGGGGCTTTTTCTCGTTTTTCAGTTGATTTTACTTTTTCGCCCAACCTATCTAATATGCGAGAAAAGTATTGGTTTACCCCAAAAAAAGTTGGAATTTTGAATTTTTTTTGAATTATTTTTACTATTTCATCAAGAACAACATGAAAAAACGGTTTTTATAAAAAAAATCCTATGTCGTCGTCGGCCACTTTTCGTTGCATGTCTTGTTAGCACAATATAGCCTCTGGAGTGCAACAAGTTACCAATTTTATAAATGAATATTATTCAGGACATCTCACAGTTACACCCTATTGATTTTCAGCGCACCAGAGCCAGTACAACGGGTGCTATGGTACTTGAAGTACGACATTTTTATCATTTTTGGAGAAATTTCAGTTTGTTAGCATGCTACAGCCTCTGGAGTAGATACAAGTGACCAATTTTATGATTGAATATTGTTCAAGATATCTCACAGCTGAACCCTATTGATTTTCAGCTCACCAGAGCCAGTACAACGGGTGCTATGGTACTTTAAGTACGACATTCTTGTCATTTTCTGAGAAATTTCAGTTTGTTAGCATGTTACAGCCTATGGAGAGCAACAATTCACCAATTTTATGATTGAATATTGTTCAAGATATCTCACAGCTGAACCCTATTGATTTTCAGCTCACCAGAGCCAGTACAACGGGTGCTATGGTACTTTAAGTACGACATTTTTATCATTTAAGGAAAAATTTCAGTTTGTTAGCATGATACATCCCCAGAAGTGTATAGAAGTGACAATTTTATGATAGAATATTGTTCAGGGCATATCACAGACGCGGAAAAGTTAGTTTTAATCGTTAAAACCGTTTATTTACAATCTAATCTATCAATTTTTTTTTGTAATTATTGCACCCTATAAGAATGCCTTATTTTTTCTGTTAACCTTTGAATACTTACTTGAACAAATATTTTTGCACAGAAAAATTCGAGCCTTCAATAATAGGTAGGTACAATAAATTTTACTAATATTTTCGTGTGAGATATAGGTTCTTGCATGGATCAGTCTTGATCTGGGATAGGCTGGTCTTGGTCTTGCACGGATGGGTCTTGTTAACACGAATATGATCTTGGTATTAGTTTTGTTACTGTTGTATATAAATTGGTCGCAGTCTCACAGAAATGCAATACTAAGATCAAGACACTTTACTATATGTTTTGGGTTGATATAATGTCCAGTAATAGCATATCATTAATGTATATTGAATGAACAATGAGTGCAGATACCTTGGGGAGATTCTATGTATGAGACTGTGGCAAAACATACATGGAATATGTTAGCCAGAGCAGTTGCTGTATGGAACTAAACTGATGAATGAATTCATGTCACTTGAAAAAAGATGGCTGAATATCTCTAAGTTCTAATATCATTAACTGATTAACCACCTGGACAGATTTCTTCAATTTTACATATGGGGAGCTGATCATCATTATATATTCTTTCATAAATATCAAGTTCAAAGTTATTTACTGCTTTATTAATTTGTTTTACTCAAAATACATCAAATTAACCACCAGCCTGTAAAGAATATTTATATTTGGTCAATTCAGGTGATACAAAACTTTAGGATTTGTGTGTATTCAAAAACTTTATCATCTTTATTTTATTTTTATTGAAAATATTTTCATCCTAATAGCATTTATCAATAGATCGCATTTTTAAACTTCTCACTAATTTCTATCAATTTTCATGCTAACTGTTATCACCTACTAACTACTAACAGATGAAGTTCCTCCATCTTACACCTCCTCCAGTCTGGACGAAAGAAATATAAGAAATTTTCCTGGATTCCTCATAATCCTTGGAACTATCGTTGGAGTCCTATTGATAATTATGAACGTCCTTCTTATCGGATGTTGTTTGCACCGACGATCAAAAAAACGCGTCACAGGTAATTTTTATTGATATCTATTTTTTGTTTTTCTTTAGTATTTGTCGGAAATGAAGAAGCTCATAAAGTCATTCCTGAGGATATTTTAGAGAAACAAGATTTACCTAGAATAGTCATCATCAGCGTTTCTGTGATAGGCGTTATTCTTTTGTTTATAAATATTGCCTTAGTTACTGGTTGCATGTTAAAAAGGAGGGCCAAAAGAATTAGAGGTTTGTTTTTTGTTTATTTACAGTTATAATTTAAGATCTTTTTTCCTATTACTGCTATACGAGGTTGCTATAAACCTTTGTTTCTGTCCTAAATGCATATCTGAATACACCTAAAAAATTCTTTTTTCAGAACAAAATAACCAAACAAACAAATCAGCAACAATTGAAATGTATGCCCCCAGTAGTTACAATGATACTGTAACAGGAGAGACGCTGTCATCAGTTAGCGAGAAGAGTGAAACGTATAGTAACGAGGAAATTAATCATGAGTATTTAGTGAGTACCACAGTTTCATTAAAGAGCCTAAATTTCTTTTATTTGATAAAGATCATAATAACCAATCTACATGAGCAATTCTTTCAAGAAAACGAGGTCAATATTAATGCCACGCATATGCCTTCCTACCTCCAAATGTCTTCAAATGTTCAATGTTATAATTACCAAAGCAAATGTGGCATTATATTTAGAAATTTTTTATAAGTCCAAATTAACATCCTGTATTTTTACGTAACTATTAACAGATTCTTGTACTACCTTTTTCACAAAATTCCATAGCATAAATCGGATTTTTCTCTGCAGGAGAGGTCAACTGGGGTGAAATATCCCAGGTTTCTATTCTCATACACTGTAAAAAAAATAAGTACTGTAGCGGTCGTACATACACGCAACGCTCTGTACCCCAATCTAGTTAGCAACCAGCATTACATGGATGATACTTCGGAGCCCCGCGCGTAGATGGCGTACTAAGACTACACTGAACAGAGATCTGACTGGATCCTATACCCTCCGGCGACAGTAGCTGTAGAACCAAGCAAACTCATTTCAGTCGACGTTCACTCAGCGCCACAGCTAAGTGATTAAACGCTTCCTAATAAAATATTGCACAGTATACCTAAAAAACAGTAGTGCATCTTCAAGGCGGTACCTTTGAAGTTTAAAAGTAACTGTATCTAAGTCTATACTCATAAAAACAATTTACAAAACACCTGTTCACACAAAATTCAATTAACATAAAATGAAAATCATAGATGAAAAGCCGTTCGTGACGTTTTCTTGTTCCTCTGTTCATCGTGCCAAGCAATATCAGCAATTCCATTGGTTGGATTCAGACAGTGCCAGTTACAGGAGAATGCACCACACTCTTTCTTCTTGATCGGTTTAAATATTTAATCCTCAGCGTCTAGTCTGCGCAGTCAAATCTGTGCGACTTTTGCCGCCTGTCCATGATACACTACTATTTGTATACTGTGTTGTTACAATATTATTTTTTCCTTTAAGATTTCAATTATTGTTTTTTTTAATTGTAAATTTAAGTGTTGCATATATATGCTAATAAATATTTTAACCCGTTTACAAAATTGGCGCCCAACGTGGGGCTCTAGAAACTAAACGACAAGAATTGGAAATTCAATTTCTAGAAAATCCGCAAATTTCTGCTTTTTGTCAATTTTCCGAAAAAATCTTTTTTCAAGTTTTACCATACCACCTGGATTTTCGAAAGATTGAGATACAACTTTCGCCGGCTTCTGGCTTGCTGTTTTGTCTTGTTGTTTAAAATCAGACGACGATAAACACTCTCTTATTCGGCTTGGTTCAGTCCGTCTTTCACTGCATAATCATTCTACGACGAAGTCAAAGACTACAGAGCAATATGTTCTTTGCTTTCAATGAGGAGCAGTTTCGACAACTGCTGGAGAAAATCTCTACTTCGAACGCCACGTCGACGACATCCAACATAGGCAGTTTCAGCCGCTGCACCGCAAGATTCGATGGAAAAAGATGTCACGACACTGTCGACACGTTCATAACCACCATCTCAATATACAAGGTGATTGAGAAAATAAGTGACGCCGACGCAATTAAAGGTTTACCCTACTCACCAACGACGCTTCACTATGGTGGGGCGGCGTAGAAAACCAAGCAACCAACTGGGATGATGCCATGCGACTAATCAGAAATGCATTGTCGCCCGCTAAACCAGCCTATTAAGTGTATCTCGACATATTTGACCAACGCCAAGAGCCTAATGTCCCAATCGACCATTTCATATGCAGAAAGAGAGCACAGTTGGCACAGTTACCACCAAACCGTCACGACGAGAGCTCAAAACTCGACATGGTCTAGGGATTTCTGGCAATCTACGCTTATTTGACAATTTACTGGAACACGCCAGGAAAATTGAACACATCCGACTGGAGGAAACAGTGACTATAGGACCACCCAGTGTACCGAGACCAGGTGCGAGTAAGAAGCCTAGATGCGCCTACTGCCATTTTAGGGGGCATTCAATAAACGAATGCCGAAAACGCCAAGCCGCTGAAGAAATTAGCACAGAAACCCATCACGAACCGGAACCGGCAAAAATCTCCGGTTACGGGTGACGCGAACAAGGATATTTCCGAAACAACTGCCCGGATTGTTCAAAAAAACCTCGTCCCGATGTGTCAGCTCATTCGGACCACTTCTACAGCCTGGTCACCACCGAAGAAGCGAGATCCCAGAAAACGACGTAAACTGGAATTAAACCAAATAGATATTTGTCTGAGACCCGACGAAACTCCTGTGTTTAGCGATCAACAACAGGATACCTTCAATAAAGCCCTCCGATGTTTTCGCCGAGGATGGACCGCCTACTCCGTATGGTGAATATCGCATATCCACAGATGAACACACACCCGTAGCTAACGCCCCATATCGGCTGAGTCCTGCCCGTCAAAACATATTAAGGTAAAAGCTCGACAGCATGCTAGAGAAAGGCACAATTGAGGAAAGCGAATTGCCATGGTTCTCCCTCGTGGCCCTCGTACCCAAAAAGGACAACGACCTACGAGTATGCGTCGATTACCGTAAGCTTAATGCCATCACAGTACCCGATAAATATCCACTACCACGGATCGACGATTTGCTCCACGCCGCTAAAGGCTAAAGACAAAATTCCATAGCATAAATGGGATTTTTCTCTGCTACTTTCCAACTAAGAAGAGGTCAACTGGGGTGAAATATCCCAGGTTTCTATTTTCATACACTGTAAAAAAAATAGTACTGTAGCGGTCGTACATATACGCAACGCCCTGTACCCCAATCTAGTTAGCAACCAGCATTACGTGGAGGATACTTCGGAGCCGTAGATGAAATACGAAGACTACACTGAACAGAGATTCTGCTGGATCCTATACCCTCCGGCGACATTAGTTGTAGAACCAATGCTTGGCAAGTCTTGACAAGTGTCCACCAACCTAAACATGTAAATGGAGTGTTTGGCTGGGCTTGCGTGAGCTTATCGCCGATGGTCGTCAGCCCGGGCTAGAGTCGGTTTTTGAACACAGATCGAGGTAGCTTGTGGCAAGCGTTTGCGACCTATTTACATATTTGCGCATATCGCTCACGAATTCTAGACAGTTATCCAACTAAATGTGGGTAGGATCTAAGGAACTATAACTCATTTAATGAGCCTTTCGCGGTTTCACTTTAATTTGGCTTGTACTGAGACATGCATGGCTTAATTTTTGAGACTAGTATATGACTGCTGCCAGAATCAACCAGGGCGCTATTGTAAAGTGTACTATTTCTATCTAGTATCTTTGAAAGATAACAACAAATATTAGATGATGCACACTTACAAATATTAGTTTCCTCAAGTTTTTGAAAAGACATTTATGTGCATCACGTCTATCTTCTACATATATTATATTTCTCATTTGCTTGTTTTCTGTGTATGATTGAAAATATATAATTTTCAACGCCACGCTTTATGGAAATTTGGATAAATTGCTCTTGATACATAGAAGGATTTGTCTATTGGTTCACCCTGTTCATTAATATTAAAAAAATGGTTATTTTTTTCAATCTCCTTAACAAAATTTGTCTCAATCGGTTGTAAAATGTGGATCCTTTAGGGATGGGTAACACTGTATGTTCTATATTGTTAGTTATAAATACCTATTAAGGATCCTTTTTACATATTTAATAATCATAATTAACCAGTATATTAATTGAATTAAATTATTATTTTTAGGATGATAGTCGAAAACCAACAAGCAATTCGTACTTGATTGAACACCAACCGGATTACCCAGGTGCGTATCCTACATACGAAATGCAAATGCCAGCTCAGACCGGCATTAACATGGCCCACAAGACTCACACCCTGCCCCATCCCCATCACCATCATCATCACCCTGCGCATGATCAGAGACCGAGGGCCAGGGATGACCAAAGTCTAGTTTACCATGGTGGCATGTCAGGTAACTAACCACTAACAACTGTTTGCTCTACAAATAATATTTATGTTTCATATTTCATTGATTAAGATTAAAATTGGTACACTACAATGTTGATGCTAGAATTTTTTTAAATTAAAATTTGAGAACAATACTCTTAGTAATAATTACTAAGATTCAAGTCTTTTTGGACAGGTTTGCTTATATCACTTTGACTGTTACTCCACAATACACATTCGATCATTCATTATTATCATCTAATTTCTATTAAATATGTTTTGAGGTTTTTTGGTTGACATCATTATTTTTGAATGTCTCTTATTAGATCCAAATATTGCTATCACTTCCATAGTCACAATGAGTACATTAAAAAGAAAGCTACTCCATCCTCTGCTGAAAAAAATCGCTGTAGTTGCAATCAAAACGTTTAGAAATAATAATCAAAGAAGACCACAGCATATATAGCAGCTTTCAGACAGCATTCTTTACAAAGAAGACACAATGGCAAAGAAAGTAAGCAGAGGGTATCATCAGAAGAATATTCGTTTTCCTGCAGACAATATAACCAATCATTCTAGTCGAAAAGGAATGCACCATCTTCATTAGACTATCAAATATATAAAGGAATTATGTTCAAACAAAAGTTCTTCCAAATCTTTCTGGATGGAAACTGATAAAAGGAGTTAGAGCAGTTACACTTAAAAAAAACATTTATTTAGTTCTTCGATTTACATTAGAAAGTATTGAACATTTGTCAATGATAGGACTAGGTACCTACCTACCTCTTTGTCTTCTAGTGCATACTCAGTCATTAAAACCATCTGATTAGTGTTTTCTGCCGATTTACACAACACGTTGCTTATAGGCCGCACTATTGATTGGTTCACAGGCACATAGTCCCTAATTTGCATTAAATTTGGTAACTATTGGATCATTCTTATAAGCTGATCACTCTTTTATATATAAAATTACTCTTCAGTTTTGAAATGGTCTCAATGTTTTGTTGTATTGCAAGCAGTACTAACCCAAGTAGTTGTTTTAAAATAATTTTTATAACAAAATTTTGTTTATTTTCTGAAAGCCTCTGTTATTTTTTAGTCACCACAAATTCTGTTACTGATTCTAACATTTTTAATAACATTTACATGCTTTACTGACATTTTGTTACTTGGAATGATTTTAACTAAACAAATTAATGAAACTCTTTATTAACTTCCAATTAAGGACTTGATGAAATTATATTATGAGAAACAGCTCACTTTTTTGGTACTGCCAGATTATAACAAAGCAAAGTTTATCCTAACAGTATACAGTTTTGTAGATATACATAATCAGGTTTTTGGCTTTATTGAACCGATTGTTTTCCTAGAAGGACCCTAAATTGGTCTTAAACAATATTCAAGGAGTCCAACTTTAGCTGTATCTTGATAAGTAGTGTTTTTATCGATTTTCATTATTCAGTACAAATCAAAATTTAATTCACACATCAGTGAATAAGTATTGACGCATAAGGACAGTTTGAGTGTATATATATCTTGAAATATATATTTTTCTTGTTTCATTTACTTCAAAAACAGGAGTAACAAATAGTTTGGTTTTTTTTACCGTTCCACTTTCATTTGTTGTGTATCCAGATCCGGCTTTGAAAGCGAATGTCATAACTAAAAAAAATGCAGGAATTCTACTGCTGCCAAACAACTTAACACATAGGTGATCAATAGCACCTAACCAAAAAGTAACTCTAAAAATCCTGTAAAACAACAAGCTATAATATTCGTCTCATTTATAACATTGATTGAGGCCTCAAGTATATCTAATAATAATATATGTGTATATCTTTCTTCTACTGAATTAGAGAATACAATTAACTGTTAACAATCAACATATATTAGCCAGGCATCTTAACACTCCCTCTATTCACCTAATTTCATTAAATGTATGTCCTATTTTTCCCAATAAGTTTTTTGTAAAGTCAACTCAGACCCACAATGCTCATATTCTCAGTTATCATTACCTTTGACAATACACAACATACAATATTTATTTATCTTATGACGATTTAATCTGTTTCAACTGTAAGCAATTGGCAAGTTAGTATCTCAATGCAACTTTCCATAACGTGATCAATTTGATGCGCACAGAAAGATTCAACTAAAGAATTGAATGTTTTTGGATGTAACACAACAAAAATCTGCAACTACTACCATTTCCCTCAACATAGCCAATCTGTACCGTCAATAGATTTGCTACCAGTCAATAATTTTATGTCGTCCAATCATCCAATATAAAATATCGTTCAGAAGATGATGAAAAAACAAATTCCAAGTGAAAAGCATTATAAAAAGTTGGAGAAGCATCCAATGCTCAAACTGTGTGAACCTCAGAAAAACAGATTCTCTTTCTAAAAATACACATTGAATGAATCCCCTATTAAGTTACCATTAACTTTCAATCAAATCAAAGATTTTTTTTAAATATCAGATGGTTTCAAATACATTCTGATAAACAGTAAAAAAAATATTAAAAAAATCATGGACCCATTTTTTATCATCTATCAGTAGTTCCACTCCCAGTAGTGTAATGTGGGATTGAATTCATCCTCTATTAATAACCAAACAAATGATCTCAAATATAATACTCCAATATCTATAAGGCTTAATGAAAATGCACCTATATATGAAGAGAGCTCCTCTTCAAATGAATATTTATTAGAATTCATTTAACAAATTCATGAAGATAGCAGGATTTAAAGATGCTCTAATCCAGCTGTAGAAATTGGATTCGTGTGCTAGATAAAAGCGAATTTTATAACATGCTCTTACATGTGATTTATTCTAATTAGGCCCGCAACAATGTTCCCTGGCGCCCGGGGTGAGTTACAGGAGTTTCCACAACCCTGCTCCCGTTGCCAAAAATTTACCCATACTACAGACAGATGCAAGGAACCAATAAAATGCACCAAATGTGGAGGTCCTCATCATGAATCAAAATGTAAAACACACTTACCTCTAAAATGTTCCAGCTGTGGTGCTGAAGATCATGTGGCTTGGTCAATAAAATGCCAGAACAGGCTAACAAACCCAATAGAAGGTATACCCAACAATAAAATCAAACCTTTAAACACAAAATCAGCAGAAATTGATACAAAAACAACCAAGAACTCAAAAATACATTCCCATATAACAGTCCATGATGTGATCATAAATACTTATATACGCAAACTTAACAAAGAAAAAAACATACAAAGAGATGAACTGATCACAAAACTAAGAAAACAATTTATCACAGAATACAACATGATACAGTCGCACACTTTTCTGGTAACAGAGTGTATATACTTATGTTTGATCTCGACGAACCTCAAACGATTTCACCAACACTCTTATAGAAACAAAAACTAATATAGACAGCAACACAGACTATAGAAACTGGGACATGATTAAGAAAATTGGCAATATAGTTAACACAAATACAAGAGGGGGGAGTTTGGTGCAGGTTCGTCCCAAGCTGAACATGAGAAGGAGCAATCCTCCTAAAATGAACAACCCGATAAGTGAAACAACACATTTTACTATTCCTTTTCTAGACAAACTACAAATAATATTGATCTATGTTCACCCAAACGCTAAAGTAGAGAAGACAATATTTAATAAAGCAAGCAAGTACAAAGATTGTATAATTATTGGGGATTTCAATGTAAATAAACAAAAAGAAAAACAGCTAAAGGATTTTGTGGATAACATCCCATTTAAAAAAGCACACACCCCCTATATTTGACATGATAAACAATAACGATATCATTCCAGACCTGATGCTATTTACAGAAAACCTAGAACACAGCATAGAGCAAGTTATTACTTATCTGGACCTTGGCTGTGAACACTCAGCAATGGAAGTTACCATTAACTTAAAAAAGAAAATAGATTTCAGTGATGAATACAGAGTTAATTTAACTAAATGTAACACAGAGAAAGTTACCAAAAAACTAACCAAGCATATTGAGGAGCAGGAAATTAAAAAGTTTAGCACACTGCTAGAATCAGCTATTATAAAAAATTCACCCTACGAAAAAATTTACTTTCACAATTATGAGCTACCACAATTCATTAAACAACTAATTAAGAACAAGAGAGACATGTACAGAGATTACCTAAAAAATCACAATCTAGATTATAAATGTCACATTAACACATATAACAAGAATATTCAAACGTTAATCAGACAGTACTGAGAACACAAATGGATCAACACATGTAATGAAATCAATAGACTAAGAGGAGAAATTGAACTATAAAATTCATTTATTCGTCCCCCCCTTAGTTGCGGGCCCATTTCAGCAGATCCAAATTCTTAACTTTTTATTGATGTTGAACAATGTGCCATATTATTATTAATACAATAATAGTATCTAATAATGCATATAAAAGTGGTTTCTTGGAAAGAATATGTCTATTAAACATTCAGAACGGTTTTAGAAAAATATATCAACATATGATAACCTATCCAGCTCTATTCATACAGGAAAGTCTTGCTTATCAACTAATATGTGTAGCAGTATTACTGGACATCAGCAAAGCATATGACTTGGTTTGGTGAGATGCTGTTTTCAAATGGTTGCAGATAAATAATTACTTGGACATATTTTCAATGTTATTTCAAACTTCGTCAAGACTGTTTTAATGTAAAAATAAACGGTTTAAAGATTAAGACTAACTTTTCCTGGTCTGTGAGACGCCCTGAACAATATCCTATTATAAAATTGTCACTTGTATTCACTTCATAAGCTGCATCGTGCTAGCAAAGTGAAAATTTTCCTATAATAACCAAAAATTTAGTACATCTGCATTTATGGGACCGGTTATACTGGCTATAGTGAGCTGAAAATCAATAGGGATTATCTGTGAGATACCCTGAAAAATATCCAATTATCGGATCGTGCTAACAACCCGAAATTTCTCCAAAAATGACCTAAAATGTGGCACTTTAGGTACCATAGCACTCGTTGTACTAGCTCTAGTGAGCTGAAAATCAATAGGGTTCATCTGTGAGACACCTTGAACAATATACGATCATGAAATTGTTCACTTGTATATACTCCGGAGGCTGTATCGTGCTAAAAAACTGAAATGTCTCCAAAAATGTCGTACTTCAAGTACCTTGGCACCCGTTGTACTGGCTCTCGTGAGCCGAAAATCAATAGGGTTCATATTTGATATGTCCTGAACAATAATCAATCATAAAATTGGTGACTTGTTGCACTCGTGAGGCTGTATTGTATTAACAAGACATGTTACGAAAAGTGGCCGACTATAACAACGACGACATACACACAGGATTTTTTTTATAAAAAGCATTATTTTGTATTGTTCTTGATGAAAAACGGAAAAGTAATAAATGGGGTCGTGTCTCAAAGAGTACAATCCTCAAAAGTTACATTGTTTTTATGGGTGATTAATTACTAAAGGTAGAATCGCCTATTATAATTGCTATTTATACTATTTTTTTGTTTCAGGTAAATCATTCGTCACTGCACCATCACCAGCTCCACCAGCCGATGGTTCCTACTTCAATATGTCTGATCGTTACTTATCGTATCCCCCACCACTGGACTTTCAAACTCCGCCTCCCATACCAGCTCATCCACACCTGACGCACACACACGCACCCATGACTCCACCACTTCCATCGAACGGCTCACTTTTACGTGCAAGAGCCGTACCACCACCTGATGTATTGCACAACACAAACCAAATACTCCAAGCTCAAAGCCTTGCTCAAAAACGCGAGCTAACTAGTTTCGGTAACGGTTATGGTGTCAACGAACAGGAGGGGCACCTTGTCTGAGACCAGGGGGAAATTTTGTATGTTTTGTAAAGTGCGTTCGGGTGTGTTTTGTCCAATACTTTTTTATGTAAAAAAATATGAGAAAAGACTGTTGTGTAAATATTTTAAAAGAACTCAATGAATACTTAATTAATGTGATTTTAATTAATATCATTGCAATAGTGTGTAAAGGACGATGTTTATGCAGATGGAAAATATTTTAGTTTTATGTATTGAAGAGTATTAATTTATCATAATTTTCTTTGCATTAATCAAGAACAGAAGTTATAATGTTATTTTGTAATTTCTTCTCATTGCATGAGCATATGAGCAGTGTTAACTTTATTTAAGTTTATTTAAATGGCGCAATCTATTTGCAATTGATTAATATTGTGGAAAATTGAACAAGTAATAAAATAAGTAGATCAATAAATCAACTATTGAATGCAGTTCAATTTAAGGACAATACTCTCCTTTCTTCATATAATATATACAAAAGCACCTTTTCTATGTATTTCCTGGATCTATTGCTGGATCAGTACGTAATGAATATCCTTTATAAATCACTCTTGAACTGCAAATATTTTGCAGTCTGATTAAAGAGGATATGAAAAAAGGGGACATTATGATATTCTATTATTCCCTCTTTATATGGGAAAATTTTGTACATCGGGTTGGAAGTTTTGGCTATATTTGATAATCACATGTGTTTGTGCAATGGAAAAATAAGGGAAGATGGAATAATTATACAGAAGATAATTATCTAATCTAAAAAGGTTACATTTGGATGTATTTTCAAGAATACTTGACATAAATGTATTCAATTCTGATATATTTCATAAATGTTTCTAAATAAGTGTGCTACAGAGATATGTTTAGCAGGAAATTTTAGCTGCTCAAAACTAAATAATATATTTACATCAGAAAATGAATTTCTGACATAAGGGAAATGTAACGTTTTGTAAGCTGCTACAATTTGGTAACTAGCTGTGACAAGTTGCTGATCATGGTCGCCATTGACTGAAGGGTATTGAAATCACAATTCACTGAATTAAGTAATATTATATAGTTAACAAATAGGTTATGCCTCTGTTTTTGAGACTCAGAATATTTTCCAAATGCATGAAATATATACTTACTTTCTCAAAGCCCCTCGTGAAATTAATTAATCAGGGTTAAATTTTTCTCAAAGGAAATAGACTGATTTAATTAATAGCGAATCTTGTCTTTTAAATCACAAATCAAAGTAAAACAAAATTTAATATTGAAATCAAAAAACAAAAATCAAGATTTTGTCCTTTGAGTGAAAAATCCCTAACTATTTCGGTAGCAACCGAAGATGTATTGCTAACTGATAATCAGTTGTTAATAAATCTGACTAATGTGATCTAAACAATATTGTATTATAATTCAAACGATCCCACGAATTGGTTGTGAAAATTAGTTTCACTAAAATAAGTGAAATACTTTAGTTTATGCAATATTACATTTTTTTGCAGTACTTGAACGCCAAAAAGTTTTAAATTTTTATTTCTTTTCTAATAAATGTAACATGTCATATTATAAACAGTTTATGTTATGTTTTAACTATTTATTTATTAAAATAGCTAACTACCGCGCTACCGTTGGCCGGATTTCGACCGACTCCATTCCATAAGCGAATTAGAGATATTATTCGAATGCAGTAACTTGATTGTATCATCAGTGATTGGGTGAGTATGACAATTGACAACAGGTTCCAGCTTTCTAGTTCGTTATTTAATTATTGACGGCTGTTTAAACAACGCTTTACTTCATAAAATTATTTTATGTCCTACATCATATCACAGAATACCCCCAATCAAACCTACGTATCTACATAACTAATCATTTCATTCCTAAATCGATTGTCTCGGCTGCATAAAACCAATTGATATATCTCATTCGAATAATACCTTGTATTCCCTTATGAAATGACGTTGGTCGAAATCCAGAAACTATGTAAATATCTTTTTTGTGGATGGCCACTAAAGGTTAGTGATCACTTTTTATGGTAACATGCCTGCCAAACACAAACTGATGAAATTTTGATAGACTATAAGAAATAGCTAAATATTCCTTTTCAATCTGAGCCCAACGAGACTCCGTTTCAGTAATACTTCTGGAACAAAATGCGATTGGTTTACCTTGCTGCATAAGACAAGCCCCAATACCATTTTGTATTTCTAATGGTAATTTAGGATCAAAAATAGACAAGGTAGTTATTTCCGAAACCGATTTCTTAATTTTTAACAATGTAAACGAAATATTTTTTGTCCAATTAAACTCTACGTTCTGTTTAATAAGATTTTTTAAAGGAAATAGTAATTCAGATAATTTTGGTAAATACTTTGAGAGATAATTTAACATACCCAGAATCCTTAGCAGCTCTTTTTTATTGGTCGGTTCTTCAAGATCCAAAATAGCTTTAATATAATCAGGGTCGGGCCCAATTCCGTCAGCAGATTTGATCTAGGGGAAGTCGGGGCAAAGTGGGCCACTTAAGGTTTGTCATAACATAATTCTTAAACGAAAAGGTATTTTGGGATATTTTTTGCATCAGAGGGTTGCAGGACCATTTAGCTTTATATATTGAAAATATAGCACTAAAAATATCTTTTATTCAATATAATATAAACGGTTTATGAGAAGTCTGCAATAAGTTCACTTTGCCCCACATGTGGGGCAAAATGAATCTTTAAGTGGGGCAAAATGAACCAAAAAAAAATTTCAAACATATATTCATTTTAATACGAAAAATATTTAAATAACATGAACTCATTAACTAATTATTTATAAAAACTGAATTTTTCCATATCGTAACTTCTGTGAGCGTAGTTTTCCTTTAATGTCAGCTTTTGTTATGATGGAAACATCATTGACATCTGGAAATATGAATAAGTTCCAGTTTCCTCGATACTGCCTCATAAATTTCACTTCATAACTTGTTTTTTTGACGTCTATTATTTGCGCAACAAAATCTTTTTTCTGTTTATCATTGGTTACCTCAACTAGAACATAATCCTCTACATATAGATTTGTAGTTGGTACGGCATTAAGTTTTTTAATTTTCTCAATTTCCACGTCTTCATTATCAGAAAATATTTCTGTGTCAGTAGAATCATCGTACATCTCAGTTTCCTGAATATTAGGTTCTTCGGAATCGGAAGAATCATGAACAACAATTTTTCTTTTTATAGCAGCTTTTGTTCTTTTTTCACAAGTTTAGCTTTTTGTTGTTCTTTTTCTGCTTTCAACTCAGTAAGATATGGAGAAGATGTTATAACAGTTGTAGATGCTTTTTTTCTAATTTTTCTTTTAGCAGTTTTAGGAACCATCTTTGGTATAGGCATGATATCTCTAGGAGAAACAGCATTTTCATTTCATCAACAATTAAGACGTTCTGTTGATTCGCGGAACTGGGACCTGCCTCAGAGATGGATATTATTTCTCTTGGTGGGGTAGCTGCTGAATTGGCTGATTTTTTTGAAGAAAATTGGGCTTCATTTGCTTCGGAAACATTTTGTTTCTTAAATGAATCCGGTCCATAAAATTTGTTTGTTGGTATCGGAGGTTGCTGAACATTTTCTTTTCTTTTTGTATATTTAGCTTCTATAGCAAAATCGTTTTCACCTTCTGATGAATCAGAGCCATCGTTATCTGAAGATTCGTGAATATTTTCTACAGCTATGTGGGCATTAATTTCCGTAATAGGACAGTCAGTAACCTCTGCAGCCGCAAACGCTATATCTGGAAAAATATGGTTATCATTGTTGCAGCTCTCATGTATGCTTGACCAAATATGGTGCTAACCTCATGTATTGTTACAACTTTTTCAGGATTATTCCTTAGCCAATTTTGGACACCTTGGCTATAATATGAACTTAATGGATACATAAATGCAACATAAAGAGGTTGCAAACGATGCGAAGTGTGCGGAGGAATTATTAAAATGTGAACATTACTTTCTCTTGCCATCAAAATTAAATTTAAATTTTTTACATGGGTCGAATGGCCATCGCAAATTAACAAAACTGGGTCATCTTCTGTTGGTTTAGCATATTTTATAAAATGTGAAAACCATGTTGGTGCAAAGTTTTCATTTTGCATCCAACCTGACGGATGAGGAACTACTAAACTTTCATGTGGTAGACCTTTTGAGAAATTGGAATTGTTTTTGACACGAGGAAAAACAAGAAGAGGTGGTATGTATTGCCCTGTGGCACTAAAACAAATCTCAGCAGTAACAAGAGTGCTACCGACTTGTTTTTTTTCCCTTGAGTGATAATAGTTTAGACTGTTTATTAGGAACTGTATTAATTTCCGTCTCGTCGCAGTTGAAAATTCGGCTAGGAGGAAATTTATATCTATCTAATAGTTCCTTTAGCAAATCAAAAAAAATTTTGACGTTCACTTTATTAAATGCGGATGCTCGGGCTGCAGATGTTGGCTCTGGGGCTCGAAGAGATAAATCATGGTGCCTCTTCATAAAATTGGAGGCTCAATCTTTTCCTACCAACTTCCTTTTGCGAGAGAAGCAGTGGGGAACATTATTTGCCTCCGCAAATTGATAAGCAAGAAGTCTAAAATTATAGATAGTTAATCCAAATATATGTCGTTCCATATCGAGAATGTGCTCTTTTAATTCTTGTTCTTGCTCCGGTGAAAAAACAGTTTTAAATCGTCCGAGCCCTTTTTTAGCTGCTAAATCAGACTCTTTGTCCGATTTAAGTCTTCGGAATAATGTTGCTGCCGGAACATTAAATTGAACAGCAGCTCTTTTATATTTTAATAGTCCTTGTCGCACCGCATCAATTGCATTTTTCATTGACACCTCTGACCAAGATTGATGTTTAGTTTTGCGAACATATTTTCTAACCATTTTACCTGAAAAAAAAACAATATTATGTGTATTCATTCTAATAATAATCGTTCACTTTGCCCCAACTCATAATATTTCTGACAAGTGAGGTTAATGTAAAATTGTCAAGACATTTCGTTTCAATTTTCTAAAAAAACTACTTGTTATTAGTTGCTAAACACTAGGTATTAGCAATATTAGAAATACTTAACAAATAACCGACTTATGCATTACTCTACTTTCTTACTATATTAGAATTTCACGTCAAAAAAATCAAAAAACGTTGTAAAACTTTATCTGATTCTTACTGCGGATTCTGACACATGCACACTGCTGCCAACTTCAATACGCAACGATGATATGGTAAACGGTTTAACTGTCGCGAAAGACTTAAAATTTAAAAAGAAAGTTCACTTTGCCCTGACGATTCACTTTGCCCCGACTTCCCCTACATAAGATATTTTGTATTGTACCTTTAACTTATTCAATTTTATACCAAAGGTCTTGGCTCTACTAATAACTTCATTTAAGATTTTATCATGTTCCGCCTCATCTATTCTTTTTTCATTAATTATTTGAAAAACTTTCGGACTAAAATTAAGTCTAAAAGGCAACCGATTGAAGCAATATTTTCCAAACGGAGTGATAAACGTGCAAAGTTTCCGGCTCTTTTTATATAGAGGGACGTGATAAAATCCTTCTTTTAAATCTAAAACAGTAAAAATGTTTTACCTATAACTTTAAACTAAGTTTCTCAACAGTGGGTATCGGATACTGATCTAAACAAACAAACTTGTTTAAATGTAATGGATCAAGGCAGATCCTCAATTTTCCAGATGGTTTTTGTACCATTACTATCTTATTGACCCATTCTGTCGGTTGCTCTATCATGGAAATAATCGCACTTCTTTCAAGATCGTCTAGTGCTGCTTTTAGTGTTTTTAGAAGTCTTGTACAACTACTAGAATAAGGGATCGCGTTTTGTTTTAAGACTTTTATATTTATAAGGTACTTTTCCGATACCCTCAGAAACCTCAGAGTTTTTATTTA
Source organism: Galeruca laticollis (assembly GCA_963921935.1). Lineage (NCBI taxonomy): Eukaryota > Metazoa > Arthropoda > Insecta > Coleoptera > Chrysomelidae > Galeruca > Galeruca laticollis. The sequence goes on along the minus strand of OY998175.1, from coordinate 84,120,245 downwards.
AGAACTGTTGTTTTTTTATTATTTAGCGAATCTATTTGTTTTACCAACTCAAGCTGGGAACAGGTGTTTAGTCCCAAGGTAGGCATACTGTCACAATCAACAACAATAAATTTAATCTTACAAAATTTTTCTTTTATCATACAATGTAGTATTACATACCCAATAGCTTTAATTTCATTATTGCCATATGTAATTAAGGATAGGCTGTTTTTTATTATTTTGTTTTCTACCCCCAATTTTTTTACAAACTTTTACTGTGTGTTGCTCAAACATTAAAGTCTTTGGTGGTTTAAACGATGACATTTTTCTTATTATCTATACAGTACTTACTTGTACCCAGTTTCTTTGTTTTTGGCACTATCCTTTGTAGGGATATTGACTTGAACTTTACTTTATATTTCTTTTCTTTTCTCATTGGCGTCTTTTCATCTGACACCATGTTAAGTTTTAACTATTTATTTATTAAAATAGACCAGTAACAACCATTTATTAACAAGTTTGTACATTACATTACAAGATATTTTACGTGGATGCTTATTTATTTATTATTTAGCCTGTCCAAGCAAGCGAGTGGTTATTACCGGCGGTAATGTCAACAAATGTCAAAATACGTCACGGTTTAACTGGTCGCTTTGATATATGGTATTTACCAATGTCTTTATCTACTTTGTGTATGGTCTAGAGGATTTGTTTAGATACATTTTCGCTGTTTTGATTTATTTTTCAGTATTTATTACCGTTTTATTATTTGGAAACTTAAGAACTTCAGTTTTATTGAATATGTCATAAACATATCTTAAATATCACATCTGTCAACCGTTATAACTCTTCTCCTGACAGGGTTACTGGTGGTTTTAACCGTGACGTAATTTGACATCAAACAATGACGTGACGGTTAATACCAATCCTCGCTAGGACGCTATGGTATTTACTTTTGGTATTAACCAACCCTCGCTGGGACAGGCTAATAATTTCAGTGTGTCATCTGCCGGGCCACCTAGCGGCCATCTGTCATTGGTATAGCAGACCACATACAGATCAACTATTGATGCATATGTAACAGTTTAATATAGTCAGTTTTCTCCATGTATATTTGAACACCTTCTTTTAAAGTGCTTATATCATAAATCACGATTTTACTTATTCCAGCTAGGTTCTTTCTTTAATTTTAAGCTACTCCAATAAAATAATGCATTCTTCCATGAGCAAGACATTTTGAATTAACCATAAACTATTACAACTTTCAGTGGTACCCAAAAATTGTTAGATTTGAAAAATTGTCAACAACAGGATTGCTGAGAAAACATTCCAATGGTGTAAGGAGTGAAATCACTATAAAAATTAAATTCAGATTACTAGGAAAATAAGATGTCCAGAGGATTGTTAATATATAAATTGAAGAAAAATATGAGATATGGTATTTGATACACTTCACATAAAATTGGTTTGTTGGTTCTTTACCCATGCCTCAACAATAATATTTATAGGAAAGTTGTAGAAAATTTTTATGTTAGACTATTTTGTTCTGTTTTTCACTATTAATTGAAAGAGAAATATATCGATTATGTTATCAAATATTAATGATGCATTGGTAAATAACCAATGGACCAACTGTGTATTATGTAATAATTGTTTTGGTTGGCTAGTTCAGGTACCATAATATATCTAATTGTTTAGTTCTATAATTTTCACAAGCTTTTTGTTGGATTACTTTGTTATTATTAGGTAGGTAATATTTTAAATATTTTTTGTGTACATTCTCAATCTAACTCGATTTTTTATTTATGTATATATTTGAATTTTATTCAATCAAAAAATATTAATTTACTAGTCGAAATGATCAACCAAAGTGTTTTTAAATTTTGTATAAATTTCTTTCCTAGCAGGTTTTCTTATGTATATTTTTTTAAATATTGTTTTATATGAGCTCTTGTGTTTCATTTTTTTAGTTTTGTTAATTTTTGTACATTTTCATCATGTCATTTCTTATTTTGTAGGAATAAATATAGTTATGTTTATTTTTTTGTTTTTTTTTTATTTTCATTAAGTCAATGAAACCTAACGGAATAGTAAGAATCAGTTTTGGCAATAGATATATTTGAATTAAAAAAATTCTGGAATTCGGGCAATTTATGAAGTAATTACCGTATTTGAAGAAATGTTAATAGTAAAGTTTTTATTTGAGAACTGAAAATTCTAGACAAATTCCAGAAACCAGTGCAATTTGGGCAATGTTTCAACAACCAACTAACTTTAATCAAAATAATATGTCCTTTTACAAGTCTAAGTAGAATTAGCGGGTCTTTTGACTTAAGCTGTATATTCTGTACAGAAATATATCAAAACTTTTTTCACTGAGATTTACATAACAAAAGTGTGCTTCAAAGAGAACATTTGGAATATTGCTGACGGAAATCAGTCCAAATATCTGTCTATGTATTAATATGACAAATAGTTATTCATGTATCAAGGATACTAAATAAATGATTATGCCCTGAGGGCGACAGTCTTACAAAGCCGAGGGCCTCTGGCCCGAGAGTTCGTAAGTCGCTTGAGGGTATATATCTATTAGTACCCCTGATGCATACAAATTTTTATGTCATACCAGTTCGTTTTGAATAATATTTTTTTTAAATTCCATTTGATTTACCAATTTTTTATTTTTACCTACGACATTACTTTGACATTATTATTGTCTGCGTTTTTGTTGCTAAGGAGTAGAGAAGTATTAAAATGTTTAATGTGTCAATGTCAAAAATCAAAAATGGAACAAGATTTTGAAATTCCCTACGAAATTGCAAAAAATGCTGATTGCCACAAAATCTGTTACCGAGACTCATACGACAAAGAATATGACCAATTTTTGAAGTGAATGTCAGAAAATGCTGTAGAAAATATTAACGAAACTGTGATGTTGGGGTACTTTAATGATCTATCCGAAAAATTTTCCCCGAGTTCTCTGTGGGCTAAATATTCGATGATTAAGAAGACTTTAATGGTAAATGAGAATATTAATATCTGTAATTTTCACAAATTATGCGAGTATTTAAAACAAAGGCCAGAAGGGTAGGGAAGGTGTCCTATAATGACATACTTTTTATAAAAAAAATCATAATTTTTTTATATTGCTATATTTTGAAAATATTTTCACAGAAGGGCAAATAAAAATGAATAATCCTTAAAGATCCTAAAGAAAAACGTAATATAATGAAAAATAAATGGAACAGAGACCTAAAGTGTTATTAGTTGAACTATGTCATTTTAGACACTGGGGCTATCGAAAATGACAGTATCAAAATATTAGTAAACATCAATTGCACAAGTCACAAATAAATGTCTTTGATTTTGGAGTTAAACCTGTACACTCTAAATGAGCCCACAACTGACACAGCATACACTGGATCCAAGTTTCCTTAGATTTTGATGCTCTAAATAACCCATTACAATAAATGCAAGACGCATCATCTTCGTCTTCAGTCTCTTGAAAGGGCTCACTTTCTTTATCTGTCTCATCTTGGGACTATTTTTTGTAGTTTGATCACGCAAATTCATATGTAATTTAGGACAATGTGCTTCTGACATGTTTTGTTCTTTAGAGTTGTCACAGGAAATCTTCTTTTTAATTTTCCGTGCGTCGATTTTTGATTTTTTCTTTGCCTGTTCTTCGTTTTTATATTTCAATTCCTCAAGATTCGGAGAACATATTAGGACTGCGTACTTTTTTTGTTACATTCCCTTTTCTTGATTGGTATATTGCTTTTGGAGGTGCGGATATTTCTAAAAATGGCACCTTTGCGACTATGTACAGTCTGGTCTTCATTACTATTGATTGGAAGTTCAGAAACGACATCTGGTTGATTTTCTTTTTCTATTTGATTGTCATCGTGAAGCTGCTCCCCCAATGGATTTGGTATTTCAGCCTGAGTATCTTCTAGTGCAATATCAGTTGGGCCCACTGGTACAAAAAGGTAATTGGGAAAAATGTTTGAATTAAATGGACTGAGTCCTGTTTTAGCAAATCCACTCAATGCATTTTGGATTGTGGCTGCTTTACAAAAGTTTCAGAAAAGAGTTCACTCACTTGGTAAGCTGTAATAACACGACCTGAATGATTTTTCATCCATGTGGGGTACAAGCCTGATTGTATACGCATTTAGGGGTCCAAAAAAACTCACTTGAAGCGGCTGCATACGGTGGGTGCAGTGAGCTGGGAAGCACATAGGAATAATGCTATTCTCTCTACAAAACGACACAGCTACTAAGGAGGAGTTTACATGACCATCAAGTTGAAGGAGTACTTTATTCTCCGGATTAGCATGTTTGCAAAAATGTTTCAGCCATTGAATGAATGGTTCTGAGTTCATCCAACCAGACTCATGGCACAAACCTAAACTTCCAGGAGGAGCTTTATCAAAAAGTTCATCTTTTTTTTTGAAAAGATCAAGGCTGGAGGAGTATAGTTACCTGTTGCACTCATACAACAAACAACAGTTACATGCTGGTCTCTTTCTGCGCTTGTCAGGGATCCTACTTGTTTGCTCCCAGCTGATACCAACATTTTCGGAGGTTTGTGAAAAATAGACAGTCCACTTTCATTCATATTGTAAATCTTCTGAACAGTGATAGATTTCTTTTGTAGAACAGACTAAAACCTCAAAAAATTTGGAAACTTGAGGCTTGTTAATAGCTCGTGCTCTGGCTGCTGAAGTAGGTTATGGCCGTCGTGGAGATATGTTGGTATTTCTCTTGTGAAATCCCCTGAGCCACTCTTTTCCAGCGATTCCTTTTTCACGGTTAAATCTATGATCTAGTTTATTTTTTCCCCGCTAACTCATAAGCTAATTGTCTCATTTTGGTTGTCCAAACAGTCCAGATTCAAGATATTTTAGGTGTTTTACTAACTCTTTCTCTGTTTGGGAATCAAAAGTTATTGAAAATGGGCCCAGACTTTTGTCTACACCTTTAACTCTTTTACTCTTATTAGCAGCTCTACGTCTAAGAATTGCTTGGGGAACGTTATACACTTTAGCTTTTAGCTATTCCATTCTCTTTTCTTGTACATCTTTTATAGCTTGCTACACAGATGTTTCATCCCAGGACTGTCTATTAGTCTTTATTCTGACGCACCTTCCAACCAAATCGAATAACAATTAATATAAATCATTATACCAAAACGACCAGAAATTGTACTGTGCGTCGTATAAAATGACATACTATGTCATTTTTAACAACAACCACAATATGTCATTTAAATTGCAATGTTACATTTTCAATATATAGATTACTATTGATAATGTTAAAGTTGCTATTAAAAAACCTACTTACCAATCATTTGTTCACTGTTCACATATAACAATTAATGCCAATACAATATCTAATACCATGAAGAATGATATAAAAACGGCAATGTAAAATCCACGCGTACAAAACTCGCGAAGAACCATTCTAGAACGCAAGTGCATACAGTAAATGCCGTTCCAAGCTCATCGTTACGGTATTATTACGGTTCTATTTTCGTTCCAACCAACTTGATGTGATTGTTCTCGAGCAGTCACGGAACGATAATTTCGATACTCGGCCGATGGAAAGAACTGTGAGGACTGATATGCGCTGTTAGTATGTTGTCAGTTATTTTATTGTTTTTGTTTGATGTGTTTGTTGGCAACTCAATTTTTGTTCTGACTGGGTTATTTTTCAATACCATGAATTCGTTTATTACTAAAATTACAATCATTTTTTTTAAATAAATAAAATGCTGTGAATATGTTAGTCACACAAGTTGAAGATAGAAAATCAATCTTTGTTGTAACGGTGCCAGGAACCAAAACTGACAAAAAACGAGTTTTCATTATTGTTGATGAAGATGAAAGGAAGAGTTTGAAACTTATAAGAGATTATATTTCTTCACGGCTACATGTCTGCGCAGAAAAAATATTATTTTTAAGCTACAAACAAGGCCGCTGTACTGTACAAGCTGTTGGAAAAAATACATTTGGGAAAATTCCCTGTAGTATTGCAACATATTTGGGTTTGAACAACTCCGAAAAGTAGACTGATCATTGTTTACGTCGAACGTCGGCAACTCTTTTAGCAGAAGCTGGAGCAAGTATGACTATGCTGAAGCGCCATGGTAGATGGAAGAGTACCACAGTTGCTGAAGGATATTTAGAGGATAGCATATTCTCAAAAAATGTACTTACAAGCATTTTCTGGATGTCGCGTTTTCTTACAGAAACAAGAGACCCGGGTAATGAATCATGAGTCACCCTTTGCTGCAGAAAATTTAGCTATCAGAGGAACCTTCCAGAACTGTTAATTTTACGTAAATACAACCAAATAAGATATAAACGTAAATTTATATTTTGTTAATAAATAATACGTTAATTGAAAAATGTTTTTTGCGCCTCAACGACCGCGCGGCCATAATGTGTAGGTACTTTATGCCCGCACAGGCAAAAAGTAATACACTATATAGATGGTATCTAAAGTATAAAAATACAATAATGTACTGGTATGATATAAAATATATATTATGAAATTATGTAGCAATATTTGACAAAACGAAATTGAAAAAGTTGCACTCATGAGATTCCTCCAATTCTTCTGTGTCAACAAATGAACATTGAATTTCTCACATAAAAATACAAAAGTCGGCATATGATTGTGTAAAAGATATGAATATCTAGTTTCTTATATTTTTTTAAGCATGTGGAGAATTATCAAATAAATTTATCTTTTGTTAATGAACATTTTTTGTTCAATCGATTTTTATGCAAAATCCGCAGTACACAAATTTCAAACAAAATTATAATTTTCTTCAACGACTTTCTCAATCTTCCTAGAAAAAAGATAATTTGTTAGGTTAGGACAGACAATATGCTTTTTAATATTTATAATACTTTCGTTATGGAGTTACTTGACATTGTGGGCGCTTTAAAATGATTCTTACTATTTTCATATACAACTCGGACAAATAGGGTATTACAAATTAATTGTAGATATGAGAAAAGAAATTTTGTTCAGAAAAATACCAAAATCAAAAAATAAATCAATCATCACAATCATTTGTAGAAAAAGAAAGTTGCTTTAACAATTTCTAAGAGCTTTTTCATCGTGAAAATACTATTAGATAATTAGTTGTTTGTGGATATTTTGATCTTATTTTACTCAAACCAGATAAGAGCAACAGTTATGTATATACATTAAACATGGGAGAAGAAGACTATCTTTGAAAATAACAAGCTTTTGGAATGATATTCGAATCATTCATATTATATCAGTGACAGTAATAAGATCCCTTGTATATATTGGTCAAATAGAGAACAGTATGTTATTGAAAATTATGATGAAGGTAATCTGTTTTGATGTAGTTTAGCAAAAGGTATTCCCCATGGATCAATTCTAGCTTCTTTAGTTCACCTCACTATCTTCACTGCTGCTGATACATTTCTTTGACCTTACTCTATATTTTTTCTTTCTTCTTCTTTCTATAAAATGGGTTGAAATTTTCTACTGCAATTTCTCGTTTGTTGTTGACAACATATACTATGGATTGTCACAGACTAAGTCATATTTTACTAAAATTACATAAAGTAGGAGTTACCCTAACTTTTATTAGATCTCTAACATGATTGTTTCGTATAAGAGTTAATACCTAGTTTTTACCGAGAGGTATATCTGAATATTTGATTTCAGAATTGGAATTGTGATATACTGAAGATTAATATTATTTATATTTATTTTTTTATATGAAAAAACTACACAATTCTATTATTCATCCCAGTCCGTTATCACGTTGACGACTAGTTACAAAATATGTTACAAATTCTTTAATATTCTAAAAACATGCAATTAAAAACGTTTTTAAAATAAATTACAAATTTGAAATATCCACAGGCAACGTGAAATTTGTAAATAAGTGTTTAGAAACATGAACACGAAACTAATACCTTCCATATTTGCCAATATATTAATAGTTGTAAAAAGTGCCTTTATTAATATTATCTAATAACGAATCTATCATAACACCATGTATGGTGGGTTCTTCCATATAATTTTCCTCTCATAAATGTTGTATGCTATTATAATTTCTTTGGACATTTCGTAAATGAACTATCAGATATGTAATCGTATTTAATTGTGAGCCAATTTAGCTAATTTTTTCGATAGATTGTAATACTTTGATATCCGTGTATCAGAAATTGTGATTTTCAATGAAAGTAGGCATGCATATCACAGAAGAAAATATACAGTGTTAGGAATATTCTATGGCAACATACGGTTTTCAATGCAAAAGCGACAATATGTTGTAAACAAACAAGTACACGTATAAACTTGAAATAGCAATAATAAGGCAAGGGGAAAGCGATTTCAGGAGTGAAACTCGTTTCTTTTACAATTCCAACCTACTTTAAATTGGTGTAGTAGAACTATAGGGGAGAGTATGGCCCAAAATGATCCCCCTAAGCTAGAAATACCTGTAAAAAAGTAAAGTATAAAAGAGGAGAACTTCAAATATATTTTTTTGGAATGTCGGTAGACTGTACTTAAATATTGCATAACCAATTTTTTGACATAATAGGTAAGCAATTTTTTGAGGGCAGTAAAGTAGATGTTTGCAAAAGATTGTTTTACCCTGATTGGTTGGGCAAAATGATCCCCTATAGAAGGGCAAACTGTTTCCCATTCTAGACATTTTAGGGTTTTTTTGTAAAAAAAAACAACTAATTAACGACTACCAAAACTATTTTATTTAGCTAAACCAAAAGACATTTAGTAAAAATAAACAAAACTCCTTGTAAAATAAAACAGGTAAAAAATATCAAAAAACGACAAAATACAAAAATCTGAATTTAGGCAAACGCCAAACATTACAAGCAATCTACTAATTGTTTACACACTTTCTTCACCTTGGATTTGTCAATGCAGTAGTCACAGCAATATGGATCACAGTCATTTTCATCGATTCCCTCTCACTCATCACGTGCCCAACGATAGCACATTGAGCACTGCACCCACCCTTCTCCTGAACAAGACTGTAGAAATGTTTCTGTACAAATAAAACGTTCATTGTCATTTTCCACTTCAATTTCCTCGTCATTTTTGTCCTGTTTTCTTCTTTTGTTATTCTTATATTTTGTCACGCTTCGCCTTTTATTTTTTTTGTTTGGAACTTTTTATTCCGCCAATTTATTCTTGTTTTTTGAAGCTTTTTTTTTCGGCCTGCTTTTCCTTCTCCTTTTGTTGCTTTAACAATTGATCTTTATACGGAGTCCTTGTCAAAACTACTATACCTCCAGACTTCCTTGGTTTTGAACTACGTTGTTCTTGTGCCGTTTTAGGGAGTGGGTGAATATCATTTGGCAGAATGTTAAACCCACTTGATGCCCTCGATGTCGAGAGTTCATTAACCGAAGCTAAGGATTGAGTAACAGTTGTTGGTAAGGTATCATTTTGTTTATTGCTACAACTACTTTTTTCAATCTGCCCATGCACCACATTATTTTAATTATTGTCTTCTTCATTCTGTTCATTGAATTCTTCATTTTGTTTATAGACCTCATCATTTCCATCGTGGACATTGTCATTCTGAGGTTTGTTTTGCTCAGTCACTACAGCAGCTGTGAAATCAATGTCTGTGAAAACATCGGGGTCGTATGGAAAAATTCCAGTCTTCCTGAATCCGTTAATTGTGTTAAGTGGTGTGCAGGCCCGCATGTAAGACTTGTTGAAGATTTATGAGATTTGGTGATTAGTCAGCCATTTTTCCAATGCTTTATCGTGATAGTGATTAAGGGGTACATACAACTTACATCTAACAGCTGAAGCTTGTGAGTGGTATGTGGCGGTAGACATAAAATGGTCACAAAATTACTTTTAGTCTTTTCGGTGACACTTAAGTTTTTTGTGTGCGAAATATGGCCATCGAGAATTAGAAGTGCAGGATCCTCTTTTGAAGGCTTAACAAAGGAAAGAAAATGGTCAAACCTCAGCCTCAAGATTAATCTAACCAGAGTCGTTGCAATAAAATACTGTTCCCGGTGGTGCAGCGTCTTTCAGCTCTTCTTTTATTCGCTTACAAGCAAAAATAATCATAGGTGGAATGTAATAACCAGAAGCAGACATACAAATTACGCCAGTAGTGGACACACCTCGCTCTACGGATACAACCCTGCCAACTTGTTTTCTACCTCTTTGAGCTAGAATTTTACAATTTTTACCAGGGACCGTACTCAAAAATGCTTCATCAATATTATAGATCCTGTGTGCTGGAAATTGTCTTTTGTCATACACTGCCTTTAGTAAGGTGAAAAATTTGGTCACGACAGGCCGGTTAAAAGCACGAGCACGAGCCGCTGATGTTGACTCAGGTGATCTTAGCGCAAATTCAGCCAATCTTTGCCAGCTAGAGATGTTTTCTTGGGAAAGGGATGATCAATATTACTTTGATCTGCAAGCTGATAGGCAATCGATCTTACATCTTTAGTGGTGAGACCGTACATTCTTCTTTCTATGTCTAGTATATGCGCAACCAATTCCTCATCCTGTTCTCAGTGAAAACCATTCTTTTGCTTCCCAGTTTCTTAACAGCATTAACAGATAACTTTATCGTTTCTTTACAGCATCTTTTTAACCTTATCAACGGGACTCGAAAGTTTCTGGCCGTAGTTTCATAAGCTAAGCCACGACCGTCCTCTTCAATTGCTTGTCGCATATTATCTTCGTCCCATAACTGCCTCTCAGTTTTTCTTTTATATTTTTGAACCATGTTTTTATCTGCAACAAAAGAAAAACAATAAAACGATTTAGTATTTGTTAAAAATATAAAAATAAAATCGAGCAGGAATAATGGTCCCAGGAATCAGCTGGCAAAATGATTCCAGGGATCCAGTGTATATATTGCATTAGGTCCTGGTAACTTGATAACGGCTCTGTTTACTATTTTCGTAAACTAGTTAAATAGTAGGCAAAACTATGTGTATTCATATAATATATTGCAGCTTAATGTTTCTATTACTATAACGACACTGCTACAATAGTTTAAAAGCACTTACCTTAGATCAGACAGAATTAGAAGCACGTTTTCGCGAATATTTTTATAAAACTACTTTATATCGTTCACTTTCAGTGGTCAACTAAACATAGCGACTCGACTGATCGTAGTCACGTACCTACTCGACTGAGGACAGGAGCGGCATTAAAAATAAATGAGGGGAATCATTATGCACGCATGGATCATTCTCGAGTCCGTTTTCTGTGATCATTTTGGGCCACACTCCCTTACCATTTCTGCCGGACAGTATTACCAAAAAAGAAAGGAGATTGTGTTATCAAGGTCAACTGCTAGGGTTATTTCGCCTTGATTAAGCTACTATGTAGGCTTCGAAAATTATTTCATATGAAATAATAACTTCAAAATACTTCCGTTGTAGGTGGCAATCGCACCCTAAACCTTTCAATTTCATAACGTATTTGAAGGGATGTGAAGTGGTAATTACTCATACAATATAGTATTCCCAGTTTCTTAACAGCATTAACAGATAACTTTTTCGTTTCTTTACAGCATCTTTTTAACCTTATCAACGGGACTCGAAAGTTTCTGGCCGTAGTTTCATAAGCTAAGCCACGACCGTCCTCTTCAATTGCTTGTCGCATATTATCTTCGTCCCATAACTGCCTCTCAGTTTTTCTTTTATATTTTTGAACCATGTTTTTATCTGCAACAAAAGAAAAACAATAAAACGATTTAGTATTTGTTAAAAATATAAAAATAAAATCGAGCAGGAATAATGTTCCCAGGAATCAGCTGGCAAAATGATTCCAGGGATCCAGTGTATATATTGCATTAGGTCCTGGTAACTTGATAACGGCTCTGTTTACTATTTTCGTAAACTCGTTAAATAGTAGGCAAAACTATGTGTATTCATATAATATATTGCAGCTTAATGTTTCTATTACTATAACGACACTGCTACAATAGTTTAAAAGCACTTACCTTAGATCAGACAGAATTAGAAGCACGTTTTCGCGAATATTTTTATAAAACTACTTTATATCGTTCACTTTCAGTGGTCAACTAAACATAGCGACTCGACTGATCGTAGTCACGTACCTACTCGACTGAGGACAGGAGCGGCATTAAAAATAAATGAGGGGAATCATTATGCACGCATGGATCATTCTCGAGTCCGTTTTCTGTGATCATTTTGGGCCACACTCCCTTACCATTTCTGCCGGACAGTATTACCAAAAAAGAAAGGAGATTGTGTTATCAAGGTCAACTGCTAGGGTTATTTCGCCTTGATTAAGCTACTATGGAGGCTTCGAAAATTATTTCATATGAAATAATAACTTCAAAATACTTCCGTTGTAGGTGACAATCGCACCCTAAACCTTTCAATTTCATAACGTATTTGAAGGGATGTGAAGTGGTAATTACTCATACAATATAGTATTCGATGAGTGAATTTCATTAACCGTTTTATGTTCGATCTGTTGAAAACACAACATGCTTAAACATTAATTTCAAGATTTCTAAAAAGGCTTTATTGCAGACATTACAATTTTTAATGCTCTACATTGAAAATCACACTGAAAAAAGATGTCACTAACAGAAATACAATGCTGAAATACTCCAAACTCAACAGGGAGACGAATGAGATTCAGAAAACGAAAAAATAAAACTATACATGCAATGTATCCGCTTATTAAATTTGATAAGCTATCACCTTGTGAATCATGATCCACAAGGTGATATATCAAATTTAACCTAGTATAAGTATCTACGGAGTTTTCATTGATGAGATACCTAATTATTGAAAAGTATGTTTAAATACGATTTCATATCTGAAAGTTACTCAATATGTAAATAAACGCATAGATGGTACCCTATGTATATTGTAAGTCATTTTCAAGAATCAAAAATTCAATATCTTTGTAAATTTTGGACCTTGGAAAGAATTGGTTCAGTTTGAACTATGTTTTTTGAAAATGGGATGCGTGCTCATGTTGTAAGATACCAACCGTTAAAATGTCCAGTCAATACTCTCTTGTATGTACGTTCATCCATTACCGAATATTGTTAAAATTTATGAATATTAAAAGCTCGTGAAAATAATAAGTATTGGTTTCATTTCAGTGCCTTTTTTTTACCGAATGTTGCTTATGTCGAGACATAAACCGTAGGTATATGTCTGAATATTTGAAAAATAGTTTTTGGTTTTTCAGTATTATGCTATGAATCCTAAAAATGGGTGGGCGTTTCAAAAAACACAACCTAAGATTTTAAAGGAGTTGTTTTATTGTAAACTGTGACCATATAAACCGTAAAATTTTTTGACAAATATGTTATCTTAAGCCATTATCTTCAAACTGTATTAAAAAGAAATATTAGCTAGTTAAAGAATATTTCAAATCTTACTTACATTGACGGTCAATCTCTGGCAACCACAAACAATACAATTAATAAATCCGTCATAATATTTGACGTACTGCGACTTAGTCTTGTTAGTAGAATATTGCCCGACTAGTTCGATTCGCTTATCCATCAGCACCAGAGAACATGATGGAATGTCTGGGCATCCAGGCCTTTATTGAGGGCTTACGTAACCCCGATATGCAGAGATCGCTTGGTTTAATCCATCCCAAAACATGGGTTGATGGATTGACTGCTGCTGTTGAATATGAAGCAGCCTCGAAGCCTTCGGAATATAACAAAGTTAGGCCCATTCAAGAAGGAAGTGACGAAGACAGACTTGACCAGATCGTCAACTTGATAAAGAGTATGGTAGGCAAGAAGCCAAAACCGATCAGGTGCTGGAATTGTGGTGGGCTAGAGGTTATATGCAGTTGGTGTAAGCGCCCCAGGACTCCTGCAAACCAATAACCCCAGTCACACGTAAACTTGAACGGTTCGGCTACGAGGGGGCAGCACCAACCCAAGATCGGTCCACATACCCCCTCATACTGATAGCCTCTCTCAGATGTCGTGACGACAGTGTATATGTGGATTGCGAAGTGAATGGAAAGAAATATTTCTGCTGGTAGACACTGGCGCAGCTAGAAACGTTGTACGGCCAGAGATAATAAACTCCAAGAAGAAGCTTCTACCAACGAGACTGCGAGTGCGGACCGCCACATGTGAAAGTGCCAATGTTTACGGAGCAACACAAATCCAATTGGGAATTGGTGCAGAAAAGTTCACGTATACGGCAATCCCAGCTGGCATCTAAGGAGACGTGATTCTGGGAATGGACGTAATGAATGTACATGGTTTCCAATTGGACCTTAGAAACAAAACTATTGAAGTAGGTTCAGAAGAGGTATTCCTCCATCCATATGAAGGCAGCACGGTGTTGGCAGATGTACAAGAAAATACCATTCTATCTGCACGAAGCGAAAGCATGATAGTAGCGTGTCTACAGGGAATCAAGGGGAAGGTACACCGGTTATGGTGTAGCCATGGAACCACGACGAAGAAGTTGGCAGAGGAGTACTAATTGGAAAAGGATTGGTTGCGTCGGCGATGGACAACCCAGTACGTGTCATAAACGTGAATGATTACCCAATTACCATCAAGAAGGAAACCAGGATTGGATCCTGCCTACCAGTGACGTCTATAGTTCGTCAAACAACGACAACTGACAAATCCAATGACAGATTCGAATAGATGTTATGAGTAGCTAGTTAATCCTTGTATCAAGCTGAGTCTTGCCGTAAAGGTTTAACTTACAACTGCAGTGAATAGAGTAAAGTGTATCTTTCGCATAAAACTAAACAAGGAGTTTGTAATAGTTTGTTCACCTTATTAAAGCGCTCTAAAACTACTTCCCATATTATGGAACGAACTCCTGTTTCTCGCTTAGTAAGTTTTTATATAAACTATTAACTGCTAATTGCAATCCGCCTTTTCATTAATTTCATTAAATATAAATTATTAAGTATTTTTTGATAACTTACATTAACCATATGAAGTGATTCATAATGAGAGGACTATCTCGCTGTAATTAAATTTTTTACTGAAAATTGTATTGATGCCCTTTCAGTCAACAGAGTGCGGAGAGAAGGCTGTAAATCTGATGAATAGTTCCGAAATCTTCTGTCAAAGTCATTAATTTTTTTATTTGTCTTTCTAACCCTGTGTATTTTTCGCTCATTTTAGATGCGTTATTGTACGATTGCCCGCGAACGTTTTAGCAGAAAGACCAGTACTAGCTTGACTGTCGTATCGATAGGTTGTGTTTGTTTAGTATTTATTTTCGCAGTCCTACTATTACTCAATACGTGTGTTTGTTGTTTGTTTTGATTTTCGTTATTTTAGTTACTGATAACTAGCATACGTTCGTTCTTGTTCAGAATCGACAGTGACCTTGATCTGTATATGGCCGGCTACAAAAGTGGCAATTGCTGTAAGGAATTTTTAGAAAAAGATAAATATAATAAGCTTCGATGCAGCGGTAAATGTCGACGCTTTTTCTGTATGAGCTGTACAGCTACTACAAAAATTCTACTTTGCCAGAAGTTCAACAACTTGCGTTTTTTTTGTATACTCAGTGATTCTCCTAATTTGAGGTACCTTAATGATAAACTTACTGATATAACCAAGAATCAGATGCCCCATGAAATATTTGAATCGCTAGCAAATCGTATGAATCAGTTAACTGACAGCGTACCAACTATTAGTGAAATATACGATATATTATTAAGGAATGAATGTAAATGGAATCATGGAAAAGAAGAAAGACGATATCAATAAAATAGCCGACATGTTTACTGACTTTAAGCCAGATTTGTTGCTTAAATCAGTACGGGATATGGAACATAATCTCTTCAATATATCTTCAATGTTTTTCAACGATTCCGAAGAAACAACGAAAATTCATATCCATGATTCTTCATCCGTGGAGATAAAAGAAGATTTGCATATTTTGTAAAGTGATTTAACTCATATATCCAGTTTAATGAAAGATATGAATACCCAAATTAATACCAATAAGCAGAAAAAGCGTCCCACCTATATTACGTCATCCTATAAACAAACTGAAACATCTCCTGACGTAGCCAGTATTCCTGAAGTTTCGAACAACTTATCCCCTAGCCGTAATCAATGGTGACATTACGTAATAGTCAACAACCTCCCTGCAGGCTTCACCACAAATCATATTGTACATCATGTTAAAGAAAAGCTGGGTTTTACAGAGTTCATTCGTTGCTTCCCTTAATCAATTCAAGCAATGAATCAAAAACATCAACATTTAAAATTGGTTTTCTAACAAAAATTTCTGCTAGTGCATTGTTTAACAATGATGTATGGCCATCTGGAGTTTCATTAAAATGCTCTCTTGAATCTTCATTGTCCCAAGAAGCCTCGCCTCCTCCGACGATTGATTCTCTTCAGCCTGTGAAAAAGTTAATCAAGTAATACTGCCTGTAGGTAAAAGTTCTGACCCTTCTCGTCCCGTAGTAGTAGCCGTCACATCTGACAAACATGCTATAGCCGTATGTAAATCAAACAGCTTTTCGTGTGAAAAATGATTTCAGTTTACAAAAGATTCATACAATGTCACTAACTTTTCGCTGGACCCGATGACTCCTCCTACGGTCAGATTAACATAGGAGTCCTCTATTGGAGGTAATCGGTATATTATGTCTAGATTGACGGAACCGGCTATTTTATCATTTCTGAAGTTATTCCTCGCCTATCTACATGATCAACCGTCGTCTGTATGTTTTTAAGGTTATACTTCCACAAGTGTAAAGTTGTTTTTAGCATCCGAGGGTCTGCCCGTTGATCCCATAGCTTTAAGGGCGATTTATCATAGCTTTCACGATTTTTATGGCATAAGCTCAGTTGAAGTGGATGAAGATCTATCCACCTACAGATCTTACATCACCTCGAAACAGAGAATTCACCAACAAAAAATTAGAGAGTGTAATAGCCGTCACTTTACTGCCAATTCTTCCAAGAAAAATTTTAAGTTGATAGGACGTGTCCAGAGGAACTAGAATCTTCAATTAGTTTTAAGGACAAAAAACTAAGAATTGTGTAATTCATATTCAGTCAATACGCAATAAAACGGACGAGTATGTATTTGTTTTTGGAGGAATTGGTGTTCCCGCAAATAGTTGGTATTACTGAACACTGGAAGCAAACGAACCTGTTTTTATTGAAAAATATCGAGTTATTATCAGATATGACAGGAGTAATTTAGCTCACGGTGGAGCCCTAATTTTATCTTCTGGCGAGGACTTTTCGGCTGTATTGAAATGTGATTTTCTACAAGTAGAAAATACTTTTGAATTTTCCACAATTTACAAGAAAAATATCGATTTATATATAATTTCTATTTACAGACCACCTCAATCAAATGTTCATTCTTTTTTTGAGAACCTTCTAAATTTACTTGACGCTCTACCTGTTAAGAGCAAGAACGTTTTATGCGGTGATTTTAATATTGACTTTACTAATGATTGTGCCACTCAAAGATCTAAATATGCACGTGGATTCACCAACTCGTACTACTAAAACAACTTTTTCAATTTTAGATTACTTAGTGTCCGACTTTCTACCCATGATGTGCGTCACTCAGTAATTAACTCAGGTCTCTTAAGAAAAACACTCAGTTGGTGAGGATCTTGTCTCAACAAAACTTCACCAAATTTCATAAATTATGTTTAGCGAATGGTGGGATTGATCTTTCTGAAGATATTGACTCTAAATTTTTGGATTTTCTTAATAAAATTATCAGGTGCTGCTTCAATACATCATTTTCTCATCGCTCTCGTAAAACTAAACATCACAAATCATGGTCTATGGAAGGAACACGTACTTCATCTAAGAATATGAGATCACTCATATACATTAAAAAATTCACAGACAATTCTCACATACTCAATTATATCAACAACTATAAAATATTGTACCGGAAAACTATCAAATCTATTAAACAAAACTATTATAACAATCGCATCTCTAGAGCTAAAAATTCCTCAAGAGAAACTTGGTCTATTATCAATGATTTTTAAGGAACAAAATTCGCTCCTCCAACTTTATTGAACTGACCCAGACGAACTTAACAATTATTTCGTAAATGTTAGTAAGAATATTAGCTCTAAAATATCTCCAAGTCATGATGCCCTTTTTTTCCTCGTCCCTCTAAAATAATCACTGATAGTTTCTTCCTTAGACCAATAGATAAATCTGAGCTAGTGAAAACCATATTCAACATTCAAAACTTCCTGTGGCATTGACGGGTTATCAGCTAAGTTATTTTCAAATATTCCAGATGCGGTGATTAACGTTTTATGTTCTCTAATCAATGAATCCTTTGAAAAAGGTCTCTTTCCTAACTGTCTAAAAACAGCTATTATTGTTCCCCTCCACAAGGGTGACGCAGTCAAAATTTCGAAGTCAAGTAGCAGAATGTTCGTCTAATGTTGAATGTACAGGATATGTCGAACGAGGTAGACCAAGCAATAGTCTGGAAGAAGCTATTGAAGCTAAGAGGCACAGATGTAATGTACAGCATACTCCCCCAAATATGTACGAACAGATCAAGTTGGACACTGTCCACTCTATGCAGAGGAAAGGACCAGGTTGCAAGGGTTATACTGACACAATTTGTCAGAAATGTGGTGTAGTTCTATGCCTAAACAAAGAATTAATCGTTTCAGAAAGTTCCACCATTGAGGAAAACATATGTATTTATGCACAATGCTGCGTTTCTGCAACAACAGAAAATTTAGAAAATATATTTACTTTTTTATGTATATTTTTTTATCATTTTTCCCATGTTGGCTCTTTTAGAAATAGAAAAACATATTTTAACAAAAAATCATGCATTTAAGGGTTAAGTTCCAAAATACAAGTTCAAAAACCTACAAAAAAAATCTTGTCAATCTATTACAATAGCTCAATTTTTTTTTAATTTTAGTAGGTACTGGGAAAGTCACTCTAATTAGCACCTGTTTATTTATTTTAAAAATAAACTAAACAAATAAAAATTGACGGGTCTATGCTTAAGCGATTTCTTTAAAATTAACTAACATTATCCGATATTTTATGGTCAATTATAGTATACGTAAATTTGTTTATTTGTACTTTAATATCATATTTACAAGCCTTTTTAATAATACAAACTTTTACATACCTTTAAATTCAGAAATCCTTAATCAAAATCTTTTTCTGTTGTAACCAACGGCTAATTTAAATATTGCTTGCTAATAAATACAAAGCACAAAATCAACTAGATAAATGGATTTTGTCTCCATTTACGTTGCGTTTGCGTCTGGAACAAGATATCGGTATCGGTAATTCCCCGAAATGTTAGTCCTATTCCCATTACCACCCCGCTGTTATCGCTGTTGCCACTTGCCATGTTGCCAACGTATAACTTCGCACGTTTTACTCTTAAGAATATGATCGGTGACGCGACTTGATTAGCAGCATAATTAGTCAGCATAATTCATAAACTAAATATTAAATAAATTGCTTCATTTCACAAAATAGTAATATTCAGTACCAGTGTCAAAAAGGTTACTTTAGTCACGAGTGACTCAAGACGTTTTTAACACGAGGTGCTTAATATACTTTTTCTTCGCCCACAGGAAGGAAAAAATTATATTATATTTTAATTATATTCATAACATGATGGACGATGGCTGACGGCTGACTGACAAATCAAATGACGCAGAACAACAAAATTATCACGGAATATGAAATTTAACATACAAAAGATACTTGACGTTGAAAAAACAAAAGATAAACGACATGTGACTTTTCGCATTTTAAACACTAGTGTTTAAAGAGTCGTTTTGTGCATGTCAAACCCGTGCTCAAAATGCGGTTTTAGTAATGGAAGTAGAAAAATATAGTTTTTGTCGGGGGCCCTAGGCTTCAACCTACTTAGTATAATGGGAGATTAGCTACTGGACCTATATATGCTGGAAATAAGAAAATGGAACTTATAAAGGCTGGGGTGTTGCAGCTCTTAGCGATGATCAATAGGAACGTGTGGTAGCCTAGGTTAGCTAGTATAGAGAAATATCACCACAGTGGAATTGTTACAATTTAATAAGTTGTTTCCTCTACAGCGGTAAGAACAGGAAAAAAAATCAAATGAACTTTCGCTACAAATAAGACTTAAAGAGAAGGGGAAATCGACAAATTAAATTTTATTTTCGGAGTGACTATGCTCTGGAAATGACTACTGAGCCACAATACATTAACGAAATAGAAAATATTTCTGACGAAAAACGTAACAGGCAGATTGGCATGTTACACATTTTGTAACTAAAAATCTAGTTATAAAATGTGTAGCATGCCTGATTTCGGATTTTTCATCTAAATCAATAACGTAGAAAATGAATATATATTTCACTTTATCACACATCTCAGCCTAATACATTACGCAATGTAACCTTTATCTAATTAAATATAATGTTATATTCTGTTGAGTGTAGAGATCGCTTCCTAGTATGAATGAGCAATAAATATGGGTAAAACACTACCTTGCACGGTATAGTGTTAATATTTACATGCGTTTTATCTCAATGAAAACAATGGTGGCCTTTAAAAAGCAGACAAGGTTATCGCAAGACTGAAATTAACTGTATTGATTATATAGATCTACCCTTGAAGTAAGATTCACCTTAAAAAAAGGGACGTCCAAATCCCCACTTATTACTTAACTTAAACAAAGTTTAGTGTACTAATATAAATATGTTTATTGCTTATGAAGTAATTCTACTCCAAATTCAGGTGCAAACAGTTACATTCATGTTTATTTGGAGCAGAGCATAGCTCAACATTTTGGAAAAACACAAATACAGTAGGTGATAGTGAATAACAAAAATGTTTAAACATATTATAATATGTCTTGGAATATTTGTATTAGCGACGGGAAATATCCAGTTCAGTAATTGTAAGTAATTTGTAAACTCTTTAGTTTGAAGAAAATTTATTTTGACGGGATCAGTAACATTAAATTTATACCACACATATTTTTTTAATATATAATGTATCTTATCAGTTTGCTACGTCAGCTGGGTCTCTATTCTCTTTTACATATTGTGTCAAATTTGTCCAAATTCCTGTTTGAAATAGTCACTTCCTCATTTTAACCAGTTCTATATCTCTGCCTCTTTATCTCTCTAGTTAGTTCGGTATTTGATGTTTCAACGAGTTCTAGTATCGTTCAGATCTCTGTTTGCCATTATTATCATATGATACTTATATTATCTTTCAGTAATCGTTTTTAATTTGGTTCAACAATTTTGTTTGTATTTAAATTTTTTTTTCAGTTTAATGTCTTTATATTTAACCCATAGAAAGTTACTGCTTTACACATCAATGTCTCTGTTAATTAATCACAGTTTTACACAAAATTGTTCCTTCAAATATTGAAATAATTGTTAAATGATGTATAAAATGTACAATCATTCAAATTTTTAAGATTAATAACAGTAAACTTATTCAATTCTATTTTTTTCCTGAATACATTTTTATACTGTGTTTGGTAAGTAAAACCCGTTTTTTATTACAAATGTGTGGTTTAAACTCAATCTACACAAAAATTAAGCTTGCTCATCGTTGCTTAGTAAACAAATACTTATAACTATCTTTATAACTTTCTTAAATTTCAAACATCAAAATGTTTATATACAGAATTGTTAATGTAAATACCGTTGCACGTGTCAGCAATGACGTTGATGTTACGACATAATACTACCAACTATTTAGAATGTCCCTAACTAAAATAATAATCCGTAAATGTCGCGAATATTCACCAGCATTCATAAAAATAGTCACACTAATAAAGAACCAAAACATGTAATGTGATTATACAACAATTTTATTGCTTTTAAATGTTACTTTTCTCTAACTTAATCCACGTCTAATAACGCAAGAATTAGCCATAATTATTTTAATTTTTCTATATTTATACGTTCCAAAAAATGACCGTTCAGAAGACATACTCGTACGTCTACCATTAGTTGCTCAGTGAGCGCTCACTCAACAGTTGAGTTATAGGTTATATTTTCTGAACGAACCCATAGAAAACCTTCACAGACAAGGAAATACGTCTTTCCTTGACTAAGATAAAATTACTTCGGGACTTTGCCGCCTTTATTGAACTAAGAAATAACAAATAGTTTCTTCAGAAAGAAAGATATACATAAATATACTTGGACGGCAAGAAGGACAAAGATCGATTATAGACTACATAATTACAAATAACTAATTAGCTGGACAAGTAAAGGACACAAGGGTATATAGAAGACCAGACATAGGTTCAGATCATTTCCTAGTAATATCAACAATAGAAACGTACAGAAAGTGGAAGTGGAACCAGCAAGGCTAAATGAAGAAGTCTTCAAAGTATTTCTACTTGAAGACGAAAGTATAAGACAGCTATACCAGAAGATTAAACAAGATAATAGAACGTACAGAGACAAAAGAGGATATAAACGCGGAATGGCCGAGTATAGAACAAGTAGTGGAAGTAACGGCATATGCAATCTTGTGTAAAAAAAGAAAAATCAGTAAAAGACAATGATTAAGAAATAGATGAAGCAGAGAGAGAAAAACAAAAAACATACATATATTATCTTAAAAACACCACTGAAACTAATCATAAAATTTATAAACAAAACAGAAATGTCGTGAAGGAAATGACCAGAAAAACCAATGAATAGCCTTGGGATAGATTTATAAGTAACATCGAACATGACATAAATGGTAGACAAAACTTTTCCTATAAAGTAACCAGGAAAATAAAGATATACAACAGAGACGAAGAAAACTGTGTGAATTATTACGAACAGCTGTGGTATATTGAAAACGCAGATGAAACAAGGATGCAAAAATAAAACGTAAGAGGTTTGGTCGATATAGATTTAATACAACTGACAGAAGCCTTCAAGGCTACAAAAATCAGAAAAGCGACTGGTATGGATGGCGTCAATACTGAACTCTGGAAATACGGTGGACTTATATTACACATTAGACGTTTAAATTCTAGAAAAACTGCACTATCTCTGATAAATGAAAAAAATGGAAAGTAATCTCGTTGCTCAAGAAAAGTGATAAAAATAACCCTGAAAACTACCGAGGAATTAGCCTAGTCAACTCCGCTTATAAAATGTATGTCAGGTTACTAAATAATAGACTGAAAATCATAACAGAAGAACTTATAGAAGGAGAATAAATGGGTTTCAGAAAAGGTGGATCGACAATAGATGGATTATTCACAATACAACAAATCATAGAAAAACAAAGAGTATACAACAGATAAACACATATATGCTTTATAGACTTTGAGAAAGTTTTTGACAATGTAAACAGATTTAGATTTAGATTTTAACGGGGTTACAATGCACTGAAACCTAAGGTTTATTGTGCCCCCCCTGTCAGAGCTGTTCTCGCTACTACTACAGCTCGCCTTCCAGTTCCAGGGTTCTAATGAACTCTAGTATTTGGAACGGCTTCAACGAGGTTATATCCTCACTCTTACAAGTTTCTTGTATGAGGCATTTCTAGCGTTGGCTTGCAATGGCGAAGTATTCCAGAACTAGGTGATCTAGTGAACTAGTTATCCACTACTTTCTCCATCGTCTTGAGTAGGAACGATGTTAGACAGATGGGTCTAAAAGATCGGGGATCAGTCCCATGTAAACAGATACAAATTATGGAATGTTATGAAAGAACGGGGATATCCAAAACATTTAATAAGAGCAATACAAAGTTTATACATTGGCACCAAAATTGCAATAGATATGGGCGGAAAGTTAAATAGATAAATATCATCAAACAAGGCTGCTGCATTTCGCCAACATTATTTAACATTTATATATATATATATATATATATATAAGATCTACGAATAGTGCGTGACATATGAACAATAAACAACGAATAGATTGGTGGGTATTGCACGCAAATAGGAGAAGGGGCTACTGAAAGGAGTGGTAACCGCAGACATGCATGTTTCTGGCTCATTAGCTGTCATCGGTACGGTACAACCAAGAAAAGATGTAAAACATGGGAGCAAAGGTGTTGAATGAAACTGAGAAAATATATCAGAATTCAGCAGGATAGTCAAACACAACATTTGTGTCAGCAACATTAGAAGATCTCGAATATTCGAGACAACAACCAACATAGACACGGAGGTGCATATAACACTCCCGTCTGAAAACTTTTGACCCAAATCAATGAAATAACAACAAGATCTACGAATAGTGCGTGACATATGAACAATAAACAACGAATAGATTGGTGGGTATTGCACGCAAATAGGAGAATATTCGAGATCTTCTAATGTTGCTGACACAAATGTTGTGTTTGACTATCCTGCTGAATTCTGATATATTTTCTCATGTTTCATTCAACACCTTTGCTCCCATGTTTTACATCTTTTCTTGGTTGTACCGTACCGATGACAGCTAATGAGCCAGAAACATGCATGTCTGCGGTTACCACTCCTTTCAGTAGCCCCTTCTCCTATTTGCGTGCAATACCCACCAATCTATTCGTTGTTTATTGTTCATATGTCACGCACTATTCGTAGATCTTGTTGTTATTTCATTGATTTGGGTCAAAAGTTTTCAGACGGGAGTGTTATACGCACCTCCGTGTCTATGTTGGTTGTTGTCTCGAATATTCGAGATCTTCTAATGTTGCTGACACAAATGTTGTGTTTGACTATCCTGCTGAATTCTGATATATTTTCTCATGTTTCATTCAACACCTTTGCTCCCATGTTTTACATCTTTTCTTGGTTGTACCGTACCGATGACAGCTAATGAGCCAGAAACATGCATGTCTGCGGTTACCACTCCTTTCAGTAGCCCCTTCTCCTATTTGCGTGCAATACCCACCAATCTATTCGTTGTATTATATATATATATATATATATATATATATATATATATATATATATATATAGATGCCATTGTGAAAGAGTGGAAAACGAAGTGCCATAAAGGTATATATTTAGACCAAAACCACCCTATACTCTATTTTGTATGCCGATGACTTATACTCTTAGCGGAAACGGAAGACGATCTACAAAGAGAAATATATACTCTACAAACGATCTGTCAAAAATGCGACGTGAACATTTCAGCAAGCAAAACGAAAACCATGGCTTTCTCAGGTAAATATCCAGTCAGGACAAAGATAGTCGTAAATCATGTAGTATTGGAACAGGTAAAACACTTTAAATATTTAGGCTGCGATATATCTTATGACCGAAGCGAAGACATAGAAGAAAAATTTGATAAATTCACACATAAATAAAACAAGGAAAATATACACAAATAAAATTTTACAAGACATTATTATATGGTAGTGAAACATGGACAACAAAAAAAGAAGAAAGTAGAATACTAGCACAAGAAATGAGATTTTTAAGAAGAGTGAAATGCTGCACAGACTAAGAAATAGAGATATAAAAGCGGAATTAAACATCTTTAATATAAACGAGAAAGTAAAGGAAAATAAAAGTAGGTGAAAATAACACGTAGAGCGGATGCACGGGAAGAGGATACCAGCCAAAGTCAGATTTTATCAATGACATGGAAGAAGAGATATCGGAAGGCCAAGAAAAAGATGGGTGTCGGAACAGGCAAAGTGCCTAAACCTGAAGTGAAGAGGAAGAAGTTAAGGAAAGACGTCTTTCCTTGACTAAGATAATCTTCATATACGGAGAGCATCAGATGATGTATGTGAACCGCTGACGTCATATCTGATTGGTGTTCAATGTCACGTGACTTGAGAATCATATTCAGAACATATATTGAGAACATATATTTTATTTATTAAATACTAATCAAATGCCTTAAAAATAAGGAGAACTATTGTTTTTTCTAGTATTTCTATAATAAAGATTACCTTACGTTAAAATAATGTTTCTATTTGGATATAGTCCACATTCCTATTAATTATAAATGGAATCAACTACTATAAAGATGAAATGAATAACCTTTATGACACATAAAGAGCGCTTGCTAGAATGAAGGTGCAGAAAAAGTAAATAACATAATGAAAGAATTGAGTCTTCGATCGTCTTATTAATTTCTAAATTGACAATCTTAAAAGAAATTACGATATGGACTATATAGTTGTTTAATACAGTCCGAACATAATTTATCATGTATGAACTGAATAAATAAATTATGGAAAAGTGGACGAATATACTACAGGCAACGAACATATGATCGATCATTATGTTAGTCATTAGATTCATCGTTACTAAGTTGAAGTTACTGTAACCGTTATACTGAACACACTATTAATTATAACTATACCAACACACAATTACACTGTATGACGCAAATTTCGATAACTAAATTATTGTCTTCAGAGACAGACGATAAACTGAAACTTATCTAGTTCTGTCCTACACCTATACAAACTTTTAGACGCTAATGCAACTGTTCTCGCGAGAAAACCTACTACTCTGGGAAACAGTTCACACTTAATTTCCATCTAATATGGTGGACTATAAGAAATTGGTACTTTGTCTCCTTTTGAATTATTCTTACATCTAACTATTTTAATTTGAATCGTTGTGGATACATTTTTCAACAACTTAAAATTACCTGCACTTACTGTATGATAATGATTGATAGCATGCCTAACAATTCTCGATTTTTCTGTACGTCCAAATTTTAATCGAGCTAAGTGCTCCTTATACCTGAAAGAACTCTTAGTTTGCCCAACATACTTTCCATCACAATCGTTACAGTTAATTTTTTAAATACTACTCTTTTGAATATCCAGTATTTTATACCTAGGTTTAGCTAACAACTGTTTTAAATCATTGTTTGATTTCTAATTTTACTTATAAATTATACTTATAATCCTACGCTGTTGAAAATATTCGTTACGCATTTTGTAAGAGCAGAGGATCATAGTTATTCGCTTTTATCAGGGTTTAATTTTAAAAGGATCTTCAGCTGTTGGTATAAGATTTCTTTTAGTCCGTTTGTCCATTCTATTAGATAAAACCATTTGTCATTTGCATATGAATATGCAAAATATCCTGTTGAACACTTTGTATATAATAGCCAATTAATGTACTTATTCTTTGAAAACGACTATCATAATACAATTCCGGAACTGATAAAAATTTTTTAAAGGGCATCTTTTCACTATACCGGTGACAGAATTGTTAGATATATTTTGTCAAGTTCATTACCAGAATTTATAATTTTGTTGCTGGTATAAGTTCAAGTTTATTCCAAACAACCTGCATAATTCCATAATCGATGACTAATCGTAAAGCTGTTCGAATTGATGAAGGTATCATTACTATGTAATTGCAGTTCCGTGAAATGATGAATGTATTAAAAGTTTTTTGGAATGAATTCTATCTTGTTTGGTTACCCTGTGATGATTGATGAATATGTAACAATTGCAGTTGAATAGGAAAAACAACGTGAACTGTTGAGGTAAAATTTCAACTTTTGTTGTTCAAAGAAAACATATTGCTAGCTACATACATATCTGTAAAATTAATGTTTGAAAAGTTTTCAATTCGTGGTGCAAAGTGTGTGTGTGTGTGTGATGTTTAGATTATTGAATTCTATGTTGTATGTGTGCAAGTTTCTGTATTTTTTGTTGTTTCTCAAATTTCTTATGCTTATGCTTCATCGTGCTGACACTTTCTCTGACTTTGTCATCTAAACAGTGAAATTCTACTGGATGTAGTTGGAACGTGAGTTCAGAATGTACAACTTTTATGTAGTTGTCTAGGGAGTCTCTTATTTCCAACCATTTTTTACATTCTTCCTTAAGCCATACTCGTTTAACACAATTACAACTTTTTGTGCTCGATGTGTTTTAGTATGGCATTTTAAATTTATATAAATTGGTATTACCTCTTTTCTAAGCTTAGATATTATTAGTGATATGTTATTTAAATACAATGTTGCGACTATTTTCCATAACAACCGTTAAATCGCAAGAATCAAAGAACCCATGATATCTCCATCCATAATTTTTAAGTACATTCAGTTGCTCTAATAATTTTGGCTTACTTTACAAGTTAACATTTTTTGTAGTTGCCGACACAAGTTGCGGAAAACGGAAAGTCAGTTCTCGAAGTGGTAAAATTGTTGGAGGAGAAAATGCAATGAAAGGAGAATTTCCATGGTTGGTGTCTCTAACAAGAAGAGGAGGACATGTTTGTGGAGGAACGGTGATTTCTGAAAAGTACATTCTAACAGCTGGGCATTGTCTATGCACGTAAGAAATATCTGAAAAACATTATACATGAGTATAAATCATATTTTATGTATACATAGTCCGTCTTAAGTATGGAACGCTCTCATTATTTAGGAAATAGCTGATACGATTTTTAAACATTTTTGGATTTGTGAGAGTTTTGTAATGTGATAGATTCTAAATTGTTGTTACATCTTCAGTTTTTCTGAAAATATGATGATATCTTTCATTTCCCTGTGTTAGGGTCTTGAGTATTTTATTTTTCGTAGGACCAGTATGAAAAACATATTTTTAAAAATGTGTTTAATTGAGAATAAACAGTATATTTCTATATTTCATTAGATTTAAAAATAACGAGGGTAAAATGTACAAATGTCAATTATTAATTAATTCCTTTTTTGAACATGTAACTATAGAGTTAAACAATTAGATCAATGCTACCAACGGTGACATAAATACATGAAAAATACGTAGACGTCACTTAAACGGTTGTGGACATACTCCCCGCCTTGAAAGTCTCTGATTTCAACAATCTATGGGAAGATAACATATGCGAATGAAGCTCCTTTTCATCTGTCCATCTTGGGCTCCTATTGTAGCCCCTCGACCAATATCATCTGTGCCATGGTGGATTTTTACACGTCCTAACTTCCAGGAAGTGGGCAAGGTTTGATTTTCTTTGATGAAAACTAGATCACTCAGGTTCAAACTCCTTTGATTATTCTTCCACTTGTGACGCTGCTTCAACTCGGAAAGGTACTCGAGACTCCATCTGGACCAAAAATGTTATAATGGTATATCTGCTGCTGAAGTTGGAAACAAGTCAGTCAATTAACTGGAGCAGTGCTGCAATCAGTGTCTGGTGCGGTAACTAGCGGTTTTTCAATTATAGAAGCCGGGGTGAGGCAGGAAAGGACATTATGGTCAGATAATAAAAGGGTCAATGGCCTTGAATTGAGGATTACCTCCATTTGACAAAATACAGTTCTAATCTCTTCAAAACAAAAAGCAATTTTGCTGCAAACTATCTCCTTCCTTCCTTCCTTCTAGCCGTTTTCTATCCGTTGGATATAGGCCTCTCTCAATGTTCTCCAGGCATCCCTGTGTTGTGCAACCTGATACCAATTTAAACCTGCTGTGCGTTTTATATCGTCGTACCAACGCTGTTGAGGTCTGTCAACGCTTCTCCTCTCGCCCCAAGGTCTCCATCTAGTCACTTTGCTGCACCAGTTGTTGTTGTTTCTAGCAATGTGCCGAGCCCAGTTCCATTTGAGTCCTTTCGATGTCCTCGATTTTTGACGTTCTCCTGATCCATTCGTTAGTTTTTCGGTCTTTCAGTGTTACTCCAACTATCTTTCTCTCTATTGCTCTTTGATGTGTTTTGAGCTGGTTCAAGTTTTTTTTTTGTCAAGACCCAAGTTTCCGATGCATATGTAGACACTGGCAGGACACATGTATTGTATACTTTTGCTTTTAGTTTCATTGGTAGATTTGACTGAAACACCTGTTTTAGTTTGCTATATGCTGCCCATCCTAACCGTATTCTCCTATTGAGCACTGTATTCTGGCATTCCTTACTAATTGTTATTTCTTGGCCTAGATAAATGTACGACGCTACTTTTTCGATTAACTGGTTCTCAATGATTAGTGTATTGGTAATTGTATCTTCGTTTGTCATGAATTTGGTTTTATTTATGTTTATCTCTAGTCCAACCTTGTTTGCTTCATGGTACAGTTCCTGAATCATGCCTATCAGTTCTGCCTCGGTTTGAGCGAATATGACGATGTCATCTGCAAATTTCAAGTTGTTCAGTTTTTCGTCTGCTATGTTTATTCCTTTGTCTTCCCAGTGTAAATTTCGAAATACATCTTCGAGAACTAGCGTGAATAATTTTGGTGACATTACGTCCCCTTGTCTCACTCCTCTTCCAGTCTTTATCTCATTTGTATCTGTTTGCATCCTGATCTTCATTTTAGAGTTTACGTAGATGTGGCTTATTATGTCTATGTATCTTTCGATTCTGGCTTTTCTCATTGCTCGGATTACCGCCCAGGATTGCACCGTGTCGAAGGCCTTCCTAAAGTCAACAAATGCCATCCATGTTGTGATGTTGTACTCCGTGGCCTTCTCTATTAATACTCTGATTGTGTGTATGTGTTCTATTGTACTCATATTTTTCCTAAAGCCAGCCTGTTCTTTCGATAAATATGCCTCAAATTTATTTTCTAATCTATTGGTAATTATTTTCATGAATTGAGAAGACTTATTGGTCGGTAATTTTCAAGACTGGCCGGATCTCCCTTTTTATTAATAAGGATAACTATGGAGGTATCCCAGTCTGTTGGAACGGTTCCTTCATTCAGGCATTTGTTAAAAAGCGATTTTAGCTGTTCCATTAGAATTATTCCTCCTTCCTTCAGCATCTCTGGTAGTATACCATCATCTCCTGCTGCTTTTCCGTTTTTGGTTTGTCGCGGTGCTCTATTGATTTCCTCGATCTCGATTTCTGGAAGGTCTTCGGATCCAACATTCATTATTCTTCTCTTTTCCTCGCTTTCTGCCTCCTTTTGTCTCGTGTGTGAACTGTATAGTTTTGTGTAGAATTCCTCGGCAACCCTCATGATTTCTTGTCTATGAACGACTATATTTCCCTCCTCATCAGATAGCTTTTGGATCTCTTTCTTGTAGCTGTTTTCTTTATGGAAAATATTCAATCCCCTATTCCGTTCAATGATATTTTCTATTTGTTTCTCTTGGTATTCCCTGATGTCTTGTTTTGCCGATTTTCTGGTCGTTTTGCTTATCTCCTTGTATTCTAAAGTTTGTCTTTTCCCTTTTCTGATGAGTTATATTCTTTTTTCTAGGAGTTCTTATGTTTTTGGGGAGAGCTTGTCTTGATTCTTCTGTTTTGGTTTCATACATTTTTCTGCCGTGTCTTTTATTATTTCTGTTAGACGCTAATTAATTTTATTTATATTTTCGTTGGGGTGCGCTGTTTCATTTGTAAACTTTTCCACTAGCTCAGTATTATATCTCGCCTTTTGATCTCTTAAGGTGGTTATGTCGAAGTTTTGTTGCTTGCTCTTGAATTTTTTGGCCCTTTCTAGTTTTCCATTTATTGTTACTTTACATGGTCAGTACCCGTGTTGAACGAGTTCAGTACATCGACATTGGAAATTATGTGTTTATGGTGAGTCAGAATATAGTCAATCTCGTTCTTAGTTTCTCCGTTTGGACTTATCCAGATCCACTTCTTATTTGTTCTTTTTTTGAAGAAGGTGTTAGTGGCGTATAGTTGCTCTTTTTTTAGGAAGCTGGTTAGCATATTGCCCCGTTCGTTTCTTAATCCAAGACCAAATTTACCGACATACTTTGAATCACCACAGCTCTTGCCTATCTTGGCATTAAAATCGCCAACTACCAGAGCATAATGCGTTTTGTTTTCGGTCAAACTCTGTGTGATTTCTCCGGACGTGGTTTCTACTTCTTCATCTTCGTTTGTTGTTGTTGGTGCATAAACTTGGACTACCTTTATGGTTATATTAGAGTTTATCTTGAATGTTACATAGATTACTCTGCTCGAGATGGCTTTGAGGATTTGGAGGTTAGGTGAAATTCTCTGATGAACTAGAATTCCAACACCCCCCATTGTATCATTTTCGTTGCCCCTATAGAACAAGATGTGTTCAGACTTTAGCTCCTTTTCTTCGAACTTCTGCGATTCTGAAGAAGTCCCATTTTATTTTGTTTAGTTCATATAGAAGCTCTTTCATTCTTTCGTCACTTCCTATGGACCTAGCGTTATATGTCGAGATGTATAATTGGCAGCCTGATCTATCCCAGGGATTCTTAGCACCCTCCGTTCTACAACTGGTCTGTCCGCTGCCTTGGCCAGGGTTGTTAGAACTGCTGGGGACTGGGGGCCTTATATTTATCGTTCCTGTCATCATCATCATTGGGAGGGGGTTAGTCTTAAAACACCACTTTGGCCAGACGTCTTGGTGAGTGTATCGGCCGCCTCTAACATGAGGATCCGACGCCGTTTGCAGCCGCCCACAGTCAGTCAGCTGGAAATCTTCTTAGCTCCACCTTTATCCCTTCGAGACCTTACCGGCATGGGTGGCCCTACCTGTAGCTAAGCTACCGCCGGCATCGCTCCCTGGATTTAAGGTTATTGAGCCTTCTCACCAACGTCAAGGTGATGATTTCCCTATTTGCGCCTATTTAGTTTTCCTGAAACGATTTATTTTAACTTGGTAACAACGCTTTATCGTTTCTGGCCGAATATTATTAAAAAGGGATTTAGTAGCACAATCGAGGTTCGACCGTAGCAATTCGGTTAAGAATTTACCGGCCAGCGGGGCGATTTTTATGTAAGTTTTCACAACACCGATCTACCGATATTTTTTACGTTTTCTCACCGTGTGACAAATAACTTGAAGTGTTCGATTTTCCTTCTTTCCTCTTTATTCCATTTTCTTAATGAGCAAGAAATGCATAAAGGAGCAGTTTATTGGTAAGTTAATTTTTAAACCAATCATTGTATTTGTATTTACATTTTACAGTTCACTTTTTTAATATTTTACTGAGCTATCGAACACCCTCTTTAACTGGTACTTAGTGCTACGAATTATATATTAAAACTTCGAACTTAGGTTTTTAAAAACAATTTTACAACTATATTTAGAACTTTATTATACAATGGTTGAACAGAGAATGAAATTTAAGATAATACAAAGTTTTTATAATCTTCCTGTTTTACAAAGAGTCATCGTTTTATTTATATGGTGTCAGCTCTTTCTTCTTATGTAATTCCTCCCCTCTAAGACGAGAACTTAACGGAGTGGTGTTCGAGTTTTGGTTTTTATGTTGGATTTTCTTCTCTTAGGGTTTCTTCTTTGGTTTGGGCTTCTTCCCTTATTTGTTTTCTGCCGCATTGCTGTAGCGATGTCTTGATTTTCTTCTTGAAGATCCATCCCAGTATTATTAAGATGGCAATAACGGAGAACAAGCCACCGAAAATTCGTGGGTAGTGGTTAGATGTTGAAATTCATAATGGTATAAGTTATTTTGACATTTTGCTGATTTTGTGGATTTCTTCCAAATTGATTTTTTCTATTTTGGGTGCTTCGTATTCTGGTATAATTTCTAATTTTTCCCAGTTTAGCTTTGGGAGAAATAATGGTTTTCCTTGTTGAATTCTGCCGTCGTTGATAAATTTTTTTGTGTTGACTTCTATTTGACATGATTCTGGTATCTTAATTAGTGTAGGATTTTTGACTTCTATATATTGATCTGTGTGGCATTTAGAGAACACTTTTTCTGTTTGCATTGGTATAATGATTACTTCGTCCTGTGTTATTTGTTCAACGAGATATTCTTCTAATGTTAACTTTATTTTTGTGCAGCTTTTCACCGTCTGGTTTTCTATGAGGTGTAGAGTGCAGTTGTCTTCAGGGAAATGGTCTTCCATGCAAAAATATGTATCCTCTAGTAGTGGACAGTTTTCTTATTTGAATTGATGTTCCGAGTTGGTTTGTGCCAAATATGGATACTTTAGAGGGAATATTTGGTTGTTTTGAATGATAGGAAAGAGGTGATAAAACTTAAAAATTTCAGCTTTGATAATTGGTATATGTATTGCAAATGTGACTGGTGTGCCTAAAAATTGGTAGTATCTTAATATGTTCCTAAATTTCATAATTTGATTGTCTGGGTAAATTTTTCTTAACTATTCTAAAGTGTTTAGTAACTCTTGGCTAGAAATAATAGAAGGATGAAGTGTGTTGAGTTTTGCAAAAGCTATGGAATCTTCTAAATTATCTAAAAACGTGATAACACTTTGGCAATCCAGATTTATTTGGGAAATAATTCCTTGAAAGGTTAAATACTCATGTGGTTCAGTGATTGATTTTTGTACACTAATTTGAAATTTTCCTAGAGAATTTGCAAAATTTTCTTGATTTTTTGATAATATGCGAATTGTTGTGTTGTAATTTTTTATTAGATTGTTTGAAAGTGAACGTTGCAAATTTATTTCCGTAACCATGTTCTGTTGGTTTGTTTCGAGAATTTTTATTGCGTTATCATATCTATTACCGTCGTCAGCGTCAAGTGTACCAAACAGCCATTTCTGTAATTGTCCGACTCCGTTAAAGAAACTTCTTTTATTACGAATATAAATATGAGGTTGTAAGTTATCAAGTTTCGTTCTTGTACTTTTTATGAGAAATTCTGTCCTTGATAACATATCTTGAGATAAAGCATGGTATGAGATTTCATTAGTTGCGTTTTTTGTAACTAAATTATTTTTTATAATGAAGAAATGTTTCTCAATGTTAAACAATTGCTTAATAATAGGTTCTAAATTTAAATAATGTATAAAGGTATGTTTACTATAAATAAGACGTGCGTCTCCTAATTGTATTGGTAATAAAGGATTATTTATAGTCGTCGACTCTATATCTCTTATAGTACTACTCGTGTATATTATTGGTATTTCCAGAAGTATCAGGAATGTTGTTTTCATCTGTTCCATTTTCCTGAAACAGTTGCTTTTTGTTAGTTTTTGGTTGTCTGGCAATTGCTTTATGATAGGGTAAAGTCGGGTGAGATGGCCAGTCCGGAGAGATGGCCAACAGCTAAAACTTGACTAACGGGTCGTGAGATGGTGCTGCCTGTCCTCCCCGACAATAAACTATTATCCATAAGCACAACCAGTGTGTTGTCGTTTAAGTCGAGGCCACGTTAAAGCGTCAAAACAATAAAAATAATATCACCTCCTTATAAAATTTTATATTAGTTTTGTGTCACCTTCTACTGTGAATGTTTGTGAGGAAATTTTTTGCCGATTTCAACATATTAGGTGAGTACAATGTTCATTAGATGATTCTAACCTCAAACAACAGTTAAAAATGAGCGGTGGGTTTTGTTTGTCACGTGGGCCATCTCTCCCTAGCATTTGAGAGAGATGACCAACCAATAGTAGGGACAGATGGCCATATATTTTTACGTCTTTTTCTTTACAGTTTGGTATCATTTCCATTCTGCTGCGAAAACATGCCAACGGAGTATCAAAGAAGGAACTCGAATCGTGGAAACTATACTGAAAAAAATCTGCGGCGAGCAATGGACGCTGTCAGAAACGGTTCTTCTGTGAACGGCGCTCCAAAAAATTATGACATTCCTAGAAAAACTCTTGAAAGGAAATTGAAAAAAAAATGTGTCGACGACAGGTAAAATGGGGCCGGATAGCATATTGGGGGAGGCAAATGAAAATAAATTGGTGCAACATATTAAGAAGGCACAAAAATGCGGTTTTCCTATGACAGTTCCAGATGTTCGAAAGTTTGCCTATAATTTTGCGGAAAGTCTAAAAATCAATCACAAGTTCAACAAAGAAAAAGGATGTGCCGGTTCCGATTGGTTTAGGTCTTTTTTGAGAAGACATCCAGACTTGTCTATTCGCAAGGCTGAGGGTGTATCTCTAGGGCGAGGTGAAGGCATGAACCGTTTACATGTGGGAAATTATTTCACTTTACTGCAAGAAGTACTGGAACAAAATGAGCTGTTCGACAAACCTGGATGCATTTATAATGTCGACGAAACAGGCCTTCAATTAAATAATCGTCCTGGTCATGTCTTAGCCCAAAAAGGAGCAAAGGATGTTGTCACAGTGACATCAGGGGAAAATGGTGAGACAATATCGTGCATAGCTTGTTGTAACGCTGAAGGTTTTTTTCTGCCGCCGGTCTGTGTATTTAAAGGCAAGAATTTAAAGACTGAGTGGACTGATTCAATGCCGCCTGGTTCACATATTGTAATGTCTCAAAAATCAGCTTACGTTACTGCAACGATTTTTTTGAATTGGTTTAAAAACCACTTCTTGCCACGTAAAGGAGAAGGGAAGGCATTATTAATTCTTGACGGACATGCTTCTCACTGTTCTTGTGTTGAACTTTTAGAAACCGCTGAAGCAAACAATTTCGTTTTATTGTGCCTACCTCCGCACACTACCCGTTATTTGCAGCCGCTCGACAGAGTTTTTTTCAAGTCGCTCAAGTCCTTCTACTATTAATCCTGCAGTGAGTGGATGCAGAGTCACCCCGGAAGGAAACTGGGGAGACTCCAGTTTGGTGAACTTTTAACGAAAAGCTGGAGCAAGTCCGCGACCGCTGGAAATGCTATATCCGGCTTCAGGGCCACTGGCATATTTCCCTGGAACCCCGATTCCATACCCGATCATTCTTACACAGTTGCTGATCGAATAGTAAACAGCGGAACTAGGAAATACCATAGAACCCTCACACAGACACAAGTAACGAACACTCAACAATCGAACGGATCGACGTAATGGATGAGTCGATGCCATCCTGTAGCCATGCTGGTACAGAACCTCGATGTTCAACTCCAGCGGAAGGGACATCTGTTCCAGATTTGACGCCTGGATAGCTCTTAGATCAAATTAATCCCACACCTAAGTTAGTTGTTTCTGCAAAAAAAACGAGCAAACACAGTAGCTACCCTATTAACGTCTCCTGACTATATAGCGACTGTAAAAAACAAGTCCACAAAAAATCTGAACAGACTAAGAAGGACACCC
The DNA here is from genome assembly GCA_963921935.1 of Galeruca laticollis. Lineage (NCBI taxonomy): Eukaryota > Metazoa > Arthropoda > Insecta > Coleoptera > Chrysomelidae > Galeruca > Galeruca laticollis. Next base: position 84,083,411 of record OY998175.1, on the reverse strand, counting down.
CGAAAACTAAAATTCGAAAACTAACAATTGGCCAAAAAAAGAAACGTTCGCCTTCGCCAAGTTCTGATGAGGAGGAGAATATTGAAGTTCAATATGAAGAGGAAAGTGATGCCATTTCTGAGGTGGATGAAACTGAATGTGTAGGATGCGGAGAAAGTTATAACATCACAAAAAAAGAAGATTGGTTGCAGTGCATAATTTGCCAGAAGTGGTTTCATGAAAATTGCTCTTCCTATTTAAACACATGCCAAAATTGTGGTAAAACTGCGTTTAAAAAGAATCAAGATAGTTGTTAAGGATATTTTTTATATTTTGTTTTAATAAGTAGTGTGTTATTTTCATATTTTTATGTTTTATTCGCGTTTTTATATTGTGGCCATCTATCCCTTATTGCATTGGCCAACTGACCCCATCGAACCGGGATAGATGGCCATATACAACTGATTTTTATAAATAATAATAAATAAAAAATAAAAGTGTTTTCAATGTATTTATTCAGTATGCTCGGATGATAGGTAAACAATGACAAAAAATATTGTATGGAGCCTAACCATCACCAAAAATTTACAGGCTCCTACTAAGCAAAACGGTGGCCATCTCACCCGACTTTACCCTATATATTTTTATCTGTTATTTATTTAATTTTTGTTTGAGCTAGTACTTTACGTTTTTCGAATTTTGGAAGTTTTTTATTTCTGGTTTTTGTACGAATGTAAGCTACTTTTTCGTTTTTATAGTCAAGAGGATCTGTGCGCTTTTCGTTTCTGTTACTAATAATGTTTTCTTTTGTTGTCTTGTTAGTTTCTTTTATATTTTCGTAAAGTCGTTTGGCCGCTTGTTTGTACCGTAATCTGAAATTATTACATGATCATTAAGGTCAAAAGGGTTGGTCTCGTTTATATGCCCTTTTATTACTTCGAATGTTGTATGTTTAGTAACACTATGGATTGAGTTGTTTTATCCGAGTATAGCCCGTTTTAATAATTGGTCTGGGGTGAGATTTCCATTTTGTTCCCTTAAACAACGCACATGTTCGATTAGGGTAGAATGAAATCTTTCGACTGGACTGTTTGAATTACTGTTTCTAGCAGTAGTATAGTGAAGTTCTATTCTCTAAAGTTCGCAAAAATTTTCAGGATCTTTATTTTTAAATTCTGTACCCGAATCAGCTGTTATTTTTGAGGGTAGACCGTGGTGGGTTAGTTCTACTATAGATATTCCGTTTACAGCTGGTAGAGGGTAAGCTTGGCCATATCGAGGAAAGGTATATATTATAGTGAAATAAGTGTTTCCTGAAATTTGAAAACAGTCAATATGAATGTGTTGAAAAAAGCGTGAACAAGTTGGTGTAAGATTGAATTTCACTATAGGTGGATTTCGATCGTATTTATTTTTCTGACAAATTTCGCAGTTATTTATATAATTTTCGATATCGTCCGACATTTTTGGCCAGTAAAATCGTTTAGTAAGTGCTTCTTTTGTTTCATTTATACCACGGTGGCAAGTTTTTGTTACGTGGTAAAATTCCAGTTTTTCTTTTTGAGCGTCTCTAGTCTGAATATCTTCTAATACGGTATTACTTTGAATTACAGCTGTCCCTCGATAATCCGACAGTTAAGGGACCGAGAGAGTGTCGGATTACCGAAAATGTCGGATTACGAAAAATGTCATATTATCAAAGATGTTTTATTCTTAATGCGTTTGAACACAATGAAGTTAAAAAAAGGAAAAAACAGTAAAGGTACATGTAATTTATTAATACCAGGATATAAAATGACAGTACATACATGTAAGTTTTTAAAAGAAATACGGAAAGAAATTTAAGTAAAATACATATACAATATGTACATACATATTTACACATTAAAGAAGTCTGTGATTTTCTTTTGTTTCTTCGTACGCAGAAAGTCCGTAATTGCTTGTTCTTGAATCCCTTTTAACATCAAAATTTTTGAAAAGTCTAATTCTCTCTCCTCACACCAACGAAGCAAAGTTTTCGTTGCCGATAACGCTTCATCGCAGCTGACGGTGAAGTTTTTCTCTGGCACTGCCTCCTCGTTCACTTCGTCATCTACTGTAATGACTTCCTGGATTATTTCTACGTCTGATACATCAATAGCAAGGTTGTCCTCAATAATCCATGTTCTGAATTCATCACTTGATGCTGGCGGAAGTTCCACTTCGTTACAAATTTCAAGTGCAGCCTCCAAAATAGATTCAGAATCGTTGGAAGAAGAGTTGCATGTTGTAAGATGTGGGTTGTTAGGCCAAATATTCTTCCAAGATTTTATCAAGGTTGTGCTTTTTAGTTGCTGCCAAGCAAATGCTGCATTCAAAATCGCATCCTTAATGTTAAAGGATTTCAAAATGGCTGCAATGTCATCATTAGGTTGACTGACAACATTCATTAAAAGGTGCTTTTTGTAATGTGCCTTGAGAGTCTTTATGACGTTTTGGTCCATTGGCTGGATCAAAGCGGTCGTGTTTTTGGGAAAGTACATTACCTCAATGTAACCATCGGCAGTTTTAACTTTTAATTCATCCTTGTCAGGGTGTCCGGGTGCGTTGTCAAGCAATAGAAGGGCTTTCACTGGTAACTTCTCCTTTTTTAGTTCTTGCTTAACTCGAGGGACAAAGCTTTTAAAGTACCAATCATGAAAAACCTCTTTTGTAACCCATGCACGGCTTTGACACATGTAGGTTACTGGTAAAGATTCGACCTTTACATTTTTTAACGCACTAACAGTTTTAACTTGTGAGTTCCTGACGCATTCGCACATACCATCAGAGTGATTATTTCTTTTTGTAATTTTCTTCCAGAAACTTTCTTTTCATCTTCAGTTACAAATGACTTTGTTGGTAGCTGACGCCAATTCAAGCCGGTTTTATCGGCGTTATAAATTTGTTCAGGAACTAGGCCAAGTTCATTGATTTTTGCGTCCCATTTTCCAATGAATTCCTGGATTTCAGACTCGTTAGCAGACACTTTTTCGCCACTCATCTGCATAAATCGTATACCATGGCGTTTTTTGAAGTCTTCAAACCACCCGTGACTAGCGCGGAAGTCAGTTTTCTTTGTTATTTCTTGGTAAAAAAACTGGGCTTTTTGTTTCAAAATGTCTCCTGAAATAGGTGCATTCCGGTTTCGCTGCTGTTTGAACCAAATGAAAAGAGCGTCTTCGACCTCGAGCAACTCGCTAGTCTTAAGAGTTTTTCTGTTCCTGGGCTCATCATCAACAGACTTTATGAATTTTTCAATTTTTTCCCTATTTTTCACAATATCGTAGACAGTAGGTCGTCCAATGTCATATTCTTTAGATATTGCACTCGGAGTTTCACCACGGTCTATTCGTTTAATAATTTCCCATTTTTCAGATAAACTTAATGTTTTATGTTTACGTTTCACACTTGTGCTTGCCATTTTTACACTGTCACTACACGCAATCACACTGTCAAAACGTAACACAAAGCAATAGTAAATACTGTACGTCCGAAACTATACAACACAACTGCTGAATTAACTACACTGGACTGATCTGTCCCCACAGAGCGGAGGGAGGAGGATTCATGTAACTGCAGGTTTGTTTTGCTTCCTGCCGGAGCGGTGGGAGGGAGATGCATGTTGCTGCCGGCAGCGCGTCGGACTACCGAGTACGTCGGATTAAAAAGTGTCGGATTATCGAGGGAGTTTTTAAAATATGATTGCATAGTAGTCGTGAAAGTTCTAAGTAGCTCAGGGTGTTGGAAAAAAATAGCATATTATTTGTTTGGGGCGAAATATTCTTTTACGAAATTTATTATATCAATTTGTGAAATTTTTGAGGGTAGTGTAACATATAATCTAGTATTGTCAAAAAATTTTAAAATTCTAGTTTGGGTAGATTCTCCCATTGTTATGAATATTTGATTTTTGTACGTGTTTAATATTCTTTCAGTAATTGGTATGGAAAAAATAGGATTTTCTGCAGATGTATGTTTAGTTTCAATGTTAGAATCGGAGTCAGAGTCTTGAGATTTATCTGGTTCTATTTGTATATCTGAAATAACGTTGATTTTTTGATTTTGGCTTTTAGTCGGCTCTAAAATGTCTAGTATATCTTCCAGGTCAGGGCTACTGACTGGAGGTATTTTATCAGGATTTCTTAGGAAACTTTCTATTATTTCATCCGCGTCTCCTGCGTTTTTTATTATAGATTCGTTTTCAATGGCGTTTAGTTCTACACATGGATTTCTACTTAAAGCCTCTGCTGCTAAATTTGACGAACCTTTCTTATATTTAATTACATAATCAAATTCTTCTAATTTTAGTCTCTACCTTACAAGCATAGAATTTTGGTCTTTTGTGGAGAAAAGCCACTGTAATGGTTTTTGGTCAGAATATATTATAAACTTCCAGCCGTAAAGATATGGGCGAAAGTATTTGCAACTCCAGACTATTGCGAGAAGTTCTTTCTGAATTGTTTATTTCAGCTGAATTTAGGGTTCGTGATGCATAACATATGGGATGATTAGTTTGCGATAGTACTGCGCCTATTGCATAATTGGAGCTATCTGTTGTCAATTCAAATTCTTTGTCAAAATCTGGGTAAATTAAAACTGATTCAGATTTTAATACATTTTTACATGTTTCAAAACAATCTATGAAATCTTTTGTGTGAACTACTTTTTCATTTTTCTTTAAACATTTAGTCATAGGTTTTGTAATTTTCTCTAGATTTTTTATGAATTTACGATAGTACCCTAACAATCCAAGAAATGATTTCATGTCTTTTTGTGTTTTTGGTATGGATGTCCTAGAAACTCTACTTCCTTTCGTAAGAATTCTGATTTATCCAGTTGAATTTTTAATCTTGCCTCGCGTAATTTTGTGGAAACAAGTTTTAAGTTTTGAAGTCCTGTGCTAAATATAATGATATCGTCCATATAGACCATACAACCTTTATTTTGGAGGTCTTTTAAAACTTCATCCATAACGCGTTGAAAAGTAGATGGAGCGTTTTTTAAGACAAATGGCGTTCGTAAGAATTCATAACGCCCGTTGTCAACTGTGAATCCTGTTTTTGATATAGAATTTTCTTCCATTTGAATCTGCCCAAAGGTCTATAGTTGAAAAATAATTTGATCTTCCAAGTTTATCGAGGATTGAGTTGATATTTGGTATCGGATATCGATCAGGAATTGTTTTATCGTTCAGTTTACGATAATCGATAACTAATCCATATTTTTGTTGTCCCGATTGATCTTCTTTCTTGTTCACTACCCACACTGGAGTTGACCATAGTGAAGTTGAGGATCGAATTATGCCTTTATCTAACATTTCATTTATTTGTTTATTTATTTCTTGTTTGTGTTTGTAGGGGTATCTATATGACTTAGAATGTACAGGGATTTCGTCTGTTGTTTTAATTTCGGGTTTTGTCCGCGCCGTCAAGGATGATTTATCACCTGGTTTGAAAAAAATATCTGAGAATTTTCGACATAGTTTCATTATTTCAGTTTTTTCCTCCGAATCATGTGGTTGGTTCTAATTAAATCCGATATATCTATTTTTTGTTTTAATTTTTTATCGTATTTATCATTTAAGTTAAGGAAAGAATTAATATTGAATACATCATAACTGGATTTTTCGAATGATTCTACTTGAAAAGATTCTTTAATATTCATTGAAATAGTTTTATCTGTTTTGTTTTGAATTTCTATAAGGGCAAATCCGTTTTCGGCATTAGTCAAAATTTGAGGTATATGCAGTGGTCCTAAATTACCTTCATGTATTAATATTTCTCCGTTGAAAATAGAAACAGGTAATTTTTTTAGAATTTTGTGCTGTGCTTCTATCGAGAATGATATATTAAAATTTCCTTTTTGTCTGTATATGATAGGGATTTCTGTATTTGAACCTATTAATTTATTGTTAATCAAATCTATATTAAAATTCATGTTTTTTAAATCATTTAATCCAATTATACCGTCGAAATACTCATGAAAATCAAATAAGAGATATTGTAGTTTTGATTCTGAAATTCTGGAAATGCTCTAAGTGTTGATTGGTATATAATGTCATGACTACCTAACGCTGTTTTAATCTGTGCACTGATTTGACTAACAGAATTTGGATAAAATTTTTCTATAATATTAGGTTTAATAATAGAACGTGAGCAACCGATATCTACAAGTTATTTTAAATTAGGATTATGAATTTGAATGTACGGTAAGGCGTTATCTGAAGATATATTAATTTCTACTAAGGATTTTCTTGTTGTAGGCCCGTTTCTAGAAAATTTTCATTTTGATTTTCGTCATAGTTTACATTTTCGAAATAAGATGTTTGATTTACGTCTAGATCAGGATTATTACCGTCACTATTAAAAGTATAATAGTTCTTCAGAAGTAAAATTTGGGTTTTGTCCATTATTTCTAAATGAATGATTTTGATTATAATTGTTATGATTTTGCCATCTTTGTCTTTGTGATAACATGGATGGGTTTCTAGAGGTTATTGACATGGGTGTTGGTTTAGGAAGTTGATTCGTGGATTTATGATGTGGTCTAAAAACGTTTTGTGGGGGTCCAAATACTTGTCTGTTTGTACGGTATTGTCTGGGAGGCATTTGTCTAGGTTGAATATTAATAGGTTGGTTAGGGAATTGGTTAGTTGGTTTGTTATTGTCGAATACGTTATTATTCATAAAATTTGGCTGCGATGAATAATGGGGTTGTTGGTAAGTGGGTTGCATTTGATTATGAGGATATAATCTTGGTTGTGAGTACGATTGTCGATTATTATTGTTATTAAATTTAGAAGTCGTTATTCTATTATTGTCGTTTAGATTACCGTATAGTTTTACGAAATTTTCGAACTCGTTTACATAGGCCATTGCGTCTTCCAGTGAAGCTGGATTTTTAAGATGTCAATTATTCCTCAAGGTACCACTACAACCAGCGATAAAGGTGCTAAGTGCAGTTTTATCGTAATGGTTTATTTGGCAAATTCTTTCTGCATTATTAAGGTTAGGATTATCACTAATTTTTTGTGCAATACTACTTCTTAACAATTGAATTCTGCCTCTACGATCCGCAAAATATTGTATAAGGGCCTCTTTTAATTTAGGCCAATCTATTAACTCAGCACGATTACCTATTAATATGTCAGCTTTATCTATAAGTTTTTCTTGAATTGATTGAAAAATGTGTTTAGATAATTGTGCATCATTAAATTGTCTATAATCATTAATAAGGTCATCGCATCTTATCAAAAATGTATTTAATGTATTGCTATTGCCGTCATAAGGTTTAATGTTATCAATTCTAGATTTTAAAAGATCCCAGTTCATTTCTGGCATGTTTCGTGTAATATTTGAATTTCGATTTATTATTTGTAACTTGATTATCTATATTATTTTCGTTATTTATTTCTATATTTATAATTCCGTTAATTATTTCATCACTGTCACTCATTAAATAACTAAAATTAATTAAAAGCTAATGTCTGCGATAGACTATTGTTCGATATGAACAGAACTTAACTATATTTGACAAAATCCTTATAAATAGGAGTTTGGAAAGGTAAAAGAGGAAAAGGGACTTGTTCGTCAACTCGATCGCTCTGCTCTCCTGTTCCTTTTTTCGTGATTCCCTGCTCTCGTTGCCACTAAGTCCAAAAGTTTTGAGTTCAGTAATACGCACTTAAGGTGTAGAAACTCCAAGGTTCCGAATTTCACTCGCGACACAATGCGAAACTGTTTTTTACTTATTAGAAACCCGCGCGTATCCTACTGACTGCGCCAATTATATATTAAAACTTCGAACTTAGGTTTTTAAAAACAATTAACTATATTTAGAACTTTATTATACAATGGTTGAACAGAGAATGAAATTTAAGATAATACAAAGTTTTTATAATCTTTCTGTTTTACAAAGAGTCATCGTTTTATTTACATGGTGTCGGCTCTTCCTTCTTATGTAATTTACGTAAGGCAGCCTCCCATAGTCCGCCCGTCAAAGTGCGGTGATTAAGAGGGAATAAAGTGTCAATTGATCCGAGTTACAAACTTTAATAATGGACATTTTATTGTATTTTAAAAATGAACCCAACTCTTTAAATGCGCCAACAAAATTCTTACCCTTGTCGGAATTTATGACACTTGGTTTACTCCGTCTAGAGATGAATCGTGTAAGGCATGCAATAAATGATTTGGTGCTAGATAATATTTCAATATGAAAAGCCTTAGTTGAGAAATAAATGAAGATACTAGCATAGCATTTAATTGTAATTGTCTTTCGAATGCATTTTTCTTTAATTAGGTATGGTGCCACATAATGTACCCCCACCACAGTGAATTCAGAGATTACTGTAAAAGGGTTGTAGGAAGATTACCCATTATGGAGTTAACCTGATTTGGATTGAATTTGAAACCCTTCATGCAGATTTTCACAGTGTGTCGAGTTATATTTGTTCCTGATATAATCTAAAACTTTTCGCAAACAGCATAAAGAAACTGCTGAGGACCAACATGAAGGAGCTCAATATGTTTTTCCAGGAATACTAATTTAAAAAGCCGATACTTGGAAGGACAACTCCATAGGATGTTGTTTACTATAATGAGAATCAAAATTCTTCAGGCGACCCCCAACACGGAGTATGCCATCTTTATCAAGGAATGGAATCAGGGATAGCAATTTACATTTGCAAGGTATAGGTTTACCTGATTTTAATGCTTTGTAATTGTGCTATCTTAACTAGATTATTCAGACTACTATGATACAATTCAATAATACTCAATTGGTTAATAAGTTGTCGATCTAAAGGAGGGAAATGACAATTGTTCCTGAAACGCAATAGCCAGGCAGTGATACGAGTATATTTCAAAGAGAAAATAGTTCTCTATTTTTCAAAGTATAATGTTAACTTGTTGCCTAGTTTCTGGTGGGTACCTTTGAATTATCTGGCCAGCAATAGGACCTTCACGAATCCAGTTAGGACCATGCCACCATAGAGAATTGCCAATAAGTTTATGGGATATTCATGCCTGCAAACATGCTTACATTGGGCGTTGTGAGAAGAGTTCTGAATTTCCGCGATTCGACAAATGTGTTTAAAAGATTAGGACTTTTTCGAATTCAAGCTAATACAATGGAAGAGTTAGACCAAACATATATACCTTAGAGGTGGACAGAAAGAGCGCTCACAACAGTTTGCGTTAGCTTTGAAGAAAGCAAAGCTGCACAGAGCTCCAGCCGAGGAATGCTTGAAATCTTAAAGGGTGCAACCCTGGATCTGCTACATAAAAGATTGACACTGACCTCCCCATTCGAATTGACTGACCTCAGGTAAATGTAAGAACGATAGGTTTTCTCGGATGCATCGGAAAACCCATGCAACCGAATACTGATATAATATTTGTAAATAACATGACAACATGACAGGGTATAAAGAATTCATATAAAGATATCAAATCATCTTGAATTTTTATACAAGATGGCGCAATGTGGAATGGAGTGGGATCATCCCGTTTTACTTTTTCAACCCACAAAGTATGTATCAGAATTTTCGGGGGTAATACCACGAGTGCTTAAAAATTACCGGTAATTTCCATGAACGCTTGTTAATAATTCCACGAGTTCGAAGAACGAGAGGAATTAGACAACAAGTTTGAATGTAAATTATCCGATTAATTTTTAAGCTTAATCGGTATTTAGGGAGTATATATTTCGAATAAAAATACAAATTACTGTATATCTCCACCATATTCAGATAGATAATGTAACGTCTCTAACTTAAAAATCTCAATGAAAAACAAATTATTTATTTATTGAATAGTAAAAATTGTAGTTATGATAATTGTTAACAACATGTTGATTTTGCGACGACATTGACATGGAACTGCTGCTGTTGAGGCTCAAGTTGCGTTCCTTGTTCTTTCATTTTTTCAATTATTTCTTTATGGTGTTGTTCGTCCATTTGCAAGTAGCTGGATATTGTCTTCGGATTAGTATGTCCTGTGATTTTAATTAGATTTTGTTCTGAGACTCCGCTTTTCGGCAGTTTTGATACGGCGGTGACCATAAGTGGTGGTTTAAAATGGTGGTGGTGTTAAAGCCGAATTTTTCTGCTTGTTTTTTTGTCCAATTTGATATCTCATTTATTCCCACGAGACTCTTTTTGAACCAATTTCCGGTGATTTTCCAATGTGGATTTGGAGTCAAAAAAAATAGTCGGTTGGTGGTGGCTCTTCCTCTTTTATCTTGGAGTCTTAGAAATAGTCTGAATGGGCAAAAGTTCGTATCAGAATTATTCTTTACAAGCCATTTTGTATCAGTTACCCCCTTGTGTGTTTTTCGAAAAAAGAGGGTTATATTGGATTCTACCTGTTTTTTCGCCGGTGTTGTTGGTTTGAAGAATGTGATTTCTGCTCTTGCGCCTTCTCCGCCTTCTCAAGCAAGTTCATAAGAGAGTATAATTTTTTTTTCTGTAGACCTTCTGGCGTTTGTTCATCACAAGCTTTGACAAGTTGCTTTAGTTCATTGTAAGTCAAATAAGTTACAGATTCTTTCAGTTTGCCTTCCATGCTTTGTAAAATCCTTCTTTTGGCATTTATTGCATCTCGGGCATCTTTAAATTCAATTTGTTCGAAAGGGTTTATTTTAATTCTATGTTCATGAAAATACTTTTCCATTAGTAATTTTGCAGTAATATTTCAAAGGACTTTTACTGCATGTTCTTTATATTCCTCACCATTTTACTTCCTCATCCTACTTTTTCAAAATAAACGCAAGCTCGGATACTGGAGTCTCTCGATAGAATTTGTACTTTTTTTGTCGAAAAATAACATGAATCGTCTCCACAGACTATTCTTACTCTTTTCCGTGTTTATGGGTACACTTTTAATTACATTTTCGTCAATTTCCCGTTCTGTTATATATCCGAATCGATTTATGACCTCTAAGAAATTCTTCTTTGACGTTTCACGTTTATTATTTGGACGTTGTCTGACAACGGGGAATTTACACTGTAATTTTTGAATTTCCATTTAATAATTTAGCATTCGTTGCATTAATACAACATGTATGAGTGAAATATTCAATATAATTGTGAACGGACTTAGGATTCCTAATGACAAATGCTGATTATATTGATGAACTTCTTCTGCTTAATTTTTTGTACTCCGTACGACTTTCTTGTCTCAACCATTCGTGGGTGAAATGTTGTCGTAATGCATAAGACTTCTCTTTTGTCTTTCCATTTGGATACGTAAACTTTCCCCTTTCGCAGCCAAATGTGTTCACCTCTTCTCAGCTTTCTGTTAGATCGAAGTGTTCCAGTTGTGTGCGTTTTTCGTTTTAGAAGTTTCTTAGACAAAAGGATACTGCTGTAATAATTATCCATCACTGGGTGATGTTCCTTGTCTAAGAAGGGGCTTATCAGTCTAAACACAAACGATTCAAGTTTCGATACATTTTTGGGATTGGTTGTGTTCGAGGCTAATTTACCTTTGTATATTTCTATGTTATGGTTATACTCGTCAGAAGAACACATTTCATAGAACTTGATGCCATATTTGGCCTTTTTGCCTTTTATATATAGTTTGAAGCTAAGCTTTCCACTGTGTAAGAGAAGAGACTCGTCTAAAGATAGAGGCTCGTTTTGAAACTTTTTAATCAATGTTCTAAGCAGCTCATTTATTTTGTTAAGCCTGTTAGTATTTTGGTTTTCAGTTTAGCAATTAAAACAACGAAGAAGTTGTTCCAAACGTCTTCCAGACATTGTATGGGAAAATACGGGATGATAGTAGACTGGGTCCAAAGAAAGTAATTTGCGGATCGTTGGAAAATGAGCTTGACCTTGAAGTATACATATACCAAGAAATTTGTAGCTCTTCACAGTTCGTTTCGTCAAATTTAGTAGAATGCTCATGCCAGCATTTAGGTTTATTTGATTTTTCCATAAATATTTGTATTTGTAACGAGCAAATCCATCAGTTCTTGGCTCCTCAAAGAATTAAAAACTTCAATAGGAGATGGAGGATGATCAAAATTCAGTTTTACGCCAGCAGAGATTTGATCAAAATTAAAATTTGGAATTTCGCTGGTTGTTTCCTCCCAGTCATCATTTTCATCACTTTCGTTGTTATTTTCAGGATTACCTTCAATATCACCTACAACAATAACGTCATCACCTATTTCAGGAAGATTCTCAATATGATTTTCTGTCGATTCTACATTTTCACTCGTATGTTCTGTTATATCCTCCCACTCATAATTTTCACCATATTTGATATCACCATCGATTGTACCTGTAAAACAGACATAAATGAATGGACCTTACCTTTTATGTCATTCCCAACAATACCTTCCATATTCCTTTCATAATTATCCACAACTGAATTGTCGTCTGATTCTGATGCACTGATGATATCGTCACTGTTATCTTCACCCTCACGACTGGGACGAAAATCTGGGTCTCGGTCATCCTCTCCTACAAACGGATCCTCTTCTGAATCTAATTCGTCGTAACTCTCATCGTCAGTTGGTACGTCATGAAATAATCGTAATAAACGTGCGTGTTCCTCCGGATCCATTCTCGTGTCGTCTGTTTCCTATAAATATATGAAAAATATATAAATTGTTGGCTTAAATTACCTATAAAGTAAATAAAATAACATATCAAAGTAACTTCTATTCGTACTTACCAAAAAGTATTACTTTCAACACAACAAGCACGAACAAGCGACTTTTTCACTTCACGTATCTTACGACACAACACGTCCACTCCTGTATAATCTTATGCACTAACCACAGCCACAGTATACCTAACAAACAGTAGTGCATCTTCAAGGCGGTACCTTTGAAGTTTCAAAGTAACTGTCGGCCATGTTTTCTGGATAAATGTCAGGTCAGAAGCCAGCTTTATGGGAACGACAGAATCGTACTTAAAAAATTTCTTTATGGTAACAAAGCGACAAATGAGGATAATTTCTTAATTTCCGTTTGTTAAATGTTGATATTGTGACCTTATTTAAGTCTATACTTATAAAAACACACACCTGTTCACACAAGATGCAATTAACATAAAATGAAATAATGAAAATCACAGATGAAAATGCTGTTCGTGACGTTTTCTTGTTCCTTTGTTCATCGTGTCGAGTAATGTCAGAAGCTCAGACTGTCAATTAACTCGAATATCGATATTCCATTGGTTGGATCCAGACAGTGACAGTGACAGGAGAATACACCACACTCTTTATTCTTGATCAGTTTGAATGTTTTATCCTCAGAACATGGCGTCTAGTCTGCGCAGTCAAATCTGCGCGACTTTTGCCGCCTGTCCAAGATGCACTACTGTTTGTATTTGTATACTGTGCCACAGCCTAATGTATATGCTTTGCACTAACCGTCTGCGAATACGTGATACGTTTCTTGTTGTTAACAATAATTTCGCGAAGACGCATGACCAGATATAAACGAAAACGCTTTTGAGGGACATTTCCTAGAAAGACAAATAAACGTGAACGGACAATAATATTTAAGTTCCGTAAGTATTTACAGAAATAGCGACTGCTGTTTCAGAGGTGTCCACAATCGATAGTTAAATATCGCCTGCATGCGCAGACGCGTTCTCTGAGGGGGTGTCTGTAATTGCAGACGTGTCCGTGAACGTGTTAAGTTATTTGTGCCTAATTTCTGGTCTAAATGTTTTCAATTCTCGTACACTATCATGATACAGACTGTCCAAACTATATCGCATTTGTTAGATGTTTTCGCTTATTTCTGTTATTTCTTTGTCGCTTTGTGGTGGTTGTTCTTCGCTGGGGAATACAATTTTCGATTTTAACGTATAGTTAATGATCGCTGCCGCATGATGGTCCTCTACATGCTTTCACATCTTGAATTCTCATTTTAGTATTTTGTTTTACAATGGCATAGTCTAGTATGGATTTTCGATTAAGGGTTAAGGGTGTAAAGAACTAATTGCTTCAAATTGGAAAGATACATGCCTATAAATATAAGAAACGTATTTACACCTTTTCAATAAATTATTCTGCCTTACAGTAAAGTTTAAAATTGCAAATATATCTGTTTTAGCAGATTACTATAAAAATTTCCCATAAACTTCGAAGAAACTGTTTTTTCTAGTATATCACCTGTAGCCATACTGAATGAATAATGCTTATTATTCAATTTTGGCAGTGATTCTCAAAACCAAAATATAGAAAAAAGGTAACTTTAAGAAAAACTCGACACATTATTCTTTGAATCTCACTGGATAAAACCGTTCTTAATCATTTTATAAACAATAAAATTCATCACTTCATTAAAATTAAGGAACTTGTTGATATTCATATAACAATCATAATCAAGGTTAGAAGAGGTCAAGTGTACTTTGAATTTACCACAAAATATCTGGTGAAGATTCCACAAGCATTGTTATTTCATTGTCATCGGAAGAATCTGCTTTGGCAAAAAGGTTAAACGTGATTACGATACAATAAGCATAAAGGCGATATTTATATTGCGAACATTTGACCCTCGGTCACAGTGTTCTTACATTAGGTAATAAAATTCATACACAGATACACATAACTCAAATGATTAAGAAATGATATGATTTGTGAGCATTTCAGTTTATCTGATGTTTATTCCTTTCACATTGAGATATATTGACATCATTATTCACGAGGATTTGATGAGTATATATCTTAAAACTCTTTGATATTGAATAGTAATAATAAACTGGGTAATATTACCATTTTAAGTTAGTGGAGATATTATTGTAACGCATCATTTTGAGTCGCGTTCTTTTTAAAATGTTTATTATTTTCCTTTGATGTAATAGTATATTGTAAAACAAGTATCACAATAACCCATTTTGTAGTACGAGTGCGGTTTGCATAACGAACCACGAAGCGGTGAGTTACGCAAAGCACGAGTACTGCAAAAAGTCATTGTGATACGAATTTTACATACTATTTTTTATAATGAACGTGCAAAAATGTTTCTTTACAAATCAAATTGCAATTAGGGATTTTTGTGCTCAATTATATATGTTGGTACCGTCACCTTACAAGTGACAGTTGACAGAACTTTTAAATTCAAATGTTCAATAAATTACTAATACATAGTTCGGAATTTATTAATATGGAACTAAACTGCGAATTATCATGTACTCCACCAGAACTTCGCAATATTGGTGATAATGCAGTTCATTATTTACTACCTAAAAAATCTGAACAAAAATATGAGAAGGAGTATTAGCGATTTTTAAGGTGCTGCGTAGAAAACAATATGAAAAATTACAGAGGAAATGTCTGCTATAGATGTTATTCTGTCAGCCATAAGTTAAACAGTGCATCCAACTGTATAAAAAGTTACCAAAAACGATGCTGAAATGGTTATTTTGTGCAACTGTTTTCGATGTCACAATAGTTATTTGTAAAACAGGTGTCACAATGACTCGTTTTGTAGTACGAGTGAAGTATGCACAACGAACCGCGAAGCGGTCAGTTGTGCAAATCACGAGTACCACAGAAAGTCATTGTGGCACTTGTTTTACACAATATTTTTATAATTCGCATTTATTTAATTATTTGAATAAAATAAAATTTCATAAAATATCCCTGTTTTTAATCTAGGAGGAGTGGTTTGAATTTAAGTTGGCAATTCTGTAGATTCGTAATTGGTCAGATCACAAATGGGTTTATTCAGCAATTCTGACTTTTGACATATTATAACCGAATAATTGTGTAAATTGTAAACAAACTTTCATTTGAGCAAAAAGAGGATGATTATTTGTTTAAAAAAGAGCTTCTTCGTATATGCTCTTGCGATCTATTTATACGAGTATTATATCATGAACAGAATTATTTCTGTAATACATCACATAGATATCTGGTAATTTATTCCAAAAATCGAAAGAATTGTATACCTATTTATTCATCCTATACAATATAAAAATAAACAATTGACAAATCATTGATAAATAAACGTTAGCGTACTTTATTCATTATTATTTTTAATATATAAATCATTCTAATTTACCTTTAATATAATAATTTGCTAGCTAGAACAACGCTAGACCATTTTATTTATAATTTGTAGGTTAAAGGTGGGTTAAAGTCAAATGTCAAATAAAAATGTAACGAAATACAACAACCAACTGTACACTAAAAATTACTATAATAGTGTTCAAAGAGCTTCATTGTGACATTGTAAACAATGTTATAATGAAGTCTCTTTTATACGCGAATTATAAAAAGTAATCTTTGTAGACCTGAATTATAAAAAAGCCTTTTCAAGTCTAATTTATCAGTATTTTTTATTACCAAATGATAAAAAATAGATTTGACGTAGTTTCTTCTCGTTTGAAAAAGGAAGAGAGAGTAGTGGAAAAAGTAACATAGCAACAAAACTACTATTTGAAAAAAAAATTAATTTACATTTACAGCTGTGTGCTCAAGAGACAAGTATCTCGAAAACAACTTTTGTACTGTTGTGCAAAGTTTTTTTTCCTTTATTTAATGTTGGTTGGGAAATTTTCTGATGTTTTAACTTTTGCAAATGTGGGTACAACCTGTTCTTCAATGCATCTGTGGATAAACCATATGTAAATGTGTATCAGGGCCTCTTGATGGAAAGTCTTGTAAAAGTATTAGAACTGGATTTGCCATACTGCATAAGATAATTTAGATTTACAGCTGTGTGCACAAGGTATAAGTATCTCAAAATTCCTTTGAAGGAAACAACTTTTTGTACTGTTGTGCAATGTTTGCACAACAGTACAAAAAGTTGTTTCCTTCAAAAGAATTTCGAGTTACTATTTAAATATTAATCGATGTTTCTAAAGTGTTAGTAAGCAATTGTTTCATTTTTGAATTAAGAACTTGGAACGCCATTTGATTTGAAATTCGAAATTCATCGTTCGGATATTTTTAACTATTTAAAAAATCTCGAAACACGGTTTCTCATGAACGGATAAAATGGAGTACTTTTTTTCATTCATTTGTAGTATACATTATTGGGCTGACACCTAGGCTCTAATTCAGCCCGTGCTACGAAATACATTCTCGTGTTAGTTGTTTCTACATTATTAACTACACTTCTAATCTACCCTCCCATTTTCTAATCTACTATTGTAGTGTTAACTACTATGCATCTCATGTTTAATTATCTACTCTTATCTTAATTTATACAATAATTACTAAATCTACTAGTGCTTATTTAACATGCAATCTTAATGTTAACATGGAACCTTAACCTAATGTTAATTTTTATAATCAAAATACTAGTTTACATGCTTTGTTAATACTAATCTAACTACTTATTATTTAATGGGGCTGTCCTCGACAAATCCGGTGAGCCTTTGACCTTTACTCCGGGATTTGTTCAGAAGACACCCACAGCGTCTACTCGGTGCTTCGATTGTTGTTGTATATATTTTGATGGGATTTCGAGACTTTTGCAGCCAGTCTGTTTAACTTGTCAAATAGTTCTGGAGGATTTAGAATTTGTCTCATCGTTCTGTTGTTAAGGTCTTGTCTGAGGTTGTCTGGGTCTGGATATCGTGGGCATTCCATCACGACATGTTCTAGAGTTCCCTCTTCTCCATAGTTACATGTGTCTGTTTCAATAAGGTTGAATCATTTTAGGTACATCGGATATGACCCGTGACCAGTGAGGTAGTGTATGAGTCCCGGTGTTGGGTTGAAGTACTCTTGTTCCAATCTAGCATCGATGTTTGGCACAAATTGATGAAGTCATCTCCCCGTTTTGCTATTATCCCACTCCAGTTGCCATTTTTCTTTTATGTGCTGGTTGACGCTTATTTTCGTGCGTATATCTTCTTGTTCTAGTACTGCCGTTATGTTGTTGTGTTCGGATCTTCTGTCCTAATAGAGGACAGCTCATCGCCTAACTTGCAAGTTTAGTGGCACCTCACCTACCAGTATTGTTAATTTCTGGGTCGGAGTGGTACCAAACGCCTTGGTTATTCTGACCAAGAACCCTCTTTGGGCCCTATCTAGTTTATCTTTATTACTTTTCCGCCCAACCTATCTAATATACGAGAAAAGTATTGGTTTACCCCAAAAACAAATTTTTGAGTTATTTTTACGTTTTTCATCAAAAACAACACGAAAAAACCACTTTTCGTTACATGTCTTGTTATCACGATACAGCCTCCGGAGTGCATCAAGTCACCAATTTAATGATTGAATATTGTTCAGGACATCTCACAGATGAATTCTATTGATTTTCAGCTCACCAGAGTCATTACAACGGGTGCTATGGTACTTGAAGTACCAATTTTCTGTCATTTTTGGAGAATTTTCAGTTTGCTAGCACGATACAGCCTCCAGAGTGAATACAAGTGACCAATTTTATGATTGCATATTATTCAGGACGTCTTATAGATGAACTTTTATTGATTTTGAGCAGACTGGAGCTAGTACAGCTACGGCACTGGAAGTGCTACATTTTTGGTCCTTTTTGGAGAAATTTCGGGTTGTTAGCACGATACAGCCTCTGGAGTGTATAAAAGTGATAATTCCTTCCACAGATAGGGAAAAGTTAGTTTAAATCTTTAAAACCGTTTATTTTTTGATTTTTTAGTCTGTGGGCTCATACACTAGCACTGTATCCTGCCACTGACGCCAATATTGGGTCCAGGTAGATCCTGATGTGACGAAATGACAATTTATATCCTCTCTGCGTAAAGCTGGAGAGTCTGTACATCACCATTGTCGCTTTCTCACAGACATTTTTGATGTGGTAACTGAACATTCATCCAGATATTTTGATTTTCTATCTATCTCCTTATTATTTGATTCTCGAGTTTTATGTGATGGTCTCTTGTGAGTTGTCCTTTTACTAGACTGTATGTTGTTTTCTCAGTTGATACGTTTACGTCATTGCACCATCTCGTTACTATTACCATGAGTGCGTTTGCTTTTACCTTCAAATCCCTACGGTTGTCAGCTCCTACGACGAGCAGTAGGTCATCAGCGTACGCGATTACTCCCTCTGCGTTTTCTCTCAGTTCAATTTCGTTCAGGAGTATTTCCATTTTGAGGTCCTAAAAAATGGGACCGTATACTGAACCTTGGGGACACCATTTAGTGAAGTGCCGTGTATTTAACCCATTCGTATAGCTCAGGGTGGCGTATCTGTCCTGACAGTAGCTTTGTAGAGGTCTGATGGACACTCTATTTTGCGCACTTTATCAAATAGTGCTGGCTACCAAAGATTGTCAAACGCACCGGATATGTCAATGAAGATCGTTATTACGTGTTCCATGAATTAACTGAATGGCTTTATTGATGGTGTCTTCAGTCGACTTACCTTTAAGGTAGCCGTACTGATTTGGGTCAATTCCTTATAATTTCCTTATTTCTTGCAATCTGTTGCACATTAACTTTTCAAATATTTTACCCATTGTATTTGGCTAACAGATAGGCCCGTAACTCTTTGATTGGGATGGAGATTTGTCTTCGCCTTTATTAATTATCAGTATTTCAGCTTGTTTATGAATGTTTGGGAACTTTCTTTGACTCAGACATTCATTGTAAAGCACACATAGCGTGGGTCTGATTTGGTTATTACGTGTTTGAAGCACTTAAGTGTGAATATTGTCAGGCCCAGGAGCCTGTTTTTTCTTACTTGGCTTTATGCACACACTCACTTCGTTCTCAGTGAATCTCCTTGTTTGAGATTTTTCTTGGGAAGCATCTGTCGATCATGCGCAGCCTAAGCAGTTTTTGATTTTCAGTATCTGCTTCCCATTCATCCTGAGGCAGCAGCACCTGTAGTAGCAAGTCCACTGACTCTTCCCAGTCATTGGTTTGCTCTCCATTTAGTTTCTGGAGTGTGTGAAGCATTGCAAGACGTTTTAATTTATTGGTTACTATTTTGTACGGTATATGTCCACTTCAAGGTGATCCTCCACAAATATTTGCAACCTCTTTTGTTTATTTATTATTATTTCACTGAGATAGTGCTGTTTTATTTCTCTATATGCATGCAGATGTCTTTGTCGTTCTGCATGTATCCCACTTCTTTGCTAGTTTCTTCTGACGGTTCTCACTCTTACTCTTAGTGGTGTGAGCTCCTTTTTCCAAGCATCGTTTTTTACCTTTTTCTGGTTGTTTATAGTAGGTATCGCCAGATCCATCGCTTTTTCTATTTGTTTTGTGATTTCCTTGGCCTTCTCATGGCTATTTTGTCCCTCCCTTGTCGGTTCAGGTGTCACGAACTCGGCTATCAGGCGCTCCCATTTAGCTTTTCCTATATTGTACTTATTCTCTGACTTATACTCATTCTCCGTTAGATTTCCTTCTATTAGAAAGGTAACCAGGTTGTGATCACTCATTGTTGTTTGCGACTCCACCTTCCATTCAACGACATAGCTAACTGCTATTGTTACAACGATATTAGTTACAGCGCCGGTCCTGTTTTGGAAAGTAGGTGGATGTCCCTCCTCGTTTATCACGTGGAGTTGTAATTAATTTATCAGATCTTCAAGGATTTCTCCTTTCGTATCCGTTTGCCTCGAGTGCCATGGCACTGACGTTGCGTTATTGTCCATTGTCAGTATTACTGGTCTGTCTGTGTAAGTAGAGAAAATATTTTTTACTCTTTCTATATATGTCGTCTCTGAACTGATAATATAGGTTTGCTATTATATACCGATCCCTGTTAGTAATCACTTTTACAGAGATGCAGTGGTCATCGCGAAACTGTCTCCAGTAACATTTTCTGTAGTTCTTATTGAAAAGTAAAGTGATCGTCATGGGGTTTTCACCCACACTGACAACCTGTGAGGTTATTGAAATTCCTTGTATTTTACCTTTTCTGGTATTTGGCCCCTGCAAGCAGACCAGATCCAGGTTTAGCTCCTCAGATACTTTCCTTGCTTCATGACATACAGCGGCACTCCTCATACAGTTAAATTGCCCAATCCTGATTATGGGTGATCGTATGCGAGGGGGAATTTTTTATTATGCTCAAAGGTTATTCTCCCATATATCATAACGAAGCCCCTGTACAGTTCATCTATGTCCAGGTTTTCTTGTCTTCTCCCACAAACTCGATCTAACACCTTTCAGCCTGAATCTGTCGCCGGCACCGGCAAGGTAATCATGTCACCTGTCGGATGCCGACTCTTGACCACCAACCTCAGGGGTGCTGAGAGGATTGATCGTTCCTCAAGTCTGCAGAGCTTCATGTTTCATATAGTTTTTGTGATGTTGGCTCTATGGAAGTGTGTTCTTCCAAATGTGTGTGTTGGTAGCAATGGCATCAGCTCTCGCTATTTGCCACATACTATTTGATACGGATAAATATATTAATTATATATCAATATTAGTTGCTTTGACAAATTTCACTATTAAATCGAATATATTCTTATTTCCTGTACCTAACAAAGATGTGATACAATTTGTTAGTTGTATTTTATATTGATGTAGATCTCGTTAGAAAAGGTCTGATGCCCGTTTGTTATTTTAACAACCAAAAAACAAATGATTTGTATCTGCGATCTCATCATTATCACAATAACTGCAATAAGGTGATCTCACCACACCAATTTTATGAAGAAGTGAAAGTGACAGCTTTGCTGACATAAGGGAAAGAGTAATGTGAGATATTATAAGGTAACGACTGATGTATTTTAAAGTAATGAATATTAGATTCTGATGCCGCTTTCGTATAGATCGTTTTCCATTCATTCCAAATCTTGTGACTATTCTTTTGTGTCTTTCTTCTTCTTCTGAAAGACAGCACTCTCAATGTGTCTCTCAGTTTCTTGGAATTACTATTTGTCTTTTTTTATTCTCCTTCTGCTGTTTTGCTTGATTCTTCTATTCTTGTTTAGATTTTTTCAATCGTACTAGTCATAATTTGTTTTCTGTATTAGTTTTTCCATTAACATTCGGTGTGTTGGACAATCTTTCTGATCTTTCATACATTTCTTCCCTCGTCTAGAACATGGTATACAGACTTTGGGAAGATTTTACTTTTTACAGACTTTCTTGTCATGGGTTTCCCCACAGTAGCCGCAACTTGTGTCGGATTTGGGACAATGTTTACTTACATATCCCAGATGTTGACATTTTAAGCACCGTGGGACTACTAAGTAGTCCTTGGTGTTAACGCTTGTAAAGTTTATCTTTGCTTAGTAAACTTTTCCTGATCTTGAGTTCCTCTTCCTTCATGTATGACGGTACGTTATATAATATTCGGAGGATATCTTTTTCTTGGAAGGTCACATACGAACTCCTTTGATATGTGCCCATTTTTTATAATTTTTTCTAGATCCTTCTTTTTCACTGTCTCAACAATCAGTGCCTTGTTGGTCACTCATTCTGTTAATTTGCATCTTAATTCTTCTTAGATCTACGATCTTTGTTAATGCTTTTCTGTATTTGGCGTTGCACATTTGTTTGTTTTGGTCGTGCCGCAACTTCGGAGTAACTCATACGCTGCGACCCCCGTCTATTGTCGTTTAGTTCTTTTTGAGTTTATTGTTTTCTTCTTTTAATGTTTTTATTTGGCCTTCCAGATTTGTCTGTTCTAGGGCTCATTTCATTAATTTATTTTTTAAGGGCTGTTTATTTGTTTTTGAAAGACGATTTGCTATGCCCATCTCAATGTCAAAAACGTTAATCATTTCTTGTAGTCTGCCCTCAACCTCAGACTTTTCCGTCTCTTTAACAGATTTCATTTCGATGTCTCTTGATTTTTTCATCGATTGTTTTTCTCTCTCCTCAAACCTGGAGTTATCGCTGTCGCACTCCTCCGCGGAGGAGTTAAGGGGACTCCCCCGCTTGCGCGAGGGACAGCTACTCGGCATACTGCCTTACCCTTAGTCCTTCTATCTACCCGTTGTGCTCTAGCCGTAACGCCGAGCTTTTTGCGGGAGTACCCCGGCTTATTGTCACGTATTGCTTTCTGCCGCCCCTAACCACATGGAGGTGGCAAAACTTACTCTATCTAGTCTTTCTACATAATAATGAATAAAGTCCAATAACAATATAATCAAGTTTTTCTTAACGTTTTATCGCACACGACTGTGATACACACTTCTTGTATCACAGGCCGTAGGAAGCCTGGAGTACAGTGAACAAACTGAGTGACACGATGCGGCCAACTCGGCACGAACAATTCGGCGCGGGTAAACTAGGCGCAGAGATAACTCGACACAGATACAATTCGGCGCAGAAAATATTTTATTATTCAAATGCATAGAATAAAAACTTAATGTTGAATTTTTAAGACAAAAATTCAAAATCAATACTAAATTATTAGTACTACTTTATCATAACAATTTCAACAAGAAAAATACCCGATATGGCTAAGAATAGAAAGATATTTTAGAGTTTATTTGATGAATTATAAACAAACTGATGTAAATTTAATGTTCACTCGCGTAAAATACGTTTTTAATAATAATCGAACAATTTAAGAAAATGGAACTTTATTAACTTAACAAACAATTAAATGTTATAGTTGAAAGGTATAAGTTATAAAGATGAAAATGCTGGCTCGCAACTGGTTTTGTTCCCGTTGTCCGAAGTGGGGGAACGCTTCTTAGATTCAGCAACGTCGGCTCTTTTCTATGAAATCGAGGTTTATAACTTGTACCCGTATTTACAGATTTATTGCATAATGTTAAAGCTGTGGGCGATGCCTCGTAAGTATGATAATACATTCAACCTATTATAATTTTCTGTTAAAGAGAATATATGTAGCGATTTGTCGAAAACTTGTTTATTTTCTTCAATTAGGGTCTTAGGACGTTGTTTGCAGGTTTTATCATTGAATTCTGGTGTGTTAGTTCACGTTACTAAATAAACGCTACTCGGGAAAGGCATATTAAATGTCTTATGCCATGGCAAGCGAAAAAGCATTGAGTTTTCGTCATGAATAACAACAACTTACTAACGCTTGGTACAATTATTTAGTATGGCATCAACCTCTACTATTTCTTTCAGGCTTAGTTCAAAATTTCCATATTTTTTCAACTTCGATGGCTTTGACAAAGTTGGTTTGCCTAATTTTTTCCACATTTGTTTATTTATGATTGAGTGTGCTGCGCCTGGATCCTATTCCATAGTACATACACTATGCTTTGTTACGTTTAAGATCAATACGCAGAACTATCATTTGAATGTGTATTCTCCGTGTCTAATTCAGATTCTGTGATTTTGTGTATTCTTTTTTTATGTAAATGTTTTTTCGAATTAGTGGTACCAGTACATAGTCTTGCTCTTCCTGTCTTTAAATAAACTCGTTCGAAATGTCCCATTGATCCACAAGCATTCTAAATATGATTGTTCTTCAAATTTAGATATTGAATTAGAAAATGCAATTTTAAGTTCTTTATATGCTTCGGGTTTTAAACAGTATAAAAATAACTCATGTTTTGTTTTAATGTATTCCACATCGTTGGGTTTCTTTACCAGTGACACATGCTTCAAAGTAGGGGAGATTGTTTACCTTGGACCGATCTAATTTTCAATCCTTTACGGTTACTAGTAAGAGTAGCGATCATCATAAACTTTAACTAATATCCCCTAGATGGCACCACATGTAATTTCAATATAAGACGTTCAAGATTTTTTGATGAAACAGCCAGTGATTTTTTTACGTGCACCGAAGTAAATTTTCTCCCGACTTAAGTGTTTGCGTTGTAAAATAAATAATTGACATTAAAACATATATATTCAATAGGTGAGTAGGAGCATGTTTTGTGTATATTTTGTTGCTATTTAAATACATTTAACATAATCTAATATGCCGAACTCGATTCATTTTCTTCCATATGGTTACAAATGCACCTTAGACCAACAAAACAAATGTACCTTGGACCGGTCCAAGGTTCAATTGAGTAAATATGTAATACTTCTGGCAGTTTAGTGTGCTTTTTATTATTTCAAACAATAATGCCGAGAAGTAAGCAAGGTGTTAAACGTCTTCCTGTAGATGCAGATAGCTTGAAAGCTGCAATCGATGATGTTATGAAAAGACAATTTTCTGTTGGAAAAGCAGCTAGAAATAATTTAATTTCAAAGACTACTTTGCTTTGCAATTTGAAGGCTCAAAGCTTATCAAATAATGATGAATTCTGTTACATATCTAAAATTAAATGCAAGAAAGTGTTTACTGAGCAAGAAGAACAAATGTTAGTGGAAAATTGCATTATGGCCTGTCAAAACAAGCCCTAGCAATTTTAGCTTATCAGTTCGGTTCGGCAAATAAAAAAATTATGCCGCCTAAGTGAAGTGATGAATGAAAAACAGGAAATGAATGGGTACGCTGTTTTTTAAGCCGACATACACATATAAGTCTTCGTAAACCTGAGGCTACCAGTCTCTCCAGGGCAACAAGTTTGCACAGGAATAACGTATCTGCATTTTTTACCAATTTGAAAAGCTGTTATGATCCTTTTCATTTTACTTCTGATAAAATTTATAACTTGGATGAAACCGGGAAATCCACAGTGCATAATCCTCCAAAAATTTTAGCCCAGAAAGGTCAGAAACATATTGGGAGTCTGACACCTGGAAGCGTGATATGAATATTACCATGATAGCGGCCGTAAATGGACTTGGAAATCATGTTCCTCCCATGTTAATATTCCCGCGCGTATTTTATATAGACCATATGCTCAAAGGTGCTCCACCTGGATCAGTTGGAAGTGCCAATAAGTCAGGATGGCCAAACGAAACAATTTTTTTAGATTAGCAATATTTTATTGCTAATGTGAAAACAATCCAAGAAGAGAAAGTACTTATAATTATGGACAATCACGAAACACACATTACTGTACCAGCAATAAACCTTGCCAAAGAGAATGGGATTGTTTTGTTGACTATACCTCCGCATACTTCGCATAAATTACAACCATTGGATCTCACTGTATTCGGTCCATATAAAACCTATTATGGTCAAGCATGCAATGATTGGATGGTAAACCATCTAGGGAAGACAATTTCGATATACGATGTGTCTGAATTGGTCGGAAAGGCCTTAACACCCTTTACGATAACTAATATCATAAAAGGCTTTGCCGTTACTGGAATATGTCCTTATAATGAAGACGTGTTTGGTGATGATGAATTTCTGTCTTCATACGTTACAGATCGACCATATGGGGAAAATGAAATTGCTGAAGTTGGTCCCAGTGGTACTGGAACCATTGCCAAATCAACATTGGCTGTGGCAAAACCTAACATCGTTTCACCAGAAGTAGTGCGACTCTTCCCAAAGGCACCCCCTCGAAAACAAATTGCAAGAATTAGAACTAAAGGAAAAACTAGAGTTCTCAGCGATACACCTAAAAAACGAGATTGAAGAACAAAAACTATGTAAAAATATAAGGCCAATTACTCAATCAAAAATTAAGAATATAAAAAGGAAAATCCTGACACATCAAGTAGTAGTAGTGAAGAAAACCTGCAAGTGGTTTTGGAAGATTCCAGCAGTGATGAGGAATTTCTTGCAAATTTAAGAAAAGGTCTCGACGCGGAAGAAACTAACCGCCAGTTGAGGAGAAAGAAATAACAAAGGGAGGCTATGTTTTAGTAAAAATGATAAAAGAGTGGATATTTTGTCGCAGAAATGGTGGACGTCCTTGAAGATGTCTATAATGTTTTATATTACAAACGCATTCTGGGAACCACAGCTCTTAGAAATTTTATGCCAAGTACAGAGACATAATTTGTCCATTGCGAAGATGTAATTATGCTACTTCCTCGACCTACTAAAGTTGGAACTTCTAATAGACAAGCTGGTCAGATCAGTTTTAATGTTGATTTCAGTAATTATAAATTGTTATAATTTTGAATAAATAATTTTTATTTCATGAATTCGAATGATCCAAGGTACACTAGACTGTGGTCCCAGGTACAACAGCCTATTGTACCTTGGACCGAATGACTTTTTTTTAATTTATCCTATTATGACACATTTCTGAAAATTGAAAAAATAATTCATACTCATAGATAGGAAATACAATATCAAATGTCGACATGCAAGTAGAATATGATTAAATTCAAAACTTTCGCAAAAAACTTTATTTAAAAATAATGGATCCAATATTCCATGAATGTTTCGGCAGTAACAAGGCCATCGTATTGTTCACATTTAAAGTTTTTTACGATATTGGTCACTTCCGTTTGTGAAGAAATAGTAGCGGTTGACTGTTGTTGTGTTGTTATGGTCAAAGCGTGTAATAACTGTGTAATTTGTTCTTGTTGCTTGTGCAATTAAAAAAATTTGTGCAAATTGTGTCGCGTTCATGTCCAATAATTTGAGGTTATAAGTATATCTTGAACGTAATCTCCACTATTTGCTTAAAATAACTATCCTCATCGCCAGTATGTTATGTTTTCGTTAATAATACACTACGTTGAAGTATGAATATGTAGTTAAAAAATAAACATATGTCATATCACTGTTATTAACATTACAATCATATTATTGAGAAATGGAATGTGGTGAAACCATAATATTTTTTTAGGGGATTAAATCAAGGTATTTTTAAGCCAGCAGCTTTTAAAGTTACCTTATCACAGTACGATCTAACTATAAAAAACAGTGAAGCATATCAGATAAACGTGAAAGCCATAATTATTCATCCAGGATATGTTTGTTCCAAACCGAAGGATGATATTGCTATATTGGAATTAGAAAACGTGATACATTGGTCAGACAGCGTGGGTCCAGCTTGCTTACCAAGTGAAGAAGAGTCTCAAGCTGCTAGGAATTACGTAACTGTAGCTGGTTGGGGCTGGACACATGAGGATAGTAGTAAAGGTAGGTAGTATTATTAATTTTTCTTAGGATGTTTCTGTAACTTTTCGAGTATTGGGACAATTATCAATAGATATTAAAACGGGAGGAAAGTCATTTTGCATTCCTAATTTCAATAAATTATAATTACCTACCTATTGAAGTTTTCTTCATCATTTCAAATACCAAAATAAAATTTTTACGCGGTCAGAATAAATAATAATATATTGTGCAACAACTGGGGAAAGCTGTCACGAGTGTGCAAGTTTGTGGCACGAGCCTGAAGGGCGAGCTCCGCAAATACACGAGTGAGAAAAGTACTTTTCACACATGTTGCACACTATACTTTTTCTACGGCACACATTTAAAGAATACAAGTAAATAGTTGTGTAGAAAAAGTATGGGCATCGAGTATCCACCCTGTACTTTGTTAGAGTGGACCAGGCTCCCTGATTTTTAATATTGTCATTGCCTGAGCCTTCCTTAGATATTCTAAGAATTGCTTCATGAGCTGTAAGATGTGTAATGATCTCAAGTGTCCTGGTTGGGTACGTTCTCACAACTCCAGTGATCCACACACAGGCAAGCCTTTAAACTTTATCCAGGGTCTTCCTCGTGATGTTCTGACCTGCTGTGGCATGCTAGACTATTGTCCCATACGTGACTGCTGGTTCAGTGACCTACTTGGAGAAATTAGTTCCATGAATTGTAATTGCAATTTTTCCAGCGTTGCCATCTTGGAAGTGCAGGTTTTTTGGTGTGTATTTTTATAGTGTCTGTATAGTGTCACTAATTGTGGTTCCGGTGTGATTTTGTTCTGATTTTTCTGTGTTAGATTTGTTAGTGAAATGAGTTGGGATTATTGGGTTTAAAAAAGACGTGATTATCTCATATTATTATTATTTATTTAGCGTATGGCATTACACATCATTTACTATTGCCGAGTGTCTGGACCGAAGTATGTCGTTCTTCAGGTCAGATATGTCGTGATGTATAGGTAACTGTAGGTTTTCAATCAGTTTCTTGTATTCCCGAAGAAGAGCATTCCTTCGCCGGAGATCCACGGGTACTATGTGGCTCAAAAAAAGGCAGCTAGTGTGTTGGAGTTGAGCGACTGGTTCCGCTTGTAATTCGCAGAGTGTTGTTGAGCTGCACATCGATTTTCTTTGTTTCTTTGTGACATATCAGAGATTATGTGTTTCAGATAGCCAGGAGATGAAAATGATTATCTGGCCGCCAATTAGTGCTAGCTCATTTAGTTCACGTTGTTAACAACGTTATCCAGGGTGCACCACGGGGAGGCTGACTAGCATTACACCCCTATTATTAACAAGAATCTCAATTTTTAATTACCCTCTTGTTATTTTGATGGAAATACCAGCAATATTATCTAATGTTGGTGAATTATTTGAGAAAATTATGTGACTTGAATAGTTCCAATCATTTCTTGTTTTTGACAATGCTTTTTTCCTGATGTAAGAACAGTAGGTTGATATTCATCTATAATAATCACAAATAAACAGGTTGTCTGAGAATGATATTCAGATTTGTATACAAAAACTCAAAATATGAGAATATTCAGGATTATTCGGAATTATTTAATTTCTAAAACTATATGTGGGACAATGTAGGTAAGCATTTTTCTAATGGGAAATTTGTGACTGTGTGCCAAACCTTAGATAAAATTAAATGTTGAGAGATATGACAAGACGTCTGAAGTCTGCTCTGCTGTTACCAAATCCTGTTGCTTATTTTGACGAGAAAATTTATCCACTATGTGTGCACTATATTGAAACATGTAGATAAAATTCGTGAACAAAAAGTAACAAAATTAAATTGTTTTAGTTTATAATATAAATTAAAACGTAGCTGGTTGATTTATTATATACGATTGGTTTCTCGATGGGCTCTGCTTGTTGGATTGTGAATTTGGTTGGCTTTCAATGATAATTGTTATTATTTCAATCTGAATTCGGTCCTGTATACTTTTGTAATTATAACTAGAGCATTAATTATATGATAAAACTACAAAATTTTGGCTGTAAAACTATTTTTACCTACTGTGGAACAACTTTTGAATATTTTTGCGTTTTTTCCTTTCCCACATTTTCAGTTTATTTTAGCTGAAATGATTAATTTACCTTAACTCATCAAACGGCATTACAGCCCGATGTGGACCTCAGTCTCTTCCACAATCTGCCACCATACAATCTTATTTTCGTCCCCATCCTCGAACGTGTAGCACATCTATGAAGTTCTTGACGTCTTCAATTGCACTGAAATGGATAATTATGTTAACAAATTCATACTATATATTTCAGGGCACTGTTATTATCGATGACGTACATTTTAATATAATTATGACAAAAACAAATGGATACGTTAGTTAGTATCTTCTGAATAAGGAGGAACTTATCCTTGGTTATACCCCTCTCACAGTAAACTAAGTTATTTGGAACGGATGAAATTATTACTCATTTTTAAGTGTTGTTTGTGGAATGTTTTCAATAAACTTTCGTTGTTGAGGAACCCAACTCTTTTGCCACGCAAATTATTTGCTGTCAAATTGTTATGTAGTATACATATAGCACAGTACAGCGATCATCGACTGCCTCTTTCTAGTACTGACCAGCCATAGTACTGTACTATGTTAATTTAAATTCCAAATTTACACTTTTTTCCCACATCCTTCAATGCATGTCGGGGTACATAACTCGGAGAACAGTTTTTCTGATTTGAAAGACAGTCACTATGGGGGAGACTGGGGCACATTCGATACTTTTTTTTTCGAGCGTTTGTTCTTCAACACGAACATATTTCAGGTGACTGCCAGATGAATATTTCAAAAGGCGTGTATTTATCTTACATTACCTGCATATATTTAATTCATTATACAATGTAATTTTTCGGTGGGGTAGATTTTTCCAATATGATGCCATGTGATGTGTAACGTTTTTATTTGACATTAACATATTTTGTGTTAATAGGTCCAACTGCCCCATATGATACGCTTATGGTCGTATAAATTCTATTACACCTTATTGTTAATTTTTAGCAACGTATAAATCAACTTTTTGGTATTATTCGTTTCGTACCTTTTGCGCACGATAAGAAACTGGAAGAATTGTTTTGTTGTTAGTACTAAGTAATTTAGATTTCGTTATCATAGTGAAACTGACGGAGATAGGAACATTTTCAACTTGACTTGGAAAGGATATTTGTCTAATCGGGAATAGTTCAAAATACTTTCGTCCTTTTACGACGTCGACTTTCCTTGGTAGTGGTTGAATGGTTCGGAATTTATGAAATGTTTCCTTGAGACATCCCATTACGGGGATATATTTTTCTAACCATATGAAAGTGGAAAATTTAAGCCTTGTTGCAGTTTTTGAGATTTGATGTTGTTTTGCGTTGGCTTTTTCCACATCTCTATGAGGATTTTTTTAACACTACTTGGTAAGTATTGGCATCTATCGTATTTTTTTTACATCACAAGAAATGGCTTTTTTGCGGAAAAAAATAACTTTCACTGTTCTATCTTTAGGGCGTTACCTGTAGTTCTGAACGTTGTTGATGTGATATATTTGATGGGTTCAGACTAGGTTTTGTGACGAAGAGGTTTTAAATTACCGATTTTGACGAAAATACCAAATTTTTATTGACGAAATATATCAATAGAGTTAGTTATATTATATAGATGTGCACCTAGAATGTCTTTGGCCGTTTAAAGGATAACCCTTTTACAAGTTAAAAGGGTTTTTATTCACGGCTATTGGATTTCCACCACATAATTATAATCTGGAGTATGGTGTAAGGAACAACTTTACAACAAGGACTTTTGGGAGAGGCACACTGCGCATACCAGGAGGGATTTACGATCCATCGAACACCAACTAGGAATACGAAGAGCTCAGTTTCGACAGGACCGAGCTGGGTGACCTTTTTTCGTTTTTTACTTTATTTATAAATCATGGACGCTCAATTTTGGGTGCGGATCTAGTTCCCGTTTTGGTGTTGCTATAGGTCATAACATGCTACTTTGATACATTGCACGGTTGGAATTGATTCGTAATATGTTCATTACGCTGCTTTAGTATTTCCCATATTTTTTTTAAATATTTATACCTTGGCTTGCGCATTGGATCCAACGCCTTGTCGTACTTCTCGTTGGAAGCTTAAGTAAGCTTTCTTTTTTTTCCTCAATTCTGACTATATAATATTTATACTTGTTGTTAACTGATAAATGAAATTGTGCGTATGTGATAATGTCAATTATATTTTGTTCGTGGGTTTAGCAAAGGGGTATGTTGAGAAATAGTGCTTATTATTCAGCTTTCACGAATTTTATCTGACCTAGCAGGTCACCCAATTATCTCATTTTAAATTTAGAAACAACTGGTAGTGGATTAACGGATTTTATTTAAGCTTTTTGTAGCAATGAAACTTTTCAACATTACCTGAGTAGACCACTGAAACTACTATCAAAATTTGTCCACGCCTTTACTCATTCTTGTACAGAAGGTTCAATATACGTGCGAGTAACTGGGAGTGGGTTTGTCTTTTATTTCATTCCTTTTTAGTAGATTTTTAGGAGTGGACTTTCTTAAAATTAGCTGCAAATCTACTTGGCGCCCTTTTACACCTAAATAAATTTGATGTGCTGATCACTTGCTTAGCACGTAAGTGAACTCACGCCGTCTCCACATGAGTACTAGCCGCTGGCATAAACTGTCAATCTAGACAGCCTAATTCTGTGACCTGGTAATATTATTGAGCAAGTAAGAGGTTACAGATGAATGTGCCCTACCGGTGGGCTCATTCAACTTCACTATGGGGTAGTTTCGACAACCCCTTCTAATTTATTATCCTTGCCTAAAATTTGAGAAAAAGTGGAATACTAATATAACTTTCGTTAAGCAATGGAAAAGCTTTAATTCAATGGCCACAAATTCTAAAATACATTAAATTTTTCCACATTAATCTTGGACGAAAAAATATTTTGAGTTCTTGATGTTCCTTTATTCTCGATAGCTCCCAGTTTTTCAACAATATCAGTCTGATCTACAGTAGAGATGTCTTCAACATCTGGAAATGAAAATTGCTTTGATTGTCCTCTTTTTCTCAGAAATTTAATAACATACTTGACTGCAATTTGTGACGTGACCAACGTAGTATTTGGTAGTAGTTTTAGTACAAAATTTGACTAGTAGAAAATCTTTTGCATCAATGGTGTCGTCATCCAGAAGAGTCAAACTTTCGTGGGAATTGGATTCGTTTTCACTGAGACCTATCCAATCCACATCCCTTTCTTCGTCAACTTCTAGTTGCATATCACCTTCAAATTTAACTTAAAAGATTATAGATTATAAAATATTTTCTCCTGTTTTATTTTTAAAATTTCTTCTTGTTGCATACGACATAATTTCAGTTGCTCTAATAAAACTAAACGGTGCAGTTCAGTATTTGATAATGCTTTGGTCTCATCATTTTCAGGCAAACTATTTGATATTTTTTTTAGGAATAGTCGATGTTGCTATAAAAGGGTTAATCGATGATGTACAGGACTCCTTCATCGACTCCAACAGACATAGCGCCTTAAAATCTTAATTGTTTGTACTTAAAGAGATTATATTATGAAAATGTTTTACCTGGTATTTTTTTAAAGATGGGATTCTTTTCCACCTTCAACAATTCCAAAAGTAATTTTTCCCAAGGCTTAAATACTATTGGTTTATTACCTGTTTTAGTAATATCGAATTTTTTTTCATCTCAACTTTCATATTACTATTTTTTTTGATAACTGTTTTGTTGTAAGTGTGATATTATAAATATCTCTATTTTCCTGTACCAAGTCAGCTAAAGCAGCCTTTTTTCGGTCTTAACATGCGGAATTTGTGATTTATTAAAAATTATCTTCTTTTCTTTTTATTTATTTTTGTATATCATTTGTTTATCTGTAATTTCCTTGTCACTACTATTATCAAATTCTTCACTCTCTGCCATATTATTATTATTTTTTATAAAATAACTGTAACACACTTAGATATTAGGCTTATTTCAGAATGAAATAGGACTATTGTAGAGAGTGAATTTATGGGGATGATGAAGAGGATGGCGTGAAGACCTTCCTTTTACATGGCCTCTTGTTTTTATTTCTAGTTGCAACTTTCATCTTTCTCTCTTGTATTTCTCTTTCTCTCATTTCCAACTGAAGTTTTTCAGGAGTGTCAATATAAATTTATGATTTTTCCTGCAGTCTTCTTCTAGGTTTAGAGGATTTGTTGGCTTTTGGAAGAGGTCGGACGTGTTCAGGTGTTGCTTTTTTGATGATATCATTATTGCATTTTTGTATGAGTTCTTCTTCATTATTTGTCTCGGTTTCACAGCTTGTGATCGCAATAGGTATCATTTCACTTGATTTGGGTATGATTTTGTCAATTCTACATTGAAACTGCTTGTCAGAAGGTGCTGAAACGTTCACTTAGCAGTTAACATTTCTAATAGAGTTTTAAATAAATAATTCAGCGATGCATGTTAAATTTATTGGTGGAATAGACCACACGTCCTTCCTTGCCAATGTTTTAAACAACTATTTAAATGTTGGTGGAATAAACTGTATAGCTATCTCACAGAAAAAAAATCCTGAATAGAAATTCGGAATGCGGCACTATACGAGAGTTTGTAATAAAGAATGGTAGTCGCAGAAATCCTGATAAAAGTTTTAAATATTCTGTATATTTATTAAAAAAACTTGTTCTAAGAACAAATTCGCAGGGATTACTGGTATGTTTTATTTTTTTTTGTGTAATATTTTCTTAAATTGATAAAGGTTTTTGTCCAGGACAAATCATTAAACTAGATTGTATATCTGTAAAAAAATGATAAGTACAGTTTCATATATGTCACTGGACAGATATCTAAATATCGTGTTAATTAAAAAAAGGTCTATCTGTAACACACTTGGTGTTCTTGTAGCGATACCGCCGGGAATAATTTAACTATTCCGGTAAATTTAACAAAAATCACCCGACGGAAGAACTAAGGTGAAGATTTGTCGGCAATTTGCATTAACTCACAAGAAATGGTGTTTCCATAAGAGCCAATTCATGATCTAGATACTCAACTATGTATTATACTGAGAATTATTTAACCTAGGAAGATTTTATGGAGAATCGACTTCGACTTGCTACTTCAAGATAAGTAAAATTATATTGTATGGCTTCACCATTCATATTTGTACAGCTTGTCTTAGTTTTTATTTATACGTTCTTTTTCTTCTCACATACACACTTTTACTAACCCATTATTGTCAAACTATGTAACACGTTTAAATATTTTTTCATTCATTATATTCATACATATTAGTAGTTTGGTGTTTTATTTATTATACAGAAAGACCTGTGAAATAGCCTTCAGTACATTTTTTTTGCATAAGTATTGTCTAAAAACTAGCAGAGCACAGCAGGTAAGAGTTGACTGATTAAGGAGGTTGATTTCTTTCTAATTTTGTTTAGGAACAAAGTTAGTGGCGCCCTTACTATTGATGTAACTTTACTGTTTTTTAGTTTTTCTCTCTTTCTCTTTCTTTTTCACATTTTTTTTCTTTAATTAAACTTCCTTCAGATAACAGAGCCCTGAGAACTGGCTCCGTTATCTCCAATCTCTTTGTCAGTTTGGAAAGAACCTACTCTTTTTTAATACTTTCAATTATTTAAATAATTTTTACCCTGAGAGTAAGAGGTTTTTGTTTCATTAGGATATGGGCCTATTAAATCACAGGAAATTAACTGGAAAGGAAACCCTATGTTACGATATTTACCCATGAGACCAGCTTGTGGCAAATTTGTGGGCTTACAGGCAGCACAAACTTTACAGCGCCTCACATATTTTTGTACACTCTGTCTCATTCTGGGCCAATAATATAACTCTGAGATTCTCTCTAATGTTTTGAAAACACCGAAATGAGCTGCAGTAGGATCATCATGAAATTTCGATAACAATTCAAGTCTGTTTTCCGTTGGAACTACAATTTTCCAGTCAGTTAAATTGCAAATATTGGCATACTTGTTAAAGACATGCTTATATAGGATATTATTTTCTACCTTGAAACTAGGATAACTATCCGGATCGGATTGAACCTTATTTATCATAATTTTATACCAATTATCAGGTTTTAGTAAAGATAAATCTAATACATTTATTTCCGGCACCCTTGATAGAAAATCTGCAGGTACGGTACCCGTTGCTCTACGATGGACTATCGAAAAATTGTATTGTGAAAGTTGTAGAATCCACCTAGCTAATCGTGGTGATGGTTTCTTCATGTTATTTAACCAAACAAGAGAAGAGTGATCGGTGATGACAGTAAAATGTCGTCCCAGAAGATAATAACGAAAATGATCAATGGATAATAGGACTGCAAGGGCCTCTTTTTCCGTAGTTGTGTATTTCTTTTGACATTTATTCAATTTTTTACTATAATAAGCTACTGGATGTTCCAACCCATCTTCTAACTGAAAAAGCACACTTCCAATACCTACATCACTTGCATCACACATTAGATAAAATGATTTGTCAAAATCAGGACTACAAAGTACAGGAGCGGTAGTTAAGACAGTTTTTATATCATCGAAAGCTTTTTGAGCTTCTGGTGTCCAACTTATTGGTTGATTTTTTTTTCTATTAGATAAAAGATCAGAAATGGGAGCAGATAAAGTAGAAAAATTATTTAAAAAACGACGATAATATGAAACAACACCTAAAAATCTACGCACCTCTGTAGTTGTCCTCGGTACAGGATAGTTAGTAATAGCTTTAGTTTTTTCACCGTCAATACTTAACCCGTTTTCATCCAAGGTATAACCTAAATAGCGAAGAGAAGGACGACAAAAATGACATTTATCAATATTTACCGTTAAATTAGCCTCTTTTAATTTCTCATAAACTTTAGACAAAATTTCAACATGTTTATCAAACTGTGATGTACAAACAATTATATCATCAAGATAATAAAAACAATATGGTTCTAAAGATGGACCTATTACCATATCCATTAATCGTGACATGGTAGCTGGACTTGAGATTAAACCAAATGGTGTACTTGTAAATTGAAATAGTCCTCTAGAACGTATTGCGAAAGCTGTTTTTGGACGAGACGACTTTTCTAAAGGTATTTGATAGAAAGCATGTTTTAAATCGATACTAGAAATATATCGCGTATCCCTTAGTTGACTAAGAATTACCTCGATATTTGGAATCATATACGAATCTGCTTTAGTTTGCTTGTTTAAAAATCTAGCATCAAGAAGTAACCTTATACTACCATCGGGTTTATGAGTTAAACAGATAGGAGAACAATAAGGAGATGTACTTGGTTCAATAACCCCTAATTTTAATAATGTATCTATTTCATTATTCACATGAACTTCCATAGCTTGAGGCAATGGATACTGTTTTATTTTAAATGGAGGAGAATTTCCTGTGTCGATAAAATGCTCTAAGATATGTGTCCTACCAATTTTATCCTTAGGGCTAATGCTTTTAAATTTTTCGATAACAACATCAAGTTTAATTTTTTCATCATTAGTTAAAGTTGTGACGTCCTTAACAGTATTGATGACATTTAAAGATAAGGCATTTAAATTCATAGTAAATTTAGAAAAATCTATTTTAATATTGAATGTCTTTAAAAAATCCATTCCTAAGATAACTGTTTGAGTAACTGAAGGTAAAAGATATAATTTTAAAATCCGAGATAACTTATCCACTGTGACATAAGTTTCTACAAAACCACCAACATCATGGTATGTACCATCAGCAGTCGAAACTTGAAACTGTTCGGTAATAGAAATAGGTATAGATAAATTCTTAAGAAACTCAAGACCTAGAGAACCCAAAACACTCAGATTACTTCCTGTATCAATCAAACAAGAGAATGTCTTCCCAAAAATAATAATATCCACATAAGGCCTGTTATCATTATCTTTTCGATATAACAAGTCTAAAAAGTAATTACTAGATAATTGAGTATTTATAGAATTCTGAAATTTATTTACTTTGCTTGGTTTGTAAAACGATCTTACTATATTTAACCAAGCTAACCAATCATTTTTATTGAAATAAGATAAGTTAGTTTTATTTGAATTTTTAGATAGATTAGGTAAGGAATAAATTTCACTTATTGGTTGCTGGTTGAAGGCGTTATTTCGGAAACTGTTCTTGACTTTGATTGTTTTTTTGAATTTTTTTGCTTTGGATGTGTGGATCCTGAAGGATTTTGAGGAGCGGTAGGTGTCACCAAAGCATTGACCTGACCGCTTGGTTCGTTTTTTGAACAATTTGGACATTTAGATTTTATAAATCCAGGATTTCCACATCCATAACAGAATACTTTTAAAGCGTATTTACATTGCGGATAAAAATGATTCTGTTCACCACAATTCCAGCAAACTTTATGTGAACTTACTGTAGACACTGTAGATAGATGCCTTGAATTATTATGATTCCTAGACCGATAAGATGAGGTAAAAGTATTATTTAACTGTGGTTCTAGATATATTTTAGGTTTGCTCGAACTAATACTTGAATTCTGAGAATTCTGTGAGTAGGTAAAAGATTCTTCCAACTTTTTACATTTATCGGTTAACTCTTCGATACTGGTAATATCTAATAAAACTAGCGGTTGAACATAGTTAGAAAGCAAATTTCTCTTAATGATTCTAATTTTTGATGATTCATCCTGTTTTATTTCTAATCGATTAAATAGACTACACATAGAATTTATATATAAGGTAACTTTTTCATTAATATTTTGTTTTCTATTTTTAATTTCATCCAATAAATCTTCCTGATAATTATATGGGAGAAAATCTGACTTTAATTTAGAAACTAACTCTGACCAATTTTGAAATTGACTTCTATTATTTAAATACCAATAAAATGCCTGATCAGTGAAGAGATCTGCAGCGCTAGAAAATAATTCGTTATCTGTTACCCCTCGAGAAATCTTTAAACACTCTACACGTTCTAAAAATCCTGCCAAAGATTCATTTTGTGCAATTCCTGAGAAATGTATTCCCCATTTATATATAGGTACTGGCTTAGAGAAAGTAAAGCTTTGGTTCTGACCCACAGGAGTTGATTGAGCCTGAATAGTTCCCGGTAATCTACCATCAAGTTCACCCTCTAACAACAAAATCTGAGTAGCAAACTGTTTTTTCTTTAATTCTTCCTCATCATTATTACATGACAAACGAGACACCCGATTATTTGCATGAGCTAATCTACATGTTAATCTGAGATATTCATTGTCCCTATCTGATCCTACAAATTCTGAAATTTTTCTGCTCAAATTAGATAAAGTTAACTCTATACCGTTTATTTCACTATCAAAATTCAATTGACTATTCTCATATAAAATAGAACTGCGACCGGATGCTTCTTGAGCTAAAATACCCCTCAACAATTTTCTACGCTCCGCTACTGTCGGTAATACTTCAACATTTCTATATGCCAATTCGTGTTCCAGCTCATGAGATAATAAATATTCGACCTTCAATTTATAAGGCAAAGACATTTTTGTAATTAAATTCAATACAGTTCTCTTGGTAATTAAAGTTAAGTTAAAATTTTATACTCTAATGATAGAAAAAAAATTTTGAAACAAATACTCAACAACATTAATTTACAATTTGAAGGTCACTGAAAGGTAACAAATGAATTGATATAAAAACTGGGTAATATATGAATCGTTAAGCTTCACACCAGTTATAAATATAATATAACATATATCATATAATATTTCAAACAACGAAAAAGATGTATATATTTATTACACAGGACCTGTTTTATAAAAGCAGAAAGCATAAAATATAATTAAAAGTTAAACAGTGAACATTATATCAAAGATATTTCCCCCCTAATAGCAGGGAAAAAA
This sequence comes from Galeruca laticollis, assembly GCA_963921935.1. Classification (NCBI taxonomy): domain Eukaryota; kingdom Metazoa; phylum Arthropoda; class Insecta; order Coleoptera; family Chrysomelidae; genus Galeruca; species Galeruca laticollis. The sequence goes on along the minus strand of OY998175.1, from coordinate 84,043,696 downwards.
AATTTTCAAGTATTAAAATTTTTTACCAAAAAGAAATAGCAGATAACAACATGTAAGAGTTAATACACGTTGGAGCGCCAATGAAACAAAAACCTCTTACTCTCAGGGTAAAAATTATTTAAATAATTGAAAGTATTAAAAAAGAGTAGGTTCTTTCCAAACTGACAAAGAGATTGGAGATAACGGAGCCAGTTCTCAGGGCTCTGTTATCTGAAGGAAGTTTAATTAAAGAAAAAAAATGTGAAAAAGAAAGAGAAAGAGAGAGAGAGAAAAACTAAAAAACAGTAAAGTTACATCAATAGTAAGGGCGCCACTAACTTTGTTCCTAAACAAAATTAGAAAGAAATCAACCTCCTTAATCAGTCAACTCTTACCTGCTGTGCTCTGCTAGTTTTTAGACAATACTTATGCAAAAAAAATGTACTGAAGGCTATTTCACAGGTCTTTCTGTATAATAAATAAAACACCAAACTACTAATATGTATGAATATAATGAATGAAAAAATATTTAAACGTGTTACATAGTTTGACAATAATGGGTTAGTAAAAGTGTGTATGTGAGAAGAAAAAGAACGTATAAATAAAAACTAAGACAAGCTGTACAAATATGAATGGTGAAGCCATACAATATAATTTTACTTATCTTGAAGTAGCAAGTCGAAGTCGATTCTCCATAAAATCTTCCTAGGTTAAATAATTCTCAGTATAATACATAGTTGAGTATCTAGATCATGAATTGGCTCTTATGGAAACACCATTTCTTGTGAGTTAATGCAAATTGCCGACAAATCTTCACCTTAGTTCTTCCGTCGGGTGATTTTAGTTAAATTTACCGGAATAGTTAAATTATTCCCGGCGGTATCGCTACAAGAACACCAAGTGTGTTACAGATAGACCTTTTTTTAATTAACACGATATTTAGATATCTGTCCAGTGACATATATGAAACTGTACTTATCATTTTTTTACAGATATACAATCTAGTTTAATGATTTGTCCTGGACAAAAACCTTTATCAATTTAAGAAAATATTACACAAAAAAAAATAAAACATACCAGTAATCCCTGCGAATTTGTTCTTAGAACAAGTTTTTTTAATAAATATACTGAATATTTAAAACTTTTATCAGGATTTCTGCGACTACCATTCTTTATTACAAACTCTCGTATAGTGCCGCATTCCGAATTTCTATTCAGGATTTTTTTTCTGTGAGATATCTATACAGTTTATTCCACCAACATTTAAATAGTTGTTTAAAACATTGGCAAGGAAGGACGTGTGGTCTATTCCACCAATAAATTTAACATGCATCGCTGAATTATTTATTTAAAACTCTATTAGAAATGTTAACTGCTAAGTGAACGTTTCAGTGCTTCTGTGTCATAAACATCAGTTGCACTGAAATCATCGTCAGTGAATGCTAGGGAATTCAATGGCCAAATTCCAGGTTTCTTGAGAGCATTGATAACATTGGATGGCATGAAAGCTGCTAAAAAGGCATGTCGAGTCAGCCTTGCTAAATCCATCATTTGTATAGTTTTTCCTGGATGTATCAACAACCAACGTTGAAGGCATTGGCACAGTATTGCTGGAAAGGACCAAATACAGCAATGTCGCAAGGTTGAAGCCGATGCGACGTAAGTGGTGGAAATGAGAGCATAATAATGTCATTTGCTCTACAGTAATTTACAGCAGCCATAGAAATATGTGATTCGTGATTGTCTAATGTGAGTAAGATCTTTCTTTCTTGTGAACATTTTGTGTGCTTCTTGATATGTTCTAAAACTTTGAAGGAATAATTCCTTGGTCACCCATCCAGAGATATTACCTAAGGCTATACTTGAAAGGGTTGCCTCTTGAATCAAACCTTCCAGCCATATTTTTCTCGGAAAGATGTAGACTGGGGGAAAGTAACCACCTGAAGTATTTATGATTCCAACTATGGTTACCAGTTACCCCTCTCAGCTGAAGAAGCCTGGCTAATTTGCTCCTTTCATTTTGTAGCAATCACCTTAACTGGCTTGGTGACAGTAGTAACACTAGTTTCATCTAAATTTAGTATATCTTCAGGTTCGAACTTGTATTTCGCAAGAACAGCTTTATAACTGTTGAAGAATTCCTCGACATTTCTTCTATTGAAAGCTGTAGCTCGTGCGACGCTGGCATTTTCGGGTAAACGAAGGCTAAGCTCTTGATATAGTGACCGTATAGTGAGAAATCAGATTGATTTCTTTTTGTTTAAACGTAGATATCAGAATAGTGTAACAAGGGTAGCTGCATATCCAGGAGCAGATATTGGATCGGACCATAATCCTCTAATAGCCAATTTCAAAGTGAACCTCAAAATTACCTCGAGATCAAAGAGCCACGTAAAATGGGACACTCGGAAGCTAAAACGTCCAATCATCTATGAAAACATGAAACTAGAACTAGATAGACTGTGTACTGAAAGAAACCCTAGAAGCAAAAGTGAACCAGAGGATATATGGAGGTATATCAAAGAAAATGTGCATGCGAAGGAATCTTGGGCAAACAAAAACGAGTGGCAGTCAGACCCTGGATGACAGACGAGATTCTCGATATGATGGAAAAACGACGATGTGTCAAAAACCTTCAGCAACCGATACGATAAGGCAAAAATGTAAAGAAGCTCGTGAGCAATGGATAACTGCTGATGTGAAGAAGCTGAGAGAATGCACGTGTTACACGACTCATTTAATTTCCATAAGAAGGTCAAACAGATTACTGGCTCCCTCAGGAAGGCATCAATTCCGTCCCTTAGAGGAGAAAATGGAAAAATAATTCTAGAGCCAGATGATCTCTGTGCAGAATGGAAGCAATATACGGAAGCACTATTCGAGAACCAACGCGGAAGTAGACCTACCTCAGAGGAAATAACTGGTCCTGAAATTCTAGAATCAGAAGTACAACGAGCCCTAAAAAATATGAAAAATGGAAGGAGTCCAGGCGAAGATAACGTCTGCGCTGAAGTCCTGAAAATAATAAATACGAAATATCTAACATATTTATGCAATAGAATATACGAAACAGGCAAAATCCCAGCTGATTGGCTAAAATCTACTTTTATACCAATACCTAAGGAAAGTACTCCAAAGAGGTGTGAAGATTATAGACTCATAAGTCGCATGAGTCATGCTCTCAAGGTGTTACTTCGAGTCATCCACTCCCGAATATATGACAAATGCGAGGCAATGAGTGGAGAAACCCAATTCGGTTTCATCAGGGGTTTGGGTACAAGAGAGGCCCTGTTCTCAATGAAATTACTTGTACAAAAATGTTATGACCAACAAAGAGACGTTTATATATGTTTCATAGATTATGAGAAGGCTTTTGATAACATTAAACATGATCTTCTTCTGGAAAGACTATATGAGATTGGCTTCGATTCTAAGCACATGTGAATAATTCAGCAACTGTATTGGCATCAGACCGCAGAGGTAAGAATTAACAACGACTTAACCACAGAGACATTTAAAATATCCAAGGGAGTACGACAAGGATGTATCCTATCGCCAATGCTATTCAACATATATGTCGAAAAAGTTTTTCAAATAGCATTGGAAAAGGAAAACAGGGGAATTAAAGTTAATGGAATTCCAATAAGCAGCATCAGATATGCGGATGATACCGCTATATTGGCGAATTCTTCTGAGGACCACCAACAAACTGTTGACAGAATCAACCAAATAGGAAAACAATTTGGTCTGCCGATCAACAAAAATAAAACAAAAGTTATGGTAATAGCTCGACACTACAGTAACATCACAATGAGGATTGACGGCCAAAAACTGGATGTGGTGTCAAAATTTGTATATCTGGGCGCCACCATCAACCAGAAATGGGATTGCGACGAGGAAGTGAAAATACGAATCGGACGTGCAAAAGACACATTTCATAAACTTAAGAACGTCTTTCTTGCCCGATCATTACCCCTGGCACTTCGGATTCGAGTAGTTAAATGCTACGTCTGGCCTATCTTGCTCTATGGGGCAGAAACATGGTCTCTAAAAATCAAAACTCTGAATCGGATAGAGGCATTTGAAATGTGGACAATTCGTAGACTCCTACGCATCCAATGGACTGCACATAAAACTAATGAAGAGGTGCTGGAAATGGCCGGTATGCATAGAGAACTTCTGCAAATCGTGAATAAGAGAAAGATATCCTATCTTGGACACATACTCAGAGGCGCCAGATACTCAATACCTAGGTTGATTCTGCAAGGAAAAATAGAAGGTAGAAGAGGCCCGGGAAGAAAACAACATTCATGGCTGCGAAACATTAGGGACTGGTCCGGAACTAGAGATGCAGCCACAATCTTCCGGAAGGCAGAAAATGGCACCTTACATTTGACATGAAAGAAGTACAAAGGACCGCCAACGTGCGAGAAGCACAAGGCACAAGAAGAAAAAGAAGAAGAAGATGTTCTTGATATCTCTTCATGAAATTCATTACCCAATCTAGACCAGCTATCTTGTTTGTTTTCCAGGCTTTTGGCACCTTACACTCAGGTATGATATTTGCATAATCATATGCTAGGATTGTTACTTGGCGGTAATTCAACCCATAGCTCAAATTAGCGCATTTTGCTAAATACTTTGCAAGCTCAATTTCTTGCTGCATTGTAAACACCTGGTTTACTGTGTATTTAGAACTAAAGCTCCCAGCTTTCACTGGCCCAGGAAAGCGAGGAGCTTGATCTCCATCACTTTCGTTGGCGCTATCACGTTCCTGGCACAAGGTTTTGAGTTCATCTGTAGAATGTTGCTTTTTCAAGGCCTTTATTCTAGATATCAATATTGTTCTTTTGATATTGTAAAATTCTGCTGCAGCTTTTGTACTCCTCACCTTGTGCAGAATGTCTTTTATTGCTGCCGAAACTTGGTTTTTATCAATATTAACTCTGGATGTCTTCTTCTTGTACACACACACCATTTGGAATCATAATAATAGTATATCCAAAAATATCGATCAAATATATGAGCCATGAATGTTATAATTATTGTTAATAGGTATTATCGAAAACGTTGCATGGGGTACATTCGACATCAGGTCGAAACTGCCCCATCTACATGGTGTCGAATCTGCCCCATCCCGCTTGTAAACAAATCCTCGATTCAAGCAAACGCATGTTAAAAGTTAGGTTAGAATATTGTGCCTTGATGATTCAATAAGTAAATAGACTCCCTATATTGGTAAATATCTCAAGAACTTAGCAATAACAATAGAATATACAATTGAAATAAAAAGTGTTCGACTTACCGCTTTTTTTATTCACTTTACCAATTATTTTTTCACTGAAAACCTACACACACCTATGAACTGCAATTTCACACACACTATTCTTGATGGTTGAAGAACAGGATACTGTATTTTACTTACCCGCCAATTGTATATTTATCAAGCATGCGGTCCATATATACTCTTGGTTACTGTGGTTAGTAAATGGGCGGTCCGTACATATCAATATCCTGAAAACGCGGTGACCATTTCCTGAAACTTCGGTGAGTTATCTGTCACCAGAGCAACAGTAGTTGTATTCTGGTAAGTTTTGGTTAATCACTTTTCACTTGTCATTTCGGTGTGTTTATTCCATATATCGAATCGTTATAAAGGGTTCAGAAGTTAAAAGTATTTTTGTCATAATTTTTTTGACTAGTCACAAGTGGTCCGTATATATGAAACAGGTCACTTGAAATGAAAGTAACCCAAAGTAACCGCTCTGAAATTCTCGGCGATATACGGACCGTATGCCAAATGAAATCTGGGTGTCGAAAGTGCCCCAATGCTGAAAGTGCCCCAGTCTCCCCACTTATTTTATTTAATTATTAATTATTTATAATTAATTTTTAATATTTTCATTGTTAATTTCAAGAATAGGCACGATTATTTATATATTTCAGGACAGCGAGCCACTATTTTACAGAAAGCAAAATTGAACATTATAAATGTAAGAGATTGCCGAGAATGGTACGCATCACAGGGAAAAGAAACAAAAATTCAAGACAGCCACATTTGCGCAGGGTATAAACAAGGTGAAATTGACGCTTGTTGGGTGAGTAAATATCAGCAACAATTAACAGAAGAGAATTCCTTGATTTTAAAATTATATGGACAATAGTTCATATAAGAAGTAAACGGATTTAAAGGTTAAAACTAACCGGACGAGTGTATACAAGTGACCAGTTTTACCATTGGATATTGTTCAGGGCACCTTACGGATGGATCCTGTTGATTTATAGCTCACCAGAGCCAGTAGAACGGTTTCTATAAAACCGAATATACCACATGTTTGATAATTTTTGGAGAAATTTCGGGTTTTTTAGCATAATACAGCCTCCGGAGAGTTTAAGTGCAGAAAAGTTAGTTTTAACCCTTAAAACTGTTTTTTTATATTAAAATCAAGAAATTGGGAGTGAATTATCAACTTCATATACATGTCAAGATTAAATTATTAAAATCTTATAATAATATTACAGGGAGACAGTGGTGGACCTTTAATGTCAAATGTCGATAAAAACGAAGACCAAACCATTGTAATTGGAGTGGTATCAACTGGAATAGGATGCGCAAGGCCTTATCTGCCCGGACTCTACACCAGGATTTCTGATTATATTTCATGGATTCAAGAGACAGTTCAAAAATAATATTTACCGGCTGTGATATTTTGTGATACCCTAATAACATTATTAAGTTTTACTATAATTTATTCGGAAAGTAATGTGGTAATGAATTGAATGAATCAATACATCGTGATGTCCTGATAGATTGACCAACATATAAAGCGCTAAAAAAACGACACACTTATTTTCGTCGCTATTTTGAGTCTTCTAGTAATAGTCCAGGAGGAATCGGCGCATGAGTACCGAAAACTATTCCACCTCTATTTTTTCATGCGATCCTCTTTGGATTGCCCTACTGATGATATAAATGCATGTTGCCATGGGGCAACCTAGTGCCATATTGTTTAAACCGAAATTGTTTAAACAATTGGAGGGAATTGTTATTTTTCAACCGGACAAATTTTTTTTATATTCTTTATTGAAATACAAATAAAAAAGGTCCTATGACTTTTCACGATAAAGTTAATATTTTTAGAGATATGAATTTTTAAAGGTTCGAAAAATCTCAAATTTGAGCACTTTTGACCCTTGCAAAATATATTAAAAAAATAATAAGTTTTTTAAATTCTTTATACAATAGTTAATAATACTACATACTATATTTGAGAAAATTTCATTGTTTATACCTATTTTTTAATTGTTAATTTCGCGCGCTCACAAGTATGCGTCGCTAACTTTAAGTATCGCCGTCTCTCTCTGACTCATGCGCTGCATCGACCTCTCTGTGTCCTGAATCATTATTTACCATTTATAAAAGAAACCATTAACTTCATCAAGATTGGTAAAGAGAGCAATCAATGTTAATAATAATTAAATTGTCTACAATTTGTTTTTAACAAAAGTAATTTAAGTATGAATCGGAACATGTAATTAAAATTACTTTTTTGTTATTATCATAGTAATTAATGCATTTTTATCAACAATAATAAGATATAATGGTATTTGAAAAATTTTTGGAATCACAATTATATATAAATAATAAGCTTTTGCTCAAAACATTCATTTGGATAAATGCATTGAATCCGGAATATAAAACATTAGATTTTACGAATTTCGCATACAAACTAGATAATGATACTTTGCTAATACCTTTATTTATAAACAAAACCCCACTTCCAACTGATCAAAATCTAATGTTTTATATTCCGGATTCAATGCATTTTTCCAAATGTATGTTTGAGCAAAAGCTTATTATTTATATATAATTGTGATTCCAAAAATTTTTCAAATACTATTCTATCTTATTATTGTTGATAAAAATGCATAAATCACTATGATAATAACAAAAAAGTAATTTTAATTACATGTTCCGATTCATACTTAAATTACTTTTGTTAAAAACAAATTGTAGACAATTTAATTATTAATAACATTGCTCTCTTTACCAATCTTGACAAAAATTATTATTTATATTTTATTATATTTTTTTAATATATTTTTCATGGGTCAAAAGTACCCAAATTTGAGATTTTTCGAACCTTTAAAAATTCATATCTCTAAAAATATTAACTTTATCGTGTCATAGGACCTTTTTTATTTGTATTTCAATAAAGAATGTAAAAAAAAATTGTCCGGTTGAAAAATAACAATTTCGGTTTAAACAATATGGCACTAGGTTGCCCCATGGCAACATGCATTTATATCAGTAGGGCAATTCAAAGAGTATCGCATAAAAAAATTGAGGTGGTATAGTTTTCGGTACTCATGCGCCGATTCCTCCTGGACTATAAGTCTCTTAATTTTACAGACGATAACAACTACTGTGAATTCTATTTTGTAGACTAAATTTTTGTATATTATCAGTAATCGATTATTGGTTAGTACAGAGAGTCAAGATGATCTGAATATAACATTGCAATGTATTGTAGCCTCTTCAAAAAATTTAGTGATACTTCAGATAGATGATCAAGCTTAATATAGTTGTTTGGAGACGTGAAGGTAGTGATTAGTTGACGGATACAATCAAATCACAATGCCTCAACTGAATGAAGAGAAAGTTTATTACACTCTATATTTTCCAAATAAACGATATTGTTATCTATTATTAGTTGTTATATAATGAGAGAATAGAGACAAATATAATATTATAACGTATATCGTTATCCCAAAATTACCTCTAGTTCAATGTAGAAAATGTTCTATGTAATTGAAGAAATTTTTCTGTTAGCCATCGTGTATATATTTAAATCATCACCGTTGTGTATAGATACCATTATAAAAATTTTGTCACAATTAGTAGTATAACCAAATTAAGAAAAGTATGATATAGAATACTTAAATTTCAGAAAATAGATATAATTAAACCTCGTCCTTCTAAGTAGTAACTTCAATGTTTCTCAAGCTGTATCTCTTGTATCTCCAGCTGTTATAAGCAGCTTCTTCCGAAGAAGCACTCTCCACCAGGTTAGAGAAGCTACACTAACAGTAATTATTTCAAAATTACGGAGGTATTTACGTTAGTGTGCTGGATCTTTGTTGACTAGTGCCTTGATTACAAATACCTAAGAGCAGATTTCCTCATTTTCATCTTGAGAAGTCGCATATAAAGTCAGCGAAACTTTGATTCTACTTCCTCCTGATTGCGTCTTGGAAATAAATAAATAAACATGAATACCAAATTACGTCAACATCGGCAATTTGTTGTAATACACAATTTACCAAAGAAAACCAAAGCTGATTTTTATAAAGTATTATATTTATTATTGTTCATAATAAAGTATTGTTTGATTTTCCAAGTATTTTTTCTAACCTTATAACTGTATTTACAGAGTATAATATACAAAGATTAGATATGGTAAGATGATACAAATACATTCAGATGTGAAGCAATCTGCTGGTGACCTTATTATACTTAAATTTATTCATTGATGAATGAAATTGCGAAGTACTAATAATGTTATAATTGGGGTTTTGACAGATACTTATTAGTTGTATTGAATTATGAATAATGTTAATTAGAAGTTGGTAGAAACGAATTGTTAACCTTTCAACGGCGGAATTTTTTTCCTAGACATATGCTGTGTCAGGTTATAATTCCTGATTATTATGATTAAGTTAGGCTCTTTCAATAACTTTTTAATATTTTTTTTATTTTTTTGCGATATAAGTTCCGTTATCATATGGTAACACTAGCCGTTAGTGATGTACAAAATAATAGAAATTCAAATATCTGTTGCAAACTGTCAAAAATGTTTATTTAGTGTGAAAAATATAGTTACAGTCTATACATATACCAACATTACATTTACAACACATTGTTCGAATGCTTGAGGAGCAACCTTCACCGGCACAACGTTTTCTTTTTTTATCCCTAGTTGGAACTAATAAATGGTCAACCTGGTCATATCTAATATCATCAGACACCCGGTTTAGAGTAACTCTGTTTTTTGATGTATATGGCCTTCCTGATCCTTTTGAAAATGTTTTGTATTTCTCAAGATAATGCAAAACGATTTGTCTTCTGTAATTTAGCTGACTTATTGGTGGTTTGCTTCTGCATTTTCGCCTAACAGACCATGCATTTATTACACTTGTGTCCAGCAACCAAGTAAAAATGGGCCACCACCACTTTTTCATTCTGAAGGATATACGATATCTTGAAATATTTTCATCCATCAGGTCGGTTCCTCCCATAAAGCGGTTGTATTCGTTTATAAGCGATGGACGCGATACCTGTATAATTTTTTTTTCTTCTGAGAAAATCTTTTCACTAAAGAAGTGGGATTTACTCCATGACAGGTAGAGGCTACGCTAACAACATTATTATCCAGCCACTTCACAACAATCATTCCATCTTCTTTATCAATAGCTGATACGTAATCACCACTTTTCTGAGAATTAGATTTAGATAACATATTTTTTGCAGGTAAAGGACAGCTTTTTGGGATACGGTTGTCACGGATTGTTCCCGTTCCATCAAAGCCGCGTTGTTTCAGGTAATGTAAAATATTGAAACCAGTAAAAAGGTTATCAAAATAAAATCGAAATGGAAGTTTGGACACATCAGGAGAAAAGTCGTCAATCATGTTGATAAGAGGTGCTGCACATTTCCCGAATCTATTTTCATAGAAAGTATTTTCCCTAGGATTGTTCCCTTGGTATACATCGAAATTTACAAGATACCCCGACACAGAATTCAAACACCATACCTTGTAGCCGAATCGGATTGGTTTTCCTCGTATGAATTGTTTGCTGGGATGTCTTCCAAAATATTTTACCATGGATTCATCAAAATTTAGGTGTTGTTCAGGAACAAAATTTTTAATAAAATTTGCTCGTAGTTTATCCATGAGAGGTCGTAATTTCCACATTTTGTAATTATTATTAGGTTTCGTGTCATCAGCACAGTGTAGATATTTTAGAATCTGCCTAAACCGATCTCTTCGCATGGCATCTGACACAATGGATACGTTCAAGTCCTTTTCTGTGCTCCAGTACATGTCTCTTCCAGGCAATTCATGATAACCACTTAGAATCATGATGGCGATGGCGCATTTCATCTCCCCAGAATCAGGTTCGGGAAAAGCTTTTTTATTTGGAATTATATCGCCCTTCTTTATCCAAGTGATTTTTTCCTGTCCTGGTCTGGTATACGGACCTTCATTATCTTGAACAGGCTCGTCTGGCTCTTCATTTATAGCTTGGTTCACTCTTAGTTCTGCTCCAGCTAATAATTGTTGACCACTAAGATTATCGACTAAACCCCCCTCCTCTTCGACGCCTGAATCTTCATCGGTCAAAACGTTTGCCTCCGGAGGTTCTATAAATATATCTTGAACATCTAAGTCATCTTCATACACCATTTGCAGAGCTTCTTCCAAGGTAAAACCTCTCCTGGAAAAAAATCACGCAATCTTTCAATTGACTCCCATAAACAGCTAGCGTTACCATATGGTAACAGGCGAAAAAACGAACCTAACTAATTATTTGAGAATAAGCTAGCACACATTATTATTGGCCATCCTATAAAATACACTTTTACCTATAATTTGTACGTATTATAAACAAATAAAAGTAAACGGAGGAGTTTGAAAGTTACTTACTGTAATCGAAGGTCGCCATAATCCATGATTTGCAAAAAAAGTCGTTTTTAACGATCGCTCGATACGCACAACAAGCCGCAGCGAACGTCGAATAAGTACTAACGAGTAGCCATACGTATGTAGTAAGGATTCCCTCTCGCAGAGTTCAAATTTCTAACCTCAAGTATATATGGCGGCGCTTGATGTACAACCTTGTAAGCGTTACCATATGGTAACGCTAGCTGTTGAAGGGTTAAAAGTTCATAGAATGTTATTAAATAAACAGTTCACCCTCTTTAGGTACCATCTCCGCTGCGGAGTTTGGCGATTATCATTGCAATACGAATCCTTGATACTGCAGCCCGAAATAGTTGATAGGAGCTGCAACCAAATTACGCTCTCATGTTTCATAACCATAACATTCTTCTTCTGCCAATGCTTTGTTTACCCTGGATAAGATTTGTTGAAACTTTCCACAATGATATATGAGATGATAATTTCCTTTTATAAAATCTACTATTTTCGGCAAATGTGTTTACTCAAACGCCGCATATCGCACAATTATCATGATTCATTTTCTGTTTCATCTTCGTGCTATGTTTAAATTACTCCAATTTTTACTTATTAATTTTATGAAACTACAACTGTTATATCAAGGGCAATAAACTAGTTATAGAGAACACGGAATTTTCCATAGAAGATCTGAACGAACTAGACAAACAAGTAGAAAAAAACCAATAGTACCCCTTTGACCCCAACTCAGTCACAAATTGTAAACACCGATCATTATATAAGTAGAAAATCGGAAATTTTAGATACTTTCCACCCGGAAAACATAGACTTGAGTCAACCAAGAAGACAAGCTGAGAACTTTCCTAAATCTATTGGAGCCTCGAAAAAGCCACTGAAGCCAACCAAACCTGCTTTAGAAAAGGTTACAAGATCTAGATCAAATTCCCAAAAATAACTTCACCAGTTCTCGATTTATTGACATTCCAATTGGTCAATATTATTACTGCTAGTATCGTCATTTCTATATTGTGGTTATTTTGATTTTGATTTCTTTCAACTGTTTGATGTTTGCTTAAAACTGAATCTTTAACTGGATTCAGTTTTTATTTTAATATTGATTCAACCATTATTGTATCTTTTGCGCTTGTTTTTAACTGAATTTGAATTGTTTTATTTATTAAAAAACTGTTATGATGGATCAGTATATTAGGGAATTTGAAACGGACTCTATCAAAACATATTCTATTAATACGGACATTGAATGCTCTCACATTATAAATATAAATAAGGAAAATACTAGATTTCAAATATTAGGGTTGAATATACGCAGTCTATCTAAAAACCTAGATGAATTTAAGATACTCCTACAGAGTATGGATTGTGATAGTTTTAAGTGAAACTAGAGAAATTCAACATACAAGTTTATTTGATATTGAAAACTACAATCTAATTTATAATCAAAGCAAATTCAATCAGTGCGATGGGGTTGAAGTCTACATAAAATCAGATTACAACTTTTCATATGATATCGTAGATCTTTTTAATAATATTAAGTTATTACAAATACAAATTAATTTCCAGTCAAATAAAAATATTATCATCATGAGTATGTACAGATCTCCAGCATTTGATGCACGTGATTTTACCGAACATTTGGGAAATTATTTGAAGCAGTTTAGACACAACAGTAATGACATGTACATTTTGATTGGAGACTTGAATATTGATATTTTAAAATCAAATGATAATATAGCTGATAGCTATCTAAATGTTCTGGGCGAATCTGAATTTGTATCAACTATTAATAATCCCACAAGAGTGCAAGGTGAAAGCAAAACTTGTTTGGATCATATATTTCCACGAGCAGAACAGGGTATGTATGAAAATATTGTTCCAATAGTTCTAAAAACAAATATTACAGATCATTATACAACCTTTTAACAAATTATTTTGGAAAACAGTATAAAAAGAAATGAAAATGAAAGAAGAGTAGTTTTTATTGATGAACAAAAAATTAAAAATGAATTTCGTACATTAAACTGGCACCACGTGTAGTCGGCCCAAGATCCAAATATTGCAACATCAAAATTTTCACAAATATTCGTAAAAGAAAAAGAAAACACACAAAAATAGCGCCTTGGTTGACAAATGGTCTCTTAAACTCCATTAACCAAAAAAATAAGTTATTTCAAAATATTAGTGTTTTAAATGAAACTCACTGTTTCTAGTTAATTCCACAATATAATTAAAATTGTTGAAAATTCTAAAAAATTGACAATTGTTTCGATAAATCAAAATTAAAGAAATCAGGTATATATAAACTCAAATGTCCAGAATATAATGCTGTCTATTTGGGTCAGACCCTGTGTGTTGTCTCTGTAATCAGTAATCCAGCGCGCCGCGCGCCAAAACCAAAACCGCCCACCGCCCACCGACCATACATACTCGCGCATCACTGTTGCCACGTTGCAAGAGGTCCTCAAGAAATCCTACCAAATCGAAAGTGAGTATTTGCGTTTGTCATGTTTCTGGCAATAACCGATTTCGAAATTTGACCTTTTTTCTTAATTAATTTTAAATTATTGTTTCCATGTCTGTTTTCCTAGGGGTCCCGAGACCCCAAATGGGGGGTGGGCCCTGTGAGATTTTTCTCACTATCTTACCTGGCCAGTCCGGCACTGATGCCAAGGTCTTTATTTTGTCCTTTCTTTTGAAATTTACTTTCCCAACGATATTACCAACATTTTATTTCACTCCTTCGGCTCCCAGTTCTTGAGCCAAGTGGCAATTGATATCTGGGCTTCCGACTATTCCACTGTGGATGGAAACTAGCCGATCGGTAACTGGGAATAAAGGGTGGCTGTTGAACCAGGTCTTCAATTTTTCGGTGTTTGCGTTATCTCTTTCAATTTGAGATGCTCTCATATCAAAATCTCATATCAATAATAATAAGATGTCGATTGACCGGGAAAAATCTCTTATTTTTGTAGCCGAATCTTTAACAAAATAATAGGGTTATATCCTACCTGATTTTCAAGAAATGTTCGTGCTTAGAAATATTTATGATTTTCTGAGAAAAAGTTTCCGAATTTCAATTGGCTTTATCTCCACAACAAAATGATCTACAGGGTTCGGGTTAGGGTCGAATTGTAGAAAAATTAGTTGGCTTTGAAAGAGTAGAGAACAAAAATATCCGAAAAAAACTTTCTTAATATATTTTGTTTCAAAAAATCTTAAATAAAAATAAAACTTTTGAGATATTTTGAGTCCTAGAGGAGGAAGCACAGGGTTTTGAGGGTTGCAAAATTGGGCAGAATTTTCCTCACGGCTTCTTCAACCACTACAGTTGCTGCTGAAAAATAGGATTCACTCGTACTCGTATGCTTATTAATGACAACACTGCAGAAACGATTTGCAATAGCCTCAAACAAGAACTACGCTCGTAATGGTTCTTAAGAGCTTGGGTGAGCGACTTTTTTTGTCTCAAATTCTCATACAAGCAACAATTTTTCGTCTATTCAAGCAATCGGATGAAACAGAAATTTCTAAAATAATTTCAAATTAATTTTAGGATCGACTGTGTATTTTACAGCTTGCTAATTCAAGAACCAATATTATACTAGCAGTGTTTCATCAACATCAATCCTTGCTTGTTTCTTTTTGATTTAATCGGTAACAATTTGTAGTTATTTAGTGTTCATTCTTTGAATATTTTGCATATCATTTGCATATAATTGCATTCTAGGTGAGGCGAATTTTCTCAAGGAGAAATTATATATTTTTTCCAACAAATAAAATATCAAAGAAAGAACGAGTTTTCTCCATTCGCTCCTTTTGTCAAATTTCAGACACTTTCGGTTCTATTTTTATATTGAGTGGCCTGATAAATTTACAGTGGAATTTATTCCTTGATTTATTCAGTACCTGCGTCACTTCTGACCGTAAAATCAATGAAATTATTTTAATTACAAATTCAAATGTAAATTATCTGTTGTTTATTTAATATACCCTGTTTCTCATTAGAAGCTTTTGAAGTTCTCCGTTCGATTACGGCATATAAGAATTAATATTAAGTAATAAAGTAATTGACGATGAGTATCATTGAAAATCGATCGTTTTTGGTACTAATCGTTAAAGATAATTAGACTGGTTGGGCAATATAACAGACGCGTAACCATCGGAATTTTTGGTCATTATCTTCTATTTTGAGTCGGTACGCTTCAGTTAAGACAATAAGTACGTCAAGGTAACGGAGCACTCCCTCAATGATCGATACGTTTTCATTCAGATGAAAACAAGCGCATCTTCAGGTTTTAATTGAATTTACACGTTTAATCGTAACGAAAGAACTTGGTCAATGACGAGATTGATACTCCACAATTAATCAACTAGTTAATGAGATGCTTTAAATGTCTAAAAATGACTGTAAGAGTTTTTGTTCATTCGGAGTGCGAGTGAAGAATGAAAATATGAAGATATATTTGAAATGGAATCAGGGGCATTGCGGTCGTTTGCATAATCTTTGTATATAAGGTAATATAATTGATGAAATTATTGAATAATGATTCAACGATAATAATTAGTTATATTGCCATAACAATATTTTAATTCATACGAAGATTCAAAAAGAAGAAAGGAGGATCAGAAAAAGGTAAGAAAGAAGAAATTGAATTGGAAGAAAGAACTCGGAACCGAAAAATAATTCCATTATTTTCCATTCTTAGGGATGAAGCAGTTACAAGCCTAGAAACTTCTAACACAATAGGCCTAGAAACTACTTCTTCTCTTCTTGGGATGCCGTGTATATTTCTGCGTAGGCGTCCTCTCAACATCTTCTTATCAAATTTCTCTATTTAAGGCCGCAGTTTAAAGAGTTTGAAAGTCCTGTATGTCCGTCCAATGCCGGATATTTCTGAGCTATGATAGTGTCTTGCGTCCTATCCCCTTTCTTCCTGCGATTTTTGCGTTGAACCGAATAGCATTCACCACTTATCAGATGGTCCAGGTGCCCCAGATAAGACATTTTTCTCTTTTGACGTGTTCAAATAACTCACGCTCATCAAGATTTGCTCGACGAATAACGTCCTCATTAGACACTCTATCCACCCAGGAGATCCTCAGTATTCTTTGTAGGACCCATATTTCAAACGCTTTGAGTTTATTTATTGACGATGCCTTAAGGGTCCACGGTCTAGATCCGTACTGTTCTGCGTTAACAGGGTCACCTCGAGTAGAATGTTCCTCTTCACCATGCAGTACGGTCTTGACTGGAGAGAGGCTACGGCTCCTCCTCTGGCGCTATTATCGCTTCATCCAGTCCTGAGATGTTGTGAGAATCCTTGCCCAGTCAACCCAGAGCAAAGGTGCTACCTCTCCAACAACCCTCAACCCCAACACAACAAAAATAGAAGATGTAATGTCACCGTTTATCTATGTATATATATATATATATATATATATATATAATTTACATTCACACTATTCATATCTCCCCCCCCTATTATTCCAAATCTCATTTTGAATATCCATTCTTTTATTCATACTAATCAAAAATTGCATTACTACTTCCTCTTCTGTTAATTCTTGCATTTCCTGTGTCCTATATTCCCGTTTTCCATTTCTCAATGTAATTTTTCTATCCATGTTGATTTAATTTTTTTATATAGTATTATATAATATTTTTCTATATTTGTGATAATAGTGACAAATCTATTTTTGCCCCACTTTGCGGCGCCAAATTATTATATATTCTATATTCTTTGATAATATTATTTTAATTATATACTATATATGATTGTGAATTTGTATGATGTGAATTTTATTTGTTGCTGTCGTCACAATTTGTAATAGTAAGTGCACTAATGTGAAAACACCTTTACCGCTAAATATAACCTATTAAATTTTATGACAGCAGTTGTCAAATTAATATGCCCGGCTCTATAAATATTAAATGTTATATTATGAAAGATAAATCAATACACAATCAATTAACTCACTATTAACTCAGGGAGGGATCAAAGATTTCAAATAAAAATTCAAATTTATAAATTTCCAAATAATTTTCCAAATTACGTATTGCACTATTCCAAACCTCAAATAACTGTTTGTCCAATACACTATGAGACAATGAAATTCTTATGACATATATGAAATTTACTGTCAGGAAATTAACCAAATGTCACTTATTATACTAAATTTTCTCTAGGATAAAAATTATCAAATATAATGAGAATGAATATGAAAAAAGAACCAAAGAGATTTAGAATTCAAATTTATATAATCTATTATCAGATAACAATTACAAAATTAAAACTTTTCAAAAAAATATAAACGCATAAACCAAAGATAGAATTTTTCTATCAAACCTTAATATTAAACAACCTATAATTGGAAATTTCCTATCTAAATAATTTAACCAAAACTTCAAAATGCCTACTTTTATAATTGATATATGTCAATGTCAAACACGCAACTTTCCTTGTAAATTGTCTGTTCCAAAATAGTCTTCACTTGACGCAGAATTTTATATAAGTAACGTTACTATAATTTCAAAGTAGGTATTTAATCATAAGATGCATCTATTTTCGAAATAATTTTACTAAAGGCCTATTAATTCTCGAGAAATAATATAGATAATATGGACTGGACTCACCAACTAGGTTCTGGTAGACTCGTTCGTATTCTAAATACGCTTTTTAGAATTTCAGGAACAGCTTTTCTAAATCAATAATTTAGAAACCGGAAAAACCACTCGCACTTTAACGCTGTAATTCTTTGCAAATAATACACGCGCTGGCTTTACAGAAGGCAAAATATGTTGAACTGATAATAATCATACAAATTACTCTGATATACTGAATTGAATTTGAGACAACTTTTATTCGATGATTGTCTCAAGGGAATCTAAAAATCAACTCTATTTTAAATAAATTTGAGACAACTCTTATTTGATGTTGTCTCTCGGGAATATCAAAATCAACTAACTAAACTGTTTCAATAAATAATTCTCCTCTCCTTTGGCTACCAAAAATTCTTTTTTTTTAAAAATACAAATTTACGTTTTCATATACAAAGAGAGATTTTCATTGTTTTAGTATAAATGCCATTTTGCTAACAGAGACATCTGTATTCTTGTTTTCAAATCGTTTTAAAATCTATCTATCATTAAGTCCATTCTGCATTAATGTCATAAGAAATTGAAATGTCAAATTTTATTGGTATATTGAACCTTTTACATTATTGATAATACAGTGTGTATCACTAGTATTACAACCAAATAAGCACATTTTCTTTATTTCAATGTTCTCTTTAGAATTTAGATAGAGGATATGTATTAAATCCCCCTAATAAAAGAATGATAAATCGATTCTTGTATATAATTATAATTTATCTTTCACAATTGCCAAATATAATACTAGTATCTTAGTAACATAGTTCAAATAATTATTAACATATCTCAAACAAAATTATCTTCAATCAAATTAAACTATTATTCCTAATTCCCATAAAACTTCTTAAATCTACTATATCTATTAAAATTTCACGTAACATAATATTTATTCTATTCTAAAATTTCCTATATACATGTTGATCAAATTTTTATGGTCTCAAATGTTTCCAACTTTCTTTTATTTAACTCCGCCTAAACAACTTACATGGAACTGGATATGATTTTACTTTAACATTTCTTAGTATTCTTCTCCTTTATTATATCCATATTTTAATTAAGCAACCCTTAGTTCCTTCGAAATTCTTTTCTCATACGTCTTTAATAATTCATTTATAACTTCATAATATTCTTCATTACAGTCTGTCCCATTACCATTATTTTTCACACCTTCTATTTATTCTATCTCATGCTCATAATAGTTAGCCAGTCTAATTTCTTTTTCAATCAATCCTACATATTCCATCATCAAACTCTTCACTTTCTCTTCATATTCCTTATTTCCACTCATTAACTCCAATTCTACCATAATTCCATTCCTCTTTATATTCCATAACTTCCTATTATCCTCTTCAATTGCCAATACTTCCATATTTACCTCCTCAAATTCAATTATTTTACCATTTAATTCTATCTATCTATTCAAAATCAATTATTTCCTTATATTTCATCAATTCATCAATAACTATGTCTGTTTCTAACTTCTTCATCGACTATGCTTACATATCAACTCCTTTTTCATCATTTAATTCAATCTTTTGTATCATATATTTGCTTAGTTAATATAACTTCCGTCCGTTTGTTCCTATAAATGTAATTATTTCATCCTGTCCATCTATTTTGTTGCTTAATTTCATTTCTATTTTCATTATCATTTCTTCTATCAAAGTTTCTAAAATCTCTTCTATTCTCACAATACTTGTTGTCATAAATTTTATCTCCATTTCCATATATTCGTTTTTCATTTCTGTATCTTCTTTTTTCATTTCCATAATTCATATCAACATGTCTATCATTTCTTCTAAATATGTTTTTAAATATTACTTGTTGATCATAAACCTTTTATTTACACATCGTTTTTACATCCATTCTTTACCATGTACAATTCCTTTTCGTTTTCTAGATTTCATTCCTATAATCCTGTCATATAATTCAATTTTATTTTCTTTTCCTAAACTTCGTCTTATTCTCTTCTCGTATTGTTTGATTCTCTATGAGTTTCCTAAATTTAATTAAATTTTCCACTATGTTCTTTTTAATTTTGTTGTCCCATATCTCATCAATTTCTTCCCATAAATGCATTGAAATTTGCATCTCAACTCTTTCCATCTCATTGAAGTTGCTTTTTATTATTTTCATATCCATCATAATCTCAATTCGATTTCTTTCATTTCCATTAAATTTACATTCACACTATTCATATCTCCCCCCCTATTATTCCAAATCTCATTTTGAATGTCCATTCTTTTATTCATACTAATCAAAAATTGCATTACTACTTCCTCTTCTGTTAATTCTTGCATTTCCTGTGTCCTATATTCCCGTTTTCCATTTCTCAATGTAATTTTTCTATCCATGTTGATTTAATTTTTTTATATAGACAATGAATTTGCTGCGTCAAATTATAATATTTTTCTACATTTGTGATAATAGTGACAAATCTATTTTTGCCCCACTTTGCGGCGCCAAATTATTATATATTCTATATTCTATAATAATATTATTTTAATTATATACTATATATGATTGTCAATTTGTATGATGTGAATTTTATTTGTTGCTGTCGTCACAATTTGTAATAGTAAGTGCACTAATGTGAAAACACCTTTACCGCTAAATATAACCTATTAAATTAAATATATATATATATATATATATATATATATATATATGTGTATGTATATATATATGTATATGTATATATATATATATATATATATATATAATATTTTCTAGTTAATAAACAGTTTGAAAACAAACTAAAACCGGACCTCTGAAAAATAGACTAATAGAGTAGCAATGAAAGTATTTCGTCATTTTTACAATTAAAGTACAATGGGTTCAATTGTCTAACTGTGGTTTTACACAATGGGCAGTTAATTATTAAACTGTTTTGTCAAAACGTTAAGTTCTAATATTGGTTTACATATGCAGCAACAATTATAATGAAAATTAAAAATCTAGGAAGTAACAAAAACATACGAGGGAGGATAAAAAAGTTTTGTCGGAAATCATTTGATATCTAATTGAACACAGGTACCTCTAAAAAAATTGTGATTCAAAAATTGATCGCAAATATTACACTATTATTATAGAGTCACCCAAAAATACAAAAAGTATGTTGCACCTCTTCTAGAAGTAGATTTTAAGCTATGAATCTTAACTTTGGGTTCCATATCTATTGTATGGTTTATTCTTCTGTAAAAAGGGAAGATAAAACATAAAAAATACTTTTATAGTTATTTTTATATACGGTTGGCACCATTTTAGGTTGCCTCGAATGTCAATGTGTCAATCATAAAAGTCGGCAGTTGCAATATGAATTTTAATAAAACTACAAGATAAAAAATGATCCGTAGTTATCATTAAAATAAAAGTTAACGTTTAAACATAATAACAACGTTACACTATATATATTTTTTTGTTCAGCAAGTTCAATGAATTCCTTTTTTATATTAATTGCAAACATTTCCTCATTCAACTATTGATATTTTATTGGACAATTTGACCTTCTGACAAATATAGATAAGTATCGAAGCAACAACTGGTTTATTGGTTTCAAATAATTTTATAGAAAAACCATTATGCAATTCGATCACCTGTCTAATAACTGACATTCTGTACATTTTTTTCTCTACAGATGGGATTCTCTCAAGCCCTTGAACTAGCTTTGTATCGTTTTTTATAGTTATTTATTCATAAATGGACATACTTGAATGAAAAATATAATACAGATAATTGAGTAAACAAATAGTGAAGAAGTAAGATATTCATTATGGTTTACTTAATATGGTACATTACGAGTGAAAAATATGGATAGGTTTTAAGTGGTTCAAAATATATAGATCGTTTCAATGAAAATTATTGTAATGTTTTTGTTATTTATTTAAACAATAAACGGGTGGGATAAAATTTAAACACTCGGTATGGCTACTTACTAATTTATTTAAACACTAACTCACTAACACTAATTTATATGTACTTAACTAGTCACTTAAATTTAATTTATATGCACACTAACTTATTAATTTATAACACTTTTATATTCACTCAATTACTGTTTAACTCACTATGGCAAATTATAAACTGAACTCATCCGCTGATCGGTCCTGTATTTATATCAAAAACTTTCTTTACTAGAACATTCGGGATGGGACATGCCTTTCGCGATATTTCTTAAAATGCCTTTCGAGAACATGTTTAAAAAGGACGGTCACAATAGATCCCAATAGACCTTCTCAGAATTCGGCGCGCTCGCCTTTTTCTTAACTCCGTTAACATAAGGTTACAGGGCCGTACTTAGTATCTGCTTCGGTGTGCGAGTTCGTAACATTACCCCCTCCTTAAATGAAAGTTCCTCCTGGAACTTTTGTGTAGCCGAGACTGGATGTTTGAATCGGCAACTAGCCCCTTTTCTACACTTTCCGATCTTATGGAAATAGCAGGGCACCGTCTTTATCGGATACTGATAACGGGGGTTGTAGCTGCATATTAATATCTGGACACCGGTATCTCTAAAGATAACCTCTACCATGTTCCTGATAACTCGCCAATCCAACTGGTTACTCGCTATCTTAGGCATAGCCAGTTTCTTCACGTTGGATTCCGACACGTGGTCTCGGAGGTTTCGAAGTGCTTCCCACACATCGCGGTAGGTAGATCGATTTTGGAATTCATTTTTAGTTACCACGTAGAAAACGTACCGCGAATTATGTGTCAGTTTCAGTGTCTTGCCAGGGGCTGGAATCTGGTCTTCAAGTTTTTCTAATTGCCCGAACTTCTTTCGAAAGACGGTTGCCAACCCTCGTGCGTTCTTGATACGGGCGGGGATGTTGTATGACAGTGAATAATCTTCTGGGAGAGTGAACAAATCTTGTTGTTGTTCCGAAGTGACTCCATATCTAGCTTTCCCGGTACCTCCATACGCGCCCATAAATTCATCGAAGGTGGGGTCAGACACATCTCTAATAAGGTTTACTCCTTCCTCTATGTCATGGTCTCCTTCGAATGACGCTAGTCGGTTTCGGTGAACTACTTTTGGTTTTCCGTTGGGGATCTTGCTTATGCGATATAAAACATCATTGATCCTTTTCTTGATCAAGTATGGACCTTCCCAGGATTTTTGTAATTTTGGAGAAAATCCTTTTCTCCTCGCCGGGTTGTGTAACCATACTTTGTCCCCTTCTTTAAAATCCCCCTCTGTGGCCTGCGTGTCGTACCGCCTCTTCATTCTGTCGCTGGCAACTTGAAGATTTGTTCGAACTAGTTCATGAATATCGTCCAGCCTTCTTCTCAATTGGATCACGTAGTCTTCGCCTGCTATATCTTCTCCAGGCCGACAGCCAAATTCCAGGTCACAAGGAAGCCTCATTTCACGTCCAAACAGGATTTTCGCAGGTGTTTCACCCGTGGACTCATTGACGGCAGATCGATAAGCCAATGCAAATAGGGAGAGATACTGGTCCCAATCTCTCTGATGGCTGGAAACTACTTTGGACAGGTATTTTCCAATAGTCCTGTTCATTCTCTCGACCATTCCATCTGACTGTGGATGTAATGCTGTTGTTCTGGTCTTCTTCATTCCCAGCTTGTCGCAAATCTCCTGGAATAGATGGCTTTCGAAATTTCTTCCCTGGTCACTGTGGACTTCCATGGGCACTCCATATCGGCTGATGAATTCTTTCATCAATACATCCGCGACAGTTGTGGCCTCTTGGTTCGGGATAGCGTAAATTTCCACCCACTTTGTAAAATAATCCATTACAACCAGTATGTACTTGCTACCATTTTCTGTCGTCGGAAATGGTCCAGCGATATCTAAAGCAATCCTTTCGAAAGGGCTTCCAACATTGTACTGTTTCATGGGTGCCTTTCTCTTGCGATGTGGTCCATTACTCGTAGCACAAGTCGTACATTTCTCACACCAGTCCTTCACATCGTCGGAGCTGTTCATCCAATAAAACCTTTCACGAACTCGCTGAAGGGTTTTCTTCACTCCCAGATGACTTCCCGATGGACTGTCGTGTAACTTCTTCAGTACCTCAGCTACTCTTGTTCTCGGGATAACTAGCTGTCTCCTCATCTCAGAACCATTATCGTTTTCAAGGACTCTTTTCAACAGCCCTTCTTCCAGGATAAGGGAGTCCCACTGAGCCCAATACGCCTTGAGTGTCGGTGAAAATCTTGACACTTCTTGCCAGGTAGGTCGCCGATTTTCTTCCTTCCATTGCCGGATCATCTTCAGGTGAGGATCATTCTCCTGATAATCTCTGACCCTGGTGGGTGACCATTCCTCGTTGACTACAGTAGTTCTTGAAACTGCAGGTTCCCTAGATTCCACCTTGTTGCAGTGGGAGCAGTCTGTTGGGCACGGCCGTCTGGACAGGGAGTCGGCATTTCGGTGACTCACACCAGCTCGATGTTCGAAGTTGAAATCGTATTCTTGAAGTCGTTCAATACATCTAGCGATCTGGCCCTCGGGATTCTTGAACTGCATCAACCACTTAAGTGCTGCATGATCAGTCCGGATTAAAAACTTCCTGCCATAGAGATACTGGTAAAAGTGTTCCACGGACTTCACTACTGCCAAAAGTTCTCTTCTTGTGACGCAGTAGTTTCGTTCTGGTTTGGAGAGGACTTTACTGAAATATCCCAGCACTCTTTCTTGCCCTCCTTGGATCTGTGAGAGCACTCCACCAATTCCTACGTTGCTTGCGTCAGTGTCAAGAATAAAGTCTCCCTCTGGTAATGGATATCCTAATATCGGCGCCGAGGTTAAATGCCTCTTCAAAGTTTCAAAAGCCGTTTGACAGTCTTCGTCCCATTGGAAAGCTCTTGCTTCTTCTGTAAGTCGCGTTAGAGGCTTGGCAATGTCCCCAAACTTCCTGATAAATCTTCTGTAATACGTGCAAAGTCCAAGGAAACTCCTAATATGATGTTTGTCGGTTGGTTGCGGCCATTGCTGAATGGAAGCAACTTTCTCTGGATCCACCGCCACTCCTTCATTGCTCACTATATGACCTAGATAGTTGACTCGGTTTTGGAACAGCTGACATTTCTTCGGGTTTAACATGAGCTGTGCAGCTTGGAGTCGTTTGAATACGTCTTCCAAATTTTTCAGATGTTCGTCAAATGTCTTCCCCAGTACTACGATGTCGTCCAAATAGACCAGGCATGTCTTCCAAGACAACCCTCTCAAGACATTTTCCATAAGTCTTTCAAATGTCGCAGGCGCATTACAGAGCCCGAATGGCATGACGTTGAATTGCCATAATCCAGATCCGGTGGTAAAAGCAGTCTTCTCTTTATCTTCTGGGTCCATTTCTACTTGCCAATAACCAGACTTCAGGTCCAAGGTGGAAAACAGTTTGCTGCCGGCCAACGTGTCTAGCGTATCGTCAATTCGGGGCAGAGGATAGCTGTATTTCTTCGTCACGTTGTTAAGCTGGCGATAATCCACGCAGAATCTCGTAGTTCCATCCTTTTTCTTGACGAGCACTACTGGAGACACCCATGGACTAGTAGATGGTTCTATCACTTTTTCTTTTGCCATCTCTCGAATTATTCTTTCAGCTTCCTCTCTCTTCGCTCGTGGGAGTCTTCGAGCTGATTGTCTAATTGGCTTAGCATTACCAGTATCGATTTTGTGTTTGACGGCTGATGTTCTGCCAGTCTTTCCTCCTTTTGGTACGAATAAGTCTCGATACTGCAAGAGAAATTCTCTCATTCTCTTTTTTTCAGCTCGATCCAAAGATTGACCAGCTACTGATAATATTTGTTCGAATCTGGCATTGGAATTGTCAGTGGTCGTTGTCTGACGAACTATAGACGTCACTGGTACGCAGGATCCAATCTTGGTTTCCTTCTTGATGGTAATTGGGTAATCGTTCACGTTTATCAATCGTACAGGGATCTCCTTCGCCGACGTAACCAATCCTTTCCCAATTAGTACTCCTTTTCGTCGTGGTTCCTTGGTTCCATCATAACCGGCGTACCTCCCTCCATGATTCCCTGTAGCCGTGCTACTATCATGGTTTCGCTTCGTGCAGGTATAACGGTATCTTCCTGTACAGCTGCCAACACCGCGCTGCCTTCATATGGATGCAGGAATACCTCCTCGGAACCCACTTTAATGGTTCTGTTTCTAAAGTCTAATTGGAATCCATGTACATTCATTACGTCCATTCCCAGAATCACGTCTTCTTCAATGTCAGCTACGATTACCGTATGCGTGAACTTTTCTGCGCAATTCCCAATTGGATTTGTGTTTCCCCGTGAACGTTGGCACTCTCGCCTGTGGCGGTCCGCAGTCGCAATCTCGTTGGTAGAAGTTTCTTTTTGGGGTTTATTATCTCTGGTCGTATAATGGTTCTAGTTGCCCCAGTGTCAACCAGCAGAGCATATCCCTTGCCATTTACTTCGCCATCCACATATGCACTGTCGTTGCGACATCTGAGAGAAGCTATCAGTATGATAGGGTCTTTGGAACGGTCATGGGTCGGTGCTGCCCCCTCGTAGCCGATCCGTTCTAGTTTTCCTGTGTCTGGGGTTCTTGGTTTGCAGGAGTCTTGGGGCGCTTACACGAACTACGTACATGCCCTAGCTCGCCACAATTCCAGCATCTGATCTTTCTCGGCTTCTTGTCAATCATACTTTCTATTAAACTGACGAACTGGTCAAATCTGTCTTCGTCACCTTCTTCTTGGATGGTCCGAATTTTGTTATATCCTGAAGCCTTCGTTGCTGCTTCATATTCAAGAGCAGCTGTCAATGCGTCAACTAATGTTTTGGGATGGGTTAAACGAAGCGTCCTCTGCATATCGGGGTCACGTAAGCCATCAATAAAGGCCTGGATGCCCAGACATTCCATCATGTTCTCTGGTGCTGACGGATAAGCAAATCGAACGAGTCGGCCAATATCCACTTCATACTCTTGAAGGGCTTCATCGCGTTTCTGCCTTCGGTTCTTCAGTTGGGACTGGTACAAATGTTCTAGATGTTCGTGACCGTACCGCATGTTCAACCTCTTCTTCAGCAGCTCGAAATCATCCGTTTCTTCCAGAGGTATCGTCTGAAGTATATCTAAGGCATCTCCCCGAAGCGCGATAGTTAGGTTCACTGCTTTCTCCTTATCGGACCAATTATTCACTCTAGCGGCTGCTTCGAACTGTTTTACGTAATTGGTCCACGACATCTATCCATCGAACGTTGGGGCCTTGACTCGGGTAAAACTGCCAATATCATCTGTCTTGGGTTGTGTTTCTGGCTTGCAGATCTCGATCTTCTTTTCTTCTGCTGAAGTGTCCTGTATTCTTAAATCAGCAATCTTTGTCTCCAAATCCTTGATTTTCTCGTCCATCTGATTTTCCATCGTTGTCATCTTATTTTCAATGTCTGATTTTAGAGACGTAATTTTATTCTCGACGTCAGCAGCAATGTCATTTTTTAACGATAAGATATCGGCAGAAATATCATTTTTCAGAGTGGAAATCTTCTCGTCCATATTAGTAGAAATATCATTCTTCATAGTGGAAATCTTCTCGTCCATATTAGTAGTAATATAATTCTTCATAGTGGAAATCTTCTCGTCCATATTAGTAGAAATCCTGTCCATGTTAGCAGAAATATCGTTCTTCATGGTTGAAATCTTCTCGTCCATATTAGTAGAAATTGACGAGATTACGGTGGAAGCCTCGTCATTGAATAAAAATAATTCTGGATCAAAGCCGTCATTTTCCAGAGCCACTTTAAGTCTTTCTACTAATTCACTTTTCTTACCGGACGTTTCCAACTCACGATCTTCCAATTCTGCTCTTAATTCCGTCACTTTGAGATCAATCAGTCTCTTGGCCATTTTGATGTAGCTATTTATTAATATTATCCCACTTCTGACACCAATGTAATTAATGTTTTTGTTAATTATTTAAACAATAAACGGGTGGGATAAAATTTGAACACTCGGTATGGCTACTTACTAATTTATTTAAACACTAACTCACTAACACTAATTTATATGTACTTAACTAGTCACTTAAATTTAATTTATATGCACACTAACTTATTAATTTATAACACTTTTATATTCACTTAATTACTATTTAACTCACTATGGCAAATTATAAACTGAACTCATCCGCTGATCGGTTCTGTATTTATATCAAAAACTTTCTTTACTAGAACATTCGGGATGGGACATGCCTTTCGCGATATTTCTTAAAATGCCTTTCGAGAACATGTTTAAAAAGGACGGTCACAATAGATCCCAATAGACCTTCTCAGAATTCGGCGCGCTCGCCTTTTTCTTAACTCCGTTAACATAATGTTACAGCGCCGTACTTAGTATCTGCTTCGGTGTGCGAGTTCGTAACATTATCCACAATATATAAATTTGAAGGCGTCACTTTTATAAGAAATAGAGAAATACGTGAAAAATCATTTGAAGGGTAATATCTTCTCGCTCATATGTAATCGTTATAGCTCCCCCCTATTCCCTATGGTTCAGATGCAACTTTTGACCAAACGTAAGTCTTGAAAGATGGTTTAGGTGGAGATGTTTGACAGCGTCCCGAAGCAATACTTGTATCTTCCCGATCTTCAAAAGTGTTGTCATCATCAAAGAATGGTACACGTTTTACAGGAGTATCATCAATTTCATAGGTTGGATCAGCAATGGAATCATCACTATCCCACTCCATTGCTGAAGAAGTGGAACCCTACAAACAACTACGAGAAGTACGATTGGAGCTTGTTTCTGTATATAGCTTTTCGTCCTCAGCATCACTATCTCCTTCTACATCGGAATTTGCAGCTTGCTCGTCAGTGATTGAAACATTGTCAATATAATCAAAAAGCTCTTCAGGACTTATATCGGCAAAGTCTGATATGTTCAGATTTCTTTTAGCTTTTTCTATATTATTTACAAATATTAAAGAGAAAATTACTCATTACATAGATTTTCTATACGTCAGTATGTATATGTAAGCATCATGCTTTATAGGTAAGTGCTAAAACTAGGTTATAATTGATATATGTCGTTTCACTTGAAATAACATCTTAGCCAAATGATATTAACATTTAATTTCCTTGGTGACGATTAATTAGATGTATATAGAATTGTAGTTAATACTCACCCATATTTATCTAAAAAACACACGCAGCACAAGAAAAAACAAAAACATCTGATTAACCCGGTAACTACTTAAAGGCACAGTGGTTAATATAGAGACCACTTTTTACATCGACCAATGGTGTTTGAGTATTTTTGCTTAGAGGTGGAGTTTGAACTATGCTAAGGCGCATGGCATATATACTGCGTGCATCTATCAACTAATAGTGGGCCCTACGTGATTATAAATAAGAAAAATATAAGTGGCAAATATAGCGACCACTAACCTAAAAAGGGTTAAGTAAATAGTACGCTATATGTGAGTCTAAAATTTTTAGATTTTCTGATAAAATTAATTTTTTCATCCATTTCTGGTATAATTTGATTTGAAAAAAAACAGCCCAGATAAAAAAAATCATCCAAAGGAGTTTGTAACAATTTGAAAATTTCGGTATAATTTGTGCTGGGTCTTCTGAAATTATTGAAAGTTCACATTTTTTAAAATTCAGATCTAAACCGATTTTTTAACTGTAGTCTACTAGCTTTTTAAAATCTTCTAAACGATATTTGGATCTCCCGCAATTAGTCCATCATCAAGGTAGCATAAATTTATTTCGGATTTCATAAGCTTTACTATCGGTTGAATCGCTAGACAGAAAAGGGGAGGCCTAAGGAGATCACCTTGCTGAACTTCTCTTTGTTACAAAATTTCTTGGTTGCCATAACAAAATTTTGAGTTATATCTATAGCACTTGATAATATTACACTTTTATTAACCATGTTAAATGCATTTTTATAATCGATTTTTAAAATGGCTTTATCGTTTTTATGTGAAAAATTAAGAAAACGTCTCATTGAGTGAGCAGGTGCCCCCGCTCCGCATTTTGTACCAAAACCTAGTTGGTGGGGCCGAAACATATTACCTAGTGAGTCGGAAATTCTTTTGCAAACTATTTTGGCCGTTAGGCGGTGGAGGCACAGTCCCACAGCAATGGGGCGAATTCCATCATCTTTTTTGTTGAAGGCACATACATTTGCTCTATAGCAAATATGACAAATTTCATTAGGCAAGGAGCGAGATAGAATATGAGTTATAAAAGTTGAGAAAGATTCTAATAATTTTGAAGAGAAAATACTTAGACCATTACCATTTTAAATGCCTCGGTCTGAGCGAGTGTACACCCCCTGAAGAGGCAGGCTTGAAAGAAAAATTTGTATTTTTTATTTCATCTGTAGAAACTTGGTAAAATTCTGATTCAAATTCATATTCATCTTGAAAATTTTCATCTTATTCTGATTCTGGATGTTTTGATTTTAAAATTTGTAGTTCATCTTCATTTCTTTGTGCAAGTGTGTTATTTGATGTTAAAATTCTTATATCTTTCGGATATTTTTGATCGCACCTTTTGATTGAGAATTTCATGCTTCGGCTTTCTGTTTTGACATTTTACTTCAATCTTGTTGTTTTTTGGTGTATATTGGGAAAAAAGCTCCAACGTAGATAAATGTTTATTTTTTTGCCATAAAATTAGGTTAAAGTGAATTTACAATTTTTCTTAAAGTTACGTGGCATTGGTAAAACAGCATACGGAAAAAGAAAGAGACAAACTCATGAATGATAATCATTTCTTGTAACACATTTGTCTAGCAATGACGAAAGTTCTTCTGCAATTGTATTCCTAAGTTTCTTTGGAATGATTTTGAGTATTGTAATCGAACATTTTAGATTTGAAAAATACTTAGCCAAGCTGGAAATTCATGGTTTGGTTTGATTTCTAATGTATTGTTGTCTTTATTAAAATCGTTTTCTAAATGCAATAATTTGTGTTCAATTTTCTTATGTTTCTTGAGACCTCGTATTCTTTTATAGGATTTTTTACAAATATCACAGTTCATTTTCTCAATAAAAGTTACAGTGTCTGATTGCGATGAGTTTGAAAACAATATATTGGATTCGTTAACTGAAGACCAACATAGGAAATCTTGGACATAGCTAATATGTTTTTTTGAAGTATGGATTTTAAGACCTTTTGAGGACGAGAATTTCTTAGAATGTATTTCACAGCAATTTTCATTTTAATAATTCCCACTTTCATTAAAATATTTGTTAAAGCATGGTAAGCGAAAATAACCTGAGCTTGGATTGCCAGTAAACAGGATTCGAATAGGGGGAGGATAATTATTTTGTTTAGCAATTATTGTTGGAGAATCTTTAGTTTCTTGTGTGCTGTCAAAGGTTGTCAAATAAAAAATTTCAAATCTTAATTTACGGAACTTCTGCAGAATGCTTAGCCCTTTCCGAGGTACATAATCTCGGAAACGGTTAGGCATTCTGCAGAAGTTCCATAAATACCATTTCTCGGCATTAAGTTATAGTACTCATCTTTGTTGAGGGAATTATTAGGAGGGGGGGTATAAAGTCTTTAATGTGGTTCAAGTTTTCATAAATGTATTCTATAGCGCCTTTTCTTAGATCCAAATTATGAGACTCATTATTGAATGAATATTGGCTTACGCATCTGAATAAACAGTTTCCATCGGGAGTATTTTCTATAATTTCATATTTTCGTAATGTTTGCTTACCTCGGTTTTCATTCTCACATTTTGATACATTTTGTTGCGGCAGGCGTTTGACAATATATTGTCTGGGTGCGTCTGTCCTTAAATTTGGAGTGGTTTACAGTAAATTATTTTTGAAAACGTGTAAAAAGTAGAAACAAATAAGTTTTTGAAAAATATTTTTGATGTCTGACAGTTAAAGACAATTAATTAATTAGTTTACCTTAGAATATTAACATTCATGAGCACCTAGTCCATCTATCGTGAAGACTATGAAAGAAAGAATTGAAATTGTTATTGAAAGTTTTTCGCTACATTCCGTTGCCTCCAGAAAAAACTTCAATTTGAATAACTTTTAATGAAAAACAGCGGAAACTGTATTTAATAACCTTCAAAATAGTGAAGCCAACAAGACAAACTTTAGAGAAAAGCTACATCCCCCAAACGACCCTCCGAGGTCATCTAATCAATCAATCAATTTTCCAATTCCGCGTCTATATCCGTTACTTTCAGGTCACTTAGTCCCTTTGCCATTTTTACGTAACTATTTCTTTATATTATCCCAGTTCTGACACCAATGCAATGATTTTCTTATTTATTCAAATAATTTTTAACACAACGGGTGGGATAAAATTTATTCATACGGTATACGACATAATCACTCCAACATTATTGCAAATCAAAGTGGTACGTACCATCTATAAAAATTTTATTTTCATACAGTCATCAAGTTAAATCCAGTCATCAACATTTAGTAGAAACTCATTGATTTATTTTAAGGATTCACGTATCAAATCCACAATTCATAGGAATTCATTCATTAAACTAATAGTATAAAAGCGTACAGCGCACAATGAGGCTAACCTAACATAGCAAACCCCACGAAAACATGTGTTGTGTGGTGCGTCATCTGTCACGTGTGTCAACTGCCATCTATCATCTGTATAGCAAACCTAAGAAAACTTGTGTTCTGTGTCACCTATCTACCTCCTTGTCTTCTGTGGTGTGTGATTGTCTGCTAACCTTCTGCTACCCCTGTGGTGTGTGGCTTCTGTCATGTATTAAGTGACGCACCACCTCCCTTAACTTAACCTATATCTTTAGGAAATAGGATCAAAACAACACTGGTTGGGATAAACAAAACAGTAACCAAACACTATTTTTTTAATCGTTTTTATTTACAATAATACAAACAATTATTACACACAAAATACAACTCTTTCCTTTTTTCTATTAGGCGTATGTTCAATTTTATCTAATATATTTTTATCTTAATTCTATAACTTAGGTCCAATTCTTTTTTCAACCAATAGTTCGAGCAATAGAAAATTTCCGATTTTTCAACCTGTAATATGTAACCAAGCCTCTCTCTGTGCTTAACTTCCTTTATAGCGGCAATTACCATTTCTGTTCCTTCGGCAACTTGTTCTAAGCGTTGGCAATGTCTAAATTTAATACAATCTTTTATCTTCTGCATGGTAATATTTTCAATTTGAGTCACATCTTCTTGGGTAAAAGGGATATTCTTCCATACCTCTGTGTAAAATTTTCTATCTTGGCGAATGTGTTGCCTTGGTAAGACATAATACCATTGGAAGTAAACGTTACAAGCATTTCTTCTGTAGGCAAACATATTATCTCCATACCATTATTATAAAGTATTGTAATATAACCATCTGCAATAAGAGCTGCTCTATTGTTGTAAACACTTAGAAATGTATTTTTGTAGTAACCCTTTAAGAAGTAGACATTTTTTATGCCATCCTTTTCCGCTAACACACCAACATAAGTATATTTGTTTTTATTGCTTATGGTAAACGCCGACACTTCATACACACCTGCTGGGTCTAGGTTTGCCCAATGGCTATAAAAATAGTTTTCTAATCTCTCCCTAAATTGTGTTATTTTCTCTTCTTTCTCTATATTCTCCTTTATTGCAGTTGTCTTTTCGAGAAAATCCAGCTTTCGCCTCTTGGTATCTAGCTCATCCATTTCCTGTTTCCGTTTCCTTGTCGATGTAATGTAAGCTTGCGACAGGGGGTTGATTTCTTTAATATTATAAGGAGAAAGTTTGTTTGTTTTATTGCTTCTCTTCCTTAAAACACGTGCAACCAAATTATCTGTAGATATGAGTCCAGCGTCCTGTATGTCGATATCTTCCGGTATAGTAGAAAATGGGGTGCTGGACCTAGAAAAGTAAGTCTCTCCAGCTTTAATGTAACACTTTTGTATAATTCAAACATTGTCTCTGATCTCCTTTTCTTCTACAATTTCTATATGGTTAACAGGGAGGCAATTAAAGCTGCATGCAAAGAGAATTTAATTTATAATCTTCTTTCTTGCATCGGATTCTTTTGGTAAATTTATTTGTCATCCCGTCAACTTTCTTGTATTGCTATTACCCCAATAAACATATTGCAGCATATTGTTAAACACAAGACAACAGCTGTTCTGTAGACTCTCGTCAACTTTGTCCACATTTTTGCAATCGAAGCAGAGTATAACGGAGAATTTTGGAAGTACAACTTACTATCTTGTAGCAGAATTATGCAATCTTCCAAAGGACTGTAGCCTTCTCTATGGAAATTTCCAATTGGGTAGTTGTATATCGTAGCTTCTAATCTGGCAATACCATGCTTCTTGGTCAATGCAGAAGAGAAAGTTTCCCTTAATCTTGCGTCTGGGCAGTTGACGAAATCTATAATATGATTTCCAATGCTCTTGTTAACTCCAAGACTGGTTATTTGACAAATAAATTTGTTATATATTTTAACCCTTGCATTAGATGTGAGCCAAGTAAGGCAATCTATGCCAACTGTTTTATCATTGTTTACAATAACGTTGCACCTTTCGTTGTACTCTCATTGGATGCAAAAGTTAAAGTTGTTTGTTAAATAGTTAATCATTTCTTCTTTGTTAAAAATTCCTGCAAAATCCTGCGTTATGTCCAAGTCCATTAGGTAGTAATCTTCCTTCCGGAGTTGTTCCAATAAATCCCGTATTTCTTCCAGTAGCCTGTCGAGTTTAACGTCCGCCAATTCTACTTTGTATGTAATGCACACAGGTTCTTTATGTTTCCTTTTAATAATTTCCAAATCTTCTCCGATTACTTATCTTCAAAAGAACCGATCAACGGAGGATGAAATTTTAGCCTTGACGTCTAGAATGTATGAAGCCCTCGATAACACCAAACCAGCATTATGTATTTTTCTTGACCTTGTTAAGGCATTTGACACCGTAGACCATGCACAATTATTGGGGTCCTTGCAAAATACGGGTTGTAGAGGGCGTGTTCACGAGCTTTTTAGAAGTTATATCTCAAACCGTCAACAAATTGTCAAAATCAATAACAATATCAGTAATGTTAAGGAAGTGGAATGTGGAGTACCACAAGGTACCGTTTTAGGTCCACTATTATTTATAATCTACATAAATAGCTTGCTTAATATCAATACCAGCGGAAAAATCTTCAGTTTTGCTGACGATACTGCAGTGTTTTATACCGCTAACACATGGAATGATCCGAAACGGAATGCTGAGAATGATTTAACTAAATTCATAGACTGCTTCAATCACAAGTTTTTGACGATCAATTTCAAGAAAACCATGGCACTTCCATTTTCAAGCTACGTGAATGGATTACCTGACTTCGATACACTAGATATTCCATATGCTATCCAAATTATTGAAATTGAACTGACAGATAAAATGAAATATTTAGGTGTCACAATAGATCGCCACTTGAGATGGAATATTCACATTGAACAAGTCAGTAATACGCTTCGGACAATGATATATAAATTCAAATATCTTGCTAAAGTAATGAAAGAACCGCAATTGAAAATGGTCTATTTTGCCCTTGTTGACTCTAGGATAAGTTATGGTATATTAGGGTGGGGAGGACTCGCTTCATCAAATCTGGAGAGGAACAATGTACTGCAAAATTTTTTTCTGAAAATTATTTGGAAAAAGGACCGTAACTTTTCAAGTGATGCTCTCTATGATGAAAACAGAATACTTGACCCACGTCAGATTTAATTTTAATAAAATAGCATTGTGTTGTCAAAAAAAACAAGAATAAGTTCTTGCTTGTTTCCCATTTTCATGAGACCAGAAATAAAACCAATAAAAGATTTGTCCTATCAACTTCAAATACAACTGTTGGTCAAAAATGTTACACCTTTCTTGCCCCTAGAGTCTTCAACTACCTTCCCCAGCAATTGAAAAGTATAGTTAATTATAATTTATTAAAAACGAAGCTTAAGCAGTTTATTTGGATAAAAGATAGAAGAAAAATACACCATATAGTAGAAAATAAACTGAATGTATAGAGTAGCACTTAAGATTTCACATTAGACTTTCTGCTTATGTTTAGTAGACCCGTCTTTATTGGTATTGAAATTGAAAATTGGAACTTGATGTTCATATTACTCGTAACAATTTTTTTAGCGGACAGCCTATAGGCTTTGTTAATTTGTCACTAATAGGCATACACTTACTGTTAGTTAAGAAAACATAATGTACTACACCGAAATTGTTGCCAACTCTTTAATGATGTTCCGCATACTTTGCAAAGGTCCAATGCAGACAGCCCTTTGGATTTGCGGTATTGCGGATTTATGCTGAACATTCTTGATATGTTTAAAAATAATATTATGATAATTAGTCTAAACACGTTTTTATTGTATACACTATCCGCAGACAGCCAATTAGGCTTTGCGGTTTCTTTTTGTTTATTTGTCCGATTATTTATGTAATTATATATTTTTTGTATTGTACAAATAAACATTATTATTATTATCTACTTACTTTATTTATACACTATTCACTTATACTTAATTTATGTGAACAATTAATTTCTAATTTATATTAAATACTTTTTCTAAAACGGCACAAATTTGAAGGATACAAGTAAATAGTTGTGTAGAAAAAGTCTAGGCATCGAGGGACTCTACCGGAAAGTGCCCAGGCATCGAGAAACTCCTGCTGAAACGTATAGGCATCGAGGATTCCCATACTGGATTATTCTCCATATAAATGTATGTAAACTCGATAGTCGAAATTGTGTAAAGTGACGTCATCGGTTATCTACCGATTTAAAGTGAACTCCATGAGCGTATCATAGTTTAAGGGTGCGAATACTGAAATATCTGGAATTTCAATTTTTAACATTTGAAATAATAACTTATCACAAGTTGTTCATAAATAAGTTAAAACAAAATAAAAAAATGTTTAAAAGTCAATTCCAACTTACTACTACTAAAACTAAAAAAAAGTTGTTTGTCAAGACCAAAATAAATTACCAATAAGTATAGGTATGTTGCGAGGTCACTTGTAAAATGTCTGACTAACTGGAAGCGGTATCACTCCCTGACGACTCCTCAGAATCATCGCTTTCTCCTCCTATATCGATAATGAGTGGTTCCGTCATTACTCCTACACGTATGTCTAAATCCCAAAACTTTATTTCTTCTTTTAATACGTGTTGAATACATTTACGCCAACTCTCAGCAGTAACGGTATGCAGCGCCTCGTCAAACAGTTTCTCAACGTCAGCCATTTTGAATGTACTGTTTTTTCTCGCAACATAATTTTTCACTTGGGCCCAAACCAGCTCGATGGGGTTTAACTCACAGTGGTAGGGAGGAAGTCTAACAACTGAGACGTTGAAATCTTTCGCCATTTCATCGACAACGTACTTAATATAACTGCTTTTATGTTTCCGTACGAGAGATAATAATTCAACTTTTAGCATTGCCTCGTTGTGCGGAATGCTTTTACTCTCTAACCAATCAATTATAACCCTCTTGCGGCTAGCTGAAGTAGGTATTTGCTCCAGTCAACGAGAGTGGTATGAAGCATTATCCATAACTATCACTGAACCAGGAGTTACCTTTGTTAAAATTGATCTAAACCATGTTTCAAACCGGTTACCATCCATCTCTTCATGGTAATCGACAGTTTTTTTGGACTGAAAACTTAGTAATCCACCTTCTACAAATCCTTCCTCGCTGCCAATGTGAGTGATAATCAGTCGACGTCCTTTCCCAGAGGGAGCTTTTAAACCGGAAGAGAAACCCTCCATAAAGGCTTGTCGATTGCTTCGTATATTCATGTCTTGCCACACTTTTGACACAGTGTGGCCTTCATTTAACCATGTTTCGTCAAGATAATATATGTGCCGTCCTTCGTTACGAAACTGTCGTATCTGTTTTAAATAATTTCTCCTCCATTCCACAATGTCATTTCGTTCAATTAAGGCACTGTTTCTACTTCTTGTTTGGTAACGAAAATTCATTAATTTTAAAGTTCGTCTCAAAACTTTATCACTGATGTTTGGTAAAGTATCATCAGCTTCTATTACCTTGCTCAATTTAGCTACCGAGGGGATTTCATTCCTAAAATAAAAAGAATGTATTTCCCTACGTATGGCATTCCATGTTTGGTCGTCCAAAACAATTTTCTTTCTTCCCCTACTTTCCGGTTTACAGTTTTCACCTCGTTCTCTTGTCAAAGATCCGTCCCGCGATTTCTTTAGAATATTGTATATAGTACTCTCAGAAACTTTAGTTAAATAACTGCACTTAATCACAGCGTCACTAACACCCAACTGTTTGTCCATGGCACGCAGTCCTTCGTACACATTTAATATGAGGACTTTTTCTTCCCGAATTAAATTGTTACGACGCCGTTTTTTATCGCCAACACCGCTACACTCCGCCATTATTGTCACTAAATATACCGATATAAATATTACAATAAATACCAATAATAACCGATTTATCACACAAAACCACAACACAAATACTGATGTTACGTTCATGAAGAGAATAAACACCTCACATAACTGTTTACTATCACTGTCTCATTCGCGTAGCTCGATCTATCTATCTCGTTCTCAAAGCCGGAACATTGAAGCGACTCTCCAACATTGTCAAATCGGCGAGTTTTTCACAACAAACTTTGCGTTCAAGAAATATACATAAACACTTTATTTCACGTTTCAAGTAAACTAATTATTATTAGTCTGCTTGAAATTTGGAATAAATATATTAAATTGGTATTGACTTAATTACATTGCATCTTTTGTACCTGAAATATTGACACAATGGATTTGAAGTGTATTTATAAAATACGGCATTTCTCTCTAGAATACATATGGCAACTGCGCTTTAACCAAAGTGTTGATTAGATAGCTCTGACTCACTTTACACAATTTCGACTATCGAGTATAGTGTGAGCAAAGTGCCGTGAGAAATGATATTTCTCACAGTATGAAATTAACAAGCTATGAGAAATATGCTACTTTTCATAGCAGTTGTAGAAAAAAGTAACATTGAATATAGATTTAAAATACTTTTTAAATGAGATATCATTTTGCAATGTGTTTTTAAAATATAAACGATGTTTATATTCTAGAGATGAGCTACGTACTTGTCAAGTATTTAATATCACAATTGATAAACTCAAATAAATCTCATTTATTTCTAGTGCTCTGAGTATAATCTTTTTATAAATAACTCTTTCAGTCAACATTGAATACAAACTCTTCATAAATAAGTAGTAGAATCCCGCATTTCTCAAATTAACGAGGCTGTTACCTAATTTACACACAATAAAGCTATTTCTACTTCAGCACATAAGTATCTGTATCATCAACGGCAATTTGTACAATTGCAATTTTAAATTTCATTATGTGTTCGTCACTTGAGTCCATCCTTGTGCCAATAGTGAATGTAGAGAGAAATTTCAAATTATTATACTTTTTGACCTTTTTTGTTGCATCTCGCAAGTGTACAAATAATGACTCTATTACAGATGTTGTCTTAAAGAGCAATTTCCATTTAAGAAATGAATTACTGGCATTTGCAACTGTCAGATTGTAAGATAATTTTGTGAGGAATTTATATCGTTTGAAATGTTTATTATATCAATGATTATGAGTAAGATGCGTGGACACTTAGTTTTTTTATTAAATCAATTATATAACACTTATACAGAGAGATACTAATACAGAGAAATTAATTACAATTGAATCATTATTTTGTGAAAATAAAGTTGAAGCCGAAGTATTCCAAATAACTCTATTTTTATTGGTTATTTATTTTGCTTATTCAAAGTACGTCACAGCGTGTGTAAATACAACTTTTAAAAGCGCACATTTCAAAGTTTCCAAGGCAACATCAACAACCCGAGAAATGTGAAGTCTCTTCTTAATGATTGATCTGACAGGAACTTCTACGTCAAATAAAATTACTAACAAATCTTTTAAAAGCTTTATTCAAATATTCAACAATCTTACTTTTTCAAATAAATGTAAAATTGGTTTTGGTAAATGACACTAAACGTTTCTAAATAATTCCAAAATATATTGAAAAAATTGTGAAAATTCTAAAAAATTGACAATTGTTTCGATATTACTATCATCGTTAGAATGACAGAAGTTACATTTCATATGATGCCCACTTGATATTTACAGTTTAAAGCAGTTTAAAACTGATTACAATTTATCCAAACTCATTAAAAATAATAACTTAAAAATCTTCAAAATTAAACAAATCAAGAGTTTATAGCCGCAAGAGTTTATAAATGAAAATGTGATAAATTTTTTTTATTCGGTTTAACGTGCTCGACAACTATGGCCATTTACACCTTTACGATGAATTATACAATTTCTATGTATTATAAAATTACAATGGATTTACAATTATAATGGATTATAAGATTTATAAATTGCAATGGATTATACGATTAAAGATAAAAGAAAGAGTAAACTATAACAATTGATTATTAGAAATATATCAAAATTGTTTTTTGGCTCATATTTTGTTATAAAATTGAATGTCCTTTAATAGTTTAATAACAGCGATGATTTTATGCGGATCATTTAATATGATTTGAAGATCTTCTTCGATATTTAGTTGCTGTCTTCTCATTGTATTCTGATGGCAATCCGTCAGGATGTGGTTAACGGTCAGGAGGGATTGGCAGAATTGACACATTGGTTTAGCACTTGTTGCCATTAGATAACCATGCGTTAGTTTTGTATGGCCTAATATTAGTCTTCTTAGAATGACCATCTCTTTTCTAGAAAGTTCGGGGAAGGTCGGTCGATCAAGATTCGGTCGGATTTTGTATGGTTTTGGTGCCAATGTAATTGTCACCCGCTGTTTGTTATTCTGTTTATTTCCGATTTCAAATCCTTGTAGATCTGGATGTTGCAAGAACCAGTAGTGGATGTGATAGATTTTTTTGCATAACGATGAGCGAGCTCATTGCCTGTTATGCCGATGTGTGAAGGTATCCAGATGATAGTGACTGTTACCCCCTGGGAGGAAAGATTTTGATATGTATCATGTATCTTCTGTACGAGGGGATGGTCAGTGAATATGTTGCGTATGGAGTGGATTACTGCTAAAGAGTCTGTACAAATGGCAATATTCTTATTTGTTGGAGTGAGGCTATTGAATGCTAAAAGTATGCTGAATAGTTCGCCGGTGTGGACACTGCAATGAGAGGGGATACGAGATGAGTTTACAGGGTTATAGGTAATTGTGACAGAACTGCCTACACCAGTTTCGTTTTTTGAAGCGTCCGTATATAGTAACGGATAATAATTGTTAGTCTGAATTATTTCCATAAAATTTTGGATTATTTGGTCCTTTGAGGTGTCATATTTGTCATAATTACTCAGGAAGGTATTTAAGCGAGGAATATGTTTATGCCAGGGGGGGAGATGGAGTTGGAAACGGAAAGGTATGTGATAGATTGATGTTGCTTATTATTGGCGAGAGATGTGGGGTATATTTTCATTTTGATTCATTGGGTTGATTGTTTGGGATTATTAGTAAGGAAAGCATGCGTAGGATTTGAGGGGTTCGATGCTGTTGATGATGCATATGTAAAGAGAAGCTGTTGACGTCTCAGCCAGAGTGGTGGTTCATAAGCTTCGATATAGAGACTTTCTGTTGGGCTGGAGCGAAAGGCTCCTAGACACAAACGTATGGCGGTGTTATGCACAGAGTTTCGTAGGTTTAAATATGTTTTGCTAGCAGACATGTAAATGAAACTAGAATAGTCAATTTTGGAGCGTATCAGGGGTATTTTCATCAGCACCCCATTTATGATGTGCAAGAGTTTTAATGATATTTAGTCTTTGAAGGCATTTACCCATAATATACATGATGTGCTGTTTCCAAGTGAGACGTGAGTCAAAAATTAATCCCAGTATTTTACATTGTTCAACAACAGGAAAAGGGGAGTTATTAATTAGGATGCAAGGAGTTTGAGATTGAGGTAATCTGCTGAATTTGATAATATTAGATTTTTGAGGACATAGAGTTAAACCTAGGAGCTTCGTTCTGCTGTATAGTAGGTTTACTGCAGTTTTCAGCAATGAGCATATAGTGGGTGTAAATTTTCCATGGCAAAATAATACTAGATCGTCAGCATATAGGGTGTGTTTGACAGGGCTTGGGAAGTCTGAGTTAATGTTATTCGGTGAAAGAATAAATAAAGTAGGACTTAGGACGGAGCCTTGAGGCACACCGTCTCTTTGAATGAGGATAGAGGTGAGGATACCAATAACAGATACCTGGAACTTTCTGGTGGATAAGAAGTTTTGAATGAAGGATAGAATGTTGCCTTCAACGCTGTATTGTTTTAATATATTGATTATCGCTGTTCTGGATATGGTGTCAAAAGCTGTGTTTATCATTCATTGCATCAACTATACGTGTTAGAAGAAGCACCAGGTTATCGTTGGTAGAGCGGTGAGGACTGAAGCCCGGTTGGGCTTCAGAGATAATTTTATTAAGTTTGCACATGGTGCAAGTCAATGAGATGTGTCTATAAGATTGAGGTAATGATGAAGGATGGTCGAGTTTAATGATGGGCAGGATAATGGAGTTGAGCCATTGCTTAGAAAAAGTATGTGTTGTCCAGATCACGTTATAAATTTCAAGAAGTTTATAGAGGCATGGTGTTGTAAGTTTTTTGAGAAAAATGTAGGGGAGGTCGTCGGGATCCGGAGCGGTGTTTTTGCAGAAGTTGAGAGTTCGAAATAGGTGAAAGAAGTATTCAAATAATTGACATACAGTTGTTGGTAGGGGGAGTGGTTGGAGATTATTTGCATATAAAGTTGATAGAGAATTATTCTTGCTCGTAAATTTTTCTTCAAAGCTTTGAGCTAAACAGTTAGCAATTTGTAAGTTGTCAGTGATTACTGAGCCATTGCTTACTAGACTAGGAATATTTGGATTCGTTTTATTTCCTAGTATTTGTCGGATTTTTTTCCATATTTGACTTGGATTTGTGTCTTTAGTCAAAGATGATACGTAGTTTTGCCATGAAGATTTTTAGCTTCGTTTTATTATGAATTTGGATTTAGCTTTGGCTTTTTTCAGAAAGATAATGTTTCTGCGGATTTTTTTTAGGGCGATTTTGTATTGCTCAACAGCTTTTTCACATGAGGTATTCCACCAAGGTACAGTTTTTTGGTTTTGCAAGATAACTGTCTTTCCAATGTGGGTTTCTACAGCAGAAATTATGGCATGAGTGAATGCATTGATAGAGTCATCGATGTTGTCATATATAGTGATTGGGGGTATATGGGCTTTGATTTGGGAGGTGTATTCTTCCCAGTTAGCTTTTTTAAAACTCCAAAATTTTCTTGTAGCGACTTGGTTACAACTGTTCGTATTATTGGTAATAATGATGGGAAAATGGTTGCTATCGTGCAAGTCATTATCAGTAGACCATGTAAGTGAAAGAGCTGATCTGGAACCGCATATACTTAGATCAATGGCAGAGAAGGTCCCAGAGGATATATTAAGATGTGTATCTGAACCAGTATTTAGTAGGCATGAGCCGGATATATTAAGTAGATTCTCTACTGTTTTGCCTTTTCAAAATGTTTGATTGGAGCCCCACATGGTATTAAGGGCATTAAAATCGCCTACAAGGATATGTGGGGAGGGTAGCTGATAAATAAGGTCTACCAGTTCTTCTTCTTTTAGAGGGTGGTTTGGAGGGATGTATATGCTACAGATTGTTGTTTTATATGGGCACCAAGTAGTTACGGCAATGGCCTCAAGATTCGTATTAATAGGAAGATGAGTTGAAAATAGGTTACTGGATACTAGTATTGACGATGGATGAAATGGTACCCTTCAAAAGTTTTTAGATGAAGTTGATTAGTAAGCTTAGAATTGGTTTCCTGTATGCATAAGATGTCAGGGTTAGTTTGTGAGATTAGGTGTTGAATTCTCTCCAGGCGGGGAAAGAATCTGTCACAGTTACATTGAACTAAAGTAAAAATGTTTTAGAGAAAATGAGAGGAATCGAATGAACTGGTGAGGTCATTCACTGAGGTATCCGACGAGAGACTTTTGCAATCTGATGAACCTTCAGGGTAATATTGAAATTTTAACTTTTTCTGTAATCTAGTAATACGATTCTTCAAGAATCTTTTATTAATTTCTGAATGTATGAGTGATCATTTAATAAAGCTGAGTGAAATTATAAGCTTCTTTCAAGGGGTCATTATGACCCAAAGAATTTTGTAGGAAAGCAATAAGTTATATTTCATCTAGCGAGAAAGAATCAGATGAATTTTCGTAGAGATTATGAATGGTTGTTAGGGCATTAGGGCTCAATTTGTTGTCTTGAGAGACGGAAGTCTTGGTTTTTTCTTGGCACGTTTGGGAATATCTTGGGGTGCTGTAAATTTTGGTGTATGTATTTCACTAGTCTC
The DNA here is from genome assembly GCA_963921935.1 of Galeruca laticollis. Lineage (NCBI taxonomy): Eukaryota > Metazoa > Arthropoda > Insecta > Coleoptera > Chrysomelidae > Galeruca > Galeruca laticollis. The sequence continues at coordinate 83,998,934 of OY998175.1, read as the reverse complement.
TTGTGCAGGTACCGGCGTTGAAACTGGTGAAAGGTCAAGTGGAGAATCAAGGTGACTGTCATTAGAGCGAATTATTTATTGACCAGATTGATGAACTGAGTTATACAAAGGGATATCAGATGATATCTGAGAATCAATTGTGGGTTTATCTTTAATGGGCTGGTGTGTAGGTTGTGAAGATGGAGTAGAGAAAGGTGAAGAGTTGGATAGCTGTTGTTGGATGTCAGTAGATATAAATATTCGATATTTCGTATTTTCATATGAGAGTGGAAGAGATGTTTGAATATTAAAATTGTCACTGTCAGGTATTACGTAGGAGTCTCCTCTAAAACTCATGACATGTGCATATTCATCACCTGTGGCACCACATTTTACGAACGAAACTGGTGAGGCTAGTTCCAAGCCAAGTTCTTTGAGAGCTGATTCAATTACCGAATGATAGATGGACGGACTTACATTAGAGATTAGGATTCGTTTAGCAGGAGTAATTAGTCTTCTAATTGGGACAGAAGTAGGGTTTATCAGCACGATAGGATTTGATTTAAAGAGATCATCTACGATGGCGATAAAAGAAACATTTATGCAGATGCGATTATTTGAAATCCTAGAGGCAAAAGTTATATTTTTGGGTGAGACAATGTTAACAGTAGCTTTGATGTATTCGAAAAGAGCCGTGTTTGGAATTGAATGCATGATTATCGCTTGTTTTCTTTTGGGAAAGGATGAAGGAGGGGGTTTAGTGAGTGTTACCACTACGTACGATTTTGGATTTGAGGGGTTTGTGACATTAGGTGCATTAGGATGAATGAATTGAGAAGAAGAGTTGACAAAATTATTATGAGTTGATGTAGTTGGTTGGTGAGATGCGGTAGATAATGACATTTTGTGCGTGATTCTGGATACCAAAATCACTACACTAAAAGTGGTATTCCCGGTTTATCGGGGGAAGTAGGTGAGTAACAATCACTTACCAACGAACGAAGATGTTACGCCACTGCTTATTTCTTGAATAGAAACACTGGTAAAGGTTTTATTGACTGCCTCACAAGTTATTATCACATGCTAAATGCATTGCTAATTACAATCCAAAAAAGCACATAGCAAAAATTAATAATAAATACTTAATTACTGAATTTATTTAAATGACCTACTTGATCGATCTTTACTCGTCGGCCGCTGTAGTAGGAATGGATAAAACTTATATCGGTAGAACTTTTAAAACAAGAATTTCGGAACACAAACGTAGCTATGACAACAAAAAAATAGATTCTAACTACTCAAATCATTTATTAGATAGCCAACACATTTTCGACCCAAATTTTGAAATTTTAGATGCAGTCGGTAAATCCTTTAGTTTAAATTTATTAGAGGCTCTTGAGATAAACAAAAATAAATATTCAAGTAACTTTCTTAACGACCAAATAGATATCAATCACACTCCTTTATTAAACCTTTCTACCTAGAAGATAGCTTAGGTATGTTTGTAGTGAATGAATTTCCAGGTAATTTCTTTCAATACCTTTGTTAACATTAGTAAATAGAATTCTGTATGTATGCACTGTATATATTAAAACATTAAAGTATACCTTCAATCAATTAGTGGTCTGGCTAAAATATTTGAAAAAATAATACAAAAAAGGTTAAATAACTTTTTGGAACAACACAAGTTGCTGTCTTCAGCACAGTACGGGTTTAGGCAAAATAAATGCATACAAGATGCCATTAGATATCTAACAGAAAATATCTATAATGCACTAGATAAATCCAGGCCTTCAGTTCGAGTCTTTTTAGATTTATCGAAGGCGTTCGACACGGTCGACCATGGGAGCACTTTAGAAGACTTGGGTATTAGGGGTATTCCACATGACCTATTCAGAACTTATTTAACCAATCGAATACAAAAAGTGAAAATAAAAGATACTTATAGTAGTGGAAAAGTCATTTCATGTGGCGTACCTCAGGGGACAGTCTTAGGACCTATTCTCTTCAATGTATATCTGAATAATCTGTTTATGCTGGAAACATATAGCAAAATAGTTAGTTTTGCAGACGACACAGTATTGTTTTGCGATGACGGCAACTGGTTTGACCTAAAACATAATTTAGAGAAAGATCTGCAACAAGTTAAGATGTGGTTTGACAATAGACTTCTATCATTAAATATTAATAAAACTGTATACTTACCATTCAGTTCCTACCTTGATGCTCTGCCAAATTATGACTTAACTATTGAAAATCTTACAATTCCACCAGTTAACAAAGTAAAGTATCTTGGTATCATGATAGATCATAATTTGAGATGGGATCAGCATATTCAATATCTATTAAAGAAGCTACGTTGCATTCTATTTAAATTCAAGGAAATAAGTAAAATACTTAACTTAAAACAAAGAAAAATAGTTTATATAGGTCTAGTGGAACCACACATTAATTATGGAATGATAGGATGGGGCGGAGTTTCTAAGACGTACCTACTACCATTAGAAATTCAAAAAGTTTTCTTAGGACAATTCTTCACCGAGGTTATGATTGACCAAGTAACATATTATATAGGGTAAGCGAAATATTTGGTCCTAGACAAATATTTTTCATAAATGTATGTATTATTCAACATACACATAAGACGGAACTGAGAACTCCAGGCCACCAATACGAAACGCGAAATAAAACAACATTTATTACACCACAAACCTAACCTAACCTAACTATTTAGGCCCTAAATTATATAATTCACTTCCGAGTGAAGTTAGGGAAGTCACCATACTATCATTATACAAAAGAAAATTAAGAGATTTTGTCAGCAGTAAGCCGATAGATTTTATAAATAACTTGATTGATTAAAATGAAGCAAAGGCTATATATAGAAAAGAGTTATAGTGAAAATAGTATCCATCCTATATCTTCAGTGTTTTTATTTTTATATCTTTAACAAATTTATATTTCTTATAAATTCCATATTGTTTATAGTTTACAGTTCTGGTTAGATTTAAGATATTGATAAGTTATATTACATTGAATTATATACAGTTAAATTGTTTAATGTGTTTTTGCCACATACAAGTAAACTTAGTTTTACTTCGTGGTTTACAGTTCATTTGTACTTTTTTATTTATAAAGTTTTCTATCTGTAGATGAATCGTACCAATAAACATTATTATTATTATTATTATTATTATTATTATTATTATTATTATTCGTTTTGAGAAAGCTACTGTGTTAGTTAAACGCGTCAACTAGTTTAAATTGAACATTAGTTCAAATAAATGAAGTTTTAAACAAATTATTTTGTTTTATTTCATCGTAAAGAAATGTTTAATAAAATAAATATATTTTTTGAAGAAAATAATCTCAGTTGGAACTTTTGCATTGATATTTATACAGATGGGGACAAGGCGATGTACTAATAAAAAAAAAGCGCCTAATTGTAGTTCCAGCAATTGTATCCTGCATAGACAAGCACTTGCGATGAAGCAAAAAATGCTGTCAAATTTAAAATTAGTTATGGATGAAGCGGTAAAAATAATTAATTTTATCAAATCACGAGCACTACAATCCCGTCTGTTCTCATTATTGTCTGAAGATTATGGCAGCAAACATAAAACACAGCTGCTCCATGCAGAAGTGTGACGGCTGTATCTGGTTAAAACTTTAACAAGGTGATTTGAACTTAGAGCCGAGTTACAAATGTTTCTTTCAGATACTTATTTTAATTTGAAATATCGTTTGTATGATAAAACTTGTTTGTTCCGAATGTCTTTTATCGCGGATATATTTCAAAAACTGAACGAATTAAATTTATCATTTCAAGGTAGACAGACAACAGTGTTCCAGTCCTGTAACAAAATAACTGCCTTCAAAAGAGAATTAGATTATTGGATTATTTGCGTTGGTATGAGAAAAATAGAAAGCTTTACGTTACTCAGTGAGTTTGTTACCGATAATGCATCAGAAATGTTTCAAGATGATGTATTTGAAGAATTGGTCCAATATCTCACTTCGATGTGAGCATCTCTTGCGAAATGTTTTCCTGAAAAACAGAAAACAAAAAGGAAACTGAATTCATGGATTCATAACCCTTTTTTACCCAACTTGCAAAAGCCTGAAAGTATGTCAGACGAGGTATATGAATTTCTTTTAGAAATGTCGTCAGATACAAGTATTGAGTCACTGTTCAAAACGATCTCTCTCTCTCAGCCACGAAAACAAAACACCGCAATAGAATGGACGCCGAACCTGATATGAGACTGCAACTGTCTTCCATCAAACCTGACATCAACCAGTTGATGAAAAATAAAAAACAGTTTCATACCTCCCATTAGTTAGATTTTTTACTTTTTTAATGTCTTCTATTATTATACTTGTAATACAGGGTGCCGCATTAGAAACAGTCCACCTCAAATATTGTTGGCGGGGAGGTTTTTGCGAAAAACAACGAGACATGTCGATTTTGTATTCGTGGGGGACAACTTTTGATAGTTAACTTATGGTTGTACGGTCATCCCCCTAAAAGGGGTGACTACCCCTTCGAGAATCTTTAATGGCATGGGGAGTCGAGTGGCACATAATTTGAAAGGTATTTCGATTCTTTTTAAAGACATGCTAACATTTTTGTGTGTTAAAATCCTAGTTTTATTTTAGTGAAATTCCTTCATTCTTTAGTTCAAAGTAAATGAATCTAATTATCATGGTTTACACCACTGCAGAGAAAACTGAAATTGTTACACACTATTTTAGATACAACGAGTCTGCACGGGCAGCTGCTAGAGTTTTTAATGAGCGTCATCCCGGTAAGAATGTAAGACATCCCTACGTTATAAATTTAATATCTAGGTTCATGGAGACCGGAAACGTTTCTAATAGAAAATATGAAAGACAATATCCTGTTACTAACGAGGCTACACAGGTTGCACTTTTGGGACATGTTGCAAGATCTTCGCCATCGGTTAACTGTGGCATGTGGTGAAATAACTCCTGTTATGCTACAAAATGTTCGGAACAGTGTTGAACAAAGGTTATATTATTGTTTGGAAGTAAACGGATCACGATTTGAACACTTACTTTGATTAAAACTTTTCTGACAACTTTTTTTTATTTCTTTCACGCACACTTCCAGCTGGTTTTTGTCATTAATTTTGACACTTAACACAAAAATGTTAGCATGTCTTTAAAGAGAATCGAAATACCTTTCAAATTATGTGCCACTCGACCCCCCATGCCATTAAAGTATCTCAAAGGGGTCGTCACCCCTTTTAGGGGGATGACCATACAACCATAAGTTAACTATCAAAAGTTGTCCCCTTCGAAAACAAAATCGACTTGTTTCGGGGTTTGCCGCAAAAATCTCCCCCGCCAACAATATTTGAGGTGGACTGTTTCTAATGCTCCACCCTGTATAGTAATTTACTAAGTAAAGTAAGTAATAACTAGTAGCTGTTACATTCTACTTTTATTATGCTTATTAATAAAGAATACATTTTTAAAAACAATTGTTTTATTGTAGGGTTCCGTCAAGAATTTCGTTTTCCAAAATGTTTCCGTCACCAGAAAAGTTTGGGAACCGTAGATCTACACCAAGACAACGTCTTTTCATCCACAATTTATCTCTCAATTTATTCAATAAAACAAAAACCTTTTAGCAGCACCTGGAGCATCCAACGCTGATATTTGAGAAGCCCTCTATTTAAATTTATTCCATTACCTAAGGTTATTTTTCTAACGAATGTTCCAAGGTTCCTTATAATCTGAAACTAGCTATAAATTATCAATAATACATTACCAATTTGAATTTATGAGTCTTTTTTACTAGATTAATCAATCTTCGACATCGCAAATTTATAGCCGTAATAAAAATTTCTCAACTAAGGAACATATTCCATATTTGTGCAAAAAATTACTCGTAACCTTGCTCTAATTATGAGTATGTAAAAGATGCGAGTTAGAAGCAGGATTTTCGCAAATGCATTATTACACAATATCTCTTAAGGCACGAAGAAGACGCAGCAGCGATACAGAAGCGTTCAACCCACGACAGTTTTATTACACTCTAGAATAGAAGGTTCTGACGATATTACGGGCCAATTCTTTCTTTAATGTATATGCCTTATATAGCTACATTTGCTTCACTAGATCCGTGTTTAATATTCAATATAATGATTACTATCTATCAAACCAAATTGTAAAATAGATTGGGTAATATCAAATGAATCATTTTGTATGAAAATGCGGATATAACAAAATATTTCTATATGCGATGTATGACCAGTTCCATTGGTTTATCAGGATATCTTTTTGCAAAAACAAGGTCCGTTCAACAATTCTATTACACTCGCGTAAATAAAAAAAAGATTTAAAATATCAACGTTAGTTACTCCTATATTTGCTATGATATACTAACTGGTAAATATAACTGCTAAAACAAAGATTACTGCAAACATAAACAATTATCTTTCATACTATGAAATTGTTGACAGCCTACGCTTTACTTAAAATAATTAACGTTGGTTATTCTTTAAAAATATAATGAAATATTTCAGAAGTAGTTGGATTTGGATATAGGTAATACCGATACCAAAAGAGTTAGCTTGAAACATACATCTAAAAATGTAATAAAATTCAGTGTTTTCTATTTAAAATGAGCAACTTATAAATTATTTAAATTGTGCATGTTGGCGTCTAAGTTTAGACCACCTTGTACAAATTATCGAAGAGTCATATATGGAGTTAACGGGCAAGTTCTTATTTTTTATTGATTACAATTTCAAGTCACCAGCTTCGTTATTATTGTTACGAAATAGCACACAGGTGTAGTCCCTGAATCCGAGTCTGACTAAGCCATGTATGAAATTGAAATTTTGGCTAATGCGCCGGGATTTCTTTGAACTGTTTACCACCGTTCTTTGTGACTATACTTATCTAGACATTTCCACTCTTATCTACACGATTCCAGGAAGGCGATGGTTTTTGTGTAAGCCGCAATCTGGAATTATCTAGAAAAAGGCACTTATATATAAAGAATAACGACCAGCGGGAAGAGGCAGTTTATAAAGTGATCTCGTGAGATAAAGAAGTGAACAAGTAAATAGTCTAAGAAAATAAACAGTAGTGAAGTGTTTATATAAATTGGTTTAAGTGTATATACTGTATTTTTAATATAAATTAGTGAACAGTTTAGAGAATAAATGAATTAAGTGAATATACCTACCGTGGGTTTGAATTTATCCCACCCTTCGTTATAAAAACTTTTTAAATAAATAAGAAAAACAGTACATTGGTGTCAGGTAATATAAATAAATAGTCACGTAAACATGGCCAAGAGACTAAGTGACCTGAAAGTGACGGAACTAAGAGCAGAATTGGAAAATCGGGAGTTTGAAACGTCCGGTATGAAAAGTGAATGAGTAGAAAGACTTAAAATGGCAGCGGAAAATGACGGCTTTGATCCAGAAACAGCTTTATTTAATAACGAGGCTTCCACCTTAATCTCTTCAATTTCTGCTATGGAAGAGAAGATTTCAAAGAATGTGAAAAACAATATTTCTGCTATAGAGAATGATGTTTCTGCTATGAAGAACGACCTTTCTGCTAATATGGACGAGGAGATTTCTGCTATGAAGAACGATATATCTGCCGATATCTCATTAATGAAAAACGACATTGCCGCTGACGTTGAAAATGAAATTTCGTCTCTAAAATCTGAAATCGAGAATAAGATGTCAACGATGGACGAGAAAATCGAGAATAAGATTTCAACGATGGACGAGAAGATTGAGAATAAGATAACAACGATGGACGAGAAAATCAAGGAGTTAGACAGAAATATGACAGATATTAGAAATCAAGACACACTAGCGGAAGAAAAGAAGACCGAGCAAACAAAACCTTGCCAGCCAGAAACATCCTAAGTTAGAAGACATTGGCAGCTTTACCCGAGTCAAGGCCCCAACGTTCAATGGAAAAATGTCGTGGACCAATTATGTGAAACAGTTTGAAGCAGTCGCAAGAGTGAATAATTGGTCCGATAGGGAGAAAGCAGTGAACCTAACTATAGCGCGTCGGGGAGATGCCTTAGATGTATTTCAGACGATACCTCTGGAAGAAATGGATAACTTCGAGCAGCTGAAGAAAAGTTTGGACATGCGATATGGCCACGAACATCTAGAACATTTGCAGCAATCCCAGCTGTAGAACCGAAGGCAGAAACGTGACGAAGCCCTTCAAGATTATGAAGTGGCTATTGCCCGATTAGTTCGATTCGCTTATCCATCAGCAACAGATATCATGATGGAATGTCTGGGCATCCAGGCCTTTATTGATGGCTTACGCGACCCCGATACGCAGAGGACGGTTCATTTAGCCCATCCCAAAACATTAGTTGACGCATTGACAGCTGCTCTTGGATATGAAGTAGCAACGAAGGCTTCGGGTTATAACGAAGTTAGGACCATCCGAGAACAAGGGGACAAGGATAGGTTTGAATAGATCAGCAGCTTCATAAAACGTATGATGGACAAGGAGCCGAGAAAGATCAGATGCTGGAATTGTGACGACGTAGGGCATGTACGCAATTCGTGCAAGCGCCCCAAGACTCCTGCAAACCAAGAACCCCAGTCACAGGAAAACTAGAACGGGTCGGCTAGGAGTGGGCAGCACCGACCCATGATCGTTACAAAGACCCTCTCATACTGATAGCTTCGCTCAGATGTCGCAACGTCAGTGTATATATAGATGGAGAAGGGAATGGCAAGATATATACTCTGCTGGTAGACACTGGAGCAACTAGAACCATTATACGACCAAAAATAATAAACTCCAAAGAAAAACCTTTTACCAACGAAACTGCGACTGCGGACCGCCACAGGTGAGAGTGCCTACGTTCACTGGGGACACAAAGCCAATTGGGAATTGGCGCAGAAAAGTTCACGCATACGGTAATCGTAGCTGACGTTGAAGAAGACGTGATTCTGGGAATGGACGTAATGAATCTACATTGTTTCCAGTTGGACTTTAGAAACTGAACCATCAAAGTGGTATTCCTTCATCCATATGAAGGCAGCACGGTGTTGGCAGCTGTAGAGGATGATACCGTTCTACCTGCACGAAGCGAAACCATGATAGTAGCACGGCTACAGGAAATCATGGAGGAAGGTAGACCGGTTATGATGGAGCCAAGGAACCACGACGAAGAGGTTGGCAAAGGAATAATAATTGGAAAAGGATTGGTTACGTCGGCGAAAGAGATCCCAGTACGGGTGATAAACGTGAACAATTACCCAGTTACCATCAAGAAACAAACCAGGAATAGATCCTGCGTACCAGTGACGTCTATAGTTCGTCAAACAACGACCACTGACAATTCTAATGCCAGATTCGAACAAATGTTATCAGTAGCTGGTCAATCCTTGAATCGAGCTGAAAAAAAAAAGAATGAGAGAATTTCTCTTGAAGTATCGAGACCACCTATTCGTACCAAAAGGAGGAAAGACTGGTAGAACATTAGCCGTCAAACACAAAATCGATACTGGTAATGCCGAGCAAACTAGGTAATCAGATCGAAGAATTCCACGAGCGAAGAGAGAGTAAGCTGAAGAATAATTCAAGAGATGGCAGAAGAAAAAGTAATAGAACCATCTACTAGTCCATTGATGTCTCCAGTAGTGCTCGTCAAGAAAAAAGATGGAACTACGAGATTCTGTATAGATTATCGCCAGCGAAACAACGTGACTAAGAAAGACTGCTATCCTCTGCATCGAATTGACGATACGCTAGATATTTTGGCCGGCAGCAAACTGTTTTCCACCTTGGACCAGAAGTTTGATTATTGGCAAGTGGAAATGGACCCAGAAGACAAAGAGAAGACTGCTTTTACCACCGGATCTGGATTATGGCAATTCAACGTCATGCCATTCGGGCCCTGTAATGCGCCCACGACATTTGAAAGACTCATGGAGAATGTCTTGAGAGGATGCTCTTGGAAGACATGCCTGGTCTATTTGGACGACATCGTGGTACTGGGGAAGACATTTAACGACCACCTGAAGAATTTGGAAAATGTACTCAAACGACTCCAAGCTGCCCAGCTCATGTTAAACCTGAAGAAATGTCAGCTGTTCCAAAACCGAGTCAACTATCTAGGTCATATAGTGTGCAATGAAGGAGTGGCGGTGGATCCAGAGAAAATTGCTTCCATTCAGCAATGGCCGCAACCAACCGACAAACATCAAATTAGGAGTTTCCTTGGACTTTGCACATATTATGGATGCTTTATCAGGAAGTTTGGAGATATTGCCGAGCCTCTAACTCGACTTACAGAAGAAGTAAGAGCTTTCCAATGGGACGAAGACTGTCAAATGGCTTTTGAAACCTAAAAGAGGCATTTAACCACGGCGCCGATATTAGGATATCCATTACCAGAGGGAGACTTTATTCTTTAGACTGACGAAAGCAATGTAGGAAATGGGGGAGTGCTCTCACAGTTCCAAGGAGGGCAAGAAAGAGTGCTGGGATATTTCAGTAAAGTCCTCTCCAAACCAGAACGAAACTACTGAGTCACAAGAAGAGATCTTTTGGCGGTAGTGAAGTCCGCGGAATTTTCCAAAATATGTGTTATATACAGAAGAGGCTAGATTTACTAGGGAAGGAATTTTCAACGCTAGAAATAGTCACGTTTGGGATGAAGAAAATCTGTACTTTGTTCGTGAAAGAGGATTCACCATAAATATTCGGTTAATTTGTGGGTGGGTATGGTTGGAGATTGCTTAATCGGGCTTTACGTTTTACCAAATAAATTGCATGGAGCAATTTATACCCGCTTTATGAAAGCAATGTTGGATGAATTGTTGAAGAATGTACCGTTAAATATTAGACAACACATGTGGTTTCAACACGATGGGGCATCAGTTCATTTTGCTGCAGCGGCAAGAAATTACTTAAACAGACGTTTTAGAGAAAAATGGATTGGTCGGGGTGGACCCAATTGTTGGCTTCCAAGATCACCTGACTTAAATCCTATCGATTTTTTTATATGGGGTTATATGAAGTCCTTAGTGTACGAAATAATTATCGAATCTGAACAAGATCTATTAGTTAGAATTCAAGATGCGGCAGAAATCGTTCAATCCCATCTAGATTTATTCTCAAAGACACGTTTTTCAATGACAAAACGGTGTGAGAAGTGTATTGAAGTAAGCGGCCAACAGTTTGAACAACTACTGTAACTTTGTCAATTTTGTTATTGTTGTAATACAGTGTTGTTTAAATTTAATTTGTGCCATCATTATTTTTATTTTCATTGCCAATTTTGTTACTATTCTACTGATCATAAAACAACTATACTACAGATCATAACGGGAAAAATGAACGATGAAAAAACTATAAATAATAGATTTACACAATTTTTGAATTACAAAAAGTTCAAACAAAAAATTCAACAGGTGGATTAGGAAACTATGCATTTGACTCCAGATCCAAACTCTGCAATGAACGAATTAATTAAAATCACATCTATAACAAGTAACGAATGCCTAGAAACAAAAAAACAAACGAGAAAAAACTCCAAACTTGCACCATGGCTCACAAACTCATTACTGACGTCAATAAACAAAAAAAATGGAATGTTTGTTAGTCTTAAAAAAAATCCGAATAACAATATACTGAAAAATCAATATAATCTTTATAAAAACAAATTAACTAACCTGGTCAAGAAAGTAAAATACGAGTATTATAAACAGCAAATAGAAAAAAATCCAAATGACACAAAATTTTTATGGAAAAAGGTAAGGGAATTGAGTAACTCGAAAACAAAACATAATAAAATACCGGCTGTCCAAAACGTGAAGGGAGAACTTCTCCATGATAGCAAATATATTGCAAATGAATTCAATCTGAGATTCATTGAAATGGGAAAAACACTTGCTGAAAAAATCAAAACAAATAGTAATCACGAATTCATTGACGATATTCTACCTAATACTATGATTCTAGCACCAAGCAATTCTATTGAACTTTTGAACATAATAAGAAAATTGAAAGATAAGAAAGCCGTTGGTAAGGACGGGATAAGAGCGGAAACCATCAAATCTATTGCACAATATATTGTTCATCCCCTAGTATACATTTTAAATAGATGCTTGGATTTGGAAATTTGGCCTGATGCTTTCAAAAAATCGATAGTAATACCAATTTTTAAAAAAGGAAACAAAACGATAGTTACCAATTACAGATCGATTTCCCTTATCACGCATTTATCGAAGATCTTCGAAATGTTTCTGAAAAACCTAATGACATCCTTTATAAAAAAATACGGCTTGATCTCCCATAAACAATATGGTTTCAAAGAAAATACTGCAACGGAAGATCCTGTATTAGCTTTGACCGAAAAAATACATAGCGCGTTGGAAGATGGACATCCTTGTTTATGTGTTTTCATTGACCTTTCGAAGGCTTTCGATACTGTTAGTCACCGATTGCTCATAGTTACACTGGAACGAGTAGGAATGAGAGGTAAATGTGCCAATTTACTTAGAAATTACCTCAGCAACAGAACTCAAGAAGTGAAAGTGGCTGAAACACTGAGCGATCAGAGAGAAATTGAATATGACGTACCCTTTTGGGCCCTCTTTTGTTTAATCTCTACATTAATCAAATATTCACATTGAACAGTCAAGGAAGTATCATAGGGTATGCTGATGATACCGCAATAATATATTGTAATGTTTTTCTTATTTATTTAGACAATAAACGGGTGGGATAAATTTTAAACACTCGGTATGGCTACTTACTAATTTATTGAAACACTAACTCACTAACACTCAATGTATATATACTTAACTAATCACTGAATTATTAATTTATATTAACTGTATATTCACTCAAACTAATTTATATAAACACTTTATATTCACTTATTTACTGTTTAACTCACGATGTCAAATTATAAACTAAACTGGTCCGCTGATCGGTCCTTTTTATATACAAGTGCCTTTTTTACTAGAGAATTCTGGCTGCGGCTTACACAAAACAAATGCCTTTCTCGATATTTCTCGGTTGCCGGCTTAATCTTTAAAAGACCTTCCGAGAACACGTCTATAAAAACTGTCACAATAAATCCCAATAGACCTTCCCAGAATTCTGCGCGCTCGCCATTTTTTAACTCAGTTAACATAAGGTGACAGGACCGTACTTAGTATCTGCTTCGTAACAATATAAAGCGGAAACATGGCATGAATTGAAAAATAAAGCCGAATCTGACCTCCGATTCATTAAGGAGTGGTTCGACGAAAGACTTTTGACACTCAACACAGAGAAAACCAACTTCCTATCCTTCAGCTGTAATTCGCCTAGTAATTGCCCTTTTTTACATCTCGACCTAGAAACTCAGGAAAACAGGCTCAGAATTGAATCTGAAAAAAATATTAAATATCTTGGTGTATATCTGGATCCGCATATGAAATGGAACGTTCATATAAACTACGTCATAAAGAAACTGCAATCCATTTTATACAAATTTAAATATTTAAGTAACTACCTTCTACTGAAAACAATGAAGATATTATATAACTCCTTAGTGGAAAGTCATTTAAGATATGGAATCCTGACATGGGGAAATGCTCTCCGAGTACACCTCAAACCACCGGAAATACTGCAAAAAAGATTTCTGAAAGTGATAATGATGAAAAACCGAAGATTTTTTTCGGAACTACTATACAAACAATCTGAAGTCATGGATGTCAGGCAGTTATTCTTTTTCTGTACCAATGTGAAATTCCATCTGGTGATATAGCAGGACCCACTCATGAGTATAATACCCGCCGAAAACCCATTACGGTAGTACCACGTGTAAAAAAATCAATATCCCAAAGATCTCACTCCTATATCATAAAATCATTATACAATAGTGCTCCGAACACTATAAGATCTGAAAGATATAAAGATAACTTCAAAAATGAATTAAAAGATTACATCTTAAGTAACGTCAGAAAATTAATAATCGATCTGATAGAATCGAAACCATAAACAACATACTTACTGCATTAATATAGATGATCCGCTCCTCATCATCTGACTCGTTTCTTATTTTTACTCTGTTCTAGTTTTATATTTTCACTGTTTCAATTTTTAATGCTATATGTTTTAGTTTTAATATTTTATATTGTGATTAACATTTTATTGCGCATTTTATATGTTTTAGAATGTGCTTTTGCATATATATGTATATATATATATATATATATATATATATATATATATATATATATATATATTATAACGTATAAATAAAGATAGAAACACTGGTATAAACAGATTAGTTGGAAACTGATTAGAAATTAAAACATTAGACTATATTTTGTTAGAATCATAAATATGAGACATTAAAAGTGCTCATATTAACTAAATAAAGTAATACAACTTATGTATATAATTAATAATTTGAGAAGAATCACATAGAATTGACAAAAGAAACATTACCTTGATCATATAACAAAAGCCATAGAGTAAATATCGTCCATCGTATTAAATACCTCATGTCAGAAATAATGATGAACATATAATCTAGAAAAGAAACATGAATTAATAAATATTCGAAATAAAAAAGGATATTGTTCAATATTATAACACATTGTTTACTAAAAACATATGGGTTAGAATATTTAACGATGTAATACCAATACGCTTAGCGACATACGCTAGCGACACACGCTAGCGACAAAATATAGATGTCAATATGTATCAGCGACAAACGTTGAAAGTAGAGTAATTCCATAGATGACATGAATAGGAATTAATTAATGTATTTAATCCAATATAATGAACATTAAGAATTAGATTAAGGAATATTAATAAATGTTTTAAAAGAATTTATGTTGATGACTAAACACAATTGATAATTATAATGAGAAATTAAACTGAACATTGATATTAAAGACTATTGTATATCGCTTGAGAAAAACTATTCGTCACATACTAACAAGATGAACTTCAATATTGAATAAACAATTTTAGTGAGATTAATTTTTGTATGTAGGTAAAGATATTAGAATGTTAAGTGAAATCATAATTTTGAGTGCGTTAAAAAAGAAAAACGGTGATTGGTTTATGTGACATGACAGAAGGAACTTTCAAACAACAACAAGTGTAACAAACATTTTTATGGAGATAGTGAGCTGAATTTAAACAAAAGACTAATTGTTGATTGTTGAAAAAAGTTGAAGAAAAAGGATCGGTGGCTTGGCTTCGTTTCTGGAAGGTTGGGTTTTGGAAGTGCTCCAGAAATTTTAAGAAATTATCCTCAAAATGAGGATAAAAACATAACAAACCATTGATAAACATTCACATGTACTTACCCAATGATTGTAGCTGATTTTCCAGAGTGAAAATCATAATTTCACATAACTATTCAACTTTAAAACTTCGGAAGCTGTTTTTCCCGAATCCCGAGAGGCAGATCCTGGTTCCTGAACACAAGGTCAGTGTATTGTTGTACAACAAGAGTTATATAAAACTCAATAACTTCAATCAAATGTTTTCTTTAAAATCTCATGAGTAAAATAGACTTTTAAATAATGATCGATCTGAAAAAGAATTCAAATTAGAGACTCAATATAGCTATATTCTTAAATAATTTCTCAATGATTAATGGCCAATTTAAATAAATAAAATTTAATACTTACGCATTTTTCAAATAAGAAGCTTAAGAAAGATGCATCCAATTCTTTTATGTAATATTTAGACTCTATGTATATAAATTTCATAACTATTTCTTGTACCATATTATTTGTGTTTCTGTATGTATAAATTTCCAACATAAATTCTTTTAACTTGTATATAATTTGAAGTACGTTCTATCACACAGCATATAAGCTCGCTGTGAAACTGAACAGACCGACGCGTATAGCAAATGTTTACTCTAGCGCATCGTCACCTCACATTTTCAAGCATGCGTACAAAACGCCACACGAAAGAATAAATCAATAATTTCATTTGACCCATACATGGGCGGCGCATAAAATTTTTATAAATAAAATTAAATATTGTTTCCAAGTAAAATGTTTCTTTATTTATTTATCAACTGAATTTATTCACAACCTTAAGAACCCAAATAACAAAAGAAATCTCATGCTCTACACATACATTAATTTCAAATGTTCAATCAATTATATTGTTATAACACTCAATTAATTATATATCATTATAATAAAGTCATAAATGGCATCCAAAACATGGGCAAATTAGACAATTAATATCCAGTTATATCATTAAAAATTTAGGATTCAAATCATAGATAAAAACATATATGTTATAGACAAATTTATTCCAGTAAAACTTTATTCACTAACAAAACAAAAACCTTAATAAAATATATACGTAATAAATATACGTAATAATATATATATATATATATATATATATATATATATATATATATATATATATATATCTATATGTGTATGTGTGTATATGTATATGTGTATATATATATGTGTATATATATATGTGTATATATATATATATAAGAAGATGTAGGAATATCGCGTGATATGTTAACAGCAACAACAAAGAGATTCATGGGTAATTCACGCAACATAAGGGCTACTGAAATAGAGTGGTAACCGTGGACATGCATGTTTCTGGCTCATTTTGCCTCTTCAGCATGGCATAACCAAATAAGGATGTGAAATTTGGGAGCAAAGATGTTAATCGAAACATGGGAAAACACAAAATAACGGATTTCAGCAGGGAAACCAAACGCTCATTTGTGCCTTCAATTGGAAGATCCCGAGTTTTCAGGACAACAACCAACATCGACACGGAGGCGCATATAGCCCCCCGCCATGAACCTTCCGACCCATAGGAAATAACAAAGAAGATGTAGGAATATCGCGTGATATGTTAACAACAACAACAAAGAGATTCATGGGTAATTCGCGCAAAATAAAGGCTACTGAAATAGAGTGGTAACCGTGGACATGCATGTTTCTGGCTCATTTTGCCTCTTCAGCACGGCATAACCAAATAAGGATGTGAAATTTGGGAGCAAAGATGTTAATCGAAACATGGGAAAACACAAAATAACGGATTTCAGCAGGGAAACCAAACGCTCATTTGTATATAAATCATACATATATATGATACAAATTGCTGTGGAAAGAAAATAGTTATCTACATAGATAGAAATATAGGAATTATATACAGATGGACATAATTATTACATTAATAAAATTTCAAGCACCATATTTATGCGATTACAACATGGCGTAAGTATATATTTTAATTTATTTAAATTCGGCCTTTTTATTAATATTAACGATTTATGCAATTAATTAACTATATAAAGTCTGTTTTCTTTCTTTTTCAGATCGATCATATTCGCAAATGTTTATCAATTAATGAAATCAAACACTTATTTGAGTATTTTGAGTTTTTACTCTGATTATTGGCCAATAATATTTTTAACACACTGACCTGTTGTTCTTGAATTGGGATGAATGTCTCTGGACCCCAGGAATACTCCTCTGAAGCTCCAAAAACCAATAATGATGAGAAATTTCGAAGATTCTGGTCGAAAAACTTGATATAATTAACTGTGAGTATTAATAAGATTGTTTTTTATAGTACTTTATAGTTTTTATTATGTTAAACTGGGAATTTCTTGAAATTTCTGGAACATTATCACACACACTCCTCGCTTCTTGACACCAGCTTCCCCATTCTTTTAGCGTCCCCTCGATTCTCCACTTTTTTCAACAAAACAGTCTTTTGTTTTTCTTTAGGTCACTATTTCAAAGTTTATTTGTTGATTCACAATTTGTTCTGTTATATTTATAAATTCTTTTATGTTATTTGTCTATACTCTTTGCATTATATTATTTATAATAAACTTTAACAAATTATTATTCATTGATTCAACGTTTATTTTATTTACCATGTATCATTTGTATATATATGTCATTATTTGTTTATCTATGAAAATCTATTGAATTATATTCTATTCAATATTTGTATTTGTTTTTATTCTTAAATTAATGATTATAATGAATTAACTATAATAATATTTGTTTTCATTTCAGATGAACAGCTGATTATGTTATGGAAAATAATCTTCGTCTTAGGCAACTTTATTTACATCATTACATTGGTTAGGCAATCTCTATATTTTATGTTATTATTGAGGTAATTTCTTTATCTATTATATTGTTATAGACAATTATTTAATATATCTTTACTTGATATGTTGTTTAAATTAAGAAAAGTGTTTCCTTTTTACTTGTTTTCCTAAATTATATTATTTTCATATATTTTCATACTAGCAACATATTTTTATAGAACTAATTCTCTTACTATCTATGATATCTGGTTCAATATATATATATATATATATATATATATATATATATATATATATATATATATATATATATATATATATATATATATATGTATATATATATCTATTGTAGCCAATTAATTTTAATATTGCATAATGTATAATTGTGATAACATTTTTATTTTCATGTGTATTTTATATCTTTTAAGCATGTTCATATTCATGAAATTATATTTATATTCCGCAAATATCGAAACAAGTGATTGATCACTTATCGATTATTTCTTTATTCATCACCTGTAATGCATACATTCATTTATATTATATTATTATATATTGTATTTCAATGAATAAAGTTCATAATACATTTTTGTTTGAAATTGAGATTATGAATAACTTGTGTTTGTTTTGAACTACTTACGCTTAATCATTATTCGAAATTAAATGAATAATTAATTAATTTTTAAATTACTTACATGTTTGCAGACTTTTGTTTAGAGGCAAATTTCTACAACACCGTTCATTTAAGATTCATAAAAGGTTATTAGTTTCTTAACTAAAAATAATCAGACAATTTAAAACAAAATTAAAAAAATAATTTGCTCCAGTGGCGTAAAAAATAGGGGGATAAAAGTGACAACTAACCCTGACAGCGCGCCACTGGTTAAATTTTTCCAAAGTTTGTTTATGTCATAATATTACTTTATTAAGGAGCATATTAGTCACCAAATTTGAAAAAAAACTAAATGCGTTCTTGATTTATGGCAAATTTTTGATTTTGATTTAAAATTTTGAACTCCCTATATCTCAGCAACTAGGCCCCTCAAGGGTTCGTATTCCTATATCAAAATGAATCATTTATTGAGATCTCTCTGTGATAGAGCGTTGTCGGTGGAATACCCTGTATATAAACTGTGGAGCTGTATGCTATTTCACAGGGCCTCTCCTATCTGAAATCAAATAAAAAAGATGGCGGTGTGATTATATCTGATTCTAGATCAGCATTGTGTGCTATTAAAGGGACTCATCTTGAAATATTGAAATGTCCTATTTTATGTGACATTAAAATAATATTGTTGAATTTGAGTATGACATTTATTTGGGTGTTTTCTAAGTTGAAGTGCAACCTTCAGTCCTGGAACACTTTTGCGTGGAATATTGGTGAAAAATGATTCAATATACTTTCGATTGAGGTGTCGTGCTACATGGTATATACTGGAACTGACATTTTCATGTTCAATTTCAAGTTCAATAGCTAGTCCTCGAATCCATTGTCGCCCAAGAAGAGCATCATGTCCCGCTGAAACGATGTGTAGCTCATCTTCAATCACCTTCTCACGGTATTCGACATTAACAGAGATTTTTCCCTTGGATTGAATTACATTGCCTGAATAAGATCTGAAGACTAAGTTTGAATTTTTCATGGATACATTCAAATTTAAATTATTGAAATCGTTCTCATTTAGCAAGGAAAACTTTGCACCTGAATCGACTTCGAAACGTTGAGATTTTCCATTTAGGTACACCGTAATAAAATATTTATCAGAATCAGGAAGTATTTCGAATAAATCAACCACTTCATAATGATTATATGATGTGTCTATCTGGTTAACAGCATACTCAACATCGGACCTTGGTTGGTTGTCAGAAACAACATGCACAGATGTGGAACTTGAGTTTGTTATACACGATTTTTTGCGAAGAGCATTTAACAATGTTTTAATACAAACTTTTGCAACGTGTCCAATTTTCTTGCAGGATTGACAGGAAATTTTGTTTCTATCGACACGATAATCTCCAATTTTTTGATTGTTTCTGTCATATCGAATACAAATATTTTCGATACCAAGTGCCTTGTAATCTGGTTGACTGCGGTGGTATCGTAAATTCTGATTATTTGGACTTTGTTCTCGAGAATTTGATTGCACACTGGAACTATTCCTGTTATGTCTTGTAGAATTTGAAATTGCTCTGATATTACTAGTGTTAAAATTTGAGTGATTCAAACTGGAGTGCTGAGATATTTGTCTATTTTCGATGCTTCGAGAGCAGTTGCATTTTTTAATATTTCCTCGAAAGATGTAACGTTTGACTATAAAACTTGTTCTCTTAACCAATCATCACGCAACCCACGAATAAACTGAGCTCTGAGAAAAATGTCTGCGATAGAAACAGACCTGTAGTTGAAAACTCACAATCTGCTAGATCGCGTGGAAGTGCTGCTACATATTCGGCAATTGTCTGACTTTCTTTTTAGTAAACGTTCAGAAAATAATGTTGAGTAACAATGACACTCTTCTTTGGCATTAACATTTGTTTCAAGACCTGCACTAAATCTTTGTAGTTCAAAAGTTTTACTGATTTGTCAGTACCAAGAAATGCTACCAAACTATTATAATGTGTGGAACCTATTGAAACACAGAGCAGCTGAGCAATTTTTGATTCATCATTGACTCCTTTCATGTTATAATAGTTTTCAAAACGTTCAAGATAACAGGAAAAATTTTCTTTGAGGGAATCAATAATTTTAAATGATACTATATTTGAAAAATTTACAGTTTATAGTTGCTGACAGCTGTTGTTCCGGACGTAATTGATTCTTAATCTCGTTGATAAGACTTTACTGCTGCTCACGCATTACAGCCATTAGTTGTTTAAATTGTTCTGCGTCCATTTGAAAATATAATTGAAATCTTCTTTTAGTTTCTTGAGAATTGGATGAAAACTCTTTTTTCACTCGTCGCTAATTATTACAATTTTGAGAAGGATCTAAAATTAATTATTTCCATCCTTTTGAAAATAGGATATTTTGGACAGGTAGAAATCAATTTGATACAAAAACGATGCCGTTAAGGGTGAATTGTTACCAAATAAACATTAGACTGCTTCAATTCAGAAAAATCTGATGTTTTTGAGACAGTTTCATTTTAAATCTCTGTGCAATTGAAAAAGATCACACTATAATAATTTGCAAATATATGTTTGTGAAGAAAATAGAAATGCCCCGTAATACGTCCCGAATGTTCAATTTAACGAATCCACTAATCCATATTACCGTATAATGCAACTTTAATTTGAAAAGAAGATACACTTTTATCAATAGGTGAATAAATAATCTATTTGTACACGTGAAAGTTACTTTTGAGCATCTCGGTGACAACACGATCGTCTTATCGAGATCCCAGAGGAAAATAAAACTTGATTCCCCCCTCGAAATTACGATTAGCGAATAAAAATTATTGCAAAAAAATCGTATATGGTGACTGCACTAAATACATGGTTGTGAATCACGATTCAATAAGTATATAAACAGAGTCTTCTTCAAATTCATTCATTCATAGTTTGGAATCATCCTTCGGGGTTTAGTTGATTTTTCTTACGTATGGTTAGAAGTTTACAAATTTGAAATTTTTTTGCTTGCATGTGAGTTGAAAATGGACAAGGTGAGTCTAAAATATTTTTTCTGTCAATTACTTTTATATAAATATTTACACAAATTATTATAACTGTAGGGCCAAACTAGAAAAACTTTATTGATTTGGTATACTCAAAGTCGTTTATCTGAATTTGTTATTCTCTAGCTTCAATAAAAATATGAACCAATGAGTTTTTTGACGTTTAGAAACAAATTTGGTATGAGTTTTGTTCTGTCTTGATTATAGAAACTATATATAATTAAATATTGAAAAATAACACTATTCAAATATTTTTACTGAGCTCAATTATCGACATGTACGGTTATCCACGAAATATTGAAAAAGTAATGTACATAAAATTATTACTCTGTGGCAAAAACAAAAATGAGTGACTCTGTTAGAAAATTGTTGTTTTTTATAAACAAATAACTCTTTGCCATTTTCGCTATTTTTCCAATTTTATTGAAAGTCACATTTTCAATATTTTCTTAATCATAAGGAAGAAACCTATTTGAAAAGTTCTCTGTTGCGTTTTGCTGATTTTCCATTAGCTGAAATGTTGTTTTGAAAATTCCTTTTCGTGTTTGTTATTTCCTAAAGTCTGATCCTTAGAGCTCTATCCCACAGAGAAGTTTATTTCTCTTTCTATTTCCATTTCACTACCAAGACCTAATATAATTACACTTATTGATGACTCCATCTATTTACATTAGTATGTCATTTCCAGTTGCTTTCGCTACTATCAGTTTCAGTATTTTGAAGTGCTACACGCTTGCCATTTAGGCCCAAAGCTTGGAAGTGATTTACTTCCTGTCCTTCCTATCCCTTGCCTTCGTTTTCCAGTCCACTCTCTCTTAGGTCTTCTATCACTTCTGTGTACCATCTTCTCATTGGTCTGCTACTCTTTCTTGCTCCGGCTTGTTCTATATCGATAATTTTTTTGGTCGTTGTACTATCTGGCATTCTCTGTACGTGCCCTAGCTAATATATTCTTCTGGATCTTATTATTTTACTCAGTTCTGCTTCCCCAAATAAATTCAGCATTTCGTTATTCGTTCTTCTTAACCACATATCTCCCTCTTTTTTTCCTCCTAATATCCACCTGAGTATTTTCCTTTTCCATCTATCTAATTTCTCTTCCTCTGCTTTGTTAAGTATCCACGTTTTGCTTCCGTACAATAATGTTGGTCTTATTACTGATTTGTACAGATGTAGCTTTGTCTTTCTAAATATCATCTTTGAACTTATTATTTTGTTCAATGCTCTTGCCTGTTTACTTCCTTTCATCAGCCTAGTTTCTAAATTCCCTCCTTCGTCGCCGTCGTCCTTGATAACCACACCGAGATATACATAGTTTTGGACTTGTTCGAAGTTCATTATTTTTTGTTCATACAGTTGTATTGGAAAATTCCTCATTGCTCCTTTACATTGTCTCTACTATGTCTATGATCGCTCTGCATATTCTTCTCGGTTAGTGTTCTGATGTTGATAGCAGGATTACATCGTCCACGTATGGCAGCAATTGTGTTGTCTTAGTTTTCAGAGTCCCTGCCCTGCTCATGCCGGTTTTGCGTATTAGCCATTTTAATACAATGTTAAACAGGATAGTGGATAACGCATCTCCTTGTTTTAATCCTGTATTGGTCTCGAAGCTTTCTGATGTTTTTTTATTCGCCTTCATCTTAGTTATTGTACGCTCGAGTGTCATTTTGGTAAGACATCAGTTTTTCGGGATGTTTAGATCATTCATAACACTGTATAAAGGTTTTCTAATTACTGCGTTATACGCCCGTTGGAAGTCTATAAAAATGGCATAGGTTGGTAGATCGTATTCGTACCCCATTCTTTGCGTTTGCTTCAGAGTGAAAATATGGTTCATGACTGATCTTCCAGATCTGAATCCGCTCTGATAGTCTCCGAACAAGCTCTCTCCATATTCTTTTAACCTTTTTTCTATGGTCTTGGCCATTATTTTATACACTGTGTCCAGTAAAGCGAGCCCTCTATAGTTTCTGCATTCGTCCTTTTTCCTTTTTTTGTAAATTGGTACCGTTATTGAGGTTTCCCACGCTTCTGGCATTGTCTCTTGTTCCCATATATTCGATAGCAAATGGTAGATCCTCGTCCTCAGTGCGTCTCCGCCGTATTTTATCAGCTCTGTCTCTATTTCGTCTTCTCCAGGAGATTTGCCGTTCTTTTCTCTGTATAATTTCTGAAAATCTCCTCTCTCGATGTTGGTGATATCTCTCCGTCGTTATGTCTATTTTGGGTTTTAATCTCCTCCCGCTGCTGGTTCTCATTTTCTTTATTTAATATTTCTTTGAATTACTCTTCCCATCTTTGTATCATTTCGCTTACATCCATTATTATTTCTCCTTTTTTGCTCTTTATAGATATGATCCTCTGTCCAGTTTTTCCTTTTTTATATTTTATTACTTGGTAAAAGTTCTTTATTTACAAACTTCTTTTCTATACGTTTTATTCTCTTCCATTCCTTTTCGTTTTTTTGCCTTGCACATCTTCTTTGTTATTCTTCTTTGTTCTTCATACTGTCTTTTGTCATTATATGTACCAGTTTGTAACATTTTCTGGTTGGCTAGGCTTCTCTTTTTAATTTCTTCTCTGCATTTTGTATCGAACCATTCTTCTCCTTTTCCCTTTTTTATTTTCGGTGGTATTATTTTCCCTGCCGCCTTTTTTATAGTTTCCTCTAAATGTCCTCATTCGTCGTTTATATTCTTGTTCTAGGTTTTTCTTCAATTTTTCTTCGTATTTTCTTTTTGTTGTTTTGTCATCTATGAGCCTTCCCACCAGTAGCCTTCTTTTTGGTATGCACTTTTGCTTTTCCTTTCTTTGTTTACTGTTTTGTATTATTTTCGCGACTACTAAAAAGTGGTCGCTGTCCATATTTGCTCCTCTATAGTTTCTCACGTTTTCTACTCTTTTCGTTGATAGTATTTGTATAATTAAATGGTCGATTTAATTGGAGTGCTAACCATGTTTATTTGTGGATTTCTTTGTGTTCAAACTTTGTGCTGGCAATAACTAGCCCCATCTCGGTTGCAAAATTATTCAGTCTTTTTCCATCATCATTTGTTTCGTCGTGTTTGCTGCATTTTCCAATTTCTGGTACATTATCCTCTTTGCCGATTTTTGCGTTGGCGTCGCCTATTACTATTTTGATGTCTTTCTTTGGCATCATGCTGAACGCTTTCTCCGTTTCTTCGTAATATTTTTCCTTTAACTCATCTTCTTCCCCTTCTGTTGGTACGTGCATGTTTAGAACGCTCATATTTTCTATGTCTGTATTAATTTGCAAGTAACACATTCGCTCTGATATCGCTTTAAATGTTTTCACTCTCTCTGCATTGTGTATAGCTATCATAAATCTTGTTCCCAAAGTTCTTGTTGTTCCTCCACTATTGAAGAATATGTAGTTTCCTACTATGCTCACAAACTCTCCTTTTTGTTTTGTTTCTTGAATTGCCCATATATTAATTTGATATTTTTCTATTTCCTGCGTTAAAATTTTCAGTGCTCCTTCAGCGTACGTACCTCTTACATTCCACGTTCCTATTTTTAATATTGCTTTTTCCTCCTTGTTCGTTGATTACGTTTTCGTTTCCTTTTTCATTGCCTAGTTCAATTTCCTTTCTTCCTCCCTCCAGTCTGTGCTTTGTACTCCTGGTTTTGTTGTATTATGTTTTGTTTCTTTTCTTCTAACTTATCTTCTTCCATGTTCCATCTCCTTTACTTAATAAGGCTTACCCTTGGATAAATGAGTCACAAATTAATTGAATATATCTGCAAATATGCATGAGTCACAAATTAAATGAATATATCTGCAAATATGCGGGAATAACTTGATGACTTCAATTTTGCAGGTGCTGGCATTCATCATCGTGTTAACGAGTACAGTAGTCAAGACAGAACCTCCAGTAAATTCATATTTACCGCCACAAAGTAAGTTCCAGCAGAAGTATACCATCAATAACTAACAATAATATCAAGAATGGTTAACTGAAAGAAAACTGCCATAATTCATATTCAAATACTACAACAATATGAGATATAAAAATAGAAACCATTGGGATCCATAATTTTAACTCAGAATATGGTACATGTTCTCAGTACTATTTCCACAGTAACTAGCTTAGACCAGTACATGTCATAAGACCTCATAAGCCAAACTTGAGATACTCTAACAATTAACGGCTGTGATTTTTATGTCGTGTTGTCGATAACTTCAGTTATGTTAGAAAAGAAGCATCATATTATTGCTCAGTTTATGATACACTCTTAGGACACCCATCATAATTAGGTTTATCTATTTAGGTTTACTAGGTACTTCAACGAAGATTGTGGGCTAATTGAATTATATTTAACACTTTCTAGTGTGAGACCTATTAATTCTCTCAACATCTGTACCTTAGTATCCAGACTTGAAGATACTCCGGACCATAGAAAAGATAAAACGAAAAAGGCGGGGTTGAAAAATCTCTGTATAAGAATTTTCACAACCCATACTATTGGAGTCAATAAAAAATTATTTGATATGTAAACTGTCGATCTTTGATAATCGTCAGTTTTTCTCCTAAGGTATTTTAAAGATTTTTGGAACATTTTTGCGTGGTACTTATGGAGTTGATATTTTAAACAAATCTAAATGGAAGAAAAATATATGGCAGCTACGTATAACGAAAAATCTGTTGAGTGTTATTCAAAACAAGCTTTACTGATTACTTTTTGTTTTCCTTCAACGTTTAGATGGCAACGGTAATCCAAGTTCAGTCTACGGACCACCTGGTTACCAACCAGGAATTCCAATAGACCTGGACAATGGAAATGGGAATGGAGGCAACGGAAATGGGGTGAATGTTAATGGAGGAAACGGTAATAGCAATGGAGGAAAAGGTAATGGTAACGGTTACCCTACTCCAGGAATAGTATATGGACCCCCATCAAATGGAAATGGTAATAATAAATTCTATCAATTTTATATATAGACAATATAGACACTATTAACAGCTACATAATCAATTGTAACTAAAATGTAATTTCAGGGTACAACGCCTACGATTTAGATAGCGATCAACTACCTGGTACCAGCTATCTTCCACCAAACGGAAATGGTAATGGCAACGGATATAGCAATGGTAATGGAAACGGATATAGTAATGGTAACGGAAACGGTAATGAAATTGCTAATGCAAATAGACATGGAAATGGAAACGGTAATGGAAACGGCAATAGAAAGCCAAACGGTTTTTATGGTCCGCCAAGCAATGAAAATGGAAGAAACGGTAACGGAAATGGAAGCAATGGTAATGGTAATGGAAATAGCAGAGGCGGTAATGGCAATGGTAGCGGAAATGGACGACCAGATGGCCTTTATGGAGCACCCAAAAATGGAAATGGTAATGGAAACGGTAGAAATGGTAACGCCAATGGTAACAGAAATGGAAAAGTAAACGGGGGAAACGGTAATGGAGCTCCAAATGGATTTTATGGACCACCAAAAAATGGTAATGGAAACGGCAATGGTAACGGTAAACCCAGTGCTACATATGGACCTCCCTCTACTTCTTATGGTGTTTCCTTGAACGGTAATGGTAATGGAAATGAGTATCAAAATGGTAACGGCAATGGAAATGGTAACGGTTATAAGAATGGCAATGGTAACGGTTATAAGAATGGCAATGGCAACGGAAATGGTGTTCCTGTGAATGGTAACGGTAATGGCAACGGAAATGGAAAAGTAAGTGGGGGAAACGGTAATATAGCCCCAAATGAACTTTATGGACCACCAAAAAATGGTAATGGAAACGGTAATGGTAACGGTAAGCCCGGTACTACATATGGGCCTCCCTCTACTTTCTATGGTGTTCCTTTGAACGGTAACGGTAACGGAAATGGGAACGGACATGGAAACGGTAATGGTAACGGTAATGGTAACGGAAAAGGAAACGGTAATGGTAACGGAAATGGCAATGGAAATACAAGCTATCTACCTCCATTAAATGGAAATGG
Source organism: Galeruca laticollis (assembly GCA_963921935.1). Classification (NCBI taxonomy): domain Eukaryota; kingdom Metazoa; phylum Arthropoda; class Insecta; order Coleoptera; family Chrysomelidae; genus Galeruca; species Galeruca laticollis. The sequence continues at coordinate 83,971,169 of OY998175.1, read as the reverse complement.
GTATCAAAAGGGTAACGGCAATAGAAATGGTAACGGTTACAAGAATGGCAATGGAAATGGTAATGGTAATGGCAACGGAAATGTTAATGGCAATGGGTATAGCAATGGAAATGGTAATGGATATCCCAGGGGTGCTCCTAATGGTAATGGTAATGATGAATCTGATGTAAGTATGGTAATTTTTGGTTTCATAAATGGCTATTCCAATGAGATTTCAGATGAAATCATAAAACCAGGCAATTGAAAGTATACACAATGACGGCTTTGCAATACAAACAATCATTGATTTGAATCTATTCTATCAATTTATTCCGTTTCCAAAGACAATGAACCAATTTTTAATTATTAACTGAATAAATTTTCATCAATAAATAAATGCTACAATTACTGGATTTATGTTCCTTTCCAAGTTGAAACAGTATTGGTCACATTGTTTTATATTGATAAAGAATTTTGAAAAATTATGGATAATATAGAGTATTATGTTCAATGTAGGAACCAGAAAAATACGAGTTTGAATACGAAGTCAACGATCCAGACAGTGGCAATGATTTTGGACATAAGGAACAACGAGATGGAGATTTGACAACAGGTGAATATTTTGTTTTACTTCCAGATGGAAAGAGGCAAACTGTTACTTACGAAGCTGATACTGATGGCTATAAACCGACAATCAACTATGAAGGTAAAATAAATGTTTTACATTTTTTATACAGACCTTGCAAGCTTCTCAATTCATGAAAACTAATTTTTACTAGTACTACCTCGTAAAATAGGACTTATTTTTGCGTAACGAAAGTAGCCAAAAACATTCCTCTAGCCTGCAAAATATTATTTCAACTAAGAAACGCTTGCAAAAGATAAGTCCCATGGGACTTGGTTTTTCAACGATTTGATTGGTTTTATTAATTGGTTATATTCGTATATGAATACAGAAAATAGATGAAACAACTACATAGGATCAAAACAACAGTCCCAATATGGTACTAAGGAAAGGTTCCAAGGTTCGAAAATCAGTAAAATACGCCAAACAGGGATTATATTATTATAAAGAATAGCCATAGAGCATAGTTGGGAAGAATGTGACAGTTGGACTAAATCTTCAACACATCTGCTAAAATATTCAGAAACTTGACAGGGATTCATAAAGTTAGGGTATATCAGAGATATATTAGAAAAGAAAAACATTATGAGCCAAGAAAAAAAATGTATTGATGAAGTGATGGGAAAGCGAGAGAATTTACCAAAAACCCATAAAGCAGAAAATGGGAAAAGGCGTAAAAGATGAAAGAAATGAACCGTTATCGTATAGGAAGTAGAAAAAATGCAACTAAAATGAAAACAGAAAGTAATTTAAATTCTGACTATTCTGTTGTCTCTATATATGATACATTATCCGATATTTTTTATATGAATGCATCAGTGATAATAATTTTTCATTTTTAGATGAAGGTACAGGCAATGGTAATGGAAACAGTGGTTACCCAAGCAACGGCAATGGCAACGGTAATGGAAACAGTAATGCAAACGGTAATGTAAACGGTAGTGGAAACGGTAATGCAAACGGCAATGGAAACAGGGATAGCAATGGAAATGGATATATAAACGGTGGTTATCCAAGTAACGTTATTGGTAATGGAAATAGCAACGGTAATGGAAATGGCAATGGTCATGGCAACGGCAACGGTCATGAAAAGGGTAACGGTCACAGTAATGGGAACGGCAATGGAGGATACCCTAGCAACAGTAATGGTGGTTATCCACGAAATGGAAATGGAGGAAGTAACGGCAGCGGCGGATACCCTAGCAACGGAAATGGAGGTTATCCAAAAAATGGTAATGGAGGGAGTAACGGAAATGGAGGATACTAATATTAATTGTAGTTACTTTAAATTATTTTCAGACAATTTGTTGACTTTAATTAACTTATCTGGTCTATGCTAGTATTTTATTTATTTAATTCTTCCTCTTGACTAGAGCACTAGAGCAATTCTTACAGTAAAGCAATACTTTCAACTTTCTAAAAACTACCAAAGTATTGCAGGAATGATATTACTTGATTCTATTCCCATTATTTTTTTTTGGAGTTATCAATAATGTAGTGAAATATTATTTTATTGAAAAATGAATTTATTTATAAGGATCATTGTGGCTTGTGTGTATTTTGTACAAAATAGTAGGATGTTTAAGGCAATAACACTCAATCAAATTGTGTATAAATCATTGAATAGAATTAGTTATACTAGATATAAGTACCTACTTTTCTACCTACACTATATATTTGGAGAGTAATTATTTTTGTTAACGACGACTGCAAAGGCATTTATATTTGAGGAAATGTTAGATATAAGTTATATAAATAATAAACAATTTTATACGAATTAATTTTTGATTTTCATTTGAGCAAGTAACAGTTCTCACCCAAGATATTTTGAGTACCTTTAAACTTATCAATGATTGTATTGTTCCAAAGGAACAGTGTTGCGTTTTATACAGATCCACATATATTTCAACAATTTCGAAGGTTTGAAAGAAGAATTGACCGACCTTACAAATTGTACTATTGTTTATTCGTCAGATACTTGGAAATTCTCAGAACTACTTGAAAAATGGAATACATATTTCAGAGTCAATAATTCGTTTGGCTTACAATAAGCATGTTTAAAAGGTTAGGATAGGTTAGCTATAATCATGTTTAGAACAGCTGGATTCTCATTATCCTTGACTGCCCAAACAATGACAATTTAACTTTTTAATTCCACAGCTTTGCTATGTAGGTAGGTACTTGTTCCATTCAACCAGTTAGTATCAGTAATAATGAAAATGAAATAATTAAATATTAGCATTTCCTTTCCTCGTTTGCGACATGTTAATTTTTATTTACTCGATAAGCAACTTATTAATGTATTGAGGAAACAATACAATTAGACTGGTTTGTTTAGAAAAATGGACCTAGTCAGATTGTCCTTCACATCCTGTTTTTGCGCAGTGGGTATACCTACTTCGATATGGTTTAATTATCAAACTTTTGTTACTGATATTTTTTTGTAGTTGTAGGTAAATTCTACGCTACTTTCTGCTCTTCTTTGTTCCCAGCTTGAAGTATCTTAATTTTCATTTCTTTTGATAGAATTTGCTAACAATATCTCAATCTTCCAAGTTTTCCTCGAGATTCCGTATATAACACATTGAGAGGGTAAATCTTTTATTTTCCAGATATCTGAAGATAGAAACATTCTACTAGGGTTTGCACTATAAAATCGGTTTTCGTTTGGATTTACGTTTATGCAATTATCAAGCGCATATAAGACCATACAGAAAGAAATTAGAAAGAAAATACGACACGTCAAAGAAAAATGGTACGAAGGAAAATGCGTAGAAATAGAAGAATTCCAAGCAAAACATGATGACTTCAATCTCCATAAAAAGATTAAAGAGCTAGCGGGCATCAAAAGAGCCAACAAAAGCAGTATTCTACTAGACAAAAACGGTAAGATAATTCCAGACACCGAAGGGAAACTAGAAAGATGGAAAGAGTACATCGAAGAATTGTTTGAAGATGAGAGACAACAGAAAACAATAGATGGAGACACAGATAAGGAACAGGGCCCAAATATAACAAAAGAAGAAGTTATATATGCAGTTAAAACAGCTAAAAACAATAAAGCTCCAGGACCTGATGAAACACCAACAGAAATTATCAAATTAAGTGCTGAAGATCAAATTGGAGTACTGGTAGATCTGTACAACACGGTATATAATACCGGAATCATCCCTAGAGAATGGCTCAAATGAACATTTATTACACTGCCAAAAAAATCGAACGCTAAGGAATGCAAGGATCACCGGACGATCAGCCTAATGAGCCATACCCTTAAGATATTCCTTAAAATTATACATCGAAGATTGAGCAAGATCTTAGCGAAACACAATTTGGTTTCAGAAATGCAATGGGTACTAGAGAGGCGTTGTTTGCTTTTAATGTGTTGTCTCAAAGACTCATGAACGTCAATCAGCCAATATATGTAGCCTTCCTCGATTATAACAAAGCCTTCGACAAAGTCCGCCATAATCACCTCATAAAACTCATGAGAGATAAAAAAATTGACAGGAATGATATCAGGATAATAAGATATCTCTATTTTAACCAGACTGCCAAAGTTTCGGTGCAAAATGAACTTTCAGAAGAGATGAAAATAAAACGTGGAGTAAGACAGGGATGCGTGCTCTCACCATTACTTTTCAATTTGTATTCAGAAGATATAGTACAAGAAGCACTGGAAAATCAAAAAACAACAGGAGTGAAAGTTAATGGGATGGTTATAAACAACATCTGATACGCGGATGACACAGTACTAATAGCAGAAACCCTGGAAGAACTGCAAAGGCTAATAGACCTAGTAGTACAGATCAGCGAAGAAAGGGGGCTCACACTTAACACCAAAAAGACTAAATTCATGACAATCACAAAACACAAACAACAGCGAGAAACATTATGGATCAAAGGGGAGCCAGTGGAGAAGGTCCGCAAATACAAGTACTTGGGAACAACTGTAAATGACAATAATGATTACTCACAAAAAATAAGATCAAGAATCGGAAAGGCTAGAACAGTGTTTAATAAAATGAGGAATGCATTAACCAGAACAGATCTTAGTCTACATCTTAAAATCAGAATGCTTAAATGCTACATATTTCCAGTACTATTATATGGAATGGAAGCCTGGACGCTTAAGAAGTGCGACACTGACCGGCTGGAAGCATTCGAGATGTGGGCATATCGAAGAATCCTCAGAATAAGCTGGGTGAGCAGAGCAACGAACAAGGAGGTATTGAGAAGAATGGGAAAGGAGAAGGAAATAATCAACACAATCAAAATCAGAAAATTGCAATATCTGGGCCACGTGATGAGAGGGGAGAGGTATACACTATTGCAAACTATTATACAAGGAAAATACAGGGTAAAAGAAGTATAGGAAGAAGACGCATCTCCTGGTTGAACAACCTAAGGCAGTGGTAAAACAGTAGCTCTGTTGATTTGTTCAGATCCGCAGCTTCAAAGATAAAAATCGCCATGATGATAGCCAACCTTCTTAAAGGAGACGGCACGTAAAGAAGAAGAAGAATTATCATTCAGTCGCTGTAGCCATAGATTCATTAATTTCGGAAGAGAATCATTTTCTTAACTCAAATTCAAAGTTTTGCGAATAAGAATAAACGGTTTTTAAGACTAAAATTAACTTTTCCGCATCTGTGAGATGCCCTGAACAATATTCTATCATAAAATTGATCACTTGTATACACTTCGGGGGATGTATCGTGCTAACAAACCGAAATTTCCCCAAAAGTCACCAAAAAAGTAGTATATATGGATTAATAGGACCCGCTGTACTCGCTCTAGTCAGCTGAAACTCAATAGGGTACATCTGTGAGACACCTTGAAAAATATCCAATTATAAAATTGGTCACTCGTATACACTCCGGAGGCTGTATCGTACTAACAACCCAAATGTTCTCCAAAAAGGACCAAAAATGTGACACTTCAGGTACCATAGCACTCGTTGTACTAGCTCTGGTGAGCTAACAATCAATAAGCTTCATCTATAAGACGCCCTGAATAATATTCAATCATAAAAGTCAATTTTATACACTGTGGAGGCTGTATCGTGCTAACAAACTGAAAATTCTCCAAAAATGACAAAAATGTCGTAATTAAAGTACTATAGCACCCGTTGTACTGGCTCTGGTGAGCTGAAAATTAATAGGGTTCATCTGTAAGATGTCATGAATGATATTCAATAATGAAATGGGTGACTTGCTGCACTCCGGAGGCTGTAACGTGTTAACAAACTGAAATTTCTCAAAAAATTACAAAAATGTCGTACTTCGAGTACCATAGCACTCGCTGTAGTGGCTCTGATGAACTGAACATCATTTGATTTTTTTTCTAAAAACCATTTTTTCGTGTAGTTCTTGATAGAAAACGTGGAAATAACTCAAAATTTGTTTTCAAAATTCCAACTTTCTTTGGGGTAAACCAATACTTTTCTCGCATATTAGATAGGTTGGGCGGAAAAGTGATACATAAGTTGAAAATAGTTATCAATCAATTTTATCTATTATTTGCTAATTTGCTTGGTAATGTGTACTACATTGATGTACACCCTGAAAGATTTTTTTCTTGGAATTCATTATATCTACAATTTATCTCTAAATTTATCCCACAAAACAAGAATCTCCTAGCAGCATCTGGAAACTGGATTTCTTAATTTTTGATGAGATCACTAGAATGTTTGGAGCAGGACCTCTCAATGACCAATCCGTTTAACACGTTCCTTGCCAATGACGTGAATTCGCGTCATTGGCAATGTATCAAACACGCCGAGGACGTGAAGTCGAGTCATTGTATACGGTACTTTCTACGAACTCCAAAGTCTACCGGCGTGGATCTAATTGTTGTATGGCGCATTCCTAGGATGGCAGGTAACATCGTGGAGGCTTTGGTTTTTCAGTTGAGGTTGTGAAGTCTGTGTGTGCACATGGTATTTCTGTGATATAATGGATCGACCTAGTACATCAAAGGATACGTGTGATATCGAGTTTAGTGATGAAGGAAGGTCAAAAAGGTATATTTAAAGTAAAAGTACTAATTGAAAATATGAATTTGAATTAATTTAATTTGAAAATTTGAGGTTATGTTTGTTTTTTATTACAGGTGGCAAAAGAAAAAAGTGTATACTTCAGAGGAGGCAATGGAACTGTTAATTGCGGGTGAATTTGATTCGGATGAAATTCAAAGCGATTTCGAACAGGATTACCACATTGAGGGAGAGTCTTCTGAGAGTGAGTGGTGTGAATGAAAATCCTGATAATCAAAATGCTCATAATCAAAATTCAGAAGAGGTTTGGGAATGGACCGACACCGTTAATTTAAAAGTAATCGACTTTACCGCCACACACATTCCACTAAATATTGAAAAACTAAATGAACCCTCCGATTATTTTAATTTGATAGCACCAGATGAATTTTTTGATTTGATCGTTCCGCATACAAATAAATATGCAGAAGAAATATTTCTTGAGGGAGTAAGCGAATATTCAAGAATAACATCATGGAAGGATGTAAGTAACCCAGAGTTCAAAGTTTTTTTGAGATTTCTATATCACAAAGGCCCAATAAAACTTAATAGAATTGAGAACTACTGGAAGACTAGTTACTTATTTAATATTCCAGTCTTCAGAAATTTCATGTCACGCAATAGATACCTAAGCATCCTCAAATATTTACATTTCGCCGATAATCCTCAAGGACCACCTATTCCAATCGATCGTCTCTACAAAACACGACCTGTGATAGATCTTTTTAATAGACGTATGAAAGAGATTTATTATCCTGGAAAAAATGTATCCATAGATGAATCAATGATGCTATGGAGGGGGATGTTGGCTTTTCGCCAATATATCAAAAATAAACGACATAAATATGGGGTAAAATTCTACATGTTGTGTGAGCTGGAAGGAAAGATTCTAAAATTTATTATTTATGCTGGTGCCAACGATCCAGAAATAGATGGAAAAGGACACTGTTCACATGTTGTAATGTAGTTATTAGAGGATAATCTTGAAAAGGGACATGCAATCTATTTGGACAATTTTTATACCAGTGTAAATTTAGCTTCCAATTTATTAAATGAAGGAATTAACTTGACGGGAACGTTAAGATCTAAAAGACTAAATAATCCTACCGAAATTTCAGGAAAAAAATTGTGCGAAGAAGAATTTGTTGTAAAATATGCAAACGGGGTCAACGTTTTGAAGTGGGTGGACAAAAAAAAATTATTAATGTTATCTACGGAACACGTGGTAAAACTTATCGATACTCAAAATAGACGGAGACAACATCAAGTGAAACCACAGTGTATTGTTGAATATAATAAATACATGAGTGGTGTTGACAGAGGAGACCAAATGTTCTCATATTATAATTGTGAACGGAAATCAATGAGATGGTACCAGAGGTAGGCATACATATTATTCAAAGCATCTGGTAAACTCTTATTTCTTATACAAAACAAACGTACCGGAAGGAAAACTGTCTTTGTATGAGTTCAGATTGAAAGTGATTGATTACCTGTTAGCTTTACATGAAAAATACACTAATAACGTCCCCAAAAAGAGAAAGAACAGTAGTCATTGTGCACAGAAAATTCAAAAACAGAATAAGGATGGCAATCTTCGTTCAACACGATGAAAATGTAAAATGTGCTATTCGAAGAAAGTAAGAATAGACACTATGTACTGTTGCCTTGAGTGTGAAGATAAACCATCTTTATGCCTTGATTGTTTTTCGACATACCACAAAAGTGTCGAGTAATATGATATAGTTAATATGGTGTTCATTCTATTTTAGTTTATTATAATTTTTTTTGTTATGTTTTCTTTTGGAATAATATATTGATTTTACTTAATATTGTTTATTTATAACAAATACGTCTCATTCATTATAATTCATCATTGTACTGTTGTCATGGGAAGCACAGATATGTGAGTACATATCCTTAATACAATAAATATGATTACAACGCCAATGGCGCGAATTCTCGTTTTTCATGTTGGGCGCCAAGGACGCGAAAACACGTCTCGACAGTTTCCCGCTATCATTGGCTGGCGCTCGGTAGTAGTGGTGTATAGAGGGCAGCAAGGAATGTGTTAAAAACGAATCAACATTAGATTTTGCTAGAAGACTACAAGTTTTAAAAACCCACCTAGTTCCAAAAATTAATAGTTTTCCGGACAGAAATGCCTGTTAGTACTGAAAAAATATATCGCAGACCGTACGACCAAATGTCTTTGAAAACGCTTATTAGAAATTAAGAAATAATTAGAGTTAAGAATCCAACTTCAACCTCAAAATAATTTTAAATTTAAAAGTAATATGAAAACTAGAACAAATTCAGAAAATTTCAACAGACAAATGGCAAATAATCGTAACCATCATTCGAGTTATAATGTCAATCAAAATCAATAGCTTAGACAACAATTCCAACAAACACCTCAAACTAATTTTTACTACCGAAATCAGAGTCCAATACAAAACTCAAATGATCAGAACCATTTAAATTACAAAAACCCTAACCATTTTCCTAGTCAACCAATTCCAATTCAACCTTAATAAATGACTAGAAGGTACCCAATCAATAAACAACTTTTTGTACAATAAAAAAATGTTTTTGCCCTCACTGGTAAAACTCCAGAAAATAGACCAGAACCAATGTGAATAAGCTCGAGGAAGACTTTCAAGCCTAATCAACCAAATAACTATTTTAGGTCCACTAATCCCGCAAGAATTGCAACAAATTCAAACTCCCTTGATTTTAACAATAATTACCACGACTTTGAGTTAAACCCTTACTTCTGTCATTCTGTCGATGATATTTACTATCGAAACAATTATCAAATCTCATAGAATTTTTAACACTTTATGAATATATTGTGGAGTTATGTAGAAATAGTTAGTTTCATTTAAAACAGTAAATTATCTCAAAATCAAAACTCTATTAAACGTCAATTAGAATTCCAGACATTCTCAAATCTTAACCTTAACGAACACTACAACAAAACTGTTCCAAGTCTAAATAAAAATCAACTTTCAATAAAAATCAAACTAAAAGAAGTGTCTACTGAATTAACAAATCATTTTAATTATTATAAATTGCTAAAATCCCATTAATTTTCTAGATAATTTCGAAAATACTATTGTATTTACTCATTCAGCAATTTTACATACTTCAATAATTCCTATTAATGAGCTACTGGAACTAGTAGAACATTCAGGAAAACTCTACGGAGAAAACAAAATCTGTACATTTAAAAATTCATTTCACCATTACGAATTAGCCGGTATACAAACGATGATATTGATTTATCGAAACAATTGTCAATTTTTTAGTATTTTCAATAACTTTTATTATATTGTGGAATTAACTAGAAACCGTGAGTTTCAATTAAAACACTGAAATTAATATTATTTTCGCAATACATCTACCTATCTTAAAAAATTATAATTACCAAACCTTCCTTCTTATTAGCCTACCCTACCGCAACTTCATTCCCGACAAATCCTTTTTGACACTCGGTACAAGTAGTCCTCAATACGAAGATATACCATGTCTTAAGTTGAACGACCTCATCTGTGCCAAAATCACGAAGATATCAGTCCAGACCGTGACCAGTCAGAATAGCCCAGGTCAAAATAGCCACGACAAAACAGCCTCGACAAAACAGCCCCGACAAAACAGCCTCAGAGAAAACAGCCCCGGACAAAACAGCCCCGGATAAAACAGCCCCGAACAAAACAGCACCGGACAAAATAGCCCCGGACAAAATAGCCCCGGACAAATGTTTATGACAGTCGCTCGTCTATTTATATATTATACTTATTTTTTATTCACAAACTCTTTCTTATATTCCTCAGAAAGTTTTTCAAAACAAAAAATGGAAAATATTGTGGGTATAAGAAACTATTTTCTTCAATTTCTAATGTAAATTTAATTTTCGGGTGTAAATTATTGATGTGGTTGAAAAATACATCTAATTGTCGTTCACTACCCATAAAACAAGCTAATATGTCATCTACATATCTATACCAAAATAAAATATTTTTCGAAATATTACTTTCAAAGATCTTTCTTTCTAAATTGTCCATAAAAATGTTTGCTAAAATAGGTGATATAGGGCTTCCCATTGGTAAACCTTCATTTTGAATATATATCTTATTGTCAAAAGTGAAATAATTCTGATTAATGCATACATCAAATAAATTAATTATATCTGATATTATTCCTGGATTAATATTTTCATCTTCTAGTAATTTTCTTACAAGTATTGGACATTCTTTAGGAGGAATTTTAGTAAACATATTAGTTACATCGAACGAAATGAGTTTATAGTTATCTTGCAAGTGGATTGCTTTCAACTTTTTGATTAGTTCTATTGAATTTCTAATTGAGTACTGAGATTCATATCCGTAAGTATTGAGTATATTGTTGAGCTTCTTTGCAAATATATTATTAGGAGCATTAACATAAGAGACTACAGGTCTAATTGGTTTCGTTATTTTATGTAATTTAACTGTTCCATATAATTGTGGACAATGAGGATTCTTATGTATGATAGACCTCTTTTCGTAATCATTTAAAAGATAATTTGAATTATTAACAATATCCCTTACATTATTAGAAAACTTCTTTGTTGGGTCTGCTTTAAGAACTTTTACATCGCTGGATTCTATGAAGTTATATACTTTGGAATTGTAATTTTCAGTCGTCAAAATGACAGTAGCGTTCCCCTTATCAGATTTTGTAACTGTTGGGTTATTATTCTCTATCTTCTTTTTTATTGCATTTAAAACTGTAATGTCATTTTTTGTTTGACGTTTAACTTTTGAAGGTTCAATATTTTTGATTAAATTGGCAATTTTTAATTTCTCATAAAGAAAATTATTTAAATTAGATTTTAAAGCTATTTCTGAGTCTGTAGCTATAATTTGTTTAATATTATTCGTAAATTTAGGTGGTATGCTGTACTTTAAACCTTTATTTAAAAATTCTATTTCACTATTTGTAAAATTAGTGTCTGAAAGGTTTTCAAATCGTGGTGCAAAGTGTGTTGGTATGTAGGTACTTACAGTTTCATGATGTTTTGAGTATTGAATTTTATGTTGTGTGTGTTCAAGAAACTGTAGCTTCTATACTTGTTTCTTAAATTTCATATGCTTCTCTAATTTTGTCATCCAAACAGTCAAATTCTACTGGATGTAATTGGAATGTGAGTTCTGAATGTACAACTTTAATGTAGTTGTCTAAGGAGTCTCTAACTTTGAACCATTTCTTACATTCTGATTTTATCCAAACTCGTTGAGCACATTTTATAGCTTTTTGTGCTTGTGGTGTTTTAGTGTGACATTTTATATTCACATAATTTGGTATTACCTGTTTCCTAAGGCATTCTTGGTTAAACCAAATGTTTTGTGATGCTTTGTAACGTTTTTGTAGTAACTTCTGGTACAGTCGGGTCAAATCTTCTCTCGAAAATTTTTTAATGAAATTGACTGTCTCGACCCTTACTTCGTGGAATATGCTCATATTAGTGTTTTTAAATGAAACTCACGGTCTCTAGTTAATTCCACAATATAATACAAGTTATTGAAAATTCTAAAAAATTGACAATTGTTTCGATAAATCAATATGATCGTCAGAATGACAGAAGTTACATTTCATTTTATGCCTACCTGATGTTTAGTAGTTATTTTTGGATAGACCAAGAAGTAACCTAACTTGTGATTGGCTTAATATATGTTTATAGAAAAAAGAATATGTGATATTACAAATATTGAAGCTTAGATATTATTAGCCCTATGGTGATATCCTGGATATCATTTTTCCTATTAAGATCAGTATAACTGTGCAATGATATAGAAAACCAGGAAAACTATATCTGCTGATCTTTACAATTATCACTTAAGAAGACAGTTTATTAGTGGAGAATTCCCTAGATTTAACTGTTCATTGACAACTTCATATTGTGGGTTTCTTAAATGTCTTCTAATTTCCAGTTCTTCAAGGAAATCCAGTTCTTGTTTCTTTTCACAAATATGCAGCACTTCTAGTTCTGTGTTAGGTGTCAATGAATGATTGGTGTCAAGTAGATGTTTTGCGTAGTGGGATTTATCTGGTTGTTTTAATCTGTATGCTCGTAAGTGCTCACTGTATCGTATTTCAAAATTCCTAAGGGTCTGACCCAAATAGACAGCATTACATTCTGGACATTTGAGTTTATATATACCTGACTTCTTTAATAGTGGTATTTTTGTTTTCACATTTAACAATTTTGTACTAACGTTACTTTCTGTTTTAAAAGAAATTGTTGTATTCGTTGCTGAAGATATTATCTTTGAAATATTATTAGAAATATTTCCTGCATATGTGATGGTTTTATAAGTTTTAATTTCATCAGCTTGTTTAGGATATATTAGTTGTAATGCCACTTTTTTCTCTTTTTTACTAATTAGCTTATCATATCTAATGGATAACCGTTAGATGTTGCTATTTGTCTAATTGTATTAATCTCTCTATCAAAATTACATTTGTTCATAGGAACTGAAAAAGCTCTATGTTAATGCTCCTAATAATATATTGGCAAAGAAGCTCAACAATATACTCAATACTTACGGATATGAATCTCAGTACTCAATTAGAAATTCAATAGAACTAATCAAAAAGTTGAAAGCAATCCACTTGCAAGATAACTATAAACTCATTTCGTTCGATGTAACTAATATGTTTACTAAAACTCCTCCTAAAGAATGTCTAATACTTGTAAGAAAATTACTAGAAGATAAAAATATTAATCCAGGAATAATATCAGATATACTTAATTTATTTGATGTATGCATTAATTATTTCACTTTTGACAATGAGATATATATTCAAAATGAAGGTTTACCAATGGGAAGCCCTATATCACCTATTTTAGCAAACATTTTTATGGACAATTTAGAAAGAAAGATATTTGAAAGTAATATTTCGAAAAATATTTTATTTTGGTTTAGATATGTAGATGACATATTAGCTTGTTTTATGGGTAGTGAACGACAATTAGATGTATTTTTCAACCACATCAATAATTTACACCCGAAAATTAAATTTACATTAGAAATTGAAGAAAATAGCTCAATCGATTTTCTTGATTTAAAAATTCAAAGAGTTAATAATGTACTTGATTATTCAATTTACCGAAAACCAACACAGACTGATGTGACAATTCCATTCAATTCTAACCACCCTGTGTCACACAGACTAGCAGCATATAATTCAATGACACATAGAGCTTATTCAGTTCCTATGAACAAATGTAATTTTGATAGAGAGATTAATACAATTAGACAAATAGCAACATCTAACGGTTATCCATTAGATATGATAAGTAAGCTAATTAGTAAAAAAGAGAAAAAAGTGGCATTACAACTAATATATCCTTAACAAGCTGATGAAATTAAAACTTATAAAACCATCACATATGCAGGAAATATTTCTAATAATATTTCAAAGATAATATCTTCAGCAACGAATACAACAATTTCTTTTAAAACAGAAAGTAACGTTAGTACAAAATTGTTAAATGTGAAAACAAAAATACCACTATTAAAGAAGTCAGGTATATATAAACTCAAATGTCCAGAATGTAATGCTGTCTATTTGGGTCAGACCCTTAGTAATTTTGAAATACGATACAGTGAGCACTTACGAGCATACAGATTAAAACAACCAGATAAATCCCACTACGCAAAACATCTACTTGACACCAATCATTCATTGACACCTAACACAGAACTAGAAGTGCTGCATATTTGTGAAAAGAAACAAGAACTGGAATTCCTTGAAGAACTGGAAATTAGAAGACATTTAAGAAACCCACAATATGAAGTTGTCAATGAACAGTTAAATCTAGGGAATTCTCCACTAATAAACTGTCTTCTTAAGTGATAATTGTAAATATCAGCAGATATAGTTTTCCTGGTTTTCTATATCATTGCACAGTTATACTGATCTTAATTGGAAAAATGATATCCAGGATATCATCATAGGGCTAAAATATCTAAGCTTCAATATTTGTAATATCACATCTTCTTCTTTTTTCTATAAACATATATTAAGCCAAACACAAGTTAGGTTACATCTTGGTCTAGCCAAAAATAACTACTAAACATCAGGTAGGCATAAAATGAAATGTAACTTCTGTCATTCTGACGATGATATTGATTTATCGAAACGATTGTCAATTTTTTAGAATTACCAATAACTTGTATTATATTGTGGAATTAACTAGAGACCATGAGTTTCATTTAAAAACGCTAACATAAATAGGTAGTTAAAAATTCTATAGAAATTGGATAGGCTCGTGATTGGTTAATAATCAGTGATTTACAGGTCCAACGATCACTGAATACCACCCATCGATGTATAAAGACAGTGAAAAAGCCAGTTTTCAAGTTATTCTGTAAGTAGCTGTTTAGCGGTAACGCTGTATTATTGAGTTAATCCAGTGCTGAAAAGTGGAAATGGAGAAGATTCTGACGCAAAAAGGCAAAGATATGCTTTTGAAAGATGGACATCGGTATCGGACAATCGCAACGGAGGCACATCTTGGAGGTGTGCATTGCCTGGGTGTAGGGGACGTCTGAAAATATTCAATGTAGACTGCCAAGCCGTAACAGACCACAACCATGCTCCGAATCCAGCGAAAAGTTTGGCTTCGAAGTGCACGTCCCAGATGAAACACCGAGCCAAAAGTACTATGGAGAAGCCCAGGCAAATTTATCAAGTCTGCTCTAGTGGAGTATCCCTGGAAGCAGCAGTGCAACTTCCAACCTATACTGCTATCCAGAGAACAGTCGAACGCATCCGAAGAAGAACAAGTCATCCATATCCAAATCCAAGAACTGTTGCAGAGATTATAATTCCAATCCATCTCCAGACAACGACGAGAAACGTAAACTTCGTTCTATGGGACTCAGGAGAAAATGATCCGGATCGAATATTTATGTTTGGCACAAAGTAAAATCTGACCATCTTGGAGAATAATCAACACTGGTTCGTTGATGGTACATTTAAAGTATCACCGGAACTATTTTTTCAGTTATTCATCCTGCATGCACTTGTAGACAAATCGTGCGTGCCTTTAATCTATGTTCTGCTGAAAAACAAAAGTGAAGCGACATATATTCGTGTATTCCAAAAGCTGTTGGAACTAAAACCAACTTTGAATCCGAGAATCATTTTGAGTGACTACGAGAAGGCCATTCAGAATGCTGTGGCACAAGTTTTTAACAACACAGAAATTTTTGGCTGCTTGTTTCACTTAGGACAATATTTATGGCGAAAAGTGTAAGAGTTAAACTTGAGCGAACGTTATGTGCATGATGACAATGTACGTGTGCACATCAAAATGCTGCTTGCGCTGAGTTTTGCACTTGTTGGTGATGTTGTCAGACTTTTCGAAGAGATTGTCGAGGACTACCCCGACGAAATAAACCCGATCTTCGATTACTGGGAAGATACTTACATAGGACGAATTAGGCGTAATAGACGGCTGCAACCACGTTTTCCCATCAATATCTGGAGTGTTCATCAACGTGTGCTCGATGGGCTCCCAAGAACAAATAATTCAGTGGAAGGATGGCATAGAGCATTCCAGTAAACTGTTGATTGTCATCATCCATCTGTATTTAAGTTCATCAAGTATTTTCACAAGGAGCAAGATATGATCGAGATCCGACTAGCTCGCATTGCTGCTGGAATTGTCCAACCGGATGCAAGTAAGTCTAAATATGTGCAACTAAATCACCGATTACAAGTGTTAGTTGGAAATTATGCAAATATGGAGAGTCTAGACTTTCTTCGGAGCGTTTACCATAATCTGGAAATGTAATTTTTTGGTAACAATAATCTAGAGATGCGTTTCCTTTTATTTTTGACTTGTTGGACATTTTCAAATAAAATACCTTCTGAAGTGATCTTTTTTTTCTTTGGCTTGCAATTATCAAAACATGTTACAATACACACATTAATTTGTCGGAGGCTAATTTGTCGAACCTATTTTGTCAGGGGCTATTTTGTCCGGGGCTGTTTTGTCCGTAGCTGTTTTCTCTGAGGCTGTTTTCTCTGAGGCTGTTTTGTCGGGGCTATTTTGACGTGGGCTATTTCGACGGGGTACCGTCAGTAGATCCGATCCGAAATTAATCAGCTCCTACAGAAGCTGAATTTGTTTGGTGAAATCTGAATAGGTATGAGTCACAATAGACTCTTACGAGTCGCGGTGGAGGGCATTACATACCCACTTACTACAAACCTAACCTAATCTAATCAGCTCTCAATATTGGGATGACGCAAGAGTCCAGATTCAGATTTCACCAAACAAATTCAGCTTCTGCATGAAGCTGATTAATTTCGGATCGGATCTTCTGACAGTCCAAGTCTCAGCATATGATCATTCAAACGACAGTGGCCTGTTAGGCGCCGTAGGTCATGCCTGTTATAGCCTAATATTTGTTTGAATACATTTTTTGAAGGATGTATGAAAGCCTTTAAATGAACTAATCCTGGTATATTATGCCAGAAGTCTAAAGCTCTTCTTACTGTCCACGAATTTAGTGTTTGATTGGCAATACTAGTTGCGATGCCAATTGTAGGTTCTGGGCCGATAAATACTCGAAAGGCAGCCTCATTTGCAAGAGAGTCTGCCTTTTCATTTCCATACATACTAGAGTGGTCAGGGATTCGGATCAGCGATATCCTGTTGCGTTCTGCTATTGAGGCGATTCTTTTTTGGCAGTCTAAAACCCATTTCGGCGTTAAACGGTAGGAGCTAAGTGCTTTGAAAACCGCTTGGCTCTTCGTGAAAATTTTAGTTGATCTATATGTGTGGTTGGATTGCTCCAACCTCTCCACACGTGAAACAATGGCGTAAATTTCCGCCTGAAATACAGTTGCATAGGATTCTAGAGAGGTTGAAATTTCTGTCATAGGTCTGCGTCCGCACCAGAGCCTGAGGGTGTCTTTAAACAGATGTCTGCTCTTAAAAGTTCATCTTTACAGATGGCCCATTCATCTCTATTTGGAAATAGGACGGTATAGGGCAGATTGTCATTTACTGTTGTAGGCATTATATCAGAGGTCATTCCCAGAATACTATGACTTTCAGAGTCCGCTAGCATTCTGCTTTGCTCTGTATAAGCCTGTTTAGTCCATTTAGAAATATGCAGATTTCTATATACTGTCGATCTGGCCTCTTCTCCAGAAATATATGGAGAGGAGATAAGTCCAGGAGGATTTCCATGGCTGCTAACGGTGTGGTACTGATGGCACCAGTAATAGACATACACTCCTGTCTCTGTATACAAGAGAGTTTTGCTTGGGCCGTTTTCTGTAAAGATTTTGATCACCAATCAATGGCTCCATATGTGATCATTGGTCTAACAATCATCACATACATCCAATAGATTTGTTTGGGACCCAAGTCCCAAGATTTTCCACAGATCCTGCGACATGTCCACAAGGATAGTCTGGCCTTATAGATTACTTTTTCCTAAGTTTTTTATTTAGAATAAACCCCAAATATTTTACTTCCGCTGCAAATATAATAACCTCACCGTTATAGGAAAATGGTGGAAGATCCACCAATTTCCTTTTCCTAGTGAAGGGAACTGTTACAGTTTTACCAGGGTTAACAGACATCAGCTCCTTCTGGCACCAACTGTGGACATCGTCCAACGTCTTTTGGAGGGTATTATATGTTACCCGTCCTGACTTGGTCCTTGCCAGAATGACAAGGTCGTCTGCATACTCTTACAGTTCTACCCCTTTTCCTACGAGAGTACCAAGCAGGTCATCCATTAAGAGTGACCACAATAGGGGAGTCAGCACTCCACCCTGCGGGCAGCCCCTGGAAACCTAAAAGATAATAGCCTCATCTTGAAGAGATGTAGTGGCTGTTCTATTAGTGAGCATGTCTTAAGTTGAATGACCTCAATCTGTGTCAAAATCACTAAGATATCAGTCCAGACTCTTGCGTCGTCCTAATATTGAAAGCTGAATAACCCACCTGTCGAGCAAGCTCAGCAATTTTGACTCATCCGCTGATTGAAAGAATTAACGACCAGTTTATCCTAGCCCTACCTTCAAGTGTGCCGATTAAGATTGAATGGAACTGTAACAAGAGACGCATATTATTAGTCAAATAAAATACTGTATTCAAAATCCCCGCAGGATATGAAATCAGGACCAAAAATTATACTTTTAGTAATATCCAAGAAATAACGGTAATAAATCCATTAATTAATGTTTCAAATGAAACTTACTGTTACTAGTTAGCTCCACAGTTTAATGAAAAATGTTAAAAATCCTAAAAAATTGACAATTGATTCGATATTACCTAAATATCATCGTCAGAATGACAGAAGTTACATTTCATTTGATGCCTACCTGATGTTTAGTAGTTATTTTTGGCTAGTCCAAGAAGTGATTGACTTAATATATGTTAATAGAAAAAAGAAGTTATGATATTACAAATATTAAAGTTTAGATATTATTAGCCCTATGGTGATATCCCGGATATCATTCTTCCCAATTAAGATCAGTATAACTGTGCAATGATATAGAAAACCAGGAAAACTATATCTGCTGATCTTTACATTTATCACTTAAGAAGACAGTTTAAAAGTGGAGAACTCCCTAGATTTATCTATTCGTTGACGACTTCATATTGTGGGTTTCTTAAGTGTCTTCTAATTTCCAATTCTTCAAGGAAATCCAGTTCTTGTTTCTTATCACAAATATGTAGTACTTCTAGTTCTGTGTTATGTGTCAATGAATGATTGGTGTCAAGTAGATGTCTGGCGTAGTGGGATTTATCTGGTTCTTTAATCTGTATGCTTGTAAGTGTTCACTGTATCGGATTTCAAAATTTCTAAGGGTCTGACCTAAATAGACAGCATTACATTCTGGATATTTAAGTTTATATATACCAGATATCTTTAATTTTTGTTTTTACATTTAACAATTTTGTACTTATGTTTTAAAAGAAATCGTTGTATCTGTTGCTAAAGATATTATTTTTGAAATTTTATTAGAAATATTTCCTGCATATGTAATGGTTTTATAAGTTTTTATTTCTTTAGTTTGTTTAGGAAATATTAGTTGTAATGCCACTTTTTCCTCTTTTTTACCAATTAGTTTATTTATCATATGTAATGAGTAACCGTTGGATGTTGCTATTTGTTTAATTGTGTTAATATTTCTATCAAAATTATATTTGTTCATAGGAACTGAAAATGCTCTATGTATCATTGAATCATATGCCGCTAGTTTGTAAAAAATAAAGTAGAAGATAATAACCTAACAATTACAAAATCTGACTAAGGGAACGCTACTGTCATATTGACAACTAATGATTATAATTCAAAGATATATAACTTTATAGAATCTAGCGGTGTAAAAGTTCTTAGAGCAGACCCCACAAAAAAGTTTTCTAATAATGTTAGAGATATTGTTAATAATTCAAAATATCTTTTCAGTGATTACGAAAACAATCCTCTTTCTCGACAATTATATGGAACCGTTAAATTACATAAAATAACGAAACCAATTAGACCTGTAGTTTCTGATGTTAATACTCCTAATAATATATTGGCAAAGAAACTTAACAATATACTCAATAGTTCGGATATTCATCTAAATATTCAATTAGAAATTCAATGGAACTGAATTAAAAGCATTCAACTTGCAAGATAGCTCTAAGCTTATTTCATTTGATGTTACCAATATGTTTACTTAAATTCCTCCTAAAGAATGTCTAATTTGTAAGAAAGTTACTAGAAGATAAAAATATTAATCCAGGAATAATATCAGATATACTTAATTTATTTGATGTATGTATTAATCAGAATTATTTCGCTTTTGACAATAAGATATATATTCAAAAGGAAGGTTTACCAATGGGAAGCCCTTATCGCCAATTTTGGCTAACATATTTATGGACAGTTTAGAGAGAAAAATCTTTGAATGTAATATTTCAAAAAATGTTTTATTTTGGTATAGATGTGTAGATGATATATTAGCTTGTTTTATGGGTAGTGAACGACAATTAGATATATTTTTCAACCACATTAATAATTTACACCCAAAAATTGAATTTACATTAGAAGTTGAAGGAAATAGTACA
Organism: Galeruca laticollis; assembly: GCA_963921935.1. Taxonomy (NCBI): domain Eukaryota; kingdom Metazoa; phylum Arthropoda; class Insecta; order Coleoptera; family Chrysomelidae; genus Galeruca; species Galeruca laticollis. Next base: position 83,950,391 of record OY998175.1, on the reverse strand, counting down.
ATCAATTTTCTTGATTTGAAAATTCAAAGAGTTAATAATGTACTTGATTATTCGATTCATCGAAAACCAACACACACTGATGTGACTATTCCATACAGTTCCAATCATCCCATGTCCCATAAACTAACGACATATAATTCAATGATACATAGAGCATTTTCAGTTCCTATGAACAAATGTAGTTTTGATAGAGAGATTAACACAATTAAACAAATAGCAACATCCAACGGTTACCCATTACATATGATAAAGAAACTAATTAGTAAAAAAGAGGAAAAAGTGGCATTACAACTAATATTTCCTAAATAAACTAAAGAAATAAAAACTTATAAAACCATTACATGTGCAGGAAATATTCCTAATAATATTTCAAAGATAATATCTTTAGCAACAAATACAACGGTTTCGTTTAAAACAGTACATAAGTACAAAATTGTTAAATGTAAAAACAAAAATATCACCATTAAAGAAATCTGGTATATATAAACTTAAATGTCCAAAATGTAATGCTGTCTATTTGGGTCAGACCCTTAGAAATTTTGAAATCCGATAGAGTGAACACTTATGAGCATACAGATTAAAACAACCAGATAAATCCCACTACGCCAGACATCTACTTAACACCAATCGCTCATTGACACCTAACACAGAACTAGAAGTACTACATATTTGTGATAAGAAACAAGAACTGGATTTCCTTGAAGAATTGGAAATTAGAAGACACTTAAGGAAACCACAATATGAAGTCGTCAATGAACAGATGAATCTAGGGAATTCTCCACTTTTAAGCTGTCATCTTAAGTGATAATTGTAAAGATCAGCAGATATAATTTTCCTTGCTTTCTATATCGTTACACAGTTACACAGATCTTAAATGGGAAAAAAGATGTCCAGGATATCTCCATAGGGCTAATAATATATAAGCTTTGATATTTGTAATATCATATCTTCTTATTTTTCTATTAATATATATTAAGTCAATCACAAGGTAGGTCACTTCTTGGTCTAGCCAAAAATAATTATTAATCATCATGTAGGCATCAAATGAAATGTAACTTCTGTCATTCTGACGATGATATTTAGTATCAAAACAATTGTCAAATGTCTTAGAATTTTTAACATTTTACCTATATATTGTGGAATTATCTAGAAATAGTTAGTTTCGTTTAAATCAGTAATATATGTATGCTTCTGTATAGAAAAATCTCGGCAAATTGAAGAATACTCACACTTTCAATTTCGAATATTTTAGACTAGAAAGTAATATGGAAATAAATATATTTTATTGCTGAAAGAATAGCGCTATTTCAGGCTGCAACGAAATCTCTAAGATATTCAGCTTCAATTCTAGATATCTCGATGAAATAATATGAGTACTCCAAATTTTGAAAGTTTGTTCTAAAAGTTGATAGTGCTGCTTTGATCATAGTGCGTATAACTCGCATTTAGAGAAAAATCTAGTGTTTTGCATTATTAGGTTGAGATTACTTGCAAATTTAACCTGGTAGAGCAATTCTGGAGCTGGATTCGGATTCTGTAAGCAAAACTACTTCAAGAACACTTATGAACCCTTTTTGCAGATATAATATATTATTGCAATTTGCATGAAAAATAACTACAAGAAAACTGTTTTTATCGATTTATCATAGCTCAACTAACACCAACGAATTAAATTATACTAATTAAAATATAGAGTATTTGGTGCAGCATACAAATTTGATAACATTTTCAAAATGTGTAGCATTTTCACGAATGGAAAGCGATAGCATTCTACTTATTTTGGACAGGTAGAAATCAACTTGACGTAAAATGATCTAATAACAGGATTACTTCAATGCAAGAAAATTTCACGTTTTCGACAGTTTTATTCTAGATCTCTATGCAATTGAAAAATATCGCACATTATTAAGCTGCAAATAATAAGTTTGCGAAGAAAATGAAATGCTCCGTAACACGTCCCGAATGTTCGATTTAACGAATCCATATTACCGTATAATGCAACTTGAATTTGAAAAGAAGATACACTTTTATCAATAGGTGAATAAATAATCTATTTGTACACGTGAAAGTTACTTTTGAGCATCTCAGTGACAACACGATCGTCTTATCGAGATCCCAGAGGGATACAAAACTTGATTCCCCCCTCGAAAATACGATTAGCGAATAAAAATTATTGCAAAAAAATCGAATACGGTGACTGCACTAAATACATGATTGTGAATCACGATTCAATGAGTATATAAACAGAGTCTTCTTCAAATTCATTCATTCATAGTTTGGATACATCATTCGGGGTTTAGTAGTATTTAGTTGATTTTTGTTACGTATGGTTAGAAGTTTACAAATTTGAATTTTTTTGCTTTTATTCGAGTTGAAAATGGACAAGGTGAGTCTAAAATATTTTTTCTGTCAATTAATTTTTTATAAATATTTACACAAATCATTATAATTGTAGGGGTCAAACTAGAAAAACTTTATTGATTTAGTATACTCAAAGTAACAGTAGTTTATCTGAATTCGTTATTCTGTAGGTTCAATAAATATATGTACTAATGAGTTTTTTGGCGTTCAGAAACAAATTTGGAATGAGTTTTGTTTGCAGAACTGTCACTTTTCAAAAATGGAATTACGAGTTGATTATAGAAACTGATGTATAATTAAATATTGAAAAATGACACTATTCAAATATTTTTACTGAGCTCAATTATCGACATATACGGTTATCCACCAAATATTGAAAAAGTAATGTGTTTAAAACTATTAGTCTGTGGTATAAAGACAAATTAGTGACTCGGTTAGAAAATTGTTTTTCTTAATAAACAAATAAATCTTTAGATTTGCCATTTTCACTATTTTTCCAAGCTTATTGTAATCTACATTTTTAATATTTTTTTAATCACAAGGAAGAAACCAACTTGAATATTTCCTGTTGCGTTTAGAAGATTTTCCATTAGCTGGAATGTTGTTTTGAAAATTCCTTTTCGTGCTTGTTATTTCCCAAAGTCTGATCCTTAGAGCCCTTTCCCATAAAGAACTTTCTTTCTCTTTTTATATCCATTCCACTACCAAAACCTAATACAATTACATTCTCCGATTCACATTAGAATGACATTTCCAGACAGTTTCTTTCGTTAGGGTCATACTATCACTAATTTTCAAGTATTGGTGCATTTGTTTAATCAGGCTTACCCGTAGATGAATGAGTCACAAATTAAATGAATATATCTGCAAATATGTACGGATAATTTGATGTATTCAATTTTGCAGGTGCTAGCATTCATCATCGTCTTAACGACTACAATGGTCAAGACAGAACCACCAGTAAATTCATATTTACCGCCACAAAGTAAGTTTCAACAGAAGTATACCCTCAATTACTAACAATAATATAAAGAATGGTTAACCCAAATAAAACTGCCATAATTCATATTCAAATACTACAACAATATGAGATATAAAAATGGAAACCATTGAGATATATAATTTTAACTCTGAATATGGTACAATTCTACTTGTTCTCAGTACTACTTCCAGAGTAACTTGCTTAGGCCAGTACATGTCATAAGACCTCATAAGTCAAACTTGAAATACTCCAACAATTGATGGTTGTGGTTTTTATGTCGTGTTGTCGATAACTTCAGATATGTTAGAAAAGAAGAACATCATAATATTGAACTTGTTGAGTCTATGATACCCTCTTAGGACACCAACCATAATTCTGTTTATATATTCAGGTTTACCAGGTACTTCAACGAATTTCGTTGTATGTCGCTATATCACTGGAAGATTCTAGACTAAATGAGTTATACTCAACCCTTTCTATTGTGAGACCTATTCATTCTCACAACATCTATACCTTAGTATCCAGGCTTGAAGATACTCCAGACCAGTGGTCGCCAACCTCTCAATGTGTTGAGATACTTTGTTAATTTTGGAATAAACAGCGAGCTACCCACACGGAAGCCACGTAACGCAACGTAAATGAAATAATCCGCAGTTAATTTATCATTATATGTATTTATTCTACTATTAAACTGGTAATACATAATACATAGGTACTAATAATAAACTAATAACTAATATTACTAGTACGTACTTGTTCATAGCTACATTCCTACCTACCAAACGAAGGTGTTTGAAAAATAAATGCAAACTTTTATCCAGTCACAACGGTATGTCACGTAAGATTTAAAAATAGTTAATAATAACAACAAAAAAGTAACGCTCTATCATGAACATGAACATTGCAAAATAAAAAAGCAAGTTCAATGAGTCATAGAGTTCTAATGGATTTGGAGATATTTTTTCTGAAAAAAATAGGAAAATGCTTGGCATCACTGTTAATTAGGTTTTGTTCCCAAAACCATTTCCGCTAGTTCTTTGTGTCTCCCCTGAAGCTGCAAATTAAGTTCGTTTAATTCCTCTGTATTGTCCACGAGAAAACCAAAATCTCTAAGCCAGATTGAATTTTCTAGTTCCGAAGTCGGTTCATCGCGTTGTTTGAAAAAGTGAATTATGCCAGATAGGACATTATTGAAACGTTTCAGCATCCGTCCTCTATTTAAACATCGGACTTCAGAGTGAAGGAGTAGGTCCCCGTATTGACAGTCTACTTCATCGGCCAAGGTTTTGAATAATCTTCTTTGTAACGCTTTAGCTCTAATCTTGTTCACAATTTTTACCACCAGTTTCATAATGTTGTTTAGTTTTAGGAAATTTCCACATAATGCTTGCTGATGGATAATGCAGTGGTAACAGAAAAATTGCGGAAAAGTTTCATCTCTACGACATAACGCCACCAGACCCTTATCACAACCCACCATAGCTGGAGCGCCATCGGTTGTCAAGCCTACCATTTTCGATATTGGAATTTTCTCGGAAGAAATAATATTTTTTAAATGAGAAAACAACTCCTGTCCAGTAGTGTGTCCTTTCAGTGGAATAAACTTCAAAAGGTCTTCTTTAATCGTAAAATCACTAAAAACCGTCCTGACGCACACGGCCATCTGGGCAGTGTCAACGATATCTGTTGATTCTTCCAGTTGAAGTGAAAAATAAACACAGTTATCTAAGTCAGTTCTTAACTGTAAAAAAATATCATTGCTCATTACTTCTACACGTCTCATCACTGTATTAGCAGAAAGTTGCATATATTTTATAGCTGAAACTATCTCGTTTTTATTTCTAAAGTTGGCAAATAACGAATCAGCAGCTTCTAAAAACGCCTGTTTTATCATTTCCCCGTCTTCATAAAGTTTCTTTTTTTGTGCAATTATCTGGGACACACGGTACGATGCTTCAGCTGCAGCCTTATTTTTGTCGACTGTTCTTAAAAATATTGATTGTTGTCCAATTAACTGCTTTTTTAACTGTTTCAGTTTCTCCTTTCTGGCGGCAGAATGTAGTGGGATTGTTTTTTTTTTAATTAGAATATACAGTTTTATAATGTCTCTCAATATTTCCTTTTTTAGCAACGGAGACCGAAGTATTACATAACAAACACACATTTTTATCTTTAACTTCTGTAAAAAGTATTGTTCTTCCCATTCCGAATGAAAGTGTTATGTATGTATTTACCTTCTTACAACTGCTTGCAGTTTTAAACTAAGCGCAATGTCTCCGCGCCGTGCGTATTTATCCCGTTCAAAGCAATCCTGATCGTTCTCGAACACTAACGCGCTGGTCCGGTTGGTCGGTTCTAGCCGATTCTAGCTTGATGGCATCAGCGGCAGATCGTTCACCGCAACGTTGCCACTGTTTATGTTTAATATTATGACAATTGGATTTTTTTGTGGAATTTTCGGAAGCTTCTCTGATTTTTGCAGTTTTTTTAAATTAAAATCGTTGTGAGAGCTACCAGAATTGCCTCCGCGAGTTACCGGTAGCTCGCGATCGACAGGTTGGCGACCACTGCTCCAGACCATAGAAAACATAAAAGGAAAAAGACGGGGTTGAAAGAACTCTGTATGAGAAATTTCACAACCCATACTATTGGAGTCCATAAAAAATTATTCGATGTGTAAACTGTCTATCTTTGATAATCTTCAGTTTATATATATATACATATACATTTTTACGTGTCACTTATGGAGTCAAAAACAAATATAAATAAAAGAAAAATATGTGTCAGTTACTACGTATGAACAGAAAATCTGATGAGTTTTATTCAAAACAGGTTTTATTGATTACTTTTTGTTTTCCTTCAACGTTTAGATGGCAACGGTAAACCAAGTTCAGTCTACAGAGCACCTGGATACCAAGCAGGAATTCCAATAAGCCTGGGCAATGGTAATGGGAATGGAGGCAACGGAAACGGCAATGGAAATAGTCTGCATGGTAATGATGATGGAGGAAACGGTAAAAGCAATGGAGGAAATGGTAATGGTAACGGTTACCCTCCTCCAGGAATAGTATATGGACCTCCATCAAATGGAAATGGTAATAATAAATTCTATCAATTTTATTACCGCTACTCGATATGTTTTTCCGAAAATGATGTGAAATATAGACACTATTAACAGATACATAATCAATTGTAACTAAAATGTAATTTCAGGGAACAACGGCTATAATTTAAACAGCGACCAACTACCAGGTACCAGCTATCTTCCACCAAACGGAAATGGTAACGGATATAGCAATGGTAATGGCAACGGATACAGTAATGGTAACAGGAACGGTAATGGAAATGGCAATGTAAATGGACATAGAATTGGAAACGGTCATGAAAATGGAAATGGTAATAATGGCAATGGAAAACCAAACGGTCTTTATGGTCCACCAACAAACGGAAATGGAAGAAACGGCAATGGCAATGGTAACGGAAATGGAGGACCGAATAACCTTTATGAACCACCAAGGAATGGAAATGGTATTGGAAACGGTAGAAATAGTAATGGCAATGGTAGTAAAAATGGCAAAAACGGTAATGGAAAAGGAAACGGTGGAAACGGTAATGGAGACCCAAATGGACAATATGAACCACCAAAAAATGGTAATGGTAACGGTAAGACTAGTACTACATATGGACCTCCCTCTACTTCTTATGGTGTTCCCTTGAACGGTAATGGTAATGGAAATGGGTATCAAAATGGTAACGGCAATGGAAATGGTAACGGTTATAAGAATGGTAAGGGCAACGGAAATGACAATGGGTATAGCAATGGAAATGTTAATGGATATCCTGGTGCTGCTCCTAATGGCAATGGTAACGGTGAATCTGATGTAAGTATGGAAATTTTTGGTTTAATAAATGGCTATCCTAATGAGATTTTAGATGGAATCATAAAACCAGGCAATTGAAAGTATACACACGGCTTCGCAATACAAACGGTCATTGATTTGAATATATTCTATCAATTTATTTGGGTTTCAAAGACAATGAACCAAATTTTTAATTATTAACTGAATTTCCATCAATAAATAAATGCTACAATTACTGGACTTATGCTCCTTTCCAAGTTGAAACAGTACTGGTCACATTGTTTTATATTAATAAAGAATTTTGAAAAATTATGGATAATATAGAGTATTATGTTCAATGTAGGAACCAGCAAAATACGAGTTTGAATACGCAGTCAACGATCCAGATAGTGGCAATGATTTTGGACATAAGGAACAACGAGATGGAGATTTGACAACAGGTGAATATTTTGTTTTACTTCCAGATGGAAAGAGACAAATTGTTACTTACGAAGCTGATTCAGATGGCTATAAACCGACAATCAACTATGAAGGTAAAATAATTGTTTTATATTTGCTAACTTCTTAATTCATGAACACAATTTTTTCTAGTACTACTTTGTAAAATAGGGCATTATAACTTACTTTTGAGAAACGAAAGTAGCCAAAAACATTCCTCTAGTCTACAAAATACTATTTCAACCAATAAACGCTTGCAGAACATAAGTCCCATGGGACTTGGTTTTTCAACGATTTGATTGGTTTTAACTCGCCAAAAAGTGAAAGTGCTTACATACTACTTAAAAAATATACGCCGGTAATTGTAATATTACTTAAAAGGATTTTGAATAAGTAATAGAATCTGGATTTTTGGCTAATTATAATTTAAAACTAAAACACAATAAAAAAATACTTTTAATTGAAAACTTTTGAAAACATGTTGAAAACTTTAAGGTTGAGAATCGCACTTATTGCTTATTACTTTAAATTTATATTATAAACTAACTATTGATATTTGTTTTGAAGTAGATTACAACAAGAATCAATAAGAATAACGAACCTGTTAACTAGACAGCTGTCAAATATTAGTGTGCAATTTTAGGTTGTTATTTGCTTTAAAAATTTTATAAAAATTAGCGGTTTTGATGTGTAGTTGTAGAAAAAATATTGTACGTAGCACGGGAGGTAAGTAGTTTGCCAGTCTCGAAATATTACCGCTCTCAGCTAAAGTCTTGAGAGGTAATCTAGTTTCTCGACTGCAAAAGTCTACTTACTTCCCTCGGCACGTAAATAACCATTACTGAACCATTCAATACATTCGTCTCTCGTCCATTCAAAACACGTTGTTCAATGTCATATCGAAAACTTATTTAATATATCCACTAACGATATAAGTTTCCTGTGATTTAAATATGTTTCAATTTTCATGATTTGTGCAGAATTAATAATTGTTCGAACCTCCCAATGCGTAAGGCACTTCTATAAACAAGTAGATGATGAGTAGATTAAATTACTTCGACTTAATTATACATAACACCATAAACAGTTCAAATGATAATTCCATCTTGCCAAAATAACGAATTAAACCTATAAGATCTTAAACAATCAGCACCAATTTAATTAAAATTGCTATCACTATCACTAGAGAGAAGAATAATCCTGGAGCAATATCAGGACGATTGGAAAAAATAGAGCTGAACAAAATGAATTAAACAGGAATGCCTTGTAAAAATGATGAAATTTTGGGTTCCAAAGTGAAGGCAACTAATATAGTTGGAAGAATAACCATATAGCATAGTTGTGAAGAATGTGACATTTGAACTAAACCTGCAACATATATATGCTAAAGTATTCAAAAAGTTGACAGGGATTCATAAAGTTAGGGTATATCAGAGATATATTAGAAAAGAAAAACGTTATGAGCCAAGAAAAAAATGTATTGATGAAGTGATGGAAAAGCGGGAGAATGTACCAAAAACCGATGAGGCAGAAAGTGGGAAAAGGCGTAAAAATGAAATAAATCAACCATTATCATATAGGAAGTAGAAAAATGCAACTAAAAAGAAAATAGAAAGTGTTTTAAATTATGACTATTCCGTGGTTCTTATAATATACATATACATTATACAATATTTATATGATTGCATCAGTGATAATAATTTTTCTTTTATAGATGAAGGTACAGGCAATGGTAATGGAAACGGATATGTAAACGGTGGTTATCCAAGCAACGGTAATGGCAACGGAAATGGAAACGGTAATGGAAACGGAAATGGATATATAAACGGTGGTTATCCAAGCAACGGTAATGGTAATGGAAACGGCAATGGAAATAGCAACGACAATGGTCATGGCAACGGCAACGGTAACGGTCATGGGAAGGTTAACGGTCACGGTAATGGGAGCGGCAATGGAGGATACCCAAGCAACGGTAATGGAAGGAATGGAAATGGAGGAAGGAACGGCAATGGCGGATTCCCTCGCAACGGCAATGGAGGTTATCCAAAAATTGGTAATGGAGGGAGTAACGGAAATGGAGGATACAAGTATTAATTGTAGTTACTTTCAATTATTTTCAGACAACTTGTTGACTTTAATTAACCTATCTGGTCTATGCTAGTATTTTATTTATTTAATTCATCCTTTTAACTAGAACACTAAAGCAATTTTTATAGTAAAGCAATACTTTCAACTTTCTGAAAATTACGAGAGTATTGGAGGAATAACATTTCTTGGTTCCCATTAATTTTTTTGGAGTTATCAATAAAATAGTGAAATATTATTTGAATGGAGAATGAACCTATGAATAAGGCTTGTCTGTATTTTGTACAAAATAGTAGGATGTTTAACGCAATAACGCTCAATCAAATTGTATATAAATCCTTGAATAGAATTAGTTATACTAGATATAAGTACCTACTTTTCTACCTGCACTATATATTTGAAGAGTACTTATTTTTATTAACGACGACTGCAAAGGCATTGATATTTTGAGGATATGTTAGATATAAATTATATAAATAATAAACAATTTTATATGAATTATTTTGATTTTCATTTGAGCAAGCGACAGTTCTCTCCCAAAATATTCTAAGTAACTTTAACCCCTTACTGCATCCCGTGTCAAATATGGCACACGCCAAATTTTATTTTTTTTCTAAGTATTGACGTTACTCAGAACCTTATCTCAAATTGTACTATATATGACACACTCGCTTATTGGTTTGTGGCGACGCGGTAGCCAATTCCTTCCAAAATAGACGTACACGATTTAGTTTCATTATGTCTGTTGGAGTACAGGCGTTGTTGTTATTTATTGAAAGTTCTGTTGTTGTTGTTGTATGGAATATTGGCTAAAATTTTACGAAACTAAAATAAGTGGTCGAAAGGTAAGAGTTTATATTACAAGTTCTTGAACATATAAACATATTGCTGAAAAAAATGACTTTGTTTACATGTCCCATATTTGTCACAGGCCGAAGTAAGTGGAAAAATAAATAGGGTTCATTTTTATTTTCAGATGGATACAAAAACTTTTTATGGCTTGAAAAGGGCCATAATTCCGGTTACTGACATAAGCGATGACGAAAACTTATCTGACGGCGATGAAAATGACTTGGAAATAAGACAAGAAGTTTTGTGCGATGAATCTGAGAGTGACACTGACTTCTCAGTGACAGGAGAAGTTATTGACGAAACTGACGACACTGATGATGACGTTCCTTTGGTTTCCCGTCTTGAGTCTGCTAGGGCTCAATATATCAAAAAGGCATCTCAGAACCAGAAAGAATATGAATCTTCTACACCTTCCACTTCGTTTGGCAGAAATCACGGGGGAAAAAATCTGAAAAAGAGAAAATCAAATGGGAAGAAAAAAAATTGCCATTCCTTGAAGATGGCATCAAATTCAAAGGTTCTGAGTCACTACCCAACAATATACAGGATCTTGATGGAATCATCCAATTCTTCAATTTTTTATTTACGGATGAAATTGTTACTTATATAACGGAACAATCGAATCTTTTTGGTGTACAATGTAGGCCAGAAAAGCCACCTAATATCACGAAGGAAGAAATACAAGTTTTTGTTGGCATATGCATTTATATGTCAATTGTTCAATTGCCAGCTACTAGAAATTATTGGAACAGTTCTTTAGATATTTCTTCTGTTTCTAATGCTATGAGTTGCAATAGATTTGAATAAATTAGAAGGTTTCTCCATTTCAACGATAATATGAATCAAACAAGACTTGGAGAACCTAAATATGACAAACTTTATAAAATTCGACCTCTGTTGAACAAAATTAGGGAAAGACTTTTGCTTGTTCCAAAGGAAGAACATATGTCTGTTGACGAACAAATAATCCCGACAAAAGCTAGGTCGAGTTTGAAACAATATAACCCAAAAAAGCCCCACAAGTGGGGCTGCAAAGTGTTTGTTTTGAGTGGGGTGTCTGGGTTTAGCTATGATTTCGATTTTTATAGTGGACCTACTGAACTTGAAGACGGCCTACCCAATTTAGGCGCGAGTTCTAATGTAGTAGTAAAATTGTCATCGACTATTCCTAAAAATCAAAATTATATACTTTTTTTCGATAACTGGTTCACTAGTATTCCTCTTTTAGTATACCTATCAAAACAGGGTATTTCACCTCTTGGAACCGTAAGATCTAATCGAGTGCCAGATTTCCAGTTTCCTACGGAAGCAGAAATGAAGAAGAAAGGTCGAGGTGCTGTCACAGAAAAAGTTGCCAACATTGATGGTGTAGATATTTCTGTAGTATCTTGGTACGATAATAAAATAGTGAATACCATATCAACTTATGTTGGATGTCCGACGTAAAACGGTTCTGTAGAAAAACAAAGTGCCATATAGAGATTCCCCGTCCAAAGTGTATTGGCATATACAATAACTATATGGGTGGTGTTGATCTCTTAGATTCAATGTTGGGTTATTACAGAATCCAGATCAGGTCGAAGAAGTGGTATGTATATGAGAGTATTTTACCATTTTATAGATATGTTGTGTGTCAATAGTTGGATTTTATGGCGACGCTCTCAAACTGACGATATGTACTTGCCTCTAGCAGAATTCAAACTGGAACTAGCAGAAATTCTAACCAGGGCTAATGTTCTACAAAAAAAGGGGAAGGCCAAGCAATGACTTACAAACTCAATTGCAATTAAAAAAGAAGAAATACCCACTTACGCAAATACCAGCTCAAGAAATTAGAACTGATAACTTGGGTCACTCACCGGAATGGTCTCCTACTGAGCGCCAACGCTGCAAGCATATAGACTGCAAGGGAAAATCACACATTTATTGTTCAAAATGTATGGTTTTTTTGTGTCTTAATAACTGTTAGTAACTGTTTTTATCGCTTTCATACTGAATAAGAAATATTTTTTATATTTATATTTTCATTACTAAAATTAAAATGTATATTTACCTAAAGTTGTTACATATCTAGCACATGTCAAAATTTTTGAATATAAGAAAAAGAAACATGCCATAGAGTTTTTTTAATAGTTTTCCAGATCTTCTGAGGTCATAATACATTACATAAATTAAAATAATATTAATCAAAAAAATCATGCAGTAAGGGGTTAAACTTATCAATAATTGTATTATTCCGAAGAAACAGTGTTGAGGTTTATACAAATCCACATATATTACAACAATTTCGAAGGGTTGAAAGAGAAAATAACTAGCTTTACAAATCATACAACCTGTGTTCATTCGTCAGATACTTGGGTATACTCAGAACTATTTGAAGGATGGTATATTTCAGTCAATAAATCGTTTGGTTAACTATATGTATGTTTAAAGGGGCTTGATTCTCATTATCCTTGACTGCCCAAATAATGGCAATTTACCTCTTTCATTCCATATATTTTCTTAATCCGTACTTGTTGTTTCATTTAAATAATTTATTTGAGCTAGTGATTCGCACGAGACTTTCGTTTTCGAGAGTCTCGCATGGTCTCGTCTCGTTTTCGAGACGAGACTCGAGACGATACTCGGACCAGACGAGACTTTTGTTTGGTCTCGTCTCGAGTCTCGTGCATGAGGTATCGCGTCTCGCAGGTGAATATTTCTGAATAAACATCAATTTATTTTGATAAGAATTTATTTATAAGCATAACACCAAGAATTGCTTTTAAAAGCCTCTGGCGGCGTTATCGGTTGACGGTAATCACTTTGTCTTTCTGAAGCGCGCCGCCGTCTTTCATCCCTATTCCGTCAGCCATAAATGTTGCATATGTACGTGTTCTATCTTATTGTGATCGAATAAATAAAGATCATTATTGAAAATAAAAGTTTAAATTTCTCCCCAGTTTAGTTATTCGTTGTGGATAGTGGTAGTTGTTCGATTTTTTTATATACTGAATTCTGAGGCAAATGAAGAATTGAGTGATGATAGTGTCGATGAGGAAGCCGAAGTTGATGAAATTGAAGATAATTCTAATGCATTATGTAAAATACGTTCTATCTTTTCGAAAATCAAACGGTCAGAACAACTTTTAATTGAGTTCCAAAGTGAAGTGCGTGCGATGACACTGGTAATTCTCGCCAATTAACACCTGTGTTGGATGTGCCTACACACTGGAATTCCAGTAATGATATGTTGAAAGTAGCTCTTGAAGCTAGATATGGACTTGGTGAACTGTGTCAAAATGTTGTTGATTTGAAACAATATGCTCTTATGGATAATGAATGGATTCTGCTAGAAAAAGTGCATACATTACTAGTCAACTTTCAAATTCTTTCCAAAAAGCTCGGAGGTGAGAAGTACGTCACATTACCTATGGTGGTTGTATGTATCAATATACTAATAGATAACATTTAAATGGGACCAAAAGGTAGATCGAACCGCTGTCGAAGAGCAGCTTATTGTTAGTTTTCAGGCTGCTAGAGACAAAATATTAAAGCATTATCGTAAAGCTAATCGGATTTATGCTGCAGTTTCAATTCTCGATCCGCGGCATAAGTTAAAAGCGTTTAATATGACAACATGAGGCCAAGAATTAAAAGATACTTCGATTTAGAAATTTCAAGATATATACAAAGCCTATTCTAATCAATCAGAAGATTCAGAAGGACAATGTACGAAAAAAACGGCGGCGAGCGAACGAGAAGATCCTGGACCGTAAAAGTCAGATTTTTAAATTGATTTTGATGTTTTGTATGCAGTAAACCCTACGCATGCAGAAGGAGAATGGATGCAGGAGCTTCAAAAATACTATTCTATGCCTCGATGTAATAAAGAAACAGATATACTATAATGGTGGAAAATGCATGCTTCTGAAATTCCTATTCTAAGTGTAATGGCACGAGATCTCTTAAGCATACCGGCTACTTCAGTCCCGGCGGAAAGATTATTCTCACGTGCTGCATTAACTATAAGAAAACATCGAAATCGCCTCAACAATGAATCTGCACGATGTTTGTTATGTCTAAACGACTGGGTGAAAAACAAAAACATTTGCAACCGAGAGGGCTGAGGGCTGTTTTTGACCTTTGATTTTTTCAGTTATTTCATTTATAAAATAATGTTATGTTTTTATTTTCTTTAGTTGTATTACTTTCAAATACATGTAATTCTTCAACAATTGTAATTTTCTCTTCCGACTCTTATATTATAGCAAATATTTAAGTATTCCTTATTGCACTGAAACAATAAGATTATGAATGATGCGATTTCGATACTTTCACGAGACTCTCGTACGAGAAACGAGACGAGACGAGGCTGCGAGACGAGACTTGAGACGAGACTTATCATTGCATCGACGAGACGAGACAAGACTTTGTGAAAATCTCGTCTCGTTGGTCTCATGTGAACCACTAATTTGAGCCAATAATCTGTGAAATTAACCAGCCAGATTGACCTTCACATTATGTTTTTGTGTGAAAAGTGAATCAACTTTGATTTGGTTTATATAAACCTTTTGTCACTGATATTTTTTGTAGTTGTAGGTAAATTCTACGCTATTTTCTGTTCTTCTTTGTTCCTTGCTTGAAGTATCTTATTTTTCATTTCTTTTGGTAGAATTTGCTAATCTTTTTCTATTTCTGGTTTTAACTTCCATTATTTTTTTCCTCTTTCTTCCGTTGTCACGCATTCAAAGTACCCATTTCCCTATAATTTACCATTTATTTCAAATGAAAGTCTATACGTGAATTAACTTTATGATATTATACCTACAGCGATTTGTTCTAAGCCTCATACAGTTTGTTATTTTCTATTAAAATAGTTTATATTTGTAGTTTAGACACGTCCTGCAGAAATGTGTTATGCTGTTAATTACTACGATCTGTGAGACCTACTTTATCCCCTGCTAGAGTACGCTCAGTATTATAAGCAATCTTCTCCATCCTAGGTACATCGATAATCGACAATAACCATCTACCCTTAGTCCTTGACCTTTTCTGATTTGTGATATTTTTTATTAAAATTAACTATGAACAAACAAATAAATGCTCCCAATTTTTCTCGTACAAAAGTAAAAAAGCCTTATTATCTTCAGCATAATAATATATCCTGCAGATTTCTCCCATGTCATTGACTCAAAGTTGGCATGGGATTGCCGAAGATAACTTGATGAATTAGGCAAGAATAACAGGGTCTCTTTAGTCTGGGTTCCTGGCCACTCGGGAATCACGGGAAATGAAGAGGCCAATACACTTGCCAGGAAAGGAGCACAAATGCCCTTTATTGGCCCGGAGCCTTTCTGTGGTGTAGCAAAACGCTCCTACAAGAAAGAGTTCCGGAAGAAAGAGGAAACCGAAAGAGAAGCACTCTGGCGGTGCCTTCCCGGGTTGGAACATTCCAAAAAGTTCCTGGGGAACTTTGACACTGCTAGATCCAAAAAAATATTTGGACCTCAGTAAAGATAAGCTACATCTCCTCACGGGCTTTCTTACAGGACACTGCCGCCTCAGGAAGCACTTAATGAGAATAGGTCTAGCAGATATTGACGAGTGTAGATTCTGTGGGGAGGAGGATGAAACTCCTGATCACCTACTTCTGGAATGCCTCGCCATTGCAAGCCAACACAAGAAATGCTTTGGACAAGAAACTTGTAAGAGTGAGGACCTAACCTCGTTGAAGCCGTCCCAAATATTAGAGTTCATTAGAACCGTGGAACTGGAAGGCGAGCTGTAGTAGTAGCGAGAACAGCTCTGATAGGGGGGCACAATAAACCTTTGGTTTCAGTGCACTGTAACTGTAACCGTTAAAATCTTAAAATCTAAATTCTGCAGATTTTCTATTTGTGTCTGATAAAATCACATACATAATATCTTGTGATAAAAATGAATCAAATGCAATTTTTATGACAGACAAGCACTGCTTTTTTCTTTCATTCTTGTCTTAAATCTTTCACTTGAAGTAGAAGGCTTGTAGAGTCTCACGACACTTGAAGTTGCAGATATATGCGCCAACTTGTTGTCAAAATCACCGCCATATTGAAAAATTGAAAATCAGTAGCATAGCGATCTCACATTTTGTAGGTTAACACAAAATTAAAATATTAATAATTTATTCCTAACAGGATTTATTTTTTATTACATGGAATAAGAATTGATAATACATAAATTGTATCCTAGCATTGTGAAGTATGGCCATTGATAAATATAACAGTAATATATTGATTAATATAGAGAAGTATAAACAAGGGAAAGACGACTACTTTCCAGAACAGTTCCTTCATACACCAAATTTCTTAATATATTCATAATACTATTCTTAAATTGTCTAATTGCCATTGTCCGATCTAATTCGCTAACATTATTGACAAGTTTTAACATGGTCTCAAGAGGAGAACAAACTAATGTTCTTACTCTCCCATACAATAAAAAGGATCGAGTTAAACTTGAGGAAACTTTGTAATGAATTAAGGACAATAAATTACTAGATGTCGATATAATTAACTATTTCATACAAGAAAATCATCATATTCAATTTACGTTGACTTGTGATAGAGATAACCTCAAGTTCTTCGCGTAATCTAGTTGTCCTATAATCCGGCCAACGATTATATTTTTTATAATCCAAGAAACGTAAGTATTTATTCTACACTTTCTCTATATTTTCTAAGTACTTTTGAGGTTGATCTCCCCAGATAATAGATCCAAACTCAAGTTTAGGTCTTACTAAAGTATTAAACAACATTTTTAGTCTCAATATTTGAAAAATTAGTGGTTTGTCTGAAAACTGAACCCATTATACGGCACTCTTAACTGATTTTTGTATATGTGAAAAGAAATACTTTTAATTATTATAAGTCTAAGATCCTTGATTTCAGCCTTCCTAAAACGGGAAGGATGAAGAATATTAATAATAATAATTCATTTATCATGATATTCACTACACGTGATACCATTCACTTATAAACTAGCTTATCGTCTTAAAATATTAAAAATCTTCAATATTCAAAATCAAAAATATTCAACAAATGAACAACCAGAAACATATAGTCCAGGAAAATCCGACCTCAAATGATCATTTTGCGTCATTTTCGAGGTAACGGCTGATACTTGGTAAAAAGTTAGAAAAAATGGTGTACAACAAAACTTAACTTATGCGACCTCTCAAATCGGACCGGAACATTGTCTATGATTCAATTTACACTCATTTTTCATGCCTTTTGTAGATTTTTCAGGTATATCTTTTTTCTCGTGCATAGTACAGACAAAAAGTTAAACACTTTTTTTCTTCTTTTAAAGACCTACAATTCTAGACCTTACACGTAAAAAAATTGATTGGGTCAAAAGTTATTGGCAAATAAACAACTGATAACGTTATTGTTAATAAATAAAAATATAATGAGCATTTTTTACACTAACACTTCCACATCACGCTTATCTATTCTCACTCATTAAAAAATGATACTCACGAAAGATGAAGTCTGTAACAGGGATGTTGCAGATGCCGAAATTTTCACATCCGCGGATGCGGATGCGGAGTTCAGCAGGCTCACATCCGCAGATGCAGATGCGGATGTATAAGATATTTTGTAAATAAAGTCTATTAATGAAGAATTAAAACAATGACAACGTAATTATTAACATTTTTATTGTAATCAAACATAATTAAGTACTTATTTTTATGTTAAATATAAGTAATGTATAATCATTATACATGTAACATCATAGCCAGGTCGTTTTGTAAGCATGGCTTTTTGTTGAAACCTGAAGTCCCTGGTCCTAGTTGTTCCGTATCATTTTCCGTGCAATCAGTTATTTTAATTATTTTAGCCCTTTTGGCATTGGTATTAAGAGATTCAAAATTGTCATTCTCAGTATTTATCATTTTTAAAATGTCATCTTTGATCTTTTCTTCAGTCCGGTGTGAAAAATTTGTGCTTATAGCGAGGATCTAAGTAGGTAGCGATGGTATATAAATTGTTTTCTCCCAAGCTAGAAAACTTTGTTGAAAGTTCGTTTTTCAAAGTCGTAACAGCCTGACGAATCGGATCAAACTCTTGCGATCTTGTTAAATAGTCATCAACTTTTTTTTCAAGCACTTGTATTATCGGTATCACAGATGAAATAAGAGCACAAGAGCTGCTCAGTTCCCGCGTTGCTTCCTCAAAAGGTCCCAGTAATTGAATGAAACTTTCAATCATTTTCCATTCTTCTGGTAGAATAGGGTCAATTTAATTATCATTATTGTAAAGACTCAGAGCATCCTTTACCTTTGAAAAACGCTCGAACATGTAGAATGTACTGTTCCATCGCGTTACACAATCTAGAAACACTTTCAGGTGCGGTTGATTCAGTCTGTCCTGAATTGATTGCAGTTGTTTCTGGGCAATGGTAGAGTGATTGAAATGGGTCGAAATTCTCTTACATTTTTGTTTTAGTATTTTTATGTTTTCTTGAGAACCTAAACAACTACGGATAGCTAGTTGTATCTTGTGAACAGTACAGTCTATATCATTTAATGCTGCTAATCGCCCGGCTCGTTTCATATTAGACCCTTCATCTCTGATTAAGCAATGCAGTTGTTCTTTTTTAATATTCCATTCAGAAAGCATGTTACTGAATTTTTCAGCAATTATGTCACCAGTGTGACGGCCGTCAAATGTCTCACATTTCAATATTATCGATGATCTATCAAAGTTTTCTGCAATTCCATGGCAAGTCAGGCTAAGCAAAGAAGCGTTTGAGCTAGGATCCGACCAAATGTCAGACGTAAACGACATGTTATCAAAATTTTCGATTAATTCTTTAACTTTTTGAGCCACTTTGCTATATAATTCCTTGCATACAAAATCTGTAAAAAAATTGCGTCCCCTAAAGTTATATCTTGGTGCTAATTCTTGCATCAGTCTACGAAAACCTAGCCCTTCAACAAAATTAAAGGGTAAATTTTGAAGTGCAATCATTTCCCCAATGAGTTTATCAATTTTTTTAGAATTTAAATTATTGACGTCCCACTTCTTTTCTTTTAGAACCACTTCCTCTAATGAAAGTTGTTTCTTTGCTTCTTGCAGAGGAGTGGTAACTTTATCTAAAAAATACACAAACGAATAAAAATTTTCGTTATAAAAAACTATTTACTTAAATTAAAAGTAATTAACAAGTGAGGACATTTTAAAACACCAGAAAACCTTTCTATACATTTTTGTAAATAACTTTCAAAATCAAATGTCCAACTTATATTGCAAAAAATAAAAATAAAAGGAGTTTATTCCTTATAAATATTTATAATAAGGAAGGATCCCTAATGTTTTCTGGCATTAACATTAAATATAACGTGAAGCTAAGCTACACTAAGAAGAAAAGCGACACTTTTCAATGGTGATAGAATTTTTGCAATCGGCCAAGTAGTTTTTGAGTTAAGTAATTCACTATTCATATTTTAATATCATATTAAAAAATATATATTTATGTTCAGGTTATTTTATATTGAAACGATTTCAATAAAAAAAAGTATTTTAAATAGATAAATGAATTACATTACATATATCAGTCTTTTTACAACTGACGTTTTATATGACAGCAAATAACTATAATATTGAGTGGAAACTTAGCCAATGAACCACAACTAAAACTATGCTTTTATTATACTAACCAAACAATGCCTCAAGTAAATATTAATTAATTAAAACTATAAATGATGAAACTTACTTGCGTCAGATTTCATCTGTTGTAATTTGTTTTCTTTACTAATGTTCTCAAATGTAGAAAATTCTTCTGAGTGCATCGACTTAAGATGGTTTTTCAAAGACGATGTGGTGCGGCCCTTGCGAGAGTAGCTTTTTTTGCATATTTTACAATCAGCTTTATCCTGGTCTACTTTATTTGGTTCAAAATAATCCCATACATTACTTTTGGTCGGTGGTGACATTGTTGACTAAATAGTTAGATAAACTATCAATAACGGGAATCACACTGGAAAAATAACGAATTTCGTCATAAAACGATAATTTTTCCTACAATAAAACGTATTACCGGCGTAATATAATAGAATTTACCTTGTGATCTTATGGATATTAGTCTTAAATAATATAAAGTTTTCTTGTAAACTCTTCTTATTTACACACTGTATCACAACAACATTAAAAATACCTATCTATCTTTATGATACGATAAGTAGTTCACTTTCACTTCACAGCGCAAACAAACACGTAATATTTATTCACTCGCAAGAAACAAATGATGCACTAGCTAGAACAAACAAACGTGTCGAATCTTGTCACCAATTTCTTCGCTCCCATTGGTTATTGTCACGTGCGACCGGCACGCGTCAATCACCGGCCCCGCCCAATTTCTTTCTTGTCGCTACTTGTATAATATTCGAATCCGCATGAACATTCGCATCGATTAATGCGGATGCGGAAGCAGATGCAGATGTCCAAATCAATGCGGATGTTTCGCATTTGCGGATGCAGATGCGAATGTTCGCAACATCCCTGGTCTGTAAGTTCAATAGTTTATGAATTATGGCCTTATAAACAAATTAACTAAAAATTGACTTGCAGAGTTCTGTAAGCTATGCGACCTCGTGCCAATTTTTTCACTGTTAGATTTCATAATAAGACATCGATACCCATCATTGTTTTTTAAAAAATACATTTTTGCAACAACGCGAATTTTTTTTCATATTTGGCTTAGTTGCATAATTAATTGGACAATATGTCCACCGATTTTTGTCGAGAATTAAGTACGCACATAGGAGGGACATGGAAAGAGCTTTAATTGAAAAAAAATACGCTAAGATTTATTGACAAACGACTGAGTTACGGACAATCGAAGTCGGAGGCCTGTCAGTCAACAATTTATGCGAGTATCGAAAAACAAAAAATATCCCTAAAATTTTCAGTCAATGTACTTTTATTGTACGAAATAGCGGGACGTCGCGTAAATTGCAACCCAATCAAAAAAAATTTCGAAAGTCAGCAGCGGGCGGATATTTCGGCTGGCTACTGCGTGGCAGCGGAGTGGGGGGAACGCCTAGCTTTTCATTCTATCATCGTCCGTATTTTGTGTTGGCAGTCGTACGGTGAACCTCAGAGATTGTAGTCGAGCTAAGGTTGTGTTCTTCGATACTCGCATAAATTGTTGACTGACAGGCCTCCGACTTCGATTGTCCGTAACTCAGTCGTTTGTCAATAAATCTTAACGTATTTTTTTCAATTAGAGCTCTTTCCATTCCTCTCCTATGTGCGTACTTAATTCTCGACAAAAATCGGCGGATATAGTGTCAAATTAATTATGCAACTAAGCCAAATATGAAAAAAAAATTGCGTTGTTGCAAAAATGTATTTTTTCAAAAAACAATGATGGGTATCGATGTCTTATTATGAAATCTAACAGTGAAAAAATTGGCGCGAGGTCGCATAGCTTACAGAACTCTGCCAGTCAATTTTTAGTTAATTTGTTTATAAGGTCATAATTCATAAACTATTGAACTTACAGACTCCATCTTTCGTGAGTATCATTTTTTAATGAGTGAGAATAGATAAGCGTGATGTGGAAGTATTTTTATTTATTAACAATAGCGTTATCAGTTGTTTATTTGCCAATAACTTTTGACCCAATCAATTTTTTTTACCTGTAAGGTCTAGAATTGTAGGTCTTTAAAAGAAGAAAAAAAAAGTATTTAACTTTTTGTCTGTACTATGCACGAGAAAAAAGATATACCTGAAAAATCTACAAAAGGCATGAAAAATGAGTGTAAATCGAATCATAAACAATGTTCCGGTCCGATTTGAGAGGTCGCATAAGTTAAGTATTGTTGTACACCATTTTTACTAACTTTTTACTAAGTATCAGCCGTTACCTCAAAAATGACGCTTACGTACCCACCCTAATAACTCTCAAATGTCAAATTATAAAGTGGCTATCGGCATAAATCATCGTCCTACGCCAGTGTTCGTTACTAAGCGATGTAGATAAACAAGACAGAATTAGATTTCTACGATTGTCAATGTTCCAACTTCAGGTGTCTTCAACTTTCGTGAAACGAAGTTTATTATTTACTTAGCTCGTTGAAATGAGCTAGCAACACTTTTTCAATGGTTATATCCTTAACCTTCTTTTCAAAGCAACATTTTTCATATTTTTTAAATACTGCAGTATACTGCTCACGAAATTTTTTGAAATAGCCTCAGATGCCATTTCTTCAACATCTGAGGGTAATTCATAGTCTGCAGAGCTAATTTTTTATTAACACTGAGTATAAGTAAACATACTTTAAATATTCGTGACAGATATGTCACCAATATTATAATTTTAACAGCCTAGTTACTTGATCGTAACTATAGTTACGTATATAAATACGCACCAATCAACCAAATGTATATTGCATTTCAAGCACGAATTCTGCTTTGTTATTGGTTTAAAAGAGTGCGCTAATGGCTTTAGCGCACTGAGGGCTTGTAATAACATCCAAATGAGTGTTATGAGATTGTCATAATGTAATGAGCGTAGATAATAGTATATTATACACCTAGGTTGAGAAGTGAGACTATTTACCGGACACTTTAATATCATGAGGTGCGTAGCGCCGAAGGATATAATGTGCGAGTTAAATAATACACTTTTCAATCGAGGTACATATACATTCTTTTTCACTGCTAACATTAATATTTTAGCAATTTTAATTTTGACATTAGTAATTTCCTCACAATTATTTATTGAAATTTTGGTGAATGAGCTGGTTGCAGCGATACCGTTTATTTTGCCAAACTTGTTATAAATTTAATCGTTTTTTGGTTCTCCATTTCTGCGCATACGTATGACTGATAGGAGCTGCTGATTTGTGAATTTTATAAATGACATTGAAGCGAAATAAATTGGTTTAAGTGATTGCATTAGATTAAATGTGATTAAGCGTATTGATAGTGTAGAGTTTAATAGCATGCAATCCCTTAAGGTTATACATGATATTGTAAAAGAATAAACAGATGTTTTTGAAGGACTAGGCACATTTCCTAATACTCATCACATCACATTGAAAGAAGGAGCTATACTAACAAGTAGAGAAAGTGGTCCGAATATGGGCCCCCCATTTGTTTTTTTTTCGTAACTTGCTTATTTTTTTTTATAACAATGTCTAAAATCATCTATACATACTACAAGACCTTAGTAACAAAACTGCAAAACCTGTTTTTTTTTTAAATGAAGTTTGTTGGTTTTACAGAGAAATATATAAAGAGAGGAACTTTGTTGAAACGGGTCAGACAGTATGAAATATGGGCCCCCTAAAAAAATATATAAATTTTCTTTCTACAATAAAAAATACAAAATAAAACAGCAAAAATAAATGTCAAAGTAAAAATAAACATGTTTTATTAAAAAAAACGAACTAAATTACTGACAAAAATCACAAACGTAAGTGTCTTTTTCTGCTCCGGAACATTGTTCATGTGCCCAGAGATTGCACATTAAACACTCAACCCAGGTTTCTCCTCTGGTATCATCTGAAAATCGTGTTTCGCAAAATAGACATGTAGCGTCATTACTGCCAGGAGTGTACTCGCCGATCTGGTCAAGGTCAAGGTCCTCGTCAGCAGGCAAAAATTCATCTTCCTCTCCCTCTTCATCTGAGCTGTAGCTGGTGTTTGCTTTTATTTTGGGGTTCTTTACTTTTTTTTTTAAATTTACCATAGATAACTTTCGCTTTTGCTTTCCCTTTCTCTTCTTTGTCTGACATGTAGGATCATTACTGCCAGGAGTGTACTCACCGATCTGGTCTGGGTCAAGGTCATCGTCAGCTGGCAAAAATTCATCTTCCTCTTCTTCTTCATCTGAGCTGTATCTGGTGTTTGCTTTTATTTTGGGTTTCTTTACTTTTTTTTTAATTTTCCATTTTTCATAGATAATTTTCGCTTTCCCTTTCCCTCGTTTGTCTTTACACTTTCTTTTGATTCATCTGAAAATACTTTCCTCTTTTCGTTTCCTTATTTTCTCAATCGATAATTCAAGATCTGATTTATATGGAGATGAAGTTATAATTTGGGAACGAGAGGTTTTTCTTCCTCTTGTAGACGCTCTTTTTGTAACTGATGGGACAGGTGAAAGAACGAATGGGCTCACGAAGGTTTTTGAACAGTCTCCTAATAGCACAGTTGATGGGGCCATTGTGACCCTTAATGGTGGATCGGGGTCTTTAGAACAACCCGGTTGTTGATCTTCTGAACGAATTGATATACCTTCTGAAGAAACAGTTTTGGTATGGTCACATGTCGGTTCTTCCAGCTGAGTTTCAGTTGAGTTACAGGTTTTTTCAGCTTCAATTTTTTCAGCAATAAAATCAGCATCTGCAAAAATGTGTTTATTTATTGGCCATATTCCGGTTACTTTAAATCCATTTGTAGCTATTTCTGCCGTCTGGCATTTCAGAACAGCTTTACCCAATCATTCTGCTAGATCAAATTGTGATAAGGCTCTGTTATTAACCCGAATCCAAGTTCTAACCTCTTCGCTGTAGTAGGCTTTTAGTGGTCCCATGAACGTTTTGTCAAGGGGTTGGAGTTTATGTGTCGAGTGAGGAGGGAGTGATATGATGCAGACATTATTTTCCCTTGCCAAGTTTATAATTTCTAAATTTCTAGTGTGACTGTAATGTCCATCTACTACAAGCAACACAGGTAACTCCTCAGTTGGCTTTACAAACTGGAGAAAATGCTTGAACCATTCGGTGAATAAATTTTTCTGGATCCAGCCACTTGGATGTACTGCATAAATACTTCCAGGTGGTGCTCCGCGCATAAGCTGATCGTTTCTATTTTTTCTCGGGAAGACCAACATTGGGGGAACAAATTGCCCTCCTGCACTCATTGATGCAACCATAGTCACTAGCGAACCTCTCTCAGCCGATGTAATGGCAGCAATCTGACGTTTTCCCTTTCGGCCAATGACTTTAGGAATTCTTGATGGTACAACGGAAAGATCAGTTTCGTCTACGTTATATATTTGATGCGGACCATAGTTATGTTTTTCATATTGTACCTCAAGGTTATCGAAAAATATTTTGATATTTTCCTTGTTGAATCCCAAAGCCCTTGCAAAAGAGGTTCCAGTTGGTCTTCGGGGGGACAGCACATTTTTATGTCTTCTTAAAAAGCGTCTAACCAGGTACGACCAGCTATACTATTTTTAAAAGGATTTTTGATTTTATTTTTAATAACCAGTGTGTATGCCATTCCACACAGATCTTTTCTGGTTAAACCATAAAACTGAGACTCCATTTTGAGAATATATTCAACCAATTCTTCTTCTATGGCGTATCCAAGAACTGGTTTTCGTCCCAATTTAGAATTTATAATATTAGCAATTGGAAAATCGTTGGTTTTGACTTTTTTTACCATTCTCTGTAAAGTCGTTCTTGGCACCTGGAAACTTTTGGAGGCACGTTTTAACCCCTTGTTTCCCTGCTCTACAGCACGTACAGCTTTTTTCATGTCATCCTGGTTCCATTTTTTTCGCAGATTTTGACAAATAAATTTTCTATTTTTGGCAGACATTGTTAACCTGTTAAAAAGAGATGGCTTAATTATTACGTTCTGAATATGGGCCCCTGGCCCATATTTAACTCACACTAGGGGCCCATATTTCAAACTGTTTACATTCATAAAAAATATTAAATTATGATGTTTTTAAATATTTTTTTGTTCATAATCTACGCTAGAATCTCTTTTTCGTCCTTTCTTCTGTCAGACTGATATATATCAGTTCCTAAATAATATCAAAAAACACAAATATCACTCAGTATAAACTTACCCAATAAAATTCTGTCCAAGGTCAAGAACAAAAGCACCACACCATTCAACATCAACAAGTGTACTGACCGTAGGAGAGGTGCCCTATAGCACATTTTGACATTTTTCTAATAGATGACGCTACCGGTTTCACAGATAGTTTGGGGGCCCATATTAAATGCATTGCCCATATTCGGACCACTTCCTCTACACCAATTCGATGAGTTTCAAAAATTTTCCATGAACGTTTAAAATAAAAATTACATAAACTTGAACAATAAGGTATAATAAAAAAAATGATAAGCCAACTGAGTGGTTAAATGCTTTAGTCATAGTTGAAAAACCTAACAAAGATTTGACTTTATGCCCCAAGCATTTAAATTAGGCCATAAAAAGGAAACATTTTTTGATTCCCTCTTTAGAGGAAATTTCTTCAAGATTAGCTGGTAAACAGTACTTTAGTGTTCTTGATATGCGTGATGGGTACTGGCAAATAAAACTTGATTCTGAAAGTTCTGAATTATGTATATTCGGTACTTCATTTGGAAGATACCAATACTTAAGATTGCCTTTTGGAATTTCAGAAAAAAAAATATAAAGTGTTTGGTGACATTGATGGAATAGATTTATATTTTGATGACTGGATAATAACTGGCTCAACTGAAAGAGAGCATGACACAAAATAGATCCAAAATACAGTTTAAAAAAACAAAATGTAAAATATTTAGATCAAATTTTTTCTAAAGATGATATCTCCATAAATAATTCTTACGTTGAAGCTATAATTGACATGCCTTTGCCAACAAAGAGACCTGAATTGTTGAGGTTATTAGGTATGGTCGAGTTTGTAGGAACCTTTATACCTAATTTGTCAAATATAACTTCACCACTCAGAGAATTATCCAGAAAGGATGTTCAGTGGCATTGAAATGAAAACCACTTAGCAGCAGTACAAAATCTTAAGCATTTGCTTACTAGTGCTCCTGTTTTAACATTTTTTTACCCTAAAAAGTGAATTTGTATTGAAACAGATGCCTCTAAAGATGATCTTGGTACATATTTGTTACAGGATGGTCCCTGTTACTTTTGCATCAAGAACCCTGACTGGAACTGAACAAAAGTATGCTCAGATCGAGAATGAAACTTTGGCTATACTTTTTGCTGTGCAAACGTTTCATTTATTTATATATAGTCTTGATGTAATAGTATACAGCGATCACAAACAATTTTTAAAAAAGATTTACATTCAATATCTCCAAGGCTTCAGAGAATGAGATTAAAAATGATAATTTATAAGCTAAAAATTAAATATAAGCCTGCCAAGCAAATGTATATCTCTGACACACTTTCCAGAGAATTTCTGGAACACACTGGATTAAAGTGAGATTCGGAAATAGAGTATTCAGTTCACACTTAAGCAAAGTACATTTCAATGTCAGATGATCGAAAACGTCAGTTTAGACAAGAGACACTAAACGACCCCCAATTAAAGTTTAGTGATAGATTTTGTTAATAATGGCTGGCCTATTGAAAAAACATACAAGTCCAGGTAGTAGTGGTATGCAAAACTTAAGGATAAAATTTCCGTTTCAAACATTTCATTGTTTTTAGAAAATAAGATAATAGTACCAACCATAATGCGGAATGAGATGTTAAAATTAGTACATGAAGAACATTTAGAAGAAAAAACAAAAAATCAAGCTAGACAAATATTCTACTGGCCTGGACAAGCATCAGATATAGAATCCTTTGTAAAATAATGTCAGGCTTGTGAGAAATTTGCTCATAAAAACTGTAATGAAACATTATTGCAATATCCCCTTCCTACAAGATGCTGGGAACGTGTTGGAACAGACATATTCACATATGGCAATCAAAGTTATGTCATATTATAGGATGCTCACTCCAACTGGTTGGAATTGTTACCAATTTGTGGCAAAAGTGCTTTTAGTGTATTAAAAAATGTGTTTCGATTTGTCATTTATAAGCCCAAATTAACCTCGTTCTGGCGTAAAAAGCTGTTGATGTATCCAAAAAAGTCTTAAAAAATCTTTAGAGAGAGGAGAAGATCTTGAATTAACCCTTTTAAATTATAGGAATGCTCGACTTAAAAATATGGGCTATTCTCCATCTCAACTATCAAATAGTCTTATGTCAAAAACGAAACTTCCAGTTGCCATGTCTCTTTTACAACCCCAATCATGAAGGAATTTTGTAACTAAAATAAAAAAGAAACGTAGTGTAAATCAGAAATATTTTGATAGAACTGCTAAAGACTTAAAACCACTGAGAACTGATAGTGATGTGACCATATTTGACCATCTTAATAAGACATGGGAGCCTGCGAAAATTGTAAGTCGACATGACAAACCAAGGTTTTATATTGTTAATGATTCAAGTGGAAATGTTATCAGAAGAAATCGAGTGGATTTAAATCCAAGTTCAAATACACCACAAAACTTATTTAAAGTAGATACTGATGAGTCTGGTTTGCAAGAAGTTAATACACCATCTTCAAATGTTCAATTTGTAGATCAAACTATTAGCAATGCCTCTATGAATAATATAATTCTTCCATTTGCTAAACCTAATACTACACCTGTATGTAGCCCTCAATATAGATGTGCCATAAGAAAACTTAATAGATTAAATCTTTAAGAGGAAGAATGTATAATATAGTAGGTTCTATTACTACTATAGTGAGTCATGATGAGGGGTGTCACTTTTTAGTCAGATTGACAACTTGCTAATTTTTGTAATTATTATTTTTATGGTCTTGAATGAAGTAATAATAATAATCTTTATTCAGCTCATGTTATACATATATATATATATATATATATATATATATATATATATATATATATATATATATATATATATATATATATATATATACATACATCTCTTGTTGTACAATATTATATATGGAAGATCAATGTAATACGTATGCGACATGGTAGCCGAATTACTTACTTTTACTAAAAATGATTCAAATATATAATGTACTGAATTAAATTGATTCTCCAAAAGTACACAAAACAATATTTCACTTAATTTATAAACATTAGTAGGATAACAAATACATACACATATATACATACATACGCATATATTATGTTTGATGTTCCTTCACGTTTCTTTCTAAATAAACAAATATATACATACACACACTCACACATATACATATCATATACATATAGCAATAAATCCATTGAATTTCTTACTTCTAAATTTCATAATTTTATCACATCTTACCAAAAGTTTTTCACACATTATTCAATCAACGCTCTCATAGTTTTACTGTCAACATTTACAGTTTACGGAATACAAATAAATCTTATACATTTCCGGAAGGTGATTAAATATTTTTCCACTTAGGTACAAATAATATCTTTGTGATACTGATTTACTTACAAAGTGAGTATATACTGTGCCTGTTTCTTTACCTCTTGTTTGATAGTTATATGTCTTTTTTTGTAATCTATCTTTATGTTCGTAAGTGTACATTAAAATTGCATAAACATATAACTGTCTGACATCCATAATATTGGTTTCATCATACAATAAATCCGTTGGATACCTAATTTTTTTATTGAATATTATTCTCAGTAATCTCTTTTGAAAAATGTCCAGTTTATTTAAATGGTTCTTTGTGGTAGCCCCCCAGCAGATAATGGAGTATTGAAGTCTGATTTGAACAAGTGTGTAGTGAATAGTTCTAAGGTGAGTAACGCTCAATGTTTTTTTGAGAAATTTAAATTTAAAAAGCAACATCCTTAAGGTGTTGGTTAAATTATCTATATGCTTATCCCACCGTAAGTGAGAGTCGAGGGTAACACCCAAGTATTTTATATAACTTTGTCTTTGAAGGGTAGTTTCCTGATCGTTATAAGTGACATTGAGATCATTAAAATCTGGTAATCTGTTAATATAGCTTGCAAAAGGCAAAAAAAATGATTTATTATAATTTATAGTAAGTTTTTTTATTATTACACCAATCAATAATGTTTTTTAAATCATTTTCTGTTTTATATTTTAGTTCTTCGCAAGTACCTGCTTCATAGAAAACAGCCGTGTCATCAGCAAAACTCACAATTTGGCCCGTAGTCGGTTGAATATACAAATTATTCACGTAAATGGAAAATAGTATAGGACCAAGGACTGTCCCTTGTGGTACACCAGTTGTGATTAGTTTGCTTCTGCTAAGCTGATCTTTTACTTTCACTTGTTGATATCGGTTTTTGAGATAGTCTCCGAAAAGTTTTAATGCCATTCCTCGTATTCCTGCATCCTCCAAAGCCAGCAATAACTGTTCGTAATGTACAGTATCGAAGGCCTTAGCTAAATCCAGGAAAATTGTTAAGTTTGGCTTATTAAGGTCCACTGACTGATAAATTCTTTAAGTTAATTCTAGAATTGCATCAGTTGTAGAGAGTCCCTCTCGAAATCCAAATTGTTTTGTAGAAATTATATTATATTTTTTAAGATATTCTTGTAATCTTAAATTTATAGCTTTTTCTACCACTTTTGCGAAAGTTGTGATTAAGGATATCGGTCTATAATTTGCCACCATTGTCTTATTGCCTTTTTTAAATATTGGTATCACTAAAGATCTCTTGAGTTTAGTGGGAAATTCTCCTTCTAGAAATATTTCATTAACTAAGTGGGTCAAGAGTGGGGTGAATATTTCTGAATTCTCTTTTATTAATTCTGTTTGTATGTTATCTATTCCTGGTGATTTCTTGTTTGCTAGTGAGTTTATTATGTTTTTGATTTCTATATTTGTTATAAAATACTTGAGTTAAATAATTATTCTAGTTTGAATTAACTCCACAACCAAAGTATTTTATAACATTTCCGTGCGGAAAAGTGACATAGTGCCATAGCCTGTAAATCATTACTTTTTCAACGGATATCAAAGAAATTGAGAATAGGCCTGCTTTGCGTATAAAAATGTGTGTAGAAAAGCATGTTTTCATAGTGGTTGTAAAAAATATTGTGAAGTCAAAACGAACGCAAACTGTTTTGTTGCTGCAAAATATGCATAAAATTGTCTAATCAACCATCGTACCATATCTTATTTACCCGCATTAATAGAAGATTGTGGTTTTATTTTACCGGAAGAACATTTGTTTCTAATTGTTCAGGAATATTTGCTTTTAAACTACTCTAAATTCAAAGTGCTAAATGAAAAAATGGGGAAGAAAATAGTGTCTAAATATAATATATTTTTTATTAGACGTATATATTTACTTCATTCAATTCAAAATCCAGCTTTTACGCCTTAAAAAAATGGAATGTTTGAAGAATACAGAAAACATCTTATATATGTAATTGAAATGTATCAAAAGTAAATAATAACCAGTATTGTCAAAATAGTATATTAAAGTATAAGTGGATAAAGAGGTCTTTCAAACACGCGCGATTTTTCGAGCACGACGGCGCAGCCGAGTGCTCGAAATAGAGCAAGTGTTTGAAAGACCAGTTATCCACGAATACTTTACGCTATTTTTTTTTATTGGTGCACTTTGGAATCATAAAATATTATTATTATATTATTACTACAAAAAAATGGAAGTCCATCCTCGATGCCCAGCCAAGTTTCGTGAACGTCAAATAGTATTTATTTTTAGTTGACGTTACAGATCAATAATCAAAAAGTTTCTTTATTTATATTTAAAGGGAAACAATGTATATATGAATATATAAATAAATTTTGGAGAAAAAACCAAATAAGACATTGGTTCCCAATGAAAATATACAATTTTAAAACTAATAAAAAAAGTTGTCATTGATACTTACGTTTCTCAAGTTGTTGTTGTTACCATGGGGACTTTAAAAAACACGCGTGTTTGAAAGTTCAATTTAAACACACTGACGCGTGCTTTAAAAAGGTAATATGCGGCATCAATAAAAAAAAATATTATTCTGTCAATAAAACGTCAAAAAATTTCCGATTTAATTCGCTATTGGGTACCCAAGAGAAAGGAATTTCCACTAAAATACATGCGTTCTCTTGGTGATGTGCTAATAAATCCATTTTTATTGGACAAAAATGACAGGTGTGAAATTTTCAACGAAATAGACCGAAAAAGTGTGACGTCAGAACATGGCCGCTGAGGGAAAACAAATCAATTATTTAACTTATGTTTTGTCTTGACCGTTGTAATATTTTAAAAGTTCATTCGTTTTTTTTCATTTTTAAAGTGACACTGCAGTGACTATCACGTAATTATACCTTATTGCTTCGCTCCTAAACTTCCATCATATACTCTATATATACGACATATCCACTGTTTAAACTGTCTCCACAATTCTTTAACACTTTAATTTCATTACAAAACTGCTCCGCAATGCTCGACAAATTAACAATAGCCATGTTTAAGCATATTACAAACTTAAAATAAACGTTAATAAATATTTGTTTTCCCTCAGTAACTGTCAGCGGCTATATTTATGACGTCATAGATTTTTCGGTCTATTCATTAAAGTCATTTTCTTGAATCAATAATGAAACTAGTTCATTTATTACAAAATTAAATCGATATCTAGACATATGAAATCACGAAAAGCTTTCATTAAATTAGAAACCTGAATGCAATAACCCAATTTGGAAAACATTGATATTATTTCAGGAGACTACAGGATCAAAATTCTAAATTTTAATAACGTTGGTGATTAAATTTTTTTCTTGAACAAGAAGTGATAATAGTCTATATTAAAATTGGGGACAAACACTAAATTAAACCTGTGAATGTTCGTGCTTACATTTGGATTGCGGTTATTTTAGAACAATTTCAATGATTCAACATAATTAGTTATTGTAATGAATTCCTTATTTTATTATCGTATTGAAGTACAATTTTAGATAAACTGCTGTAGTTTGTTTCTTTGTTCCATTTCTATACAAAACTTTTTCTCATCAACATAAAACCACTTACTCGAAGGAAAAAATTAAAAAGCTAATCGCGATGGAAACAAAATTTCAAAAAAAAATAGAATAAGTTTCTATCAAATATCATCTCCTACACTCGACTAGATTTGATTAAGAAACAATGATAATATTTACCGGTAGTCAAGTAGAAACAATAAGGAAATCGCTAACAACTTGACAGCTCTTTGCGAAACAGCGTCGAATAGTGTCCATTCTGAATAATTTATTACGCAATTGCATCGGTTAATCTCTCATCAGAGCATTAATCGTAACAGTCTGAAATGTAGACATACAAACACGGCACGCGAATGAAGGAATAATAATAGGAGGACAAATCACGATTTATTCAAATCAATTTTCATGAAATGTAAAAATTGCACCTAATACGCCACATTAAATATTGAGACTATTACGAATTATACGTTCTCTTAAATGGATCGAATCAAATTTTTTAGAACATTCACCAACTACTTTCTGTAATTGTAAAAACAACACAGTAGCAAACTTATTCTTCTCTTTTAGGTTCCGTGGCCTAAGGGAGCTATCTTAATAGTTGATCGGGGTTGATGATTAACGAAATTATATAGGTATTTTCCTTTGTCGGTTATTATTGCGATTATTTAACTGGTCCAAGGTAAAGTAAATATATTCCGTGAATTACTATACCTATGTGGAATCAAAGTCTGCCGCTTTTTTTTCAATCAGATACTCATGAATATAATGATGTGTTAATTAATAACTTAGCAACCAAAAAAATTATCGTCCTATTCAATTGAATAACTTTTTCAAAATGTTTCGGACAAGCAATATCAACAAATGGTTTGGTGAGAAAATATCTATTCACTCAATTCTTTTACGAATACAAGAAAATGAAATTGAAAAAAAATACATATCACAATACCTTTTCCTGATTTTGAGCACAATCACACGACAACTGCGATTACAGAAATAAACACAATAAAAATCTGAAACTTACTACCCAATCCTTTTTCCAATACCTATCAAATCACTTTTTAATTAGCCAATTAGTGACAAAACTCTTGATATAAAAGGTTGAAAAGTAATTTTAGTTTGGCATGCCCCGACTAAATGAATTAAGTCAGTAGTTAAAGATCATTATTGGATCAATTTACATTCATCCGAATTCCAATTGAAAGATAATAACTGTAATATGTATACGAATTCCAATAATTGTATGTAATTCAATCTTTGTATGGAACCGTTAGTTTAATAATATTAGCGGCACATCTAGTTGCACGATAGGTCTAATCAATATAAAAATGGTGTAAATTGGATGACGAAGGAAAAAAGTCGGTCATGCAATATGTACTTGCCACGAAAGTTTTGATCAACATATATATCAATACAACGATGATGTTAATCAAATTATTTGTTACATACTTTAGTTGAAATAGTTTTCTGCAATACACAGAATAACAATCGGCGCCAATCAATTTTGAACATAAACAGATGTAACTTAGATTTTGCATTATCATTCGCATTATTAAAATTTCACAGCTCTCAAAAAAAATATGCAAAGAATTCGAATGCGATACACGTCGTTTCTATCAACTCTGTCTAAAAGTATAAAAATAAACGAACTATTAATTTGAATATTTCTAAAAAGTGCAACAACCAAGTGATCAGTAATTTAATCACATCAGCTGCAAACCGCGAGTAAATAAAATTACTCGTTATTATTAAATTTTTGATTTTTAACATCGATGAACTGTCGTTCTTTTTAAATAGCCAAACTGTGAGACAGGGCCGGCTCCGATCCAAAGTAAAATACTTTTCTGAACAATTATGTCAGCTTTAAATCAACTTCAAAAAAATGTCTCTTATTCAAAAGCAGCCAGTCAACAACGTAGCATTTCACTTCCAAATAGACATCAAGCTATTTTATTTAATACAATAGAAGATAGTTCGCTCAATGACTACCTAGAAGGATTAAGTCAACACGTAAACCGGAAGGATATAATATTCGCATCTCGCATATCAAATGGTAGAGTGTGTATATATTTATCATCAAAACATAATACAAGAAGATTTAACAGATATCTTAGAACAAATACCTTCCTCTCGGCTTATTGTTAGAGACCTCAACTGCCATAACCCGATGTGGGAATCTTAAAGTTGAACCGAAAAGGGCGCATCTTAGAAGAAATTATCATATCTAAAAATATAAACTTGCTCAGCGATGGGAGACCAACCAGATTCAACATTCAAGCAGGCACAACAATGGCAATCGATATTTCTATATGCGACCCAATACTATTCACCACATTAACATGGGAGGTTTTACCATATTTATATGGCAGCGACCACTACCCCATTACAATTTCCTTAACGCACCAAACAACCAATATAGAAACATCTACCTTAAAGTGGAATATAAAGGGGGCTGATTGGATAAACTTCACAGAAAAAATTGAACAAGTGATTAATCGTACCAACTTTTTATCATTCAATAACATAGACACCACTTTAAGGACATTCTTAGCAATTATAATAGCAGCTGCAGAGAAATATGTAGGAAAAACAAATATTTTTAAAGACCAAAAATCACTCCCATGGTGGACACCTGAATGCAACCAAGTTACAAAAGCATATAAAGCAGCTTTTAATAGATTAAAACGACACAAAACCGAGGAAAACATAGCAGAATATAAAACGCAGAGCCAAAACAAGGCATACCCTTAAAAATACAGAAAAGAAGCTTGAAAAATTCATTTCGGCCCTTAACACCTCAATAACGATAAGTACGGTCTGGAAGAAGAAAATTTCAGGCAAAAATCAACCATATCAGATCCCCTTTCTGAGAAAAAATAAAATAATTAGCGATAGAAAAGAAATTATAAATCTGTTAGCAAATCAATACGAATCGAACTCGAGCAATGAAAGTTACACGGATGACTTTAAAATACATAAAGAAGATATTGAGAGGAAAGCGTTGAGAAACGGCGGATACGAAGTTCGGGAACTCGGAACTTGACATTCCCTTTTCCTTAACAGAACTAACCGAAATTTTAAACTCGTACAATGATTCAAGCCCTGTCATTCCTATTGTAATGTTTTTCTTATTTATTAAAAGTTATTATTACGGGTGGGATAAATTTCAAACACTCGGCATGGCTACGTACTAATTTATTTAAAACACTAACACTTAATTTATATATACTCAGTATATTCACTTAAACTAATTTATATGAACACTTGACTAATTTATATTTACTGTTTGCTATTTCGGTGTATTTATTTCACGAGATCACTTTTATCAACTCCCTCTTCCGCTGATCGGTCCTTATTTATATTAAAGCCATTTTTACTAGTAAATTCTGGGCTGCGGCTTACACACACAAATAATTTTTCTCGCCATTTCTAGATAAGTCTGTTTACATAAGATAATCGTGAACTCGTAAACAGTTTTTTATAACTGCGTATCCGCCAAAATTTTAACTTCTATACCTGGCTTAGACAGAGTCGGTTTTAGGGACTATACCAGTGTGCTGTTTCGTAACATTACCCCCTCCTTAAATGGAAGTTCCTCCTGGAACTTTTGTGTAGCCGAGACTGGATGTTTGAATCGGCAACTGGCCCCATTTCTACACTTTCCGATCTTATGGAAATAGCAGGGCACCGTCTTTATCGGATACTGATAACGGGGGTTGTAGCTGCATATTAATATCTGGACACCGGTATCTCTAAAGATAACCTCTACCATGTTCCTGATAACTCGCCAATCCAACTGGTTACTCGCTATCTTAGGCATAGCCAGTTTCTTCACGCTGGATTCTAACACATGGTCTCGGAGGTTACGAAGTGCTTCCCACACATCGCGGTAGGTAGATCGATCTTTAAATTCATCTTTAGTTACCACGTAGAAGACGTACCGCGAATTATGTTTCAGTTTCAGTGTCTTGCCAGGGGCTGGAATCTGGTCTTCAAGTTTTTCTAATTGCCCGAACTTCTTTCGAAAGACGGTTGCCAACCCTCGTGCGTTCTTGATACGGGCGGGGATGTTGTATGCCAGTGAATAATCTTCCGGGAGATTGAACAAATCTTGTTGTTGTTCCGAAGTGACTCCATATCTAGCTTTCCCGGTACCTCCATACGCGCCCACTAATTCATCGAAGGTGGGGTCAGACACATCTCGAATAAGGTTTACTCCTTCCTCGATGTCATGGTCTCCTTCGAATGGCGCTAGTCGGTTTTGGTGAACTACTTTTGGTTTTCCGTTGGGGATCTTGCTTATGCGATATATAACATCATTGATCCTTTTCTTGATTAAGTATGGACCTTCCCAGGATTTTTGTAATTTTGGAGAAAATCCTTTTTTCCTCGTCGGGTTGTGTAGCCATACTTTGTCCCCTTCTTTAAAACCGCCTTCTGTGGCCTGCGTGTCGTACCGACTTTTCATTCTGTCGCTGGCAACTTGAAGATTTGTTCGAACTAATTCATGAATATCATCCAGCCTTCTTCTCAATTGGATTGCGTAGTTTTCGCCTGCTAGATCTTCTCTAGGCCGGCAGCCAAATTCCAGGTCACAAGGAAGCCTCATTTCACGTCCAAACAGGATTTTCGCCGGTGTTTCACCCGTGGACTCATTGACAGCAGATCGATAAGCCAATGCGGATAGGGAAAGATACTGGTCCCAATCTCTCTGATGGCTGGATACTACTTTGGACAGGTATTTTCCAATAGTCCTGTTCATTCTCTCGACCATTCCATCTGACTGTGGATGTAAAGCTGTTGTCCTGGTCTTCTTCATTCCCAGCTTGTCGCAAATCTCCTGGAATAGATGGCTTTCAAAATTTCTTCCCTGGTCACTGTGGACTTCCAATGGTACTCCATATCGGCTGATAAATTCCTTCACCAATACATCCGCGACAGTTGTGGCCTCTTGGTTCGGGATAGCGTAAATTTCCACCCACTTTGTGAAATAATCCATTACAACCAGTATGTACTTGCTACCATTTTCTGTCGTCGGAAATGGTCCAGCGATATCTAAAGCAATCCTTTCGAAAGGGCTTCCAACATTGTACTGTCTCATGGGTGCCTTTCTCTTGCGATGTGGTCCATTACTCGTAGCACAAGTCGTACATTTCTTACACCAGTCCTTCACATCGTCGGAGCTGTTCATCCAATAAAACCTTTCACGGACTCGCTGAAGGGTTTTCTTCACTCCCAGATGACCTCCCGATGGACTGTCGTGAAACTTCTTCAGTACCTCAGCTACTCTCGCTCTCGGGATAACTATCTGTCTTCTCTTCTCGGAGCCATCATTGTTCTCAAGGATTCTTTTCAATATGCCTTCTTCCAGGACAAGGGAGTCCCACTGAGCCCAATACGCCTTGAGTTTCGGTGAAAATTTTGACACTTCTTGCCAGGTAGGTCGCCGGTTTTCTTTCTTCCATTGCCGAATCATCTTCAGGTGAGGATCATTCTCTTGATCTTCTCTGATCCTGGTGGGTGACCATTCCTCGTTGACTACAGTAGTTCTTGAAACTGCAGCTTCCCTAGATTCCGCCTTGTTTCAGTTTGCGTAAGTGTCAAGAATAAAGTCTCCCTCTGGTAATGGATATCCTAATATCGGCGCCGAGGTTAAATGCCTCTTCAAGGTTTCAAATGCCGTTTGACTGTCTTCGTCCCATTGGAAAGCTCTTGCTTCTTCTGTGAGTCGCGTTAGAGGCTTGGCAATATCTCCAAACTTCCTGATAAATCTTCTATAATACGTGCAAAGTCCGAGGAAACTCCTAATTTGATGTTTATTGGTTGGTTGCGGCCATTGCTGAATGGAAGCAATTTTCTCTGGATCCACCGCCACTCCTTCATTGCTCACTATATGAGCTAGATAGTTGACTCGGTTTTGGAATAGCTGACATTTCCTCGGGTTTAACATGAGCTGGGCAGCTTGGAGTCGTTTGCATACGTCTTCCAAATTCTTCAGATGCTCGTCAAATGTCTTCCCCAGTACTACGATGTCGTCCAAATAGACCAGGCATGTCTTCCAAGACAACCCTCTCAAGACATTTTCCATAAGTCTTTCAAATGTCGCAGGCGCATTACAGAGCCCGAATGGCATGACGTTGAATTGCCATAATCCAGATCCGGTGGTAAAAGCAGTCTTCTCTTTATCTTCTGGGTCGATTTCCACTTGCCAATAACCAGACTTCAGGTCCAAGGTGGAAAACAGTTTGCTGCCGGCCAAGGTGTCTGGCGTATCGTCAATACGAGGCAGAGGATAGCTGTCTTTCTTCGTCACGTTGTTAAGCTGGCGATAATCCACGCAGAATCTCGTAGTTCCATCCTTTTTCTTGACGAGCACTACTGGAGACACCCATGGACTAGTAGATGGTTCTATTACTTTTTCTTCTGCCATCTCTCGAATTATTCTTTCAGCTTCCTCTCTCTTAGCTCGTGGATATCTTCGAGCTGATTGTCTAATTGGCTTAGCATTACCCGTATCGATTTTGTGTTTGACGGCTGATGTTCTGCCAGTCTTTCCTCCTTTTGGTACGAATAAGTCTTGATACTGCAAGAGAAATTCTCTCATTCTCTTTTTCTCAGCTCGATCCAAAGATTGACCAGCTACTGATAACATCTGTTCGAATCTGGCATTAGAATTGTCAGTGGTCGTTGTCTGACGAACTATAGACGTCACTGGTACGCAGGATCCAATCTTGGTTTCCTTCTTGATGGTAATTGGGTAATCGTTCACGTTTATCAATCGTACAGGGATCCCCTTCGCCGACGTAACCAATCCTTTCCCAATTAGTACTCCTTTGCCAACCTCCTCGTCGTGGTTCCTTGGTTCCATCATAACCGGTGTACCTTCCTCCATGATTCCCTGTAGCCGTGCTATTATCATGGTTTAGCTTCGTGCAGATAGAACGGTATCTTCCTGTACAGCTGCCAACACCGCGCTGCCTTCATATGGATGCAGGAATACTTCCTCGGAACCCACTTTAATGGTTCTGTTTCTAAAGTCTAATTGGAATCCATGTACATTCATTACGTCCATTCCCAGAATCACGTCTTCTTCAATGTCAGCTACGATTACCGTATGCGTGAACTTTTCTGCGCCAATTCCCAATTGGATTTGCGTCTCACCGTGAACGTTGGCGCTCTCACCTGTGGCGGTCCGCAGTCGCAGTCTCGTTGGTAAAAGCTTCTTCTTGGAGTTTATTAGTTCCGGTCGTATAATGGTTCTATTTGCTCCAGTGTCAACCAGCAGAGCATATTTCTTGCCATTTACTTCGCCATCCACATATACACTGTCGTTGCGACATCTGAGAGAAGCTATCAGTATGAGAGGGTCTTTGGAACGATCATGGGTCGGTGCTGCCCCCTCGTAGCCGACCCGTTCTAGTTTTCCTGTGACTGGGGCTCTTGGTTTGCAGGAGTCTTGGGGCGCTTACATGAACTACGTACATGCCCTAGCTCGCCACAATTCCAGCATCTGATCTTTGTCGGTTTCTTGTCCATCATATTTTTCAATAAACTGACAAACTGGTCAAATCTGTCTTCGCCACCTTCTTCTTGGATGGTCCTGATTTTGTTATATCCTAAAGCCTTCGTTGCTGCTTCATATTCAAGGGCAGCTGTCAATGCGTCGACTAATGTTTTCGGATGGGCTAAACGAAGCGTCCTCTGCATATCGGGGTCACGTAAGCCATCAATAAAGGCCTGTATGCCCAGACATTCCATCATGTTCTCTGGTGCTGACGGATAAGCAAATCGAACTAGTCGGGCAATGTCCACTTCATATTCTTGAAGGGATTCGTCACGTTTCTGCCTTCGGTTCTTCAGCTGGGATTGGTACAAATGTTCTAGATGTTCATGACCATAACGCATGTCCAACCTCTTCTTCAGCTGCTCGAAGTCATCCGTTTCTTCCAAAGGTATCGTCTGGAGTACATCTAAGGCATCTCCGCGAAGCGCGATGGTTAAGTTCACTGCCTTCTCTCTATCGGACCAATTATTCACTCTAGCGGCTGCCTCAAATTGTTTCACATAATTGGTCCACGACATTTTTCCATCGAACGTTGGGGCCTTGACTCGGGTAAAACTGACAATGTCTTCAAACTTAGATACTGTTTCTGGCTTGCAAGATTTCGTTTGCTCGGTCTTCTTTTCTTCCTCTGGCGTGCTTCGCGTACTTGAATCGGCAATCTTTTCCTCCAACTCCTTGATTTTCTCGTCTATCGTTGTAATCTTATTCTCGATTTTCTCGTCCATCGTTGACATTTTATTCTCAATTTCAGATTTTAGAGACGAAATTTCATTTTCAACGTCAGCGGCAATGTCGTTTTTCATTAATAAGATGTCGGCGGATATATCGTTCTTCAAAGTAGAAATCTTCTCGTCCATATTAACTGAAATGTCGATCTTCATAGCAGAAATACCGTTCTTTACATTAGTTGAGATCTTCTCTTCCATGGCAGAAATATCGTTTTTCACATTCGATCAAATCTTCTCTTCCATGCCAGAAATCTTCTCGTCCATGTTCTCTTGCATGGCAGAAATCTTCTCGTCCATGTTAGCAGAAATTGACGAGATTAAGGTGGAAGCCTCGTCATTAAATAAAACTGTTTCTGGATCAAAGCCGTCATTTTCCAGTGCCACTTTAAGTCTTTCTACTAATTCACTTTTCTTACCGGACGTTTCCAACTCACGATCTTCCAATTCCGCTCGTAATTCCGCCACTTTCAGGTCCCTTAATCTCTTGGCCATTTTTACGTAGATATTTATTTATATTACCCCACACCTGACACCAATGTAATGTTTTTCTTATTTATTAAAAGTTTTTATTACGGGTGGGATAAATTTCAAACACTCGGTATGGCTACTTACTAATTTATTTAAAACACCAAACTTATCACTAACACTTAATTTATATATACTCAGTATATTCACTTAAACTAATTTATATGAACACTTGACTAATTTATATTTACTGTTTGCTATTTCGGTGTATTTATTTCACGAGATCACTTTTATCAACTCCCTCTTCCGCTGATCGGTCCTTATTTATATTAAAGCCATTTTTACTAGTAAATTCTGGGTTGCGGCTTACACACACAAATAATTTTTCTCGCCATTTCTAGATAAGTCTGTTTACATAAGATAGTCGTGAACTCGTAAACAGTTTTTTATAACTGCGTATCCGC
Source organism: Galeruca laticollis (assembly GCA_963921935.1). Taxonomy (NCBI): domain Eukaryota; kingdom Metazoa; phylum Arthropoda; class Insecta; order Coleoptera; family Chrysomelidae; genus Galeruca; species Galeruca laticollis. The sequence goes on along the minus strand of OY998175.1, from coordinate 83,907,885 downwards.
CAAAATTTGAACTTCTATACCTGGTTTAGACAGAGTCGGTTTTAGGGACTATACCAGTGTGCTGTTTCGTAACACTATTATATTTACCAGAAAATGGGAAACATTACTTCTATAATTTTATCTGGATCAATCAAGTATTTTCATCAACCTGGTCTGAAGCTATAGTGTTACCCCTCTTTAAATCAGATAAATCTCGAACATCTCCAGAATCATACCGCCCAATATCCCTAACCAACACAATATGTGGAGTTTTAGAGAAAATTGACAATAAGAGACTGCGATGGTTCCTAGAAAAATAGAAACTCTTTATTACATAACATAGAGGTTTCAGAGAACATCGATTCACCAGAGATATTTTAATCGGCAATTTTGCGCTGCAGTCTTCTTTGACATTACAAGGGCTTACGATACTGTTTGGAGATTTAATATTATACCGAAATTACAAACTTAGAATATTGATGGTAACATGTTAAAATTCATTTCGAATGTTCTCCAATCTCTCAGCTTTCGCGTAGGATCAGGCATCGCTACCTCAAATAAAAAAATATGAGAGAACGGCGTACCCCAAGGATCAACACTTTTTCTAATAGCTATAAATGACATACTAGATCAATGCTCGCGACTTGTCAACGGTAGTCTATATGGTGATGATTTAGTTCTATTTGCCAAAGAAAAAAATTTGACATTCATTCAAAATTATTTACAACAAACCATCAATAAACTGGAATTATGGTCTAGGTCGACCGGATTATAATTCTCACCAACAAAAAGTAAGTGCATCTTGTTCACAAAAAAACGCAACGTTCCCACACCACATCTGAAGCTATACAATCAAACACTCAATTTCACAAATAATATTCCTTTCCTAGGTATGACTTTCGATCAAAAACTATCGTAGAAAAACCAAATAGGTGATTTGAAAATAGCATGCCAAGCAGGAATAAATCTCATGAAAACCATAGCCAGTAAAAATTGGGGTGCAGACCAAAATACATTATTACATACATATAAATCTTAAGTTAGGTCTAAACTAGACTATGGCGCCATAGTTTACGCTTCCGCTAAAACGTCAACATTAAAAACCCTGGATGCCATTCAAAGCTCTACGAATAGCTACAGGCGCGTGTTGTACTATACCAGTTAAAAGTTTTCAATGTCTAACAGGAGTACCACCTCTAAGTTTCCAACGCCAACAACTATGTCTTTCATATTCTTCCACAATTGCTAGCAATAAAGAGCACCCAACTTATACAAATACGTTCACAGATCGCTTTCAGGAGACATACATCACAACAAGATTAGACCCACCATTTTAAGGAAAGAGTCTGAAGAAACCTTAAGAACTTACAACTTCAATTCTCCAACATTTTCCCAACAAATATCCGAACCTCTCCACCCTGGTTAATACCCAGAATCAATACCAACCTCAATATATTAAGAAAAAAGGAAACTCCAATTAACATGATTAAACAGTATTTTTTAAGAGAAATAGAAAACTACCAAAACTACTTTATGATATTCACTGACGCTTCCAAATCATCAGATGTTGTAGGAGCAGCCATCCTCGCTCCAAATACATCCATAAAATTTAATTTCAAACCGATCACTTCTTCATGCGCTCATTCATATTAAAGAATATAAAATGTCCTTGTCTCTAATAATAACAGACTCACTCAGCTCGCTACACAGTATCCAACACTTGTATACCAAAAATCAGATAGCCTTACTGATAAAAACAGAATTTATTTATCAGGAAATTTTGCAAAAATGTGAACTTGTTATTGATTATATTGCACCTATTGAGACTTGCCATTTTAAATCTCATCTTCCGTGGTTTACGATGGAATTAAATTACGGGATAGGTCATATAGAGAATTCAAAATGTACTCAGGCTCAAATAATGATAAACAAATAAGGTGGCAGAATTTCAAGATACTCAGGAATGGTGTAGTAAATCTCCTTAAGTAAAATATACTTGAAGTTTGATAAATTTGAGTTACTTTCTATGCAAAATTTACGCAAAATAGTTGCTGGTTTGAACAATAAGTTTTCTCTATATGATACATTGAACTGTAAAATGTTGAGGGAAGTGTTTGAATCTATTGGCGATGTAATCCTGAATTTTATAAATACGTCTCTAACTACAGGTAAAGTTTCACAAAGTCTAAAGATAAGTACCATCGTACCCATTCAAAAAATAACACATACCACCACAGCAGAAGAATTCCGACCAGTAAATAATTTACCTCCAATGGAGAAACAACTATTTATGAACAATTACTGATTCACATTTCAAGAAATTCAACATTAATGAATAATCAATCTGGGTTTCGAAAAAAATATTCTTGTGAATGAGCATTGCAGCTTCCCTTAAGCTATATTAGAACTCAATTAGACAACAATAAATATGTTGTTACGGTCTTTCGAGACAAACGATAGGAAAATATTGCTAACAAAACTTGAACAATATGGCATTGGTGGTGAAGTATACGATTGGTTAAAAGACTATCTAACAAACCGTAAGTAAGCAACGGGTACGTTTTAAAGAAGAAATATCTTTCGATATGGTTAATGATTTGAGTGTTCCGCAGGGAAGTGTTTTAGGCCCCCTACTTTTTATTTCGTATATAAATTATATTGAGCTTTTTGTGGAATGTGAGTTCTTTAACCTGTTTGCTGATTGCTATCAATAAACCAATATCTCACTCTACATAAGCTTAAATTTATTGTAACTAAAACCTCTTGATATTGATAATATTCACTTGAATATTGATAATGAAGGAATTCAAGTTGTGTCAAGTGGGATCTGGGATTCATGCTGGACAATGTTTTGAACTTCAATAGTCATTTTGATTATGATTGTAAAAAGATTTCGAAAAAACTATCTCGTATATCTGAACACTTATCTAGTGAGACTAAAATCTCTATGTATAATTTAATTATTCAGCATCCATGTTATTAATCACTAGACTCTAACAACTTTCAGTTGAAGGTAGCTCATTGCATATTACGTTAAAAAACTTGCGTTTCGGCAGCAAGGTTTGGATATTCTCCTCCCAGTGCTGAAAGGAATATTTCAAGCCAGTATTGCACTAGGGTGGGTCCCGGAAGAATGGAAGAAAGCCGAAGTTGTCTCCATCCCCATGGCTTGGAAGAAATACTATACAGCGGCCAAATATTTCAGACCCATTAGTCTCACATAATCTATATTCAAGACACTGGAAAAGATGGTAGGTAGACAGCTATTAGAAGAAAGTTTAATACAGTGCCCATTCCATCCACATAAGCACGCTTATCGATAAGGTAGGTCAACGGAAACGGCCCTCCAAGCCATAATGCAAAGGGTGGAGAGGGCACTACAACTTAAAGGAGGTACCTAGTTCTAACCATCTTCTTTGACGTCAGAGGAGCCTTCGACAAGGCGAGAGCAAATATCATTGAGACAGCGCTGCTATCCAGGGGACCTCTCCGACTCTAGTTTCCTGGGTATCTGGCCTCAAAAACAGAATAATAACAGCGACACTAGAAGGCTGCTCTCAAGAAATTTTTGCCGAGGGAACTGCTTCTCGCTACTACTATGGAACCTTTTTATGGACAGCCTACTAGAAAGACTAACAAAAGAAGGATTCTAAGCGCAAGCATGCTCTGACGATGGAATGGTGACGATTAATCCCCTAGCAATTTATAATCAGGAAAACCTCACTGTTCGAAAACTAGTTCGAACTAAAGAATTGAAACAAATATTTATTATTCTGAGTTTGATTCACCCTGTACACCATATCCAATGGGTTTTGCAGTTTCCTCGTAAAAATGTTCGGTTAAGTTTTTGCATTCTGACGTAGAATTTAAAGTCATGAAGACGTCAAAATAATATACACGACTCACCCCGTGCAGTAGTTGGCGACGGCATTGACATAAATGTCGAGTCGACTTTTGATGTGTCAAGGTGACAAGTCGAGAACGGTGAAGTTATAGAAAGGTGTTTTTTGGGGTGAAATAGTTTTTTCAATTCTCACTACGCATACTAACGGTTTTTGTTAAATTAATAGAAAGGTCTATTAAAGATTCAAGAGTGATTGCAACGCGAGAGCAGTGAATGTTTTATTCCATTTGATTTGAATGGAAAGGTTTAATTTGATTTGTGCTAGCATTGTGGATAAATTCTTCTGATTACCTCATAGAGTAACCGATATCAAAGGATATTTACACCTACAGTAGTTTACAACAAATAAGTTACATTTGACCACGCTCACAATTATACATATAGCCTGTCCAAGCGAGCGAGTGGTTATTACGGGCGGTAATGTCAACAAATGTCAAAATACGTCACGGTTATACTGGTCGCTTTGATATAGCGGTATTTACCAATGTCTTTATCTACTTTGTGTACGGTCTAGAGTATTTGTTTAGATACATTTTCGCTGTTTTGATTTGTTTTTTAGTGTTTATAATCGTTTTCCCATTTGGAAACTTAAGAACTTCAGTTTTAATGAAGATGCCATAAACAAATCTCAAATATCGCATCTGTCAACCGCTATAACTCTGCTCCTGACAGGGTTACTAGTGGTTTCAACCGTGACGTAATTTGACATCAAACAATGACGTAACGGTTAATACCAATCCTCGCTAGGACGCAACGGTATTTATTTTTGGTATTAACCAACCCTCGCTTGGACAGGCTAATTTACTCATTACAATTTGACAGTTGTCTTTCAAACCCTTTCAAAACGTGTAATTAGCAAAGGTGATTCTACGTATATGTGCTCTGTGCCAGGAAGCAGTTCGACAGGAAGACTCAAACAAGGTTGTACGTGAGAGTACTATAATTTATAGCTATTATATTGTTGCTACACATATACTGTGCTTCGCTACGCACTACCACATTCGGAACGATTCTAGTGAGTAATATTAGGTGACTTTCTTTTTATTTCAACAAGAATTCTTTGGTCATGTGGCCAAATTTTTGATTTCAACAGAAATCTCTTCTGTGATAGATTTAAACTTATTTACGTTTAATGTTCTTTCATTGTACATTAGTTTTAATATTCATGAAGAACGGCCGTTCAATTTAGTAGTGCATATTTTTTTGTTGAATTTTCTCTGTATTTTACAGGAGATCAAACCTATATAATCTCCTTTATTAATTAAATTTGTTAGTTATTTATTTCGAGTTGTCTTTAACCAATCCTCGCTTTAATCCCGAAACTCATTAATTTAAATTACTAATCGAATACCAGCGCCTTTGGCTAATACAATTGCTAAATAAAGATCTTGAGTCTAACTTTTTTATTTGTTTTGAGCTTAACCTCAAACACCAGCGTATGGCACCAAGGTAATAACTTTTCAGGTTCTTGACTAATAGTGTATACTAACAGAAGGGAAATACTGTCAGGGATATGCATTGAAAATTTAACATATTTGTTTCAAATTTTCGATTAAACTAACGGTTAATAATATTATATCCAATAAAAGACTTCTATATAAATGAATCAGAAATGTAACAGTTGAATTAACGAAAATTCTAAGATCTCACTTAATTGCTCAAATCTGAGTTTGTTTATCGTGTTAATCAGAGTGACACCTTGATGATATAATAATTTTCGAATAGTCTCTTAAATTATTTGTATATATTAAACTTTAGAACACCTCAGCTCAACAAGGAAGGTCCTTACTAAAAGAATTTCATAAAGTACGGATTTTAATTGCTGCCAATGTTGGGCTTTTCCCCCTTGAAACTTTAGCCCAGCGGTTCCCAAACTTTTTTGATGGCGTACCACCTAATATGAAGTCTTCCTTTCATGTACCACCAGTATAAAAATGATTAATCATCATTCCATTGCCAACATAGTAAAGTTTGTAAATAACAATTAAAAAATAACATTTAGCCTTTTAAGTACTTTACTTTAAAACAATGTTTATTTAGTTCTTTGCAGTTAGTTGTAAATAAATTAGTTAAAATTAAACTTTTCATAGTTATAACCAATGCTTATTTTGAAATAAAAATTAGGATGAAAGAATATAAATAAACTTTAAGGTGTAGAACAAAACTGTATTTGGAAAACAATACAACAAATTCAAACATAAGTACACACAAGTTAATGAGAAAGATGAGCTTGTAGCGATTTGCTTAAAGTTGCAATGTCTGGTTTTATTGGGCTTAGCTTCAAACGCAAGTCATTTTCAACACAAGCCAGCCTATTTCTGTATTTGTTTTTAAGGTAACAAAGAGAAGAAAAGGCAGCTTCACATAAGTAGGAAGTTGAAAATGGGAGTAAAAACTTGACTGCTCGGTTGGCGATTTCACCGTAGTCTTGGCGTCGTTGAATCCAAAAGTCAATCAGGGTAGCTTTATCAAAAACTTCCTTCAAATCTGAGTCACAATTTAAGTCGAACAGTTGATCTTTTTCGGCTAATGAGAGATTCTCTGGGATTGTCATTTTCTTAATGTCACTAAACGGGGTTTTCATCCACAAATGTTCTTTATAGTTTTCTGGGAAGTAAATGCTCAAGTTTTCCTTCAAAATGTTACAATGGTCACTGATATCACTAAGAACTGTCTTACTAAGTGAAAGCTCATTTTCTTCAACAAAAGTGCTGAGAGAAGGAAAAAACGAAACCTTGCTTTTCTTGGCTTCATCATCTGCAAAGGTGATTTTTTGTTTCAAGGCATTAATTTTGTCACACACTCGAAACGGGGTATTAGAAGTACCTTGAAAACTCATGTTCACATCATTGAGTTTTGAAAAAATGTCAGCTAAGTAAGCCAGTCGACACAGCCATAGTTCATCAGTAAAACGACTTCGTAGCTCAAAATCAGAATCTGTTAAAAAAATCAATATCTCGTGACGTAACTCAAAAACGCGAGTCAGCATCTTTCCTCTTGAAAGCCACCTAACTTCTGTGTGGAGCAGTAGTTGTTTATGAATACTGTCCATTTCTTGACATAAGTTGTGAAAAAGGCGTGAATTCAAGGCTCTGCTCTTAATAAAATTCACTGTCTTTACAGCCTCGTTCAAAACAGTTTTTAGTTGTGCTGGACAGCGTTTTGTTACAAGCGCTTCTCTGTGAAGGCTGCAGTGAATATGTTGTGCCTCCGGAGCTTCTTTTTTTATTTTAGTTACCAATCCACTATGAGCTCCTGTCATGGCTCTCGCACCATCCGTGCATATACCAACACATGTCTTCCAATCCATTCCATTCCTGAGCACAAATTCATTTACTTTATAAAATATGTCTTCTCCAGTAGTATGAGCTGAAAGAGTTTCACAAAATAACATATCTTCACCAACTGAGTATTTTTCTTCATAGCGAACATAACATAACAGTTGAGCCAAATTTGCGACATCTGTTGTTTCGTCCACTTGTATCGCAAAGTATTTACTACTGTTCACTTTCTTGAGTAAAATGTCTTTTACATTTAAAACCATATTAGATATTCTTCTTGAAACAGTATTATCAGACAAGGAAACCACATCGAGCTGTTTTCCCTCTTTATCACCTATAATTGTGGAAACAAGGTCTTTAGCTGCTGGCAAAATTAGAGTCTCTCCAATAGTATGAGGTTTTAGTTCTTGTGCTATTCTCAGACTAACCTTGTATGAAGCTTCAACAGCCCTAGTGTTTAACCCCGTAAATGAAGTGATTGCTCCTTTATTCACTTTTAACTCAGACTCCTTCCGTTTAAAAAACTCTAATGGCTTGTTTATGAGATTGATATGCTTTGTATTAAAATGACGCAATAAAAGTGATGGTTTCATCGAATGATTTGACAAAGTTTCTAAACAAATGACACATTGTGGAACAGGTTCACTGAAATTTCCAGTATAAGTAAAACCAAACGATAAATACTTCTCATCATATTTACGTTTACCTGATTTCTTTTTGTTTTCACAAGTTCGTAACAAAGGCGTAGAAGTAGAGGAACAGCTTGGTTGCTCAGCATCTGTTCCTGCTGCAATAGGCTTTTCTTGTTCCGGTGACAAAGTTCTTTGCTTTTTAGAACTACTACACGTAGATCTTACCAAAAACTTATCCATTTCAATTCGACAGCTAACACTTACCAACAATGTTATTCTCACTGACTGATAGACACAAACTCTATATAAACAACAACACGTCAAACTGCAGGTTAGGTTTTCTACGGAGCTACGTAGTAGATAGTGCTCGCTGAGATGACAGACAGGCGACTGGGACTGGCTGACTGGCATCTGGCACAACACAATAACAAAGCGCGCGGCCTTGAACGGCGCTACTCCCCTCCACGCCCTCACAATCTTTCCCACTCCGACTGTCACCCCTCCATCCGCTGCTCGCTCACCCTCACGCTACTAGTAGAGTATACCAATTTTCGAACTTCACTCGCGTACCACCAGCAACGTTCCCGCGTACCACCAGTGGTACGCGTACCACAGTTTGGGAACCGCTGCTTTAGCCAATCTATAACCTAAATACGGCTCTGTAGTTCTCGAGAAATACTCTAATAATGTAAGACATTGATATAACAAAGAAAATAGAGTGTTTTGCATGAAAAAATTGCTGTAAATTTGTGTTATTCTTACCCATATTCCATTCACGGTGGTCTATTGGAGAATGGCCTTAGGTCGGTTAAAGCAACAATATGAATCTTCAGATATTATGGCTGTCACTACTGCGCATTATAAATACAATAAACCTACAAGTTGAAGAAAAATAGAATGAATCCTATTGGTAAAACTGCCGTAAGGTACATCACGAAATCAACAGATCATTGCGCATCATTGAACAAGTATTAGAAAACTCATTAGAACAATATATTCAGAATTTAAATTGATCAACGGATTTGGAAATTGTAACACATATGAAGAAATAGTATTGAAATGAGTGGGCAGTTAAAAGTAATGAGGGGTCTTCGGAGAACTTTTATTGTTATTTGTAAATCGAATGGATATGGCAAGGCCATATAAACTACAAATTGGAGAAACTAGACGTTTTTTGAAACGATAATGGAATAAATAACAATTTTGATATGTCTAATGAAATGACTAATAATTACATTTTAGTTTTCAATGAAAATCCACTCACGTATGCTGCATTCACGAAACATGTTTTTTTAATAGTTTTATGGCTTTTTGTTAACGATGTGAACTCGATCACTAGCTCTATTCTAATAAACTATCGGAGTGTGAAATGAAGTCGGCCATCTTGTTAGGGCAAGTTAGGGGTTAGTTTCCAAGCAAATCAAAGTTTTGACAGCGTGTATTGTGTTATCAGAAAGTTTTTTAAATTTGTGTTTATAAGCTATTTTATTATTTTTATAACCGTAAGTACTTTTTGCATATTACTAATATTTGTTTACCATATATTAATTATAAAAAGTACGTCCATTATTTAAGTTATTATTAAATGTTGTCAAAATTAGTAATGTAAGGTTAATATTATTATTTTATATATTTTTTTGTTTTTTTACAGTTCATTATGGTAATGTGTTTTGTGCCAGATTGCAAGCATTACAGTGAAAGATTAATGGGTCACGCAAAAAGAAAAATGGCAACTGAAACAGAGCGGTAACGGCGTACATGCATGTTTCTGGCTCATTTGCCGTCTTCAGCACGGTATAACCAAATAAGGATGTGAAATTTGGGAGAATAGATGTTAATCGATTAATGGGAAAACAAAAAATTACCCATGAATCTCTTTGTTGTTGTTTATCATAATGATAATTAATAACTGAGCTAGCCACAAAAATAATCAAAACAAATATAAATAAATAAACCTATTTAACCTATAAATATAAATTATCTCATATATAAATATTATAATAATAAATTACAATTAATAAATAATAAAAACCTCGTTTAATATATATATATATATATATATATATATATATATATTTAATTTGAAGAGAGATATTTGCCAACTTATTTGTAATGGATATTTTTGTGGGGATGTGGCAATAAGACTCCAGAGTAAATTCTTTCAGATATTTATTCCCGAGCTTTCGAATGATTTTCATTCATTATCAAGGGCTATAAATAATTGGTCAATGTTATCATTATTAATAATTAAATGAAATAATAAATACTTACATAAAATCTATGGCGAATTTTGCAATAGTTGTAAATTTATATAATAAATTCTTTTAAACATAAATCAATGAGAAACTCAAAAAACAATATGACAATAAACAAAATATTTGATCTTGAACTACTACAATTTTTATTTTTTATCATAAAATTAAAGATTGTTATGAATCTTCTGTTCTTTTTTCATAATCTAAAAGATATGCATAGATAACACTAAGGTTATTTAAATCTGTTTTTTTATTTATTACATAATTTTGTTCTGCAATATATGTTGTTTCCAAAAAAAGGCGTTTTTTATAATTACTTTCTATTGCTAAGACTTTGGCAGATTGATAATCCATAGAATGGCCTTCATAAAACACGTGTTCCGCTAAAGCACATCTATCAGGATATAATCTACTGTCACTTTTATGAGAGGCGATTCGATTGGTTAGCGACCTTTTACTGTGACCAATGTATTTCTTATTACAGATATTGCAAGAAATCTCATAAACTATATTAGTTAATTTAGTAGTAGGAGTCTTGTATTTGATCTTACTGAAAATTGATTTTATTGTAACACATTGTTTATTCGCAATTTTGATATTATGTGGTTTGAATACTCCAGAAATTTTAGGTGTGATAGATTTTATATATGGAAATGAAATACAAGTTGGAGATGTAATATTAGTAGTTAAAATGTCACTGTTTTCTTCGTTTCGTATTATGTCAACAGTAATGTCATTTCTATTGTCAGAAGTATTATATAAAACATGTTTCAAAAGATATGAAGGATATGAGTTATTATAGAGAAGTTTGTAGAGTATTTTTAGATTTTTATCGTGAAATATTGGATTGAAAATTTTTAGGACTCTGGTTTTCATCTGTTTAATCAAGTTAATTTTTGTACTACGTCAATGATATGAATGGTAATTTATATATCTCCCAGAATTGATAGATTTCCTATACCAGTCAATCAAGATTCTATTATCATTATTTCTAATAAATTTGGTATCTTTTGTTCTGTATTTTCCCTTTCCATTGTAAATTGTATATGCGGATCGAAGCTATTGAAGTAAAAGAGTATATTATTTATTTCATCACATGGAAGAGATAATATTATATCATCTACATATTTTTTGACGAAAAACAAATTAAAGGGTAAAACAGAAATAACATAGTCTAAAATATAGTTCATGACATAGTCTGCTAATATAGGAGATATTGAAGAGCCCATAGGTGTTCCAAAGGTTTGTTGGTAATTTTTGTTATTGTAAGTGAAAAATGTATTATTAAAAATAAATGTAATTAATTCTTAAAAAGTTTCTTTTCCCAATTTGCAGTTTTTACTTATATCATTCCATTTATGTTGAAGAGATGTTAAACATATATTCAAATGAACATTACTAAAAAGTGATACCACGTCTAAACTTAAAAGAACGTAATTTGATGGTAATAGTAAGTTATTGAATGATTTACTAATTTCAAAGGAGTCTTTAACATAATATTCATTGTTATAGTCGTAAGATTTTGTCAATATTTCAGTTAACCAAAGAGTAAGAGATTCAATTGGAGTATTAATTGATGCTACAATTGGTCTAGCTGATAATGTTGGTTTATGAATTTTAGGTAAGCAATAAAATTTTGCGGAAATACCGTTATAAGTAGTTAACTCTTTTTTTGTACTTTCATCAATTAGTTTTTTATTGAATAATTTTTTTATTAGTTTTTTACAATTATTAGTGGTTTTAAGAGTTGGATCATTATTCAGTCACAGTTTAAAGCTTAACAGAAGCAGTTCGCTCACTCTACCGATTTTTGTGTTACAATCTTTTATCTCGCTCATACACACTCGTGGGAAACAACTTCCCGTTGCGCAGAAAGTTTGTTATTTATTACACACTGTTGTCAGATATTTTATTCTGATAAGTTTCCAAAACTTCTAATTTTTCAAATAATTTTTTCAACGTCATAATATTTTAGATATTTGATCAGCCAACATTCAAATTTCATCTTACTTCACTAATTCATAAAATCGTAAATGGTTGTGCATAACTAGATTCTAAAAATACAAAAAAAAGTATTACTTTGCATCCTTTAAACGTTAAAAGAATAACATTAGGCAACATTGTAAGTAAACGTTCGTTGTTTTTCGAACTTAAATTGAGGTTATATTATGTTCCTTTGTTGTTTTGCCAGTGTGTATACATGTTTTGAGTGTTATTATTATAAACAGCATATTATTTCTTTGTGAACTATGAATAAAGTGAAAACTGTACATTATTGTTGTGTGTGTCGTAGGAATTCCAGGCACGAGAAAAACCTTTCTTTTTTTCGCTTTCCTAAGGATACAAAACGGTAAATATTGAAGTTGCATTGAAAATATTAATACTCCTATCAACTGTGATGTCCTACGGAGGTTTCTAAGTAAACACGTAGGTTCATTACTTATTCCAGCATTGAGTTTAACAATATCAAATTTTTTTATTTTAGATTTGGACAATGGAAAGATATTCTTCAACTAGAGAAAATATCTACACACAGCGCTCAGTATTGCTATGATCATTTTAGAATCTGTAATCTTCATTTCGAAGATAAAATGTTCGCAAGCAAACAAAAGAATCGTTTGAAAAAATATGCAGTTCCCTCACCAATAGCTGCACTTGAGGAATCTCAAAGATTAGAAGGTATATAATCTATATTATATTACCGATGAATTAGTACAGGGTCTGCAAAACTATGATTCAATAAAATAATTATCATTACTACTACATAACATTGAAAGATGGAAGCATGCTAACTTTTCAATGTAATAATTAACTTTATAATGTAATGTTTGGTGTTAGGATAACAAATATTTCATAAACCCACTTTTAATGTATTTTGATTTTTGCAGAGCCATATGTACATATACAGACTGTCGAGTTAGAACCTGTTACACCTAGCACATCAGCTGAAGTTCATGAGAGCCAAAACTATTGTTCAAAAGGTATGTATACAGTGATGGGCATAAGTGTGGAACCAAGTGAATATTTCTGGAATGGTTAAAGACAGCAAAATGAAGTTTGGTATGCATATAATACGCAAAAAGGTACACCTTTGAAAAATATTTTGACAACCGGTCCACCTCCGGTTATACCGGAAATGAACAACTTACATCGTGATTTTAAATGGAACACTCTATATATTAATGGATTTTTGAAATCTATGTAAAATCTTAGGGCACTTTTGTATGGAATACTTTTTTCCCGAAATGTATACTTTTTGAGTTATTAATTTTTTTAGGAAAAAATTGACCTTTGTAAAATATTACAAATTATATTTGTACGAGCACATGCTTAAAGAATCGTAAAATTTTTCTGTAGGGTGATTACTAGGAAGGTCAAAGGTATTTGAATACGTGTTCCAAAACTCTTCTATACAGGGGGCGCATACAAAGCTTCAAAAGTTGAACTTCGAAAATATCAAAGCTCTTCATTTTTTTAAAAGAAGCCCCCATTTTTCTCTCAATTACATTGAAATCAGTGGTAAAAATGAGGTACGGCAGAAATGTAAAAGTTTGCAACCAACCAAAACTATTAGGTTTAGATATAACGGTTTGAAAACATACAATTTCAAAGTTCAAATATTTAAACTTTTTATGCGCACCCTGTATACAATGAAAAGTTTTTCAACACATATTCAAATACCTTTGACCTACCTAGTAGTCACCCTACAGAAACTGTTTACAGCTCTTTAAGCGTTTGCTCGTACAAATATAATTTGTAAAGGGTGTACATAGGTCAATTTATTTTCACTTATAATTGCACAAGTGGTTTGTATTTTATCGGGTAAATTTGGGTTGTTTAATGTGAAACTGTTTCCTAGCAATTTGACGAGAATAACTGTCAACTATTAAAAACACGACACCGAAGGTGGAGTGTTTTTAGGTTGACAGTTATTCGAGTCAAATTGCTAAAGGAAACAGTTTAGAATTTGAACAACACAAATTTACCCAATATCAATACAAACCTCGCGTGTAATTCGGCAGGACAATTTAATGAATGAGAAATTTGGAAACATATCAATGCAAAATTTATTATTAGCAACTGTATTAGTAGGCACACAGGTATTAACAATTTAACTAATTTCGGCGTTCGTAGACACACCGAATCGACTCATTGTTAGCTCTTGAAAATTCAATAAGTTGTTGACAAACATGCTAAACTATTTATTCTGGTAACCAACACCGCGATAATTGATGAACAAATGAATAAGTGAAAAAACCACTAGTGTATTTGTCGCTGTAAAAGTTAAAGCTAACTTTTGCCGCTGTCAAAATGACAATTGCACTGTGGCATATGCAATTTTTTATACATGAGTTAAATTGTCTGAAAAAATTAATAATTCAAAAAGTATTTCATACAAAAGTGCACTGAAATTTTACATAGATTTCAAAAATCCATTAATATATAGGATGTTCCGTTTAAAATATCGATGTAGTTGTCTATTTCCAGAGATATTCACTTGGTTCCACACTTATGCCCATCACGTATAATAAACTTAATTGTTTATGATTGTATCTTATTATCATTCAGCAATGTACGATGCCAATTCATATATATCGAAGATGTTTTTCTAATCAATTTTTTTTTCAGAGGTTCAAACTCCTGAAGCTTTAACTTATGGAACTCCAAGAAAAGTTAAGTTAAGGAAAACCGTCAGATATCTCACGAAAAAACTGTCCACTTCTCAAGAATCTCTCGAAAAAGTCGCCGAATCATACAATGAAATGTCAATTGATTCCATTACTAAATTCCTAGAAGAATATGTGTCTCCAAATTTAGCTCGATTTTTGAAGACTCAGTTAGTATTGGCAAGAAAGTCTCCAAAAGGTTCTAGATACTCAAACGAGTATAAGCAGTTTGCTTTGACTATACATTTCTTGGGTCCAAAAGTGTATAAGTTTCTCTCAAACATGTTTCGGTTACCTTCTAGAAGTACTTTACAGAAAATCACTGCTAGTTGGTACATAAGAGGAGGTTTCAATACCTTTTTATTTGAAGCTCTAAAATTGAAGGTTTCTATGTTAAATGAAATTAATAGAGACTGTACTTTATGCATAGACGAAATGTCTTTGAAATCAAATTTATTTTACAATTTGTCTAAAGATGAAATTATAGGATTCCATGAGACTCCATCAGAAAAAACTTACCATTTGGCCCAGAATGTTTTGGTATTAATGGCCAGAGGTATACATGTCAACTGGAAACAACCTTTAGCGTACTTCTTTGTCAAATCTAGCTGTCCAGTTAATGACTTAAAAAATATTATTTTCGAAACTTTGAAAAGACTCAGGGATATAGGACTAAATGTTATTTCAATTATTTCAGATCATGGAAGTAATTTTTTTAAACTGATAAAAGAACTAGGTGTATCAGTTGAGAAACCATTTTTTATTTGTGAAAACATGAAAATTTTTTATATGGTAGATGTACCTCATTTACTAAAATCGACTAGAAATAATTTTTTCAAATACACTTTTAAATTTGATGGTGGTATTACCAATAAAAAATATTTGGAAGAATTTTATACTTCAGATAAGGAAGAGAAATTTCGTCTGGCACCAAAATTATCAAGTATACATATTTTTCCAAACAACTTTCAAAAAATGAAAGTGAAATATGCAGCTCAAGTTTTTAGTGCCACTGTATGTGCAGGAATGAATGCTTATATCTCATTCAATAAACTACCATCGGCTGCATCGAAGACTGTTGAATTCATAGAAAAAATGGACAATCTCTTTGATTTACTTAATTCATCGACATTCCAAGGGGCAAAATCATTCAACAGGCCTTTTATGGGGACTGAAGTACAAACCAAATATCTGAAAGATATGTTGGTATTTTTTGAATCGCTTATTATTTTAAAAGGAGACCAAAATGTAACAAAAAGGATGAAATTCAATTTTGGTTGGAGATTGTCCATTTCAGCTTTTCTGGGAATGTGGGATATGCTAAAATCAAAAAATATACACAGAGTACATACCAGAAGATTGAATCAAGACTGCCTTGAAAATTTTTTTGGAAAAATACGTCAACAGAGTGGTAATTGTAGAAATCCCACACCTATACAATTTCAGAGGGCATTCAAAAAAATGTTTGGACTTAGTTATTTGAGTAATTCTGAAGGAACCAATTGTCTTGATGAGTTTGACAAAATCCTTAGTAATATCACACCTGATGTTATTGAAAAGTGCCATGTTTTGATTTCAGGTGAATCAAATTTCAAGGCGTTAAAAGTAGGTACTAGAGATTATACCAACTTGGAAATTAGTGAAAAAAATGGTTTCATATATGTCGCTGGATATTTCTTAAAGAAAGTGTTGGATAAACATCAATGTCCTTCATGCTTGGAGTTTGCAAAAGAACAAACGGAATTAAATGAAGCCAATATATACACTTTTTTTAGAGCATATCCAAATGCTAATAATGATACATTTGGTAATTTAAAAATGCCAAACATGGTTTTTGTAAATTATATAAATGCTATGGAAAAATCTTTTTGTGAACTGTTTCCAAACATAGCCATCAAAGAAGGAGTTGGACACAACATTAAGGATGCTCTTCTAAAAATCGAATTTCATAAACCTTGTGAAGAATTTCCAATGGACTATTTAATTTCTTTATTTGTGAGGGTGAGAATTTACTACACGATCAAATTTTTTAACCAAAACAACAAAACCAGCGATACGAAAAAAAAACCAAGTATCAAACTGACAATTTTGAAACATCAATAGAGGTGCCGCACCCTGTATATAACATTTCAACTTTGTACTCATGATTTAACATGTAATTATTAGTGTATTTTAATTAATAAAAATTATTAAAATATGTGTTATTTTTTCATTATATATTGAAAAAAATGTGGTTGTCAAAAACGATTCATAATTGAAACTTTTTCTATAGTACATTTATCTAGGGGCTAGAGAATAGGGTACTCTCCTTTAATATCATAGTCAACTGCTCAAAGGATACAAAAAGGGATTATTGTAATGGGAATGAGTATAAAGTTATTTTAAAATAACTAAATCTTTTGTGTCATTGATTGTGGAAGCTCTGAGATAAAGAATAAAGTAAGTTTTTATTTAATACTTTCAGTGTAAAGCAAGACAGGAAAATGTATGTTAGCCCTAAGAACAGAAGATTTTAAACAGAATAAACTAAAGTATACTCGGATTTGTTCAAAACTCTTTATAACAGGCAAAAGTATATTACTGATTTGGTTACTAAAAATTTGATAACACAACTATTAAAAAACTCATCATTTTACATTTTTTTTTCAAAGAAACCTTTTCGCACTAAGCACTTTGTGTCCGTAAGATTCAGGATAACTTATCAAAAACCAAAAGAATAAATTGCAAAATATACAGATGTTTCATAAAAATCGACAAACTTGATTCGTGTTTTTATAACCCAACAATCTGTTTCACTGTTTGTCATCTAACAGCAATATTGAATTTAATCAACTGCTTTCGTTTATATTATTAGTAAAATTCATAACTTCGAAGATATTAATTATAATTTAGATCACTACACTAATGGTTATTATTTTTTATTCATCATTATAAATTATATTAAACTCATCGATTTATTCGCTTCATAATGTATACTAGTTACATCTTTCGTCGAGCAGTTTATATTATTTGATGTCGGGCATTGTATCAATTGGATACGCCCCTAAGCGCGTGGGATACAATCTCCGGTTGCGCAGTGGAAAATTTGAACCCTGAACATCAAAGACGCCGACATCGAGTGAGCGAACTGCTTCTGTTAAGCTTTAAACTGTGATTCAGTTCTTTACATGATGAGTTATTATTAATTAATTCATTACATAAATCAAAGAATACACCAACCAACAAGAAGCGAAACTTGTGCTATTTTAGAATTCATTTTCTAAGTGCGCATGTCTGAGTGAGAGTCAGTTATCTGTCAATGTCATGTGATTTTATTCATTTATTGTTTACATGTTTACATTGTTTAGCAAAGAATATTCTTTGTTGTACGGTTTTCCCTTATTTACAATATAATAATATATATTTTGTTTGTGTTTTTAATTGTTTAAAAAACTATTATATTAGTTATGGCGCCAAGAACTTGTGCAGTTCGTGGGTGTCATTCAAGAGATGGAGACGGAACAACTATGTTTAGATTTCCTAAAGATCCTGTAAGGTAAGAGGAATTGTTTCTATATGCAATAAATTATAAATATATATTTCTTTTTTTAAATATGTTATTCTTCCATTGCACCTATACATTGTAAGTTGCGCGAATCTATGTTTTGAGTGTTAACATTCCTCTTTCTCTGTGTCTTTGATAACATAAATAATAATAACACAATCAAGGAATACACTACAATAAGCGTCACTGCTGATGAGTTCAGCTTGAATATGTTGAATAATAATACACAATAATCAATATAAATTGGTAGTAGTTTATTTCTTTTATACACATATGATAAATAAAAATATAAATATACTTACTTAGCTTTATTTACATTTTAGAGCACAGTTATGGTTGGATGCATGTAACCGTGGAGATTTGTTTGAAAAAACCCTAGACTCTTTACATAACAATTATAAGTTATGTCAACTCCACTTTGAGGATAAATTTATTTCCAAAAGGGGACGTAAAAAGTACCTATGTCTTCAAGCTGTGCCTACAATATTTCCATGGTTAAAACGCAAGGGCCATGTTTTATTGAGCGATCCACCAACAAAAATAGCTATTCAGTCTGGTAAATATTAAATTTAAGTAAATATTACAATCAGTTGTTATTGATACTTATTTTTGCCACCTTAGTGCAGAATTAATTATAACTTTTCAACAGGATTCATTAATACCTTATTGGCATTTTGTTTATTTGTTTATTACAATTATTTTAATAATTACAGATACCATGCCGTTTGAGCAAGTGGGACATTCATCTCAAGCCGCCAAAAGACATATTGGTGATGCTTCTCCATCTCTTGGTAAGTATAATCATCATTTAGATACAACTCTTGTAGATAATATGCATCAAAATAGATGGCTTTCTTATAATTAGATTGCGTTTAGCCTATCTGTGAATCGCCATATGCTTTGTATTTAAACAGCTGTATAGAATTGCAATGTTATGTATTCTTTAGAGTGTAGAGTGACAAATCTAAGAATGCTTGACATTTTTTGAACTGGTTATTTGAAATTGATGTTTATTACAATTATTTTTATAATTACAGATACCATGTCGTTTGAGCAAGTGGGACATTCGTCTCAAGCCACAACAAGACATATTGGTGATGCTTCTATATCTCTTGGTAAATATAATCATCGTTTAGATACAACTCTTGTAGATAATATGCATCAAAATAGATGGCTTTCTTATAATTAGATTGCGTTTAGCCTATCGGTGAATCGCCATATGCTTTGTATTTAAACAGCTGTATAGAATTGCAATGTTATGTATTCTTTAGAGTGTAGAGTGACAAATCTAAGAATGCTTGACATTTTTTGAACTGGTTATTTGAAATTGATGTTTATTACAATTATTTTTATAATTACAGATACCATGTCGTTTGAGCAAGTGGGACATTCGTCTCAAGCCACAACAAGACATATTGGTGATGCTTCTATATCTCTTGGTAAATATAATCATCGTTTAGATACAACTCTTGTAGATAATATGCATCAAAATAGATGGCTTTCTTATAATTAGATTGCGTTTAGCCTATCGGTGAATCGCCATATGCTTTGTATTTAAACAGCTGTATAGAATTGCAATGTTATGTATTCTTTAGAGTGTAGAGTGACAAATCTAAGAATGCTTGACATTTTTTGAACTGGTTATTTGAAATTGATGTTTATTACAATTATTTTTATAATTACAGATACCATGTCGTTTGAGCAAGTGGGACATTCGTCTCAAGCCACAACAAGACATATTGGTGATGCTTCTTTATCTCTTGGTAAATATAATCATCGTTTAGATACAACTCTTGTAGATAATATGCATCAAAATAGATGGCTTTCTTATAATTAGATTGCGTTTAGCCTATCGGTGAATCGCCATATGCTTTGTATTTAAACAGCTGTATAGAATTGCAATGTTATGTATTCTTTAGAGTGTAGAGTGACAAATCTAAGAATGCTTGACATTTTTTGAACTGGTTATTTGAAATTGATGTTTGAGTTGGTAGACGTACTTTCATTTTGTCGAAATTCGATGGATAAGTTTGCCTGTTTGTTAATTTTTGTGTACTATCTAATATAATACGCCTGTTTGTCTTGACCGCAAAACTACTTTAAAAATGACCAGGATGTTTGTTTGCCATCAAAACAAAATGTATCTCTTTTCAAATTATTTCTTGTAGCTTCAATTAAGTGACTAGAATCAAAAAAGTAAATAATCTACTGTGAATATTGGATTATCAGAAGTTACTAAAAAGGAATTGGTTAGTTTAATGAAATAACACCCCATATCACCATCAACATGCAAACTTCGGCTCTCCTACTTTAGTATGCATGTTTCAATGATAGGAAGAAACTCTTTCACTGCTAATTTGGTACCCACAAAAAAATACGATTGCCTCCAGTTCGCTTACAGTCCTTTTGCATAATTACGAGTTCATTGTTTGCGGGACAAAAGACTTTTGATCCAGTCCCAATATCAATCAGTCCAGTATCTTCATCTCATGCAGTACTATAGAAGACATGACTTTTCAGTGACATCCCATCAATACATATGGTATACTGTTTGTTACCATTGGACATTGTCTGAAGCTTTATTTCTACAGCTTTAAATATTGAATCGTAACCTAAACCAGGCTTGCAAACAAGTTTTTTGGTGATTCTTTGCAGGTTTCGTTTTGTTGGAAGACTAATAATTTAATCATAAAGTTGTATGTCTGTGATCCCAAAAAATATTGTGTCAAGGCAAATCGTTTATGTTCTACAAAATACCTTCTACCTAGAGGTTCTCTGACTTTCAGTAGTACTTGCGCTTTTACAAATGACGCCAGAAGTTATTCAAGAGATTTCTCACACATTTCTTAGAAGTCCTCCAGGTTGCATATTTCTTTGTTTTCTCTGGTTTCCTTTGCAAAATTTCGTTTCCCTAGAGCCAGCCATTACCACTAATTTCACCTTGCTTTTCTGTGGTGTCCAGAACTTGAGAAAGCAGGAGTTTGAGTGGAAGTTGTTGGAGAATTTTCAAGAGTAAGCTGTTTCTAATGGGTGCCTACAACAGAAGTTTCCTATGGATCTATAAAAGTATATTAAATATAATATATTTTGGAAATGTACATGTACATGATTCAGAACCCTAACAACAATACATATATATGTTTTACTTTTGTTTGACAAGAAAAATGACTTTTTATATTTCTTTTCACTTATTGTAGACATACTAAACATAAAATGTTACTGAAAAGCAAACATTTTTTATATATTTAGGCTCTAAAAATTAACAGTACTTTGATTATGGTTTTGGCAAGCATAATATAATGCTTTGGTTTGACTAAATAACATTATAAATTACACATACCTAACATCGCCCTTGGGGATAGTAACAAAGTTCCCTTCTCAAGTATTGGAGGATCATCCACGAAATAAGCATACAAATTATCCTTTACAAGCGATCACAAAAAATAAGCTAGTGCCACAAGAAGTACTATATTATGTGTGTCTAAGTTATATCGTAATATTAATTGGAGGGATTACCAGAAAAACAGTATAAACTGTTCAACCAGAAAAAAGCTCAAAATATGATAATAACGAAAAACGCAACAAAACTTCGATAACTATGCAGAAAAGCTTACTGTCGCTACTTTTTTATAACTTCTTTGTCACATACATCAGTAGATTTTCTCTTGTAAAATATTTAATTCAGAATCTGGTGAGGTGTAACTTTTAAATATATCAATTATAAAAAATTTGTATTCAAGTACCATACTTATTGTAATTTTATATCATCATTTACTGAAATTGTTTCTATTGTAAACTGGTATTCTAAATATATAATCTATATTATTGTATTGGTTTTTATACTCACCCTATCCTACATACCTAACCTAACCTAACCTAACCTACCTACCTACTTACATACTTACACATATAATTTCGATAACAATATAGAAAATGAAAATCATTTGGTTACACAATAGCTCGTTATTTTTAATAATGGATGGAACTCCAAAAACAGAAGCTAAAACTGTATGTATGAAGAATTGTTAAAGTATATTTTTCACATTGTTTGTTTAGCTGTTAAATTAACTTTAACAATTCATAAATTAAGTTCAACACACCTATTGTGAAAATTAAACTTTGGTATTTCTTCATATTAAATGAGTTTTCACTAATTATCAACCAACATTCAAAATATTACACGGTTGGATGCTTAAATATTTCTTTGAAAATTAAAAAATTTTCGAAGCAAGCCATAAAAATAAACAATAATTATTTGAGATTCTTTGGTTTCACTTTTTTGCGTGTAGGTAAGATTTAATTTACATTTTTTGAACACTTTTCTTAGTGTAAAATCAAGTAACGATGGTCAGTTATCTGTCAACGTCAGTTTGAAGGTCACGAAATTTTGCCCCCAAAACATCAAAGGATTTACGCCGGGTTTCGCTTCTTGTTGGTTGGTGTATTCTTTGCATAAATCTAAATAAAGTTTGTAATCAAGTAATATGTAATAAATGAAACTTTATTCATACTAAATAAAATAACAAGTGATATTTAATATACTAGAAATAGAACATTTATGTATCTTCTACTTGTTGCCGTCTGTGGTCCTCGAGAGATCCCTTATGCCGACGAGCTACGCTTACGGTTGGTAGGTGGTAGCCTAGTCGTACAGCGACATCAATGAGCGGGAGCCGGATCTCGCCGGATGTTAATAGGATTGCCGACTCTTCAGGCGCCTTGTGTTGTCCGTTGCGGGTTGGGGCTGTGAGTAGTACGGGCGATTGTTACAATCTCCCCCTCTGGCTTCGAGTCCTCCTAGAGGATGAGGAACCAGGATCTGCTTGGGAACAGTCGTCCGGAATAGGTGGTGTCCTAGGAGTGGGAGCGATGCCGTCATTCCTTATCTTTTTGGGCCTACCACGCTTACGAATTGGTCTTATAGGTTTTACTTCCTGACTTCCCTTAAAGGGTGAAATGTGCGATGCGTGATATACACCTAGTGGCTTCTGGGGTGTATGGGGATCGGCTACTTCATAACTAGCAGGTCCTCTTTGGCGAAGGATTATATAGGGCCCATCTCTTCGTGGTGCGAACTTGGAAGTGAATCCTTTTGAGGCATTGCTAAGGAAATGTCCTGTTATCAATATTCTATCGCCGATGTTGTACTTAGTATGGGGGCGGCGATTTTTATTATGGGCTTGTTGGTTCTGATCTTGCTTATTTTCTGTAATTTCTTTTGCTGATAGAAGCGTATCAGCTAGTTGTAACAGCTTAGGAGTGACTTCGTCAACGAAGTTTTCACTAATAACAACCATTCGAAAATCATCTGTAACATCTTGGGGCGTCCTTAGTTCTCTGCCAAATGTTAGAAAGGCAGGGGTTTGCTTGGTACTGTCACATCGCGCAGTATTCATAGCGAACCGTATGACTGGTAACTGTTCAGGCCATGTGTTGTGATTGCTTCCCACAAGTATACTTAATTGTGTCTTTAGATCCCTGTTTTTTCTCTCCACCATGTTTGCTTCGGGGTGATACAAGGGTACAAATGTTTGCTTTATTCCCAGGCAAAAAGTAAGTTTTTGCATTACAGCAGACACGAACTGTGTCCCGTTATCACTGATTATTCGTCGAGGTAGACCGAAACGTAGAATCACCTCATTCAACAAATGTTGTGCGCAATTTTCAGCAGTGGCTTCAGTCAGTGCGAATAATTCGACCCATCGACTAGCAGTGTCTTCCACTATTAGTATCCATTCATCACCTCTATCTGATATTGGTAGGGGGCCGAATAGGTCCATGGTCAGGACTTCAAAACGCTGGTTGACGACTTGAGTTTGCATTAGCCCTGCGGGTTTTCTGTTAGTTATCTTATATCGTTGACATTCCAAACAAGCAGATACGTGTTTGGCGATGTCCTGTCTCATTCTGTTCCAGAAATATCGCCTCGAGATTCGGTGAGTGGTCTTGTCAATACCGTAGTGACCTGACAGGGGGCTGTCGTGGTAGGCGTGTAAAATATTTTTAACTTCCTCAGCCGGTACTACTAGCCTAGCTTCTTCATCCTCTTGATCATCGGTATAACGATATAGTACTCCTTTATGTAGCAAAAATCCTCTATTAACCCACTTTTGATTTCGTTCATCGTTGGAAACATCTTCCAGGGAGTCTATAATATTTTTTACGTCCGGGTCTTTTAACTGCTGCTCCCGTAGTTCTTTTTCAGTCTTACTGGGAACATCTATTTGGAGGCTGCAAATCTGACAGGCGTCGCTGTGATTGCTACAATGTGGTCTGGACAGGAAGTCAGCTACTCGGTTTATTTTCCCAGGTGCGTAACGTACATGTAAATTATAGGACTGGAGTTGTAACGCCCAACGGGCTAACCTCCCCGTCGGAGTCTTTATCGTGAGTAACCATTTTAAAGGTTGATGATCTGTTATTACGATTATTTCAGATCCTTCTATATATCCTCTAAACTTATTAATAGCCCATACGATCGCTAAAGCTTCTCTTTCGGTCGTATTATAATTCCTTTCAGCGCCATTCAATAGTCTGCTGGCATATTCTATGGGGTGCTCATTGTCTCCCTCCCCCTGGACTAAAACGCCTCCTATAGCATAGGAGCTAGCGTCCGTTTTAATAATGTAAGGCTGGGAATCGTCGGCTTGGTTTAGGACTGGACTGGTTGTGAGACAATATTTTAATTGCTCA
Source organism: Galeruca laticollis (assembly GCA_963921935.1). NCBI lineage: Eukaryota > Metazoa > Arthropoda > Insecta > Coleoptera > Chrysomelidae > Galeruca > Galeruca laticollis. Next base: position 83,882,930 of record OY998175.1, on the reverse strand, counting down.
AAAGCTTCCTGCTCGACTTGGGTCCATTTCCAGATTGCCTTTTTTTTGTAAGATTGGTAAGAGGACGTGCCATCGTTGCAAAATTGGGTATAAATCTTCGGTACCATGAGCATGTCTGGATGAATGATAATAGTTGCTTTAGGTTAGCCGGCGGCTGTAGATCTACAATGGCGGTAACCTTTTCAGGGTCCATGATTATCCCTTCAGGAGTAATTTGGTGGCCCAAATACTTGACCTGTGAACAGCTAAATCTACACTTTTTCCTATTGGCCCTTAGATTGTAAGTGCGAAGATGTGCAAACACTTCCCTTAAATCTTGAAGATGCTGCTCGAAAGTGGAAGATCTAACTATAAGATCGTCAAGGTATACCAATAAGTTAACCTTACTAAGTCTTACCCTAAATCTGTCCATTAGCCGCTGGAAGGTCGCTGGTGCGTTACGCAGTCCGAACGGCATTCTATTAAATCTGTAAACTCCAAAAGGAGTAATGAATCCGGTTTTATCTTTATCGTCATCGTGAACTGGTATTTGCCAATAGCCGGACTGTAAGTCTATAGTTGACATGTAGGGCAAACTTTTTGCAGCATGAAGCAAATCATCAATGCGAGGGAGCGGATACCTATCAGGCACCGTGATTGCATTAAGACGTCTATAGTCTACGCACACTCTAACATCCTGATCTTTCTTTGGGACCAATACGACAGAGGAGGTCCATGGTGTACTGCTTTCTTCTATAATTTCATTTGCCAGCATTTCGTCTAATTTTCCCCGCAGCACTGTCTGGCGATTTGTACTTAGTCTGTATGGAGCAGATGATCTGGGAGCATGGTCGCCAGTACTGATTCGGTGTACCGTTTGTACCGTTGGAGGACCCTCTTTGCAAAATCTGTCTTTATACTCTAGAAGTAGATTATCAAATTGGGATCTTTGCTCATTGTTAAGCTCTGGGGCTTCCTCAGGTTTGAGTGATATGTCGATGCAGAAAAGGTCGAACCTGCGTCGTTTTCGAGGGTCTTGCTTTGGCGGGCTGTTCCTATAATACTGTGGAAGTGCATCCTCGAAGATTAGGTCAATGGCCTCAGGAGAGTATGCCTCTGCACTTTCTTGTAACTCAACGGGTTGTAGTTGCGGTGGTAGGTCCATTTCTATTAACTTAAAGGATGGTTCCTCTGGTAATGGTGAGGTGAACACCTCCAAAAAGGGTGATCCTATCTGCCTCATCTCTGTTGAGTTGAGTTGTGTGTGGGGGTAAGTGCCTTTTGAATGTACGTATTTAGATTCTATGACGGCTCCTTGTGTGACGTCTATGAATTCGAACCTTTGCGATGGATTGTTAATGAAATGCCAACATCTTTGCGGAATTACCAAAACCATAGCTGTTTGTTCCAAAAAGTCTATTCCCAATAATGTACGATTGTCTTCTGCTTTTGGTAAAATAATGAAGTCAATGGGAAATATTCTTGTCCCTATTTCGATTTTGACTGTTGTTGTTAGTATTTCCTGATATTGACTATGTCCATCAGCCAGAGTTACAGCAGCTGATCGTTTCAGGAATTTTACTGAGGGAATACTCTTAAGATGTTCATAAAGTGACCTGCCTGCTACGCTTGTCCGGGCGGCCGTGTCTATGTGTGCAACCCCTTGAATTCCTTGTACTTTAATGGGTATTGTGGGAACATGAGTCTGATTTATGAACGTATGTATAGAATAGAAATTTATAGCCTGAGTGGTAACATCTGATTTTTTCTCGGTGCAGACAGGGCAGTTACTTCGATAGTAACCTGCTTTACCACACCCATAGCAATTAAGGCCGGTTTGACGTTCTACCTTTCCAGTGTTTTCCTCATTTGCTGAAGTTTGCTCAAGTGCTGACTTTGTGTCTGTTTCTACTACTATTCGTTTTCGGCATTCTTCTTGTGTATGTCCCCTATAGTGGCAAAAGTTGCATCTATTTTTATTGCTTTTTGAGATACTTATCTTTCCTGTTTTTGAGCTACATATTCTGTCTTTCGTAATTTCTCTTCTTGATTCTTGCTGCATAGCTTCTACTTCTCTGCCTTTCTGGAGTAGGTCGGAAAAAGTATTACAATCGTCTCGAGAGATCTTTTTCCTTAGGTCAATATGAAGTAGGCCAAATATCATGTCGAGTTGAGTCGCTTCATCATGTCTTCTTTGGGGTAGCTGTGCTAGGAGGGCTCGTTTCTTACAAATAAAAGCGTCTATAGGAGTGCCACGCTCCTGGTTTTCGCTAAAGATCTCTATATAAATTTGATGTGACGGTTTAGATGGTGAGAATGCTGCTTTAATGAGCGCGGTTGCCTCATCCCACGTACGAGCTTCGCCTTTGACCCCTTGCCACCAAAGTGAAGCTGTGTCGGTTAGCAATAAAGGTAGTCCTTTTAGGGCGTCGTTGTCTGTTATTTTCTCAACTTCTTTATATATGGAGACGGTCGTGATAAACGCATCTACCGTTGTATGACATCGTATTCCACCAAACCTAGCGGTGCATTTGCTAAAACTCCCGGACAAGGAAGGCGTTAGCGGTCCTTCTTTGTTAGCCGAAATAGTTTTAAGTAGTCTTTGGAATTGCTCGTCGGACATCTGCATTGTACCTTCTGTGACTAATTTGCGTTGACTGCGACGCAGGTCTGATGAGACGTATTTCCTATGTTTAGGAATCTTGGTGGGTTATTCCTAATCAATCCTTTTTCTTCTCGAGAATTTCGACAAACAACGCCCCAAACAATGGCTTTTGTTTTTCTAAAATTCTCTTGAATATAGCGAATTTCACTTGTAGATAGCCCAATCGCGAATTTTGACAAACAACGCCAAAACAATAGCTTTTGTTTTTCTAAAATTCTCTTGAATATAGCGAATCTCACTTTTCTTCTCGAGAATTTCGATAAACTATACCAAAACAATGGCTCTAGTTTTTCTAATATTCCCTGTACATTTATAAATTGCTTATTCAAACACCGACAAGTAACGCCACTGAGTGACTATTAATTGTCTAGTAATTTGAAAAAATTGCAGGCCCCACGTTGGGCGCCAGATTGTTAACAAGTAATATGTAATAAATGAAACTTTATTCATACTAAATAAAATAACAAGTGATATTTAATATACTAGAAACAGAACATTTATGTATCTGCTACTTGTTGCAGTCTGTGGTCCTCGAGAGATCCCTTATGCCGACGAGCTACGCTTACGGTTGGTAGGTGGTAGCCTAGTCGTACAGCGACATCAATGAGCGGGAGCCGGAACTCGCCGGATGTTAATAGGATTGCCGACTCTTCAGGCGCCTTGTGTTGTCCGTTGCGGGTTGGGGCTGTGAGTGGTACGGGCGATTGTTACAAGTTGTTTTTCCATGATAACTGTAATGTTACCTTTGTCTGATGGTATGACTATTAAATTTGGATTTTCTTTTAGAAATTTTTTTATTTTATATAACAGTTCTCGGAATATAGAAGATTTTTTAGGTTCATGAATATAATTAGTTAATACATTTGTTGTTTTAGCAATAACGATATTTCTTTCTTGTTCGTTTTTTATAAACGATGACATGTAATCAACATTAGCTAATATAGTTTTTATTGAAATGTCCTTGGTAATTATAGGTTCAATACTGAATTTAGGGCCTAGTGATAAGAACTGTAATATATCCTTAGGTATCTCTGTATCTGATAGATTTTTAATCCAATTTTCTTGTGTTGATAGAACTGAATTAATTTTTTTCTTGATTAGATTATTAAGTTTGTTCTTTTGCGTATTTTGGATTTCAAAGAATAGTTTGTTATAAATAACTTGTTGTCTATTAGAAAAATTTTTAAAAATGAATTCGTTGGTTTTGTTAAGTATTTGATTTTTCAATTCAATAAGATTATTTTCAAGTCTAAATATTGTTTTTTGATTACAAATAATTTCATTATTTAAAAGCTTATTTACTAACCTATTGTAGATATGATAACTATTATTTGCTTCTTGTTCTTGGCGTATGAGTATTTTTTCTAAATGTTTGATGTTATTTTGTAAAAAAGTAGGAATAATGTTCTTTTTTCTGCATTGTAGGAGGAAGCATCTTCTATTGTATTCTCTCGCCAATTTGAGTTTAATTTTTGACCATGTTTTTAAATTTATTACTGCGGATCGACCATAAGTTCTTGAAATGGTTTGGTAATACCCCATAATAGTATTTAATTTGAAGAAAGATATTTGCCAACTTATTTGTAATGGATATTTTTGTGGGGATGTGGCAATAAGACACCAGAGTAAATTCTTTCAGATATTTATTCCCGAGCTTTCGAATGATTTTCATTCATTATCAAGGGCTATAAATAATTGGTCAATGTTATCATTATTAATAATTAAATGAAATAATAAATACTTACATAAAATCTATAGCGAATTTTGGAATAGTTGTAAATTTTTATAATAAATTCTTTTAAACATAAATCAATGAAAAACTCAAAAAACAATATGACAATAAACAAAATATTTGATCTTGAACTACTACAATTTTTATTTTTTATCATAAAATTAAAGATTGTTATGAATCTTCTGTTCTTTTTTCATAATCTAAAAGATATGCATAGATAACACTAAGGTTATTTAAATCTGTTTTTTATTTATTACATAATTTTGTTCTGCAATATATGTTGTTTCCAAAAAAGGCGGAACACGTGTTTTATGAAGGCCATTCTATGGATTATCAATCTGCCAAAGTCTTAGCAATAGAAAGTAATTATAGAAAACGCCTTTTTTGGAAACAACATATATTGCAGAGCAAAATTATGTAATAAATAAAAAAAACAGATTTAAATAACCTTAGTGTTATCTATGCATATCTTTTAGATTATGAAAAAAGAACAGAAGATTCATAACAATCTTTAATTTTATGATAAAAAAATAAAAATTGTAGTAGTTCAAGATCAAATATTTTGTTTATTGTCATATTATTTTTTGAGTTTTTCATTGATTTATGTTTAAAAGAATTTATTATAAAAATTTACAACTATTCCAAAATTCGCTATAGATTTTATGTAAGTATTTATTATTTCATTTAATTATTAATAATAATAACATTGACCAATTATTTATAGTCCTTGATAATGAATGAAAATCATTCGAAAGCTCGGGAATAAATATCTGAAAGAATTTACTCTGGAGTCTTATTGCCACATCCCCACAAAAATATCCATTATATATATATATATATATATATATATATATATATATATATAATATGGCGGATTCTATTAGCTAAGGCTAAATATAACCTTTCCTTTTGATATTTCCTATCAATTACTTAAAGCAGCCTTGACGTTTCTTTAAATCAATACATGCATCACAGCTTAGTAAATTTTAAGTGATTAAAGAGATTCATTAAATCACTAAATATATATATATATATATATATATATATATATATATATATATATGATTAATAAGGAGATAACATAAAATAACCGTTATAAAGACGTTCGAGGTAAGTACGTCGCCATCGAAGAAGCAATTAAAAGATTAATGTAATTAGTTTATAGATCATCACGATCTGTATCACGCCTGTCAATATTAATCAATGTTCATTTAATATTCTCCTATATTATCTTAGGCAATTCGCTATTAAATTCTTCCAAGTGTATCATTAATTTTGTGAAACGGTTTATTCATTGCACGTCGATTCTGAATTAGATCATTATTCATATAAGCTCGACTGAAGTACCTGTTCTTACGAATAATACACCTGTTTTTTCACAAATTTCACTTTATAACTTGAGAATATAACATTTCTCTGCAATGTATGTAAATAATGGAATATGTGAAGCACAGGTCACACTAAGCCGGTTGCCAGCGGCTGGCCGTAGCACCAGCAATCAACCTGGTCACATTGTGACAATTTTCGCCTGTTTTAAGTTTTAGTCAACATACTAGGTTTTCTGTAATGCAACAATACCAAATCACGTGACCTTTTAATCAGTGCTAGTGCACTTCTGTTCTAATCAGACTGCAATGCTAGCTAGCACACGCAGTTAGCTCATTGCTAGCCTTGATATCCGATTATAACAGAAAAATACATGAAAATAATCTGATTTGTGACTTCTCAAAAAATATACAAAACTTTTGAAAAGGATTTCTGGAAAAGCGAGGGAATTTAGTTTCTATTCTGTGTCCAACTGCACATAACCATTCACTTTGAATCTCATGAAATACTGAAGTTTGATGTTCTGAATAATTAATTCTTAGTTATACTAGGTTTTTCAAATACTTCTCTTTCAGAAGACTTCACATTAAATGTCCTACTAGGCTATACGAAACTATCTAATGAGCTCTCTAAAAAAACTGGACTTGCTAAAGCTTTATAAATGTGTCTTATTATTAGGAAGGTATCAATATTGTAAAATTAATAGAGAGTATTACAAAAATCATCTCGGCCAATCCAACGAACAATTCCGCACAATTGTTTTTATAAACGGGGCTCGTTCTAGATTTAAACAAACAGTAACCTGTACTCCTCGATGTAGTAATTGACGGAATATCATTAAATTGAAGGATTCAATTAGAAGAATCATAAATAAGAAAAAAATGTTACACAAACTTAATGATATACCTACTAAAAAACTCCAATAATAACTAGAAGAGACGCTACATCTAATCATAGCGGATCGTTTAATCATCAGTTTATAATCTACCGCCTGAGTCCATTTATATGATGTTTTGTATACCAATGTCTTTTTTATTACTCAAATATTCTTCAAGGTTAAATTTTATGGGCTACTTGCTCCCAAAATATGAACGTGATTGATAACATTTCTGAACAGCACGAAGTAATTATCATAATATAAATGATTTTCTCTCAAAAATTGACTCATCAATTTCAAAATTTCAACAGTTATTTGTAACACTGATTTGTTTAATTCTCTATTCAATTCAAGAAAAATTCGTATGGAGAAGTATGATAAATTTTGTTATGGTGTTATCGTGTATTGAGAATATTCAATAGAGAATTTTTTGGGAGATTCAAATACAAATTGATCAAATCGTATCTGATACACACATTTAAACAAATTGTGTTTCTCCTAGAGGAAATGGGAAACAACAAAGTACATATTCTAGGAATTATTATTATTAAATATGTTCTTTATTTACAATTATAAATCCCATAACTACATAGTTGAAAAATACATATCATGTCTAAGATATGAATGCCGATGTTCTGGCCATTTTTCACCCAGTAGTGTGTGTCCTGATGATTGGTTGTGTGGTTCCTTACTGCTGTAATATCCACTAATTTTCACTGCCTATAACAACTTTGTACCTTGGAACGTTTTTGACTCCTAGGATATTTCGACTAAGTTTTCCCTGAAAAGTAGCTAAAAAACAGGGTTTCAAAAATGATATGGGGGTTGTAGATTTGGGGAAGGCAACCTGACAGACGTTGATTTGTAGATTTTACGTTTATTGTTGGATTATTATACTGATGTGTGATATTTTAGGTTAGGAGTTACGCAACCTTGTTATGTAATTAACGATCCATGCAGAAGCCTACACCCACTATCGCGGATGTCTCCTGCGCGATTTGCGTCTATGAGATTCTTGCGAAGATCCTTTGGCAGCCAATAGTTGTAAAAATTTGACGAGATTTTCGGCTCTTTCATGTAACCAAGTATTTTTGGGTAATTTGGGATAACAGTCATGTTTAATCGCCATACGTAGACACTTGTTTTGAACCACCTGTAGGAAGTGAAAATTATGTTTGGTTCCATTGTAGTAGACAGGAGCTGCATATGTGAGTATCGGTCTGATTATGTATGTGTAAGTGAGTATTTTGATTCGGCTTGTTAAGTTACTATGTCGACAAATGAGTGGATACAGTTTGCACATTGCAGTCTTAGCCTTGCGCACCTGTTGCACAATATGAGCATTTGCGTTTGTATTCGCTTGTATAGTATACCCCAGATATTTTAGGGTATTACTAGGCTTGATAGTATGTCCATTTACGCAAAGCTGAGATTGCAATGACGTGTTCTTTTTAGCTATTCTCCTGAGTAATAAATACTCTGTTTTGGATTCGTTGATAGCTAATTTGCATTCGTGTAAGTATGGTATGACTTTTGTGTTAATATGTGTCTGAACTGCTACAAGGGCTTGATCGGGATTCTGTGCAGATGCCACAAAACAAGTGTCATCGGCATACATTGCGGTTAACAAATGGGGGGATGTTGGGAGATCGTGAATAAATAGAGAGTATAGCAAAGGTGATAACACCGACCCTTGAGGTACTCCAGCTTGAATCGTATAGTGTCCAGCCCTATAATTATTGATTTTTGAATAAAAAGTTCTGTCAGATAAATATGAAAATAAGATTTTGATTAAATAATCTGGTATTGCTACTTTAATTAATTTGTGTATTAATCCCTCTAGCCAAACAGAGTCAAACGCCTTCTGTATGCCTAGAGTTACCATTATTGATTTATTTTTGTTTTGAAGCCCCTCCCTAATATAATTGATTACTCTGATAATTTGCGAAACGGTACTATGACCGCTTCGAAAACCATATTGTTCGATTGGAATAATGTTGTGTTTCGCAACGAATTGTTTGAGTCTATAAAGGATTATTTTATCTATCACCTTTGCTATATTATTTAGTAGGGATATTGGTCTATAGCTATCTACATAACAAGGTTGTTTGTTAGCTTTGATGATGGGAATGACATTGACTATTTTGAGCATATCAGGATATTGGCCCGTTTTGATAATATAATTAACAATATATGTTAGTTGTACAATTGCTTTTTTTGGTAGGTTTTTTAATAATATGTTTTGTATTGTGTCGGAGCCGGGTGCTGTTTTGTTTTTAAGTGATTGTATTGTGTTATGGATTTCGGTGCATGTTGTTAAATTTTTAGTATTTATGAATTTAAGTGAGGTTATGTATTGGTGTACTGTGTGTATAATATCTTGATGTAATTGTGTTTGTTGTGAGTTATTAACAAATTTGCTTTGGAAATACTCTCCGAACTTTTCTGCAATTTCGGTAGTATTGGAATATGCCGTTCCATTACTTATTATTTTATCGATGTTCTTGAATTTATTTTTTAAGTGTCTCGCCAATTTCCATAAAGAGTTGTCTTCAGGTTTAAGAGTACCCAAAAACTCCGCCCATTCTTCGTTTGTGAGTTTGCTAACTAAATTATTGATTAAAATTTGTTGTTGTCTTAAATGTTGATGGTCATCCAAGTTTCTCGTCCTTTGCCATTTTTTTCTTAATTTGTTTTTTTCGTGGATAGCTTGTATTATGTTATCGGGTGGTTTGTTTTGAGATGGTCTTACTTTTTTAATGACTGATTAATGATCTCTGGCATTTATAATTATATTTTGTAGGTTTTTAATTGTATTTGTTAATTGGTTTAAATTTTCTATTTTATCTGTTATGGTTAGTTTTTCGTTAATGAATTTTCTGTATTTTAACCAGTTAGGGGATTTATAAGTATATATTTTTGGATTATTAGTGTTACGGATATTGTGGGAAAGTTTGAGGTGAATGAGGACAGGATCGTGGTCGGAATTGAGGTCGGGAAGGGTTTTAATTTTACTCATGCAATTTATGTTTTTGCCTACAGCTATGTCGATAATACTGGGCGTTTAATTTGCCGCAAACGGGAAGTGGGTAGGATCATCCGTATGAAATACCTCACACTCCGAATAATCGCAGAACTTCATGAGAGTATTCCCATTAGCATTTGGGTAGCTGGCGAACTGATCCCACTTCGGATGTCTGCAGTTAAGATCACCAACTACCAGTACTTTGTTATGTGTATTAAAAATGTTGTGTATGTCAGTGTGAGTGATTTTGTCGTCAGGAGGATTGTACGCGTCTACTATTTTAATTTTATTATCAAAAAGAATAGCTATATGCTCAATTGATGTATTATTTTATTGCAGGACTTTGAAGTTTATGCCTTTTTTGATTAATAATGCGACACCACCACCGTTGGCATCACCGGAGCGGTCTTGTCTATACAGACTATATTCTGGATTTCTAAAATTGATTGACTTATATGATTTAAGGAATGTCTCCATTAAAAAGAAAATATCCGGTTTGTGGATTTCGAGAAATTGTCTGATTATGGGGAGTTTATTTTGTACTGAATGAACATTTCAGAAAATTATTTTGATGTTATATCGTTTTTGAAATTCTGTTTTTTCACATACCTGTCTATATGTCATAGTTGTCTATTCCAGCTACAAAGTTGTTATAGATATTGAATTTGTCGATTTTGGATGTGGCTTTTTTCATCTCCCTCAGCAAGTCTCCAACAGCATTGGCTAGTTCGTCCATAATTACCAGCTCATGGAGCTCTCTGAACATACCATTGAGCTCTACAAATTTGTTAATTTCATTATTATTTGAATTATTAGCGGGTTGTGCGGAAGGTCTGTTTGACTGGGGTTGAGGGTGAGAAGTTTGAGGGGTTGTAGTAGGGTGAGTCTTTGGAGGCAGACTGGGATATTCGACATCGTTTTTATTTTGTGTCCAAGGGTTGATTCTTGGGGGGGAGGGAACGATTATAAATTTCTGAGGGGTGGGTTTGGTTTTTTGACTCAGTGATTTTTTCTCTTTCTTTTAACATATTCTGCGCAAATTTCGTCGTTTGCGGGGTAATCACCTCGGCAATTAGCCCATCTAGCTGGGGTTGTCCTATCCTTGGTACACTCGGGAGTAAGATGAGCACCGGCACACTTCAGGCATCTGGGAGTTCTGCCACAATTCGAGGTGGCATGCCCCCACAATTGGCATTGTATGATCGGCTTGTTGCTTCTTCTGAACTCCCAGATGATTCTTGTGTGTTCAATCACCCTCACATGTTTGTTGAGATAATCTATGGTTACCTTCGCATCTGTTACAATAAGGTACAGCGGACGTCCCTTAGTAGTCATACGAAAGATGTCTTTGACTTGAATTTTATAAATTTTTTCACGCTCTTCGCGTTTGTCGATTAATTGCAGTCCTGCTGTCAGCCCTCTGAGGACAAATGCGTGAGATTTGTCCTCACGTCTGGCATAGGTGTGGAATTGGATTTTTTTCATTTTTCAATACATTTATCAATTTTTCAAAATCTTCTACGTCTGTCGTAAACACAATTGAAGAATTATTAGTGTATTTAATGTCAAAATTGTGTTTAATTTCATCCTTAATTTTGTTGACCATTTCGCGATGATGAGAGACATTCCCATCAATCACAATGGGTGGACAGTTGGTTGATTTTTTTTTGTTAGCAGGGGTAGTTTTGGATTTTTTAATATTTTGTTAAGTTGCATTGTCTTCCTCTTCTGACGATGCATCGGAAGTTTCGAAAACGAGTTTTTTTTTCGTTTTTTTTGTATTGTTGTTTTTTTTGTGCTATCATCCGATATTTCTGATAACGAATAGTAGCTATTGTGTACGGTTATCGAGTCTTGTTTATTTATCGATTGACGCAATCTGTTACGAAAGGTGGCTACTTTTATTGGATAGGTGAATTCGGTGGGGTTGTCATCCCCCGTCTCCATTGGTATGGCGGTAATAGCATTTATGTCTTGTGATTCAATTTGGTTTTGCGGGTACAGTTGTCTAGCGTATATTTGTTTAGAGTTCTTATTCATTTTCGTATATTGAGATGTAAAGTTGTCTTTTTCGCCGATTTCAGCATCTTCAACTTCCTGTGCCCAGGATTGATTCGCAGGTATATGCACCAAAGCTTCTACCGTAGTTGTTTGCACAGGGTTTAATTGTGACTTCTGGCTGTCATCCTCTTCCTCCGACGAGTTGGAATTGAATTTCGGCCCTGTGGTATCATCTCCCATTATTGCGTTTTTATTAATATCCAAATTGGGGTGAATGGGGGTGGACGATTTATTGGAGTCGTTACCACGACATATAACCGGGGACGATTCCGTATTATAAGAATTATTGTTATTTTTATTGTTTATAGAGTTTCCTATACACTTTTCTTTTGTTTCTAGACACTTTTTATTGTCTAAGTTTACTATACACTTTTCTTTGGTGTCAGTTTCTAGACACTTTTCTTCGTTTTCGCGACACTTTTTAATATCATTAACCGATTTTAATGTTTCTTTTATTGTGTTTATATCGATTTCGTCTAAGCACTTTTGTGGAATAGTAAGAGTTGATGTTACGTTATTGTCTGTAATTTTGTTCTCTACTTCGTCATCTATATAGACTAGTTTGAGATAATTTTTATTTTTGATTCGTTTTATTTCTTCACTATATTTAGAAGTATAACTATTTTTACTAACTATGGCTGAGGGCTCATGAATGTTGTTACAATGTTCGCGTCACTTTTTTCTGCTACAATGTTTTTATGAGCGGAAAGTTTTGCACTATTACCGGTCTTTTTTTATTAGTTTTAAATTTGGACGTACCTTTAGAGTGTCTAGATGATTTAGGTGATGTTTTAACCGTCACTATTGCTTTCCGAACTCTCACATTTGAATCTTTTATTAAGTTTTCACTCGTAAAAATGTCTGGTTTCACTACGTTTAAAGAATGAATTTTGGCTTTCAATCTGCGCGTGTATTCAGTTTCATACCGGATGGTTCCCGCAGTTGGAGGAGACGGAAGATCTATTCAATAAGCACTAGCTTAATTGATGCCTTTTACCAAACACAGTATATTTTAAAGGAATTATAAAAATATTTTAAACACTTTATTATCGCTAAGAATTCAAAAACCAAACAGTCAGTCAGGGAATTAGCATCGAACTAGGAATAAGTGAAACAAAGAAAAAAGGATCAGGACAAATAAATTTAACAAATAATTACAAATTATATTACTCAGGGGTAAAAGTAGAACAAAGAGCAAAAAAGGGAGTAGGAATAATTTTAACAGCGGAAATAAGCAAAAAGGTAATAAATATGAAGGATATAAATTCAAGAATACTAGTTCTAAGTATACGACTAAAAGAAATATTGAATATAATACAAATATATGCACCGGTTGAAGGAATGGGAGAGGAAGAGGTTTCAGAATTTTTCATACAATTACAGGAAGTAGTGGATGATATAAGAGAGCAAAACGAAAACATAGTCATTATGGGGGATTGGAACGCAAGAGTTGGTAAAGATTACAATCGAGGAATGGGTTGTATGGGAGTTTATGGTGAGGAAACAACGAACAGAAATGGTCTTAAGATGATAGGTTTTTGCCAAAGTAGCGATTTAATAATAGGAAATACGATGTGGGAACAAAAACTAGAGGATAAACATACTTTTGTAGCGGAAGAAATAAATGCAAAAACTTTAATGGATTACATAGTTTATACACAAAACCTATCAAAGATGGTGAAAAAAGTAGCGATAAGAGAAGAGGCTGAGCTGGGTACAAACCATATATTAGTAGTAGCGGAATATGAAGAAAAAATAATGAAGACAGAAGAAGTAAGATTCAGTAGAATCGCAATAAGTAAATTAAGAAAAACAGAAAAAAAATCTAAATACCAGGAAGAAACAGACAAGGAATTCGTAAAATTGATTAATGAAAACAACGAATGGACACTCGAAAAACGGTGGACAGTATTCAAACAAATATTACTTGAAAAAGCAGAGGATATATGTGGAAGAAATAAATTCAACAAACATTTAAAGAGGACTAAGTGGTGGAACAAAGAAATACAAACATTAGTAAAAGAAAAGAAAAGAAAAGCTCGTGGAAAAAATACCTCCAAACAAAAACACAGGAAGATAAGGAAATATATAACGGAAAAAGAAGAATCGTCAAGGAAGCGGTTAAGAAAGCGAAGAGGGACTCATGGAAAGAGTTTGGCAGGGAGATGTCAGAGACACATGCATCAGATAATAGAAAATTTTGGACAGCAATAAAAAGACTACGAGGAAGTAAAGGAAAATAAATAAGAGCAATAAAAAATAAAAATTACTAATTGCAGACCGAAATAAATCAAATACTAAAGACTTGGAAAGAACACTACGAAGACAAATTTAGTAATAGGTTGAAGAAGAAAACAACGAATATAGCGGAAGAGGAATGGAATGAACATGAACACCATGCAATCCAAAGAGAAGAAATGGAAGTGGCTATAAATAAACTTAAAATAGGAAAAGCCAGTGGGGAGGATGAAGTAGCGCCAGAGCTGATAAAATGGTTAGGAGAAAAAGGAAAAGACTGGCTGTGTCTCATATGCAGGGAAGCATGGGATACTCAGAAAATCCCCAAAGACTGGGAAAATAACCTAATACTGCCAATACATAAAAAGGGGATCAGACAATGTGCAATAATTATAGACCAATATGCTAAGCCCAAACCAGTTTCAAAATCTACACGAGAATAATAGAGATCCAATTAAGACGTTATGTAGAAGCAAAATTAGAAGAGGAGCAAGCAGCTTTTAGACCAGGACGACAAGCAAGTGATAATATATATATATTAAGAAGGCTAATTGATAATACAATAGAAGCGGGGAAAGAAATGTGTTTAACATTTATTGACTTGAAGGCAGCTTTTGACACGCAAAAAATTTGGGAGGTATTGGAAGTTTTAGAAGTACCGAAAGATCCAATTAATATAATTAAAAGCACATACGAGACAGTCAAATTAAGAGTGCAGATAGGAGGTCAAAGATCGGAAGAGTTTCTAATGAAAAAAGGTATAAAACAAGGCAATAGCTTAAGCCCACTGTTTTTTGTCATTATAATGGACAAAATAGTGAAGGAAATAAAAAGAGGAAATCTGGACATGATAATAGGGTACAGAAACATGGTGCCGGTCAGATTAAGTAATTTAATGTATGCAGACGATATTGTACTTATAGCAAAATCAAAAAATAAAATGCAGAAACTAATCAACTTACTGGCAAGAGAAATATGAAAATGACAATAAATACAGAAAAAAACAAAGTAATGATAGTAAATGAAAAACAGTGAGAGGGGAGTAACTGCAAGGAATTGAAATGTAATTACAAAACATTAGAAAGAGTAACAACTTATAATTACCTAGGAAGTATCATAACAGAAGAAGGGAAAATAGATGCAGAACGTAATAACAGAGCAAATAAACCAACAAGATTATATTATTCCTTGAATCGAACAATATTAAGCCATAAACACATTGATATGGACACAAAGCTTGAAATTTACAACAAAATTACAGTCCCAATTATAACTTATGCTAGTGAGAACCGGGTGATGCAAAAAAACTGGAAACAAAAATAAATGCAATGGAAATGATATATTTAAGAAAAATAGCAGGTAAAACAAAATGGGATAAAGTAAGGAACGAAGAAATCAGAAGCATAACTAATCAAGAACCAATAATATCAAAGAATAAAAATAAACAATTAAACTGGTATGGCCACCTAGTAAGAATGAAGCAAGATAGAATTGCGAGAAAAGTTATGGAAATCGAAATATCAAGAAAAAGACAAAGAGGAAGACCGAGGAGGAAATGGATAGATCAGATTGAAGAAATTGGAAAAAATAAGGGAAAAACATTAGGAGAGATGAAAGCATTGGCCAGGGACAGAAAAGAATAGAAAAAATGGGTACATGAAGAACTCCAATCCGACGCCTGAGAAGGCATAAGGATAAGAGAAAGGAAGAAAAGTCTTCCTCCTAGATGAAAGGACCCCGCACACCTTATATGGGAAAATGGTTCTCCGTCAAATTTCTTGAATCTTTGATATGTTGTAGAATTGATCATTCTGCTGAAATGTTTCAATGGCCGCAACACGATCCTATGACTAGTTTTCGAGATACAGGGTGTTGAATATGAGGAATATTCATTTTTAATCACTCCGTATCTCCCAAGTTATGATTTAGTTCTGATTTATCTTTGGTGGTATTATCATCACATCATTGTATGACAAATTCATGGAAAATTCATTTCCAAATCTTTTCGTATTACAGGGCGATTTCACTTGATAATAATACTATTTTGAGACTTTCATAATTTTGTTGTTTTATAAATAGAAAATGCGAAAAATAGTGAATTATCACATAATATTATAAATTCATTGCACCTTTCATCACAGTTGATACAATTCATACAAGGTGATTCACGAATATAGAAAAATAACGAATTTGTTTTTTTCGGACACCTTGTAGTAATAAACCAACCAAAAATGACAAAATTCTCGTGAACGATGTCAAATGATGTGTTTCATCGTCAAATGATGCCAATTTGAAAAATTACGTATACTTTATTAAAAAAAATCTTGATTTTTTCATCAACCTATATCTCATCATAAAAACAACCAATTCCATATAGGATTCAATTCATAGTTTGTTTTCTAATTTATATCGTGAATAACATTTCATATAATTGATTACGTGTAATTAAATTTGAGGACGTGTTGAATGTTCAGTTTTACACCGACAGCCGGTAAATATAAATGAAGCGTGAAATAAAAAAAATATTAACTTAATTATTATTGTCTTATTAAATTTGGAGGGAACGTTGATGTAGCAAGCTTCTAAACAGTTAAAGTGAGTTTTCAAGGTGGACTATATCATATTCAAATAATAGGGGAAAATTAGTGCAGCATCATGAGATTCGATAAACAGGCCTTGAAATACATTGGATAGTGTTACAGCAATAAAGCTTTGTAAACTTTAACAAAGGCAATGTCAGATTCAAAGCCACTGTAGTGCTAAAGAATTAAATTTGATGAATACCGCTTCAAAATATTCTGTTTTCATTTACACTTCTGAAACGTACTGAAAATTTCAAACTTTATTCTTTCATGATAATATTTTATAATGAATTATTACTTAAGTTTCAGATTTTGTAGGTATATTCGTAACCATATACAAAAATTTGCGCTGTTACTTCCATTATATCGCTTCATCTATATTGTCGTCATTGCTCTGTCTATAATTTAGTCATTTGTTCACTTTTGGGAACATTACTGCTTTCTTCTTTCACGTCCACTTCATTCTGGTCTTTTCCATCTCCAACGTTGAAAAGAGACTCAAGAGCGATAAGTCTGTCTTCTTTCTCAATAACTTTAAACATCATTATCACTTTGTGTAATTGAATCCAATTGTTTCTCAGATGATGATATTATTTCCGTGATGAAGCCAGAAACTTCCATAGACATTCCTTTCTAGTTTCTTATATAATATCACCAAATCAAATCACTTAATGTGGAATTATACAAACGTTTTAAAAAATTAAGCCAAAATGTTGAGGAAAAATAGTGTGATAGTTGCTTGTTCTATATTTTTGATTCTATATAGAAATCACTGCTCAAAGTGTTAGTAGTTGATACTGCATTGAACAATAGAGAAACAACATACACACGTTAGACCAAACTGGTCCCTTCCAGAATCCATCCCTCAAAGACCGATGCTGTTTTGGTGGGATTCCATAAAAAACGAAGGACCAGAAATCAAGCTTTTTTATGTCTTTATTGCATAACTTCAACTTATTACAACAACACTTATTTCAATAAATAAAGTTAAATCTTAAATTTTATAAAACCGCTCTTATGTTACACCCCAGGTACCAGAGCGCTGGTCTATGCCCTGGGACTATATCTTTTGAACTACAATTTTTTCTAAAACTCGGTCTGCATTTCTGTACAGTTCTTCTCGACATAATATATGATGCAACGTTATTTATTTAACTAGACCCAATATGTCACCTTAACCATTAACAACCATGTGGTGAAGGAATAAAATATTCTCATGTCCAAAATATTACAAGTGGTGTCTAGACAATTTCAAAAGTAGTCAACTGGGTCGATCGGTTAGTTACCCTGTTGACACACATATCACTGACTCAATAGAGGGTGTGTCATATCATGTTTGATCAATTTATTTTGCGTAAAGCCACAGATGCATTATGGGAAGAACTTCCACCCCCTTCATAATTACCTGGGTTTTGAGAAAGTGCCCGGCTATCATCTTCTCTTCAGGGTAGTCCATACCTCAGGCTGATATTTTGCTGGGCTTGGAGATTCTTACTATGGTTCTTGGCAGTATATCCCCATCCTGTAGTGCCCTACAGAAAGATGGAAATTGGTCTTCAGTTTCAGCTTGGATCTTGTTTTACTGGTATTGTCCACTAGGTAGTCGATGTGGTAAGTACTATGCTTTTGTGGTCCAGTTAACTTCTTCTCCCGCTATGTCCACGTTGTCTTCCTGGTTGGGTATTCTCTACATTGATGCCGATATTATATATTGTACACCAGTCGTCGATTCGTTCCATGGCTTCCTGAAGTCTTCTTGTTGCCATCGCCGGCTGGGTGCTCCTGGTTACGACGGCTGTGTCGTCCGCGTAGAGGGCCATCCTGGAATTGTCCGTCTTGTGGATATAGATGCTGTAGACCATCGGGGAGAGAACTGCTCTCCTGCTTCCATCCTTTATAGTTCGGATCTGATCCTATTGAGCTTTATTCTGAATGATCTGTTCTTTAGACAGAGTAATGCAGCAGCCTCGTGATAACTTTGGAGTATCTCAATACCTTACTATTTAAATACATACTTTGATCCATTGGTGCTCACACTACGCATAATGTAGATCGTACATCTTTTTCTATAAGTATCAGATAATGCTCGAAGTAGTCAGGTCATTCTATTAAGAGTTGAATAGTAATGTCACATTATATCAATATATAATAAAAATGAGAAAAGTTTGTAAAAAATAATTTTTTCAATTCAAATTTAAGTGCGTCAGCAGCTATGATCATTGGCACAAAATGAATTTTGAAAACTCATCTCCATAGAAAGTTTTGAAAGTACGACCTTTACCCAATGCTTATGTCATTTATAATTAACAAATACATAAGAAAATGTTTTCATAAAATTAAAATTATAAATAATATTTGATTCCTAAAAATAATTGATTGTTTATCCATTTTTGTTGTACAAGAACAATGTTAAGACTGTGCAATCTTAAAATCTCCTAATTCAACAATTAGGTTCTTTGTGCAATAACGTGAACAATAATTTAGAAGTACTCTCATAACATCGATTAAATTCCAATTAAAAACGCCGCTTTGTTGCTTATTACTCAAGTGGTTCATCCTTGATCGTGGGTGGCTGATTCAAACTGGGTCGAATGTTCTTATGATACATACCGTACCTCTTCTACTCTATTATGATATTTCACTCATAAAGAACTTATGGTATTGTACTCCTTTTTTATTTTTCAATGAAATTCTACGGTTTTGTAATTTTGGAGTCGACGACGCAAGGCGAATAATTAATTGAAGCTTGAAGAAAATAGTGGAGGCGGTAACGAAAAATATCTTTTCCGTCGCCCGTCCATTTATAGTGTATTTTAACGCACTCAAAATCGTTCATTAATGACCCCTATTAATGAATAATTTCCTATTAATCAACGATTTTATTATATGCAACCCAGAAACAAAACAAAAAATGTAAGCAACTGTTTACCTTAATATTTCTTTCAATGAATTTCGAATGTACTGGTTCGATTGAGTGAACTGTATGTGTCTCATGTGATAAAACGATCTAAATTGTAACGTAACTTTTTATTTCAATTCAATTGACATACATAATAACAACTCATTTTGACATATAAATCAACAACCAAGAAGACTTGAAAATAAATTTATTAAAATGCTATACTGCAGATAATCATTTATCAAGTCCTTCCTTAAATTTCAGTTATTGTGTAATTTCGAATATTAATGTTTACAATAATAAAACTACCACTAAGGAAAATAAAACTAATTTTGAATGGATTTAATTATAAATAGGAAGTAGTGATTGTTGTTTATCGTTAAATAAATAGAAATTGAATGTAAGATATCTTTTTTTTGAACAGTACGGTACAGGCGATGATGGGTAAAATAGTAGGAGCAGTGTTACGAATAATTGTAGTTCCAGCCATTGTATCCTGCATAGACAAGCTCTTGCGATGAAGCAAATGCCGTCAAATTTAAATTTAGTTATGGATGAAGTGGTAAAAATAATTAATTTTATCAAATCACGACCACTACAATCCATATTGTTCTCATTATTGTGTGAAGCTTATGGCAGCAAACATAAAACACTGCTGCTTCATACAGAAGTGCGGCTGTCTCGGGGTAAAACTTTAACAAGGCTATTTTAGCCGAGTTACAAATGTTTCTTTCCGATACTTCTCTTAATTTGAAAGATCGTTTGTATGATAAAACTTGGTTGTTCCGACTGTCTTTTATGGCGGATATCTTTCAAAAACTGAAGGAATTAAATGTATCATTGCAAGGTAAACAGACAACAGTGCTCCAGGCCTGTAACAAAATAACTACCTACAAAAGAAAATTAGATTTTTGAATTATTTGCGTTGGTAAGAGAAAAATAGAAAGCTTTACGTCACTCAGTCAGTTTGCTAGTGATAACGACTCAGAAATTTTTCAAGATGATGTATTTGAAGAATTGGTCCAATATCTCGTTTCGATGCGCGCATCTTTTGAGAAGTATTTTCCCGGAGAACAGAAAAGAAAAAGGAAACTGAATTCATAATCCTTTTTTACCCAACTTGCAAAAGCTCGAAAGTATGTCAAACGAGATATATGAATCCCTTTTAGAAATGTCGTCAGATACAAGTATGGAGTCACTGTTCAAAACGACGCCTCTCAACGATTTGTGGTGCAGAATTCGTGATGAATATCCAATACTTGCCAAAATGGCTCCGAATATTCTTCCCCCGTTCCTAACAACATATTTGTGCGAAACAGGATTCTCAGCCTATGCAACCACGAAAACAAAATACCGCAATAGAATCGACGCCGAACCTGATATGAGACTTCAACCTGATATGAGATTTCAACTATCTTCTATCAAACTTCACATCAACCAGTAAATGAAAAATGAAAAACAGTAGTAATATTGTACTTTAATTATACTTATTAACACCCCGATGCACGACGTTGGTCTGTCAGAACAAGGGTACTGGCCACAGTACTATTTCTTATATAAACAGACAATATAGAAATCTGGGGTTTCATAAACATAAAAAATAAACGGTTTTAAAGATTAAAACTAACTTTTCCGCATCTGTGAGATGCCCTGAGCAATATTCTGTCATAAAATTGTCACTTGTATACACGGGGAATATATAGTGCTAACAAACCGAAATTTCTCCAAAAATAACCAAAAATGTAGTATACCTGGATTTATAAGACCCGCTGTACTCGCTCTACATCTGTGAGACGCCTTGAAAAATATCCAATTATAAAATTAGTCACTTGTATACACTCCGGAGACTGTATCGTGCTAACAACCCGAAATTTATCCAAAAAGGACTAAAAATGTGGCACTTTAGGTACCATAGCACCCGTTGTACCAGCTCTGGTGAGCTAAAAGTCAATAAGGTTCATCTATAAGATTCCCTGAAAAATATTCAATCATAAAATTGGTCACTTGTATACACTCTGGAGGCTGTTATCATGCTAACAAACTGAAAATTCTCCAAAAATTACAAAAATTTAGCACTTCAAGTACCGTCAAACGGGGTAATTTCGATCAAAAATCAAGGTATTTTTAGCATAGCACCTGAACGATTCAATTTATTCAAATAAAATTGAAAATGAAGATACCTTGAACATTGAGCCATTTGATGAAACCATTACAATTTTTTTGAGTTTTACCATTTAATTTTTATTTTGTCCTAAAGAGCGATCGACTTTTCCCCGCATTTGGGGTAAAGTCGATCACCTATTCAAAAGCATCGAAAAATTGACTTTACCTTATCAAAAGGTAAAGTCGATCAACAAATATTAAAAAAAAAACATCGAATTGATTTCTTGTTTTATTTGAGGTCGATACATTCAACAAAAAATAGGAAAATTCTTATTTATTCAGCCTTATTTCACAGCTCTGGGTTGATAAACGTAAAAAAACTTCACAAAAACTATATAAATAAAAAGAAAACATATAGGAACATAATATTACGAGTTCAGTCGAAACTTGAATAGATTCAAACAACAAAAAATATAAAAATCTCAGCTGTACAAAAAAAAACTTGAAAATAACTGGTCAGAAACTCATTCCAGAAGATCTTGTTCTTCTCCTAGTAAATGAAAGGTGTGCCTTCCGCGTTTTTCCCCTTTCAGGTTGACTTTTCTACCAATCTACTCTAACGTTATTATTGAGAGGTCTGGAATTTGCGGATACACAAAAAAAACATCTATTTGAGTCTTTCTTGCGCATTGCATTAACAGTTAGTTCTTCGTCTGAAATAGCTTCAATCCTGGCAATAAAATGTCTGTCCCGTCTGTTGGTTTTAAATTTCACCAATACGAAGTCGTTCACGATAAAAACTTCAGAATTTTGCATTTCTGCTAATGTTTCGTTCAAGGTAGAGGGTTCCCCTATTTCATATTCTTCTGTGAATGACTTCTCTGATTCTACAACCTCTAAATCAGACTCTTTTTCTGACTCAGTGTCACTTATATTCATATTTTCAGTTGTCCATGCTCTTCTTCTGATTCGCTTTCACTTGCATCCCGTCTCTTTCTTCTGGTTTTGATATTTTGTGATGTGCGTTTGGATTCAGTCATCAACAGATCCGATGTTCCTATGCTTTTTCCTGCAGATACATTGAGTTTTTTTCCTCGTTTCACAGTCTTCGCTGGACCCGTCCGAAGTTGTTCAAGATGATCTACTATAGCACCTGTCCATGATGTTTCATGGGTATTCTCAATTATTTTACGAGGAATTTTCTTCAGAACAGCGTCCGGATTGAATGGAACGATGCCACATGCTTTGAACCCTGCAATAGAGTTGGCTTGAGATTTGAGACCAACAGACTCCACAGCCTCCTTTAGAAGCTTTGGAAAACAGTTTTGGGTAACACTCCTCTATTTCTTAACTTCCATGTTTCTAGAACCCTTTTCCATGCCGCCTTAAGAGGTCGAAAGTAAGCTACATCCAAAGGTTGTAGCAGGTGTGTTGAGTTGGGTGGGAGGAGGATAAACCTGATATTGTTATTTTCGCATTCCTGTATCATACTCACAGTGACGTGGCTACTCAAATTATCTCCAACTAGAACTTTATTTCCATCTATCTTTTTGAAATGAGGCAAAACAATAGAATAGAACCAGTCTTCAAATATGGTGGAATCAAACCAACCGCTGAGATTGCGATTGTATCTGGCCCCTTCTATACCCCCTTCAGTCCATCCCACATATGAATGTTTTGCCTTGTAAAAAATATATGGTGGAAGCATTGTGCCGTCTGCTGCTATCACAAACATGACAGTGGTGCTAGTTTTAGTGCTATCTATGGCTCTATGTGCATGTTTGGTGCCTTTTTTTAAGACGACTTTCACAGGGCCTGGGTTATCTACAAAATTTGTTTCATCATAATTCACAATATTAGAAGGTGGAATATCCTTGATGACATCTTCTACATTTTTGAAATAATCTTCCACTAACTCGTAGCTCAACGCTGCTCGAACCCGTTTTGTATTTTCTGCCAGTTTTATGGTAAGATTGGGATTTCACCCCATAAAACCATTTAACCAGTCTGTTCCAGGTAAGTTATCTCTGAACCTTGGTTCTGTCAAATAATGCTTAACGATATGTTTGATATCGATAGGCTTCAAGGGAAATCCCCAATTAGCGCAAATTTGGAGGCCTTCAGCCAACATTTTTTCTTCCTGCGCATCTAGAGCGGACGGTCTCCCATACTTAAGCTGCTGTCTTCCGTGATAATGATCATTCAAAGTCGCGTAAGGAACGGCAAATTGCTCAGTGGCAGCCCTCATCGTCAATTTTTTTTGTTTTACCGCCGCCACTGCCCTCTGAAGAAAACTGTCATCATAATTCCTCTTCCCCCGAGGCCCCAACTTCTTCTGGTAGTGACGAGGCATCTGAAACGGAAAAACAGAATTAATATGGACATATAAAATGATTCTCTGACCGAACAAGAAAACGCTATATGCTTGGCAACACTGTACAGGTTGTTCTTCATACGTTATTTCCCCACACAAATAAACATAACTCAAAATATGACTTAGTAAATTAAAAGGTAAAAACATATTTTTAAAACTGAAAGTGATCGAAATTACCCACAACAATGAATTTTTTTTCTAAAATCCCCAGTGGAGTGTTGAAAAAATTAAATTACAGTGTTATTTTTGCTTATTCGCATTCACGAATAACTATCTTTTCCCGGATATTCACGAATTACTTTCCTCCGTGCATACTTTTAGCTGTGGAATCAATCGTTTTAGCATGTTTGAATTTTAGCCAATTTTCAACCCTGTATAAACACGTTAACCTACACATACTTACCTTATGTATCACTACACTCGATCACGTCGTCTACTCTCTCACTGAACCAGTGCACAGCTGTTGGCGGGTTAAAAACGCAAGCGCTTCATTTTACTGAAGGATACGTTGGAAAGAAATCCAAAACATTCCAGCCAAACGAGCTCAGGAAATTCATCGAGGAAGCCCCAGATTATGATTATTTAATGATAAAGGTAAGCAAATCTTTATTTTGAAATTCTTTTGAAAAACCTTTCTGTTTATTTCCGCTTGATACAATGATTTAATTTGTATATGCATAATGTGCGTACGTTTTCATACAAGTCTTCGTAGCTTAGTTGGCAACGCTTGCGGTCGTGGCGCATGAGTGCGTTGCAGATCGTGGTTCAAATCCTGGGCGGGTGGAAATTTTTTTTTAGAATATTATGTATTTTGTTGAAAGAAAAACTAATTGCATTGTTTGTATATTTCTCTTTATCAAAGTGAAATCATTGCAATTAAATAATGCATGCCTTAATCATGGGAATTATGGAAGCTTGTTTGAAATTAATTCTTGTTTTCATTTTATTATTTATCGGTCGTAGAAAAAATAGTGTATGCAACTCTCATGTAATGGTTATTCATACATTCGCATAAACCATACGAAACTCGCCTTTGGCTCGTTTCTTATCCCGGTTAATGTTCGTGTATTAATAACCTTCATTACATGATCGTTGCATAATATACTATTACAATTGATTATTGTACTGAGGTAGGTGGTTTTTATATTGTAAAACGTACATACCTCTTATAAGTATTTTGTTTAGTAATCTGGTCACATATGAAAGGAAAATACAGCGTCTTCTTGCTCTAAATGATGAAGTTCCAAGTGACGAAGACATTTATGATTCTGATAACTCTATTTCTGATGTAGGGGCAGAGGAATTCAGTGATCACCAAACGGATTCTGAGCAAGCTATGACAGAAGCAGAACGACAGGTCGAGGAAAACGAGAATTCCACAAAAGATAGGCAATTATATTACTATGGCAAAGATAGGACCAAATGGCTAAAACATACACCTCCTAGAAATGTACGTACTAGACAAGAAAATATTGTTCTACATTTGCCAGGCTCTATTAGTATTGCAAAAAATGCAAGAACTCTGATTGAATCATGGAACCTTCTGTTTAGTAATGTCGTTGTCTCTGTGGTCCACTATACGAATCTTTATATTAGAAACATTTCTGCAAATTTCCAAGATCAAAGAGATGTGAAAGAAACATCAGTTATGGAAATGCGAGCTTTTATTGGTTTGCTATATTTTGCAGGACTAGATCATGTATCTCGAAACAATCTAAAAGAATTTTGGGCGAAATATTTACTGCGACTATATCATAAAGGCGATTTAGATTTCTTCTAAGAGTAATACGTGTTGACGACAAAAATACTAGGGTTGAAAGACTTGAAAGACAGCAAACCTTTGTTCAGAATTGTGAAAGTTATTATTCTGTAGGTGAGTATGTCACTCTGGATAAAATGCTATTTGCTTTTCGGGGCAAATGTACTTTTAGAATGTACATACCCAACAAACCAAAAAAGTATGGTATAAAAGTGTTTGCCACTGTTGACTATAGAACCTTTTATACACATCATATCGAAATATATGCAGCACAGCAGACACCTGGACCCTACAAACTAGATAATTCCACTGCGGCGGTTACACTGAGAATGTGTCAACCTTATTTCGGTTCAGGAAGGAATGTAACGATGGATCGTTGGTTTGTTTCTTGCCCAATTGACGAGCAACTTAAAATAGACCACAGATTGATAATTGTAGGTACTATTAAAACCAATTAGCCACAATTACCAGCTATTATCACCAATGTAAAAAATCGTCCCGTACAGTTTTCTATATTTGCTGATGGCTTCATCCTATGTCTCGCGAAGAAATAAAAATGTCTTGTTGGTGTCTTCCTTTCATCGTGATGACACAGTGGATCTAGTGAGTGGTAAGCCTGAGACAAGTCTATTTTATAATTCTACAAAATGTGGTGTAGATGTTACCGTGAAAGACCGAAAGTAGTGAATGTCAACATTCGCCGGTGGATGTCGACAAATGTCAAATGCCTTCGTGAAAGTCCGAACATTTCTTAATTCTATTATACATTCGGACTTTCACCGGTATATGTCGACAAACACAAATGAGGTCCGGTGAATCTCGGACACTGCAGATCGCGACAAGTTTTTAGACGGTTCCAGCCCCTTGTTTCAGGTAGCTTTGTCTTCGTCAGTCTAACGCAACGTTTGATAGCGCTCCCTAACCTAATTTAATTTTCTTATTAGAAATTATAATTTGTATTCAATGGCTACTACAGTGAATCGTGATAAGTTTTTCGAAAAGTTACATGCCTTAATTGGAAGTAAACGAAAAGACAATTGTTATTATTTTTCACAAGAAAAGTATTCTAAAATCGTTTCTGAAGTAGTTTCTGCTAAAAGTATGTGTAGTACACCTTTGGACTACAGACGTTTAAAACGTAGAAGTAGCATATCACCTACTCCAAATTTTTTTAACATTTGGTGCTCCCGCTATATTGCATTCGCATAATGGCAGAGGGTTCGGTAATCGAGTCATATCTGAACTATGCGCTATGTGGAAAGATGTTAAAATAGTGCACGGAAAGCCTCGTCACAGTCAAACACAAAGCTCAGTTGAAAGTGCCAATCAGTACATACAAAATATGTTAACTGCTTGGATGCAAGACAATGATTCAAACAAGTGGTCAGAAGGTTTGCCGTTTGTCCAATTCGCCAAAAACACAACTTATCACGAAGGAATACGCCATAGTCCTTATGAAGCCATGTTTGACGTTAAACCAAAAAGGGGTATAACATAGTCATCACTCCCCCGCGGGCAAATTTCAAACATTGAGACCGAAGAACAGCTAGAAGCTTATGTTGAGGAAATTTTGGGTAGTGACCATATTGAAACAGACATGGATAATGAAAATACCATTGGAGCTGATCCGCAACCTGGCACGTCTTCATCTCAAGCACTGACTGACCCGCAACCTGACACGTCTTCATCTCAAGCGCTGACTGATCCGCCACTTAGCACATCTTCATCTCAAGCACTGACTGAAGAACACGAGCTAATTTCTTTAAAAAGAGTAGCTGCAAAAGAGAATCTTCTACTTCAAGCAACAAAAATGTTGCGAACCTCAAAAAAAAAGTTTCCTCCTACCCAAATTGGTGATACCGTAAGAATTCAAGTCCCTGATATCGACCGTGGTCGTACATACCCTCGAAATGTGTTAGCGGTGGTTGTTGGAATAGAGGATTCAGACTTTTATAGATTAGCTAACAAAAATGGTACCTTGAAGCAGCTTTTCACCCGTAATCATATCGTAATTTGTAAAGAAAAGTTACTTTCCATGGACGAAGTTTCAACAAAAGAAATGTCGCTAAGAGAAGCAGCTTCTGCTAATTCAAAAAGTGGAGGGCAAGGCAACTGACGTAACTGCAAAAGGAAGTATTCCACGACTAAATGCAGCTGTAAAAGCAAGGAACTTTTGTGCAATTCGAAGTGTCACGGTAGTTTAAGTTGTTGCAATAAATAAGATATTGTTCGTATTTTTCATATTTCATTTTATATTTTTATGTTCTACTGTTTGTTTTGAGTTCAACAAAATCCTTTTCCCATATTATTTTAATAAATAAAGACCTATGGATTTTTTTTGTTTTTATTTCAAAAAAAAAATTCTTTTTAACATACACCATCAGTGCATCCTGAATGTCGACAATCGCCGGTGTAAGTTAGAAATAATGAAATTTCAACAATATTTCGGACATACGTCAAGTAACGTTGAGAATGTTGACATTCACTGGTGTATCTCGACATTCACCAGATTTCGTTCTTTCATGGTAACATAGACATTGTTGACAAAATGTCTTCTACCTATAACGTTGCAAGAAACACGAAACGGTGGCCATTAGTAATTATTTATGGAATTCTGAACGTTTGCAATGTCAATGCTTTCGTCATAACTAGATTCAATAACCCAGACGAAGATAATAGTAAAAATAGGAAGCTATTTGTAAGAAATCTGGGACTTGAATTGATAAAGGAACACATGTGTTACAGAGCCTCTACATCCGGTTTACAAACATATATCCAGATTTCAATTGCTAAGTTTACTAAACCTCATGCTCTACCAGATCCTCCCCCCCCCCCAATAAAAGAGAACACTGTAAAAAGAGGAAAACAAGATATTTTAGTAAGTTGTGCAAAAAATGGTTATGTATGGACCACATTTTTGCGTGTTGCAGAGACTGTGTGGATAAGATGAAAGAAAATCGTAACGTGAATTAGACCTCCAATATTTGCTGAATATGTTTGAATTTTTGTTATATTTTACGTTCCTTAATTTCATGGAACATAGTTTTATTAGTCTTAAACGAAAAAATGTTAGTTTTTTGTTGTACTCTAACAATACTAATACAGACAATTTATCTGATGAAGATAATAACGGAAATCACGCATCAGTAGCCGATTTGAGTAAAAATTTTAATGACAAACTCTTCAGAACAGTAAAAAATGGTACTAACCTCGCAAATAAGACAACTGAGGTTAGATCCAAAATTTCTGATGTGACCAATGAAGTGAAATCACTAAGTACAAAAGCAATATCAACCAGAGTTAAAAAATCTAGCAATAATGTTTCGGTGACCATAAAAAATGACATTGCCTCCAACAAGTGTCAAAATAACCCCGATGTTTTGCAATCAAATTCAAAATTGGAAGAGAATGAAGACGTAAAAAAAATAATGGGTCAGAAGTCGATAGGGTCGTAGTAACTGAGAAATCAATAAACATCAATTCCCTTTCTAAAAATAATCCTAGAGTTAACAACTTCTCTTCAAACATTTCATTTTCGATTGAAGATTTTCAGAAAAGGTATGAAACTCAATAAGAACAAGAGAACAAAGAAAAGGACACGTTTAAAAATGATGTAGATAACAAGAAATATATTAACAAAGTGAACCAGACAAATGATCTATCGACATCAACCAAATTTTCCAAAACCGCAATATCTCCATCCAAAAAATGGTTATGTATGGACCACATTTTTGCGTGTTGCAGAGACTGTGTGGAAAAGATGAAAGAAAATCGTAACGTGAATTAGACCTCCAATATTTGCTGAATATGTTTGAATTTTTGTTATATTTTACGTTCCTTAATTTCATGGAACGTAGTTTTATTAGTCTTAAACGAAAAAATTTTAGTTTTTTGTTCCTTTGTATTTTTTCATTATTCTTTAAATAAAAGTGTCAAAATAGTAATATTTTCGTAATACTTTTATATTATATGGTAAGATTGGACATTTAAACTTTTGTTTACAACTGTTAACTGAAAAACCATTATACTAAATAGATTACAGTGAAATTTTTCATATAATACCATATTAGACAAAAATATTACGTGATCATTATTGGTCCTCATAGACCACCGTCGTGCACTCGTGTTCTTTTAAAGACGTCGTGTAGCGGAGTGTTAATAAAGAATACATTTTTAAAAACAATTTGTTTTACTATAGGGTTCCGTTAAGAATTTCGCTTTCCAAAATGGTTCCGTCACCAAAAAAGTTTAAGAGCCGCTGTTCTAGAGTCATGGAAATGTGTATCGTTTCATTATTGAAATAATTTTTTTAGGAGTTAAACTTTCATTTTAATCATTCTCCTGATGATCAAGATCTTCATTTACAACACATATGAAAAATTATGTTACATTTACCACTTTTCTACTTTTTTGGCTATAGAAAAATGATAAAAGCTTAAAATTAGGTGAAGATATAATAAACAGACCAGTAAAAATATATGAATTCACTTGTTGAATCTAGGCATCACTTAGTATTTGTATTTGTTGCTTTATTGTACTAGCGTGACAATATTACTCAAACGTTTATTGGAATACCTCAAGTTCCGCACATGATTCATTTACCTTATCCTTTTAACTTCTGTTTTTTTTCGTAATTTATAAAGGTATTCAAGCGGATCCTCTTTTCAATTTATTATCGACATTTTTAGCTCCACATTCAATGTTCTTGTCTTACAATAAACTTTTGTTTTGCAACAGTTTAGTGACAACGGCACCGTCTGTTCACACGTACCTACATATATAATTGTTGCATTACTAAATAATCTATATAAGATAAAATATTTTTTTTCCTTGATAAGCTGACAGAATCGTGATAGAATCGAATCGTCCTATCTTGCATTCATCATTCAGAGCGTTGTATATATTCAGTTTTCAGTTTTTCACGCTTTGCTCGACTAACTGACATAAATCCATAAGTAATTGAGGAACATATTTTTTGTTATTCATTCTGATTGTACGTAACAGGAGAGATTTTTGATATATCTGTTGGAGTAACATGTTTTGTAAAGACTAACTATTTCATAGGGGTATTCGACCACACAATGGTCAAGTAACGATTACAATACACTAATTGCTAGTAGTCCCCAGTACATGGACCTTCAATTTTTATGACACAAAAAATGCCAAACTTTGTGAGCGCCTTCTTTGTGATGAGTCCGACAAACTTTTCCTATGCGAAAACTTTTGGCGTCGCACTATGACTCCCCGAATATACAAGTTTTATTTTAATCAATTAATCAGTAACGCAATAAACTCTTTTAAAACAAGTTCTGCTGGTGTTTTAGACTCTTTAAGACCTTCACATCTACAAGATTTAATTAGTTACAGTGCTGGCCCTTCAGGAAAAATCTCTTATCATCTTTGGGTAAATTATGTAATTTTATTTTAAAGTTTAAATTGAACATTAGTTCAAATATATGAAGATTTAAACAAACTATATTGTTTTATTTCATCGTTAAATATTCGTCCTATTTTATTCAGAGCGTCACTATTAGTTTTAACTAAAAAAGCAGGAGGTATCAGACCAATTACTATTGGTACAGTTTATCGTCGTTTAGTAGCGAAAATAATTTGTTCAAACATCAGAGACAAATTAGGATACTTACTTCTTCCATTACAATTTGGTTTCGGGTCGAAAGGTGGTTGTGAAGCAGTTGCACATGCAGCAAGACGTTTCGTCTCTAATCATCCAGACGTTAATAATAAAGTGTTTCTGAAAATTGATTTCAAAAATGCTTTCAATTCAATTCATCGCGATCATTTATTAAAACTTGTAGCAGATATTATACCTGAAATTTTTACTTTCATCAGTCAATGTTATCTATTTACTTCATATCTTATATTTGGCGAAAACATCATTTATTCGGAAAGAGGCGTCCAACAAGGGGACCCTTTGGCACCTCTTCTTTTTTGCATATCGATACACAAACTTATATGCAACATTGACACAGAATTCAATGCTTGGTACCTTGACAATGGTTCTTTAGGTGGTGTTTTCGGCTTTAAAATTCATTAAAGAAATCGTTAAAAAAATATCAGTAGAAACCAATGATTCAAGAGCAACTTTGTTCTTTATACAACAAATAAGTATTACAATTCAAAGAGGAAACGCTTCATCTTTTCTCGGTAAGTTTCCTCGTTCTAAGCCTCTAGAAGAACTTTTTATGAAACCTACTCATAAGAAAACTAACTCTTCTACCACTTTCATATTTTCTCACATTACCGACCCTAAAACATGTGATCTTTCCTTTTTCCGAAATTCTTATTTAACATCTTCAGAAAGTGTGGCTTCTGATAATATATGCGTTGACAATTTTATAAATCATGCCTCCAACAAGCTTTTGGGCCTCAGTGTACTAAAAAATACAGATAACCACCAGCCAGATGATGTACCATTCATAGGAACACTGAAGAAGATAACTGCTAAAGAATGTAAAGAATGATGCGATTCCTATACGCAATAAATTATATTTGACCAAAACAAAATATAAAACTGGTTTACCCCAATAGAGTTGGAATCATCAAATAAAAAGGTAAACGACCAAATGGAAGGTATTTATACTAACAGTGTGGCATACTCTAACAATACTAATACAGACAATTTGTCTGATCAAGATAATAACGGAAATCACGCATAGTAGCCGATTCGAGTAAAAATTTTAATGACAAACTCTTCAGAACAGTAAAAAATGGTACTAACCTCGCAAATAAGACAACTGAGGTTAGATCCAAAATTTCTGATGTGACCAATGAAGTGAAATCACTAAGTACAAAAGCAATATCAACCAGAGTTAAAAAATCTAGCAATAATGTTTCGGTGACCAAAAAAAATGACATTGCCTCCAACAAGTGTCAAAATAACCCCGATGTTTTGCAATCAAATTCAAAATTGGAAGAGAATGAAGACGTAAAAAAAATATTGGGTCAGAAGTCGATAGGGTCGTAATAACTGAGAAATCAATAAACATCAATTCCCTTTCTAAAAATAATCCTAACAACTTCTCTTCAAACATTTCATTTTCGATTAACGATTTTCAGAAAAGGTATGAAACTCAATAAGAACAAAAGGACACGTCTAAAAATGATGTAGATAACAAGAAATATATTAACAAAGTGAACCAGACAAATGATCTATCGACATCAACCAAATTTTCCAAAACCGCAATATCTCCATCCAATTCAATAGCAAACAACATCAATTCAAATTCCTTATCACGCCGATCAAGTGAGAAAGACAATCATAGAACCCGAGATGATTGGGACAATGATAGTAGTTGCGAAAGAGCTCTTAACAATATCTCCATAATCAGATCCATAAAGGGTATTCCCCAAAAATCTTTGGGTCTCAAAGGCCTCAAAAATATTGGTAATACATGTTTCATGAATAGTATTATCCAATGCCTATCAAACACAAAGTGGCTATTAGAATGTCTAAAGGTTCATGGGATACACTCAACATGATGCACAGGAGTTTCTTCGTTACCTATTAGCAGGACTTCACGAAGATGTCAACAAGGTATATGAAAAACCAAAGCCAATACTAACAGAAATTGATGACAAACTTAGTGACATTGAGAAAGCAAAAGAATCTTGGTTGCGATATCCGAGAATGGACAACTCCAAGATTGTGGATAACTTTGTCGGTCAATTAAAATCAACAATCAGGTGCACACACTGTGGTCACTGTTCAGTTACATACGATCCCTTTTGGGATTTATCCCTTTCGATACCCAAAAAAACAGGTCAATCACGACTTTCACAATGGTTAGATTCGTTTACAAGAGAAGCAACACTCGACGGTGATGAGAAACCAACATGTTCCAAATGTAAGGAACGAAGACGATGCACTAAATCATAAATTTCCGAAAATATTCGTTATTCACCTGAAGCGCTTTTCGCAAACAGAAAGATTTAGTGGAAAACTTAATTTTGCCATATATTTTCCAATAGAAGGGCTTGATATGAGCCATTAAGCGGCTGATAATGTGGCACCTTGTATGTACAACCTCTACGCTATATCAAATCACATTGGAACCACTTACAATGGTCACTACACAGCATATTGCCGATATCCCTACACGGGACAGTGGCACGAATATAACGATTCAAGGATGCTATTAATATCGTGGAGAAGCATATGTTCTCTTCTATGAACAAGATGACACAAAGTTACACCTTTAAGTTTAATACATTTTTTTTATTAGTTTTTAAATTGTATATTTTCATTGTGAACCAATATCTTATTTGGTTTTTTTTTCTGCAAAATTTATGTATATATACATTGTATTCTTATTAATGCATAAGACTTATAAATTGTCAATAATTAATAAAATTAATAAAAATACTCTGGTCAAATTGTCCGACAAAAATTATGCAGCGTATGGGGTGTCCACCGCCCCGAAAATGTCAATATGACGTCACCTTGACTCCCCGTATATGCAAGTTTAATTTTTTTGAAAATTGTTTAATAAAATTAATTGGCCACTGTTGATATACTCAAAGGGGTTGGTCTTGGTTGTTGTGATGTCCCTGGTTGGTTGGACCGGTTCGGTTGATTAGGTGCCCTAAATAGTTGTCTTGTTTCGGGTCTTGGTTGATTGAACGTGTACCTTAGGAAGTTTTGGTATGGTTGTCTAGGCGGAAATTGGCTCTTTATTTGTCTCATTGGTTTCCATCGAGGGTTGGAGAGCGTAAAGTTATTTGTGGATCGTCCTGGAGTTGAAGATCGAGGCAAGTTATTACCCCTTTGCAAATATCGGATGTTGTTCTCTTCTTGAATATATTGAATGGGAATTGCTAGGTTATTAGGCCGCATTGCTCTTATAGTTGAGCCCAAAGGTTCTCGTAAACCTGCTAGGAAAGTAGTTAATGCTTGTTATCTAAAGAATTCCATGTTGCTCCTTTTTATTTCTGGATTTTGGGAATGAACTTCGATGTAATTGGTAATATAGTTTAGAAGTTCCCATTGTTTTCTCATAAAACTGCATAGGTGTTTCTTGAGGGCCCTGTCGAAGGTTGACTAAATCTCTAGTGAGAGAATTTTGCGTTTCTTCCATCTCCAAAGTTTTGAATTAAGACGTCTTTCACAGCGTCCCATGTTTCGCATCTATAAATAGAAATTACTTCTTTGGCTCTACCAGTTAATTTACTTACAATACAATCTGGTTCTGGATATCCGCTGGATTAACTTGGTTATAATAATGATTAAATAATAAAGTTGAAATCTTGATAAATTCGAATAATTCGTTTGGATTTCCATCAAAGTTAGGGATAATGCATACATTTTTAACGTCGAATTGAGTCATTGTAATATTATTTCTAATTTCTACTGTAATGCCAGAGGGAGACAGATCAAACAAGGAAATATATGACGAGATATTGAAAAATAGAAACGAAATCAAAAATTACATTGGCGCTAGTGAGACTCGACTCTTACTCAAAGTTCAAGAACTGAAAAATTCAGTATCTTAGCTGGAAAAAAAGAACTCAAATCTCAAAAAAGAAGTAGAATATTTGAAGAGAGAGCAAAAGAAAAAGAATATAGTAATTTTTGGACTGAATAAAAAAAGGGAAGAAGTTACTCCAAGGAATATTTGTTTGTCATTGAACGGATTACTCGATGTGGATCTAGAAGAAACCGATTTAAGTGATTGTTACCTACTGGAGAGGGCTGACAATTGTCCCATAAAAGTAGAGTTTCAAACAAATCTCAAGAAGAAGCAAATCGCTCAAAATTGCAAAAAATTAAAGGGAAAAAATATATCGATTGCCCATGACCTTACAAACATACAAAGAAGCGAACAGAAACTTCTGAGAAGACATCTTTCACTTGCCAAATAGGAAAACTACCAGGATTGTTACATAGCGGGGAACAAATTGTTTGTGAACGGAAAAGCTTACAAAGCAGATGATCTGGAGGATTTCCCACCGGACAAATTCTTAGATAAGCCTAATAGTGCTCCTGCTATTCCAACAACATCTCAAATGAAAAAGCCGCCCGCTGCATTAGAAATGCCGTTGTCCTTAGCTGAAAAACCTACAGGTACCCCAAAATCTACAGTTAACAAAACGATAGTACCTAAACAAAATGAATTAACCAAGCCAAGAACACGCTCTGTCAAATAAGTCTGAAACATTTTTTTCTCTTTTATTATACATTTTTATATTTAATATCATCTACAAAATTTTTAACATTATACATTTTTATATTTTATGGCATATTCTAAATTTTGATAAATAAAAATACTAGACCTGTATTTTATTTTATTTTACTGTATTTCATGATTGTTTGTGGTGATTTCACGGAAATATTTTATCACACCTGTTTTATTCACTGATTCATACCCTGATCGGAATAGTTTTTTATGATGGATCCGTACATCAGGGAATATAGAAACTACCTGGTAGATGCGAAACATGTTAGTAACATTAGTGAATTCAGTGAATATCTTGGAAATAATATGAAAATCCTCCACATGAACATTCGCAGTATCATGAAAAATATTGATCAATTGTCTGTATTATTAAGTGAAATTGTGAAACTTGATGCTATCATTTTGACGGAAACATACATAGTGAACGATCTTTAAGTAAAAACGATGGGGTTATAGTATTTATTAGGGAAACACTAGAGAAAATAAGAAACAATGATATTCATATAATTACTGGTGATATAAATATTGATACATTGTCAGAATACGATTACGCAGAAGAATACAAGAATCTAATGAGTGCACACGGGTTCATATCTTATAGAACGATGTTACACGACCAAGTAGTGGATATTGTATAGACCATTTCTTTATAAAATGTAAACACCAACTCAAATTCAAATCCTTTATTATACAGAGTTGTATAACAGATCATTTTCCTATTGCCGAATGATCTCACAGAAGCCCAACGCGAGGAAAACTTTATACTAAGAAAACATTTAAAAAAGGCCCGACAAAATCCCAATCTGAACTCATACATAAGAGGTAACACCTTATTTATAGATAACCAGCCCTACAAAGCCAGTGATCTCGAAAATACTGAAGACGAGGAACTAAATAACCAACAGGTCAAAATAAATAGTGCCCCTTCTACACCGAATTTTCACAGCCAACGCCAAATTGACAACTCAACTGTAAACTATCAACAGAACGACACACCAAGAGAAACACCTGAAAAACCCAATGAAACAAGAGGGAAGAACAACAAACCAACTACCAGTAAGCCGATACTTCCGGACTTATCAAGCAAAACCAACGCCAATCATCAACAGGTTGTACTCTCGGAACTACAGAAACTAAAAGAAGACAGAGGAAGATTGCGCTCAGGCAGCGATAAGTCTTAATTTTTTTTTCTATTGCACCTCTGCTCATTTTCCTTAAAAATTTTTAAAAAAGCTAATAGTTCCTTTTCTGTTTGTTCTATTTCTATAACTTCTTTTGTATTTAGTTTTGTTGACTTTTCTGTGTTTGGTTCAGCTTTTGTTAAATTTAAACAGCTTTTCTGTATCTATTTGTCAATAGCCTTCTTTTAAAATAGGTCTAGTATCACTGGAATAATTTACAAATGCATGATTATATTCGAGACATAAATTACGAATTCTACAACACTTTAGAATGTTATAGTTCAAGAGAACTGAACAAATATTTCAAAAACGATGGAAGTTCTCTTAGTGTAATACATCAAAATATTTGCAGTCTAAATGCACATATAGATTAATTTAAAATAATGTTAGAACAATTGGACTGCAGCTTTGATTGTATTGTACTAATGGAAACGTTTCAAATTGATGACATTGATATTTTTAGTATGAACGGATATAGAACATTCTATAACAAAGGACAACTAAATAAAAATGATGGAGTCGTAGTATATGTAAAAAACAGTTTAAGGGCAGATAGCGCAACTATCAACATTGGAAACTCAAAGGCTCTGCAGATAAAAATAAATTTGAACAATAATAAACATATTTTGTTAACAAATATTTATCGTTCACCGTCCAACTCACCTGAGGACTTTGTTTCGTGTTTAGAGAATTATCTTAAACAAATTAATTACTCTTTATTAGATTTTCATTTATTGATTGGCGATATTAATATAAATATAAGAGATGAAAACGATATTGTCAACACATATCTACATAAACTATGAAAAAGCCAGACATGATCTGCAAAATTATAATTGGGAATATTACTTTAATATAAAGGAGGTAAACAAAAAAGCTGAACAATTGCTAAATATCTTAAGTATTTTTATAGGAAAACATACAAAAGAAATAAAAATTAAAAGAAATTATATAAAGCGTCAAAAGTGGATTACGGCAGGACTTGTGAATGCAATTAATTCTAAAAATAATCTCTACAGAGAATTTCAGCAAGATCTGAATAATGTGGAGAAACGAGAAATATATATCACTTACCGCAAACGCATGAATAACCTAATTAAAATAATGAAACAAAACTACTACCGAACCGAAATAAAAAAATGGGTGTAATAAAAAATATATGTGGAACCTAGTTAACAACAAAAATAAAACAAAAAATGATATTAATTTCATAATTAATGAAAAAGACAAAAAAATAACATCCAAATCAGATATGGCAGACGAATTTAACAGTTACTTTGTAACAGAGGAAAAAAACTTGGCACAAAAAATAACCGTACCGACTAAACCCCCTCCTCGGCGATCTAAAAATTCTGAGACCTTTTATTGGATGCCTGTAACTACGGAAGAGATAAGAGACTTAATAGTATCTCTGAAAGCAAAAACGGTTCCAGGCATAGACAATCTGCGAGCAGAAATATTTAAATAATTAAGTGAACAGTTGACTAAACCTATAGCCGACTTAATAAACTTGATCTTTGCAGAAGGCGTATGTCCCACTATTTTTAAAAAAGCTTTAGTAACCCCAATCTACAAAAAGGACAACAAGGCCAATATGTGCAACTATCGGCCCATATCACTTATTACGACATTGACAAAGCTAATGGAAAAAGCTGTGAACAAAAGATTAACTACATTCATAGCCAACCACAAATTATTATCTGAGCATCAATTTGGCTTTCAATAAGGACGTTCTACTAATGATGCAATTGATACATTGCTTTCTTCTGTGTACAGTTCTGTGGATGAAACTAAACCAACGGCAGTTATATTTCTGGATATGGCGAAGGCGTTTGATACTGTGAGCAATGAACAGTTGCTGAACGTCCTGGGGGATGCAGGAATACGTGGTCTGCCTCATAAATTTTTTGAAAGCTATCTAAAAAATAAACGGTTTTAAAGATTAAAACTAACTTTTCCGCATCTGTGGCCCTGAACAATATTCTATCATAAAATTGTTACTTGTATACACTTCGAGGGATGTATCGTGCTAACAAACCGAAATTTCTCCAAAAATAACCAAAAATTTAGTATATCTAGTTTTATAGGACCCGCTGTACTCGCTCTAGTCAACTGAAAATCAATAGGGTACATCTGTGAGACACCTTGAACAATACTTATTCATAAAGTTGATCAATCGTATACTCTCTGGAGGCTGTATCGTGCTAACAAACTGAAAATTCTCCAAAAATGACAAAAATTTGGTACCTCAAGTACCACAGCACCCGTTGTACTGGCTTTAGTGAGCTCAATATCAATAGGGTTCATCTTTAAGACGCTCTGAATAATATCCAATCATAAAATTCATCACTTGTATATATTCCGGATGCTGTATCGTGCTAACATACTAAAACTTCTCCAAAAATGACAAAAATATCGTACTGTAGCACCGGTTGTATTGGCTCTGGTGAGCTGAAAATCAATAGGGTTCATCAGTGAGATGCCCTGAATAATATTCAATCATAAAATTGGTGACTTGTTGAACTCCGAAGGCTGTATCGTGCTAACAAACTGAAATTTCTCGAAAAACGACAAAATGTCGTACTTCAAGTACCATAGCACCCGTTGTACTGGCTCTGGTGAGCTGAAAATCAATAGGGTTCATCTGTGAAATGTCCTTAACAATATTCCATCATAAAATTGGTGACTTATTGCACTCCGGAGGCTGTATCGTGCTAACAAGACTTGCAAGGAAAAGTGGCCGACGACAACGACGACGACGACGACATACACACAGGATTTTTTTCTAAAAACCGTTTTTTCGTGTTGTTGTTGATGGATAACGTAAAAATAACTAAAAAAAAAATTTCATATTTCCAACTTTTTTGTGGGTAAACCAATACTTTTCTCGCATATTAGATAGGTTGGCGGAAAAGTAATAGGACACAAATAGTAAGGATAAACGATAAGGTCAGTACGGAAAAAAATATATTGTTCGGGGTTCCCCAGGGAACTGTGCTGGGACCAATACTATTTAATATGTATATCAATGATCTATTCTCTTATAATTCTACAGGTAAAATAATAGGATTCGCGGATGATACTGCTATAATATATACAGACAGTACGTGGGAAGGCCTCAAACAAAAAATAGAAACCGATCTAAGATATTTATTTGATATCTTGAGACATAAAATTTTAACAGTCAACTATTCGAAAACATTTATTGTACCTTTCACTAGTTACAAACACAAACTCATTATCGTGTTGAGCTTCATCGAGTAAACATCGTCAAAGCCAACAACAAATTTTTTGCTAATTAGACTAAGAGTTTTATCACCAATATGTGATAAGTAAACGAGTTTTTATTTCTGTTGCAATATTTTTACAACTATAATTGGATATTTATTATCCTAGTAATTATTAGTGAATTCCAGTGGTGTACCGTTAGAAAACTCTACTAGACTTAGGTGAGTTCCTTTTTAACCTCTTCCGCTCTGGAAGAGAGTCTGTACTACCTTTCTTTTCTCTTCTGTGTTGTGTTTTTGGTAACCAAGATCACACACACAAACAATGACTACCCACAATAACTTACATTCAACAAACAACAACACTATCACCAAATCAAAATCATATGTCGCTGCCGCAATCACCAAACCACCTCCTCCTACTTTTCCCAAGAGAGACCAAGCTATTGTTATGCACTCAATACCAAACACTGTACTAAGTGAATATATTAAATCCATTGGTGAAATAGTTACTCCAAAAAATATCACATTTGCTTCTCGTATTTCCAATAACAGAATTTGCATTTTCCTCTCCTCCACTCAAATCGTTGATCAACTTCTGAACAGTACATCATATATCACGGTTAACTCCACTGTCGTTCCCATTCGGAGACTAATCTCACCTTCTAAGAGAATTCTAATCTCAAACGTATGCCCTTCCATTCCACATACTTTAATTGAGAAATCTCTAAAAGATCTTGGTTTGCAGCTTGCAGCTCCTATCACTTTTGTGAAATGTGGAACAATAGACGATCAATATGCTCATATCATGAGTTTTCGCAGGGTAACCTTCGTCATCCCCGATAGGGATGACTTTGAGTTACAAACATCCTTACTAATTAATCACGAAAATACATCCTTTAGAATATTCATATCCACCGACAGACTTGAATGCTTTCTTTGTAAACTCACCGGACATACCGCAGACTCCTGCCCTAAAGTCCCTACTGGTCCTGATACCAATTTACTCTCAACCAATCCTCCCCCCTCTTCATCCCCCCCTGTTGACTCTTTAACTACACTGATTAGCCCTACACCGATAGAACCTGAGCCCTCTCTAGATGATTTCTCTCTACCTCTTACAAAGAATCCTGAACCTCCAACTACCTCTTCTGCTACCTCCCCTCCAATAACCACAGGCCAAAAAAGAGGCCACTCTTCTACCGACAGCCCTCTTGACACTCCTCCAATACTGTCTCCCTCCATTACTTTATCAGCCTCAAGTTCCACATTACCTCCTTCTTTCACTGTACCACCCAAACCAATAAAGAAAAAGTCCAAAACCAATGCTAATAATCCCTCAGATCATTCATTAGGACTTAACTGTGTTGCTGTTATCAAAAAACTCTACAAAGACAACCCATCTAACTTCACTCTTACCTCAACCCAACTAATCGCTTTTCTCGAAAATTCTTTTGGATGTCCTTACCCGCTACAGGAAGCACAAAAATTCTCCTCTGATATAGATGGTATACAAAAGGACTTAGCACAGCTTTACGCTGCTACAAAGGAAAGAGCACTAAAAAATCGTCTCACAAGACTTTTAAACAAATTAAAACACCAGCATAACCCAATTGATTTCCCCGACAACCTAAGCATCTCTTCGGATAACCTTACAGATACAGAATCTAACCACAGTTCACAGAACGAATACTAACTCTTTAATCCCTACACCTTTTATAACCCTTCCATTTTCAAATTATTACAATGGAACTGTGATGGATTCTTTCCACGATTAGAGAGAATCCAACATTTAATATCAGAATCTACACCAGACATTGTATGCCTTCAGGAAACCAATGCGAAAAACTCCAAACTACCCCTATTGAAAAATTTTGAGGGATATCATAATATCAGAACCAATTGTCTAAGAGCTAGTGGTGGTACCTCAATATTTGTCTCCTCTGACTTTTTTCTGTCCACCTCCCGCTTTCCTCTGAATTAGAAGCCATAGCCATAACCTGTTGGTGTCCCGATAAACTCACTATTTGTAGTCTTTATGTCTCACCTGATCACCCTCTTAAAGAGGAAGAGCTTGTTAATCTCATATTCGAACTTCCGCAACCCTACATTCTCGTAGGAGATTTCAATGCTCACAATACAATATGGGGTTCCAGTCATACATT
Source organism: Galeruca laticollis (assembly GCA_963921935.1). NCBI lineage: Eukaryota > Metazoa > Arthropoda > Insecta > Coleoptera > Chrysomelidae > Galeruca > Galeruca laticollis. The sequence continues at coordinate 83,840,544 of OY998175.1, read as the reverse complement.
TGGTAAAGGAAAGATTGTTGAAAACGTTATAAATTGCACAGGTATTTGTATCTTGAACACCGGTTCCAACACTCACTTTAACATTTCATCTGGCTCCTTTTCTAAAATCGATCTTAGTTTTAGTGACCCCAAGCTAGCTCCCTCATTAACATGGTTTACTGAAGATGACCTTCACGACAGTAATCATTTTCCCATCTTTATAACTAACACCGATAATTCAAATGACCGAGCTCTAACAAAAAGTTACTGGCGTCTAAAATATGCTAATTGGCCTGAATATATTACTAAAACTGAACAATCCATACCCAATCTCTCTTTTACTAACAATATTGATGAGTCTGTTACCTTGTTCGCAAATACTATTCGACTTGCTGCGGAGGCTCACATTGGGAAATCAGTCATCTCCCCTTCACAAAAAACTGTTCCATGGTGGAACTCATCATGCAAACATGTGGTTCAGCAGCAAAAAACTGCACTTAAATTATTCCGCAGTAACAAAACTCAAGAAAACCTCATCAATCTCAAAAGAGCAAGAGCAAAAGCCAGATACACTATAAAACTAAGTAAAAAATCTTCCTGGCGAGATTTCGTCTCTTCCGTAAATGAAAACACTAACCCCAATCTAGTGTGGAAAAAAATCGGACAAATCCAGGGTAAGAAAAGTAATACAAAAATCACCAGTCTATTTCACAACCAAACCAATGTCACTGATAGTCAAGATATTGCCAAGGTCCTAGCTGAAAACTATGCAGCGAAGTTTTGCAGTAAACCTAGTCCTATTTTATCGAAGTCGCCTCCCCAACCACCTTTGCCTTGCCCATCCTCTTCCATTCCAGATATTGATACGCTCAACTCTCCACTCACGTTTCCAGAATTAAAATTTGCTCTAAAATCCTGTAAAAACTATGCTTCTGGCCCAGATGATCTCCCCTATATATTTTTCAAAAAACTTTCTTTTCCAAGTCTTCAAAAACTCCTAGAAATGTATAATATTATCTGGCTATCCCAAAAATTCCCAAACGAATGGCGGTCCTCCTTAATAATACCATTAAAAAAACCTGATCAACCTGCTACTTCTCCTAATTCTTACAGACCTATATCGCTCACATGTACCTTGTGTAAAATACTAGAGAAAATAATTAACAAACGCCTCGTTTGGTTCCTTGACAAATACAACATTATACCAAAAGAACAATCAGGCTTTCGACGTCATAGATCTACCCTCGATAATCTAGTTCTGCTACAAAATGACATTGCCAACTCAATAAATAACAAATATGAAGTTATCGCCGCCATCTTTGATATCGAAGGAGCTTTTGACAGAATTAGTCGTCAAGCCATAATCTCTAAACTAAATCAATACCATATCAACGGAAATATATTTTATTTTATACAAAACTTTCTAACTCAAAGGTCCTTTAGGGTTTCTGTAAACGGCCATTTTTCATCTTTGTACACCCAGACCGATGGTGCTCCTCAAGGATCAGTCTTAAGCCCAACTCTATTCAACTTAGCAATAAGTGATCTGTGCCATAACTTACCTTCTCCCACCAAATATGTAGCTTACGCTGACGATTTAATACTATACTGTCATGGTCGTTCAGCAACCACTAGCTCCAAAATTCTACAAACCGCGGTAAATCTCTTACTTACACGGACACGTTCTATAGGATTATCCTTATCTTCAACAAAATCAAAAATCATTAAATTTGGCAGGCGACCTCAATCTCCTATCTCCCACATATTTATTAATGATTCCCCCCTCCCAGTGGTGAATCACTGCAAAATACTAGGTATGACATTTGATTCTCGCCTCTTTTGGAAACAGCATATTCTTGAAACAAAAGGTATCTGTTACAAACGATTAAATATAATTAAAACCCTATCTCATTATCACTGGGGTGCGGCCGAGAGATCCCTACTGAAAATTTATAAAGCACTCATTCGCTCCAAATTAGATTATGGCTGCATCGTTTACATGTCAGCTTCTAAGACAGATCTAGGATCACTAAATCCTATTCATAATACGGCCCTGCGACTTTGCTTAGGCGCTTTCCGTAGCAGCCCATCTGAAAGTCTCTACTGCGAAGCTGATGAACCCCCACTATGGATTAGACGACAATATCTGCTTCTATCCTACGCAGCCTCAGTCTCATCTAACCCTCTCAATCCTGTCTATTCTCTGTTCACATCAACTTCCAGCCCTCTTAACAACCCTTCACCAATAATTAAACCTATCGCTCTTATATTATCCTCATTAACAAATAACATTAACCTCTCACTCACTAACCCCATTCTTTTTTATCCAACCCCTTCCTGGATTATGCACCCTCCTCAGGTCAATACTTATTTATCCAAATTTAATAAACACGAAACACCTAAAAAGCTCATGATTAAATCTTTTAATGAAATCATTCATAACAATCACTACGACTTTGTATTATACTCCGATGCTTCCAAAAGTGATACTGGCGTTGGCTGCTCAGTCACCACAGCAAACAATCTCATCAGCACTTCCCTAATCCCTCCTTTATGCAGTGTGCATACTGGAGAATTGTATAGTATTCTACAAGCTTTTAAGCACATCAACCGTTCCAATAAAAAAGTTGCCATTTGTACAGACTCTCTAGCGTCTATCCTATCTATCCAAGAATTATTCACTGAACATCCCATTGTCCAAGATATCCATCACTCTTATCACCACCTTTATTCTCTAAACACCACAGTCACCATTATATGGATACCATCACATATTGGTATACCTGGAAATGAACTGGCCGATCAGCATGCCAAAACAGCGTCAACTACAGCCACAATAACTTCTCATATCCAAATTTGCAAGGATGTTAAAGCAGAAGCAAAAAGAATCGTCAGATATATATGGCAAACTCACTGGAACTCCACCAAGACTTCCCTACTAACTATCCAGCCTGTTCTCAACACACCTCTGAATACTGACCCCACTGGACTCTCTAGACAAGAATTATCAATACTACGTAGACTTCGAATAGGTCACACCAAACTTACACACAGCTACTTAATGACCTCAAGCATCAGACCTTCCTGCCAAAGCTGCCAGTGCCCACTTACTGTTAAACACATTCTGGTTGATTGTCACCAATTTAGCACAAGTAGACGACAACATAATCTTAAATCCCAGCTGCAAGACATCTTAGGGGACCCTAACCAAATCGAGTCTACACTGAAATTCTTAAAAGATATATCACTATATCATAAACTTTAAACTATGTTTTTTAACTATCTGTAATAACTACTGTTTTTTGTAATCGCACCTGTGCAAGTGGCCATAGTTGCCGAGCACGTTAATTGAATAAAAAAAAACACAAACTGCCTCCTTATGAAAAAATTACTGTTACTATTAACAACATACATATTGATTTTTCTCTGAAATACGAAATAAAGTATCTCGGACTAACAATAGACTCACATCTACGATGGACATATCACTTACGTGAAGTAGCTAAGACACTGAGATGTTTATTGTATAAATTCAAATATATAAGGAGAGTACTGGACTTACAGCATCTGAGAATCATATATCATGCTCTTGTAGAATCACGTGTTAGATATGGCATATTAGGTTGGGGAGGACTGTGCCTACTCATCTAGAGCAGGTTGAAATTCTGCAAAGAAAAATTCTAAAAATAATGCATTTTAAAGATTTAACCTATAGTACAAACCAACTTTTTAACGAAACTAATATAATGTCCGTAAGGCATCTATATATTTTTAGTTTAGTTGTTTACTTATTTAAAAATCGCTCATACTTGCAATCTCTTGGTCACCATTATCATACTAGAAATAAAACAAAAGATTTTGTCCAAACCAACACAGCGAAAAAACAGTAGGAACTAGGTACTTCGAATTCATAGCACCCCGTTTGTTTAACTCTCTTCCAGAAACGTATAAGACTCATATAAGAAGATTAAATTCTATCATTTTGCTAAAAAAAATATTTAAAAAATATGTAAAATTCCTAGAAACTAAGGATATTAATAAAATTATTGATTGCTAAGATGAAAAGGTATATATGTGTATAAGGAAAGTTGAATTAACATTATGTTAAGGAACACAAAACTGGCAATTAAGTGGCGCCATATAGGATCATGTTCAACATCATAGGTCTTAATAGGTTACAGTGATCCAAAATAAGCGACAATAGGTAATTAGCCTCCCCTGTTTATTTGTTTATTTTCATTTTTGTAAAGAAATACGTTCTACATTTTCTATCTGTTTATTGTAATGTATTTTTTCTCGCTGTTTATACATTGGTTTTAACAGTTTTGTAATTCTAATATATTATCTTTTTGGTGATTTGTAATTGTAATTATTTGTAAATAAACATATACAATATACAATTGCCGTAACATTCCAATCGGAAAACCAACAAACATATATTAAACCTGGAAATAAATACAAAAAATGTATACTAAATTATAATAAACTCAGAAAAGAATTGCGGGAAGAACTATGGCGTGGTATATATAACCAAGATGATACCGAAAAAATAGCCAGAGACTTTGTTGGAAAAATAAAACTGAGCATTGAAAATAGTACTGTTACTGTGAAAATTAAAAACAAAAATCGCGCTAGGACCAAATGAATCACACCTGAAATAATAGAAAGTGTTAATAGAAAAAATTATCTATATAAAAAATTACAAACATAACCTGAAAAAATAGAACTACGTGAAGAATACAGGCAACTGAAGAACAATTTGAATAAATCCATAATTAATGCCAAAAATAAATATGCTAATAAATTGATTGAAGAAAACAAGAATAGTACAAAAGGCCTCTGGAAGACAGGTAATGAAATTTGTGGAAAAACTGAACATAAATCAAGAATAAATGGAATCAAACTGATTGAAGACGCAGTAATCTGTAACAAACTCGAAATTTGTGAGGCTTTCAATGAATACTATAGCAAACTGGGTGAAAACTACGAAATGAAGATTACCGATCCTCCAGATTATAAAAAGATGGAAACAACAATTGAAAGCACCATGTATGTATATCCAACTGATGAGAATGAAGTGACAGAAATCATAAACCAATTGAAACCTAAAAAATCACCAGGCGATGATGGTATACGCTCTGAAACACTAAAAGAGATAGTTAATGAAATAAAAACTTCGCTAACTTATTTCATAAATAGGTGTGCAGGATGTTTCCCAAAAATAATTAAATCTGGACTTATAACACCACTCTACAAAAGTGGTTTACTACATAAATTATTTCATTAGTCTAATGAGCATCCTATATATTATGTTCAATAAAATTACTCCTGTGTTGTTATAAACATGTAACACGCACTTACAAATATTATTCTAAAGATGGTTCGGTAATCGAAAATCGTGCTTTATCTAAATAAACTGAAATTGTTTTATAGCCAAATGGAGCTTACGAATGCAATTGCATACGACAGAGTGACTGTTCAGCGACGTAAGTGATGCTGTCTAACATGCAATTTAAATTTATTTGATTCAAATTGCTGTGTATAACTGGATTGGTCGTCGGTAAAAGCTATTATTTAGAAAATTGGAACAATCAATTTATAAATTTATTGAATACAGTTCACTTTTTTCATAACGATGAATTACAAAACGTGAATATTGAATGAAGCCAACATAAAGTGATATGTAATCAAGTTTTTGTAGATAGGCATTGAATTGTTTTACTCTCCTCATTACATGATCAACGTGAAAGAGCTGTTCCCATAACACGTGTTTTTTTACTTGAACTGCAAGATGTCCGGATCAACTACTATTAGAGAATGTCGCGATACAGAGAATACTTAAAATGTTGTCACAATTAGACATTCTTGTAACGGTTCGTCGTTATAGTCACCAATTTGATTTGATTTTAGTTCTGAGTAACGTGCGACATTCATCAATTGTCGGTAACTAATGGTCCAGTTAATCTAATTTTGCGAATACCGTAGGTATCACATATTAGTTTTAAACAAATATTGGATTAGTGACACACACAGGTGGTCAATATTGTATTAAGTGTTTGTGTCTGTAGGATGAGTGTGAAGCTTGACTTGAAAGTGAGCAATTCATAGATTAAAACAGTTAAAATGAAAAAGGATACGATTAGCAAGTGCTTGGAAATGAGGTTGCTGCGTCTGCGATTCCCATAAGAAGTGGTGAGATAATTCGCTTGTTACTGCAGACATGTCGTGGTTGCTAAATAATCGTCCAGCTAAGCCCTTATCATATGTACTTCTTCGCCGCATAAGTTGCACCTCTCACTAGAACAGTCTGAGCAATTGCCTCTATGGCTACCATCGTTACAAATGAATGGTATTTGGAATATACATTTTTTTTCGTCAATAGCCACATTTCTACCTTCTTGTTAGAGTATCAATTTTCGCCTCAATGTATTTGGTCTCGTTATTTTAGTCGTTTTAAATGTTAAATTGTAACTGTATTATAGATCTGCAAAACACCCGTGTTGAAGGAAGTTGATTTGGCAATTCTTTCTTGATAAAAATTTATGTTTTTTGATGAACCTCTAATATGGTAGAAACATTTTTATTTTAGATGTTATGTCAAGCAAATCTCTTTTTCCAGGAATCAATAATAAAGAATTTTTCCACATGATCCCAACTTAAGTAGACAGGTGTATTAATTGTTTGCTACAAGACATGCAGATCGATCACGACCCAGTATAATACTTAAATGTGCATGACAACTTGTTTTTAGTTGAGAGAGTAAAGCCATTGATAATGATGATAATACTTTTTTAAATGAAACTGTTTCTAAATAATTCCACAATATAAAGAAAAAATGTTAAAAATACTAACAAATTGACTTTCGATATTAAATATAATGGAAGCAATTGAAGGGTTTTTATTAAAAACCACCAATATCAAAAATATTGAATTTGTTATAAACAGAAAAAAACTTAAAGTAGTCAATATTATCTTGTTTCTGTTTTTGAAATCTACTATTTGTGAAGGTATATACATCACCTTAACTTTAGAGTAATTTTTGTTTTTTTGCTATACTTGGTATGACAGAAAAAAGTAATAAATATAAGTGCTAAAAAGTTTTATTCTCTCATTAACAAATAGCAAACATCAAATATTTTTTACTCACTTCCATCACTGTTGCCATCTTCATCAATGTCAAAAGTGGTGGAAGCTTATGAGATTGTAAAGGATTGATAAAATGGAACACTTTCTGGTATTTTTAAAAAGGTGCTAGACTGGTGATGTTTTTTTATCTAATCAGCACTAGTGGGAAGCTTTTTGTCATATAATGTTTCCAAACACAAAAGTTTTCTAATTTTCTCTTATTTCTAACTGCACAGTACGTCCATGCACCGCTATATGTATCTCGAGTTTTGACGTACTGTGAATCAGCAGACACTTCAATAAATCTGGCTTTTCTCCAAGATAAACTTGACCTTGGGATTTTTAGGAAATAAGGGGAGCATGCTTGTTGAATGTTGAAAAACATATCTTGACTCATTTTAACAACGTTAAATGTAGGGTTTTTCTCGCGCCTCCATTATTAAGATATCCCAATCTTCTGGAACTTCTGGACTGTTGGTTCTTTTTTTCTTTTCCACTACAGCAAAATCCTGATCATTGGGCAGGAAGGAGAGGCCTCTAATCGGAAACATGTGTGTTATTTTTTTAAATAATTTTAACACATGAAATAGTACATATTAAAAATATACCATCACGTGTTTCTTATTTTGATCAGAACATCCATCACTTAGCATAACCATGTACTATAGTCTTGTTCTTTAAGTAATGAAGGAGCATGGATGTCACATCATTAGCATCTTTTTTGCAATATCTTCTGTGTAAACATACATACTAGCGGAGTCATCTGCAAGATCATGAATACCAAAAACGTGATACCATAGATGACTTATAAAAAATACATCACTGGTTCTTATGTGTGGCAATGGAAGATTCTTCTCGATGTCGAATGATGTATCAATGCATTTTCCTGCTCTGGCTTCTCCTTTGTAATATCTCTTCAACTGTGTAAATTTTTCGGCTTTTCGCAAAAGATATTTTCCATCATTAGTTGATTTTTGCAAGCTGCTTCGTCAGTAGATTCTATCTTTAATGTCAGTTCGTATCAGTTCTTAGAACACCAAACGAAATGTTGAACTCATTTTTGAAAATATCATAATATACAAGACAAGAAACATTAACTCTTATTTCATCTAAAAACATTTTGTACATTTTTCTAGCGTTAAGTTCCTCAGGCAAATAAACTTTATTAGAATTATCGAGCCGTGAGTAATGAGATTGTCTCCCTCTAAAGGATCTTATGTGCAGCCGTATTAAAAATAATACCGCTTCTGGTGTTTTTGAAGGCCTGTTATAATGCTTGCCACGAACATCACAAGGAGGCATTACATTTCATTTGATTCAGTCAGCAGACCTCTCAATTTATTCTTGACGTTGTTTACTTGTAAGTCCCACCTTAAATGTCTATGTATTACGATTCCAAAGTATTTGATTCGATCTTTTTCAAAAATTTGTGTTTGGTCATCAATTAATAATGGTCCCAGATCAGGAAGGTGATTGAAGTAGGATGTGAACGGTAAGTAATTTGCTTTTTGGCTGTTTACAGTCAATTTGTTATATTTAAACCAGTTGCATATTTGTCTTAAATCATGTTCTGTTAATACTTTAACATCTTTTTCGCTTTCTGGTATAGTTGGACCAGCGGGATAGACGGACCAGGGCGAGAATTTCCAGACGTGTTTATCAGATGGCGCCCGCGATCCGAATTTGACGGAATGCCAGTCACGCCATACCAGTTGAGCGAAGCTTGTCGTTAAACAACGTTGAAATACATTTTTGTGACCGATTAGCGTTTAATACTACGTAATAAATTATTCGAGAATTTTATTGTGTGATGGTGAATTGATTTTAGGTAAGTTTTACAAGACAGTTATGCATAATATAGATTATATGGCCCCTGTAGACTATTTTAACCTAAAAATAAGAGCTCTGTCACCTTGTTTAAGTATGAATAACCAGTGGTCCATCTCTCCCGTAAGTTTGGGATAGATGGATCGCATATTTTAAGGTGAGCTGGACCATAAATTATATTAAATGAAGCGAAGGTTTTAACATGTTTTTCGTTGGTTCTCTTATAGAATAATGTGATTTTGTGATTTTAAACAATGTTTTTTACATATTTGAAACTTCTTGTTACCTGACTTGAAAGTACTCACTTGATTTTTCCTAATTTTATAACCTCTCTTTTTTAAATTCAATTTCGGTACTCTCAACTGAGTGTTTACTTTCAGGAAGCACTGATGATGACGACAGTCGAAAGCGCTTTGCAATAAATAAAAAGAAAATTTTACACTTTTATACAAAAACTTCGCTTCATTTATTTAAACAAGTGTATTCAGCTTCACGCATTTATTTTATTATAAATTATATTGCCAAAAATCATATATATAGGTCAATTCAATACATTTATTTATTTAACAGAGCCATGCCGACTAAATATAAACGCAAAGGAACATCAGAACGCCGAAATTGGTCTGCGGAATCACTCCATAATGCAATGGAAGCTGTGACAAATAAGACAATGGGCGTTAATCAGGCAGTCAAAGAATTTGGGATACCGAAAACGACCTTAAAAAGAAGACTAAAGTCTAGTAATAGTAATAGAATGAATCGCCTTGGACCTGACTCTCAGCTAGGTGATGAGGCGGAGAAAAAATTTGTGGCTCACATACTTAAGTTACAGAAATATGGTTTTGCTCCAGACAGAGACAGCGTTAGAAAAATGGCATACGAACTTGCAGAAAAACTTAAAATTAGGCATACTTTTAACCGAGATACGTGTAAAGCAGGCTATGATTGGCTCCAATTATTTTTAACTCGTTATCCTGAGATTTCAATCCGTAAAGCCGAGGGAATTTCTTATTCACGAGCAACAGGTTCGTGCAAAGAAAATGTTAGAAAGTATTTTCGCTTACTAGCCCAGGTTTTGGATGATAATGATTTAAATGATAAGCCCGTCCATATATTCAATGTAGATGAAACTGGACTACAGTTAAACAATAAACCAGGTCAGGTTCTAGCCAAGAATGTTAATGCCGATATATTTCTTCATTGGCTGAAAACTCATTTCCTGCCAAGAAAACCGAATGGAAAAGTCTTACTTATTTTGGACGGACATGCTTCCCACACAAACTCTCTCAGTGTATTGGTGTTTTCGGAAGCGAACGATATCATTCTTTTGTGCCTACCAGCGCATACAACCTATTTCCTGCAGCCATTGGATCGATCCTTGTTCAAGTCCTTAAAGAGCTACTATTATTCGGCCTGCACTAGCTTCATGAAAGCAAATCCTGCAAGAAAATTGGGTAGACTTCAGTTCGGTAAACGATTGGGTTGCTCTTGGAACAAAGCTGCTACGGTACAGTCCGGATTTAAAGCCACAGGTATTGTTCCATTTTGGCCCGATGCAATCCCAGATTACGCTTACCTTACTCCAAAGGAAAACGCTGATTTTGCTTCTGCAGAAAACAATATCCAAGCTTACTTGCCGTCCAATACGGATATTGTCAACAACGATGTGTCATTCACTAACGATTCTCCACAGCCAAGTTGTTCTCATCATAGTGACAAAGTAATTAATACGCCTCCGTCTACAAAAACTGTCACACCTGGGAAGCTTCTGGATGACATATCACCAATTCCTGTTTCTGCGTGTTTACAAAACGCCAAGAGACGCGGACGTCAACTTGTAGAAGTTCTTAATACGCCTGAAAATATCGAAGTTGTGAAGAACAAGAAACGTCTTTTATCTACAGCTCCATTAAAGAAGCAAAAAAATATTGTAAAAAAGGTAAAACGCCCGTTAAGAAGAGCAACAGTTCCTACCTCAGACTCTTCTGATTCTGATAGCCCTATACTAGATGATGAGAGTAGTGACGGTGAAACAGAAGACAATGCTGAGTGCATAGGCTGTGGGGAGGAGTTTCTTAGTACAAAAAAGAAAGATGAATGGCTCTGTTGCATTATTTGCAAAGGTTGTACTGGTTATATCAACTTATGCAATGAATGTGGAAAAATAGCCGCAAAAAAGAAATAAATGTTTTTGTGTGCTAATATTAGTTATGATTATATGTTAATTATTATTTAAAACATTTGTCATTAGCTCTAGGAATACATTTTCTACTGGTCCGTCTCTCCCGATGTCGATGGTCCATCTAAACCGGAGAAGGTCCGTCTAACAAAAATTTTTTGCAATAATATTTTTTTAGTTTTATCTTTTTGAGAATAATATTTTCTAGTTTTCTTATCACCAACCTGTACTCTTGTATGTAATAAATACACGAATATTCAGAATCTTACTAAACATTTCGATGAAGTTTTGTTAATTTCAATAAAAGTGGTCCAACTATACCGGACTTACAATTATAAGTTTTTTCAGTATTTTCGAAAACACCGACAATAATGAGATAGGGCGGTAATTTTCGACTTTTTGTTTGTTACCGTGTTTGTGTAGTGGTTTAATAATACCAGTTTCTAAACAATTTAGGAATTTACTTTTCTGGAAACATTTATTGAATATATTAGTTTAGGACTTGGCAAATTCTATATTTATTTCTTTTAGAGTTTCCGATATTATCCCATCCTGGGGATTTTTTTGGTTTTAAGTTATTTATAATATTTATAGTTTCTATTTCGGATACTGGATTGAGAAAGACAGTATTATTTATATACATTATATTTTCTGAAAAATGTTTCACATCATTTATTTTACTTGCATAATTTTCACTTAAGTCGCTATAATAGTTATGAAATATATTTACAATGTCATTCTTTGATGTTATTAGTTCATTACTCACCTCTAACGTCTCTATTCCTGCGTTAGGTTTTCGATTTGGACAAATACTGTTAACTGCGTTCCATAATCCGCTAGAAGAATTTGGACTATATTCTATGATTCTATTCGTAAATTTTTTTTTAGATTCATTGATTCTCTATCCAAGTGTGTTCTTTAAGCCCCTATAATTTTGTTATAGTATCACATTTTCAGGATGTTCTCTATACATTTATTCATTTATTATATTTCGTATTTCTATATTTAGAATATCCGTAACTATCAAGTTTTTTGCTAATATTTTATTAGTATTAATAAAATAAGAAACTACATGTTTAATTAGTTTCGTTAGTTTACGCTTGCCACGGCCATCACAAGGAGGGAATCCAGAGGATTTAATGGAATCCTGAATCCGTCGAAGTCGGCCTGTACTTATGCCGAAGATACTTAAGAATGTCATGTGACATACTTTTTCTACTTTTTGGTTAAGCCTTATTTTATAATAAAACGCAACCGAATGGTCAAAGCTGGGGCCGCCGCCATCATTGTCACCATTGAAGTCACGTCTAGGTCGTCTCTGTTTTATGTTTTTGAATGAAATAAGACCGGCCAAATATCTATCCTGTTCATTTTTTGAAGGAAAGGAATTGAACGTTATCAATAAACTTGCAAGATGATCGAAACACTTATAGCGTTTATATCTGGAACAAAAAAAACCGTGCTACGAACTGAATTTACTATTTTAACTAAAATGATACCCACTGTAAGTTCCAAAACGAATCCTATCAAAATGATAGCACACAAAAAATAAAAATACATAATTCTTATTTTGTGCAAGAACTTACCTACCTATAATCCGGCCCTGTAGCTCTTCCTGGTTTAGCAACACCCTTGTGATTGATATGTGCACCTCCAGCAACTTTTAACTTTTTTATAACATAACTTTTTCTTTAAGTAGGCCAAGCTACATTTGAATCGGGATCTCTCAAAATATTTGATGACATGTTTATATACTAATATACAATGCAAAAAAATTATAAAACAGTAACAAGTGTCAGTAAAGGCTCAATCACGTCGACCAAACGTGAAATGTACAAATAAACTAATACTGAATTATAGAATTATTAGAAAATACTACCAAGGTCAACTGACGTTGGTTGTTTTTGACATTTCCCACTGTGACAAAGGCTGTTTTTGCTATGATGCTGTATCTTTAAGCTAGTAGGAATAGCTGACATCGGTAGTTTATATCCAAACAAAATTTATGTATACATACAGTCTATCGTTCTGCTTAGCTAGCGCCAAAAATTAAAATTTATTGAAAATATGACATTGGGTGTTTGTGATAAAAAACCCTCAATTCTCAGTTTTTTTAAAATTTCATCATTTTTTCATTATATTGTGGAATTATTTATTTAGTTAGTTTCATTTAAAAAAGTAACATGAGTAGATTCCACGTAGTAAGGGTCGAAATAGTAGATTTTATTGATGTTCCAAATTTGGTTCTTGGACTTCCAAATATTTATATCTTTTGTTCGATGCCTAACGAACCATTATCGCAAAGAAACCATTGGATACGATGTATATTGTGATAATCGTATCTTTTATTTATTTAATTGTTTATATTTTTTTATATTATTTATATTAGGTTTATATTATTTATTATAATTTTAGTTATTGAGCGCCAGATGAAATTAATGAAATAATGAATGAATGTCTGTTTAGTTTAAAAAGTAAAAGGCCAGCTAACTTCAGTCCTCAAGATGAAACTCTTAATTATTTGTAGGGAATTATCGTGAGTAAGGATACGTTTATATTTAAATTTAAACTTCAAAATATTTAAGATGTTATATAATTTATAAGGAAAAGAAATATTTACACTAACTGTTACTTATTATTTTCCAATAATTTTTAAATAGATCTAAATAGTACTCAATACGTTTCTGTACTACTAATAAATACCTTGGCTAATGGTTTTAACTATCTTACTGAATAATATTTAAAGGTTATGAGAAATTATATTGAAATTATCGAAAAGTTCCTTCTTTTTTTCTATATTAGTTATAAATCTATTCAGTAAAATTTGTTATAATATCCTTATCTAAAATTTGTTGCGTAACTTTTTATCAGGTCGTTGAAATTTATGTGAAATATATCAAAAATTATCATTTGAAATTGACACAAGTCCGATCAGATAAAAAGGTTATGTACTAAGTTTTGACAGTTCCTTTGTGAAAAATAGAAATGATATAAATTTTGTTTTTATAAATTTACCTTACAGTTTGTATTTATGCACTGGATTTTTCTTCGATGTTTCTTAATTTAATTAGGTGTAGTAATGAACTGAACCAAAATTCAGTTCTATGTCCTTGCTGGATACCGAAGACTGCTTCTCCGTAGTTCCAGTAAGTAATGCTTTATTATATTTACTTGTGTTGTGACCAAATACTTTTTCTCCTCTTTATTTATTCTACAATATTCTCCACTAGTATTATTGTACTCTGAAGTAATACTTGATTGATTATACTTATATTTGAGAATAATTTTTTTTACAGCTATTCTTATATTTCAACATGTATCTTCTTTCTTTAGTTTTCTTATAATCTTATTTGATTCTTCTGAATGTCTCTATTTTAATATTCTCTTTAGAAATCTCTCTCAATTTGCTTCCCTTTTTTCAATCAAAAATCAACAAACTCCCTCGATTCCCGCTTAGCAACCATCAACATTTTTTTATCTTCATCCTAAATGAAACTTTTAATTTTTTTCTTTTGACTAAATGACCTAGCACACTTCATTTGCACACTCCGAAGTTTCTTATCTAATAGTTTTACAATAGATTAAAATTAAAATCGTTATAACAAATTATTGGATTAATAATAAGTATAGAATTAGATTAATTTGAGAATTAAAATTTTAGTTCAATATATTCTTATGTGTGTGACATAAATAATGAAAAAGGAAGCGACATTCCATGTGGACTCAATTGACGTGTGAAAGAATGCAAAATCTTTGGTGTTCAACCAATGAAAAATGGTGAATCCTAAGGTTAGAAGTGTATTGGTCGAGGGAAGTATTAAGCATGAAGAGTAATAAATCATCTTTTAATCGTAGAAAATTTCTAGAACCACGGAATGTGGCGTGTGTTCCGCGGCATTTATATGCCAAATGAAGTGTTATATTTTGTTTAGTTCTGTTGGAAAATATGGTTTTTTTCGACCATGGCAAAATGAAATTGCACTAAATAGTAATGAAATTGCACAGGCATTTCTGCATCATTTCCTTCCGGTATTTGTATTTTTATGTGTGTGCAGCCAATAGCACCAATACACTGCGGAAATCTGCTCAATTGATAAAATTCATTAGCCTTCTCTCGTCTCTCTTCTTCATTTTCTGGCACCATCTTGATATAAATCCTATAGAGCATTGCTAGTACCTCAGACAGTCTATGGATGAATCTACTGGTTGTAGATTTATCAGCACTTACAAAATCCCCAACAACTATAATCATGCTTCCAGTAGCATAAAACCGTAGAGTTAGTAGAACCATTTCATCTGGTATCAGGGAATGATTACTATAATAAAAAATACATTCAAATCTGTAGAAACAATTAAAAACTGAACTTATATAACCGATTGGTCTGGTTCCTAATATCGTTTGATATTAGATGTATAATATGACGAGTCATTTCTTTCGGCAACCGAAATCTATTTAAAAATTCCCATTCTGTCCTTTCTTCCAAATGGTTCCGACCTTGTCTAAATACTGGTCTCTTTCTTCTTGGGACAATAATTTCCAAAAAATCTTCATCGTCAGTTATGTCTTTCATAATTTGTGCAGTAAAAAAAGTAATTTAAAGTATTCAAATAACAAATAGAAATAACGGTGTTTTTAAATGAAATTCAAGGTCTCTAGTTAATTGACCTTGAGTTTCATTTAAAACCACTAATTTGAGCATATTCCACGAAGTAAGGGTCGAGACAGTCAATTTCAATAGAAATAACGTTTATCAACCAAAATGTCATAGAATTTAAAGGTTAGAAACTGTCAATTATCTCTTTTAAATCACCGAATTTCTGAGATTAATTTTAACCACTGTTAAACTAGGTTTATCACATGAACCTTTATTGAAAAACTGAAACATAATTGGTAAACCTGGTTTAACCGATATCGCGAGATTATCCTCGATTGAACAATCGGCACTAAGTTGTGTTGCGAAGATAAATTTTTGAATTCAAAAATTAAATGCCTTCTTTATTACTAAAGTGAAAAGGACATGTTGTTTTTTATGTTTCATAAAGAACCATTTTGTTTTACTAAATACTGGAAGTTTTTTTTCCATAGTTTAGGTATCCTCGTACTTACCTATGAAAATGAAAGTCTTAGGGCATGATAATTAATTAATGTATTAGTTTTACTGGTGAGTAGTATTGACAAAATAATTATAATAATAATAAAAACTAAATATACGTCTAATAATTTCTTATAACTATTTTGGGGGAGTCAAATTTGCCACTTTGCTTTTACGTTTTCAGAATTTTCATTTCCAAAACGAGCCATTTTGGATGTTAAAACAACGGGTGAAATGCGATTAAATTATGTGACGTTTAAGAAGAAAAATATAAGTCATGCACCACAATACAATAGGGATATTTTGACGAAGCAAACCGATCCAAACTTGGTGAACATTTGACATTTATCACATGTCAAATGGGGTTTGAACTAGTTTACTTCGCCAAAGTAGCCCTTATGTTTACCTGTCTAGCCAACTTTATTTTAGCGAAGTAAGCTTCAAAATGAAACGTCAGATTTTTAAAATAAATTTTGGGTGCAAAATTTTGTTACCGAATCCCCCACGTCCTTGCATTAAAGTCCGGAGATTTTTTGAAGATTTTCCCGAGTCGCAGATAAGGGAAAATTTTCTAGAAAAATGCGTGACTAAATAATTCAAGCACTAGGGAGATTATAAGTGAAAATAATGTTTTATTTTTTGGCACTTTCACACGTTTGTCGGAAATATATTCTTCTCTTTCAAACAAAAATTGTAGTAAAGTAGATCATTCAGAGAAAACAATAAAGCAGAATGAGGGTAATTAATGTGATAATCGTGAATGTTGCCTCTTTAGGAAAATCTTCGTGGCCATCATCCAGTTTTGTAATATAATATCTTTTGTTTGATACCATCTGGTCAAGTTATGTCGCACATATTATAATTAAACATTTACATTCAGAGTGATTCTTATTCTTGGTCTCATATTTTTTAACTATTAATACAAAAGGGTAACGGGAATTCAACACATCGTTTTATGAAGAATTTTAATTAGGGTTATTAGGTGAAATATGACTTATTGTATTAGAGAAATAATTATCTCTAGTAAATAAATAACCCTTTTTTTCTTCTTCTCCTTCTTTATGCCCCTATGGACGTCGTGTAAGAAACTAAATTTACGACATTGAAATATTCCTTTTTTTTGGTGGTAACAAAGCATGAGAGAGAGAAAGAAGTTCGAAAGAATTGTGTTAAACTGGGATTTTTATTTAAAAAGTTGAGGAATATTATTTTATCTAAAAGACCCTGATATAGGATAAATTTTCTCTGCAGGACTGGGACTGGAAGTAGTGCAGGCGAATTAAATTTTTTGAAATAAAAAATTGTTATCTAAATTCTCTCTAGGGGAAGTGGTAGATAGGGTTATAACAAACGTTGGAAAAATGAAATAACTAGGTGGGGATTTGCGGGGTGGATTTGGGGAGGTGGAAAGGGGGTGGAAAACACATTATTGCGATTTGCGGCCAAAGTTGAGGTTTTACAAAAAAAAGGTGGATATAAAAGTTGTATATCTCAAAAATATCTACAGCTATTATATAAGTAGAAATGCCTGTGGATATGGTGTACACACTAGATGTAAATTGAGTGAATGAAAACGACGAATACTCAGTGTGTATTAGTTAAAACTAATAACACTGGGTATTCGTCGTTTTCATTCACTCTATTATATAAGTGACTTTTTCACATAACCTCAAAATTTTAGAGAAAAATCGACTTATACGTTTTTTATTTTTAGTTTCCGCAAAAAATGATCAATTTGAATGAAAATTTGGTAAAAGTTAGCTTTTATAGTCCCAAACCATAAAAAAAATCACATTAAAATATCGAAAAATTTTCGAGGTATGAAGTTTTTTGGTCAAAATCAGTTTTTTTTCAAACGAAAATTTTACGTAAAAAAATCATCGTAGAAGGTTCCGTGGGATCTCATTTTTCTCGTTTTTACATCTACTTTCTAAAAAAAATGATAGTCACAATTGAAAAACACGCTCAAAAAACTGAAAAATCAGGTTTTTCGAGAACTAACTTTTTATCAATTGTTGTTAACTTGTTTAAATTTATGAAAATAATGCAAACCAAACTTTACCATTGAATGCTATGGAAAAAAATACAAAAGAAACCGTATAACATTATTTCATTAATAATTATATGCGCACACTGTAAAGTTATAAACATGCAAGATGACATATATAGCTTCAGTTAAAATGAAAAAAGATATTTTTAAAATTTGTGAATGACAAAAGTAAATAATAAATTATATTACATTCATGTCGCTATTTTTGGCAGAGTCGCAGCAAATTCATCATCTGATTCATTACAGTTACTTTCTTCCTGATCTCCTTGGAAAAATTCTTCGCAATAACTTTCGTCGGGTAACTCGTTTTCTAAATCTACGTGAGTAGCTTGTACATTTTCATTAAAATCTTCGTCGCAATCACTCAAGTCTTGTGAAAAATTATCAATATTTGTTCATAAATCGCGACAATTAATATATAAATGCATGCATCTTAGGCCATGCTTTCGACACCCGCATCTCTTGCTTTCGCAATTGGTTTTGCATTTACATGAGACTATTTTCAGTAGTTCTTCGGGAATCAAGGCACATTCTGTAGTACATGGCATGAGAATTGCAGTATTATTCACAGTAACTTCCTTGCAGCCCCAATCGGTTGCACTTTTGTTATTGCCAAGCCACGTCTGTAATTGGAGGTACGCTCTATATGAATTTTGGGTTGCGGATCCAACTGTAGGCGCTAACTTTTCTAATTTAAAAGTCTTCTTCTGCGTCAAGATTGTATACTGTACGTATCTAAAGTTGGTGCTGTTCATGTATGTATGCATTTATTTATTATCACCAGCAACTCTGCAATATAATTATTTGAAAACAATTTACCATTTTACAAACATATTAATAGAACAAAGTTGATTTATTAATATGGCTACAATAGTAATAATGTGACATGTAATTCAATTATAAAATATATATAAAATCTTTATATAATATTTTTTAACTACTATATAAGTATTGCGTAATAAAATTTAAGAAATTTTCTAGCACATTTATTAAACAATATTTTATAAAACAATTTAATTGTATTTTTATAAACATTGTATATCTGTTTTATAGTAGTTGCTATAGTACTCATAAAATATATTATATTAACAAAATGTTTTATAAGTTGTGCCCATTTTGTGTTTATAGACATTTTATAAAAAATTGAAAACGTTTCTGAGACTAACATTATTTTATAATATTTATCGTCAAAACATTTGTACGATTATTATAATATTGTAAATTGTTAGTTGGGATCTTCTTGGATGTCAGCAAAGCCTTCGACCGTATCTGACACGAATGCCTGATATACAAGATGAGAGAAGCGGGATATTCCAGAGCCCTCAAGAAGCAGCTGTGCGTACTAACTGAAGAACAGAAGATTCCGAATCAAGCTCAACAAGACTACATCCGGGGATAGACGGAAGCAGGAGTACCATAGGGAGCAATCCTCTCTTCGGTGTTCTACAACATCTACACGACGGACATTCCCAAGAAAGACAACACTATGATGGCCCTCTACGCAGACGATATTACCATCGCAACCAGAAGTACCCAGCCAACGATGGTAACGAGCCGTGTACCGAATAGAAGGGAAGACCCAACCCATGTTCTTCGGGAAGTACAGGAACATACCAGAAGACAACGTGGATATAGAGGGAGAAGTCAGCTGGACCACCAAAACGAAGTACCTGGGAGTCATCCTTAACTAAGGACTGACGTTCAAAGACCACGTCAACTATATGGCGGACAAGACGAAAAAAGACAAGAGGACGAATGGGAGGACTCATCGGAAGAAAATCCAAGCTGGAACTGAAGACTAAGCTCCGACTCATCAGGGCCATCCTCATCACCATCAAGCTGTACTTATGTACAGCGAGGGGAGATACTGCAGTCATCGAAAGAAGATCCAGACCTAGCAGAACATCACCCTGAGGCACGCAGTGAACGACCCTTAGTACATCAGGAACTAGCAGATCCACCAAGAGTTGGACCAGGAGAAGATCCAGGACAGCCAGAAGATTCGAAGAGCTGAAGATTCACCCCTAACATCCTGATAAGGGAGCTAACGAACTACGCCAGGCATTCACGGCATCCGCGTCTAGCAAGAAAAGAAGAAAGAAAGAATAGAGACCACCTATTAGAGGGGCTGCTGATCCCTAGAAAGATGAGCAGGATCTCAAGTATGGAGAGCTTTAGCAAGTG
This sequence comes from Galeruca laticollis, assembly GCA_963921935.1. Classification (NCBI taxonomy): domain Eukaryota; kingdom Metazoa; phylum Arthropoda; class Insecta; order Coleoptera; family Chrysomelidae; genus Galeruca; species Galeruca laticollis. Next base: position 83,820,107 of record OY998175.1, on the reverse strand, counting down.
GGTCCACTCTCTAAGGTCGTTCTTAGACGTAGTAAAACGGCTAAGAATTTTCCCCTTCTAGAGGTCGCGAAATATACACAACCAACGCGAACAACGAGAAAAAGGAGTGAAGTGCACTGCAATACTCTGAAGAAAAGAAGAGGACAGACAGACACTTTCACAAAAAAACAGGAGAGTAAAATGGAGGAGTTATCCACAATGAAGAGGTCGCCATCGGTTTAGAAGGGGGGTGGTGGTATGTTCTTCCGGGAATGCATCGTTTTGAAGCATGCATTCTGGTAGAGACGGATTTGGATAGGTGTTTATGTGTGATCAATCAGAAGGAGAACGTTCGAAAGAAACGGCAGTAGAGGAACGAGAAAATCCTGGACTGGAAAAGTCTGATTTTCATGTTTTATTTGCAGTAAATCCTAGGCCTTCCTAAGGAGAATGAATGCTGGATCTTCAAAAATATTATTCTATGCCTCGGTGTAATAAAAGCATTTATTAGATTGGTGGAAAATTCCTACCTCTAAATTTCCTATTCTAAGTTTAATGCCACGTGATCTCAGTCCCGGTGGAAAGTTTCTTCTTGCGTGCTGCGTTAACTATAATAAAACATCGAAATTGCCTTAATAATAAATCTGCATGATGTTATGCCTAAACCGCTGGGTGAAAAACAAAATCATAAGCGACCGAGAGGACTGAGGGGTTTTCTTATTTTGATTTTTTTCACTAAATTATGTTAAGTATTCAAGTATTTCTTATTTCACTGAAACAATAAGATTATTAATGACGAGATTTCAATTCATTCACGAAACTCTCGTAGAAGAAGCGAGACGAGATGAGAGTGGAGGTTGCGAGACGAGACTTGATACGAAACTTATTATTTCATCGGCGATACTAGACAGAACTTATGAAACCACTAATTGCCGCCACTTTTATTATAGACTTTTCTCACATCTTGTCTTAGAGCCAATTATTTATTCTGTTCTCTTTTAATGTAGAATATACATTTTTTTTATTTAAATAATAGTCTCATCAACCCTTAAGGTTATTATAGACACAGAAATACAGAAATGTTATGATACAATGAATACATATATACATTGAATGATATTTACAATAATTATATTTCGTTAGTAATATTGATTTCCGTTAGAAACGCTATTAGTTTTTTCATATCACATCTGGAGTTCAGTATTGCTTCAAATGATGGAGGAATGTTCTGTACGCGTCGCTGGTTATTGTATGTTGGGCATTCTTCTAGGATGTGGTGGACGGAGAGCTGACTTTGGCATACTTCACACGTTGGTGGGTTACTTCTTGAAAGGAGGTAACTATGTGTTATTCGGGTATGGCCAATTATTAATCTGGAGAGAATGATTTGGTGCTTTCTACTGGCAGGGCTTGATTTCCATGGGGTGACATGTTTTTTCACTTGAAATCATTTAGATTGAGAATTATTTCACTAAGATTGTCATTCTCTGATGATAGAATACTTAACTGTCTTTTTATAGTCAGTGTGTACAGTTTCCTATATAGTTGGGATCGTATCATCACCAATTGACCCTCTCGCTAATTTGTCTACATCTTCATTGCCTTTTATTCCGATTTGCGATGGAATCCATAAGAACTTTACTGTTTTGTGCTGCAGTTGCAGATTATATAGCACGGTCTTAATAGAGAGAAGGATTGGGTTGTTCGGAAATACCTGGAATAGGATGGAAAGTGCACTGAGAGAGTCCGATATAATAATTATATTTTGTTGCCCTATAGTTTTTATGTACTCCAGTGCCTTAAGAATAGCCAGAAGTTCTCCGTGGTATATGCTACAGGTCTTATTCAGTTTATAAGCGGTGCTGTAATTTGGGCAGAATATACATTTGGTTGCTTCAGAAACTCTTAAACGGTATGTTATTTTATTGAGTATTCAATCGGTAGCCCTAATTTTCTTTGCGCTATTCAAACTATCGATTAAAATGGTACAAAAATTTTAGCGGTCACCTCTCACGCACATATTTTGTCAAGAGCCAAATTTAAAGTTTTTAGCACTAACGCACAATAAATTCCATTTGCACTGCATAATCCAAAAGACAGATTCTTTGTTCGATCTATTGTGAAAATACTTGAGATGAAGGTTTTTCGAATGATCACGTTTTGACTGCATATTTCTTTTATTTATAAATACTCAGTTGGCCGCTCTGTATATACAGGGTGTTCCCTAAGTAATCTAAAATATTTTAGTGGGCGATTCGTCACCCCATTTTAAGGCGAAAAGTTTTTATAAACAAGTGTGATAACTCTTGTCGTTAATGAGATACAGGGTGTTGAATTGTTTATAATAAACGAGCTCTGACTGCTTATTCTAAGTGGTCTTTGCAATAATATTGTCAAATACTGTGTCACACCTAAAAAAATTAATAAGAAATTTTATCATACGGATTTTTTGTGTTAATTTAACAACGATGCCTACGTTTACTAGTGATTCGCACGAGACTCACGTCTTAGAGAGTCTCTCATGGTCTCGTCTCGTTTTCGAGACGTGACTCGAGACGAGACTCGGACCAGACGAGACGAGACTTTTGTTTGGTCTCGTCTCGAGTCTCGTGAATGAGGTATCGCGTCTCGCGCGAGAGTCTCGCAGGTGAATATTTCTGAATGAACATCAATTTATTTTGATAAAAATGTATAAGCATAACACCAAGAATTGCTTTTAAAAGCCTCTGCCGGCGTTATCGGTTGACGGTAATCAATTTATCTTTCTGAAGCGCGCCGCCGCCGCCGTCTTTGAACCATATTCCGACAGCCATAAATTTTGCGATATGTACGTGTCCTATCCTATTGTGATCGAATAAATAAAGATCATTATTGAAAATAAAAGTTTGAATGTCTTCCCAGTTTAGTTATTCGTTGTTCCTTGTGGATAGTGGTAGTTGTTCGAATTTTTGAGCGTTTGGAATCGTGCCAAGGTAATTCAAAATGAGCAGATTCAAGAGGAAAAGGAGCGATCTTTTGACTTTAGAAGATGAATCAAATTTCGGTGATTTTTCTAGTAGAACTGAGGATATTTACATACCAGACATTGTTAGTTTGAGTGATAATGTGACTGAAAGTGAATTGTCGTCTTCGTTAAATAGCAGTCGCTCTTTGTCTCGCATTCAAATACAAAACGACTCATACAAAAGCAAATTCGATACTTATTTCAACATTGAATACTACTGGATTAAGAAAACACCTACGCAGTAAACATCCAAAAGCATATTTTGAAATATATCCAAATGAACAAAATCAACTGGCAGGAGCAAGTACTTCCAGACTCACTGTTCCCGAAATGTTTGCTGCCAATTCTCAATTGAAGGTAAGCCTAATAATTCAATTATTTTAACGTTGTATACCATCGTTGAACCACATTTTTATTTATGGCATATTTTTGTTTTGAATAGTAAAATCTATAACTTTTTCAAAAGGCTGACGGCATCTATCGTTATCAAAAATCTGCAACTTTTACAAGTTTAACAAGCCACGGCAAGCGCCGCGTGAATAGTCTTTTTAATACACATCAATTTCGTTTGATACGCCGACACCTCATTTAAATGATTATTTATAACTTTACTGCCAAAGATTTTGCATTTTGCCGCACGTCAATATGTCCACGTAGATTGCGGAGCTTCCTTTGAATTTATACGAGTGGTTGCAATAGTTGATAGTGAATGAAGAAATGAAGAAATATTAAAGTACACCGTGGATCAAATTGAGCTTACATGTATTGTTATTTTAAAACTATAAGAGATAGATAATGTGAGAATCGGCCATACGGTACAATCTTTTCTAAATTTTAGCCATTTAGATTTTGATATACAGTGTGCTCAAAACGGATTAATATATTGAGATCTCGGAAAGTGTAATGTAAGAGATAAGAGAACGAGTAAATGGGAGAAGCTTTAGACAATTTAGTTAGTAATAAAATATTAAATGGCGCTTGCTGCGTGATGTTAGAGATTTTTGTTTTTTATATATTTTGAAAAAACTAAAAAGGTGCATTTTCGAAAAGTCCCACAACTCAAAACGTTTCGGTTTTTTCAGAACCATCATTAACTTTCATTTTTTAAATATGGGCCTGGATTGTTAGGTTAGGTGCCGTTGGTTTTTTTAGTGATTGCAATCTACGCCAGCCATACTAAGTACTACCACTATACTAAAAAGCAGAAAATAGAGAGTAGAGAAAGAACTATTCATGCTCAATTATCTATTGCATTACACAAATTGTGTCATTTCGCAGGTGGTTACATAAATAGATATTTTGACACTGACAACCAAAATATGCTATTTTTCAGTTGTCATTTTGATGTGAAAAACATCACTAAAACATAAAACAACAATGCTTAAAGTGAATCAAACGTTGAAATATCGTCTGAATATTTTTTATTATACTTTCGTGGCAAAGAATATTGTATGATACATTTGTTAAAAGTGATTTTATTTTGCTCCTGGAGCTGCTCCACTCGTGGACGCTTATTTCGCAATATAAAATGCCACTTTTAGCAATAGTATCATAAATAACTATATTTTGATTTCCGTCCGTTTTAAAAGGTCTTATCACATTACATAATATTATTTTCAGACTACATCAGTAAAACCAAAGAAGGGTCATCTTGATTTGGCGATTGTTGATTGGATGGCAAAAAATATTCACCTTTTAATTTATTCCATGACAAAGATACTGAAAATTTTTTTAAAGAAATATCTGAAAATGATTTTCCAAAAAAGGATAAATTGAGAAGATTAGCAATGTTACAATTCGGTTGCCTAAAGCAAAAAATGACCGACATGTTGACAAACAGTTCTTCAAAATTATCATTTACTATAGACGGCTGGACCTATATTAGCAGCAGATCTTATTATGGAATTACAACACATTTTATAGATGACAATTGGGAATTCCAATCGATCGCTCTATATTTTGTTCCTGCCCATGGAAAACATACAGGAAAAGACATCGCTCTCACATTTTTCAAATGTGTAGACGCAAAAGGCTTGATCCACAAACTTCAAGGAATAACAATGGATAATGCCTCAGCAAATACAACTTCTAATAAAGAACTTCAGAAACTTAATCCCAATTTAAATGTAGAGGATTGCCATTTTCGATGTTTTGGACATGTGATTAATTTGGCCATGCAAGATTTGTTTCAGTTGTTGAAACTGAATTCTGAGGCAAACAAAGAATTGAGTGATGATAGTGTCGATGAGGAAGCCGAAGTTGATGAAATTGAAGATAATTCTAATGCACTATGTAAAATACGTTCTATCTTTCCGAAAATTAAACGGTCAGAACAACTTTTAATTAAGTTCCGAAGTGCATGCGAGGCAACTGGTAATTCTCGTCAATGAACACCTGTGTTGGATGTACTTACACGCTGGAATTCCAGTAATGATATGTTGAAAGTAGCTCTTGAAGCTAAATATGGACTTGGTGTACTGTGTCAAAATGATTGATTTAAAACAATATGCTCTTATGGACAATGAATGGATTCTGCTAGAAGAAGTGCATAAACTACTAGTCAACTTTCAAATTCTTTCCAAAAAGCTCGGAGGAGAGAAGTACGTCACATTACCTATGGTGGTTGTATGTATCAATATACTAATAGATAATATTGAGAAGAAAATATTTAAATGGGACCAAAAGGTAGATCGAACCGCTGGCGAAGAGCAGCTTCTTGTTAGTTTTCAGGCTGCGAGAGACAAAATACTCGTATTAAAGCATTATCGTAAAGCTAATTTGATTTATGCTGCAGTTTTAATTCTCGATCCGCGGCATAAGTTAGAAGCGTTTGTTATGACAACATAGGGGCCATGAATGAAAAGATACTTCAATTCAGAAATTTCAAGATATATACAAAGCCTATTTTAATTAATCAGAAGATTCAGAAGAACAATGTAGAAAAAAAACGGCGGCGAGGGAACGAGAAGTTCCTGGACCGGAAAAGTCAGATTTTTTAATTGACTTTGATGTTTTGTATGCATTAAACCCTACGCATGCAGAAGGAGAATGGATGCAGGAGCTTCAAAAATATTATTCTATGCCTTGATGTAATAAAGAAACAGATATACTACAATGGTGGAAAATGCATGCTTCTGAATTTCCTATTCTAAGTTTAATGGCACGAGATCTCTTAAACATACCGGATACTTCAGTCCCGGCGGAAAGATTATTCTCACGTGCTGCATTAACTATAAGAAAACATCGAAATCGCCTCAACAATGAATCTGCACGATGTTTGTTACGTCTAAACGACGGTGAAAAACAAAAAAAAAACATTTGCAACCGAGAGGGCTAAGGGCTGTTTTTTACCTTTGATTTTTCCAGTTACTTCATTTATAAAAGAATGTTATAGTTTCATTTTCTTTAGTTGTATTACTTTCAAATACATGGTATTTTTCAACAATTGTAATTTTCTCTTCCGACACTTATGTTATAGCAAGTATTCCTTATTGCACTGAAACAATAAGATTATGAATGATGAGATTTCGATACTTTTACGAGACTCTCGTACGAGAAACGAGACGAGACTGGAGGCTGCGAGACGAGACTTGAGACGAGACTTATCATTGCATCGGCGAGACGAGACAAGACATTGTGAAAATCTCGTGTCGTTGTTCTCGTGCGAACCACTAACGTTTACTATTACTGAAATGACCTAATATGCACATTTTGTATGGACTAGCGAATGGTAATGCCTTAGAGGCTAGACGTATGTATGTCCAGCATTTTCCAAATAATCGTTTACCATGTTCTGATATGTTTACTAAGATACATATTCGTTTACAAGAAACTGGAACTTTCGCTTACTAAATCAAAAAATATTATTGGACGACTCAGAAATGTGAGAACTCCACAATTGGGGAACCAGATTCTTCAAATTATTAACCAACATCCAGAAACGAGTAATGTTAGTAGCAGAACTGTTTGGAATATTCTAAATGAAAATTTATTGTATCCATATCGCGTTCAACATGTTCACATTTGCTACCTACTCACTATCCGCTCCGTATACTATATTGCCAATGGATTTTAAATAAAATCGCAAACAATCCCAATTTTGCTGCCAATATTCTGTTTACGGGTGACGCCAGCTTTTCAAGACATGGAATTATGAATTTTCATAATATCCATATATGGGCGAATGTAAATCCACATGCCAAAGTTGTAGCACGGTTCCAACACGCCTTTTCGGTCAATGTTTGGCTTGGCATCATCGACGATTATTTAATAGCACCATTTTTCCTTCCTGCACCGTTGACCGGTGAGACATATCTTCATTTTCTAGAAAATGAACTTCCAGTTCTTTTGGAAGACGTACCTCTTATTATTAGAAGGCGTATGTGGTTCATGTATGACGGTGCTCCTCCACATTTTGCAGTGATTGTACGCGAGTTTTTAAATAACGTTTTTCCAGACCATTGGATCGGACGGAGATCTCCTCACCCATGGCCCCCTAAGCCACCTGAACACAATCCTCTGGATTTTTGTGTGGGGATATCTAAAATCGCTCATTTACACAACCCCGATATTAAACTTGGGAGATCTTCAAAATCGTATGATAAAAGGCTGTAATGTTATTCGTAACAAACCTGGTATCTTCGAACCTATTCGACAATCCATTAGAAGTCGAGCGGATGCTTACATTTTGGCTGGAGGTGCACATTTTGAACATATGCTTTGAAATTTACTATTTTTCCTTTATGTTTAACACATATTGTTGCTTCTAATAAAATAATAAAGCAAATCAACAGCCTGTATCTCATTAACGACAAGACTTTTATCACACATGTTTATAAGAACTGTTCGTCTTAAAATGGAGTGACGAAGCGCCCACTACAATATTTTAAATTACTTAGGAAACACCCTTTGTAGTTTTAAAAAATGATAACATAAGAATAAAATACACTGATTAATAATATTCCTTCATAGTTTCATTTCCTCCTAATCTGCGAAATCTTTTATAAACCGTTTTACTTCATAAACGTTAAATTATTCTTTGAACTAGTAATACTTTTAGTTCAAAAACGTGTAACTTCCTCTTAAAATTTTGACAGTAATCTTTTGTTTGTGTTTACGTTGATGAAAACGAAAAACAATTTAATATTTGATGGATCGGTTTGACATGTGAATTAACCGTTAAAACAATGATATTTGTTGAAGTTTCCTGCAGATTTCAGCATTTCCACAATGCGTATGTGACCTAGTTCTATAAAACGATCTGAAGAAAAGTGAATTTTTAATATACACCTCACTATAAATGTAAAAGCGACATTGGAGAAGTAATACGCAATAAATTAATGGTAATCCATTAGAATCATAATTTTCTATATATTACAGGGCTTCTTAAACTATGGGTCGCGACCCCATTCGAGGTCGCGTAGCAAAATTCTGGGGTCGCGAGAGATAAAAATACAATTTAACAGAAAATGTTTTTTAACTTGTAAAATTATTGTTATAAAGATAAAATAACAATTATCGTAGATAAATATATCATAAAATCTTTTAGTACGGAAAGATTGTTTGTACCTGCATTTATATTAAGAGTATTATAATAACTTGAATAACATTTACTATGAATTATGAAATGTTATTGGAATTAATAATAAATTTATTTTTGTCAATCTCTAAAAGCCGAAATAATCCCGAGAAATAATTATCAACAAAATTTCTAGGTATTATTGCTGAAGAAACTATAAGTTTGTTCGTAGAACATAATTTGCTAACGGTTGCCAACCAATTTCTGATTATTATGTACTCATGCGCGGTTTTCGATTGGTTTCAAATCGGTCGGAAATTTTTCACTCTAAGAACGCAAATATGATATTTTCTCTACTTGATAGCGACTTTTTGTAAACACAAATGCAACTGTGCCGAAATCCGAATACTAACCTCAATATCTGATTTTTGAGGAAAATAATTTGTGATAAAATATATATTTCTTAAGTTGTGATATTAATATTGAAAATTATAAAGCTGGAATTTTTAGAAAAAGGATGGAAAGTATGTTTTTGGTATTTTACCTGTTGTCGACATTTTCTTTATATTATGTTTTTTAGCAAGTGATAACCTGATTCTGGATGAATTCTTAGTTTTTAATACAACAAATAATAATTCCTTAGAACTAGAGAACCCCTTAAAGAGCACTGAGAATACAACTTTTGCTCATTTATTCTCAGATTGTAGCACATCATTTACATGGACAAGAACAAATACTCTTATGCTGCTGGATATATACCAGAAGTATAGGTCAAAGGTTGGCACTTTAGAAATCCGTAATTTTTATTTTGTTATCAAATTCAAACACCAAAGAAAAAACAAATAAACAGCTCATTTTTAGTTCCTATTGGATTTATCAATGCCATTGTGAACTGCGCATGTCTGACATCTCTCCAACTTAAAATTTCTTTTTAGTCAGCGAATTATTCTGACGGTTGCCAATCAGTTTCAAACCGATTATTTTCTTTGTACGAACGTTCTTTTGGTTTGGCTTGTGCGAACGCTCTTTAACGAAATGCGCCTGTACAGTTGCTAACGGTTTCTTACTGCTCTACGAACGAACCTTATATAAACATTTCGTTTAATTCTCCTTTAGCCATTGTTTGATTGTGAACGAATTGCATGTTATTCCGTTGTTGGATCTACCACCGGCCAGTTAATTGAATTTATTTTTTTATCAGTGAAAGTAGTAGTGTTAAGAAAATACAAGTTGCTAAGGCATTTAACGATTTGTTTCAAGATTTTAAGTTTATTATTGTGTTTTTAATAAATAGTTTTAAATATTTCACAAGTTTTTATAATAATTATCTACAACTACATAATTGTTCCTGTAGGACATAACAACCAGGTATGTATAGTATTAAATTATTGCTCCAAAAAGAGTTTCATATTCGTAACTTTCTTTCGCTGGAGTTTTATTTAATTGTTATTTGAAAAAAATAATACCATCAAGTAAATATTCATAAACATTTATTATAAAAAATATTTCCAGATTAGAATGAAAGACAACATAGCTATTTTATTTCAAATGTTTTAATTAAAGTTGAAGAAAAGATTTAATCTGGAAACGTCTTTTGTAATAAATCAATTTAATTAGTGGAGTATTGACGCTCTTCTAGTGTGGTCAATTGTCAGTGTCCCCCGTAACAAGATTTTAGTTTTTCTTTTATTTATTCGGTAATTATTATCTGCAATATGTTATTTTTATATATTTATTGTATTTTAGGATCAAAATAATTTTTGCTCATGGATAAATGGCTGAACTTAAATAACAATGGTAATGACGCAGATGATAATGCTACAAACTCTTCTCAGGCAGGACAAAGTATTGGAAAAGAGGCATCTAATGTGCGAAAAAAAAAATATGATGAGTCTTTTCTTCAATTTGGCTTTACATTTCAAAATTGTAAGGGTAATGAACAACCTTTTTGTTTGATCTGCAATGAATTATTGGCTTCGGAGAATATGAAACCATCAAAATTAAAAAGACATCTTGAATCAAAGCATGTTTCGTATGTCAGTAAACCTAAAGAATATTTTGAAAGACTGTGTAAATCTTTAAATAAAGAAAAGAAAAACTTTGAAACATTTATAACCGTTAATGAAAAATATTTACTAGCATCATATGAAGTTTCATACTGTATTGCTAAAAATAAAAAGCCGTTCACCATTGCAGAAGATCTTGTGTTACCTGCTGCTATTAAAATGGTAGAAATACTACATGGAAGAAAATATGGCGATGATATTCGAAAAATTCCTTTGTCGAACGATACTGTCTCGAATAGAATTTCTGATATTAACAAGGATCAAATAATACAACTTATTATAAGAATTAAAGAAAGCCCAAAATTTTCAATTCAGTTGGACGAAACAACTGATATTACTAAACTGGCTCAGTTGTTAGTATATGTCAGGTACGTTTATAAAGAAAGCGTGGAGGAAGAATTGTTATTTTGTCGTCCTATGGAAGACCATACTACAAGGAAAGACATATATTGTAAAGTTGACGAATTTTTAAAAGCAGAAGGTTTAGAATGGAAAAATTGCTGTGGAATATACACAGATGGTGCAAAAACGATGAGGGGCAAAAATATTGGTTTTAAATCATTTTTTCAAGCTGCTCATTATGATCATATAACTTTTACTCACTGCCTTATTCACCGAGAGGCTTCAGGATGCTGTTAAGATCATAAATTTTATTAAGAGCCACGCCCTTAACAGTCGCTTATTTTCAAATCTCTGTAAGGATACGGATTCCAACTACACAACTTTGTTATTACATGCAGAAGTAAGATGGTTGTCAAGAGGTCAAAGTTTAAGAAGATTATTGTTATTAAAGGACGAGATCGAAATATTTTTAACCGAACGAAAATGTGAACTTGCTGCTTTTTTTCAAAATTGAGTGAATGAAAACGACGAATACTCAGTGTGTATTAATTTATTACTTTTAGGCTAAGCGCTTTCGGCTGTTAAGCCATTATCAAAGCCGTCGTCATTTAAAAAGTAATTGTCAAAGACATCAAGCCGATCAAATACAAGAATCAATACTCAAGATCTATCCAACCATCGTTATGATTGAGTCATTCTAATAAAAACTTTAAATACCCTATTATAAGGGTGTAAAATTATATTCATAAGATGTAAATACACTCAAAATTAAAAAAGTTTTTTAATTTTGAGTGTATTTACATCTTATGAATATAATTTTACACCCTTATAATAGGGTATTTAAAGTTTTTATTAGAATGACTCAATCATAACGATGGTTGGATAGATCTTGAGTATTGATTCTTGTATTTGATCGGCTTGATGTCTTTGACAATTACTTTTTAAATGACGACGGCTTTGATAATGGCTTAACAGCCGAAAGCGCTTAGCCTAAAAGTAATAAATTAATACTCACTGAGTATTCGTCGTTTTCATTCACTCAATTTGCATATAGTGTGTACACCATATCCACAGGCATTTTTTTCAAAATGACTTATGGCTATCCAAGCTGTGTTATTTGTCAGATATCTTTGTGAAGTTAAACGATCCTAACTTGTCTCTTCAAGGAAAAAATTGCGATATATTTACTTCAAATTATAAAATTGAAAGTTTTATTAAAAAGATCAACATTTGGAAAAGTAGGGCCGAAAAAAATTTGTTCGAAATGTTGTCCTGTGTCAACAATTTTGTAATCGAGAAAATTCATTGTAAAACTTGTATTGCAAAAATTATTGTAGATCACTTAAAAGCGCTAGAAATACAGTTCCGGACATATTTTATATTAAATATTGATTTCCAAAAAATAGTTTGGATTCAAAAGCCGTTTTGGATTGGCTTAAGTGAGATTGATCACCTGCCACTTAAAGCTCAAGAGGAATTTGCTGAGCTTTCGAGTGACTCAAACTTAAAACTACAATTTCAAAAAAAGCCCTTGACTGAATTCTGGATCGGAACTAGAACTGTATTTCCCACAATCGCTGATATAGCGTTAAATGTTCTTCTGCCATTCAACACCACATATTTATGTGAAGTTACTTTCTCAGTTTTAGCACATATTAAATCCCAATATCGTTCAGCGTTAAAAAATGTTGGAGAGGTCTTACGTCCAGCAGTTTCAAACATTCCACCAAGATTTGATTTGTTATGCAATAAAAAACAGGCACATCCATCTCATTAAATTTTTAACTTATACTTTAATACTTACCACGCAACTACTTGAATATATTCGAGAGAATTAAGACGGTCAGAATCCATTTTTATTTTTGAAACTATAATAAATACAATGTTATAATTTTTTGTGCAATTTTTAATTTTAGATTTTTGTATGTTTCAAAACGAATTCTAAACTTATATATTTTCATATGTATATTGTTACCTAATAAATAAATCATCAAAAAATATTAATTTATTTTTCTTTTATATTTGTATGGGGTCGTCAAGAAACTCTCCAGCATAAATGGGGTCGTGAATTACAAAAATTTAAGAAGCCCTGATATATTAGTAAGAAGTTAACTTGGCAAGAAGTGATAAAATGTTTTTAATCCATCTCTACCTTCTCATCACAGATGTAGAAATGCTTTCCAAAGACAAATATTTTGATTCTAAAGGTAATTTTATGCCAATTAACGGCAAATTATCATATCTTGATTAGGGCGATTGAACTATTTGAAGCTGACGCATCAACATTGCTTTAATTTAAATAACTTTAAATCGGTTTCCTGTTCAAGGGTGTCAGTCTACATATTTGTTTATTATAATATGCGCAATCAAATAACGCAAATCAGATTATTATGTTGTAGTGGAAAAGAGATAGTTATGGGTGGTTTTTAATTAAATCGTATACATTTTTACAATATTTTTTTAGGAAAATGCAAACTGTACTTTTCAGCTCTCAAATTGGTAAAGAATTGATTTGTCTTAAAACAATTCTGAGTTATATAAAAAATGTCATACTTGTGAAAATGTCTTTATTGCTACTAGCATCCTGCATTCGTCCCCAAGCTGATTGCGATTGCGTACTTATCTTGAGAAATTCCAATGAATAAGATCCTGGAGATTGTACTGACCAACCAACTTAGTCGCCCCTACCAATCCACCACTTTATAATATTGTCTAAAAATTATCGGACACTCCGACCAACGTTAGTTTGACAACAAACATTTTTGATACCTACACATTTTCTTATATTCATCATCTTTCGATAAATTGGAATTCCTGTATCCTGTATATGTATCAACAAAATGCATATAAGTCTTTGTTACGAATTAAATTACTCAGAAGTCCTAAAATTATTTTAAAAAAATGCTTGCCAATGAATATCTATTTACTTATAACAATATTGATATGCTTCAACCTTGAGAGAGAAAAAATTGAAACTATTGAGTAATTAATAAAAAAACACGTCTATTCACATTTTCAGTTTCGAAATTATAAAAATTACAAAAAATATTCAATAACAAAACGCCCAGTTTTTGTTCAGTTTGCCGGCCTAAATAAGCGAAGTTTAAATTGAATTCGGGTACAGTACCTTCAAGGTGACTCACTTTTTGAAATAAATTTGGCCAATTTAAATTATTTGAAAATAGTAAAAATAATTAAATGTACATTTATAATTGAATCTATAGATAAAGATAGTCTTAAAAAAATAATTATCCGGCTCGAAAGTCCATGTACACAACGATAGCGCTTTCATTTTTTTATTTTATTTCAAATGGACTGTATGATCAATTTAATTTAATTACAAATGACCCATTACCTTGGCTACTTAATTCCTATGGACAATTCGAGGGTCGGCCGGCTTGGAGGCGATGCAACACAGGACGGATATGTGGACTCGGATCTGCTCTGAACAGAGTTAATTCTGAGACTGATCGTTTAGGTCTGGACTTGACAATACAAGGCGAGGTGAAATATCATCGTAGCGCGGTTAAATTTAAAAATATCAAATGAATCCATTGTAACGGTATCAATATTCTATAAATTGATGATTCAAGCAATATGAAGTTACTCACCGTAAAATAACATATTAGGGGTTTTGATTTTACATAATATATATGAATACAAATGATAAAACGATTTGGAAACTACGCGAGAGTGACGAGGCATTCAAAAAAACGTATGTCATTACTGAAAAGACAAGTGTATCTATGTATTGTAGTTATGTGTTTCTACTATCATTAGAAAAGGATAGAATGTAAAAAGTTTGTATTTACTCATGTTTACTGTTAGTGACGTCATAGTAGAGGTCAATTTGATCGACTGTAGTATTTTACAACCAAGTATGAGAACTAATATTTTTCTCGAACAATTTTTTATTGTATTTAACTGCCCCATATCATTGAAGGTCTGACTACTTTCTGGTAAGCACAGGCGGTATTTCTTTCTTCTAGAAAAATGTTTTTCACAGAGTATCATAATATGTTTTACAGATATGACTAGCAGAATTAGTATTTTGTGCCGTGAGAGATCAATTAACACATAAATAACAGCGGTGGACAAATAATGAAACACATTACTCATAAGCTGAGAGACTCTTCTTTGAGACTTGCGAACGTACAAGATGTAAAATTATGTTTGAATATAATCTTATCGTACTTGAAAAATCTTTTATTTAAAAATTTAACAAAAATAAGGAATGGAATAAGCTTCTCAAATATGTTGTGTTGGTATCGACAAGAGATGTATGGTTCTTAGACACGTCCGCGTCCTCAAATCAAACAACTTCAGATAATTAAGATGAACTAGTTTCAATTCGCCATAAAAATGGCAACAGAGCTATATATGGACATTTACTAATTGAGTTAATTTCTTAGAAATGTGAGTAAACACCAACTAATCTTCAGAAACGCGCAAATTAGGTTCATGAGGGCGGCCGATTACAATGATGAACGAAGTAATTATTTGGTATTAGGTAGTTTCAATATAGTAGATTAAATTCCTCTTCAGTGTCGTTTCGTCTTGGTTTAAGTATGAAATAATATGATTTCTATCAACAAAATTGTATTTTCATTCTGTGTAATATTGTTTAGCAAGGATTCCAAAAAGTATTTTTATACGATAAAATCATAGAAGTGACTAATAGTAAAATAAAGATTTTATTAAAAAAGTTTTTAATAATATTTATTAACTCATATTGTGAATAATTAACTTGTAATGTGATGGTAAGTAGATTTTCCTGATTCAGGTTGTCGGCGGCATCAATACGCAAATGAAAAAACATCATAAGATATTTGTATAATCGGTATGTATATTAAACATAGGATACAATAATTTATTGGGCGATATTAGAGTAAACGGACAACGTGGGATATGTGAATGATCTGTAGTACTTGTGAATATTATCCAAACAAAAACGTGACATACATATATCCTGATGCCTCTTCTGCCCTTGCCTGTGTGGATTTGAGCTAAGAGGAATGTTTACCTCTCCAAACTTTTCTCTACTGCTATAGATCCGTTGCTATCCATTTTATCTTGTTATATTCTACATCTCACGCTATGGCTCGCACCTAATTTCCTCAATACATATTTTTATATTTAATTTTTTTTGTTTTCTTTTTATTTTGTTACTTTCCTAATTGTATCACCTCCTCCTATTTGTAAAACATAACCTAAACGTCTTAGCTGAGCTTCTTTTGTATATGTGAGGACAGGCTTTGGTTTTATACTACCCTGATTGTATATTCATTCGGTCAGATCCAATCTAACATTTTCCTATCGATCTCAGGGTTTTCATTTTCAAGCTTGATATCTTATTTATTTTATTTTATTTCTTCTGAAAACTTGCACTTCATCATTTTCGGTCCAAGTCCAAGCACAGTTTTAAGGACCCCCTAAATAATAAATACAGTCAAAAATTTCGGTTCACTTTTAGTGCTACAAATAAAAAAATACTTTTTTATAAAAAATACATTAATGCTGTTTTTTTCAACCAAATTAGGTATATTTCGGTTGATTTTACTACTAAGTTGTAATCTATAGTGATGCCCACGATATTCTCGTTTGCGAGAAACTCGTCTCGAGGAGGTACTTTAAACTTTCCTTGCGAGACAAGACGAGACTATCAAAAAGTCTCGTCTGAAATCTCGCACGAGAGTCTCGCAAAAGTATCGCACATGAAAATGCTAAATAATAATTAATTCTTCTAATTATCGTGAATGTTATTGAAATATCTTATTAAAGCCGCATAATAGCGAGCAGCCTGTGTTTACAAAATTGTTACGTAATATTTACCTTTTTGTGCTTGGTGCGAGATATTGCCACGTGGTCTACTTTGGTGATTACTTCCTTTTTTTAATATTTATTTTTAAATTGCAAGTCGGCATGATAATTTTTGTTATCACAATAAGTTACGACTATCATTTTTTTAAATAAGGTCATACATTGCATTACTTCAACGAAATATAAAAACTATTTAGCAGCATCCGCATACACGTTTTTTAGGAAATACCGACATCGCACCGCCCTTTTTCCCGTCTTTCGGCCTTATTTTATGGTTTTATGGGTGCTTTGGCTATATTATAATAATAATAATAATATTAATATCCTCTCTAAATATCAGCACAGAGGAAAATGATGAAGGCCTAGAAGAACAGAAAAAGAGCATAAAAGAAAAAATTATGGACAAGTGGCGAGAAGAATGGACTGTAAATAATAACTTCCTAAAACAAATACAAGCAAACATACAACTCAAACCAACAGAATACAAACTTCAAAAACGTAGGGATAAAGTGATAATTACCCGGATAAAAATTGGGCATACTAACCTGACCAGCTCTCACTTTCTTCTCGGTAGAAACCCACCTGTCTGGAAATGCGGAAGACAAAACACCGTAAGTCATCTAATAGTTGAATGTCCACTGCTTTCTCGCAGCCGTCTAGATATGGGGATTGCAAAAGATGTTAAGTCATGCACATCAACAACAGACCAGCAAATTAAGCTCCTAAATTTCCTGAAAGCGAACAATTTGTATCTGAGAATATAAAAGTGTAGCCTCAAATATTGGGGGAGGTTTTTGGTTGGTAGGCCATAAAGGAGTCCAACACTACCCGATTATAGGTCGTGTGAACATGAGTTTTCCCTCCTCCAAATTATAAGAGCTAATGACTAAAGCAGTCGATGCTCTATAATAAAAAAAAATAATATCTATAATAATTATAGATAAAATAAATAGAATAACAACACTAATAGACATCGCTCATCCCCTGGATCACAACATACAGAAAACATATACAGAAAAAATTAGGAAATACACCGAACTAGCAGAAGAAATACAGGCAATGTGGAAGATGGAGAAAGTTGAGATAACCCCAGTTGTCATTTCAGTAACGGGCCTCATACCACCAGAGTTACTTAATGAATTCAAAAAACACAACTTACCACAACATACAATACTAGAAATGCAAAAATCAACTATATTAGAAACGTGTAGGATAGTAAGGAAAATTATCAAATAAGTCAACAAGGTATGAGTTTTGCGTGAGCCCTCATACTTTTAATCCGTGTAAACGTGAGAAGTAGGAAAATAATAATAATAATAATAATAATAATAATAATAATAATAAAAAGGTAAGGGCGTCGGTCACATAATAAATCCGACGGAGAGCAAACCGGCGTCGCCACCGCCCCCAGCCCGAGGAGATAACCTCGTCAATAAATCCAAAGGCGAGCACCATCAGTGTTTGTGAGCCTGGCACCCCTAAGGGAGTAATGGGGGTGAAACCTGCTGGGTTAGTACCCCAATAAGTGATATTGTAAATTGCTGTACGTACACGAGCAAAAATTTATTTAGGCGGGGTAGAGCTCCAGACTGGCTCTATTCGGACCCGTCAGGATCCGCCTGACCTGCAGCAAGGTGAACCAAGTGGCGCCGCTGCAGGCTCCGGGACCACAAGAAGGCAATCGGAAAAGGAATAGAAAAACAGAACAAGTACTAAAGACAATTAACGCAGAGATACCCATACTACTTGGTGAAGAAGACCCAATTCTAAAGACACAACTTATAGTATACAGTGCAGCCATAACTGCAGTTGAGGTAATGGAGCAAAAAATGAGAGGAAAACGCAGTTAACAAAAACCAGGAACCAAGATGGAAAAAGAGAATCAAAAAACAAATCAATGATATTAGAAGTAATCTGACGAAATTATGCACGTGGGAAAAAAACAACAATATCAAAAAACTGAAAAAAGAAGTAGAAAAATTCCTAAAAACCAAGAATATCAAGGTCGGAGACGAGAAGTTTGAAACAAAAATAGCAGTCCTAAAAGATCAACTGAAGCAGCGAGTAGCAGTGCTTGGGAAGAGATTAAGAAGGTACAACAAAAGCTACAAAAGAAGAGAACAAAATAAGACATTCTTTAAAAACGAAAGGGCATTCTACCAAGAATTAATCTCCAACAAACAGAAGATCGAAAATATGCCAGACAAAAACAAGCTCACGGAATTTTGGAAAAATATATGGAAAACAAAAGGTGAACATAACAGGGGAGCCACATGGATAGAAGCTGAGAAGAAAACCTGCGAAACAATAGAAGCTATGGAAGAAGTGAAAATCGCAGAAAAAGATGTAAAAAATATTATCTCAAAAACACACAATTGGAAAGCGGCTGGAGTTAACCATTTGCACAATTACTGGTGGAAGAATACGGCAGTATAGAAAATATTAGCAGCACAAATCAACCGTATTATAAACAATAACGAGACGATGCCTGGATACCTAACAAAAGGAATAACGTTTATGATCCCTAAAACTGCAAAAACAGAAGACCCTAAGAATTATCGCCCCATTACATGTTTGTCCACCTTACATGAAATAATTACATCTGTTATTGCATATAGAATAGAAAAACACCTCAGCGCACAGAAGATACTTACAGAAGAACAAAAAGGAAGCCGAGCCCGAACACAAGGATGCAAAGAACAGCTCCTAATAGATAGCGTGGTTACACAAGATGCAGGACACCGACAAAAAAATATTGCTGTGGCCTGGATCGATTACCAAAAAGCATTCGATTCAGTTCCTCATAATTGGCTGATCGAAGTCCTGGAAATATACAAGGTGCACGAAGGAATTGTGGAGTTTCTTAAAACATGTATGGCAACCTGGAGAACAAAACTGCTTGTTAATACACCCAAACAACAAATAACAACTGAGGAAATATCGATACAAAGCGGAATCTTTCAGGGAGATTCGCTTAGCCCGCTGTGGTTTATACTCAGTCTTAATCCATTATCGAAAGCTCTTTGTCAATCGGCTGTGAAATACACACTTAAGAATGGCGATCATTGTTATAACGTATCCCATCTTTTCTATGTAGATGATCTCAAGCTCTATGCCTCAACAGAGAACGATCTAAATCTATTAACTAGCCTTACGGAAATATTTAGCACCGATATAAAAATGAAATTTGGATTGGACAAATGTGCCAAGTTGGTAGCTCGCAAGGGAAAACCTCAGGAAATTGACAACTTAGAAAATGAAAATATCCGCTATCTAAACAAAGACAGTTATAAGTATCTGAGCTATGAATAGGAACTAATAATAGACCGAAAATCTGCAAAAGAAAAATTAAATAAAACCTTGGTAACCAGAGTGTCCAGCATTCTACGTACGGAACTCACTGCAAAAAATAAAATAAAGGCCGTTAATTCATGGGCATTGCCTGCGATAACTTACTCATTTGGGGTAATTGGGTGGTCACAAACGGAACTTGAAGCTGCCAAATAGATCCATCCGAGTACAACTGACCAAGTTCAGCATACATCACTCAAGAGCATGCATTGAGAGGCTGTAGATGCCACGAAGTATGGGTGGTCGAAGTCTACTAGATCTCAAAACTTTATATTACAGACAAATAAATGAACTAAAAAAGTACTTTAAGGCCAAAACAGAGATGTCAGAGATGCATAAGATGATATGTGTGCTGGATCACTACTCACCGCTTAATCTGTCCGCCGGAGAAGGGGTCCCTGTACCAACTTTGGCTGAACGAAAAACTGCTTGGCTGTCAAAACCATTACACGGCAGATTTCCCAATAAATTAAATGAATCTGATCTTAATTCTTCAACGGAGTGGCTTCGGAGGGGACAATTATTCGGGGAAACAGAAGGATTCATGGTAGCAATACAAGACAACGTAATTGCGACTAAAAATCATGTTAAATTTGTACATGGAGTACAGCTGGATAACGATATGTGCAGACTGTGTAATAGACATGCGGAAACAATAGAGCACATTATCTCGGGATGCAGTTACCTTGCTCCAACCGAATATCTCCAACGCCATAATTTGATGGCGAATATAATCCATCAAGAACTGGCAACCTGAAAGAACAAAAAGAACGTTATTACCAATATGTCCCTTTTCCCGTCCTTGAAAATAATACTTTTCGACTATACTGGGACACAACAATACAAACTGACAAAATTGTGGCGAGCAATCGACCAGATATCGTGCTTATTAACAAACAGGACAAGATTGGATACTTCGTAGATGTTGCCCATTCGAACGATCACAACACGAATAAAGCAGAAAGAGAAAAGGTTACTAAATATTTGGAACTGGCCGAAGAATTCAAAGTTACTAATAATTTAAAAAAAGTCGAAGTTCTGCCGATAGTCATCTCTGCAACCGGATTAGTAACAAAGAACTTAAAAAAATACATGGAAACGTTGAAAATAAATCATGAAGAAGTGTTCCCCGAAATGCAGAAATCTGTCGTACTGGAAACGTGTAGAATTGTCAGGAAAACTCTAAACTCACCTGAAAATATGTGACTCCGAAATCCTGCTAGAAGAATCGCAAGTTTCAAGCAACGTGAATGATCATGAATCCCACGTTGTGGAGCAACCCCGCAAGGGAGGAAACGGAAAATAATAATAATAATAATAACGTTTATTCATAAATTTAACAAACACAAATAAAATTGAATAAACATTTACACTTCCACAGAAGTATTGTACATACTTGTATGTGGTGAATATAGGCAGGTGTGTCATAACTTAAAAAACAGGTTTCAAGTATATTATATTATGTAGGTGGTGTGAAATAATATGGGCCGTCGTGTCGCTTCCTGATTCAGTATTAGTTTACTTTTGCTTGGGACGGAACGTTTATTTTTTAATTATTAAATGTGAATGCGCCCGTAACTTACGCGAAAACGAAAGCGAAATGTAACTAATCTTAGTAATCCAGAATCAGAAAAATTCATAGATAAACAGTTACATTCAGAAGACTTATTATTAACTAGTGGAAGCAGTGATGATAATTATTATGAACCTCAAGAACAGGAGCCGGAAGCGGAGACTGCTAGTAAAACTTCAGCAATTAACGAATCTGTTACTAGTCCAAGCAGTAGTTGCAGCAGGCAAAGCATTGTAAATTCCGTTAGTTTTTAGTTGAATTGTGGTAACTTGGTGCATACACTCGGCTTTCTATAGCTAAGGAATTACCTATGGGTTACAAATATTCACACCATTTCTATGTTGGATAATAGTTATTTACATTACAAGCTGCGAAAGCTTACTTTTAGGTGCGAGGTGTATTTAAATAGCCGAGGCGAAGCGAAGCGTTGCCGTGTTTTTTGTTAGAAGCCCCTGATGAAATATATTGAATGAAAAAAGTGGTAGCGATTTTTGGAGTAGCTGGGGCATGCCGAACTGACGAGTTATATAATTTAAAAGTGAAGGACGTGGAGTATAAAAATTGTGTTATTTTAGTGCAGATTCTTACTACAAAAAATAATGAGCAAAGAAGATTTGTAGTAACAGAAGATTGGGTAACATTTATTAATCGTTATATGCAACTCCGACCAAAAAAGGCGCAAGATAAAACAATGCCTACAAAATCTATATCTATTCAGGAAAGTAAACAATCAGAAGGATTTAATGATCATGTTGCGCAAATAGACAGGCAAGAAATCATGCCCACAAAATCGATATCTATTCAGGAAAGCAAAAATTCAGAAATATAATTTAATAATAATGTTGCGCAAATCGACAAGAAAGTCAAAATTTGCAGTGACGTTGCTTTCAAACAAGATTTCAATCAACATTTGCCGTTAAATCTTTCAGGAACATACAACAATTGTAATTTTACATTTAATTTCCAATCTAAATAAATATTTGACAAGTAATTTGACATTTTATTTGTTCGTTGTCCAGGGCACGAAAGTTTTTCATACTTAGCTACCGATAACCTAGCACGTTTTACTTTCGCTTTCGCTTGCATATTTAAAATAAAAAAATATATTTTCGTAGGGGGGAGAATGAAAAATAGTTTTTTGCAATTCCGAGACTAAAGTGGTCACTTTAGTCTCACATGTTAGAAACTAAAGTGTCATTTTTAGACCCAAGGGATATAAAGTGACAGTTAAAATCCCAAGGGATTTAAAGTACAAATAGAAACGTACACCCTCGATGCTTAACCAAGCATTTTAGAAGTCCGTCCTCGATGCCCAGCCAAATTTCATAAAAGTCCGTCCTTGGCGACTAGCCAAGCATCTTAGAAGTCTATCCTCGATGCCCAGCAAAGTTTCGTAAAAGTCCGTCCTAAGTAGTATTTATTTTTATTATAAATGTATATAGAATTACCGGAATTGCTAAAAAATACCGTATACACATCTCGACTAAAGTGACAGTAATCCCTCAAATCAAATCAAACACCACCCGCGGGATTAAATGTGTTACTTTAGTGGCTTGGTTATAATATACTATTTTTCTGTAACGGGAGAAAGTTTGACATTTTAGCCCTGTGGACAGGTAACAAAAGATCACTTTTTATTAAATTACTTTTTTTTTATTGATGCCTCATATTACCTATTTAAAGCACGCCTCCGCGTGTTTAAATCGAACTTTCAAACACGCGCGTTTTTTAAAGTCCCTATGGTAACAACAACAACTCGAGAAACGTATGTATCAATGACAACTTTTTTTATTAGTTTTTAAATTGTATATTTTCATTGTGAATCAATGTGTTATTTGGTTTTTTCTGCAAAATGTATTTATATTTTCATATATACATTGTTTCCCTTTAAATATAAATAAAGAAACTTTTTGATTATTGATCTGACAGCCCGTAACGTCAACTAAAAATAAATACTATTTGACGTTCACGAAACTTGGCTGGGCATCGAGGATGGACTTCCATTTTTTTGTAGTAATAATATAATAATAATATTTTATGATTCCAAAGTGCACCAATAAAAAAAATAGCGTAAAGTATTCGTGGATAACTGGTCTTTCAAACACTTGCTCTATTTCGAGCACTCGGCTGCGCCGTCGTGCTCGAAAAATCGCGCGTGTTTGAAAGACCTCTTTATCCAGTTATACTTTAATATACTATTTTGACAATACTGGTTTTTATTTAGTTTTGATACATTTCAATTACATATATAAGATGTTTTCTGTATTCTTCAAACATTCCATTTTTTTAAGGCGTAAAAGCAAAATTCATTTTTATATTCATATATACATTGTATCCTTTTATATATAAATAAAGAAACTTTTTGGTTATTGATCTGACAGCAGTACCTCGTAACGTCAAATAAAAATCAATACTATTTAGGATGGACTTTCACGAAACTAATAATATTATTTCATGATTTCAAAGTGCACCAATAAAAAAAATAGCGTAAAGTATTTGTGGATAACTGGTCTTTCAAACGCTCTATTTCGAGCACTCCGGCTGTGCCGTCGTGCTCCAAAATCGCGCGTGTTTGAAAGACCTCTTTATCCACTTATACCTTAATATACTATTTTTCCGAGGTAAATGAGCGATAAATTTCGATAGAATTAAGGTAGTATTTCAAAATTTGGTACATGGATAGCTACCGACAAGAGAACAATGCTTTTATGCTTTATGAAAAATCTGCAAAGCATCTTTCTACCGTGTCGCTAACAAACGATACTGTTTCGCGGCGAATTCATAATCTGGCAAGTTACGTCAAACAAGAACTAGTTACACGTCTACAAAAAAACACGATTCGTCTTGCAAAAGGATTAATATCGCTGGTCTGGCTATCTTGCTTGTTATAGTGCTTGGTTATCAATATGAAAGTTCTTTTGAAGAATACATGTTTATGTGTTCATAGTTGCCCACAAACACTACCGGAGAAGAAATTTTTAATAAAATAAATATATTTTTTTAAGAAAATAATCTCAGTTGGAACGATTGCATTGACATTTGTACAGATGGGGCCAAGGCGATGACGGGTAAAACAGCAGGAGCAGTGTCACTAATAAAAAATAAAGCGCCTAATTGTTGTTCCAGCCGTTGTATCCGGCATAGACAAGCACTTGAGATGAAGCAAATGCCGTCAAATGTAAAATTAGTTATGGATGAAGCGGTAAAAATAATTAACTTTATCACTGGAGAGGGAGTCAAAACGCAATAATTTAATTCTGTTTGGAATAGAAAGAGAAAGCAGCCCACTGGACATACCAAAGATTATCTCCACTTTTAACAATTTAATGGGTTTGTCATTGTCAGAGTCCGATTTTATCAACATTTATCCACTCGGTCGAAATAGGGACAGTCCCATTAAGTTTGAATTCATTTCGTTTCTAACTAAACAGAAGATCTATAGGAATATAAAAAATTTAAAGGGAACAAAGATTTCCATTGCTCAAGATCAAACACCAAAGCAACGGGAGGAAGCCAAAATCTTAAGACCACATTTATATTTGGCAAAACAAAACATGATGAAAAACATTGCTTTATCAAAAACGGAAAACTTATTGTAAATGGAGATATATTCTACCCCTCGCAGCTTATGAAACATACCTATGAGGATGATGAAGTTGTAGAAGTAGAAGAACGTAACACAAAAAGTAATCCCTCGACTCCAACTGTAACAATAGTAAATAGAGACTCCAAAGAAGCTGAACCAAGTAATCAGAATCCCTCGAAAAACACACCACAAGAGATAACTCCAAAAGGCCCCAAAATAAAACCAAAGGAACCCCCCAAAGAAATATCCAGGGAATTTAAACATCTTGAAAGAAATCCTTATATAACGAGAAACAATTCTTCATCATCAGGTGCAAATAAAGTAAAGTGAAACCATATGAAATTCATTTTAGCTATAGCTGTAACTAAAAAAATAATTTCGAAAAAAGTTTATAAATGTTTCAACCTGCTTCGGCACACACAATAAATATAAGTGCATAAATGGTTCGTCTACAACTTGTTACTATTATAAACTAGTTTTTATTTTGGGTGTTCAACAATTACGTTTTTCTTTTCTTTATAAATTCTGAATTGTTTGTGTTCATGTCATTGCAGTGTTTGTCAAATTTTAGATACTAGAAACTAACTTTTTTTCTCTCGTTCTTTTAAAGTGACTGTAAACAAAAAAAGTTGTAATATCTTTTATTGTCATTGTGCGAATATAACAAATGGATTTGTATCTAAGTCGGTATGAGAACAAGGAAATCGAGGCCCAAGTAATAAATTCGATATCGGATTTTGGTACATATACAAATTGCAAAAAAGGTCAAATCTCAGTACTACATATGAATATCAGAAGTATCCAAAAAAAATTTGATGAATTTTTGCTTTTTCTAAACCATCACGCCGACTTTGATGTGATTGCATTGACAGAAACGAATAGACAGAAAGATGTAAGTATTTTTAATATAAATGGATATCACTTAATTTATAATGATGGGGACTATAATAAATGCGACGGAGTAGTTTTGTATGTAAATATTAAACTAACTTATTTTTACAAAATTGTCAAAATTTCTGAAACTAAAGCAATAGAATTGGAAATTAAATTAAGAAATGAAACTGTACACATAACCGCATTGTATAAATCAACTATTATATGTCCTAAAATCTTTAGTACGAACCTCAATAGTTATTTAAATAATAAAAAAGGAAAGGAATCTAAAATTCATATACTGATGGGTGACATTAATATTGATCTTTTATCAGATGTCGATCACGTTGAACAATATAAAAATACCCTAGAATCATTGGATTTTGTCTCTTACATTAATCAAATAACAAGACCCATAAGCAAAACTTGCCTAAAACACATTTATGTAAAAAATTTAAATTATGAAAATAATAATATTAAATCATTTATTTTTGACTACGGAATAACTGACCATCTCCCTATAGCACTAATCATTCAATTTAAAGAGACATATGAAACAAGAAACGAAAATCAACCTAAGAAATTTAATAATTATCCAAAGTTAAGAGAACAGTTACGAAATAAAAATTGGCAAAATATATACACGATTACTGGGGTGAATGAATGTACAGATCAATTCCTTTCTATCTTACAGCAAAGTATCGAAGAATGTACAAGTATTGTAAAAAGATCGAAAATTAAAAAGGCTAAAAAACTATAGATTACTGCGGGATTACAAAAATCTATAAACTAAAAAAACAAAATCTATATAAAACGTAAAAGTACCCCTAATGACATACTCTTAAATAAAAAATATCATGACTATAAAAACAAATTAAAAATACTCATAAAAAAGAAGACTTATTTTAATAACGTTATCAATAAAAACTCCAATTCATCTGCAGCACTATGGAAATGTGTAACTGATATATGTGGCAAATCCAAATCTGAAAGTAAAATAGGTAACATTTTAAACGAAAAAAGTCAACTAATTAATGGCACCAAAGATATAGCCAATGCGTTTAATAATTTTTTTAGTGATTTGGGGAAAAATTATGCCCAAAATTATGCTGAGAATATACAAACTCTAGACACAACTATGTATTTATACCCCACAGATGAAGCTGAAGTGAAACATACTATAAATTCGTTAAAAAATAAAAAGTCACCAGGACTAGACGGCATTAAATCGGAAACTTTATAAGAAATAAAACATGAAATAGCTACTCCAATTACCTATATGATAAACAAATGCTTTAGTTCGGAAATCTTTCCTAAGTCGCTGAAAACAGGGTTAATTAAGCCTATTTTTAAAAACGGTGATATATCGAAAATGGAGAATTATCGGCCAATAACTCGCATTTCAACGATAAGTAAAATTTTTGAAAAGATCTTAAAATGTAGGCTAGTTAAATTCTTCAATAAGCATAACATTATTTCTGAAAATCAGTATGGCTTTAGAGATGCAATATGCTCATTACTAGAAACGCTATACAATTCCTTAGATAAAAAAATCCCTGCAGCTTGCATCTTTGTGGACCTCTCTAAGGCTTTTGATACCGTTAATCATAAAAAATTATTATACAAATTAAAATTCTACGGTGTGCGTGGATTAACTTATAAGCTGTTGGAGAGTTATTTGAGTGAGCGAAAACAATATGTAACCATCGACAATTGCATAAGCGAGGCTAGAAATGTTACCTATGGCGTGCCACAAGGCTCTGTACTGGGCCCGCTGCTATTCAATGTCTATTTAAATAGCCTACTTTTACTGGACATAAGGGGCAAAATTATTAGCTTCGCCGATGATACTGCCATCTTTTTACCGCTCCTACTTGGGCTCAGTTGAAAACACAAGCTGAAATCGCTTTTAAAAAAATAAAAACCTGGTTTCAATTTAATGAACTAACACTAAATGTAGAAAAAAACAAAGTATATACCTTTCACATCATACCAGACAGGTCTACCAAATCTCGGATATTTGGATATTGACATGACTAAAATTCCAGAAGTAGATAGGATTAAATATCTTGGAATTATTATTGATCGTCATCTCAAATGGGATCTGCAAACAAAAAATATTGCTAACAAACTAAGAGGATTACTGTCAAGGTTTAAGTACTTGAGAGATATCTTTGATATACACCACTTGAAAATGTTGTACTTTTCGTTAGTACAGTCACAGCTGAGCTATGGCATCTCTGGTTGGGGTGGAGTATATGATTGTCACATTGAAAATGTAAATGTACTACAAAGGTGGATATTACGAATTATTTACCAAAAGAGTATCAGGTTTCCAAGTGATGAGTTATATGTGATGAGCCAAGTTATGGATTTAAGGCAATTATACTGCCTTAAAATACTGCTCTACCTAAAACGAAATGAACATATATTAGAACGTCTTGAACACACTCATGATACTAGGCATAAACAGAACACATACAACTTACCTAAAAGAGAAAAAACTATTGGACAACACTGCTTTGATTACTTGGGCCCAAAAATTCTAAGTCGAGTACCTGTAGAACTACAAAACATTGAAGGATATAAGAGCTTTAAATGTGAAATAAAAAAATGGATATTATCAAAAAATAGAGACTTTTTCCAAAATATAATAAACAAGATATAAAAAGAAAAATATGTGGTTACATGTTTGTGCGAATATATGTGTATGTATGTGTTAAGAATTAATTTATATCTACCTACCCGACTCACTATATCTACTGAACTTGTCAATACTACTAAATTTGTCAATACTATACCGAATTGATCATTATTATTATACTGATACTGTCAATACTAAAAATAATATTCACTTAATTGTATCTTTATAATTTAATTTCACTGTATCTATTTATTTATTATATCACACACAAGTTGTTGGTAACCTAGTTACTCTCAGCTTCAGTGATTAATTGTTTACTTCTACATCAAAAAATGTTAGTTACATTTTGTAGTTTGTATATTTCTGTTTTGTTGTGAAATAAACATATATTATTATTATTATTAAATCACGACCACTACAATCCCGATTGTTCTCATTATTGTGTGGAGATTATGGCAGCAAACATAAAACACTGCCGGTCCGTACAAACGTGCGATGGCTGTCTCGGGGTAAAACTATTTGAACTTAGAGCTGAGTTACAAAATGTTTTAGATACTTCTTTTGATTTGAAAGATCGTTTGTATGGTAAAACTTGGTTGTTCCGACTGTCTGTTATGGCGGATATCTTTCAAAAACTGAACGAATTAAATTTATCATTGCAAGGTAACAAAATAACTGCATTCGAAAGAAAATTAGATTTTTGGATTATTTGCGTTGGTAAGAGAAAAATAGAAAGATTCACGTCAGTCAGTGACTTTGTTAGCGATAATGACTCAGAAATGTTTCAAGATGATGTATTTGAAGAATTGGTCGAATATCTCACTTCGATGCTCGTATCTTTTGAGAAGTATTTTCCCGAAGAACAGAAAACAAAAAGAAAACTGAATTTATGGATTCATAATCCTTTTTTACACAACTTGCAAAAGCCCGAAAGTATGTCAAATGAGATATATGAAGGGCTCCACGAAGAGAAATATTTTTAGGCTAATTATTTAAACATTTTTTTTATTTACAATGAGTAGAAATATTTGTTTATTAAAAATCGTCTAACTTGGTGGAAACTTAACTTTAAGACAAATATCCAACGCGAATAAATTCTTCGAACTTTTCAGAATACAACATAATTTTTTCCAAGTTTCTAATTAATATTTAATACCTTAAAAAATTACTTACTAGCTTTTGACTCTGCGCGCACATCCCGAAAATTACGCGGCTGTACCTACTTTCAGCGTCAACTTAAAATTATTAATAATGAAGATAGAGATCCGGGAAATGGAAGTTTTTTATCGCAAATGTCCTCCTTAAGAATATTTTTTTTTCTTAAATGTCAATAGTTCATGAGATATAGACGAGAAACAAAACGCGGTCTTTTTCTCCTCTTAATTTGTTTATAACTTTTGCAATTTTTATGTGCTAATAAATCCTTTAGATACATTTTCCTAGACAACAAGTTTTTATTTCTAATATAAATGTATTAATTTTTTTTTAAACTGTTTATCTTTGGCAAGTTTGGAAAAGTAATGGAAGGAGCTCAGTGAATCTCTACTTTTTTAATTATAGTTGGGAACGTCCTTAATCCATACGAAATGGTTTGGGGTACTGTAAAAAGTAATTTACGTAAATATAATCAATAGCTAACTTTAAGCTCAGCTGTTCTTATTAATATTCGGCAAATATTTCGTAATAATTATAGCGAAGTATTGCAAAATTGCGTTTCATACAAACAGAAAACGAATATACTGTTTTACCACCTACATCACCAGTCTTTATTCAACCTGCAAATGATTCTACTCCAGAAGATTCTGACAATTCCAGTTTTTTTTTCTTACGTATTTCTAGTAGGTACCGTATTTTCCAAGGGCAATAAAAAAGCAAAATACACCAAAAAATCTAAAAATAACAAAAAAATAGAAACCAAAAAATAATAAAAGTATGCATGAAACTAAAACAAAAATGAACGGTTTTAAAGATTAAAACTAACTTTTCCGCATCTGTGAGATGCCCTGAACAATATTCTATCATAAAATTGTAAGTTGTATACACGGGGGATGTATTGTGGTAACAAACTGAAATATCTCCAAAAGTAACCAAAAATGTAGTATATCTAGATTTATAGGACCCGCTGTACTCGCTCTAGTCAGCTGAAAATCGATTAGACACCTTGAAGAATATCCAATTATAAAATTGCCACTTGTATACACTCCGGAGGCTGTAGCGTGCTAACATCCCGAAACTTCTCCAAAAGGGACCAAAAATGTGGCATTTCAGGTACCATAGCACTGGTTGTACTAGCTCTTGTGAGCTAAAATCAATAAGGTTCATCTATAAGACGCCTAGAACAATATTCAATCATAAAATTCGTCACTTGTATAAACACTGGAGACTGTATCGTACTAACGAACTGAAAATTCTCAAAAAATGACAAAAATTTGGTACTTCAAGTACCATAGCATTCGTTATACTGGCTTTAGTGAGCTGAATATCAATAGGGTTCATCTTTGAGACGCTCTGAATAATATCCAATTATAAAAATGGTCACTTATATATACTCCGGAGGCAGTATCGTGCTAACAAACTGAAATTTCTCCAAAAATGACAAAAATGTCGTACTTAAAGTACTATAGCGACTGTTGTACTGGCTCTGGTGAGCTGAAAATCAATAGGGTTCATCTGTGAGATGTTCTGAATAATATTCAATCATGAAATTGGTGATTTGTTGCACTCCGGAGGCTGTATCGTGCTAACAAGACATGTATCGAAAAGTGGCCGACGACAACGACGACGACCACATACACACAAGATTCTTTTTTCTAAAAACCTTTTTTACTTTTCCGCCAACCTATCTAATATGCGAGAAAAGTATTGGTTTACCCACAAAAAAGCTGGAAATTTAAAATTTTTTTTTGAGTCATTTTTACGTTATCCATCAACAACAACGCGAAAAAACGGTTTTTAGAATAAAATCCTGTGTGTATGTCGTCGTCGTCGTCGTTGTCGTCGGCCACTTTTCCTTGCAAGTCTTGTTAGCACTATACAACCTCCGGAGTGCAATAAGTCACCAATTTTATGATGGAATATTGTAGGACATTTCACAGATGAACCTTATTGATTTTCAGCTCACCAGAGCCAGTACAACGGGTGCTATGGTACTTGAAGTACGACATTTTGTCGTTTTTCGAGAAATTTCAGTTTGTTAGCACGATACAGCCTCCAGAGTTCAACAAGTCACCAACTTTATGATTGAATATTATTCAGGGCATCTCACTGATGAACCCTATTGATTTTCAGCTCACCAGAGCCAATACAACCGGTGCTACAGTACTTTAAGTACGATATTTTTATCATTTTCAGAGAAGTTTCAGTTTGTTAGCACGATACAGCCTCCGGAGTATATACAAGTGATGAATTTTATGATTGGATATTATTGAGAGCGTCTTAAGATGAACCCGATTGATATTGAGCTCACTAAAGCCAGTACATCGGGTGCTGTGGTACTTGGAGTACCAAATTTTTGTCATTTTTGGAGAATTTTCAGTTTGTTAGCACGTTACAGCCTCCAGAGAGTATACGATTGCTCAACTTTATGAATAAGTATTGTTCAAGGTGTCTCACAGATGTACCCTATTGATTTTCAGTTGACTGGAGTGAGTACAGCGGGTCCTATAAAACTAGATATACTAAATTTTTGGTTATTTTTGGAAAAATTTCGGTTTCTTAGCACGATACATCCCCCGAAGTGTATACAAGTAATAATTTTATGATAGAGTATTGTTCAGGGCCACAGATGCGGAAAGTTAGTTTTAATCTTTAAAACCGTTTATTTCGAGTTGTTCTTGATGAAAAACGTAAAAACAACTAAAAAATTTTTTTCAAAATTTCAACTTCTTTGTTGGTAAACCAATACTTTTCTCGCATATAGATAGGTTGGGCGGAAAAGTAATAACTCCATATTCTTACTAACATGACCGACCCAATACTTTCACCTGGAAAGCAAAGCTCATTCTATCCCGTAGCTCTTGCTGGGCAGACCATTTTTTCAAATTGGCTTGCTAAATGAGCATCATTTACAGAAAATTATGTTACAAATATTGCAAGTTTTGTATGCACGCTATATTTAATTTTCTATATTAATTTGAACGAAAAAAATTATTTCATAATTTTCAAATTTATTAAAGATAAATGCACGCCATTGGACGGCGCTTGGCATCAATGGGATTAAAAATATCTCTCTTCATATTACTACTACTACTATTCCGTTTTTGAATTATTAAATGTTAAACATCTAAGTTTAACTTTAGTTTATTTCATAGTTTACTTTAATAATGCTAAGTTTTTCATATTTACAGTTAAACTAATATTTTCAACATTTAATAACCCAAAACTATTTCAAATTTTTTTAAATATTCAGGGTATCCCATTTAAAAAAATAACCACACAACTTTTATTTAAAACTTTTTTCCTACGGGCAATAATAACGATGAAAACAACTGGCTAATTTATAATGAATCTCCCTGTATATTTATGAGAATAAAAAAGTCATGAAAAAATAATCTCTCAATAAAAAAATATTTTCAATAATATCTCAGCCTCAAAATAGTTGAATTATTGGATCTTTATCCGTGCGTCATTAATATCTGATAACATAACCGACATAATTATTAAGTGGAATCTCTTTCTATTAATAGTAAAGAACAGATCAAAATAATTTGACATTTGTCGTTTATGTTATCAGATATTAATGACGCACGGGTAAAGATCCAATAATTCAACTGTACAAATGAATTAATATTTGACTAAAAAAATTTACAGCAAGTAGCAGTATAAAGTAATAATTTTGGAATAATATGCCACTTATTTTTTTTCACCTGTTCAGAATGTGCAAAACACTTGGCCATTCCTAGTAACATAATTAAGTACATTTCACACAGATATACAAATTCCAACGAACTAAACAGGAATTGAAACATAAAAAGTGATTCAGTTATTTTTTTTTGACTGTTATAGTTCATATATCATAAAATTTGTATAACTTCCAGCCGTATATATATTTATGCTGAAGAATTATATTTTGACAAAATAGAACCCCAATGAAAACTTGTACATTACCGTCACCAAATTCATTTTTGTATAGTTACATTTTCCAAATCAACCTTCAAAAAAATCCTGCATCACCTTTTAATATTTGTAAACCGACTGGTCTATACGCAGTAAGAATCTCAATAATTCAAACCATAACAGTTGATCTGACATAACAAAACAATTATTGAACTATTTCAAGACAAGTATAGATCTTCGGTAAGAAGAAGGCGCCGAAATGAAAAATAGAAGGGGGTCCTCCCTGCAGATGTCAAAGCGTATGGAGATGAACTGGTAGGGTGAAATAAGTATTGGGAGGAAACTGAAATATTTTGTGTAAGTTCACCCACTATACGGAGATTTTATAGTATAAAAAGCTTCTGTGGTAGCTAGTATAATCAGATCACTTTCATTCTTCAAACAAATACAAAGTTATCAATTTACTTTTGAAAATATTTTGTGTAGTACGTGTAGTGCTCCTAATTATCTTTCAATTGATTTTAACGAGAGAATAGAACCAAATATGAAGGTACAGTATTCAACATAAATTTTTCATATTTTTTCGGAAAATAATTCTAGACAGCCACGTATTTAATTTAATTCAATTTACTGTCTATTGAATTCTAAAATGTTTTCTAATTATTCTTCATGGATCAAATTATAGTTTCAAAAAAATTCTTTTCTATATTTTTCAATGTAAGTTTTTTATTTTCTTTTTTTTCTGCAATGCATAATTTTTCTTACTTATTCCTTACTTTTAACATTAATTTCATATTTATTGGTAAAATTGTTTGCTTAGTTAAACTTATTGTTCATCATATTTTCCTAAAATCGCATAGATTTTACGTAATAATAATTTGATCAAAACTACGTTGTTCCATTCCTAGCAGCTGAATGTGTATAGTTGTGCACTTAAAATTTTCATTGAAAAGCCGGTCAGTGTTTCAATTTCAATTTTTGTTAATTATCATCCAATAAAATTCCAGATCTTTATCTTGACAAAATCGATTATATTAAATTATAGCTTGATTGAACTATTTCGTTCAAAATAAATGGTTTTAAAGATTAAAACTAACTTTTCCGCATCTATGATGCCCTGATTAACATTCATAAAATTGTCACTTGTATACACTTCGGGGGATGTATCGTGTTAACAAACCGAAATTTCTCCAAAAGTAACCAAAAATGCAGTATATCTGGATTTATAGGACCCGCTGTACTCGCTATGGTCAGCTGAAAATCAATAAGTATATCTGTGAGACACCTTGAATGAGACACCTTGGAAAATATCTAATTATAAAATTGGCCACTTGTACACACTCCGCAGGCTGTATCGTACTAAACCCATGAAACTAAAACAAAAATGAACGGTTTTAAAGATTAAAACTAACTTTTTCGCATCTGTGAGATGCCCTGAACAATATTCTATCATAAAATTGTAAGTTGTATACACTTCGGGGGATGTATTGTGGTAACAAACTGAAATATCTCCAAAAGTAACCAAAAATGTAGTATATCTGGATTTATAGGACCCGCTGTACTCGCTCTAGTCAGCTGAAAATCGATAGGGTACATCTATGAGACACCTTGAAGAATATCCAATTATAAAATTGCCACTTGTATACACTCCGGAGGCTGTAGCGTGCTAACAACCCGAAACTTCTCCAAAAGGGACCAAAAATGTGGCATTTCAGGTACCATAGCACTGGCTGTACTAGCTCTTGTGAGCTAAAATCAATAAGGTTCAACTATAAGACGCCTTAAACAATATTCAATCATAAAATTCGTCACTTGTATACACACTGGAGACTGTATCGTACTAACGAACTGAAAATTCTACAAAAATGACAAAAATTTGGTACTTCAAGTACCATAGCATTCGTTGTACTGGCTTTAGTGAGCTGAATAGCAATAGGGTTAATCTTTGAGACGCTCTGAATAATATCCAATTATGAAAATGGTCACTTATATATACTCCGGAGGCAGTATCGTGCTAACAAACTGAAATTTCTCCAAAAAGGACAAAAATGTGGAACTTCAGATTCCATATCACCCGCTGTACTAGCTCTGGTGAGCTAAAAATCAATAAGACGCCCTGAACAATATTCAATCATAAAATGGATCACTAGTATACACGTATACACGCTGGAGGCTGTATCGTGTTAACGAACTGAAAATTCTCCAAAAATGACAAAAATTTGGTACCTCAAGCACTCGTTGTACTGGCTTTAGTGAACTAAATCTCAATAGGATTCATCTTTGAGACGCCCTGAATAATATCCAATCATAAAATTGGTCACTTGTATATACTCCGGAGGCAGTATCGTGCTAACAAACTGAAATTTCTCCAAAAATGACAAAAATGTCGTACTTAAAGTACTATAGCACCTGTTGTACTGGCTGCGGTGAGCTGAAAATCAATAGGATTCATCTGTGAGATGTTCTAAATAATATTCAATCATAAAATTGGTGACTTTTTGCACTCCGGAGGCTGTATCGTGCTAACAAACTGAAATTTCTCAAAAATGACAAAAACGTCGTACTTCAAGTACCATAGCATCCGTTGTACTGGCTATTGTGAGCTGAAAATCAATATGGTTGATCTGTGAGATGTCCTGAACAATATTCAATCATAAAATTGCTGATTTATTGCACTCCGGAGGCTGCATCGTGCTAACAAGACATGTATCGAAAAGTGGCCGACGACAACGACGACTACGACGACATATATACATTTTTTCGTGTTGTTCTTGATGAAAAACGTGAAAATAACTGAAAAAATGTTCTAAAAATTTCAACTTTTTGTGGGTAAACCAATACTTTTCTCAGATAGGTTGGGCGGAAAAGTAAAAAGAAATAGAAACGAAATCTAAAAGATGCTCGTTGGGCCAACAACATTTCAAAAATGATTTGCATTATTCTGGAACTGAAAATATAGACAAATTGCAAAAATAGATGACATGAATAAAAGAAAAGTAACTAGAAGATTTATACAAATATTTTCACCAATATTGAATTTCTGGAATCGTTGGTTATATTCATACTGACCACACTGTTTACTACCACTACTCCAACACTAACAATTACACTGTGTGACGCGAGTTTCGATAACCGAGTTATCGTCTTCAGAGATCGAATGTGAACACTTTCAGCTTCTGAAGAGAAGCGCTTGGTTATCGAAACGTGCGTTTGTTAGTGTAAGAGAAAGTGTTGATGTAGTGGTAGTAAACAGTCCAGTAACTATATTCGCCATAACGACGGGCTACT
Organism: Galeruca laticollis; assembly: GCA_963921935.1. NCBI lineage: Eukaryota > Metazoa > Arthropoda > Insecta > Coleoptera > Chrysomelidae > Galeruca > Galeruca laticollis. Next base: position 83,783,008 of record OY998175.1, on the reverse strand, counting down.
GAAGTAAATTGTTGATTGAAAAATGTGTAGAAATTAAACAAATCCATTAAAAAATTACCGATCAACAAAAAGAAAACACTATTGAATTTGTAAACTTGGATTTTTTAACAAAATAAAGTGGTAAAATCTCATCTGTTTTGATGTATAAGTCACCGGGACCAAACGTTTTAGTTCTTAAGTCTCATCCAATAATAACAAATAATTTATGTTAATTCATCTCAACGGATAACAATAAATTACTCGTACACTGGAAGCAAGTCGGTTGTTACTTTCATCATTCACATTAAGAGCAGCTTTTAACTAAGGCGTTTATAAAATTAATTAATTAAATATTAATATTATTCTTAAGTACATATTGTACAAATTTGAAGATTTTTATACAACTTTATCTTCTACATAACTAAGAAGACAGCAATGAAGCGGAAGAAAAACATAATGAGATCAAGTTGAAATTCGAAAGAAGGGTCAGATTCATTTTATGTCAATATTTGGGCATGAAGTTTCGTAAGAGGTAACTTCCAAAAATTTTTTAAACAATTGTGTTACTGAACAATGTATTTCTGACTGATCTTCCAAGAAGCATTTACCTATTCATAAGTTCATACGATAACTCTTCCAAAGTAATAGAAGAAACGTTTCTAAAGAGGAATTAAGAAAATTTTGGATCTTCATAAAATCAATAACTATCATTTTGCACGATATTCCAATAAAATAACATTTTTATATCATACTGAACTAGAAACTTTTCAAAATAAGAATTTCTTTCTCTACTTGGATAATATTCACTCCTTCAAAGAAACACATATTGGTCGAAAGATGTACATCCTATTATGTTAATGGTTAAATAATTATACCTATAATCATAAATTGCACAGCACAACTTTATGTAGCTTATAAAATAATATTGTAACTACTAATTTAAGTAGGTATTATTAAAGATCAAGTCCATTTATTGGTTCATTATTCTACAAAATCTTGATGATCTTAGCGCTGTCGCTGGTTGAGCCAGGTTTGACTTCTGCAAATGAATAGAAGTGTTTGATGACGAGCTTGTTGATGCTGGGAGTGACTTAGGAACAGCTGGTGATTGTTCTTGTACTGGAACCTGTTGTACTGCTGGTTCATCTGTGTATTTGGTTTGAGGAACTACCACTCTATTGTTTATAATGTCTGCGTGTATATTGTGCAGATGACTGACGTTTCTACTTAAGATTTGGCCTTGATCAGTTTGAATGACTACAGATCTTGGTAGACCTTCAGGCTTTTCTACTACTCTTGCCTCTTCCCATTGGCGATGAGCAACTTTGTATCTGACTTTTTCATAAATTTCAAAATAGTCTGGTCGTTTAGTGAACTTATTACTGTAGTTGGCTTGTTCTTCTCTTAATCGTTTTTGTAGTATTTTTGGCTTCAGGTTGCTGTCTTTTGTTGGTAATGGAGATCTGGTTATTCTGCTGTATAGACGTTGGTTGGGTGAACCTAAAATATCGTTTCTTGGTTTATTTCTCCAATTTAATAGAGCTAGTTGAACATCGGACAATACTACACTTTTTTAATATGTTCTTGGCAATTTGAACTGCTTTTTCAGCGAGCCCATTGCCTTGATGGTGATGTGGAATGAATGTGACATGGTTAAATTTTCACTCTTTTTGAACGATCTTGAATTCTCTAGACATGTATTGTGTTCCATTGTCAGTTTGTAGCTCTTCTGGTATTCCATGTACAGCAAACCATCTTTTCAGTTGTTCTATAACTTCATATGAAGACTGACCTTTTAGTTGTTGAAAATCTAAATATCCAGAGTAGCTATCACATATTACGAGGTAAATTTTTCCTTTTAATTCAAATGCAACTAGATGCAACTATTTGCCATGGAAGTGTAGGAATCTTTTTAACTAGCACTATATCTTTAATATTGTCTTTTTGTGTTTGTTCACAGACAGAGCAGGTTTTAACTAGTTTTGTAATATCGTCATATTGTCCCTTACAGTAGAGAATTTGTCGTACTCTTCTTAAACAGCTTTGTATACCTGCATGTCCCTAATGAATATTCTTTAGCATTTTAGGGATCTGTGATTTTGTTACTACAATTTTATTTCCTTTGAAAATTATTCGTTTCAGATAGCTCAATTCTTCTTTAAAATTAAAATAGTGTTGTAGTTCACTAACTTTTTGTGGAAATCCTTGTATTATTGTCTGAAGTAGTAACTGTAAATGTGGATCTTCCTTTGTAGCTGTAATTAACTCCTATGTTGCGTCAAGTGACCTAGGTAGTATTACTGTAACTTTCAAATTTTCTTCTTGTTCATATTTCAGATTAGATGCATGGCAATCTCGACTAAAAAAGTCTGCTAAGGGTATTTCTGTGCCTTTTTTAAATATGACTTTAGGCGCGTATGGTGCAAGATGGAATATTATGCGTTGCAATCTTGCTGGAGCAGATTGTATGTTTTTCATGAAAATTGTCTCAAGTGGCTTATGATCTGATTCCACTGTCAGTTCTTTACCATAAACATATTCATGAAACTTCTTACATCCGAACTGTATAGCGAATGCTTCTTTTTCAATCTGTGGATAATTTTCTTCAGACTTGGTTAACGCTCTTGCTTATAGGTTGTCCTTCTTGAAGAAGTGAAGCGCCAAGATTTTTTGAACTTGCGTCTACGCTTAATGTTACAGGTTTGTTTACAGCATATATTCTCAATACTGGGGACTTTGAAAAACTTGTTTTACTTTGTTCAAAGCTTCTTCGTGATGAATTTCCCATATAAAGTTTGTATTTTTGTGTAACAAATCTCTCAGTGGATTTGTTAGGTCAGACATTTTCGGAATAAATTTATTTAGGTATGTGATCATTTCTAGTAGTCTCTGTTTTGTTCGTTGGTGTCTTCATTGCCTGTATAGCATCTATTTTTTCTGGGTCTGCTTATAGTCCGTCTACTGAAACAATGTGCCCCAGGAATTTTATTCTTTCCGATTCAAAGATGCATTTATTTTTATTAAGTTTGAAGCCTGATTTCTTTAGTGTTTCTATGACTTCACTAACAGTTTTTTGTAGTTCTTCTCTACATTTTGCATGTATAAAAATGTCATAGATTGATACTCTTACACTTTTTAATTTACTGAGCAAATATGTTAAAATTTCTTGGAATATTTCAAGTGCTGATGATACTCGAAACAGAAGTCTCTTGAAAGATTAGCGAAAGTCAATTTTATGTTCTTTCTGAAAGTTTAATTTGCCAGAATTTTTTTGTGCAATCTAGTAATGCAAAGAAATTAGAACCTTTAATATCAGCTGAAATTTCCTCCATAGCGTTAAGTGGAAAATGACTAATCTTATTTTGCCGTTTTGTCTTACAATTACCATAGGACTTACAGCAAGGGTAGGCTCTGTTTCTGGTTTTATGACGTCTAATTTCACCATTCTGTCATGTTCTTGCTTTACCACATCTCTTATAGCATGTGGAATTCTTCTTGGCGGTTTAATTTCAAGTTTTGGGTTCTCGATTAGGTCAATATCATGTTCATAACCTTAATAGCATCCTAAACCTTCAAAGGTGTCATATTTATATTAACTTTCCTTCAGTGCTTTCACCCTAAGTTCACTTTTCACAGGTATCAAGTCCTAGGATAAGTGTAACCTTTTCTTCAACTACCTTGAATACAATGTTGTTTTCTTCATTTTTTGTTTTACAAAGTAGCCCTACTTTGCCTAGTACTGCCATTTTTTCATGTTCTGTGTAACTTATTAAATTTTTTGTTTGGCTTGGTTTCAGACTTGTCTTTGTTTAGTTCATTAAGTGTCTCGGTAACACGTTGCATTGTGCTGCTGTATCTAGTTTGGCAATGGATTTCACATTACCAACTTGTATTTTTTCTCTGGCACTTAGCTATAACTGATATGTATACACATCTTCAGAACTATTTGAGTTTTCTTCTACTGTATTTACTCTATTTTTCTGTTTGGGATTCTTCTTAGTGCGGCACATATTGGCAAAATGACCATTTCTATTACACTTAGTACACGGTTTATTAAATGCTGGACATTCTTTGCGTTTGTGGTTTGTACCACATCTCTTGCAGTCAAAATATTCATTTTGTTTATTTTTGACACAATTATTTCTCACTGCTAATACTTTAACTTCTTTATTTTTACTTTCGAACTCGTCTAGTTGTTGGGACGCTTGTTTTACAGATTGTTATAGACAAGTCTAGTTTATCTTCTGTTAACAATTTCTCTCTTATTTTATTCGATCGGATTCCAAACACTAAGTATCTTGTCTTTTAGCATTTCGTCGAGTAAATTATCAAATTCACATGTGCTGGCCTGAGTTTTTATTCTGATTAGAAATTCGTTAAATCGTTCATCTTCGCTTTTTACAATTTTGAAAAATATATATCTTTCAAATGATATATTTGTTTTGGTGCGAAGTACTCTTTAAACTTGTCTTTAATGATTTGCAAGTTATTTTTGTCTGCGTCGCTAAGGTTAAAACTGTTGTATATTTCGATCGCTTCTGAGCCTATCACTGCCATAAATGTTGCTGAATGGACTTCGGCTGGCTTTTTATCTAGTTAAACAGCGTTTGCAATTTAGTGATGAGCGATATATCGCTACCGGTGATTTAATCGCTATTATTGAAAAATTACTGATAGCAACAGTTGACTAAAATCACAAATAACGGCGATTGACAGAAACAGCGATTTTTAAGAATGTGCGAAATCGCGTCAACTGACATGCAAAACAGCTACTCGCTTTCCATCGCGTTCAATGAAATAGAGCGAAATGCAACGTATTTTATTCCAAGCGTTCTCGACTCTATCTTCACGCCCCTCGCCCAATGAAGCCACCCACCCACGAAATTCTGATCCTCTAAAGTGTGGCAGTAAAATAAATTTCATTTTCCAAATCTATCTGCAGTTGCACAAGAAAAACTATGTGCTCTAGTTTCTTCAGTTTCTTGTGAAAGGTTGTTTTCCAAAGCTGGTCAGGTCCTGAATGAACGTAGAACACGATTAAGTGACAGGAAAACTCAAATATAGTTATTTTTAAAATCAAATTACAAATATAGCAAATAAATGTCTTTTATAAGTGGCCACTGTTTTTTAAATGCCATTAATTTCTTTGTTTTTATTAATATATTATATTTTTGTTTTGTTTTTATTTCATTTTATATGTTGATTGAAAAAAAACATTCATTAATTGAAATACATGTTATTTCTTCGTGCCAATCCATACGGTTAATAAAGAGAAAGTGTATTTAAATAAGTAAGTATTTTACTTTATTTTTTCATAAAAAAACTAAGTTTCCTAGGCGGCAGCTCCAGTTTTACACTTTATGATCAGTACAATAGGAGGCAGGCAAGTGAAATTAATATGCATCAGCAAAATAAATCACACAAGCATAGTCGCGAAATGATGAAAACGTTTGGCCTAGTTCGAAAAATCGCGATCGCGATAACACTTTTAAATCGCCGTAATTAAGAAATCGCGATCGCCGGCGTTATGCAAATATCGCTGTTTAGCTCATCACTAGATTGCATAGTATTCGAACTGTTGTAGTCACTTTTTCCAGCACGTTGATTTGTCCGAGTCAATTTGTAGGTTAGCTGGCGGCTTTGTTTCATATACTGCGTCGTTCGTAGCCATTTTACAACTTTCTCACGTATTTTCTTTTATTTAACGTAATGTTGTAATTATTGTTTTTATTATGATTTTGAAGAAAATATCTAAGCTGTTAATGTGACATACGAAATAACGTTTCAATGATGATTCAGAAGTTTTACTTACACTAGGTGTCTATACTTTACGGAGTAAACTATAAATAAGACAACATAAGCACTTTTAAGCATGATTGCATGTATCATAACGTATATAAATATCGCATTTTGTATTTTTGCCAAATTATTATTCGATATTCTGTCAAAAGTCACTAAAATAATTCTCTTTTGGCTTTTACCTATTGTAAAATATCTAATACATATAAAGTTTTCAATACGTGGAAATGAAAAGTATTTGATGCCATAATAGAATATTGTAATCCACGTTAATGTCTGAAACATGTTTGTATTTGCTCGATATCTGCAACTAACTACTCAGAAATATGAAGATATATCATATTTTGTCAGTTTTAATCTAACTACACTATGTATTTCATATTTTTTAATACATGTTTATAAAGTTACATCATTATCCATCATCCAAGCATTTCTATTATCGAAGAATCCGAATATGACACATTCGAACTCCTTTTTATTTTTTTATGCAAGCATTAGTTCATCGTAGCCTTTATTTATGCAATAAATAAAATAATATAATCCTTATTGGGCATTATGCTCTAGATTATAAAATAATTGAACATCTTCAAGAGTTTTTAAATTAATGTTGATCTGGTTTAGACGCCCATGTTTGGATGTGGTTATGCAAATGTGCAAGTAGTATTGTGTAATTACGGGTCAATTGGGATATTATTATTAGAATATCTGAGTCAATAGAAACAACCAAAAATTAACTAATGATGTTTTTATGAGTCAGATACTGATAAATAAGATAATATACGAATTGTTTCATGATATTTATAAATGTATGGCCGATTCAGTTGCTCAGAACATTATTTACTTTCAGAATTCAATTAAAATTAGTTGAGAAATATACAAATGTAGCTAAATTCAATTAAGTATGGACTATGTTTTCCAATAACTTCAAATATATTATATATCTATCAGCCAAAAAGTTAGAAGCACTTTTGTTGATATCAATCCAAAGATATTTATCTTATTTTTTAATTTAATATTTTTGTAGATTCTTGAAATTAGTTGGTGTTACCTATATAACAGTGTAACGTTAAGATCCTGACGTATTTGCTTCGTAATGACAATATTTTGTTCATGTAACAGTTAAAACAATAATCTCCTTTTTCTTTCAATAGTTTTTTTTCGAAAAGCAAAGAAAACTTAAGTTTTATACATTTTTGTTTTTTGAATAAAAAAAGGTTTACAATAGCACTTTAGAGCCAATGCTCTGGCTTCATTGTTCTGTAGACTTGTCTTGCTGGTGAATTGTCGTTCCTTGCTTAAATTGAACATTATTCATTACTATATAGAGAATGAAGTAACTTGTATCTATTATACATAAATACAGTTCCCCATAATTTTCGACTGAAATATCCCTGAATGTTTTATTTTGGTTTCAGATCGCTTTGATAACCTTGTCTGCATTCGCTTTGGTATTAGCCGAACCTCCAGTACCAAGTAACCAGTACATTCCTGCGAACACTTATTTAGGACCAAAGCTATCAGCACCGGCTAGTACTTATGGAGCACCTGCTCAAACGGAAGCCATTCTTAAACCCAGCAGCAGTTACGGTCCACCCACCAATACTTATATCCCACCCAGCAATTCGTACGATACACCTAGCAACACCTACGGACCACCAAGCAATACTTATGGACCACCCAGCAACGCCTACGGACCTCCCAGCAATACCTATGGACCACCTGGATACGGTGGACGGGATGAGGATGAATCGGTAAGATGTTTTAAGTTTATAAATTTTTTTGGATTCGTGAAAAAGACGCTTTTAAGTAAGATTGATTCGCGAAATTCCAGTAGGTGCAAATGGAAAAATTGAGTACAATAAATAAATCGATCCTAGGCTACAAACATATAGAGATTGAGACAAAGAAAGAAATATATAATGTAATATTACTACAATAGCACATGCAACAGAAAATTGGATAATTCATTTAAAAAATAAACGGTTTTAAAGATTAAAACTAACTTTTCCGCATCTGTGGCCCTGAACAATATTCATCATAAAATTGTTACTTGTATACACTTCGGGGGATGTATCGTGCTAACAAACCGAAATTTCTTCAAAAATAACCAAAAATTTAGTATACATGGATTTATAGGACCCGCTCTACTCTCTCGAGTCAACTGAAAATCAATAGGGTACATCTGTGAGACACCTTGAACAATATTCAATCATAAAATTGTTCAATCGTATACTCTATGGAGGCTGTATCGTGCTAACAAACTGAAAATTCTCCAAAAATGACAAAAATTTGGTACTTCAAGTACCATAGCACCCGCTGCACTGGCTTGAGTGAGCTAAATATCAATAGGGTTCATATTTGAGACGCCCTGAATAATATCCAATCATAAAATTGGTCACTTGTATATACTCCGGAGGCTGTATCGTGCTAACAAACTGAAACTTCTCCAAAAATGACAAAAATATCGTACTTAAAGTACTGTAGCACCTGGTGTATTGGCTCTGGTGAGCTGAAAATCAATAGGGTTCATCAGTGAGAGGTCCTGAATAATATTCGATCATAAAATTGGTGACTTGTTGAACTCCGGATGCTGTATCGTGCTAACAAACTGAAATTTCTCAAAAAATGACAAAATGTCGTACTTCAAGTACCATAGCACCCGTTGTACTGGCTCTGGTGAATCAATAGGGTTCATCTGTGACATGTCCTTAACGATATTCAATCATAAAATTGCTGACTTATTGCACTCCGGAAGCTGTATCGTGCTAACAAAACATGTAAGGAAAAGTGGCCGACGACAACAACGACGACATACACACAGAATTTTTTTTTCTAAAAACCGATTTTTCGTGTTGTTGTTGATGGAAAACGTGAAAACAACTCAAAAAAATTCAAAATTCCAACTTTTTTTTGGGGTAAACCAATACCTTTCTCGCATATAGAAAGGTTGGACGGAAAAGTAAAATGGGACAGAATCAGAAACAGACACATAAGAGAAATAACGAGGCAATCATTAATAAAATAAAAAAGAAACAGGTAAATTGGTATAAGAATGCGCCAACAAAGGATAGCTAGGAAAATAATGGAGATAGGTAAATTAGTGTTTTAAATGAAACTAACTGTTTCTAGCTAATTCCACAATATAATGAAAAATGTTGAAAATTCTAAAAAATTGACAATTGTTTCGATAACTAAATATCATCTCGATGATATTTAGCCAATATTTAAAATATATATTTCACGAGGTACATTTTTCTACCATTTTCTTTTGATTGCCGCGAAAGATTGTTTAGAGCTCAGCACAATAGCCTTTATAATGCAATGTTCATTTCATATTTAAATAGAATTGTGTTTTCTAACTTGTTACATCTTGTTGATAATTTTATTGCAGTAATAATTTGTAATCTACTAATCTACTCTATGAAACATTATTTTTATCAAATTAGTCTGTCAAGCTATTTGTTCTATCTTCAAAAAATATAACATTACTGAATAATTCCTCGTCAAAATTGTTGAACAATTGTCTCTTTGGACTTATAGTATTATCTACTGCTCTTTCGAATCGAAACCGTGATAATATTACAAAAGAAAATCAAAACATAAAGCATTTTTCTATGAATAACAGAAACCAGCTTGGGCTGTATTGTGTATTGGCTCTGGTGCGCTGAAAATCAATAGGGTTCATCAGTGAGAGGTCCTGAATAATATTCGATCATAAAATTGGTGACTTGTTGAACTCCGGAGGCTGTATCGTGCTAACAAACTGAAATTTCTCAAAAAATGTCAAAATGTCGTACTTCAAGTACCATAGCACCCGTTGTACTGGCTCTGGTGAACTGAAAATCAATAGGGCTCATCTGTGACATGTCCTTGACAATATTCAATCATAAAATTGCTGACTTATTGCACTCCGTAGGCAGTATCGTGCTAACAAGACATGTAAGGAAAAGTGGCCGACGACAACGACGACGACGACATACACACAGGATTTTTTTTCTAAAAACCGTTTCTTCGTGTTGTCGTTGATGGAAAACGTAAAAATAACTCAAAAAAAATTTCAAAATTCCAACTTTTTTTGGGGTAAACCAATACTTTTCTCGCATATAAATAGGTTGACGGAAAAGTAATACATATCTAATCTATATTGTATTCAATCAAATTTAAAAAATAACATTAATTTAATACGACAAAATTTAATTAGTTTAATTAGCTATTTTGATTTGTTTTTTGTAGGACACCCATATTAATAACATCGGTTAATTTATAAGACATGTTCCATCAAAAACATACCTACAGTCATTTATTTGAGTTACAATATTAACATTACATAAAAATGACAAATTTATTCGTTATTTAGTAAATAACGTGAAATATTCATGGTATTCATATGTATCCAACTCTTCAAAGTACGAACATTTAGATGGATATTAATAAGTAAACTAGCGATACATATTACAGCTACAATTTAAACGTCTATCTCTATAGTCCTAAATGTTTAGATACATATTTCAAAAATGCAACTATGACATACACTTAAAAGTTTCAAGAAACTGTCAACAAGCTTCCGCATGAATATAAAAAATAAACTAGGTCCCTCCATAGTGGTACATTTTAGAATATTTTAATTTGCAGAGAAAACGTGGTTAAAAATTATTAATAGTATATTAAGTACCAAGTGTTAAAATAGTTATTTGTAAAACAAGTGTTACAATGACTCGTTTTGTAGTACTAGTGAAGTTTGCGCAGCGAACCGCGAAGCGGTGAGTTGCGCAAATCACGAGTGCTACAGAAAGTCATTGTGACACAAGTTTTACACAATATTTTTTTATTTTGAATTTAAGTTGGCAATTCTGTAGATTCCTGATTGATCAGATCACAGATGGTTTTCTGACTTTTGACATATTTTAACCGAATAATTGTGTAAATTGTAAACAAACTTTCATTTAAGCAAACAGAGGATGATTATTTGTTTAAAAAAGAGCTTCTTCGTATATGCTCTTGCGATCTATTTATATTATATCATGAACAGAATTATTTCTGTAATACATCTTCACATAGATATCTGGTAATTTATTCTAAAAATCGAACGTTATGTATACCTATATATTGATCCTATACAATGTAAAAATAAAAAATTGACAAATCATTGATAAATAAACGTTAGCGTACTTTATTCATTAAAATTTTTAATATATAAATCAATCTAAGGTACCTTTAAGAACATTTATTATAATAATTTGATAGCTAGAACAACGCTAGACTATTTTATTTATAATTTGTGTCAAGCTTAAAGTCAAATGTCAAATAAAAATAATAAAAATATAACTAAATACAATAACCAACTGTACACTAAAAATTACTAAAACAGTGTTCAAAGAGCTTCATTGTGACACTATAAAAAATGTTATAATGAAGTCTCTTTTATACGCGAATTATAAAAACATTACTTTAGTCACGAGTTATATTGGGCACGAGAGAAGCGAAGCGGAACGAGTGACTAAAAACGTTTTTAGCATGAGGTGCTTACTATACTTTTTCTACACCTACAGGAACAAACAAATAAATCTAAATTATCTTAGGTCTTAATTATATTCATATAACATCTTCTTCTATCTTCATTAAAGGCTTCAGTTGCCCGGGCTATTTGGCCTCATTTATAACATTGGGGACGATGGCTGACAGCATACTGACAAATAAAATGACACAGAACAGCGAAATGATCTAAATTTAAAATACAAAAGAGACATGTGATGTGACGTTTAAAAGACAAAAGATAAACGAGATGTGACTTTTCGCATTATAAACACTAGTGTTTAAAGAATCGTTTTGCGCATGTCAAACCTGTGTTTTAAATGCGGTTTTAGTAACGGAAGTAGAAACAGATTTTTAATTGGTAGTTGAGCAAATAAGCATATTATATTTATAAATATTATCACTGTTGTAATAAATGAGTGCAATTTTTTTCTTAATTCCAGGAACCTGCTAACTACGAATTCTCTTACCACGTAGAAGATGCGGCTTCAGGAAACGACTTCGGTCACGAGGAACAAAGACAAGGAGACGTAGCTAAAGGAAAATACTTCGTTCTTCTTCCCGATGGTCGTCGTCAAACAGTTGAATACACCGCTGATTTGGATGGTTACAAACCCAAAGTAACTTATGAACAAGTTGGAGGTTATCCTTCAGGTGGACCAACAGGATATCCAGCTTCCAACGGTGGATATCAGTATTAAACTATAACTACTTAGGTGAAATATTTTCAAATTATTTTCGATCTTGGTATAGATAGTTCGTATTTTTAATCTAGAAACAGTTTTGAATTGAATTTTTTTAAAGAATTTGGAGTTATCGATTTGCCCTTTATTTATATCAATTTTTTTTGTCTCATGTTAGGAATGCAACAAAACATAGGTTGGGAACTAGAATAATTTTTAATTCTAGATTTTATATTTTTTGTATTTAAGTGGTGTTCTAAATTAATTTGTTTTTGCAAACATTTGCTTCAAGCATGACTAATATCATCAGCATTTATTTCACCTCTTTTGCCATTAGTTCTTTTGGTTATTTGAATAGTCATTAGAGTGTATATATTTTATTACACTGTTCACAATTATCAGTAAAAAATGAACTTTTTTATTATCAGACTCTATTTACTGTATATATATTTTTATTCAATTAATATCACTCACTTTTACGCATATTTCATTTGAAGAGCAGTTTTTTATTAAATGATCACCTAAAGTTGAATGTGATTCAGAATCCATTCCAAAAACTCCCAACTGATATGCAAATAAAATTGAGCAAGTGTGAAATTCATTTTAGCTAATATATAGTTAATAATAAGAAAACTTTTCTTCTTTTTTATACTCTTTTTTTCTCATAGTTATTTGTATGTTATAGTATGTCAAAATGTGCCGAATAATGTCAAAAAGGAATCAAGTGAAAATATCCTAGTATTATTGAAGGAATTTCCAAAATTTGATTAAAAGTATATTAATGCGCAATGTTATTCCATAGTTGATAAGAATCTCAATATTTATTTTATTTCAATGCATACGAACTAAAAGTTACCAATTGTATATATTTTAAGGCAGGTAACAAAATGTGTTACCTTATACATTAAGGATAATGTCAAAACAGGTCAGTGTAGGATATGAAAAGGCTTCGGATAAAAGGTTTCGAGTTTGTATAGGATCAGCACAAGTTGATTACTACACAAATATTTCTATTTTGAATAGGTATATATATTTATTTACGCCATATTTAATGCGTAGTTTGTAGAAGATGTATTATATTTTTGTAATAAAACAATAAAAACGTATTGCAAGTAAAATTTGAGTTTTGTTATCTCTGTCATATTGATTGAAAATTATGAAATATGTCACAGTTACAGCCCCTCCAAATATTGAAGAAATAGCGCTTGTTACATATCCTTTGTTGACGATATTATTCAACACATACTATGTTAATACTGTCTTCTTCTAATAAAAGAAAAAGAGCGAACATTTGTCTCAACAATCACTCCAAATACTTCAAACTCCGAGATATGGTCAAAAATAAAAAAATTAAAAGGAATTTAATCAAAACATAAAATAACAAGTTTATCCCACAATACAGAAATTATCTCTAATAACGCTCTTATAACACAAACATTTGCAGAAGAATTATCTAGAATATCAAGCGATGAAAACTACGAACCAGAATTTAGGGAATATAAACGCGATACAGAACAAAGAATAAAATTAAATCATGCTACAGGTCAAAACCACCCATTAAATGTACAAATCGACAGTGAAGAATTAGAAGAGGTGCTGAAACAATGCAGCGATAAATCCAGCCCGGGACCTGACAAAATCGACTACACTTTTTTAAAAAACCTCCCAATAACTGGAAAAAGGTATTTGCTACAGACATACAATAAAATTTACTTAGAACACAAATTTCCAAAATCATGGTCGCAAGCTATCATAGCGCCAATACCCAAGCCACACAAACCAAAGAATTTGGTAACGTCTTACAGACCAATATCCCTAACATGTACAATGTGCAAAGTCTTAGAGAAGATATTAAACCGCAGGTTAATGTGGCATCTGGAAAAACATAACCTTATATCGATACACCAAAACGGATTTCGAAAAAACAGGTCAGCAAACGATAGCATTATAAACCTGGAATCCGAGATACACAATGCATTTGCTAACGGTCAGAAACTGCTAGCGGTATTTATGGATCTTGAAAAAGCTTACAACTTAACATGGCAACATAAAATTCTTCAAACACTGGTAGATTGGAACATTAATGGAAATATAACAGCATTTATCGAAAAATTTTTGACACAACGTAATTTTGTAGTCAAAACAAATGGAGAATTATCTACCAAAAGAAAAATAGAGAATGGAATTCCCCAAGGATCTTCCTTAAGCACAACATTATTTCTTGTCGCCATAAATGACTTCACCTCTTGTATCACATCTCCACTACGTGTAAGCTTATATGCTGACGATATTGTATTATACGGAAAAGGTAAAAATATTAAAACATTGCAATCCCTAATTCAAAATGGATTAAACAAAATTTATGAATGGAAAAACAAGTCTGGCTTCAAAATATCTCACGAAAAAACGAAATGTGTCTAATTTGCACGAAGAGCCCAGAAAGAATACCCGGAACTGGCCATAGGAAGCACCAAACTCAGTTTCACGAAAGATATCAAATTTTTGGGAATAATTTTTGATGATAAACTTAACTGGAAAAACACTTTGACTATCTTAAACGAAACAGTACGCAAAGCTTAAACATATTAAAAATCCTATCACATCAAAAATGGGGAGCAGATACAAACAGTTTACTTAACATTTACAAAAGTACCATTAGATCTAAAATAGAATATGGAGCCATGGCTTTCCAAACCGCAAAAAAAAGTTATATAAAAACTGTGGAAATAATTTCAAATAAAGCACTTAGAATAATAATTGGTGCGTTCCCAACAAACCCCACAGACACTCTCTATAAACTTCTTGGAGAGATGCCATTTACATATAGAGTTCAACATTTATCTTTATCCTACTCGACAAAAATTTTGGCTCTTCCTAACCACCCTTACCACAAAAAAATTTACACTGGATCAGTGCAAACAGCTTTTCCCGCAAATATCAATATTACACCACCTTTTTACTACACAGTTAAAACGTATATGGCAGAAATCAACTACAGTTTTCCTGCAATAATTCCTATAAACAGCTATAATTTTGCCCCCTGGATTCTCTCACCTATCTCCGTAAACACAGAACTTTCCAAATTCAATAAAAAAGAAACACATCCTTCTCTACTGAAAAATGAATTCAATAGAATATGTGGAATTTACAAACCGTCAGAAGTTTTATTCACTGATGCTTCAAAAAATGAATCAAATCGATCAGTAGGCTCATCAGTAGTTACAGCAACTAATACACAAAAATTCAGGCTACCAGAGGAGTGTAGTGTCTATACAGGAGAAGTCTTCGCTATCCATCAAGCTTTAGTTTACGTAATGAGTAACCCAAAACCAAAATATGCAATCTGCTCTGACTCACTAAGTGCCATAGAAGCGATTCGACAAATGTGGGCAAGCAACCCTTTAGTGCAACAAATCCAACAACTCCTCCACCAATTATTTACGCTAGAAGTAAAGGTCACACTTATCTACGTCCCCTCACACGTAGGAATCGACGGCAACGAGTCAGCTGATACAGCTGCCCAAGAAGCAACATCGTTAGAAACCGCAATGTCTCAAATTTATACTCACAGTGATATCGACAACTACCTCAAGAAGTTAATTAAGAAAAAGATGCAAACAGAATGGCATAATGATCAAAATAGCCTCAAGAGCATTAAATCGCAATTTGCAGACCGACTAACATTAACACCCAGCCCGGTTAGAACAAATTAAAATATCAAGGCTAAGACTTGGCCACACTCGTTTAACGCACGGCTATAGAATATCTAAAGAAGAACCCCCAAATGTAACAAGTGCAACGTAAGACTGTCTATTAAACACATCCTTGTTGATTGTACAGAATTCGAAGAGGAAAGACAAGAGAACAAAATCTCCACAGATGTTAGTGAAAATCTAAAAACTCTGGAACAAATACAAAAAACAATACAGTACCTAAAAGATATAAAACTCTATAATTATATCTAGTGAATACTTAGTGAATGTTTTTAGTGAATGTAATGCTGTAATTTACTATGTAGTTAAATGATATTGTAAGTGCTAATGACCCTTAGCGGTCGAAGCACATCTTCACAAAAAAAAAAAAAAAAAAAAAAAAAAAAAAAAAAAAAAAAAAAAAAAAAAAAAAAAAAAAAGAGCGAAACTCAATACAAGCGTTTGTCGTATTGTTTTGATTAAGATGCATATGGTTGATGTATCAGTGACGTGATGTAAAAGACGTTTCTACTTTGTATCTCTATTCAAAAGTGAGATTTCTTTTAAATTAATTAATAAAGTTGATAAAAAAAATAACTAAAACAGTACATCAAATTCGATAAAATGTACTAAAAAATTGGCAACCACAAGAAAATAAAGCAACGATTTAGGAGGACTTAAAAATGCTGACTAGAGAATAGGGGGAGAATACTTAGTACCCAGTATATATTCAGTAATTTATGGAAATAGATATACTCCAAGAATTTAACAACTTCAATAAATTTGGAAATCAAATTTCTATACTTCACCTAAATATAAGGAGTATACAGAAAAATGTCGATGAATTAATATTATTTCTCACTCAATTAAACGATTTTGAAGTCATAATATCGACATAAACAGTCCAGGTAAGTGATTTAAGTATCCTTCATATAAATGATTATGATATGATATATACAATAGGGGTGCGTATAACAAAAATGATGGTACATTATTATATGCATACCTAATCTTATATTTTCAACTATGAAATTACTGATCATTCTCCTACTGCTTTAACTATAAATAATATAAATTCAGGAAATGTAAATGTTATAAATTCACAACTCTACAAATAATACATTGACTATCATCGTTTATGAACACTTATTCGTACTTAATCGAAATTGGAGAAAAATGTTTAATGAACCGGATGTGAATATAATAATGCAAAATTTTATTGATGTTTTAAAAACTCTAATTGAGTAGGTGAGATCGGGGTTGGTAGGGCACAGGGGTTGGTTGGTACAATCGCGAAATTTCGAAACCAGCTTTTTATTTGGTGCACGTGATTTTGTTACCTGTAAGTAAACATTTATAAGTTTGGAATATTCGTCAGATTTGTTTTATGGTTATGCCTTTGGATACAGTATATATATATATATATATATATATATATATATATATATTTATATATATTGAACTAATCCTCTATAATATATTAAAATAATTAACAAAAGTGACCAGATATAAAGATGATGTATTAATACGTAGGGTGTACCAGTAGACACAACCAAGTTAAAAAACTAAGAGTTTATATAAACGAATTGAATGAATTGAGCAAATATATTAGCACATATTAAGAAAAACAGTTACCAAAATGAATTAAAGGATGATGAATAAAAATTCTAATAATAGCATTGTTTAAATAAGTACAAATTTTACCTTAACAAATAATCCAAGTTAAAGTCAATGTCAACATGTATCAAAATATTCTGAACACGGCCATGTGAATATCCGGGTAATTTTAATGTAGTATCACTTGAAACCTGGAATAAAAGGAATTAGTATTCGAGTCAATAATTGGTTATCAATATTTACAAACAAAGATAGAAAAGGGTTAAATTTGTAAAAGAGTTTGAAATACTTCGTAGTAGGTTGACATACGGAACAGAGCCAAGCTATCTGTCAAGGAAGTATTGTAATCAAGAAGTTGAATAAACAGGAAGTAATAAAAATGAGTGACTTTATTGCCAACTTAAATTTGTTGGTTACCAAGAGAATATTGAATATTAAAGGCAAATTTGGAAATAACTCATATAGTTTATATATGATTAAAGTAGCAAAAATTAGAAAATTTAAAACTAGACAGTTGCATATATATTAATAGATATTTTAGGTTGTAGATTTTATAAAATTTAATGTAAATAAGAATACCTTAAAAAGGGAAAATTAACAACATAAGATATTGTTACAAAGCGAAAAAGACATTTTATGTAATCTTTAAGACTATACACATATATACAAATAAGTGTTAATATCTCCAGGACTGTTAAAAGAACTCTTTTTACATTTTGAACCAAAAACACTCAAATCAACAATTATTTTGTAACATGTGGTAAAAAGTAGGCTTTGCATTTTATGATGAAAAAAGTTTGTTGATTTGAAAAACAGAAGAAGGTCGCGCGTGGGTAGCTGAAATGATAGCATCTAGGTGAAACTCCTCTACTAAAATTTTTAATAAAATGAGATAGCATTTGATTTTGAAGTTAAAAGTTATAAAATAATATTAGTAGAAGTCATTGAGACTGTGTGAGAACGGGAGGTGATCAGAAGGAGCATTTCTTTCGCTAAGAAATCTTCAAGAATTGGGGAGACGCCAGCAGTAGTAACGTGTATAGCTATACTGAAGAACAAATTAAGGTCGGTGCTATGTAAACATTAATTTCGGAATTCCAAACAGTAACTAGTGAATAATAAAATATATTTTCAACATATCAATAAAATTTTCATAAAAAGGTCTAAGCATTCATATCGCATACATGGGTATCAATGAATTTTAAGCTATAGATATAAAATTGTACTTACTTGTAATAATTAATTTGTTTCGTAATTGTTCACACTGTATGTAAATCATCATTTATCTTCCTCCTCTGTTTCTTAATGCATGCTTAATTATTTTCTATCTATCACTATTCTAAATTCTCATCACTCATATTTCCTTGTATATATATATGCAATTGTATGGTCAGTTTTGAATAGTATATCGACAATTCCCAAGTATATATGAACGTTAAAATCTTGTAAATATCTCGAGAATGAATCATAAACAGTGAATACTGTGTTTCGCTTCGCTTTGGACTCTATAGAAGCGCATGATTAATATATGCGCCGACGCGGCGGAGTTTATGCTCAATAGCGTTCAGTGCGCATGACTGTATAGAATACAGTGGCGGCATCAGAAAATTTGGTGTTATATTAATTTTAAATTTTGATCTATAATTTTATTAAAATATTTTCTGTATAGTGTTTTGTATTTTTATTTTTATTTAACATCCATGATAGATATATCAAAATTGCTCACTTCATTCATTCTGTGGAACAATATTCTGAATCTTCAAAGTAAGAGGTGTATATTAATAAAATATCTATTTCTATATATCGCAAACTATAAAATTTAATAATTAACTAATCAAGGTTAAAATACATTTATTTATAAGCGTCCTGAACCCAAAGGGAGGAGTCTACATGCCGCCGACTCTATATTAAAATAAAAACAATAATAAATTATAATTATAAATTAAGAGAGCTAGCCGAAGGCAAGTCAAGTCAATACATGTTAACGACTAAATTAAAATTAAAAATAATATATAGAATTTAAATAATTATAATATATATATATACATATATACACATATATACATATATACACACATATATATATATATATATATATATATATATATATATATATATATATATATATATATATAATCAGAAATAATGCGAATTTTTCTATTATTTTAAAATATGAAAGCCTCGTTAATGTCACTCTAAAAAGTGGTTTTGGCTTTTTTTAACTAAAAAATTACGTTGGGAATGGTTGGTACAAACTGTGCGGGGCCGGTTGGTACGATGTACCAACCAACTCCAGAGCTAGATTTGTGTTTTTTTCTCGTAGTATTTCTAACTGGAATCTCTTTTAGGTTAACTTTAATATGCGAAACTTTAATAGAAAGTCGGAAAGAAGTAAAACTCCTCCGGATGTTATGCCAAGAGCTGCCAGAGCAGTAAAACTGCAAGGACAATCTTTGAGATCAGCGGTAAGTGACTTTAACATTTCATTCAACACTTTACGAGGATATTACAGTAAGTTTACGCTAGACGAACTGCAAGCGGAAACAGGAATGCCTCAAACTATAGTTGGCTACTTTAAAAATAGACAAATAATATACTCAATAATCTGATTGAGCACTGTTGCGATACGCAGCCGAATCTGGGAATAAATATATTTCTGAGCATGTTTCCACTTCTCAGAAGAATGTCCTTTACAAAAGCCCTCAAATCCAAAATGAAATAATAGACATTTGTGGTGAAATTATTCAACATAAGATAATCGGTTAAGTAAGGGAAGCTAAATTTTTTGCTGTTCTCGCTGATGAGACGACTGACATTGCGCGTATGGAGCAAGTCTCACTGTGCTTGCGATATGTTGATTCAAAAGTTGTTAAACATCATAAAGTTAAGGAGATGTTCCTCGAGTACGTTCCAACTGTTGACGTGACAGGATCCGGTCTTGCAAAACTCATAATTACAGCTCTGACAAAGCATGGACTTGAATGTTCTCATATGGTTGGTCAAGGTTACGATAAGGCTGCAGCTATGAGTGGGTGTTTGCACGGTGCATATATACGTCAAAAATGCGCTCTTGCTCTTTATGTACATTGTAGTGCACTCTCTCTCAACTCAACCTTGCTATTGCTGACTCATGTTCCCAAGCACAAGTGCGAAATTGCGTTGGGATCGTGCAGTCTGTTGATTCTTACTTCAGACATTCTGCTCAACGCACAGCCGTATTGAAAGGTAAAATTTGGGAGCAGTTTTCGGCTGATCATCAAAATAGGCTACTTGCAATGTGCGAAACACGATGGGTTCACAAGCACGAAACCGTTATGAGATTCAAGAAAAATGTATTCAGCTATTGTGAATGCTCTCGATGAACTCCAATTCAGCCACAATATAGAAACGTCACAACAAGCCGTCCAAATGCTTAATAAACTTTGATCTTCGAATTTTGTTATGGGCCTAGTGATTCTTCAGAAAGTCATGAGATATACATTGTCGCTATCAAAACAACTGCAAGCAATTAACACCGACCTCATAACAGCATTTAGCCATGTGGATAATAGTATTAATGCTTTGCAACTTTTGAGAAATTAAGTTGATGAAGAGTACCTTCATTTCTATGAAGAAGCATAGGTGTTACTCGAAGAAAATGGTGGTATACTGCAAATGCCACGGATCGTCAGAAGAGGCAGTTGAATCGCTCTAATATTCCTGCGTCGGATATATGCACGTATTACAAATTAAATTTATTCATACCATTTCTGGAACATACAATTCAACAATTCATTGAGAGGTTTACGAAACACCGTAAAGTAGTATCGGCACTATCTGGTGTGTTACCTTCAAATTTTGCAGCCAGTTCTGAAATTGAAGATGCAATTTGTATGTACTCTGCAGTGCTGCCCGAAAAAAGTATGTCTATCGCCAAAGCAGAATTTGAAGTGTAGAAAGCGGCTATGACTATCACCTCTCCTATTCCAAAATCTGCTTTGGAATGTTTAGATAAGTGCAATCAAAAACTATACCCAAATATTTACACATTGCTACAAATATTGGCTACCACACCTGTTTCGACTGCTGCCCCAGAAAGAACTTTTTCAAGCCTGAGAAGACTTAAAAACTACTTGCGGAACACAACGAGTGAAAACAGACTGAATGGCTTGGCTCTCATGAATATTCTCTGTGGTATAGAAATTGATGCGAATGAAGTACTGGATATATTTAAAAAGACAAACAGAAGATTAGTTCTATAATATAATCAAATGAACCTGCTGTTTTTTTGCATCTTTATTACGGTTGATTTCATGCACTATTAGTCGTTTTATTTTCTTGAACCCCCTCCCGATATTAAAACCTGGCTACGCCCATGATATATATATATATGTATATATATATATATATATATATATATATATATATATATATATATATATATATATATATAACAAAGAGATTCATGGGTAATTCACGCAAAATAAGGGCTACTGAAATAGAGTGGTAACCGTGGACATGCATGTTTCTGGCTCATTTTGCCTCATCAGCACGGCATAACCAAATAAGGATGTGAAATTTGGGAGCAAAGATGTTGATCGAAACATGGGAAAACACAAAATAACGGATTTCAGCAGGGAAACCAAGCGCTCATTTGTGTCTTCAATTGGAAGATCCCGAGTTTTCAGGACAATAACCAACATCGACACGGAGGTGCATATAGCCCCCCGCCATGAACCTTCCGACCCATAGTAAATAACAAAGAAGATGTAGGAATATCGCGTGATATGTTAACAACAACAACAAAGAGATTCATGGGTAATTCACGCAAAATAAGGCCACTGAAATAGAGTGGTAACCGTGGACATGCATGTTTCTGGCTCATTTTGCCTCATCAGCACGGCATAACCAAATAAGGATGTGAAATTTGGGAGCAAAGATGTTGATCGAAACATGGGAAAACACAAAATAACGGATTTCAGCAGGGAAACCAAGCGCTCATTTGTGTCTTCAATTGGAAGATCCCGAGTTTTCAGGACAATAACCAACATCGACACGGAGGTGCATATAGCCCCCCGCCATGAACCTTCCGACCCATAGTAAATAACAAAGAAGATGTAGGAATATCGCGTGATATGTTAACAACAACAACAAAGAGATTCATGGGTAATTCACGCAAAATAAGGCCACTGAAATAGAGTGGTAACCGTGGACATGCATGTTTCTGGCTCATTTTGCCTCATCAGCACGGCATAACCAAATAAGGATGTGAAATTTGGGAGCAAAGATGTTGATCGAAACATGGGAAAACACAAAATAACGGATTTCAGCAGGGAAACCAAACGCTCATTTGTGTCTTCAATTGGAAGATCCCGAGTTATCAGGACAACAACCAACATCGACACGGAGGCGCATATAGCCCCCCGCCATGAACCTTCCGACCCATAGTAAATAACAAAGAAGATGTAGGAATATCGCGTGATATGTTAACAACAACAACAAAGAGATCGTTAGATTATTGTTACTGTGACTTTTCCACAATTTGTAAATAAATAATTTATTACGATTTCTAAACACTCCCATTCGTATACATTCAAAGCTCTTTTTTTAAATTTCATAAATATAAACTAATATTTAATGATATCTTTGAGCAATGAGTTGATTCAATAAAATATCGTCGTAATATTATGTAAATTCTTTTACAAATATTTATTATATCATTGGAATCAATTTCTTCAGAGCTGTTCAAAGTGTGGTGGGTAGTGTATACCTTGGCGCAATGGATACAAAACATTCATGATTTATATATTAATTATATGTAGTTTTGGTTGCATATCTACTAGACACTATTAAAAATGTTCGAGAAAGTTTTACCTGCAAATCATTTGAGAGTATATAAAATGGTAAATTAATTGCTTTTATATGATTGTAACTGAGTACTCTCTATAATTATCGTGTTTACTTTTGCAGTCTGTCCTCTTTTGTTAAGTAGTATACTCTCAAGTCCTATCCATATAAAGGAATCTGTACAGTTGCTTTGACAATGACAATTTAAACCAATGACGGAAATGACAGTGAAAGAACTTTGGGAACTTGGCTAATTTGTTTCCGTCATAAGTTATAAATAAATTGTTATTCTGTTGATATTTACAGCAGTTAGTTTTGCCAAAATGCGTAATTAAGTGATATATGTCGTAAGGTACGTTATTGCATGGTAAAATCAAATCAGAATCGGCCCACAACCCTTGTCGCTCCATTGAATGACCCTAGTGTCAAAAGAATGATGGAAGGTTTAATAGTTTTGGAGTCAAAGTTCTCAAAATAACGCATTACGCTTCGTTTGATTATAGAAATTAGCTTGCTGCAATCAAATTTATCATAGGACATAAACATTTGCTTGCCGAATTTTTTTAACAAAGTGAGACATGTTATTTATAAAGTTTGATAAGACTGATAACTTCGTTCTGTTTGTTTGGCTCAGCATGCTTGTTCCCTTGATTTTTAACAGTTTGCACCCGCATGTCTAGTGTAGAATTTGGATTATTCAGTGTACTAAGAGTTCGAAAATTATTGTCAACATGCAGTCTTGTACTGGAGTGGATGCCTCAAGTATGGGCTCTGTTTGGAAGAGACTGCAAAGGGTCAACAAAAGAGCCGCCAAGTTTCAATTTACCGTCTCCTACCATCAACTAGCAGTGGAATTTACACCTAAATGGTAAGATTTATTCAATTAATTAAACTGTAAACTAGTATCATATAGGGTTTTACAGACTTTAATGAAGGTGAACAACTATAAAATGTATGAAAATAGTGGCAGCCTTCATATAAATAAAAGCAACATTTTTGGTAATACTATATTATCACAAAAAGTACATTACAAGTAAACAACAATGCCATATCACTTATGGTGAACTCAAAAGTCATTGCTTAATTTTACTTTATTTTTATATAAGTATTTATGTTTATATGCTGCAAAAATGATATTGTCATTGTATATTATCTGCCCAATTATCCAAGTAAACAGCTCCTTATATTATAATTAAAAACATATTGAATACTCATTATTATCATTTGTGTAAAATATGGAAATATACATAAGATAAGAAATTGTAATAGCTGAGATTGCCATTTCACATTCAAAGGATAAAAATAAACTTTATAAATGTAATGGAAATAATCAATCTACAGGTCAAATTCTATTCTACAATTTGAACTCTTATAAGACTTATGTTTACTGAATATAATTCTATAGTTGTGTAAACAAGCACCAGAGATAGACAATTTTCTAGTATAAGATGATCATAGCATTCTGATATATTGGTTTTTATCATTCAAAACTTATTTCTTTTAATATGGAAAAGGTTTTTTTTAATATCCTAACTTTATTAGCTTCCTAAGTGCATAAGTGTTACAAATAGATCTATTTTGAAAGAATGTTGATATAAGTGATAGGTACATTTTCTTCCAATTTATTTTGCACTAATTCTGTGCATTGATCAATCTATATACACCATATATTGTGAAACAGGGGATTCTTGTAATCCCCAACTTTTTAAGTTGTTTAATACCTACCTGTGATGGTGAAAAGACACACATTGTAAGATGTGATATCAATGTTACATGCAGTGTTAAAATATAAATTGGAAAAATAATACACAATTAATTATGCATTAATACCTTACTAACTGGAAATATTTGTAAGAAATTTTTTGTGGAATATCGGCTTTTTCTGTAGTTCCAGAAAAAAGTAATATTTGGCCTTTTCCCTTTATTATTGATATGCAACTGAAATAAGTCAGTTTTTCTTTTTTTTTTCTTTTCTGATGATTTATAAAAATTTACTACATTGAATTTCGATTGCAAGCAAGTTACGAGTTGAGTTAAAACAATCAATCTTATTCAAATATTTCACTGGGGCACACTATAGTCGTGTGACGTCATTTTTTAATACACTGTTCTTAAAATACAATCATTCTATGCTTCCCTATGTTCAAACATAATAACGTCGAGAATGCTGCATTTGTTCACTTTGGATCAAAAATGCATTTGAATGAACATTTCAAAAGCTCTTTTGCTGTGGTTTAAGCACAATGAGTCCGATTTTTTTAAATCGATATAGGGTGATTGAACGGGTTCTCGGACAGTTAGTGCCATTTTGGGACAATTTTCTAAGATTAAAAAGAAACTTATAATATTTTCTTCATAAAAAAAAATCGTTATTGCTGTAGACCTTACTTTATCTGGAGCTTTAGTTTTTTTTGTCGATTTATAGCACTGTTTAATAAATATTTGAGAAAATAGTCTTCCATGTACAATTTACCTGTTCTCGGCCTCAGACTACCTATTACCGGACAGAATGGGTCTGGTTCTCGGCCTGGTGGCCGAAAACACCCGTTTCTCGTCAGTTTAATGATTTTCAGGAGAACGTTAACACTAGATTACATATTTTTTATTAATATAAAAAATAAAATACTTATATAGTGAAACATGTATATACTTATAATAACGTATATAAAAAACAACAAATAATTCATCAGGTACAATTTAAAATACAAATTAAAAAACAAATTAAAGCAGAATTCTGAGATCTAGAATACACATAAGACATAGTTTAAAAACGAATAAAAACAGAAAAAAAATATATAAAATAAAACTCAATTCTGAGAAGTAAAATGCTAGTAAAAATATGACAAAAATTTGCAGACAACTATTGCATTTATAAATTTCCCGCGCAGCTTCGGAATATGTGAGTTGTCCAAAGAATTGAGTATATTTTTTTAATGGAACCATCCAGGACAAAAATCACAACCTATATTTTTATTGTCGTCGTCATCAGTGTCACTATTCAGTTCTTCAGTACAAGAAGCACATGGTATTTTTTTCTTTTCTTTAGTGTTTTCCTTCAATTTTAATGATTTTTTTTGTTTTCCTTTCACTTTTCCTGTCCGTTTTTGTAATCTCAACAATTCTCTTTCCTCAATCTTTAATTTTGCTTGAACCAATTTTTCGTGTTTTTCTTGATTCTTTTTCTCATAATATTCTCGCCAAGACTTAGAACTTATGGCACTAGTGAGCTTTTCTTTTTTGTTTACTTGTTTGATTTGATTTAGAGGGTGTGGATAAAATAGATGGATGTCGAAAGGATTAATTTGTGTGATTTTAGAAAAATTAGTTTGATCTTTTAAAATATTTGAAGTAGTCGCTTCTGAAAAAACTGCTTCACTGCATTTTCCAAAAAATCCGTTTTTACGTTTTCAATTGATTTGCCTATATGTTTTTGGGTATCTTGATTTGATTTTTCTATTAAAATGCTTTCGTCTAAATTACCAGTTTTTTCAACTAGTTTTTCAATTCCTAGAAGTTCCGTTTGAAAAATTTTCAAAACACCTTTTTCAGTCTTATGATTTGGAGTTTCTTCAATATCACAATTTTCTAGTACATCATTAGGTTCTTGGACATTATTAGTGTTGTCAATAGTATTTTCATCCTCTATAAAATCCGTTTCTAAGGTTTTCAATGTTTCAAAAACACCTTCTTCTCTGCTTTCATATGGGGGTACTTCAAACTCATTTTCTCTCAAAGCGTTAGATTATCTTTCTAAATCATTCATGTCCAAATTAGTATCATATGGTGGTTCTGGATGTTCTGTTACAATTATTTCATCTAAAGATACAATATCCAGCGAATCCATTGGAACAACGTCACCAATTGTTACAGATCTAAAGGAGCTAGTATTATTGATCGTAGTTAGAGAAGAATTAATTAATTCATTGTTTAAAGTGTTTAAGTATCTCTTCTAAAATTACAGCGGAGTTAATTCCACCGATGTGTTTAATTACTTTGATAGCATTATCACATTCGCCTATCGAGATTTCTTGGGATAAAGATGAAATTTGTTGCAATGTGTCTTTCACACATTTGGTATAGTCGATATTGTTTAAGTTAAATGGGAAAGCCCACATTTTCTAAAACCATTTTTTATGTCCACATCCCATTTATGAAAAGTGTTT
Organism: Galeruca laticollis; assembly: GCA_963921935.1. Classification (NCBI taxonomy): domain Eukaryota; kingdom Metazoa; phylum Arthropoda; class Insecta; order Coleoptera; family Chrysomelidae; genus Galeruca; species Galeruca laticollis. The sequence goes on along the minus strand of OY998175.1, from coordinate 83,755,717 downwards.
GCGAAATATTCATAAAACACTTCCCCTTTCATCCATCCGGTATCGCTTTTTCCTAAAACCCATGCTTCGGGCATATTTTCTACAAGTGATTTTGGCGGTCTTACATAGGAATACATAGGAGGACATACGTTACCATCAGCATTAAACACAATTAGTATTGTTAAATTTTCATTCTCGTTACCAGTTTTAATGCTATATAGATTTTTCCAGCCTCTTGGTGCTAAAACTTTGCCAGTCTTAGGGCAGAGCGAAAAATCTGACTCATCGCAATTGAAAACTCTATTGGTGTCATTAAGAACTGCAGACTAGTTATTATTTTTCAAATATTCCTGCAGTTCTTTAAACCATAACTGGATTGATTCCTCCGTTACAATTGCTCTAGCCTTATTAATACATTCAGCTTCCCTAATGGAAATATTGGGATGCCTTTTCATAAAATTTTTGTACCACCTATCACTGAGTCGATCTTGTTTTGGTATATTTTGTTGGTCAAAACTTTTAAAAAATTTGTCGCTGTCTCCATTAATTGAATTTTCATAATGGGAAAACCATATTTAGCTAAATTTAGGACCCATTTAGCTATTTTCTCCTCTCCATCTGCAGTAAGAAGTGGCTGTGGTCCTGATTTTCTAATAAGTTGTGCTTTACTCACCCCTTTAAGTCTATCTTGAATTGTAGATCTTGGGACTGCGAAATTACGACTAGCCTCACGAATGCTTAGTTTATTGTCTTTAATTTCATTTATAGCCTGTTGAAGGGTGCCTTCCGAATAGACGAAAAGTTTCCTTTTAGGCTTGGCCTTAAAACATTTAAAAAGCTATACATTTAATAAATATTGTTTTAGTTTATCTTTAAAAACATTTAACGATGTTGAATTCCTTATAGAGTCAGACAATTCATTAAAATGTTGCAATCCCTTAAAAAAACTGAATTCTGAGCACTTACCCTATTTACAGGTGGAATATAAAAGCGGTTTCATTGTTTTGTATTATGTTCATGTATCGTATGAACTAGTGTTAACTTAGCGTTGGTACATGTCCGGCTTTAATCTTATATATAAAAGTCATTGTATGATATAAAAAGAAGTCCTTCACAGGCAACCATCTTAATGTACCTAGCATTTCCATAATAGGGGTATATCTAGAGCAAGACAGAAGTGTTCTCATAGCCTGATTTTGAAGTTTTTGAAACCGGTTTCTTTCGTTCTGATTTAATACAGTACAGTTGAGCAATATGTAAAGTGAGGAAGAATTAAAGTATTAACACCTATTGTTCTTGCCCACCTTGACAAATAGCTGGAGCATCTAAAGAGATAATTTAGTTTAAATGAAATTAATTTTATTACAAAATTAGCATGTTGTTTAAATTTCAATTGTCCATCAATAATAACACCAAGATATCATACTTCATACATATTATAAATTTGGCAATTTCCAATTTTTACTTCAAACTTGTTTTCCTGAAATAATCTTGCTTTTGGTTATTGCAAATTAACATGTATTTTGTTTTATTAAAATTTACTTTTAACAAATTGGCACAATACCACCAGCATATAATATCCAGGCTATTATTAATCATGTTAACTATTTGCTGACAGAAGAAAAATAAATGAGCAGGTCATCAGCAAAAAGATGTTTGTAGCAATCAATTTGGAATAAAGCCACATAATTAATATAGATCAAAAAAAGTAATGGGCCTAACACACTTCCCTGAAGTCCACCACACTCATTCAATATTTTATCTAAAGTTATATTGTTAATTTTTACTTTTTGCCTTTTATTTGACAAATAACTTTTAAACTACTATCCCCTGAAATCCGAACATTTCCAATTGTAGCAGTAGTCTATTTCTATACACTGTTTCAAATGCTCTCTGCAAATCTAGGAAGACACAAACAGTTCCAAATCCTTTATCGATATTACTTTGCCAGTTGCCAAGAATACATTGTAAGACAGTTTCACATGAATGCTTGCTTGGAAAACCAAATTGAACCGTATTTATCAGTTCATTTGTTTCAATAAAGTTGACCCATTGTGTATACACTACCTTTTCCTAAAAAATTTTGAAAACTACACAACATATTTACAGGTCTTAGATCAGATGCTTTATTAGACTTTGATAGTTTACGAATAGGTATAATCGTGGAAACTTTTATATCATCTGGTACTACACCAGTTTCCAAAGAACTGGAAAAAATTACTTCTCCAAGCGCAGCTGTATCCATTAATGTAAAATTACCAAGAGTATTCTTGCCATGGTCAATATGTATTGGAAAATCTGGCCCAGTTTTATCTGTCTCTGTCACAATTTGGTTAATACTGTTAATATAAAATGAATTTAATTTATAAGGCATATCTGCTACTACTTCTATCGTTTTTTGTTCAAACTCAATTTCAATGAAATCGGCATTTACTACTTTATTTGGAATCAGATTTTTCAGTGTTTTCCACATTTCAGTTGTGTTGTATTTCATAGTATTTCCTCGTTTCGCATGATCTTAACTGCTATATTACGTTTTTGTTTATATATGTTTCTATTTTCATTTGTTTTATTACCTACATAATGTTTATAACTTGTATCTCTCTCCACAAATCTAGGATAAATACAGTTCTTTTAGGGGCGACTTGATCAAAAATACTAATAACTTGATCATAGAAGTTTTTATATTTTACATTAATATCCAACTCCCGACATTTCCAATTAATAGCTAATCATTTTTTATTAATATCCTGGTAATTTATGCTGCGACCCCTACTTTCAATAGTTCATTTTTAGTAATTTTTAATTTTACAGTTATAACAAACTGATTACTGATTTTTGGTGTTTTGTCCACATTAGTTATTAAAACATCAGTATTTGTTATTGTCCAGTCTATAAGTGTCCCTACACTTTGTGTTGGATGTGTACACTCTCCAATAATATTCTTTAAACGAAGATTCATTAGCATCTCCACTAATAACCACATAACTTTTTTATCACAGATACTCTGCTCACACCGAGGCTCAAAAAAATTTATGAAATCCATATAGTTTCCACTTGAGGATAGACAATATTTACAGAAAGAAACCAGTAATTATTATCAACACACATTCTTTTAATGTTTGTTACTTTTAATCCTTTAATAACATACATAATGGTTCACATGTCCACTTATTCCATCTACTCTAAATATCTGATAACCCTCAATATTTATTTCACTTTCAAAAATATATGATGTAACATGTATTTCTGATAAGCTAATCACAATTGGTTTTGTTTTTATAACTAAATTGCTGATTTCATCAAAATGAGCTGGAAGACTTTGTGCATTTAAATAAAGCAAAAATACACCCGAACTAAAATTACTTAAGGGTTGCTTATTTCTATTGTAGGTGGTTCTAAAAAAGATTCAACACTATTAATATCATTAATTTCTACAAATTTAAGATTTGTTCTTTATTTTTTTTTAATTCTCTATTGCCGCTAATATTTTATCTGCAATAATATGTTTTGATATCTTTGAATTATGTAGAATATTTGTTTAACTTGACAGCATATTCTGACAATTTATTATTAAATTTCATTATATTTTGTCTGCAACACTTTGTACAAAACCTAAGGGGAATTGATGTAAATATAATATTCGTATAAGTACAATATTTTATCTTACTGTTAACTTCTCTGAAACTGGGATATTTTTTCTTATTAAAATCATTTGCACTTGCAGTTATTATAACATAATCATTAGTAGTGTAGTTCTTAGTTAGTTTGATGATGTCTTCAATTACTCCTCCAAATAGGGCTCCAGGTGTGATAATTGTTTCTGCTTGTGCATTGTCGTTCTTAAGTCTAATGTAGTTGGCTAATCCCCTCCCATTCTCATCACATAGTATCATTACCTTTTTTCGATCCTTTTTTATTGTCTTCGTAATCACTTTATTATTTTTAATATCTGTTTGGTTGATATCAGGTTGTTATTGTTGAACTTGTTGCATCATATTTTTCATATTTATTTCATTTTTAAGATTAAAAATCTCTGATTTGTAGGCGTCGTTGTCTTTACGCAGTGCTTGAATAGCTTGTAGCATATCTTTCTTAACTGTATTAAATTCCTTAAGTTGGTTTTCAATATGTTTCTGCTGCTTTGCTTAATAACTTTCTTGCTTCTGATAGCCTGCACTTTTCCTATTTAACTTTGTACTTCCTTCAACTGAGCTCTTGCAAGCTCATTAGCTCAACACATCAATTGCTTTATTTAAGGTGCATGTAATAATCTTTCTTGCAATTCTAAGCTTTGAATACCAAACACATTATATCTCTAATCATCAAGTCACAAGAGGCTCCAAAATCACAGGTTTTAGAAAGTTTTTTAAGGTCTGTCAGAAAATGATCAAATGGCTCATCATCATCCTGTTTACTATTACAAAATAGGAATCTTTCATAAACAACATTCTTTCTTAGGGTCATATATTTTTCAAAGTCTGTCATTACTTTATCAAAATCATCTTTGTCTTCTTCGTTCAACTTTAACGTGTTATAGACTTCTAGTCCTTCCTCACCCATAAGATTGAGTAGCAAGGCGATTTTGATTTTTTCTCCCATTTTAACCGCTTGCTATTAAATATATTTCAAATGATTGTTTGAACTTTCGATAATTTTCTGCCACATTGCCTTCAAACGATAATGGCTCTGAAAGTCTTACATCAGACATAATTCTTATTTTATGTTTTGAGGCAACATGTAAGACACAATTTCCACTATAAATAGGACTGTCCACTAAAGGATATTTTATGCACTCCGACTCTGATTACCACATAGACTGAGCCATGTAATGTAAATAACACACAATAGTTTATTTAACAAGCTATATTGACTATTAATAATTAAACAATAAGTAAAATTACAGTCAACAGTTATCAAGGATATTTATTGTCACCCATGTTCAGGTTATCTTCTGTTTTTAGAATTTCATTTGGCATTTACCCCATAGCAACATTTATTACAAACGAGGTACTTGTATCTCAGCTTTGAATACAGCTAGGAAGGCTGAAGATTTTACTGTAGCATCACCTCAGTGCCCCAACTCAACTGACAGAATTCCATCGTGATTGGTGAACGCGTTCCTATTTTTTCGGCCATTTGAAGATTGACATTTTGTATAAAAAAATATTACCCTATATATAGAGTGACTTTTCATTGTTTGATTTACATGCCGCAGACAGTTTTTATTGAGTGGTTTTTGTGTCACTCGGCAACTACCGTTGCCTGTGATCAATATGTAAACAAATTGGATGTGAGACTCTTAAACCTGCTGTCAACTTCAATATACAAAACCACTGTATTATATGTAAAACTTTTTTTGAAGAATGATGTGAAGTGCATTGGTATCGTGAATGTATTTATATAATGTATATTGTACTAATGGATAGCACCTCTAGTTTTTCATGCAAGTACTTAGGGACACATGTATAGGATTTTATGGATAAAAGTTAAGTAACGAAATCTAAAAAGGATCTATTTCATCCATTTTAGCTCAGAAATGTTTTAACTGATGTGATCATATTTTCTTAGTGAAAATATTATCCAGCTATGTGTATTTTGAAATTTTTCTGGTCTATATTTATTAACTGAATCCAGTCAGGGATGATAGTAAATTACTTCACAATATCCTATAATCGACAACACCAAGCTTTCACTCAGCAATTTTTAAATGTTGAAATTCAATACTTCTTTGTTGGCATATAATAATTTTAACTTAGAGTAACACTTCTGGACTATATAGATGTTGACTTGTTGTTGGAAACATAAATCTTCATGAATTATTAAGCACCTACATATTAGAATTCTCCAAATCAACTACATATCAACCTTTGGTATAAATTATAGAAATGTTTCTTCAAGGTTCATTATTTTTAAATAAAATAAAAATACGTTTTCCCGAGGGGTTTCCCAAATAGTCATAATTATATCAGAGTGTAATGAGTAACAATTGTTGGGCCATTATCAACAGTATCAATACATTTCCTTCTTAATCTCACTTTGATAAAAAATAATTCGAAAATATAGCGAACCATTATAAAACTTTGTTTAAATAATTGCTATATTGAGCTTAATATAGAATATCTCTTTCCCATAAATTATGATCTATGTGTTGGAAGTTTTTCTGCTTTATTTAGCTAGAATGCCATTACACAATCATAATTTATTTAACAAACAATGTGACAATAAACTATTTTTAGCGTTACCGCCCTCACGAGTCTCCAAATTGAACAAAAATTTAAATGAAAAAATGGAGAATTGACAGCTGCGCATGAATAACGCATTAAGCATGTACAGGATGATCCATTCAACAAACTTATTAAAAATTGCGAACGCATGAATGGATATTTAGAGCACTTATAATGAATAGAGTTGATGCACAAAAGTTTTTTCCTTTTGAAAATCAGATGTCATTTTGAGACGTGAAAAAATCATTTATAAGAAAAACTTGGCTTATAACAATTAAACTTATTCCATACCAGTCCAAGAATATTCAGGTGCTCATGAATGTCAAATTTTTCATTAATTTCCTATTAGTAGTTTAATAATTACTATTTCAAAAAATTCTGGATAAATCTACTACTAGTGACTTTGGGGATATCCATAATATTATAATCGTTTCTAACAATCAAATATGTCCTATTTAGAGCTATCATCTTTAAAGCAGACATAATACATCCCATCATTATATAATACAATAATGAAATGCATATTGAATAAATTCATAATTCAAGAGCAATTTGGTGAGGATTATGATGTACAAATACCAAAAAAAATTACGAAGATTAAAATTATAAATGTAGAAGAGAAATTGTTGAACAATGAAAATTACTTTATAGAGAAACTTTTTTTGCAAAATGCTATAACCACAACAGAGGACAAGAGAAATATATCTGTGATAACATACTTCAAAGGTAAAAGAGAAAAGAAAGTGTTTTTTGGAGGTGGACTCTAATACATATAGCCTAATACAAAAAAAGGGTGGGTGGAGATCGTACACATATTTTGATCATATAAATATAGTGCAGTGCTTTAAGCGTTATAAGTTTGGTCATAAGGCAAAAGACTGCAAATCTGATAAAAGTGTTTGCCCAAAATGCCAAAATGTACAGGAGATCATAAAATAGATGTGTGTCAGTCTCAACAAAGTATCTGTACCAATTGCAAATATGCATCAGATTGATAAGTGCCAAATACTGATAATAATCATCTTGCATTTGATAAATAAGAGTTGTGAAGCATGCAAGAGAATATACAAGGAACTGGAGCAAAAAGTTAATTACCCAAGTAATTATCCTTTACAAAAATAGCAACCAAAGGGAAAGTTAATGTATTTGAATATACAGAGTTTACTGGCACAAAAAACTGAACTGAGTTTAATTATTAATTTCTGGAAACCTTCAGTAGTTTGTTTATCCGAGACATGTATAACAGACCGTATCTTCGATCATGAAATTCATATTGATGGATATAGCCTCGTAAATATAGTATCACATAGCAGGAACACTGGTGGTATGTACATAACTACCCAACATGAGCTAGAGATGACTTTTATGTTTCAACAGTCTCCACTAACTATAGTCAGAATGATATTTTCTACAAAGAACTTATTCAATACAACAACTTGCCACATAATGTGAAGAATTCAAACACAATCTGGAGTTTTAAGAGAAGTTCTACTTTATACTGCAAAGATAATATATATAGTCATATATTATTATTGTGCAATTATTTGATGGATACTATGTAATCTTTTAATTTACTGGCTGTTATTATTCAATATTATTTGTAAATTGTTAGCATTATTCTATTAAACATTAACACAATCATTAATAATAGATGGTTCAAAAACTAAACAGGTTTAACATTTTTTGTTCCTAATAATGATACAGTTCATTATTCTAAAAATATGTTGATCTTCAGAGCAGAGGCCAAAGTAATTACTTGCTGTTTGAAACAAACAAAAATAGGTATAGTAATTATATTCGATTTAGAATCGGTATTGGAAGCCCTACAGATTTAAAAATATTTTTTAGTATTAAAAAAGTTGCATAATCCATGCTTTAAATGTGCGTAACATTTATCTGGGCCAAGGCAAATGTAGGGATCATAGGTAATGAAATATAGATTATGAAGCAAATGAATATGTAACAGGATCTATTATAGAGTACCCTCTACAATACTGAGACATTATTGCTAATAAATCACTCACCTTGCATTACTGGTGTACAGTATCAAGGCTAACATTGAATCACATTCACTTTCTGGTGCATCTTTACATATTCGGTATAGTAAGCTCTGCTTATTGTTAGTGCAATAATAATAAAAGTGCTGATCAAAATAATCTATTCCTTGTATAGAATCACGGTATGCCTATTGAAGAATTTTAACCAATTTAATAAAAAATGGATTTCAAGAAAACTTAAGAATTTTCCTGAGTAATAATATTAGGAAATAACATAATGCTCTTCAAATTAAAATAAGTGTGTCGCAAATAGCAAATTCTAATCATATCCTCCCACATTTGCCAAAACATTACTGGGAATCGTTCAATAAAACACAAAATATGTATTATTCATCCAAATGTATTGTATCATCCTCCTTTCAAAATAATACATTTACTTCAACGAGTATTCCATCAGTCAAAACATTTTTTAAAAGCTATTAAAGATAATTCTATTTTTTCCATCTATCGAGTGAAAACGGGTTAATCGACGTGGAAATTAGAGTTTTGGAAAGATAAAAAGTCGGTCGGAGTCATATCAGAGTAAAACAGTGGTTATTCAATAATGCTTATTGAATTTTTAGCCAAAAAATCGTTCACAATGACAGTCTTGTGGTGCCCAATGGTTTTAAATGGTATGCATTACCCAGTAATTTCAGCGGCTTAAACGACGATGTTTAGTCACCATTTTCTTTATTTTCGCTATGATAAGTTGAAGACATTAACTACCAGACTGAGGCAAATCTACCAAGATTTTCCGCACATAAAATTGTATTTGCAATGCAAACTTTAATTTTATCCAGTGTAAAAATCACAAACACTTTCACGATGAACTGACCAAATGGTGCAACAAACTGAATGATACGATACGATACGATTTATTGACCAGTTTTAAATACAAAAGCATTTGTGTAGTCCTAATACTAAATTACTAAGTAGTTATCAAAATTCCTAAATCAGATAATAGAATAGAAATAAAGTTAAACCAATATTTTCATAAAATTAGATTTCTGAAGTAACATATATGTAAGAATGAATTAGTAAGACTAATAATTGAACGACATGTAGTCCCGAACTGCGTAAAAACAATTTTGTAGTAAAAATTGTTTTGAAAATCTATAGAACTGATTCTGCCTCATATTTTTCACATTCTTATCAGCATGCAAATCTAGAAACTTATTATACAATCTAACATCTAGTTTGTTGTATTGTGTTTGATGCAGCCTAGAAAAAGGCACAATGAGTCGCTCTGCATCTCTGGTGGTATAACAGTGAACACCAGAATGAGTTGCCATATGTAGTACACCCCTATGAATACACAGAAGTGTCTCAAACATGTACATGCAAGGCAATGGCAGGATCCCATATTCCGCGAAAAGTCCACTGCAATGTACTCGACTTTTTGCATTATGAATAATGCGCAAAGCAGTCTTCTGAAGAGTAAAGACTCTTTGTACTCTGCTAGAGTTACCCCATAGAGAGATACCATAAGCCAGATGACTGTGGATCAACGCAAAGTAAATTGTACGCATAACAAGATTACTACCAATAGATGAGCGTAATTGTCTCATTGCAAAAATCTGTGATGAAATCTTTGAGCATAGTGAGTCTATGTGGTCCCCCCAATTGATACCAGGATCTAATGTGATACCCAACAATTTCACAGATTCCCCTTTGGTACCTCGTTTTACAGAGCTAAATGTTATTTTTTCAGTTTTCCCATCGTTTAATTTCAAATTGTTTGAATCAAACCAAGATTTAGCTAACTTTAGATTCTCGATGCTGACATTTTCCTCTCCTTCCGTTAAGAATGTAGCATCGTCTGCAAATAAAACCGATCGACACTCAAGAGACGCCGGTAGATCGTTTATGTATAGTAAAAATAATAATGGTCCTAACACTGAACCCTGCGGGACTCCATCGTTTACCGACATCCGACTAGATTCACAGCCATTGTAGCTTACGTATTGCTGACGATTTTCCAAATAAGATTTAAACAATTCCAGTTAGATTATGCATAAACTCCACATGACTACAATTACAATTTCTTTATGTAAATTTTTTAAGGATCAATTCCCAGTACTTTCTTTTAAAGGCTATCTGGAAAAAAAATTATATTAAGTACTAGTGTCATTATTTAAAAACGAATGGATTCAAAGTACAGACAAACATTGTATGAAAAAAATTATGAAAAGTTTATTTCAACAGTCAACATCGCCTGGTAACTAATGAATAAAAATTAAACATTAACATTTTCCTCTTCTTTATTAGCAGAAAACATTTAGAAAAATTATATAGCTGGAACACATTATTCCCAAATAAAAATTAAAACTATTCATATGAATTACAAATTCAGGATGTGACTAGAGGACAGATGATAATAGTTTTATAAATATACAGGAAGTAAGAAGAGAAGCATATGGGGAATTATGTGTGTTCATATCAAAAGGAAGTTCATTTATGTTTTGCTTTACTGACTGTAAAAAGACAATGACTTGTTTGATAAATTATGTATTTTTGGTTATAAATCAAAGCATTGAACTTGATATTCAATGGGTAGGTTGGTAGATATATAAAAACAGAAAAAAAAGTTTATATTTTACTACAAATAAAAATGCTTGAACTGTGAATTATTATAGTTTTAACAGTTAATGTAAAAAGTTAGTTGTTTGTGTCATAGCTGCATTTTTGAGGTAATAGACAAATAGGCAAACATGACATTCATAGTTCTTTCCTTACATAATTTTTTATAGACCATAAAGTATTTGATAAAAGGTAGTATTGATAAATATTATATCTGTAAGATTACTTAATTTTATCAAACCAGTTTGATCAGATCCACGCCCTCTAGTATTTAGTTGAAAATTGATGCACATGTAATAGTCCAGTCAATTTAGTTTCTTAGTAAGAAAATAAACTGATAATAATTTTATGTCAAAAAACTTTCCAATGTTATTTTATTTGGGGCGGAAGTCAATTGAGATAGTTACAGAGTTCATGTTTGCAAAACTACAAGAATTTAAAAAAAAATTCAAAAGGTTTCATTTCACTACCACTAATATCCAATATTATGCCACATTCACAAAACATTTGATATGTGTTATACTATGTGGAATGCTAATAAAAATTATATTTCCATCATCTTCTTGAAAAAATTCCTTTCATTTTGAATCATTTAAATTTAAAATATATTCCAAAATGACAATGGTAATTTAAAAAATCCCAATGGCACAGGACCAATTGGACAGGCTTATTTCAGTAACATTTTTGTATAAAACCCAAAATAAAAATTAGATACAAAAGTAATAGAATGTTTTGAGATGTACAAAAAACCAAAGTAATATTTTGGCATCAAATCAAAAACAAAAAATATATATATAACCTTCGGAACGGGGGATGATTTTGGCATCAGGGAACACCAAAACGAAAAACTGCATTGAAATTTTTCCGAAGTCGCGTCATGCTACTCTCTACAATAGCCCTATTTCATTTTGAAATAAGCCTAAAAGATTGTTTCATATTAAAAATCAGTGCAATATTCTGTAACTTTGCCAGCTGTTTCATAATACCTAAAGAATACATTATTTTTACCTTTCCCCCTTTAAAAATTATCCAATCCCACCAAAAATATTTACATGTAAAATGTTCGTACTGTCAAAAAGTTATCAGATCTCATTTAGAACCAAGCTTCTAACTCTACACACTCGAACTCTACATCAAAATGCGTGGCTTGGTCGTTTCATTACTAAAAGAAATATTGTACTACAGAAAGTAATGAATAGTGAATGAATACATTTTTCACCTTATGCCTATGTGATGGCAACAAATTTATGAGATTCAACAATAACAGTTAAACAAATTAATGGTTCAGTTCAGTATCCTCAAATAGTTGCTCAATTTAATGTGTATCTTATATTTAGAGATTAATAACAGTTTGACCATTTCTTAACTGACATCAATATTTTTCATTTACTCTATAATACATTTATTGGGTAGAACTGGAGGATACCATTTTTAACCATTAAACTTTTTCATTTCCTGCACCATAAAAACCAAAGATTAATCAGTTACATCCGATATCCGCCAATTTAGTTTTTAAGACCATTTTCCCAACAAATAGGAAGAATTAATAGGATGATATTAATTCGAAAAGATATTTCATTTGAAGTTGCCGAATTCTACATAGAGGGTGGCCCATGGAAAACTTGACATGGGGTTTTGGGTAATAATATCTTAGATGTGGAAAAACACTCGGACAGGTCGATTTCAGTTTTGAGGGAGACATTTTGTTGTCCTACCTGCAGCATTCTCACTTCAACCTTCAAGCGGTGGGGTGAACAACCCCTAAAATTTGAATAGCGGTTGAGTGGCACATCGTTTGAAAGCCTGTTCAATTCTCTATATAAGGGTGTACAGCTTTTTCAATTAGTATGAAAGATATCAAGAGTAGAGTTAACTTTACTTAAATTACTCTCATCTTAAACTCCAACTTCCATGCAATAATAAAGATTCTACTGAAAACGTTCTCATACATTTTGAAGCCTTTCTGGGTGATTTGGCTACATTCATTTGTGTTTCGTTGCCGTAAATCTTCGATCGAAGCAGGTGGAGTAGCATAAATTCTGCTTTTCAAATGACCCAATAGAAATAAATTTAGGGCAGACAGGTGATCATGGGGTGATATAACCTTTCCTACCAATCCAGTAACCCGAGGGGAAGTATTGATCTAAATACTACCGAACAGACCAAAAATAAAGCTGACTTGTTGAAATATCAGCTGATCCTCCAGATAATTTTGGTTATTTTCAATCATGTTTGTTAACATAGGTTAGATTTTGTTCTCAAATAGTTCCAGATACATTGCCTTCTAAAATAAGGGGCCAATGATACGATCACCAAAAATACCAGCCCATACGTTTAATTTTTAGGGATATTGTGTATGTACCCCATAAAATGTATGGGGATTAGAATCAGCCCAATATATACAATTATGTCTATCAAGTGTACCGTTAAAAAATCAACATTCATCACTAAAACAGGTGCTAAAAATATACTGTTGATTTGCAGTCGCCTATTGACTTACTACCTCACAGAATTCTAAACTCCAATCAAAGTCATCTACATTCAGTTCTTACATTAATTTAATTTTGTAATGATGAAATTTGAGGAGTTTTAAAATACAGTGAATGCTGGTTTGTGAGACTGGAAACAGTTGCTAGCTATCTTGTACTCACCGTATGATCAAGTGCAACATGGCCCAAAATCGCCTCATTTCTCTCTGGCTGTTCTATTTGCTGTTTTTTATTTGCTACCGATCCCGTTTCTCGGAATTTTGTAACCAATTCAGATACGTACTGCCTCGCAACAGTCCTTCCATATTGTTGATTGTCCGTTGAACCGTTCAGCAGCCCTTTTTGCACATCTATTGTTTTCATAATCTAGTTCAATCAACTTAGTTCTTTCCTCAACCATGTATACAATTGTTTCTTTCTAGTTAAGAAGTACAAAACCACACACAAATTGAAATGGCTTGTAGTAATCAACAGAGACACAAATTATCTGTCTGTTCTATTGTGTTAAAGTAATTTTATTGGTACAGAGAAAAAACTGACAAAAACATTCACAGTATCGTAGCAAATAAATGGTAGATTGCAAAAAATTGCAACTGAGTTGTCCAGTGACTTCCAACAATTTTTAGTTGTGAAATGTCATACAGGTATATTAGAACCACTTATCTGTTGATGATGTTTCTAACAGGAATCACTAGAAAGATGGTTTTCTCAAAAATTTACTACATTTTAAGTGATGATTGAATATCTAATCAAAACTTGTTTTTAAATCATAAAAGTAAAACATTTGTTTTTATAATTTAATGTATAGTCTTGAGTAATGAGAATGGCTACAATTAAAAGCTGACAGCTATAAGTTTGTAACTAAAAAATGTATGAGTATAATTCCAATAAAAAATTATCAGGAATAAGTATAACGATACTGGAAGCTTGAGTTAGAGGGTAAGTTAACATAGCCCTAAATTTTATCGAAATGTTAAGAAACTCAGCTACTACATTTCTTAAGCTTGTGTGCTTGATTAGCTAAAACTAATTCATATAAAAATGTCAGTATTTTTTATAAGTGTGGGCTCAAACCAGCCAACGAATGCTCTAACTGTGGCTCTTAGAGCATGCCCATTGAATTCTCTGTCTCATAAACGAATGCGGATCCTATTTTGAAAATTTCAGTCTATTTGCATACTTTCAGCTTCAGTTTAAGTTAGGTGCTAATAGAAATGGTTGAAGTTACTAAAATTAGCTTTGAAAAGATAACATCTGATTCTGATGTTTAAAATACGATTTCGTGCTTAAAAAGTGCTTATTTTCACTTCATATATGCCAATATTTTTAATATAAGTAGATATTAATTTGAATATCAGTTCCATTCGAAATCAGTTAATTCTTTTGTGTTTCACATGTTCAGTCTTGTATCAGAAAAAAATGTAAATTTACATTCATATCCTCAATAGCTAATTAATGAAGGAGTTATAAAATGTCACTTTTTTCTTGTTTCACAGAATAATTGAATAAAAACAGTCGTAATAAAAAAGTATGGGCACTATTGTTAGAAAATCATCAACCCTACTAGAGAAAATTGACAGTATTATCAAGTTAGCTAGCTTGAAGAGTCAAGGTCATTCTTATTTTATGAAGATTATTTTGAAGAGATAATTGTACTTTGAATACTAATTAGCAATAAATAGTCTTCTTTTTGCAATTTGATGAAATTCATTTTAATATATATGTGACATTGAAAATGCAACAAACACTTAGTACACATCAATATATTTTAATGAATTTTGGCTTATAGACTGGGTACATATACTACATTAATTGAAGAAAGTTTCTTTTTTTAAGCACCCATAACCTAGAATGTCAATAATACATCAGAGCACCTTGTAAATTAATGCATTCCTCAACTCTTCAAGGCACACTGTGAATTAGGTTATTGATATCTTACTGAGGTAGAAGAGTGTCCCGGGAATTTTTGATTTCGTCTTTGAGGCACTGTAAATCCATCGGTGGAACAGGTAAATGACCTAACCTTCTGCCTATGTTATCCCACACTTGCTCTATGGGAGAAGGAACAGGTGACAGAGCAGTCTACAGAAGGCAGGAGATTTCAGTGTCAGGAGGATACCTTAAAGTGACCTCAACAGTGAGCAGCCTAGCATTATCATGTTGAAAAATGGGGTTCTCTCACTCTTGTAGATAGGGCAATGTAACAGATTCCAAGACGTTATAAATGTACTTCTGTGCATTCATATTGCCCTCCAGGGATACTAAAGGAGGCCCCTACTTCCATACCTTATGGCACCCCAAACCATAACTCTTCATATAAGTGAAATCTGTCGTACCAAACAAAATTGAAATGTTCAACATTCTCCACATCTATCGTGGGCCCATAAACAAAATCCAGATTCATCACTAAACACAATGCGATTCCAACCCTCATTCCACTGGGCACGATCCTGGAACCACTGTAGTCTGACTTCTTTATGTCTTTGAGTCAATGGTAGGATGATACAAGATAGGTGTTGTTGTGTAGCAGCAAACCATTCATTTGAAGTTGATCTCGTGGTATTGAACCGATTCCTAAAAGCACTTCTTTTCAGAAGCCGACAGTGTCTCTGCCAGGGTTGGTAAAAACTCGGGTATTTCAAAAAAATTATTGGGCTTTTGAGTTGTGTTGCTTTTTATGTTTTTGTTGGGTTTTTGTTTTTTGATCTTTGACATTCCACATAACCTCAAACTCAGAACAGAACCTAACTCAAAATTGTGTATTCATTCGTTTGGGATGAATGATTAAATAATAAAAATCCGGAATCCTTTAAATCAGATATTGAAAAAAAAATTTAAGGAAGTGATGCAGCCATTCCACTCTCTTAATTTTTTAACAGACCCTAAGTTTCTAGAAACACCACTGTCTAATAATAATAATAGTATTTATTGCCCAACGGACCTTACAATCCCTTTAAAGGGCAATACATACATGTGTGTACAAAAACAAAACATAAGCAAAATTAAAACATTACATACTACTTGCTACAAGTTTAATGTGGTTTAAACTATGAAAAAACAAATTGCACTCTTTACAAATCTTATTAGAATTATTGCACATATTGAATACGGGTGATCTCAGTAAGATATTAGTTCTCGCATTGTCATTATAAAACATTAGGTTTTGGCTATTATTAAATTAAGGCGTGTTAAAATTTAGCAGCTCCAGTAAACTTGGACAGTCAATAAGACAATGTACAATCTTGAAGAGACATGACAGAGAAGCAAGAAACCTTCTGAACTCAAGATTCTCAAAATTGAATCTGTCAAGTAAAAGAGCATATTGAAAGGCTCGTTGTGGGTAGGTACCATCAACCTTGAAGGCCAAGTACTTAAGAACCTTCCTCCTGTAAATTTTCAATACAGGATACATGTACGCTGTATTGAGGACTCCATACATTAGAGCAATATTCAAGTTTAGATCTAATATAAGAAACATATAATGTCTTTAAACAAAGGTGGTTGGTGAAACCTTTACAATTTCTTACAAGGAATCCATACATCCTATTTGCCTCTGATACTTTCAAGTGAATATGTTCAATAAAACTTAATCCTTAATCATTTAATACAGTAATTTGTATCCAAGATGGTATCATTTAAAGCATAGGAATGTCTAATATAACATTTCTTCCTTGTGAAGGTCACTGTACTACATTTCGATACATTCAAGGATAAATTATTGCGCAAACACACCAACTTTTTCAATATCATTTTGCAGCCTCTCACAGTCACGCAAGTCAGATATTGATAAGTAAATCTTTAAATCATCTGCATAAAATAGGTTATTAGTATCTATAGTTTGTGTCATGTGTAATCATGAAGAAATTGCATAAAAATGGTTGACTGATTTCTGTGAGGACTATTTAGAAGGATATTTATTATTTAGAATTAAGGATTCAGATCTTTACCCAAATTCTATGTTTTCAGAATCAGTTATAAAGGGAATAAGTACCGGAACATAAATGGTGACTTAATATGGGATCAAAATTTAGTTCCCTAAAGAGAAATCCTTCATTAATTAAAATGAGAAAAATGTTTGCTGATCTGCACAATTGTCCAGCAAGTTCGGCATTCCTTGGAAGGTAATTTAGTACCTTCAGTTATGTGTGGTCAGATTTGAAGAACCGCTTAGCCCAAGAAAAAGTGGAAAAACTTGTTAAGCTAATCAAAATTTTCCAATACGAAAATGTCAAAGACAAAGCCAAAGACTAACGTTATCTCAAGCGTTTCCCTTTTTTAGTTTTATGTTACCATTAGTACCTAAGTAATTATCTCGAGAAAAGTTCCATTGATTTTTATTTCTATATTTAGGAGTTGATAAATAAATTTGATTTTGATAAGTTTACTTATTTCTCTATGAGTTTTTGACACAAAGTCACTGGGCTTTTGTCAATACTAATGGCGGGTTTTTGTGACAGCCAACCCTGGTCTCTGCCCTTCTGTCCAGGTATTCCAACATCGCATTACAGTGGATGCATTTCTGCTTACTCAATTAACAACTCGATGTGACATTCCAGCTTCACCTGTCTCTATTATTCGACCTCTTTCAAATTCACTTACTTGGTGAAAATTGTTGTGTCTACATACATAAGGCTAATGTTTTTATAGTAACAAGATTACAATTAAACAGACAATATTGTTTACATCAATAGCAAATAAATAAAACACTCGCATTTGTCTTGTCATTCCAAAAGCTAATCGATTCTTTTATAAATCATACTATAATTTTATTGAATTAATGTAGTATATATATATCCAGTCTATCATCCAAAATTTATTAAAATATATTGACGGTTACTACTTAGGTGGTGCATTTTTTCCATTGTCACCTAGTATATAAGTATAATATAATAATTAGTAAATAATGAGAATATTAATATAATAGCATAATTTATTATCAATACTGTTTAATGTAGGGAACCTCACAAAATACTGGTAGTATGGTCGAGGCGGTCGAGAAGAGTAACTTCAGTACCTATGGAATGGGAAAGAACACTGCAAAGCCCTTATAAAGGATTGGTAGTATGGACTGTTCCTGAAAATCATCAAGTAGCTGTTACATTATTTAAAGATCCAAGAACTAATGAACTTGAAGATAAGGATTGGTCATTTATCATTGAGGATGTAAGTATTTATTTACATTAGGTTATGCTAGCAACATAGATTCGTTTTAAGTTTTGGCTCCAATTTAGGCATTCCAAACTACATTCTACAATTTCCAAACATAACATATTTAAAAAAATGGGTATTGTTATACATTTATACAATAATTATTGGAAAGGTGAAATATTGAAGATTCTAGACTAGTACAAATTTCAACTTCAAAGCTCGGAAGGAATATACACATTTGTTTGAAGAAATGTTATTGTTCAACTTTTTTATTATTTTTGAAAAGCCTTTTGGTGATTCAACATTTGTTTATAAGCTGAAAATGGCATAAATAGTAATTTATTGATCTATTTTATCAAAGTGGAAGTCTTCTTCAAGATATGGAAACTTTGTTAGTCTTTTTTGTTTATTTTCGTGGTAAATCTGTCTCGATTGTAAGCAGTGCTAAATTTTATATACTTTCTCAACTTCTCAAGTAATTATTTAGTCTTCAGAATACAAAAATACTTCTTCAGCCATTATTCCATCTGGCGTGTTTGTGCTAATGTGATATTTTGAAAAACAAGTTTGTGTTAAACAGGGTATTGCAGATATCCTACACTCTAAGAAAGAGAGAAATAAACTTTATTGATACTATTGCATCAAAAGGCCCTCGACCGAGGTTTTTCAGCCAGTTTACAATAATTCTTCTTGTTTTTACTAGTATATATATTATAATATTTTTAATGTTCTACTGTTTTTATAATTATGTATTATATGATTTTATTTGAAATTTGATTATTAGATGCTGTTGTTACAATCGTGGTAGTAACTACACTAATGTGAAAACACCTTTATCACTGAATATAACCTATTTGAAATTTTGACAGGAATTGTCAAATTATTATGTCCGGCTCAGATGAATATGAAATTTTATATTCTGAAAGATAAATTACTACAAAATCGACCTACTCGCTCTTACCTCAGGGAGGGTTCAAAGATTAAAAAAAATTAATAATTTAAAATTTAAAATTTTTAATTTTCCAAAGAATATTCCAAAATTGTCAATTATACTATTGCAAATCTATAGTGACTGCTTGTTCAATATATTCTAAGACCATTAAATTATCTAATGACATCTACAATTTTTCTGTCACGAAAATTAACTAAATGTCACTGATTATATCAAAAGTTTTATAGGATCCAAAATTTTTCAAATTCAATGAAATAGGAGTTGAATTAATACCAAAGTGAGTTGGAATCAAAAATTATATATTATATACCATCAGATAACAAGTGAAAATGAATTATTATTCCCAAAATATAATAAAGAACAATAATCGTACTTTCTACGAACCTTAAAATTAAAAAAACAACCTATATACTAGAAGAACAACCTAATTAACTACTTATTCTAAACGTTCAAATCGTCGAAAATTACACTTGACGTGTATAAATGTCAAATAACTATATGCGATAAAATTGTCTATTCAAAAAAATTTTCTCTTCTCTTCAGGTGAAATTTTATATATCTTTAACGTTAATTTTGTCAGTATTCAAAAATGTGATATAAATGCATCTATCTTAATTTTATTTAAAGGCCTGTTAATTCTTGAAAAATAATTTATAAAATCTGGACTGGACTCACCAACTAGGTATCAGGATAACTCGTTCTGATTCTAAGCACGTCTTATAGAATCGCCGGAACCACTTTTCTAAATTTATAATTTAGAACCCGGAAAAATCACTAACACTATTTCAATATAATTATTTAAGGAATTATTCACGCACTGATCTTATCATGCTAATTATTATAATCTGATGCTATTTTAATGTATCAATTACTATTATATTATTCAGCAAATTTGAGAGAACTCATATTAGATGTTCTCTCGAGAGGGGTTCAAAATCAACTGACTAAACTTTTTCCATAAATAATTCTCTTCTCTTTTGGTTACCAAAGAATTCCTTTTTTTAAAGAAAAATACAAATTTATGTTTTCATATAACAAAGAGAGATTTTCATTCTTTTTATTCTAATTGTAATTTTGCTACCAGCGACATCTGTATTCTTTTTTTTAAAATCTTTATAAAATCTATGTATCATTAAGTATCTTCTGCATTATTGTCATTCGAAATTGTAATGTCAAATTTTATTTGCATATTGAATCTTTTAAATTATTTATAATACATTGTATATCACAAGTATTACATCCAAATATGTACATTTTTCTTTATTTCAATGTTTTCTTTAGAATTTAGATAGAGTATATGTATTAATATATATATATATATATATATATATATATATATATATATATATATATATATATATATATATATTGAATTTTTCTAAGTTTAACATATTTGGAAAGTATGTAGTACATATATAATAAAAAAACAATGGTAATTACAATACTATGATATGTTACATATATAACGATTAGTTCAAATTATATACGAGTTATACTAAGGAAGGAAAGTTGCTTATTGATTTAATAAATAGAGAATTTATTCAAACAGGGTTTTTTTTTCATGTTTTCTATGCTGAGCATTTTCTGGTATTTTTATAATATGAGGCTCAATCAGCCGGATGTTCTTTTTTTCAAGGCAGAAGGATTTAAATAATCTCTCATTTATAGGTTCCATTCCAGTTTTAGTATAAAGCAGTCTACTTGGTGGGTTATGCAATGGATTACCAGGGTGTCTCATTTTTGTTATTTTCCGGCGGCTGGTCGTTTCGTCTACTTTTATATTGTTTTTGCTGGGTTTCTACAATTATAGAGAATTGTAGCATCATACTCCATTAAGGGTCTACAAATTATTTTATAAATATTGGAAGCGGTTTTAGTCTCAATCCCCTCATTTCTGTATGTTAGGCTTGTGAAGTGTTGTGCTCTGGTTATAATTTTTCTTTTCATAGATGGTGATAATTGAAATTTAATTTGTTATATATTTCCATGCCCAGGTACCTGGCATATTGGGATGGTTTAATTGTATTGTTCAATATAGTTATTGTCGGAGATTTATCCTGGATCCTGTGGTTAAAAATTATAAGTTTTGTTTTAGTAGAATTTATTGTTAATCTCCATCTATTGGCCCAAGATACTACATCATCAACTTGCTGTTGTAATATATTTACTGTACTTGTTAAATTTTTGCCATATGATATTATCATTGTGTTGTCTGCAAATTTAAGTAAGTTGCAATTAGTAAGTTCTTTTTCACATATGTCATTACAGTAGAGGTTGTATAATAAAGGAGACAGTGGTGAGGCCTGTGCATGGAGAATGTTCCATTGATTCTTATTATACGCCTGCGATTTGTGAGAAATTGTTTGATGATCTATAGTAGCGAGGGGGAGCAATTCATCCTATGTAGTTTATGTAATAAACCTTTATGCCATACAGAGTCGAAGGCTTTTTTTATGTCCAAGAAGATTCCAGCCGCTCTTAGACCTACCAATCTTGCAGCCTGCACATTGGATGTAAAAATGGCGAGAGGGTGGGTTGTTGACGATTTTTATTTAAATCCAAATTGGTATAATGGAATATGTTGATTTAGTTCCTTGGATGATCTTTTCGAAAAAATTTCCAATCACCGGGAGAAGAGTGACAGAACGATAGTTTTGAGGCAGCTTGTGGTTAGTATTAGAGTTGGGAATCATTATTATGATGCCCTCTTTCCATTCAGCAGAGATATAGTGTTTCTTCAGGCAATAGTTATATATGTTCATCATTTCATTTTGGATTGGAGGGTTTAATCTTCTAAGAGTCGTATGATTAATAGAGTGTCTGCCTGATGCTGTATTTTTTCCTTTGTATGAAACATCATTGTATTCATCTTCTGTGATGCTTTGAAGGTGACCAGGGTTGAAGTTGTAAAAAAAATTGTAAACCAATTATTCACCTCTTCTAAGTTGTTTATGTCAAAATTATTATCTACATTAAATTCGAAAGATTCTTCAAACTACTTTAAAAAAACAAATAAATCCTCAGCTTCTTCTTTGCCCACAATTCTGTCTATTATTGTTGAACTGTAATAGAGGGGATTGTTAGCTTTTTTGCATCATTTGTTTCTGAGCATTTTTAATTTTTTCACAAGAAACTTACTTCAAACTCATTGCATATGTTTTGGATAAACTGATGGCTAACTTCTCAAATTTCCAATTAAATGCTTGCCTAAAAATTGAACTATATGATTTACAGCCTGTAAATTTCAACTCTCTAGTCCTTAAATGTAAAATTTCACTTAAAATTTGTCTATGATGATGGAACAGTAGATACTACATTACCAGTATCTGACGACTCATCAGTGATTATTTCTATTTGCAAAAGATTCCTTACTCGTTCAGTTTAAGTCTGAGACAAATTTAAATTCCCCATGATTTCACTTTTAAAACATGTATATAGTTCAAATTTGATTCACAAAAATTGTGCATGATTATATTTATTATCTATGATTGTTCATTTTGTTGAAGGTGCCTCTAGCGGGGAAGAGAAGACAACTTGCTGTCGCGCACGTCAACATGCGAAAATATGCAAGTATCGAATCAACGCAAACAGAACTTCAGATAAACTTCAAACCAACTACCAAAAAGATTACCAGTGCAAAATTGGACTGTACTCTATCATGCGTATTCCTTAGGGAAGGAAAAGCAACGTATGTATATTACATTTTGCTTAATTAAATATTACCTTACCTTACAAAATTAGGATCATTATTTATTAGTAATGTTTCATGTTTTGGCACGAAAACATAGGAAGTTCTATTCTGGTCCCTTTTTCTAAGTAATTATTAATTATTATTATTAATTATTAATTATTAGACCGAAAAATGAATGACAATATGTTACTTATATTGAACACACTATTTAATACTACTACACCAACACTCACATTTACACTATCTGAGGCGTGTTTCGATAACCCAATTACTTTTGAATGCATCCAACAATCTATTTTTGGATACATTTTTTAACATGCAAAGTATTGAAACAGTTAGATGTAGGAATAGTTTAAATAGAGACAAATGATCAATTCCTTAGAGTTTCACTGTATAGTTTAATAAATAGAAATTAAATGTGAACTTTTTACCACTGAATTAGGTTTTTTTGCTGGAATCCGCGAGAAGAGTTGCATTGGCGCCTAAAGTGGTTTAAAAAAACTCCCCCAATTATGGGCAAAAATTCTGTTGAGAGCATTGATAATGACTGTTTCGCACATATACGACTTTAGATTGATGAACACACATTACCCATATTACTCATCTCAATACATGTAGTCATATTTCAGGAAGAAGACTATCACTTATCTCGTTATATGAAAAGCGTTCATGTCTTGTCTGTTTTTTTCTCTTTCAAAATGTCTGCGTCTGAGCACTCTTCTGTGTGCAGCTTTTTTTTCAATTGGTTCTTTTTATTTTTTCGCGTTTTTCTTTAGGTTTATGCAACTTCTGGATGTGGAAATCTTCACCATTTCTTTAGCTCCCCTAAAGCGTGGTAAGTTGGATTATCTTCTTATGCTTCCATTTTCCCCCAGATGACTTGGGCCAAATTGAATGATTTATTTTGTGAAGAGGAATTCAAATAATGCTTTACAATAATTAAAGTTTATTTTTTAATAATGAAACCAGCATCACTTTAAAAACTATTGAAACAATCATCATGACATTTGATACTTGTGTGTTAGAGATGCCATCTATATTTTGTATCAATATAATAATAATAATAAACGTATTTATTATTTTCAAATAACAAAATTACATTTCTTTTAAAATTTGATACATGATGTAGCAGTATATACCTATTGAAAATAAAGGGCGGAGTTCATTTTCTGTAATGACACCTAGTTCCATTACGAAAATGCTCTTCCACTCAACCCATAAAAGAAAGGAGAACATATGTCTGTCATATAAACTAAATAAATTGAAAAGAAAGAATAAGTGGAGTAACTAATACTGGTACAATAAGTATAGCATAATATGTGTGGGAAAGAAAACAATTAACTATATGATTGTCTCTGAAGTAATATATTTCTAAACTTGACTTTGAAAGTTGAAATATTACATTTTTTTAAGTTTTCACATACGGAATTATAAATAAAAAATATTTGGTATAGAAAGGACCGTCTAAATAGTTCAGTATTAAATACAGGTGGAGATAGCAGACCCTTAAATCTTAGATTTAAATTATGAACATCAGTCCGAAAGGAAATTTTTTGGTGCAAATAAGTAGGAGTTTCAAAGGTTATGATTTTGTGAAAAAGGCAAGCTGCATGAAGCTTTCTTCTGTTATCCATATTCAACCATCCTATCTCAATTAATTTATGTGATATTCGCTGACGTTTTTTAATACCATATATTAGTCTTAAACATGAATTCTGTACTTTCTGTATTTTGTTTTTATAAAGGAGGGTTAAATTGGACCATACACTAAATCTGCAAAATTAAAAAGTGATAAAACGAGACTTTCACACAGAGTTTTTTAACATGTTGAGGGAGAAAATGACGATTTCCATAAATCAGTTTTAATGAGCTGTAAGCACGTTGAATCAATTTATTGATGTGTTTCTCAAATCTCAAATCTGAATCCAAAATGACACCTAAATTCTTAGCATGACTAACCAAGGCTAACTCTTCGTTGTTAATTGTTATATTTATTAAGTTTCCTATTTTAGCCTTGTTATTAGCGGAGCCGAACAAAATTACATTAGATTTAGAGCAATTGATTAATAAGCAATGATCTGTCGCTAATTTTATGAAAGTTGTTAGTTCTTGATTAATATTTTCGCAGGCATTATCAACGAACACTGGAGGAAAGCTATAGTATATCTGGGTACCATCTGCGTATACGTGAATTTTACAGGTTTTTAAAGATGTTATTAAGTTCATTGTATAAATAGAAAACATTAGTGGTCCCAAAATGGATCCCTGAGGAATTCCCGGATGTAAAGTTAAAAATCCCGATTGATCTGAGTCAATTTTGACACATTGTTTACGGTTATTTAAATAATTACGCAAGAGGTTAATGGCACTTACAGAAAATCCTATATAATGTTATATGTTAAGCATCAATTTATGATTTATAGTGTCAAAAGCTCTGCTAAAATCCAACAATGCTAAAATTGTACATTTACCGACATCTATAGCAGAAATAATATCATCAACTAGACTCGTTAAAGCTGTGGTGCAGCTATAACCCTTGCGAAAACCAGATTGAACACTATGAAGTATTGAATTAATTGTTAAATGTTCTCTTATTTGCTGTTCCATTGCCCTTTCCAGAATCTTAGAAAGCATAGGAAGAATACTTATTCCTCTTAGATCTTTGTACTCGCATGGATTTTGATTTTTTGGCAACATTCTAACAATAGCTTGCTTCCATGCATTGGGAACTACCTGATGGGTTAAACAGAAATTAATTATATGTGTAATGTATGGAACGATCAGAGGACAACATAATTTAATAAGTTTAACATTTAGCCCATCACAACCCATAGCATTTGATTTTATTCTACATATGTTGTTATAAACAAACATATCATCAATTTCTTTAAATGTAAAGGTGACGGGAACAAGGCTATTAGATTTATAAAAACTGAGAAGATTTTCAGGTGGTGAAACGCGTGTGATGGAATTTATTAAAAAATCATTAATTTCATTTGGTTTTCTTAAGCCTTCAGGAATATCACGATTTTTGTCTTTAAGAAAATTATTTGATCTAAGTACCCGCCACAGGCGATTAGAATTAGTATTCTCAAACTGATGTAAAAAATAAGCATGTTTTTCCCTTTTAATGGCTTGATTTGTGTAGTTTCATAAATTTTTATAAAAGTTTAAATGATCATTTGATCGTGTTCTTTTATATCTTCTAAGAGCCCTTTCTCTTTCATTCATCATTAGTTCTATTACAAAAGTGAACCATGGAGCCCTGTTTTTTGTTATTTTGGAAGTTGTTACAGGTGCATGTCTATCAAATAAATTAACTAAACAGTTTACCAAATATGATACCTTTTCGTAAATACCCTCCTGATCAAATATACGAAAAAATGATATATCTCAGGTCATTATAAAATAATTCCTCATTAAAATTTTTGAAACACCTATATGTATGCATTTTGAATTCTTTGTTATTTCCTACATTTATTCTACAATACACCAATGAATGATCTGATACTTCATTATGAATAACTCCTCTATCTACCACACTATTTTCATCAACTATTATATAATCCAGAAGTGATGTTTGTCGTGTCGGTTCGTCTAAGACTTGACAAAGTTCAAAATTATCAACAATATTATCAAATTTATGAACAATATTATTCTTGTACAGATAATTTATGTTAAAATCACCTAAGCAAATTAAATTATTAACAGTTGGAAATAGAGAGATTAAAAAATCTTCAAATTCATTCAGGAAAGCATTATCTGTTATTACATGAGGTTTGTAAATTACTCCTATGCCAAATACTTTCTTATTTATAGTTAATTTTATGAATAATTTTTCCCAAATAGTATTATCATTTTTAATAGCCAATTAACAATTATACGAATTTTTTACATATATGCATAAACCCCTACCTCTTGCATTTCGATCTCCCCTGTATAACATATAATTATTTATTTTTAATAAGTCATCACTATTGTAATGATAAAGCCAAGTTTCACACAGAAGAATATCAAATTCATGTTTCTGTAAGAATTTTTTTACGTTTGAAAGCGATGGTAAAAGCGAGCGTACATTTAAACAGGCTATGCTAAGACAATCCATTATTCTCTTACCCACAACACTAAGAAAATACTAAATGTAAATAAATATTTTTTTTCTCTATATAATTACCAAAAAATAGACTTGATAACAGTTCTATTAGCAGAACTAGTTATTTATCGTAAAACCGACTGATGAGTGTGGACACTCTGCACAACGCATATATTATTTAATCCCAAAAACTTGCAAAATTGGTAATTCTACAGCTAAAAATTTTAAAATTAGAAATTAGATATTTATATATAAAGAAAGCAATTAGAAATTCGAAAACAAAAAAAATAGAAATCAGAAAATCAACAATTAAAATCAGCAGAATATAAATTCAAGTAAAATTTTAGTTAGAATGATGCATTGTCTCACTAATCACTCACTAGGTCAGCTGGCTTCATAATCTTCATAATACTGTCTCTATTATGGAACTTAAGGAATATAATTCCATTATTCGACCAAACTTTGCCTCCCTTGTTAACCTTCTGTATTGCATCTTTAAATAGTGCCTGCATATCTGGTGATAAATCCTCTCTAACAACTAAACCTGTGCCTTTTAATAACTTCTTCTGCTTAAATATCAAGTTTTTGACGTGAAGCGTGCTCATCTGAATTAGAATTGGTTTAATTTTATTTTTATCTGGTGATTTCAGTCGATAACAATTATTTACACTTTGATAGTTTATAGATAACCGCAGCTTACTATTTATTATGTCCAGTACAGTATCCATACAGTTTTCATTCTGCAGCTCTATAACTCCGTAAAGAATTAAATTTTTGGATCTTCGAGACCTTTCAAATGACTCCTGTTTACTTAATATATCTTTAAGCTGTTTATCCTGGACTTGTATTTTTAATTTTAGATTATTATTCTCATCCTTTAAGTTTTCTATTTCCTTATCATATTTTTTGCCTATTAACTCCATAATGGAATCGGAAATTTGAGATATGAACTCATCAGCAGTAACAAGCTTATTCACTAAATTTTTAACTGCTGAGTGCAGTTCTTTTTTGTTTCTAGTTGAAGTCATTTTTACGAAATAAAAATCAACAATTTCAACTTACGGGCAATCAAAGCACTTTTCCAGTAACTAATTACAAATACATGAACTTTTTCACTCCTTCTGTTAGTTGACTACCCAATAACCAATAATTCAACTTAATAACAAATGAATTTAGCATTTAATGCAGAAAGACTCAAAACGTGTCTAGTCTGCTATATATATATATATATATATATATATATATATATATATATATATACGTAGCATTCACCTCTATACCATAAAAATACTTCTGCACTGTTGTACTTTCCCATAAACTGCTAGGCCAAGCCTGTCATGTTGCTCAATTCAATATTGCAGGGATGAAGATATGCAGTCTATGGCTTCCTTAATGTCTGTAAATAACAACAGTGATGATATAGCTGCTTTAGAGGATATTGAAGATGAAGATTTTTCGACAAGTGATAATGCTATGAAAAATAGCATACATGAGATTACGCAACAACTTCAACAGATAACAAAGAGCATATCCGGATCAGATTTCGCAAGTACTCCAATCAGTGGTAAGTATGACATAAGTTTTTCAGTCAATGAATACATAATGTTAAATTTGTTTTACAGTAATCTGTTTTATGACAAATATAAATTTAGTTTTCACAAAAATAGTTATTTGTTTAACTAGACAGCAAAGTAGTAGATTGACTGCCAAGGCTGAATTCATAGCCGAGCGTAGCGAGGCTAGGAATTCATCTAAGGCAGTGTAACCTTACCTTGTTGTTGTTACTCCAAGAAGTGAGGTTACATTGCCAAAGGTTCGCTTTTCGCCGGAGAGCATAAGGTCATGAGTTAGTGAGGAATATTTGAAAGCTTGTCCTTTATTATTTTTTTAAGGCGCCACTTGATTAGTAGGACATTCAAGAAATTTACTGATTAACCAAGAAACCAATAATGAAAACAATTAGCTATTGTAACTTTCAAATATGTTATTTATGTCGTTTTGCTTTTACGTTTGTGAATCAAATAAAACACTTTGTTGCCAATGAAACAGTTTAATTAAATGGATGGTACCTTGAACATATGTTGTAATAACCTGAGGTGATCAACTCTATTTATGAAATGATAATCAGTAATCAATGATTAGTTAATTTAAAATGTTTAACAATTTCTAATGTTATCAACTAACTGAGATCAAAATATACAATACACTAAATCTTTAGCAACACGTAAATGGTATACCAGTTACCGCTTTACAACAGTAATAATTAACCATATACATACAAGTAGGTCAAAAGTATCTCTAATATAATAAGATTAAACTGAAATCTAATTTCAGTGCGATATACAATAACAGAGTTGATATTTCAACTCTAAAGAATTGAAAGAATGTAATGTTAAAATTGTGAATTTGATAGACGTCTTAATAAAATGTGACATTACTAAACAGTAGAATATAAAAGTTAGTGTGTGATTCAACGTTAAAAAATGAAGTTATAAAATGAATAATGTGCTCAAAGTTCAGATAAAAACAAATAAAACTTTAAATGTTACTTGCGGTTAGTGTCCAAACTATTAGACGTCAATTGGCTTAATTGACAAGTAACATCTGACTTATGGAACAAGATTCAGCCATGCGGTTAATAATCGATGAAATTATTCGGCAGTCGTCACCAACAAACATAAGTCCAGCTTCGTCCTTTGAACTGGAAACGCCGTTAGAAGCTCTTGTCGCTTTATAACGTTAATCGTAATCCGATGTACGAAACATGTCAACAACCCTGGACGGAGAACTTTGGTCTGTCAGCTATCCCTACGAGAATATATATACCATACAGGAATCATCCGAAATTGAAGCTTCTTAAAATCTGTTCTTGATCATCCTATCATTGATAACCATCACCCATGAAAACTATCAAACCATCAATTGGCAAAAAAATATTGTAAAAACTATGCAGTATAGAAAAAAACCCTAAAAAGAAATTGGGGGTTATAGCCGTGAAAATATATACAAGATGAAAGCTTACCTTGTTACCAAGGGTTTTTCACCACTATAGTTCCCAAAATATATGGATTTAACCATGTGCCACCGGCCATTTTATATACTTACGACTTGTCCTCATCGATACCCCGACTTAACCATTCGACAAGTATCAGACAAGTGCTTTCAACAGCTTCCCTTTACTTTACAATTGACATCAGCAAACAGTGTTACCAATGGCAGTCAAATAAAATCCCCACATTAAATAATAAAATACTCATGGATTGGTTAAATCACATGAAGAATATTAATAAAAATATTACTCTAAACACCCATTTAATTATTTACATCCCGTTATTCCAGGATATGCTTAAATAATTTTAAAACCCATAGTTAATTCCGTTATGCAACCAAATATACAGAAATGTGTATAAAGTTGCATACTCAGTGGGTGGCTCCGTGAGTTACTCATAATATAATACAAAAAGCATTGTATTTTTATCATGCTACAGCAGTCAATCTACTTTGCTGCTGAGTTGTACATATAATTTTTTCTCCGATTGTTCATAATGATATAGGAGGATATTGTATTTGCAAATTATTACAATTCCCACAATCCCTTTATTTTTCCTGTAGTGTTCAATTAAAATAAAATTTGATAGAAATCGCAGTTGTTGGAATGGTTGGTTGCTATGGAAATGTCCATAATAATTATAGTTTGACAATTCATGAAATTTCTGACAGTTGTGCGAAAAAATATCGGTATATTTAAATTATTATATAATGGACAGTGATAGCGACCTGGAAGTACTTACTCCTCCAGAAATAAGGGAGGTGGCAAAAAATATAGAGTTGAATTTGTTGCCGGAGAAGTCTCGGATGAAATATGAAGGAAATTATAAACGATTTATGGATTAATGAAATTGACTGTCTCGACCCTTACTTCGTGGAATATGCTCATATTAGTGTTTTAAAATGAAACTCAAGGTCTCTAGTTAATTCCACAATATAATACAAGTTATTGAAAATTCTAAAAAATTGACAATTGTTTCGATAAATCAATATCATTGTCAGAATGACAGAAGTTACATTTCATTTTATGCCTACCTGATGTTTAGTAGTTATATTTGGCTAGACCAAGAAGTAACCTAACTTGTGATTGGCTTAATATATGTTTATAGAAAAAAGAAGAAGATGTGATATTACAAATATTGAAGCTTAGATATTATTAGCCCTATGGTGATATCCTGGATATCATTTTTCCAATTAAGATCAGTATAACTGTGCAATGATATAGAAAACCAGTGAAACTATATCTGCTGATCTTTACAATTATCACTTAAGAAGACAGTTTATTAGTGGAGAATTCCCTAGATTTAACTGATCATTGACAACTTCATATTGTGGGTTTCTTAAATGTCTTCTAATTTCCAGTTCTTCAAGGAAATCCAGTTCTTGTTTCTTTTCACAAATATGCAGTACTTCTAGTTTTGTGTTAGGTGTCCATGAATGATTGGTGTCAAGTAGATGTTTTGCGTAGTGGGATTTATCTGGTTGTTTTAATCTGTATGCTCGTAAGTGCTCACTGTATCGTATTTCAAAATTCTGTCTATTTGGGTCAGACCCTTAGGAATTTTGAAATACGATACAGTGAGCACTTACGAGCATACAGATTAAAACAACCAGATAAATCCCACTACGCAAAACATCTACTTGACACCAATCATTCATTAACACCTAACACAAAACTAGAAGTACTGCATATTCGTGAAAAGAAACAAGAACTGGATTTCCTTGAAGAGCTGGAAATTAGAAGACATTTAAGAAACCCACAATATGAAGTTGTCAATGAACAGTTAAATCTAGGGAATTCTCCACTAATAAACTGTCTTCTTAAGTGATAATTGTAAAGATCAGCAGATATAGTTTTCCTGGTTTTCTATATCATTGCACAGTTATACTGATCTTAATTGGAAAAATGATATCCAGGATATCACCATAGGGCTAATAATATCTAAGCTTCAATATTTGTAATATCGCATCTTCTTCTTTTTTCTATAAACATATATTAAACCAATCACAAGTTAGGTTACTTCTTGGTCTAGCCAAATATAATTACCAAACATCAGGTAGGCATAAAATGAAATGTAACTTCTGTCATTCTGACGATGATATTGATTTATCGAAACAATTGTCAATTTTTTAGAATTTCCAATAACTTGTATTATATTGTGGAATTAACTAGAGACCTTGAGTTTCATTTTAAAAAAACTGATTTATGGATTATTGCATGGAGAAAAATGCGAAGACTTTTTCGGAGAATGTATTACTTGCTTATTTTGCTGGATTATCTCAAACAATGAAGAGTTCTACCCTTTGGTCTGTATATTCCATGTTGAAGGCAACTATGAATGTTAAAAACGGCGTAGATATAGGAAGATACTTGAAGTTGGGGGCATATTTAAAACGGTTATCTGAAGGCTACAAGGCAAAGAAGTCCCGAGTTTTCAAAAAACAAGATATTATAAACTTTATACTGGATGCACCAGATGATGAATATTTATTAGCAAAAGTAAGTTTTGAATAAGATATCTATACCATGGAGAGAAAATATTTATAATCCATTCTTTTAGGTTATATTGATTTGTGGAATTGCGGGTGCATGTCGCTGCGACGAACTTTTGAATTTAAAGTTAGAAAATATTGAAGATATGAACAATAAACTATTGGTATCCCTATTAAAGACGAAGAATTCGAGGTCTTTCGTAATAATGGAATATTTGGATGTTGTTAGAAAATATATAGCTCTTTGGCCTGCTGAATTAAAAGACACAAGATTTTTTTCAAATACGTAAAAGGTAAATCCATAAAGCAATTTGTTGGAATCCATAAATTTGGTAAAATACCTCAAGAAATAGCTGTCTATTTAAAGTTGCCGAATGCTAAGGAATATACGGGACACTGCCTCCGCAGAAGTTCTGCCACTTTACTTGTGAATGCAGGAGGTGACATAACAATGTTGAAACGACATGGTGGGTGGAAATCCTCAACTATAGCAGAAGGATACATTGAAGATTCAATGGCAAGTAAAACCAGCATTAGTGGAAAAGTTTTGACAAATATAGGAACTACTTATGAGACGAATCAAACTGGTAGTATAATTAATGTAGAGAGAACGGTATCTGAGGAAAGAAAAGGTGGCCTATTCGTTCAAAATTGTAGTAATTTTACCATCAATGTTAATAACAACTAAACATATGTTTTTAAATTCTTGTTAAAAGTGTTATGTAATAATTGCTAATAAATGTTTACGTCAAATGTTTTATTCCAATTGAGTATAATCACTTTGCTGCCTAGGCAGAAAAGTACCCTCTTTGCTGCCTAGGCAGGAAAAGTAATACTTTGCTGATTGATATGTGACAGCAAAATTAATATTTGCTGCCAATCGGAGAAAAAATTATATTTTTCTTCGAATCTACATAAAATTATCTTATCACTTTTTGCATTAAAGTAGTACCTATTTTTCTAACTATTGCCAAATTTATAGGATTTCCTGTATTGTATTATGAATTTTCTCTCATATTTCTTATTCTCCTTCTTTTTTGTATCTGTCTTTGATAAGCAGCCTTTTAAATTTTGTATACATTGACGTCTGTAACCAAAACGCAGTAAACTAATACTTCATTATTGATGTAATACTTATCTCTTAATATTTACAATCAAACAATCTAGATCAGAGAAATCTTTATGATTTCAGGCGATCCAGTCTAAAATGTTCGTTGTTTCTTAATTCTATCTGCTTATGTGATTACAAATATTTGATCATCCTTTTGCAACAATGTTATATGACTGTTATATCCTTGAAGGAACAAAAATACTGATACTGATCATTTTCTTGATAGTCAAATGTAAGATACCTTTTTACAGCAGGATCATGAACTAAAAAATGATGAATATTTTTTTGTCTAATTTTAGTTGACAGTATTCTATTAGATGACAAAACCCCTACAGCCGAAACATTTTCACCTCCTAACGGAGTAAGCAAATCGTCTCGACCGCTTTCAGTACCGCCTCCAAAAGAAAGTGATTTTGTTGTGAATGAGAAAGATATATACTCAGAGCAGTGTACAGAGACTTTGGATAATTTGGAATTGATTGCCGAAGAAGGAGAGTGCGAGACTATTGTAAAACCAACAACAGAAAATGAAAAACCTAAAATTGTGGATGTTAATGTTAAGAAGAATGTTAATTTGCATCTGCAATTGTTAGAATTGAAAGAACAAATTGAAACGCCAAAGAATCAACAAAAGCTTAGTACTCCAGGTAATATATTCAGATTTTCTTGAAAATATTAAATTAGATTATTTGTATTTGTTAATTAATTTTTCAACATGTCCTTCCTTTCTTCCTTCTAGCCGTTTTCTATCCGTTGGATATAGGCCTCTCTCAATGTTCACCAGGTTTCCCTATGTTGTGCAACCTGATACCAATTTAAACCTGCTGTGCGTTTTATATCGGCGTACCAACGCTGTTGAGGTCTGCCAACGCTTCTCCTCTCGCCCTAAGGTCTCCATCTAGTCACTTTGCTGCTCCAGTTGTTGTTGTTTCTAGCAATATGCCCAGCCCAGTTCCATTTGAGTGAGGCTATTCTCCGTTCGATGTCTTCGATTTTTGACGTTCTCCTGATCCATTCGTTAGTTTTTCGGTCTTTCAGTGTTACTCCAACTATCTTTCTCTCTATTGCTCTTTGATGTGTTTTGAGCTTGTTCAAGTTCTTAATATGTCCAACCTCTACAAATAAGCACATTTAAAAAATCAAAAATGTATTTTTGTACTCCATGTTACTAGGGTATTCCTAATACTACTCACAACATTCTGTCATTTTTGAAGCACTAATTTTCATAAGAATTCAGTTTCATGCTCTATAATACAGCAGTTGACTGGATTTATGAAGTAAGAATCTTCTTAATTCTTTATTGAAATCATTTCATGTAGTGAAGCTATAGTACACCTTAAAAATAGCATTTTATATGATTTTTCTTAAGTTAATGTTAATAGACAAGGAGACAACATTGTGCTTCATGCATTTTCTCTGTGCATTTGAATTTGAAAATAGTAGGCTACATAAATACGACACTCAAAGCGATTAAGGTCGTCTGTGTATAACAGGCTTTCTATTTTAAATAGTGGCCGGTTTTTATACAGTGTATTCAACATAATGGCTTGATAACTTGATTTTTGATAGCTTGACAAAAAAAGTTAAATACAGAAGCTTCAGTTGAAAATGTCTTCTATTAGTCTATATTAACGTTA
Source organism: Galeruca laticollis (assembly GCA_963921935.1). Classification (NCBI taxonomy): domain Eukaryota; kingdom Metazoa; phylum Arthropoda; class Insecta; order Coleoptera; family Chrysomelidae; genus Galeruca; species Galeruca laticollis. Next base: position 83,720,230 of record OY998175.1, on the reverse strand, counting down.
ACCATTTCTTGGAACCAAAGAAAATAGCAACCCCATACATATTTTAATTTTCTGATACACCATTAACTTACAAATAAAATACGTACATTTCAATGGTCAGTACAATCTCCAGATCCCTCACTTTTAGATTACTTTCTATGGGAAAACCTAACAAGGATAGGAATATAATAATGGCATTTAGCGACTAAACAGCAGTGGAAAATGGCATAAGTCATATCAGCATTTTTCAAAAGACGTTTTGGAACATCTTATTAAGCCTTCAGATCATAGTCTATTTTTATGTACGAAATGCAAAACTTTTCATAAATGTACCTGAGCTAATACAAAAATAAGGTTTTATTACTCTCTCGTACATAAAAATAGACTATAGCTATAAATAAAAAATGGAACTCAATTTGTTGTAATAAAATATTGATGCTGCCAGAGGATCTATTGTCGGTGGCCTTATAGCAATTGTTATAACTTATGTTAGCAGTTGTTCATGGGTGCAAGTAAATTTCTTTTTCAAAATGACAGTGAATTCATATCAACTATTCTAATGTTTACATGTATTTTAATAATCTTGACATGTACTATAGCTCTTCTTTAGCAAGGTAAGAAAATTGATAACTGATTTAATGTTTGTAGGGCAAGATTTATTAGAATGGTGTAAGGAGATGACAAAAAATTACACGGGTGTTAAGGTGACAAACTTGACAACTAGTTGGAGGAACGGAATGGCATTTTGTGCTTTGATACATCACTTTGAACCGGATTTAATGTAAGTATTTTAGTAGTAGTAGTAAGTATTTTATTGATATTATAAAATACTTTTTGTATTTTCTTAATATAAATTGGGTACATTAATTGTGAATTAAAACAAACACCTTTTGTTACAACTTTACTAGATGCTCTCTCATACCCAACTAACTACATAACAAAGTAACGGTTGCAAAGGGAAAATGCAGCGTTGTCATGCTGAACACTTTTTCATAGTTTCCCAATATTTACGAAACAATAACAAATAAACAAATTTGACCATAAAAGGGAAATAATAAGATAGAAATATAAACAGATATTATTTTCAAAATACTTATGTACTTACTCATCAATAATAAACAATATTTTATACATCCATTAAGTAAACACTAAAAGGAATGACTTGTATTCAATCTACCTGCAAAGGGTTTTTATGCAGGAACATTATCGTTATTCGGACCAGAAATAGTACAATTTATCTGTGATGTTCTAACAGGTCTCCTTCCTTATATTAAAGTTCCTGACTGGTACTCCCCAATTATATACTTCCATAAGGGAAATCTTAATAGTTTGGAAACAATCCCTGGCTCCGGACGGCTACCTTGGTTTGGAGAGCAGGTCGTGGGTTATAAGACACAAATAGTATACTGATAGAGTATTACATGCACATGAACTATGAACTTCTAAGTAGGGCGCCAATTGCTTTTGATTAGAGTAAAAGCAATAAAACTATTCACAACCACTAATTATTTTAGGGGTTTGGAAAGGTATTTTTTTTATTAAAAGCCTTGAGTAAAAAGACTAGATATTTTACTTAGATTTGAATTGCTTCACCAATTCTTGGGTGTTGACAGTAATTCGTATTCATTTAATTATTTGAATTATATAGATTTTATTATACCTTTCATAGCTATGGTCGGTTCACACGGTTTAAGTTTTATATTATTAATAGAAGTACCAAGTATTTATCACAAAGTTAATCATAAAATAGCTAATGAAAAGTTAGCATCTATTAAATATATTTACTAAATGCGAATGCTCTTTATAAACTCAAATATTACTTAATAATCACAAATGAAATAACCACTCGCAATTCAATTTGAATATTCGTTACGGCATGTAGCCAGGAAATAAATTGTTTTTTCTTTCAAAAACGGTAAACTGGTTGTTTTTATATTATTTTTGAAATAAGCAGAGGTCACAGCAGGAGCTGTGTACAATAAGGAACATCGTAATTCATAAAATTTTATTATACATTTGATATTTTTTATACTTACAGTGACTTTGATTCATTATCACCACATGACGTTAAAGGAAATTGCAAGACAGCATTTGATGCAGGAGATAAACTTGGTATTCCGAGAGTGATTGAACCGACAGATATGCATATGTTGGCAGGTAGGCCTAGAAACCAACCGATTATTCTGTGTCTCTATATACCTTCATTGCAATCTGTATATCTCTATTTTGAAGGCTTTTAACTCAAAATATAATAATTTTATTTTTAGTTCCTGATAAGCTGGCAGTTATGACGTATCTCCATCAACTTCGAGCTCACTTTACTGGTCATCAACTGGAAGTTCAACAAATTGGCAAAACAGCAGAAGAAACCAATTATGTCATAGGAAAGTTCAATACTGACAAAGATACAGATATCACCAAGCAAGTTTTCGGCCAAGAAATAATGAATCTTCGAAAATCTAAACAGTTCAAAAAACAAGATAATAATAAAGAGATAGAAATGAATCTTGCCAATAAGAATGGCCAAAAGGGGGATGCTTCAAAGTTGAGATTGCCATTAAAAATAACTACTGAACCGGAACCTGTTAAAGAAAATAATGAAAAATCGCCTACCATCGTTAAGGATGTCAAAAACATAATTAACAAGGTTAGTATCTGTCTTCTAGAATGCGTTAAAAGTTCCCAACTGAAAATAGGATTTGAATTTCCGACATTACTACTACGTCAAAGTAGTTATCAGCTTTATTCAATTTTGATTTGGTGAATTGTTATATTTAAATATCTTTTTCTACTTCCGTTACTAAAACCGCATTAAAAACACGGGTTTGACATGCGCAAATCGACTCTTTAAACACTAGTGTTTAAAATGCGAAAAGTCACATCTCGTTTATCTTTTGTCTTTTAAACGTCACATCACGTGTATCTTTTGAATTTTCAATTTCATATTCCGGGATAATTTTGTTGTTCTGCGTCATTTGATTTGTCTGTCAGCTGTCAGCCATCGTCTGCATTGTTATAAATATATAGGCCAAATAGCCTTGGCAGCTGAGGCCTTAAATGAAGGAAAGAAGATGTTATGAATATTATAATCATATAATGTAATTAAGATCTATTTTTTACTTTTCTGCCCAACCTATCTAATATGCGAGAAAAGTATTGGTGTACCCACAAAAAAGTTGAAATTTTGAAAAAAATTTTGATATGATACAGCCTCCGGAGTACAACAAATTACCAATTTTATGATTGAATATTGTTCAGGATATCTCACAGATGAACTGTATTGATTTTCAGCACGCAATAGCCAGTACAACGGATGCTATGGTACTTAAAGTACGACATTTTTGTCATTTTTTGAGGAATTTCAGTTTATTAGCATGATACAGCCTCCGGAATGCAAAAAGTCACCAATTTTATGATTGAATATTATTCAGAACATCTCACAGATTAACCCTATTGATTTTCAGCTCACCACAGCCAGTACAACAGGTGCTATAGTACTTTATGTACGACATTTTTGTCATTTTTGGAGAAATTTCAGTTTGTTAGCACGATACAGCCTCCAGCATGTATACAAGTGACCCATTTTATGATTGAATATTGTTCAGGGAGTCTTATAGATGAACCTTATTGATTTTTAGCTCACCAGACCTAGTACAACGGGTGCTATGGTACCTGAAGTGCCACATTTTTCTCCTATTTGGAGAAATTTTGGGTTTAGTACGATACAGCCTCCGTAGTGTATAAAAGTGACCAATTTTATAATTTGATATTTTTCAAGGTGTTTCACAGATGTACCCTATTGATTTTCAGCTGACTATAGCGAGTACAGTGGGTCCTATAAATCCAGATATACTGCTTTTTGGTTACTTTTGGAGAAATTTCGGTTTGTTAAAACGATACATTCCCCGAAGTATATATAAGTGACAATTTTATGATAGAATATTAATCAGGGCATCTCACAGATGCGGAAAAGTTAGTTTTAATCTTTAAAACCGTTTATTTATTCCTGCATGCATGTTAAAAATATTAAGACCTAAAATTGAAAAAGTATATAAAAAATAGGCAGACAAAAATTACAATGAACAAAAATTTTATTTAATGAAGGCGTATAATTTTATTAATTGTGTATTGTTGAGCAATCGGAAATGGCTATACATATGGTGATAAAGTCTTTTCCAGTGAAAAATCCTTTTCAACATTTTTTTAGGTAAAGCCAATTTCTTCTTCTATTTTAGGGTTCTATGAAGAGACTGAAGTAATGTGTTGACATGGTTTTCAAATCTATTCTGGAGTTCTATACTTTGGTGTCAGATTTCTTCTTGTATACTGGGTGGCCCATCACATTCGCCTCGGTATTTCTACGAGAAATGAAGAGAGTTAGGGGAAACCATTTAGCACAGTCATATGTGGGTCCATGAGGAGCATATTTGAAAATTATTTTGAAATATATAGGGAGATCCCCAAAAAAATAACATACCAAAGTTATATTTTTTCTTATGGAACACCCTATTTTTTTATATTTTTAGATACTATAGACAAAATAAAGGTGAAATACTATTATATTTCCCATACTTAAAACTGACCGTTTCTGAGAAATTTTGAGAAATTGAAAAATACAGACCATAATTTGAAAATTGTTTTCATCCTGTAACGTATAACGAGCTGCTCGTGATCAAATGTACTGCTTAGCTCAAAGGTTAAAGTTAACTACTACATGAAATTTTAAATGCAGTATTATACAGAGTGGCGAAAAAAATTGCCTCAAAATTTGGACACACATTTAATAAAATAACTTCTTAAAGTTGAATGGAAGACCCCGTATTTAGTGGCGTAATTTGACGCAAAAGTAGATTCCTTTCAAAACTACATTAGGGTTCCCTATACCTATCTCTTCCGCTTTTCACAAAAAAGGCGTTTTTATATTTTACTTTAGGTATTTTATTTATCATAAAAATGAAACACACTGTATTGTAATGAGAAGCAAAAAATCATTTTTGAAGTCAGTTTATCGAAAAATTAAGAATCTTAAATAGTTTATTATTTTAATAAATTTTCAAAATGGTGTCCATTATTCTCGATGCATAGGCGAATTCTTTCTTGAAATAAGTGGATAACATATTTTGCGGTATGGAATGAAACGCATTTCTTATTCGTACTTTCATATCCTGAGGTGCCGTTGGCGGTGTATCGTGAACAATATTTTTGATATATCCCCATAAAAAATAGTCGGGACTTGTAAGGTCCGGAGATCTGGCTGGCCAGTTCTGTGGACCTCCTCGTCCTATCCATCTATTTGGATATTGTCGATCTAACTCGTTTCTAACACGTCTATCAAATTGTGCAGGAGCACCATCTAGCTGCATCCACATCCGTTGACGAATATTAATAGATATACTTCCCAACAGCACAGGCAAATTATCCCTAATAAATCCGAGAAACATTTCGCTGTTTAAGTGACCATAAAAAAGTAAGGACCTACTACTTGCGTTCCAATTATTCCACCCCACACATTAACAGATCATCTGTGCTGGTGATCAAGGGTTCTAAAAATATTAGGGTTTTCATCACTGTAATAGTGAAAGTTATGTCTGTTAACTAATCCGTTGTTATGAAAAGTTGAATCATCGGAAAAAAGCACATCATCAAAAAAAATTTCTTCATCACCAAACTTTTCTAAAACCCATAAACAAAAATTCAGTAGTTGATCATAATCTTCTTCAAAAAGCTATTGATGTAGTTGAATGCGATACGGGTGGAATGTGTACTTTTTAATTATTCTTTGGATACTCTGTCTGCTCATTCCAGTTGTTTCACATATTTTCCGCTGACTTGTGTGAGGGTGTTCAACTAGAGATATCACTAAATAAGGCCAAAGTCAACACCAGAAACGGCATTCTCCGAAAACTGACTAACGCTCGTTGGGGGGCGAACCCTAACGTCCTGCGCTCCTCGGCCCTTGAACTGTGCTACTCCGCGGCCGAATATGCATCTCCTGTATGGCAGAGATCAGCACACGCCCATAGGCTGGACAATGTCCTGAACGACACGTGTAGATTAATAACGGGATGCCAAAAAAACCACCAACCTTGACCAACTCTACATGCTAGCCGGAATCGCACCCCCACAAATACGGAGGGAAACCCTAGCCATGGCCGAACGAAACAGACAATGCGACGACACCAGACATCCTCTGTATCAACATATACCGGTAGCGGCCAGACTAAAATCTAGGCGAAACTTTATACAATCTACACAGCCTCTAAAACTGCCACCAAGGAGGCAAGATGGGAACAGTGCCTAATAGACCACGACACTCCAACCTGGAATCCAAAAGAAAAACTTCCTGCAGGTTCGGACCTAGACTGGGGTACCTGGAAGACCCTCAACCGACTCCCGTGCCAAATGGGGAGATGCAAGACCAACCTCGTGAAGTGGGGATACGTGGAAGAGGCAGCATGTGAATGCGGAGAAGCCCAGTCAATGGAACACCTCCTGTCGTGCCAATCCCTACAAGCCCCATGTACCCTCCGGGACCTATGGACGTGCAATGAAAATGCTGTGATATGCGCCAGACACTGGAGTGATATATGAACATTTATAGCTATATATATTTGTAGTTCAGACACGATTAAATAAATAAATCACTAAATAATAATTTTTCTCATTTCCAGTAACCGGTTTTTGCCGTTCTTGCATATTATAAGATACACTGCCTGTTCTTCGGAAAAGCTGCTACAACTTTTCCAATGAACGTTTGTTTGACTCCTGTTAGAATACCTTTGGGCATATACTCTTGACGCTAATAAACAGTTTTCTTCACACTCACCGATTATCAAAATCATATCAATTTGTTCTTCCTGAGGATGTTCTCATTTTACAATATTTCAAAAAGACAATAATTTTAAACTAGTTAAAACAATGATAATGGTTTGATTAACAAGTTGTGTCACTGTTAAATACTTTTTGTTTCATAATAATAATTAACTTCATCTAGGCCAGAGCCTACTATTATTGAAAAAATAGTATAAGTTTCATAGGAAATCGTAAATGTATGTTTTTATTGACCCCATATTGTAATTTTGGTATTTATTTCAATATGAAGCGAATTTAACATATTTCGCCTCAATAATTAAGACACGTGCATCTTCTTATTTTGAAGAATGCTTTAATCTTTCAGAAATGGCAATAAATTTGAGTTTTTACATTTGCCTGCATTTTACTTCAGATACACCGTATTTCCAAAAATTTAAACTTGTGCTTCTAGCGAATCGTATTCCTTAATAAAAAGGTTTTTAAAACGCTTTTTAAGATTTTCATTACAATACAGTGTGCTTCATTTTTAAGATAAAAAAATTACTCATAAGTAAAATATAAAAACGCCTTTTTTGTAAAAAGCGGAAGAGATAGGTATAGGAAATCTAATTCTGCGTCAAATTACGCCACTAAATACGGGGTCTTCCATTCAACTTTAAGAAGTTATTTGATCAAATGTGTATCCAAATTTTTTTCGCCACTCTGTATAATATTGCATTGTAAATTTCATATAGTAGTTAACTGTAACCTTTGAGCTAAGCAGTACATTTGATCACGAGCGGCTCGTTATACGTTACAGGGTGAAAATAATTTTCAAATTATGGTCTGTATTTTTCAATTTCTCAAAATTTCTCAGAAACGGTCAGTTTTAAGTATGGGAAATATAATGGTATTTCACCTTTATTTTGTCTATAGTATCTAAAAATATAAAAAAATATAGGGTGTTCCATAAGAAAAAATATAACTTTGGTATGTTATTTTTTTGGGGATCACCCTATATATTTCAAAATAATTTTGGAATATGCTTCTCATGGACCCACATATGACTGTGCTAAATGTTTTCCCCTAACTCTCTTCATTTCTCGTAGAAATACCGAGGCGAATGTGGTGGGCCACCCGGTATATGGATCTCTGAGATCTTTGTGTAATGTTTTATGAGGTTTATGATGTTTTTGTAATGTAGAAGCTTATTTTCTACTGGAAGTTTGAATTTCCTATCGAGTAACCAATGCTCTCTCACTCCCTAAGTTAATTTGTTAACATTTTAGGTATGTGTTCTTACCACATGTCCATATTATTCCTAGTTATTTTGTTTAGTGGTTTGTTCTTGTTTGTTATTTAGGAAAATTGGTGACAGTTTGTATGTTCTAATTGTGGGCCAATTTCGACTCATTTATCTTCATTCTCCTCTTCCGTATACATTATTCAGAAAATTACTTGAATACAAATAGTGTAAAGAATATTGTTGTACTTTCTCATTTTTTTTATTAATGAGATCGTAAAATGCGGGAAGTCATCAATCACTATTATTTTTAACTCGAAGGACCAATCGCATATTAGCGATAATAAATAACTATAGGTTTATAGTAGGTGTGAGGTTGTTTAAATAAATTAAATTCTTGTATCACTTTCACTTGATATATTACCGATATGCTACATGTGGTTCAACTTGCAACACAACTAAGAATATTAATGAGTATTTGAAGTTACTATAAATGATTTAGTCACATTATGATATTATTAAATGAACGTAAAGGTTATATATATATATATATATATATATATATATATATATATATATATATATATATATATATATATATATCAGCACTACAGGCCTATCTGGCCCTCGGCTTCGAGATCTTTCACTCTCTCTCCATTTTTTTCTATTCCTCGCCTCGTTCTGCCAGTCCCTTACTCCCACTGATCTCAGGTCTCTCCTAACCTCCTCCAACCATTTCTTCTTTGGTCTTCCTCTTCTCTCTTTACCACCTTCTCCCCCTTTCAGCACTCGTTTTACCCATCTATGTTCTGCCATTCTACCTATATGTCCTAACCATCTCGCTCTCTGTGCGTAAATTATATGGGTTATACTTGGGTGATTATACAAATCTGATAATTCTCTGTTTGTTCTTCTTCTGTATATTCCATTTTCTTTTATTCCACCATAAATCTTTCTGAGCATTTTACGTTCCCATATCTCTAGTTTATTTTGTTCATTGTCCAGGTTTCACAAGCGTAGGTAACTGACGGTCTTATTATTGTTTGGTACATTCTTATTTTTGCTGTTCGTGATATGTCTTTTGAGTTAAACATCTGTGATACCATTCCTGCTGCTTCACTGCCTTTTGTTAACCTTTTTTCTATTTCCCTTTCTTCGTCTCCTTTATTTGTGATAGTGACTCCTAAATATTCGATTTGTTCCACTTTTTCTATTTTGTAGCTTTCGTTTTCGTTACAATTTATAATAATATCGGTTTTTTCATTATCCTTCATTACCATGTATTTTGTTTTTTTCTCGTTGATCACTAGACCATATTCTCTTGCCTTCTCTTCTAGTAGCTTAAATACGCTTAGCAGTTCTTTCCTGGATCTTGCCATAACTACTATGTCGTCCGTATATGCTAGACACTGATGTTTATTCCCATAAATTAAACCTCGGGTTTTTATACCACTTTCTCTTAGTATAATTTTCTGAACTAGGTTAAAGAGGGTTGTGGATAATGGGTCTCCTTGTCTCAGACCTTTCTCTATCTTGAATTCGTTAGAAGTACGGCCCTCCAAAATTACTTTGCTCTCAGTTTTTCGTATGGTCATTTCCACTAGTCTTCTCAATTTACCTGGTATTTTTAACTTTCTCATTGCCTCATACATTTTTTTTCTTTTAATAGTATCATAGGCCTGTCTGTAATCGATGAATAGCATATGTAGACTTAGATTTTGTTCGTAAGCATTCTCCTGAAGTTGTTTCATAATGAAAATTTGGTCTATTGTCGATCTACCTGCTTTAAAACCTCCTTGGTATTCTCCTACATTTTCATTGTGGTATTTGTCTAATCGATTTTTAAGTATTTTTGCCAGAACTTTGTATGTTACATCTAAAAGTGCTATTCCGCGGTAGTTATCGCATTCTTCCTTGGGACCTTTTTTGTGGATTGGAATTATTAATGCCTTGTTCCAATTTTTAGAGATTTTTTCTTCTCGCCATACTTGTTTCAACAACTACCATATTCTCTCCGTTAATTGTTCGCCTCCATATATTAAAATTTCTATTGGAATATTGTTTTCTCCTGCACTCTTATTATTCTTCATATGTTTTAAGCATTCTGTCACCTCCAGTTTTTTTGGGACCGTTATGGCTAGATCTTCCTCATCACAATTTTCTTCCTCCATTTCATTATCATTTTCGCCTAGTTCTTCCTCACCATCATTTAGTAATTCCTCAAAATACTGTGCAAATCTATTTATTTTTTCTTCCCTATCCCCTATTAGATATCCCTCTTTGCTTTTCAAAAAATAAGGTGCTTTCTGGTTGTGGCCTTTCCCTTCTCTTATTTCATGATAAAAATTTCTCACTTCTTTATTTTTATAAGCTTCTTCAATTTTTATTAATTCCCTTTCAAAGTAATTTCTTTTGTTCTTCCTGCATATTTGTTTAACTTCTTTCCTTGCTTTTTTATACTCTAGTCTATTTTCTTCACTGTTTTCTTTTAATAGTCTTTTTCTGATTTTATTTCTTTTTTCCAATGCTTGTTTACATTGTTCATCAAACCACTTATCTTTTTTTCTTCCCTTGGGGCTCCCTGGTATCCTATTTGTTACATCTCTCATTACAGTTTCTATCTGTGACCATTCTTCTTCTAGTTGCTCGACGCAAGGTCTTAAATTTAATTCTCTATTAATTTCTTGTTGGAAGTGATTTACTCTGGTCTCGTTCTTCAATTTTTCTAAATCGTATTTTTTCTGTTTTTTTTATCTTGTTCAATTCTAGGTGGCTTATCTTTATTTCAGTTTTGTAATTACTAAAAAGTGGTCACTATCCACATCAGCTCCTCTATAACTTCGTACATCTGTTACCCTTTTTAAGTGCTTCATTTCTATTAAGCCGTGATCTATTTGGTTTTTTGTTTTGCCATTCGGTGATAACCAGGCTTCCTTGTGGATGTTCTTATGGTCAAATGACGTACTTACGATTTTAATTTTATTTTCTAAAGCAAATTCTATGAGTCGCTTGCTATTATCATTACTGAGTGCGTGTCTACTTTTTCCTCCCGTTACTTTTATATACTCTTCCTCTTGTCCGACCTTTGCATTCATATCCCCTATTACACATTTAACATCAAATTTCGGTATTTTATTGACTGCTTGTTCCAGGTTTACATAGAACTTTGCTTTCGTGTCTTCATCTTTGTCCTCAGAAGGGGCATGCGCATTAACTAATGTTGTTTTCCTGTGTTTTCCTTTGATTCTTATTCTACATAGTCTATCTGATACTCCCTCAAAATCTATAATATTTGCTTTAAGTTGACTGCTTACTATAAACCCTGTACCCAGCATTCTATTATCTACTCTACTATTAAAGAACATATAATCGTCTATCTCTGTAATTACTTTCCCTTTTTGTTTAGTTTCTTGTATTGCTAAAACATCTAATTTGTATTTTCGCATTTCATTGATCAAGTGTTTTATGGCCCCCTCCTCAAATGTACCTCTCACGTTCCATGTTCCTATTCTCATTCCATATTGTTTCTCTTTTTGTTTTCGTTTAACGCCTGAGTTTACCTTAAGTTGTTGCTTTTCTGTAATCATTTTATTTGTACTATTCTTCATCTTTTGCATTTCCTTGTCCATTTCCATTGCCTGGTCTACTTTATTTTCCTCTGCCTCTGAGTTTATGCTTGTCGCCACTGGTTTTTTGTCGATATGTTCTGTTTTGTTTTTTCCAACTTCTCTTCCTCCGTGTTCCATATCCATTCCTCTGTTTCTATGTACATTTTTCTGAACCCAATTTTCACTCGTTTTCCTTTATCTCTTTCTTCTATAGCTTTTATTCTGATCTTTTTTTGAATTTCTCTATCCTTCTTCGACAAGTCATCCTGGATGAACAATCTCTCTTCACTTTTAAATCTCAATTTTTGTTTATTGAGCATCACCTTCCTTTTCTCTTCTTGGTTTGCCAGTATTACTAAGCATGTTTTTTCTCCTAACTTTACTGAGCTTTCTACCGCTGTCTTTATTTGTAATTATTTTTCTAGGAATTTCTCCATCTTATTTCGTAGTTCTTCTGGATTATTTGTCTCTATTCCCTGAACCACTATATTGTTTTTTCTTTTTTCGCTTTCCAGTCGTTTCAATCTGTGGTCCATATTGGTTATTGTTTTCTTCATTTTTTCATTTTCTTTCATCAGTTTTTCATTTTCTTCCCTCAGTTGTTTCATTTCTTCTCTGTACTCCTTTTGCTCCTCTCGTGTTTTTTTAATCTCCATGCTCATTTCCTCCATTTTGTCTCCTATTTTTTCCATCATATTCATAATTTTTTCTATATCACTTCCTATTTTTGTCGGCGATATCCCTATTTTCTTACTTTTTTTGGAAATATCTTCATCCGTATCATAGTCTTCCTCTCTGTCGCTCTTCCTCTTTTTGCCATATTCATTATCACTCATTTCTTTCTATTTTGAATTTAATCGCCTCAATATTAGAAAATTTTACGTCCGTCCCTGCCTTCGTCCCTGTATATCGTTCGTCACAAGGGGAATTTGGATTTTATCAATAAAACTTGTTCTTATCACCAAACACACCCGCAAAAAGCTCTAAGGCCAGTCAACCTTTCCGACCTTGAACTTTTATCAGTGATATTTAGCTTGACTAATTGTTATTTATGTTAGGTATATTTGTGACAAAACTATTCTTACACTTACTTGAATACTGTCGAATTTTCACTGGACAATTTTATCCTTTTATTAAAAACTTCATACACTGTTTTGCTGATTATATTACTCGTAATTCCCGTGTAAAACGAAGTTTATTACAGAGCAGAAATCAACACAACTTTCCAGTCTCGTACCAGGACCGGACCGGACAACTTGCAACACAACTAAGAATATTAATGAGTATTTGAAGTTACTATAAATGATTTAGTCACATTATGATATTATTAAATGAATGTAAATGTTATGCTAGTAAAAAACTTGGGTGGCTATTAAAACGAGAGTACCATTTTGTACGAAGGATGACTGGGAAGTGGTGAAAAATTGAGTATTCATATTTATGTGTGGGTGAAGAAGTGGGAATTCAAGTGATTTGGCGGGGAACATTGACCAATGGGAGGCGAGAGTTTAAAATGTAACGGTCAATTACCGCAGTGAAATATAAACACCGTGTCGGTTTTTTTGTGCATGAAAAAGTGTTGTTCGTTACAGATAAAGGAGTTTCGACGATAGTTTTTGTGAAGTGATACGGTTTAAACAGATGTCGATTGCTTTGGAATATTAAGTGGAAAAAATTGGAAGGCAATAATTGTCAGTGTTTCTTATGTGAAAATAACGTTAAAATGGTTTTTTGCGTGTTTAAAGAAATATTGAATATTTGAGAAGAATGATATTTCTGTGTATGATGTGTGCAGGATATATAAATTATGTTAAACAGGGAGATGTTACAGGAAGAATTTGATTGGTAATTCAAATTCGTACAAATTATAAAAATCTGTAAAATGTCGAAAATGAAGTAATGAGAAATTAATAGTAAAAAGAAATTTTAAAATATATCACACCATGAAATAAGTTTTTTTTTATTAAATATGCTTTTATTTCAACAAGTGTACAAAGTCACAGTACAATGTATGAAACAATAATCTCTTAGCCCATCACATGTTCAGACTATAAAGGATTCTTAAAACTAATTACAATGTTCAGGACAAGCTCAATTAATAGTCTCGAAAAATTTCACACATATACACATCAATATATACAGACATACATATACACACATATACATACAACAACAAAATAAAACAATATATGTATATAATCATAATTTTTGTGAAGCATTGTTCCTAATCAGCAATAAATGCTGGTACCGGAACCTATATATTTTAAGTTTCATGGCCACTTATATATTGAATTATTTCCGCTTTGAATGAGGAATAACTGTCTTTATTATTTATATAGTTTGGCAAAAGATTGAATGACTGAAGACATTTAGAAAAGGGATTATTTAGAGCAATGTTCGTTCTCACCTGGGGTAGATAAATGTGGTCTTGACTTCTAGTTTCATACGAATGTATTTCATTAATTATACTCATGTTTGTGTTGCATTTTTGTTATTTTGTAGATAAATTTACATTGTTCTGTAATCATAGCCAAATAAAGTTTTTACCACCTTATTTTGCAGAGTTTTGATTTTTTAAATAATGTCTGAGAACATACCCCCCAGTTTGTTATCAGATATCGGAATATAGAAAGAAAATAAGCATTATATATCATAATTTTATTCTGTAGATTCAGGTGGCTCTGACATCTATAAAGTGTTCCAATCATTGGTACAATTTTTTTTGTTATGTGCTCTGCATGTTTGTGCCAATTTAGTTTGTCATCAATTTCCAATCCTAGATATTTGGTATGATTGACTCTTTGAATGGCCTGATCCCCAATTCTGATATCTGGGTCCCAGCTTTCTTTATTTTTGAACAGCGTATACACTGTTTTACTCGCATTTATTTGCAACTTGTTAGCTAGGAGCCATTTACCATATAGTTGTAGATCAGTATTTACCAAGGTTTCCAGTTCTCCCAAGTTAGATCCCTCATATACTAGGATGATATCATCTGCGAATATGTAGTAGTGAGCTTTAAGATTTGCCTTTTTCAGATTTAGGGTGTGTAGTGAATATAATAGTGGTCCAAGGACTGATCCTTGTGGGACTCCGCAGTTTATATTTGCAATTTCACTATTTACTTTATGCAGAGACACATACTGTTGCCGATCCTATAGATATGCTTTTAATATACTTGCACTTTTTCCTCTTATACCTAATAGGTACAATTTCTCGAGTAGTTTTTCATGTTCCATTACATGGAATGCTTTTTGTAAGTCAATAAATAATGTTACGACAAATTTTTTGTCATCCAAGTTGGATACAACATGGTTCAGGAAGTCTGTTGTATCGCTTTGGGTATGCGAGTGTTTCTGAAAACCAAGGTTTTTACTAATAGATTCAATAAAATCATCGGAAAATTATGAATGGTTACGTGCTGAACTCTGTGTTCACCCCATAATATTCATGTAATAATTTAAATATGAAATTTTGTGTGTGTAGGTGATTCCGTCTCCTGTTAAAGATAAACAGGAGATAAAGAAAGAAGAAAAGAAACAGGAAGAGAAAAAAGAAGAAACGAAGAAACCTATACTTATGACAAGAAGGGAATTAACGGATCCCTTCGGTTCGGACGACGAAGATACTTCCCCAGTTCAAAATTGTGTTACAGATAGTAAAACTGTAGAAGTAAATGGTGATATTAACAATAAATTAGATATAGGTGATAACAAAGAGAGCGATAAAAAGGACGATCTGTTTACAGATTTGCCAAAGCCAAATCCAGTAAGTGAAGTTTTTTTTTACATTTATGATATTGTGCATGCTTCGTAACTATTTTTGCTTGTCTTCGTTACCATTTTCTTAGTTCGTTTTTCATTTTCTTATTGAATTTGTGAGTTATAAAATAATTTCTTAAAATTATTCACAAATTAAATTTCTTAACGGTTGGATCATTGGATTATTCAAAATGAAACAAAATCTAAACACAAATTTAATATAATATTCAGCTTAAAAAATTGTAAACGTTTTATTATTCACTAAACTCGCGTAGATATACTATAGCAGTTCTAACTCACTACTTCGAAAAACGACAGCTAGATGGCGCACTGGTCGGTTGTGACGTGCTAGATAGCGCACAAGTCGGCCCTGACGAGACAGCATGTATTGTGCGTCATCTATCTGTGTCGGCAATCTTGTGTTCTGTGTCGTATATCATCATGTATTGTGTGTCTTCTATGTTCTGTGTTACGTAAGCAGCACCTTCGTACGATTTATTAAATTAGAAAAAAAAATCTACCACGACGGGAAACCGATCCTGCGAGCCAAGGAACCAACGCCGTGCATCTTATCTATTAGGGCACGGAGACCATGATATTGCAGTGTACTATAAATGTTTAGTAGACACCAAAAATTTACGATTTAAACAAAATAAAGTCTCATAAGATAATATTTAATTGTATACAAAAGACATAAAAAATAAGTTAAAAAAGATTATTAGAAAGAAAAAAACGTACCTAGACAGCAATTCAATCCTACAGTTTATTCAACTCATCGAACTCAGGGCGAATGTTAAACCACACTGCCATCGGAGACTATAATAATATTGTGATATTCCATTGATAGCAAATACATCAACAATTATTAACAAGACTTTTATATTGTTTATTATATGCAAGATATAGTCTTAAATATGTTCATTACACAGGGTGTGTGTGTGTGTGTGTGTGTATGTGTATGTATGTGTGTAGTGAGGAGGTAAATGGAGGAAAAAGAGACATTATGCCGTTCGTTGGTATAATCATCATCACCAATTAGCGCTACAACCCTGGGTGGTTCTTGGCTGACTGCACAACTTTATTCCAGGAGGCCCTGTCTTCCATCAACCTGTAATCGAGTGGGATGTTCATTTTTTAGAGGTCTGATCTTATGTTGTCTCTCCAACGCATTCTGGGGCGTCCGAGTGGTTTTTTGCCTGCTGGAGTCTCTTCCCATATCAGTTTTATAAGTCTTTCGTCGCGTCCCTTTAAACGCTGGGATTTAATCTCCTGGATAATATCGCTATCTTTGTATAGTTCTTGGACTTCTGCATTAGTTCTAATGCGATATCAGTTGGTCATCGGATCGTGGTAGGGTCCAAATATCTATCTGATAATCTTTCGTTCGAAGCATCTGAGTTTATCTTCGTTTGCTTTGGTCACTGTTTGTTGGTATAATCGTGTAATCATATAATAGTTGATTGAGTAGATACAAGGTATTTTAATAAAAATGTCATTAATATCAAAAATAAATTTATTATTAAGACTGCAAACGTCAATAATATCTGGTAACAGATGCCTTAGTGTTGGAGCTTAAAGCGAGAAGCAACAGATGGATTTAATAATTAATCATAAATGGCGTTCCAACCCACATTCAACGTCATTAGTTTTGCGGCAACTTTCATAGCAGCAGCTTACATTTGCCAACAAATGGTTCTTGCAGTCTTTAGGCTTTTTGTTGAAAGAGAAACAACAATGACGACCATGTATGGAAAACGTTTTCGTATGAACGATATGCCACCAATGTTTGATATTTACCATAAGCCGCAACTTGATGAGTCAATCCGCAAAGCTGAATACAAAACATATGCACCGTTCATCAAATCGTTCAGTTGCAGTGACATTGTGGAATTTAGCATAAACCAAATCGATACGATTTTTGCGATGAACGAAACTTTGTTGTGCATTAAAGGAGCCGGTTATGTAAAACTGGCGAATAATGTTGGTGCTTTCTTTTTCGATTTGTGTACATACAGTGAAAGTGTTCGAGATCCTGGAATCGTGAGCGCTGAACGTGCCATGACTTGCTACAATCAAGAAGATTCTAATCACATGGCTATAGCAGGCTGGAATTATCCTAAATACCCTCTCCTAAATACAACAGACAAATCATTCAACCTACAAATCCTCTCAAACATATTTTCAATTACTATCCTATGATAACGTGTGGACGACAAACAATACGTTTGGTTCAAGCTCGAAATGATAATGACTGTTCATATCACGGAAAAAATCGTTGCTGGTGTGACTTCAAATACAACTGTTAACATTAACATTACCGACATTGAATTAAAAATAAAGCATATCTATCCTAGTGATGATATTAAGTTGGAACATATGAAAGCCATTCAAAAGGATCGGCCTATAGTTATTCCGTTTAGAAAGTAGGAGATACACAAACTGCTGGCAATTACCATAAATGCTAGACGTGAAGTTTAGGCCGTTAAAACTGCAACCTGGGTCGAACGACCTCGTTGTTATTATTTTCGTTCAAACAAACAAATGTGACAATAACAAAGCTGATCCCACTCTGTTGGATAACATCAACATTCAAAGTATATGTCTATCGTTGAATAGTGAATATTTTCCCAATGAACGAATGCAGTTGGACTTAAGTAAAATCGACTACAATGAAGATTATTGAATGAATTAATTATTAAATAGGAAATCCTAATATACAATACAATTATTATAATTTATGTAACAGTCCAAGATTACAGTAGATACATTTCAAATTGAATATTTAGTAACATAATAGTCAATATAAATATTCATATTAAATTAAAAAATAAATTGTAAAATTAACATCAATTTTTACGCAGTGTTCATAGATTTGCAGATTTATAAGAATCTTTATTTAGGAAACCCTAATATACATAAAAATCTTAAATTTAAAAAAAGAATTACAATATCATAGTTAAATACAACTTACACACTAAGTATACACTAACACAAATGTGACATAATAATTAGTTTATAATAACGTTGAAGGTACTGAAAAGAACTTATTCAAAATATTAAAACACATTGCAAAACAGCGCAATTCAGCACCTACACAAATGTACTAAAATGTTTTATATTCATTTTTATACAAGATTTCTTCAACGTTTTCCACATTAAACGGTGATTCATAACATTTTTATCAATATGATTATAATAGAAATTATTATTTTTTCCTTAATCAAATTAACAACAACATTATGTTTTTGTTTATAACTTTCCCAGTTAATATTATTGGAGTTACTTTTAAATGTTTTATATGCAACATCTCTATTTTTACGTAGTTTTTTAAATCACCATCATACCAAGGTAACTCGTTCTCACAATATGTTATTCCTTTTATGGGTGCAATCTCATTAACAACTTTTTGAAAAACACATTTAATATTATTATAAATATCGTTAACGTCAGTACTATTAAGTAAAAATTGACTATCAATTAAATTTAAATTTATGCTAAATAAGTTTTCATCAGTTAATTTTCTAACCACTCTAGTACATTTCTTTGTAATTATAGATTTATCTACCTGAAAACATTTAACAGTTATTACAGAATGATCATTGAATTTGGGGTCATCTAATACATTAACTAGTAAATTTTCAACATTTGTTAGTACATAATCTAATAAAGTTTTACTGGTATTAGTAATTCTTGTATATGTTTTTACTTTCTGACATATTCCCTGAGCATTAAAAATATCTTTAATTTTTTTTACATAAAATTCGTTTGACAAAAAATCTAAGTTAAAATCACCCGTTAAAATCTCTCGAGAATTCTTACACAATACCTCCTCACATATTACCTCCAATTGATCATATTTCACCTATACTGAATTTTATCCCAACTACATGAATTCGACATAGAAGGGTCCTCTCTTGGATTACTTCTCTTTTAACCTTTATTTAGTTACTCACACGTCTTAATGTTGATTATTTACTCGTGCAGTGTATTTACACCAGTTAAAAACGTTAAAAATTAAACACGTTAACTCTAAAAAAGTGTAAACATATTTATTTTCAAACTTATTTTTGGTACAGTAACAATATAATTGGCAATGAATAATATGTTAATTAGTTTATTCAGAAGCAGAACCTGATTGATTTGAACAACTGTTACAGGTAACTTCAGAAGAACAAGGTTATTTACGCACAAAATTCGTACAAAATGAACATCTTAAAGTGGTAACTCTATTTTTAGCTCTTTCACAAAGAACACATCTACTTCTTATTTTTAATGGTGGATGCTGGGCCGTGTCTGCTTCTTCATTATATGCCCTACTTCGTTTGCATTTTATATCTGTTGGAAGACTGGAGCGTTGAGCTCTTCCTTCTAGCTGATTTTTTATTGGCCCGAACGCCAGAGACTTGAGGAATAAACGTCAGCGACTTGGATTTTCAGCATTTGTTGAATTATATAATATTTGGACATTCAAACCAGCAAAATTTAGCGTTTGGGAAAATATAGATAATGTCCATCTGTTGGTCCTCCTTGAAACTGAAAAGTGACTGCACATTTTATCGACTGTATCTACACCCCCCTTTGTGGAATTGTAGAAATGAATAACTTCAGGTTTATGTGTTTCAGGATTTACTAAATTATCGTCATGCACAGTAGACAGTAATATTACTGCTTTGTTTCTCTTGGTTACAAAAGATGTGATCATAATATTATTGTGGAAGCCAAATAATGCTGAGTTGGCACCTCTATTCTTATTCGGTAAAAATTGAAGTGGAATTTCACGTTTATTCTTCTTCACCGTTCCGACGAACGTTATGTTTTGCTCCAACTGTGACTTCGCCAAGGGGTAGCTGGTATACCAATTGTCACAAGTCAAATTACACTTTGATTCCCTTATTTGAATTAGTAGTTTGTCCACTATGTAAGTCGGTCCGTTAGATATGTTATATGGCCCTTCAGGCTGCTTTCCACAATATATTTCAAAATTAGACACATAGAAGGTCTTTGAGTCGCATAAAACGAATAATTTCAAACCCTATTTGGCGGGTTATATTGTATAAAGGAACAACGTTCCCGAAAGGGAATTGACATCTGGTCAATAGTCAAAAATTTTCCATGGGTGTAGTTGGATATGCAGTTACTTATAAACTGTGTGGGGATATTATATACCTATCCTTTTTTTGTCAACCTCTCTCTCTTAAGGTCCTCCGATCGAGGTGGTGTAGCTGTGAAATAAGACAATGATACACATATGTAGAACACGCTTTTAATAATTTTTGTAGTAAGGAAATAAATGATAGAACAAGTCATCCATAGTGTTTGTGTTATAAAACCGGAGTGGCAATTTCCTGGACCCTACATTTTGTGACCCCAACGTGATCTGTGTATCAATTCAACACAAGTTTAGTGTGTTTGTTTACGCGCCATATCTTTGAAAGCAGTTTTTGCAATAATTACCAGACAAGTCAACCTGTGCTGTGACTGCATTGTACCTGCTTCAATTCTTGGCTTCCAGTGCACTCAAGACGTAGAGGAAAGACGATTTCATAAGTTTTCAACATATATGTAAGTCTTTATAACCTCATTTTCGTCGCCTGCATGAAATTATTTCCCGCCAATATTTCCTAAACGACCGGAGCATACTGTTGCCTGCAATTTCAAGGCTAACGTATTTTCATTCGATCATCGCCCATGAAAAGAAATCGATAGCAACGATTGAACATAGGCATCCCAACATACAATGAAAAGCAAGTTTGGTTGCGGAACAAGTATACACGTTATTTTTATTGATTTCTTGCAATCAGCTGTTCATATTTAAATATCATTTCGTTAGGACAGGTCAAGTTCTACAAATTGTATATTGTTGAAGTGTAAAAATTAATTTGTTTATTTCTTTTTATGTTTATGCAATAATAATTAAAATTTTCTTGAAGGTGCTATTGCATGCATATTGAAGGGTATAATTTATGATATATATTTTTAACTTTATATAAGTTCTTTAACTTCATATATACATTTCTTTTAAACTTCAAGTTTTTAATAATTGTATTTAATGGTGTACTGTATTACTGAAAATTAGTTTCGTGATTGCATTACAGGGCCATTAAGGTAAAATTTCTATTATAAAATAATTATATTGCATTTACGCAAAGTTTAATTCGCGTCATACTAATTAATTGTGTAGCATAATGCCGTTTAGTGACGATCAGATTAAATCAATAATCGATGAGTCTAGAGCAGCGCAAGCTCGCGTTGAACATCTCGAACAGCAAATTTACCAACACGTGTTGATAGCTACCGAACTCCTAAAATTCCTGCATTCTTCAGGGCTGACCCTGCGTTATGGTTCATGCAAGTAGAAATTTCTCTTTGAAATGCTCGGATTTCGGCCGAAGCTACCAAAGCTGATATTATGCTGGCTGCACTTGATGTGGAGGTGCTTGGTAGTGTCAAGGACATCATTGCCCTGTCACCACCCCCTCCTAATATTTTTACTAAGCTCAAGGAACGAATCATAAAGACTTTCGCAGTATCAAACGAGGCCAAATTGAGGCAACTTCTGAAGGGGCAAGTTTTAACTGATGGCAAACCTTCTTTAATTTTGAGCCGGCTTCGTAATCTTAATGTTAATAATGCGGTGGACGATTCAGTTCTTAGATCGTTGTTTTTAGAACAGGTGCCTGAGCAACATCGAGGCATAGTTATGTCAAATTCAACAACTTTAGACGCCATGGCTGAGTTAGCAGACCAACTGGCAGATATTTCTAGTGCGTCCTATAGCACCCCTCAAATGAATTCCGTTTCTGCTGAACTCTCCGCGTCACAGGCGCAAATTCAGTCACTTACCGAGTGTGTCAAGGAACTTACTGTTAAGGTAAGCGCGCTAGAGGGAAAATCGCGTTCTCGCATAGAAGTAATTCTCGCGCGCGAAGTAAAACGACGGAAAAAGAAAAACCTAAATTGTGCTATGCACACCAAAAATATCCAGATAAGCCAACGTCGTGCCGAAGTTGGTGCGCCGAGTACGCAAACTGGAAAGAAAAAAACTAAAGGCGCCTCCCCGCGCGGAGACAGTGGCGGAGGGTGCCTATACGTCTCATCGTCTCCATATTCGTGACAGGAAAACCGGTCAGTATTTCTTATAGCGTTTTCGGTTTACTGCTCTCGGCTGCTCTGAGAGCATATGAAAGCGACCTGCGAGAGATTTCCATGTTCTATTTAAACTAAAGATCGCCCTCTCTTGGAGTTGTGTGTTCTGTTTTACATTTTTACTGCTCTAAAATATAAAAAGATCGATCCCAACGGATCTGAAAATATTGAGAGAGCAAGGAGAGCACTCCTGAAAATATAACCTCATGTTAATAAATAATTGTAGTGTCAAAATCAACAACCTATAGTTTTATCGATAATTTGTATTTTTGTTGATAATTATGGAGCAAAAAACTAAAATTATGGAATGTACGGAACTACTCTCTTCATCTGATAGCTCAGATGATGAAGTTGAGGGGATTAACAAACAATTTCTTCGATATTGCGTCCATATTTAATGTCCCATCGCCTATTTTAAATAAAAAATCTTCGATGTTTTCAAAAATGATCTGATAAGTAGTCGTAAAATCAATATTGACTTTAGGTTTGCCATCTCCTGCCATGTGATGAAGTATGTTCGATTATACAATCAAGGAACGATCGAGATTGCTCGTAGTGGAATTAGTATCAATCTTTTATGGGTGTATGACGTAATGAATCTTAGAGAGAGTGATTTCCAAGCATGTAAACCGAAAACACTATTAGTAGACACTGGTGCTGACATTTCAGTAGTTCCTGTCTCTAGATTTACAAAAGGCATATCATCAGATTCCGATGGCGCCGGAAGACATTGAAAAAACCGCCATTATAACTACGTTCGGATTATTCGAATATTTGTTTATGACATTTGGGCTGCGAAATGCTAGCCAGTCGTTTCAGCGATACATCAATCGAGCTTTAGGCGATTTAGATTATGTATTTATTTACATTGACGACATACTAGTGGCTTCATCTTCGCCCGATGAACATTCACAACATTTAAGTGTGGTATTCCAAAGACTTAAAGAGTTCCACCTCCGTTTAAATGTAGATAAATGTGTTTTTGGCTTGCCCGAATTAGTGTTTTTGGGTTACGTAATTAATTCAAAAGGCATTCGTCCCACATCTGAGAAAGTAGAGGCAATATGTAAGTTCGAGAGACCAAAAACAGCCGCGTCCCTATGCCGCTTTCTTGGAATGTTGAATTTTTATCGTCGATGCCTACCCAATGCCGCTGCGACTCTCGCGCCACTTAACGCGTACTTAGCAGGTGCCGTCAAAAATGACAAACGAGAAATAGCGTGGACTCCCGAGGCCGTCCAAGCGTTTGAAACAGTAAAATGCAATTTGGCGAACGCGAACGCATAGATGCGGAGATCAGGGTCGTAACCGACGCATCGGATCTTTGTATGGGAGCAGCTTTAGAACAATCGTCTGGTAACCACTGGGAACCATTAGCTTTCTTTTCTCAAAAATTCTCGCCCGCTCAGGTTAAATATAGTGCTTATGATCGAGAACTCACAGCTGTATACACAGCGATAAAATATTTTAGACATTTTTTGGAAGGTCGCGAATTTAAGGTTTACACGGATCATAAACCATTGACATTCGCATTTAAACAGAGTAGTGACAAAGCATCCCCTCGGCAACTTCGACAGCTATCTTTTATTGCTGAATTTACCACGGAATTTGTCTATTTGTCCGGGTCAGAAAATGTCGTGGCCGACGCGCTTTCCCGAATTGACGCTCTTCGACATCCGCTAGAATTTGACTTAAACGAACTTGCTAAGCATCAAGCGGCTGACGAACAACTGAATGATATTAAAACTTCTCATGATCATCCGCTAAAACTTAGAAAAATTCAATGGGGACCTGAAAATGTTGCGCTAGAGTGCGAAATCTCGGGTGAAACAATTCGACCATATGTGCCTAAATCTCTTCGTGAGAGGGTTTTCCGCATGGTTCATCACCCAGCTCATCCAAGTGCCAAAGTCACCGATCGCCTCATTCGCCAGAGATATGTCTGGCCAAACATGCAACGTGACACCAGAACATGGTGTAAAGCGTGTACGATTTGTCAGGCGTCAAAGACAACTAGGCATGTAGGAACTTTACCGGATCAATTTGTTGCCCCAGACAGTCGCTTTTACCAAGTACACATAGACATCGTTGGCCCACTACGTCAACAGGAAGGCTATATGTACTGTCTAACTATAATCGATAGATTTTCCAGATGGGTGGAAGCTACGCCAATCAAAGATATGTCGGCACAAACAATTGCTCGGACTTTTTTCGACACGTGGATTTCTAGATACGGATCGCCCAAATGCATAACGACAGATCAAGGCACACAATTCGAATCACGATTGTTTCAAGCCCTATTGAATCTGATCGGTACGCAACGAATTCGCACCACCACGTATCACCCCCAGTCAAACGGCCTAATTGAGCGCTGTCACCGCGTTTTTAAAGATGCTATAGATAAATGGGTAAGCACTTTATCCACCGTATTATTAGGTTTACGAGCCCATGTTCGATCCGACACCGGTGCTTCCCCAGCTGAATTTTTCTTTGGATCCACCTTACGGCTTTCAGGTGAATTCTTCCTTCCAGAAGACATCACGCCTGATCCTAATTTTTTTATTGAAGAATTCAGGGAATATATGCGTCAAGTCCAACCAGTTTCCACTGCTCATAAAAATAAAAATTCTACTTTAAAGAATTACATGACTGTTCACACGTATTTTTGCGAAACGTTTGTAGAAAAGGGCTGGAACGTCCTTACTCCGGTCCATACAAAGTAGTCCGTGTGTGATCGTGTATTTGAAATTGAGGTGGACGGTTACTGTAGAATTATTAAAACCTGCGTTCTCCGTACCTGACGACGTCGAAAGTACTGATACCTACACACTAACCAATCAGAAGGTGGTAAAAACTTATTCCCGCAAAAATAAAAAGGTCACTTTTTCACCCAACACAAAATAGAAATATTTCCTCAATGGTTACTATAATGCCATGCTCATTTGTTTTGTTTATTGGTATTGTAAAAAGTTGTCTACATAATTAATAACAATATGTTTATTTTTCTCTTCTATGTGTTGTTAGTGTTGTACCTATTTTTAACGTTACCACAATTGTACAATGTAACCTAGTTATAAATAATTCCAAATGCAAATTTTATATATATTCAACTATGTATCTCTTGTATCGCTAGCACTAGGGGGGGAGTGTGTGGGGATATTATATACCTATCCTTTTTTGTCAACCTCTCTCTCTTAAGGTCCTCTGATCGAGGTGGTGTAGCTGTGAAATAAGACAATGATACACATATGTAGAACACGCTTTTAATAATTTTTGTAGTAAGGAAATAAATGATAGAACAAGTCATCCATAGTGTTTGTGTTATAAAACCGGAGTGGCAATTTCCTGGACCCTACAACTAATGTACTATGTGCGCCATCTAGCGGACGTTTTTCGAAGTAGTGAGTTAGAACCACTATAGTATATCTACGGCGAGTTTAGTGAATAATATAACTCGCTTTTTACTGTATTTGTTTCAAAAGCAAAACTATTCCATTTAAATTATAAATATCTACAGCAAACCAGTTTGAACATTCTTAGATAGATCACCTTAAGAGTATTTCCTCATTGGCCTTAGATATTGAGTATTGCGTGTACTAAAAATTTAGTGTGTACCTGGACACAAATAAAAGCAACTTTGAAGGAAACGTCTTGCCTTGGTTTTATCTGGACCACCTTAGCTTGGACGAAGAGGCAAAATAGATGCTTCTTCCAGCGTTTATAAGCCAAAACAGTACCAATGATTTATTAGTGATAACTACTTTGCATTTGCAAATTAAAATAAAATCATTTTCTAGTGCACATTGGAGGAGATCAATGTAATCGTTTCTTCATAAGTCAATCAAAATTTTCAGCTAATTCTTGTGATTTTACAGAAATTTAGTTTTATTGAATTTTTACTAAAATTTACAAATGCAAACATATTTTAACACTTGGAAGTTTTTTTGTAAATAAACTTAGTTTTCAACAAAAATGAAAAATAGTTTAGAAATGTGTTGGCTTATATATTAATAGTTTATTTATTGTCTAAATAATGGCTTAGGAGCTTTACGTATAAATAAACATATTTTTTATCCAATTTCTTGAAAACTGATAATAATTTGGTTATGCTATTTTTAGATTGAAACAATTTTCAAATGACAACTACCTTCAAAACAAAATCATGTACTATAAAATGCTCACCGACATTGTTTTTATCAATTTTTTTTCCGCTTTCATGTACTAAGTGGTTAAAACTCTTTTTTTCCAATATTCAAAATCGCCAGAAAATCTGAGGAAAATTTTACTACACCCTTTTTAGATTATTTAAGAAATAATAACTTGATGAATAAATACTACAACTTTGTTTCAATTGTATATGGGATATGTGTCAATATACCACATAAAATTATCTGTATTCAGAAAAAGTAGAACTACAAATATAGTGAAGAAACCAATTGGCTTGGCAGTCGAACTTTTCACTTATCTCTTATTGGTCGAACTTTATATTTATTTTCTTTGATAACTCTCCAGATCTTTGTTATTTTCAGAGATATCCCAAAAATATTTTGTGTAACTTTTCTATGAGTAATATCATACGTTTTTTATTAACCATCTAATTTGAATTGTTAAATTTTGTAAATTGGGGAAGTATATGATAACTGATTTCTAAAAATTGGTTAGTTTCCCACTTGAAAATATTTATTCTGTTAACGAAATATCCTACATGGTATCTAAGATGTTATTTATTTTTCTTTTCTTAAATATTACACTTCTGAGAACGTTTTCATTCTTCTTAAACAAATTGTCTCCGTTTTAGTAAAAACTTAACGAAATCATATGGCCTTCCAGAAAAGAACCATAACCAATTGTAGCTTGAGTATTGCAAAAAAATTGTTTTTACCTCCTTCGTAAATAAAAAATCTACCAAATTATTGTCAGTTTTTTATACTTTAATTTAATGGCTTTTGTTTGCCTATGTTAAAAATCTCAAAGGGCATACATTTCAAAAGTTGATATGATTTTAAAATGTATATTTCGTGTAAAGGTTTGGCTTGCAATTAAAAATATTTTGACGCGTCTACAGCAAATACTCATGAGGCATTCAGAGCAAAGAGAAAGGGCGCGGATTTTGCTGGAGAAAGTGAATAAAGAAGGATCCAATCCAACTTCACCTTCAAGGGTATGTATAAATAGAGAAACAATCACCAAAAGAATTACTACTTCCAGTATTAGATTGTTATGACATTTTGCAGGGAATATTATAGAAATAATATACATTTAGAAATGAAATTATGTTTAGTGTTGTAATAACTCCCTTCCAAATGTTGTGATAAAGTTTCCGAAAAGTAGTAATTCTTCTGATTGTTGATATAATCAAATTCGTTTTAAATACATTTATTGATTTATAATACATACATTTATAGTAAGAGTTCCACTTTTTGCTGTGTTTTTGGTAGATGGTGAATTTGTAAACAAACAACGATTTTATGATGGCACAAATATTAGAGCAGAAACTGAAACGATAACTATAAATTCGGGAGTTTCATGGAAAGTCGCTAGACGGAACGAAAATTATTGTAGGAAATCATGAACAATTTAGAAGTAATATTTTAATGATGAAATTAACATTAAGCCCATATTTTATAGCAATTACAACTGTCTCTAGTTGGCATGAATTAAAATATGTACATAATATGAAAATTTATATCAACTTCAGCTTTCTGTTGCTTTGTCGAAGTATATTAAACGCTTTAAAAGAGTATAAATATGTATCAAGCTTTCCACATGCTAGTGCCATTGATCAATGCTAATTGCCGAGAATGTTTATGTATATAGTCATTGTTATAACACATGAAAACAAAAGCTCTACATGAGGTGTCTAAGCATAAGTGTAGCAGAGTTATAAAATTGATCCAACAATCAAAATCATGTGTACAGTTTTCAGTATCTCAAATCTGAAATGTTGGTAACTGTTTGTTTCTCGTTTTGACATATTTTCAAATATTATTTTGTCAGTAGCAAGTAAGGACACAAATGAACCAATATTTTTTCTGTCTTCACTTGGGATTATCGTTATTCTTCTGCCTCTTCTTAGGCTTATATCTTAATTATTTTGATGTCCATAATAACCTACATAAGCTTGTGCAAGTCCTTCGCCGGTGGTGCGCAGTTCTAGAAAATTCAACTCAGGTTCACCTTCTGCTCTGCAGACAATATAACATCATCAGCCAGACTTGTTCTTCAACTATTTGCGTCATTTCTTTCTTATTTTACTAATTACACAAATTCTTAACCCATGAATCAGATTACCAATAATTTCAATATCTCCATCCTTTTCGACGTATAGGGGCGATTCGGGAGTAAATTGTCTGCTCGGCTATCTTACAAGCAGTTAAATCACTCAGATATTTGCGAACGTGATGAATATTAATTGTCATGCACTTTTAATAAACTATAAGATTCAGTAGTGCCGTCCATGTGAAATTTTATTAGACTTATCATTTTTCGAATATAATAAACCATATAACAAAACAATTTTTATATTAAGGAAATCCACAGCATTAGTCTCATTAGTTAGTAGCCATATTTCATAAACAGTGTGTGAAATGAGTAAAATGTGAAAGATTAATAAGGTTTCATTAATTTTTATACAATTTTTGATTGTTATCGATTTATTGACTAAGGCTGTCGAGGCTTAATTCTCAAAATTTCAATCGCCAGGCTTTTAGAATTCTTTCTTGCTCTCTTCGAGAAAATATCTGCTTATTCTTCAATTTCACCCTATTTCTGTATCAGAATTTCTAGAAACTGTTAACTACAATTTATTTTGACTGGAATCACAAGTTTTGGAAGGAAGAAAGGAACTATCGATAGTCATCTGAAGGCATTTGTCAATTACAAGTAATAACATCTGGGAAATTGAGATTGTAATAGGTATTTTCATGTATAAAACAAAATAAAACAAATATCCAAGGAAGGTATTTCATTTATACTATTACAATTAATCCTATTCTTTTAGTCCGAAGAAGATAGGCAAGCACTTCTTCGCGAAAGGGCGAAGAAGCTCATTGCTGAAGCAAGAAGGGGCTCTGGTTCAACTACAGAAATAATTAAAATTAGTCCAGATTCCTTAAGGTCGTACGTGGAAGCCGATGAAAAATTGAAGAAATTGGATAATGATATCCAAATGTTAGAACGACATAATAGTACAGGTAACATATTGAAACAATAAGGTTAATGTTAGTAAATTTTTTATGTATTTTAGGTTCGGAAAAGAATTGTAATATATACTCCAGTAATGTAAATAATTTAGAGGATTCCTCTATGAAATCTAGTCCAATTGAAAACGGCAAAGAGAGAATGACTCCTGATAGGTTACCAGATGCGTTAGGTTTAAAAGAGGTACGTCAATCTTAAGTAATAACACAGATTTACAAATTTAATTTGGGCTTTGAAACCGTAATAATGAACCTAAAGTCTGTTTGTACATATCTTGTGAAACCTTTTCATTTTTCTGTAAAGCTCTGTTGAGAAATATTCTTTGCAAATACTTGAATCCATGGCCTTAATTAACAAAAGCGATAAGAAATTACTTCATAAGACTAAATTTAATGTTCAATAGTGGTAGTTTTTTTTTTCAGTGAGAGTAAATTCTATAATTCCTACTGATAAATGCTTTTTATAAATAGGCTAAACGAGAATCTTGACAGATAAAGTGACCGATAGCAGTAGATAAGACAAGAATTTTTTATTTATTGTGCTATAGAAAATACAATATACTTAATTTCCAATAACAATAGTAATAATACTTATAAATGGTATAAAAAGTACAAAGCTGTGCAATTCACACTATAACACCAGTTGTGTATAATGCACCTAAGTGACTTAACACTTGTATGTGCAGTTGAAATAAATACATTTCAAACGAAATATAACCATTAAATTTCCTTACAATAAATAATATCCGAATTGAAAAAAAAAAAGATCATTCACCACCATATACTACAACAGTCCATCTAGGTACTCTCATTTTCATATATGTATTTCTTACATAGACTGACTAATGTCTTATATTTGGTTGTTGTTTTTATTGTGTTTGGTAAAGAATTGAAAATTTTTGGTGCCAAAACGGTAGCAAACCTTTGGTTAGCATCATATCTTCTAAATGGTACGAAGATCATATCACTTGTATTATGTCTTGTTTGGTATTGATGATTTAAGAAATTTTTTGTTTTTAATTTAAAATAAAATATATAGTTACTTACAAACATCGAACATTCAAGATATTTTCATTATATAATAGACTGGTTGAATAGAGCCTATCTTTAAAGAAGATTATACGCAGAATATAATTCTGTATGACATTTAATTGTTTTAGTGCATTGTTATATAGCCCTCCCCAAACAATGTTACCATATCTCAAGAGTGACTCCACTAAAGACTTATGAACTTGCAGAACCAGTTTTTGAGGTAAAATTCTGCGAATTATATAAAATTTATGTATCAAACGCCTAATTTTATTCGTTAAATCTTGAATATGTTCGGTCCACTTCAAATTTTTGTCAAAATTTTAATGCCCAGGTATTTTATGGTGTTAGTTTCCCAAATAATATCAGAGTCATTCATTTTGATACAATTAAAATTTGGTCTGTTTGCATCATTCAGTGAAAATGCTAAGTAGAATGTTTTATCAGTGTTTAAAGTTAATTTGCCACACTCAAGCCAATATTTGACCTTTTTAAAACCCCTAATAACTGTATCTGCAACAGTTTGCCAGTTCCTTGCCTTAAACAGTAAGACTGTATCATCTGTATACGAAATGGAGACGCCACTTATTTCCAATTTCAGTAGGGAGTTAATATATATAATAAAAAGTAATGGACCAAGGAATGTACCCTGTGGTATTCCAATTTTAATGTTCAAAGGGTCACTATACTCTTTTCTGATTTTCACCATTTGGTTTCTTTGTCCCAGGTAATTTTCAAAAACATCCAGCACAACACCTCTGATACCATAGTGCTCAAGGACATCAATGAGCTGCCGATGAGGTACTGTGTCGAACGCCCTTGCAAGGTCCAGAAAAACTGCAATCACTTTTTCATTATGGTCAAGTCCATTTTTTATTGTTGATTGTTATTTAATATATTATTGAAGGTTAGATAATCAAATAATCGACTTTTTATACTTTTTTCAAAAATTTTTGCAAAGTTAGAAATAACACTTATGGGTCGATAATTGGCAATATCAGTTTTGCTACCTTTTTTGAAAATAGGTGTAACAGTAGATATTTTGAAAGACATTGGGACCTTACCGGTTAAAAAAATGTTATTTATATTACGAACTAAAGGGTCTAACAGGTATTTGTGATATTTCTTTATTATCCGTGATGGAATACCATCTATACCTGGAACACTATTATTCTTTAAACTATTAATATGCATAATAATTTCTGTGTTAGTGACAGGCTTTAAAGCCATCGAATTTATTAGATTTGGATAATTCATAATGATGCCTGAAGTCGGTTGTTTTATTTTTACGGCCATATTCAGTCCTATGTTAATAAAGTAGTTGTTTCAAAAATTAGCCATTTCCTTATCATTATTGAATGGCTTGTTATTTTGATTGAGTATATTGACATCATTATTAGTTTTATTTTTATTTTCATTTGTTGCATCAGATATTATTTTGTAGATTTTTTTCATATCGTTAGCATTATCATTGATTACTTTTTTATAATAGTCATGTTTCGTAATTTGCATAATCTTGTTAAGATTGTTTCTATGATTCCTGTATTCCCGATCATTATCATTTTTATTATTAACTACTAACTTTTTCAATTTGTCTCTATGTTTTACCGATTGAATGATGCCATTAGTGATCCACGGCTTTAGTTTTTTATGTACTGGAATAGATAAATAGATAATGTTTTTGTATTGTGACATTCTTTATATGTGTTTGTAAAAGTATCTATAAATTTTTGATATGCTAGATCTGGATCTGTTTCAGAAATCACATTATTCCAGTTTATTGTACTTAATTTGCTTTCGAATTTAATTTCGTCAAGCGTCCTAACCGTTTTCTCTTCTATGCTTTTCTTTGAAGTAATGTTTTGAGCAAAACTAATATTTAAAAATATTGGGAAGTGATCAGTGACATCAGTATCTATAACGAATGAATCATAAACAAGCTTATTCATTTCTATGTTTTTTCTTATAAACATGTGATCAATACATGTTCTGCTTTCTGGAGTCACTCTGGTATATGAGTTAATGTAAGATTTAAAACCAAAAAATGACATCATAGATATATAGCTATTTGTAGTGGGTTTAGTTGGATTGAGTATATTAAAATTTGTGACATCCAAAAAAATATCTATATTTTTCTTATTCAAATTAAATAGAAAGGATTCCAGATCCGACAGAAATAAGTTATCGTTAATAGAGGGAGCCCTATAACATGTCAAAACTGAATAATCCACATTGTATACTTTAAAGGTTATTTATTTATTTATAATGGTGACATTACTTTGTGGCAGAATGATATTCTCTATATTGAAGTTAATATGATCTCTAATAGTAATAAGTATTCCATCATTCTGATTATTCTTACTGTTATTAGAAAATGTCTGGAAACCTGGGATTGTATAATTATTTGTATTAATGATATTTCTTGTTTCACCAAAAATTATTATATCCAAGTCTTTCAGTTGAAAAGTTTCAAGAAAAGTTTTGAAAGATTCAAAGTTTTTTCGTGCACTACGAATATTAATATGTAAAATGTTGAGTACGGACTTTCTAGAAACTGAGTCTGAACAATACTCAGTATATAGTTGTAAGTCATATCTGTGGTTTATATTATTCAAAGCTTCGGCTTCTTCAAATTCCATTTCATTTAGAATATCTAATTCGGTGATATCCATTAGCTTAACAAAGTACAGTAAGACGGAACCTACAATAAACTAAACTTATTGTGTATACAAAAAAAGGAAGAATCACTCATTGGTATAGTTGAAACGTGACCGATAGCAGTAGATAAGACATAAGAACAAAAACATAACTAGAACCATTAACTTATTATACTTACAAGCACATATATGGCCAGCTTTTGTGAGAACTCCAAAATATATATTGATGCAGTCTCATTTAGTTGTATTCAATTTAAAAAGGATTAATAGTATTCATGAAATAAGTCGAAATTGATTCTCCCATCTTGTACTTTATTGGCCATCATTTTAACGAATATTTATAAAATTGTACAAAAAAGACATGTTTAAATTAATTATTGATGCTGATAGTAATTAAAATAATTTAAAAGAGACATGACAAATTTTTACTTATTTATTTTCGGCAATAGCAGTCACAATGCCAATTGCTATTGATATACACGAGTTGCTGTTTGAATTTAGGATTTTCTAATATTTCATTGCATCAAATTCTGATATTACCAATTTTATTTCATTCCATTGTAGTGTTCAATGTAAAATGGGTTATATGTGTACACAAAATGATCGCTCATTCTTATTGAATTTGTGATCACTCTAATATATTTGATTTTCTAATTCAATTTTCAAAATCTCAATCGTCTACATTTCTTCTTCCTACCCATTTCAATAGTGTAAAATTTTCTCTGTCTGTACAATTCTTATTCTTCCATTCATTACATTGCTACATCTGGCCCAGTGATAATATAATCATCAATAGATTAAATTCTATGAGTGTCCAAATTATGCTTTTTAAAATCGAAATACACAATACAAACGTTTCATTTATGTATTCTAAACTTGTGGGTTACCAATTTAGTCATTTCCATTAAATTTTATTCATTTTGTAGATGGGTATAGATGTACATTCGTGGATAGACAAAGAAATGGAGGACCTTGAGAGAGAACAACGAGCTATAGACGAACAAGCTGCCATTTTAGAGAAACAACTCCGAGACGTAATGGAATCAAGAGAAAATAACGTCGAAGAGGAAGAAGCGCTCATGGCAAAATGGTTTATGTTTGTTAATAAAAAGAATGCTTTACTCAGGCGGCAGATGCAACTTAATATCTTGTAAGTATATATTTTCTTCAAACATTTCTAACTAAATTGCAGGTACTCTAGTATATTATCAAATTTAATTATTATAATAATATAATATGCCCATTTTACGATTGTGGATGGACAGAAAGTTTGATAGGATTGATAGGACTAATAATACTAAATAAGGAAAAAAAACCTAATATTGTCAGATTGAAAATAGTCGAAAAGGGGGATGAAAGGGTAAAAATCTCGGTTTTCGATGTTTAAGCGCAAATTACGACAAAACGATAATTCTCATCCTAAAATATGGCGCATAAAAGTTTTAGAGAAACAAAAAATCTAATTATCAGTAGCTTTTTTCACCCCAAAATTTCCAAGAAAATTGTTTTTCTGGTTTTTTAATTTTTTTTCTCGCACAAGAATGTATCATCGATTTCTTTCAAAATTGGTAGGAAGGTAGTCCTAAATAAAAACTTTTTTTTTGAAAAATACTATTTGGTTTCAAAAATATTGCGATTTTTTTGTAAAAAGATGCTATGTTTGAAATAAAATTTCGCTGCGATAGAACTTATTTTTTTGTTTTTACTTCTATTTTCAAATATTTATATATATATATATATATATATATATATATATATATATATATATATATACTTATAGAGGAAAAAACTGAATATTCGCATTCTAATTTCGAAAACTTTTTAGGAAAGTTTAAAAATCTAATGTTAATGATAAAAATTTTTCTAAAAATGAAAAATAACAACTTGAAAAAATACAATAGAAAAGTGCTTTTGATAAATTTTTATATAGCTTGATTCGGCAATGAATTCAATGTAAATGTTTAAAGACAACTTTTATTTTTATTGTCTGTAAAAGAAAACGGTGAAATTATCATTTTACTTTTCAATAATTTTACAATTTTAGAATAATGTATAATTTGGGAAGAAATGTGGTTACATATTGTAAGTGAAACCAAAAGCGGACCACATTGCTTGCGCAATTACAATTTCGAAACTGATATTAGATTTTGTGACATACGTTGCACAATTAAAGCTGTTAACGAAATATGTTTTGCTTGACACTGTCCATTTAGTACACCTTTCTTTTTGGCTATTAATGATTGTCCAATTTTAGCTGTACCAATCTTCACTATATACGTATTGGTTTAAAACGTTCTCCGACGTCTTCCGATTTCCAGTCTCCATCTGTCTCTATCATTCCATAGATCGTCTTCAACCTCTCTCTCTCTCTCTCTCTCTCTCTCTCTCTCTCTCTCTCTCTCTCTCTCTCTCTCTCTCTCTCTCTCTCTCTCTCTCTGATTTCTTTGTCTATACTCTCCCTCCAGCTTTTCCTGGGTCTGCCTGGTTTTCTTTTCCCTCTAGGTTGCCAATTTAGAACCTGTTTGGGAATTCTCTGTTTGTCCATTCGTTGTACATGCCCGAACCACACTAATTGTTTGTTTCCGATATCCTCGGGAATGTTGTGTGTTCTGCCCACAATTTCTCTTATCCGTTCGTTGGTTATTCCTTCTTTTCTGGACTTTCCGGCTGCTCGTCACCAAAAATCCATTTCGGTTGCTCATAGGGTTTTTTCTGTTGTGGTTTGTAGGGGCCATACTTCGGAACCATAGATAATTCGTTTTTTGTTTTTTATTTTCATAATGTTTTTATCCCACAGTATGCTGTTTAGTAAGGCAATGGCTCTTCTTCCTAAGCAGTTTCTCTCTTTAATTGCAGCACCAAGTGTTCCGTTCGTTGAAATTTTCACTCCCAAATATTGATACTCGCTAGTTGTTTTAATGATATTTCCGTCCTCTAATATGAGTTCTTGTTGTCGTCCTTGTATTGCCATATACTCTGTTTTTTGTATATTTGTTTCTAAATCCCATTTTTTAAATCATCATATTCTTGAGCGATCAGTACCTGGTCATCTGCGAAACATAATGTATACAAGGTACAGTCAATTAGTGGTATACCCATATTTTTAACTTTTTCATTCCAGTTTTTCAGAGCTCCTTCGAGATATATTTTGAAGAGTGTTGGTGATAGACAGCACCCTTGTTTTAGTCCCTTTGATCTTTAACAGCTTTAATTATTTCATAATTGATATTGGTGTCTTCTAAAGTTTGCCAAAGCTTTGATATCGGAACACTATCGTAAGCTTTTTTGAGATCTACAAAAAGTAGATAAACTTTTTAGTTTCTAGCTATCTTTTTCTCTATTACTTGAGTAAGGGTCTATTGTAGATCTACCTGCTCTTCTGCTTCCTTGTTCTATTCGATTTTTTAGAACTTTTCCATACACTCCACTTACCGAGCTTGTGACCGCTATGCCTCGATAGTTCTCACATTTGGCTTTGTCTCCCTTCTTATGTATACTTATCACATATGAGATTTTCCATTCTTCTGGGGTTTTGGCTAGACTAACACATTTTTGGAATAACACCGTGAGTTGCTCATAGAGTTTTGTGCCGTATTTTAGGAGTTCTCCTGGAATATCCCCTGGTCCTGGCGCCTTTCCATTTTTTAATTCTTTACATACTTTCTTTATTTCTTCCATTATTTAAATTAATGGGGATCTTTGTAAATTAATATTTTGAGTATTATGGAATTGATCGTCTTGGTCTTTAAAGTGGTTTGATGGACGATATTTCTTCTTTTATTGTTCCGTAGATTTTTTATTCTCCAACTTTCCGAGCTGTTAGTTCCTCCTAAATACGTATTGATTCTTGGGCAGTATCTTTCCCAGGTTTCGTTTTTCTTCTGACATATTTTTTTCCTACTATTGCTTGGGCTGCTATGTACTCTACCTTGTCTTCTGTTTTCTTTTAGCGTTGGCTTTCAAAGGCTGCTTCATGGATATTGTTCTTTATATTTTCGT
This sequence comes from Galeruca laticollis, assembly GCA_963921935.1. Taxonomy (NCBI): domain Eukaryota; kingdom Metazoa; phylum Arthropoda; class Insecta; order Coleoptera; family Chrysomelidae; genus Galeruca; species Galeruca laticollis. Next base: position 83,682,817 of record OY998175.1, on the reverse strand, counting down.
AGTATTGGTCAACATATATAAACACTTGATTTCTCAGTTTCTCATTGGGTCTACTCTGGTATAATATTTTAACGTTTTCATTTTCTAAACTTTTCAAATTGTATTTTCGTTCTTGGAGTTCTGAGATGTTGTCTGTCTCATGTTCTGTTCTTGGAAACGTGTTTCTTCCTGGAAACATAATTTTTATGCATAGTAGGTAATGATCACTCCCGCATGTTGGCCCTCTGCGAACTCTTACGTCTTGTGGTTTTAACTGTGTTTTTTGTTCCAATATTGCATGATCGATTATTGATTTTAAGTTCCTTGTATCTTGAATCCAAGTGTACTTGTGTATTGACTTGTGTTGATAAAATCCATTTAAAATTTTTAGTTTGTTTTGAGTGCATATTAGTCTTTGTCCATTGTTATTCACGATTTCCTTTCCATATTGTCCTAATACTTTATCTCGGTCTCTTATCCCTACTCTACTGTTAAAATCTCCAAGTAGTATAAGTTCCCTATAATTTCCAATTTTTGTTGTTTCTTCATTAAGTTATTCAAAGAAATTATCTGTGATGTTCACTAAAGCATCATCGTTGACTGCATATACTCCCATGATAGTAAGTCTATATCCCCCTATACATATATTGACTTTAATTATCCTTTTACTGATTGGTTCCCATGTTGTGATATATTTTCTCAGTTTTCTATGAATCAATAAGGACACTCCTTGTTGAGCTTTACTGTCTGTGTTTCAGTAAGAACTGCTATATCTACTATCAATGTAAGTTCATCTATTACTTCAATTATTTTCTCAGAGAGACCTTGAACGTTCCATGTACCAAAAATCGTTGTCCTTTTCCGTAGCCGTTGTCGTCATTTTTTTTCCGTACTATTCCAAGGCTGTTGACTAGAACTTTTAACCTTACTTTATTTTTATGAGTATCGAGGAGTTGTCCCGATGCCTCAACCCCCAACCTGGAGGACCAGGGTTTTTGATCAGAGTAACCTTCTCCTAGATGGGTTGCTTTCACTACAGCTAAGGAGTCTTATCTACCCCATACTATTGCTTTTATACTACCCCTAAAATGTAGGGTTGCCACTAACGCCGGATCCGCCATATCGAAGCTTCTCTTCTCCTTCCCCGCCGGTCTGGTCTTCATCCGTAACCCTGGACAAGTGGCCCTTACAAGGTACTATCAGCCGGAGCCAGCTGAATCTAGGTTTTTTTGCGAGGTGTTACTCCTCGATCTCTCCTCCTTCCTTACCTCTTGCATGGTAAGGCCCCAAGCTTGGGGCTGGCATAGCGGAGTTACCTAACCAATCTTCACTCCTGCTTCCAAATCTGTAATATTTGTCATGAATTTCTCCAGTTCACTTGTGACTAGATACTCTGTGGCACCCGAATCCAAAATAAACCAACCTTCCTTTGGTGACACATTCACACAATTTAATGCTATGAATACAATTGAATCATCTTCTGTTGCTTAAGTTGCCTGTTGTCTTGTTTGTCTGTGCACTCTTCTAGATGTTTTTCTATTTCTCCTGCTGCCTCTAAAAGTTCCTCTTTTAGTTGCATTTTCTCTGCATTTTACTATTTTGTGACCTGGCTTGCCACATTTATAACATACATACTGATTTATGTGCCCTTTGAATGCTACCTCATTGCCTGAGCCTGTCCTGGCGCTACTTCTATATATTGTTTTCAACTTTAGTTCTTCATTGAGCAGTCTAGCTTTAACAAAATCTATAGTTATATCTGTGTTAAGAGTCTCAATAGCTGTAATTACTGGATCATACTCTTCACTAAGAGTTAAAAGAAGGTGGCACACATTATTTGCTTGCCATCTATACTTTTCAGATCTCTAATTAAGCTATCAAATCTCTGAAAGTGATCTGTTATGCATTTAAGGGTTAATAACTTTTTCTTCAATGTTAGCTTCGTAAAAACACTCTTTCTCGAAAACATCTTCTAGTGCCCTCATCATGTGCTTGGCAGTTTTTGAATCTTTAACAATATCAAGATGCTTGTCTGATATGCATTGAAAAATAATCGATTTTGCTTTTGCATTCTTTACCTTGAAATCCGTTTTCTCCTATTCAGTATTGACTTCTTCTACCTATGTCTCCAATGCAGCAGCTACTTGCTTCTCTTCTAGAAATGCTCTAACCCTAAACTTTCAATTATCGAAGTTTTCATATTTTAAACTATTTTATTCACACTCAGTTTCACGTCTTGCGTAATTCTGGACCCATTACCTGTTATTTTGGGTTATGTAAGAACATACTTTGATATCTTGAGTGTTTTGATGATGATAAAATAAACATAAATTATACAAAGAAATACTAGGCTCTACCAAGTGAGTTCATCGTTCTTAGAAACTGAAAAATAATGTTATTTTTCTTATATTCTACTTTACAAATGTGACCACTTACTAACAACCTAAATATCTCAACAATAATATGTCTAAATAATTTCAAACTGTGAGATGCATTTTTCTTTCATTATTTTGAAAAAGACATGAAATAAGTTATGCTTTCTCTCAGATTTTTGTGTGTGTTCCATTAAGCTGAAGAATGCTCTAGCAATTCATCACTCATTGAATTTAATTTTTAAACAAAATGTCTTGATCTTTAGATCGTTTGGTATTTCTCAGTTAATTATTTTATACAATATATTTTTATTGTTCAATTTCCACTTTTAAATTTAAAACCTATCAGGATCATACAGCATTTTTTAAAGGATATAAAATTGGTAATGTAGGGTCTTGTTTTTTAATTGAATTATATATTTTAGAGAAAAAGAAGCTGATCTTGAAACAAGGTATAAGATGTTGAACGAAGAACTACAAAAAATTGCGTCAATTGAAGATTGGAGGAAAACCGAAGAGCAACGTAACAGAGAACAAGTTTTACTCGATGAATTAGTTCAAATAGTTAACAAGAGGGATGAACTAGTGCATCATTTAGATAGTCAAGAAAAAGCGTAAGTATTATATTTATTTATTCATCTATAATGTAATTTTTTGTGGATACTAATTCTTAAAAATTGGTGAATGCACCAACACAAGTCTAACCTATGTCGCACCCCCAATCTATATGCCCACTGTGTTGTCCAGCTCTGACATACCCCATAGCAAATTTTAGTGTCCCTGTGCATTCCCAAATATTTCAAAAAATCAAAAAGAAACAGGAAAAATGAAAAAAAAACAAGATAAAAAAAATAAATAAAAGGTAAAAAAATTAAAATAAAAAATCAAAAAAAAAACAAAAAATAAATGTGAAAAAAACTATTTAACTAGGTAAAGATATTAAGTTTTAAATATAATGTGAAGACACAGTGATAACAATCATCATTTTTCACAACACAAATTAAATTTGGCGAATGAAATCTCTTCCTAAGCCATTGTAACCTCTCACACACACACACATATCTTTTTCCAACCAGTTTATTGATAATTCTTTATTTTTTAGGATTGAAGACGACGAGATTATCGAAAAGGATCTATCCCACATCGAGTTACCAGCAAAACAAAACTGTGTGATATCCTAATTTACTTTTATGTACTATTTAATTTCAGGGAGAGAACAGGAAAGTGTTTGGTATGATTTAAATTTTATTTATTTGAAAAGGAAACATTGGTGCTCCATGTGATATATATTAATTAACTTTCCTTTTAAATATATTCACGTATTTGTCTCCAAACTAGTCTGAAAAAAAGAATGAATATACAATTTACATTTTAAAGTGAATAGTTTAATACCGTTTAACTAGATTATTTTAACAGTTGCACTTATTTTTTTGAATTATACCAGACATTGAATATAGCTAATGCTTATTTTAGGGATATTTGAAAAAGAAAACTCTTATTGTACATTAAATGTAGATGATTATTTTAGGGATATGTATATGAAAAAGTAAACTCTCCGGTCAGATAGTTCTATTATCTGTAAAACAAAACGCTCCGTTTTTAGGAGGCGTGAAAAAATTTGTCTTCGAAACTTATTTTTGTAGACCAATTAAGTTATCGATGCTTTGTTATTTTGTTAGAAGGATAATGAACTAGGTACTGACATTTTCCGTTTTTCAAAAGACATGCTTTAATTATTTTGTGGTTAGTGTCTTGTTACTTGCTCAGTATGGTTTTTTATGGTGTTCTCTTTTTTTAAATACTACCTACAATTAGTTATGTACATATATACATATAGAGAGAGAGATTTATGATAATTTAAATAATGTGATGTAAGTATTTATTTATACATTTATTTTGCCATGGCTTAGACGGAAATTTATAGCAACCCGAATTAATCAAGAAAAAAACGCGGCTGTAAATAAGAGCCATCCACTCCAGTAGTGCAATATGATCATACATTTTTTATAACGTTCATTCTTTAATAATAGTTTAACTATATGTGAACAATTTTAGGAAATTTCCTTAATAATTTGATAATTTTTTTTAATATGCTGGCTGATTTTAGAATACTTAGAGTCGAAGGCACGAAAATTATTTGCCTGTTGATTTTAGATTGTGAAAATATCTTCTTCTTAATTCAATGAATGTTTGCAACAATCCTGGCGAACTTATCTCGATTGTGGACGGCTAGAAACAGTGTGTGAGCATCTAGACCAGTCCAATCTCTAATATTCTTGAGCCAAGAATACATTTTTCTGCATTATCCTCGTTTTAGTATTTGACATTGCGAAAAATATGCCCAAGGTAGGCGGCATTCCTACGCTTAATGATTAGAAGAAGTTCTTTGTCTTTACCCATACGTATAAGTACTTCGTTGTTGGTGATGTGATCTGTCCATGGTGTTTTAAGAAGTCTTCTAAAAACACACATCTCTAGAGCTTCCAGTTTATTTATTGTGTCTGCCTTAAGACTTTATGTTTCGACACGATACAATGGCAAAGAAAAGACATACCCTTTTACAAACCGATACCACAATTTCAAACTGAGGTTTTGATTGCATAATAGATTTTGCATATTAAGGAGAGCCGTGTTTAAGATCTTCGGTTATCTAGCTTTCCAGATATCTGAATTTGGAAACTTGGATGTTGGCACGAATGTTTGGTGTTCTGCTTATTACCATTATTTTTGTCTTATCAATGTTAATTTTTAGGGAAAGCTGGTGTATTTGAAAATTGCTTTCATTTGAGTTATGTTGCAAATTTTACGGAGATGAAAATAAAACACTTGGTTACTACGACAGCTATTATATTTCGACTCACTTTTTTCGCTGTTTGGACGTCATGTCTAACAGTGTTGCCAGGTTTTTTAACAATTCCGTTAGGCTACAACAGCTGGTCTCCTTCGGCAGATATTTTATTTAATAGTCGCTGTAGTGCTTCTGGACTATCTGCGATAATGACTGTGTCGTCAGTGTATCTCAGATTATTGGCAACTTGGCAATTGATTTGAATACCATTTAGTGTGTTGTGTAATCCTGAGTGAAAATTTCAACTTCTGTCAATTAATTGAGGTTTAAATGTTAATTTTGAACTGAGATGTGAGGATAGAAATATGTTACAACTGGAGTTGTGTCTTCATACAAAAATCAGTGGAACTAGGTATTGTTATTTCAAAATTATTTTGGATTGTTGATATATAGGGGACACTGTAGATCATGTCTACTTAATATATTTATTTGTGACATTTCGAATTTTGTTCAATTTATCTTTGTTGCAACAATAACATCAATAATTTTTGTTATTCCACACATCTACAAAAAAAAATTGTTGTGCAATTTTATATCAAAAGTTACTACATATTTGAAATATACTTTGAGTAAAACATAAAATTCAAAAACAGAGCAACTGCTTTTCCATGAAATCATTAATTTCCATAAATCAGTGTAGGTCATCTTGCAATAAGCAAGGAAATACAATCAGGAAGTTGTTAACAACAAACAGAACTGCATTATATCGGAGAACTTCATTTTATACAAAACTCTCAAATAATTTTCAAAACCCTGTTGTCTGTGCTTAGAACAGCAACTGAAATCACTAAAAAATTTCATTAGTGTAGATATAAAAATTTTGAGAAAAAGTTTTTTATTTTGAAATTCTCAAAACTTAATAAAAAGCATTTGTAGTGTTCAACTCAGTTGAATTTTTTTTATTTTGTCATCCTAATCAGTCAAATTGGTCCTTCAACATTTCTTCTACCCGGTTAATACTTTTAAAACAGTTGTCACATGCAATGCTTGTGGTGCATCATCAGGGGGGGGGGTTGAACCTTTCGCTTCGTATATGATTGCACTTACCAAATACTTCCTACTATTGTCGCACATCATAAATATCTTTACTCCATATTTATTTAGTTTTGTTGATACTGAAGGGGTCCTGGAAGTTGCTCATCAATGGTCCGATAGGAATCTGGGATGTAACTTGCCGGACAATTTACCATCACTGTGGTCCAGAGTTAAGAGATTGTAGTCAGTTTACCTCTCGGCTTTTGTTTTCCTGGTTGACTGATCAACAAAACGAAGGCAATTGGGTACAAATTTTAATCGGCATCTTGAAAACTGTGCCAGGTACTTTTCTCCATACATGTGAGTGTCAATCAAGCCGTGAGGTCCAGCATCCATGTACTTGAAAAGATTTATACAGCATGAGAACTGGACCTCTTTGTATTAGAAAACGAAGTAGTACTTACTGAGCTGCACATGCTTCTTCATCCATTGCACAACTACTACTAATGAAAAAATATCTATCGTCTGGTGGTTATTTTTGAAAACTTGAACATTTTTGTAGATCGAATAGACCTAGGGGTTAATTAAATAGGCTTGATATCAAATAAAGATGTGAATATGGAAAATCTTATAAACCAGACTAAGTAAAAGTTTTTTTTGGAGTGTTGAATATTTCTAATTTAAAGAATGGAGTTCAAATTGTGACGCGTTCTGTCTGCCGCTTCACCTCTCACGCAGGTTCTTAGCAACTGACGCGTCACTTTGGACACCCTCGATGCAAAGTTCTTTTGAAACAAATGCTCGGGCACCAGATTAATTTACGTGGTTTACTCCACGGCCCCTTGACCCTCGGCGTCAAGAGTTCCAGGTAGCCTCAGATGGAGGTTACGGAAAATTCCAGGGGTCTCTTTGAATTTAACACTTACAAAACCTATAAACCTCAGACGGCGATGCTACGGGATATTGAGAAAACACTGATCGTATTTATTTGTATATTACAAGTCTTATTCAATATATACACATACAGAATAATATTCAACAATTTCTGATCGAGCAGTACCGAATCAATTCAATATATCAACAGTAACCAAATGTATTCAAGCCTTGTGTTATTATATACCATACGATATTTGCCGGTATTAAGGAATGTGAGTAGTGACACAATAAACCAGGTGTAAGCAAGTAAATACAATTGATAATAACAGCGGAAGCGTTATAAGCAGTTTGTAAATATGCGGTAAGCAGTAGTAGAACAATAATTGCCTATCACGGTAGTCAACGGGATACCACTACCTTTGCGGCAGGGATGGTCAATCGGGATAGGTGACCAAACCAGTTTATAACAAAAAAAAACTAAAGAATTTAAACTAGATTATCAATCAATCAGTGGCAACAGTCTCGTACTTGGTTGAGAATCTTACTATTATAGGAAAATCTACTCTTCAAACTTTAAATTATCGGTCAAAATTACGCTAAAATATTGGTCGGAAGATAGGACAGAGGTTACCCAAATACAAGCAAAATAAAACTGTGTTTTGGATTAGATAAATATGAAACGAAGTTATTACCGGCTGAGAGTGAAATAGCTGGTGGCAACAGCCTCTGATCCGCCCCACACTCAGTTTTAACTTTTCCAAATTGTCGGTCAGATATACAATTTAGAACTAAAATAAGTCAAGGTAATCTAGAGAAAATTATGCCCGTTCCGAAAGGGAAACGGCTGGTGGCAACAGCCTCTGATCCGTTTCACAGACGGTTTTCAATTTGATAAACTTCCGGACAATTAAAACTATATAAAATTCTGAAATAAAATAAAACTAAGTTATCTAGAAAAAATTATTCGCGTTCCGAAAGGGAAACGGCTGGTGGCAACAGCCTCTGATCCGTTTCACAGACGGTTTTCAATTTTATAAACTTCCGGACTATTAAAACTATATAATTCTGAAATGAGATAGATCTAAGTTATCTAGAGAAAATTATTCGCGCTCCGAAAGGGAAACGGCTGGTGGCAACAGCCTCTGATCCGTTTCACAGACGGTTTTCAATTTTATAAACTTCCGGACTATTAAAACTATATATAATTCTCTGAAATGAGATAAATTTAAGTTATCTAGAGAAAATTATTTGCGTTCCGAAAGGGAAACGGCTGGTGGCAACAGCCTCTGATCCGTTTCACAGACGGTTTTCAATTTTATAAACTTCCGGACTATTAAAACTATATATAATTCTCTGAAATGAGATAAATCTAAGTTATTTAGAGAAAATTATTCGCGTTCCGAAAGGGAAACGGCTGGTGGCAACAGCCACTGATCCGTTTCAGAGACGGTTTTCAATTTTATAAACTTCCGGACTATTAAAACTATATATAATTCTCTGAAATGAGATAAATCTAAGTTATCTAGAGAAAATTATTCGCGTTCCGAAAGGGAAACGGCTGATGGCAACAGCCTCTGATCCGTTACACAGACGGTTTTCAATTTTATAAACTTCCGGACAATTAAACCATATATAATTCTGAAATGAGATAAATCTAAGTTATCTAGTGAAAATTATTCGCGTTCCGAAAGGGAAACGGCTGGTGGCAACAGCCTCTGATCCGTTTCACAGACGGTCTTCAATTTTATAAACTTCCGGACAATTAAATTTGTATAACAGAGAGGTTAATACCTGAATACAAAAAAAACAAAAGATCACAGTCGAAATAGAATCCAATTATCGCGGAGAAAAGCAAATAAAATAAATTAAATTTTAATACGTATTTGGGTAATTTGTAACAGGAACACTAGGTATGACAATTTGTATCGCAAAATTAAAAATCAAAATGTTGTTTCAATGTATTGAAGGCTCAGACCTGAATTCCACAGAAACAATATACAAAACGCGGTGATAAAAACTGTAAATAAGGTTGATTTTTATATTCTTAATAACCAAACTACTAAATTGTTTGTTGAAATTAAATATAAAATTTTCAAAATCCGGTGAACGATTTTATCCGGTTTTCAAAATAAATTTCCACTTAGAAAATACTGGACGGTCGGACACTTCACATTATAAATTTTAAATCTGTTTGCGGCCAAGTTATCTCTCGTTTCTACTATTATCAATCAATAATCTAATAACCTAATCCCTTTAAAACGCTCGGTTTTCGAATTTATAATTTACTTCCTACCTAAATTTTTTGGCGATAACGGTGGTGAGGGAATCAACTTGAATCGAACTAATTACAACAAGAAATACTTCTTATACTGGACGGCTTCTGTTTTAATTAAATTAGTTTATATACCGGGCGTCCTCGATACTTTTAAATTTTGAAGTGCGGTGTTTAATAAATTTTACATACTTCTCTAAATGGTAAATCATGGCTTTGAATGTAATCCCTTGTCAACCGCGGGGGCTGCGTTCCGGATAGACCGCGGTTGGCAAAACCGCGGTTGACGAGGGACGTCTTTGCAGTATATGTACTCGAAAACAGAAAAGTGTAATCTCTATGTATGCAGGGTACGAATATCTAATAAATGACAAATAAAATACATAATTATTTATTATGTATATGTATAATATATTTATTTGGTTAAAAATATAGACTTATTTACGGAAATAATGTAAAATTGTTGGTTGTTTCATTTTTTTTCTGAGATCCTTTTCGATTTCCCTATATGGTTGTAGTAGTCCATTCAAACCATTTGAAAATTTTAGGCTCCTTTCTAGTGAAGGGTCTTCATCATAAACTACATCTTGCAACTGCTGTGCAATCCTTAAAATATTTTGTACACTAGTTAATGTTAGGGTTGTAGAAGTCATAGTGTTAGTCGTTGCTTCGTCGGTAATTTCATTATCTGTAGTGTCGCCTTCGTCCTTCGATGTATCCTCCAGAATTTCAAGCAGTTCTGTTTCTGAAAGTTCCTTGTCGTCAAATGCTAGAACTTCTTCAACGTCACTTGGTTGTAGCTCATCAAAAAAAAACCTCGCCATGAATCTGATGCAGAATTCTTACAATGTCATCAATTTCTGATGCTTGATTTGGAATTGCTGATGTGTCAGCAACAACCTCTGGCCATAGCTTTCTCCAGCAGGCATTTAATGTTGACGGACGTAACTCATCTACCGCTTCTTTGATAAATGTTATGCAATGGGCAATATTAAACGATTTCCAAGTCTCAGTGACAGTGAGAGAAGGATTTTGTTCCATGCTATTCAATACATAACTGAACGTTCGCTTGACATAGTACTTTTTAAATGCTGTTATTATTCCCTGGTCCAAAGGTTGTATTAGTGATGTAGTGTTAGGAGGTAGGAACTGAACTTCTATGTTTGGATCACAAAATTTTAAGGTTTCAGGATGGTCGGGAGCATTATCGATGAGGAGTAAAGCTTTGAATGGCAACGATTTTGATGCCAAATATTGCTTAACACTGGGTATGAAGCAGTTAAGAAACCAGTCTGTAAATAGTTTTGCAGTAACCCATCCTTTTTTATTTGCTCTCCAAAAGACTGGCAGATCATTCATGTTCTTATTTTTTAAGGCACGTGGTTTAATAGATTTGTATACGAGTAGTGGTTTTATCATATGGTTACCTGAAGCATTACAGCAAAACAGAAGAGTAAGCCTATCCTTTGCAGCCTTAAATCCTGGAGCAGATCTTTCGGTTTGAGACACAAATGTTCGAGCAGGCATCCTCTTCCAAAATAAACCTGTCTCATCGGCGTTAAATACCTGATCGGGATGATATCCTTTGCTTTCAATGAGTTGTTTCAGTTCGGTTGGATAGCGGTTAGCTGCCTCGTGATCTGCAGAAGCTGACTCCCCAGTAATTTTTACGTTGTGCAATGAAAAGCGTTTTTTAAAATTTTCAAACCAACCCTTACTAGCTTAAAAGCTTACAGTTTCTTCATTAGTATTTAGACTCTCGAAAAGACGCTTAGCCTTTTCTTGAATAATTCTACTGCTTAGAGGCACTCTTTTTTTTGTTTGATCTTCGATCCAAATTCCGAGAGCTCTTTCCATCTTTTCCATTATTTGAGGTCGCGAGAAACATGTTACTTTACTGCTGGTACTAGCACCACACGAAACACTAGCCCGAATTGCTTGCTCACTTTTTTTTTATTGTTCTTACTGTGGACTCATTCACTTTAAACTTTTTTGAGACACTCGCATACGTTTCCCCTGCCGCAAGGCAATCTAACAATTGAATTTTCGTCTCAAGAGTCATCACATTTCGCTTCCTTTTAACAAAGCGTCGCTCTGTGGGCGCCATTTATTCTTAAAATTTGGGCACTCACTACTAAATATAACTACGTTAGTAATTAAACTCACAAAAATGGTAAAATTATTCTAAATCACTTGTTTCGACTGAATAACTATCAATTAGATGCGTAATATAACTGCCGACTGTGAATATTCGCCGCCAACCGCCAACTGTTTGCTGCAAAAAAGCAATAAAACAATTCCCAGAAAATTAAAATGCATAGATAAACTGTAGAGTTTTCGCATCGACGAAAATTTACCGCGCTGCTAATTCGAGTGAAACTTCTAATTTTGACTAGACGATTGCGCAAGGCAAAACCGCGGATAATCAATACCGCGGTTGAAGAACCCGCGGTTGACGAGGGATTACTGTACTAATGTAATAAATACTTAAATTAATATTGCGGGATTGAAACGGTACCAGAAATCAAAGTTGGAAAGTAGGTAACGAGTTATATTCGCTTATTAAACTTAAAATACCATTGGAACAAAATCATATCATGCCTCAAAAAAAAACTCGTTACAAAATTATTTAAAAAAATTGCGGCTAGCCTTCATCTGTTTTCTTTTTCTACCTACGCCCCAATAATGTATTGTGATTTAAGTTAACAACAAAAACATAATCTCTCAGTCTTTTTAAAAGTGCTGTTCAGTTGCTTTATTAATTAAGGAATAAATTCCTAGTAATTTATAACATACTAGGAACTAATTTCCCAAAGTAACAGTACTTGTAATGCATATTTATTTATTGCAACTAAATCATTCTAAGAATTAAATATTTAAAATATTAGTCGTGTAGTATCAAACAAAGCTATAATCCATGTTTGAAGACTTGCATCTCCATTTCTTACTATTTCCCAAACAGCATTATTAGTAGTTGCCATGCATCCTCTACTGTATCGTCTTGTATTAAGGTAAATAAATCTTTTTTTATTTTGGAACATCTTTCCACTGACTAAATCGGAACTAGAACAGTTTACTGATTAGCGCTAATTGTTTATTGTTACTTTGTTGGAACAATGTCTATTAGTTCCGCTTGTTTTTATTAAACTGATGCCCTGTTCTCATAGAAAATTTGTATATTGACTATACTGCTCTGCTAAGACAGGAGATCGTATCTGCAGAAATGTAATTGGCGGGAAAAAGCAAATTATTGAATCGCATTCTACCATTGAAATACATAATTGTAAGGTCCTGATTGGGCTCCCACTTACCTCAGTTCGTGAGTTATGATCTGATTGAATTTGAATATATGGAGATACGACTCATTGACTTAGTGATCAGCAAATATGATCTGCGGATTTTGATGAACTTGACCAAATTGAATCTTGTATCCAGGAATCACTTTGTCTATTCAAGTTTAACACAGTCAATTTACTCACACTTTTTTTTAATTGAAATTTACATATTTACAATCTACATTATAAGTAAGTATAGTAAATGGATTTCTTTGGACTTGAAAGTGGAGCATCCAACTTTTTCATTGTTGTATTAGATCATGTAGCCAGGTTCTATGTAGTCATCTCGTATCTGGACCGGTGGTGAGTAGTTTTGCCATTAGTTCATTGTTGTGATTTTCGATTTACTGGCCATATGATTCTGTCATGGTTAGAATCTCGCCTCTAACATGAGTGATGCTCAGGTCAGTGTGGAAGGTATGATTGCTAACAAACCAGGGAGGGTTATTTCGTTATGATATTCCTTTTCTTGTATTAGTTCTTGCTCTTTTTTCCCTCGTAATGTTTTAATTCTGCTCCACAATTGTTTGTTATATATTTTGTAGCTTTCATTTAGTTCATCTCTAATTTTTTCCCAACTTTTTTTGCTCCTTTTACCGCTAGAATCGCTACATTTCTTTTCTGAATATACTCAAGTCTATTTGCCTCGTTTTTGTGAAGCTGATATTTATTCCATTGCTGTTTTTTCTCCTTAATTTTTCTTTGTATGACTATGTTCCACCAGTCAGTTCTCATATGGTGTTTGTTTACTATTTTTCCGCATGTTTCATTGGCTATGTTATATATAATATCTTTAAAAACTCTCCATCATTCTTCTAAATTAGTGTTTTTTATTGCTAGTTCTGCCTCTGTAAACTGTATGCTCGTTTTATCTTGGTATTTCTTTCTTATTTCTAGATCATTAGTTTCTTAATAATAGCTTTTATCATTGCAGTTCAAGTTTATTTATATATTCATTTCTGCTAATACCAAACTATGTTGTGTTCCTAATTCAGCTTTTTTCTCCGTTCTAACGTTTTTTAGTTTATTTAATTCTGAATTATATACGATGTAGTCAATTATACTTCTTGCGTCTCTTTCAGGTGCTTCAAGCGTATACCTATCCTTCATGTCTTAATACCATATTGTATTTCCTACTTTTAGGTCGTTTATTTGGCAGAATTGTAGCATTTTGTTTCCATTGTTATTCCTTATCTTCTCTCCGTATGCTCCTATGCAGCCTAATCCTATATGTATATCATTCCCCACTCTTGTATTCCAATCTCCCATAATAATTACTCCATTGTTTGCATCTAGAAGTTCATCCAGTTCTTTTTGAAGTTCCTCATAGAATTCAGTCATTTTGGATTCGTCTGTTGCTTCTACTTGTCCGTATATATCGATAATATTTATTATTTCATCTAATTTTATTGTTATGGTAATTATTCTTGAGTTGACTTTTTTACATTTAACTATATGATTACTATTTTTTTTATCACTACTAGTCCGACTCCTTCTTTTGCTCTTTGGTCAGGTTCTACTCCAGAGTAACATAAGTCATATCCGTTTTTTATTTTCATGGTTCCTTTGCCCTTCTTTTCACTTCGCTAATGTCCAATATGTCGATCTCGTATTCTATCATTTTATCTATTAATTCATTTTATTTTCCATATGAAGATATAATATCCAAGTGCCTATTCTAATTTTTTCCCTATTTTCCTTTAATGGCTTCGAGAAAGAAGTCAATGTACTGTATTTTTACTGATATGATTATTTCCATTTTTACGCATAGATGTCCCCCTTTTATTATTCCTTATATTAGTATTATACTTATCTTTTTTGCAAGTTTTGCTTTCTCAATTTTTATTATTTCAATATAAATTTCCGTTATATAGTCCTATCTCTACGCGCTTTTACATATCTCAATTTTATTGCATCTGAAATATATAAATTGAATCGGTCCACATTTAATACAGCGTCCTACAGTATTGCCATATGTACATTATAAACAACAAAGCAACGCCTTAGTGAAATAATAAGAAATGTATTGTGGAATTCAACAGCTACGGCGCACTATGAAATTTAGAAAATATTTTTGTTACTCTAATGAAGGAATTTAGTCATGACAAACTGCTACCAATTAGATACTTTATGTTTTTTATTTGTTTATTTACTTGTTTTTTTGAGAATCGAATCACTGTTTAATAATTTGGAAACGATTCATTTCAAATAAATGAAAATCAGTATTTTTTTAAAATGGTATCAGAAGTAATCCATAAACTCAACTACCCTTTACGCTATTCCCTTTCGGGGTAAGCACTAACAATAGACAACTTATGATACCAACACTACATATTTACAATTCTTCTTATAGACTCACAACCATACATCTAGTCATACAGCTCCTTCGATTTTGCATGGTTTGAATATAATTATTTTTAAATGTTTCATCTATCACAGTCTGTCATGCTTTTCTCGGCCTTCCAATATTTTGTCTTTCATTCATTCTACTTCCATAAACTATTGAAAATCAGTTCGTTATAAATAAAAATACAGTTTTTAATATATGTAACACAATTATACATTTATTACACAATTATTATTCATAATTTGTAAACTCCAAGTGTATACGAGGCCGTTTTTTATGTAGTTTGAAATTAAATCTCTCAATTAAAAATCTTTATAACGATGTTTATTTCCTTTTAGCACGTGAATCAGTTTAATGAGAACAATAGAAATATTATTGGCATGACAACATTGTTGTTTCTTTTCTTCCCCTGTTCATTCATAAAAGCTGTTTCTTCTATATTAAGTACGAGGGCGGCACTTCCTTAGTATAGTGATATCGAATCATTAGACAACTAGAACGTAGCGATTTATATATAAACAAGGATTTAACAAAACCTCATGCGGGAATTTCGGAAAGTTACTTAATCTCAGTATGCCCTACGGATTGGATTATGATTTTTCAAACTCCAAGACTGCCCTTATTACTTCCATTTCATGTGTCCTATTATCTAATTTGTGCTTTCATTTATCTCGTGATTGAATCTTATTCTAAATATCTCCTATAAGTTGTATTTTTTCGTTAACTGAGAGTTTATAGTGACACTTTGAATTCTGATAAAATTTAACATGTTTCGTATCTAGCATACAAGCATAAACATAAATTCATTCATAATAAAACATTTCTTAAAGATATTTATTTGTTCCAAAAGAGTATCTTATAATATCAAACAATCTACATTCTTTTACTTTTAATTCGATTTTTTTTTCTTTAAAAACATCCTTCTTCTGAAGTCATCGACTCTTAATTATTCAGTAATTTTTTAAATATGCTCACAAACAGAGGACAAGAACTTTATTTAAACATTTTGAATCTTGGAATATGGTAGATTGCAA
The DNA here is from genome assembly GCA_963921935.1 of Galeruca laticollis. Classification (NCBI taxonomy): domain Eukaryota; kingdom Metazoa; phylum Arthropoda; class Insecta; order Coleoptera; family Chrysomelidae; genus Galeruca; species Galeruca laticollis. Next base: position 83,666,779 of record OY998175.1, on the reverse strand, counting down.
GAAAATTTAAGAATCAATAAATTTTTTTGTGAATAGACGTACATGTTTATGAAGAAGTTGTAATTATATTTTTCCTGTTAACATAGAGCTTATGGTTGTAAGCTTCAGTGGTTGTATGTATATGTAATGTACAATTTTTTATGTCGTTATTTTAATATGTAAATAAATTCACTTAACAAACTGCATTTTATTAATTATTCACCTTCACTAAAGAAGTACAAGGAATGATTCAAATTTTACCCAACCAACAGAAGTCAGAATTACATTGACAGCATTTAAAGGAGGCGGGGGCACGTTTGAACGTATTTTTATATATCAAATTACTAACCCCTCTGAACGCGGGTATCAATAATGCCGAAAAGGTGGTCCAGGTCTAAAATATGTGTACTTTACATTCCCTCTACCAGATTACACTCAACCCCAACCTCGGGGTACCTTTGAACAAGGGATGGGGCAGAATTGAACATAGTTCCAGTGGTGTAACTACGGGGGGATAGAACCCCCCCGAACCCTAAAAATTAAAAAAATCCTAACACATAATCACAGCAAGCGTACTTGATTGAAATGTACTAAAAGCTAGAAACTGTAGTCTACAATTTTATTACAAAAACAAAGATAAAATGCAGTTTTAGGGGCTTAAAATTTGAAATTTTCTCAGATACCAAGATTCCCCGGTAGTTCATCCCCCCAGAACTTCATCCTAGTTACGCCACAGCATAGTTTTATTCAAACACTTTTTATTATTTTTAAAAAAAAACTTGTAACGTGAATTTCGTTCACCACTCGTAATATTTCTCGTCGATGAAAGAGTAACGTAAATTTCGTTTACCCCTCGTAACATCGAATAATACTTCCTGTCGATGGTTGTCGAGTTTTAAGTTTTCGGATGAGTTCGTTTTCATTAGGATATTTAAGCCAATGCGCGCTGAGGTTCTGCCCTTATTTCTTTAATGAAATATACTTATTATTGAGTTCTGTCATCCTACCGTATCGAAGTGTATTCATATGAATGGTGAGTAGTTTGGATTAAAATGTATAATATTTCTTCGGCTAATTCTTTCTTACATTGTACTTAATAGTTTCAAATTAATTTTTCTTTATAACATTCTGTACCAGAGATATATTATGGCGATTTCGTTTTTGTTATATATATATATATTTTGTTCTGGTTCTTTATATATTTTTTATAACAATGGAATTTTACGTTAAAGAAATGTTAAATTTAAACTAAATGAAATAGTAACTTTTTTTATGATTCTTATTGTGCTTTTATTTCTAAAATCTCTATTAAAATATTGATACAGGAAACATGAACCACGTGTTCTGCTTCTTTATATGTTTTTATACCAATGGAATTCTACGTTGAAAAGCCATTAAAATAAAATTAAATGCATTAGTAACTTTTCTTATGATTTTTATTGTGCTTTTTATTTCTAAAATAAATAAATTTTCTTAAAATATTGTAAAATACAGGGTATATGAACCACGTTGTTTGATATCATTTCATAATTTTGAACGTATGTTACTTGTACCTACTCTGTAATTTCAATATCCAGATATCCTGCATTTTACTGAATTCAAGAACTATATCTGATTCAAGTGTCTTTTCTAGCACTTTTTCTTATCGGCCTAAGCCTTCGTACCGACCTAAGCCTTTTCACCGGCTGAAAGTCTACCAGTTGAACTCTACCGGCTGGGACCACGGCTCTACTCAAAACCGACTTGACTTGACGCAGCCAGCTGACTGGTTTCCGATTCCTTGTACGTCATCACATTCATCGTTGGAAAAGAAAAAGAACAAGGAAAGTACTAACGTCCATAATCGTAAACATTATCGGTTATTTCCAACTATAGTTCATGAATTAATTAACTTAATAGTTTTGTACCACATGTAAATTAATATCTTCTTTGTAAAATGTTTAATCTTCCTTCAGAATCTAATTTTTTTTAAAAAATAATAAATCAAGTTGTAAAATTTAATAACATTTTTAAATTTTAATTTTCATTCAACATATAATTTTTATTTAATAAATCTACTTTTAAATATTAAATAACGTTCATTTTTTATAACCTTCCATCTTCTTGTTTTGTTGACTGGGATTAGTTGGTATGAGGTAACTTATAGACTATAGTAGGACTCAGAGTAGCGCCCACTTATCTTTCCGTCTCATAACGTAAGAATAAGTAGGATTACCCGAGAACCGGTAAGACTTACTCCTTGAGTCTCTACTAGTATATAACTCACGCCTGAGTAGCTCTTCGACAAAGTGGCCGTTGCAAACTATCCCAAGTCATATTTATTGAAATTTATCGTAAACTTCATTAATGCGCACGTTCTTTCGGTGCCTTTTTTTATAGAAACTGACAACTTCTGAACTATGTCTGCTGACGCTACTCGTCATTATTGGGAAATAAAATTGTTGACCTTTCTTTCTCATATATTTGACGGTGTAGTCATCTTCATTTTTACCAGTAATGACTCCTACATAATGGACTCTTGTTATCTTTGTAGAGAACTACACTATAACGAAATCGTCAATTTCAGCTTCCCACGACAAATCTTGACTTTTGTTTAACGCATCAGAATGGTCGTCATCAACTTTATCATCATCTGATTAATCGTGAATCGATATAGCATCGTCACATGAAGAAGAGTCGTTAATGGCAAATATTGCTTTCTTTACTTTTGGTTTTTTAGCTAGCGTCTTTGCTCTTTTCTTGGCCTCACGCGCTGCCACTCAAGCCTCAATTTCATCTTTTAGAGGCGTATCAGTTAGAAAGAGGTATTTTTTAGGTTCTTGACGTTTCTTCCTATTTGCCAAGCAAATGTTTGGAAATGGCCTGATAACTTCAGGAGAGAGTAATTCCAGGTCACTAACTGATGCCATAGAAGTTGATGCAATACGTTCGTTTGATTATGTTAGGTCATTGCGGTACAAAGATTCGTCTGTTTCAACAGTGTCGAGAAGAGGTTTTCCTGCATCAACAAAGTCACTTTCAGAAAAAATGGTCCTATTTTATGAAAATCGGAGATAATGTTTTTGGGAGTAAAAAATGATTGAATTGCCACATTTGTGAGTCCAGCTAAATCGTGAATTGTGATGGTTTTACCAGAATTTGAAACCATCCAAAGGTTGCAATTTGTGAGTTTCATACCATTTTCTTTTGCGAATATTATTGCTTCTAATGAGCAGTGAGATTCATGATTTTCCATTACAATCGAAATTTTTTTCGTCTCTGCTGCATTTTGTAATGTTTTTAATATGTTCTAAAACTTGTAGAAAACGAGCTTTTGTCATCCAACCACTAGCAGGATGATTAATTAATCCAATACTTCCGGCAGGAGCAATCGTAAGAAAACTTTTATGATATCTAGCTCGCGGAAAAACAAATACTGGTGGTAAGCTATTGACATCAGCTCTCACAATGGCACACATTGTCACAAGTGTGCCCCTTTATGCAGACATAGCCTGCCCAACTTCTTTAACACCCTATTCTGCAATTAGATTTGGTGCATCAACGACAGTTGTTATGCATGTTTCATCAGGTTCAGTAACGCATTAGCAGTAAACTTATGTTTTTGTAAGGCACGCTGTAGATTTTCCTGGAACCCGTTAACAGCCCTTTCATTAAAGGCGCTAAGCTCACATTTTCCGGTTTCCACAAGCTTAGATTTTTGTGCCGGTTCATGAACCCAGTCTAACCCTGCCATCTTATTAATATACCAACTTGGTGGATACTTTCTAAGAAGACTCTTTGCATAATCAAAGGCTAACAACTTTAAGTCACTATATGACCGACCATACTGAAGTCTGGAGCACTTCAAAATAATTTACCAATATAACTTCTTGATACATGGTGAACACTTGGCGAAAACTGTATTTTGAGGAGAATATTTCTTGTCTAGGCTGTTTCTTTAATCGATAAAACAATGCGGTGTGTTTCACCCCAAACACATCTGCATCTTTTCTTAAAGACATTTCTTTATATTTTACTGCCACATTGCCTTTGCCATGTCTTCTGTGAAATTTGCTTCTTCTTCTCTTTTTGTACGAATTTAAGACAATCTTAAATTCTTCCTGCAAAATCATACATTGATTACAATTATATTCCACCCCTGTATAATAATCATTATACATTTCTATATCTACACAAATAATTTCTGCTTAAAATTCGTTAATAATATCTATTTAAAACTTCAAAATCCTCAAACACCAACTTTAATCTCATCTCCACACACAAAAAACTAGCGCGAAAAACCCCTTCTTATCTACAACGAAAGCAACTTTTCCCCGGCAAAAAACGACTCCAGCTTACGCACAACTCGACCGCCATTTACGACGGTTAGATTTTAAAATCATACCACCCATTGGCCAATTTTCCACATGATTCCCCCTGCTTACACCCGCTTTGAACGACACATAAATACAGTTCCAACCGTACAATACTTCACTTTTTAGTCACCCATCGTACAAAAAAGTACTTACATTACATCGTTAACCGGCATTTACCGGTATCATTAAAATTAAAACAATCATTACCTACATTCAAATAGTGTGCTAATAGTACACCTTATAGCTAGTAATCAGTGATACAGACTTAATTGTTCAGCAAAACGAACAATACTTATACTAAACTTTGAATAACCCAACCAGTGAATTGTAAAAACATTTAATTTTTAATTTTATCCAACCATCTAACTCCTCAACGTATAAAACGTAATTCTTGCCACGATAAAGTGGCTGGTCCTTCGAAATTTGTGTGAAAGTAACTATTTTTCCCGCATTTTGCGATTTTACTAAAACAAAGTGAGATTGTGAAACAAGTATTTAATCATATTTAAAGTAATTTAGTCGCAGTTAAATATTTGCAAAATAATTAAAATGTATTTATTTAAAGATAATTAAAGTAATGAAAATATTTAAAATATGAATATAAGCTTATATAAACCTAGTGCAATCACCATATTTTATTCAAACAATGCCTTTAATAAGAGGTAACATCTTTTTAACCCATTCCAATAATAAGAATAATTTACGTAGATAAATAACTCTGTTAATAATAAAAAATGTTCAAACATTCAATGAAACCAGCAGAAACATTTATCACCAACAAGATAATTGTAAGTCATAAACTAAATAAAATACCTTTAGATTCACTTCAGGTGATTGAAAATATTGCAGTTATATAAGAATACTTAATTCGAATTGAAACTAATAATCGTTACTTATAACATTATCTCATATCATTAGCGAACTGTCAAAGATTGACAAAATGGCTAGCACTTTCCTGATTCATAATTTCAGGCATACATACTCATGGATAACAAACGTTCAATATTCTGCAGTCAAATGCTTCATGCATTTGAAAAAATAAAACATATACAGAAGGTATGATAATCAATAACAAAAAAATAAAAATAGGAACTCAAACAAAACAGTCTTCTCTGATAAAATATGATAACTAATAAAAATAGGAATGAAAAGAATATACATAAAAATAGTCAATTACTTAGAACTACTCATGATTTTCTTAATGTTCTATATCTATCAGTCTTTTCGTTTCCGCAGTAATGGTGTACCTGACAGCTTTATAGGTCAATCAAGAATGAAAGTGTTTTTTACTCACTGTATATATCTTCCCATTGTGGCCAGATATACCTGTCTAGATCAAATTTTTAAAATTTCACATTAGATTCAACTTTATTTGTTTCTAATAAGCTTTGTTGGTGTTTAGTCTTAATACAGGATCCTTCCTGTAATTGTACATTCAAAAAAATACTGCGCCAATAGGTGTGCAGTGCGACACAAAATTGCCTGTATCTCTTAAACCGTTAATCACAAGAGGGCTTGGTATCCCTAAACATATTCAAAAAAGTCAATTGTTGCATTTATAATTGGAAAACCTTATATTTACCAAAAAATTTCCGCATCCACCATTGAACTTAGCCCGTACCTGAATTCACAAGTATAGCGCAGACTTGTTTATCACGCAAAAAAGTGGATAATTATGGTGTTTATAAACAGTTAAAATTGTAATAATTTCCAATATGCAATTTAATAATTATAAATAAAAAAACATGTATACCAACAAGCATCAGCTGCCAATGTCATCCTCTTATAAACACTTTCTCAAACAACCAGAACCTGCAGTTTTAGAGGTGGTTTGTAACTTATAGTGCTATCTACCTGAAAGTAATTTTCTCTCTTACTTATGTATATGTAATAACCTAATTTGAATTGTACAAATATTGGAAAGTTATTAATTTTAGTTGGTCACCACGCCATTGTTAATTATCAACAGTTTCAACTTCTAGTTAGGAAATTTCATAAATACAATGCTGAAACATTATGGATAGTATTCAATATATATATATATATATATATATATATATATATATATATATATATATATATATATATATATATATATTGTATAAAATAATACACAGCTATATAAAAAAATAATTTAATGCTTAATCACAAGCTTAGACATACATCTAAACACAGACTTTCTCTTAATACTTGAATAATTTCGTTAATTATAAATAATTCAGTTATAGGGTCCAGTGCTTCTAAAATTGCAGTCTCATCTAAAGCTCTAATGCCTGTATTTTTCTTTATAATCTCGCCTACTGTACTTGCCAAATCAAATTTTTGACCTGTTGATAAATCTTTGAGAACATCATCCATAGCTTTAATACGAGGTGTTGGTAAAACCTTGTATTGATTGTGACTCAAAGTTTTTATTAGGTTGTAACCTAAAAAATTAACAATAAACTATAATATATGAACAAAATATCACTTTTCTCACTTAAAATTAACTGATTGATTTTCTTCTTTATATTTTAAGAATTTTGTTCGCTAAAATAAAATATATAAATATCAAATTCAACCACATCTAACATATTCTTGTTATAACACATTCTACAGTAAGATATTTACAGGAAAATTATTCAAGAGTACTATCTTAAACTATAATGACTATTTCCCTCGTCTTAATTTCCATCAATCAAAAACATGCAATTCTGATGGAAAAACTGTATGACAGAAACTGCCAAGAGTTTTTTCAAGTTTACCCGTGGCAAAACTTGACAGCTGTTGTCATCAAAAACTACAATACCTTTCATAACAAGTAATTATTATTATATTATTAAGTTTGTACTATTTTGTGATTAAATAAATTAGCTGATGTTTTTCAGTTTTCAAATTAATACCTAGTTTGTAAGCTATGTTGTGTATGCAAAATAATCTGTTATTTGTGAAATAGTCTTGTCAAATAACATTCGGCCATCTAATTTTTCCTGTGAAAAAAATCGAAGAAACAATGCAAAGTAATATTTTTTTTTAACAAGAAGCATTCATGCAGGTGCAAAAATCCTCGTCTTCGACTAGGATTATGGTGCCACTAGCACTCATGCTTCTTGTTAAAATATTACTTAGCAACGTGTTTTTTCGATTTTTTTCGGAAAAATTAGATGCCCTTATGATATTACTTACGATAATTACATATGGTAACTCTTCGAGAGAACCATTTTTAATATGTACTTGGACTTTTAGCTTTCATTCCAATCTGAGAATACTACTCAGACAGAGAATGCCTCAAAGAACTTTGAAGAGAATATGTTTTAATATTATTAGAAAAACGATAGGAATAGAGAAAGTTCTGATTTTAAAATGAAATGAAGAAAACTGGGAGCTATAGAAGAGAAATTGTTATTTTATTTTTGGAAAAACAACAAAATGAAGGTAAATGAAACTCCCCAAAACACTATTATTGTAAAAAGTAACAACACAGAACCGTCATCTCAAGAAAATAACCTGGTGGTATCACCACAGACTCGAGCAAATAATGAGGTACAGCAGGCCCACAACTAAGGAGGGTGGTGGCCCCGGGCGCCATACAGAAAGGGGGCGCGCCGAAGGCGCTCTGGTAGCTTTACTTAGGCTGCATCTGATTTTGCATCAAAATATTTCAAAGATATTAATTGTGACGAATGATTATCTGAAATATTGAGTACTAAAACAATACTAACAACAATTAAAAATATCACAAATTTTTCACACCAAGACATATTTCAGTTACTCTTAGATTACAAATTAATAGCCCCAATATGTCAATAGCAGCGTGAATATTTTTGACAATGCCAGTAACTTCTGCTACTTGCGAAATATCATTTAGCAAATTAAAATTAATAAAAACATATCTGAGATCATGTATGGGCCAAGAGAGATTAAGCAATTTGGCACTGATTTCTATAGAGCAGCCGACTGTTAAAAAACTGCATTACTCGAAATTAATTGACGAATTTGCCAGTGTAAAAAGCCGGAAAGTTTGTTTTTAATTACTTAAGTATTAACGGCATATTTTCTGTGATTTTATTAAATGAATTAGGTTGTTTATTTTATTTTTTATACTATTTGGAAAATGTTTAAGGATTTTTATTAATTTGTTTTATTTAACGAAATATACCTATTATGTTTTTAATTTTCTTTTATTAATAAATGTTTAAGCATTTTTTGATTTTTTATATTATTCAAATATATTTTAAAATATTTGCATTAATTAATTTGGTGTCATGGGGGGTTGCTCGGAAAATACTGTAACTCGCCCCGGGCGCCAGGTAACAATGTTGCGGGCGGGAGGTGCAGGAACAACGTACACCAATGAAGTAGATTAATCAAAATATATAACCACTTAATACTCCTCCCAATTTTCCCTCAACTTCGGCTACAATTATGGAACATGATGATTTTGTATCAACACCATTCCAAAAGAATTTATACTGGCCCTAGCTCCTACAGACATTAAAAAAAGAAAGGCAACGGAAAAAGTTCCAGCTGTTTTAACATCGCCTCAGATGAATCAGTATTTAGAAAAAAAAGAGGAAAGAAAAAAGGAAAAACAAGATGAAAAAGAAAAAAGTTACGTGAGGCAACGAAAATTGAAAAATAAGAACACAAGAAAATCGCTGCACAAGAAAAAATTAAGAAGAAACGAAGACGACAGATAGTTCTAGTGATTCCAGTATATCAATTGAACCAGTGATATTGAAATGAAGGAGAATCTCGTAGATGTTAAGGAAGAAAACATAGAAGGTATAAACCATTTTTGTAAACTTGAAAGAGTGGAAATTTATGGGCGGGAAATGAAACACAACCGAATTTATTTATTTGTGTGTCATCTTTGATGAGGTTATGCTACAAGTAATTGTATTCAAATGTGTTCAGCGCAGCAAAAAAGAATTTGTGGTAGGTGAAGACGATGTTGCCAGCATTACTTTTGATAAAATCATTACAACTCCTCCCAACTCAGAAATACAGATGAATGGAGAAAAGTTTAGATATAGATACTTTTAAAAAACCATTACATGTTATAGAACAAATTTAAACAATTTCAAAAGATGTTTTATTGTGTTTCCTTCTATAAATAAACTAAGTATGTTTTTATACTTATTAAGTACTTGCCTTTTTTACGGGTTTAATGGTGTCCACTACTGGATCTTAAGGCAAATCAAATATATACACAGAAGGTAAATGCTATGATCGTTATTGGTTTATCCCCGTTTGTTCAACTTATTTAAAATTTGTCAGATATTCAGTTTATACTCTAAACATTATAATATGTCAATCTATCCAATATAGCATGGACACAATATTTTTATTAGAATTTTCCAAATTTTCACAGTAAAATACATGCTTAAGGTGTCCACCATTGGTGCTCTTATTACCTAATGTAATTATTTTATTTAATTTCTTTAACTATTGATACTCAAGTGATTGCTCTTTATACTTATAATTATTGTATTTAGTGTTAACAGATAATTACCAATAAATCCAACAACGGGTATGGCTAAACCAAATCTTCCAGGCCATAAACCAAATCTTCGTGCCAATAGACCTCCACCAAATAAAATAAACAATTTTCGGAAATCTTTTATAGGTGGTTTAGATTTTTTATCCGATATTTTGGCATAGATGTTATGTTTTTTTGCTAATTTTTCACAAACACATAATATTACTTTCACTGAGTCACTCATTTTTTAAATGAATAGGAAGCAATGTACCTAAACAAAAGGATACCTAAATCATACACAAGTTAGTTTTGTCTCTGCTTGAATCCTAAATGGACTTAAATCTCTATATAATATTTGTTATTGTTCGTTGATAATATATATAAATTCATCCTGACTTCACATTGTTTTATGGGTGGGAACACAGATAACCCACGGTGGGAATTCTAAAAAGTAAACAGCTGGTTAACATAGGCGGGTTCAAAAAATGTGTCAAAAATTGTTAACAAATGTAGTAGAAAAAGAATTTTAAGTAAATAGTTTTTGGAAAATTTGGTTAATCGGAATACCTACATAATATGCCGAAATTAATATGAAGAAATTGTTAACAATATAATCGAAAAATAATTTTTTGAAAATCTCATGTTTAATTTGTATGTTGGGTTTAAATCTTAGAATCGAATATTTCGGCTAGTAATAAATAATAAATTAATAATTAAGCATGAATCTTGCATACAACTTATACATATATAATAATAATAAAATTAAAACATGATTTTGGGAAAACCTGATTTCGTTTTCAACAATTACCAACAAAAAATCATTATGATGTTGTTATGAAACGACCGGACTGACATACTGTACCTAAGCAGGTTTTTCAGCTTCTACATATTTTTGTTAAATTGAAAGAGTAAATTTGGAAAATCAATAGGAAGAAATCAATAACAATTTTTCTGGCCATATACACAAGATTCTCAAGCAAAATAAGCATGAGAAACAGTTTTTTAATAATATGGCCCACCGCATATTGAACCCAACCCACGCGTATGTTATTCTGGTAGTAGGGTACCGCACATTGATCCTAACCCACGCCGAGCACACGCCCAACCCACGTTCGCTTGGGTCGGTTTGAGTGTGTCGCACAGTTTTCGTGGGTCGTGTGTATAGCTTGATTTATTAAAAATGGGGAAGTTAATAGGGTTAGTTTGAAGTTTCCCAGTTCTTTATGACACCAGTCATAAGATCTAAATTTAAGGATGAGTTGTGGGCACATATTGCTAAAAGGAGATAAATTATAAAGATGGTAGGTTTATGTCGTATATTTTGTAAATAAATATGTATAATGTGGACCCTTTAAGAGGTATCTTATTACGTATAAAACTTCTTTGTTTCAAGATAAAGTATTATATAGGGTGTCCCATTTCAATCCGGTCGGCGAAATAAAATAAGAACATTACATTTTCGGAAAACAGTTATAGAGATTAAAGGCAAATATTCGTTGCCATCAATATTTTTAACCTTAAGTAGAAGGTTTAAGGTCAAATTTGTTCCTTCGGACTTAGAATCCATGTCATTAAGTGTACATTGACCGTTCGCACTCATTGTAGAACTCGGTCTGGGTTTAGTATGGCGTGGGTTCAATATGCGGTAGATAAGAGAAACGTGGACGTGGGTTACGCGTGTGTTGTGCGTGTGATGGGTTCAATATGCGGCAGACCTATAGAACAAAGCGATTTTGATCTCTTCTCATAAAAATCTGCAGCAAAAAATTCATGATTAGTACCTATACAAATATTGATAAACAGACAGAATCTAGAAGTTCGAAACTGAGCTACTATTTATATACTAACATATTAAAAGATACGTTACGTATATTTCTTATTTGTGGCACTAGTTACCTCTCGAATATTATGAAATAATATATAGTATGGAATTCGTTCTATTCTCAGAGTAACACATAAAATAGATATGTTTGTTTTAATTTTTTCTAGCCCCAAACATCGAGTCTTATTCTAAGCTCACTTGCGGGTATTTCCACCGATTTGCCATATTTATAAAGTCGCTTTAGTTGCAGGAAAAATGAAATTAGAAATTTAATTGAAAACTTGTTAAAAAGTTATGCAAATGAAAAAAGTCATACCAATTTATGCATTTAAGTCTCTGCTTTTAAAATTGATTAAAAATACTTGAATTTTATTTAATAATAGTATATTCTTCAACGAGCGTATAATGATGGGCTATTATTTACGAGGATGAAAGTTACAAACGAGCCGCAGGGGAGGGTTGTAATTATCCGAGTGAATAATAGCCATTATACGCAAGTAGAAGACTATAGTTTCTCCACGACTAAACAAAGAAAAAATTGCTCTTTGAATAAATAATTGAACAGATGAATCGTGACATTAGCGCTGTTAGTAATATTTACTACTGATGGTGTTGACTCTCGATCAAAATTGACTGCATTCAAAGTATGAGTTTTTGGTGATATTTGTTGAATATTATTAAGAGTTCTTGTATTAATTATGTTTCTCATAGAATCATCCACGTATCCTTCTGCTACCTACGTGCTCTTTTAGCCACCGTGTCGCTTAAGAGCAGAAATATCTCCACATGCATTTATAATGCGAGATACTAGCAATTAATATTTGACGTTTTAAAAATTGTGACTTGTGTAACTAGCGGTTGCTATTTGACATGTGACTTCCTGTTTGCAAGATAATCTAATTCTGACGATCTGCCCGTAGAAGGCCCGTGGATTCCGAAAATACGAAGGATATGATTGGTCGTGGATTCCACATTGGAATCCACGGGGTGTAGAATTTATATCATTCTTCACTTTAATATCTAACAGCAATGTATATATTATTACATAGTCGTGGAGAAAGACATATTCTTGTGTGAATTTTAAACAAGTATTTGTTGAAACTAAAAGTGGCAACATTGCTCAAAATTTCAGTACCTGCCTTATGTGTCTATGGTAACCTTTTTAGTAGTTTGGTCCTTGCTTAATTAACATATTAAGAGAGATGCAAATATCGTCAGAGTGAACCCGAGGATAATTTCGAAAATGGATGTTGTATTTGTAGTAAATAATGTCAAACGGGTCTTGTTTATACGAGCGCCATTACAAGTGGGGAGTAAAAATTTAGTTATTTCGTTTTTATGTGTTTTTCAATACTTTTTTAGTGACAAAATAAACTTTTAAGTTAATCGATGTAATGTTTTTGGATTATGATGGTTCGCCAGTGCCAAAGTTGTCAGAATAATAGCCGAAATTTCAAAGGCCACATATCCACAATACACTAACACCACTTTTTGTAATTCATTCATTGTTTCCTTACTGGCGTTTAGGATTGCTTACCGCAAAAATAAACGTGTTTATAAGTTAATAGCTATCTCTTGTATTATTACTCTAAGGTTCGATTAGTACCTATTATTTTATGCGGTTATATTATTTTGGTACAAATATAATCTGAAACGGCCAATACCTCTTCAATTATATTATGTTTGAAGAGAGCACTGTACAGTATTGTTAGTTGTACCAGATTGTACTTCAAAATTCCCTTTAAACGTCAAATTTGATAGTGAATTCGTTGTGAGATTATCATCTAGGGGGAGAATGGGGTAATAGCGCGCATGGGGCAATAGATAGAAACGCACATCGATCGTAAAATGATTATGCCAATGGCACAAAAGGGTTACATATCATATACAATTGAATTATTGGATTCTTCCCCCGAGCGTCATTAATATCTGATAACATTAACCGATATAATTATTAAGTGGCATCTCTTTCTATTAATAGTCAAGAACAAAATAATTTGACATTTGTCGATTATGTTATCAGATATTAATGACGCACGGGTAAAGATCCAATAATTCAACTGTATAACTATTCACTAATGTAGACAAAATAGTGTAAAATTTAGTGAAAACACATTCCTGAAATTTTCGAATTGTAGGCAAACAACTTTTTAAATCGTCTGCAGTAGTTGACCGACTTTTGGTGTTGTTTTATTTTATTCGTGACTTTTGTGGCTTATTTATATACGTTACACAATGCAATATTAAGTTTTATTTCAGTATATTTATTCATTCTCCATAAGGATGTAGTCTAACTTTATTCTACTTACCTTTATCGAAGTACAAGTACATTACAACTTTTCCAAATCAAATTTCAATTGATCTCATTATAAATGTTATCTGCGTTCACGGTCACGCCACTGCTGGTGATGACGTAGACTAATATGTGACTCATATAAAAACACAAATTGGTAAATCCAGAAATGAGGAAAGATTTCATGGTATTTATATTAACTTGCATCAGTATAAAAACCAAACAATAATTTAGGAGAACATTGGTTTGGATTAATCGCAGTAAGGGTCAGTGGATTTATTTTACGCCAATCCACATTATGTTAAGTAAATGCAACCCATTTTATGTGTTGGTGTACTAGATATCGAAAATGCATATTTTCCATAATATTTCTGTTGGAAAAATGCATTTCTTATATGATAGGTAGATACATAATATTTTAGGAAAAAAAAGTTGTTAAAAATAGAGTTGGTATATTAAAAATCGGAGGTTACGATATTCATTTGAAGCGTAAGGAGAGTGGAAATTTTCTATAACAGAAAATTGTATTGACCAAAAAGATAGTCCGTACATACCTAAGCTCTAGCACTTACCGTTCGTCCACTGAAACTCTGTTCTAAACAGTAATTTCAGTTTAATGAGTGACCCTGTAAGAAAAACAGATTTTTTTGTCCATTGGAAAGGTTTCAGACTATGCTGATTCCGAATCCGTTTATACCTAAGGCTCTAGCAGTTACCATGTTCGTTCGCTGAAGCTTAAAACGGACGAATACCATCAGCCAGAATATAAAAGACTTCGTCGTCCCGTGTTTAGAAGTCTAAAATAAAGAATAGAAATGGGTTACTAATGTAGGGGAGACCGGGGCTGGTTGTCACAAACCATAGATATGCAGTTGTCTGAACGTTTGCAGGTTATCAGTGCTTCTTCAAAAGATCAGGTCCAAATCAGTTCCACATTCCTTGCTTGCCAAAAGAAAATCAATCGTTGAGTATGAGCAAATTTTTTGTTTGTTTATTAACTTGTTTTTCGGGCCTTAATTGTAGTTCGCTCCTGATGAAGCCATTAAATAATGGAGAAATACAGGGTGTCCCACTATAAAGTAACACATTTTGACGGCTTATTACTCGAGAACGGAAAAAGATATAGACGTGCAGTTTGCGCTAAACTTCTTATGTTTCCTTCAAGTTTTTATTGACATAATTGCCAAATGTATATTTTTTCCCGAAAGCGCCGAAAAAAAATGACCATTTTTGAAACAAAATTACCGGTTTATTTTAAATACAACACCCTATATTTTTTATTACCATCTGAAAGTCCCTTTCTTCCCTTTCCAAAAATGTATACATTATCGGCATATACTCAAGTTTTTAGGGAAAGATATTTTGTCATGTCAATAACTTCCAAACGTAAATTATCACATTTTAACAGCTTGGAAACGTTATAACTCGAAAATGAGACAAGGGATTAATGAGCGGCTGTCACTGAAAACATTTACTATGTTATTTCTTAACTCCTGACGGTTTGTAGGGATTGGGTTATGGCATCTCTCCTTTACATAACCCCATATGAAGAAGTCTGGTATGGTTAAGTCCGGGGAATATGAGGCCCACTCGATGGGACCAGCTCGACCCAGTGTTTATAATTTCATCTGTTGGAATTGGGGATACAAAAACTCCTCCAACATGTCGGTGTAACTGTTTCCGTTAACTGTTAGTTCATGAAAAAAAGGGGACTTAGATTTTAGTTTTAGATACACCACACCAGACATTTAGGTGCATACCTTTCAAATTCGTTGAACGCTCTTGGATTCTCATCTCCCCAAATCCTGCAGTTATGATTATTAACTCTTCCATTAATATGAAATGTGGCTTCGTTTGACATTATTAGGTTCAAATTAGGCTGAAGTCTTACCAGATCCAACAATTTTCCTGACATGAAATATCTTTGTTCAAATAAATGATTCTCTATTTTTTGGAAAGTTTGTATTTTGTATGCTTTAAATTTAATAATTTTTAGGAGCCGGTGAACCTTACTTTTTGAAAATTGTGTGATTTGGGATATTTTTCTAACAGATATTCTATTATATTGTTAAGTGCTAGAATTTCCCTTACTTCCAGAATATCACTGAGCATATTGTCCTGGGCGTTTTCAGGTGTTCTCGTTTACCCTTAGAGTTTTCCGCATTCTGTAAATTGTTGTACCCAAGTTAATATCGATTTTCGTGAAAAATGGCTCTGAATCTCCTTCTGGTCGCTGTTATTGATTTTGTCTCGGCATATAATACATTTTCGATCAATAAATTTGACTGTGTTTGTTGTTCACTTCATACTACATAAATAAACCTTTCGACGTTTGTTAATGTCAGTAATATGTATTTGTTTCAAAGCAACCTTTCCGTAAAAAATTAACAAAAGTAAATTTCTTACGAAAATTTTAGACGACTTTTGAGACTTGCAAACGGTGTCATAAACAATTTAAACATTTCTAAAAAAATTAAATCTTTCCCTAAAAACTTGAGTATATGCCGATAATGTATACATTTTTGGAAAGAGGAAGAAAGGTACTTTCAGATGGTATTAAAAAATATAGGGTGTTGCATTTAAAATAAACCGACAATTTCGTTTCAAAAATGGTCATTTTTTTCGGCGCTTTCGGGAAAAAATATACATTTGGCAACTATGTCAATAAAAATTTGAAGGAAATATAAGAAGTTTAGCGAAAACTGCACGTCGATATCTTTTTCTATTCTCGAGTAATAAGTTATCAAAATGTGTTACTTTATAGTGAGAGTATTGAGCAGATAAGAAAAACTGTTTTTATTTCTTATGACCGCAAACCTGAAATGTTTGCTAATATATATATATATATATATATATATATATATATATATATATATACATACCAACTCTTCAACAAGCTGGGAAAACTCATTAACTTTTCTCATATGTTATTCACCATCCCACGTACCAAGGAGTCCCTTAGGTCTTCTCTCACATCTCTTATAAAGAAAACATCAAACTTCTCAATTCCAAGACCAATTTCATTCCATATCAAATCGATAAAAGGAAATATAACCAAAACTTTTCCAAGCTTGTTTTGAGTAAAATAGCTGATGGTGACATAAGGTCAGCTATCAGAATCTTGAGCTACAGTGATACGTTGACTGAATACAATGATACCATACTTTCAGTTCTCCGATCAAAACACCCTTGATCAATTTCCTTCTCGAATTCTCTGGATTCGCAACCACCAAACGATTTTTCAGGATTAACGGTGTTCCAGTTTTCAGAACATGAAGTTTTGGAGGCAATAAAATCTTTTCGTTCTGGTTCTGCTGGTGGTTTAGATTCTTTTCGCCCTAGCCACATGCAAGACCTCATTAGCCATAGTTCTGGAAATTCAGGACAGAAACTTCTTTCTTGTTACAAAATTATGTAACTTTATTTTAACAGGTAGGGTTTGTGCAGAAATTTGTCCTATACTTTTTGGTGCTTCACTGTGTGCTCTTCAGAAAAAGAATGGAGGAGTAAGACCGATTGCTGTTGGTACCTTTTATCGTCGTTTGGTAGCTAAACTTTGTTGTATGAGGATCAAAGACGAACTAGGATCGATGTTACGCCCTCTACAGTTTGGTTTCGGTATTGCAGGTGGATATGAAGCTGTTGCTCATGCTCATGCAACACGATTGATAGGAACATTATGCTTCGTAAAGTTAAATATTCGTTTCCAGGATTGTTTCCCTTCTTGAGTCAGTGTCATAAATCAGCTTCCTATTTGAGTTTCGGAGAACATCTGATTCTGTCAGAAAGAGGGGTTCAACAAGGTGATCCCTTGGGTCCTGCTCTTTTTTGTCTGACCATTGACGAACTCACTAGAAATTTATCTTTTGAATTTAATTGTTGGTATTTGGACGATGGCTCAATCGCTGGTGATGAAAACATTGTTTCAAAGGATTTAGTAAAAAAAAATTAATTATTCAAAAAATCTTGGACTTTAGCTAAATTTTGATAAATGCGAGCTGATTTCTTTTTTAAATTCGAATAATATTTCCGAATCCATTATTTTGAAAATGGCTCCTAATATAAGAATTTTGGATAAGTGGAAATGGAGTCTCCTAGGTACGCCTCTTTCTAAAGACTCAATTCCAAATTATCTTCGAGAAAAACGTGAATCACTCCAATTGTTGACCACTAGATTAAACGAACTTCCCAAACACGTCGCATTTTTCCTTTTGAAAAATTGTTTGGCCATTCCAAAACTCATGTACGCCCTCAGATGTTCCCCCACTTGGTCAAGTCAATTAGAGCTCGACGAATTTGATAATTTACTCCGTAACACGACTGAATATGTTACAAACAATTATTTTAATAATGATTAATGGCTCCAAGCAACGCTTCCTGTAAACCTTGGCGGACTAGGGCTACGTTCGGCTTCTTCCTTTGCTTTACCAGCTTTTCTTTCATCAGTCAATTGTGTTTCTGTTCATATTGATGCCATCCTTTCTCCTATATTCATCAATATCAAAGATGATTTTTATGCTGAAGGTGAATTACTTTGGCAAGCCGCAACTAATACTGATCCTCCCACAGATAAAAAGAATATACAGAAAATATGGGACCGACCTCTTCTGAATATTATAACTGATAAACTTCTGAAATCTACAAGTGTATATGATAAGGCTCGTCTAAAAGCAGTAATGATCAAGGAGTCAGGTGCTTGGCTAAATGCTTTACCTGTTGCATCTCTTGGAACGCTATTAGACGATGAATCTTTCAGAATAGCAGTAGGGCTTAGGATGGGCTCATCAATATGTCTGCCTCATACTTTTGTTTGTGGTAGTATAGTTGATGAGTGCAGGGCGTACATCTCGACATTACCAGGTGAATGACATATTGAAACGGGCTTTGGTGTCAGCGGATGTTCCTGCAATTTTGGAACCTTTAGGTACCAGTGGAGATGATGGTAAACAACCCGATGGTATGTCTCCGATACCCTGGAAATACGGTAAACCTGTAGTATGGGACTTCACTTGCATTGACACTGTAGCGGCTTCTCATCTACACGAAAGTTCTAAGTCAGCTGGAAGTGCAGCTGTATCTGGCGAAAAATTGAAACAAAAAAAATACAAAAATCTTGGTAACAACTATTTGTTCCATCCAGTAGCAGTTTTAACTTTTGGTGTTTATGGCCCGGAATCTCTGTTATTTGTTCATGAACTCGGAAGGAGATTAGGCCAAGTAACGAAAGATAACCGTTCTACTTCTTTTTTGATAGAGATAATTAGTATTGCTATTCAACGTGGTAATGCTGCTTCGGTTCTTGGAACTATACCTCCATCACATAATTTGCATGAGATCATGCATTGCCCTCATTTCAGTATGGAACCAAAATCTCTTCGAGACAAGCCGAGAGCTAGTCATCAGTCTCCTACCAAATTTAATTTGCAAGTGATTGATTAACCTTCTTCTTTTCCAGTACGGTCAATGGAAGATAGTGAAGTGGCAACTGAAGAAGCAGCCATTCCCTCTCTGAAAATTATTCGAGAGTTAACAACTTCTCTTCGTACATTTCAATTTCGACCAAAGATTTTCAGAGAGGGGATGACACTCAAGCAGAACAAAAGAGCACGTCCAAAAATGATTTGGATGTCAAGGAATGTATTAGCAAAGTGATCCAGACCAACGATCTATCGACATCTCCCAACTTACCAAAACCGCAATTTCTCCATCCAATTCAATAGCAAATATCATCATGTCAGTCTGCGATTAGTACATGGCACCTTGCTGAAAGCACAATCCATCTATTTTCAATTTGTAACTTACTTTGTCTCGTATTCACAAATATGGCTCCATAGCTATTTCGATGTGTATATCCCTGAAAAGCAGCTGAAAAACAGGGTTTCGTTCAATCGCAGGTTTAGGTTCAAAATATCTTTATTAGCAATCGTTTAACATTCCCAAAATACAACAATTACAAGAATATACAATTGAAACAATTGAATGCCGATGGTCTGGCGATTCTTGAAATCGTTGCTTGCAGTGATGGTACATACGGCTCCTTGTGAAACATCACATTCTCCATATCTTATGCTTGTTCAAATAACTTTGTCCCCGGTATATAATTCTCGCTCCTAAAAACTTTCGGCTGGGTACTCCCTGAAAAGCAGCTGAAAAACAGGGTCTCAATCGCAGGTCTTTTTATGAAAAAATGTCACCGTGCAGTCTTCCGTCCGACTAGACGTTTACTTCTTACTCATCACATCCCGATAATGCTCATTCGATTACAGTTCTTTGCTCAAAGTGCTTACGAATAAACTTTTATATTTATTATGAGCCTCTTTGTGAATATTGTAAAACATGTTGCTACTTTGATAGGGCTTATAACATCTGATTATAATGAACACCAAGTGACTAAAGGGCTAATGGAGTGTAGGAAAGCTATAAAGAAACTAAATAATGCGTTACGGAGTGCCAAGAATATTGGGGAAAAGCAGCATATCCTAACTAATATAACTCAAATAAAATCGTTTCGTAACCAATTTAAATATATTGAGAAACATGGAGGTCTATCATCTCATTCGGAGACTGCAAAACATCGTGTAAAATGGGATGATTTAGAGGCATCATTTAACAACCGCATCAGAACTGGCACTATCTCAAACTTAAAGCATAAGAATCCCTCTGAATTTCTCGAAGATTGTAAGGTAGTCTTTAAACGACGATACATAATATATTAAAAAAGGAGGTAGCTGTTAAGGTTAATGTAGCTTTCGGAGGTGAATTTGAAATATGCAAGGGTGATAAGATTCTTAATGAGTTCAAGTATTTTACAACGATCAATTCTCCAATTTATAAAGATACAAACATTGATGATTGGTTTGATACTAAAGTCATTGCACCTATCCTTAAAGATCTGGAAAAATTTCAAGAGCGTGATAGTGGTTGGGCATTGAAGAAGGTGGTGAACTTAGGTATTAACGTTAATAAATATACTCCGCAACTGGTATCCTCGGATATTGATTTACCTATAGAAATAAAAAAGAGGAAGGCATGTATTAACGTCAATAATGAAGATGATTCTTGCTTTGATTGGGCGGTGACGTCGGCACTTTTTCCTGCAGTGGAACATACGTATAGAACATCCTCATACCCTCACTATTCAACTGTTTTGAAACTAAAAGGCATTAAGTTTCCTATGACAATGAAGCAGATTCCCAATTTTGAGAAGCAAAATGGTATATCCATAAATGTTTAAGTAGATAGTGGGTCACTAGACGCACGTTTTAGGAGGGGGTCGTGACGTCACCGGAAGCTCGATTGGCGGTAACCTAACATAGCAAACCCCACGTACCGGAAGGCGGCCATCTTGTATTTCTGCGCACGCGCCGTCGTATGGCCCCCACCAGCCGTGACGTCATCAACGGAAGCTCAAAAGGCGGTAACCTAACATAGCAAACCCCACGTACCGGAAGGCGGCCATCTTTCTGCGCACGCGCCGGCGTATGTGCCGTAAGGATCATCTGTCGACCCGCCACGTACGTCAAACCGTCAAACGTACCGTATGAGCCATCTGTCGTATGAGTCATCTGTCGAACCCGTCAAATGTGTCATCTGTCAGCCCCGTCACGCGCGTCAACCGTCAAATGTGTCGTATGTGTCATCTGTCAGCCCCGTCACGCGCGTCAACCGTCAAATGTGTCATCTGTCAGCCCCGTCACGCGCGTCAACCGTCAAAAGTGTCATCTGTCAGCCCCGTCACGTATGTCAACCGTCAAATGTGCCGTATGGGGAATCTGTCGTATGTGTCATCAGTCAAAAGGGTCTTATGTCGTATGCGTAGTCTGTCAAATCTGTCGTATGTGTCATCTGTCAAACCCTGTCACGCGTGTCAACCGTCAAATGTGTCGTATGTGTCATCTGTCAGCCCCGTCAACCGTCAAATGTGTCGTAAGTGTCATCTGTCAAACCCGTTATGTATGTCAACCGTCAAATGTACAGTATGGAGCTTCTGTCGTATATGTCATCTGTCAACCCCGTCAAATGTGTCGTATATGCCATCTGTCAACTCCGTCACGTACTTCAGCTGTCAAAGGTGTCGTACGGGGCATCTGTCGTATGTGACAGCTGTCAAAGGTGCCTTATGTCGCATGTGTCATCTGTCAAAGGTGCCTTATGTCGCATGGTCTGCGTCGTATGGAGCATCTGCGGTATGTGTCATCTGTCAAGGTCATTCTGTTGTCAGTCTACGCCATCTGTCATCGTCAACCTGCTTTGTCAAATATGTGCCGTCAGTTAGCGTCTACGTCAATAAAAAACAACAACATTCGTATAGGGCGTCTGGTGTAAGTGATGTCTGTCAAATGTGTCTTAGGTCGTATGGTCTGTGAGGGGTGCCTTGTATTCAGCGTCATTATGTAGTCTGTCTAAGCCACCTGTAGTCGTCAACCCACATTGTCAAAGGCTTCGGCAACAAAAAGGTTCTTAATAATAATAATAATAGAAATGTTTTGGAACAAGAGGTAGGTATCATCAGTATAGTATTGATATTCGTGAGGGTAACAGCCAACAATGTCTGCAGAATTTTCTTTAAATGAACTGAGTAATAAATTTATAAAGAAATTTAAGGTGTATATGGCTACTTACCAGTTAAAATTTGTAAAACTTGATAATAAATTTGGAGGATCTTTAGAATCGGACAGAAATTCGTTACGAACGCTACTAGAAAATCAATTAACAACGGTAAAAGAACAAGCAAATTACTTAAATGGTGATAAAATTAGAATTGTTGCTCTGAACCCTAAGTTCAATAGCCCTATTTCTACGAAAACAGCTGCTAATATTAATTTTGAAAATTTACTGGACCATATTGAAGACGTTGTTTCTTCAGATCAAAACGTAGACATACACGGTACAACTTTTGACATACAAATATTTAAGATGCACTGAGTATATAAGAAACTATTTGCGGAAGGACGGGCAACAAGTGTTTAGTCTTTAGTAGTAGCACTTATCAACTAAGGCCAATGTGGACACATTCAACCCCAAAGACCTAACAGAATGATGTTAGACAATTCAGCAACCTACCATGCCTGGAGTTTGTATAAGAAGAAGATGTAGTTCTAATGTATGGAAAGGCAGACAATGTTTAAAGAGAGAGAGAGAGAGAGAGAGAGAGAAACTGAAAAGGTCTATGAAAAACAAAATCTTAACTGTTCCTACATGTATTTTAGAATGATGTATTATTTTGAAGAATAATAAATAACTAACAAAAAAGAAATGTATTATTTTTCTTACTATACAAATAAGAAACTCTATCTCTGTACGCTGTTGTCAAGACAGTCAAACAACCTTGTTAAGTAAGTCTACACCCTCGTATACAACACCGTTAAAGTAAAAAACTACAAAATGTATAGTGTTATCAACGTTTTTGCGGTTTTCTTCAAGGATGCGAATAACAAACAATGGTTTTATTTCAATTTTATAACGCTGTATGAGCAGGTATTTAATGTATTGTAATAAATAGTTATTATCATTATAAAAATGTAAGAAAATATTTGACCTATCCTCATTAGGAAACAAAAATCTCGGGCCAGAAGGAGAACCCAATCTTTACGAAGACTTTTATAAGCAGAGAAAGAGGCGAGGGTAATATATCTGACCAGGCATGGCTAAAAAAGGCTTTAGATTAAAAAACATACACAGAGCGTGGAACAAAACACCATAAATTTAAAAAAAGTCTTTTATTTATAAATATAATTTTTACAAAAACGTTTAACAAATACAATATCAATTTTTATACCTGGAAAGTAAATTGGAAAAACAATACGAATTAAAAAATACAAAAAAAAGTATTGGGTAATAATTATTCTGATTGATTAAAAAACGATAAAAGTAGTACACATATGTTTACAAAAGCAGCTAGTTACATAGATAAATACTTGAATCACTACATAAACCAAAACTGTAAACATATTTATATAACAATTAAATATTAAACGAAAGAAAATTAAAATTTTACTTAAAAATACATACAAGATATTTTATAAAAACATACGAAAACTAGCAGTTTAACAAAGCATAAATAATAAAATAGAATTAAAAACAATGAGTGCTATTAACTTCTGTACATAGGTAGACCGTTGAAAAGCCCATAGTATTGGCACCCGCTTTTTTTAAAAATATTTTCAGAAACGTCCGTATCGCAAAAAGCTGTAAACTACACATGTTCTTTGGCAAATTTTATTAATTTTGACGCATAACCAACTCTACGGAAGTTTCGTAGAGTATAAATAAAATTTAGAGTTCTAGGTTTTTTGTGTATATTCAAAGGGTCATATAGCATAGTTGAAAAAAGTATAAACGACACAGGTGCTTCAGCGTGATAATAAATAAAGCAGAATATACCAGTATCTTTGACCCATTGATTAATAAAAAGAGGCAACTCATCACATTCAGTAGGTATTGAGCGTATCTTTTCAACAGCCTTTTGACCACAAAACACTTTAATATTTTTATCCATTTTAACAGCTCTTAACAGAACGTATAACACCGCTAATAATACTAAGACAACAGCAGTATACAACAACAACATAAGCAAGTTAGTTAAATTAATAATAAAAACAGAATAATTGATAATTGAGTCGCGAACGATGTCTAAGCAGCAATGGCACCACGTCCCAGCCAACTATCAAAATCAATTAAAAACAAGAATTGATAATAATATTCAAAGAGTTATATTCAAAATAAAAACATTTAAAAATTATGACTTTTATTGGGAAATGTGTAAAGTATTAAAATATATTGATTGGTTGGCGACATATTACGAGTTAAGATACAAAAGGTACCAAAACCTTAACTTTATGAGCGGTGTTCTTTGACAGCCTTCTTACCGTAAAAAAGTTAAATTTGAAACATTCAAGTAAAAAAAGACGAAAATAATACAATATCAACAAAAAACCATAAAAACGATGTGTTAATACCCCCAAGGCAAAGTGTCTATGAAATTGGTGTTGCTGCCACTATGGTCAACAATTCGTCTCTTTTTGTAATCCATTCGAAATGTTTTAGACGTACGTTTCTTAGTCACAAGGTCTTTGGTTTTAACATCTCGGATGATTTGGTCAAAACGCAGCTCAACTTTGGAAGCCGATCCTTCAATAATTTGCTTCATACTTGTGTTATTTAGTGTCTGACTATTTTCATGGTTTAAAGTAAAACCCTTAATCTTCGTTACTTCTATACCCTTTAATGTCTTGTAGTAGTAACTTTTTGGACCCGTGGAGAGCCATTCGCATATATAGTCATCAGATGCTAGTTCATCACTCCAAGCACCTAACATGCTACCCGTGGGTACTGTATTTACACCGTCATCAATATAACAAACTGAATCTGTATCAAAATATACTACAGCTGTACCTAAACGGTCGATCATCTCGTACAGTCTGAGACGCGCATTTGACGTGGTAAAAGTGGCTATAAAAATGTTGGTAGAAGTCGAGTCCTCGTAAAATAAATCATTGTACTTGTATGTTACTTGTACCATTTCATCATTAAGGAACAAACAATTAGAAAAGTCTATTTTGTCATTAAGCAATATGTCGTTCCATTTTTTCAAGTCCGTTACGTATTCTGTTTGACACATATTACTTCTTTGGCCAAACTTACCCCACAAAGAATTTAAGCATATTTTAGCGACGGCTCGCATACCGGGGTTGGGTTTAATTTTATCAATATCCAACTCAATACCCATTTGTTCTTTAATATCTTGCGCATATGACTCATTCGACTCATAAGTATGAGGACTGGTTTCCAACTTTATCTTCATAAAATCCTTAACATAACCTTTGAATAAGTCTGTTGATTGTTTCTTAAAATGCCAAACTTCGTCAATGTTAACAATTTTGTACCCCTTTTCCAAAGCTTTATTTATTTCGCGAGTAGTCCATGTACCTGTAAAAGAGCGTTCATTATCTGTATGACAGCAATTTTCCGTTTCCTGCTCCATACAAGTACGGCAAAGAGCGAATGTTAATTTTGTCGTTTTTACGGGTAGCACTGGATGGTACAATTTTCTCGGTGGTAATACCGTACATTTTACAAGACCAAACCAGCTAGGATCGTAAGACTCTGGTTTAAATATTTTAGTCGGATGTCCTACGGGATATGGGTCGTAATATTGTACAGTGGGGTATAGACTTACAACATCAATATATCGCATTTTATGACCAGTGACTTTTAATTTCATCGCATTGGTTCGACCACCAAAGAACGAGTCTCGAGGGTTTAGAGGCTCTGTAAAGTCATCCAACAAGGCGATCTTCTTCTTATATTCTTTGGAGTTCAACCAATCACAAGCCCAAATTTCAACCACGTTGTAGCCTGCTTCGTGTAATTGTTGTGTTCTTCTCTTAGTTTTTTCATATAAGTCATCCATTGTCTCATTATTTACTGTGTTTACTGTCTCGGCGTTGGTACATTTAGGACAACCGTGCCAGAAACAACCATGATACTGATAAACGGTGTTGGTCTCTTTGTCGAAACCGTCAACAGGTGCGCCACAAATAGTTACTTCGCCGCCGTTTAAAGCGTGTTGAACGTTAGGAAATTGTCGCAACCACGTGATGGACTCCTTGCTGTACATGTCTTTCTTATCCTCTTTGACGACTGCAACAGTGTCTTTGGGTAAATATTTGGACCTGAAAATAGCCATGCAAACACTAGCAATAGTCAAATATTGGAAGGGATCAATGTTTGCAATATCCATAAAACTTTTTCGAAGAACCAAACAACCTCTTCGTAATATATCAACATCAGAATCGCAATATGCTCGTATTTCTTTTTCAAAGTCAAACACGTAATTTTCAGCTCTTCGTTCAGCGTGCCATTCTAAAAACAGGTCGCGAACACTCTTCCTTCCGGGTTGTTTTGTACTATTCATTTGATTCACGCCATAGTATTGTACATCAGGTATGGGCCCCACGTAATTTTGATTAGCGGGTGTGTTAAAATAATGTGGAAAATAACCTTTTTTCAACTCCTTCAAATCGAATGTTTTTGGAAAAGAGGCTAAAGGACCCTGCACAAAACTCGAACTATCAATTATTTTCAATTTTATGGACGGTATTTCGAGTAGAATCAGCTTTGAGCCTGCATAAATCGTATACGGCTTTATAGTGTTTTCCACACAATATTTTAATAAAAAGTAGGAATCGTAGCTCTTGCTGTTGTGCGCGATAGCTGTGTAACCTGTATGGTCTTTGTGTATCAACCATTTACAAAATTCTTCATTTGTTTTAAAAGTAAATTTATTGCCGTTAAAATCATGCGCGATTATCAGATTTGCAACATGTTTACCTGTATTCTGCATCGCTTCGTAATCAAAGAAAATGTACTTTTCAGAATATGTGCAAGGTTCAATTTTTTCGCTGGACAAACCGTTGCAAATACAGGGTTCCGTACAAATTTTAGGGTTTTTAAAATGAGCGCAGCACCCTCTATTTTCATTATCGCTCTGTTGATTACAAGTACAAGGCACACTACAAAGACCTCCTTTAACCCTTTTACGAACCATGTAACATTCGTGATTACTCTCGACAAATGAGTTACAGTTTTTGCAGCGTGAAGTACCACAAGCGTGATACTTCAGACGATCAATGACTTTATTGCAACCCTTACATTTGTGTACTTTTTCACAAACAGGTGCATGATTATTTAGACAGGCTTCATTGTAGCACAATCTATTGCATTTTTCACAAAGTATTTTATTTCTGTTTGCTGGGTCGTGCTTTGGTTTATTGCAAAGGTTACAAAGGGGAATCTTTTTGCATTTGTGTCTATTTTTGTTGTTGTATCCTGTATCGCATTTGTTACAGTAATAAACCCTACCGAAAAGAGCCTTACAATTGTTTACTACGTCAAAATGATTTTTGTGTTTGTACAAGTATAATTTTATGTGTTTCTCGGTTCCCTCGTATACAACACCGTTAAAGCACTCCGCATCAATTATTTTAATTTGAACGTCCAACAATTGTTCGGTCTGTTTAATATCGTCCAATGTAAAACCGTGTTCGTAACAACCTCCTAATCTATTACATAATTCCTCCGCCAACTGTTTTTGAAAACGCTTACCTATGCGACAAAGCCTAATTTGCTTTTTGCTTAGTGTATTATCTAAAATTTTGTTTGTATGGTATGTCAAAGCGGTCACAATAGCTCTAGGTGCACAAAGATTGTCTGTATTAGTAATACGGGTAATGCAATGTTTAAGACGTCTATCAGTCGCGTAATTTAAAACTCTACTACGTCCTGAACCACGGGGTATTTTAAAAATTTGTATTTCAAAAGAGGTAGAATCAATTTTTACTTTCTGGTCCGATGATACCGTGTCTTCAATACGTTTCAACAATTTCCCAATGTTTGCATCAGTAGACGTCTCTGTGGACATGGGGTTGTTAAAATTTTCGTTTTTCGCTATAATACGTATCCTATCGCCAGGCTCGTAATTTGCTTCATTTTTGGCTTTATCTAAGCCTTCCTGTAAAACGGCGGCCAAGTTTTCGGTTGCCAAAGAAACGCTACCACCAACAGCTGGACTCTTGCAAAGTAACTGAAACGTTGACAAATACGCATCGAATTTTTTTACGTATCTTTTACAGAGGTTGCTCACTGACCAAGCCATTCTGCAAAAAAAAAGAGGAGATTTTGACTAAAATATATGATGCGTATTTTTTGGAATTGTTTCAAAGCAATTTGTGTAGACGTAGCTTTTGAGTAAATCAAGCATTTAAAAGGTTTTTCATTGTAATTAATGTTTTCACAACATTCTGGACAGAATGTTTTAGAACAAATAAATGATTTAAGTGTATGCATATTTTGATGTAATTCTTCAGGTAGTGTAGCTTTTTGTACAATTTAACTATTTAAAAGATACACAATTGTAGATGTTGTGAAGAAGAAGAAGATTCTAAATATATTAAGTCTTATATTCTAAACAGTTGTCAACAAGTTGCGCTAGGCTACCTCTACTAATCACTTTTCTACACCATCGACAGGTCAACAGCTTATCATTTGTCGTAGTTACTAACAAGCATATAAATTATCAACATTTCAACACAGATTGAATTCACGTGCCCTTTTAGATAAAACTTCAAAAAATTAGACTTTGGTTGGTAGATTTGGAATAAAAGAAAATAAACGGTTATAATTCATATATATTGAAATGAACTGTCTCGACCCTTACTACTAATAAAAATTGTTTAAAATTGATTAGAGACAAGTTTGACGTGAAAATACTTACAAAAATTATAGCTATTATCTGAAGAAGCTGCTCGATCATCAAAGTTATAAGAATAAATGTTAAAATTTAACGAATAGATTACAAAATACAATGGGAATTTGCTGCATATGTGTTTTTGCTTTCAATCTACTCATACTTTCGTAACAAATCAAGTTTTTGTTAATGTCTATACATATTTTCCAATTTACCACTTAATAGTCTTCCCTAAACGTCGGAAAAACATTTAAAATGCTTAGTGTAAGAGCTATTGAATAGTTTAATGGATTTCAAGAGAAAAATATAGAACTTACCTTGGTAAAAAAAGCACTAGCAAAATTGTTGCAAATAAACACAATAGTTTGAAAACACGTGATAATACTACACTATGATGTAACGATACACACCGGTATTGAATGCCCCTCAAGTAAAATTCAATCTCTTTTATACAAAAATTAAAACCACTAGTGGTTTTAATTTGAAAAACATATTTACATATCAACATGCCTAAGAGTCAACATGTTTTTCTGACATGTTTTTCTGTGGTATATATACTTTATTTTTAGCTACTCTGTATAATCATGTCTTTAAATTCAATTTTTCGAAACTCTTGCTTTTTTACAAGTTTTTTTTGTTTTCGTGAAATACGTTGCAGTACCTACTTTTTCTTATAATTATTAAAGATCTCTAAATTTTAACAAAATGGCCTTTTCTTAGAGTTTAAAACAAAAGACTGTTAAATAAACCTATTTCTTTTCTATTACAACGTTCTGTTTTAGTTTTTGTTAATTTTTGGAAAATGTTCTCGTGATTTTTAACAAATGCTATAACTAATTATTATTAAAGAACTCCTATTTTTCCACAACTGTAGTTTATTTGATTTTACACGGCTGTCATCAGTTTTTTGTTGTATGCTGCTGTTGTCTTAGTATTATTAGTGTTATACGTTTTGTAAAATGGATAAATATATTAAAGTGTTTTGGAGTTGTTAATTTTTTTGAAAAATAACTGTTTTTAACGTAATTATTAAGGTATTCTTCCTAATTCTTTATTGTGTGTGTGTAATCAATAAAAGCTTTTTTACATCGTTTGGTTAAAAGACGAACGTTTTGTTATAATTGTAGCAGTGTAAATAAAAGAACTTTTAAAACTAACAAATCTGTGGTATTTTAGTGAGATCTGTTTCAATATTTATACAGAATTAAGGGCTTCATTCATTCATAACATTATCACTCTTCAATCCTTGGATGTCTAAAAAACGAGAGTTTTATATTTTAAATAAAAAGCAACAATGTTTCTATTTACTTTGATTCTTACGATGAAAAAATAGTGATAACATTTTATTTTCAACGTAGAGTTGTTTATCAATGCGGTGGAGATTTTAACCTTGTCATTATTATTACATTGTATAACTTTCGGAAAATAGCGTTCATATCATATAATATTCATATTTATTTATCGTAATTTGTGTTAGAAAGTCGTGCACTGTGAGTTGATACATTGTTTATATAAAAGTGAGTACATCTTTGTTTTTGGTGTATTTTATGCAGCTAAGAGGGGTTAGGCAGCTATATTTTTTTAAATCTTCTAATAAGGTAGCTATTTCAAAGATGTGCTCTCCCGTCCGTTTTACAGTTTTAGAGTCTTTCCTGATAAGCGCGTTATTTGAAAATATGTTACACGCCTCAAAGTTTTTAACAAGCAATAGACATTGGAGGTCTAGAAGGTATGTTGAATTTTTAATTATTATTATTATAGTGTTATTTTCACTTTTACTGGAAGTACAAAGTAACTGATTATTTTTAATGAAAATATGTTCCTCGCCAACGTTTTAGAGGTTGGTGTCTTAGATTAGTAAACCTAAAGCAGAAAAATAATTGTCATAAGTTATGTTTTTTGATGATTTAATTTTAACTTTGCTGATTCTTGATCAAACGTAGGTTTCCTGTACACTTGAAGAGTATTATTTTTTTGATAATTTAGTTTCATCTTTGTTGTTTTTCGATCAAATGTAGGTATGTTGTAAATGTTTTAGAGTATTTTTATTCCATTTAACAGTCGTTGATTAAAATAACATGAGAAAGGTACTTTGTAAGCATAAATCGACAAATTTTTTCAACTTTTGCTTTTTAAGTTAAAGATTATAGAATAAATTATAACTATGTTTTAACTCATTATCGTTGTTCTCTTAGTGGAGACTTGTGTAAAGGCTTTTTTGATATGCTTGTATTTTCTTGTTCAATCAGAGAAGAAGAAGAATCTATTGATAATGTTTTTAATCTGTTGGTTTTATAGCACTCTA
This sequence comes from Galeruca laticollis, assembly GCA_963921935.1. Taxonomy (NCBI): domain Eukaryota; kingdom Metazoa; phylum Arthropoda; class Insecta; order Coleoptera; family Chrysomelidae; genus Galeruca; species Galeruca laticollis. The sequence goes on along the minus strand of OY998175.1, from coordinate 83,635,317 downwards.
TTAAAAATGTGTAAACGTTCTCAAAATGACATTTGTTCTAGGTAAAAGAGATACAAAACAATTTTTTGCAATATTCTTGGTTACTAAGTTCATTTATAGGCTTTGATGTACGTTGAAAAATGAATTAAATACTGTGATAGAGATTAGAAGGACGTTAATTTGTTGATATTACAGAGTAAGTTTTTCGATTTATTTTTAGCAAAATGACTGATAACTTCTTTTTTTAGGCATCATAATGTTTATTTTTGAATAGAGATAGGGTATATGTGATTCAAGAAACCGAAAAATTCTTTAAGAAGAAGTGTATTTTAAAAAAAACATGTGACTATCGTTAACAAACAAGAATGAAATATGGAAAAATAATTAATGATTTGCTACCGGCTGGTTTAAAAGTAAGTAAAAGTTATAACATGTGTTTTAGATGAGAAGAAATACCAAACAATTTTTTGCAATATTCTTGGTTACTAAGTTCATTTATAGGCTTTGATGTACGTTGAAAAATGTATTAAATACTGTGATAGAGATTAGAAGGATGTTAATTTGTTGAAATTATGGAGTAAGTTTTTTAACAAAATGAGAGATAACTTCTTAGTTTTAGGCATCATAATGTTTATTTTTGAATATAGATAGGGTATATGTGATTCAAGAAACCGTAAAATTCTTTAAGAAGAAGTGTATTTTAAGAAAAACGTTAACAAACAAGAATGATATATGGAGAAAATAATTAATGATTTGCTACCGAGATGGCTTAAAAGTGTGTAAAAGTTATAACATTTGTCTTAGATGGGTTGAAATACAAAACAATTTTTGCAATATTACTGGTTACTGAGTTCATTTATAAGCTTTGATGTACGTTGAAAAATGTATTAAATACTATGATAGAGATTAGAAGGATGTTAATTTGTTGAAATTATGGAGTAAGTTTTTTAACAAAATGAGAGATAACTCTTTAGTTTTAGGCATCATAATGTTTATTTTTGAATATAGATAGGGTATATGTGATTCAAGAAACCGAAAAATTCTTTAAGAAGAAGTGTATTTTAAGAAAAACGTGTGACTATCGTTAACAAACAAGAAATGACATATGGAAAAATAATTAATGATTTGCTACCGAGATGGTTTAAAAGTAAGTAAAAGTTATAACATATGTTTTAGATGAGAAGAAATACGAAACAATTTTTTGCAATATTCTTGGTTACTAAGTTCATTTATAGGCTTTGATGTACGTTGAAAAATGAATTGAATACAGTGATAGAGATTAGAAGGATGTTAATTTGTTGATATTGCTGAGTAAGTTTTTCCATTTATTTTTAACAAAATGGCACATAACTTCTTAGCTTTAGGCATCATAATGTTTATTTTTGAATAGAGATAGGGTATATGTGATTCAAGAAACCAAAAAATTCTTTAAGGAGAAGTGTATTTTAAGAAAAACATGTGACTATCGTTAACAAACAAGAATGAAATATGGAAAAATAATTAATGATTTGCTACCGGCTGGTTTAAAAGTAAGTAAAAGTTATAACATGTGTTTTAGATGAGAAGAAATACAAAACAATTTTTTGCAATATTCTTGGTTACTAAGTTCATTTATAGGCTTTGATGTACGTTGAAAAATGAATTAAATACTGTGATAGAGATTAGAAGGATGTTAATTTGTTGAAATTATGGAGTAAGTTTTTTAACAAAATGAGAGATAATTTCTTAGTTTTAGGCATCATAATGTTTATTTTTGAATATAGATAGGGTATATGTGATTCAAGAAACCGTAAAATTCTTTAAGAAGAAGTGTATTTTAAGAAAAACGTTGACACACAAGAATGACATATGGTAAAATAATTGATGAGTAGCTACCGGGATGGTTTAAAAGTAAGTAAAAGTTATAACATATGTTTTAGGTTGGAAGAAATACAAAGAGATTTTTTGATATATTCCTGGTTACTAAGTTCATAAGCATTGATGTTTGTTGAAAAGGTGTATGAAATACTGTAATAGAGATTAGAAGGATGTTAATTTGTTGATATTGCAGAGTAAGTTATTCCATTTATTTTTAACAAAATGACAGACAACTTCTTAGTTTTAGGCATCATAATGTTTATTTTTGAATGGAGATAGAGTATATGTGATTTAAGAAACCCAAAAATTCTTTAAGAAGAAGTAGATTTTAAGAAAAACGTTAACAAACAAGAATGACATATGGAAAAATAACTGATGAGTTGCTACCGGGATGGTTTAAAAGTAAGTAAAAGTGTGTTTTTCATGACATTTGTTTTAGATGGGAAGAAATACAAAATGTTTTCGTCTTATAGGTATAATGAAACGAAGAGAAACAGATGGAAAACGAAGAAACTTTTGAAAATATTTTTATTCAGACGGCATTAAAACGTTTATTTATAACAATGTGTAATATTATGTTCTCAATAAAGATTATTATTATTATAACATTGTTGTTGTTTTTTATTGACGTAGACGCTAACTGACGGCACATATTTGACAAAGCAGGTTGACGATGACAGATGGCGTAGACTGACAACAGAATGACCTTGACAGATGACACATACCGCAGATGCTCCATACGACGCAGACCATGCGACATAAGGCACCTTTGACAGATGACACATGCGACATAAGACACATTTGACAGCTGTCACATACGACAGATGCCCCGTACGACACCTTTGACAGCTGAAGTACGTGACGGAGTTGACAGATGGCATATACGACACATTTGACGGGGTTGACAGATGACATATACGACAGAAGCTCCATACTGTACATTTGACGGTTGACATACATAACGGGTTTGACAGATGACACATACGACACATTTGACGGGGCTGACAGATGACACATACGACACATTTGACGGTTGACACGCGTGACAGGGTTTGACAGATGACACATACGACAGATTTGACAGGCTACGCCTACGACATAAGACCCTTTTGACTGATGGCACATACGACAGATTCCCCATACGGCACATTTGACGGTTGACATACGTGACGGGGCTGACAGATGACACATTTGACGGTTGACGCGCGTGACGGGGCTGACAGATGACACATTTGACGGTTGACGCGCGTGACGGGGCTGACAGATGACACATTTGACGGTTGACGCGCGTGCCGGGGCTGACAGATGACACATTTGACGGGTTCGACAGATGACTCATACGACAGATGGCTCATACGGTACGTTTGACGGTTTGACGTACGTGGCGGGTCGACAGATGATCCTTACGGCACATACGCAGGCGCGTGCGCAGAAAGATGGCCTCCTTCCGGTACGGGGGGTTTGCTATGTTAGGTTACCGCCTTTTGAGCTTCCGTTGATGACGTCACGGCTGGTGGGGGCCATACGACGGCGCGTGCGCAGAAATCCAAGATGGCCGCCTTCCGGTACGTGGGGTTTGCTATGTTAGGTTACCGCCAATCGAGCTTCCGGTGACGTCACGACCCCCTCCTAAAACGTGCGTCTAGTGACCCACTATCTACTTGTTTATATTCTACAAAAGATAAAAAGACTTTTATTACTCTACCAACGTACCTTACAAGGAATAAGATGGATAAACATGTAAATTTGTTGATGGTACAAGATAGATATTATGAAACGCCAACGAAATATCATTTTGTTTGGATAAAGAATCTATCAAGACTTCTGTCCACTCAACTCAGTAAACATAATTGTAAGAAATACTTCTGTGATGGTTGCTTACGCTATTTCAGATCGTATGAAAAACTAGATGTTCATCTTGAATGTTGCAAGGGTCGAATGGACTTTGTATGCGAAAGATGCTTACAACCATTTACTACAGCGGAAAAGATGGATGCTCATATCGTAGATTGTATTAAAATTAATGATTGTGCCGTTAAGATACCAGAACTGGGGAAAAACATTCTTTAATTCAAAAACTTTAAGAATAAGGTAGAGGCACCTTTTATAGTATATGCAGATCTCGAGAGTGTTTTGATGCAGACCGGGGATTCTAAGAAGCCACAACAGCATATCCCTGCAGCCGATGGGTATTACTTCAAATGCTCATATGATGATACGCTTTCCTCTTATAAAAGTTATTTGGGTGAAGATTGTATGCGTTGGTTTGCCGATGAACTGAATCTGCTTACTCAAGATATTAGTACGGTGTTCCTTTGTCCTTATGGAATTCATATGACTCCTAATCAAGAACACCAGTTTCAAGCTGTTACCGAATGTCATATTTGTGAAACACCATTTTCCTCTACTGACAAGAAAGTCCGAGATCATGATCATCTCATTCCTGAAAACAATTATAGAGGTGCAGCGCATGAGGGGTGTAATATTAACTATCAGGATTCGCCTAGTATTAATGTAGTGTTCCACAACGTATCTGGTTATGATGCAAATTTCATCATCGAAGACATTGCTACCCGCATGACAGGCTCTATTGATTTGCTTCCTACTACAAAAGAAAAATATATATCCTTCACAAAACATGTTGAAGATGCACGAATCCGGTTCAGATTTATCGATAGTTTCCGATTCATGGCATCATCTCTCGATAAACTCGCCTCGTATTTAACCGAATTTCCTAATTTGAGATCACAGTTTTCTAGTGTTCCCGAGGAAGAATTCACAATGCTAACTAAGAAGGGGATGATGCCTTATGACTATTTCAATTCTTTCGACCGCTTTGAAGAAACAAGGTTACCTCCTATCGAAAATTTCTATAATAATCTCGAAGATAAACCCTGCTCATGTAAACTTTATAGTCGAGCACAACGAGTCTGGAATACGTTTCAATGTCAAACCTTAGGTGAATATATAGAGTTGTATATGAAGACCGATATCCTTCTTCTTGCTGACGTTTTTGAGCAGTTTCGTTCCAGTTGTATTGCTACGTATAACATCGATCCTGCACATTATTATAAATTACCTGGATTTACATTCGATGCTATGCTAAAACACACTGGACAAGAATCGGAACTTCTCACTGATGTAGAAATGTTTTTATTTGTTGAGCGTGGTCTACGCGGTGGACTTAGTCAAGTTTGCGGAAAACGTCGTGCCCGAGCCAACAATAAGTATATGCCCACTTATAATCATTCAAAACCGACGAAATATTTAATGTATTTCGACGTTAACAATCAGTATGGATGGGCGATGAGTCAAGCGTTACCATGTGGAGGATTTGAATGGTGCGATACAAATATTGACGTTACACAAATTGGGTACATACTCGAGGTTGATTTGGAGTATCCTGCTCATTTACATGATTTGCATAAGGATATCCCATTCTGCTCCGAACACCTAAATCCTAAGACCATGATGCCTGCTGCAAGTTCAAATGAGGAGACTAAGTTGATGGGTACCCTAACTAATAAAACAAAATATGTTGTACATTACCGGACATTGAAGCAAGCGTTACAGAATGGGCTTGTATTATCAAAAATATATCGAGTGTTAAAATTCAAGCAGAGTTCTTGGTTAAAGTCCTACATTGACTTAAACACCGAGTTACGTAAAGCTGCGAAGAATGAATTCGAAAAGAATTTGTTCAAACTCATGAACAACGCCGTTTTCGGTAAGACCATGGATAACGTGCGCAAGCGCGTTGATATAAAGCTAATTTCGCAATGGAGTGGTCGATATGGTGCTGAATCATATATAGCTAAGCCGGAGTTTAAAAATAGCATTATTTTTAGTGAAAACCTAATTGCTATCGAATTAAGGAAGCTGCAAATAGGGTTAAATAAACCAATATATGTAGGAATGACTATTTTAGATCTAGCTAAAACTACGATCTATGATTTTCACTATGAGTACATGTCTAACCAATTTAGCGAAAATTGTACTGTGCTGTATACTAATACCGATAGTCTTATATATGAGATTCGAGGTCAAGATCCCTATGAAGCAATGAAGACGGACTGTTATAGATATTTCGATACCTCAGACTATCCTCTAGATAACGTTTATGGAATTCTTCAAATTAATAAGGAGGTTCTTGGGGTGATGAAGGATGAGATAAATGGTATTATAATGACTGTTTATATTGGGTTACGATCTAAATTGTATGCGACGCGGTTACTAACTTCTGAAGATGGTCTAGCGGAAAAAAGAAAACGTCTTGCGAATGATGGTTTTGAGAAAGAAGAAATAGACTGCCTCATTCGAAACGTTGGAATAACTAAGAAAGCTAAAGGAGTAAAGTCGTCAGTTGTGAATACAATAATCACCTTTGAAGATTATGAAGAGTGTCTTGATACCTTCACGCAGAAAACTGTTTCCCAAAATCTAATTCGTGCCGAGAAACATCTAGTCTATTCAATTGTTCAGGATAAAGTAGCTTTAAGTCCTGAATATGACAAACGATTTATTGTTCCTGGTTCCGATGAAACCTTACCATGGGGGCACTATTCTATTAATGATTATATGGATGTCGATGTCAGCCATTTGAATATTTCTTAAAATTAAGAATAAAAATTATTGTTAGCTACTATTTTGATTTATTATACTTTTCAATTTTATATTGTATAATAAAATGTTTGTTCGTTCAATTGTTTCTTATTTTAACCTCCCCATTAATGGATATGTTGTTTGTATTGTCGCCTGCCGTCTAAAGATATAATCTATGACACTCGAAAAAATCTAAATTTAATTGAAATCTGTAATGAATTTAGTTATCAATACTTTATGTGCATCCAAAAACAAAATAATAGACACTTTTGATTTCACTCGTATGTCGCGAATTGTTCTAAGGTAAATATCTCTATCATTTTATGTTAAGTTTTGCTTTGTACACGTCCCAAAATTTTATATTGTAAATATATTTTATTCTGTGTCCATCTTTGAAATAAAAGCTATTCCTAAAATTAGTCAACATCCTTAATCTAATGAATAAAACAAATAAATTAGGTTTTAAAATTCCCGGATTAATATTTTTATCTTGTAGTAATATTCTTGCACACCAGAAGAAGATCTAGTCGAGGAAATATAATTAATTAAACACACTATGACACCTAAAAAGACAGTTTTATTGAATACTCATGATTAAATATTTCTTAAATAAAGTAATAAAATAAGATTGTCAAATTTCAACCCATAAATCATTAAGTATCTACATACTTGTTAATCTTAATCGTATCTGTCTTCTTAATTGTTTTTTAAATGTTCCAATCACTATGCATCATTCCATGTTGACATCCCGCTCAAAATACTACTAAACTGTGTGTGTCATTAACTTTTATATCTACATATTTCTACAGTCTTAATAATTACAAACACCCCATGTATATATCAATTTTAATCATAACATGCCTCGTATATTTTACGTAGATATCCCCCGCAGAATAATAATAGTGATGCAAATATCTTTTAATACCGTGTATTGAAAAAAATCTTCGTATACTGTAATGAACCTAATTTTATGTAACATACAGCGGACTATTTAATATAGAAACATTAATAATCTTTATGATCTAAGCTCAACGTCATGTCGGCTCCTCAAATCAACCACTATACAGAATATTGTCATTCAAATCTTTTAATGTTCCCTATCCGAACAAGTGTAGGCGAGAGAAACTACCTGTTCTTAGGTATAAATCGATATTAGTACAAAGAATATTTTATGCTTAATAAAAAAACACTTTCACTCGTATGTCGTAAATTCAAGGTTCTTTATTTTCAATCTTCCCTATATTTTTGTAATTTGTAATAACAACACAAATAATATTTTTTTCTTCAAAGGTGTATAGAAAAATGTCGATGAAAATACATTGAGGAAAGTCATCCCAATTTAATACAGCGAAACGTTAATAATCTTTATGATATAACGTCGTGATGAAGGAGATTTTAAAAAATAATTCTAGCATCATAAAATTTGGAATTCGTTTCAGTAAATTAGATCTGTTATAGATTAATTTATCTCTCATGTGTGTATGATAAAAAAGTTATTACTGATTATACAATTATTAAGTCTCATGTGCGAACATTTTTACATCGTTCAAATATCAAGGACACTTGTTCACTAAGAGTCCTCAAATCGATGTCTCAGTCAATGTCTGTATCATATGAAATTTCATCAAAATAAAACTGTGTATTACAAATTTTGTATGATTCTCGTTGCACAACTGCTATTCTGTTGGGAACGACAGGTTGTGGGATTGCGCGTTCCCTCGTGGAAATATCATATTTTGTTATAACAATACCGCTTATCTTTAACCATGTATATCGGTTCATTAAAAATGCCCAAAAACCCCAAACAACTAAAACGATATTAGTACAAGGGAGTATTAAAGAGAAAAAGGAACATATTCATGTATTAAAATCGGAGCATTGAAGAAAATTACGTCGAAACCATCGTGAAATCATAATTTTCTACGAAGCCTCGTGAACTTGAGATTTCAAAATAATATCTTATACTGGTACATTTCAAAAATGAAATACATTGGAACCCTCATAGCATACATGTAGCGGTGTAGGCTGGGAACGATGAGGTCGTGGGCTCGAATCTCACTCGGGGCAAAATTTTTTTCGGTTACGTCATGCACAAATTTACCGGATAAAAAATGGACGACAGACATCTAAAGAAATTGAAGCGCGCCAACTAGCGAAATCTACTGGATAAAAAATGGCCGACTGGATAAAAAATGGACGACACCGCCGACAGCGCCACCGTCGCCTAGCGGACCTTTTTCGAAGTAGTGGTGTTGAGCCGGCGTAGCTACACTACTGCGACCATTATACACATTATCAACTGACTGGGTAGGGGTGATGTCATCAGGCACAAGATGGCTGACGGCCGCCCCTGATTGGTGCATGCGCAGACAGAATTGAGCCAAAAATTACCACGATGGACCTTGGCGATTTCCCATGTTATTTTACATAAGGAATGGCCTAGAACCCACCTAGCTCCTTTACTTTGGTCAATTAAAATCTACACTCAAGTGTACATATTGTGGTCACTGTTCTGTTACCTTTGATCCCTTTAGGGATTTATCCCTTCCCATACCTAAAAGAACAGGTCAATTACGTCTTTCACAATGTTTGGATTCGTTTACCAGAGAAGACTCGCTCGACTGTGATGAGAAACCAACTTGTTCGGAATGTAAGGAACGAAGACTATGCACTACATCATTCTCCATTCATAAATTTCCGAAAATCCTGGTTATTCACCTGAAACGCTTTTCGCCGACAGAAAGATTTAGGCGAAAACTTAATGTTACAATAGATTTTTCAATAGAAGGGCTTGATATGATCCATTACGGAGCTGATAATGTGGCACCCTGTAGGTACAACCTCTACGCTATATCAAATCACAGCGGAACAACTTACAGTGGTCACTACACGGCATACTGCCGACATCCCTACACTGGACAGTGGCACGAATATAATGGTTCAAGGGTGTCATCAGTAACTTTTGTTTAAATTTAAATTTGCATTTTAATGTATATTATGTTTTGTATTCTCGTTTTTAATTGTTTAGTTTATGTATAAATTATGTAATAAAATCAAAAAAATGTTTTGAATAAATAAAATTATAAAGTATGTATATATATATATATATGTATATATATATATATATATATATATATATATATATATATATATATATATATATACATCCTGCTATTCATCCGACGTCCCTTTCATAGGCAAGCATCGGACTTCCTTCCCAAAACACAAGATATTTTATACTTTTTTGCAAGTATACAGTTTTAAATGCTATCCTTACCTATATATTTGTGTTAGATTCTTGATAAAATTAGTTTTAATTTTTTGTCAAAATTTGATAATTAGGGAATATGACGTCCTTTCAAAAATGAGCTATTGGACGTCGAAATGTATAAAAATTGTACGTACTGCAGTCATTGGGGTACCTACAGCGTTGCCACATTTTCATGAACTGGATACTACAGTTATATACTAATCTTGAATTGCAAACCCTGATATAACAATTTAATAAAATATTTTTACTCTACTAGAAGATAGGAAACCATATCAGAATCACTAACTAGATACATTTAAAAATTGTTTACTTTCAGGTACTACTCAGTTTTGATTAATTTTTTAAACTATTGTTTGTATATAAATAAATACCTATATAGATAATTGAATAAATTTCTCAATTCTACTCTCAAATTTGCCCCCTTGCCTTTTTTGTAACTCCAGAAATCTAACATAACACATTCTTTTTGATTTTATTCATTCAGCTTGCTTTAATATTCTTTTTAAATTCAGTGGTATTTTCTGTAACACTTAATTATTTTACACTAATGCGGAAGGTTTAATAAAACACGGTAACATTTTTTGTTAATATTTATTTAAAAATGCAATGATGCACCACATAAAATAGTTTGTTCAATATTTTAGTCAAAATAGCACCTACAAATAATAATAAAAATAACAAAAAAATACAAGTATTATGTCTAACTTTCGTAGACACTTTGTACGAAAACTTTAATTTTTAACCAGTTTTTGTTTTCGAGAAGTTTTCCAGTCAGAAAAATTAATTCTTCACATGCCCTTTGTTTAGGTGGCTTCTTATTTCTAATGTGATTTAAAAAATCACTTAATTTTGTCGTTCTTGCATCCAAGGTTCTCTCTTTATTTGTTTTTTGTTTAGGTAATATTCCCTGTCCTCCTCCAGTCCTTTCTTGAATTTCGTTAACTTGAACATTACAATTATCAGTAAATTTAGTAATTATCCAAACGTTTTCCTTTAAATGCTGCAGCACCTCGCAGATTGATATACATCATCAGGCAAACGATAGTGACTCTTATGTGTTCGATAAACGCGTCCCATAACAGTAGACAGTTGTTCCAAATCAGTGTCAGTCATACTTAAAATTTGGGAAAGAGTAGCTAAACGTTTTCTTAGCCTTGTAGAGGTTAAATCTTCACTATCGCGATGGGGATAGGGACATGTAGTCGTTTTTCTCGATTTTCAACCGTTTGGTTACTCCAGCTTTCTAAACTCAAAAAAATGTGATTTTCAGTTGGTTGTAGATCCTTTACTATACATAACAGACATCAAGTATGATACCTCGTTGAAATAAGCTCATCAAGAGAATTGAAAAATGTAAAAATATACAGGGTGCCCCATTTAAAATGAACATAACTTGGATATTTAACTATTTTTGGGACGACCCATTTAATTGAAAATAATTTTAAATTATGGCTTTTTTGAATATGCACAAAATAGTCGGTACTTATGAATTGTTCATAAAATGGGGCGTTATGGAGTTATGGACTGTCTCTAGTATGGTGAGATACGCTGTATATCAATGAATGCACGAACTAGGTAGAATACTGGTTTATACATTTTTACGATAATATGAATAATGTCTCAGTGAATAAGGAAAGAGTGTTACTTATTTCAGATGAAATATTTTTTCCTTCTGTTACAGGAACGTTACAGAAGTCTTAAAGTTTCTTATGGGAAGTGTTATCTAAAAATAAAGTATAAATTCTGTTGAATTCAAATTTTAACATGATTTAATAATATATAATAATGTCTAGTCAAAAATAATAAATTGATCAACTAAAACAAAGTTCCATATTGTAATTTATACCATTATTCCATTATTGGTATTGGTAATACCGAAAATCTAGCCTAGCTTGTTTTCTCATTGTTAAATAAAGTAAATGGAACACAATTGTTTCTGGCCGGAAAATTCTATTGCGTAAATTAAGCAGCGCATTTTACTTCAGAAACAATTTTATGTTTCATTTGTTATAACATGGGAAAACTGAGACGCGCTAAAAATCAGCAAGTCTGGCGGAATTTCCTCCAAATTGTGGGACTGGCCCTAGAATAGCGGCCTATGAGGGAAATTGCGCTACAACGGAAATTCGACCAAACCTGGCGCTAGACTAATTATCCATATAATGTAATGTGTTGTTGCCGCGTGAAGAAAGAACGAACAAACTAGTAACAAGTCGAATTGCAACCTCGACAGCTGTACAAAAGTTTTGAAACAACTCTAACGGTTTGTTTTCCCTTTTAAAATAAAAGATCCGTGTCGTATATTGAAATTTATAGAAACTGACTTTAGAATACTTAAAAACATACATATCATTGCTGTACTTTTTCAGTTTCCCTCCAAAAAACCTTCTTTATAAATTACTTTAAATTATAATTTTGATTGGTTAGAAATTGTGAATCATCTCTTGTATGATGCTTTCGAGTGCATATAGTATAAATTCAAAATAAAAATAAATAATTTGTTTTGAAATAAATATAGATTGTAGCCAGATATGTATAGATATTATTGTTAGATATTTACTTCAAAAGTGTACCACCTTTTTCTTTAAAATTTGCACAACGCGGTGCCTAAGAATGATAGGTACATAATTTAAAATCAATTAAATATTATTTTTATATAAAATGTATTTTAGCGGGAACAGAATGTATAGTATTTCTGAATGCTAATAAGAAACGTATAGAGGTTAGTCATATAATAATAATTAAACTTATTAACTAAGTAAGTAATATAAAGAAGGCAATTTAAAAAATATTGAAATATGGATAACTTTAAAATCTATAACCAAATTGCATACTTACTATAAGCAGCTAGCAGCAATAATTTCTACGACCTCTTCCTTGTTTAAGATGCACAAATGAAGAACTAAGTTACGAAAGCGATAGAGCGTTGTTGCCAAATCGAGGGACGTCCGATAACTTTAAGGTAAAAGTAACAACAGAATGTATATTTATATACAAAGTGATGTAAAATCGATAGTCGCGCTTCAAGCAGTAAATCGGTGAACTAAGATATACGATTTAGTTCATAATACGATTTTTGGACGTCCCCCTCGATATAGGTATGGTTCGACTCCATTTTTTTGTTCAGATTACGAAAAACTTAAAAGTATGGTTTTGCTATCGGACGTCCCTTATACGGACGTCCGATGCAAAACAGACGTCCGATTGATAGTAAAAGCGTAATGTATGGACGTCTGATGGCTGGATGATATATATATATATATATATATATATATATATATATATATATATATATATATATATATATAAATAATTGAATTTAAAATGTAAGAATATTGGAAAGTTATTAATTTGAGTAGTCACATGGTCCTAGTTACACACCATCAACTTCTGATTAGGAAATTTTATAAATACAAAGCTGCAACTTTGTAGATAATTTATTAAATGTATATAAAATAAAATGATACAAGGCTACATAAAACGTAATTTAATGCCTAATAACTAATCATAAGCTTATACATACATCTAGATTCAGTCTGTATCTTAATAATTGAACGATTTCGTTAATTATAAATAATTCAGTCATAGGGTCCAGTGCCTCTAATATGGCAGTCTCATCTAAAGCAGTAATACTTGTATTTTTCTTTATAATATTGCCAACAGTACTTGCCAATTCAATTTTTTCAGACGTTGATAAACCTTTGAGAACATCATCCATAGCTTTAATACGGAGTGCTGGTAAAACCTTTTGTTTATTTTGAATCAAAGTTTTTATTATGTTGTAACCTAGAAAATAAACAGTAATAAACCATATTTTTCCACTACTAGCTGTGAAGTTGACAATTATTGTGTCATCTAGCCAACTGAGAAGTTGAATTTCTCTATTAGTGGTTAATAATTTTTTCTATTGTTAACCTAGGTCAATAATGGACAAATTCAAATGTTTTGAGAATTCAGGGATAATAGCTTAACAAAAACTAGTGCAACATAAGTTTGTATACCCAGGAGATTGTGTTTAACATATTTACTGCTTGAAATTACCTAACAAGATAAAATTATTTCAATAAAACTGTCATTAGTTTAAAATTCGCGCTCAACCAAAAATTTATGATGACATAAGGAGTGCGTTCATAATATATGGGTGAGGGGAGAGCGAAAACAGTGCCAGTGTCAGACGATGGAGTAAACGCCTAGGGAGAAATCAGTTTGAACAATTTGTAGATCGACACTATCTAAAGTTGACATTGAAATGTGTTGTTTATTTTCCGTTAATTTTAGGAAACTCACATATTATTTGAGAGTACCATTTTCTATATGTGCTTTGATATATGAAGGGTTACTTAATTTGTAAACACTTCATGTCTTAGTTATTGGAAATATATTTCTCAGAACTACTTGATATTGTCTCAATCAATGTCTGACTTGTGGTCTGTGAGCACTACTGCTCTGGAACAATTCAGTCAAGAAGCATATCAAGGTAATATTCCAACTGTTGATTGTAACTCAAAGGACACAATTAGATATACAAAACACGCCCATGTTATTCTTAAATTATTATTTACAAGATTTTATAAATCAGGAATAGGAATCAAAGTGTATGGCAATCATAATAATTTCAACAAATAATGTTTTTAGATCTGTGGAAAATCAGGTACAAAGATGTTTCAAGCTTTGAACCAAATGGGAGATAAAATTGACAAAAAGAGCATTAGGATAATTAGAACAATACAACAAATTTATTACTTAAATCTTCCAAATTTTTATTGCAGTCATTTGAAATTGGTAAGTATAGTGACATTTAAAGGTACTCTATACTAAACTAGAATTCTTTCTATCTTGTTTATTATAGAGGATCTAGAAAGAAGCTGACGCTGTATGGAAATTTATCTCAAAAATGGTAGAATATATAATAGATACATTTTAAGACTTAGAATAGAATCTAAAAATGAAATAAAGTACAGGGTTTCACATTTATAAATTTCAAGCTGGGAGCTCTGTGGTTCGCTACTGAGTAAATTGTAAAATATATTTAGACCAACAACTTCTGCTTTAAATGTTTTTTTGAAACAGAAAAAGATTGTGAATTGACTCAAAATTTAGTAAATATCCATCTAGTATTCCGGTCCCGCGCTGACTAAAGGACTCAAATCAAAAGTGGGAAGTGATAAAAACATATGGATCTTGTCTGGTGTGAACAAAACCACGAATCCAAAACTGATAAAGAAAAAACACTGGATGACGGAGGCTTAATAGATGGCCGGAGAAAACTATGCCTGTCCAAAGCTATCACCCTGGAGAATAGGAAGGCTCTTGACAAAGAAATTCAAAAGTCCTGCAAAAATGACAAAAACCAGCACATCACAAGAGTATGCCAAGAACTTAAAGAACATGCAAATATCCCACAAATTATATGATACAGTCAAATATCTGTCTAGAGAATTTAAGCAGCGGACACAAATAATACAAAACAACAACAACATAGCAGAAGTATGGTGACAATATTGTGGAAAACTTTTTCCTACTAATAAAGCAGAAGACTGTGGTCTAACAAAAATTGATGAGGCAGAAAAAGAGCCGCCAGTCTTAAAAGCCGAAGTAGGAAAAGTCATAAGACGTTTAAAAAACAACAAATCACCTGGTGATAATGGCTTATCCACCAAAACAATAAAAGCTATGGGCGAGCTTGGTGTTGATGCAATCCACAGGCTATGTGTTGAAATTTTGGCAAACTGGGGTATGGCCAAAATAATGGTGTGAATCTGTACATGCCGTTATACAAGAGAGGCTCTCCTACAGACTGTAGTAACTCCATTAGTTGGATGTATCATGTATGCACACATAGGTTATTTCCTTTGGTATAGGTATTAAAAGTGAAAAATATAGGGAGAATATTATTATTAAGCAAAAACTGAGGAGTGTTGAGAAATTTGAAATGATTTTTTACCTACTAGAATTATATAATAATTGTGGATCAAATGTTTTGGGGAGCTTATTCAATCATTTCAAATATTTAAATGGCTTATTTGATTATTATTACTTTTTATTAACAATATTTTCTTGGTTGTGCTTCTGGGTCTAACATATTTTTCTAAATAGATTGGCTAAAACCCAACTAATTTCTTTAACTATTGATACTCAAGTGATTGCTCTTTATACTTATAATTATTGTATTTAGTGTTAACAGATAATTACCAATAAATCCAACAACAGGTATAGCTAAACCAAATCTTCCAGGCAATAAACCAGATCTTCGTGCCAATATACCTCCACCAATTAAAATAAACATTCTTCGGAAATATTTTACAGGTGGTATACATTTATTATCCGGAATTTCGGCATTGATGTTATGTTTTTTTGCTAATTTTTCACAAACACTTATTATTACTTTCACTGAGTCACTCATTTTTTAAATAAACAGGAAGCAATGTATAGAAAATGAAGTCTCTAGTTAAATTTAACGTTCAAGTATATATAAGTAAAACCAAATCCTAATGTGTTTTACTACGCTGTGGTGGAACTATAAATATACAAAGTACAAATCCATGGCTTCAGTTATTCTGAAAAGTAAACAGCTGGTTAACATAGGCGGGTTTAAAAATTGTTTTCTCAAAAATGGTTAATAAATTTGGTCGACAAATAGTTTTAAGTATGTACCTACCTAAATAATTTTTCGAAAATTTGATTATTCTCAAAACATAATATGAAAAAATTAATATTTAGAAACAGCACAGTTCTACACGGCGGGTAAAACAATTGTTAACAATATAATCGAAAAATAATTTTGAGTGTAAGTTTTTGAAAATCTTATGTTAAATTAGGTATGCCGAAAATACAACAAAAAATTAATACATAGGAATAGTTATGTACGTAATATACGAGTACGGGTAATATACAAGTACAAAAAATGGTTCGCAGACATTTTTAACAAATAATAGAAAAATGATTTTGAATATTTTTTTGGAAATTTGATATGTTTAATTATACCGAAAACTTAAGCAAAAATTGATATTCATAAGAATAGGTTGTGATTATCAGAATATTTGTTTGAAATATTACCCCGTTCTGCTAAAATACTTCTCAAGTAAAAATTACCATACAGTAGAAACGCTGAGTCTTTTCCATCACGTGATTGATATGACATCAACCAGATGCATCTTAATGAAAACAATACGACAAACGCTTGTATTGAGTTTCGCTTTCTTTCTGTTATTAAAAGAAGACAGTACCAACATAGTATATGTGTTGAATAATATCGTCAACTAAGTCACGTGATGGAAAAGCTTCACTGTTTCTACTGTATATAGATAACTAGCTGAAAATACCCGTTTCGCTGTGTTCTTCATTGTTATAAAAACCCTATAGACTAAATTGCACCATCAGTGCATTATGTACAAATTATACATCTCTTCACTAAACAGTGTAAACCAGTTTAAGAAAGGAATTGTATGTTTTTCACGAAACATGTGAGGATTTTTATATCAATTCAATACCTCACATTTTGAGTATTAGGAAGAAAGTACTTTCGTCACTAAAATAAATTGCCCTTACATAGTCTGGCTGTTGGAGAATTTTAGTGGACATATTTTCACAGAATTGCAGCCTTCGGTCGGGGTGGTCATCTGAAAGTCGATGCACCATTTTTAATTTGTATGGATGAAATTTGTTTTTGGTCAACACCCTGTGTACTGTACTATGACTGACTGCACAGGTAGACGCTGCTTGGAATGTAGAAGAAGAAGGGTTTACTACACTTTCTGCAACTATATCAATTTATTTATCAATACCAATATTTGGTCTACCCGATCATTTGGCATCTGGAACACTACCTGTTTGTTGAAACTTATGAAAATGCTCTCTCAAATAAGTCATCGATATAGGACGATCGGGATATCTCTTAATAAAAATGAATTCCGCCGCATGAAAATTATTTCCACTTTCACCAATAATTAAGATAGCTGTTACTTTGTCAGCTAGAGCACGTACCATTTTGTTTATGTAGATACTTAAACGTCTCGTTAAGCAATAATTAAACTGAAAATTCAAGATATTACCGCATGTAAAAACGTCAATTAAAAAACTTCAACTTTTTTGACAATTAACCATAAGCGGACTTTTGAATATTTATTAATTATAAGAGAAACTCAAATTTTAGTGTTTATCTATTTTCACCATCAAAAACATCGTAAATCCAAAAACAATAATTAGTATGATTGAATAGGTATTCTAAATACCTTTCAAACGAGGTGTCACTTGCCATAAGGTCCCATTTAATATTATTGGTTTCAGTTGCCTGGTGACGTCACCGATGCCTATTACGTCACCTGTTACCACTAGTAGAGTAGCTTACAATAGTTCATTTTCGTTCTTCAAATTTCATTAGTCTAATGCCTGATTTCACCAACCATTTCCTAAACTTAGGTAATACCTAAATCAGTTTTTGGAATTACTATATCCAATTTACGTCTCACCACGCGCTAAGTAATATGAAAGAGTGATAATATTAGGTATTTCCTACCATTCTTAGGTATTTCTTAGCGCGTGGTGAAACGTAAATTGGTTTTAGCAATTCCAAAATCCTATTTAGGTATTACCTAACTTTAGGAACTGATTGTTGAAATCGGATATAAGTATTACTGTTCAAAGGAAAAGAGGGGAAGAGGACTTTTGAGAAGCACTGTATAGTACCACTACCAATGGGTACTCTTGGAATTTTAATTTAGTTTCAACAAAAATCATTCATATCTTGTAGGTAAAATATGTATGTAGTATTTATTTAGGAGAGTAATTCTTGAGGGGGCGGGTTGGAATTTAAATTTAGTTTCAACAAAAATTACTCCATTTTTATTACTTTAACACTCTTAAGTAAAAGAAAGTAAATCTGTATAATAACATCCAGTTTACAAATAGTTGTCATTTGAGACATGCCCATTTAAAGGAGTACCTAAATATCCGATAATTAAGAATCTTTACATTTTATTATAATGAAATGCTTGTGTAGGCCTTTTAGCCAGATATTTGCCTTAAGTATGAGAACCAAGAAATGATAATATAGTGAGTTGAAAATCTTTTTAGTCTGAACTGAAATTCTCTAATAGAGAGACAGCTCAATTTAAGGAAATAAACAGTATTTGTAGAACTGTGATCAAAGTTTAATTTAATTCGATTGATTACAAATCCAAATGCACTTTCATATCCAATATAGGTACCCCCACCCATACAAAAAATACTTTAAATATTCTCGAACGATCGAACCCATGACAGATTTTTTGGTTTATATACCCCTATCAATACGTAGCCCCCCACCAAAAAGACTTCGAATAGTTCACAAAGTTCTAGAACATTCCACAACGTTCTAGTGTGTTCTAGACGGTTCAATAATGATCTTGGAAATTCCAGACTATTCCCGAACGTTCCAGAATGTTCCGGGATGTTACCGAACGTTTGAACCCATGCCGGATGTTGTTTTATATACACCTACCAATAGGCAGCTCCATACATACAATAAAGGCTTCGGATGGATCACAATTTTCCAGAATATTTCACAACATTCGATAGTGTTCTGGAATGTTATGGTTACTTTATAATTAAGTAGGTACCATTAAAAACATTTCCAAGTTCATTAAATAAATATATTGCACATTATTTATTTATTGTTCAAAGGTACTGTTGTGATATGACATGATGTATATATCCCGATGACGAGTCAGTTTCTCAATCTCAAAGAGTACAGAACTAAAAACCACTCTCGAACGGTCGACATAAAAAAGTATTCGAAAACATACAGTGCGCGTTAAAACTATATCAAGATCAACGAATCATATCCATTTTAAACTTAAAAACGGGAAAAGTTACGATTTACCTGAAGTATTAAAATATCTCTCGCGTTACGACGCAATATAAAAACGTGCAATTTTCTGTGACGTCGTTCGAGAATTATCGGAACAATAGGTGCGTTCCTTTTGACTGAGATCTCAGTTTATCTCAGCTCACATCAGTAATGTGAGCGTTCTTTTTGCTTTACTCACTTTAAGTGAGCTGAGATTTTTCCTCCCCCTTCACCGATGCTGAATGTGTTGTAAGGGGGTATCAGTTCGAATTGAGTCGCAAATAAAGTGGAGAGGATGAAGAAATATTTGATTTGCTTGGTTTATTTGTAGTTTTAACCAAGGTTATATAAGATTTTAACCATTGACATATAAACAATAAACAAACATAATCTATTTTTCTTTTGTTACAAATTATGGATACATTAATTAACATTATTAGATGCTGATACGAATCTGTCGTATAGTTTAAATCTATCGACAGATCGCGCGCTTCAATTGAGATTTCGTTCTTTTTGGTGCTTACTCACATCACTTTATCTCAGATCACCTTAACTGAAGTGATCTGAGATCTCAGTCAAAAAGAACGCACCAAATATACATAACTACCTCACGAGCATTTAGTATCTTTTAGAAAACAGTAACCAACTATCAATTCTCTGTGGATATTCTTGCTGCTCTATCTTGTTACTATTTTGTTGTAAAGTTATTTACGTGTTTAAATTGTCGTATTTAAGTGTTTATTAAACGTTACTTAAAATTACGACTGGTCCTTCCTTCCGCAACCTTATCGAAGCAAACAAACAACACATCTACTTAGGTGCAGTAGTGAACGACAAACTCAATAGTCCACTCCACCAATCTCGTTCATTACAAACCCTAAGAGGTACTTTAGGGCTGACGGACCAGCTTAACTTTCCTACTTAAATAAAAAATTGTTATTTGTTTGGGATATACAAACTGTATAATAATTTCCAACTTTAGTAAATTCATTTAAATATCACAGTAATCAGAACACTATAACCAACTTTTCAAATGATCAGCTGTACTTAGTAAATTCAGAGCATTTTTTTGACCTGGCTCTCCGTTTATTAGGTATAAAAGGATACGGGATCAACATGGTCTAAAACCTGTCCAATGGAGAAAAATCTTCAGTTTTCTATAAAGGGTCATTCAATAAAATTAAATTATTGCTTAGAAAGTCTACGTATACGCCCCACTGAAGCGCTTCCCTACTTGTTTTATATTGTTTCTCCATCAAAATGAATTTGTATGATGGCAATTAGAAACGCCCATTATGTCACTTGGAACAGTGTGCTTGATATTGTAAAATTATGATCCCTATTGTGGCACAAAAGGGTTAACACATCATATTCACTGATGTAAACATGATATTGTAAAATTTAGTTAAATGCATTAGTGAAATATTCGAATTGCAAATAAACAGCTTTTTAAATCGTCTTACAATAGTTAACAGACTTTTGGTATTGTTTTAGTTCATTCCTGACTTTTGTTACTTATTATACGTTAATTGATAAAATATAATGGAATATTAAGTTTTATTTCGTTATATGTATTCATTGTCCATAAGGATGAAGTCTAACTTTATTCTACTGACCTTTATACAAGTAGGTAGGTATTATTACTGTAATTCTTTTCACAATCAATTTCCAATTTATCTCATTTGACATTTTATAAGTATTCATGGTTACGCCACTGCTGGTGACGTAGTCCAATATAGTACAGAAATGTAAATTTACACTTCTGTGAATATAGGTATGTGACTCATATAAAGTCACAATTCTATAAAGCAAGGAAATATTTCATAGTATATTGCATCTTTGCATCATCTAAAATAATTAATCAAACAATAATCTTTGAGAACATTTTTTATTAGTAGTTAGTAGTATATGATACGTGGAGAACATTAAATTGGATTAATGGCTGTAAGGGTCAGTGGATTTATTTTTAATTTCACACATCATTCTACATTTTGTGAAGTAAATGCAACCCATATTATTATTCTAGAGAATGCGTAGGTATTTCCCATTGATATAGGAATTATAGCTATTTTTAGTACAAGTCAGTAAAGTATGTATTTTTCTCACGCGTCCAGAAATTGGCCACCTGGACAAGTGAGAAAAAGACATGCTAATGTGTGTTATACATGATTTTTTCCACAATTTTGAAATATAATTTTACCAAAAAAAAACATTGAACTTTGCTTATTAATGAAAAACTCAGAAATTTGTTCCTCCATCAAAATTCATGACTCCTGATGTACACGAATTAATAATTATATTTTCAATTCTTTTTTGGAGTGTGCTTTGATGGTATACCTAATAGAAATTTATATTTCAATATCTACATAACTAAATTTTAGTCCCATTATTTTGTCATAGATAATCCCATGAAAACTTTGGATCTGAGAGTATGCAACCAATTATTCGCTTGTGTATTTATTTTGCTCAGTTGTAATGAAAGTTATTATTAATAGAGGTCGATGAATTTTACAATGAATTGATAAAATTAGGCTGTCCTACCCCCATTTCACTTCCTAAACCAAACTGATGCAAAAGTAATTGAAATAATTATGGATTTATCAATACTTTTCAAATTAAAATTTAGTTAAAAAAATAGATATTAAATTCTGATTAAGTCTATCTGTTAACTTTAGGTTCCTATCCTAAATCCGAGACAACATTACGGGGTTGTGTAATGCTCGGCTGTTTCGCCTGAGCGAGAAAAGTCTTTACCTGTGTTGTGTCGTCTTATAATATGTCTAGCCTTAAACCAGGGACCCAGACCTGAACAGTTATGTTTTGGTGGACCGAATCCGTAACCGAAACCCATATTAATGATTTTTCATGTACCGGAATAAACACCAATTAATATTTAATCGGTTTATCGTTTTTTTTGGGTTTAGTTATTATTTCCTTGATATCTAAAATGAAACCAACATATGAAACCTTTTTCTTATGAAACAAATGAAAAATTAGATCAAGCCAAATACTACGTTCATAGGTGAGGCGTTACGTTGCTTCGTTGTTGAAAAAATAAGATGATTTTATAACCTCAAAAGAATAGTTGTTTTGTTGTTTGTACATTTCTCTCCATTATCAGATCAAAAATTGGGCATATTATCACAAATTTTGCTCACGAATATTTTACGTTGATTTCCACTGAAAATAGATATGTTTGCAAATTGTGTGAATATCTAGCAAATGTAGGCAGCCGTAATTTTGATCGTAAATAAAAAGTAGGTATAGGTAGTGTGCAGTACTTTTATTCCTTTAGAAGTAGCTATGTAGGTGGTTGTACATTTTACAAACTTTATTTGAAGTCTCACAACTAAGGAAACTATATTTAATGTTAACGAGTCCTTATTGAAGGCATGTTTGAAATTGAAGGTCTGCTTAATGTTTCCAATAATTGCATCTAAACTAAAACTCGACAAAACCATTCGCTCACTGCCCATTTTCATAGGTATGTGTATTTTAAAGACACCCCACCCCGTATATCTTTTGGATATTTTCTCATGGCCTCGTAATATTTATCTATATAATAAACCAATTACTGCTAAGTTATTTTATTACAATTAGTGTATTGACGAGTTACCAAAAATTTTATACTTCAATAACCGAAAAAAAAAAACGTTTTAAACCGAAATAAAATTACAGAACCTGACCAAAATTATTCTTCGGAACTGAAACCGAAATTACTTCATGGGCTGGACCGAAACTGGAATCGAAATCCTTATTTCCTTCGTTACAATTTTCTTCCCTCCAATAAGGAGGTTTAACAGGAAAATGGTTCAGTTTTACCAAAGGAAATTGTATTTTTGCGGCTTTCTGGTGGCAACCTTAGGCTCAGGTCAGCATGCACTGAAGACGAGCGTGGTTCACTTTTTTTTATAACTATTTGAGGTATTATGTGGACGGGAAAGTAGACTTGCCTTCAAAAAAATACAATGTTTTAATGAGGATAAGTTACAGTTTTAACATAAAAGTTGTGATAGAAATTACCTCTAAAGATTAACAAACATTATAATGGGACATCTAATAGTTCTTACAAAAAAATGTGAAAGTCTGAAAAAAGAAGTTATCTAGAAAAACTAGTATGGACATTTACTTCTTGGGATAGCTCAAACCCCATACGAAAATTATATGTTCAGTTATAAGCGTATTCATTATTACATTACAATAATCACACAAATAATATGATCCTAGTTAAAAGAATACATTTAATAAAAGAACTACTTTCTTAAGAAACCTGTTTTCCGAGTTCCTCCGACATTTCCTAGCGATAGCACAAACCGGTGAAAGCTGTCACCCTGCCAAGAAGAACGGAGCCTTCCAGTAGGAGGACTCCAGCCAGCAAAAAACGTCTCACAGCAAAACCCAGTGGGGGAAAAAGATACCACAAATACGATCCACACAGCGAAAGATTCGCCCAACAAAAGACCCTATAAAAGAGAACCCTATAAAAAAACAAGCAACAAAGAAAATAAATTCGCTATGGGCATGAGCCCCTAGACTATATCACAACTCGTCAAAAATAATAATTTGTAATTGTTAGATTTTAACCAAGAAAATAATTACCTCTAGTTGTTAAGAGACTCCACGTGTGGCATCCACGATGTCTCCAAGATGGCGGAATAGAGTCATCAGTTGGAAAATTTCAGGTGCACACGATATCCCATAAGGTAACCCTTAAGTAACGAGATCGGCCCCAGCAAATTGCGATAGTGGAGAGTTTCCAGCTTTTCTCGTCTAGTGGTAATTGTAAAAACGCCTGTGAGGCATCAAGAAGTGTGAAATATCTAGCACCACACAGCTCACTAAATAATGAGTCTAGGGTGGGTATCTGAAAAATTTAGCGTTTTACAAATTTATTGAAAGACCTAGGGTCCGGCACAACAATATTATCAGCTACCATTTCCTCCTGCTTGGCTTTCACTTTATTTTTTATGACAAGAGGTATTGTCCGAGGAGCACTAATTACTGGGATTGTGTCATTTTTCAGTATAATTTCACTAGTTGTTTCTACTTTACCTAATCCCGAAATAGTATATTAAGTACCAAGTGTCAAAAAGGTTACTTTAGTCACGAGTTTTACTAGACACGAGTGTAGCGAAGCGGAACGAGTTCCTTGTGAAACGAGTGACTATATAAAGACGTTTTTAACACGAGGTGCTTACTATACTTTTTCTTCGCCCGCGGGAAGGAAAACATTATATTATATTTGAATTATATTCATTACATGACAGATGATGGCTGACAGCAGACTGACAAATTAAATGACGCAGAAAACAAAATTATCACGGAACATGAAATTTAACATACAAACGATACACTTGATTTAACGTTTAAAAAACAAAAGATAAACGAGATGTGACTTTTCGCATTTTAAACACTTGTGTTTAAAGAGTCGTTGTGTGCGTGTCGAACCCGTGTTCAAAGTGCGGTTTTAGTAACGGAAGTAGAAAAATACAATTTTGTATTTGTCAAGAATGTTTTTTACAGAATATTTAGTAAGATATTCTTCCTCTTGATTTATCAATGTTACACATTGTAAAGAGTCACTTTGGTTCAAAAGTTTGAGTTTTTTAGAAGTTTCAAGTCCTAATATGGAATAAGGACTATTATTTTTTAGAACATAAAACAAAAGTTCTTTACGAGAATTGTAAATGAAAGTGAAATGTCAGCTATTCCAAAACCGAGTCAACTACCTAGGTCATATAGTGAGCAATGAAGGAGTGGCGGTGGATCCAGAGAAAATTGCTTCCATTCAGCAATGACCGCGACCAACCGACAAACATCAAATTAGGAGCTTCCTTGGACTTTGCACATACTAGAGAAGATTTATCAGGAAGTTTGGAGATATCGCCAAGCTCCTTACTCGACTCACTGAAGAAACAAGAGCTTTCCAATGGGACGAAGACTGTCAGACGGCTTTTGAAACCTTGAAGATACATTTAACCACGGCGCCGATATTAGGATGTCCATTACCAGAGGGAGATTTTATTCTTGACACTGACGCAAGCAACGTAGGAATTGGAGGAGTGCTCTTACAGATCCAAGGAGGGCAAGAAAGTGTGCTGGGATATTTCAGTAAGTCCTCTCCAAACCAGAACGAAACTACTGCGTCACAAGAAGAAAACTTTTGGCGGTAGAGAAATGCGTGGAACACTTTTACCAGTATCTCTATGGTAGGAAGTTCTCAATCCGAACTGATCATGCAGCACTCAAGTGGTTGATGTACTTCAAGAATCCCGAGGGCCAGACGCTAGACGGATTGAACGTCTTCAAGAGTACGATTTCAACATCGAACATCGAGCTGGTGTGAGTCACCGAAATGCCGACTCCCTGTCCAGACGGCCGTGCCAAACAGACTGCTCCCACTGCAACAAGGCGGAATCTAGGGAAGCTGCAGTTTCAAGAACTACCCACCAGGATCAGAGAAGATCAGGATAATGATCCTCAGCTAAAGAAGATTCGACAATGGAAGGAAGAAAATCGGCGTCCTACATGGCAAGAAGTGTCAAGACTTTCACCGACACTTAAGGTATATTGGTCCTCCCTTGTCCTGGAAGAAGGCGTATTGAAAGGAATCCTTGAGAACGATGATGGCTACGAGAAGAGAAGATAGTTATCCCGAGAAGAAGAGTAGCATAGGTACTGAGAAAGTTACACGACAGTCCATCGGTAGGTCATCTGGGAGTGAATAAAACCCTTCAGCGGGTCCGTGAAAGGTTTTATTGGATGAACAGCTCCGATGATGTGAAGAACTGGTGTAAGAAATGTACGACTTGTGCTACAAGTAATGGATCACATCGCAAAAGAAAGGCACCCATGAAACAATATAATACTGGAAGCCCTTTCGAAAGGATTGCTTTAGACATCGCTGGACCATTTCCGACGACAGAAAATGGTAGTAAATACATCCTGGTTGTAATGGATTATTTCACAAAGTGGGTGGAAATTTACACTATCCCGAACCAAGAGCAACTGTTGCGGATGTATTGGTGAATGAATTTATCAGCCGATATGGAGTACCCTTGGAAGTCCATAGCGACCAGGGAAGAAATTTCGAAAGCCATCTATTCCAGGAGATTTGCGACAAGCTGTGAATGAAGAAGACCAGGACAACAGCATTACATCCACAGTCAGATTAAATAGTCGAGAGAATGAACAGGGCTATTGGAAAATACCTGTACAAAGTAGTTTCCAGCCATCAGATAGATTGGGACGAGTATCTTTCCCTATTTGCATTGGCTTATAGATTTGCCTTCAATGAGTCCACGGGTGAAACACCTGCGAAAATCCTGTTTGAACGTGAAATGAGGCTTCCTTGTGACCTGAAATTTGGCTGTCGACCCGTGAAAGATCTAAGCAGGAGAAGACTACGTGCTCCAATTGAGAAGAAGGCTGGACGATATTCATGAATTAGTTCGAACAAATCTTCAAGTTGCCAGCGACAGAATGAAAAGTCTGTACGACACGCAGGCCACAGTAGACGGTTTTAAAAAAGGGGACAAAGTATGGTTACACAACCCGACGAGGAGAAAAGGATTTTCTCCAAAATTACAAAAATCTTGGGAAGGTCTATACTTAATCAAGAAGAGGATCAACGACATCATCTATCGTATAAACAAGACCTCCAATGGAAAACCGAGAGTAGTTCACCAAAACTGACTAGCACCATTCGAAGCAGACCATGACAAAGAGGAAGGGGTGAACCATCTACAAAAACAGTCTGACCCAGCCTTCGAAGAATTTATGGGCGCATTCGGAGGTACCGGGAAAGCTAGATACGGAGTCAGTACAGACCAAAGACAAGATTTATTCACGCTCCCGAAAGAGTACTCACTGGCACATAACATCTCCCCCAGTAACAAACACGCACGAGGGTTGGCAATTGTCTTTCGAAATAAGTTCGGGCAATTAGAAAAACTTGAAAATCAGATCCCAGCTCTTGACAAGACACTGCGACTGAAACACAATTCGCGGTACGTCTTCTACGTGGTAGCTAAAAATGAATTTCAAGATCAATCTACCTACCGCGATATGTGGAAAGCACTTCGAAGCCTCCGAGACCATGTGTTGGGATGCAGCGTGAGGAAACTGGCTATGCCTAAGATAGCGAGTAACCAGTTAGATTGGCGAGTTATCAGGAACATGGTAGAGGTGATTTTCCAAGTTACCGGTGTCCAGATATTAATTTGCAGCTACAACCCCCGTTATCAGTATCCGATGAAGACGGTGCCCTGTTATTTCCATAAGATCGGAAAGTGTAGAAATGGTGCCAGTTGCCGATTCGAACATCCAGTTTCGGCTACACAAATGTTCCAGGAGGAACTTCCATTTAAGAAGGGGGAATGTTACGAATTCGCACACCGAAGTAGATACTAAGTACGGTACTGTACCTTATGTTAACGGTGTTAAAAAAATGGCGAGCGCGCCGAATTCTGGGAAGGTCTATTGAGAGTTTTTGTGATCGTTTTTTTATAGACATGATCTTCGACGATTTTTTAAGGATTAAGCCGGCATTCGAGAAATATCCCAAAAAAATAATATTCCAGAAGGCCGTATATAAAGAGATACTAGTTTAGAGAATAAATAAATTAAATAAGTGAACTTACCGTGTATATGAATTTATACCACCCTTCGTATAAAAACGTTTAAATAAATCAGAAAAACATTACAGTATAAATAAAAAGAAGAATATTTTATATGTATTTATTAATAACATGTATAACACTATTATTTATACATTTAAAGTAATATTCTACAAAAACCATACTTATTTTAACAAATATCTATTTTTCCTTTATAAAATATATTATCCAACAAAATATATGACACAAGGGTTATTAAAATTTAATTCGAGATAACATAAATATTTTGATTTTATTATTCCTAATAATAATATTATTTTTACATGTAAAGCCTAAAGTAGCACATCTCTTTTATATCAATAATTATAAATTTAATTTATTGTAACATCACATATATTGGAGAATATCTACTATTTTATAATCCTGTCAAAAGGGACTGTTTCAGTCGATAGAGTTTAAGGAGAAAACCACTCATTCATGCTTCGCTATTCTGTAGATCTATCTGTACAGCTTATAAGAGACTCGCTTCGGTCGTTATTAGTTGACAACGTTGGTTTTTATTTTCATAGTCGTTCAATTTTCTTTATAAGTGGAAATAGCGTAGTGTCAGAACGAGCTAACACTGCCCAGAAAATTTTTAAACGAGTCGATTACCGGGCGAGTCTATAAAGCGATCTTCTGACTGTATCAAAAACTGTTCATTTATCGAAAAGCTAAGATGAAGATTTTCGCTATAAAATTGACAATGACAAAGTTGATATAGATTGAGAAATTAACATTTCATTACTGCAATTGCAAGTAAATTGGAATGTGGCTTGCATTATGTACAAATTGTATTGAACATATATTCATCAATTTAAACGTGGAGCAAAGAAAAGAATTTAGGTTCGGCACAATAAATTCATTGGATTATTTTCATTCGGATAAGCCAATTATATTTCAAGCGAAAAACTTCCATTCATTTCTATTATCCTAGGCAGGCGACAATTATGACTAAAAAATATTGTAAATTGTTCATATCGAAAGCTTTAAACGAAAACACTATAAAAACATTAAATTCTAGATAAAGTGGTGCAAGCATCATATTAATCTTTATTCATCATCATATATGCAATAGATCCATTACCAATCGTTCATTATGCCAATCAAGGTATAAAGAGTTCTAATGGACCGATTTCCTCGACTATATATATGATTGAATCACATTTTGGAGACCGTTGGTTGAGGGGCAGGTACTCTGGTATGTAGTGTTGGCTATTTAGTCTTTTTCAGTAATCGACCTAGTAAATATTATGAAAATCCGTCAATTTTTTCATTTTCTTTCATCCAAATAATGTATGAGTTTCATCTAGTTTATAAAAATCAAGAGAATTTTTTTGATCGTGTCTAAACATTGCTGAATAAAAACATTAACTAGAAATGAGACTTCTTTTGTTCCTAGTTCAGCGAGAACCGAATTAATTTTCACCCATATTGTTAATTTAGAATTTATGCGATTATTTATAATTTTAGGGCTATTATACTTAAATTTCATGATATTATGATCCAAAAATTCTCTCGCGTTTGCTACCTTTTGAAATGCGGTGAAAGTAATTGTCGCTATTTTGAATACCACAATTAATAACGGAAGGTAAAATATATATACTGCAAGAAGACATGCACCTGCCTGAAAAATCCAAGGCAGTACTATGACTACTTCGATACAACTATTCAGAGCAGAAGTATCTAAAATTACAATAATGGTCATATTTTTCTATGCTTACAAACTTTATATAGTCCAGGCGATAGAGCAATCGAAATGTATGTTGTTTGATAACGCAAAAATTTTTATGCAGAAAGTTGCCGAATATTGTGTACAACAATAATCTATGTTTGCCTACTCCAAAAAGTGCTTGCTAAATGCTGTAGAACAACAAATGTACCAAAATATCGAAAAAAGACCTATTTTTCGATACATTTGTGTCTAGAACATTGAAACAAAGCCTTAAATCAAAAAAAATTATTCCTTCTTTTTTGTTTATTTGACGATTTCCTATAAGGTTATGAGAATTGCGAATCGAAAAACTATAATTTTCCATGAATAATATGCGAAAATTAGTAAAAAATCATACGAAACTTAGAGAAATTTTTTCGGTAAGTAAAAATTGATAAATGTTTATCAAATTTTCAGAAAAGATAGTTAAACATATGACAATTACGTACAAAAATTTTTGTAACGATCGATCGCGTAGTTTTTCACTGCCACAATTATTAATTAACAAATTATAAAAAAGTTGATCCCGCGTACCTTGTTTAAACAACGGTCAAAAAGGAGCACGCAATTTTTAACAGTTACTTAGTGTCATAATAAACAATCAGCAATTATAAAAATATCCATTTTACGTTTTAATGATTTTTTATAATTTTTTTAAATTTTGTCCATTATAAATAATTTCTCGTATAGAGCATCGGTTCCATGTAATTTAAAAATTGTTTCCCATCTGAATACTGCTTTGCAAGCACTTTCATTTTAGCCCAAATCGACGAAATTTGACCATGTGGATCCGGAGATAGAGGCCCACAAAGTTAATAATAATTTATGACTTACTTAATCGTTAAATCAAAATTAAAAAAATACTCTCTTATAGCTGGTTGCAAATACTTTCTATATCCGTCTTGTGTATTTTTGACAGATGAAAGCCTAATGAAAAAAAATCGATGAAAATACCATAAACACAGGAGTTCGTCGGCCGAGCGGCGTGGGGACAGGAGTGAGGATGGCGGAGAGCAGTTGTGCAGTCGCGCGGCCCAGGTGTTTCAAAATGCGAACGCACGGCAACGGTAGCACTTATCGAGACGATTTTTTTTTAATTCGATGTCGCGAAACGAGAGGAATGAGAATATGCCATCAAAAAACAATATTACAAAGAAATTTTGCACGAATTTCAAGATAAAAAAGTATGCTTTTTTGATTTGCAGATGATAAACAAAGACCATTTACGAAATAAAATATACTTTTTATCAATTTTTATTATTGAAACGTTTAATTAGTTGCATGATTTAATGAACATTAAACAACAAAATAATTTTTCAATCATACATCTATTTTTTTGATGCAAATGAAAATAGCATACATTTTTGATCTTGAAATTCGTGCAAAATTTCTTTGTAATATTGTTTTTTGATGGCATATTCTGATTCCTCTCATTTCGCGACATCGAATTAAAAAAAATCGTCTCGATAAGTGCTACCGTTGCCGAGATAACTTATGTTTTACCGCGAGTTCGCATTTTGAAACACCCGGGCCGCGCGACTGCACAGCTGCTCTCCGCCATCTCCACTCCTACTCCCACGCCGCTCGGCCGACGGACTCCTGTGATTACAGTATTTTTATTGATTTTTCTTTCATTAGGCTTTCATCTGTCGAAAATGCACAAGACGGATATAGAAAGTATTTGCAACCAGCTATTAGAGAGTATTTTTTAAATTTTGATTTAACTATTAAGTAAGTCATAAATTATTATCAACTTTGTGGGCCTCTATCTCCGGATCTACACGGTCAAATTTCGTCGTTTTGGGCTAAAATGAAAGTGCTTGCAAATCAGTATTCAGATGGGAAACAATTTTTAAATTACATCGAACCGATGCTGTATTCGAGAAATTATTTATAATGGAAAAAATTTGACAAAATTTTAAAAAATTGTGAAAAATTATTAAAACGTAAAATGGATATTTTTATAATTGCTTATTGTTTGTTATGACACTAAGTAACTGTTAAAAATTGCGTGCTCCTTTTTCACCGTTGTTTAAACAAGGTACGCGCGATCAACTTTTTTATAATTTGTTAATTAATAATTGTGGCAGTGAAAAACTACGCGATCGATTGTTACAAAAATTTTTGTGCGTAATTGTCATATGTTTAACTATCTTTTATGAAAATTTGATAAATATTTATCAACTTTTATTTACCGAAAAAATTTACATATGATTTTTTACTAATTTTCGCATATTATTCATGGGAAAGTTTTTCGATTCGCCTTATAGGAAATCGTCAAGTAAACAAAAAAGAAAGAGTGAATTTTTTGGATTTAAGGCTTTGTTTCAAATGTATCGAAAAATGGGTCATTTTTCGATGTTTTGGTACATTTGTTGTTCTACAGCATTTAGCAAGCACTTTTTGGAGTAGGCAAACATAGATTATTGTTGTAAACAATATTCGGCAACTTTCTGCATAAAAATTTTTGCGTTATTAAACAACATCCATTACACCTTACTTTTACTGCTCTACCGCCTGGACTAATAATTGAATAAACCACATCCTTAACATATACTCACTTCTTTGTAGAGGTGAATGTATATTATTTTTGTTTGCAGTAGGAGAAAACACATTCTATTGGCATCTTTACGGTTTTAAGTCACTTAACCAATGTCCAAAATTCACAATTTCTCTTAGAAAACTTTTACATTATTTTGAATGCAGTTGATTCCCGGATTAATTAACAATTTTAGGTCAAAGTCATAAGCAATTTCAGTTTATAATAATCGATGTATGCTTATTTGGAGGGACTTTCATTATATCTCGAATTAAACAACAGGTAGACTTGCGGTTTGAAATGTTTTTATTTATAACAAATGGGTGTTTTTATTGAAAATATTTAATCAAAGTTTCAATATATATGATTCGAAAATGCTAATTATATTCTTCCGAATTAAGCTAAAGCACAGTCTCTAACAAATTTTGTACGGCATTCATCACTCTAGTTCATTTAATCACAATTACATTCTTTGTTCACATTTCATAACAAATAAGTTCCTATTTTTTGCTTCCATCTATTGTAATAAGCACAAAATATGGCAAAGAAATTTAGATACACCCTATATGGAATATAATTTTCACAGACCACAAGGTCGACACGCAAATAATTTGAAATCAAAAACACACCGATGTTTTGATTACCAAAAGAATACAGATGAATTTTGCAACTTAGCATATAGAAATTAACTAAAGTTAACCTTCAATTATGAAAACAAAAAAATAAAAAAGCAAGGGAAAATGAATTTGATGTTTTGAATAACAAAACTCGTCCCAAATTATTTCAAATAAATAGAAAGGAAATTTGGACGATGGCAGAGAGTTGACAGGCAGCGACCGTGCGGCCTGGAACTCCCCTTTTACGACGGCCCGTGTGTGAACAGCGATTTTTTTTGTGATTGCCGCGACGTATGGAAAACAGAAATAGCCTATCAGAGCTAATCCTTTTTCTGTGACGTTCGACAAAGATTTTCCAAACCGTAAGTTTTTGAACCAGACAATTTTTTTTTCATTTGTTTTTTTTTGAACAAAAATCATATTAGTATGGTTTTATTTTTATGTGTCTGACGATTCATCCTGGTCATATACGTGCACTACTGAAACTTGAACTGTTCTGGCTCTTGTGAATATAAAACTTTATCCAAGGGATTTTTTTTGCGTATAAACCGGAGACAAGTAAATCAATTCGCTCACCTTTTCTGGTTGTATCAACTTGTTGCTCTCTAATGTTTTATTTATTTACGCAAATCGTTTGTTTATACTATAATCAGGGGCAAATATTTTCAGTCCATGAAATATGTTTAATTGTACAAAATTTGACATTCGCTAAACAATAGAATTTCATTATTTATTCGAACCTTATCAGTCAACGGAGTTTTTCATTCGGTCAGCAGGAAGGCCGATAAACAAAATCAGCTATTTTTTGTATTACGTAATTTCAAAGGTTATGGATGGCCACTGAAGTAACCGTTAGATAGGTCAAGGCTAGATCGCTTTTTCTTGCTAATAGAATCCTAATCACTTTCTCTGACGAATGAACTCCGTTGTTCTTACCCGACGTTAACTATAAAAGAGGGCGATTGTATTCCAGGAAC
The DNA here is from genome assembly GCA_963921935.1 of Galeruca laticollis. Lineage (NCBI taxonomy): Eukaryota > Metazoa > Arthropoda > Insecta > Coleoptera > Chrysomelidae > Galeruca > Galeruca laticollis. The sequence continues at coordinate 83,601,278 of OY998175.1, read as the reverse complement.
CCCTATTGAGTTCTATTTGAGTACCGGATAAATAACGCTATTAATATATTGTACCATATACCGTAGGCATCAGTGTTAAGTTATTGTTTTTTTATTTAGTTTGCTCATAATATATATACAGGGTGATTCATAACTATTGGGACATAGGCCAAGGGTGGATTGTTTGGACCAAAATATGGCGATAGGACCAAATATACCTCAATAAAATATTGCTGTGGAAAAAGATAAAGGGCGTTAAAGTTGAAGTTTTTTTTTCATTTTTTGCTAATAATGTCTCTGTATATTTATAGATTGTTATCAAAATCGGCACTGAGGCATAATTTTATACAGGCAATATTATTTTATGTATTATTTAACATTTTGTTACAGGGGGAGCCTCGTGAAGGATTTCTGATGATGAAATTGACTGGTAACTTTTTTTGACGAAACTTTTTAGCGATTTTTATTAAAAAATATGACATAAACATCATTTCTACGTAATATTGGTACTCTTGTTTAAATACGATATTCTCATTCGTTTTCGAGAAAAACGCAATTGAACAGTTCAGAGTATCGGAAGGGGATTTCAAGTAACGGACAATGAAAAAACTTGTATCTTAAGGTTTTTATTTCGACGATAAAGCATAATTAAAAACAATGTAACATAAAAAGAGCAAACTCAAATTAAATGTTCTACGTGGCCTCCTCCGACCTTCTATGCCTTTTCTAATTCTTTTAATAAAGGACTTTCGAACTTCAAAGAACATATTATTCTGTCCCCTTATAAAGTTAGCCGCATTTTATATTTCCCTCCAGAGTTCGTCTCTCGAGTTAATTTCGTTGGCATAAACTAGGGACTTCCCCAAACTTTAAAATCAAGCGGGTTATACTCAGGACTTCTTGGTGCCCATTCAAAATCACTTCCTCTGCCAATCCATCGTTGAGGAAATACGTCATTTAGATGATTTCTAACAATTAAAGGGAAATAAGGTGGAGCTCCATCCTGCATAAACCACATTTTATTTGTTACAGCTAGTGACAGATTATCCAAAATATAGCTAAAAGTATTTTGCAAAAAAAATAAATAAGAATCTCCATTTAGATTTAAACTCATGCTGGAAATATCTTTCTTGCATGCGAATTTTTTTCTTCCCAATAATGGATGTTTCTCCAATTAAATACCCCTTGTCTGGTAAAAATCGCTTCATCGGTGAACATAATATTCTTAATAAAATTTCGATCACCATTATGCTTGTTGAGAATACGTTGGCAGAACTGTAACCGTCGTGGGAGATCTCTTGGAAGCAAATTTTGAACAGAAGTGAAGTGATACGGGTGGAACTTTTCTTTTTTTAGAATTCTAATAATAGACGACTGACTTACTCCTGTTGCTGATGACAAATGACGTGAACTTAGTGTAGGATTTTCATCTATTCGAACCAAAATTTCATCTTCTTGATTAGGTGAAATTTGTTTCGGACGACCACCTTGATTTTTATTGTGAAATGACCCGGTTTCACCCAAACGAGGAAATAGATTTGAAAAAGTTTTGTGATTTGGTTGCCTTCTGCCTGGATATAACAATTCATACCTTCTGGCTGCAGAGCGCCCGCAAAAAAGTTCTTGTGCGTATACACAAATCATATCCCGCATTTCTTGATTCGTAAAATGATTGTGACGAGGCATTTCAATCGAAAAAGTATATGATAGCTTTAAAAAATGTAACAATTGACTATAAACTAGCAGACAAAAATATTCACTGACAAGAAATGTCATTTACCAGCAACAATTATCTGACAGTCCAAAGCACACTTTTCATAAATGAAATAATATTTGAAATCCCCTTCCGATACTCTGAACTGTTCAAATGCGTTTTTCTCGAAAACGAATGAGAATATCGTGTTTGAACAAGAGTACCAATATTACGTAGAAATGATGTTTATGTCATATTTTTTAATAAAAATCTCTAAAAATATTCGTCAAAAAAAGTTACCAGTCAATTTCATCATCAGAAATCCTTCACGAGGCTCCCCCTGTAACAAAATGTAAATAATACATAAAATCATATTGCCTGTATAAAATTATGACTCTGTGTCGATTTTGATAACAATCGATAAATATACAGTGAAATTGTTAGCAAAAAACGAAAAAAAAAATTCAACTTTAACGACCTTTATCTTCTTCCACAGCAATATTTTATTGAGGTATATGTGGTCCTATTGCCATATTTTGGTTCAAACAATCTACCCTTAGCGTATGTCCCAATAGTTATGAATCACCCTGTATACATATTATCTACCCAGACTGTTTCATTTACCAACAAACCCCTCCACCCGACTTAGTTGGATTTGAACCCTGGAAACTGGACAACACGACGAACAGTAGAACTCAGGCTTGGCACATCGTATAAGCCCAAGAGGGCCCACGAATACCCTTCCGCTCGAGCCAGAAAACCACCTTCCCCGAGGTTTATCATCCACATGGGATTCCTGGCTCTATTGTGCCCTACGGCACTGGTGACAGCACGCTGCAGAGAAACAAAACAATACGGGACAATATTGTTACACCAAGTGACAAATATGGTCCCAGATCATTACACAATCTATACCCTCTAGCGAAGATGTTTCCGTTATTTTTTTCTTTTCTTTGCCATTCGTTTTAAGATAATTCATGATGAGAAATTCGGAAATACAGTTTATTAACGAAGATATATTTAGAGAGATATTCTCCTTAGGTTGTTTTAATTGAATTTCTTGGCTATATTTATTTATCCCCTGTGACTGGACTATAAGACTAGTGGAAAAAATTCAAAGATAACGTGCCAAACATATTTTCTCTCTGAAACTCATCTACATATTAATGTAGCTGAGTTTTAGAAAAAAACATGTTAATTTACAGAAAACTAAATATTACGAGTAATTTTAAAACATTAATATTAATTTATTCACAATCAAATGATTATTTTTGAAAAGAGTACATATTTTGAAGAGCTCCCTAATTTATCTCAATGTAATTCCACTCCGTCAATGAAGGTATCACCATTATTATGACGTACTCGACATTTTAAAAGTATTATTTTAACTTAATAAACCGCGTGATGCCATAAATATTGAATTTATTATAAACGAAAAGTTCACTAAAATCATTCCAATATGACGTAGGTAGGCATGAAATAGAAATAGATATTGCTTTAATGTGATACACTCATCGAAACCATTTTTAATGTGAGAAATGATTGTGAATAAAATAATGGAACGTTTCAAATTTCGCGATTTGACACATTGTTTTCAAATATGTCGTCAAATAGTATTAGAAATCTAGAATTATAGTTAGTTCATTATCCTATGATAAAAAGTAAGTGTTTTATACAAAACAAGAATAAGTATATTTATTAAAGTTTCATTACTAGTACTTATACAGATACAGTATTCATTGATCGGATGTTTTCATTGCAACTTAATTGCTAGACGAAGTGAGGCATTGAATAAGAGAAGTGTTAGATACTTTTATTTGATTTCTCCAAATAAAGCAGTCATATTGTCATAGGTATATAGATATCTGCATAGTTAAAAAATCAACTCATTATAACAATAAATTTTACAGAAAAGAAGATCATTGATCAGTAGAGTAAAAAGTAATGATATAATTTGAATTTCACACTATAATAGTTTGGGTATCAAGAGAACATCAAAATGTTGGTTGAATAGAAAAAAGTCATTAATTTTATTATTATCAAACTGTCGATACCCGGCTTTTATTTTGTTTGTTCGGAATTACCGTATATTGTGAAGTTGACATTTCGAATATAATTTTTAGTCTTCAAATAAAACCACGATTTGTCATAAAACATTTGAACATATTAGAAAAGACAATCGTTTTTCAGATTTCACTGTTTGGGACAAAAACTCATTTCAGGATAAAAAATTCATAATCCGTTTTTCAAGCTCAAACGGCAAGTAGCTGAGTTTGAGGGCTTACCTTCATCCCCAAGGTTATTTAAGCAAATCCTCTGATTATGTCAAGCCACTCGATCCCTAAATTTAAAAAGGTGATAAGGAATTGCAGGAAAAGAACAAATAAGGCTATTGAAGACATATATGGAGAAAAAATCTGGTTCCCATATCAGACATGAAATCAGTGTCAACATTCAATAGCATAGGCAGTAGAAGCAATTAAGATTTATTTCTGCATTTCAAGAGGAAATATATGGCGGTATCAAAATCTGCATAGTCACTCAGGTATCCTCAAATGTTTCATAAAGCCTGATATGGACTTTTCAATTATTAATATTTCCAGCCTCCAAATTTCTGCAAGGCAGGACATCAATATAATCCATACGCTCTATTAATGATACCTATAAGTGGTTCAGTAAATCAAGGACATAATTCAAAATGATTGTATAACAATTTTTTAAACTCTTCTCCATTTTAAATAGTGGAAAGGGCTGCCACGGCATATAGAGTAATGTGAGAAACCACTATTTTCTGTCTATTTCTCAAATACCATCCACTCGAGTAAACATTTTAAACTAGATTGTCCTCAGTGTGTTATCTCCTCTGCATAATAATTTCATAGAAGGTCTCCAAATAATGTTAACTGTGACCGAAAACTGATCAGCTCTGTCAACGTCTAATTTAATGATGCAAATTCGTAAATGGTGTTTAAATTCATTGTAAATTTTCTTTTTTTGTCTAAATCTTCCCTAATCACATGGAAATGTATCAACATTTTCATTCTACATCTTCGTTTTTAATTTCATATCAGCCAAATGAAGTAATTCGTAAATAAATTTTCTGGGGCGTTGTATTTCCGCATTAATTTTATGTCAGTTATGACGCAAATAATTTGGTGAATTCAATTATTAATCATAACAACTTATTAAATATTACGTTCGTGTCAGAATCGGACGAAGTTTTCGCTCCGAGAAAACTCCTTTTAAATATATTTATACGTCCTTCCTCATAAAAACACAGCTCACAACTGAAAGAAAATCGTTCCCAGTGGCCAGTGGCCCTTCAAACTTAGTTTTATCTAGCACAGCATAGGTCCGTTTCGTGCACAGTAGCCGCCTGGTTTTAAGTTTTAGAACGAAACTCTGATATTGTGACACCATAATCTAATTAATTTAGCTTTACCGCGTCTTATTGACTATCACAATTATCATTCAACACCTAAAAATATGTTAAATACTTAAAATAATAACAGAAGAAATATAGACAAAATATTACAAACTTGTTTTCTTACTTGTTAAATAACTAAACAAAAATTTTGATTTTTCCTTATTGTCAACAACTGATACAATTCATATTGTTGTTAAAATATGGTATATAAAAAAATGTTATTGCTTAAAATCTCGTTATTATTAAGTATATTACCTCTATTTGGAGAAAATCACCTTTACATGCACATTTGAAATTATTACATGATAATATTTACAATCTATTAATGTACAAACTATTTATACTCAGAATTTTCAAAATTATAAATTTCCATACCTAATATCGAGTCTCAGAATGAAATTTCTTTTGGTTTGAAACTACACTCAACATTCTCGATACTTTCTAAGATTTGGGATAAGTTGGATGGTCTGAATCAAAATTTCAACATTAAGACTCTCTTAAAAACTATAAACTGTGGGTTGTATCATATTGATACATTTCTCTACAATTTTTCTACAAGAGGATAGCGAAACTGCATTATCGAACAAAATATTTAGGAACTTTACTTCACAAATAGTACACAAATTATGGAAAATGGTTCTTCTCAGGTGGATTTGCCTTTAAAAAGTTCAAATGGCAAAACATATATTTCACAATTTACAAAGGCGTTTTGAGAAAAATCCTAGTTTATTCAAAGACTATAAGTCCTCTATATATGAATATGTTTTATTAAAACATGCTAGATACGTTGAATTATTGGATCTTTACCCGTGCGTCATTAATATCTGATAACATAACGGACATAATTATTAAGTGGCATCTCTTTTTGTTAATAGTGAAGAACAGAACAAAATAATTTGACATTTGTCGTGTAAAGATCCAATAATTGTATGTTGCTTTGAAATTGATGGATGAGTTAAAAGAAAATAATTATTTCCTTCATCGCCATTGTGTGTTTTGAGAAGATAGTAGTTCGTCTAGGTTGAGAGTAGTGTTTGATGCTAGCATGAAAAGTTCGTCTAATGTTTAGTTAAATAATACCGTGTTAAAGGGTTTCACACTATTTGATATTCTTTATCGTTTTCGTATGTTTAATTTTGTGCTTACTTGTGATATACAAAAAACGTATGGAATGATTAGATTAAATCCAAATCAGACATTCCTACAAAATATATTATGGCGAGAAAATCCTACATATCTTCTAAGATGCTTAGAATTACTAACTGTTACATATAGCACAAATAGTGCTCCACATTTAGCGACTCGTACACTAAATGAGTTAGTTTATAGAAATAAAAAAAATGTCCCTTAGCTTCTAATGCCATTCTTTCTCAGTGTTGTGTAGATGATATTTTATCAGGTAGTGATTCAATAGATAAAATTTGACAAAAACTTATAACATCTTATAATTTGTTAAGGTCAGCAAATTTTTCATTGCATAAGTGTTCTTGTAATTATCCAAAATTTCTCAAAAATATTTAAAAAAATAATTCTCAAGAAAGTGTTTATTTAAAAATGGAAAGTTCTTCGAATAAAGTGTTAGGCGTTTCGTGGGATCCAAATTTGGATAAATTTTCAGTAAAACTTCCTAAAAAACTTAGTAAAAATTTGATTACTAAACGTGTTGTGTTATCCCAAATTGCACAGATGTTTGGTCCCTTAGGGTTTATATCTCCTGTCCTTGTAGTAACAAAAATTCTAATGCAAAATATTTGGTTGTCAAAATCTGAACTTATTTGTCGGTGGACAAATTTCATTTCATGGGTTTTCCGATAGTAACTTAAAGGTATATGGTGCTGTTGTTTATATTCATGCATTCTATGACAATGGTTTAATTTCTTGTAATTTTACAGCTTCAAAAAGTAGAGTAACTCCTTTAAAAACCATTACACTATCACAACTTGAATCTTATTAGCAAATTTGATTACAAAAATGATTTTTATTTTTGAAAATAAAATTCCTACCTTTACTACCAATTTGTGGACAGATTCTCAAATAGTTTAGTGTTGGCTAAAATCACATCCTTCTAGGTGGACAATTTTTGTGTGAAATAGAGTTTCTGAAATTCAAAATTTAACTTCAAACTGTCAGTGGCGGCACATAGATTCAAAAATTAATCCAGCAGATTTGATTACTAGAGGCATTCCTCCAAAGGACATAATCAAAAGGTCGTTGTGGTGGCATGGGCCACAATGTTTAGAAAATCCACATGTAGATTTAAATGAATTTTCATCAAATGAAATGAAAGATAATATTCCTGAAGAAAGAAATATTAACGTTTCGTTCCTCGATTGTTAAATTGAAAAGAGCTGTTGCCTTTTGTTAAAGATTCTTAACTAATACCAAAATCAATTTTCATAAGAATGTAGGTCCTTTAACTGTAGATGAATTAGAAAATGCACAAGTTTTTATAATAATTTTTTTTCAAATGCAATACTTTTTTAAAGAAATTTCGGAATTGAAGGCTAATAAAATAATTTCCAATAAACATATTTTGCATATAGCTCCCTTTATTGACAATTCTGATATTTTTAGATAAGGAGGTCGTTTAGCTAATTCTGATCTACATGATCAGATATTTCCAATTTTACTACCTTCAAATAATGTGGTTAGAACACTTATGTTAAGATACGAGCATTTGAGATTAGGGCATGCTGGTGCGCAAACCACATTGTTAAATTTTCGTTTAAAATATTGGCTTTTAAATGGTCTTGTAGAAATCAAAAGAATTATCAGAAAATGTTTAGTTTGTGCTAGATTCTAAGCAAAATCCTGTGAACAAATGATGTCAAATTTACCTTCAGATAGATTAAAACCGTGCATTTTCGCTAGATGAATTCCACCAAGGCACAGTTTTTTGTGCGGAGGAAGTGACTGATTTACCGATGCGAGTCTCTGCAGCGGCAAGTATGTTGTCAGTAAACATTTTTAGAGTGTCATTTATGTTTGCAGAAATAGCTAGAGGATAAATAAGTTTGGGAGAGACAAGTAAACTCAGACCAATTTGCGTTTTTTAAGTGGCAGAAGCTTCTAGTTATAGTTTCCTTATTATAATGATTGGATATAATGATAGGAAAATGGTTGCTATCATGAAGGTCATCTGAAACTTGCCAGGAAAGGGAAAGTGTAGTTTTAGGGTCACATAAGCTGAGGTCAAGGACAGAAAAGGAGCCGGAGAAAATGTTAAAGTGAGTGTTGAGTCCAGTATTCAACAAGCAGGTTCCGGAGGAGTTTATGACGTTTTCTATAACTTTGCCTCTAGTGCAACCACGTGTTGAGCCCTACATGGTGTTATGTACATTAAAGTCACCAACAAGGATGTATGGGCGGGGGAGCTGAAATACTAGGTCGATTAAGTCGTCTTCATTGAGGGGGTGATCAGGTGGAATGTAAATACTGCAAATGGTAAGATTATTAGGGCACCAAGCAATTACAGCAATTGCCTCTAGATTTGGGGTTAGTGGGAGATGAGATGAGTATACATCGCTAGATACAAATATTGAAGTACCACCATTGGCTATCATACAGTTTGTACGGATGTAATGATAACCTTCAAAGTTTTTTAGCTTGCATTGTTGGTCAATTTTGAAGTTGGTTTCCTGGAGAGATACGATTTTCTGAATTCTTTCTAAGCGAGGATAAAATCCATCGCAGTTTTATTGAATTAGAGAGAATGGTACTAATTAAAGGAGGAAACAGGTTAATTACTGAGATAGTGTAGAGGAGTCAGTGGTGGTACCGTCATCAGAAAAAGGATCGTCAGTAAGATTGTTTTGGTCGGGGTAAAATTTAAATTTAATTTTATTGGTCAGACGTGTAATGCGATTTTTCAAAGATCTTTCGTTGATATTAGAATAAATTAAGGATAGATCTTTCAGTAGGGAGCAGTATCGGAGATAAATTTATTGGCTTCAGGTAGAGGGTCGTTGGCGCGGAAAGTATTTTCGAGGAACGCAATAAGTTGGATGCTATTAAGGGAGAAGGATTTAGGAGACTCTTCAAAAAGTTTATGTATGATAGAACGTGATTCGGGGCTTATATTGTGACAATCATCTTCCGCCAGTTTGGATTTTTTGGTTCTTTTTTTTTGCAGATTTTTTGGTTCTTTTTTTTGCAGGTTTTTTTGAATTAGAAACTGGGAATTCTGGGGGAGGCATTGGATTGGGATTAGCGAGAGGAGTATTGGAAGGTGATACAGACTGCGGAGAATAAAGAGTGCTATCATTAGATCGGGGTCGTTTTTTGCCAGGTACAGGGGAGGAGGGAGCGAGTGGCACTTGAGAGGGTAATTCGGGATTGTCTGAAAAGGTATCAGCTGAAGGAGGGTCCAAGATTGACGGAAGTATTTAATAGGGGGGGAAGGTCGTGGGAAGGGTTGGGACATGATTCAGCGGTATGTCCAGCCTGCTTGCAAAGAAAGCATTCAAGTTTATCAGTAGAAATGAACATTCTGTGTGATGTATTTTCATGCGTAATAAGAATCGAAGTTTGCAGTGAAAAATCGTTACTGGTGGGTAGAACATAAGTTACACGGCAGAAGCTCAGGACATGTGCGTATTCGTCATCAGGCGAGCCACATTTGACGTATGAAATAGGGGAGGTAAGTGTTAATCCTTGGTCATACAGGGCTTTTTCAATAACGGAATGTGGAATGGAAGGACTGACATTGGAAATAAGGATTCTTTTGGGGGGGGGGGGGGGGAATAAGCCGACGAATGGGAATGACATTGGAATTAACTAAGATGTTTTGATTCGATTTTAGAAGGTCGTCGTCTTGAGAGGTAGATGATAAATAAATACATATGCTGCCATGAGAGATTCTGGAAGCGAAATGTACGTTTTTGAGAGAGGCAATGTTACCTATTGCTTTGCTATAATCGAATAGTACAGTGTTGGGGATAGAAGGCATAATGATGGCTTGATCTCGAGATGGTACCGGGGGAGGAGGTAGTCTTGCAGAAGTAGCCGCGGCATAAGTTATGGGTGTTGAAGGGGTATTTGTGTTTATTGAGATAGATTGTTTAATGGGGGTTGAAGAAGTGGTGGTATTTGAGAGCAGTGGTTGTGAGGGGAGGTTTGACATATTGATGTTATCCTGGATACCAAAATCACAATCAATAGCTAGAAATAGAAATGAAAAGAAATATATAAGTAAATCTCAGCTCAGAAGACAGTCTGTAACTCAGTGACTGGCCTATTTAATTCCAACACAAATAAGTAGATTTAAAGAATATTTACCAATTTTGCAGAAAAACAGCACTTTCACAAGTTTTATTATCACATTTTAATGATGACAAAAAACACGTTTTTAATTTGCTATGATATTGACGACTAAACGATCCGACTCTAATGAGTTCTGACTCGTGAATGACTAAAGGATTATCAATGTACAATCGCACATAAAATTATATTTATGCCCATTTTCATTTATGAAAATTGATTTACTTTCCTTTCTATGTTTGTTTGTTTTCACCATCTCTAATTTATTTTCTCTGTTAGTGAATTCTGCTTCTATCCTGTCATCCTTTGTAAGTACGTTTTCTACATATTCATATGTAGTTACATTTTCGAGTAGGTATCTTACTCCTTTACTTTGATAGGTATCTTCGTTACAGTTATATTTTTTTATGTGTTTATCAAATTCCATCTGATTTAAAAAATGTTGTTATATCAAACTGACATGTATCTGTAACATACATTGAATGATTTTTTGTTTACAGTTGAAAATGGAATTAATGTGATGTGATACTGAAAGGTCTTATTTATAAGTTATATGTATGATATTTAAATCATTGTGGAAAGTTAGCATAACTTTACTTTGAAGAAGTGAAGATTAGTAAAAGGAAAATTAATTAAATTGATCGATTTCTAGATAGTGTACGAACGGGAAATTATATATTTTCATCAAAATTATATTTTATAGAAATTCACAACACTCTGGACCAACCAGGAAACTAAAAAAAATTGAAGCAGACACATCCAACCAATGTTTCTCTCTCAAGTATCAATTAACATACATTACAATATGAGTGCTTCTTTTAATTTTTACAGTATATCAATCTAATTAGGTAACAAATGGAATATTTCTTGATTTAACAAATAGTTATTTTTCGTTTACTATTCTTCCTGTAAGACTTCATATAAAACAATCAACCCCCAAAATCTCATAGAACAGTTCAGTTAATTTCATTACAATAATGGAAATTGATAAAATAAGTTGATCAAAATTAAAAACTAACTAGAATACTTTTTTATTTTTCACTTATTTTCATATTACAGCTTACAAAAAAATTCCAAACATTTTACATCCTGGCCGTGCAATCTAAATTAAAATGTAGTTAAATAAAAAAATCTTTTCAGTGTAAATTGAAATGAAAACATATTTAAAAGTTGTTTTTAATTGTGAACAACTTAATATGATTACAATATTCGCTTAAAGATTCACGTTGGCTTGGGTTTGAAAATTGTGTTGAGATACATTTTTTGTTAAAATTAAAAATTAAAAGTATTTCATACTTACTTTTTTAATATACGACTTTTTATTGTCTTTACTTTACATAAATATGCATTCTTTTGAAAACTCTGAGTCGAACATCAAAAGCACAGTTTTTGGATGGATTTCTATATAAACTTTTCTCCAATTTTCACATGAAACAAGATAATTCGTCTACCTTTAAAAATTGGTTTTGATACGGTTCATTTAATTTTTTATATTTCCAGTTAACAAGCTACTTTTTAGAGTGAAGGCCTGAGTACCTACTTCGAGTTTTATTCACGAATACAGGATGTAGCTATTTTATAAAGAATCGTCAAATCGTGAAAAAGAAAAACTAGAGCATTTCTCTAGTTGGATGTCGTAAAAGTGTGTTGAGTAAACAAATGATATAAATTGAATGAAACTTCATTTTAAGATTGCTATATTTATATCTTAGTATTTTTATACATCGTTTCGTATCTTTAGCGCCACCTTCGATATAAATATCTGAAATACGATTTTAAAATTTTTCTACTCAATTGAAGTTCCACTTTGTGAAAAACAAAGTACTTGAAAGAAGTGATACCTGACGCTCTAAAATTTATTTCACTATTATCAGCGAATTCCCAAAATTCCGACCTACGTTTTTATTTTATGTAAAGCGTTCAAAATTACAGTAAATTTTTGAGCAATTAGTAGAATGTAGATGACAACTTTGTTCAATTCCATAATTAAATTTTCGTTTTAAAATATGTAGGTATTAACGGCAAATTTTATGGAACAGGACTTCTCTAACTAGAACATATTTTATCTACATAAAATTGAAACACAGGTTTGTCTTTCACGTTTTCTTGATAACGTAGGTACCAGAGACAGTGTGTTGTCTCTAGTAGGTACATAACGTACACAGAACTACAAAGAACAACTGTAATATTCCCGGTCGTAGCCGAAAATTGAAACCCTTCGATTATTTTGTGAAAAAAAGGATGTTAGAAACCATTTACATTGTTATTAAATATTTCAAATATAGATTTGGTAATTGTGTTTCCGCTTTGGTTAATTCTATACATTTTCTTTTTTTGTCTTTTCAAATAATGTACATAGATTTAATGGAAGAGATGATGTGATTGAAAAAAATTTGTTAATATAATAGGAGGTGTGATAAACATTTTTGTTATTAAGCAGAACACAAAATATATAACAAGGTGAATAAGTAACTACTGTGGAGACAAAGACTTATTTGGTAAAGTAAACGGTATTCTGATATCAACTGATCCATACAGATTTTCAAAAATATCGTATAGTAAAGCGCTTAAAACTATTTTCTCGCGTGTTATCCATTCCCTACATTAAATATCCACTATGGACTCCTAGTAAAACTAGAAGTGTCTGTGACAATCTGAGAACTAATCAGCATTAAATAATACAGGAGAGTCGCAGTGAATATCATACATACACACATTTTTGTGGAATGTTACTACAGTTTTTGCGCTCAAACTCTGAGCTCTCTTTTTCATCCGCAATAATGCAGCTCTGACCCATTTTTGATTTTCCCTAAATACCTGCCCCATTTGAGATGTCTCCATATTCAGAGTTTGTGGCATGTACCGGGTGGCCACTAAGAACGGCCGTCGGCCATATCTCAGCAGTGGATTATAGCATAGGTTCGGGAAAACATTTTTTATAACAAAAGTGACCTCGAGAAACGCCTGGAAATTATTTTCAAAATTGTAGGTCCATCGCTAGAGGGTGCATTTTAAAATGCAAAATTTTCCAAAATTTACTGAAATAAGGAGCATATTAAATATTATAATCAGATTCCTCGACAAATTCTGCATATTTTTAATATGACAAGTTTAAGTCTGTTTTAGTACTAATTTATTCTACTTTTTAAAGACCTACTTCAATTTGTATGTTTCCATTTAAAATTGTTACGAGAAAACACAATAATTAAAAAAAAAAACAGCGCCCTCTAGCATTTATTTTATTAATCAGATGACTTAAACTTGTCATATTCAAAATATGCAGTATTTATCCAGGAATCTGATTATAATATTCAATATGCTCCTTAATTCAGTAAATTTTGAAACAATTTGCATTTTAAAATTTTAACTGTCAAATGCGCCCTTTAGCGGTGGACCTACAATTCTGAAAATAATTTTCAGGCGTTTCTCGAGGCCACTTTTGTTATAAAATTTTTTTTCCCGAACCTGTGCTATAATCTACTCCTGAGATATGGCCGATGGCCGTTCTTAGTTCGCCACCCGGTATGTTTATTTTCTTTATTTAGATACGTGTCCAATTTATACAGTATAATTTCTTCTTTGATCGTTCGTGATAATCTCATTTATTTATTTTAAAGTTTGGTGTCCTACAATTATCTTATATTCTATGGATATTCATACTATTCTTATTAAACTATTGCTAAAATAGCCTTAATATAATTAAAATGAACATCATTTCTATACCAAACTTCTTTAATTTAATTTCTATAGACTGAAAACTTTTTAATTATAAGAGTAATATGAGCAAATTCACGAAGACATATTCAGATTCCTCACATAAAGCTGTTCCTAGTAGGTGCAAAACTGTTTCTATCGGATCAACAAAGTTTTGCAATATAATGCTATCGCATAAAATACTGATAACAACGGTATTCAAACACCTTTTGATTACTTATTGTATTACGTTAACAGAAAACTTATAATTAGTATTAATTATAGACTTTTGGAAAGTTTGTACCCATCCCAAAAACTGTGCTAATGTTTTATAATAAATATTTACAATTCAGCATGATCTAAACTATTGGGTTGGTAGAAGAAATCAGTGCCTATTCTACCGTCCCTCTTCGGAAAAACATGGTCGTAATATTTTTCATGTTCATATTGCAAAGGTTTTGGTCTAGCTTTATCTTTTTTGTTATACCTTTTGTTACTTCTAACATATTTGTTATCGTTTGGCAGTGAATATCTGTGAGTATTGAAACCAACTGTTGTACCATACGACCAATTGTCTTTTGATACTGGATTTGTGTATCTACTAAAGCTATAATATTTGTCTTGTCGGTAATTATCGGTATCATTATCCGATTCGAAGAAGTCAGCCGACAAGATACGAGTGTTTGTTCTGTCTGTATGTGTATCCATCAGACTAGAATAGAAGTTTTCTGCCTTTTGTTTCGACTCTCCTAAGCTACTTCTACCATTGAATGTAAGTGTAGTGGGTTGTTGATGCTATATGTACAGCAGTATGTTAGATTTGTTAGTATAAACCTGGCGGATAAAACGGACGATCTGATCTCAGAAACAAAATTCCAATTTCAATAAAAGTTGAATATTGAGTCTAGAAAAATAGTTTCACGCATTCTGAACAATCAATTTCTTGATCAACAAACTTATTCATGAATATTTATACACCTTTCAATTATATTAAAAATAATTTTTGATCTTTCATATTTTCCAAGCGACAACAATTTTTATATTGTGTTTGTAGATATTCCTCGAATTGTGGTATACAGGACTATTTCACAAAATCGAAATAAGTCTTCTTAGCATTTTAATCGTATCTAATCACAGAATGCTTTGAGACCAGCCAATTCAATTGAAATGTACGGATGGGAATGCTTGTTGATAGTATAATCCATTTTATATCGTTATATCGATAAGAAAATGGTCAACACTGCAAAATATTTAACACTGCTTCATCAGACAACATACTTAGAAGCATTTTGACAAACTTAATGAATAAAGTAAACATTGAATGGTTTGAAATAATTTCTTCCAATGATCTGTGGTTCGATAGAGGGACTAACTATAGTTTATAAATTTTGTAAGCCCCATTTCTCGGAGTATATCAACTGATAAAAAATTTAGAGAAGTTGTTTTACACATTATAACCAAAAGGAATAGATACTGATATTTGATCAGGGTCATCGTTCGAGAGATAGAACATTGTTTCCTACATGTTTTCAAAAGTACAGTCCTAGAAGTTCTTAGAATGACTTTATAACTTTAAGTTAACGCTAACTTGCCAATTGGGACAAGAAGCAAATGGTGCATTCTACTGTGGGTGCCAGGTTATTTTGGAATTGATATAAATAGCTGAGTAGGTACTGTTGCCAAGAAAGCTGTCCATGCGTTTTCTGTACAAATGCTTAACATGATTTTGCAAGAAAGGGAGCAGCTGAGGAAGTAAGTGAAATAACCTCTCAAAAAAGCAGATTTCATATGTTTGTAACGGTTGAGTTAACATATAAATGAATTTTTTTGTCAAGACTTAGTAGACCAGCCTTTGAAAATTTTTTAGACAGATTTGAAAGAACAAAATATCATTCGAATTTAAGTTTCAAGTAACAAATAAAAGTCCAGGTAGAATTCGAAATAATTACAGTGTTTAGTGATCCACAATCGTTTTTAAATTTTTTATTAAACTGATTACTCCCATTCGTGAAACATGACTCAATTGCAAAAACTGGGATCGGATATTTGTCATTAGCAAATTTTTGTAGCCTATGGTTCATTTAAAAAGCAGACAACGCTTCAAAAACCTGATTTTTTACGAAAGTGTATTAAAGTTTTATAAACATTCAATTAGTAAGTCAAGAAAGAAATCGTTCTACTCTACCCTGTATGTTTTTCTATATTTAGTTAACATTTTATTACTAAAATCGGTGTAACTGAAGCCTCTTATGAAAATATCCGACTTCCGACTTTTATCATAAGAAATAATAATAGATATATTTCTATTAGGCGAGGCGGCAAGTTATGTAAACCGTAAAAAATGTTGGCAAAGCTTTTATTCTTTTAAATGGTTTATTAGGGTGTGATTATCAAGAATCTAGGTTTTCCCCACACCCTTAAGGCCCGCGTCGATCTCAGTGAGGCTACAAAGGTACATATTTTTGGTTTTTCGCTAATATCTCGATTTCACTTTATCGTGTAGCCAAAATGGTCCAATATGAAATTAAAGGTGACAAAGTTCTGTACAAAATAGTTCCCTATCATTTTTTCATGGGACTTATAGTTTCGGAGTAGTAGCCGCGCGAAGTTGTGCGAGTTTTGACAAATGCAGTAAATATCGATTCTTGCTTACCGAATTTCACTCTTCCCTCGAACTGGTGACTGTTGACAATATAAATAAGCACATATTGCATAAGTTTCCTTAAAAAGGTATAGAACTATTGTTAAAATTGCAAATAGTTTGATTTATTGTGGCTTTCATTAAATACATTTCTGCAGCGGGTCAGTGAAGTTAATCTAATCGTCTTCTTTTCGACAAAGTACGACGTTCTCGCGTAAAAGGTTCGTCCTGAGCTGGTATTTCACCCGAAGTCGATGGTTCAGCAGTGATTTCTTTCACTTCAACCCTGCTCTCGTTGTCGATCAAAGATGACTCACTCTCAGAATCAGTCATGTAAATGCCTGGTGCAGCTGAATGCTCGAACTGCACGTCGATCTCGTCATCAACGTCGAAATGATCTTCTTCCATATAGATATTTGCGCAAGACTGGCCCCGGCAACTTCCACACATTATCGAGCAATGCAGCCCAGTCTTCCTGCAGCTACAAGCTGCTTGACACCCTTGCTTGCACATGCAGGATATCGTGCCGAGAAGCTCCTGCGGGGCAGCGTCTATTACCGTAGGAATATGTGTCAGTCCATTCCTCGTGCTTTTCCAGCCCCAATCTTGCGGACTCTTCTTGTTTCCGTACCACTTTTGAACCTGATGGTAGGTTCTGAAGGAATGCTGTCGTGCTGCTGCTTCGGTTGGTGGTAAAGATGCAAGATTGCAAGCACTCTCAGAAATTGATATCGTGAAGCACTGTGCATCGATGTGTCACCGCTTGCTCCATAGAGTGCTCTAATGACAGATTTTCCGGCTGCCTCAATCAGGTCTGGAGAAGCATTTGGGTCTTTAAATATTCCAACGGTTCTTCGTACATTCATATTTTTTTGAAATAGTTTGACGAATTTCTGTTTTCCATGCCTGAAGAATGCTGAGGTTGTGTCGCACCCACTGAAGGCGTGAAGGAAGAGTATGTGCTTCGCAACTTCTTCTGAATGTTTGGATGACTTCGTCGAGTAAATTCTGCTCTCAATTTTAGCTTTCCCTGGTTTCATGAGATAAACATTCGACAACGATGATGCCAGGCCTATTAGTAGTACGAGGAGGTCGACATCTTCACCCACTACCACTACGGAATCATAGTCTGGCGATAATTCAATCGCGGTGTTAATTATAAGAGTATCAGCGTCTTCAGCGGCTTGATTTACGAGAAATCCTGTAGCTCGAAGTTTGCCCTCCAGCATAGAAATGAGCCGAGTCTTGTTCTGGTCATTGCCAAGGAATTTCTCCTGTGACATGGTTGCTGTCATCGTTTCATCAAATATCACATTTGCAGCGACATGCCTCTGCGATCTACGGAGTCGTTCAGCAGCTGTAGTACTTTAGTTGTTAGCGTCATTCGGATAGCCGTCAAAAACAACTACGCTGTTGGCCTTGTAGTACTTCTGTACGTACTGTACATATTTCACAAGACTATTGCAGAACGTCTCTTGTTGGTACCAGACCACACGATGGAGAAGGAATCGACCGTCTATAACATGTACCACGTTTTCTGCATTGTTGATGGAATGAGCCACATGAGAAAACATATTATACAATGATGATTTATTTGTTTTGCGCATTCCTATTTCATCAAAAAGCGAGAGTGGATAAGGAGCTAGTTCGAAGTGAAAATATTGCTGCAAATCCTGTTCCGTTTTCTTGTAAATTGTAATTCTTTGAAAAATTAATGAAGTGTCAACAGGAATCACTTTATTTTGGATGTTTATTGAAGAGTTTACTGCTCAAAGGAATTACTCTCTTCTTTCGCTGGAATTTCATATCTTCTCACATAAAAAGCAATTATTTTGTTCTGACATCGTTATACAGAAATCGTTATATTTTCCGTATACGTAAGAACTTCTTAGGCACACAAGGCTACACTGGAATATTGAATACACGAAACTACGAAACTCGGATCTACGGGTCCCACTGTAAATTTCGCCTTTACCATTCGCACAGACGCAGAAGTAGGTATGAGCAACTTAGTATTTCCCGTCGTATAGTACTTGCCGTGAAATCCTCACAGTTTATCAGTTAATTCTTTATTTTCAAATGTATGGAATTATAATTATTCTATTTACCTATTTTGTTAACTTATTTCACAGGAAAAAAATGGAAATGTATACAAAGATAAGACGGGCGTACCATAAAACTTTATTCCTACTGTGAGTATATTGGTTCGATTGATTGGTGTTTTGGTGATTGAAAGTATTATAGCCTAAATTATACAGGAATATCAAACATAATCGAACGCTGTTGTTAATTTTTTGCAACAGATTCATCAGAAAAGTTTCTTCATATACCAAGATCACAGATTTTGACATATTTTCCAATAATTACACTTATCTTGATACATAATATATGAAAAGAAACATATTTAAAAAATGTACAAAAAATAATAAGCAGCCGGAAGGGGCATCAGTTTGAATAAACTATGGCTTCATTTAATTTTAGCTTTTCAAAATGTTTGTCATGAAGTTGAATTTTTAACTGTCCATGGGTCTATGATAGTTAGTTGATTCAAATATTTGAAGAAGGTAGTTAAAAATAAAAAAATATGCTATTAGAAAAATAATTCTTTAGTTAGTTGATTCAAATATTTGAAGAAGGTAGTTAAAAATAAAAAAATATGCTATTAGAAAAATAATTCTTTATATCAGAAAGTCATCGTGTTATGGACATACGCAAAAAAGATCAAGAAGTCACAAGATTAGTAGAAACACTTAGCACTGCTAAGTCAAAGCAACAAAATTATTCTGATCAAGTTAGAGAAAGAAAACAAAAAATAATGGATGAAATCAAACGGTTCAGCTACAAGTGTCACCGTCTACAAAAAAGGCACCAAGTAATTAACAAACAAATAGAGCCTCAAAGATGACTTTATAGAACAAAGAAGCCTTTGAAACGGAAGAATTCAATTCTGAAACAGATCTCTTTTCGGTGCAATGACTGATAAATATATTATTCACAAGGGTATTACATATGTCTAATAAAAAATATTTATCGATACAAGAATTATTTATATTTTTTGGTACCTACCTAATAATTTTAATACATAATAAAGTGTTGAAATTATATGATTAATAAAATAAACGCTTTAAATTGATTGTATTCAATTTTATTTAAAACAGTGGTAATTTATGAACTAGTGTAAATTGGATTAAATCAATAATAATAACAAATAATTTCAATGCTAAAGTTATAAATTTAATGAGTCTGAAAATCTATAAATATATCAGGCAATAAATACATTAACATAAATTCTATTTTTTAAAGACATCCCCCCTTGATGTCAATTAAAATGATTCAATGATAATTATTAACTACTCCGAAACTATAAGTCCCATGAAAAAATAATAGGGAACTGTTTTTTTATAGAATTTTGTCACCTTTAATTTCATATAGGACCATTTTGGCCGTACGATAAAGAGAAAACGAGATATTACCGAAGAACCAAAAATGTGTACCTTTGTAGCCTCACGGAGATCGACGCAGGCCTAAGGGTGTGGGGAAAACCTAGATTCTTGATAATCACACACTAATAAACCATTTAAAACAATAAAAGCTTTGCCAACATTTTTTTACGGTTTTGAACGATTTTATCGCCCTGCCGCCTGGCCTATATAAGCAAGAAAAATTGTGAAATTAAATAAATAAACATATTTCAGTTTGACAGAATACTTCAATAACGTTGTTATATCTAAGCTAACATATTTAAGTAATTTTGGACAGATAATGGATCTCATATCATTGATACTCTGAAACAATAGAATTTCTAGAAAGTGGGGAAACATTGAAATGCTCAAAGCATTCACGTTTGGCAATTGTTATGCGTTAACTTGTGAATTGAAATTTATTTTCAAAATGCTTAACCTGGTGTTGGATGATTTCTCAAAGCTTCGGGCATGTAGATATTTCCTTTCTGGAATACGATTATTATCAATCTGGATCCGAAAGATTTTCGAGAATCAATGAATTGCAAGTCGTATGTATCAGATGCCAGTTTCGAAAGCAAATAAAAAAATCGATTTTCTTGTAGGTAATTTATCCTTATGATTCGATAGTCAAATGAGAAAGATTTGCTTTATATTGGGAAGTGAACTACTACTTATATTAATATGGCCCTTGTCATGGAATTAAGAAAACATAACATATCAGAAGTATTTTCTGCAACCATTATTCCAAAATTTTTGTGAACCTTAGCTTTTTTTTGAAATAATACTCATAAATATAGTTCTAAAGTAATATACGGCTATTTTTCTTAATCCCGTTGATTTAATGAACACATAATTGATTGTGTAATATTCATATCAGCAATTTTAACATTGGATTTTGAATTTATTATTCTTAGTCTTTAAAATTAATGTCGGATTTATGGTCAGAATTCCAAAAATTGACCTTTTCCGTAGATAACTTGTGAATTAATGATGAGCTTATCTATCTTAAATAATAATTTATACGAAAATACGAACGGTTTGTTATCAAGACAAAAGCATTTCACTCTATATTTTTAGCACTTATCGATACAAAAATAGATAAATATAATATGAATTATCGATAATATTTTCTTAATTTAGATACCTATTATATAATTTTGAGCTCAATATTCCCGATTATAATTCGAATACCCTCAATTGCATCCACTTTATCTACTTAGGAAGGTTTGAGTCCTAGTTAGGAAGCTCGATTACATGGTAATGTAAGAAGCTCTAAGATAAAGTGACAAGTTACAGAGGATTCAAAACTTCCACTTATTGCTATCAATTGATAGTGAAAATAAATGGCATATTACCACAAATTAGTTTATCTATTAAACGTGATAATAACCAATTAACAGTAATGCAATATTGTTTTCAGATCGTTCGTTTCCATTCTCACCAGGTTCGAAATATACAAGTAGTGTGATAATGATAAAAAATCTAAACTAAAGTTACAAATTTTCACCCTCAAGTGCCGAATGGTGTTAGAAGTAGCGAGAAAAACAATTTACGCAAAATGGTGAATTTAAAATAAAATGTGTGATTGCGATGTAATCGGGCTGATTCTGCTGATTCCTCGGTGGCTCAGATCATTTAAAATCAAGTAAGATGGTTTGAGAATGTGCTCAGGACAGGAGTCTGCAGAGTGTTTAAAAGAGTGTCAGTGTATAAATACGGTGTCTGTACATGGTGGTTAATATTTGTGGGTCAAGAAAACTTAGCAGTGATAAAATATTAATACAATAATGATAATATAATTTTTGGAGATATATCATGAAAATAGTGTAGTGCAGGATCTATTACATGTCTCGTGTGTATTTTCTATGTCCCCTAAGTTTTGTTGCGGGGCTTTGTTATACACCTATAGAAGTGTAAAAAAAAGTTGGTCACATGATCCAAATCTTGGTCGTTTGGTCGCCATATTGTAAATTAGCCGCCAAATTGCTAGATTGTTTCTTTTAATGTATCTCTGCACCCAGTTGTCAGAATTTACATTTTTAAAGCATATTTTATTTCTCTTTTTAAGACAAAAAATATTGTTGACACACATTTCTTGTTAAATCACTTAGTTTTGGATGTACAATAAAAAATTTTATGTTATGAATAAAGGAATTAAATAAAAAGCGTAAAGATATGTTTAAACATAAATATTTATTTCAGTTATTATCAAACTGCTGTGTTGTAAACCTACTATTTAATTAAAATAAGTACGAGCAAATATAACTGACACTATTTATTTTATCTGTCAAAAATATGCCAATAAATCAGAAGCGCTGTCAGCTAACTTTTTGTCATTCAATAAACACATAAGATAAAATAACACAATCATATCAACTCTCCACTCTAATTTGTTAGGACTGGAACACTTCACATTTCAGAAGCTGGTCAATATGTCTTCGCCAAATACTGCCATCGTCCATTCTAATCTTGTAAATTAGAGTAGCCTCATTCTCTACAATGTTCCCAAAGTCCCATTTATGTTTTGGATTTGTGTAATTCCGTGCTTGAACTCTGTCCCCGACATCAAAGTGCCTTTTTACCTCCTTTGTAGTAGTTGTTTCTTGATCGATTTTGGGATGCATTCAGCTCAAGTGAGTTCGAATCTTCCTTCCGTACATTAAGTGGTATGCATTTGATCCGGTGGTATTTGGGATTTGTCGCAACTGCATGAGGAGCCTAAAAAGTTTGATGTCTAGCTTTCGTCCCTCCTCTCTCATTGCTGTAAGTGACTTTTTCACTGTCTGAACGAATCGTTCCGCTTGTCCATTCAATAACGGGTGGTAGGATGCTGTAGTATTCTGTGCTACACCGTTTGCACATAAAAACTGTCGAAACGTGCCCAATGTAAATTGGTTTCCATTGTCTGAAACTAAAACCAATGGAAGGCCAAATGTAGCAAACATTTTTCGGAGTTCTCTCACGCGCCAATCTAAAGAAGTGTTTTTGGTGGGAATTACTTCAACCCACTTCGTAAATGTGTCAACAACAATAAAGTACCATTGTCCTTGCATTGGTCCTGTGAAGTCAATATGGATTCTCTCCCACGGACCTCGAGGAGTTAACCACGGATGATTTTCTTCTTTGCTGGGTTGATTTTGTTTTAGTCGACACTGTTTGCATGTTTTTACCATATGTTCAATATCTCGATCGATATTTTTCCATGTACAATAATTTCTAGCTAGTGCTTTCATTTTCTCTATGCCTAGATGTCCGACATGGAATTCCTCAAGCACAGTCTGATGAAGATCTTCTGGAATTACGACCCTAGTGCCTTTAAAAATACATCCATCTTGCAGGGTAAGTTCGTTGTCGTGAAAACCAAACTGTTCTATTTATTCTCCCTTTTTGAGTGCATGTAAAACTTGTTGTAGATTATTGTCCCGAGTAGTTGTTCTACAAATCACTTTACTATCAACTTGCAGTGAATCAAGCTAATTAAGTTGAAACAAGCTGCAGCTATCCATCAGGTTACGAGAAGTGTGTTCTGTAGGAAAACAAGATAAAAAATCAACGTTAGCATGATCAGAGGTTCTTCTGTATTCGATGTTATAATCAAAACTAGACAGAAAATGTGCGTAGTTGAATAGTCTGGTAGCAGATATCGATGGAAGTGTCTTTGTAGGGTTAAATATGGACACTAACGGTTTATCGTCTGTAATCAAGGTAAATTTACGACCATAGCAGTAGGGGAAACATTTTTTTAGTCCCCAATAAATGCCCGTCGCTTCCTTGTCAATTTGAATGTATTTCAGCTCACATTTTGTTAAACTGCGTGAGGCAAAACTAATTGGTCTTTAACTTCCATCACTTTAACGATGAGAAATTATAGCTCCAAGACCTACTGGGGATGCGTCGGTTGCAAGTACTAAGGTCAAATCTGGGTTGTAGTGAACGAGAGCATTATTTATCACTTGCAATCTCTGATTTTACCCTTTGGAAACTTTCTTCACATTTGGATGTCCATATATACGGTTTGTCCTTTTGAAGTAGATTGTCGAGTGGGTGAAGGATCGTGGCTAAGTTTTTTATGAATTTATTATAATAGTTCGCTAGACCAAGGAATTTCCGAAACTCATTAATATTCTCTGGTTTCTCACTGTTCACGATGGATGCTACTTTATCTTTAGTTTTGTGGAGGCCCTGAGCGTCAATAACGTGTCCAATATACTTATACTGGTTTGAAAGAATTTGCACTTATCCTGGTTCAGTCTTAGGTTGGCATTTCTTAAGCGTTGTAGGACGATACTTAATTTTGTCATTAATTCGTCAGACGTTTTACCCTGTAATATAATGTCGTCAAAGAAGCATTGCATTCCCTCTATTCCTTGTAAGGTCTTGTCCATAAAATGTTGCCAAAGAGAAGGTGCTACTTTTACCCCAAACATAAGGCGGTTCACTGTACATTCCTTTGTGTGTACTTAATGTTTGCATGAGTGCACTTTCTTCATTAATTTTCATGTGAAGGTACGCGTTACTAATATCCAAGGTGGAAAATAGTTTTCCTCCATTCATTTGTGAGTAAATCTCTTCTATTCTAGGTATCGGATAGTTTTCGTCCTTTATGACTTTGTTCACTGTAACTTTATAGTCAGCACAAATCCGCACTTGGCCATTTGGCTTGACAACGGGCACAATAGGGGTACATTAGTCAAAGTGTTTAAATTTTGTTATTATGCCACATTCTTCAGGTCGTTTTGAGAGAAAATGGTACCTGTCTTGGCTCAATAAAAATTGGTGTAGACTGTAGCATCATCGATACGCCTAAACTGTCCCAATTACTCAGGTATTTAACCGATTTTTTTATCAAAGATATCACCAAATTCACTTAAAATGTTTGTCAGATTTGAAGGTTGAGTTGTTTTCAGACTTTTGATTTTACCTGTCTAACCTGACCTCTAGTAGCCAGTCCCTTTTCCGAATATTGCATCTACATTTTGATTAATGAGATACAGTTTTCCCACAAACGTCTGTGTCTTGTACATGCAATTAGCAAATGTGATCGCTCTTGGTTTGATAGCTTCTCCAGTATAAGTGCGAAGTTCAATATTTGTTGAAAACATTTTCAGAGGTATATTCAGTTTTTCAAACTCACTGTAAGACATTTTACTAAGGGCTGCTCCCGTATCTAATTCCATGGGTATCATATCACAAACACATTCATTAATTGATACAGATCAGTTGCATGGTCTTGAACAAAGATAAATTGTAAATCTCAGAAGACTGATAGAGTTATATATGAGAATTCTTGCATTAGTTCCAAATACTACTTTCACATTTGCAAAAGTCACAATACATTATTTTGAGTCTTCTACAGGGACATACATTATCTCTAAACATAGCTTAGGAGAATCTTCGGGGTAATCTGTCACTTGTGGAATTAAGGCGTCATCTTCCTCTATATAGCCATAGTCCAAGGGATTGAGTTTCTCAAACGGTTCCAAAGCATAAATCTATTTGTAGCATTACAAGTAGCTTCTTTTGATATGGAGACGGATAAATTTTGATGTAGTTTCGTAATTTTTTGTGATGGAACTGATGAAAACGCAATTTATTTATTGTTACTAAGCTTGAGCAAAATGATCGAACTAGAAATTCTTCTCCTTTTTTGACCATGTCTTCATGCCAAACTCTAACAAAAGGTCTTCTGCATATGTTTCAGCTAGTTTTAAAGCTGTTAACTTCGTAATGACCTTGCTTGTCGTGTCGCAGCCGGTTAAAGAACGAATAGCTGGTAAAGCTGTTAAAACAGTAAGTGGTACTTTGTCTGCAAAGTTGTGTATAGGAATGTACCTCAATGTATTTCCTACTCCAAAAGAAATCCATAGTTCTTTCAGTCCGAACCTTTACCACTTCTATAGGTAGTGATAGAATGCACAAACAAATACATCGGTATCGGTAGAACAAATAACCACGTTGCTTACTTTTGAAGTAAGTGTCATTTGTGAAATATGGCTTAACATCCTCTCATCTGCTTATTCGTGATGCGATTCCAAAGAAAATTCTTCTCTTAGTATCCCATTTCTTATACAAAAACATCTTCGTTGACCACCTTTTACTACACCACCGAGATAAATCGGAACAAATGCAGTGACAGAATCTTTTTTCTTGGACATTCGTTCAACAAAGTATGACTGTAACAGTTCTTTGTTTTTAGACGAGACCCAGTAAGCGTCAGTATCCAAAGAAAGTGGCGTGCTGTCATTTGGGGATCCATATTCTACAGGTTGTGTCCGTGATCTTTTGGAACTCTCAAACCCTTTTACACTCTTTTTCTTATAAACGTCAAAAACGATGTCGATCCGTGCAATGTTGTGAGAGGCTTGGCATATGGATCTCTAAATGTTTCCTACAAATTCTTCATATGTCTTCAGTTTCAAAGATTTAGAAAATGACACGAAGTCTATAACTGTTGCTTTGCCAGAAGATTGAGGAGTTAGAGAATTTGGGGGGCGTGTAACTTTTTTTCATGTTCATGGACCAGCTGTAATTTATCAGTTTTTGTCAGAAATCCATTTCTAGTCAAAAACAATGAGGTAGAAGTTAATTCGTAAGACAAAAGATAATTTATCATATCCTCGACTATGTGCAATGTCAACTAAACGAAGAGCCTGGGCAGTTTATTCATTTACGTCCACTTCTAACGGATTTATTGTTTTTTTTCTTTTAATGGATGGCATTAAACTGAATTATTTATCTTCAAATCTGTCTTTCGGAAACTGAGTATGTGCTTTTTCTCCTATTTGTATGCAGTTCAAAAGATAAGTGCTTGTTCCACGGTCTATCTTTTGTTTAGTAGTAATGTTTTGTAGCTGTATTCTAATGCTGGAACCAGTTGTCATGAATAGGTTTCTTTGTTTCTTCATGAAAGGAACAATTCTTCTCACGCATAGCTCAGCAGCAATTGTAGTCTTGTTGGAAAACTCGTGATGCAAAGTGTATTCATATTCATAGACAAGGTCACATATATCATGCAAAACTTGTGCTATTTGTACTTTCTCATGTTTGATTAGATCGTGAAGCAACACAGCTTCCTATCTTTGTGTTACCTCAATAATTCCTACTTGGCCTTTTGATGGTTTTTTGTATTTCTGTTCTAATGCTTGGTCCATAGCGACACAACTGAACATTATCTGAGTATTTTTTACAAAGAAATGTTCAGTTTTGAAATCCCCATAGATCTCAAGAAAATATAGTGGAATATGTAAACAATCTTCTAAGAAAACACTTGCCCACCGAGAAAAGTTTGTCTTGTCAAATGCAAAGAAGAGTGGTATTGACCGCATTAAGGTACTAATATTTAGATCCCAATTACCTTCTCTCTGTGCGCGGGTAAAATCTTTCAATATGGAAAATAAAGTTCAATACTGAAAATTTTCATTTTCTCTACCTTGGTTAATATTGCATTATACCGTAATTACAATAATAATACGATTAGTATTGTTAAAAAAAGCCTTTGCGATCTGGGAATATTAAAAACAAATATATTTCAGTAACTAATTGAATTAACAAAAAATGTGTAATTACAAAATCTGTTTGCCTTAAAAAGAGGAATAAAATAAGCATTAAAAAATTAAATTCCGACAACTGGGTGCAGAGATACACTAAGAAAAAAGAATCTAGCGATTTGGCGGCCATTTTACAATATGGCGACCAAGCGACCCATATTTGGATCATGTGACCAACTTTTTCAATACTCCTATAGGTGTATAACAAAGCCACGAAACAAAACTTAGGAATGGGGGGGAGTGCACACGAGGCATGGCATAGCTCCTAGACTAGTGGCCAGTAGACAAACTTTCAATAGAAATTATATTTCATTCATCATTAGGTCGCTTAAACAAAACTGCCAAACTGATATTTGATAAAATATCTACTACAAGATGTTCACAAATTGTTCTATCAAATGAAAGCATCGAATATTAGACGAATATTACATTTTGAGTGTATTCAACTGCAATTGTCTTAAATTTTGCCCTTATATTTGAAATGTTTTATAAAATTCTGCGCTGATTTGTCAAAGCCACTAGGTATTACTGTTTAGAATATATTGAGAGAATTTATATTTGTATTAACCGTAAAAAGAATCAAAATCAAAATTCATGCACGTCGGATGCCCAGCTCATTTTAGTAGAGAGGTTCGTCAATATCTCGACAATAACTATTACGATAAATGGATTGGAAGAGGCGGTCCAGTTAATTGGCCCCCAAGATCTCCAGATTTGAACCCCTGTGATTTTTGTATTTGGGGTTATTTAAAATCATTAGTCTATGCTGTTTCAATAGAAATCCGTAATCAGCTGTTGCAAACAATTCAAAACGCTTGTAATGAAATTAGAAATAATGCAGGAATTTTTGCAAAAATTAGACGATCTTTAGAGAAAAGAATAAATTTGTGTATTGAGACAAATGGTCGTCATGTAGAGCATCTGTTGTAAAATTAATTCTCTTATTTCTGTTGGTAATTATCTCTAACTTTGTTTTTTTTTAATGTTGATTGTTGTTTTATACCCTCACGAAATTCGGTGTAGGATACATAAAAAACTTTTTTATTAAAATACCTGTTGGTCCCCCCAACTGACACGCTTGTGATGAATCTGGAAAAAATTTATTTACAGCAAACGTCTGGTTTGTAACTGTTTATTGATTATACCAAGTTTGAATATTTTAAGTAACGGTTTTTTGAGTATGTAGCTCCCTTAGGAAGCATTTTCGGATAAAGGTAATTTGAGCCAAATCGACTCAAAATAACCTCTAGTAACTGTAGTTTTCGTCTGGCAGGAGAGTTTCTGGACACCCTATATAAAAAATACGGGGGATTTTCTGATATTTTTTTTAATGCGTTCCTTTTGACCCCAATAATATGCTTAGGTGCCCGATATTGATTATGAAGTAGTTGAAATTCGAGATAAAGGATATTTTTCGTAATAAAATAGTAGGAAAAATGGGAAAATCTCAATCAATAAATTTCTCTAACATTGATTCGATTGAATCGAATCAATTAACTTAGTCTCCTTTGAGTTAATTGTATGCCTTAATACAAGGTCATAATTCATATTTCTCAAGTTGGATACACTTCTCTAGGAGATATAGTTTGCATTAATGAAACTTGGGCTATCTAGCAGATTCATCAAAATGGATTCCGACGCAAAATTAAAACACATAATTCTAAATTCAATGCAAATTTCCTTTTTTTTAAAGAATGCTATTAATAACTGAATTCGTTAATTCATAGAATAGTGGGGTTGTCACTTCTTTTAAAATTACTCACAAAGCAGTTCTTTTTGCAAGTGTGTTGTGATATATTTAAAAAATTTGTTATATGAAACCTTTTGATATGGTTGGAGAGTACGATGTAAATCTGCGAATACATTCCATACATTCAATAGTGTTTCACATCTATCAGCGATCTTTCCTAAAATATGGAGGAAACTGCCTTAGAATAAAACAAAGTTTGAATTGAGCTTCTACTTTATATACAAAGTAAAGAAATCTTTTAAATATTTAACTTATTTTTAGAATCATTACTGATACATTTGAAACTCGTTAAAATGTTGTCCCCTGTTTAATGATTCGATATATCAATTTAGAGGTGAATATTGAAAATAATAGGGACAATTATATCCATATCCATCTCATGAGAATGTATTTGATGAAAATTTGAAAATTAATAAATTTTATTATTCCATAAATTTGTGTGGTTTCACGTAATTTGGATTGAAACGAAAATTTTACTTTCCATTTGATAGAATAATTTTCACAATCTGTAGCATGAAAATACAGATTTGGATGAATAATATCACTGTTATTCTCTTGAACCACAATTCTCTCAATATTTTTCATATACCAGTAAGGAAATAAATTTGCAATTCAAGATATTAGAGCTGATATAAGAAACAGGGTTAATTTTATGTTAGTAAAAGTACCACTATTATACATATTTAACTTTTAAAATTGGCACACATCGTAGAAAATATTCTTTATATAATTCTACATACATCCACTTATTTAGAGGCGGTGACAGTTATATTTTTTCTCATGTCTTCGGAGGAACAGAAATTAAACATCTGTTGCAACAGACAGTCCGATAAGTATTTGCTTCCATCTTATTTTCATCGATTTTTATCAAAGATGTATATTCGATAATTCAGTTTTAACTTTAATAAACTATTGTACCCATTCATGTGATAATTATTGAATTATTTCATTTCAATTTAAACAGAGTTTTGCAACTGATAAAATTAAATATTCAAATTGTTGGGCATGTAAATTAACAAAGAGCTTATTCCAATATTTTCATTCAATTGTGTACTACTGAATGCTTTATCATTTAACATGGCAGCGTTTTTCACAAATCATTTAATTTGCAATGATGACGTTCGGCATAACATTTATTTTATTTATCAATACATCGAAAATTTGTAGGTGACAAACACGTACTTGTACCTAGAGCTTAATTATATTATTTTTCAATCGACTGTTGACAGGATATTGGTATATCACTAGTTAATAGAAAAACTGATAGTAGCATGAAAATTGTCATATTATTCAATAGTATGACATAGGCTATAGCCGTGAAAGAAATAGATGCCGACAATTCCTGCAAATCATTTTGGTGTATATATTTTTGGTGGAAGAATTAGAGTAGGTATATTATATGTATATGTGTTGTAAGGAACCAATTCTAAACAAAATTTTATTGACAACATTGGCAACAAATCTCTTTTAGTTGCGTTTTATTTTCCATGCACCTATATTTTTACATTCCAAGTGTAGAGGCGCCAAATTGATGTAAGCCTAGGGCGCTCAAATGTCTTAATCCAGCCGTGAGTATGAAAATGTATTTCCAATTCCAATATTGGGACTTGAGGTAGCCGTTAATAAAATGATTACAAGAATTATAAGAAATTGTTGATGAAAAAATTATTACTTTTCGAGTCTTTCTCTAAGTATATGCTAGTAATTCACAATACTCCTGACCATAACATTCAAAAAGATGTAACCAAAACCGATTGACTCAGTAGAGGTTAAGATAGACACATTTATTTCTTAATCGACGAATTTTAATGCTGAACGGAGTAACGTTTTGTTAACATGATCAAGGGTAAAGAAAATTTTGTGAGAGTAAAACCTCCTTTAGGAAAAGTTAAAGATGCTTATTTAATAATTTGTGTTTCAGAGTCTGGAAATAGAGACAAAGTTTGTGATTGCGACTGCATTATGTATTAAGTTAATTGTAGAATACTACGTCGGGTTCGAAAAATTTGCGATTTTCAAGTCCATGTCAGAATTTTAATTGAAGTAGGTAGTTTCTCTACATATTCAAGTGCCAATTCGTAAAAAATCATAGTTCGTTTATAATTTTGTGAGGCAATATTGTAAGCAGCTCTAAAATTTTCAGAAAATCATGCAGAATAAGATTTTTTTTGGTACCAGCCCCGTATCCATGTTAGAGGTGAGATTTACCCCCTCTCTTATTTGGGCGGGGTTTAATTTTTAAAAAGTTTCTCTTGACGTAAAATATTGATATTGGTGTCGTTTTCGTATAGCTTTAGGCCGGCAAATTCAAATATGAGCTCAATTTTTAAAAATAACCCCTGGATAAGGGCATATTTATTAAATTTAAGGTCAAATATAGACACTATGGGGCATCTGTTGTGTGTTAGGCTTGCATTTTCATGGTTGCGAGAAACTATCATGAATTTTGTCTTCTTAGTGTTGATATTGAGGCCAAAGCTTTGGCTACTATCGCCCACGGCATCAAGAAGGTCCTGCAAGTCTTTCATATTGTCAGCAATTAGACTGTGTCGTCTGCGTATCGCATTTTGTTGACCCACACTCCGTTCAACCTAATACCCAGGCTGCGTTCCTCGAGTGCCTCCTGGAAGATTTTTCCAGACTATAGATTGAAGAGGAGTGGACAGAGAACGCATCTCTGTCTGACCCCTGTAAGGATATTTGTTGGTCATGTGTGTTCATTGCCAACCTTGACTTCGGCTGTTTGGTTCCAATAAAGGCTTTCTATGCAGCGGATGTCCTTCTGATCTATATCTATCCTTCTCAGAATTTGGATGAGTTTGTGGTGTTGAACTTTGTCGAACGCTTTTTTGTAGTCGATGAAGCATAGCATCACATCTTTCCTATGATCATTGCAGTTCTGGACTAATACTTGAGCTGCAACTATAGCCTCTCTCGTGCCTAGTCCTCTTCTAAATCCAAACTGTGTGGATCCGGCATCTCTTTCGCACTTTATAGAAATTCTGTAGTGAATAATCTTGAGAAATATATTTAGCGTATGGCTCATTAGACTGATCAGCTTATGATCCTCGCACTTCGTTGCATTGTTCTCTTTTCGCAAGGGGATAAAACATGATGTAACCCCTTTGGCAGGGAACTCTCCCGTGTTATATATTTTGTGCAGGACGGAAATGCCTTTATCATCTAATATTTTCAGTAGTTCGACAGGTATGCCGTCCGGACCAACTGCCTTTCTGTCCTTTAACGTATTTATTGCTCTTATGATTTCTTCTTTGGTGATAAAGGGTCCAGACAGATCTTCGCCCTCCGTGGCTTCTATATCAGGTGTGTTATCGTTGAAAAGGCTGCTAATATATTTCTCCCAAATAATTTTTCGCTGCTGATCAACCTGCGCCATATCTCTATAATCGTTTTCTATATTAGAGAAGTGTATTTTCCTGTAAACTCCGGACGCCTCTTTTATTTTAATGTGTAGGTTAAATTCATCGTGTACTTCCTGTAGTCTCATCGCATTGTTTCTTCAACCAGTCATTCCTTGCTGTTCTTATTTTTGATCTAATAATTTTTTGGATCTGTTTATAGCTCTCAGAATTTCCTTGATTGTTACATTTTCTTCTGTCTTCGAAAAGTGCCATGATTTCTGCTGTCATCCAATTGTGTTTTTGTGTTTTTTGCTTTTAACCTAGCTCATTTTCTGCGACCTTTGTCATGGCCTCCTCCCCATACGTCATCTATACTTGCATCCTCCTCCAACTTCGATTCTACATTATTCTTTCATTAATTTCCGCCACCATTTTGTTCTTAATATCTCCGCTTCTAATTCTATCGTAGTCTATCTTTCTCTGTTCTATATGGGTTTTGATGTTCGTGATCTTAGTTTTGATTACTGCTACCAGGAGAACATGGTCCGAGGGAACGTCGGCACCAGGATATGTACATACTGTAATGTTTTTCTAATTTATTTAAACAATAAATGGGTGGGATAAATTTTAAACACACGGTATGGCTACTTACTAATTTATTTAAACACTAACTCACTAACACTTAATTTATATATACTTAACTAATGACTTAAATTTAATTTATATGCACACAAACTTGATTATTAATTTATATTAGCACTTTACTGTTCGGTGTATTTTTGTTTATTTCTCAAGATCCCTTTATCAACTGAACTAAACTCTCTCGGGTAGTTTCCTTTTTTATACTAGTGCCTTTTTTACTAGAAAATTCCGGACTGCGGCTTACTTAAAAACAAATGATTTTCTGGCTTTTTCTAGATAAGACTGGTCACAAAAACAATGTTTAGATAAGATAGTCGTAAACAGTTATAAAAAAACCCTGCTTATTCGCCATAATTTTAACTTTTAAACCTGGCTCAGGCAGAGTCGGATTTAGGGACAATACCAGTGTGCTGTTTCGTAACATTACCCCCTCCTTAAATGGAAGTTTCTCCTGGAACATCTGTGTAGCCGAGACTGGATGTTTGAATCGGCAACTGGCCCCATTTCTACACTTTACGATCTTATGGAAATAGCAGGGCACCGTCTTTATCGGATACTGATAACGGGGGTTGTAGCTGCAAATTAATATCTGGACACCGGTATCTCGAAAGATAACCTCTACCATGTTCCTGATGATTCGCTAATCCAACTGGTTACTCGCTATATTAGGCATATCCAGTTTGTTCACGCTGGATTCCAGCACATGGTCTCGTAGGTTTAGAAGTGCTTCCCACACATCGCGGTAGGTGGATCGATCTTGAAAGTCATTTTTAGTTACCACGTAGAAGACGTACCGCGAATTATGTTTTAGTTTCACTGCCTTGCCAGGGGCTGGAATCTGGTCTTCAAGTTTTTCTAATTGTCCGAACTTCTTTCGAAATACGGTTGCCAACCCTCGTGCGTCGTGATGTTGTGTGCCAGTGAATAATCTTCCGGGAGAGTGAACAAATCTTGTTGTTGTTCCGAAGTGACTCCATATCTAGCTTTCCCGGTACCTCCATACGCGCCCATAAATTCATCGAAGGTAGGGTCAAACACAACTCGAATAAGGTTAACTCCTTCCTCTAGGTCATGTTCTCCTTCGAATGGCGCTAGTCAGTTTTGATGAACTACTTTTGGTTTTCCGTTGGGGATCTTGCTTATGCGATATATAACATCATTGATCCTTTTCTTGATTAAGTATGGACCTTCCCAGGATTTTTGTAATTTTGGAGAAAATCCTTTTCTCCTCGTCGGGTTGTGTAACCATACTTTGTCCCCTTCTTTAAAACCACCTTCAGTGGCCTGCGTGTCGTACCGACTTTTCATTCTGTCGCTGGCGACTTGAAGATTTGTTCGAACTAATTCATGAATATCATCCAGCCTTCTTCTCAATTGGATCACGTAGTCCTCGCCTGCTAGATCTTCTCCAGTTCAACAGCCAAATTCCGGGTCACAAGGAAGCCTCATTTCACGTCCAAACAGGATTTTCGCCGGTGTTTCACCCGTGGACTCATTGACGGCAGATCGATAAGCTGGGAACTTTGTATCGCCCATGTTAATATTTAAACGAATGCGAATGGCTAATGAGCTGAAAGTGGACACTCCCCTGGAAGTTTAGTCGAAATTTCTGAAACTGGCTACATAACAAGTGGTCTATTTCAAAAGTGGATTAAGAATTCCATTGAACTAGTAAAACCAACCATTGACAAAAAAGTAATTCTAGTTTTGGATGGGCATACTACACATTCGAAGAATCTAGAGGCAATTGAAATGGCCAGGGAGCATGGCGTAATAATGTTACAGCTGCCTAGTCATACTACTCATCGACTACAACCCCTCGATAAAAGTTTCTTCTCTGAAATGTAACTTTAACAAAGCTATACAAAAATGGCTAAGATCAAATCCCGGACTGTGTGTTACGCAGTATCAGGTGGCTGTTACTCGAAAGCGGCTACAATTGAGAACGCGATCAATGGATTTAGAGTTGCTGGAATTTGGCCGGTTGATCGTACGGTATATGAAGACAACGACTTTGCGGCAACTGAAAATTTATTCCAACTGTGTATGCCTACTAACCCTGAGTGTTCAAAGAAGGAAGGCAATAACTTGATTTCGCTGCCAGAAATTTCAAACCTTGATCACTTAGCAACTGAAATGATGGTATACGATAATACCCAGCATTCGGCAAGTAAAAAGCTTTCAGTTCCAATTGAGACACTGTCTCCTATATCTAAACCTAAATCAAAATTCAAGTCTGGGAATGTAGGACAAAAAGCATCTATTTTGACTAGCAGCCCATACAAAACCAATTGGAGCTACAAAAGGAGCTTACGTTAAACCAAGAGAAGGTTAAAGCGTTGAAAGAGAAATTGGGTTCTACATCAAAGAAAATCTGTATAAAAAAAGAAAAATCTATGGAAAAGAAGCTACACAACGTGACGAAAAACCTTGGATTCCGTGGAAAATCAGCTAAAGTTTCCTCTGGGTCCATGGTTAACGTCGCATCTTCTTCGAATCAGTCTGCTGTTGTGGTAGAAGTGCAGCCTGAAGAATGGTATTGTTTCTTGTGTGAAACCAACCTGGTAGAAGATATGATTCAATGTCAGATTTGTAATTTGTGGGTGCATGATTCTTGTGCAGGAATCACAAAGACAGGCCTCAACAGTTACATGTGACAAATATAGATAAATAGTAGGCCTTTATCCTTATTTCATTATAAGTTTTCCTTATAACTCCTTATATCTACAGTATTTGTATATTAACTGTTCATGTTATGAAAAATAAAAATTAACTCTTTATAAGTCTATTATTTGTAATTTATTTCATACGCTATTAACCACATATAAATTGTACAGAGTACGATCAAGGAGAAACCTGGTACGATAAAGGCAACTAGTTTCTTTCGTTGTACCACTTGCAGGGCCATAGTAATTTATTGTTTTCAAGTATTAAATTAACTTGCACATTTAAAAAAAATTATAAGGTGGGGAAAAAGTGGATTCAACTATACCATCATTTTGGGCATAACAACTAGCAGTATGTGAGCTACATAAATTGAAAGACGAGAATTGGTACGATGAAGGCAACTCTCCTCTACCTGTTTACACCTGGCAACCGTAACTTTGCGGCTGACTGACATTTGGCAACCATTCTTTATTCTATTCTCTACATCATTTCCTTTTAAATGACGTAAAATTGATTAAAAAAACATATAGCTGCAATTTATATTAGCGAATTAATTATACAAAACTTAGTTACAGGTAATTGCGACTAATTTTTTATAGGCAACCTATCGCTAATCCATTGCATACTCCATCAGCATTCATTTAAAATTAATTTTATCAAAAAAACAGATAGCTGCAGAATTGAGCAATGGGATCCTGTACTATTATCGTATGCAAAAAAGGGTCATTACATTAACATATATGGGTATCACTTATTTACTACCACTTAATATCTAATAGGGGTTGTTTCTCCCTTCTGACATACATGAAGCCTTGGTACCAAAAAAAATTAAATCTGCTAATTTTTCTAAAAATATGCTGTATAACTCATACTTGCCTCACTTTTTTACAAGTGTCCTGACCAACATGGGATATATTAATCAAATCATGATTTTATGAATTAAGTCAATAATCTGTTTTCACACAAAACAGTTTTTTTTTCTGTCTCTGTGTAATTCTTACTTCATTTTAATGCAGCTAAGATTTTTTCCACCTGCCACACTTCAGTCTGTGCGATGTACTTATGAAGATCTCTTCATGTGTATATCTGGAGTCTTATTTATTGAGCATACATTAATTCAAGAAACTCAATTAAAAGGAACATTATATGTATGTGTGCCAATTTCAAAAATTTATTCATAATATTGGAACAATCTTGAATTGTTAGTATTATATTCACAAATTTGGATGCAATTTAGAAATCCGATGAAAATATTTATACAGAGTATGTCTGATCAAACTACCGTGTTCGATGTGCATGTGCATTATATACAGGGTGCATTCAGAGTGCTGTTAGTGTTCACATAATACATCATCATTCTCTAATATGTACAATTGTCTACATTTTTTTCCATTTCTTCTTCAGTGGATCTTAAAGACATGTTAATAATGTAATAAAACATGAAAAAGAGATTTCTTACCCTGTATACGAAAATTTATTGTCCATACATGAAATTGATAAAGGAATATATTTACAATAATGGTTAAAAGAAACCTCTTTTTCGGTAAAACACATCATTTTATGTTGGTCTAGGTTATGAGAACAAAAAAATATAATAAATGAAAATTAAATTAAAAACATCAAAATGTTCAACTACTCATTAAAATTCTTGGTACAAAATTCGATTTTTTAATAACAATGCTACACTTACTAACGAATATTACTTTCCTAAATTTTTATGAAAACATTTTGAATAATAAGCTACGAAGCCAACACTAATTTGGAATTTAAGTCATACCAACATAACCATCAGAATAATTTGCTGTGGCCATGGAGAAATATTAATCAAAATTTCATTGTATCTTTGACACAATGTCAAAGATACCTGCCAGTAAACGTTATTGATTTGAAGTTGATATAGGGTGACTTTCTGGAGCGACAGGCTGATAACACGATGGAAACACGGAACATCTTTATATATTATTTCCTATCCGACTAATACATTATTTCGAATATGTTTTAATCTTCAAATTGTACATCAGGAATATTTAAAATTATCAATCAATAAAAAATAACCACTAGAGTGAAAGGAATAGCACAAACAAAAATTTTGTGGAATCTAGAATGGAAAAGAAACAAATGAAGTATGGAAGGTGGTTGAAATAGTGGAAATACAGAGAAGAGTTTGAATTAGAAAGATCGAGGTAATCAAGACAAGAAATGTTTGCGGAAGAAATAAAAAATTGGTCGCAATGAGGCATTGAAAAAATATCTTGACTACTAGTTAAGATTAGAAATACTCGAAATAAAATACAGAAAAAATTGTACAAATAACTATCGTTATATTCAAAGCTAAATACGGATTAAATGAGAAATTCTATATGAATTGGAAGGAGAGCAAGCTGTTGATGTTGAAAAACCTAATGTAAAAAATGGGACGAGGAGGAAGTATATGCGATTTTCACGATTTTGCGAAGAGGGAGAGAAGCAATGTGAGAAATAACGAATGATTCATAGTCCTTAATAGGACTCAGAAAAATTAAAAAAAAAAACTACAAAATAATAAAATTTCAAAGAATTTGAGACGAAAATCAAATAATTGAGGTTAGAGGCGAATTAAGTACATACTAATTTGTAAATGTGATGAATAAAAGAAAATATGGGTAGAACTGAGAAAACTATGAGTTACTATAACATGAGAAAAAGGGTGGCATTAATAGATATAAATAACAGTAAAACTATTATAATTCATCAAAACATGATGAATAAACAAGCCGCAAGAATTGGAAACTGTCAACAAAAGGAATGCGGCAAAACGAGGAAGTTTATCGATCAGATATTATAAAATCGGAACTGTTTTCAATACTTATAATGAATAAACAAACGTAAGCAGTAAAACTGCACTATCTCTTCGGCCTGACTTTATATTAAAAGATTGGCATAATATTCAATGAAATTTGCTACTTAGAATGAAAAACAACCCCTCTGAGGATTCTTCAAAATACCTTCAATTTAAGAGGTCGAGAGAAAAAGGGCTCGTCAAATGACTATACACTGTACCTTTAACGTAATAAATTATGCAAATTTTTTGTTAAAAAAATTCAATTTCGCTAACATTTTTTGGTATGAAGATATATGAAATTTATTTTAGAAACTCTGAACTGAGTAAATTTTTATTTGTGCAACGTTTATCAATGACTTAATCTATTTCTCTTGTTTATTATAATTATGCGGTTATATTGGTTTGACTTATAGCAAAAAATTACTAACATAAAAACACAAACATCTATTCGGTTAGGAAAATGGAGATGAAAATTTTTTTTCGAAAAATTTTATGAGATGAGTGTGTGCGCACAGTGCCCAAAAATAGTTCACTCGGCAGTAACAAAGGTTTATCATCGTTCTGAAACGTTTCGATGTCTTCCACTAAATAAATAGTTGTTTACATAATATATCCTGTAATATTAGAAAAGTTACTTATAGCTACATTTCAATGGTAATTTTACACTATACTCCTTTTTGATTTTACTTAACATACTATTATTTTTTGGTGCCTCAAATTGGTTTACAAAAGATAAAGAAAACCACTAACCATGTCCACTATTAAAATTCAGACCAACAAAGAGGATTATTGTAGAGTGAATTTTTTTTATTCGGTAACTGTTCAAAATATCTTTCCACTTACTTCACCAGAACG
This sequence comes from Galeruca laticollis, assembly GCA_963921935.1. Classification (NCBI taxonomy): domain Eukaryota; kingdom Metazoa; phylum Arthropoda; class Insecta; order Coleoptera; family Chrysomelidae; genus Galeruca; species Galeruca laticollis. The sequence continues at coordinate 83,561,478 of OY998175.1, read as the reverse complement.
CTATGCCTGATAATTAATGCCCTAATTCGGCTATAAAAATTCTGTTTACATACGACTACTTTCACCTTCGAGGTGATAGACTAGGCGATGCATTTCCAGACTTTTCACTAGTTAAGAATGACAAGAAATAACAAAAAATTTTTCTTGAAAATGTGTGTCACCAATAATAATTATACATAAAATAACATCCAGAAAACAGCATGCAAACTTCATATTATCTTCGGAAATGAACAATATAGTAAAAATCGAAAATGAATTAAGTAGGGGAAGACATTTGACAATGGGGCTCATTTGACAATTTCAAATTTATCGCTAAGAGTGAGCAATTGGGGAAGAGATTTAATAATTGTTCGAGGGTTAGTAGGGAGATTAGTCGTTGAAGTGAAAAGTGAGTGAACAGGATTGGAGGATACTGAGGCAGCATATGTAAGGAGTAGGGATTGTCGTCTTAAGGCGACGGGTGATTCATTAGCTTCAATATGGAGAGACGATCAGCAGGGCTAGAGCGGAAGGCACCAAGGCAGAGGCGGAGAGCGGTATTGTGAACAAATCTGTGACATATTTGGGGGCTGACATGTAAATAAAGCAACCATAGTCAAGCTTCGAACGGATAAGAGCTCTGTAAACTCTTAATAATACGATTTCGTCGGAACCCCAGTGAAAGTGACTGAGCGTTTTAATTATGTTTAATCTCTTTAGATGGATGCCTTTGAGTTCATGGATATGGTACTTCCAGTTAAGTCGAGAGTCGAAGGTTATTCCGAGCATTTTACATTGATTTACAGTGGGTAAGGGTGAATTTTTAAAAAAAATGTGAGGTAGAGGAGAATATGTTCTTCTTGAAAACTGGATTAGTTTGGATTTACTTTGAAATAAGGATAATCCCAGGTAAGGAGATCTATCCTGTAGCAGGTTTACTGCAGTTTGAAGGAGTTTGCAAATGGATGAGATCGATTTACTATGGCAATAAACAATTAGGTCATCAGCATATTGGACATACTTTATGGGAGCAGGAAACTTGCAACAGAGCTCGTTTATTGTGAGGATGAATAGAATAGAACTTAATACTGATCCTTGAGGGACACCAGCATTTTGTGGGTGAGGTAAGGAGAGTTTGCCATTAGCGGAAACCCTGAAGGTTCTACAAGTTAGGTAATTATGAATGAACGATAGAATGTTGCCATGAAGATTTTATTGGGAAAGTTTATTTAGTATTGCCGTTATAGATATCGCGGCAAAGGAACCTTCAATATCAAAGATGGTTGCAACGACGTCCTGGTGATTGTTTATTGCTGAAGAGATATGTGTTTGGAGAAGAACAAGGTTGTCTCGAGTGGATCGATGACGCCGGATTGGGTATTAGGAATGATTTTGTACTTTTCAAGAAACCAAACTAGTCTTCTATTGATCATATTCTCCAGGAGTTTGCAGGTAGTGCAATTGAGGGAAATCGGTCGGAAGGAAGTGGGCGATAAGATGGATTGCTCTGCTTTTTTTATTGGAATAATTATGGATTTGCGCCAGGCGTCAGGGAACTGATTAGTATTCCAGATAAGGTTATAGATTTCGAGAAGATTAGAGAGAGATGGATTGGTTAGTTTTATGAGAAAGATGTAACGAATATCATCAGGGCCGGCGGCAGAATTTCTACAAGTAAACAAGGCAGATTTCAGTTCATTTAGGCTATAAGGGGCGTTGACGGAAGCAACGTCATGAGGGTTTGACTGAAAAGTGGAGGAAGGATGAATATGAGAATTGTGATAAACAGAATTGGGGTTACGATTATTAAATTTGTCATCAAAATTGTGTGCGAGTGAATCGGCAATTGTTTGGTTGTCGGAGATAACAGTATCATTCAATATTAAGGAAGGAATTTTAGTATTGGTTTTCTTGTCTTGAATTTGTGAAATCTTTTTCCAGACTTGACTGGGATTTGTATTATGATTCAGCGAGGAGGTATAGCTTTGCCACTAGAATTTTTTGCTTTGCTTGACTAAGAATTTGGCTTTAGCTTTAAGCTGTTTGTGTAGGAGGAGGTTTTCTTGTCTTCTATCTCGTCTAAACCTGTTAAAAGCATGTTTGGACTATCGGATGGCATTTTCGCAAGCTGAAAACCACTAAGGCACAGTTTTTTGTGAAGAGGAAGTGACTGATTTACCGATGTGAGTCTCTGTAGCGGCAAGTATGTTGTCAGTAAACATTTTTAGAGTGTCATTTATGTTTGCAGAAATAGCTGATGAGGATAAATAGGTTTGGGAGAGAGAAGTAAACTCCAATTTGCTTTTTTTAAGTGCCAGAAGCTTCTAGTTATAGTTTACTTATTATCTTGAGTGGATATAATGATAGGAAAATGGTTGCTATCATGAAGGTAATCTGAAACGGGGAAAGTGCAGTTTTAGGGTAACATAAGCTGAGGTCAAGGGCAGAAAAGGAGCCGGAGGAAATGTTAAAGTGAGTGTTGAGTTCAGTATTCAACAAGCAGGTTCCGGAGGAGTTTATGACGTTTTCTATAACTTTGCCCCTAGTGCAACCACGAGTTGAGCCCCACATTGTGTGGTGTGCATTAAAGTCTCCAACAAGGATGGATGGGTGGGGGAACTGAAATACTAGGTCGGTTAAGTCTTCTTCGTTGAGGGGGTGATCAGGTGGAATGTAAATACTGCAAATGGTACGCTTATTAGGGCACCAAGCAGTTACAGCAATTGCCTCTAGATTTGCGCTTAGTGAGAAATGAGATGAGTATACATCGCTAGATACAAATATTGAAGTACCACCACTGGCTCTCATACAGATAGTACGGATGTAATGATAGCCTTCAAAGTTTTTTAGCTTGCACTGTTGGTCCAGGAGGCAGAGAAAGTCAGGGGTATGGGAAGATACGATTTTCTGAATTCTTTCTAAGCGAGGATAAAATCCATCGCAGTTCCATTGAATTAGAAAGAATGGTACTAATTAAAAGAGGAAAGAGGTTAATTACTGAGGTAGTGTAGAGGAGTCAGTGGTGGTACCGTCGTCAGAAAAAGGATAGTCAGTAAGATTGTTTTGGTCGGGGTGAAGTTTAAATTTAATTTTATTGGTCAGGCGTGTAATGAGATTTTCAAAGATCTTTCGTTGATATTAGAATAAATTAAGGATAGATATTTCAGTAGGGAGGTAGTGTCGGAGATAAATTTATTGGCTTCAGGTAGAGGGTCGTTGACGCGGAAAGTATTTTCAAGGAACGCAATAAGTTGTATGCTATTAAGGGAGAAGGTAAGGACAGAGACTTAGTTGTCGACATAAAGAAGAGAAAAACCGCATACTTGGGACATGTAATCAGAAGTGATAGAATGAGGCTGCTGAAAATAATAATGGAAGGCAAAATAGAAGGCAGACGAGGTATAGGAAGACGCCAACAATCGTGGTTGAAAAACATAAGAGACTGGACCGGACTAGACTCACATTCCTTATTCCGAGCTGCTCAAAACCGAACCCAGTTCGCCGAGATTGTTGCCAACCTTCACTAAGGTGAAGACGGAACCGAAAGAAGAAGGGAGAAGGATTTAGGAGACTCTTCAAAAAGTTTATGTATGATAGAACGTGATTCGAGGCTTATATTGTGACAATCATCTTTCGCCAGTTTGAATTTTTTCGTTCTCTTTTTTGCAAATTTTTTTGAATTTGAATTTGGGAATTCTGGAGAGGCATTGGATTGGGATTAGCGAGAGGAGTATTGGTAGGTGATATAGACTGCGGAGAGTCAAGAGTGCTATCATTAGATCGGAGTCGGAGTACAGGGGAGGAGGGAGCGAGTGGCACTTGAGAGGGTAATTCGAGATTGTCAGAAAAGGTATCAGTAGTAGCTGGGTCAGCTGAAGTGCAGGGATCAAGATTGACGGAAGTATTTAATAGGGGGAGAAGGTCGTGGGAAGTGTTGGGACATGATTCAGCGGTATGTCCAGTCTGTTTGCAAAGAAAGCATTTAAGTTTATCAGTAGAAATGAATATTCTGTGCGATGTATTTTCATGCGTAATAAGAATCGAAGTTTGCAGTGAAAAATCATTACTGGTGGGCAGAACGTAAGTTACACGGCGGAAGCTCAGGACATGTCCGTATTCGTCATCAGGCGAGCCACATTTGACGTATGAAATAGGGGAGGTAAGTGTTAATCCTTGATCATATAGGGCTTTTTCAATAACGGAATGTGGTATGGAAGGACTGACATTGAAAATAAGGATTCTTTTGGTGGGGGAAATAAGCCGATGAATAGGAATGACATTGGAATTAACTAAGATGTTTTGATTCGATTTTAGAAGGTTGTCGATGTGGGTGGGTGGTAGATGATAAATAGATTCATATGCGGCCATGAGAGATTCTGGGAGCGAAATGTACGTTTTTGGGAGAGACAATGTTACCTATTGCTTTGATATAATCGAATAGTACAATGTTGGGGATAGAATGCATAATGATGGTTTGATCTCGAGATGGTACCGGGGGAGGAGGTAGTCTTGCTGAAGTAGCCGCGGCATAAGTTATGGGTGTTGAAGGGGTATTTGTGTTTATCGAGATATGTTGCTTAATGGGGGTTGAAGAAGTGGTGGTATATGAGAGCATTGGTTGTGAGGGGAGGTTTGACATATTGATGTGATCCTGGATATCAAAATCACAAACAATAGTTAGAAATAAAAAGAAATATATTAGTAAATCTCAGCTCAGAAGACAGTCTGTAACTCAGTGACTGGCATATTTATTTCCAACACAAATAAGTAAATTTCAAGAATATTTACCAATTTTGCAGAAAAACAGCACTTTTACAAGTTTTATTAACACATTTTAATGTTGACAAAAACACGTTTTTAATTTGCTATGATATTGACGACTTAACGGTCCGAATCTAATGAGTTCTGACCCGTGAATGAGTTCTGGTTTAATTTGTATGCATTAGCTAAATATCTGTATTTTGGAGTCTTTATCAATCTACATCCTCGTTAAAAAGGAAACTGCGTCTTTGACAAAATCATCGAAGATTTTGAGCGAATTGTGGAGACACCACAAGTGGAAGATAAGGTTCTTTCTGTTAAGATGTAGGATATTAGAAATATTGCTTAACAAGTAAATATCTGGTATATTCTAAATAAAAATGTATTCACTGAACATTTAACGTATTAACATTTGCGACCTGATGAATGTTCCCTCCTTATACAGTATGGGAAATGAATTTCAAGGAAATTACAAATCCCAAATTTTGCCATCACTGGGACATAAAGGATAGTCCATTTGTAGTTTAGTTAGAGCTTCACTTCAGATTAATCCGACAAGTCTGTGACATTTAAGGATAGTTGCAAATATTCACTTCCAAATTTGAGAAAATTAATGTTAGGATCTAGCAAATTAATTTTATGTCATTGCTCTTGCAAATGAAATTCGTAGATTTAAAATTCAAATAACGTAAGTCTACATCTTTATAAATAATCAACTTTTTTATCCATAATTAACTATATTACCGAATGTTCTCATTCTTCCCCATATTTTTACGAAATAATCTTGATAGTTTAAGTTTCCTTGCAACCTTCCGTTCGTAGGGGATTTGTCTTCATCCGTTTTTATATTCGTTCATTGACTAAAAGTCAGTCACCACGGAAAAATTATTATCATTTTAAAGATGTACAAGAAATTATTTATGAATGTTTAAGTTGAAATTTAATTGTTTCTTACCTACGTTTATTGCCGACAATAACTCAGTCAGTAAATATGTACAATACAAATTCGACAGACCGTCTTCGAGAAATGAGACATTAAAATTAGATAATATGATTATCAATCTGAAACAGATTATTGTGTTCAACACTGATTTAGTGACAAACCCCACGAACTGAATACCAACCTTGTTAAAGGTCATGTTTATTAATGCTGGACATGTGTGATAACACGTTCTGCCAACAATCATATACTATTTGTTGATTGGCTGGAAAATGTTCGAACACAGTGTTTCGGGAACACCGACAATGTCCCTTGATATGTAATATCTATATAGGGAATTACGTTAGTTGGTAATATAATATGTATATTCTATCGCATCCTAAGCAAATGCTCTTGTTTATATTTATTCAAATGTTGTACAAAACTATTAGATCGCAGTCTTTAGTTGATTTTATTGCGACTAAGAAATTTCACAGTGGTAAAAGAAGTAATTTTGAATTTAAACGGACAGTTTGGAAAAGAATAAAGGACCCACTGAATATAATGGAAGGAATGTAACAAATATAATATATTAAATGCCTCTTGTTCACGGAGCAACTGGTTTCTGATTGATTTAATACTTTCAGCAATTTGTTTTGCGTCGCTTCATGTTGATTCAAATGATATCTTGTTGAGCTTTCAAATAAAAAAAGGTGAAGGAACCAAATTTGACGAGAAAGTGTAAACTTTTTCTTGTTTGTACAATTATAAACTATCACAATACTCCAGATAATACTGTATTTCCCTCCAAGTCCTAGTGATGAACACAGAATTACCATCTTCTGCAACTAGATCTACTATTGTAATAATACACAAACCAGCAATTTCATCCATAATTCATACAGTCAAAATATAAACAGAAACTTTGTAACGAACTATCGGTTAGTATGCTCATATTAATGTAATTACTTTTGAGTTGTTACTTGTACGAAATCTGAGTATTCAATTGCTTCATTTTTACAGTAGGTATTTAAACAGTTTCATCAGAACTAGAATTTATGATTGCCCACTCAGTACCTGAAATATCGATGACAAGAAACAAATAGATGAGAAGGAATTTCGAAAAGGCAAAAGTGGATAGTATCGATATGTATAGTTAGAGCATTCATAAATTTCAAAGCAATGATTTGGTGAATCTCTGATTACGATAGCTCCTACTCATTTCAAATAAAAATTGGAGTTGGGACACCTGAGTGCCGTGGGGGAACAACGTAGCCACGGGCCAGTGTGCGAAAATTTTGCCGGGACCCCATTATGATACAGAGTCCTATTGTTTACTTACTTGGACTACTAAGGTACCAGCGGCAAACAAGGCCCTGCGGCTAATAAGGCCCAGAAGCTAAAACATAAAACACCGGCTTCTCTCCTAAAATCTGGCAACGTCACGCTGCGTCTAAGAACATGTCCGAGAAGAGACACCAATCATATACCGTCAAATATGTAAGCCGTTAAGAATGGGTTATCTGTGGTTAAGAATATCAGTTGTAATCCGATAGACGAATAGTGCACATGTTCGCTTATTAAAATTTACTGCTAACATTTACGTAATTAATTCGTTTCATTAAAAATAATATATTCTTATAAACAGTGCTTTGTGTTCTACGTTGTATGGGCTTTATTTTGCTATATCAACGATAACGGAAAGGTAGGAGACAGTAAGTTTTTTTTTAATTTTTAAACAGCTGGAACGTTTCGGCTAAAAAGGCCATTGACTCTCGGTTTATAAGGCCCGGTGGGATTTATTAAACGGCATGTAAAATTTGACTTTTTTTGAAGTTAATCTTTTGATGGGATACTACATCAGTTTTCTTATTTCTTTTATAATTTATAAATCCATTCTGCTAACTTATTCAACAATATTGATAAACTGTAAACGAATATATCTGATATTTCTTTTTGTCGTTATTTAAATTACCAAGTTATATAACGTATAATTGGAAGTCTTGTTAGAGTAGTGGTTAAGGACGCTTATTATACTTTTTGGTTGTTCAAACATAGTTTAAGAAAGAAATAGTAACAAAAAGTTTAACTTTTAACGGTGTTAGTTTTCGACTGACGCATACATTTTTTTCAGTTTACCAATAATAATGCCACCTATAGTAAAAAAGCGAGAAAATTAGAGTGCCGATCAACTTGAAGTTGCAATTAACGCAATAAAATACAATAAATTGTCACAAAGAGTAGCTGCTGAACAATATAACATACCCAGGCGAACACTAGGACAGTTAATTTCACTAAGAAACTATTTACAGTCTGGTGTTCTCAATAAAAAAAATAGGAAGAGCCAGCGTATTAACTACTGACCAAGAAAAACAATTTTCTGAGAGAGTAATCCATCTATGTGAAATCGGAATGCCGCTAACACCAATGTTAGTAGGTCGCTCTGTGTACAAATTCTGTATTATGAATAATATCCGACACTCATTTAATGCTTCCAGAAGAGTCGCCGGTAAGGACTGGCTCTATGGGTTTTTAAAACGGAACCCTCATTTTTCTAGACGGAAGGCGCAGCTGATGAATTCAGCTCGCGCCCAAAAATTAAATAAATTTATAGTGAGTAATTACTTCTACTTCAATGAACTAGTGAACATTTTTAATGAAATACAGTTGCACCAAAATCCACAGAACCTTTTTAATATGGATGTTATTGGGCAGAAAGGTATCAAACGTGTCCTGCCTGAGCACGCAAAAATTGTTACCATTGCTGGGTGCTGTAATGCTTTAGGAAATAGTATCCCACCCATGATAATTTTTAAAGGAAAGCGACTAAAAACTGAATGGGGAGAGAACTTACCGCCAGGTACCCTGATTAAAATGGCCCCAAAGGGTAGCATCACCAATGAACTTTTTATTGAATTACTTATATACCTTTAGTAAATGTTCTTTGGTTTGTTTATTTAGATTTCTTAGAAAAATAAGAGGGATTGGTTTAACTGGAGCAATGTTCAACTGTTCAGAGCTGCAGTAAACAAGGTCCGGATTGCTGTGATGATAGCAAACCTCCGATAGGAGCTCTAGTAACTTCAGCGAAGGTAATTTCAGAGTTTTACTGAAATTTAGAGTTGACGCTGGTGACGCAGTTCTGGCCTCACACCCAACAACGTATGGGAAGAATGCCAGTTACATCAGCAAAACCACTCAGAACAAAATAATTGACTGCTGAGGGAAAGTTATTACTGAAAAGATTGTAAAAAAATAAAATCCTCCAAGTTTTAAACAATAATGGCCGATGAGACAACAGATGTGTCCATTAAGGAACAGTTATCAATATATATATATATATATATATATATATATATATATATATATATATATATATATATATATATATATATATATATAAGGTATTTTAACACCACTACGGAATGCAAGCTCGAGGAAGACTTCATCAAGTTCGTTGATGTGGTGGGTCTCACTGGTGGAAGTCTATCTCGAACAATTTTGCAAGAGCTTGGAAAACTCAACATTGACTTGGATTACTGTCGTGGGCAAGCTTTTGATGGCTCCTCCAATATGAGTGGAATATTTAAAGGTGTCCAAGCCCGAATTTCTCAACTCCAACCTTTTGCAACGTACAGCCACTGTGCCAACCATAGGCGAAACCTAGCTATTAGCAAAGCCTATTCTGTAACTAGCATTAGGAATGCTATAGGAGTTATTTCTTCGTTGACAAGGTTTTTTCGTGATTCTGCCGCAAGATTCAAAAGCTTAGAAGACGAAATGCGGGAAAATCACAATTTTCAACCTGGAAAACATGGTTTGAAAAAGTTATGTGAGACGAGGTGGAAAGAAAGACACGAAGCCGTATTGACATTTATGGAGCATCTTCCTGCACTCCCCACTGTTCTAGAAACTATTGCTAATTCACCAGGAGGTAAAGAGAGCACCGAATTTGTATTCTTGCACTTTATCCTTTCATCCGAATTCCTGATTAGTGTAGTAATGTTAGCTGAGGATTTTGGAATAACGTTACCACTAGCCTGCAAATTTCAAGCAGAGTACATGGACGGATTGAGTGCTGCGGAACTTGTTGAAACAACAATACAAACTCTTCAAGAAAAACGGGACAACAGCGCCGAGACCTTCAAACAGGTATATAATCAATCAACTAAGTTGGCGGAAGAAATGGGCACAGTAATTATAAAGCCTAGGACAACATATCTACAAAAAAACCGATCTAACATACAGACAGAGACACCTGATGATTATTATCGGATGACAGTGTACATTCCATTTCTGGATTTTATTATCAATGAACTGAACACGAGGTTTCCTAAAACAGAAATGGAATGTGTGGGTAAGCTGCAACATCTGTTATCATCAAAACCAAATGATGACTATATAAGGGATACTTTTGAAGATGCTGTTAAATACAAAGACGATATACCATGTTATTCGGCATTAAAAGGTGAACTACATGTTTGGAAAAACATGTGGAAGTCAAACCCAGTGACAACCACAACGGCAGAGCGATCTTTCTCAACATTGCGTCGTCTGAAAACATACTTGCGCAGTATTATCCCCGAAGATAGACTTAATGGTCTTGCCTTATTTAACGTTCTTCAGGACATTTCTAATGTTATGAAGGCTGAAGAAGTGTTGGACGTGTACATAAGAGAACACAAAAGAAAATTGTCTTTAAAGGTGTTGTAAATATTAAGGAATTAACCAATTGTGTTCTAATCTTTGTTTGTTTGATTTATTACAAACAGTTGTTTTGTTCGGATATAGATTATAATGGTAATTACACGAGAATTACATATAAAAATATAGGCCTAAAACGCATAATTGTAAAAAATTTCTGGACCCCCCTTTTATGGAGGGTATTCCAAACCCCACGGTAGGTTGGCCCACCCTTACATAAATCCTGGATCCGCTCCTGGTGCAGCAGCGGTTATTTTTGTGAAAGCTACCTCCTTTGCCTTCTAAGTTGAATAATCGCCGACACGTACATAGACCTGAATTAAATGCCGAGTATCACGTGATTATTTCAGTTACTATCTATAAAAATATTGAATAGTCTTGTTGGTCCGTTTCTGGAGTGAATATTGTTTTTTGTTATGCATTTGTGGTTTCGTTCCCAGTCCCCTTTTTGCTCGGGCCCTTGTGTTTCGCACACATTGCACACCAGGTCTAATTTCATTTTATATGATTAGCTCCTTCATCTGTGTATGGTACATATAAATATTGAGAAACTTTAGGAACCATCAAAATAAAATTATATTCGTTATCACTTGGATAGTCATCAAGTGTTATACATTACGAATGAAAAGTGTAAAAACAGGAGTAGGAAAATATGTAGTTACTACATAAGTGAACTAACCCTTACTTTACCACTTATTAAATGACAGATTCACTTACGATTTCTTATTTAAGTATATGGTAATTTAAAATACGTTTCAGAACGACAATCAACACTTGTACTCGATGACCGCCGCAGGTCGACCGCTACCAAATACAGGTAAGGTGACGCGGGGCGGTCCGAGCGTGCAGTGCTACACTCTAGTGGGAGGTTGCACCACCATAGCTGCGAGACGTACCTTCATAGCTTCGGGGCTGGAACCGTGATTATTCGAAGGAATATTACTGGCTCCGTTTCCGCTTCTTGGTGTTGTCGTGTAGATAGCATCGGCAGGAATACCTCCTGGACCAGTGGCAGTTTTTTCAATATCAATTTTTTGGCTAAAACAGAAAACAAAGCTGACATGAACAATTTTCTATACAGAATAAGAAAATATTACAGTGGGCAGGTTACCACGTTGTAGATGCCATTTGACTATGTTAAATGGATAACGAAATGATATATTGTACACGGTTCAGTAGAATATATATATATATATATATATATATATATATATATATATTATATATATATATATATATATATATATATATATATATTATATATATATATATATATATATATATATATATATAATATATATATATATATATATAAAACCAAAAGTTGGCAGTTAGTCACGGCTGACTAGTTAAAAAATAAAACTTCAAAGAGTGGTCTTTGTTAAAAAACCCTCAAACTCGTGAGGATAGCAGCCAAAAAAACTTTACAGGTTAGAGATAAAGTGAATCAATTAGTACGTTACATAAGCTTTCGAAGAGCATTGTCTTCATTTTCAAAGGCTATAATAAACCAGAAAGAAAAAACTGGTTAATTTAATAAAGAAAATAATTTTTGCAGTCATTACGACTTACTTGTAGTGTTGATTTAAAATTAAATTCACTTTTCACAAATTGCAGGAAAACCTTCATCCACTAAAGACAAAAATGTCGATTAAATCTAATTTCTCTCCTACATATAGTAATGAGAGCCAGGATTTTTTTCCTGTTTTTTAAAACCAAAAGACGTACAACAAGAAACGAACTGATTTTGTTGAATATATATTTCAACATGAAATCGACTGCAATCTGGGCAATTGAAAGGTTGAAGTAAAAACATTTAATAAAAATCTAAATTTCTCAGCAATACTGTTATGTTTTTTTTTGTTGCTTTGGTGAAAACTTCAAAGAAAAAACAACAATAGATCAATGTCCACACCTACGATCACGATAAGACTGAAAAATTACACTTTTAAATTTAACCATACTATTGTCTGACAGCTGCCACCTGTCTTTTGCAAAATGTAAAAAATTGGGATGACGAAATAAGTCGACAGTCAGTGAACACTCAAACCTCTCACATTCGGTATTCCCAAACTGTCAACCCATTCCAGCATTACTATTATTAGATAAAAAAGCCAAACAAAACCCACCCGCAAATACCAACGATCTACACTTTCGTCTGATGTTAATTTCCATGAAAATCAATTATATTAATTCAAAATTCTCATAACAATAATTATGTCCGTTAGGAAAAGTGATGTAAGATCTGTAACTTCTAACACATGGAAAGGACCTAACCTCTCACGTTAAGGCCCGACTGTTTGGAAATCATTTGCATTCGCAACTGAGCTGTGATAGCCATAATGTATAAAATCATTTGCGAATGCAAATGATTTCCAAACCGTCGGGCCTTAACGTGAGAGGTTAGGTCCTTTCCATGTGTTAGAAGTTACAGATCTCACATCACTTTTCCTAACTGACATTATTATTGTTATGAGAATTTTAAACTATTAATATTGATTTTCATGGAAATTAACATCAGACGAAAGTGGAGATCGTTAGTATTTGCGGGTGGGTTTTGTTTGGCTTTTTTATCTAATAATAGTAATGCTGGAATGGGTTGACAGTTTGGGAATACCGAATGTGAGAGGTTTGAGTGTTCACTGACTGTTGACTTATTTCGTCATACCAATTTTTTACATTTTGCAAAAGACAGGTGGCAGCTGTCAGACAATAGTATGGTTAAATTTAAAAGTGTAATTTTTCAATCTTGTCGTGATCGTAGGTGTGGACATTGATCTATTGTTGTTTTTTATTTGAAGTTTTCACCAAAGCAACCAAAAAAAAATATAACAGTATTGCTGAGAAATTTAGATTTTTATTAAATGTTTTTACTTCAACCTTTCAATTGCCCCCCGTAACTCTACCTTTCGACAGCAGTCGATTTCATGTTGAAATATATATTCAACAAAATCAGTTCGTTTCTTGTTGTATGTCTTTTGGTTTTAAAAAGACAGGAAAAAAATCCTGGCTCTTATTACTATATGTAGGAGAGAAATTAGATTTAGTCGACATTTTTGTCTTTAGTGGATGAATGTTTTCCTGCAATTTGTGAAATGTGAGTTTAATTTTAAATCAACACTACAAGTAAGTCGTAATGATTTCCAAAAATATTTTCTTTATTAAATTAACCGGTTTTTTCTTTCTGGTTTATTATAGCCTTTGAAAATGAAGACAATGCTCTTCGAAAGCTTAGGTAATGTACTAATTGATTCACTTTATCTCTAACCTGTAAAGTTTTTTTGGCTGCTCACGAGTTTGAGGGTTTTCTAACAAATACCACTCTTTGAAGTTCTATTATATATATATATATATATATATATATATATATATATATATATATATATATCTTAAGTGGTCAAGAAAGTGAATAATTTAAATATATATATATATATATATATATATATATATATATATATATATATATATATATAGTCAGGTAATAAAATGGATATTGAAAATTACAGACCGATTTCTATAATGTGTGCACCAGCTAAAGTGTTTGAACAAGTTATCTACTTGGATCTATATAAGTATGCAGAGAAATATTTAGCTCCTCAACAACATGGTTTTGGTTCAAATAAATCTATAACCTCTAACTTATTTTTATTTAGTAACAGCGTATACGATACTTTTCAGAATAAAAAGCAATTGGATACTATATACTTGGATTTTAGAAAGGCGTTTGACAGTGTAGATCATGATAGGCTGCTATGGAAATTGCATGGGTTGGGTTTGTCGAATGATTTTATTTTATTATTAAAAAGTTACTTACGAAATAGATATTTAATTGTTAATCATAATGGTAATACATCGGGTAAATTCGAACCCAACTCAGACGATCCTCAGGGTTCAAACTTAAGTCCTCTTTTATTTATTTTTTTCACTAATGATTTACCCTCCGTTATAAAAAACTCTGAGAGTCTTATATTCGCGGATGGCTTTAAAATATTGAAACGTGTCAGTAATGTTAGGGAATGTGTTTTAGTACAGAAAGATTTAGATAGGGTGTATGAGTGGAGTGTGCTTAATAAGTTATATTTCAATGTAAATACTTGTTTTACTTTAACAATCACAGGTTTAATAGATCCGGTCATTTTTGAGTATATAATTAATGATGAGTCATTAAAACGTGAATATGATGTAAAATATTTAGGAGTTACAATAATATATTCTCATTTGCCGGGCATATAATAATTGTAGCTAATTCCGCTAATAGGTTATTGGGATACATAATCAGACAAAAATCAACTTTTACCAACATTGAGGCCATTAAAAGCCTTTACTTCAGTTTAGTTAGACCCAAATTAGAATATGCAAGTCAGATTTGGTTTACAGAGTATCAGACTACATTGTATCTCTTAGAAAAGATACAGAATACATTTTTGAGGTATATTTATTATAACTAGTATGGTATTTACCCTGATTATGGTACAGTTAGGAGTATTCATTTTAGATCTGAACTTAGAATCCTATTCTTGGAGGATAGGAGAAAGTTAGCTATTCTAATATTTCTACACAAAATTAATCACAACAGCCTCAGATTTTATCTTTAGTAGGGTTTAATGTTCCACCCAGAAGAACGCGTAACTGTACAATGTTTAATATTTCGACCGTATCTTCTTCAAAGTCCCCTGTCGTAGCCATGTATCAATTGGCAAGTTATTTTAATAATTTATTGAATTAGAATTCAATTATTCATTAAGCACCTTTCGTAGCCAACATAGTATAATGCATTACCCATCTAAGTGTTTCCTAAGCTAGGGATTACCTAAAACCGATACTTAACCAAAATCGATTTGCACCAACCAAACAAGTGACTATTTAAGAAATACTTAGTTAAAAACTTGATTTGTTTAATTTTATATGTACAGTTGGTATTGCTTTGTAATTGGCTCATAGAAAAAGTTTATATATCGGAAATATATATACATTTTCTATAAATTGGCCTGCAGACTGAACGGAAGTAGACCGTACAAAGAGCAAAAAGCTAAAAAGAAGATTGACATAACCTAAGCTGTTTTAAAAGTGTAGTTATTTACAGAAAAGGGATCGTCCGTATTTTGTGAGTTTATTCGTTCGTGTTTCTTTTATTTGTTTTTATGGAAAATATGGCAGAAAAGAGTAGTAGAAGTGCTAATTTTGCAGAGCAAGAAAAGATTTAGTTGCTTGCTTTATTGCAAAAACACAAAGATATTTTAAGTAAAAAAACAGATTTCACTATCAATAAAAAAAGAGGCAGCGTGGCTTCTATTGGAGCAAGAATATAACTGCGATACTCATATTAAAAGGTAACATTATCTTTATTTCTCATTAAATTGGGATTTTATAAGACTATGTATATCTTTTCAAAAATGTTAATAACTTGAGAAAAGTATGTAGTAAATTGAAATATGAGGCAAAAACTTATAAAAGTAAGGTAAAGAATGATGTAATGGGCACAGGAGGTGGACCAAGTAATATACCAAAAGAAAACAATATTTTGGTGGAGGTGTTATGGTTAATCGGCAGAGCAGATGTTGGTTTAGGAAATATCCAGGACTGTGACTTTGAGCCAGATTCTAATATAGGTGAACAGAGTATTTAAAAAAGTGTTTCTACAACCATTATGCAAAACATGCTGATCTACACAAAGCAGGCCTTTTGACAATTTCTTTGATATCTTGGAAAATAATAATTTAGATTGGTAAAAGTACCTACATACTATGGCACTTTTTTCCAAGGAAATATCGATGTCAAAGTTTGTTTCACAATCTAACATTATTTTTATAGTGCATTTCGTTGACAGACACTAATATGTCAATTCATGAAAACTTATTATCAAAAAAAATACACCAGGCATTTTTTAATATTCAAGTTTTAAATTAGTTCTGTTGAAAGTTTAAATAAAATACATATATAAGTAAGTTACTTTATTTTTTCATTGCATAAATGTGGATTTAGAAAAATTTTTGTACGCAAAGCACTTTTTTCCTCTTGCTTGGTTTGTGCTTGGGCGAAAAGTGATGATTTGAGCACTTGTTGTACAAGCTACTATTTAATAGTTGTTCAACACATTTTTGTTGTTGTTACAGAAGTATAGGAAATTCAGGTAGATCCAATGATGGTGCTATTATCCATAGAAATTGAAGCCACTGAAGCTGAGAGTGAACTTTTTACACCGCAGTTATTTGAAGTTGCAAATACTAGTTCAGCAACAACAACACCTTCAGCAACAACGAAGACACCTTCATCAGGAAGAAGACCAATTCTGAAGGGTCTTAGAGATCAACTTGAACAAGAAAAACTAGAAACAGAAAAACTAAAACAAAGTTTCTTAAAACAAGAAATGGCTCAGTCAAAGGAGCTTTTTGAATTGAAGAAAAAGAAAGATGAGCAAATTATTCAAATAAGAAGTATATTTTTGGAACAATTGAATAGTGATAATTAGGTAAACACTGCATTAATTCAAGAAGCCTTCAGGGATTGAAAAATTAAAATAAAATTTATAAAGTTCTAAATTGTATTGTTTTCAAAATAACCCAACTCCAACATTCTACTAAAGGTATAAATAATACAATATTAGTTATATGTATTATATAATGATATTTTCTTGGGATATGTTCATATATTAAATAATCCAAGTTCTTCTTTAGTTGACGCTTCACCTCAACTCTAAGAATTTTTCATAAATTTTTTTATTTTCACTTATAATTGCACAAGTGGTTTGTATTTTATCGGGTAAATTTGGGTTGTTTATTGAGAAACTGTTTCCTAGCAATTTGACGAGAATAACTGTCAACTATTAAAAACACGACACCGAATATTGTTTAGAATGACAGCAAAACATTTTGCTCAATTTCTATGTGGTACAATTTTCATGTAAAATTATAATATTGTTTTTTTTAAATGTAACAATTTCAAAGTATATAAACATATTGCAACAGAAATAATTTGTAAACATGCACAATTGTGATATGTGTTTTGGTTCCCTAATATATTTCACCAAAAATGCCTGAAATTGCTGACAATTCACTAAGAAATATATAACTGATTTAATATAAATTTATAAAGTATCAATTCAATTTTTTTTAACGAATTTTTTTCATTTACTTTATAGATTGAAATTTTCAATACGGGGGGAGGCGACTGTGTTCAGGTAATTAGCGGCACAAGTCAGCAGATACTAGGTATAGTGGGTGGCAATATTAAGCCCAATGCCAATATGTATGATTCAGCTGCTGACTATTACAATGGTAAAGTATTTAACGAATATTCATTATATGTACAAATTATTAATGTTATCTAAAATTTGCTTGAAGTTTATTTTTAAACAAACATTACTAATTAATTACCAATTTAGGTTGCATATGCACTTGTACAAAAATATTTTGAATAATCACCAATATTTATAAAAAAATATAGTATAATATATTATTAGGAGTAGAAGGCGATTAATATGTGTTGAGTCAGACATTTACTGCCTAGATATTGTGATCTGAGTGAAACACAGAAGTTCGTGAGTGATTTTTTTGTTGAATTGGAATTTTTTTTTGGAGAAGTTGAACTTTTCTTGTGGTGCCTTGGTATAGGATAGGTTTCCTCTTCAGGGCTGTGTTGGGGGTGTGTTGGGTGGTTTGGTATGCGTTGACCGAGAAATTAAGTTAGGGGTTTAAAAGTGTCTAGTAAAAATTTTTTAAAGGTGACTAGGAAAATTTTGCTTAAAAGTGTATAGGATTGAGAGTGATTAGATGGGCCTTTTGCTAGAAAGTAACTGGAGGGTTGTGTTGTATTGGGGCGTAGCGGGGGTTGATGTCTGGAAGCAGCGAAGCACAAAAGTTGTGTCGAGATGGTGTGACAAAAGTGTCTAGGATGGGAGTTTAAATGTTGAAGACGAACCATGTATCGTTGCCGATACATAGATATATGAGTTGAGCTGGCTAAGTGTCAGGAATTATTGAAATTATTTAATGTAAAAGGGTGTTGTTAACTGGATTTGAAAGAATTTGAAATGTCTCCGATATTAAGAAGAAATATAATGAAATATTAGAGATTTAAGATTTTTATTGGTTTTGGGAATTTACGAAAGAAAAGTGTATAGGAGACATTTTTTCAAAAGTGTATGGAATATAATGAGTTGTTGAGATTGATGAAAAGTTGCGGTGACGTGCCTTCGATGGTTCGGGACTATTACGGTGGTCGGTGGTAAAATAATAATATTAAATCCAAAAATGCGGGTGCGTCGATCATCGGTCCATTTGGCTAGTGAATAAATTCACAGAGTGTACAGGAAAACCGCAAAAACCTGCAACACCGACGTGGGTGGTGTGTGGGCGGCTGAAAGTATAGGGTTTGTCCAAAGTGTTGAACGATTAATAGCTTGGGATTGAGAAATTTTAGAAGTTGTAATTATTTGAGTTATAATGATTTTGGACTATGTTGCGGGAGGTTGAGTGAGTAGAAATTTATTACCATAGAATAGTGGGAAAAAGTGAGATTTTGACGATTATCGTATGGAAATTGGGGAGCTGTCAAGGTAGTCGATAGTCGATGTATTCATCGGGGAGGTCGTCGTATGCCGTGGCTAGCAGGCGTAACGGAGGAAATGGGAGCTTCCTCTGGGGGTACCTACCGAGGGGTCGTCTGTTGGCGACCCACGATGTGAGAAGAGTGTTTTTGGTGATTTCACTGCCCGATTCGATAGTGCGACAAACGTATCGGGCTTGTAAATTATTTAGGCGTGATAATGAAGTCTTCTACTCCGAGTAATATATACTGTACCGGTCGTACATATAGGCAACGGCCTATACCTCCATCTAGCTAGCAACCAGCATTACGTGGAGAATACTTCGGAGCCCCGCACGTAGATGGCGCACGAAGCGTACACTGAATAGAGATGTGACTGGATCCTATACCCTCCGGCGACAGTAGATGTATGATAGTAGGATTAACCAAAGCAAACTAATTTAAACTAACGTAGACCTAACGCCACAGCAAAATAGTTTAGTGGATCGGAATCAAATATTCTACCATTTTATTTAATTGTAAAAGCAGTAATGAGTAATGAATATTGTTGGATAGTTGTTTTAATAGATACTTTAACCTGTTTTCAATACCATATTTTTTTCAAACGTAAATGCAATTCAAGTTATATGGAACAAAAAGAAAGCATTATTGAATTTATTGACAACTATTCATTGATAAATTCGAAAGAATGGAAGAAAAAAAACATTTGGATTAAGTGTTTCAATACTGGAATTAGGTATTTCCACAAATTCCGGAGGAGAACATTGCAATTCATGAGACATTTCTCCAATAAAATATTCAAAAATGGTAAACATCAAATTAAATAAGTATTAAATCATAGTTGCTTTCTACTCAATTACGACAAATATATAACATTTATCATTATTATTTTACTAGTAAAATAATAGAATATTTCTAGGGTCTGTGTTATAGAGAGAGAGTAATATAGTTAGTTATAGGCATGAAGAAAGAAATATTTGTCATCCAAGATTTTACTCATGTATTAACATATATTATACACTTTTTAACTTTTCAGACACGGAGCCGGTTTTAGTGACAGAGGTCACTTCTGTTGATCCTAACCCCATTCCACCTGAGCAACCAACCCCTTCGACCACACCAACCCCAAAGCCTATATTCCGTGTCCAGCAGAATAAAATAAAAAAAACAGGACAATATCAGTTCGGAGGCATTGAAGAAAAAATAGTTTAAACAAAAATTAAAGAATGCCCAGTATGAGGCAATGACACAAAAAACATTGTATAAACTCCAAAGACAAAGCCTCATGTGGGATATAAAAATGAAAAAATATGAGTTGTTATTAAAAAATGATAATTAAATAAGAGTTTTATTTCGTTAATGCATACAGTTTTTCAGTTAAAAATGCTAATATAAAAAATTTATTTGCTAACTCAGTTTCAAATAAAACACAGTATAAAGAAATGCTTATTTTCAGATAATATAACCTTCAATAATGGCATTTCTAACTGTTGTGGTCACATTGCGTTGGCGAATTGGTGCAACATCATTATTTTCAATAATTTGCAGATATTCATCAGGATCGTCTTCGAAAAAATCCCCAAGATCAATGGCAATATTATGTAATACTGCACAAGCAACTATAACTGCTGCTGTGGTATGCACGTTCGTCCTTAAACCTATAGACAAACAGGCAAATATTTGTTTAAGAGCTCCTAAACACCTCTCCACAGTATTTCTTGTGGCAATTTGGGCTCTGTTGTACTCTTCTTCAGCTGAAGTTCTTGGGTTTAACACCGGTTTTAAAAATACGTTTTACATGGATATCCACTATCACCTAGGAGAAAATTGTTTCTGCCATATCTTCCACGAGTCAAATTAACAACTAAAGGGCTATCATTCAACATAGTTGAATGGTGTACTGAGCCGGGCCAACGTGATATTATGTGCCTTATTTTTAAATGTGCGTCACACACTACCTGAACGTTTAAAGAAAAGTATCCTTTTCGGTTGCGATACAGTTCCGCATCTCTTCCTCCAGGAGACAATATTTTTATATGCGTACAATCCACAGCACCAATGACTCTGGGGAAATTTCTTGTGGCGTAAAATTGGGTACACACTTCAAGAATTACTTCCTGGGTCGATGGCATTTTAATTTCTTCTTGCCCTAACAGTGCAATATAGTGTGTAATTCTTTTAATTATTCGTGACACTGAGGGCTGCGAAATATTGACATTGTCTCCAATACAATTTTGAAATGCACCAGTTGCATAAAATCGCAATGTTAGAAGTAGTTGGGACATTGGTTCTATAGAACGGTTACCATGAGCTTTTGGCTCCAGATGATTACCAATTCTATCTAAAATATTTACTACAATGTCTTTACGAAAACGAAATCTGGCCTTAAAATCAATATCATCATATTTCTCAAAGATTCGAGGTCTTATGAATCGAATTCTGCGATATCTTGGTTGCTCCTCTCTATCACTTTCCTCCGATAAAGAAGATAGATCTGTATCCATTATTGAAAAAGATGCCTAGAATCAAATAACTTTTATTAAGCTGAAATTAGTTTTAATTTATTAGTCGTGTTTTATTTGATAATTTATTTCAATGTCGTCCTAGAAAACATTTGTAATTTTAAATGGAATGTCAAATTTGAATAAAAATTTATGAAAAATATAGGTCTTATTTTATTAAAAAAAGATAGAAGTTATTAAAAATGTTTGTTTACCTTTCAATTATTTCCAACAGCAATTTTAAACAATATTATAAAGCCTTTATTAGCAAGAATTTTCAACAGTTTGACAATAATGACAATTTAACCAGTTGTTGAGCACTGATTATATTTTAGCTTGATTATGTCAAGTATAACGGAGCCGTTAAACAAAAGTTTGGTTTCTGAATACCATTTAGTGTCAAACGGGTCCGTTTTATCATATAACGGCTTGTTATAGTAACGGATCCGTTATAAACATTTAACAGAGAGAACTGTCAAAATTAACGCCTTCGTTAAAATATAACGATGCCGTTATATCTTAACCGAGTGTTCTGAATACGGGTATAAGTGTTCTAACCGTTGATATGCTATTGTACTGTGTATTTGCTTTTTTTTATCCTTGTAATTAGACCTGTAAAATGTCTGTTTGGATAATAAATAAATAAATAATTTTGCTAACTATCAACCTAAGTCATATGAAAGAAGTCGTAGTGATCTACAACTGCTTCCCATTCATCTTTACTTTTGCAAAATACCATCTTCGCAATAAACAAAACTTCTACATTCATAAAGGGTTTACGATAATTAACCAAGAAATTTTGTTAAATAGTGTATTTTCATTAACTATAATCAAGAGGAATTAAAATTCGAAAGACACCCTGCTGTTCGGGTATTTAGAAATCATCTCGAATACTTTATTAAGAAGATGCGAATTATATTACTCAAGACGGTATGTCCTTAAATTAATTCAGCGGCACTCGCGGCCCTTATCAGCGAAAACGTTGAGGAAATTTAAATGTCAATTTCTTTTACGTTCTTTTCACTTTTCCTTGTTAATTTTTAGAAATAGCTACTAGTACGGAATACGGGCTTGTAGTAGACTCGTAACATGAGAAATACCTGGTTCTAAATTAGAAAAGGTGGCATCCAGACTAAGCTTTTAAACGAAAACTTTAATAAGAAGAAAACATTTCTTAATAGTTAATTATAACTTCTTATTTGTTTATTCTTATTTTATTTCATTTATTGTCTGCCACTAGTTACACCCAATTACATAGCATAATTGAAATTTCATGAAATTTCCGACATGAATTTGAAAACAATACTTTAAGAATTGAGTTAATGAAAAGAGGAATAATGAGTTTGTATTTTATTAAAAATCCAGCTAAGCGCTTTCAGCCATTAGGCCATTATAAAAGCTGTCCCATTAAAATTATAATAATTGTAAAAATTGAAAAAATAATTTAAAAAAGTTGAACTTGAAGAAAAAACATTCAACAGGTGTCCTCAAAAACGTCAAACCCTACGTACAATAAAATAAAATGTTTGATGCTACATCATTAATTAATTAAAATGTGTTGAAATTACCCTTAATGAGGGTGTACAATTCTAATTCACATGATAAAACGTACAATTCAAAGTTACCAACTGAATGATATGTGATGACAAGTTTGACGTTAATAGATGGTGGCTAATATGCCGGAGTAAAGTACTACAACTAGTGTCTAATGTTACAACGTAATCTTATGATGAACATTGAATTAAGATATCATGTTTAAAAATGAATGAAAATAGTGAATTGAATCTTAAAGGAAATTTGTTTTGAAAAATGAAGTTAAGTTGTGATTAAAATTAATACATTACTCAAATTGAAATCTTCCAAATGTCAACCAACTTAGATGAACAGAAAACACCCCCTAATGCTTGTCGAAAGAGAAGTGAGTTGAGAGTTGGATCCATTCCCCAGCTAGTCATTAACCAAGCGAAGTAAACCTATATGTGTAAAATGATAAAATAAAATTTAATAAAACTTTTGGTCGTAAATTCATCCATGGAAGAGTTTATACAATGTAGTGACTAAGGTGGAAAGGCATGCTGGTGTAATGATTGTAATTGATTACATATTATAGGTTCTTCCCAGGTTAGGCCATTGAGGGAATATAATTAAAAGCGAGTTAACTCTAACAACTTAACTTTATTAATAATTAAAAATCGATTCGATTTTTTAGAATACGTCGTAAAATGTATATTCTAATTGCATTTCGGCACATGGTGCTTACACAGCAACTTACTGCAAAAATACGATATTCAGCATAGACATATTCATACATACACATGACAAAATTATATACAAATAATATTTCCTAATATAAACATGAGCCACATGGTACTCAAGTCGCTTACCTCACAAATACAACATTTTATTGAAATATAAAATCTATCATTATAAATAAAATATAAATTTTTAATACTATATCATCACACCTCCCGGGGGTAAAGGAAATAATTTTTATTGTAGTGGCCAAAATAAATATTCTTTTTTTATATTAACTATAGAAAATTACAAATGCATAAATAACCCAAGACATAACTGAAATACAATAGTTATATTAGTTTACATATACAAACAAAACTAACCTAAGACAATAAGGTCAATCTTAACCAAACATAATAAACACTCGACGTCACTTTTAAATGCGCGTTTTGTTCTATTTTTATGAATGGTGCATTCCTTACTATTTTTGATTATTTTTACATTAGAACCTAGATCCTGTACGACCTCGTAAGGACTTTCGAATAATTGTTGTAATTTATCACCTGTCTCATTTTTTATGTATAATTTATCTTGCGGCTGTTAATGTATAGGGTTTGCATTTTTATCGTAACGAGTCTTTCTTTTGCTTTTCGACATTTGGAGGTTGTTCCTTGCGTCTGCAGCTGCCCTCTGCAGTCTATATTTTAGTTCAAGAGGATAATTGTCAAAATTATACAGAGGATCTATTGTATTTGTCAAATTTGATGGTAAAACTGCCGATTTCCCGAAAATTAACTCGTATGGCGTATATTTAGTCTCTGTATGAACTGTATTGTTGAACGAGAAACACCAATATTGCAGCCACGAGCTCCACGATTCTGAATATTTAGCCATGTGAGTATTTTCGAGTGCTCCTAATGTTTGATGGTGATATGCTGTTGAATTTAATTGATTAATCTTTAGAAGATTACATGTCTCCTTGAATATACTCGACATAAATTCAGTGCCCTTATCAGTGAGGATTTCTTGGGGTATACCATACCTCAAAATAAAATTTTCTACAAATGACTTTGCAACCGTAGTGGCTTCTTTATTTTTCAAACGGTAGCATTTAACAAATTTACTTAGATCACATTGTAAGGCTAGGATGTATCGGTAGCTTTCCGAATCCTCTTCCAATGGACCAACGAGATCTAAATGAATTTTTTGAAATCCGTACCTTGCTGTAGTTGTGAGTTACATGGGCTGTTTATGGGGTTTAGAATGCTTATAGCGTTGACAATCTTCACATTTCTTAATAAACTGTTCAATATCCCTGTGTAAACCTGGCCAAGAGTATGATTTTCTTATATTATTAAACATTCTACTTATACCAGCGTGACCTCCCGTTAATAAAATGTGGTAATCATTCAAAATAATTTGTCTGGTTTCTTTATCATCAATATTCTTTATACCTTTTACCACGGATATTTTTATACCTAGCTTTTTTAGTATGTTTGAGAATTTTAAATTATTTTCCAGGATTTGTGCGCACTCCTGATTTTTGTATATGATTAATTCCGGAATTTTATATTTTTCCATAATTGTCTTCAGATCTCTCAACGTAGTACCTAAGTCTAACGCTGATCGAGGGTCCTGAAGTATATAAACAATATTTAAATCTTTTATACATATTAAATTCTCCTTTTTATAATCAAACATTTTATCTTTTATTAAGCTATTAAATTCCTCGGTATCTACAGGTCTCCGTTCAAAACAATTCTTTGGTGCTTTTATGAACTCAACAATTCCAGGGTGATCAGTCCTTTTATTAGTAGAGTCTCTAATATTACCTTTGGAATTTTTTGTCTGAGCCCTAGTCATGACGTAATTTGTTGCATCTATAACTTCGTTCATTTCTTTTAAACTGTTCGAAGAGATCTCTATTCTCGATAGAGCATCGCTCGTAACATTTTCTGTTCCTCGTATATACTTTACGACAAAATCATATTCTGCTAACGCTAATCTAAATCTAGTTAACCTACTACAAGGATTAACCATATTAAATAAATAAATTAATGGTCTGTGATCGGTGTGTATTTCAAACTCTCTTAGATAAAAGTATGGTCTAAAATGCTTTACCGCCCAAACAATGGCTAATAATTCTTTTTCTATAGTAGGGTAATTCCTCTCAGCTTTATTTAGCATTCTGCTGGCGTATGCAATTGGTCTGTCATCCCCATTAGATAGAACTGCCCCAATTGCTATGCCTGATGCGTCCGTTTTTAAAATAAATTTATTCTCAGGAGAGAAATTTGGATATTGTAAGACCTCTGGATTTTTCAGATAACATCTTAATGTATCAAAAGACTTTTGACAATCGTCTGACCAAACAAAAGGTACTCCTTTTCTCGTTAAAGCATTTAACGGTGCAGAAATTTCAGCAAAGTGTTTAATGTATCTCCTATAATAATTTACAAATGCTACAAATCGTTTTACAGCATTTGCGTCCCTTGGTATAGGATATTTTTGAGCAGAAATTACATTTCCCAAATATGAAAGTTCTTTCTTTAAAAATTCACATTTATTTGGATTCAATTTTAAATTTACCTTTCTTAATCTTTGTAAAACGTTTACCAAATTTCTATTGTGAGTAGTTAAATTTTGACCGAATACAATTAAATCATCTAGATAAATAAAAGCACATTCGTAATTCAAACCTGCCATTGCTACTGTCATAGCACGAGAAAAAGAACTAGGACTGATTTTTAGTCCCATCGGTAGACGCTTCATTTGAAATTGACGTTTGTAGGTACTAAAAGCTGTGAATGGTCTACTAGAAGGGTCTAGTTCGATTTGGTAATACCCTTGTGACAAATCAAGGTGAGAAAAGAGAAAAATACATTGCGCCTGAAAGCGAATCTAAACTATCTGTTATACAAGGCAAGGGAAATTTATCATCTACTATTTGTTTATTTAATAATATATAATCTATAACTACTCGCCATTTTTTATTTTCTGAATTATCAACTTTTTTTGGAACTAGAAGTAAGGGAGACGAAAACGCTGATCTCGCCTCTTCTATAATATCATTCTGTAACATTTTTTCAATTTCTTTGTTTAAAATTTCTTTTTGAGCAAGTGGTATTCTGTAGGGTTTTACATATACTGGTTTAGCATTATTTTGTAAATGAAAGTTTTCTTTATATATATTGGTTACCGTTAATTTATCATTTTGTAAATGAAACCTATCAGCTTTGTGCAAATTTTTTGAATTGTGAACTTTCCTTCTTGATTTAAATGATCTAAGTGCAGTAAACTTATTAATTCATCAGCTCGTTCAACTAGTATATTGTTATTGTCTCCAAAGTTACATAGATTAAAATCACTCAACAGCTCAACTTTGGGTTTGAAGTTTTTTATTTTTACCTCCTGGTCCCTAACATTTAATATTTTTACTGGTATTGTGTTATTAATTGGCCTAGCTAAAACTCCTCCTACAAAAACGCCTTCACATATTCCTTCCTGTTATACAACGCAATCTTGTGTTATATAATCAACTTTACAATTTAAAATAATTTCACACCTTGCAGGTATTGATGTGTACAATTCAAAATTTGAAACCATAGGCAAAATGACTTTGTTTTCGTTATAAGAAAAAGAAAACTCAAACGTTTCGTAATTTATGACCGCTTGGTATCTGCAGAAAAAATCTGAACCTAAAATACCATTAATTTCTGTATTAAATTCCTCAACTACCTGAAAATTATGGTAGAACTCTACCTTATCAGTACTTAGTGATATATTTGCAGAACCTATTGAGAAAATTGAACCTGCAATTCCTTTTATTTTAATGCTCTCGAGTATTTATAATAACATCCTTTCTTATGCAATTTTTAAATATAATACTTGTTGACGCCCCACTGTCTACCAAGAATTTAACGTATCTGCCTATATTTAATAATTCTATGAAATTTAAACCTCCTGTATTGAATAAAATAATTTCAACTTGAATCTTAGATCTATTGGGAACGAAAAAATGTTGACTCCTCGTTAGTAGTACTTGTATGACTCATACTATTGGTATTTTCAGACTGAGTTGGCATGGTGTTATACAATTATGCACTATTTTGATATGCATCGCGACGTCTATGAAAATTTGAGCTTGAGCCCGTTCGCATGTTTCTCTGACCTTTGTTATGATGTTTATTAGAATAATAATTCTGGTTATAGGCACCTCTGGCTGTACGGTTTACAAAAGGATTATTTTTGTTATTATTTCTTTGAAATCTTGCGTTGAAGTTAGAACGATGACCCCTATAATGAAATGATTGAGGATCTTTGGTGTGCAGTTCTGCGTCTTTGGCACCTTGAATTGCATCGGATAATTTTGAATAATTTCGAGCTTTAATTATTGTCCGCAATTATGGATTTTGAAGTCCATTTGCGAATGCGTCAATAGCCGTTTTCTCATTTACTTCTCGTAAGATAGCGAGATTGTCAACTTTATTTTCAGATTGAGTGAAAGTAAGGTTAACCAACAAATCTTTCACAAATTTGGCAAATTGATACACTGTTTTATTATTTTGCTTTGCATTAATAAGTTTAAAAGATAACATTGATGCTGATTTTTTCGCAATAAAATGTGCTTCAAGATCGGAAATTAACTCAGCGTTAGTATTATACGCGGCTTTTAATCGCATTTTAGCATTTTGTGACAATCTAGTTTTTAATACGTATGTCGTTAATAACTTTTTTCCTTCGTTGTTTAATAATTCATCGTATAGTTCAATGGCATCTATAAGCTGCTTTGTGCCATTTTCAGATCCGTCCATGACGGGTAACAGACCTGCTGCAGTTTTCAGATCAAATTTTTCGGCCATTATTAAATTTTAATTTAAGCTCATTAAAATCTGCATCAAGTTTATCTACTTTTTTTTTATTTAATCTTAGTTTTAGTAAAACTTTTTCTGACTGGATTATTATCTACATTTTAATTTCTGTGAAAAACTCGAACCTCCTCCAATAAATATCGAAAATCATTTAAAGACATTACCTATTTTCATGTTAATCCTTTATCACTCACACTTAACACTTAACACTTACACTTAACACTATTGTTTAATATTTCTTCTCCTTGTAGAACATACATGGACATTTTCTTATCCAACGCTGTTTTAGACTAACTCTTGACTCCTTGTAACTTCTCGTCTTATTTTACTCTCTAATTTATTTTTGCATTTAATGTATATATATATATATATATATATATATATATATATATATATGATAATGAACCCTAGTACAATTGCCACAAAAATGAGCTCAGCAATATTTTTCATTGACCATTCCATATTTTCCTTTAGACTGTTCGTTTGTCCTCCACTGTTTCCTGCTTGAGGAATTATAATCCCTTCCTTCTCTTTAGACTGCTGTCCATCCATTGCGGCTTTATCTCACTTTTTTCTTTACTTAAACGACGAAAATTAATGTTCTTCTAACTTAAACGGTATCTATCATTATTTTATAAAAAAACTTTTTATTTTTCCATTATATCCCTCAACAGACCCAACACTGGCTAAGGATCACCATGTAATGATTGTAATTGATTACATATTATAGGTTCTTCCGAGGTTAGACCATTGAGGGAATATAATTGAAAGCCAGTTAACTCTAACAACTTAACTTTATTAATAATTAAAATATCGATTCGATTTTTTTAGAATACCTCGCAATATGTATATTCTAATTGCATTTCGACACTGCAACTTACTGCAAAAATACGATATTCAGCATAGACATATTCATACATACACATGACAAAATTATATACAAATAATATTTTCTAATATAAACATGAGCCACATGGTACTCAGGTCGCTTACCTCACAAATACAACATTTTATTGAAATATAAAATCTATCATTATAAATAAAATATAAATTTTTAATACTATATCATCACACTGGCAACCCAACAGTTAATAGCATCCCATAGAAATTAAATGTAAATAGTAAAGGGAGGGGTATCTATTGTCAAGAAACCTCAAAAATCGATTGTGACCAAAGCATGCGGATTTGTTTCTTCCCAATTATGGCTGTCTCGCTAATTAAATACCCCCCGTCTGGTAAAAGTGAACATAATATTCGTAATAACATTTCGGTCATCACTATGCTTATTGAGAATACGTTGGCAGAACTGTAACCGTCGTGGGAGATCTCTTGGAAGCAAATTTTGAACAGGAGTGAAGTGATAAGGGTGGAACTTTTCTTTTTTTAGAATTCTAATAATAGACGACTGACTTACTCCTGTTGCTGATGACAAATGACGTGAACTTACTGTAGGATTTTCATCTATTCGAACCAAAATTTCATTTTCTTGATTAGGTGAAATTAGTTTCGGACGACCACCGTGATTTTTATTGTGAAATGACCCGGTTTAACCCAAACGATGATCTATATTTGAAAAAGTTTTGTGATTTGGTTGCCTTCTACCTGGATATAACAATTCATACCTTCTGGCTGCAGAGCGCCCGCAAAAATGTTCTTGCGCGTATACACAAATCATATCCCGCATTTCTTCATTCGTAAAATGATTGTGACGAGGCATTTCAATCGAAAAAGTATATGATAGCTTTAAAAAATGCAACAATTGACTATAAACTCGCAGCAAAGAATACGAGTATTTACTGACAAGAAATGTTATTTACCAGCAACAATTATCTGACAGTCAAAAGCACACTTTTCATAAATGAAATGATATTTGAAATCCCCTTCCGATATTCTGAACTGTTCAATTGCGTTTTTCTCGAAAACGAATGAGAATATCGTGTTTGTATGTACAAATCATGTTTATGTCATATTTTCTAATAAAATCACTAAAACGTTTCGTCAAAAAAAGTTACCAGTCAATTTCATCATCAAAAATCCTCACGAGGCTCCCCCTGTAACAAAATGTCAAATAATACATAAAATAATATTGCCTGTATAAAAGTATGCCTTTGTGCCGATTTTGATAACAATCGATAAATATACAGTGAAATTATTAGCAAAAAACGAAAAAAAATTCAGCTTTAACGCCCTTTATATTTTTCAACAGCAATATTTTATTGAGGTATATTTGGTCCTATCGCCATATTTTGGTCCAAACAATCTACCCTTAGCCTATGTCTCAATAGTTATGAATCACCCATAGATATTGCAACAAAAAATATTTGAAATTCACTAGCGGTTTCATTCTATTGATCAAACATACTCGTGAATATTTCATTGGGTTTATCCAAGGAATCACAGTATGAAATCGAATCATTGATTAACTAATCAAAAATTATTGTTACGAAATCACACACTGCTGTAGTCCCTGAAGCCTTGTCTAATCCAATGTTATCTAAAGTTAAAATTTTGGCGAATGCCACGGATATCTCGGAAAGATGATTTTTGGGATTGTTTTTATTTGGGCACTTCTAAAAAGGTCGGTCGTTTTGATCTGGGAACCAAATCCTAGAAATTCCAGAAATCCTAATGTTAGAGAAAGGGGTTTTGGTATAAAAGGCGATTACCTGCGGGCAGTAAGTCAATTTACAATTTAATCTGGTAGGGAATAGATGTTAATATAAATAGTGAATAATATTGAATACTATATTTGGAATATAAATTAGTAAGTGAAGTATTTATATAAATTAAGTGTAAGTGAATATACAATGTGTTTAACGTAAATTAGTGGAGCAGTTAAGTGTATAAATAAATTAAATAAGTAAATATTCCACCCATCAAAAGAACATATTTTTAAATGGATAAAAAAACATTACATTGGTGTCAGATGTGGGGTAATATAAATGAATAGGTACGTAAAAATGGCTAAGAGACTAAGTGACCTGAAAGTGACGGAACTATAGCTAGAATTGGAAAATCGCGAGTTTCAAACGTCTGGAAAGTCCTGAATTAGTAGAAATGCTTAAAATGGCACTGTGAAGTGACGGCTTGGATCGAGAAACATTTTTACTCAAAGACGAGGCTTCCACCTTAATCTCGTCAATTTCTGTCAATATTTCTGCTGATTCGGGCAAGAAGATTTCAACTATGAAAAACGATATTTCTGCTATGAAGAACGATATTTCTGCTAAAAAGAACGATATTTCTGCCGATATCTTATCAATTAAAAATTGTTTGCCGGAGTTAATAAACTCCAAGAAGAAGCTTCTACCAATCAGCTTCGACTGCGAACCGCCACAGATGAGAGTGTCAAAGTTCACGGAACCATAGAAATCTAATTGGGAATTGATACAGAAAAGTTCACGCATACGGTAATCGTAGTTGACATCGAAGAATACGTGATTCTGGGAGTGGACGTAATGAATCCAATTGGACAAACAGAACCATCAAAGTGGCTTCCAAAGAGGTATTCCTTTATTCATATGAAGGAACCACAGTGTTGGCAGATGTACAGGAAGATACCGTTCCACCTGTATTAAGCGAATAGTAGCGCGGCTACAGGGACTCATGGAGGAAAGTTCATCAGTTTTTTTTTGGAGCAATGGAACCATGTCGAAGAGGATGGCAGAGTAGTACTAATTGGAAAATGATTGTTTACGTCAGCGGAGTAGATCCCAGTACGTGTCATAAACGTGAATGATTACCAATTTACTATCAAGAAGGGAACCAGAATTGGATCCTACCTACCAGTGTCGTCTATAGTTTGTCAAACAACTGACAATTCCAATGACAGACTCGAGCAGAAGTTATTAGTAGCTGTTCAATCCTTGAATCGAGCTGAGAAAAGGAAAATGAGAGAATTTTCTTGCAGTATCGAGACCTATTGGTACCAAAAAGAGGAAGACTGATAGAACATCAGCCTTCAAACACAAAATCGATTCTGCCAAGCCAATTAGACAATCAGCTCGAAGACTACCACGAGCGAAGATATAAGAAGCTGAAATAATAATTCGAAATATGGAGGAAGACGAAGTAATTGAACCATCTACTAGCCCATGGGTACCTCCAGTAGTACTCGTCAATAAAAACGATGGAACTAGGAGATTCTGCGTGGACTATCGTTAGCTAAACAACGTGACGAATCACTTCTGCCGACCGCAAACTCTTTTCCACTTTGGATTTGAAATCTGGTTATTAGGAAGTAAAAATGGACCCAGGAGACAAAGAGAAAGTTGCCTTTTCCACCGGATCTGGATTATAGCAATTCAACGTCATGTCATTCGGGTTCTGTGATGTGTCCACAAAAGATTCGAGGAAAATGTCTTGGGAGGGTTATGCTAGAAAACATGCCTGGTCTATTTGGACAACATCGTAGTATTGGGGAAGACAGTTGACGAATACCTAAACAATTTGGGAGATCTATTCAAACGACTTCAAACTGCCCAGCTCAAGGTAAACACGAAAAAATGTCAACTATTCCAGAACCAAGTCAACTATCTATGTCACATAGTGAGCAGTGAAGGAGGGGCCGTGGATCCAGAGTAAATATCAAGTTCGGAGTTTCCTTGGAGTTTGTACATACTGTCGCAGACTTGGCAGGAAGTTTGGAGATATTGCCAAACCACCAACCCGACTCACAGAAGAAACAAGAGCTTTTCATTGGGGCGAAGACTATCAAACGGCTTTTGAAACTCTCAAGAAACATTTAACAATGGCTCCGGTCCTAGGACATCCATTACCAGAAGGAGACTTCAATCTTGACACTGATAACGTAGGAATTTGAGGAGTGTTCCCACAGATACAAGGAGGGAAGGAAAGGGTGCTGGGATATTTCAGTCAAATCCTCTTCAAGCTAGAACGAAACGACTGCGTCACGAGAAGAGAACTTTTGGTGGTAGTGAAGTCGTGAAACACTTTTGCCAGCATCACTATGAAAGGAAGGTCTTAATCCACACTGATCATGCAGCACTCAAGTGGTTGATGCAGTTCAAGAATCCCGAGGGCCATCTCGCAAGTTGGATTGAACGACTTCGAGAGTACGATTTCAACATCGAAGATCGAGCTGGTGTGAGTCACCGAAATTCCGATTCCCTGTATAGTTGGCCGTGCCCAGCAGGCTGTTCCCACTGCAACAAGATGGAATCTAAGAAAGCTGCAGTTTCAAGAGCTATAGTAGTCAACGAGGAATGGTTGCCCTCCAGGATTAGAGAAGATCGAGAGAACGATCCACACCTAAAGATGATACGGCTATGGAAGGAACCTACCTGGCAAGAAGTGTGAATATTTTTACCGTCACTTAGGGCATTTTGGACTCAGTGGGACTCCCTTGTCCTGGAAGAAAGCCTGTTGAACAGAATCATTGAAAACAATGATGGTTCCGAGAAAAAAGACAGCTAGTTATCCCGAAAACGAGGCCCCAACTCTCGCAGAAGTTACACCACAGTCCATCGGGAGGTCACCTGGGAGTTAGTAAAACCATTCAGCGAGTTCGTGAAAGGTTTTATTTGAAGAACAGCTCCGACGATGTGAAGGACTGGTGTAAGAAATGTACGATTTGTGCTACGAGTAATGGACTACATCGCAAGAGAAAGGCACCCATGAAACAATATAATGTTGGAAGCCTTTTCTAAAGGATTGCTTTAGATATCGATTGACCATTTCCGACGACAGATAATGGTGGTAAATACATTTTAGTTGTAATGTATTATTTCACAAAGTGGATGGAAATTTACGCTATGCCGAATCAAGAGTCACCAACTGTCGCGGATGTATTGGTGAACGAATTTATCAGTCGACTTTGGGAAAAGTGAAATGTATGTGGCCGTAGGGGGAGTAGAATATATTATTTCTCTTCACACAAATTTTCATTTTCAAATTGGAATTGCATTATTGTTCATTATAAAGGTCGATTTGTATATTAGCTAATTTCCTATTCAAATTAGTTTCGATTTTCTTTGATTAAATTGCTTTTGAAATTTATCCTCCACTTGAACCAATAATGTACATGGAAATTCACATAATAACGATAACATTACATTGTACTTATTTACAAATCTAATTGTTTTGTTTATTTTTCAGGAATGTGGAAAAATGTAATTTACTTCGATTGTTAGATATATCAAGTACTCGTAAATAAGCGAAAACTGTTTTGAAAGTGGACAAGTGAATGGAAAATGTTTTGAAAATGCGCATATTAATGCAGTGTGCTGTACTGGAGCAATCATAAAAAATATGTAAATTATATTGATATCGAATGCTCCAAATAATTATGCATTTTTTCATTCTCCAGTTATATATACTAATTCCATAATTGGAATTGTGAATACAACTACAACGTTCTTTTAATTAACTGGATTGCAATTCAATTTTTAGAATAAATAACACGGATAAATGTATAGTACAATAGAGAAAATAATAGAATTAACGATTTTGTAGGATCTATATACAGGGTGGGGCAATCTTCTGACATCGGAGTATTACATCGTTGTGGTAAGAGATAAAACTTTAAAGTTTTATGTGAGTTAATACAGTTATTGAGGGCACATTTGGAAAATACTTTCGATTGTACAGGGTATTCCAAAACCACGTAGCAGCACAAACTTACATTTTTTTAAATGAAACGTACTATATTTTGTTCAAGAGTCGAAATGATCTCACCAAGAGCGTTACAAAAATATAGCATTCTAATATTTATATGGGTGTTGTAAAAAGATATGGCCAATTATTGGCAAAAAAGACCTCATCTTTAACACTCTGCAAAACAGTAAATCAAAATAAATTAACAGGTCTTTGTTTTCAATTATCATTCACATATCATTGGCTGTGCTCAGTATTAATTACTCTTTTATCTGTGGTTTCTTTAATACAGGGTGACACAAAACGCAAATCAAGCAATATCTCAAAATTTTTAAATGAATCACCCTATAAGTCTCTTTACAATTTGTTAGTACAATTAATAATCTTTCAAACGATGTAGTACATTTAGGATATAAGTTAATGGAAAACCGTAAATATTTTATGATAATGGTCAAAAACAAGTATTTTACGTACACAAATTAAATGGTATAATTTTTTACATGCAACGTCTTGTAAATTCTAACATTTCTAAGGCATAAGTTCTAATCGTAATTTTGGATGCATCTACAATATCGAATCAATGATATAAAATGTTTGTTAACACCGTAGGTACCTGGAATTACCAAAAATTTTATATTTATGCATGTTTCACTTTCAAGAATTGTTATTATAGGCTTGTTTGAGAAAGGGCGAAACATAATCAAGCCATATTTTTGATTATATCAAGTGGACTACTGTCAAAATAGTATCTACTAAAAAATGTCAAACAAGTATTGCTGTATTCTTCGTTTGCGTTGTTAGGTTTAAATAATAAATAACTATAATGAATTTTCCGCAGGAAGACATGATCAATATGATTCACGTGTTAGGAGAATGTTTACTCGCTTCAAGAGTATATCGTGAAAGATATCCCAATCGAAGACATCCAAACGAAAGAGCTTTCTTAAGACTTAGGGAGAGATTCGACACATCAGGTAATGTTTCCTATCAACCTCATGCTCTTCCAAAACGTGTTTTCAATGAGGACAACGAATTTTTAGTACTGACAAATTTGGTTGAGCATCCTAATACAAGTACTAGAAAACTTAGAACTGAATATAATAAAAAACAATAAATTTCACCCGTACAAGATACAGGGGCACCAAGAGCTTTTAGAGAGAGAGTTTCCTATAAGAATAAATATTTCCGAGTGGTTCAGTGGATTAATTAATGGGTATCCAAATTTTTTTTAAAATGTTTATTTAGTGACGAGGCCACGTTTCACAGAAATGGTTTCGTCAACCGCCGTAATTTTCATTTTTATTCGGATAGCAATCCACATTTGTTTAGTACAACGACCCAAACTAAATGGTTCATAAATGCATGGGGAGGAATCGTAGGAGATACAGTTATAGGACCATACTTTTTTGAAGGTAGCCTCAGTGGAAGAAGGTATTAC
The DNA here is from genome assembly GCA_963921935.1 of Galeruca laticollis. NCBI lineage: Eukaryota > Metazoa > Arthropoda > Insecta > Coleoptera > Chrysomelidae > Galeruca > Galeruca laticollis. The sequence continues at coordinate 83,524,911 of OY998175.1, read as the reverse complement.
AATTTTCTAAAAAACCATTTGGGAGAATTATTGGAGGAAGTTGATTTAAACACAGGAGTTAACTTGTGGTTCGGACAAGATGGAACATCTGTACATTACGTTCGTTGTATACGTCGGTGGTTAAACAGACATTTTACCGACAGGTGGATAGGACGTGGTGAACCAATTTCGTGGCCTCCTCGATCTCCATTTCTCACACCGATGGATTTCTTTTTATGGGGATACATCAAGCAACTTGTGTATCAAACAGAACCTACTACCAGAGAAGACATGAAAGAAAGGATTCGTAACGCATTTTCTACAATAACTCCAGCTATGTTAGAAAGAGTAAGATCCTCGTTTTTGAAAAGAATTGAGAAGTGTATAGAAGTAAATGATCGCCATTTTGAACACTTAGCATATACTATACTTTTTATAAAATGTCAATGTTTATTTATGTAATTGTAAGTGTTATTATAATGTTGGTTTCCATAATTGTTAGTTATTTAAAAATAGAAAAAGTTGGAAAATAAAGTACAAGCTTGCATTTTACATAACAAAGATATACTGTTCGTGATGACTTAATTATTTCGTAAAGACTGCAAACTGCTTTTATATTCATTAGTACTATAATGACATTAGCCTACTTACAGTAAACAAAAATATTGCTTCCAACATAATTCCGATTAAGTCTTTCCTTCATCTAATGGTAAGAGTAAAAGTAAAAGATATTTTAGATGCATCCAAAATTACGACTAAAATTTATGAAATGTTAAAATTTACAAGACGTTGCATGTAAAAATTTAATACAATTTAATTTGTGTACGTAAAATACTTGTTTTTGACCATTATCATAAAATATTTACGGGTTTCCATCAACTTATACCCTAAATGTACTACATCGTTTGAAAGACTATTAATTGTACTAACAAATTGTAGAAAGACTTATAGGATGATTCATTTAAAAATTTTGAGATATCGCTTGATTTGCGTTTTGTGTCACCCTGTATTAGAGAAGCCACAGATAAAAAAGTAATTGATACTGAGCACAGCCAATGATATGTGAATGATAATTGAATACAAAGACCTGTTAATTTATTTTGATTTACTGTTTTGCAGAGTGTTAAAGATGAGGTCTTTTTTGCCAATAATTGGCTATATCTTTTTAAAACACCCAAATTTTAGAATGCTTTATTTTTGTAACGCTCTCGGTGAGATCATTTCGATTCTTGAACAAAATATAGTACGTTTCATTTGAAAAATGTAATTTTGTGCTGCTACGTGGTTTTGGAATACCCTGTAGAATCGAAAGTATTTTCCAAATGTGCCCTCAATAACTGTACCAACTCACACAAAACTTTAAAGTTTTATCTCTTACCACAACGATGTAATCCTCCGATGTCAGAAGATTTCCCCACCCTGTATATAACAAAGTTCGTATATTTCGTTCTAACAATATCAAAAATAAAATATTCCTAAAACATAGAGTACAAAGCTAGCACAGGCACTTTAGTAGATTACCCTAAATGAATTACAATGGATCAAACCAAATTATCAAAGTGGAATGTTTTCACAGGATCAAAAGGAATTCATCATAACCACGCATAAGATGTTTTCCTTATAGACATTAATATATGCCAGCAATTGCAAAAAGCCAATAAGTAATCCCTATTTTTGAGACAATTCGTCATCCTCATTTAATAATTACTAATAAATACTTTTTTCTACTTCCGTTACTAAAACCGCACTTTGAACACGGGTTTGACATGCACAAAACGACTCTTTAAACACTAGTGTTTAAAATGCGAAAAGTCACATCTCGTTTATCTTTTGTTTTTTAAACGTCAAATCAAGGGTATCTTTTGTATGTTAAATTTCATGTTCCTTGATAATTTTGTTATTGTGCGTTATTTGCTTTGTCAGTCAGCTGTCAGCCATCGTCCGTCATGTAATGAATATAATTCAAATATAATATATTTTTTTCCTTCTCGCGGGCCAAGAAAAAGTATAGTAAGCACCTCGTGTTAAAAACGCCTTTAGTCACTCGTTTCACAAGGAACTCGTTCCGCTTCGCTCCACTCGTGCCTAGTAAAACTCGTGACTAAAGTAACCTATTTGACACTTGATACTTAATATACTATTATGCACGATCGGGTCGAATTAATCGCCCACATTTCCTTTTTGGAAACACTATAAAAACAACATTAAAAACATTTGTATCAGGAAATAAAACAACTCACATTATTTATCATGTTTACTCAACAACAATACCTACAAATAAAATTAAAATATTGAAGCATTAATTTATGAACTAAATCAGAACCATAAAAATGCTGTCTCAAATAGTTTAACCAGATTGAGGAAATGTTATGAACTTTGTATATTGAATACTGGTGCCCATTCAATACCTCCTAAATTTCTGTATATAGGAGGCGTTGGCCTATCACAAGAATAGGTTCCTTCCTCAGATTAACAAATAAAATAGATGTGTTTGTTTTGACTTTTTCCTGCCCCAAACATTGAGTCACATTCTAAGCTGACTTGCGGACACTTCCACTGCTTTGCCATATTTACAAATCCTCTTTAGTTGCGGGGAAAAAGAAATTAGAAGTTTAATTGAAAATTTGTTAAAAAGTTATGCAAATAAAAAGAAGTCATACTAATTTCTGAATTTGAGTCGCTGCTTTTAAAATTAATTTATAATACTTGAATTTTATTTAATAAAGGCATATTCTTATATAAATTTTAAACAAGTATTTGTTGTTGTATCCTTAGATACCTTTATGGTTATAACTAAAAGTGGCAACATTGCTCAAAATTTCAGTACCTGTTTAAAGTCTCAATAGTAATTTATTTAGTAGTTTTGTCCCTGTTTATATACCATAAAAAGAGAGATGCAAATATCGTCAAAGTGTGATCGACGATCATTTTAAACACACCGTAGTATTGTAGTAATAATGTCAAACGTGGTTTGTTTATACGACCGCCATTACGACTAGAGAGTAAACATTTAGTTCTTTCGTTTTGATGTGTTTTTCAAGACAAAATAAACTTGTAAGTTAATTAATTTAATGTTTTTGGATTATCATGGTTCGTCGGTGCCAAGTTTGTCAGAAAACCAGCCGAAATTACCAAGTCCATGTATCTACAATACCATCCCCACTTTTTGTAATCCATTCATTATTTCACCACTTGCGTTTAGAATTGTTGGCCGCAAAAATAAACTTGTTTATGAATGAATAGCCCTCTCTATGTTTATTATTACTCTAAGGTTCTTTCCTATTCTTGTGGTGCCCATTTTGAGCAATTTTTTTAGCTGATACTGTTTATTTAATACCAGCATACTTACTTCTTGTTGTTATTATTTGTATTAGTTATTGTTAAGTATTATTGAAACAATTATTCTTCTAAGTAGGTAGATTGTCCGACTATAGAATTTTTTCGGAATAATTTCACATATTTTTTGTATTCCATATTTTTATTTAAATTCGTTGAAACTCTGTAGTTCTCAAAATAAGAGTGATAGATCTACATATACATATATATTCGAGATCAGGAGAAAAAGAGCTACGTAAAAGTGGGGAAATATACAGGGTGTTCCGTTTGAAAAAATGAAGTTGTATTTAAAACATTCTCCACCATATATATATATATATATATATATATATATATATATATATATTATTATAGAGTGAAACACCCTGTATATCAAACAATAAAGAATTAAGATTGTGCATTGTAATCTAGAAGAATTTTTTTTGAAATCAAAAATTTTTTTTTAACATTTGAATGGAGACAATCTGTACGATCCACTATTCGATAGAGAAGGCATACAGAAAGGACAGACTGTATAATGTAGGGATAATTGCGAATAGGTGTGATAAACAATTTATGTGAAATAAATTAACCAAACTTTTATTAAAAAGATCAAGTATCAGAATTTGTTCATGATAAGAAACTAATAATGCTTTATTCTGTAAAGTCAAGCTAATCTCATAATATTTGTTAATTAAAACATTAAAGTAAGTTAGTGTAGCTGTTTAGACATAACAGAGCAGAAAAGTATATAATAATGTGAATTTCAGAGAACATGACTCATAAAAAAACGAATTTTCATTTTGCATATATATTTAAAGGTAACAGCTGTCATCTATTAAAACATTAAGAATATTCATTTGACATACATACTTAGAGGTTAGGAAATGTCATTTTAACAATACTAGGTAATATTATTGAATGAAAATAATATAGGAAGTCTAAGCAATTAAAAACCTTAGAATACAATATCCTGATATAATGGATGAACATTTCACTGGTTGAAATGAAGAATTTGAGTGATAAAATAAATAGTCAAATTTGATTGGTAAATAAACATTTAAAAAAAGATCATATCGGCGACAATTATGTTGCTAACGAAAAAAAAATCGGAATGTAAAAAAAGTTGTTGATTATGGGGGCTATTGACTAGAGGTTTTTTTTTGGGAAGAAAAATTTGTAAGCAGCAAAACTCTTTGGTAAAGAAAATCATTTGAAATTATTTGGAAGATAAAAATTTGACTATAGAATTCAAGAACAAATACATTATACTTACAAGATATACATCAGTGTAAGTAGTTAAGTTTATATTAATAATTAAAAAAGGAATTGTCGAATGTTGTACAGTACTAACCATGATTTTTATTTTATAATATGGTGTCTTGTGTCTTGTGGAAGTAAAATAGCCACAATAGCTTTTGGAAAACACTGAATAATGGAATTTATATAAACTGCTTGGACTTTGAATGAAATACAGCATCGATTCCTGTTCTGGTAGAAACGGAATGCCAGCATGGAGTTTTTCCAGGAGGAGAATCTGAAACAAATAAAAGAAACGGATCATTGAGGTGAACAAACAAAACAGTGAAGTGAATAAGGTAGTACAAGTTAATTTATTAATATATTAAAAAGTCAAGCGTACTTACCAATTTATGCAAAGAACTAAAATTTTGTGACGCATATACGCTTTTAGGAGTGTATTTCGCCTTTTTCTAAAAATCATATGTTTATGAAGTTGTATAATTGTATTTCACTCTTATAATAATATCTCACCAGAGTGCGTGTATGTTGTATGAAAGAGTAATCCTTTTAGATAGTTGAATTTCTTCAAGAACACTTGTAAAAGTGTAATGTATTTATTTTCATTAAATTAAATATCGTTTTTTTCTTTGAAGAACGTTTTTTAAACTATTTTTGAGTTATTCAGTTATTCATTTCATCTGGTGACTTGCGCACCATCTACTTACCATAGGCAGAAGCTCTGAATGACATCTATTGAATTATGCAGATTTGTTTTAAGCAGGACAGGACCGTATTTAGTTTGGAATCATTGAACAAGTAACATATTCTGATTAACAAATTTATTTTTGAAATATAAAGCATTTATTAACTTTGGCGCTAATATATATAGAATTCTAAAATCATTTTATCCTAAATACTTGAACTCTACCCTGAGATGAGAAGTTTTCATGTTAGTAATATAAACTGTTTATCATATATATAAAATCATCAATATACCGGGCAAACAATAAACTTAAAGTAAATTTAAACTAAAATAAAATAAGTATAACATTCTTATTACACCATAGCCAATTCATATTAATATGTCACCGCAACGGGGGGCTATAGTCAATCTATTATAAAGTGACGCACCAAACAAAGGCGAATAATTTAAAAAGGATTGAAACAATTTTTTTTACTGTATTAAAAGAAGAATTAAAAACAAAAATGGAAAGAAGAATGACTTTGAGAGACGGGAAACAAGTAGGAGGAGAAAGTGGCTCTGAACAAGAAAGGGAAGAGAGAAATCATGGAAGAGGAGATTTCCAAGTACAATATTTGGAGCAAGGAAGAGAACGTTCAGACGAAGATATTCCAGAACAAGATCAGGAAGAAGAGGATGCAACATTGCAAGAAGAAATAGAACAAAAGTCTAGACAAGAGTCTAAAAAACAAACAGAAGAGGATAAACAAGAACCTAAAGAAAAAAAAAACAAATGGACGTAATGAGTATGTTCCAAATGATGATGAAAAGAATGGATCATAATATGAATAGTATCGAAAAAAATATGCGGGGAGATATGAACAGAATAGAAGGTAATTTGAATGGGAAAATGGATCAGAATAAAGAAGAAATAAAACAAGAAATGAACACAAAGATGGACCAAAATAGAGAAGAAATAAAACAAACTGAGGATTTAATCATAAAATTAGTGGAAGAAAAATTGGGACATTTTGAGAAGATATTGGAAAAATCAAACACATACATGGAAAATAAAATAGAATCCGCTAAACAAGAAATAAAAGGAGAGGAGACTAAAGAAATAACGGAAATAGACAATTCACAGATTAACAGAATTAACAAAATGGAGGAGAAAGGAAAGGATTTCAAAGAAGAGATTCAAATGGATGTAAAGATACAAAATGAAAATATAAATGATGATACTATAGAACAAAAATTAAGTAATAAAATGGGATTTGATGAAGTAAAAATACAAAGACAAATAAATGAGAAGATGATAGATAGCAATTTACAGAATCTAGGAAGTGAGGAAGTCATGAAAATTTATGAAAAAGAGATTTATTGGAAAATAACAGACCCAAATGTTAATACATTAAAACGAATAGTGACATATGGTAAGACAAATAATAATAATAATAGGGGGATACAATTTAATTGGAAGTTAGAGGAAATGAATAAGATATTACAAGAAACCAAGGAAGAAATAGAACAAACCATAGGACAGAATATAGAAACAATAATTTATGCAGAAAATTTCAAATGAGATTAAAACTTGGCATAAATATAAAGATAATTGATCCAAGAAATTTTAATAGGATAATTAAAAATGAAATGATAGGAAGTGAGAGTATTATGGGAAATGAAATAATAAAAAGAAGAAACAATAATATGAAGAAATTGGAAACGCAAATTTTGATGAATCTATTGAGAGAAATTGATGAGATAGGGGATAACAAAATAAAAAAAGACACAGTGGAAAATTTAAAGAAACTTAGGAAGCAGATAGAAGAGAATCAAACAATAAGAGAAGAGGATAAAACGAAATTTAGGAAAAGAAAATTAAATTGAATAATAAGGCAGTATTATTGGACCGGAATCTAAAAGACGAATAAGGAATTGTAAAAGGTTAAGAAGGGATACAAAAACAACATGTAAATAAAAAGTTTATAATTAACAAATAATGTTAGACAAAAAACATATGTAAATATAATTTTGTATATAGATAGAAATTAGTATATGTAAAGATATAATGATGAGATACAGAAATAATTACATTGACAGATATAATAACAATGAATATTATAACTTTAATAAGAACGATAGCAACCAAAACAACTATGACAGAAACTTTGAATATAATAACAACAAAAATAACAATTATAGAGAACAAAACTACAGGGAGCAAAATAACAGAGGTGGACCATACGATAACCGACAAAGAGAAGAAAGTAGAGAACAAAGAAAAGATTATAGGGAGGAAGGAATAGGAAATGGAAATGGAGGACAGAGAAGGATAAAAAATATTCAAAGAAGAGAAGATAGAGTGATATCAGTAGAACCGGAAATAATAACAGAACAAGAGCCCGACCAAAATTTTGGATCGAGCACATACCAAATGTAAGAAATATCATCTGTACATATGAACATCCAAGGGAATATATTAAATTTGGGGAAGATTTGGAATTGAAAGGAATAATGGGATTGATAAAAATTAGAGGAAAATTAAATGGGAAATTTTTTAAAATATTAATAGATACAGGTTCGGAAGCGTCCATAATAAAAACAAAACTAATTGAAGAAAATATTGAAAATTATGAAAATAAGCTAGTTAAAATACCGAAAACTACATTAATAGGAGCAAACGGAAAGAAATTGTGTGAAGTTAGCAGATTTATAATACAAAGTATTGAATTAAAAGATGGGAAAGATGTTGAGATGCAATTATTGTTAGTAGATAATCTAGAATCAGACATAGTTATAGGACTAGATGAATTAACGAAATATAAAGCAAGAATTGATTTTGAAAAGATGGAGATTGAATTAAATGGTAATAAAATTGAATTTGAAGAAGAAAATATAGAAGAATTGGAAGTTGAGGAGGATAATAAGAAGTTATGGAATATAGAAAGGATTGGAAATATGGAAGTATTGGCAATTGGAGAGGATAATAGGAAGTTATGGAATATAAAGAGGAGTGGAAATATGGAAGAAATGGAATTTGAAGAGGATAGTAGGAAGTTATGGAATATGGAGAGGGATGAAATAATGGAAGAATTGGAATTAGTATGTGGAAATAAGGAATATGCTGAGAAAGTGAAGAATTTAATAATTAAGTATAAAGGATTAGTTAAAAAAGAGATGAGAATGGCAAATAACTATGTACATAAGATAGAAGTTAAGGGAATAGAAAATTTCAGAATAAGAACATATCCCATACCTTATAAATATAGGAAAGAAGTTGATTCAGAGATACAAAATATGCTAAAGGATGGTATTATAGAGAGATGTAACACAAGATATGTAAACCCTATTGTGGTTGTAAAGAAAGCAAATGGTGATTTAAGATTATGCCTAGATGCAAGAAATATTAATCAATACACTGTACCACAATACGAGGCTCCGATGAATGTGGAAGCAATTTTTGGGCGCATTACGAACACAAAAATATTTTCTAAAGTTGATTTAAAACACAGTTTTTGGCTGATTCCTTTGGATGAAGATAGTAGAGATTACACAGGCTTCTCTATTGATGGTGTGTTGTACAGATTTTGTGTAGCTCCATATGGTATACAAAGTGCTTGTTCGGCCTTGGTTAGAACATTACACCAAATACTAAATAAATTTGAAGACTTTGCATTTCATTACATCGATGATATATTGATCTTCTCAACTGATGAAGAAGTAAAGAAAAAGCAAAATAGTGAATGTTTAAGGTAAAATTTGCGTTCATAAAATTTTTCAGAACATCAAAATTTGATAAACGCAAAATTTAGGGGATGTTATTATAGAGTGAAACACTCTGTATATCAAACAATAAAGAATTAAGATTGTGCATTGTAATCTAGAAGAATTTTTTTTTAAGTAAAAATTTTTTTTTAACATTTGAATGGAGACAATCTGTACGATCCACTATTCGATAGAGAAGGCATACAGAAAGGACAGACTGTATAATGTAGGGATAATTGCGAATAGGTGTGATGAACAATTTATGTGAAATAAATTAACCAAACTTTTATTAAAAAGATCAAGTATCAGAATTTGTTCATGATAAGAAACTAATAATGCTTTATTCTGTAAAGTCAAGCTAATCTCATAATATTTGTTAATTAAAACATTAAAGTAAGTTAGTGTAGCTGTTTAGACATAACAGAGCAGAAAAGTATATAATAATGTGAATTTCAGAGAACATGACTCATAAAAAAACGAATTTTCATTTTGCATATATATTTAAAGGTAACAGCTGTCATCTATTAAAACATTAAGAATATTCATTTGACATACATACTTAGAGGTTAGGAAATGTCATTTTAACAATACTAGGTAATATTATTGAATGAAAATAATATAGGAAGTCTAAGCAATTAAAAACCTTAGAATACAATATCCTGATATAATGGATGAACATTTCACTGGTTGAAATGAAGAATTTGAGTGATAAAATAAATAGTCAAATTTGATTGGTAAATAAACATTTAAAAAAAGATCATATCGGCGACAATTATGTTGCTAACGAAAAAAAAATCGGAATGTAAAAAAAGTTGTTGATTATGGGGGCTATTGACTAGAGGTTTTTTTTTGGGAAGAAAAATTTGTAAGCAGCAAAACTCTTTGGTAAAGAAAATCATTTGAAATTATTTGGAAGATAAAAATTTGACTATAGAATTCAAGAACAAATACATTATACTTACAAGATATACATCAGTGTAAGTAGTTAAGTTTATATTAATAATTAAAAAAGGAATTGTCGAATGTTGTACAGTACTAACCATGATTTTTATTTTATAATATGGTGTCTTGTGTCTTGTGGAAGTAAAATAGCCACAATAGCTTTTGGAAAACACTGAATAATGGAATTTATATAAACTGCTTGGACTTTGAATGAAATACAGCATCGATTCCTGTTCTGGTAGAAACGGAATGCCAGCATGGAGTTTTTCCAGGAGGAGAATCTGAAACAAATAAAAGAAACGGATCATTGAGGTGAACAAACAAAACAGTGAAGTGAATAAGGTAGTACAAGTTAATTTATTAATATATTAAAAAGTCAAGCGTACTTACCAATTTATGCAAAGAACTAAAATTTTGTGACGCATAGACGCTTTTAGGAGTGTATTTCGCCTTTTTCTAAAAATCATATGTTTATGAAGTTGTATAATTGTATTTCACTCTTATAATAATATCTCACCAGAGTGCGTGTATGTTGTATGAAAGAGTAATCCTTTTAGATAGTTGAATTTCTTCAAGAACACTTGTAAAAGTGTAATGTATTTATTTTCATTAAATTAAATATCGTTTTTTTCTTTGAAGAACGTTTTTTAAACTATTTTTGAGTTATTCAGTTATTCATTTCATCTGGTGACTTGCGCACCATCTACTTACCATAGGCAGAAGCTCTGAATGACATCTATTGAATTATGCAGATTTGTTTTAAGCAGGACAGGACCGTATTTAGTTTGGAATCATTGAACAAGTAACATATTCTGATTAACAAATTTATTTTTGAAATATAAAGCATTTATTAACTTTGGCGCTAATATATATAGAATTCTAAAATCATTTTATCCTAAATACTTGAACTCTACCCTGAGATGAGAAGTTTTCATGTTAGTAATATAAACTGTTTATCATATATATAAAATCATCAATATACCGGGCAAACAATAAACTTAAAGTAAATTTAAACTAAAATAAAATAAGTATAACATTCTTATTACACCATAGCCAATTCATATTAATATGTCACCGCAACGGGGGGCTATAGTCAATCTATTATAAAGTGACGCACCAAACAAAGGCGAATAATTTAAAAAGGATTGAAACAATTTTTTTTACTGTATTAAAAGAAGAATTAAAAACAAAAATGGAAAGAAGAATGACTTTGAGAGACGGGAAACAAGTAGGAGGAGAAAGTGGCTCTGAACAAGAAAGGGAAGAGAGAAATCATGGAAGAGGAGATTTCCAAGTACAATATTTGGAGCAAGGAAGAGAACGTTCAGACGAAGATATTCCAGAACAAGATCAGGAAGAAGAGGATGCAACATTGCAAGAAGAAATAGAACAAAAGTCTAGACAAGAGTCTAAAAAACAAACAGAAGAGGATAAACAAGAACCTAAAGAAAAAAAAAACAAATGGACGTAATGAGTATGTTCCAAATGATGATGAAAAGAATGGATCATAATATGAATAGTATCGAAAAAAATATGCGGGGAGATATGAACAGAATAGAAGGTAATTTGAATGGGAAAATGGATCAGAATAAAGAAGAAATAAAACAAGAAATGAACACAAAGATGGACCAAAATAGAGAAGAAATAAAACAAACTGAGGATTTAATCATAAAATTAGTGGAAGAAAAATTGGGACATTTTGAGAAGATATTGGAAAAATCAAACACATACATGGAAAATAAAATAGAATCCGCTAAACAAGAAATAAAAGGAGAGGAGACTAAAGAAATAACGGAAATAGACAATTCACAGATTAACAGAATTAACAAAATGGAGGAGAAAGGAAAGGATTTCAAAGAAGAGATTCAAATGGATGTAAAGATACAAAATGAAAATATAAATGATGATACTATAGAACAAAAATTAAGTAATAAAATGGGATTTGATGAAGTAAAAATACAAAGACAAATAAATGAGAAGATGATAGATAGCAATTTACAGAATCTAGGAAGTGAGGAAGTCATGAAAATTTATGAAAAAGAGATTTATTGGAAAATAACAGACCCAAATGTTAATACATTAAAACGAATAGTGACATATGGTAAGACAAATAATAATAATAATAGGGGGATACAATTTAATTGGAAGTTAGAGGAAATGAATAAGATATTACAAGAAACCAAGGAAGAAATAGAACAAACCATAGGACAGAATATAGAAACAATAATTTATGCAGAAAATTTCAAATGAGATTAAAACTTGGCATAAATATAAAGATAATTGATCCAAGAAATTTTAATAGGATAATTAAAAATGAAATGATAGGAAGTGAGAGTATTATGGGAAATGAAATAATAAAAAGAAGAAACAATAATATGAAGAAATTGGAAACGCAAATTTTGATGAATCTATTGAGAGAAATTGATGAGATAGGGGATAACAAAATAAAAAAAGACACAGTGGAAAATTTAAAGAAACTTAGGAAGCAGATAGAAGAGAATCAAACAATAAGAGAAGAGGATAAAACGAAATTTAGGAAAAGAAAATTAAATTGAATAATAAGGCAGTATTATTGGACCGGAATCTAAAAGACGAATAAGGAATTGTAAAAGGTTAAGAAGGGATACAAAAACAACATGTAAATAAAAAGTTTATAATTAACAAATAATGTTAGACAAAAAACATATGTAAATATAATTTTGTATATAGATAGAAATTAGTATATGTAAAGATATAATGATGAGATACAGAAATAATTACATTGACAGATATAATAACAATGAATATTATAACTTTAATAAGAACGATAGCAACCAAAACAACTATGACAGAAACTTTGAATATAATAACAACAAAAATAACAATTATAGAGAACAAAACTACAGGGAGCAAAATAACAGAGGTGGACCATACGATAACCGACAAAGAGAAGAAAGTAGAGAACAAAGAAAAGATTATAGGGAGGAAGGAATAGGAAATGGAAATGGAGGACAGAGAAGGATAAAAAATATTCAAAGAAGAGAAGATAGAGTGATATCAGTAGAACCGGAAATAATAACAGAACAAGAGCCCGACCAAAATTTTGGATCGAGCACATACCAAATGTAAGAAATATCATCTGTACATATGAACATCCAAGGGAATATATTAAATTTGGGGAAGATTTGGAATTGAAAGGAATAATGGGATTGATAAAAATTAGAGGAAAATTAAATGGGAAATTTTTTAAAATATTAATAGATACAGGTTCGGAAGCGTCCATAATAAAAACAAAACTAATTGAAGAAAATATTGAAAATTATGAAAATAAGCTAGTTAAAATACCGAAAACTACATTAATAGGAGCAAACGGAAAGAAATTGTGTGAAGTTAGCAGATTTATAATACAAAGTATTGAATTAAAAGATGGGAAAGATGTTGAGATGCAATTATTGTTAGTAGATAATCTAGAATCAGACATAGTTATAGGACTAGATGAATTAACGAAATATAAAGCAAGAATTGATTTTGAAAAGATGGAGATTGAATTAAATGGTAATAAAATTGAATTTGAAGAAGAAAATATAGAAGAATTGGAAGTTGAGGAGGATAATAAGAAGTTATGGAATATAGAAAGGATTGGAAATATGGAAGTATTGGCAATTGGAGAGGATAATAGGAAGTTATGGAATATAAAGAGGAGTGGAAATATGGAAGAAATGGAATTTGAAGAGGATAGTAGGAAGTTATGGAATATGGAGAGGGATGAAATAATGGAAGAATTGGAATTAGTATGTGGAAATAAGGAATATGCTGAGAAAGTGAAGAATTTAATAATTAAGTATAAAGGATTAGTTAAAAAAGAGATGAGAATGGCAAATAACTATGTACATAAGATAGAAGTTAAGGGAATAGAAAATTTCAGAATAAGAACATATCCCATACCTTATAAATATAGGAAAGAAGTTGATTCAGAGATACAAAATATGCTAAAGGATGGTATTATAGAGAGATGTAACACAAGATATGTAAACCCTATTGTGGTTGTAAAGAAAGCAAATGGTGATTTAAGATTATGCCTAGATGCAAGAAATATTAATCAATACACTGTACCACAATACGAGGCTCCGATGAATGTGGAAGCAATTTTTGGGCGCATTACGAACACAAAAATATTTTCTAAAGTTGATTTAAAACACAGTTTTTGGCTGATTCCTTTGGATGAAGATAGTAGAGATTACACAGGCTTCTCTATTGATGGTGTGTTGTACAGATTTTGTGTAGCTCCATATGGTATACAAAGTGCTTGTTCGGCCTTGGTTAGAACATTACACCAAATACTAAATAAATTTGAAGACTTTGCATTTCATTACATCGATGATATATTGATCTTCTCAACTGATGAAGAAGTAAAGAAAAAGCAAAATAGTGAATGTTTAAGGTAAAATTTGCGTTCATAAAATTTTTCAGAACATCAAAATTTGATAAACGCAAAATTTAGGGGATGTTATTATAGAGTGAAACACTCTGTATATCAAACAATAAAGAATTAAGATTGTGCATTGTAATCTAGAAGAATTTTTTTTTAAGTAAAAATTTTTTTTTAACATTTGAATGGAGACAATCTGTACGATCCACTATTCGATAGAGAAGGCATACAGAAAGGACAGACTGTATAATGTAGGGATAATTGCGAATAGGTGTGATGAACAATTTATGTGAAATAAATTAACCAAACTTTTATTAAAAAGATCAAGTATCAGAATTTGTTCATGATAAGAAACTAATAATGCTTTATTCTGTAAAGTCAAGCTAATCTCATAATATTTGTTAATTAAAACATTAAAGTAAGTTAGTGTAGCTGTTTAGACATAACAGAGCAGAAAAGTATATAATAATGTGAATTTCAGAGAACATGACTCATAAAAAAACGAATTTTCATTTTGCATATATATTTAAAGGTAACAGCTGTCATCTATTAAAACATTAAGAATATTCATTTGACATACATACTTAGAGGTTAGGAAATGTCATTTTAACAATACTAGGTAATATTATTGAATGAAAATAATATAGGAAGTCTAAGCAATTAAAAACCTTAGAATACAATATCCTGATATAATGGATGAACATTTCACTGGTTGAAATGAAGAATTTGAGTGATAAAATAAATAGTCAAATTTGATTGGTAAATAAACATTTAAAAAAAGATCATATCGGCGACAATTATGTTGCTAACGAAAAAAAAATCGGAATGTAAAAAAAGTTGTTGATTATGGGGGCTATTGACTAGAGGTTTTTTTTTGGGAAGAAAAATTTGTAAGCAGCAAAACTCTTTGGTAAAGAAAATCATTTGAAATTATTTGGAAGATAAAAATTTGACTATAGAATTCAAGAACAAATACATTATACTTACAAGATATACATCAGTGTAAGTAGTTAAGTTTATATTAATAATTAAAAAAGGAATTGTCGAATGTTGTACAGTACTAACCATGATTTTTATTTTATAATATGGTGTCTTGTGTCTTGTGGAAGTAAAATAGCCACAATAGCTTTTGGAAAACACTGAATAATGGAATTTATATAAACTGCTTGGACTTTGAATGAAATACAGCATCGATTCCTGTTCTGGTAGAAACGGAATGCCAGCATGGAGTTTTTCCAGGAGGAGAATCTGAAACAAATAAAAGAAACGGATCATTGAGGTGAACAAACAAAACAGTGAAGTGAATAAGGTAGTACAAGTTAATTTATTAATATATTAAAAAGTCAAGCGTACTTACCAATTTATGCAAAGAACTAAAATTTTGTGACGCATAGACGCTTTTAGGAGTGTATTTCGCCTTTTTCTAAAAATCATATGTTTATGAAGTTGTATAATTGTATTTCACTCTTATAATAATATCTCACCAGAGTGCGTGTATGTTGTATGAAAGAGTAATCCTTTTAGATAGTTGAATTTCTTCAAGAACACTTGTAAAAGTGTAATGTATTTATTTTCATTAAATTAAATATCGTTTTTTTCTTTGAAGAACGTTTTTTAAACTATTTTTGAGTTATTCAGTTATTCATTTCATCTGGTGACTTGCGCACCATCTACTTACCATAGGCAGAAGCTCTGAATGACATCTATTGAATTATGCAGATTTGTTTTAAGCAGGACAGGACCGTATTTAGTTTGGAATCATTGAACAAGTAACATATTCTGATTAACAAATTTATTTTTGAAATATAAAGCATTTATTAACTTTGGCGCTAATATATATAGAATTCTAAAATCATTTTATCCTAAATACTTGAACTCTACCCTGAGATGAGAAGTTTTCATGTTAGTAATATAAACTGTTTATCATATATATAAAATCATCAATATACCGGGCAAACAATAAACTTAAAGTAAATTTAAACTAAAATAAAATAAGTATAACATTCTTATTACACCATAGCCAATTCATATTAATATGTCACCGCAACGGGGGGCTATAGTCAATCTATTATAAAGTGACGCACCAAACAAAGGCGAATAATTTAAAAAGGATTGAAACAATTTTTTTTACTGTATTAAAAGAAGAATTAAAAACAAAAATGGAAAGAAGAATGACTTTGAGAGACGGGAAACAAGTAGGAGGAGAAAGTGGCTCTGAACAAGAAAGGGAAGAGAGAAATCATGGAAGAGGAGATTTCCAAGTACAATATTTGGAGCAAGGAAGAGAACGTTCAGACGAAGATATTCCAGAACAAGATCAGGAAGAAGAGGATGCAACATTGCAAGAAGAAATAGAACAAAAGTCTAGACAAGAGTCTAAAAAACAAACAGAAGAGGATAAACAAGAACCTAAAGAAAAAAAAAACAAATGGACGTAATGAGTATGTTCCAAATGATGATGAAAAGAATGGATCATAATATGAATAGTATCGAAAAAAATATGCGGGGAGATATGAACAGAATAGAAGGTAATTTGAATGGGAAAATGGATCAGAATAAAGAAGAAATAAAACAAGAAATGAACACAAAGATGGACCAAAATAGAGAAGAAATAAAACAAACTGAGGATTTAATCATAAAATTAGTGGAAGAAAAATTGGGACATTTTGAGAAGATATTGGAAAAATCAAACACATACATGGAAAATAAAATAGAATCCGCTAAACAAGAAATAAAAGGAGAGGAGACTAAAGAAATAACGGAAATAGACAATTCACAGATTAACAGAATTAACAAAATGGAGGAGAAAGGAAAGGATTTCAAAGAAGAGATTCAAATGGATGTAAAGATACAAAATGAAAATATAAATGATGATACTATAGAACAAAAATTAAGTAATAAAATGGGATTTGATGAAGTAAAAATACAAAGACAAATAAATGAGAAGATGATAGATAGCAATTTACAGAATCTAGGAAGTGAGGAAGTCATGAAAATTTATGAAAAAGAGATTTATTGGAAAATAACAGACCCAAATGTTAATACATTAAAACGAATAGTGACATATGGTAAGACAAATAATAATAATAATAGGGGGATACAATTTAATTGGAAGTTAGAGGAAATGAATAAGATATTACAAGAAACCAAGGAAGAAATAGAACAAACCATAGGACAGAATATAGAAACAATAATTTATGCAGAAAATTTCAAATGAGATTAAAACTTGGCATAAATATAAAGATAATTGATCCAAGAAATTTTAATAGGATAATTAAAAATGAAATGATAGGAAGTGAGAGTATTATGGGAAATGAAATAATAAAAAGAAGAAACAATAATATGAAGAAATTGGAAACGCAAATTTTGATGAATCTATTGAGAGAAATTGATGAGATAGGGGATAACAAAATAAAAAAAGACACAGTGGAAAATTTAAAGAAACTTAGGAAGCAGATAGAAGAGAATCAAACAATAAGAGAAGAGGATAAAACGAAATTTAGGAAAAGAAAATTAAATTGAATAATAAGGCAGTATTATTGGACCGGAATCTAAAAGACGAATAAGGAATTGTAAAAGGTTAAGAAGGGATACAAAAACAACATGTAAATAAAAAGTTTATAATTAACAAATAATGTTAGACAAAAAACATATGTAAATATAATTTTGTATATAGATAGAAATTAGTATATGTAAAGATATAATGATGAGATACAGAAATAATTACATTGACAGATATAATAACAATGAATATTATAACTTTAATAAGAACGATAGCAACCAAAACAACTATGACAGAAACTTTGAATATAATAACAACAAAAATAACAATTATAGAGAACAAAACTACAGGGAGCAAAATAACAGAGGTGGACCATACGATAACCGACAAAGAGAAGAAAGTAGAGAACAAAGAAAAGATTATAGGGAGGAAGGAATAGGAAATGGAAATGGAGGACAGAGAAGGATAAAAAATATTCAAAGAAGAGAAGATAGAGTGATATCAGTAGAACCGGAAATAATAACAGAACAAGAGCCCGACCAAAATTTTGGATCGAGCACATACCAAATGTAAGAAATATCATCTGTACATATGAACATCCAAGGGAATATATTAAATTTGGGGAAGATTTGGAATTGAAAGGAATAATGGGATTGATAAAAATTAGAGGAAAATTAAATGGGAAATTTTTTAAAATATTAATAGATACAGGTTCGGAAGCGTCCATAATAAAAACAAAACTAATTGAAGAAAATATTGAAAATTATGAAAATAAGCTAGTTAAAATACCGAAAACTACATTAATAGGAGCAAACGGAAAGAAATTGTGTGAAGTTAGCAGATTTATAATACAAAGTATTGAATTAAAAGATGGGAAAGATGTTGAGATGCAATTATTGTTAGTAGATAATCTAGAATCAGACATAGTTATAGGACTAGATGAATTAACGAAATATAAAGCAAGAATTGATTTTGAAAAGATGGAGATTGAATTAAATGGTAATAAAATTGAATTTGAAGAAGAAAATATAGAAGAATTGGAAGTTGAGGAGGATAATAAGAAGTTATGGAATATAGAAAGGATTGGAAATATGGAAGTATTGGCAATTGGAGAGGATAATAGGAAGTTATGGAATATAAAGAGGAGTGGAAATATGGAAGAAATGGAATTTGAAGAGGATAGTAGGAAGTTATGGAATATGGAGAGGGATGAAATAATGGAAGAATTGGAATTAGTATGTGGAAATAAGGAATATGCTGAGAAAGTGAAGAATTTAATAATTAAGTATAAAGGATTAGTTAAAAAAGAGATGAGAATGGCAAATAACTATGTACATAAGATAGAAGTTAAGGGAATAGAAAATTTCAGAATAAGAACATATCCCATACCTTATAAATATAGGAAAGAAGTTGATTCAGAGATACAAAATATGCTAAAGGATGGTATTATAGAGAGATGTAACACAAGATATGTAAACCCTATTGTGGTTGTAAAGAAAGCAAATGGTGATTTAAGATTATGCCTAGATGCAAGAAATATTAATCAATACACTGTACCACAATACGAGGCTCCGATGAATGTGGAAGCAATTTTTGGGCGCATTACGAACACAAAAATATTTTCTAAAGTTGATTTAAAACACAGTTTTTGGCTGATTCCTTTGGATGAAGATAGTAGAGATTACACAGGCTTCTCTATTGATGGTGTGTTGTACAGATTTTGTGTAGCTCCATATGGTATACAAAGTGCTTGTTCGGCCTTGGTTAGAACATTACACCAAATACTAAATAAATTTGAAGACTTTGCATTTCATTACATCGATGATATATTGATCTTCTCAACTGATGAAGAAGTAAAGAAAAAGCAAAATAGTGAATGTTTAAGGTAAAATTTGCGTTCATAAAATTTTTCAGAACATCAAAATTTGATAAACGCAAAATTTAGGGGATGTTATTATAGAGTGAAACACTCTGTATATCAAACAATAAAGAATTAAGATTGTGCATTGTAATCTAGAAGAATTTTTTTTTAAGTAAAAATTTTTTTTTAACATTTGAATGGAGACAATCTGTACGATCCACTATTCGATAGAGAAGGCATACAGAAAGGACAGACTGTATAATGTAGGGATAATTGCGAATAGGTGTGATGAACAATTTATGTGAAATAAATTAACCAAACTTTTATTAAAAAGATCAAGTATCAGAATTTGTTCATGATAAGAAACTAATAATGCTTTATTCTGTAAAGTCAAGCTAATCTCATAATATTTGTTAATTAAAACATTAAAGTAAGTTAGTGTAGCTGTTTAGACATAACAGAGCAGAAAAGTATATAATAATGTGAATTTCAGAGAACATGACTCATAAAAAAAACGAATTTTCATTTTGCATATATATTTAAAGGTAACAGCTGTCATCTACATACTTAGAGGTTAGGAAATGTCATTTTAACAATACTAGGAAATATTATTGAATGAAAATAATATAGGAAGTCTAAGCAATTAAAAACCTTAGAATACAATATCCTGATATAATGGATGAACATTTCACTGGTTGAAATGAAGAATTTGAGTGATAAAATAAATAGTCAAATTTGATTGGTAAATAAACATTTAAAAAAAGATCATATCGTCGACAATTATGTTGCTAACGAAAAAAAAATCGGAATGTAAAAAAAGTTGTTGATTATGGGGGCTATTGACTAGAGGTTTTTTTTTTGGGAAGAAAAATTTGTAAGCAGCAAAACTCTTTGGTGAAGAAAATCATTTGAAATTATTTGGAAGATAAAAATTTGACTATAGAATTCAAGAACAAATACATTATACTTACAAGATATACATCAGTGTAAGTAGTTAAGTTTATATTAATAATTAAAAAAGGAATTGTCGAATGTTGTACAGTACTAACCATGATTTTTATTTTATAATATGGTGTCTTGTGTCTTGTGGAAGTAAAATAGCCACAATAGCTTTTGGAAAACACTGAATAATGGAATTTATATAAACTGCTTGGACTTTGAATGAAATACAGCATCGATTCCTGTTCTGGTAGAAACGGAATGCCAGCATGGAGTTTTTCCAGGAGGAGAATCTGAAACAAATAAAAGAAACGGATCATTGAGGTGAACAAACAAAACAGTGAAGTGAATAAGGTAGTACAAGTTAATTTATTAATATATTAAAAAGTCAAGCGTACTTACCAATTTATGCAAAGAACTAAAATTTTGTGACGCATAGACGCTTTTAGGAGTATATTTCGCCATTTTCTAAAAATCATATGTTTATGAAGTTGTATAATTGTATTTCACTCTTATAATAATATCTCACCAGAGTGCGTGTATGTTGTATGAAAGAGTCATCCTTTTAGATAGTTGAATTTCTTCAAGAACACTTGTAAAAGTGTAATGTATTTATTTTCATTACATTAAATATCGTTTTTTTCTTTGAAGAACGTTTTTTAAACTATTTTTGAGTTATTCAGTTATTCATTTCATCTGGTGACTTGCGCACCATCTACTTACCATAGGCAGAAGCTCTGAATGACATCTATTGAATTATGCAGATTTGTTTTAAGCAGGACAGGACCGTATTTAGTTTGGAATCATTGAACAAGTAACATATTCTGATTAACAAATTTATTTTTGAAATATAAAGCATTTATTAACTTTGGCGCTAATATATATAGAATTCTAAAATCATTTTATCCTAAATACTTGAACTCTACCCTGAGATGAGAAGTTTTCATGTTAGTAATATAAACTGTTTATCATATATATAAAATCATCAATATACCGGGCAAACAATAAACTTAAAGTAAATTTAAACTAAAATAAAATAAGTATAACATTCTTATTACACCATAGCCAATTCATATTAATATATATAGAAATAGAGTGGTAACCGTGGACGTGCATGTATTTCAGTAGCCCTTATTTTGCGTGAATTACCCATGAATCTCTTTGTTGTTGTTGTTAACATATCACGCGATATTCCTTCTTTATATATATATATATATATATATATATATATATATAGATATATATAAATATATATATTTATTTATGTATATAAATAAATATATTTATTTATTTATTTTGTGGAATAATTTTGAAAAAGTCCAGTTGATTTAGTGCAGCTTTTGTATAAAACATTTTCATTTATCTCTATTAGAAACAAAGTTAAAGGATGGGTCAATTTATAGTAAAAAAACCCGGTACATTCATCAATATGTTGGTTTTTCATTGATTATATTCTAATTTATACAAAGTCACCTTTCGAAGTAAAGTATTCAAAATACTGAATTCGGAAAATCAATTTGACAAGCTTGGATCTCCTGTATAAGTTACACTACTTGCCTTTTCAAAATCCGGTATTGAATTAAAAGCGTTTTAGTGTGTAACATTTAAAATGTAAATTTCTTAACAGGTGCGAAGTCCTTTTTGTAAAGCCTGTACGCTTTTCGAGTCCTGAAACATCTGTAAAGATTTTCCTGTTCACCGAAAAAGCATGGGAGGCACGGAAAGGCATCCATATTTATTCGGATCTCGTTTGTTTAAGCTTTCTTCGGGACTTTCACTCTTCCATTCATTGTTCGTCTTCCAGTATAATGTAATGCAAAACAGCTGATGCCTACTATTTTGAGAGCTTTATTATCGCGTTGAGGGATTCAAGTGCACTTCAAATTACGCTATTTAACTTTAATGAGTATCATTGTACGTTTCAGACACTGTTGGAAGTATGAGCATAAAATTCTGAAGTACCGCAAAAAGAAGTTTTGAAAAGAACATCTCATTTTTCCGCGACTCTAATGCACTTCTGACTCTTTCTAGATGTGATTAATCTAGGAACTTCTTATATGAATAGGTGAGAAAATTGTGCAGATTTATTGTTAGATGTCATTAGTGAAATATTAATAAATATGTACAGTTAGGGCCAAAAAAAATGGACAGTTGTTGTTGCCTAGTGTGAAAGTGACTTTTTTCGTTTCCGGGAAAAATGGGATAGTTTTGTCGTATATTTAAATGATAGGAGTAAATAATATTGTTTTTCATTATTAAATATCTAAGGCTACTAAATAATTTTATATTTTCAATAAAAAATAACAAATTATATTTAGTAATCCCGTCATTATCTACTGGTCATCGATCTATATCATGTGGAACAATATTCTCCAGTTATTTCCTCCCAAGCATTATTTATAACTTCCAACAAACCTTCTACGATTCTTGCTCTTACATTTGCCTTTCGAATTTCTTTTACTAACGTTGCCCAAACATTTTCTACTGGATTCAAGTCAGGACTTTTACTACACAAGTTAAGAGCGTTAATATTACGTGCCCGAAACCATTCGGTCACTACACCAGAGTTATGCACTGCACGGTTATCTTGTTGGAAGATGAAATCATTGTTGGGGAATATAATCTCAACACAAGAAAGCATAACATTTACTAAAATTCTAATATATGCTTTACTATTGCCCCATACGTAATTGCTGATCTCACAATCATGGCATACATTCATCGCAGTATTATTGGGTGACAGACCCAAGCTTTACCAACTAGACTTCTGCACGCCATCAAAGCTTTTATTGCTTTACTCGCAGTTATTTTAAAATGCTTATTCCACAAAAGTTTACTGTCTAGATTTCCATTCTATAATTTCCCCGTTTAAAGATAGAGATATCATAGCTGGAAGTGTCCTTATCGGGGTAAATTACTGTGGTCTTGTTTTGGTTAATATTTACCTACACTGACAAGCACCATCTCTCTATCTAATCTCTATCCTAAATTACATGATCCTACGGTCGGAAAGTGATGGCTCGTTCATCACCCTCCAATCTTTCAAATTTTTCCTAGCAGCAACATTAACTATTGTTCAGGACCTCGTGTCTTTCTCATTTACCTCCTTAGATCAGTTAATACGATTAGAAAAAATCCATTGTGTGACAGATTATTTGCTCAGCTTTGTGTTGAAAATGATGATGATTACAATAGATTTCTAATGCATACAGAACTTCGTTGGCTCTCAAAAGGTATTTGTCTGGATCGTTTTTACAATTTATTTGACTCAGTACTAGATTTCCCTGAAAATTTTTTGCTTTAGTGAAAATCCAATGAAATCAGTTAATATGAGGTCATTTGATTGAACACAACCAATCAGAACAACATTATACTGAAAACAGATCCCATGGCCTGTTTTCACTCTATCACGTTGCTATGGATACAATTTGATTACTTATTTCGATTTTGACGTTTCAAATATTTAATATTTCAAAAGGTCACGATTTGGTCATAATACTGACGAGAATATTAATGAAATTATAGAAGCTCTGTACTTCTTTTCTATAATTAGCAAAGGAATTTCTATCCGAATAACCCTCGAAAATTGATAAATGCTCAAAAATTTTATAACAACTTTCTCAAGCTTGTTGCTTATAGGCAACAAGCTTTCGATTTTTTCGAACAATTATCAATGTCCTTGGGTTATTACTACTGAAAACAGAAACTAAGAAGTGCGCGTAAACCTGATAACATCCAAAAATTACATCGCAGATTTGACAGACCTGATAAAATATTTAATGAAGTAAATTTACAACTGCAAGATTATGAGTTGAATTTAATTGAAACAAGAAACGCGACAACTGCATTCGTGGGGAAACTACTTATGTTCAAAGATATGTGGGTAGGGGTGATCGCTGCCATTTTTCCACATTATCAGAAGTATCTCGAAAACAGAAAGATTTACTTACTTACTACCAATGCTTGAAAATTCGCCATGCTAATTTTACGGAGCGATTCGAGGATATTGTGTGGTGTGTGGGGTTGTGATATTGACTGCGGATCCTAATGGTTCTATTAGTCTAACCAATTATTTGACTTACTATAGTTTTACCATACATTAATAGTTTTTCATCTAATTTATACAATAATTCGAAATATATACGTTTTATAATACAATACGATATGTTAATTAAATCCTATTTTTTTCTTTTTCTTTTTTTCCTATTTTTTTTCTTTTTTTTTCTCTTTCTTTTCATTTTTTTTTCTTTTTTTCCAATGGGATTACACAGGGATACTTTTCACGCTAAGGTGCTTTTCATAGCGACTTTACAACACACAAAACGGGCAACGGATAGAAGGTAAAATATATAACATGAGGATAGACACGAGGAACCAAGCTAAAATTATCTATTCTAAATCAGACATTAGTTTTTTTCCGTTTTGATTTAATTAATATATAAGAGACACTAAAATATACAAATTCTTAAACCCAAATTGCGAATAACTTTATTCTGCTAAATATGTTTATGCAAAATATCTATGAAGTATTATGCAAAATAAAAATGATTACTAAATAGGTTCAGAGTGAAACCTGTCTATGGTTACATTTTCATTCTTACACACGTATACAAGTGGAACAAATACGTTATTAGGAGGCAAGTACAATTTCATTAACAAAAAAGAGACAGTTATAAAAATAACAAAAATAGCACTAAACTTTAGCATATGACATGGAACACATACTTCAGGAACAAGATTAGATCACAAGATCAGGATCAATTATTTTATGAAAGAAGCCTCTACCACATGCAAGTATCCATCTATTTATTTCTTTTTTTAATCTGATTCTATTTCTTATGTATCGAATATTTCCAGGAATTTTATTATATATGTGAGGTGCAAGGTAAGCGAAGCTTCTTTTTCCAATTTCTTTCTGAGGTCTAGGAATCGTCAAATTATCCGAATAAATTGCCCTTGTTTGGTAAGGATGTAATATGTTTTGAAAATAATGCTTGTTTTTAAACAAATAAATTGTAATTGTTTTTGCATACAGCTGTCTTATATCCATAATTTGAAGGTCATTGTATAAACGTTCAGTAGAGTAAGTTCTTTTTTTAAAGTACATAATTTTAAGGATTGTTTTTTGAGCTACCTCTACAGATTGCATTTTAATTTTCCTAATACCTCCCCAACCTATTATACCATACATTATTAGAGATTCAACCAATGCGTAGTACACTGATTTTAGTTTGTTCAACGATAGTATTTGGCGACACAAATAAAATTTATGGAATAAGGTTCTAATTTTATTTTTCAAAGTATTCACATGAACATCCCATTTTAAATGAAAATCCAAAAATATATCCAAGTACTTTACTGATGATACCAACTGTACACTTTTATTTTCAATTTCTATAGAACGGTTTGGTACTGCCTGCTTGTACGAGGTAAAAGATATGACTTTAGTTTTAGTTACATTAACAGTAAGTAAATTTGTCCTAATCCAACTTGTAATATTTTTCAGGTCCCCTTCTGCTATTTCTTTGACTTGACTCCAAGAATCGGCCGTATACAACAAGACAGTGTCATCGGCAAACGAAATGCATTCCCCCGTGGTAGTCATTTGTAGTAATGGGTTGATATAGATTGAAAACAAAATTGGACCAAGAACGGTACCCTGTGGAACTCCACACGTGGCCGTCTCTTCTCAGCTTATGACACCATCCAGCATAACACGTTGTTTTCTGTTGTAAAGAAAATTTTTGAACAAATCCAGAACCACACCTCTAATTCCCAAGTGTTCAAGTTTTTGCAGCAATATATCATGACTTAGTGTGTCAAAGGCCTTTGCTAAATCAATAAATACACCCAAATAGTTTTCTTTACTATCAACTGCGTTATAGATACGTGATACCAACTTCGCAATAGCATCTTGAGTGCTCCTGTTTTCTCGAAATCCAAATTGTGACTCAGATATTACATTAAATTTATCTAAATATGAGACCAACCGTCCCTTAATTAACTTCTCAAGAAGTTTTGCAAAAACTGAGGTTAGCGATATAGGTCTATAATTCGCCATTTCAGTCTTTTTTCCACCTTTATATACCGGTTTAATCACCGCATTTTTGAAGTGTTGATGTATTGTACCCGTCTGAAAACACATATTGAATATTTTACACAACGGTGTAGAGATACAGTTTGCTGATGATTTAACATACTCATTTTTTATATTGTCAGGACCTGGAGCTTTATTGTCTTTCAAAGATAAACACAATGCATATACTTCTGCAGGTGTTACTGGTGTTAAAAATAAAGATTGATCGACAGTGTACATTTGCTGACGTTCCCCAATTTGCATATAATTTTTACTCAGGTTTCTTAAAATATTGGCAAAATAAGAATTTATTGTGTTTGATATTTCATATTTATCAGTGATTTCAGTATTGTTTTCCAGGATTAATTTCTTTATTGAATGATTTTGCTCCTTAAAGTTGATACTAAATCTATTAATCACATTCCACATTTTCTTTGATGAGTTACCTGATTTTATCATTTCAAGTCTAAAATAGTTGGATTTTGTTGTTTTCAATAATCTATTTAAGCAATTTCTGTACGTAGTGTACTCTATTTTTTTCGTTATATTTTATGGTTCTTTCATATATCCTTTACACAATCGATCTCGTTTCTTCATTGACTGTACTAGTCCCAATGTTATCCAAGGTTTTTTTTAACACTTTTGAAAGATACTTTAACAGTGGATTCACTAATCGCATTTTTAAATTTTGTATAGAATGCAATAAACATTTTATCTGGGCCAACCGAAGTATCTAAGTGATCCCACGATAATTCATTCAATATCTCAATAAATTTTGCGTCATTAAACTTTTCATAGCAAGTCGTAGTACTAATTTTATTTTTATGTCTAATGTCCTTTGAGATTGCAATTATAGGAAATGATCAGTTATATTTGTTTGTAAGACTGCTGAATAGAGGAATCATCGTCAACCAACCCAGATTTATTCTTAACAAAAATATGGTAGATACAGGTTGATGAAGTGCTAGTCACTCGTGTTGGCTTATTAATTAACGAAATGAAACCGTTTTCAGACATTAGGTTGAGGTAGCGATCGGTGTCGACACTATTCTCTAATATATCGAGATTAACATCTCCTAAAATAAACGCCTGATCATATCTAGTAAAGTATTTAGAGTCTAATAGATTCTCAAAGTTTTCTAAAAACTTACTTATTGATGGAGATCTATATATTGCAAGAATATTTATTGTTTTTTTTTCAATTTCTATCTCTAATACTACAGCGGTTGTTGACCCTATTTTAAATGATTTATGAGAAAATGTCAGATCATTCCTAACATATATTAGAATGCCATCATTTTGATTATTCCTATCTTCTGACTGTATGACATCATAACCATCCAAAACAAATAAGTTTTTATTTTTTATTTCCCATGTTTTTGTTAGAATCAGACAACTAAAGGATTGTGTAATTTCTGAAACGTATACTTCTAATTGGTTAAAATTCTTATAGATACTTCTTATGTTCATATGGTAGATTGGAAATGAATTGTTTGTTATATTTTGTTCAAGAGAGGCATTTAGTAGATCGGCTGACGGTATTAATTTTGTATCAACAATTATTTCCCGAAATTCCCTAATGTATTGATCCATATCCTACACCACGACTAAAGACCAAAAGTAAATCACAAACAAATAAATTAACAAATGAATAAATAAACCACAAACTAAAGACAAAGAGGGTGTTATCAATTTTTCAATTAAGATCAAGGCTGAAAAACGAAATACTTATAAACTATAAAAGCAACAGCAAAAACTTCCAGTAAACTAAAATGTTCAGATTTTATTTGTTGTGACCGGAGCGTAATCTATTTCTTCCAGATGATTCCGGTTTGGATGTCTGCGTACTTGTATTTCCCTTCTTCTGGATATTCTCAGGCACTAGGTTACTTGTACTTGTTTCATCCGAAATGCGTGTAATAAATATGAACAATGACTGATCAATATATATATATATATATATATATATATATATATATATATATATATATATATAAAAACAACCAAAATAACATGGAACCAAAACAGTCTTATAATTGAGGTGTCTCACTTCAGATCGTTTAATTCTTGTTAACTAAGCGGGTTCTTGGTTTCCCCTCCAGAGCCTTAACCGGTTTATTAGAAGCAGGAATCCGCGGAGTAACAGTAACTTTTTGCGACTCCGATGGGAACTTCTCTTTATTCTCGACTGTTGTGGTAGATGGTGCACTGTGCGGTTGGTCTACAGAAGTATGTTGATAAATCAATTTATAAATTTCCATATTATTTGAGGTTATTAATTCATATAAATTCATTGGTCGTTCTAAAGATTTATATTTACTAAACTTATTCATAAACTGATCAATAATTCTACGATTCAGTTCACATCCTAATATTTTATGTTCTACTGTGCCATCTTTACAACTTGGGGAATCTATGATATTGGTCTTGCATAAATGAAATGGAACCAACGTGTGGTTAAATCTAATTCTAGATATAGTTCTTATCAAATCTTTCTATAAGTTTAGCCCACTAAGCCATAGTGCTGAAGTTAAAGTTGGTTTTATTTCCTTATAAAATAAACCTTTATTGGAATCTCTGTATTTCGCCATCCATTTAGCTATACTTTTATTTTTTAATATCAGGAAAAGATCTTCTAGACTAAGCGGATAGTTTATAGTCTGATTCTTTGGCTAATATGTCCACTTTCTCATTATGAATTACTCCGCAGTGAGCGTTAACCCAAACAAATTTAACTTGTTTATCGTCCTGTTCTAGATCTATAACTATATTTATTATGTCTTTAAGTATATAATTCAATTTATCTTTACTAGAGATTTGTTTAAGTTTTTGTAGTACACTTTTACAATCTGAAACTATTAGGTTAGGTTAGGTTAGGTTTTTACATAGGTTAGGGCTTCTCGTATTGCTAATTGTTCTGCAGAATATATTGAAAAATGTTTTGGTAATTTTATTTATTCGGAATAATTTTCGATTGGATACCAGAAAGCACAGGAAGAATCATTTATTTTTTTTATGCATCGGGAAATATAAAGTGATAATTAGGATATTTGTATTTTATATCTGATGTAAAAAGTAGGTTTCTGAGAATAATCTCTCAAATAATCTACCTTAATTTCAGTTATTATCGTTAAATTTGTTTGGTATAAGGGAATCACATCATTTTTATACATATGTTCTGTGAGTTCTAGACATTCTGCATATGATTCACAAATTAATAAGGATTTTTTTCCTCCAATATTCACAGGTTAAATCGTATACATATAGTTTGTGTATTTTATGAACTAGGCTACTGTTTTTGGACATTATTTTCATGAGGAACTTACTACATAAAAATTCTCTCCTAATGTTAAGTGGCATCTTACAGCATTCGACATATAAGTTAGAGATAGGCGTACTCTTTAAGGCCCCTAGTGCTAGTCTTAAACATTTATTTGTCACAATGTCTAACTTCTTTAGATGGTTGCAGCTACTTTTGAATACAATATAGATCCGTAGTCAAATATGGATCTTATGTATGACCTGTATAGTAGTAGAGATATTGTTACGGGCTGATCTTACAACTCACCCCGCAACACTTTAATTATAGTTGTTTGTTAATAAATTTTATAATATTTCGAATTCATAGGTACCTTTTTGTGGACATTATCAATTACATCGGTCATGTACATTTAAGAAACCGAAAGATTCCCTTTAAATTACCTGTTCACTACCTACATTCTCCGCTGACAAGCTTACTTTGAGAGTTCATTGATAGATCAATGTAGTCACAATCGAATTGTATTTGACAAACATCAGTTTGACGTTTTAATATATTATCAAGGAGTCTGCTTGCTGTCAGGGAGATTGTACGTAGGATTTGTCAAAAATAAAATTTGAGTTGAATACGAAGGAGTTAATTAAATTTTGGCTAATTTTGTTGGGGAATCAGGTGTGGAAGGAAAATTGTGGAAAAAGTAAAAGCGCATGAGGATTTGTAGAGTGGAAAAAAGGAGTTTAGAGAGAATAGGATAAGAACCCTCTAACAGAGGTAATGTAAACGTGATGGATGTGATTGGTAAGTCATTTTAATTATTTACAACATTGTAGGGTCTCAGTCAGGGGACATCAAGAGAATAAGTATAGCCTCTCCGCCTACGTTAGTGGCATTATTGTGGAACTATATGTTCGAAAACTTATGTTAGAGGCGAACAGACCCCTTTGGTAGTCCGTAGTAAAGTAGTTAATAATAGGTTTAAGCATTATATTTTCTTTTGTAAGCGGCTCCGTGACGTCACAGTAACGCATTTCAATTATGTATATTTCCTTCCGTTTTGGTGAAGAAGTTGTTTGTATATGTCTCTTTTTTGTGTAAATAGTAATATAGAATTTTCATTGTATACCTAACATCTTATATATTGTCTGCTCCATCCTGACCATCGTGGCGGTCTACTAGTTAGGGCTGGCTCAGTAAAATTTAACAACTAAATAAAATAGGAATTTTCGCATACCCACCCCCGACCGAACTGAGCTTGGGCATGAGGTTGCGCTTCTGGAGCTAGCGAGTAGACAATAATTAAATAAAGCGCGTAACAATATTTCTGGGTCTGTTCCCCAGTTGTAGGAGCTTACCGCCCTTAAAATATTCAAGCCTTTTCACATTTATTCAATATTTTCTCTATATGTTCTTTCCATGGAAGTTTTCGGTCCATCGTCCCCCCTAAGTAAGTTACACTTTGACATGCAGTGAATGCAGTATTCTGTAACATGATTTCATTTGGAATTGTTCTTTTCCTACTAAAAATACATGCCTTAGTTTTTTTCAAGGATATAGTCAGTCCTTTTTGAAAACACCAATCTTCAAGTATTCCAAAAAAATCCTTCCTCTATATCAAAATTGTCAACATAAGCACAGATATCATCCGCAAACTCCAACACTGTGTCTTTATTACACCGGTTCACCAAATTTTCCAAATCATAGGTATATATAACGTATAGAAGAGGGCTTAAAATACTGCCCTGGGGTATGCCCAGGGAGGCTGTTCTGGGTCCTGTAACCTCTTGATCTATTTTGATAGATATAGTTCTATTAATATATAGTTTGATAATTCTCTGAGAAAATGTGTGGCTAAATCCGATTTGTATCATTTGCTAGTATAAAATTCGTAGGTTCACATTATCACAAGCTCCTTCAATATCTACAAAAACAGCAATAACTGACTTGTTTTTTGAAAATGATAGATTTGCATCTATTACAAGATGATATACATTTTCTATCGTGGAGTGGAATTTCCTAAAACCAAACTGTTATTTTGGTAACGTCTTGTTTGTTTCAAGCCACTGTTCCATTCTTGTCTTAACCATGCGTTCAAATGTTTTCAGTATACAGGAACCTAATGATATTCCCCTATATGATTCTGCTACTTCTGGATTTTTGTGCAGTTTTAGGATAGGAATAAAGATGTATTTTTTCCAATCTTCTGGATAGGATCCACTTTCCCATATATTATTTATTATTTCCAACAAAATAATTTTTTCCACGCCCATGTCTGTAAACGTCAAAAATCGCACTGTCAACATTCCTTGTAAATGACATTTAACAATAACATGCACGTAATGAGATCTCATAACATACACGTGCGTTTTGAGAAAAAAACTTAAACTTCTTGGTTTAACTAAATTACAATCAAATTTTTATTTACGTAAGACTCTATTTGGTCTATTTACACAAATTTAGTCAATTGAAAAACATAAAAACTTTTAGCATTGGCGAGATATATTTAGGATTGAAAGAGTGATGCCCTTAAATGTAGGCAGCACATTATGCAATTTCTTTAAAAATAGGACACGTTTTCTTTAGTAGCATGCTATGAAAATAAATGTCATGTCATTTATATTGTCAACTTCTTGAACAAAATATAATACAATTATAAATTGTTAAATTGTTATCAACAACTATTATAATAAAGTTTAAATGGATGCGATGTTTTTTATTTAATGGAAGAAAATGAATGGGCGTAGAAAAAGTATAGTACGTTACACGAGTTGTAAGCCCATTACGCTGCGCGGCTTCGTGCAGACTTTTCATTTCGTGCGTAATGAGTTACTTACAACTCTTGTTACGTAATATACTATTACATGACATAGGGAGGTTAAATAGCACTATATAATGGATATTATCTACTCCAGAAGCTGTGTTTTTGTGTGATCTGAGACTGTCTCTAAGTTCGCTTATAGGATATTTTCTGCATAATAGATCTCCTGTATCATCGACAATATCTTCCTTCACTTGTAGGATGCTATCCTTATCTTCTTCTGTCCACTGTGGTGTTATTTATAAAATCGGTTGATCATTTTCCGGGGCTTAGTCTACTCATTGGTTCAGTATATATGTTTTTAAGTTTTCTGACTTCTGTCCAGATTTCTTTAATAGGCGAATTTTTATTTAATTTAGAGCAAAATAATCTCCAAGATTCCCTCTTGCGCTTTTTTATAACTTTTTTCGTTATAGCCATCATTTTTTTTAAATGAATGTAATTTTCCAAATTTGATATTTGTGTAAAATGCAAAACGGCATCTTTTTGATTTTTTAATGAAATATCACATTCTTGATTCCACCAATGTTTATTAAATTTTGGGTTGACCACTTTTTTCTTTTTAGGTATGGAATATTCTGCTGCTTGATTTAATTCATTTACCTCTTTCTAGAGGTGCCATAGTCCATACGTTCAGAGAAAAGTGGCCAATTGGCTTTGTTGAGGTTCCATCTTTTTGAATCTGTAATTTTATTAGGTACTTTTATAAGTATAGGGAAGTGGTCCGAGTCTAATGTCATTTGTTGCGTATGCCAATTGCATAACGTAACTATATCTGGTGTTACTATGGTAAGATCAACAGCCGATTTATTTATTTGGTTAGGTGTTGGCATTAAAGTTTGATCACCGTTGTTGAGAAATATCAAATTTGCATTTTATATTGCTGCAAGTAGGTTTACTCCTGCTCTATCAGTAATATCACAACCCCACCCGTTATGGTGACAATTTAAGTCACCTGCTACTACAAATGGTTTTTCCAAACTATCAAAAAATTGTCTCCATTCTCTCTCAGATATATTCAATCTCGGTTATGCATATACTGAATAAAAGTTTATTTTCATTAATCTATTTATTTTAACACTTAAGGACGTAAACATCACGTCTCTCAAATTATAAGGTGGTTTAGTCTTATAAAATGGAAAACTTTTTCAAATAAGTATACCTACCCCTCCATATCCGTCT
Organism: Galeruca laticollis; assembly: GCA_963921935.1. Lineage (NCBI taxonomy): Eukaryota > Metazoa > Arthropoda > Insecta > Coleoptera > Chrysomelidae > Galeruca > Galeruca laticollis. The sequence continues at coordinate 83,490,944 of OY998175.1, read as the reverse complement.
TCTCTATCTAGCCTAAATACATGGTAACCACTAAAAGATATTTTTTGATTTGTCTTTAACCAGGTTTCACCGACTAAGCTCATATGAATATTGTTGTCAAAGAGAAATTTTTCAAATGCCCCTTTATTATGTGTAATTGATCTTATATGGTACTTAAAATTGAAGTTATTGTTCATCAAAGAATTCATTCAATTTTTTTAATAATTACCCCCTTAATTTGTTATCTTTTAATGACTCTGTATGATTATCTAACAATTCTATTATAACATTTACTATGGTATCGCATAATTTTATTGCCTCTCTTGCTGGTTGCGTATTAGAGATATCGGATAAATGATAATTTGATGAATTTGAAAATTTCCCATAAACTGGTTGAGATCGGACCTTAGGAATTTCTAGTTCTTCCGAATAGCCGTACGTCGATGCCTGAGAGCTAAACGTATAACCCTTATCGTGCTGCTTCTTAATATACGCTGTATAATAATTACTTGTGTTTGAATTATTATGTTTATTTTTAATTACATTGGCGTAGCTTTTTTCTTGTTTATTCCGTGGCTGCATGATCACCCCCGCACAGAATACAAAAAGGCTTACTAGTTTTCTGACAATTTTCTGTGTCATGCTCATCCCCACAATGTCTACAACGTGCTTTCCTGCTACATTGAGTACTTAAATGTCCTTATCTCATACATTTTAAACATTGCACTACTTTTGGTATATACTCGTACAATTCGACATCGTTAACAAGTTTTTCTATGACTACTTGGTTATATATCATCTGACCCTTAAAGTGACTACAATAGTTGATGCGGGAATAATCTCTCCGTTTTTCTATACCAAAAGTTGCAGCTTCAAAAATGGATATCATAACTCTACCCTGGATTGTGGGAAATAGTACAGAAAATTTTAATTCCAATTCCTTTATCTTATTTGGCTGAGCGTGGGTTTAGCGCAGAACAAAATTACTATCTATGAAAAGGAACAGTCTGGAACAGGAGGAACAGGCATATCACTGAGCATGGCGATTTGCAACTGATGTTGACAAAATTGGAATCTAATATTGACGGGTCACTAAAACTCCACCAACCTCAAATATCTCATTAACTTTGAATATAAATATAACTTTTTATTACATATTAATTTTTGTGTCAATTTTTGAATTTTTAATACACATTTTTCTACTACCTTTGATGGACTTGTTAATCACTAATTCTTGGGTCTTAATAGATAGATACATTGATAAAATATGAATAATGTGCAACAATATTTTGATATTGGGTATAACTATTATGGGTGAGGGTGGTGGTGCAGAAAAGGTTGGGAACCTATGATATAGTTTAACTAGATGTTATTCCATTAATATGTATAATAGTTATCACAACTGTTTTATTACCTCTTTTTATTCCACACTGTATAAATATAACGTTGGGGATAAGAGAAACCAAGTATATTGTCGGAATCGATGTATCCTTCTAGCCTCAATCAATCACTTTAAATAAGGAGCTGAGGCATTTGACGTAACAAATTTCATATCTCAGTGGCTACGTTTTGACAGATAACGAACCATCAACTCCAAAAACATCTGCCTTATCGCCGTATTTCGGGAAACACATATACCCCACTTCCCGAACTTTATTTCTCTTCCATATACCCATTTCGTGGCTTTATCACATCGTCAGAAGTAAATCAACTTTTTAACAATTTACACCCCATGGAAATCCATTATTTATCAACTCGGAAAATGTTTCGACATAGATAATTTAGAGTTTCCTGGTGCTGGTTATATAACGACACGTTATTTACATCTCTGAGGGAGTTAAGTGTTCTTTATTACTACAACATAGGGAAAAAATCTATACGCTCGATTCAACATAAATTTCTCATGTCCCCTTTTTTGACATGGATGTAAAAAATGTTGTTTTTGGAACATTGTCTTCTATCGATTGAAGCCAACTTCACATCATTAACTAGTACACAATACATAATAGTATTATGGGAAAATTTAGACAGAAATGAAGCTAGTTTTCTGAAATAATCTACTATAAGTTATTCGCAGGATAAACAAAACACGTTCGCAGAACTGAAGTAAGGTTTCAATTAAATTCAAAACACAGTTTCGACGGCCTAACCTAACTAACTCCATTTTGATAAATTTTCCAGGAGAGATAAAAAACACCTTTTTTAAAAACTAGTTACGCCGTTTCCTCTAAAATTTTAAATGTAGGTTCCATATAGTACAACTACTATTTCTTAAAAGTCCGCATAATCTTTTTTAGTATTTCATGTATATTTTGGTGGACACAGATTTACAAACTTTTCACAAGAATTTCGTTTGGAGTTACACAAGGAGGTGAATAAATTTGTAATCGAACGGTGAAATTGAAACACCAAATCATATTACCTATTTAAAAATCAAACATTTATTTAGCTAAAACTATTAAATCCAATTAAGTGTATTGATGAGGGCGATTAACAATCGAGATAATTTACCGAGTGAGCGAAGCGAGCGCGTATATGTTCGAGATTGTTAATCGCCATTTTAATTCCCGAGTTCTTTACAAAACATTTCCGTCGACCCTACTTTTGACTTTGAAATATACACAGAATTTTTAGAAATTATAACAATGAAATAAATAATGACGTATGACAGATAGTACTGACCTTAGATCATATATATTATGACTAAGTAATAGCTGTGAAAATTTAACGTGCGCCAATGTCGTAAAATAATAACCCTTAGATATCGAAAGATAAAGGCTTTATTTAGCAAAACTGTGACATTACAATTAAACACATAACGTCAATGGTTGTCAAGGCAATGTGAAAATGCAATCACCTCATTCTCTCTCGCAGGAGAAGAGTCCATTGGAGACACAGTTTTCAAGATGTTTCTTCTAGGTCGATCTTCATGCGTTCCTTCTTGACCTGGGGTTGGAGGATCTTGAATATCTGACCTGGAAGGCCCACAGAAAGGGGCTGGTGAACAAAGAGGAACAGGTAGCTGAAAGGCCTGTGCAAGGGGTGGAGAAGGTGGTAGGTCTATTGGATCCGGACGTTCCAAATTCAAGTCTCCACTAGGGGCCAATTGTTTGAGAGAGACTGTAGATTCACGTCCTCCATCGAATCGGACATGGGGATATTGAAGATTGGCCTCGATCAACTCGGCTTTATCCACAATGGGGTCATATTTACTGGATCTGATGTTTCACCGGACAAGGACAGGTCCAGGTTGAAGTAACCAGGCTGGAAGAGTCGTGCCATTAGGGGATCGTCTCGGTTGAATGAAGAACCTCTCGTGTGGAGTACAGTTTGTACTAGTGTTCAGCAACGATCTTATTGAGTGCACGGCTTCCGGTAGAACGCGTTCCCAATGGCAAATCTGCAAGTTTTTGGTTTTCAGAGCAAGATAGATCGATTTCCAAATGATCCTGTTGTATCGTTCAACCAGACATTTCCGGCTGGGTTATATGGTGTGGTTATGCTGGTGGCAACGTCACGTTTATGGAAGAATGAAATCATTTCCTTTGAAATAAATTCCCCGATCTGAATGTATGTGGCTAGACATTCCAAACATCGAAAATATGTAATTCAGGCACCGTATCACAGTTTCAGAAGTCATGCCCTTGCAAGGGTACGAGAAAGGGAAAACGAGAGTATTCGTCGACAATGTTGAGTAAATACCGATTGTGACTGTTAGAAGGTAAAGGGCCCTTGAAGTCAATATTAAGCCTTTCAAACGGCGATGTTGCTTTAATCAGATGCTGGTTCTTATTTCTGTAGAACCTTGGTTTGACAGCAGCGCAAGTAGGGCAGGCAGCGCTGATATTTTTAATTTAATCTATTCCGTAAGGTAAATTTTTTGGTTTTAACCCAGTGGTACATCCTTGTAATACCAGGGTGGCACAGTACTTTATGGAGCTCATGAAGTTTGTTCTGAGTTTGTAAGGAATCGCAGACGCGTGAAAGAGCGTGGGCTGAATGATTTTCAACACCAGGCCTATACTGGATGTCGAAGGAGTAGGGAGATAATTCAAGACGCCAGCGGTGGATCTTGTCATTCTTTATTTTGCTTGTAAGTCGGGAATTGAAGATATACGACAGAGTTTCTTGGTCCGTGAGCAGCTGAAAGTGTCTACCTAGTAAGAAATGACGCCACTTCTTCAACGATAGAACAATCGCTTAGGCCTCTCTCTCTATAGCAGAATGCCGTTTCTCGTTATCGGATAAGGTTTTTGAGAAAAATGCAACGGAGCGCCCATTCTGACTAAGAGTAGCCGCTTCAGCAATGCCCGATGCGTCAGTTTCAACTGTAAGTGGTAGATCATCTTGGATTGTCGTGAGTAATGACTTTCCAACTACAGGCGAGTCCGGTAGAATAGGGAAACATTTGCAGTCAACCAAACTCCTTATCTTGTCGGAATATATTGGGACCCATTTTGAGTAATGAGCGAACAATCCCTAGTGCGCGTTTCATGGCTGAAGCGTCAGAAGGAAGAGGCAGCTCCTGTAATGGTTTCAATCTATCTGGGTCTGGAAGCATAGACTTGTCAGAAATTTGATACCCAAGGAGAGTTATTGTATTTTGAGAGAATCTGCATTTATCTAGGATCAACGTTAAATTATGTTTTTGCTGCACTTAGAAATCGTTCAAGGTTCCTATCGTGATCATCTTGCCCGCTTCCACCGATCGTAACGTCATCAAGATATACATTTACTCCATCAAGACATTCTTTCCTTATAATATTGTTAATGGTCTTCTGAAAACAGGCTACTCCATTTGTTACCCCGAAAGGAATGCGACGAAATTGATAAAGAGTTCCATTGGCTTCAAAAGCCGTATACTGTTTTTCCGTTATCTGATGGTATGCATTATTCAAGTCAATCGTGCTGAATACATCGTAATTTGCTATAGTTGAGACTAACTTTTCAATATTTGGTAAAGGGTAGGCGTCTAGAAAAGTGAATTTGTTAATAGTCTGAGAGTAATCTATTACTAAGCGTTTTTTGTGATGTTCGTTTCTCGTTATTAAAACCTGAGCTCTCCAAGGTGATGAACTCTCCTCTATGATCCCTTCACGAACTGGTTTCTCGACTTCAGATTTAATGAATATTTCATCAGCTTCGGAGAAACGGAGATATTTAGTAGCTACGGGACGGCAGCCGTCAACTAGGTGTTCAAATAGTCGAGGTGGTTTAACTTCGGCACAAGCGACGTTACAAAGAGAAAGAGGAAGTATGGAACCACCGAATTGGAGTCGAACTGAAGAGTGGAGTTTCATAATGTCATGCCCTATAAAAACGTCATAACATAGACTGTGTATTACTAAAAGCTTAGTTTTAGATTGGAGGGAAGTGGAAGCCATCTTCACCTCTCGGTTCTCAGGATGAATTTTGAATTTATTCCTCTTGGCATAGGAGTAGTCAACAAAGCTGTCAGAACTACCAGTGTCTACAAGGATGCTGGATGGGATATTATTTACTCGTCCAAAAACGACTGCTCTAGAGAGCCCTCCTGGAGAAGCGGCTGATGTGATAGTAGCTAGCATCGTGGAATCGGATGTCGACTTACCTTTGACCTGGATTGGCATACCTTCTGGAAGTGGCTATTTTTATCACAAGATTTGCAAATCGCTTCTACAGCAGGACATTCATGTCTAGAACTATGTCTGGGTCCACCACAAAAGTAGCATTTTCCATGTCGAGATTGCTTAAAAGTAGATGCTGAATTAAGTGTAGATTTACAATTATCTAATCCGTCAGAGGCTGGAAGAGATGTAGGAGTTTCCAAACTATCACAGTTAGAATCGAAAACATAGGTTGCTATTTTGTAAGATACTGCGAGATTTTGGGCGGACTATACGGAACGCACTATCTTTTCCACTTGCTCAAGATTCACCGTGACATTTTCCAAAATGCGTTGTCGGATTAGAGGAGAGTTAAGGCCGCTTATGAATGCATCACGTAGATACTAATTACAGTACGTCAGCGCATCTACAGATTTGAAGTTGCAGTCTTTGCTTATTGCTCGGAGGGCCTACAAGTATTGGTCAACCGACTCTCCATTCTGCTGTCTACGATTCGGTAATAGGTGCTAGCAAAGAGTTCATTGGGTTGGGGCGCAAATAGTCCTTTAAGAACGTCAATGGGCTCAGTATGAGTCTTACTCTCGGAAATGAATTCGTAATTTTCGAATGATAAAAAATTAACCAATACCTTGAGCTTTTTCTCTTCGGGTACCTTGAATTCCTCAATGAAACTTGTCAGTGTTTGAAGGAAGTATTTCCATTCCTTAGCGGAAGTTGGCGAATCAGGCGATCCGTTGAATTTTTCTGGTTTCAAAATGGATGATAAAAATACGTTAAACATGTTGGCTGAGGTGATTGCATGTTCACATTGCCTTGACAACCATTGACGTTATGTGTTTAATTGTAATGTCACAGTTATGCTAGATAAAGCCATTATCTATCGATATCTCAGGGTTATTATTTTACGACAATTTATTTATCAAAAATTGTATTCGATATAACCTTCGTGATGGATAGCCGAAGAGATATTTTACAGTTCACTGTAGTTTTAATCCCATCAACCAAGGAAAATCTAAAACAAAGATACAACTATTTTATCAATCTCGAGAAGTAATGGTCCAAGCGACATATTATAGACTCAGCGACTGCACCAAGAAACTGCCGAAATCAAGTGCAACTTGGTTGAGTTTTTATTCCTATATCTATGTTGAGAACGAATGAGAGCAGAGCTGAGATTTGGACTATCCTGCACTTAAGCTCATGATATTTTATGATCAAATCCCCAGAATCAAGGTAAGGTTAACATTTTAAAAGCTAAACTTCAAGATTATAGACGCAAGCGCACTACTATTTGTATCAACAGAAAAGGATAGTGGATATCAATTGTTTGCAATAAGAAGAAAGACTGAAGAAATGTTTTAGTAGGTAGGCCTGCTACACCACAGGTCTCTGCCAATATAAATGTATAAGAACAATGTACGTTGGGTTGCATATAATAAAATCGTTGATTAATACCGGGTGATTCATTGGGTAATGCGCATACAGTTAGGGTAGATGAAGGACACAGAGATGTTTCTAAATAACCTATATTTTATGGATCTATCGTTCTTTATAACCAAGATACAGGGTGAATTATTAATTTTCCCCGGTTTTTCAATCAATCATAACTTATGAACCACCCTATACATTTTTGTGATAATTGGTGATAACATAATAAAGGAGGTCTTATTCTAGGTCCGGCCTTAAAAAAAATAATAAGTAGGTATCGAGTCGAAACAACACACTGTATATCAATATTTTAAACTTTTATTAACACATTTGGAAAGGCTAGGAAACGGTTTAACGGTTTTAATGGTTTTGCTCGAAAAATGTAGAGACCAAAGAAAAGACGTGTATCTGTGTTTCATTGATTACGAAAAGGCGTTCGATCGCATCAAGCATCCAACACTGTTACAACTGCTCCAAAAACAGGGTCTAGACTACGAAGACATGAGGCTTATGAAAAATTTATATTGGGAACAGAGAGGATATGTTCGGTTTGGTGACACCGTATCGTCAGAAATACCAATAGGAAGGGGAGTACGACAGGGCTGTGTTCTCTCGCCTCTTTTATTTAACATGTAATCCGAGTACATATTCCAGCAAGCGTTAGAGGACTGTGAAATTGGCATAAAGGTGAACGGTAAAATACTTAACAATATACGCTACGCAGATAACACTGTCATCTTCGCAGACACTCCAGAAGGCTTACAGGAACTAGTAGACAAGATTGTGAAATCAGGTGACCAACACGGCCTGAAAATAAATACAGCAAAAACCAAAACGATGGTCGTCAGCAGAAATAAAAATCCACAAGCCAATATACGAATATATGGTACTCCAATAGAACAGGTGAGAAAATTCAAGTATCTCGGTTGCTGGGTTACTCAAAACCTGGAACCAGAGACCGAAATTCGAGCTCGAATTGAAAACGCAAGAGCCACGTTCGTGAGAATGAAGACATTTCTAACGAATGCAACCCTGTCACTCGATACTCGATACCGTTTCGTGAAGTCATACATTTATTCTGTCCTCTTATATGGCTCGGAATCCTGGACAATGGGAAGGAGGATAATGCACGGCGACTGGAAGCATTTGAAATGTGGATCTTCCGCAGACTTTTGAAGATACCATGGACCCGAAGAATGACAAATGAAAATGTTATAAGGATGATGGGAACAGACAGGGAACTTTTACAACATGTGAAACAGCGCAAAACTGGTTATCTGGGACATGTATACAGAGGAGAAAAATATCAACTTTTGAGACTGCTTATGGAGGGAAAGATCGAGGGCCGAAGAGGACCCGGAAGACGAAAATGCTCATGGCTTAAGAATATAAGAGAGTGGACAGGATTAGACACATGCACCCTAGTGAGAGCAGCAAGAAATAGAGAGGAGTTTGCTGGTATTGTCGTCAACCTTCAGTAGTGGAGAGGGCACTTGAAGAAGAAGGAAAAAATAAGTGATACTAAATGTATTTTGTGTTTTCGCATATACTATTTTACTTATTCACTTGAGTCAAATCTAGAGGTTCCGATAATAAGGTGTCACAAAATTAAAAATTAAGATTTTCTTCCCCAAATGGTACTTTTCCACCTTAAATCCATAAAATCAGCATCTATTTTTTATTCTGATTTCTGGATCGCCAACCTTATTGAAACACGAGAGGACATGTCCTTATTTGGGACAAGTTATTATTATCAATGAATAACTTTCAAACACTCTATATGGGTAAAAAAATTATCATAACATCCTTTGATTGCGCTACATTTAAAAAAAATTATGAAAATGCTCATTCCGAAATAAGCATAACTTTATTTTAAACAAAAGTAACGTTGCTGCAAATCTACATTTTGAAGGTTAAACATAACAGAAAATAAAAAAACTAGAATTTTCTTTATCCGCTTCTAATTATTTTTTAGTTAGAGCATGATCATTTCTAGACTCTTCTGATGCATTCGTGATAAGAATAATAAAATCAAACAGTCTGTACGAATTGTTTGATTTGGTAAATAATACCCTTTAGGTTTGATATCCCAAATTGTTGTAATTGTCAAGTTGGCTGATGTCACAGTACAATTTTGACAATAGTTGATGATTTTGGAGTTGTTACGGTATTTGTTGGTAACAGTTATTGCTTACTAAAAATGCCAGACAAATTTGATAATGATGAATATGCAGACATGTATGTCTATGTATTTTGTAATGGTAATGGAAAAGCTACCCGAAGAAAATATACACGGCGATTTCATGACAGTACATCTATAAAATAATTGATGTCCCCTGTTGTGTTTGTTGATTTTGCATCGTCCTCCACAATGCGCACGCGGTATATCTTCAGCAAGTATATTTCAATGAATTAAAAATTGTCTGCCACCAACAGCAGAAATATGTTCGCGAAATTTACGGACACTTTTCAAAAACTCCATTGCGGTTCGCGGACTGTTTAAATTACTTTATACTAACTTAAAATAAACACACGAAAATGACGATGAAATGTCGGAGCAACTAGGTATCAAAAAATTAACTCACTAAAATATTGAAATAGCTAAAGACATGTTGTTTTGACCGAATCGTAAGTTGAACTGAAATCCGAAATAAAAGTTGGAAATACCCCCGAGTTTTACCTGTATAATCCCACCATTATTTGGTTAAGCAGTAATTAGTATTTCAGGGAATTCCCAACTTTGACAACAGCAGAAAGAATATAACTTTCTGGTTTTGAGAAAAGATATCAACGGAAGGTTATGACACACATCGATGATGAGGTGGAGAGAAGACGAGATGCAGATAACATAAGACAACTCAATGACAGCGCTCCTTCAATCACTAATCAGTCTCTTAAGTTACAGGTACCAAAAGTTTTGCAAACATCTGATCCTTACAGTATGGTCGAAACGAAAAGGATGGCTGCTCCAGTTACAACCAATATACCAATACCAGAGTTAGTATCATCTACCGATCCATCGACTCGAGAGATTGCATCACCTGCCGATGTCTCGACCCGAGAAAAAGCATTGCCTGCAGTTTCCTGTGAGCAGCAAATGCTTGAAAAGCAGAGCACACAAGCCGTTATTTTTTTTAGAATAAGATGTATATTGTACTTTTGTTAAACGGAAGAATGTAATGTTGGTAACAGGTGATATGTCATGTCATATAATTCAATCTCAATCGTGTGGTCAATCTATACTCACTAATAGTTTATTTTTAAATTACTTTAATTACATATTCATGTTTCAACGAACTGTATTATTACCGAAAACATAACATTTATAAAATTTGACGAGTTAAGCTAATTGAAAAAAAATAGGTTACTTGAACAGAATTTTTGAAATCGAGATCTTAACGTGAAGTGAAATAATAATGTGTGAATTACAGTACAAGTCAAACAAACAGTCTAATTTAATTTGGATGATAGTTGGTAAAATATAAATTATATGTCTCAAGTCAATTCAAATACGCTATAACAATACGCAATCAACGATGTGATCTCTAATGAATGTATATAATCAAATGAAATTGAAATAGGGTACGAGAAGCTTTGTCAACATTGTGTGGTTTGACTAGGAGTATCATTAATTATTATCGAACTCTAAGCATATTTGCGATATGGGTTAATCAGCTAGGTAAAATTTGTATAGAAAGTCTATGTAGTTTTCGTTAAATAAAATTTTCACAAAGTGAAACTCTTTCCACAAGATTGAAAATAAATAAATTCTTTCACATATAAACTAGAACCGAAGAGAGCAAAACCTCAAAGTAAACTGAAAATATTATTATTTGGTTGCTATGACAGTTTATTTTATTATCGAAACCTCTAACAAAAGATATTTTGTTTTACTTTCCTTTCCATGATAGCCACCTTTGACTCTTTTCATCTAATTTCTGAAGAATTCGATCGATTTTCTTATTATCCATCATGTTATTGACATTTTTCTCCACATCCACATTATCATTACCACGATTATTTCTTAATGTCAATGTTCCATAAGCATAAAGCGAAATACTTCATACTTTTATAAATTATTCTATTAATTGCAAATTTTCAACTTTAAAACGTTCACCTAATCAAGGCAACGATCAAACATTTACCAAAAGAGTATTCTTTTTAACGAGTATACTAATATTACCATAATTTGTTTTTGAGTTGAGAAAAGACACTTCTGGATTGAGACCATATCATTTTGGGTAGTATACGTGACATTTTATCTCGTAGAGGAAGCCAACATAGTTCAAACAACCTCTCTATAGTTTTGGAACGATCACTTCCAATGCAGGTACCAATCAACCATGTCAGAGCAGTTGTTACGCTAGAGGGGCTATATTATTCACAGGAATCAGATGACTCATCCTTTAAATCACAGATCTAGCCAGCCAAATATGACAGTTGACTGTTTACTCGTCGTTGACAACATCACCGAGAGATGCTTGTTCATTGTAGCAATATTTGCCGAACACAAACTCCTCTTTGATAAAGGCGCTGAAGTATATGAGAGGAAGATGAATAAATAGATCAACTTATGCTCAGATATATCATGAATGATCTTATTTGAGACTCGAAAGCCAATGGTTGAAAATCGTGACTTTTAGATTTAGAGACTCAAATACTCCATAAAGTAGGCACAAAGAATGAAATTCAATAAGAAAAATATTTGTTTTAAGGTACTACTGTGACTGGACCAAAGACCTTTGAAAAAGGGTTTGGAAATAAACACCAACAAGAGAAAGTTCATGATCATCAGTGAGAACCAAAACACCCGCGGTATTTTGTTGGTGAACGAAACTCCTTTAGAAAGAGTCAACAAATACGCATACTTGGGCACGAACATAAATGATGACTGGGACCATTCTGTGGAGATCAGAGCGCGTATTGAAAAAGCCAGAACAGAATTCATCAGGATGAAGGAAGTTTTTACCACTCACAACTTACAGCTGTCAACGTAAATTCGCCTACTGCTATGTAACGTGTTTCGATCCTTTTCTATGGGGTCGAATCATGGATGCTTACGGAGACCTCCTCCAAGAAACTTGAGGCATTTGAAATGTGACTGTACCGAAGAATCCAACGAATACCTTGGACAGACAAAATAACCAACATGGAAGCAATGCGAAGGATGGGTAAGGAAAAAGAAGTCCTAGACACAGTCAAGACCCGAAAGCTACAATATGTTGGACAACAATGCGTAATGAGAGCCGATATACCCTTTTACAGAAGATTCTCCAAGGCGAGGTATGGGGAGCTAGAGAAGTGGGAAGAAGGAGAATATCGTGATTGGCAAATTTAAGAACGTGGTTCAACAAATCAACCACTCAACTATCCGAGCTGCTGTTAACAAAGTTCGAGTAGCCAACATCCGGAGCAGATAGGCACTTTAAGAAGAAGAATGATTGGAAATTTGTGATATATGCTATCCGATACGAAGAATGAAGCTGCTGACACTCGATAAACATGAACTATTGGCAGAAACTTAGTGAGAACCAATGTGTTCCAATATGCTGTGATAAGAATGAATCTGAATTTGTCCAGTTCCAACCCCAAACATCCTACGTATTTGATCTTTGGGTTTGGTGATAACTAGATAGGAAATTTTTTGGATAACAGACCAACATAGACAAAAGGAGCTTTCGTTGACAAATTTCCAATAGAGGACGAGTTTATAATTGCGAAGATTTTCAACGTTAAAAAGAAAATATATAGTATGAGGATGTAGTTGTGTAAAATTTGGTTATGAGACGTTAATCTACTATGGAGTTCTTATGAGTTCTTAGATCCTTATGGATATTATGTACAAGCGAGACAGGAAAAATAGGAAATAATCTTTGCAACGGGAAGAGTAAATGCGAACCTGCGTATGGAAGTAAATGTAGGTGCTAATGGTGTATGAGAAATATATTGTTTGATTAGATTAGATTTTAACGGGGTTACAGTGCACTGAAACCTAAGGTTTATTGTGCCCCCCCTATCAGAGCTGTTCTCGCTACTACTACAGCTCGCCTTCCAGTTCCAAGGTTCTCATGAACTCTAGTACTTGGGACGGCTTCAACGAGGTTAGGTCCTCACTCTTACAAGTTTCTTGTCCAAAGCATTTCTTGCGTTAGCTTGCAATGGCGAGGCATTCCAGAACTAGGTGATCAGGAGTTTCATCCTCCTCCCCACAGTATCTACACTCGTCAATATCTGCTAGAACTATTCTCATTAAGTGCATCCTAAGGCGGCAGTGTCCTGTAAGAAAGCCCGTGAGGAGATGTAGCTTATCTTCACTGAGGTCCAAATATTTCTTGGATCTAGCAGTGTCAAAGTTCCCCAGGAACTTTTTGGAATGTTCCAACCCGAGAAGGCACCGCCAGAGTGCTTCTCTTTCGGTTTCCTCTTCCTTCCGAAACTCTTTCTTGTAGGAGCATTTTACTACACCACAGAAAGGCTCCGGGCTAATAAAGAGCATTTGTGCTCCTTTCCTGGCAAGTGTATTGGCCTCTTCATTTCCCGTGATTACCGAGTGGCCAGGAACCCAGACTAAAGAGACCCTGTATTCTTGCCTAATTCATCAAGTTTTCTTCGGCACTCCCATGCCAACTTTGAGTCAATGACATGGGAGCTCAATGCTTTGATAGCTGCTTGACTATCAGAATGGATCGATATGCCACATTTCTGGTAGTTTCATTCTAGGTTCATTTCCACGCATTTTTCGATCGTAAGTATTTCTGCCTGAAAGACGCTCGGGAAGGAGCCTAAAGATAATAAGTATCTGGTGCCAGGCCCAAATACTCCAGAGCCTGCTCCAATGGTGGTTTTTGAACCATCCGTATACCATCTAATGGTGTTTTCTTTGAGAGTTTGGGTGGTGTATTCCCCCAGTCTCTCCTCGTATTTAGCATAGTGGTGAAATTCTTTTCGATGCTTACTTTCCTGATCATTTCGTCACTGGGAAGATTCGCTAATGAGGTATATCTTGTCAGAGAGGACCACGCTCCCTGATTTTTAATACTCTCATTGCCCGAACCTTCCTTAGATATTCTAAGAATTGCCACTTGGGCAGATCTTTCTATCACCAGATGTAGAGGTGTGAGATCTGTAATGATCTCAAGTGCCCTAGTTGGACACGTTCTCATAGCTCCAGTGATGCACACACAGGCAAGCCTTTGAACTTTATGGAGGGTTTCCCTTGTGCTGTACTGACTTTCTTTTGTGTGCCAAACTATTGCCTCATACGTAATTGCTGGTCTCACAATCATGGCGTACATCCATCGCAGTATTTTTGGGTTACAGCCCCACCTCTTACCAGCTATATTTCTGCACGCCATCAACGCTCTTATTGCTTAACTAGCAGTTATTTCAACATGCTTATTCCACAGAAGCTTACTGTCTACGGTTATCCCTAGATATTTTACATCTGATTTCCATTCTATGATTTACCCGTTTAAGGATATGGGTTTCATGGTTGGAAGTGTTCTTTTCCGGGTAAATGGAATTACTATGGTCTTGCTTGGGTTAATGGGTTAATGTTCAGCCCCACTGACAAGCACCATTGCTCAATGATTCTGAGGCCCTTTTGTAATAAATCACACAAGATGCTTTCGAACTTGCCTCTGACTATTAAAACAATGTCATCGGCGTAGCCCATACATTCGAAGCCAAGCTCCGTTAGCCTGTAGAGCAACTCATCCACTACGAGGCTCCATAGAAGGGGATATATCACTCCCCCTTGAGGTGTCCCCCGAGTGGCTTTAACTTAGGTGTTTTGATTCCCCACCTGTGTCTCAGCTAATGGTGTATGAGAAATATATCGTATTATAATAGTCTGATGGATATAATGCTACTGTTTTTGACTTATAATCTGTGAGATATCTTACATTTCCCGCTGGACGCCAGTCCTTGTTCATGTGACAACAATAAATTTGTCAAGTAACAAAGACAATATTTATTTAATTATGGTTAAAAATTACTTGCCTTACAATAATTAGAAAAGAATTAAGAAAAATCCCCAATTATAACAATCTTAAAATATCATTTTGGGTTGTGTTTCAGTATTGTCAACCTGTAGCATGATTTATTTGAAAAGATTTAACCTTCACCGTAATTTGCTATCAGCTGTTCTATGATGTTTATTGAGACAAGTTATCAACAAGAAGAAGAAATCGTCCAGTGTTATAGAACATTATTTATTATATGATTTTATGTGCTTTGGAATACATAAGGACAAAAATATGTAGATAATTGCGTTTATAAAAATTGTTCAACCAATTTACGTGATATGTCGGCTACGCAAATTGCATTTGATGTGGGACTTTATTCCTGAACATCAGGTAAAGACTTAAATTAAAATGATGCAAATAATAATTCGTACCTATATCATTCAAAGTCTTTTTTACATTTGACACCATTTCATCAGCGGTCGAGAAAAAGTTTTTCAAATCTAGCTAAATTTACTCCAATGTTCATTTATAGATCATTTGGCCCAGATAACGAAATTGTACGTACTTATCGTATGCGAATATTTTGCAAAATGTTATAAATAGTTGATACCTGATGATCTCATATGCGTGTTTCCTTCAGGTATACCTTGTGTCGTCAAATATTGGGATTCAGTTACTGGACAGTGTGAACCATTTTTAGTTTATGTTCTTTGAATTTCGGATTCATCAAATTTCTACAGGATTAGTGAAATGGAACTAGATATCATGTATCTCTATTTGGAGACTAAATATTCAAAATCTATGATTCCACAAAAAAATATGGCTGCCTTCTTCTTAAAAACCCCGTCGCCTAGGAACAATGGGGTGACTTTTTTCAATGTTTACCCTACGAGGCCTAAAAAAGACTACTCTAGACTACTTGAAGTAATTCCTGTTCGTCTTTATAAAATAAGTACCTAAGTTCACTTTTCTTTTGGCTTGAAATTTGTCGAAATTCTCAAAATATTCAAAAGTTTTTTATTGTATTTTAGAAATTTGACTAGCAAAGTTCACTTCGAAAAACATCACTAATGTTCACAAGAATTATTTTGGTACTACTTACAGACCTTAAAGCTCGTTAGAAACAATCTTATGACCTAATAAATATATCACTCATATTCTGCATTTCTTACAACTACAAGTATCTTCAACGTTTCATTTGAATTTAAACTTCTAATAACAACCAGATTCGGTTATAATTTGAAAATTTATTGTTATTTTTGCCATAACAATGCCATTTTATTGGTACAATTCATATGTTACTTTTAATCTACGTTTTTGCCTCTTACAAACTAAAGGATAAGTCTTTCATATTAAATAACTTGTTTCACCATATAACTTGTCGCATGCTACTATTAAAGCTATATCATTATAATATACTGTTCTAGAGATATCGTGAGATTTATGAAATATTTAAATTTATTTTATGAATTTTCATCGGTTCTGTAGGATAATAAGAAAACAGATTTTCCACTATGCCGACGTTTCGAATTTATTTGAATCCCTTATCAAGGCTACAAAGATATACATGCAAATGGTGATTATGACTATTGAATACTCAATAAAAACATTAAAACTTCAAAAACTTTCATAAAACTTTAAAAACTTCAAAACCTTAAAAAACTTATACTCATCTAAAAATTTAAAAATTCAAAAATTTCAATAAAATTCTGAAAAACTAAAAACTTGAAAATCTCTCACATTTTTGTCTCTAAGAAACATCAAATGAAATAAAATCTAAATTGCTGAAAATTTCTCAAGGTGTCACTCTTACCTAGTGAGGCTTTTTCCGTCGAGCAGAAATGATTTATTTCCTTGTCAAATTAAAAAAATCCCAATGGCACAGGACCAATTGGACAGTCTTATTTCAGTAACATGTTTGGATAAAACCGAAAATAAAAAATTAGATACAAAAGTAATAGAGATGTACAAAAAACCAAAGTAACATTCTGGCATCAAATCAAAAACAAAAAAATTAAAAAAAATTCTGGTAAGTTTGTGAATTTTCTTAAATAAATGTTTTAATGTACGATTTAGAGAAAAATGTTAAATACAAAAGTTGTAGAACGTGTTAAGGTCTATAAAAAAGCTCAGTAACTTTTTTGCGTCAAATGAAAAACAAAGGAAATACGATTTTTTTTTCAACTTTGACAGGCCGCCATTTTGTTTTTACTGGGCCGATTTGGCTCATTAACGAACTCGTCGAAGATTTTTGCCCAACCAATTTTGTAGCGAGTTTGGTTTCGATCCGTCAAAAAATACGCCCTCTATCGTGCTTACAAATTCAGTTATAATTTGTGAATTTTCTTAAATAAATGTTTTAATGTACGATTTTGAGAAAAATGTTTAATACAAAAGTTGTAGAACGTGTTAAGGTCTATAAAAAAGCTTAGTAACTTTTTTGCGTCAAATGAAAAACAAAGGAAATACGATTTTTTTTCAACTTTGACAGGCCGCCATTTTGTTTTTACTGGGCCGATTTGGCTCATTAACGAACTCGTCCAAGATTTTGGCCTAACCGATTTTTGTAGTGAGTTTGGTTTCGATCCGTCAAAAAATACGCCCTCTATCGTTCTTGCAAATTCCGTTATAACACATACATATATATATATATATATATATATATATATATATATATATATATATATATATATATATATACATTTATATATAACCTTTGGAACGGAGGGTGATTTTGGCATCTAGGAACACCAAAACGAAAAACTGCATTGAAATTTTTCCGAAGTCGCGTCATGCTACTCTCTACAATAGCCCTATTTCATTCTGAAATAAGACTAAAATAGACGAGAAAACATGAAAATATTTCAGAATGTTCTGGCAAGTGATATAAAAAAACAAAATAATGCATAATCTTCAAACATTGGTAATAACTTATTTTCCTTTTTATTGAGATTCTATAAACAAACTGTACCTTAATATTTGGTGTTGAAAGTAAATTATACGTATTCATTGATAAACGAAAAACAAAAATTGCAAAAAAAACTACTAATTATGTTGGACTGGGACCGCTTTTTGAATACAGTGTGTCCTCGAAAAATTCTTAGTAATTGTTGAAGAACCAAAAATTATCTATTATAAATATTATTTATTGAGCTAGTATCGATTATTTTTTAATTTTATGTAATTGGTGATTATGTGTTTGTAAATTTTATTTAAGTTGTCAGTATCTGATTTTTTGTTTACTGTATTCTCACTCAATTCAATAAAGACCATTTCGCTTGAAAGACGCTTGTGATAGTTAGTCTCTTTATCTAGGATGTTGACGGTTTCAAAGTCAAATTTATGATTTTGTTCAAATGCATGGGTTGCTAATGCTGTTTTTTTCTGATTTGTCCCTATGTTTTTCATCACATGAGTTCTTGTGGGCATATATTCGGTTTTTAAACTTCTGCTTGGTTTGACCAATATAACATCTATCGCATTCTAAACAATTTATTTTGTAAATAAGGTTTGATTCGTAGTCTCTCGGTAATTTGTCCTTCATAGAGGAATAAAAACAATTTACCTTTTTTGTATGGTAAAATACGATTTTAGTTCTTTCTGTTTGGGGCATGTGTTTTAATTTTTCCGAAAGATCCTTTACATAAGGAATCTTAAAATATCTATAAGGATCTCCAGTCAATACTGGTGTTAAACTTCTCTCAATATTTTAATTAATTATAATACAAACATTAAGGGGATAATCATTCAGCAGCAACTTTTCTTTGAACTTAACCATATTTTCATGTGAATATTCAGGGCTACTGAGTTTAATAATTTTATTTTTGATAGCAGTCATGATATTTAATTTTTGATGTGAATAATAATTTAAAACTCTTCTGGCATTAACGGGTTTTTCATAATGGTTAAATTTAATTCTTTGATTTTCAGTTCTAATCAATAAAACATCCAAAATTGGACTGGAGTTATTATTTTCTGTTTCTATTAAGAACTGTAAGCCCCCATGATAGGAATTGAAAGCTATTAGTATAGAATTAATTTTTTATTCCTGAACAGCTAAAATAGGGTCGTCAACATATACTTTAACCAATAGTATTCCATAATCTAACCTTGAAACTACCGAGAAATCAAATCTTCCATTAATAGGGCTGCTAATATGGGGCTTATTGGGTTTCCCATTATTGACCCGTCCTTCTGTTTATAAAAAATATTATCGAAACCAAAATAACTGGTATCAAATATTACCTTGATAATATTCAAAAAAATTTCTAATGAAAGATTAGTGAATTCCTTAATTTCATCCCACCTTTTTGAAATAATTTCTAGAACACCTTGTTTTGGGATATTTGTAAACAAACTTATTACATCCAAACTAAACAGTTGATAATCTTTAGGTAATTCCAAATTTTGAATGAAGTCTATAAGTTCTTCAGAATTCTTTAAATTGAAAAAGAAAACTGGCCATAAATTCCCTAAAATGTTTACTACAAACCTTGATAGTGTATGGAGATTGAATGCAAGGTACTACTGGCCTCAAAGAATTATTTTTATGTGTTTTTACCAAACCATAAATTCTCGGTGGTTGTGAGATGGCGTCTTTAAGACTTTGACTTTGTATATCTCTTGATCTATCAAGTTCAAAGCCTTCAAATTGTTAACAATATTATTGCGAATGTCCTGATATTTAGCTGTCGGATCTCTTTTTAACTTTTCATATACATTTTCATCACTCACTAAGTCATTCATTTTTAAACATTACATTATATTATCCTAGAGAACCGATGAAAATTCATAAAATAAATAATACATAAGGATACGATCACAGAAGTTGCAAATATTTAAATTTGTAATTCAAAGAATGCATTGGTTTCTATCATTTATTTTTGGTTCTATTGTATATGTCCGGTTCGGATCAGGTCCAGTTATGCTATTTCTTATTAAAATTGACAACATTGAGAAAATATACGTTACTATAAACAATATCTTGGGAACGATCAAATGAGAGGGTGAATAATAAAATATGTACAAACGGGCATTGAAATAGGATTTTCCAATATTGCTTTCATGGGAAATAGGAAAATCCGTATCAAATGTACAAAAATATTTTTACATTATTGATCAGACGTGGAAGATCAGGTAAAAAGGAAACACTGGAAAGCCAAGAATACAGACATCATTCTCGGAAAACAAGTTTTTTGAATTACTCACCTTTATATTTGATTTAACCTATACTAGATCCAAATCATTCGGTTACTACACCAAATTTGAATTTGAACGTTGAAATCTGAATTTATCATCCCACACGTGTGCAATTATTTACACCTGAACGGAAATATTGAATTCGGACAGACGACCGAGGCGAGTTATACTTCACAAATATTTCCAGTTCACTAAATCCATGAATCGAACTCATAAAATACAGTAGAATCAGTTATTTATTATTTAGATATTACTTATTTATCAGTTATTATACTGGTTTGTCTTCTTACTTGTTGGGTGAACATTCTCTACGACTCATCAAGAACCCAACATAATGTAATGTTTTCCTTATTTATTTAAACACACAACGGGTGAGATAAATTTATACAAACGGTATATCTACTTACGTGATTTATTTATATATTTAACTATTCTCTAACTTATTGTAATAAGTACGACTAATGCGAAAGGAAAGAAAATAATTTTCTATAGCAATAAATCCGTAAACACCCTGTGAATTCTTAATTCACAGTTAAAACCAAATTATACGATCGTTTGACCTACTTTTCAATTAAGAGCCTGATTAGTCATAACAAGTTTATTAAAATAATCGGAAAATTAAAACATAGGAATTCATAGTAGCTTACATAATGTCGTCACGAATTATGAAAATATTAAACATCGTTATGGAAAAAAAACATCCAACGTGCTAATCGAAGAAAAATATTTTAATATACGTAGTTGCTGACATAGCGAAAAAACCCGTAATTGGAAAATTATAGAAAAGGGGAACGTGTTAGATACGGGAGACAGACGTAGTTTCTTCGCGAAAGGCGTCGGGTAGTTTTGACCCCAGCCGTAGGGGCAAGGTAGCATCTCCTTTTACCGGCACGGATACGTTTGTCAGTTCGGGTAAGCAATTTAATACATTTAAATTTCCGCCTGGGGCAGCTGTGGGTGGATTGAGTGGCTCACAGTTGTCACTGCTGGTCCCAGGCCCGGACAAAGTAGGAGGGTTCTTAGGTAAGGCTAGCAACCTGCCTAAGGTAAAACACTCACATGCTCAAAGCACCGGTAATACAGCCTCGGAACCAGGATTGATTTCACAGACAACGACCCACGCGAAAAAGGACAAGGACAAGGAATAAACTTAAACTTAATATGAAGAAGTAACAAATAAGAATTGCATGCTGGAATATAAAAACACTCTATTCGAAAGACCATGAATTAATTCCCGAACTCAACGAACATAAAATAGACATATGTGCACTTTCCGAAACAAAAAAGAAAGGTAAAGGAACGACAAAACTAAATAACTACATCTTAATATACTCAGGCGTGCCAAAAGACCAAAGAGCAACATCAGGCGTTGGAGTAGCTATAAATGATAAATACGAACAGAATATAGAAAGCATAGAATACGTGTGCGACAGAATCCTGAGAGTAAAGATTACGTTTGACCAACCCATTCACATCATATCAGTGTACGCACCCGACATTAATAAACCTGAAGAAATATCAATGGACTTCTACGAAAGGCTACAGTCAGCGATAGACAAAATAAAAAGAAAATCCTGTTAGGGGATTTAAACTCAAGAATTGGAAACGAGGTAATGGATGGAATAAAACAAAAATATAACGAGAATATAACCAATAGAAATGGCGAAATTTTGACCGAATTCTGTGGACAGAATGAACTGAGAATAAACAACACATATTTCCCCCATAAAGAACAATACAAATACACCTTCTATGACAATAGAAACAATAAATCAATAATCGATTATATCATCACCAATCGAAGTTTCTTACCTCAACAAATAATAGACATAAGAGTCCTATCTTCAGCCAACATCGGAACAGACCACAAACTTGTGCTAGGAAAGATACTAATAGGTGCGCCACTATCCAAAAAAAGACCATCGATAAAAACTGAAAAATTCAATATAGAATCCCTCAATCACGAAAGCACTAAACAACTTTATTCAAACAGATGCCAAACACACGTCACTCTTAACCCCATAGCACAGTCTGATACCCCTAAGACAGCCTGGAACAAACTGAAAGAAAATATCTGCAAATGTGCTAAGGAAGCCCTAGGAACACGTACAGTGTCACACGACAGCAGACCGAATACTAAACCTTGGTTTACATTAGAAATCAAGAACATTACAAGGGAAAAGAAGGAAAAATACTCACAATACAAGAAAACTCCAACATCGGAGAACCGAAACATTTATACCGAAATAAGGAACAGAAGATACGTGAGAAAAATATTTCAGAGACCTGTACGCAGAAACAGTTGAACCAATGGAAGCACAAGAGACAGGCCAGAGAGATAATATAGAAGATCACGCGCAAGTCACTTACGAGCAAGTAGAAGAGACAAAAAGGAAACTTAAAAACAGAGAAGCTCCCAATCAAGATAAAATATCAAACGAGCTAATAAAAAACGCAGGTACGACTATCATAGAGGAGTACACAAAACTGTTTAACATTATATTACAATATAAGAAAATACCAGAAGAATGGAAACAAAGTATAACAATACCCATTTTTAAAAAGGGAGATAAAACAGACTCAGCTAACTATCGAGGAATAACACTACAGAGCACCTCGCTAAAACTTCTGACAAAGATCATTGCGGACAAAATCTCCTCAACAGTGCCAATAAGCAAGGAACAGCAAGGATTCCGAAGAAACCGCTCCACTACCGATGCATTATTAATATTCAGGCAACTAGTTGAAAAAGCTTTAGAATATAACTCTCCAGCCTATATATGCTTTATAGATTTAACAAAGGCCTTTGATAGAGTCCAACTAAAAGACATCATCACCATCTTGGAAAGCAGTAATGCCTCGAAAGAACTCACAGAACTTATCAAGGACTTAAACACAAACACAACAACCCAAATAAGAACAAACTCTACCTCAACGCAGCACCTCCGAACTACAACTGGTATTCGCCAAGGTGACAGTCTCAGCCCTCTGTTATTCAACAGAATCATGGATCAATTGATAAAAACCGTCAAGAATACTGGATTAGGATATCGATTGGGAATACACAAAGTAAGCATACTATGCTATGCCGATGACGCAGTACTTATTGCAGAGTCAGAAGACGACCTCCAAAGAATGCTGCAAGCTTTTAACAGACAGGCAGAAAAACTTAACATGCAAATTTCTACAAATAAGAACAAATGCATGACCATCACAAAGGAGCCTCTACGGTGCAAATTGGCAATAAAGAACAAAACTTTTGATCAGATAATGTCATACGAATACCTCGGATGCAAAAATTACAAGCTCAGGATTCCTGGAAGAAGAAGTAAGGAAACAAGTCAATAAAGCTGCCGCAATATCAGGACACCTTGAATATCCCATATGGAAAAACAAACATTTGAGCATTGAATTTAAGTCGAGAATATACAAAACCTGCATACGACTAGTGATGACATATGGTGCGGAAACCAGAGCTGAAACATCGGTAACAAAGAGAATCCTACGAACTACTGAAATGAAGACTTTAAGAATGATAACTGGATACACATTGAGGGACAGACAGAGAAATGTAGACATAAGAGAAAAGTGCCAAACAAACGACGTTGTCAGATGGATACGGCAGAGAAGAAGAAAATGGAACCAGCATGTCAATAGAATGGGCCCCGACAGAATGGCCATAATAATCCGCAACAATGTACCCCATGGCAGAAGACCAACTGGACGTCCACCTAAACGTTGGCGAAATGGTTGGCAGTCAACCTCGCGAGAGTTGCTTAGACGAGGAGGAAACCGGAACTAAACAGGCGATACGCCTTCTAAAGAGGAAGAAGAAGAAATTTCTTTGTTTTTTTTAGTGTATTTGTGCTGGAACTTACCTTCCTTACGTTACGAAATCTGAGTGATCAGGGTGATACCTAGCTATCATCGGCAGCAAAGGGTTGCCCCATACAGATAGGACTGCGGGAAAGGTTCCAAAAAGTGGTTCATCCTAAATTTAGGGGCGCGAGTGTCGGTATATTCCGAGTCGTCGTTAAGTGATACCTCCCGGGATCACACCGAAATCCAGTAAGAGCGGAAATTCTGTAAGTTTTTGAATTCATTTTTCATGATGACGCGATAAAATTGTTTTCCTGTCTTATCTTGAGGATTTTTTTTAATCGTAGTCGTACTGTACACGCTGACCCTGGCCCCTCCCAAAAGGCAGGAGCGCAGCATGATAAGTTTAGGAATAAGATCATTGTTTTGTTTGAATATAGTGAAAATAAGAATCTCACTTCGAAGTAATTGTAAATGTTTTATTTAGACTAAGCAACAGCCTTTCCCATTTCTTACGGAACATTTTTAAGCAAAATTTAAGAACGGATTGTATGTTGTATATCTTGGGCACTCCAGGTAGATGATATGGGGCGCTTTGTCCAGTCACGTATGTGATCATATGTTAATCTCAACCGAGAGGTCACAAGTCAGCAAAACTATAATTGTATTTTTTTCTTGAGTAATAGAAAGTAAATTTTTTATGACGCCAGCGTCGTCGACAAGTTTGATTGAAATCAAGTTAATGTCGTAACAGGCGCCACGTTTTGTCGAACCAACCTGGTCCTGACGGATCATTGTAAGCCCAGGCAAATCCACGAAACCTTTGCCGTTCGAGCCCGCAACGCCCTCTCTCATCTTTCTTGTGGGAGGCGAATTCACTTGTTCTCCCCTGTGCCTAGCATCACTTGTGACAGCGCTGCCCAAAAAGAAAGAGAGGTAAAGAAAGGTCACAGTTCATTACAGTGGCAAAAGGGTGCAAGCTTATCACAGTGGTGACAGCTAACAAGAAAAAAATAGCGGAGTATTACATTATATTAAATACACTGTATAATAACTAATTTAATTTATATAAATGTTTTATTTATGTTCACGCCTGTTCACTACGACAATAAATTGTAAACTAGACTCGCCGCCCGTGGGTAGTCTCTTATATATTAAACGGTTTTCTAGTATCTTCGAGTTCCGGAAAAATCGGATTGCGGCTTCCAACAAACAATCGACTTTCTTGGAAATCTTTATAAAAACGATCACAAAAAAATAAATAGTCCTTTCCAGAAATCGGTGTGCATCCGTTAAAACTTTAACTTTCATATGTAGTATTAGACAGAGTCGGATTCAGGGACTACACCAGTATGCGTTTTCGTAACAATAATTTGTCTCCATCATATTCTTTAAATGATTAGTTGTATTATGTTGGGCATTTTTCGTAGCAGAATGATACAATGATGATGATGACTATTACGGTCTGCTGAATAATTGATGCACGAAGGAATACAATACTATCCCTAGTAATACTTCTACTATAATTTCAATCAATCATTCCAAACATTTCTTCTTTCTTAATATTACAATAGATAAATACTTTCCTTTCTTTGTCGAACATACAGGTAACTGAGTAACCTGCGTATTTGTATTTAACGCCCTGGAGCAATGGCTGTCAGAGGAGGTGGGGAACGGATTTAGTCGAAAGGGTTAGGTCATAAAATTTTACGCCATTGGTTTCAGTAAGTGTTATCAAGTGGACAAAGGAACAAATCGCGTTCGCTGTGGAGGCGCACTTTAATAATTGTCGCTATATTTTTATCAAGCAATTTCAATAATG
This sequence comes from Galeruca laticollis, assembly GCA_963921935.1. Lineage (NCBI taxonomy): Eukaryota > Metazoa > Arthropoda > Insecta > Coleoptera > Chrysomelidae > Galeruca > Galeruca laticollis. Next base: position 83,465,124 of record OY998175.1, on the reverse strand, counting down.
CGCCCCTTGGCTGTGTTAGACCTCGGCTGTTTCATGGGTAAACAAGGTCAACAAAACTGTTGATGTGAAAAAGGACAAGCTCATCACTAGACATTGCAAAACATATAATTGTTAAGGCAGTTTGTTTTGCGATATCCTAGCCGTTCTGCTCGAGATCATACTGCTGCTGTTGGGTTTTCTGCTCGTTCTGCGAGGCGGATTCTCTATTAATTGTAATCTCATCCGTACTTATTAGCTGTAGTGAAGGGGCTTAATCCACGTAATTCTGTTACTGAAGTAAATTCAAGTGAAGCGCTGCTTGCCATTGTTGACGTTTCTATTTTCTCCAGTGATGAAGCTAACTTCAATCTGATGGTATTTGTAATCCAGCAGAATATGCGCTATTGGAGCTCCCATAACTTCAAAGAACTTCATCTGCGACCCCTTCATTTAAATGTGTCACTGTTTGATATCGCGTTTTTCTAACCGTTATGGGCTCCTGATTAAGGAGTTCTTCTTGTCAACATTCAACGAGATGGATGTGGGAGATCTGTGGTTCGAGCTGGGGATGCCACAGCGTACACATCTCGTGTGTCCATGACTGTTTTGCGGCAGCAATTCCCATTTCCTTGTGAGGCGATCTGCACTGGTCAGTACAGTTACGGATTTAGCACCCTGTGATTCTATTAAATGGGGTTATCTTGAATCAAATTGTTTACAATGATCGTCCTAGAATCCTGATTCACTTTAAAAACAACATCCGTCAACATTTAGTCGACACAAATCTTGGTATGGTGGGAAAAAGAAAACTTTCGAAGTAGATAAAGGCAATGTATTGACAATAATGGATGCCATCTCCCTGATATCGTGTTTCAAGTTGCGTGAACTTTATATGTTTTACTTGATATTGGTGATAAGTTTTGCACGGAGAGTCCTAGGACATTGCACATTTTCAAACTATCCCAAGGTAGGTACTTCCAATATGATTGGGAGTGTGTGATCATAGATCGCATCCTTCATGTGGTGACCCTGATACCACCAAACTCAGCGGATCTAGATTGGGAGGTCCTTAAATATGCCTCAACACAGCTGTAGTGTCGTGAATTAAGGTTTGCGGGAGTGCCCCAAGTGGGACCTCTGTAAGACCGATGATATGGCTGACCGTGGTCATGTCTAGTGGGCTAAAGAGTTGGGTGTCTCGAACTAGCCGCCTGGACTAAGAGGAGACAACCCCAACAAAAACCTAAATCCTGCGGTGGGACGAACAGGCTCATAGGATGTGTGATTAAACAGAGAATTGGCAACTACTGGTTTCTGCTCGTGGTAAATCGTGCGAAATCCCATTGTAAGTAACCTTACTGCATGCGGCGCTCTGAGGAGGTGGATTGAAGATTTCCGTAGCTGTTAGTGTGACATTTTATGGGCACGTAGAAAATGAGAGAAAAACATGGGAGGGCTTTGGAGGAGGGGGCTACGGAGGAAACTCTGGAGATAGGCTACCTGAACAGTGCCCTTCAGATGGAGTCTCTCGACACGGGCACCGAGATCGGGCTCTAAACAAAAGCAGGTGGAGAGAGCGGAGAGTGCCCATGCCATGTCGAGAGCAACTGTTCCCTGACCTGAGGGGCCGAAAAGGGACACTGAAAGGTCGTTCTTGCAAGGAGGCGGAAGTAGCGGGACCGAACCGGGCCACGCACGAGAGTGCTGGTCCCGGCTGGTCAAGCATGATGCCGTAAAAGCGGGAATCAAGAGGCCTCAGATCGCTGACATGCTCCCAAAAAGGCATCTATTGCGCCTGGTGGGCACAAATCCTATGGACAAGCTACAAGCATCAACCTCAAGGTGGCCATCACCTGCGATGGCTACCCGGAAAACATGCTCACCAGAGAGTAGTTCGCACGTTTTGAGGGACACTCGTTTGCTCGGGGAGCTGTTACGGTGACTTGTTCAGACGGGAACTCTCTGGCTTTGCTTAAGAAGGCCATGGGAGGAACTAACGCAAAAGATCATTGAGCAATCGACCTTCCAACGCCTATAAAGGACGTTGGTATGGATACCAGCGCCGATTGAGTTGTCTCACCAAAAGGTTCTCAGGAGAATCCAGACTGGCAACCCGGCTCTGAGGACTGAGGGGTAGGTGATTCAGGCCTCCCTTGAGGCGGAACATCGTATTGGGGCTCGATCCTAGGTCGGTTGAGATACTCAGTCAAACTCAGGGAGAAATCCTATATGTGCTCGGGAAAATAAGAGTTATCTTATCGGGAACTACAGAGAGTATCCCGGAGTAAAAAATGGTCAAAGGGGCTACTTCTTCAGATCTTTGATGTGTGTTTGTAGGGGCCTAAAATTTATCCAGACTAACTAGCAGCATTGGCAGGCTCCAGCGGGAGTAGTCGTGCAGTGGATAACAAGACTGCAGCCATGCATATGCTTCATAAAAGAGCGAAAGGTGTATAGAGGTCGTGTGCGAGGTCTGGGCACACTCGGGCGCAGTATTTTCTATGTTATGGGTGAACATAACCCGAGAGTGTGCATTTCTACTCATAATACTGTGAATGCAATACCGATATGGGCACTCTATTTCAGGAAGCTAGTAGCGATGAGGGTAAATTTCTCGGGCGGGAACAGTACGGGACGTAGTTCAGTCGCATGCTCTGCTTACCTGCCCTACGATTCACCAGGATTACCGCCCAATGAGCAGCTTCGCAAGGCGGTGGACTACTGCACGGCTAGGAAGTTGCCTCTTGTTATCGGCTGTGATGCCAATGAGTACAACACTATGTTGGACAGCACATGGGAGGCCTTGTTTGAGTACCTGAGCATCACTGATCTTTAGCTACTCAATCGAGGGACAAAGCTGACATTCCGGAATAGGATTCGGACTGAAGTCTTGGATGTGACGCTTGCGTAAAGTACTGTGACGTGGTAAAAGACTGGTATGGTAATGATTAGCCGTCATTGTTAGATCACAGTTACAATGTTGCCGAAGAACAATCAGTAAAGTAGAGGGATCCTAGGACCACCAATTAGGAACGGTATAAACTGGACCTCGCGGGGAGGCTCGACGGGTTCACTAAGAGTCTTGGTGATAATGATGAGATTGATTGGGCCATAGCGGAGCTGGGCTCGATTATTGTCTCGTCTTGTGAAGAGAATTGCGCAGAAAGAAAACGAGGAAAGAGGGGTAAGAGCCACATGTGGTGGAACAACTCTCTGGACTCGCTGCGGAAACAAACCCGGCGTCTTTTTAAAAGGGTTAGGAAGACAGTGCCTGATCTGGATTGGTAACAAAACAGCCAGGAACGAAATGAGTATGAAAGCGCCGTTAGGCTGCACCGGAGAGATGTTTGACGGATCTTCCTCGAGGATATTGTCCCGGCATCTCAAATGTCAAGGCTGCGTCGAATCTTAACGAAATCTCCTGGCAGTGCTTTTGGCTGTATGCAAATTGCGAGATACCTTACAGCACTTATTAGATACTCACTTCCTCGGTTGCAAAGCTGTCGGATGGGAGGGACCTCGCTTATTGGAGTGCTCTGCAGTATCTAAGCCAGTCCAAGCTCCTATCGAGGGGTTGAATATGCTAGGGTAACTGTAGAGTTGCCACAGAGTAGGCTAAGAAAGATAGCAGGACTCCTAACAAGGCACTGTTGTCTGAGGAAACACCTTCATAACCTAGGTTTAGAGCGAAGTTCACTATGTAGGGGTTACTGTATAGATGATGAAACATCGGTCCATGTTTTCCTAGTGTATCCACATTGGTCTGTGCTACGCAGGCGAATCTTCGAAGTCCCTGTTATGGCCTCTGGGGACACAAGCAAGCATTCACTAAAGAGGATTGAGTCCTTCATCGAAGGGCTTGGCTTCATGGATGCATAAGTACCAGGGATGGAACAATGGGCCCGCCAGTGGCTTTAATGCCGGAACCTTGAGGTTGGTTGGGCCGAGGTATGCCTGCGCCTAGTAGTAGTAGTAATAGTGATATTGAATGAATAGTAGGTACATATGCATAACTTTTCCTCTAATTTAATTTCAAAATTAACAAGCTAGTCTGCGCCACCCATTATAAGATTCACACAATTCTTTGTCATATTCAACACTCTTCAGTTACAAATTTTGGTAACATACACAAAATTCACTACAAAGGCAACTCCATACAAGTAATTCAAATCTTCCAATAAGTATTCAAATATATCGTTTTAAGAAGTAATCGATTTCATGAAAATTTATGGGGATATAATTTTATGTTCATTACACTTCTCTTCTCTCCTTTTGTTACGAAAAATAAAATAAGTATCTAACGAAATTTGTGTGAAAATGATGCTTTATGTTGGTTTATTTACAACCATATATGTAATGCTGTCATTACTAACGTCATTGAAGGTTGGGAAGTGTCACATTATACACCTCTACTTCCCGCCCTTACTTTCTGCCCTCACTTCCCGCCCTCATTTCCCGCCCTCATTTCATCTATTCTAGATAAATATTTTCTATATTTAAAAAAATAACATATTTTTCTTACAAATTTTATAATACCTATTTAGTAGACGGCTTCTTTTGTCTGGAATGTTCTCCAAAATATGCCAGGAGTACACTTTCGGAACCGATATTTTTAACCTTTTCTTCTTCGCACCACTTCCTATATAATTCAATGGCTTTTAAAAACCGATGCTTACTTTTCTTTGGCACCAAGCCCTGGGCTGCTGCGTGAGCAGCCTGTCGTACTTTTGGTGGGGTACAATCCATAAATTCTTCGTCGGAAGACATGGTTTTCAAATTATAATTCGCGAATTTAATATCCAACTTAATCTGACATTTATTGACTTAAAACAAATTTATTTATTATGAAGCTTTCACATGACACTTTCATTTTATTTATATTTAAACGGATACAATGTATATATAAATAAATTTTGCAGAAAAAAAACCAATAAGACATTGATTCACAATGAAAATATACAATTTAAAAACTAATAAAAAAAATTATTAAACTTAAAGGTGGGATTTTGTGTCATCTTGTTCATAGAAGAGAACATATGCTTCTCCACTGACTGAATATTTCCACGATATTAATAGCACCATTGAATCGTTATATTTGTGCAAATGTCCCGTGTAGGGATGTCGGCAATATGCTGTGTAGTGACCATTATAAGTGGTTCCACAGTGATTAGATATAGCGTAGAGGTTGTACATACAAGGTGCCACATTATCAGCCGCGTAATGGTTCATATCAAGCCCATCTATTGGAAAATCTATTGAATCATTAAGTTTTCCACTAAAACTTTCTATTTGCGAAAAGCGCTCATCACCGTCGAGTGTTTCTTCTCTTGTAAACGAATCTAAACATTGTGAAAGTCGTAATTTACCTGTTCTTTGTGGTATCGGAAGGGATAGATCTCAAAAAGGATCGTAGGTAACTGAACAGTGACCACAGTGTGTGCACTTGATTGTTGATTTTAATTGACCGACAAAGTTAACATGGGCTTTGGTTTTTCATATACCTTGTTGACATCTTCGTGAAGTCCTGCTAATAGGTAACGAAGAAACTCCTGTGCATCATGTTGAGTGTATCCCATGAACCTTGAAGTAAATCGCTGAATCTTACTTTTCAATGATACTGTATTAACCACTCTGTCTGAACCGTCTTCAGACCAAAGCTCTTGAATAACTTCAGCAAATGCTTTAATTAGTGTTCCTTTCATGCTAGATATGTTTATGTTAATATCTCTTATGTATGCGTCTTTCTTTAGATATTCTAATAGCCACCTTGTGTTTGATACGCATTGGATAATACTATTCATGAAACATGTGTTACCAATATTTTTGAGGCCTTTGAGACCCAAAGAATCTTGGGGAATACCCTTTATGGATCTGAATGAGGAAATATCGTTAAAAGCTTTTTCGCAACTACTATCATTGTACGAATAATCTCGGATTCTATGATTGTCTTTCTCACTTGTTCGGCGTGATCAGGAATTTGAATTGATGATGTTTGCTACTGAATTGGATGTAGATATTACGGATTTGAAAAGTGTTTTGGTTAGAGATAATCTATTGCGTATATGAATCGCATCATTCTCTAGCATAGTCATTTTCTCCAGTTTTCCTATGAATGGGACATCATCTGGCTGGTGGTTATCTGTATTTTTTAGTACACTGAGGCCCAAAAGCTTGTTGGGGGCATAATTTATTAAATTGTTTGTCAACGCATGTATTATCAGAAGGCACACATCCCGAAGAAGAGAATGAAGATGTTAAATAAGAATTTCGGAAAAAGGAAAGATCACATGTTTTAGGGTCTGTAATGTGAGAAAGTTTGAAAGTGGTAGAAGAATTACGTTTCTTATGATTAGGTTTCATAGAAAGTTCTTCTAGAGGCTTAGAACGGGGAAACGTACCGAGAAAAGATGAAGCATTTCCTCTTTAAATTGCAATACTTATTTGTTGTATAAAGAACAAAGTTGCTGTTGAATCACTGGTTTCTACTGAAAAATTTTTACCGATTTTTTCAATGAATTTTAAAGCTTCATGACCGAAAACACCAGAGGTTTCAATTGCTACAGGAATAAAAATGTGAATGTTCTCCAAATTTTTGTATTTATTGATTTTAAAAGTTTCGCCTTGTAAAGCTAAGTAGATGTGGATCGGACATGAGACGGAGCCCAAGTGTCAGTGCAAGGGAAATCCCATATAACTGGTCTGCCGCGTTACCATGGAATGAGGGTCATACCATCTGGACGTTTACCGTCGTCGCGGCAAGTACCTAACGGTTCTAACAAACAGGGAATCTTTGCAGATGCCATGCCTCGTTTGATTAGGTCATTTACTGCAGAATGACGTGAAAAACGGCCGGCACTTAATTTGCAGCTTAGGCCGTGTCTACCATATTCATCAACATCAGCTCCGCAACGACAGCGATGTTTTACACAAATTTGACAACCTAAACGGAGACCAATAGAAATACGGAAACTTTCGTCATCTGAAAGCGTACCTAATGGGGCCGACGGTAAAGCGTTCAACCATGCTCCTGATTCCTTTGAAAATGCTGCATTCAAACGAGCCTTGTCTGGTAAATTGATAGCTTTCTGAAGCAGATTTCCTTTTTCAATGTTCAATAAAGGAATATCCCAGGATTTTTGAAAGGATTTATAATCATCGGGTACAACTTTGTTAGACTTTAATGACCAAATATTTTCTGCCTCCATTAATAAAGGGTCTTGTGTGTGGAAAAATATAGGCAGAATGTAATTAATGAAATTTTTTGAACTATTTAATGGTGACAAAAAAGAAGGTAGAGCTACTGAAACGATTGCGCGAATTCCTAAACCACCATATGAAACAGGTAGTGAAGCTTGTTTCCAAGAAAGGTCCTCTAATTTAATGTTAATTATTGACTCTAATGAATGACGAATGGCATTGTCAAAATTGATTAAGATATCATTATGTAACCAGGTCGGACTACATCTTAAGATATATGTTAATTTTGAAATTAATAGGCAATTCTTGAGAAGGTAATAAGCAATATGTGTCGGTGACCAGGATAAACGAGATGACATTTTTTTGAAAAAGGTTAGTTTTTCATTGAAAGCTGTTATAAAGGATTCGTTTAATAAAGCAGTACCTAATAGAAATAAATTTTGTCCGTTGGTAATTGTTATGCCTGGTGCTATAGAATTAGATTTATCAATGGTAAGATTATTTGGTGATTCTGAGAAAAATAACTCGCATCTGCTGAAATTGAGTTCAAGACCAATATCCTTGGAATTGTTTATTATATAGACAAGAGACTTGAACACGGAATTAGTATTACCACCTAAAGAACCATCATCAAGGTACCAAGCATTGAATTCTGTGTCAGTGTTGCTAATAAGTTTGTGTATCGATATGCAAAAACTGAGAGGTGCCAATGGGTCCCCTTGTTGGACGCCTCTTTCCGAATAAATGATGACATTTACTCATAATGGTGACAATTGTATACCCCGTAGTCACGGTAACAATATATCTACTTGATTATTCTGAGAAACCGCGTTTTTGGTAATTTGTCGTTAAATGTAATATTTTAAGAATGTTCAGAACGAAACAGAGATTTATTAATTTTGATCGAAATATGATGGTTGTAAATAAAATAGTATACAAACCTCGGTAGGAAGTTTCATTCCTGTCTCGAGATCATAGCTAACCTCGATGCTTTGCGTCTCGGTTAACTAACTGATCTCACGACCGGAATGAATCACTTCCCACTTCGGCGTGTAATATCCTATTACATAGTCGAGGCTTACAATAATTGATTATATTTTATGAAAAATTGATATTACGTTAGAAACGTGAAATTAATTTTTTAGATTAAAAAGTTTCACGATTAACAGTTTCTGTTAAGCAAACATGTAAGGAACTTATTGGTTCACTAGGTAAAAGACATTATTTTAACAAAATTTTGATTTTTCTGTATGTTTCACTATCAAATTACTGTATTCAGTGAAATTTAGACCAACACTGTACATTTATCCAATGAGCACTTTTGAGAATTGTGAAGAGCCCTAGGCGATCGCGTTTAATCCAACGTGACGGTGTTGATGGTTTTGAAACATGACAGGAAGTTATAAATACCGGCGAAATTTCGGAAGTAATTAGTAAATCACAGCGATCGGCCGTAATTAGCAGTAATCATTTATCGATTGCCGCAGTGGTCCAACGGTGCTATTACCAATCATTTATGTAATTATAAAGGGCTTATAATAAAGTTGAAAGGGCATCAGGAGGTTACGGGCATAGACTAAATGAGTGAATTGGAATAATGTATAAAGTGGAGATGATCACTCCATATGACAGATAACTATTAAGAGAACAGGGTGAATAAGAGGAAATAATGTGTGCCTATGAGGCGATGGAAAATTTTACATACAAGATTCAATTTTCACCATTTTGTTGGTATTTTATAAATAATAATTTGTGATCCCATACGTTGGTGTCACTTGTCAGTTTGTTTGGTTGTCAGTTTTCAATATGTTGTAAAATCATACTTCTGTTTAAAAATTGTAAAAAACATATTGTAACCTACCAATTTCCTCTTAAAAAAAATTAACAGTTGGTGAGGTTCCTCGGTTGTCCCAGGTCTTCAACCTTTACGGCCTTCGTCTTCGCTCGAGTGGAGACGGTCGTGGATCGAGTCAAATGTTCCTGGGAATCCACAATACCATAAAGATGTACAAAAGAAAAAAGGCGCCAGCTAGATTTCCATTCTATGCCAGGCCTATAAGTACGCACAATCTCTAATCTAGCAAGAGAAAGATAAAATAAAAGGACTAACCTCGAACTCGCACTTATTTATTACCCCTGGTACGAAATTTAGACTACAATATCATAAGCCATAAAAATACCAATCATAAACAATAGTAAATTTCATAACCATATATCAATTTTTACAGACAAGTTTAAAAAAAACTATTTGACAGGCTGTAATCAAATTTACCTAGGTATTATTATTACAGGTTCCCATTTCTTAAGAATAGTTACATGAGTAAGTGAAATCCATTTAAACCCAATTCCAATTAGTCATAAAAAAACAATAATAAATCTTTAGGTAAGAAATTACGTAAGCACTTTGAAGACTGTTGAACTGCGCAGTCGGGGCGTTGGTACCAAGCCGAGCGACGCGGGAGAGAAATCTGTCAACTTCAGATAGTTGAAGAAAAAAATATAACGTTAAGACGTAATTTCTGCACCCTCACAGATAAAATACCGTAGGCATTTGAACATATTATATGTGCAAGAAAAAAAAATATACAACCTAATTATTAACGATTAAATCTAACTTATCTTAGTACTGTTCCTCCAAATTGGCAGTTTGAACATATTGGAAAACCCAAAGTCTAAGAATGAGTTTAAATGACTATAGCTACCATACATTCAGCAAATCTTCCATCGGAGGACGAACTTTCCCCAAACGAACATAGCTTCCCCAAGGGAAAATGCAGCTCCCACAAAAGAACCCTTAAAATAATACAAAAAAAATCAATTACCATGTGGAAAATTTTAATAAGCTCTTTAAAAAAGTTTCATTACATTTTTAAAAAAATACTGTTGTACATGTGTACATACCTTCGAATTGAAGGGTCTTCACTAAAAACAGCCGGCCTAAATGACCAGCAAACGTCCCATATATCCAGTATGGTCCTATCTTCAATACGGCTCCATACAATAAGAAAAGTCCAAGCAAATTCACTATATGAATCCTCAATCTCGTAGCTTGGAGCAGGAAAATATAGTTCAATCCCCAACTCACTGGGTATCCTTGTTTAAAAGTACCAAATTCCAAAAATACCTCAAACTCCATAAAATGCCAGTACACAAGGAAGAATGTAAGCAGGAAAGCTAATCCCCTAAACGGGATGTTCGATGAACACACAGATTCTCCTGGATCACCCAATTTTCCCAATAAAAATTCAAAAACCACGTTGCGAGGTTTCACTTACTTTTTTTCAAGAAAAACGCCAGAGTGTTGACAAGACCTACGTCAAAAATCAGGTCCGCCATACATCTGACACTAGTACCAATTCTATGGTACGTAGCAATTCTATAGTACGCCCCGATCGAGTAAATAATAATCTGTAGTCAAGTCCGGTAAATAAGTCTCAGTCAAGTCGTCAAAGATAATTCTTTTAGTCCCCAAAAGTCTATAATCCACCCTCAATTGCACAAAACGTAACGACATAGGCAACCGGTAACGAAAATACACACTATCACCGCACTCGAATACAACAACCAAACGCGTCTCTGCAAATCAGTCGTTCCAATGCCTACGAACGTTAAACAGAAAAGAAGAAGCATAACCTCAATTGTCAAACTTAGAAATAAACAAAACTTATTTATTATAAACCAATTTGAATTCACGAAAGCCCTTTGAAAAGTATAGGGAAATCTATGAAACTAAGGACAATTAATGATATGTATTCAGTAGCACATAAGCGAGACGTAACCTATTTATTCAGTTTAAAATACTAATTTACATGTAAGTACTTAATAAATCGTTATAAACCTATTGTGAAATTTCGATCGTTACAATATGTTTCTAATCAGTCTATTGAAGTTAGTATTTTTGTGTTATTGATTCTAAATCAATCCCTAGCATATTGTAATAAACACGAGATATGACATAGGAAATTTTAAGAACACCCTATATAGATAAAATTTTCTTGATTCGAAACAAATTAATAATAAAATAATTGTTGACCTTTGCCAGGAAAGAAGTTGATACAAACAATTTTTTTTATAATCAGCAAGTTCGATAAACATTATATCTGGTGTTTTGCCATGCTTTGTTTATCAATAAATATAATCAAACGTTGCAAACTAGCATAATGAAATTTGAAATTAACCTTCAGACAAGGGCACAAACGGAACAATTTTAAAATAAATAGCAGGAATTTTGAAAACAGAATGAGTGAGGTAGTAACCCTCATTAAGTGACCAGGCTCAGTACGGCCGGCCACTTTATCGTCGACAGTAATATTGTGTATTTGTGATTTGTGATATTTCAAAAGCGTAAGTTTTTAACGTATAATTATTTTTTATATACTGTATTGATTTTTTTTTCATTTGACTTAACTGGGTGTCCCAAAAGAAAAAGGAGACCTATATTTTCGGCCATCGGCTCACCTACCGATCTAGTCTAAAATTATAGGCATATACAAAAGGTATCGTATGTTCGATGATAATTTTTCTTATATGGGTTTTTTCTGTATTGTGCAAGGATATTCCATTGTACGAGATATCATATTTATTCTATTTAATTCCGAAAGTTTTGTTCGATATTGTATCATATTTATTCTATTCGATTTCAAAAGTTTGTTGATAATTATTATACGATATTGTACAGAATATTCAACTGTGCAGGATATCATATTTATACCATTCGATTTCAAAAGTTTGTTGATAATTAGTATACGATATTTTACAGGATATACAACTGTGCGGGATATCACATTTATATCATTCGATTTCAAAACTTTGTTGATAATTATTATACGATATCGTCCAGGATATTCAACTGTGCAGGATATCACATTTATACCATTCGATTTCAAAAGTTGTTGATAATTAGTATACGATATTGTACAGGATATACAACTGTGCAGGATATCACATTTCAAAAGTTTGTTGATAATTATTATAACATATTATACAGGATATTCAACTGTACGTGATTTCACATTCATACCATTCAATTACGAAGGGTTGTTCGATAATCATTTTTCTTATATTATACCAAATATATAACTATACGTAAGTAAGTAAGTAAGTAAGTAAGTAAGTAATGTTTATTTATTTTGAAAGAAAGAAAAAAATATTACAATTACAGTTATAAATCAAATATATATGAATAAACATAAATAATCACAGAAGCTCTAATAGGAAAGAACCTGAGCTTGTGTGTGATGCATTTATGTGTGCAGCTATGGTCAATCTATACATAAGTTCTAAAATCTAATATTTAAAATAAACGTAAAGTTTAATATTTATAATATACATATATCTATACATAAGTTCTAAAATCTAATATTTAAAATCAACGTAAAGTTTAATATTTATAATCCAAACCAAAAACTAGAGTAGAAAAAATAACTGTAATATAGAGGTAAGTATCTTTCAGAGATTATTGACTATATTTCTAAATATGTGTCGCTCTTTACTAAGAATCCATTTCTTAATTTTTATTCTGAATATATGTAATTTTTTTATTTGTTTCAGAGAATGTGGAATTAAGTTGTATAGTTTTGCTCCTATGTAATCAAAGAATCGCCGTTTAATATTTTTTTCGCATTTGGGTATTTTTACAATATTTTGGTCTCTAGTCCGCGTATTGTATTGATGTTAAATTTCTTCTAATTCTATTTTCCTGTTAAAAATAGCTAGAAGTATTCGTTGACAGTAAAGCTGTCTTATATCAAGATTTTTGCTGATATCAAACAGACGATCGCTAGAGAAGGTGCGCTTTTTACCATGGATTATTTTCAGTATCCATTTTTGTAAAATATTAATTTTTTCTAGATGGTTATCATACACACCCCCCAACCCAGGATGCCATAGGATAACTGTGACTGAACGAGTGCAAAATACAATGTTTTTAGATGAGGTATGCTTAAAAATCCTTATAGAAATTTAAACCTACTAATGAGACCTCTTAATTTCTTTGCAATACTATTTATTTGCAGATCCCAATGAAGATTCTTATCGATAATTATCCCAAGATATTTAGCATACTGCGCCTCTGGTATTTCCGTCATATCGTCGATTTTGAGATTTCCCATGTCAGGCAGGGTACTCGAGTAGAATGCAAAAGGCAAATAGTAGGTTTTGTCGATGTTGATGGTAAGTTTATTACAGGCAAACCATTTTTTAATCAAAGAGAAATCGGTTTCAGACATTCGTTTTAGATTTGCCTAAGAGTCTGATTTGTAGAATATCACAGTGTCATCAGCGAAACTCGTTATTGTACCCTTCAAGTTCATATTCAATAAACTATTTATATAAATTGTAAACAAAAGCGGTCCGAGAACAGAACCTTGTGGTACCCCATAGATTACTGTCCTCGGTTCACTGATGACATCGCCGATTTTTACCTGTTGCTGTCGGTCTTTCAGGTAACTGCTAAATAAGTGGAAGATTTTGCCTTTAAGTCCATATTTCTGCAACTTATACAATAGTATGTCGTGCGATACAGTATCGAAGGCTTTAGAGAGGTCTACAAATATAGCTAAAGCGGGTGTTTTTGAGTCAACAGCCTCATACACTGTTTTTGTAAGAGAACAAATAGCATCTTCTGTTGATTTGCCTTCTCTAAAGCCGAACTGATTGTCTGAGATTACGTGATATTTATTTAGGAATTTTACGATTCGGCTTTTTAGTATTTTTTGGATGATTTTTGACACCGAAGAGATCGAAGATATTGGACGGTAATTTCCTACTTCTAATTTAGATCCTGACTTAAATAAAGGTTTTATCATACCAGTTTTCAGGCACTTAGGATAATAACCCTTGTAAAAGCATATATTTATTATAGTAGATAGAGGTTTACATATTAAGTCTGATAATTTTTTCAAAGTTTCCGCTCGCTAACCATCAACACCTGAAGATTTTTTATTTTTTAGTGAATTTATCATATTTTGTACTTCAATTTCATTTGTATGATATAGAAACATAGTGTTATCTAGTTGAGAAATATGTTCGTTAAAATCATCAGGTGCTTCTATTTTGCCGGCGTAAACTTCTCCTACTGAACTGAAAAATGTATTGAATTCATTCACTATATCAGACTTTTCAGTTACAATTTCATTGTGTCTATTGACTGCTGTTATTTTTGTTTCAAATTCAACCTTACCGCACAATTTATTAATACACGTCCACATATTTTGGGACGTATTTTGATTTTGTTCTATCATTCGTTGTGTATACTCCTTTTTGGATTTTTGAATTAACTTCATGAGTTTGTTTTTAATTGTTTTGTAATAATCTTTTAGGGCATCATCTGCGGGATTTTTCTTTAACTTTTTGTATAGTTGATTTTTTTGTGCAATTTCATTTAATAAATGTTTAGTTATCCAAGGTTTTTTAATTTATTTACTTGCAGCCATTTTCACAACAAGGGTATTTTTTTCAATACATGTGTTTAAAGTAGATATGAAAGATTCAGTCATTTAATCTATATCATCATTTATATTGATCATGCTCCAATCTTGTGCTTTCACCTCATTTCTCAAACTTTTGAAATTTTTTATATATAGTTAAACTTTTTACAGGTTGCTGAGAATTCGAAGACTTTAATGTTAAAACTACGTAATATCGTACTTTATCTTTCATAATCAGGAAAAAGCTTTAAGCCTACTGAGATTATTTTAAAAAATTTCCTGATAATGTATAATTTGTGTCGAAACGTACATCATTGTATTTGAGGTAATATGTACTAAAAAATTGATATGAAAAATCTTTGTTCGTATTTAAAAATATGAAGTTGATATCTCAGAGACTTATAACAAGTGATATACAAAAAGGTAACGGTACTTTGCAAAAATTAAAAAAAATAACAAAAATACAAAGATTTTATTTTAAGAACGTTGTCCTAGAATTAAAACATTTCGAGTTGAAAGGTTTTTAACAAATCACCCGTATCTCAGGAAGTGAAAACAATTTTACAACGCGGTTAGTGAATACACAAATATTATTGTGCTAATTTCAAAAATGTATGCCTGAGTTATTTGACTGCAAATAATTTTATCCAGCGATAAAACGTCACAATAATAATATGTTTGCAGTCGAATAACTCGAAAACCGCGGGTCCAAATATAGACATTATATATAATTTTGCAAAGAGAAATTTAAGAAGATTTGAAAAATCTCAAAAATATAACGTTTTTTGCTCGAGGGTGATCGAGAGAGACGAGAATTTCTCGACGAGAGAGGGTACTTCTATCGTCTCGTCTCGTGAGATGGGAGAAAATGGGTCTCTCGTCTCGTCGAGAGAGGGCGAGACGAGACGAGAGACGAGAATCCCTCGTCTCGGCGGCAACACTACGGCTGATGATGTTCGTAAACATCGTGATGAAAAAGCGTTAGCAAAGATCAATCTAAGAGTTGACAGATGTGTGTTTCCATTAGTCGTAAAAGCGAAAAAAATGCCAAAGAAGCTTAGGATGCACTTTCAAATACATATGAAGACAAAAGTTTATATAGTCGTTTAAAGTTGCTGAGACGTTTGTGCAACATAAATTTGATTAAATTTAAACCCATGGAAGATTATGTGAATGAAATATTAAACTTATCACAACAACTTTCTGCCATGAATAAACCCTTAGATGATGAGTTTCTCGCTGCATTTATGTTATCCGGTTTAACCGAAGAGAATGATCCAGTGGTTATGGCATTAGAAAATTCTGCACATACAATAACTAGTGATCTTGTAAAACAGAAGCTCCTTCAAGATGATAAATTATGGTGGTTACTTAGTAAGTGCCCCTCGTATACTTTACATTTACCATAAAGGTATATTATCTCTGAGGAAAACACTTACCTAGTAACCGGTCTTCGGGAGTTGAATAAACGACATCACTTATACAAAATCACTGGGCTTTTTAATATATTTAAAAATACACAAAATATAATATAATATCAGTTGACTTATTCAGACTACTAATAACAAATTGATTTCCTTGGTTCGTTACACTTTCATTTTATAGGAAGTGTACGTACGATGTACTGCATGCCTGACCTTCGTCTATTAATTGATCGTGCTGTTTATGTTTTTAACTAGAACGTGCTTCCTCGCATAACTAACATTGACCTTCCTAGATCAACGTTCGCTAAATATTGTAATTAATATTAACCTAATTTGAATCTTATTTCTAAGCTAATGTCCTTTTACCGTTACCGCCCTTTCGGAATCACTACAAAATTTAAAAAACAGAAATCATTAGTTCGGCACATTTCACTTCAAACAATATAAAGAAAAAGCCTTGGTGTTTATATTGTAAAAAATCATCTCACTCGAAAAATGAATGTTGAAAAGTTGCTGCTGAAAACAAAAATTGCAAACAAATAGGGCTAACAAGTAAGGAACAAAAATTTAATTAAAATCAACCTGGAAATCGAGTTCAACCTTCAAGAAATGAAGCACAAAAAATTTCAGATAATTCTTTAAAATCCAGTCTTTGGTACGTGGATAGTGGTGCAATCTCTCATATGACGGGCAACAAAAATTTGCTAATAAATTTTAGTGATATTCACAATGGTCAAAACATATATGTTGCTAACAACACTGAATTGAGATGTGGTGGTACAGGTGATGCAACTGTTAAATTCTTACACAATAATCAAACAAAGACAATCTCAGTTATTATGTATATTGAAAACCTAACTGCCTATTATTTTCTGTTAGTGCAATAGTTGAAAAAGACTATAGTGTTATATTTGATAAGCAAGGTTGCCGCATGGTTGACAAAGAGACAGGGAGTCCAGGGAGAGATTGTGGCTAAAGGTACAAATGTTGGAGGGTTGTTTATTCTGAATACTAAACAAACTGAAATGGAAGACTTGGCAGATACAGCAAACTCTGAATTAACGGAAAAATAATATGGAAAAGTCATGAGGAAGTAATGCATACAGGCGTAAACGCAATATTAGCTAAAACTAGAGAAAAATATTGGATAATTCGAGGAAGGCAGAAATTAAAATATATATTGGGAAAATGCTTAAAATGCAAACGACTTAAAGATAAATCAGGAGCAGAACTTTTTGCGCCATTACCTAAGAGTACGCTGACCGCTTCAAATCCATTTCAATTAATTGGAATAGATTTTGCGGGGCCGCTGAATGTCTATGAAGCAAACCAGCGAATGAAAACATATATTATGCTAAGCACCTGCGCTGTTGTGAGAGCAGTTCATTTGGAGTTAGTTCCTAACTTAACGACCGAAAGTTGTGTTCGAGGGTTGAGGAGGTTTATAGCTCGTCGAGGAGTTCCTGAGATTATATATTCGGACAACGCCAAAACGTTCCATAGAACCGCTCAGGAACATCAAATATTTTTTACGATACTCGAGCAAAGCGAAGTTCAAGAATTTGCTCAAAAATATTGAATAAACTGGCATTTTAGAATCGAAAGAGCAGCTTGGTGGGGAGGATTTTGGGAGCGCATGGCAAAAACAGTAAAGGGTGCTCTTAAAATTACTCTCGGTAAGGCTCTTATAAATAGTGATGAACTCCAGACAATTCTAACAGAAGTAGAATCAACGGTCAACTCAAGACTATTAACGTATATTTATGACGACGACACCAATTTATTGATTTTATCCCCAGCATATTTCCTAGTAGGAGCAAAAATGTTGGTTTTTACCTAAATCTAAAATTGCCTGGAATCAACCGAAACGATATACTTAAACAATATTTTCTTTAGACAGTTTCAAGTAATGAAACAAAATATCACTGAGGGACATCAAATAATTTTGTTCATTCAACCGGTACAAATTCCCACTCCTGTGGTTCAACCGCATTTTTAATATAAATTATGGCGCACACGCCTCGGACGCGACGCCATCAATAATTGCTGTTATAAATTTCAACTGAAGGTGAAGGTGCTTATTGTGACTAAAGTTAATTCACCTATGATTGAATGAATCAATATTGATGAAAAAAACTTATTTATAGCCTCGATCTACTGTTTATCTAATTTTCTTTCAATGAATAGAATATTTAACCTTAAATGATTGTATTACTAATTGATCTTTGTGTGGAGTTAATGTATTTTAGTATGTATTATGGCGCAAACGCCTTCGACTCCACCAAATGTTGCAATAATAAGTTTCGAATACAGGTGAAGTGCTTATATCCATTAATTATGTTAATTTACCTATGACTGAATGTATCGTTTTAAAAGAAAAAACTTATTTATAACAACTTACTGTATATCTAATTCTTATTTATTGAAGAGAATATCTAACCTTATGTGATTGTATTATTATTTGATAAGAAAATTCTACTTCATAATTACGCCACTGGCGACTACAACGATAGTACTAATTTTATTAATTTAATGGAACTAGGTGACTAACGATGTAGGATTATCAAAATGACATTAAACGTACTTACCCATCTATCTCTGTTGGTTTGAAGTCGCCCTTTCCTGAAAATCGACCAACATGAGTATAGATTCAAACTAACGATCAGTTTTCTAATAAAATATTGGATAGGATGCAGTCAATTTGCGGAATTGTGGTCGGATCGAAACGATTGATATACATAATAAATTTGAGATAATAAGTCGTGGCAGTTGATAGGTAACGGGTGTCTGATTAAGAGAGGTCACCCGCTGTATCTCTATTCATCAAACAGCTTAGAGAAAAAAATCTGTACCTATTACAAACTTGCTGCTGGAAATTATTTTCAAGTTTTCACTCCGCCGCTAGAGGATGTAGTTTGTAGCATGATAAAAATACAATGCTTTTGTATTGTATTATGACCCACAGAGGTGGGATAATTCAGCTGATCCACCCACTGAGTATGCAACTTTATACCCACTTCTGTATAATTGGTTGCTTAAGGGAAATAACTACGGGTTTTAAAATTATTTAAGCATATCCTGGAATAATGGGATTTAAATGTGGCGATTTTATTCGATTGTCAGTGGTAACACTGATCGCAGATGTCAAAAGTAACGGGAAGAAAAATTGGAATTACTTGTCTGATACTTTTCGAGTTGTGAAGTCGACTGTCGAGTATGACAAGTCGGAAGTATAGAAAATGGCCGGTGGCACATAGTTTATACCATATATTTTCGGGACTATCGTGGTGAAAAGCCCTTTACACATACTTTTTGCCAAATGGATATATGGTTTAAACAGTTTTTTATGGGTGATGGTAATCGATGATAGATAGGATGATCATGTCAAGATTTTAAGAAGCCTCAAATTTCGGATGTTTCCTGTATGGGATATATTTTCGTAGAGATAGCTGACAGACTATAGCACTCCATTCATTGTAGTAGAGACGTGTCATTAGCGTTAGCGTTACAGAGCGACAAGAGCTCGTGACGGCGTTTCACTTCAAGGGACGATCCTGGACTCATGTTGGCGACAATTGCGGGATGATTCCATTATGGACAACGATTCTTAAACGGATGGCTGAATCTTGTTCCACAAGTCAGATGTGGCTTGTAAATTAAGCCGATTGACGTTTAACAGTTTGGACACTAACCACAAGCAACATTTAAAGATTTATTCATTTTAATCTGAACTTTAAGCAATTTATTCATTTTGTAATTTCATGTTTCAACGGTTACGACACATTAACTTTTATATTTCAATATTTAGTAACTTCACATTCTTATATAGACGTCTATCAATTCAGAATTTTATTATTACTTTCTTTCAACTTTATAAAGTTGAAATATTAACTTTATTAGTGCATATCGCCTTGAAATTATATTTCAGCTTAATCTTACTACATAAGAGACACTCTTGACCTATTTGGTGACATCTTGTTAATTTGCAGTATTATTTTCAGTTATGCACGCACCTTTATAAATGAAATTTCCTAATTTTGAGTCTGACTTTTTTTCTCTATTATTATTAGTAAAATTCCAAAATTCGTTAATTCCAGTAAGTATATTATTGTCCAGTTTCCTAATGTACTTTTTATCCACTACTTCAATTAATCGTTTCAATTTTCTCCTCATTTCTATAAATTTTTCATCAAAATAATTTATTATTAAACTTCTTATTTCTGTAGTGTACCAAACAGGATATTTTGTGCAGTTTCTAAAGCTACTGGAACTTTTGGAACGCATTCTTCGATAATATTGTTCCAAATTGAATAAAATTTATCTAAAGCTAAGTTACCATCATTTTCTAAAAACAAAGAGTCCCATTCAGTATCGCTAACATAAACATATAATTGATGAAAACCAGCTTTTTTGTAATTATATAATAGTTCTTTTACGACACTGTTACATTTTTGATATTACTTTTCCGCCCAACCTATCTAATATGCGAGAAAAGTATTGGTTTACCCCAAAAAAGTTGGAATTTTGAATTTTTTTTTGAGTTATTTTTACGTTTTCCATCAACAACAACACGAAAAAACGGTTTTTAGGAAAAAAATCCTGTGTGTATGTCGTCGTCGTCGTTGTCGTCGGCCACTTTTCCTTATATGTCTTGTTAGCACGATACAGCCAAAGGAGTGCAATAAGTCACCAATTTTATCATTGAATATTTTTGAGGACATGTCACAGATAAACCCTATTGATTTTCAGCTGACCAGACACAATACAACAGGTACTACAGTACTTTAAGTACGATATTTTTGTCATTTTTGGAGAAGTTTCAGTTTCTTTGCACGATACAGCGTTCGGAGTATATCCAAGTGACCAATTTTATGATTGGATATTATTCAGAGCGTCTCAAAGATGGACCCTATTGATATATTCAACTCACTAAAGCCAGTACAACGGGTGCTATGGTACTTGAAGTACCAAATTTTTCTCATTTTCGGAGAATTTTCAGTTTGTTAGCACGATACAGCCTCCAGGCAGTATACGATTGATCAATGTTATGATTGAATATTGTTCAGGGTGTCTCACAGATGTACCTTATTTATTTTCAGTTGACTAGAGCGAGTACAGCGGGTCCTATAAATCCAGATATACTACATTTTTGGAGAAATTTCGGTTTATTAGCACGATACATCCCCCGAAGTGTATACAAGTAACAATTTTATGATAGAATATTGTTCAGGGCCACAAATGCGGAAAAGTTAGTTTTAATCTTTAGAACCGTTTATTTTTCTATTGAAATTCATACATTAAAAGTTGGATGATAAGCATCCTCCTTGACGAAAGGTAATATACCCTACTAATATTACTATTATTTATATGCATAACTATAATGAGTATTCAGATAAAAACCCTCATGTAATAACTCCTCGACATGTCCAACGTGATTTTAAGACTAATGTTTGGGTCGACCTTATCGATCATTCCTCTAAATTTTACTAGTATCCTGATATGTTTGTGAAGAGTATACTGAGGATTTTAGAAGTTGTTGCTTTTCCTAATTATAATTAATTTCATGATAAATATGAATGAATCGAATAGAGTTCATCGATACAATATGCATGATATTTAATGTGTCTTTCGAAGCACAGCAACATAGGTAGAATCTATTTCCACAAGTAACAGATCTGGGGCAACTAAATTTTCATTTTTTATGTGATGAAATATTCAAGCTAGAATCCGCATTTTCTTCATCTGATATTGTGAAATGAACGTTATCCTTAAGAACGAAAGTGAATTTATAAGGAGAATAAATACTGTGTACAATATTTTGTAGTTTTTACCACATTTCACTGTTGGAATCTGTTGTGTCAAGAGCAGTTTCGAGTAATGAGAAATCAGAGAGGTCAGACGCCAAATTGGCAAGGTTTGACAGCGCGATAGTTTTCGGTAGTTTGTAAAAGAAAGCTATAATAAATACTTAAAAACTCGTGATCTTTTATTTATAAGGACCCAAACAGAACATGGTGGCAGCTTGGTGGTCCTCGCAAGTTGACATTGTATAAAATCAATCGGCTAGGCCGTATAATTCCGATAATAAAAACTAACTTATCATTCGATAAGAAAGCAGTGTGCGCCAAAGTATTTTCGATTGAAACGGTGTTGAAATCATACACACGAAAGTAAAATGTCTACAACAAACAACCCAACGACAACAACTTCACATGTACAAGTAATGTCTCCCATCAATATAACACCACCGGAAAAATTCTATTTTTCATTGCCAGCAGCATAGCCAGGTTCGAAAAAGAGGTTTGAAAGGTATATGTCAGTATCGGGACTCCTTTCCAAACCAGATAAAGAAAAAATTGACTAACTAATGTATATTATGGGGGATGGATCTGAAGAAATTGTTCTGCAGTTCCCAAACGAACCAATACTATATCAAGAAACCATTCTAATGTTTTAAAATTTCTTCATTCCACGTAGGAATATAATTTTTGAAAGATTTAAACTTAATTCAAGGATTCAACAACCAGGTGAGACCATTGACTACTCCATAACTAGTCTTCATACATTAGCTGAGCATTGTGATTATGGGCAACTCAAAGAGGAATTATTCCGAGATAGGATAGTAGTGGGTATGGTAGATACAAAAACGTCTGAAAAACTTCAACTTAGAGAAAAACTTATGTTGCAACAGTGTACTATAGAAGCCAAACAAGCGGAATTAGAGGCTTCGCAAAATAAAGAACTGTTAAGTAACCACAGGCCAGTTGGTCGCGTGCAAGCTATGGATAAAAATAGTGCTACAAGTTCTAGTACGCGAATAACTAAAGACAAAAAGTTATCCAAGTGCGGATTTTGTGGTCTACAGTCTCATTCACGGGACAAGTGCCCGGCTAATCAGTCTACTTGCAATAAATGAAAGAAGAAAGGACACTGGGCTTCCGTTTGCAGGGAATTTAATCAAGTCAGATCTCTTCAAGTTGATAAAATACTAGATTTAGAGAATAAATATAACTCCGCTGACTATGATTCTGACGAGGAATCAGACGTAGGCGAAGTTGACTTGGAGGGAGGGGACTTCATGGGGTCTATTACAATCGATCATCATATTAATTATGTAGATTCTAAGGAATGGATCTCCTCAGTATGGGTTTCTAAGATAAATAAAAATTTTGATTTTTTGATTGACAGCGGTGCGGACATTAGTTGTCTTCCAAAAAAATGTATTAATCCTGGTCTGTATAGTTATATTAAGCCATCAACTCGAACTGTAACTGGTCCATCTGGGGTTGAATTGTCGGTTCTTGGGACGCTTGATGTCAGTTTAAAACATGAAGATCTCACCTTTGAAACGGTAATTTACATTATTGATAAATTATCAAAACCGATTCTTGGAAGATCAGCTATTTTAAACTTAAAAGTTCTGGACTTGGTCTATAATGATGTTGCACCGATCAAAATAACTGATTCAGATATTACAAAAGAACAAGTTGTATTCAAATTTCCCAAATTGTTTAGTAGTGTAGGAAAACTCAAAACTGAATTAAAAATTAAGTTAAGGGAAAATATTCAACCCTATATTCAGTCAGTACCAAGAGTTGTGCCTATTCCGCTTCTGAAGCCTTTAAAAGAAGAGCTTGATAGGCTACAAAAAACAAAAATTAGACATAATCGAGTCGATTGATTGTCCTACTGACTGGGTCAGCCCCATCGTTGTGATTCAAAAAAACAATAAGATTAGGCTTTGCGTGGGCTATATACTCATTTAAATAAGGCTGTCTTGAGGGCTCACTACCCTATCGGAACAGTTGAAACAATATTGGAAAAAAATTCAAACTCTAAGTTCTTCTCTAAATTAGATTAACCAAAGATTCCCAACTTCTGACAACTTTCATTACACCGTTTGGAAGATTTTTTTTCAAACACATGCCCTTCGGAATAACATGCGCTCCTGAATACTTTTCTTGTCTTATTAATAAAATTTTAGAACGTATAGAGGGACTAGTTAGTCATATTGACGATATTTTAATTCATGCACCGACGCTTGAACAACATAACGAAATCTTAAACGAAGTTTTAAAAAGAATCGAACAAGAAGGTATAAATTTAAATCAACAAAAATGTATTTTTGGGGTCCTGTCTTTAACTTTTTTAGGCCATGACATTTCTAACGCAGGAATTTTAGTAGATCAGGAAAGAGTTCGCGCTATTCGCGAATTTCCGGAAACTAAAAACAGAAAACAAGTTTTGCAATACTTGGGAATGTTAAATTATTCTAGTAGATTTATCCCGAATCGTTCGGAACTTCTAGAATCACTCACCTCTTTACTTAAGAAAAACGTAAATTTTATTCGGGGAATTTCACAAAAGGAAGCTTTTGAGAAATCAAAAAATAATACTTTCCAACTGCCCTTCATTAGCATGTTTTGACCCCACCAAAAAAATTTCGATTCAAGCCAATGCTTCATCTTTCGGGATTGGGGCTTACCTAATGCAAACTGCTAACGACAAAACTGAAACTGTCGCTTATGCATCAAGATTATTATTGGACACTGAGAAAATGTATGCTCAAATTGAGAGAGAAGCACTGGCTTTAACATGGGTAGCGGATAAATTTTCAGAGTATGTCACTGGCCTACCATCTCTCATACTTGAGACTGATCAAAGACCGTTATTACAGGTTTTACAGACAAAACCAATCGACGAACTAACATCGCGTTAACAATGCTTCAGACTACGCTTAATGCGCTATAATTATCAAGTACACTATTCTCTAGGGAAAGACCTCGTGGTAGCGGATGCCTTATCCCGAAATTTTTCTACAAGTGCAAAAAAACCAGAGGAAGACGAATTAGAGTCCGAAACCGAAGCGTACGTCACTTTAATTTTACAATGGATCCAAGTAAAACCGAGTTTTCTAGAGCAAATTGAAATAAAACAAAACACTGATCCGATCTTAACAAAAATAAAGGAATACTCCAAAATAGGTTGGTCAAGCAAAAAAAGTTGCCTGACGAACTTCTATCGTATTATCAATATAGATTTGAGTTTTCGTTTTCTGACGGAATTTTATTGCGAAATTCAAGAATAGTAATCCTTAAGTCTTAGCAGTTAATAGTTCTGAAATTCATACATGACGAACACTTTGGTATAGTGAAATGTAGAAACAGAGCTAAAACTTCAGTGTGGTGGCTAGGTCTCTCTACCCAAGTTGAAAACCTTGTACGGAACTGTCCGCAATGTGTTGAACATCGCACCAGTCCGAAAGAACCCATGATAAGCGATACATTTCCCGAAAGACCGTGGCAGAAAGCAGCATTGGACCTTTATAAATGTAGCGAAGTATGATACTTAATAATAACTGATTATTATTCAAGATTTTTCGGAATATTCAAACTCAATAAAATGACTGAATCAGTTATTATTGAGAAGTTATAAGAAATATTTTCTCGGTATGGAATCTGTGAAATTGTGCGTTCGGACAATGGTCCACAATTCCGAAGTGAGTTTCATAAATTTTACAAGGAATACGATGTTCAACTGATAACAAGTAGCCCGATTTTTCCTCAATCCAACGGCTGTATGGAGGTGGCTGTAAAAGTGGCAAAAAATTTAATTAAGAAAAATGACGATATACATCAAGCTTTGTTATCATATAGAACTACCCCTTTGGAATGCGGCTTTTCGCCCGCGGAATTGTTATACGGTAAAAAAGTCATTTTTGCCCACGTTATCAAGCCAACTAAACTGTCAAGTAGATTTAAGTTCTCTGAAAGAAAAAGAGAGTAGGTCTAAGGATAAGAGTGCTAAACAGTTTAACCACAGACACCGGGCAAAGAATTTGTCTGGGTAACTGATCTTAGAATCTATGCAAGGATTATAGATTTTCCCGAAGAACAGCGTTCATATTTGATTCAATCCAATTCTGGTCACATTTACCGTCGTAACAGATAGCATTTAATACCCGCTCCTTATTATACCAAACCTAATCAGTTTACTCCGGTATTAATCTCATCTGAACCAGTACAAAACGAGTTAAATTCTTCTGGTTCTGAGAGTAATGGTAACGGAAATAGGGATAGAGAAAATATATGTACTTCCTCCCATTCAAATGTTGAAAAAAACCTAAACAGAGCTGTTTTATAAAATAACTTGAACAAAAGTATTATGCCAGTGTCTCAATCTGTGTCACCTGAATCTAAAGTGTGTGAGTCGCCAACTTCCAATGTACATTTGTCCCCAAAAACTCAATATGTGCCTTCCAACACTCCAGTTTCACAAAGATCTAAAAGGAGCATTAAGAATTTTAAGTAATGAAAAATCAGAGCGGTCGGACGTCAAATTAGCAAGGTTTGACAGCGCGATAGTTTTCGGTAGTTTGTGAAGGAAAGCTATAATAAATACTTAAAAACTCATGATCTTTTATTTATAAGGACCCAAACAGAACAGAATCGAGTAAACTTACACCTGTAATTCTAAATGATTTTGTATGTTACAAACAAGTAATATATAAAATATTTCCAAAACAAATTGTTTTACACTCACCCCCTATATCGCAACTCTATGACCTATATCCAAACATACATGTAACAGTGTCACACACATAATTACTCATCTCTTGAATGTTAATTTGGCAATGAATCAAATTTTTTATCACAACAGAAATTAACCTCATGGCTGTGTACATGCCAGACTCGCATTTCGCTCGTCATTGTATCGTGCTTACAAGTTTGAATGAAAACAATGCGACCACCAAACACGTTTTGTTCATTTACGGTGTCGAAATAAAGGAGAAAATATGAAAAATTTAGGTGTGTATGTGTATATATGTGTGTGAATGTTGCTGTCAGTTAAAAAAAAATTAACATGCACGAGAAAAAAATTCGATACAGGTATGAAATTGTGGCAAAATTTGGTTATACATTCTGGAAATTGAAACCACTGACATTTCTTTCAAAGACTATTTGTTACATTGGAAAAAGACACATGGTGTGAATACATCATTTCAACCCCTAATCCCGATATGGCACATGATATCAATACGTTTCTAATGTTTATAAATCAAAATTAATTAAATGATTGATTAAAATAATCATTTGAAGTCAAATTTCCCGTTCTAGGAGACCACTTAAAATAATAGTAAAGTAGGGGAGAGTTGGACAAAACCGGGCAGGTTGATTAAACCGGGTATCTCTTAATTCATCTAACTAACTGCTGCCATCTATCAGACAATATTAAAATTAGTGTCGCTAAACCGCCAATAGTCGCGTGTATCCATTTCTACGTCATTTGAGTAACCTGTGCCGGAGCAGTAAGACCTCGCTTGTTTTTTGGGGTAGCAAACTTGATTTTTAAGGTAAGCTTATAGTTTTTTTTCATCTACTGAATAACTAATGACCATTTCAAAATTTAATACATGTAACCTAATATATTACCTTTAATTTGGCCAAAAATTTTGAATATCATTTCATTACCTAAAAATTTAAATAATATTTAATGTCTTGTTTACGAGACAAAACCGGGTAGCCAATTTTATCAGACCTTTTGTTACTTCCAGTTTCTACAGCTGTTCTTTTGCTTTTAGTTAACTACAACATGTCGCATTATAAAAGAAAAACTACTCGTCAGTCATGGGATCAAGAAAGCATGCAAAATGCAATGGTTGAAGTGCTAGAACATAGGATGGGATACAAAAGAGCCTCTCAAAGTTTTAATGTTCCTCAATCCACTTTAGAAGATCGTTTGAAAAAAGTAAGAAATGGTAACTCTGTTAAAGAAGCTAGTAAGAAAGGTAGGAATTACCTTCAATTTATTTCTGTTTTCTTATTTAAAATAAAAATAATTTAAGGTCTGGGTCGGTACAAGCCTGTGTTTAGCGCTGCCCAAGAGGATGAGCTAGCTTCGCATATCTTACAAATGGAAAGCTGACTATTCGGATTTACTTCATCTGAACTAAGAATTCTTGTTTACAAACTAGCCGTGCAGAATAACATCAACCACAATTTTAATACAGAAAAGAAAATGGCTGGTAAATGTTGGCTTTATTCGTTTTTGTCACGGCATCTAAATCTTCGATTAAGGACTCCAGAAGCTACTTCAATTGGACGAGCTATAGGATTTGACCGAGAAGCAGTAGGGAAGTTTTTCACTCTGTTAACACAAGTTTCCTCCTGAGCGCATATGGAATGTTGATGAAACGGGAATTACACCTGTCCCCAACAAGCAATCTAAAGTTATTTCTATGAGAGGAAAACGACAAATTGGTGCTCTGTTTTCCGCTGAAAGAGGAACCTTGGTTACCGCCAAAATCTGTATGAGCGCAAGTGGTTCCTATATGCCTACAATGCTGATTTTTCCTAGAAAGCTCCCAAATGCGCAGCTTCTAGACCACGCTCCTTCTGGAACATTTGCTGAGTTCCACCCAAGTGGATGGATCCAAACAGATATTTTTATTAAGTGGTTTAAAACGTTCATCGAGTTTACTCGCCCGACACCAGAAAATCCTGTTCTATTGCATCTTGATGGACACGCGACCCATACAAGAAGCCTGGAGTTGATAAATCTGGCCAGAGAAAATCACGTTATTATCATATGCTTTCCACCGCACACTACGCACCGGTTACAACCACTTGACATGTCATTTATGGCTCCCTTCAACACATATTATGGAGAAGAAGAAAGAAAATGGATGCGCCAGCATCCTGGAAGACGTGTTATAATTTATGAAGTGGGAGAACTCTTTGGTGAGGCTTTTGTTAAATCGGCAGTTATGCAAACTGCAATAAATGGTTTCAGGTAGTCTGGAATTTATCCGCTTAATCCTGAAGTTTTTTCTGAGTGGATGTTTGCTTCCTCAGAAACTACAGAGCGAGAACTAAATATACAGGAAGATGAATCTACGACACCCAATTTGAAGAAGGATTTAGGCAAAGAACTCGATAAAGATTCTACTTCAACTACAAAGCTGACAGCTACACAATTATTAGCTCCGTTACCTCCACCTATCGATTATCTCCAACCAAGCTGTAGCCGTATCGATTCTCCCCATCCAAGCTGTAGCTCCTTAAACTCTCACACTGCAAATCATACTAACATCTCCTCATATTCTAAACAAGCCACCACTAAATCTGATAGTTTACAAGCAATATTACCAAAACCAATATGTGATTTTTCAGTCTCTCCAAAAGAGGTTTTTCCGACGGAGAAGAGGAAAGGCTGCTGTAATAACATTATCTCCTTGTAAGTCTGAGTTAGAGGCAAATTTAAAAAAATCTCCAGTCGTAAAAAAATTAAAGCTAAATGAACCGGACAAAAAAAGAAAAAAATGTGGTAAAAAAAGCTGCACCAAAAACAAAATTGGTTCCGAAATTAAAGATTACAGATTCTGATAGTTCGGAGGAAGAAAATAATAATGACGATGCGTGTCTGTATTGCAATGAATTATATTCAAACTCTAAGGCAAAGGAAGGCTGGATAAAATGTGTGTCTTGCAACAAATGGGCTCATGAAGCCTGTAGTGCCTATGATGATGTAGATGAAGTTTTTATTTGCGACTTCTGTTCATAGATTTTCGATTTTTGTTCACATATTTTCAATAAATATTTTATTTTCTGCCTATTAGTCTTTTTACATGGTAATTAAGTTACTACCCGGTTTTATCATACCGGTTGGACAAAACCGGGTATTTTGCAATATTTTCTTTAAAAAAAATTTAAGAATATTTATGAAAATTGACATTGGTATATCAAGTCATTTGAGAACATTTCTATCTGTAGCAAACGTTTGCTACTCTAACATAGCAGAAGAAGTAGTCAGTTTTTGTACTGGTACCCGGTTTTGTCCAACTCTCCCAATTAGACAATTATTCAACTTTCTGTTTCCAGAGTTCACTTCATACTACAGCTAGGTTCATTCACAAAATCAAGGAAATTATACTTGAGAAAATTTTCCTTTTGCTTATTGTGCCACTCATCATTTGATACCAATTTTTTTGTCATTGGGATCAACTTCTGCCAGTCTCGGTCTCTCAATTTACATCGTAAAAAGTTATTTTGTTTCGTTTGTATTCGCGTATCCACAAAACATTTTGTAGATTATTGGATGGGAATTTAGACTCATCATTGAATATAAAAATTTGAAAATCATATCTTCAATATCTATCTCTGAAATCACGGAACAATATTCTTGCTGTACCACTCAATTCTTGATGACATTGTGATGTATCAATATTTTCAGTTCTCGATGTTGATCTGGCATAGTTCCAGAACCGAATTTTCTATTACAGTTATCACATTTATTTCATCTTGATTCTTCGAATATCTTGGTAACTTAGCAATATAATTTGTACACTTACAACCAGAATTATATGCATTGATATGTTCGAAGGCCTCCAAAACACTGTGAATTGTTGGGGGTGGAACCCAAAGATACAAATTTGTATTTCTTTGGGAAAGGGAATACCTGCATATCAGGCTGAGGTATACGCTATCTTGGAATGTGCGCAGATGAACCTAGACAGAGGTTATGTGGACCGATCCCGGCCCTAAGTGGATATACCATCAATTCATTGCTTGCTGCTGAATGTCGAGAACGACTTGCTGACCTAGCAAGGCGGAACGTAGTGTGGCTAGAATGGATTCCGGCCCACTCTGGTTTTGAAGGTAATGAAAGGGCGGATGCACTGGCTGTGAAGGGGGCGGCAGCTCTTCTCAGCGGTCCGGGCTCAACTTTGGGCCTTACAAAACAAGCAATCAATAGGAAAGCGAGGAAGTGGTTGGGAAACCAACACCTCGCTCATTGGAGCGCTCTACAAAGCCTAAGGCAGTCCAAGCTCCTACTGAGGGGATGGACTGTGGGACATGCTAGGGTAGCTGTAGAACTACCAAGGAGTAGATTAAGAAAGATAGCAGGACTCTTAACAGGGCACTGCTGTCTGAGAAAACACCTCCATAACTTAGGTTTAGAGGAAATTCCCTAAAGTAAGGGCTGCGGCTTGGCTGACGAAACATCGGTTCATGTTCTCCTTGCATGTCCACATTGGGCTGTATTACGCTGGCGATTCTTCGGAGTTTCTATTATGGCCCCTGGAACACATGTAGGTACCCACTAAAGAGGATTGAGTTGCATACTGTTCGCTTTTAGGCATTGCCTCTGACTCTTGCGGATACAAAATCTTACAATGGGTGTAGTTATCACCAATCCACAATCGCAAAGTATAAATGGTGAGACAGATATAATCAAATATTATATGTTTATCACAGTATTAGCTAATACTTGATCTACACAAATATTTTCATAAACTGACTACCACAAATAGCTTACGATAATGGAAAAATCAGTTATCTACAGCATACACTGACTGAAATTTTAAACGAATATTATAGGCAAAATTCAAATCTACTTAAACGAGTCGAAGTTTCAAACTTGCGTGAAGTTCATAGTGTCTTCGATGATTGCTAGCGATGGCTACTAACTCCTACTTCCGTAGAATGCTGTACAAACCCATATCGTACTCTTCAAGCCCAAGGTAATATCCAAATATAAGTTAATCCAACTCAACGTTGACCCATACAATGATCCAAGTTGAAGGCTAGGAAAAATAAAAACCAAAACCAAGAAAAAGAAAAAGAGAAGAAAATAACCCAATTGGCCAGATTGAGTTCTAATATAGGGCTGTTATTACCCTAGATGTGGTGATCATGCCATACTCAAAAAATGATATTTCCTCTTTAAGATGAGGTTTTCATGTACAGACTCAAGATCTGAACTGGAATCCCTTCATTAAAAAATTACCTACGGCGTTGAACTATATAGTTCCCAAAAAATATGGTATTTCCACGGGTCTATAATCTCCAAACAACTCCCAAAATCTCCATCGATACCTGGGGAAATATGTGTCACCAATCGGCCATCCCTTACGATGAGGTTAAATACTTAATTACTTCATCTGAAAATGTGACATAAAATGCAATGGCTTACTTTACTCAAACCCAATCAACAATGAATCCACAGGCAAACAAATTTAATAGTGTTCAATCCAGCCAGCCAATCAGAATGGTCTCGAAATATCAAAATGTTAATTAACCAATAGCTTCGTGACAGCCAACAATTATACATCATAAATCAACGTATGCATAGACACTACACTGAGAATTGCGTTACAAAGATATGTATCAGGGGTAGTGTGTTCGAAGTAACGCCACGGGACATGCTCCACAATAACAAAATAAATACTTTGACGTATAGTTAATTGAGAAAGGTAATAAACATTGCTTGTATACTCTCAATATTAACTAATTGAGACAATAAACCCAACTCTACCGTCCGAATCACACACCACTAACTCCAGAGTATTGACTGTCGATGACAGACAATAATTCGCGAAAGCTCCAGCTGTACCCTCATGTAGTTTCGAGTTAGCGACTACATGGAGGAATCACAACCACCTTTACCGAATAATGTCGGTACGCGAAAAACCGTCCCTCAATTGTCGACAACAATTCCTGAATCCGAGCTCAGAACCGTCCCATCGAACACAAGTCTGTAGTGAATGATACTACTCATATAGACATCAGATCTGTCACAAATGTTAACATAATAATACACGGTGATAAGGATTCATGCATTTAGTACACAACAAAAGAATGTTATGACTCTTTTATTACCCATCGACTTATCGTTTATAGTTGTACGATGTAATGAATGATTTCCAAAAATAAATGACACTGGACTTCCTAATATACATTGCAAGTCTCTTTACAAGACCAATCTGAAGGACAATTTAGAACACGTCGAAGTGAATGGGGTGAATAATCCGCACTACGACCTGGAACAAAGAGTTGAATAGATCAGTGAGGCAATAATGGAAGCTTTTCATTCCAGTTGCCCACTGTCAAAGGCTCGTTCAGAAAAGGACGCTCGTTGGTGGTATGAGAACCTGTAAAACCAGAAAAGAGGTCCATCGGCTCTTTAATAAAGCCAAGCGTGACGGTAATTAGCAGAGGTACACTGAGATTAGGAAGGCCAAAAGGCTTAATTTTCAAGCCTTTTGCGGAAAGATCTCTTCCACTCACACAGCGGCCAGACTACAAAAGGTCATGGCAAATGAGGGAACTGTCGCTGAAAAAGCCAGTCGGATCATACACGGAAGGTGAAGAGGAACGATCGATTCTTCTTCTTAGAATCGACTTTCCAGGAAGTGAACCAGCAACAAGCACTGAAATAGCAATGAATTACACCAAAAAATCCCGCAAGGAAGATTGGGACTTGGCTAAGAAAATAATTACCAGACAACGGTTGGAATGGGCAATAAGTACCTTTCAACCATATAAATCACCAGGAGTGGATGGTATATTTCCAGCACTCCTACAGCAAGGGTTAGAGGAGATTCTTCCTCACCTGCTGAATATTACAAGAAGCAGTCTACCAGTGGGTCTAATACCTAGAAAATGGAGAAGGGCAAGGGGACCTTCATACCGAAAATAGGGAAAAAAGATAGATAGATCCCCGATCTTTTAGACCCATCTGTCTAACATCGTTTCTACTCAAAACGATAGAGAAAGTAGTGGATAACTACATAAGAACATAAAACCTGGAGAATACTCCACTTCATGAATGTCAGCATGCCTACAGAGCGGGTAGATCAACTGAGACGGCTCTGTATCAGCTGACCGAAGTCATCCAGAGAACTCTGAACAATAAAGAAATCGCAATGTGCGCATTCTTGGATATAACTGGAGCCTTCAACACAACTCATGTGTCTGTCAAAGCAGCACTAAAAAGGCGAGGAGTAAATGAAATAATTATTGTAAAATGGATGCATGAGTTGTTGTCGACGAGAATAGCTGAGACACAGGTGGGGAATCAAACCACCTCAGTTAAAGCTATTTGTGGGACACCTCAAGGGGGAGTGATATTTCCCCTTCTATGGAACGTCGTAGTAGATGAGTTGCTCTACGGGCTAACGGAGCTTGGCTTTGAATGTATGGGCTATGCTGATGACATAGTTCTAATAGTCAGAGGCAACTTCGAGAGCAGCTCAGCGATAATTAGCTGTGCAAAAAATAGCTTAGTACAAATTGTATTTTATTGAGAAGTATGGCTAGCGCCAATTTTTTTTTCATCGAGTATCGGAAAATAGAAGAATTTTTATGTAGCAAATCGCTTGACACTCGTAATTTATCCGACACGTTAGATTAACGCCCAAGAGATTGGGCCACTGGTGCCAGCGCTATGACCACCATTTTGCTTTTCGTCATTACGTAATTAGACCCCGAAAGATCGCCATACTTGTGTGATGATAAAGTATTAAAAATTTATATTTTATTTATAATGATAGATTTTATATTTCAATAAAATGTTGTATTTGTGAGGTAAGCGACCTGAGTACCATGTGGCTCATGTTTATATTAGGAAATATTATTTGTATATAATTTTGTCATGTGTATGTATGAATATGTCTATGCTGAATATCGTATTTTTGCAGTAAGTTGCAGTGTAAGCACCATGTGTCGAAATGCAATTAGAATATACATATTGCCAGGTATTCTAAAAAATCGAATCGATTTTTAATTATTAATAAAGTTAAGTTGTTAGAGTCAACTGGCTTTTTAATTATATTCCCTCAATGGCCTAACCTCGGAAGAACCTATAATATGTAAATATTACAATCATTACATGGCAATCCTTAGCCAGTGTTGGGTCTGTTGAGGGTTATAATGGGAAAATAAAAAGTTTTTTTATAAAAATAATGATAGAGACCGTTTAAGTTAGAAGAACATTAATTTTCGTCGTTTAAGTAAAAAAAAAGTGAGATAAAGCCGCAATGGGTGGACAGCAGTCAAAAGAGAAGGAAGAGATTATAATTGCTCAAGTAGGAAACAGTGGAGGACAAACGAACAGTCTAAAGGAAAATATGGAATGATCAATGAAAAATATTGCTGAGCTCATTTTTGTAGCAATTGTACTAGGATTCATTATCATATATATCTACATTAAACGCAAAAATGAATTAGAGAGTAAAGTAAGGCTAGAAGTTACAAGCAGTCAAGAGTTAGTCTAAAACAGCGTCAGATAAGAAAATGTCCATGTATGATCTACAAGGAGAAGAAATATTAAACAATAGTGCTAAGTGTAAGTGTTAAGTGTGAGTGATAAAGGATTAACACGAAAATAGGTAATGTCTTTAAATGATTTTCGACATTTATTGGAGGAGGTTCGAGTTTTTCACAGAAATTTAAAAAAAGATAATCATCTAGTCAGAAAAAGTTTTACTAAAACTAAGAATAAATCAAAAAAGTAGATAAACTTGATGCAGATTTTAATGCGCTTCAAATTAAAATTTAATAATGGCCGAAAAATTTGATCTGAAAGCTGCAGCAGGTCTGCTACCCGTCATGGACGGATCTGAAAATGGCACAAAGCAGCTTATAGATGCCATTGAACTATACGATGAATTATTAAATAACCAAGGGAAAAAGTTATTAACGACATACGTATTAAAAACTAGATTGTCACAAAATGCTAAAATGCGATTAAAAGCCGCGTATAATACTAACGCTGAGTTAATTTCCGATCTTAAAGCACATTTTATTGCGAAAAAATCAGCATCAATGTTATCTTTTGAACTTATTAATGCAAAGCAAAATAATAAAACAGTGGATCAATTTGCAAAATTTGTGGAAGATTTGTTGGTTAACCTTACTTTCACTCAATCTGAAAATAAAGTTGACAATCTCGCTATCTTACGAGAAGTAAATGAAAAAACGGCTATTGACGCATTCGCAAATGGACTCCAAAATCCAGAATTGCGGACAATAATTAAAGCTAGAAATTATTCAAAATTATCCGATGCAATTCAAGGTGCAAAAGACGCAGAACTGCACACCAAAGATCCTCAATCATTTCATTATAGGGGTCATCGTTCTAACTTCAACGCAAGATTTCAAAGGAATAATAACAAAAATAATCCTTTTGTATACCGTACAGCCAGAGGTGCCTATAACCAGAATTATTATTCTGATAAACGATAAACATAATAACAAATGTCAGAGAAACATGCGAACGGGTTCAAGTTCAAATTGTCGTAGACGTCGCGATGCATATCAAAATAGTGCAGAATTGTATAACACCATGCCAACTCAGTCTGAAAATACCAATAGTATGAGCCATACAAGTACTACTAACGAGGAGTTAACATTTTTTCATTCCCAATAGATCTAAGAATCAAGTTGAAAATATTTTATGCAATACAGGAGGTTTAAATTTCATAGAATTATTAAATAAAGGCAGATACGTTAAATTCTTGGTAGACAGTGGGGCGTCAACAAGTATTATATTTAAAAATTGCATAAGAAAGGATGTTATTATAAATACTCTAGATAGCATTAAAATAATAGGAATTGCAGGTTCAATTTTTTCAATAGGTTCTGCAATTATATCGCTAAGTACTGATAAGGTAGAGTTCTACCATAATTTCCAGGTAGTTGAAGAATTTAATACAGAAATGAATGGTATTTTAGAATCAGATTTTTTCTGCAGATACCAAGCGATCATAAATTACGAAACGTTTGAGTTTTCTTTTTCTTATAACGAAAACAAAGTCATTTTGCCTATGGTTTCAAATTTTGAATTGTACACATCAATACCTGCAAGGTGTAAAATTATTTTAAATGGTAAAGTTGATAATATAACACAAGATTGCGTTGTCAAACAGGAAGAAATATGCGAAGGCGTTTTTGTAGGAGGAATTTTAGCTAGGCCAATTAATAACACAATACCAGTAAAAATATTATTACCAGGAGGTAAAAATAAAAAACTTCAAACCCAAAGTTGAGCTGTTGAGTGATTTTAAACTATGTAACTTTGGAGACAATAACAATATACTAGTTAAACGAGCTGATGAATTAATAAGTTTACTGCACTTAGATCATTTAAATCAAGAAGAAAAGTTCACAATTCAAAAAATTAGCACAAAGTTCTCTGATAGGTTTCATTTACAAAATGATAAATTAACGGTAACCAATATATGTATATAAAGAAAAATTTCATTTACAAAATAATGCTAAACCAGTATATGTAAAATCCTACAGAATACCACTTGCTGAAAAAGAAATTTTAGACAAAGAAATTGAAAAAATGTTACAGAATGATATTATAGAAGAGGCGAGATCAGCGTTTCCGTCTCCCTTACTTCTAGTTCCAAAAAAAGTTGATAATTCAGGAAATAAAAAATGGCGAGTAGTCATAGATTATTAAATAAACAAATAGTAGATGATAACTTTCCCTTGCCTTGTATAATAGATATTTTAGATTCGCTTTCAGGCTCAATGTATTTTTCTCACCTTGATTTGTCACAAGGGTATTACCAAATCGAACTAGACCCTTCTAGTAGACCATTTACAGTTTTTAGTACCGACAAAGGTCAATTTTAAATGAAGCGTCTACCGATGGGACTAAAAATCAGTCCTAGTTCTTTTTCTCGTGCTATGACAGTAGCAATGGCAGGTTTGAATTACGAATGTACTTTTATTTATCTAGATAATTTAATTATATTCGGTCAAAATTTAACTACTCACAATAGAAATTTGGTAAAAGTTTTACAAAGATTAAGAAAGGTAAATTTTAAATTGAATCCAAATAAATGTGAATTTTTAAAGAAAGAACTTTTATATTTGCGAAATGTAATTTCTGCTCAAGGTATTTGCCCATGTCCTTCAAAAGTGAAAGCTATAGAAGAATATCCTATACCAAGGGACGCAAATGCTGTAAAACGATTTGTAGCATTTGTTAATTAATATAGGAGATACATTAAACACTTTGCTGAAATTTCTGCACCGTTAAATGCTTTAACGAGAAAATGAGTACCTTTTGTTTGGTCAGACGAATGTCAAAAGTTTTTTGATACATTAAGATGTTATCTGAAAAATCCAGAGGTCTTACAATATCCAAATTTCTCTCCTGAGAATAAATTTATTTCAAAAACGGACGCATCAGGCATAGCAAGCGGGGAAGTTCTATCTAATGGGGATGACAGACCAATTGCATACGCCACCAGTTTGCTAAATAAAGCTGAGAGGAATTACCCCACTATACAAAAAGAATTATTAGCCATTGTTTGGGCGGTAAAGCATTTTAGACCATATTTATATCCAAGAGAGTTTGAAATACACACCGATCACAGACCATTAATTTATCTATTTAATATGGTTAATCCTTGTGGTAGGTTAACTAGATTTAGATTAGCGTTAGCAGAATATGATTTTGTCGTAAAGTATATACGAGGAACAGAAAATGTTACGAGCGATGCTCTATCGAGAATAGAGATCTCTTCGAACAGTTTAAAAGAAATGAACGAAGTTATAGATGCAACAAATTACGTCATGACTAGGGTTCAGACAAAAAATTCCGAAGGTAATATTAGAGACTCTACTAATAAAAGGACTGATCACCCTGGAATTGTTGAGTTGATTAAAACACCTAAGAATTGTTTAGAACTGAAACCTGTAGATACCGAGGAATTTAATAGCTTCATAAAAGATAAAATGTTTGATTATAAAAAGGAGAATTTAATATGTATAAAAGATTTGAATATTGTTTATATACTTCAGGACCCTCGATCAGCGTTAGACTTAGGTACTACGTTGAGAGATCTGAAGACAATTATGGAAAAATATAAAATTCCGGAATTAATTATATACCAAAATCAGGAGTGCGCACAAATCCTGGAAAATATTTTAAAATTCTCAAACAAACTAAAAAAGCTAGGTATAAAAATATCCGTGGTGAAAGGTATAAAGAATATTGATGATAAAGAAACCAGACAAATTATTTTGAATGATTACCACATTTTATTAACGGGAGGTCACGCTGGTATAAGTAGAATGTTTAATAATATAAGAAAATCATACTCTTGGCCAGGTTTACACAGGGATATTGAACAGTTTATTAAGAAATGTGAAGATTGTCAACGCTATAAGCATTCTAAACCTCATAAAAAGCCCATGGAACTCACAACCACAGCAGGGTACGGATTTCAAAAAATTAATTTAGATCTCCTTGGTCCATTGGAAGAGGATTCGGAAAGCTACCGATACATCCTAACCTTACAATGTGATCTAAGTAAATTTGTTGAATGCTACCCTTTGAAAAATAAAGAAGCCACTACGGTTGCAAAGTCATTTGTAGAAAATTTTATTTTGAGGTATGGTATACCCCCAGAAATCCTCACTGATAAGGGCACTGAATTTATGTCGAGTATATTCAAGGAGACATGTAATCTTCTGTAGATTAATCAATTAAATTCAACAGCATATCACCATCAAACATTAGGAGCACTCGAAAATACTCAAAAAAATTTAGGGGTCTATTTAAGAATGCAAGTGGCTAAATATTCAGAATCGTGGAGCTCGTGGCTGCAATATTGGTGTTTCTCGTTCAACAATACAGTTCATACAGAGACTAAATATACGACATACGAGCTAATTTTCGGGAAATCGGCAGTTTTACCATCAAATTTGACAAATACAATAAATCCCCTGTATCATTTTGACAATTATCCTCTTGAACTGAAATATAGACTGCAGAGGGCAGCTGCAGACGCAAGGAACAACCTTCAAATGTCGAAAATCAAAAGAAAGACTCGTTACGATAAAAATGCAAACCCTATACATTATCAGCCGCAAGATAAATTATACATAAAAAATGAGACAGGTGATAAATTACAACAATTATTCGAAGTTTCTTACGAGGTCGTAGAGGATCTAGGTTCTAATGTAAAAATAATCAAAAATATTAAGGAATGCACCATTCATAAAAATAGAACAAAACGCGCATTTAAAAGTGACGTTGAGTGTTTAGTATGTTTGGTTAAGATTGACCTTATTTAATTGTCTTAGGTTAGTTTTGTTTGTATATGTAAACTAATATAACTATTGTATTTCAGTTTATATTTCAGTTATTTATGCAATTGTAGTTTTCTATAGTCAATATAAAAAAAAGAATTTTTATTTTGGCCACTACAATAAAAATTCTTTCCTTCACCCCCGGGAGGTGTGATGATATAGTATTAAAAATTTATATTTCATTTATAATGATAGATTTAATATTTCAATAAAATGTTGTATTTGTGAGGTAAGCGACCTGAGTACCATGTGGCTCATGTTTATATTAGGAAATATTATTTGTATATAATTTTGTCATGTTTATGTATGAATATGTCTATGCTGAATATCGTATTTTTGCAGTAAGTGGCAGTGTAAGCACTATGTGCCGAAATGCAATTAGAATATACATATTGCGAGGTATTCTAAAAAATTGAATCGATTTTTAATTATTAATAAAATTCAGTTGTTAGAGTTAACTGGCTTTCTAATTATATTCCCTCAATGGCCTAACTTCCGAAGAATCTATAATATGTAAATATTACACTTGGTAGAAATGACAGAAAGTTTTGTGACACTATCTCTCGGTTTATTATCATAATATACGTTTCGGTAGGTCTTTGCCAGTTTTCTTTCCATTCCGTACTTTTTAGATATGGTGATGGATAATATAGATAATCCGTCAAAATTGATATAATTCATAAGACTTTTTTGCATAACTAGTCCTACATGTGAAATATACACAATAACATGAATTATACGGTAGTAAAATAACCCATATAGCTCCGTAAACCTTTTAAAAGACATTAAAAGCAGTGATAAATATCTTTTTAAATTGCATGCCATGATACAGTAACCTATTATTACACTAAGTAAAAATGGTTAAGGACGTTGTTATAGTATTAATTGTAGTACTAATTAACATAAAGTGGAATACAAACAAAAGCTTCATGAGTGTATATGTGCATAATTCCGTAATAATCAACTGAACAATTATAAGTGTTTCTCATTTTTAAACAATAAAGTACTCATACCGGATGACTGATTATGAGAGGTAAAACCCGTTCTATCTCAGAAACTATTTATCGTACAGCTTAGAAAAAAAATATGTATTATAAACTCGCGTATTAGGAACTGCGGGTTATTCGGTGTCGAACCTTTGTGTAGTACAGTTGTGCGCTCCGAAACGATAAATAAAATAAGTAGTTAAAAACTAATTAGTGTATATTTCTCAGTGAATCAACACAAACAGTAAGAATATCAGTTTAACTTTTTATTGATCGTTAGTGAAACAACAATTAATAACTAAAAGTGAATCTGAATTTGATATCAGATATTAATAGTGTAACATGTCGCTGAGACATGTTACTATTTCCATCAATTATTTTGGAGCATTACTTATTCGTCGGCTACTCCCCCCTCTAATTCCAAATCCTTTCATTTCGAATATTAGGAACGTATCGGTGATAGTTTTTACCATCGTTAAATTGGTATTTAAAACTACGATTGAAGTGTAACTCGCTTGTTCATTTCTTCGCTGAAAAGTTACTCAGCATTCTATTTTAAATAATACGTTGTGTGTGATTTTTAATCTTCTTCGCTGGTAAGTTATCTATATATTCTCAAATTGTAATTGTGTGTTTAAAAATAATTCTATTTCGATTTTTCTAAGTAGTTGAAATATTTCGTTTTTGAAAAAAACATTGTTTTTGTTATGGCGTTTTCCTTTTTTTCTTCGCCGGTATTATCTTTCTTTAAAAAAATCTGGTGGCGCCTAAGTTATTTTATGAAGAAAATTTATAACTGTTTCTCTATATGGTTATTTTCCACCGATTTAAATTTGCTTTTTCTGATTATTTTGGGAACAGGACAGATAAGAATGAACAGTTTTCTGTGGTTTTATTTTGAAAATTAAATTCAAATTTTTATATGTATTGGAGTATAAGCTCATACCTGTTCATTTTATTCCTCCTTTTCAATTTTCAAATTTTCTACTGTTTCTCCTGTTTTTTATTTCTTTCCCTACAGCTCTGCAGCCTTTAAGGACCGCTTTACCTCCACAGACTGTACTTCAAGGACCGCTTCAGACCTTACTGTACCGACCTCTACGGACCGTTATATACTTCTACAGACCTTTACGGACTCTACAAGATCCACTCAACGGACCAACTCGTTCTGCAGTCCAGACAACCACGGTTGAAGACCCCTCGAATACTGCTGAGAGCTGTATGTCCCGAGTTTTCCCAAGATAAGAACTTAACTTATTTTTGGTATATATAAAACATTGAGTTGGACATTTTTATTATATAACTGATATTTATTCGTATTTGTATTGAGAATATACGGCTTTTGTAAATTTATTATTGTGTGTCAAATAAATCCATTTGTCCCGAAATTTTGTTTGTTGATTCACCTTATCCCAATTGAGGTAATAAAAAATAGTGTAACTAAGGCCGAATTCACTACCTGAGCAGAGTCCCAAGGCCGGGTACTTAGGTTGTGACAATAGTATCTAGAAAATATTTCGCCAGACCCCTATTAAGGGTCGCACTTAGGAGGAAGTGATGCCAGTTATTTTGCTGAAAATCTTTTATAAAATATGAATAACTTTGGCATGGCGAGTCCCTCTGACTACAGGGGTACTCAAAATGATAAATCAAATCAAGAAAACTCTTTGAGTCCCCCAACTGCGTCTTATTCTACAGTAATACAAACATTCAAATACCTATCAAAGGAGCAAGCCATCATATTCCCCGCTATGGAAGAAGTGAAAATCTATGAAGACATCATCGCCCTTGGAACCAAAGTTCAGCTGGAAGATTGTAATGATATAAATTCATTACTAGAAATATCGATTCAATAAACCAGTTAACACCGTGATGACGCGATACCCCACCAGAACAGCAAAGTCCCCCACGCCAAGATGCGCACGAAGAATCGACAGTAGAAGGAAAGGAGACTTCCACCACCACCTCTACGATGTATATAAAAATGCAAAGCCAGAGACGATAGGGCGACTTGGATTACGGACTCCTGCTCCTTCAAGTTCAGCCGCCTCCAGTGCGAAGCGTAGGTCGAAGGTACTGACTTTAACCTTAAACACTTCACACTATTCACCGTCGAGTGTTGTACTAAGTCGGAGTATTGATCCGACTTTTATACATCATTCACTTGAACGGCCGTTGGTTTCTGGTATTGACGGAAACGAGAACGATTGTTCAAACTGTTAGAAGAATTTCGGTGTGGTATTGACACACCGAAAACTCTACAGTATCTTCGTAGGGTTGCACCGTTGAACCGGGTATTGACTGGTTGTAAACGATCACTCTGACTGTTAGTATAATTCTGGTGTGGTATTGACGCACCATAATAACTACAGTCCCTACAAGCCGAGATATTCGTTAAGTTGGGTATTGACTAACTACAAACGATACTTTCATATCTTGAGACTAAAACCGAAAGAGTATTGATCTGTCGGTTGCTCATGCCCTTGGCT
Source organism: Galeruca laticollis (assembly GCA_963921935.1). Taxonomy (NCBI): domain Eukaryota; kingdom Metazoa; phylum Arthropoda; class Insecta; order Coleoptera; family Chrysomelidae; genus Galeruca; species Galeruca laticollis. The sequence continues at coordinate 83,421,725 of OY998175.1, read as the reverse complement.
ATCTGAACATTTGATAGGACACGGAGAATCCCGTACGCCGTCATCGGAGTTGAAGTACATATCGTTGCCGTTACACCTACCTACTTTCAGACCACCAGTACGTATCGATCAACGGAAGAGTACGGACCATCGAAGCGTGATTTCCAAAAATATTCACGCACCTGAGTAATATATATAGAATATTGTGTTTTAGTTTATTTTTATCATTGTAAATAATATTTTTTATAGCAATAGAACAGTTAATTTAATTTACTCTGACTCCTTTGGGCTTACCTGGGCAATACGCATTACAAGATATAATTTTCTCATCTAAAATTTCGAACAACAGAGTACGCACCTATCTCTCTAGCCAAACCATAATGAACACATTTCTTAATCTAGAAAAATTGAAGTTAACAGTCAATTACTCAAAGCTCGCCGTTTGATCCCACCATCTACTCGATTAATCCTTTCTAACGTATGTCCAACAATCTCTCACAACATTATAGATCAGAGTCTCAGAGATCTAGGATTATCCCTGATTTCACCTATAACATTTCTTCGGATTGGAATTTCACAACCCGAATACAGCCATATTTTGAGTTTTCGCAGACAAGTCTTCATACAATCTGCTCCTAGCAGCAATAATAATTCTCTTTTACCTGAATCGATTCTCGTATACTATGATAATACTCCATACCGTATTTTCCTTTCTGGAGATAAACTTATGTGCTACAAATGTAAGAAGAATATTCATATCTCTGTTAATTGTCACGAGACTGTTACTGAACATATAGCCGACACTCTACAAGAACAACCAGTAGAAGATATAATTCCTCAAGATTATGAAACTCCCTTGAATGTTACAGAGCCTATAATCAGCCTTATCCAAGATAACACAAATGAAGATTTAGCCCCTCAAGGCCAAGAAATCTCCACCTTAATGAACACCTCCTCGCATAAGTGGCCTCATTCAGAGATCAGTCCACCGATTCAGAATCTAGCGGAAGAGCTGGAGCCTCTTATCATCATCATTTCTCAGGCTCAGAAGAAATCGAAGCCTCAAACACAAATCCAGTTCGTTAAATCGCTGGTTTCTCCTGTCAAACAACTGTGTGAGGACAATTCGTCTAATTTTTCACTGGACTATAGTCAGATTGTTAGTTTTATGGAGGACACGTTCGGTTCCCCGGACCCCTCAGTGTGGCCCGCAGGTATATTGGGGAAGTTCACGCGCTCCTAGCTATACTTACTAAGATATATCCAGCATTCACCGAACGTAGCATTAAGACCAGAATCAAAAAATTGAAAGAGAGCATAATGAAACAGCTCAACAGAGAACTAGAAACCGGCTCTAACATCTCAGTGTCCGAAAGCGAAAGTGATTTATCTCTAGAAACATTCTAAGACCTCCCAACATTCAGAATCATTCATCTTGCAATGGAATATAAATGGGGTATACCCCCATCTAGAGATGCTGCAGATATTGGTAAATCATGACAAACCCTCAGTTATATGTTTACAGGAGACCAACTTAACCGAAAATCGAAGGTACGATATGAAACATTACGACTCCGTCCATATAACCAGAAACAATCAAATCAGGGCATCAGGAGGGGTAACAATATACACAAAAAGATCCCTTGAGGCTAATGAAGTCCTACTTGTAACTAACCTTGAAGCTACGGCAGTTTTATTGAGAACCCCACAAAAAATGTGCATATGTAACATCTATGTTCCACCACATACAGAAATTAATATCATTGATTTGGATAATCTGGTGAGACAATTACCAAAGCCCTACGTTATCTTGAGCGATTTTAATGCCCACAACCAAATATGGGGTTGTACGTCAACTAACCGGAGAGGCAGTAGACATTCATCAACACATCAAATCTCGTACTTCTCAATTCTGGCGAAATAACAAGAATAAATATAGCAACCACCAATCATTCTGCTCTCGATTTGGCACATTGTCATCCAAACCTTTACAGTACTTTGTCTTGGACTGTCTTATCAGATCTGTACGGCAGTGACCATCTTCCTATTATTCTTGGAGCTGATGTGCAAGATACACCGCCCACTTTTCATCCTAGCTGGCGGCTGAAAAATGTTAGCAACGACGACTGGACACGTTATGGAACCCTCATAGCGGCAAGAATACCTAATGTACGTCTCAACCGGGTACAAGACATCAATATTCATGTTGAGGAGTTTTCTGAGATTATTGTCGAATCAGCAAATGTAGCCATAGGAAAAACAACTCAGGTTACGCATCATCAACCTGTGCCGTGTTGGAACAAAAAATGCCAAAAAACAACCAAAGAAAGCAAAATAGCAAAAAATTGAAAAGGCATCACTGCACCGAGAACAATATCGAGTACAATAGACTCAGAGCTCGTCAAAGGGATATAATAAAACAGAGTAAGCGTACTTCGTGGGCACGATATGTATCAAATTTGAACCACTCCACGCCGATGTCAGACGTGTGGCAGAAAATCAACTGTATAAAAGGGTCGAGAAGTCATATTGGTATATCATCATTGATTGAAAATGAAACTTCTATAACAAACAGTCAGGAAATAGCCAACATGTTAGCTGACATCTTTCAACAACAATCGAATAATGCGAATTATGATGTCAATTTCTTACAGATAAAGGAAACAATGGAGACATATCCTCTAGATCTCGAAGCTAATGTGGAGAACCCCTTGAACTATGATATAACGATCGACGAATTATCCAAAGTTAATAAGTCCTCCCCCGGACCAGATGACATTCCCTACATTTTTCTTGTAAAACTTCCTCCAGTAGGAAAACGACACCTTCTTGGGGTATACAATGAAATATACCGATCTCAAAAATTTCCTTCCCATTGGTTAGAAGCTGTTGTAATACCTATTAAAAAACCTGACAGACCACATACAGATCCACAGTCCTATCGGCCCATATTTCTAACATGTACCATGTGTAAACTTTTAGGAAAAATACTGAATGCTAGGTTACAGTATTACCTGGAACAAAATAACCTGCTGATTCCACTAAAAAGTGGTTTCCCTAAGAATCGTTCGACCACAGACAATCTAGTGAATCTCCAGTCAGATATACACGAAGCCTTCGCAAATCAAGAAAAGCTGATCGCAATATTCTTCGATATACACCGAGCTTTCGATACTGCTTGGAGACGCAAAGTTTTTAATCAGTTGAATCAATGGCGAATTCAAGGAAATATGCTAGCTTTCACTTCAAATTTCTTGAAAAATAGATTTTTCTCGGTGAGAGTCAATGGCACATTTTCGAAAACTAAGTCTCAAGAAAATGGCACTCCTCAAGATTCGCTCTTAGTGTGACGCTATTTCTCGTAGCTATTAATGACATTATGGACTACATCAGAAGGCCTGTCAGGGGTACACTATATGCAGATGATTTAGTTCTGTACGCATCAGGAAAAAACATACTCTCAATTCGTACCCATCTTCAGAATGCACTTAGCAACCTTCAGTTATGGCCAGAACGCACAGGACTCAAGTTCTCGACTACAAAAACAAAATGTGTTCTTTTCTCGAAGAAAACGGAAGATGCTACACCTCCTCTCGAATTCAATAACTACCAACTTGGAATTTGTGGATGAAGTTAAATTCCTTGGGGTTACTTTCGATAAAAAACTGCGATGGGACTCGCACATTAGGAATCACAGGAAATTTTGCCAAAATGGCCTAAATTTAATGAAGGTATTAGCGAATCACAGATGGGGAGCTGAAAGCATTACCTTGCTACGGATTTATCGCGCATTAATTAGATCCCAGCTGGAATATGGGACCATTGTTCACCCTACAGCAAGGTCATCCCTATTGAAAACCCTAGATGTTATCCAGAATACGGCTATAAGAATTGCTATGGGAGCATTCTGTACCAGCCCGTGGAAAGTTTACTGGTCGAAGCGGGTGAACCACCACTTGAATTGCGTAGATACAGCCTAATTTTAATACATGCAGCAAGAATATCAGCCAATACAAATAATCTCAGTCATCATAATACATCTTCCAATCGTTTTCTCGAAATATTTTAACCTCACTATAATTTACAACTTCCACTTTATGTCAGAATTTCCAAAATACCAAATAATCCAATTCATAATGGAGAACATTCTCCCCCTGAATATAAAGATACCTCCCCCATGGACAATAGCCCTTCCCAAATGCAACATCTATCTCACTCAATATTCCAAGGATGATACCCCAGCAGTACTTATAAGAAGAGCTTTTACTGAAGTAACCTCCAAATACGTGAACTATTGCCACTTATACACAGATGCATCTAAAACCAGTGAAAGCGTTGTGGCTGCCGTAATCTCAGACAGGGCAAACTATAGTTTCCGACTTCCATTAGAAGCAAGTATTTACACCGGAGAACTGTATGCCATAGCCAAAGCGCTTGCGCAGTGCATTGAATATATACGAAGATACTGTCATCTTTACTGACTCCTTGAGTGATGTGCAAGGCATTTAACAGCTTTATCCCAGAAATGCCATTCTCCTTATCATTAAATCAGAACTGTTAAAATTATCTGAAGCGGGTAAAAGCGTTGAAATTGTGTGGGTTCCATCACATGTAAGAATAGTTTGTAATGAAACTGCTGATACAATAGCCAGATAAACATGTTCAAATCCCCTCTATCAACTGATTCACCATGTGCCACATGAAGATTACACTCATACCATCCGGAAACTCACAATGAATACATGGAGGGAAAGATAGCAAGCTCTTGAGAATAATAAGCTCAAAACAATCAATCCAGAATTATGGATCATTCTCCCGTAGACACCAAACAATTCTAACCCGCCTTAGGATTGGCCACACTAGATACACGCAACAGTTTCTACTGGAAAAAGAAAACCCCAAAAGATGTGACTCCCGTTACGAAGAAACACATAATCAGGGAGTGTCCCGACTATAGTGAGGAGATACTAACTTCAGGACTGCCCGAAAACCTGAGTGATGCTTTGAACCCGGAAAACATCGAGTTGCTACTAAAGTTTTTGGAAGTATTTAATATTATAAATCTAATATAAGTCATACTGTACCACCACCGCTAATAACCTTCGTGGTTGATGCGGTTTTTTCTTTGAATAAAAAAAAAGAACTGCGGGGAATTATTTTCTACTCCATAGCTAGATGCCGTAGTTCACAATAATAACACAGAAACATCATTTTTCTATAATAAATTACCATGTCGTAATTTATAAAATTTTATATACAGTATCGAAAAATAGTTATTTGTAAGTGTCTCAATGACTCGTTTTGTAGTACGAGTGAAGTTTGCGTAACGAACCGCAAAGCGGTGAGTTGCGCAAATCACGAGTACTACAGAAAGTCATTGTTGCACAAGTTTTACACAATATTTTTCATAATTCGCATTAATTTAATTATTTAAATAAAATATAATTTCATACAATCCCTGTTTTTAAACTAGGAGGAGTGGTTTGAATTTAAGCTGGCAATTCTGTAGTTTCCTGATTGGTCAGATCACAGACGGTTTTATTCAGCACTTCTGACTTTTGACATATTATAACCGAATAATTGTGGAGGATGATTATTTGTTTAAAAAAGAGCTTCTTCGAATATGCTCTTGGGATCTATTTATATTATATCATGAACAGAAGTATTTCTGTAATACATCTTCACATAGATATCTGCTAATTTATTCCAAAAATCGAACGTTATGTATACCTATATATCGATCCTATACAATATACAATACAATAGACAAATCATTGATAAATAAACGTTAGCGTACTTTATTCATTAATATTTTTAATATATAAATAATTCTAATTTACCTTTGAGAGCATTTAATATATTAATTTGCTAGCTAGAACAACGCTAGACCATTTAATTAATAATTTGTCTCGAGGTTAAAGTCAAATGTCAAATAAAAATATAACTAAATACAATAACCAACTGTACACTAAAAATTACTAAAACGGTGTTCAAAAAGCTTCATTGTGACACTGTGAACAATGTTATAATGAAGTCTCTTTTATACGCGAATTATAAAAAATATATTTCAAGTATAGCTTGTAACGAAGTTACTTTTTCAATGACCGGGCAAAAGCACAATCTCCCGTATAATATTAAATAAAGCGTTCGAACACTGTATTTCTCCGTCCGTATAATCACATCAGTACAATGTAATATAATTTCTCTAACATGCACCGACAGTCGGCGACACTTACTTGTTCGCACCGTATCCCCAACAAGCCATACCGTAAAGCAGAACGATTCTCAGAGTCGTCAGTCTATCCGTAGACTCGATACCTTGCCCGCATACGCAGGTGAGAATTAAATCTAAGAGACTTCATTGTGCTCACAAACCCGTTCTCTTTCAGAAAGCTGATCGGTAGCTACCGTTAAATACCGATCAACCGTACCGTCAACCGAGGTGAGTGTTATTTTATACTTTAGGGTGTATGGTTCTCGCCAATACAATCCGCCCAAGGAAAGTAAAGGGTGTCCGCTACTAGAAAGTTGAGTACTCACATCCTAGTAGCGGCCCTGCTTGGGCCTTCAGCCATCCGATCAAGGGAAACCGTGTAACGCTACTAGAAAGTTGAGAAGTCACATCCTAGTACTGGCCGTCGCGACTCCGAGATTTCAATACCGCAGAAACCGAGAGCCGTATCTCCGAAAGTAGAGCTTTGACTAACCTAGAGGGTCGCTTGCAATCCGTATTAGTTCTGCACGCTTCCGCTAACCGTCCACCGCACCCCCGCCCCATTTTGCTTACGTTTGCATATAGCTTTGTTTTACTTACCGTAGTAGTTTACCGTAGGAGATCGTTTGAACCGGTAGTATACTAGTTAGTACTAGTGATTTTACGCCGCCTACCCGAATTAGAGGATATTTAGTTTAGTTGATTAAATTTTCCGCTCTTGGTGTAATAAAGACTCTTTGTAAATAAGTAACTTTTGGTTCCTCTTCTCTCCAACTCCAACTACCACTAAATCTCCGCAAATAGGTAAGAACGTTAAGCAGCTAATACCCAGGTTTCGAACCAGGGGAGGCAAGTAAAATCTGCCCGACCGGCCGCAACACTCTTGTCACCACCATAAGTGACCCCTGAAGTATTTTAATTCTTCACTGACGCTGCCCGGAGTGGAGCATACCACTTTAATAAACTGGCGCTCGAGGCAACCCGCCACCTGTAGTTAAGGTGCCAATTCGATAAGAAACGACGCAAAAGCGTTACAAGCTAGAAATCTGTAAGAGTAACAAGGAACACAGTTATATACCACATATTCGAAATAGACGGAATGCTGTCCTCCTTTTCTGTTACCCCAACCGACTCGAAAGTGCTGTGTAAGAACCAACTGTGATCTGACCAATCAGGAATCTACGGAATTGCCAACTTAAATTCAAATCACTTCTAGTATAAAAACGGTATGACAGTGTCCAGTGTCAATGAGTCATTACTTGCAGGCCATACTTGCGAAAACATTCAAAAATTAAATCACCTCTGATACATGCCTACTATTTACACAACCGCAGTGAAAGTAAAGATCGTTAAGCAGTAAATCTGTGAAAGATGTTGTAAAAGTTCATTTACACTTCATATATTATAGTTTTGTTAAAAGTGATGGCTTGTTGTGCTGTCAAATATGTTTCTAGTTTAGATACAGTTATTCAGTCAATTTATTATTCTCTGAGTTTAGTTTCGATATTCAATTTAAATTTTTGGCAATAATAAGTTTCTCATGTATGAGGCAGGTACTTGATAATCTATATTTAACAGTGCCGTGCCTCTGTAGTTCTCACAAACATATTTATCACCTTTCTTGTGTATTGGGCATATCATGGCTACTTTTCACTGTTCCGACATTTTTTCCTGTTTCCATATTTCTTTCATCAGTTTGTGCATATATTTAATTAGGTTTTCCTCACCATATTTAAACATTTCAGCTGTTATGTTATCCTTACCAGCACTTTTATTATTTCTGAGTTTATCTATAATCTCCATTACCTGCTTTATTCGCGATACTTCTTCGTTCGTTTCTCTTTCTTCTAGTTCTACTATGTGTACGTTGTTACTTTAATTATTCCGAGATTTCAATAGTTCTTCAAAGTATTCCTTCCACCTTTTTAGTATTTCGTTTTCTTCATCTTTCATAAACTAACTTTTCCCTTGATATCCCTTTTTGAACTCTTTGATACCTTTGTACATTTTCCGTATCTCGTTTCTTTGCTAGTTCCTTTCTATCTCGTAGATGCGCTGCTTTTGATATTCCTTATTTTCTCGTAGTATTCTCTTGCACTTGCACCTCCTTCGTTGTTCCTCATACCTATATTTGACTTTAGTTGTTTTATGCTTCAGCATATATTCTCTTCTCTTATTCCTTTCCCTTAGTTGATTTTCGCATTCTTGGTCGATCCATTCACGTCATTTGGTCCTACTTTCCGCTTCACACTCTTCTACCACCTGACCATTCTTTTATTTATGTCCTCCCATATTTCTCCTATGTCGCTACTTTCGTGCACCTTCTCCAATCCTCTTTCTAATTTCATTTTCTACGCCTCTCGTGCTTGCTTGTTCTGATGTCTACACGAACTTCTTTTCATGTTTTTCTTTTTCTTCCTATTCTTAATTCAGGTATCTCTTGTTTCCCTTGAATTCCTAAAAAAAGTGATCAGTATCTGCGTCAGGTCCTCTGTAGCTTCTAATTTTTGTTATACATCTTCCTTGGGATTCTTCTATCAGCACATGGTCTATTTGATTCATAGTCGATCCATCTGGTGATAGCCAAGTTCCTTTATGTATTTCCTTTTTCTTGAAGTACGTGCAACATAAATCAATAGCTGTCCATTTTTATACGATTAATCGTATTTACTATACTTTCCTATCGTTGGTTGGTAAATTGTTTCTTTTCCTATCTTAGGATTTGCATCAGCAAGTATTATTTTCAGATCATATCCTCTCATACTCATCATTTACTTCATTATAAAATTCTTCCTCAATTTGTAGATCCTTGTTTTCAGTTGGGGCATGTTTGTTTAAATGTTATTTTATGGTATTTTATTTCAGTTCTCAATTCATCATTCGTTATTTTATTGAAAAAGTAGCTTTCTCAAAAATTCGATATTTTTGATGAGATTGATCTTTTATTCTTCCAATGTTGCATAATTTTTTGTCAAATTTTCATAATATTTCACAAATTTATTAACTAGTAACTTTACTAAAACTGCAACCTCAAATTGTTTCATTTTATTTCTTTCATTCCGGGTTTATTGTTCCCCATTCCAATTAAAAACGGAAGAACGAACAGAAACAAAGAAAGCTTTAATATAAAAATTAATTCCGCACGTAGGGTCCTCAATTGTTTTTGAGCTATGGTGTATCGGACAGATTGACGGAAAAACTTTATTAAAGTCACACAAATACCCGTCAGCGTCGAGAAATACAAGACAAGGTGCTTTCCTTTTTCATACAAACAAAGGAAGCATGAAATCTGAAAAGGTTCTCGAATAATTGTTCATCACAGTGGCGTGTCTAAGATAATTCAACAAATATAAAAAACGTTAGCAAATTTGTGGGTTATTTTTATATTCTGAGTTTTGGAGTAGAATATAGACATTTAAAGAATGGGTGTCAATTTTGTGAGAATCAGGTAGTATCTGAAATTTCCAAAAACTGCTACAAAAATCGAAAACTTCATCTACTTATTTATTTCTTGCAACGATTTGTCTACAAATACTATTTGGTTTTAATTCCTCGACTCTTTCCATCTATCTCTAGCCTTTGTTTTACGTTTTTAGTATAGACCTTCTATTCTTTTCAAAGATTGATCTCTTGTTAATTCTTCTAATCATAGTAACCATTCTCATATTACATGGTTCCACCACTCCGTCTGCCACTGTAGCCTATGAATATTCATTTTAGTTTATATATACATGACCATTTAATGGTTCAGAGCTCGAACTAGATTGCTGCTGTTTTGTACACAAATGAAGTGTATTTGTTTACGATACGAATTTTCAAAGTTCACGAATTATAAACAAAATTTGCGTTCGTCTAGGCCCATAACCTGATAAATATTTTGGTTATGAAATACAGAGCCCAAGCAACTTATTAACTTTTATTTCAACAATAACAAAATTGTTTTCAAATACAGCTTGAGATTCAAAAATCTAACGTTATATTTAACACATGTCCCTTGAGTCATACCATGCAACTGAAAACAAAAGTAGATACTCAGTGTTCTTACCAATAATAGAGAGATATTGCAATGCTCAATAACGCCAGGCACTAATAAAGTTGTCTTTATTTTGACATATACGCATGCGCAGTGTGAATGCGCAATGAGGACAACTTTATTAAAATACGGCCTGACTTTATTAGTGGACATTTGAAAGCGTGAATTAACGTTCCTTTATTTTCATTTCGGGCTAGATCGTGACATGCTCGGTGGATATAGGACATGACAGGTGGCTGACAAATTTGAAACTTTTGACAGTGGTTGATTACATGTTGTTGGACGTTGAAGATCTTTTTGGCAACAATTTCAAACATTATGGAGGAATAAAAATCGAAGAGACTGAGATTCAGTTATGATGATGATATTTTTTTACTCAGGGAGATAATTGCAAACAATCCTCTAAGAAACCCCGCAGCATGGGTGGGAATTCAACGTGATATGGAAACATCTGGGAAATAAATTTCTTATAAAAACACTAAAACAACATTTGCAGCTTTAATTAGAATTGTGGGCTAAAAAGGACAACATCACCAAAATTCGGTAAGAGATACTTATAATGTACATTTATTTCAAATAATTCACTATTGATTTTCCTTTTCAGATGAGGTTGTGAAGATCATTACAGCGAAAAAGGCCATTTACTGCAAGAAGTCAGCAGCATATGCCAAGATAGTAGAGGGTTACCAATTAAACAGAAGAAGATAATTTCTAAAGAAAAATCAATTGCAGAATTGGGTCGACAGGCTAGAGAATCATTTGCCCTAAACTTTGTGAATGATAATGATGAAAACATTATCAACAATTCTATATTTGAAAGAGAAGTGATAGAAACTGAAGAAATTTTATATGACGGAGATCACAACTACTGTGCTAGGTTTGTTATTGAATGTGAAAATTAAGTTTATACATACTTAGTTGTGAGTAAAATTTATCATAAATTTTTGTTCTTGCACAATTAAATGTCAGTGCCGAGAGTGTTCCGTCCAATAAAATAAGTATACCAGATATTATATCAGTACCTGCCAACGTACCAAAAAATGATGATGATGACAAAACACATATTGTACGTAAAGTTCATAAAAATCTATTTTATAACATCAGAACACATGCGTTTTGATAAGCTTTAAAACAGTTAGTTGTGAGGCTTCCTTTTTCGTCACCTAATAAAAAAATTAAAATGTTCATTTTTTAATTCCATCTAGACAATGTATTTTCTAATCTCTTTATTGTAGGACCAATCAGAAATAATAAGAGTAAAACCTTAAGAAAGGATGCATTGGGTTATCTGTCAGAAAAAAATGAGAGGGAAATTACATTCAAGAATAGAGAACTAGAATTAGAAACAAGAAATGTATTGTTGGAAGAAAAAAAGTTACTACTGGAAGAAAAGAGGATTGATTGGGAAATAACTGAAAGGGAAGAAAAATTGGATATTGAGAAAAAAAACTTGAAATGATGATATCAGACAAGACAATTACTCAACTTTTATTACATAGGCAACAACAGCTGATCAAATTAACAAGAGTTGTTAATTCAATTTATTTGTTTTTCATTATAGTGACCAACTTGATCTCAGAATAAGAATATTTTAAGGCTGCTGTATATTTTCCTTTTGCGATTCTAGGATTAATTGTCTTGTTTAAAAAAGCTGCTGAGTAAAATGTTTTCTGTAATGCTAGGAGTAGAATATTTTATTTATTTCAGGTTATTTAAAATAACATTAATGTATTTTTTCAGTTTATATGAGTTCTCCTATTTTGTTTTATATGATTATATATTTTTTGTAGATGTTCCTCTCTGTTTTACAACTTTGATTATAGTTGAAGGAAAGTGTGCAAATAAATAAAAAAAATCAAACACTATATTTCAATAAATATGCAAAAAACAAATGATAAACCTAATATTTAACTTCACATTGAATTATAAATTTTAGTTTCCAATACCAAAATATTGTTCGAGAGTGGGTGGCATGATGTCAAAATACAATGCTGTCTGAGAGTATGACAATTTGTAAACAAAACAGCAACCTTATACAACGATTGTACATCTTGCAACAGCAATTTTTGGTTTTTTATAAAATCTACAAAAGCGAATTCAGTTACAACTTTTTTAAAACCCCACTCAACTGCTACTCTCAAAACTTTCATAACCCTATTAAATTCTTGGTGATGTGGAGGTAAATCTTCTGTTCGTCCATGACATGGAGAAAGTACGAGTTCCATGATTCCATAAGCCTGATCCCCATAAATAACATACTTTTCATTAACAACATCTTTCTGTTCTAATTCTTGATACAGATTAGACTCTCGAAATATGCGTCATGTCTCCTTCCTGGAAAGGCACCTTTTTGGCTGACAATGATGCCATCTGGACACAGTACCGAATGGTACTTTACATAATGAAACCTTTCATGCCCTGAAAAATAATTTTCTTGATCTATAGTTGGTCTACATATTTGTCTGGCAGTACCATCAATAAATCCCCAACAATTTGGTACCGCAGCTCCTTTATTCTGGACAGCCTACAAAACATGCCCATTATTGAAGTTTTTTAGCTATATACACTAAACTTACCGCCGCATAATTTTGTTATTTATTTCTATCCAACCACTGCAAGTTAACTTTCATGGTCTTCAATTATTAAATTTATTGTACATTGTATTATTTGAGACAAAGATTGTAGTGAATATCCGAACATCATATAAATATCGAATAGCCTGTTTGGGTAAGCCAAACGCTTAATAGATAGAGTGCTGTTAAACCTGAAATGAAAATTATTGATAAAATTCCCAAACTACTGATCAAGAGATTAAATAACGTGTTTTCATGAAATCGTTTATCACTTTAAGAATGACTTACTGCTCAGTTTGTTTCTACTGTCAGTCTGGATTTCATTCGGCAAACTCAGACATTGAAGAAGTCTTAAAATGCCATCTCTTGAAAATTTGAAGTGCAACTTTACATCTTCATCTGCATAATTGTTCAAATCAAAGTTACCTGCATCAGCGTCAACTTCATCTCGATTGATCAATAGGTTATTGAGCATTACCCATTCAATATCTTCATCATCTCCTCCACCCAGAATTACACCCTCTACTATTTCTTCCATCGAATACAAAAACAATATCAAACGGTTCAAACGTAACATCAACTAATCAACAGCTCAAATCTCAAATAGATTACCATAATTTGAATTTAGATTATGTTATGAATTGAATAAAGAACGTCGTGTCGGTATCGAATAAGAACAACTAATGATACTTGCAATATCTCTGTATTTAATCACAGAATAATGCCGGTAGTAGTGTAGCATAACTGCCGGTCAATATTAAAATAAAGTCGCCTACAATACTGCCAGATGTTATTGCTGTTATTGCAATATCTCTCTATTACCAACTTAACAGCCTTTATTTAAAAATTCTATTTCACTATTTATAAAATTAGTGTCTGAAAGGTATTCAAATCGTGGTATAAAATGTGTTGGTATGTAAGTTCTTAAACTTTCATGATGTTTAGAATATTGAATTCGATCTTTTGTGTATCCAAGTTTTTTATTTTTAGCTCTTGCTTCTTAAATTTTTTGTGCTTTCTCTGATTTTGAAACGTCCAGAATGTACAACTTTTATTTAGGGGTCTAAGTCTCTTTAAACCATTTTTTACTTTCTCAGTCAGTCAGACAAGTTGAGCATATTTTATATCTATTTTTGCTTGAGGTCTTTTAATATGGCATTATATATTTACATGATTTGGTATTACCCCTTTTCTAAGACATTCTTGGTTAAACCAAAAGTTTTGTGATGCTTTGCAACGTTTTTCTACAAACTTCTCATATAGTCGGGTCTGTAGAGGAGCTAGGCCGGTTCGGGTTCAGTCCTTATGTAAAATAACATGGGAAATCGCTAAGGTTCATTCTAGAGTATACCAAAACCAGGATCATTACGGTTTTAAGGTTATCAATCCCGCTATTGCCATGCGCATGCGTCGAATGGGGGCTTACTGTACTCGATCATCCCTCACACGCCAGCACTCATGAGTCACGATGGCGAAAAGGCGCTAGCATGTACCTCTGTTGTGATTGATCGTATTGAAGTGGTAAAAATGGCATTATGAAGGAGACTGAGTAAAGACATGAGGTAAACAGGTAAAGCCATAGGGCACTACCATACATATCTGTTATTATCGATCGTATTGAAGTGGGGCAAACAGAAATATGAAGGAGACGGTCGTATAAACAAGAGGTAAACAAGTAAAGCCATAAAGCTACTAGCATGTATCTCTGTCATTATTGATACGATTGAAGTAAGGTAAACGGCATTATAAACGAAACGGGGTATGTACAAGGGAAAAATCTTACGTAAATACCATAAGGGCGCTAGCATATATTTCGACTATTATTGAATTGATTGAAGTAGAATAAACGGCATTATGTAGGAGGCGGAGCATAGACGAGTGGTGAAAAAGTCAAGTCATAAGGGCACTAACTTGCATCTCTGTTATTATTGATCGGATTGAAGTGGCAGTAAGGGTCGAAACAGAAAATTTCATAAAATTGGTCCCTTGTATATACTCCAGAGGCTGTATCGTGCTAAAAACCCGAAATTTCTCTAAAAAAGACCAAAACGTGATACTTCAGGTACGATAGCTCCGGTTGTTGTGACTCTAGTGAGCTGAATATTAATAGGGTTCATCTGTGAGATGCCGTGAACATTATACAATAATAAAATTGGCAACTTGTATACACCCGGAGGTTGTATCGTGTTAACAAGAAACAGTGGCCAACGACAACGACTACGCCATACACACATGATTTTTTTTCTATAAACCCGGTTCTCGTGTTTTTCTCACTGAAAAACGTAAAAATAACTAAAAAAATGAAAAATTCCAATTTTTTTAAGGGTAAACCAATACTCTTCTCGCATCGTAGATAGGATTGGCCGAAGAGTAATAACGAAACCATCGCGAAAGTATGTGAATAGGAACTTTCCATCGCTTTTTCAAAATAGTTTGAACAATATAAACATATAATAACAACTAAGAGATTTATGGGTAATTCACGCAAAATGAAAAAGGGCTACTGAAACAGAGTGGTAACCGCAGACATGCATGTTTCTGGGAAAACACAAAACAACGGATTTCTACAGGGAAACCAAACGCACATTTGTGCCTTCAATTGGAAGATCCCGAGTTTTCGGAACAACAACCAAGATCCCAAGTTTCACACCCTTATTTGGTTATACCGTACTGAGGACGGCAAATGAGCCAGAAACATGCATGTCTGCTCTATTTCAGAAGCCCTTTTTCATTTTGCGTGAATTACCCATGAATCTCTTTGTTGTTGTTGTTTACGTATCACGCGATATTCGACATTTTCGCTGTTGTTTACTATGGATCGGAAGGTTCAGGCAAGGGGACTATATGCGCCTCCGTGTCGATCTTGGTTGTTCTCCCGAAAACTCGGAATCTTCCAATTGAAGGCACACATGTGCGTTTGGTTTTCTTGTGAAATCCGTTGTTTTGTGTTTTCCCATGTTTCGATCAACATCTTTGCTCCCAAGTTTCACACCCTTATTTGGTTATAGCGTACTGAGGTTGGCAAATGAGCAAGAAACATGCATGTCTGCGGTTACCACTCTGTTTAAGTAGCCCTTTTTCATTTTGCGTCAATTACCCATGAATCTCTTTGCTGTTGTTGTTTACATATCATGCGATATTCGTACATCTTAAACATATAAGCTAACAGGATTACCTCTGCCATTATAGATGTGCTTTTTGATGAGCTTTTCTACAATGACAATGACTATTTTTTAATATTATGAAAGATCTCAATCTTAATCGAATTATATAGCAGCTAGATCCTCCCGCATAATATTCTCGTTTATAAAACGTATGTAAACGAATGGCTTTAGAGCGTTTTTCGATCTAACTAAACTATAAATAGAATCGTTTCGTTCCTGACCACATCCAGATGGGGAAAAATATGGAGAAGTGTTAATTTGATGATTTTATCATAACTTACGGGCGAAGCAGCATTTTTCGGCTCGAATTGCGTAAACGCAACCACAAATGAAAAGTAGGAACACCACCAGCAAAACTCCCGCTACGCACACGAGCGTACTCATCTGCAGAGGCTCTGAAACAAAAAAATAAAATGAAAATAGACTTGTTTTATTCGAAAATATTTCACGTAAATATAGACAGAGATGAAAACTTTTTTTATAGATTTTAACACGAATCACCCAATATTAGATTCATATAGTTTAGGTTCATTTAATAACATAATGAATATTGATAATGATAATAGAACACAAGACTAGGTTTGCTAATTTTAATGCTCTTGTAGAAGAGGACTCATTTCCTGTAGTAATTTTAGAAAACGGAACATGGGAAATAACTATAATTTCCCAATATAATTTCAGAAAAGCTAATTCTCCGCAACTCTAAAAACTTTTAAGAGATTTTAATTGGAAGGCTCTGAATCACTTTGACAATGTAAATGACTGTTAAATACTTTTATGAAGTGTTATATTCTATACTAAATGCTGCAGTACCAAAATTTAATAAAACATCTAAATCGCTTAAAACATTTCCAGTTTTGTTCACAAATGATATTATCTCGGATTTAAAGATTAAAGAATGTTTTAGTAATAGGAAAAACAAATCTAAGTATTACTTAAATAATTATAAATGAAAAGGAGACAACTTAAATTGAAAATTAAAAGCGCCTACAATAACTACCTTAATGAAATACGAATTAATCTTAAAGAAAACCCGAAACGATTTTGAACTTGATTAACTGTAAAAAAAATGTAATGATGGAGCAGTTTATAAAAATCATAATAGGGAAGTATCGGATGCTAGAGTTATAGCAAGTGAGTTTTCTGATTACTTCTGCTCTGTGTATGAGAATTACTCCACCTGAGACCCAGGTAACCATTGTCGTCTAAATGACGTTTAAGCGACAGCGTCGTATAGTGTTAAAAGACGTCAACTGACGTTCAAAATAAGTAAGTTACAGCAAATGACGTCAATATGTTCCTAAAATAGACCTTAATCCTACGAATTTTGCACATCACGGTGACGTCATGTTTAATTGGTCCTATTTTAGACGACTAAGTGACGTCTTTTTGTAGTCATATGATCTATAGATAAACCTTAATCCGACCTTTTCTAGACGTTAAAATGACTTCTGCTTGATATCCATGATTAACGTAAATATACACAGGAATCATAACAACACACTTTTATAATTGACTTTTCATTTACCTCTAATACACAAATAATACAGATTGTCACACCATATACGAAGCACTCCATAAAAGTACTTTTTTGTGTATATTCGAAAAAGCCATAATTTGAAATTATTTGCAATTACACAGCTTGTCCCAAAAAAGGTACATATCAAAGATATGCTTTTTTTAAATGTGACATCCTGTATATTTTTATAATCCTCTATATGAGCTGATTCCAACGATGTGCCATACTTTATGTCTCTTATGTATAATAATTAAAGTATCTCCAGCCAACTGAAAATAATGTTACGAAAAAGCACACTGGTATTGTCCCTAAATCCGACTCTGTCTAAGCCAGGTATGAAAGTTAAAATTATGGCAGGTTTTTTTAATAACTGTTTACGATTGTGACTATCTTATCATTGTTTTTGTGACCAGTCTTATTTAGAAAATGCCAGAAAGCGAATTGTTTTTGAGTGAGTCGCAATCTAGAATTATCTAGTGAAAAAGGCATTAATATATAAGGGACCGACCAGGAAGAGTTAGTTAGTTGATAATTTGACATCATGAGATAAACAAGTAAATAAGTGAATATAAATTAATGAACTGTTTATATAAATTAGTTTGAGTGAATATAATGTGTATATAAGTAGTGAATAGTGTAGTGTTCAAATAAATTAGTAAGTAGCCATACCGTGTGTTTGAAATTTATCCCACCCGTAATAAAAACGTTTACTGTTTAAATAAATTAGAAAAACATTAAATTGGTGTCAGGTGTGGGGTAATATAAATAAATTGCTACGTAAAAATAGCCAAGAGACTATGTGATCTGAAAGTGGCACAATAGGAAGATCGTGAGTTGGAAACGTCCGGTAAGAAAAGTGAATTAGTAGAAAGACTTAAAGTGGCACTGAAAAATGACGGCTTTTATCCAGAAACAGTTTTATAGTGTATATTTAATGACGAGGTTTCCGCCTTAATCTCGTCAATTTCTGCTAACATGGACGAGAAGATTTCTGCCATGGAAGAGAACATGAATGAGAAGATTTCTGCTATGAAGAACGACATTTCTGCTAACATGGACGAGCACATTTCAGCTATGAAGAACGATATTTCTGCCATGGAAGAGAAAATTTCAACGAATGTGAAAAACGATATTTCTGCTACGAAGAACGACATTTGTGCTAATATTGACGACAATATTTCTGCTTTGAAGAACGATATATCTGCCGATATCTTATTAATGAAAAACGACATTGCCGCTGACGTTGGAAATGAAATTTCGTCTCTAAAATTTGAAATCGAAAATAAGATGTCAACGATGGACGAGGAAATTGAGAATAAGATGACAACGATGGACGAGAAAATCAAGGAGTTAGAAAAAAATATGACAGATATAAGAACTACAGACACGCCAGCGGAAGAAAAGAAGACCGAGCAAACGAAACCTTGCAAGACAGAAACACACCCTAAGTTAGAAGACATCGGCAGTTTTACCCGAGTCAAGGCCCCAACGTTCGATGGAAAAATGTCGTGGACCAATTATGTGAAACAGTTTGGAGCAGCCGCTAGAGTGAATAATAATTGGTCCGATAAGGAGAAAGCAGTGAACCTAACTATAGCGCTTCGGGGAGATGCCTTAGATGTACTTCAGACGATTCCGCTTGAAGAAACTGATGACTTCGACCTGCTGAAGAAGAGGTTGGACATGCGATATGGTTACGAACATCTAGAACATTTGTACCAGTCCCAGCTATAGAACCGAAGGCAGAAACGTGACGAAGTCCTCCAAGAATATGAAGTGGATATTGCCCGACTCGTTCGATTTGCTTATCCGTCAGCACCAGAGAACATGATGGAATGTCTGAGCATCCAGGCCTTTATTGATGGCTTACGTGACCCCGATATGCAGAGCACGCTTCGTTTAGCCCATCCGAAAACATTAGTCGATGCATTGACAGCTGTTCTTGAATATGAAGCAGCAACGAAGGCTTCAGGATATAACAAAATTAGGACCATCCAAGAAGGAAGTGACGAAGACAGATTTGATCGGTTCGGCAGTTTAATAAAAAGTATGATGGACAAGAAGCCGAAGAAGATCAAATGCCGGAAGTGTGGCGAGCTACAGCACGTACGCAGTCCGTCTAAGCGCCCCAAGACTCCTGTAACCCGAGAACTCCAGTCACAGAGAAATCAGACAGGGGTGAACATCCAGCTGATGTGAATCACCGAAAAGCTAACTCTTTGCCTAGACGGTCATGCCCTGTAGACTATTCACAATGCAACAAGTCGAAATCTAAGGAAGTTGCAGTTTCAAGAATCACAGTAGTCAACGAGAAATGGGCACCCACCAGGATCTGAGAAGATTAGGAAAATGATCCTCACCCGAAGATGATCCGGCAATGGAAGGAAGAAAATCGGCGACCTACCTGGCAAGAAGTGTGAAGATTTTCACCGAAACTCAAGGCGTATTGGTCTCAGTGGGACTCCCTTGTCCTGGAAGAAGGGCTGTTCAAAAGAGTTCTTGAAAACGATGATGGTTCCGAAATGAGTAGACAGCTAGTTATCCCGAGAACAAGAGTAGCTGAAGTATTAAAGAAGTTACAGGACAGTCCATCAAGAGGTCATCTGGGAGTGGAGAAAACCCTCCGGCGAATCCGTGAGATGATTTATTGGATGAACAGCTCCGATGATGTGAAGGACTGGTGTAAGAAATGTACGACTTGTGCTACGAGTAATGGACCACATCGCAAGAGAAAGGCAATCATGAAACAGTACAATGTTGGAAGCCCTTTCGAAAGGATTGCTTTAGATATCGCTGGACCATTTCCGACGACAGAAAATGGTGGCAAATACATACTGGCTGTATTGGATTATTTCACAAAATGAGTGGAAATTTACGCTATCCCGAACCAAGAGGCCACAACTGTCGCAGATGTATTAGTGAAAGAATTTATCAGCCGATATGGAGTGCCCTTGGAAGTCCACAGCGACCAGGGAAGAAATTTCGGAAGTCATCTATTCCAGGAGATTTGCGACAAGCTGGGAATGAAGAAGACCAGGACAACAGCATTACATCTACAGTTAGATGGAATGGTCGAGAGAATGAATAGGACTATTGGAAAATATCTGTCCAAAGTAGTATCCAGCCATCAGAGAGATTGGGACCAGTATCTTTCCCTATTCGCATTGGCTTATCGATCTGCCGTCAATGAGTCCACCTGCGAAAATCCTGTTTGGACGTGAAATGAGGCTTCCTTGTGACCTGGAATTTGGCTATCGGCCTGGGAAGATCTAGTAGAAGAGGACTACGTGATCCAATTGAGAAGAAAGCTGGACGATATTCATGAATCAGTTGGAACAAATCTTCAAGTTGCTAGCGACAGAATGAAAAGTCGGTACGACACGCAGGTCACAGAAGGCGGTTACAAAGAAGGGGACAAAGTATGGTAACACAACCCGACAAGGAGAAAAGGATTTTCTCCAAAATTATAAAAATTCTGGGAAGGTCCATACTTAATCAAGAAAAGGATCAATGATGTTATATATCGCATAAGCAAGATTCCAACGGAAAACCAAAAGTAGTTCACCAAAACCGACTAGCGCCATTCGAAGGAGACCATGACCTAGAGAAAGGAGTAAACCATATTCGAGATGTATCTGACCCTACCTTCGCTGAATTTATGGGCGCGTATGGAGGCACCGGGAAAGCTAGATATTGAGTTACTTCAGAACAGCGACAAGATTTGTTTACTCTCCCAGAATATTATTCACTGGCATACAATATCCCCGCCCGTCTCAAGAACGCACGAGGGTTGGCATTCGTCTTTCGAAAGAAGTTCGGGCAATTAGAAAAACTTGAAGACCAGATTCCAGCCCCTGGCAAGACACTGAAACTGAAACATAATTCGCGGTACGTCTTCCACGTGGTAACTAAAAATGAATTTCAAGATCGATCTACCTACCGCGATTTGTGAGAAGCACTTCAAAACCTCCGAGACCATCGATCAATATTCCAAGATCTAGTATGAAATTTCCGGATAAATTTTTGCAGTGAGTATTTTTTCCACAGTTCTTATATTCTGGTTTTCAAAAGTTCATTTCTATCTGTAATTAAAATATTTTTACCAATATATCCAATATTACTTTTGAGTGGCAGTCAATTAATGTATTGTGATTCATAATTTTGATAAAAACGTAATTCGCAGCACCTGAACGAAAATAAAATGGAAACTGATTTTAAATTTAACAGTGGACAATAAATTCATTTTTATTAATTTTTTTTAGAATAAGACAATCATATTTCAATAAAAAAATTCCTCAGTATGAATGCCTCTTTAATGAAAATTTATATTTACTTAAAATAACAAAAGAAAAAAGTTGGGTGGAAAAAATGGGAAAAGAATTCTAATAAACGCATTCAAAATGTTTATACTTCGGCCGTTGTCATTAAATGTTTTCATTCTTTTCCGTAGAAAGGTTGAAGATGGAATAATTTTTAAATGTTCCAAGTTTTTCATGAATAGCGTGACGATCCTTTTTACGGTTGATATTGTGAATTTTTCAGATGCAAATGTAAAAAATTCATCACAGTGATTGTGAACGATGGAAAAGATTAAGTTATTTCACGGAGTAAATTTTTGGCTTGTATCTTTCATCAGAAATAAATTGCCACTTTTGTCGAGCTGTCACCAACATGTTTGGCTGGATATCCGTACATATTATTCTGATCGAAATAACCATATTGAAAATGTATTAGTGTCTTCATTCAATTTAAAGAAAATATCGTCAAGCAATTGTATAATTATGATGGCTTTTTTGTGAGCCAATACGTTCTGAAACAAGGAGCTAGATGTTTTCATTTGCTCATTTACCTACTCATATCTGTTAATTGTTCACATCGTATATATATATATATATATATATATATATATATATATATATATATATATATATATATATATATATATTTCGGAAATATTTTTCTTGGGATTGTAAGGTTCTTAGTCAGAAATTAAATGGTTTTTTGGGTTTTAATTAACATTTCTGTTTTTTTTCTCCATTTTTGTTGATGTTTCGGACACTTAGTGTCCTTCATCAGAACTTTATTTTCTACAACTAGACGTTTATAATTAACAAATTATACAAAACATATACATTTCTTAAAAAACTTACCACAGAACAAGAGCCTGCAAGCGCATGTCAATTTATAAGAAGACAACTATTTTCATTAAAAAACATTCAGCACCAAAACAATACATTCTCAACAATTGACTGTACAACATATTATATTAAACAACAACTGCTTCACAAAGGAAACAAAATTTGTTGGTAGTAAATGGAACTGGTTTTTGTATCGTATACATTAATTATGATGGAAAAAGAGATATTAAACAAACTCATTTTTGTCCTGAAAATTCATACTGGTATTATTTTGGTATAAGGTGTTAGTTATGATACAGGATGTAATTTCAAATTATAGACAAATCTTTTGAAATGACACTTATTTGATTAAATTGAAATAAATTTTCGATAAATTTTTTGTATCTGATTTGGCATTGATAGAATGTTTTTTACAACCAAACTCAATCTAAAATTATTTCACATAATATACCCCAAAAAAAATATCTTTCTTTACCATACGTTTCGGGACTTTCGGAAAAAATTGGTAGCGCTTTTAAAGATCACAACATAACAGTGACTCACAAGGGACATAATCTTTTAAAATCTAACTTTAGCAAACTAAAATCAAAAATTCCCAAGGAAAAAAAGCCATGTCATCTATGAGATCCCATGTAAAGATTGTGAAGGTGTATATATTGGGCAAACCAGTCAATATTTAAAAAACCGCCTAAATGGCCACAAATACGATAAAAAAAACGAGACAGCCCTTACAAATCACATTTCTGAACACAAACACACATTCGACTATGACAACACAAAAATACTGCGAAATGAAAGCCATCAAAAAAAAGAGAGTTCTACGAAATGATGGAAATCCAAAAAAACCAACATTCTATCAATGCCAAATCAGATACAGAAAATTTATCGATAATTTATTTTAATTTAATCAAATAAGTGTAATTTCCAAAAATTGTCTATAATTTGAAATTACATCCTGTATCATTACTAACACCTTATACCAAAATAATACCAGTATGAATTTTCAGGACAAAAATGAGTTCGTTTAATATCTCTTTTTCCATCATAATTAATGTATACGATACAAAAACCAGTTCCATTTACTACCAACAAATTTTGTTTCCTTTGTGAAGCAGTTGTTGTTTAATATAATATGTTGTACAGTCAATTGTTGTGAATGTATTGTTTTGGTGCTGAATGTTTTTTAATGAAAATAGTTGTCTTCTTATAAATTGACATGCGCTTGCAGGCTCTTGTTCTGTGGTAAGTTTTTTGAGAAATGTATATGTATTGTATAATTTGTTGATTATAAACGTCTAGTTGTAGAAAATAAAGTTCTGATGAAGGACACTAACTGTCCGAAACGTCAACAAAAATGGAGAAAAAAAGCAAAAATGTTAATTAAAACCCAAATTACCATTTAATTTCTGACTAAGAACCTTACAATCCCAAGAAAAATATTTCCGAAAAATATAATAAAGTTAGGTTCAAGAAATAAAACAGAAACCCTATATTTCTTAGATAATTTGGCTATTATCGGTAAAATCAATGCATTTCTTATTACTATAGAAAGAATCAGTATCTTATTTTAGAAGGACTAACTGCCTTGCAATGAGCAAGTTTCGTTAACCAATACAACAATGCCATCGGAACAATAACTTGGTGACATAAAATTATTGTAATATTAAGGATTTTTGATATAAATTTACAAAATTTGGGAATAAAGTAGAAATTGATGTGGAACGCTGCTAGTAGTAGGATAGTTAACATAATGTTTGTGCCATAAAAAGTGTTTAGTAGTGTTCATATTCAAACGATCAGTATACCTAATTAGTATAGTTTGTGAATAATACATATAATTTTGGTCTTTCGAAGAAAAAATATCCGATCCCAATGGCGACCCAATGGGGCCGCCTTATAAAAATTCCAATGAATCTCAGTCGGCATATGATTTCAATAATGAATATCAAAATACCAACAAGGGATCTTATTTCGTTTATCTTGGTTGTCAGGTAATTTTTTGACGGAATTGTTAGAATTTAAAAATGGTATTTAGGATATTAAGTCTATATCGCCAACCTCAGTTAAACAAAATTTAATAAAAAATAATAATCTAGTCGCGTTCATACCTAAATTCTTCATAGTTCAGGCGATAGAGCAATCGAAATGGATGTTGTTTCATAACACAAAAATTTTTATGCAAAAATTTGCCGAATATTGTGTACAACAATAATCTGTGTTTGCCTACTCCAAAAAGTGCTTGCTAAATGCTGTAGAACAACAAATGTACCAAAATATCGGAAAATGACCCATTTTCAAACATTTGTGTCTAAAACTTTGAAACAAATAAAAAAAATATGCTATTTTCATTTGCATTAAAAAAACAGTTGTATGATTGAAAAATTATGTTGTTGTTTATGTTCATCAAATCATGCAACTAATTAAACGTTTCAATAATAAAAATTTAAAAAAAATTTTTTTTACTCTTTTTAATATTAATCTCTATATTGTAAGAATAAAAGAAAAGCATTTATTTTTATTTTGAAGGTTACAGCATTTCCAATAGATATACTCTACTTAAATTTTCAAACAAAAATAATACTAAAATACTACTGATATGGACAGATATTTTCTTATCTTTATTTGAAAATTATATTAATCTGCAAATATTTGCACTTTCTGTATACAAGTAAATACGCGTTGAGAATACTTTCAACTGTGAAACTGACACTATCAAGGACGCTTTTCGACTAAACAACAGACGACCGTTAACAGACGCTCTATGCTATGCCATATTGCCCCCCTAGCTACTCACCGATGATGTGTGGCCTAGATGGATGATTTTATTAGTTGTTTAAATTTTCAAATCCTCTAAAGAGAGTGTTTTCAACAGCGAAATACAATTTAAAACAACTAAAACTGTTTCTTTTCTTTTTAGGTCTTAATCCTAGAAATCCTAGAATGTTAAACTCTTGCTTAAAATCAGAAACCCAAAAGAAAGGATGTGAAAAAACTCCAAAAAAAGTTGACATGTTGGAAGTTGAAATTCCACACCAAGGAATTTCAAATATATCACCTGACTAACCTTGAAACGTACCTAATCATAGACTTATATGTGACATAGAACCAGATTAGATTTTCAGAATGAATGAACACAATTATAAGTTCCATGAAAATTTTATGACAATTACTACCTATAACCTGTACTCATAAACAATATAAACATTAAGAACATTAAAAGAATTTACTTTAAATAATCCATCTTAATCTGATTCAATTCTATTTTTTTTTATTCTGGCATGATCTGGTAATTAATATAACAAATAAATTTAAGGACTGTTACTTCTGTTACTTTTAATTCGTAACAACCATCCGATGGATGTTCTTCATAAGTTTTGCGTGTGCTGTGCAGTTTTGAAATAGACAGCAACACTAATTGGCTAGTAGAGCTAGTTTTGATCTTGAAATTCGTGAAAAATTTCTTTGTAATATGGTTTTTTGATGGCATATTCTGATTCCTCTCATTTCGGTACATCAAGTTAAAAAAAATCGTCTCGATAAGTGCTACCGTTGCCGAGATAACCCATGTTTCACCGCGCATTCGCATTTTGAAGCACCCGGGCCGCGCGACAGCACAGCTGCTCTCCGCCATCCCCACTCCTGCTATTACGCCGCTCGGCCGACGAACGCCTCTGATTACGGTATTTTCATCGATTTTTCTTTCATTAGGCTTTCATTTGTCGAAAATGCACAAGATGAATATAGAAAGTATTTGCAATCAGCTATAAGAGAGTATTTTTTAATTTTGATTTAACGATTAAGTAAGCCATAGATTATTATTAACTTTGTGGGCCTCTATTTCCGAATCTACACGGTCAAATTTCGTCGTTTTGGGTTAAAATAAAGGTGCTTGCAAAGCAGTATTCAGATGAGAAACAATTTTTAAATTACATCGAACTGATGCTGTAAACGAGAAATTATTTATTATGGAAAAAATTTGACAAAATTTGATAATAATTATAAAAAATTATTAAAACGTAAAATGGATATTTTTATAATTGCTGATCGTTTGTTATGACACTAAGTAACTGTTAAAAATTGCGTGCTCCTTTTTCACCGTTGTTTAAACAAGGTACGCGCGATCAACTTTTTCATAATTTGTTAATTAATAATTGTGGTAGTGAAAAACTACGCGATCGATCGTTAGAAAAATTTTTGTGCGTAATTGTCATACGTTTAACTATCTTTTCTGAAAATTTGATAAATATTTATCAATTTTTAGTCACCGAAAAATGTTTACGTATGATTTTTTACTAATTTTCGCATATAATTCATGGAAAATTGAAGTTTTTCGATTCGCGATTCCCATATCCTTATAGGAAATCGTCAAATAAACAAAAAAAGAGAGTGAATTTTTTTGATTAAACGCTTTGTTTCAAAGTTTTAGACACAAATGTATCGAAAAATGAGTCATTTTTCGATATTTTGGTACATTTGTTGTTCTACAGCATTTAGCAAGCACTTTTTGGAGTAGGCAAACATAGATTATTGTTGTACACAATATTCGGCAACTTTCTACATAAAATTTTTTGCGTTATCAAACAACATCCATTACACCCTACTCCCTCTGCTACCGCCTGGACTATCACGCAAATAAGGAGTTATTCGAATGGTCGATACTTTTTGTCAGACATTTTTGTGATAACTGAAATTGAATTCGTTGTTGAAGTGAAGCGTATGAAAAGACAAGTAATCGACACCGAATTAGCTATGTAGATAGGGAAATCATAATTGCTACCTTTTTAGTCAAAATTAATCTAGTAATATTCAATGTAGATATGTACACCATGTGGTGCAATGTTTCAAGTATTTGCGTTATGGTCACATGTCTACTCAACGTAAAAGATTCAGAAACTTGTAACATGTTATCGCGATATGTTCAATTTTTCATTAGTTATTTAGAAGTATTATTTATTCTTCAGCTACTTCCACCTATAATTAAAAATTATTTACTTCGATATGTTAATAACGCGTCGAATGACCATTTTTACATTCGCAAAGTTCCTATTTAAATGACAAATCCGAATCGAACGGTCTCTTTTTCGTTAAACATCCTCAGCTAAATTTATTCAGTCGACAGTAACATTTTGTGTGAACTCGCAAACCACCCAGAGTCCAGAGACCAGAACAGTCTACTCAAGATCCCGCTGCTATCGCTGAGAGCTGTATATCCCAGTTTTCTGAATTGGACATTTTTATTTTCAAACTGATTTTTATTCGTGTTGTATTGCGAATTCATGGTTGATGTGAATTTGTTTTTGTATTAAAATGAATTGAGGTAATAAAAAATAGGGTAGCTAAGGCCGAATTCACAACCTGAGACGAGTCCCAAGGCCAGGGGAAGTTCACGTGACAAATTGGCACCCACGTTATATTGTTTTTTACTGATATTGAGATTTTGTGATATCGATATATAAAGTTTCGTTGTCATTGAAACATTCAATTATATATATTATTTTACAATACGAATACTGAGATATTTGCTTCTTGGAATATCGTTTTTCATTAGAATTTTTCAGTTACCATTTTTTGTCGTTTTGTTAACTTTTGACGGTTGGTTTTTTGTTTCATCTAGTTTTTTTCTTTGTTAAGGTTTAATTGCTTGTTGAATTATTCAACACAATTTTGGTAGTAACTTACTTAGTTTCCTTATATATTTTGAGTTAAATTTATTTAGCTATCATTTCTATATTGCCAATTTTTTTAAAATTCTCATTCTAAAATAAAATGCAGGCTAATCATTTAAAAGCATATGAACCTTCATATGAAATAAAAATCAGAAATAAATATCTGATACCGTTGAGGAAAAACGTAGGCTTCTCAATGTTTCATTAGCTCGTGAAAAAGCTAATCGTAGTTTCTCATTACCACTAAATACCTACTTTTGAGGAGGATCATTTAGAAATTCATAACACTATTCAGGATTTGAGTGAAATAATTATTAATTTCAATGGAAATAAACGTGAACCTGTTTTTAGTAGAATAAATTCCAGGTTAACTCATTTAACCAATAGAGTCAATAGATTAAATGTTGACTCAGATGATGAACAAGTTCAAATTAAAAATTCATTAAATAGGGATGTACATTTACTTGAATCTCATTTTGATACAAAGATTATTCCATTTCTTTCAGTTGATAGTGAAGAGTCACATAATAATCATGTTCCTCTTGCTTCGTCTTCTTTGTCTTCTTCTTCAGTCCCACAGTCTCATCATCATCCAGTAAACAAATGGAATATTTCATTCTCTGGAAAGAATGAATCACTTCATCTTTTTTTAGAAAAAGTTGAATTACTTAGAGTTTCTAGAGGTATTTCTGATACTGCATTGTTCTTACAGTCTTGTGATTTCTTTCGACGTAGTTTTATATGGTTTCTTAATAATCGTAGTAAATTCAGTTCTGGGTTTGATATTGTTGCTAAATTAAAAGCAGCTTTTGTTTCTTACAGTTATGAAACAGTTTTATTGTTAGAGATTTTAAATCGAACTATGGGTGAGAATGAGCCCGTTGCTGTTTATATTTCTTCTATGACAGGTCTCTTTAATCGTTTAACGAATGTTTGCATTGCACAATCCCAATACTGTTGATGATCTTACTGAGCTCTGTAAAAGAGTTGAAGAATCCAGAGTTATCTACCACCTTCTTCGGAAAATTGTCAACTTGAACCTGATCTGGCTTGTCTTTTTGTTTCGTCAAAATCTTCTTCTGAAAGAAAAAGTTCCGTTAACGTTTCCGTTTTATCTTCTAGTTTATGTTAGAATTGTGGTAGAACTGGTCATATTTTTACGAAATGTCGTTCTCCTAAGTCTATTTTTTGTTATGGTTGTGGTGCTAAAACACTACAAACCCAAATTGTAGTTCTTTCAATCCAAAAAACGAGGTTCGGACTGGTCCTGTAAATCTGACGATAGTTTCCAGTGGAGCACAAACCACTTCGGAAATAAAGTCAGGAAGTTCAAAATGTAAATTAAGCAAACCGTCTACAAGTCATAATTAATTTCAAATTTTTCTCTTTCGGCTACTGAATGGCAAGCTTATATTAGTTTTGTCAGATATTTCTTATCTTCCTCATGTTATCGTTCTGTAAATCCTGACAAACAATTATCTTCTTGTACCGTTTCACTTGTCAATCCTATGCCCGATGTTGAATTATCTAATGATATTTGTAGTACTGATTTAGATGTACCTGTTTTCTCTGTGTTACCTATGTTACCCATTCCTGTGGATCATTCTTTGTCTGAAGATATTGTCAATTCTGTTACTATCGATACTGATGTTGTTGCAATGGTCGATACCGGAAGCAATTCTACTATTATTGGAAACACAGGTTATTCGCTTATTAATTCTCTTCATGTACCTATTGAATATGATGCTTCAATAAGTATAACTACTGCTGATGCTGTACCACAGCAATTTATGTGGGTTCCATTACCGTTCTCGTTACTTCAAATATTGTCACAAAAACAATTAAAATTCTGATTATTCCTTCGATTCATCATCCTCTTATTTTGGGCATGAAATTTTTGAGTCTATTTAAAATAGACATTAATTTTCATGGTTTCTCTTACTCTCTTTTGTCTTTTACTTGTGTTATAAACACAATTCAGTCAGTTTCTCGTCTCACTTAACTTGAAAAAGATTAATTAGACAAAGTTATTGATTTGTTTTCTACACTTGCTCCTTCGGACCGAATCGGTCGAACTAATTTCGTTGAGCATGTTATCAACACTGGCGATGCAAAGCCAATTGCGCAACGTCAATATCCTTTGTCTCCGACCATGCAAAAAATTCCTGTAAAAGAAGTAAATGCATTGTGAAATCTCAAAATTATTCAGCATTCCAACTCCCCGTGCGGTTTGCCCCTCTGGATTTGGCCTAAGAAGTTCAGAGAATATCGTGTTTGTTTTGATGGTCGAAAATTGAACAAGCTCACCGTTTTTGATTCATTCAATTGAAAATTACTTCCATTTAAATCAGTAAGTGTACCTACTTCGTCTTTCTAATAATAATTTTTCATAACCTTCGCCAAGAAGTCTGTCTCCATTGAAATACTAATAAAGATCCAGTTTGGTTAGATTCTAGGTGGCGCGCAATCACAAATATCCGCCAGTTCATTAAATGCAACGGCGATTTCCTTTTCGTTTGGGTTCGTAGTAAAATATATAATTTATAAAATTTTGTAGAGCGACCAACATTTCCTGTTCAAAATCAAACAGTAAAAGAAAGAAATATATTTACTACAAATTTGGTGTATATTTGTGGTTATCACCGATTTTTTACGAGCGTTACACATTACTGCTTACGCAACAACTTGCCTGTCATTTGTCATTTGAATTAATTGTTTTCATGCAAATTTATAGCCTCTCAATTATATATTTATAAAAGTGGTAATTTGAAGAATATTATCAGCAAACTAACTAACTGAAATTTTATTATAATTACTGAGAATACATATTGTCGATCACTTTCCTGTACAGTGCGGTACATTTAAACTGTTTTTAGTATAAAATATCTAGTCCAAAAGTGATGGTTCAAGTGGAGAAAATAATCTTTTTTTGCATTTTTCTTTGTAAATTCTATATAACCCTCAAATTTTTCGGCAGATAATCTTCAAAATAGGTGAGTAGGGTAGACCGGGGTCGGAAGTGACATTTTGACTTTAAATTAGGTAAACAAGAAAATTATAAATGCTAGAGAAATTATAGTTGTACGAGTAAATTGGAAAATCCATGTAGTTATTTGGGTAAAGTGTTGAGGCTTTTAAAATTTGTACGTCATTGCCAGTAACATAGAAACGGAGTGAGTGCATATTGTTACAATCGCCCCCGACGCCGCAGCAGTTGTAACAACATATGGGGTCAGTGGGATCACCAAATCCGGGTCCGTTGTAAAATAATGAAAAGGAATAAACTATAGTATATCTATTCCCAAACATAGGAAAATCACAAATTGAAAGTAAAACTAGAGAAATAATGGGAAAAAAACAAAAAATTTGAATTATTTGTCAGTAATTAAAAATTCATTCTAAGTGACAGTTATGACAAACTTAATATGTAGGAGTTGAATTAGTGCATTCTTCATGGGACCAATGTTTGCATTCTATGCAACGAATCCATTGTTCACCGGGTTTAGTGGAACTGTATGGTTCTAAGCAAACCATACAATAACATTCTTCATCTTCACTTGAATCTGAGCTTGATGAGGTTTTAAGTGTAGTCTTTGGTCTTCTTGGTTTCTTGTTGTATGAGTTTCTTGTTAATAAAGCTTTTATTTTTTTTGTTTTCTGAACTAGATACATTACGCTTGGCTCTATTTTTCTCCTTTTCCTCATATTAAACTCGTTTTTTTTCTCTTTCTCAGGAGTGTCGGTATAGATAGCAGATTTCCTAGTTTTTTTCCTGTTTCCTCTCCTTCTTGGAGCTGCTTTTGGAAAGGGTCGAACAGTTTCAGGAGAAAACACTTTATCTGGGTTGGAAGATTGATTGAGAACCTCATGAGATGCCTGAAAATTTCCTACTGGATAAGAAATATTACGCGAAGTTGAAGGCAAATTCTCTAGAAGTCTTAAGGAGTCTCTTGGTGCTAAGGGAGCAGCACACACGGTAGTTTTTAACAATTCATTCACAGTGTTGTTAACTTCTTCACTAGTGGTTTCTGAATTGTCTGCTATTTGTTGCAGGGGTCGAACGGTTACATATGATGGAGAATAATATAGGTCAGTGAATATATTTCTATTCAAAGGAAAGATTCCAGTGCATGTTAATCCTGACTGGATATTTGTTTGAGTCACAGCGTAGGGTAAGGCGCCCCTTACAATTCGTGGAATATAATGAATGGTTAAGGTCATTTCCCCATATCTACGCATCCATGAATCACATGCAGAAAAGACAGCTTTCTTTAGGGGTTCATAAACTGAATGGTCTAATGGCTGTAGTTTATGGGAGCAATGTGGGGGAAAAGATAATACCTCAACCCCATTTTCTTCACAAAAAGCCAGGGCCTGGTTAGAAATGTGTGAAGAATGATTATCTAGCAGTAAAAGAACTTTATGATCGTTTGAAGAGGATGTATATTTTTGAAAATGTTGAAGATAAATTAGAAACTCCGCTTCCTGCATCCATCCACTTGAATTTCCGGCTCCAATGCTCCCCCTTGGGCCATCCCTCACAAAATGATCTTGATATCTGAGGATTGGGAACACAAACATGGGTGGAATAGAATTACAAATAGCATTTACTGCCACAGTGACAGTAACAGGCGTCCCTCTTTCGGCAGAAGTTACATATCCAACCTGTTTTATTCCTCTTTTCGTAACAACTCTTTTAGGTTTCTGCACTGTGGTAACGCCCGTTTCATCCACATTATGTATATCTTTGGGTTCAAACAAATATTTATCAATGACAGTCATCAAATTGTCAAAGCTTGTTGCCCTAGATAAGCTAGTAGCTTGAGCACATCGTATGGAAAGTTGGGGTTGTCTTTTCATAAACCTTGTAAACCAATCATCCGTTGCCATCTGTTTTTCAGACCACTGAGGTGGCTTTAATAAATTGTACTTGCATGCTAAGTCAAATGCTAACCTTCTAACGTCTTTTGGATACAAGCCATAGTATATCTCTGAAGCCCTTATGATGTAATTTGACATTGCCTGCCCCTGCTTATCACTGAAGACTTTGTTCTACGCTTTAAATCCCATAGAAATCGGCAATTCATCGTTTGCTGCAGCTTCATTTTGTTTGTATCTGGTTAGGGATATATGATTTAATTCAATTTTTTTTGCCGCTGCTCGTATCGATGCTCCATTTTTTACATCCTGATATGCTAGCTCGTATTGCAAAATGCCTTGTTTTCCTCTCTCTGTCTTTCTTTCCATCGTGGCATTCTGTAGTAAAAAACTTTTATTACTTCCCATTATTATACACACATTTGTCAATATCACAACCAACGGGGTCGGATGAAACGTTGCAACCGACCCCGCGTAGCACTGTTACTACCGACCCCGATGGTGATCTTTTGTTTGGTCACAATTTAATGACAAGGCAATATAGTTACTTTTGGAATGCAAAAATGAAAATTATTCTTTAAACACGTGTTAAGTCGCCGAAACTAGATGCAAACGGAACGGTAGCTACAAGCACCGTTGTATGCATCGTCTGACGAAAGGACGGCTCCCCACCTGTTGGATTTTAAAAGTTAACGGCATTGTTACTTTCGCTCCCTGTTACTTTCCCCGGGCTACCCTACTATCTATTTTTCGCAAAATCACTCAAAAATTCGTGTCTTCGTATACACAGTAAAAAATGAAGGTAAATTTACATGTAGTTTACATAAGAAATAGGTGGAACTTTACTGTAAAAATGTAAATGATTATTGTACCCTGGATTATAAGCGAAATTACATTGTCCATGTACTTATCCAATATTTTTATGGTTATTCACACATTTTTCAATTTTCCTTTAAGATTACATAGCATTTTTACGAAATATATGTGGACAATCTATCACTCTGAAAATATTTTATTTTATCTTGTGAATTTCAACAATTACTATGTGAATTTTAAAAATTGTTGTAAATGTACATGACGAATAATTCAGTGTAACTTTACTCAAAATAAATCAAACTTTCTTTTTTATGTAGTTTTCAAGTAAAATCAGATTAGGCCTGTAATTTTACAATGTGCATATAATTATACTCATATTTTTTAATAATCTTGTAACTTTACATAGGATTTTGATGTAATATTTGTGCAAAATCTGAAATTCTTTTAAAATTTAAATTTTAACAGTGAACATGCGACGTCAAAATATATTGTAAGTATACATGAAATTTTGGTAAATGAAGAACTTTATTGAACATTTATTATAAAATTTTGTAATTTAAATATGTATGGATTCTAAACAATGTGAAACTATATCGATTCCTAAAAATTCATCTTTTGACAATAAAGAAAAAGTGATACGGCTGAATATGCGTTTTTTTGGAAAAAATCGATATGATTTTACATCTATTTCTCTTCATATTTGGCAAACTAAATAACTAAGTTACTCTTAACATATTCTCAAAATACATCAAAGGCCTAAAATGTTATTGTGTTCCAAATATTAGCCAACACTTTTTTGCCAGAGGTATGGCATTGCATTGCCCCTTAAAAAGTTTGAAATTAAATATAAACATCCCCTTCACATAAACTAGTGAAACTAATTATAAAAAGTTGTAAACATTTTCCCTAAATACTGTGATTTTTACAAAATCTGTGTAATAGAATTACACCATTTAAGGAATTATACACATAATTAACCTAAAATCACATGATTTGCGTAATTATTACATTATATGTGTGACACTATACCCCACGTGATTAGTTAAAACAAATGAGAGGTGATTTATCTCACTGGCAAAACAACAGCGTGTGTCTATGTTAATTTATGTTTGCAGTTTGCAGACGAGTTTCACGTGAATTGTATCGTTTCGCTGGATAAATAATTTTTAGGTAAGTTCCTATTATTTCTCAAAAATGTTGTTGGAGACATTTTAAATGTATGGCCAATTTTAATGAACAAAAAAGCAATTTTATGGCATTTTCACAAACTGACCAATGTCGATGTAGGTTCTCTTCCAACCATCATGATAGTGAAATTAGAGAGGTTTCAGTTGTTTGCAAAAATTCAAAAAAATATGAAAATTCCAGAACCTTTGGAAAATCCAGTCCATGAATCCTTATATATAATGACGATACAGTTTAAGGAAGATATTTCTCACCTCTATAGGGATATTAAGGTAGACGAACATTACTATCACTATAATTATTTCGTAATATGAAAGCTGATTCCTATTTAAATAAAATAATATAACAATAGTTTAGTAATACTGTAATTTTTCTTTTCAGGAAGATTCAAGAAATGATGTGAAAATTGATACTTTGTCACCTTGCATAATTAATATAGGTAAGTGAAGTAAAGCAATGTACAAATAAACAAATATTTGAAAAAAAATTGTAAATTAAAGCTTCTTGAACAGCTGATATTCACCAACTATAAGATTTTAGTCATTATTTTTAAGTAGGTGGTTAAAAAGTAACAATGGGGAAATATTTTTTTTCAACTTTCAATATATTTTTAAATCTATTTCATATAGAAAAACTCAATTTTTAGAATCAATATACTATGATAAAAAAATATTTAAATTCGAAATTTTTATGAATTTTTTATGGAAGAATTTCTTATAAAATTTATTCATTTTAGGAAAAAGAATTGAGCTTTTTTTCTTCACAAAAAGTTTAGTTTATTGATTTAGATTTATTGAAATCAATTCTACAAAGAACATTTTAAAATACAAAGTATATTGGGTTATTTTATTCGAGATAGTGATCATACAATGTATGGCTTAAAAAATATATCATCCTAAATTTAAGTTTTCTCTTGAAACTTGTAATGACCGAATATTCTTTCCCATTTATTTTGCTCGTGTAATTACACTGAACTCTTAACAAAAAATGTCTGGCGTCATAGAATTGTATAGTAATTGTAATTTATAAATGTTGCCATTACCTTCCATCGTTTCATTAAACTGTAGACGATACTAAAACAACTTTAAACAAGTCACGTTGTAACTAAACTAAAGCTATGACAAATGTGCGACCAAGTTTCACTGGATCGATAAATGTGATATAATGTAACCTATAAATTGGTTTTTAAAAGAAAGCTACAAAATATTTTTCGAAAAGGTACCAGTTATAGTTGATTCAAGTTTTCCAGAAGCACTAAAGTTTTGCTTCGCGCTTTATTTCATTTATAATCTAGAATATCCGAAAGAAATTTCGTGTGCTCTAGAAATGACTCAAATATATTTTTTGAAAATTCACCCAGATGAAGGAACTAAATAAAAAAAATTCAGTAACTCAAAAATAGGTGATTGCTTTAATTAACTTAATAACCAAATCCTCATAAGTTTTTTGTCATGATAACTAAGGAAATGTATTTTTTCAAAGAGTTTTCATATTTATTTTACTTTTTATAAGTATTTATTTATTATAGTTAGGTACTTGTTGCTTGGTAGAGAATTAAGAACTTTCGGTTTCTCTATACAGTTTGTCCAAACTTACTATAGTTGATAATATTAGAGAGATATTCGATCAGATATAAAAAAATATCTAATATTGAATATGATTATATTAACATTTTCAAGAATTTCTTTTGTTCGCCAAATGTCGTGTGATAAATTGTATTTAGTCTCATAAATGTTTTTTCAAATTTTGATTTTTATTAAAATGTGCAAATATTAGAGTAATAATATTAGATCATAATTTAAGTTTTTTACTGTATCCATATTAAAAGTATCTAATCAATAATACATGTTTTGTCACGTTAGAAATTTCAACATTTCATTTGAAAACTAAATTAGGGCACACTGTATATACCTATGTTAATAATTGAATACTTAGAAGGCGCCTCTAGGTATTTGATTATTAATTTTAGTTATGTATTAAACCAGATGAGTTTATTTTTTTAGTATTTAATAAGTTGTGAATTTATATATTTTATTTCAATAAATTTTTTAAACGATAGACATTGTTTCCTAATACCTAATTTAAAAGATTTACCTTTTATAAGACAATTTGCTACACTTAAACTTTCTAATTTCAGAAGTCTAAGGAGAATGTACGGTCGATTTATGTACCGTATTCAAGTTAATAAATATTTGGAATATTTAATATTTTAATTTGAGGAATCACGGAATGTCAAAATTTCTAATTTTTCAACTGTTGTGGATCTGTGAATTTTGACAGTTAAAAAATTAAAGAATTTCACATTCTGGGATTACTCAAATTAAAATATTAAATATTTGAATCGACATTCACATTATTTATGTAAAACAAAATTACATTAATACTATGAAATTCACACATTTTAGGTAAATTCACATCTTATCTGTACAGTTATAGGGGAAATTTACATCAACCATGTAAAACAAAATTACAATGATTTTGTGAATTTCACATAGGTATTTTACGAAAATTAACATCTTTAGTGTATTACTAGAAATATCTAGCTTTACATTAAAAACAGGAAATTTACATCAACCATGTAAAATAGAACCACATATATATAGTAAAGTTCACACAAATTTAGGAAAGTTACATTTTTAATTTATCAGTAAAATTATTTAATTTTACAAATATATATATATATATATATATATATATATATATATATATATATTATCTACATTAATCATGTAAAATAAAATTACATAATTCCTGTGAATCTTGCATATAATTCCAGGAAAATAACATATTTAGTGTATTACCATAAACATGACAATTTACAATAATTAAGAAAATTTACACTTTTTCTGTATTAAATCATACAGGGATGGCGTGAAGTTCACACATACCTACGAGTAAAATTCACTTGTTTAATGTAATTATTTAATTACATGAAATATTTGATTTTACAACAAAAATGTAAATTATGGGTAAAAAATGATTTCTATTCAGAATCGTTTCACATTTATCCTGTGAATAACAAATTACAACAAAAATGTGACATTATATGATTTCAAAGTTTAAGTATATTTACTTAAAATTGGTTGGTCACCAAAAAGCATGAACCAGAGTGTAAAATGTATTAAAGACTTTTTACTGTGTAGTTCACCGGACTCCAAATTAAGGTAAACTGCTTAACTCCGTTGTCGAATTCATATCACTTATTTTGTAAATCTACAAATGCCTTGCATTTAAGACATTATTATCTGTTAGAGAATATTTACACAAGATAACCAGGCAAATAGTTCAGAAGATGGTCCCTCTAGTCTTCTATGGACGTTGAGTTTGTTATATTTGAGACTAATAGTATATGTTATACTATTAATGAGTTTCTATGATTAGAAAATTCGTAGTGTTAAGAACGTGAATATTTTCACATCTTTCTGTATTATTATTAAACATTCCAACTAAATGGCCAAAATTTTGCTCAATCAACCGTTTTCACTATGCCATTTGGTAAGTTATTTGGATGAATTTAATCAATCAAAGCGGTTAATAGAATTAATTGTCATTCAATTATCTCTAACACCGTTAATGTTTTCGAATTAATTCAACAGTAAAATTCAGTCTAAATTGATTTAGTGACCAAAACTAAGTTACGTTGGCTTGATTGTGAGAGCAGCTGGATATTCTAAACATTTAAACTGAACTTAAATTAAATAACTTTCCGACTATTATTGTAAAGGTTGAAATTACAATGAACGATCTGAAAACGACATGGGCAAGTTATAACGAGATTGAAAGAGAATGTATACAACCAAATTTTGTTTTCTATTAATTTTATTATGGATGTTTCCAATCTTTTTTCGATCAAGCTTAAAAACACCAAACTGAGCCTATTGTAAATGTTCCGTGAATAATTCACGGAAAAACTCTTTCGTTCCGAAAAAAGT
The DNA here is from genome assembly GCA_963921935.1 of Galeruca laticollis. Lineage (NCBI taxonomy): Eukaryota > Metazoa > Arthropoda > Insecta > Coleoptera > Chrysomelidae > Galeruca > Galeruca laticollis. The sequence goes on along the minus strand of OY998175.1, from coordinate 83,382,628 downwards.
TTATTTTCATGACAGTCAAGGCTCAACTGTCCCCTAAGACTCTTTTAGTATTATGAGAAAAATTTTCCGTTGAGGTTCACCAGAAAGGTATGCCTCTTTCCAGTTTATTCTCTAATATGGCTATTCTCAAAATTTCTGATAGAGAGCTGACAAAACAACTTATTCATTAAATAATCATAAGCTACTTCAGCGGTTTTTTCTGGATGAGTATATTATAGAAAGATGATGTAGAAAAAATGAAATACATCATCCAAAATATATAAGAAACATCGGAATGTCCTTTAACTTACTTTCAAACTTCGAAAAGACTAGAACAGTTTGAGTTTTTTCTTAATATAGCCGGAAATAATGATAAAAACAGGATGAATGCTAGTCTGCTTAGTATATTCATGAAGGTACTATACCGGATTTTGATCAGGCAAGTTATTTCCTATGGAGGTGATCTCGGATAAAGGTCGAGTAAAAACAAGATATCTTTTGGGAATTTGAGCATCAGGTTAACACGCCAATTACACATGGTATTGTTACGAACTCGCACACCAAAGTGGATAGAATTCTGAGAAGGTCTATTGGGATTTTTGTGACCGTTTTTATAGACATGTTCTCCGAACATCTTTTATTAAGGATTGAGCCGGCATTCGAGAAATATCCTGAAAGGCGATTGTTTTGTGTAAGCCGCAAACTAAAATTATCTAGAAAAAAGGCCACTTATATATAAATGAACGACCAGCGGGACGAGTCAGTTTATAAAGTGATCTCGTGAGATAAAGTAGTGAAGTGTTTATATAAATTAGTTTAAGTGCATATACTGTGAATATAATATAAATTAGTGAATAGTTTAGTGAATAAATAAATTAAATAAATGAACTTACCGTGCGTATGAATTTATACCATCCTTCGTATAAAAACGTCTAAATAAATAAGAAAAACATTACATTGATGCCAGGTGTGGGATAATATAACTAAATGAGACGTAAACATGGCCAAAACACTTAGTGACTTGAAAGTGACTGAACTAAAGACAGAATTGTAAAATCGCAAGTTGGAAACGTCGAGTGAGAAGAGTGAGTTAGTAGAAAGACTCAAAGTGGCACTGGTAAGTGACGGCTTGGATCCAGAAAAATTTTTATTCAATGACGAGGCTTCCACCTTAATCTCGTCAATTTCGGTTAATATTTCTGCTGATAAGGACGAGAAGATTACCACAATGAAAAGTGATATTTCTGCTAATATGAGAAACGATATTTCTGACATGGAAGAAAAGATTTCAACTATGAAGAATGACATTTCTGCCGATATCTTATCGTTGAAAAATGAGATTGCTGCTGACGTCGAGAATGAAATTTCGTCTCTAAAATCGGATATTGAGGATAAGATGACAACTATGGACGAGAAAATCGAGCATAAAGTAGTTTAAAGTGTTCGCTGAGATCTGGAACCGAGCCAGATAAGTAATTATACATAAAGGTACATAATAGAAACAATTAAATTACTAAATTACTGAAATTAAATCATAATCATATGAAAAACGGAATATTGAAATAGCATTACTAAAACAAGTTCCTTAAGTACTTAACTGATAAGATAATAAAATCAATAATAAAACATTAGCGGGTAGATAAAACTTTGCCAAAATCAATTGAAATGTAATAGAATTTTAAAAACAAATTTAAGAAAAGATAATAAAAATAACAGTAGGTAGGTAGGTAGAAATAGATTCAGCGGGTCTGATTAGTTCGTGTGCGGGCTGAGGGCTGAACTAAGTAGGCTTGCGGTACGCCAAATCGTACTTGAAACATCAAGTCCACTGGATGAATAGAAAACGGGATAAACCGGAGCACGTTAACTCGTTTGAAGAGGGAAAGGTGTTTAGGAAAAGCAAATTAACAGGAGATTTATATATAAGTGAAGAAGAGAATACGGAAGACATAAAAATGGAAGAAATAACAGAATTACTGAAAGAGTTAAAATTCCAGATGAAACATGATATAGAAGAATCGAAAAACGAGATAAAAGCTTATATCGAAAAGATAAAGAGGGATCAGAAAGAAATAAAAAATGAAATACTTCACATAAGAACGGAACAAAAAAGTGTCTCAGAAGAAATACGAAAACTAATGCAAGAAAATGAAAGTCTAAAGAAGGAAAATAAACAAATGAAAACTGAAAACCTGAGAATCAAGGAGGAAATGAAAGAAATAAGAACAACTATGGAATGGATAGAAAAAAGTAAAAAAGAAAACAACGTAGTAATAAGCGGCCTCACGGTTGACACTGATGATCAAAAACGGTTAAAGGAAGGAATGCAAAATTTCATGGAGGAAAATCTGAAAATTAAAATAAATATAACATCGGTCAAAAAAATAGGCCCTAAAACCCACGCAATACAACTCGATAGGAAAGAAGACAGGGACAAAGTTATGAAAAATAAATTTATGCTAAAAAATCATACTTCTGAGAAAATATACATACAATGAAGACTTAACAAAGAATGAGTTAAAAAAACAAATAAGAGAATTTGGACATACCGAAAGAAGAAATGGGAAATATGTAAAAATAGGATACAATAAAGTGATCATAAACGGCGAGGAGTGGAGATGGAACAAAGATGAAAATAGGCTAGAAAAAAAGTAGTAAACGATATTGTAATAAATAACACAAAGCAACAGATAACTACACGGCAAGAAAAAGGACTCACGCAATTAGTAGTTAGGAAAAAAAGAGAAACTAGAAAACACATATAAAAACCAAAAACGCAAAAAGGAAAAATCATGGATGAAATGGAAATAAGGGAATAAAAATATGCACATGAAACATTAGAACGTTGCTAAGAACAGAGAAGATGCAAGAGGTAGGCTTAGAATTGAAAAAATACAAAGCAGATATTGCTGCAATACAGGAAATAAGATGGAAAGGGCAAGGAAGCATAGAAGATAAACACTTTAATTTAAGATATTTAGGTAATGAGAAACAAGGGCAATATGGGGTAGCATTCATGATATTTGGCGCGTTAAGGCAAAAAGTGTTGGAACTCAAGTCAATAAATGAAAGGCTGGCATATTTAAGAATAGAAGCGAAACCATTCAACATATCCTTGTTAAATGTGTATGCTCCAACTGAAGGTAGCAGTAAAGAAGACAAAGATGAATTATATGGAAAACTGGAAGAAGAACTAGAAAAAATTCCTAAACAAGACACTATACTGATACTAGGAGATCTCAACGCACAAATAGGGAGAGAGGATTACATAAGCCATGTAGCAGGAAAGGAGACGATACACGAGAAAACGAATGACAACAGACAAAGGTTATGTAATTTCGTAGCGAGGGAGAACTTTATAATAAGCAGTACTAAATTCCGGCATAGTAAAAATCACAAAATGACTTGGATATCACCAGACCTAAATGTGTATTCCCAAATAGACCACATATTGGTAAACAAAAGAAAACAAACATCGATAAGAGATATCAGAACATATAGAGGAGCGTGTGCAGACTCCGACCACTTCCTGGTGATGGCTAAAATAAAACAAAAAATAAGGAAAGCATCTGATATACATTATAAAAACAAGAAATGGAACGTGGACAGGCTTGAAAATATAAGAGAAAAATACGCAATACAAATAGAGAAACTATTATCACAGGGCGAAAACCAACAGGAAACAATGATGTCTGAATGGAGCAATATAATGAAATGCTTGGAAACAGCAGCGAAAATACAGTTAAGTGCGAAGAAAAACGGGAGAAGACAGGAGTGGTTTGACATGACATGCAACACTGCGGTAGAGAAGAAAGCCAAAGCAAGACTAAAATGGATAAAAACTAATAATCCGGAGGACAGGAATGAATACGAAGAAAAAAGGAAGGAAAGTAATAAAATAATTAGAAAAAGAAAAAGAGAATGGATAGATAATAAGATCAGAGAAATTGAAAGAGGAAAGTCGAGAGGAAATACGAAAAGCTTCTATAAAAAAATTAACGAAAACAACAAGACGTATAAGGGCAAAACAAAAGGAATGAAAAGGAATAGAAATGAAGGCTGACAGAAGAAGAACACCAATATAAACAAACATTGGTGGATCATTTTAGGGAACTATTAAATGAACCACATTACTGGGACGAAGATGAAGAAGTGACAGAAGATAAGAAACAAGATATATTAGAAGAAGAACCAACAATTGAGGAGGTCAAGGAAATAATAAATAAGAGCAGAAATTGAAAGGCCCCCGGAAAGGATGGAATAAGCATAGAATTAATCAAATATGGAGGAAACACTCTACATAAAAGAATATATTACCTTATTAAAAAAATATGGAACGAAGAGAGGATGCTGGAAGAATGGGAAATTGGACAAATTGTCACTCTACATAAGAAGGAGACCAGCATGAATGTGAAAATTACAGAGGAATCACATTATTAAACACTGCGTACAAAATACTATCCACGTTAATTAACAGAAGGCTTGTGGAAAGTACAAGGGATGTGATAGGGCAATATCAATGCGGCTTTACAAAAGGCAGATCAACAAATGATGCTATTCATACATTAAAACAAATAATGGAAAAAGCACATGAATACAGATTAGACGTAGACATGCTATTCATTGACTTCCAACAAGCCTTCGACTCAATCAAAAGAAGTGAACTCATGAAGGCATTAAAAGAACAAGGAGTAAGCGCAAAACTGAGAAGACTAATCAAAATGACCATGAATGAGTCAAGGATTAGTGTAATAACGCGAAAAAGAGAAACAGATCATTTTAGGATTAATAAAAGGGTAAGACAAGGTGACTCTTTGTCCACAACGCTATTCAATCTATCATTAGAGCACACAATGAGAAAATTACACAAGGGTAGCTTAAGGTCAAGTGGCAGTCAAATAATAGCCTATGCGGACGATATCGTGCTTGTATCCAAAAGAAGAAGAATCATGGAAAATATGCTAAAGGAGATAGTCACAGAGGGAGGAATAATGGGGCTAAAAATAAACGAAAGTAAAACCAAGCTAATGAGATTTGGGAACCTAAACCACAAAGGAAAAATAAAAATCAGCGACTATGAATTTGAAGAAGTTAAAAAATATAAATATTTGGGAGTTATGATTAGCAATACTGGAGATAGAGCTACTGAAATTGAAGAAAAGATACTCACTACAAACAGAGCATATCATGCAAATAAAAAGCTACTTAAGAGTAGAATTTTAACGAAGTAAACAGAATTAAATATGTATAAAACGATGATAAGGCCAATCATGATGTACTCGGCAGAAACAATGGAAAAACTAAGATTAACTGAAAGGAAGATATTGAGAGCAATACTGGGTCCTGTAACAACAGATGAAAATGGATACAGAATAAGAACGAATCGGGAAATTTTGGACGAAATAAAAGGCGAATACATTCTAAAGAGAATAAAAGCACAACGAGTTAAATGGCTGGGATATGTATGGAGAGGAGCTAAATCAGTAACCTACAATATTTTGCAGTGGAATCCAAGGGGAAAGAGGAGACGTGGTAGACCCAAGTAAAAATGGCAAAATGAGGTGGAGGCGGACCTTAATAGAGCCGGAGTAACAAACTGGAAGGAGAAAGCAAGAAATAGGAAACTATGTAGAGACATAAGTGAAAGAATTTAAAGACATAACGGGGACTGATCCACCCCAATTGAGCGGATTCTAGAAAGCACACGCGGCATAACCCCACATGGGGTGTCAAGCCATATTCATTCATAGAAGGAAAGATGGCAGATTTAAGAACACGCCAGCAGAAGAAAAGAAGATTGAACATATCAAACCCTGCAAGTCAGAAATAAACTCTAGGGTAGAAGATATTGACAGCTTTGCCCGATCTTTTCACAAGGGTTCGGTACAAAATTTAAAGAGAGGAATTAAGATAATTCGATATAAATTATGACATAGAATAATTTGTAGATTATTAAAAAAGTTAAGATAAAAACCAAAATATAAAATATGTGTGTACTTCATGATAAAGCCAATCATTCACCGTGTGCAAATGCTCGCAGCTTTAATATACTGATAATACTATGAGCTAATTTAGTAAGTTCAAAGAATCCGTTTCGTGTATTGTTAATATTAAGGTAGTGTACCAGATCATCAATATTATGAACATTCTGAAAAAAACTATTTTTTCTGAGAGGGCTGTAAATGGGACATTCAAAAAGCATATGATGTAATGACTCCGGGGAATCCATATTACAGGCAGTGCAATTCTCAGTGCTGTCAATAATATAAAAACTTCCTTTAAAAGACAATTTTAAAAATGTTTTACTACAGGATCTAAGTTGCGCTATTATTCTGGTTATATAAATGTGTGCGGATGTTTGCAAATAACTGCTAATTCCACCAACTAGTAAGTGTGAGTATAGTAAAGAGTAACTAGAAGCAACCTTTCTGTTTATGTCACTATCAAGCAGTCGTTTTCCAAATTTGTCTAGAATAAGTCTATCTAAACTGCGTACATTTGTACTTAAATAATCTTCCCATAGACACTCACATTGCGCATAAATAAACCATTCTTTAAGTTGTGTCACCCAATCATACTTTGAATTATTATCAGATGATAACTGAGCAAGTCGATTGAAACAAATTTTTGAAAGTCTTGAGGAGTTCATTTCTTTGAGTTTGTTTAACCAAAGTAAGGCATGTTTGAAAACAACCGTTGACAAATGATCAGAGCTTGTTTCCAAGCGTACAATGTAATCTGGGGTATTCTTTGACAGACTTAGGAGTTTTTTGGAAAAGTTTACCTGTACACGCTCTATATTATCAGTGTAACGCAGAGCCCATATACCAATTCCAAAAGAAAGAGAAGATAAAATAATTGAATTATATAGATTGATCCGCGATTCCCAAGTATTCATTTTTGACCGACACATTATATCCATTACTGCTCCAATGGCCCGATTAGATTTGATTTTAGAACTCTTAGCCATGATGCAAAACAAGGCTCCATGGAGCAATTACGTAAAACAGTTTGAAGTAGCCGTTAGAGTGAATAATTGGTCCCACAGGGAGAAGGTAGTGAACTTAACCATCGCGCTTCGGGGAGATGTCTTAGATGTACTTCAGACGATACCTCTGAAAGAAACGGATTATTTTGAGGAGCTGAAGAAGAGGTTGGACATGCGATACGGTCACGAACATTTAGAGCATTTGTACCAGCCCCAGCTGAAGAATCAAAGACAGAAACGTGATAAAACCCTTCAAGAGTACGAAGTGGATATTGCCCGACTGGTTCGATTTGCTTATCCATCAGCACCAGAGAACATGATGGAATGTCTGGGCATCCAAGCCTTTATTGATGGTTTACGTGATCCTGATATGCAGAAGACACTTCGTTTAGCCCATCCCAAAACATTAGTGGACTCATTAACAGCTGCTCTTGGATATGAAGCAGCAACGAAGGCTTCAGGATATAGCAAAGTCAGGACCAACCAAGAAGCAGGTAACGAAGACATCCTGAACCAGATCGTCAATTTGATAAGGAGTATGGCAGAAAAGAAGTCGAAGAAGATCAAATGCCGAAAGTGTGGCGAGCTAGAACACGTACGGAGCCCCTCGAAGCGCCCCAGGACTTCTGCAACTCAAGGACTCCAGTCACATGAGAATTTAGACTGAGGCGAACATCGAGCTGATGTGAATCGCCGAAATGCCGACTCCCTGTCCAAACGGCCGTGCCCAACAGACTGGTCCTACTGAAACAAGGAGGCATCTAGGGAAGCTGCAGTGCCCAGAACTACTGTAGTTAACGAAGAATGGTCACCCACCAGGATCAGAGAAGACTAGGAGAATGATCCTCACCTAAAGAAGATTCGACAATGGAAGGAAGAATATCGGCGACCTGCATGGCCAGAAGTATCAAGATTTTCACCGATACTCAAGGCATATTAGGCCCAGTGGGACTCACTTGTCCTGGAAAAAGGGCTGTCGAAAAGAGTCTTTGAAAACGATGATAGTTTCGAGATGAGGAGACAGCTAGTTGTCCCGAGAACAAGAGTAGCTGAGGTACTGAAGAGTTACATGACAGTACATCGAGAGGTCATCTGGGAGTAAAGAAAGCCCTCCAGCGAATCCGTGAGAGGTTTTATTGGATGAACAACTCCGATGATGCGAAGGACTGGTGTAAGAAATGTACGAATTGTGCTACGAGTAATGGACCGCATCGCAAGAGAAATGCACCTATGGAACAGTATAATGTTGGAAGCCCTTTCGAAAGGATTGTTTTAGACATCGCTGGACCATTTCCAACGACAGGAAATTTAGGCGATCCCGAATCTAGAGGCCTCAACTATCGCGGATGTATTGGTGAAAGAATTTATCAGCCGATATGGAGTGCCATTGGAATTCCACAGTGACCAGGGAAGAAATTTTGAGAGCCATCTATTTCAGGAGATTTGTGAGAAACTGGGAAAAAAGAAGACCAGGACAACAGCATTACATCCACAGTCAGATGGAATGGTCGAGAGACTGAACAGGACTATTGGAAAATACCTGTCCAAAGTAGTTTCCAGCCATCAGAGAGATTGGGACCAGTATCTTTCCCTATTCAAATTTGCTTATCGATCTGCCATCAATGAGTCCACGGGTGAAATACCTGCGAAGATCCTGTTTGGACGTGAAATGAGGCTTCCTTGTGACCTGGAATTTGGCTGTCGGCCTGGAGAAGATCTAGCAGGTGAAGACTACGTGATCCAATTGAGAAGAAGGCTGGACGATATTCATGAATTAGTTCGAACAAATGTTCAAGTTGCCAGCGACAGAATGAAAAGTCGGTACGACATGCAGGCCACAGTGGGCGGTTTTAAAGAAGGGGACAAAGTATGGTTACACAACTCGACGAGGAGAAAAGGAATTTCTCCAAAATTTCAAAAATCTTGGGAAGGTCCATACTTAATCAAGAAAAGGATCAATGATGTTATAAATCGCATAAGCAAGATCCTCAACGGAAAACCAAAAGTAGTTCACCAAAACCGACTAGCGCCATTCGATAAAGACCATGACCTAGAGAAATGAGTAAAACATATTCGAGATGTGTCTGACCCTACCTTCGATAAATTTATGGGCGCGTATGGAGGTACCGGGAAAAATAGATATGGAGTCGCTTCAGAACAACGACAAGATTTGTTCACTCTCCCGGAAGATTATTCACTGGCATACAACATCCCCGCCCGTATCAAGTACGCACGAGGGTTGACAACCGCCTTTCGAAAGAAGTTCGGGCAATTAGAAAAACTTCAAGACCAGATTCCAGCCCCTCGCAAGACATTGGTACTGAAACACAATTCACGGTGCGTCTTCTACTCTATATAACATTGCGGTATCCGTTTTAGATAGCTAATTATGGGCGTAGCTTATCAAAATATTACCACAACTTCATGTGGAAATTTGATAGTTCTTTGTATCGGATTGATTCAGTTATCTCGATATATTGATAAATCTTAATGTATTATCGATAATAACGAACAAAAGAAATCATCACACTAAGCTTGGTGAGCTGATTCTCTTACCTAGAGGACAAGTTGCATCTCTCTCAATTTCCGGTAATTCTTTACCTACAATCTTCTGCGCACCCAGCCCAACAAATAAAAAACTTGATGATAATGAGCTACTGCATCGGAATGCGTCCGAGCTTCTGTATCCGACGTTTGCATTATTTGCGATTATTTTCATATTCACGCGCTTAAATGAACAGTCGATCCGTTATTCATCGAGCTAAAACACCCTTCCAACTGCCTATGAAGATGCCCAGCATCTGTATTCGTATCTAGTCTTATTTGATGTGTTGTTCTTCCCAAACCAACTTACTGTGTTCAAAGTGCTTAGAAAAGATTTTTGATATAAAAGCGAATTATCGTTCTACATTTTAAAATCTAAACAAGAGGTTAGTTAAATTTTTATCATAGGTTAAATGATCATTATGTTATCAAAGAATGGATTTATTTATACCAGAATGTGGATATTAGAATTTTTATTGAGTAAATAGAAGTGGACAGAAAACGGTTAACATTAAATCAAAGCATTCCCAGATACCGACCACATGGACGGCAACAAGATTTTGCGGTTCCGAATATTAAACTTTTTAAATTACTGATTTTTACACTAACAATTATGTGTTCTTGTTAAGCAGCTATTTATACATTTCTACAACGAAAAATCTGTATACGACCTACCTAAAAGTTATCAGATTTTATATTATCGAATCTAAAAAGACTACTTCTGCTGAATTGTTATGCCGTAAAGAAAATTTCATAGGAGATAATTTATTTATCCATAATTTAATCGTTACTATCTTTTTATAAATGTTTATTGAGACTGTCGATAGTTTGAGGAATTAATTTGAAAGTTATGGTACTATATAATCGCTCCAAATTAATGTCAAATTTTAAATTATTTAAATTCGAAGTGGTCCGATACAAGTTAGGGCGTTTCTTGATTCCGTCCCGGGGGTCGGATTAGAAACAGTATCTTGCCCGTTACCGACCTTGACATTTATCCTGATATTTGACATCGAGTATAGTAATTAACAGGAAATAAATATACAGGGTTAAGCTGTAGCATCTGCTATTCTCTAGCGTGTGAGCGACAAAAAATATCCAAAAAGCATTTCTTAATTACTGGGGAGTATTTTTAAGTATTGTGTTGAAGATATAGTATGACTCAGAAAAGAGTGCCATCATGAAGATTTACTTTTTTAATGATAAAGAATATATTTTATAATATTGTTTTTTAATTTAGAATATGCTTGTGAATCAATAGTTTTTAAATTTAATTCTGTTTTAGCACGGAATCAAGAAAGGATACCAAGAAACGTGTGAAGTATACCAAATTAGCTATCGAGTAAGCCTTGGCCAACATAGAGTCCAATAAAATTAGCATTAGTTAAGCCTAGAAAACTTACGGTATCCCAAAATCAACAATAATTGACAGAATTTACCAGAAATATAAAAACCCGGTGAATATGGGTGCACCCACTGTTTTGACAAATGACGAAGAACAAATTTTAGTAAACTGGATATTAGAAATGAGTCAACGTGGTTTTCCAGTTATTAAAACACAGTTGATGGATTCAGCTTCTAAACTTATAAAAAAATTAAATCGAGAAAATCCATTTAAAAACGATATTCCGGAAAAGAAATGGTATAGTAGGTTCCTTGCTCGACATTCGGAGATTTCCGAGAGGGTTCCACAAGCAGTGTCAACATGCAGAGAAGGCGTTTCAAAGAGAATATCAAGGATTGGTTTGAGAATGTTAGAGATTACATGACAGTCTCTAATTCTCTAGATTTATTTGACGATCCCAGTAGAATATTCAACTGTGATGAAACAGATTTTCCTTAAGAACACAAGATAAGAAGGTTTTAGTAAGAAGAGAATCCAAAAAGGTATATAACCGTATTGTAAATGATGAAAAAGAATGTCTTAGAGCTTTGCTGATAGTAGGAGCAGACGGTTCATTATCTCCTACATTAGTCTGTTCCCTTATAAACGATATATACCATCTGCAATCATAACCAATATGCCACGACAATAGGGGATAAGTCATTCCGAATCTGGATGGATGACGACGCGTTAAAAATGACAATCAATAGTTACGTATGACTTGCTCACACTTTAATTAGTAAGTAAGCAAGCTTACTTATCTACTACAACCCTGTGTGGGTCTTTTTCATATTCACAATAATCCTCTGTTGCTGTATTTAGCGAAACAATTGCGTAAAAACGTACTCCTCGCATTACCCATCACAACAAAAAAGCCAAATTGAATTTTGCAACAACAAACACATTTGGTAAATTTTATATGCACTACGAACGACACACCCTATAATAATAATAGGTCGGATTGGGGGTCAATTCTGGATGGAGATAGAAACATTACTACAAAGTGGGCGTAAACTGGAGCTTCTTACTCATTTTGTGTTCAACGTGAAAATTGGAGGTTTCTATATTAGAATACATCTTAATATCACTAAGAAGCAGTTAAAACGAATACATTGCTATAAATCTATAGCCGAGACCAGGCAGAAATTATTTGACAAAATTGAGACCTCATATTTTGCACAATTGTTTCCGATAAACCAATGAATGGCTGGACTAAGGTGCTTTTGCGTTTATTCGCACTGATCAGTGACAAAACTATCGAAAAATCCAAAGTATCAAACACTTGGAACAATGATCGCTATCTTATCTATATACTGATTGTATTCAATACGTTCAGTATTGTCCAAATTTTTCAACATGATTGATGTAAACCTGAACTTATGACCTCTTTCTTTTCAGTATAGTTAAAACTTGACAACTGATGATACTGTTGTTCGATCAATTTTATAGTTAGTAATAGAAAAAATCTTTAATAATGAAAATAAATTAAAAATAAATTAAATACGAACCGTTTACATATAATTGGACAGCATGTCGATCCGTCCCTCTATCGTTTTCTACTGCTAAATAATACGCTCTGGAGTCTGTTGATGTGGTGTCTCTGATATGAAGCGTTGCAAGATAACAGTCTTCTCGTTCTTCTTGAGTAACATCGTCCACTCTATATTTCCCTGAAAATAAGGAAACAATGACATTATTTCTGATTATTGGAAAATACGATGATATTTTTCAATTGGCTAATCGGAATTTTCGTTAATCTGAGGAAAAATGCAACACCCTTCAATTCAGTTCATACGTTAGCTATTACTAATTAGATGTGATGTGATGATGAAGAATTTGGTAATGAAATATGAAGGATTGATTAAAAATAAAATGAGAATGGCAAATAATTATGTGCATAAAATAGAGGAAGGAGGAGGAGTCTAGAATTTTAGAATAAGAACATATCCCATACCTTATAAATATAGAAAATAAGTTGATTTAGAAATATAGAACATGTTAAAAGACGGTATTATAGAAAGATACATTGAAGAAATAAACACATATCTACGAATATTATATAATCAGGATCACTGCCAATGATATTATGTCACGTGAAATTGTAAATTTAGATATAGTAAAGTTAATTAATTTAAGGGATTTAGGATAATTATTTTAATGTTATTATAGACAGGACATTATGAACAAATTGGTTGCTTTACGAAGGTCGAGTAATTTTGGCAATGTTGAAAGTTGAATTTATAGTATAAAGAATCGATTTGTTCTTCTTCTATTGGGGGGATTTAATACAGTTCCTGTATTTCAAATTTTGAAGAATTTTTTTTTATATTTTCATATACAATACATTTGAACAACCCAGTATTATATATGTACTCAATATAGTTGAAAACCCCAGTATATAAGATTGGACACCATTTAATTTCTGATGACATTTACATGTCACAACTGAAAAATATATTTAAAATTAAAAACAGATGTCACTGTAGACATTTTACTTTTGAATAAAAGAATCCAAATCTACCTTTAGCAGGGTAATAACAAGTTTAGTTTTTTTTTAAATAGAAAGTTGTAACCACAGTGTAATGTGGTTATTTTATTTTGAAAAAAATAATCAGTTGGATTTGTATATTCGAACGGAGAACATATCTTTTAAGAAGTCTCCAAAGATTGTGAATTAGTTTATTAAAATTTGAATATTGTAAATAATAGTAGAAATTTATATTCGGCAACTAATTCTGAATTCAGTGCGTGTGTGCTTTATTAAAATCCAGTAGAAGATTCTGAATTCATAATTATATTCTGAATAAGTACGAGTTATACAAGCTGTGTTCCGAACCAAATACCAAATTGTTTGGTGAGTCCAGTCAAAATTTAATAATGCATTATTTTATCGAAAACGTCAGGCCTTTAAATAAAATTAAATAATAGATGCATCTCAACAGAAATTTATAAATTTGATTTCAAAATAATAAAAAGAAATATAAGTATACGTATCAAACAAACAATTTAGAAGAAAATATAAAAGTATTGTGAACTAGCATTTGATACTTGCCAATTCAGGTGACAATTAAAAAATAATTTGAATAATTCGGTATATAGGTATTAGATATTCTAGTTTATAATTCATTTAATCTTAAAATTTGTATTTGGTAGATAAGGTTTTTTAGTTAGTTGTTAGAAAGAAGGAAAACTAAGACTTGTTTTTACGATTTGGTGATTAGTATTTCCATTTTAACTTACTGTGAATTCATTTATAATTATTAGAAGAAGTTTCATTAAAATTAAATTTATGAAGGTGACATTTGTTGAATTTTAGCGACAGAAAATTTCATTAAAATTCAGTGGATGTCAGAAAGAAATTAAATAGCCTTGTACAATTTAGAATCAACAGTTACATTGTATTACTGGTTAGAAATCAGGAACAAGAATTATAATAAATATTTGATTTGGACAAAACTGTTGAAATATACAAAATTTGGAAGTGAAACAAGTTTTTAAATATCAAATAATTAATACTGTAATAAGCCCAAAATATGGCAAGGGAATTTAGGTACATCCTATATAGAATATAATTTTCATTAAATCAAATATAAGTTGAATTTAATATAAAAAATAAATAAAACGACCTAGTTTCGCTAACCGAGCTAGGAAAAATTGATCAAACAACTTACACAGACCACAAGGTCTACACGCAAATAATTTAAAATCAAAAACACACCGATGTTTTGATTACCAAAAAAAATACAGACCAATTTTGCAACCTTCAATTATGAAAACAAAACAATAAAAAAGCAAGGGCAAAATGAATTTGATGTTTTGAATAACAAAACTCGTCCCAAATTATTTCAAATAAATAGAAACGAAATATGGACGATGGCAGAGAGTTGACAGGCAGCGACCGTGCGTCCTGGAACTCCCCTTTTACGACAGCCCGTGTGTGAAAAGTGATTTTTTTAGTGATTGCCGCGACGTATGGAAAACAGAGATAGCCTATCAGAGCTAATCCTTTTTCTGTGACGTTCGACAAAGATTTTCCAAACCGTAAGTTTTTGAACCTGACAATGTTTTTCTTTTGTTTTTTTTGAACTAAAATCATATTGGTATTGTTTTATTTTATGTTACTACCATATTCATAATTTGTTCTGGCTCTTGTGAATATAAAACTTTATCCAAGGGATTTTTTTCGCGTATAAACCGGAGACAAGTAAATCAATTCGCTCACCCTCTCTAAAGGTTGTATCAATTTGTTGCTCTCTAATGTTTTATCTATTCACGCAAATCGTTTGTTTATACTTTAATCAGGGGAAAATATTTTCAGTGCATGAAATATGTTTAATTGTACAAAATTTGACATTCGCTAAATAATTAGGATTTCATTATTTATTCGAACCTTATCAGTCAACGGAGTTTTTCTTTCGGCCAGCAGGAAGGCCGATATACAAAATCACCTATTTGTTGTATTACGTAATTTGAAAGGTTATGGATGGCCACTGAAGTAACCGTTAGATAGGTCAAGGCTAGATCGCTTTTTATTGCTGCTAATAGAATCCTGACCACTTTCTCTGACGAATGAACTCCGTTGTTCTTACCGGACGTTAACTGTAAAAGAGGGTGATTATATTTCAGGAACCCCTCTTGATTTCTATTTGAGTACCGGATAAATAACGCTATTAATATATTGTACCATATACCGTAGGCATCAGGGTTAAGTTATTATTTTTTATTTAGTTTGCTCGTAATATATATATATATATATATATATATATATATATATATATATATATATATATATATTAAACTGAAAATTATCTATCAAGATAAATTAAAACAGAGATATCACTAAGTTAATGTGAATCTTAGTAATAGATGACAATAAATCCAATAAATTGCATAATAGTCCATAAGACAACAATTTAAATATGAGTATAAATATGTGAAGAAACACTTACAAACAAGATACAACTAATATTGCATATAAAAAAATTGCTATTTAAGTTTGCAATTATTTTTCTTCAAATTATATTTCATGACAGAAAACACAGACGTAACAAATAAATTACGCAAACATTAATTTGGTACATAACAATGATTATCACGGTATAATATTACATGAATTTCAAAATAAAATTCCATAATTGTAATTTTATATATTATAGACACTTTTCGGAAACCCTGTATGTTATGTAAATTATTGATTATTTTGGTATAAACTTCAAGGTCAAAATGTCATCGTAAAATGACGTTCGGTTAATAGTTCGAACGGTGTAATTTCGGAGTGACATTAGGAATGCATAAGAACAAAGTGAACTTATCTACAATAACATAGAAAACAGATATTTGGATTTGAAAACAATGATGTTTATTTATAAACAATTGAAAAATAAAACAAAAATTAAAAACAACTAAAAGTTGTTGATTGAGAGCTTGGAAGACGCGGTGTAGATTCAATAATGTGAGGACACATTAAAATTTCTCTCCTCTAAATTTTTATAAATCTCAAACATTTTGATATATTTTAAGTTTAAAGAATTAATCATAGTATTTAAAAACAATGATGCTATAAAATAACAGAAACTTTCTATCGAATACATAATAAAAAGTGAAAAATTAGTGAAACGCCGAGAATTGGTAAGATGAACAATTTACCTCTATTAATCTGCTTTTCGTTTGCTCATTCACGTATCTTCTGTGAATAAATTGTTGCTCCTGGCGAAATAAATCACGTCACATCATTTTAATATCAAGATTTCGCATATATGATCATAGGCGATCGTATTTCTTCCAAATGTTTCATCCCAGAGACAAGAAGATGCCAAGCATAGACTTTTCCTTTCGTGTGTAACATATTTGTCCTATAAAACATCGTTCATAATTTTCATTTGTTAGGTTATATTGTGTAAAAATTTATTCGTTGGTAAAATTATTAGATATAGATATTCAATCTCCACTAGATCGGGATAGAACATTGAACTTACATTAAAGGAAATAACAAAGGAAATAATACTCACCAAATCATTACGATAAATCATCAGTTTGCCTCACAAACACACTTGGTTTTCATTCTTTATTTAATAACTGAATTATCATTACCATAGAATAACTCAACGTCACGTCAACATTAACAAATTATTAGAGTAGAGATTGAATGGTTTGTGGAAGCTTTCAAAAACATATAGAAATAAGTTATAGGAAGCGAAATTTATTTGATATGTTTCATATTTAATAGTATTCATAAAAAAATAAAAAAAAACGTACTTACGCAAAGGTTTAATTAATATGATTATGCAATTATGATTCAGAAAATGTTCATTATTCAAACAACTATTCACAATTAAAATCTATTTATCTATGTTTTTCCTTTCTTTTCTTTGATATCTTACCTTTCAGTTTCTTGTTACTACCGATCGCCAAGTGCCGAATCTCATCCCTGAGGTATAGTGTCATAAAGTTACATAACTCATAATTTTGTTACTAAATAAAATTTTGAATTGGAAATTAGCGGTTAGCTAAACCAATTCTGGCGCCCACAATCATTATAAAAAAATATATTTAAAGTCAAATCAATTATAAATAAATACTCATAAATATAAGATCCATAATAAAGTAGCATCCCAATATAGGATCATTAAATAAATAAGTAAATGTTATTACTCCAATATTTAAATACATGATAATATATATACATATTATCTCCCAGACTGTTTCCTTGACCAACAAACCCCTCCACCCGACCTAGTTGGATTTGAACCCAGGAAACTGGACGACACGACGAACCGTAGAACTCAGGCTTGGCACTTCGTATAAGCCCAATAAGGTCCCAGATCATTACAATACGATGAAATTAAAATAACATAATCCGATGGAAATGGTACCAGCCGATCGGCTTGTTACAATCTGCATGTGATTCTTGAGCGATATAATAAGATTTGTAATACATAATTGTTAACCTTTTATGAAAATTTGTGAAATGTGAAACATTGAAAGCTTGACTACCCACTGCCTATTGTTGTTAAGTAATGCTATTTGTTTTTCAGGTTCAACATCATTTTCGAAGAAAAGCTGCTACTGGACAATATCTATTACTAAATATTAAAATGTATTTCAAAAAGATGAGCCATCAGCATACTCTGGTACCAAACATAGCTCATTTTAGATCAAATTTGTCAAAAAAAATATATAGAAGTTACAAAATGAAAATCGACTTTTGCCAGTATCTTTCAAACTGTATGATGTATCCGTGATGTTTATTCAAGTAACGCCAAATTTGAATGCTTATTCTCTATTTCCAGAAAATTGTACGTTCTTTTCATTTTCAATGAGTCTTTTTCCATAGGAAAACTAACTGCCCATTTTAATTGTGTCATTAGATATGTTAAAAATCCATTTTCAATTTATGTTTTCAAAGCATCACATAGTTTCTAAGGGAATTTTTGTACCAAGGTAAGTTACATCTAATCTACTGATCAGCGATACTGGAGTGGACATGGTGGAATACATTGTGGTGACGGTTATTGAACCAGAAGATCGCTAATGAACTTAGTCAGGTTAGTCAGTAAGAGTGAACAACGATTATTTAGGGAATACGTTTATTTGGTTAATTAATAAAACACGTAAACACGTTCAAAACAGTACTCTTATAAATTGTAAAACAATCAACCCGGACAAGGTTGATATTTCAATGCGAACGGTGTTTGTTGGGGACGATATTCCCCACCAAAACGTACTTCAGCACTTCAGTACCTCTAGCGGTGATATGTAGGAGTAGGCAGTTGCTAACGAGAAGTACAATAGACAACAGTGTTTGTAATAATTTAATAAGTATGTTGTGTATAGTGTACAATAAACTGTATATAGTGTAAATAAATTGTAAATAACAACAAATCATTTATCTTACAATCCATTTAAAATTAGTACCAGACAGTGTTAACGGACTGAAGAATATCTATTAAACATATATAAATAGTTTAGTTCTATATAGTAAAGAACAGTTGTATTTTTTATTCCTAAGTGTAACTCTGGTCATCGACATGTTCACGTTGGTCATGGTTATTTGTTATAAATGTGTTAAGTATAATATATCTCAGTGATCTTTTGAAACATATGGTATTATTTCGTTCCCACAGATTGGAGGTAAGTGTTTCCCTAATTAATGGTCTGGAATATAAAATGGTTTAGTATGTGGTACGCTTAACTCTAATCATCACATTCTAATGGGTACTGTATGTACTGGATTGGAAGCAACTACCTTTTCGTCTACTGTCAACGGGACAACAATGCTACAATAGACATATCGGTTGAAAACTGATCATTCTTTAGGTACGCCAGTAAGTTAATAATGCCTCTTATATAGAGACGTTCAACTATTTCTCCAATGTTTCGAGGTCTGACATAGTCTATCTTATAATGTCTTCTATTTCTTAAAATCGGATTATTTTAAAAAGCAAGAGAGTCTTAGTTTATTGACCGCATAGCTATTAATTGGGATCTCCACGTTATGCAGATATTTTGAAGGTAACTGTTTTTCAAAATTCATATCCCTTAAGTTAGTTGTTTTAGTTACTCTTGAAACTTTCAATTAAATTACAATATCTAGGCGAAAACCTTTGTTTTGATTTCCCTAAACGGTTTATCTTATAAATGAAAATTCCCCTTCGGTTAAATATTCACCGTCAATTGTAGAGCTTCGAAAATAATAAGATAGAATTCTTGTAGGAGGCATAGATAAACTTGGTAACATAGCGAAGCAAGGGAAATAAAGTATCTAAAGGCGTAGAACAAAGGTTCTTTGTGCTGGTTAAAATAGTGACAATAAGCAACGATGAAACTGGGTTGAAAGATAAAGATGGGTACGAAATATAACACAAATGTGAATACGTAACCTAGTTCTATTGAGGGAATAGGGGACTAAATTATAAAATAAAGAATAACTGTTTTTGTTGAAAATTCTCCCGCAGAGGAATGGAATTCTTTATTTTAATAATTAATGGAGATTTTAGAATTAAAAATGAAGTTAGCACGCTATGAGCATTTAAATGACGAATTATTTCTTTTAATGTATATCATGTTTTAAATAACCTACACGTGAAATGCACAGGTTGGAAAATGATGGAGTAACTCCAGTATAGAATCTTCTGCAAAAAGAAGGAGCAATGCGTTCGAAAACTAGACTTGCGGGGGTTGACTGTTGTGATGATCCCGAAAAACACAGTATTGAATAAAAGACATTTTCATAGGAAAATATTAAATTGTGTAGATTATATTTTCCAATGTTAATAGCGGGCATCGATCTGATTAAGGTCAGGCGAACACCCAGAAACCACGTTTCTATTAAACGTAAATATCGCGTTCACATACGCGGAAGGTCGTACCTACGGGTGACTGACTTGTATGTTTCCTATAAAAACAAAGTGTAAACTAACCAATGATTCCTTCATTACTATCATTTTGAATAAGTTAAAATGTATAAGATATTGTAATCTAAATATACTAAATGCCAGTGAGTTTTATAAATGATGTCGTTTATTCAACCCCCGAAGATCGGTTACTAGGTAAGTGCTTTCCCAAAGATATAATACTTTTATGGTGGACGTAGTTTATACGAGGGGCACTTACTGAGTAACCACTACATGGCGATCCTGCGAACGAAATGGTATAATGGTAATCGCCACTACATGGCGATGCTGCAAACGAAATGGTTATGGCAAAATGTACATCGCCACCACATGGCGATCCTGCAAAGTAAATGGTAATATTGATGGTAAAATATAGATCGCCACTACATGGCGATCCTGAAAACTAAATGGAAATGGTAATTGTAAAATGGTAATGGAAAAATTAATGGTATAATGGTAATCGCCACTACAATGGTAGATTGGTTATGGTAAAATGGTGAATGTTCCTGCAAAAGCAAATGGTAATGGTAAATAGTAATATTCGACAATAAACGGTAAATATTCCTGCGAAACAAATGGTAGGGACAAGTGGAAGTATATGGTTTTCTATCTAAATTTGGGACCCTGGAGAAGAGAAACTATGGGAGGCTCATCAACTAAACAAGAGGCAAAAGAAACTGACACTATCAATAATACTTTTATGGTACAGCAAGACAGTTTTGCGACGCACATAATGGTTCTATTGTATATCATAACAGTAGCTTTAATCTGGAAATTTATTTGGTCATTTTGGAAAACGCACCGAAGAGCGTTGAAAAGGGACATCAACCGAGGCATTGCAGCGAAGCAGACATCCGGAACTCTGACTGTGTAAAAATAATTGTAAGTACTTATGCATTCTATTCTTATGAACCAATTTTATAAATGTCAATAACGTGGGAAAATTTTGAAGATAAGTTAAGATTAATTGTAGTAGAAGTTAATAAACAGGGAAAAAGGGTTTTGAAAAAGGAAACTCCTAAAAATCCATTGCTCATTGTTGCTTGAACTACTACTTCCTGATTTTGCATGCATGTTAGTTTGGGTTATGGGATGGTGGGCAAATTCAGCTATCGGGTGTCTGCTTCCACGTTAGCCCCGCTGGTAATGGGAATAACAGGATAATTTTTGGTGCTGTTATTGTTGGACTAAATGACATCCCAACGGTTTTTCGGCTTAATCCTAAGGTGTTCGTATCCGTGTCGAGGGGATGTATGACAGTGAGCCTGTCACTAACGGAACCTTTGGGATACTAGGCGCGGTTGTCACGGTTATGCAGGGCTCTGCCGTGATGGACATTTTTTCCCTAGCTACTCGTGGGACTCTTATGGAAGTAACATTAAATAAAAATTCAAAAACTATAGAGGAGATGGAAGTCGACCTATCGATTCCAACTGACCTCCCTGTAACCTTCGATCAGGAACGAGAACTACTCAGTTCTCCCACTCCTGAAAGTAAACCTAGGAAACTATGTGGTGCAGCCAGGAAGCGTCTCCTCAAGAGTGGGGTACCTTACCAATCCCCCTTGCAACAAATTCTAGAGGAGCGGGATCAGCCGCAAGAGAGGAAACATTCCTCCTCTGTGGCTGGTACCAGCAAGCGCTTACGCTCTAACGATGACCCACCCGAACAGGAGACAAGAAAGCCTTGTTCGGCTGAATCAAAGGTAACGTCAGGTGAAACTGACTTACAAAATCCCTCTATGGGCAGGCCGTATCCGGAATCAAGGGGGGAATTTTACACCTCGAACATCCGACAGCCTCTATAACGACCAAACAGATGGAATCCCTTCAGTACGCCATTATGGCCGCTGTAGAGGATATTGCTGAAGGTGGTCCACAAGTGAGTACGGAGTACCGCAAGGAACACTTTTGGGGCCAATTCTCTTCACAATATATATGCATACATATATATATATATATATATATATATATATATATATATATATATATATATATATATATATATATATATATATATATTTATAAGGAAGATAGTCTTTGCTGACTGTTAGGAAAAAAACTGGTGAATATTGGGGTACGCAGCATACCCCAATATTCACCAGTTTTATATATTTATATATATTTATATAAATATATATATATATATATATATATATATATATATATATTATTATATGAATTTTATGTATTTATCAGTTTATAAATAAATATATTTAAACAATATTTATTTTTGAATTTTGTCTATTGCATTATTTTTAATTACTTTATGTTTTTTATTTTTGTCAATGGATTTATATAGTAAATTGGCTAGCTCAGGATATTTTGATTATATTGTTTTACTTTATTGTGTTATTGGAAAACATGAGAACTCTTAACTCCCTTTAGATTCTGGCAGATATTATAATATGCGAAATTTGTATTTACTAAATATTATATTATTTTAACTCCTTTGAAAACGCTTTGAATATCTATGCGGAACATACCTATTCGAACCTCTATGATGATTTTCTGGAACTATTTATGTCAATTGTTAAAATAAAAACAAACATATGAAATGAAATTTAGTTTATATATATACGAACTATCATTGAATTGAAAAAACACTATCGGTATGAAGAAAAATCAGTTAAAACAAATTATTACTATAAACTAATATACATGAAATGGTTAGAATTTTTAATACATATAAAACAACGAATAGTGAACTTTTGGTCAATTAATAATGTTTGTGAAATTTTTAATGGTATACCATATAAATTGTTTATACACTGACCTGTTTCTATCACTTTAAAGTTTCTGTTGTGCACTCTGCTTCGGATTCATCTCTCTGGAATGAAGCTGGATTCTTGTTGAATATCGTAGGAAAACAAACTTGATAGTTTGTTGTAGGTAAGTCGAGATTTTGGTTTAATTTTTCAGTAAATACAACTTATAACGTTTATTATCTTACTAAATGTCTTTGAAACTAATAATCAATATTCCATTGTGGACTTTTGATAAAATTCAGACATAGCATCCCTTCTCAAAATATGGATTAGCTGCATTTTCCACAAATAATGAATGTTTACAAATATTTTCTTCTAGAAATGTCTCTATTATTATTATTTATCATTTAAATTCAATTTTGCTTTTGATTTCTAAAGATTTCCGCAGAATTTAACAAATTATTAGAAAAATTTTCTTACATGTCCATCTGCTTTTGAACCACCACACCTAATTCATTGTTCCTCAAATCAACAAAACTCTCGTTGCTAGCCTTGTTATTTCCAACAAAAAACTAACAAGTAACTAGATATCATGGTTTAATTTATTTACTGTCTAACATTAATTATAATTATTTTCCTCGTATTTTTATTGTTATTAATTATTTGTGAAAAATTTTAAAATAATTCATTATATCTATTTACATACAATATCATTCCAAAATATGCCTTATTTTTATATCAATAATAATTTTTATCCCACTTTAAATTACAATATCTATGAATTTATAATCATAATCTTCTTAAAATCTTTTATAATGTCTTTCAATTACTCTTTTATATGTAATTCAACAATTATTTTATATAAACTTTGGCTTAACCTTTACTATTGTTATCAATCTTTAAACACTCCTGCTGTTTTGAAAATAATCAATACTTCGAACATAACATATCTCTATGGTTAAAAATATTTCTGCTCTGTTAATTCTGTGTTACATGACATGAAGTTTTTACTGACACTTCTACATAAGAATCAACAAATGATATAACATGTATTCATATTAGTATCAGTTATATATATTGTTTATCATCGTTTAAATAATAATTTTATGTTCTTTTTCAGATTCTTTTGTTATTCTAGATAGAATATACAATTCATTGTCTATGTTGCTGATAACAATTTGGATTTATACTTTACTAAGAAAATGGGTTAAGGTTTTGTGATTCATAACTATTTACAATCTGAAAATAAAGGTAACAAATTTTAATCTTGCTAATATATTTCTATATTATAAAGGATAATTAATCTCATAGATGTTCGATTTGATATGATACATATTGTTTAGTTATAATTGTCAATATAAATAGTAATTTTATCTGTCTGAAGAAAGTGATTTCTATTTGTTATTCAACAAAGTTACAAATTTCTCATATTTGTGTATCATTCTCTTGAATATTCATTATGATAAGTTCAAATCCCCTCAAATTTAAATTTAATAAATATTAACATGGTTAATTTTGTTTAAATTTCAATTTCCCAAACAAACTTATCATTCCTTCACTATTTACTATAAAAATATTAGAAACTTCTTAGACTAATTCTTGGTTGTATCCTTATCCTATCTTAATCTACTATTTACAAACAACTTATTTCCTATGATTTTAAATTACTTGTAATATTATCTATTCCTCGTTTTTCAATACATATTCCTTAAGAATAATATTTGTAAATGTGTTCTATGTTAAAGATACCCCTTAATATTTTAGTACCTGGATATATTAATCGATAACTGTTTTTACCGTTTTCTGTATCTATGATATATGGACCTTCGAATGGATATAATAATTTCGCACATTGTTCTTCATCTTTCTTTGGCATTCTTAAAGATTTGACAATCACCATATCTCCTTTATTAAACTGTGTTGTCCTAGGTTTCTTTTTATCTTGTTTTTTAATATACTTCTCCGCATTTCGTATTATTCTCCGATTAACCTTTTCAAGTACACTTGTCATAGTTGAATTTCTGTTCAAAATCCAGTGGCGTTCTGGCTGTATTCCTTTCATAATATAAATCGGATTCTCCTCTGTTACACCATGTGGTAATTCATTTATGAATTTTTCTACTCTATCCAAGTATTCATCCCATCTTTTATGGTTCTCTTGACATAACATTCTTAAATATTTAATGATTTCTTTAATATATCGTTCTGCTGGATTAGAACTTGGTTTTCTGATACTTATAAATTGTAATTTTATTTGTTTACTGTCAGTATATTGTTTTAACTTCCTACTCTCAAAATATGTCGCATGATCAAGTATCACTGTTTCTGGTGTTCCAAACTCTTCTATATATTCTTTAAAACAATCAATTACTACTTTCGCATTTGTCTTTCTACATGGAAATATTTTAACATATTTACTATATACATCAACCATTACTAATAAATGTTTATTCCCCATTGTACTTTTAATTAAATTACCAATAAAATCTACTGCCACTATTTGCAATGGTTTACTCGTTATAATAGATTTCGCTGTCATATAATTATGATAATTCTTTTCTTTGCCTATTTGACAAAACTCACAATATTTACATACTTCTTTTACAATACTTAAATCTTTCTTAGCTATATAATTTTCTCTAAATAGCATCCACAATTTTCTTATTCCTATATGTCCATTTTCTATATGTAAATGTTTAATAATTTCTTTAGCATAATCTCTTGTTATGATATATACTTCTCTATCCTCAATTTGTTTATACCATACATCTTCTATATTTACTGCTCCTCTGGTATTTATTTTATCTATTTGTCTTTGATCTTCTTTTACTCTTTCTAGAGTAAATATTCCTTCAGTTTGGTGTAATGTATTTACTCCTATTTGAAATCTTCTTGGTTCGCTTCCATTATCGTTAACTCTACTTAAGGCATCCGCTACAATGTTTAATTTTCCTGGTACATATTTTATGTCAAACTCATATTCTTGTAGAAGTAGAATCCATCTATGTATTCGATTGTTTGCATATCTGTTCTTTAATATAGATGTTAGTGCTAGATGATCTGTTTCTAATGTAAATTTAGCTCCTAGTAAGAAAAATCTTAGTTTGCTTACACAAAATACTACACTTGCCATTTCTAACTCAGTTATGGAATATTTTCTTTCCGCTGCTTTTGTTACCCTAGATATAAAACTTATGGGAACTTCCTCTTCATCTTGAATTTGTACCAAAACTCCTGCCAATCTTTCCATAGATGCATCTGTTTTCAAGATGAAAGGTTTATCATATTGTGGGTGATAAACTTTGAGTTTCTTCAGAAATATTTCTTTTAATTCCTGGAAAGCTTTGTCTCGTCTTTCATCCCATTTCCATTTTGTATCCTTCTTTAACAACTCAATTAGTGGAATCTCTCTTCTACTTAAGTCTGGAATTAGCCTCTTAAAATAATTTAAAATCCCCAGAAACCCCCTCAAATTTTTTAGGTTCTTAGGTGTTTGATATTCCAGTATCGCTTTAACTCTTTCTGGATTCATTGTTACTCCTGTATCACTTAAAATATATCCCAGATATTCTACCTCCTTTTTATAAAATTGGCATTTATCTAAATTTAATTTCAAACCTGCTTCTTCCAATTCTTTAAGTATAATTTTTAAGTGTTCCTGATGTTTTTCTTCTGTTTCAGAAAATATGAGTATATCGTCGATATAGTGCAACGTGAAATCTTCATACTGGTTCAAGATAGTATGTAAAGTTCGTACCAGCGCAGCACAAGAACTTTGTAGCCCAAATGGTACTACACAAAATTGATAAACAATTCCATCCACCATAAAAGCAGTGTACGGTCTACTTCTTGGATCTAAAGGAATTAACCAGAAGCTGTGTTTGAGATCCAGTTTTGAGAAAATATTAGCTTTTGTAATTCTACCAAAAATACATTCTATATTTAATGGACTTTCATATTGTTTCTTTGTATAGCTGTTAATATTTCTAGCATCCAAACATAACCTAATTTCTCCTGTTTTCTTCTTGACACATGTGATGGCACTGATGTATTGCGAATTTGATCTTTCAATAATTCCATCATTCAGCATCTTTGTAATCTCATCATATACTTCTGTCTTCAGCCTGTATGGTATTGGATATGTTTTTATTTTGAAATTTTTTTTCTCTTCTGTGACTTCTAATTTATGTACATATCTAGATGCTACACGTACTTCCTCGTTAAATAATCGTTTATGATGTTGTAAAAGCTCATACACCCTATCTTGATATTCTCTGTTACATAACTCTTCTAAAACTTTTATCTCTTCACCAATTTGGTTTATTTCCTTTATGTTCGAATTTTGTATATCATTATTAGAAAATTGTTTTATAAAATGTATAATTGAATTTTGATATCTAATACATCCCTGATTATAATCTATAATTATCCTATGTCTATTTAATTCATCATTTCCTAATATTATATCATATCTTAAATTTTTAACTATCAATAATTGTACTGGAATATGTTCTGAATTCATTTTTAAATTAACTATAATAGTTTGATTTGTTTCATAAAGTTTTCTATCATTCGCCCCTACTAATGATATTTTGTTAGTATTAATCACCGTAATATCATCTTGTTTCACATTTTCTATTACATTCTGATTTATTATAGAAACTTCCGATCCTGTATCTAATAAAATTTTACATTTCACATCAAATAAATACCCTTCTATGAAAATTAATTTTATGTTTTCAGTACATTGTGAACTTTCATCTATAAATTCTCTTGGATGTTGATAATGAGAAGAATAGATAATATTACGAATGTAAGGACGATTTACGCAAAATTTCTTACCAAGCTTTGCTCTTGGTTTGGATCATTACTTGATCCTTCCTGTTCTTGTGTTATATAATTCACCTGTCTTCTCTCTTCCTCTCTATTATTTTCTTGTTCATAATTCCTTTCTGGGTTCCTTTGATTATAGTTTCTTCTTTCACTATAATTGTTTATTCCTTCCCCTCTATTCTGTTGCCAATTTCCATTCCTGTTTCCATTATAATTTCTTCTTTCGAAATTTGCCTGATTTCCTCTATTTTCATACTGCCTACCATTGTTTCTGTCTCCATTTCCATAATATCTATCTCCATTTCCTGTATTTCTTCTGTTTTCAAAATTCCTGTTTCCATAATTTCTATATTCATTTCTGTTATTATTGTCCCTTCTGATAAATCCATTTCCATTCTCTCTTGTTCGATCATTTCTTATCTCCTCATTCCTATTCTGGTATCGATTTATTCCATTTGTGTTCACAATACTCCTCTCCACTCTCTGTAGGTAACATGACAAACTATCCATCGTCTTGATATTATGAAGTGCAATAGTCTCCGATACTTCTGCATTAAATTGTCTGCCTACATATAATACCAGTTCCTCCTCTTTCATCACCGGTTCTAGATACTGTGCCATATTATACAACTGCATCGCATATGAATTCAAATTTTTACCTTTATTATAGTCGAATTTACCAAAGTATAATTTTTCCCAAAAATTTGCTTGCTGTAATTCCCCCCAAAAATAGTTTAAGAACTGATTTTCAAATTCTTCCATATTTCTGATCTGCTCTTCTTTATTGCAGAACCAGAGTAATGCGTGACCTGACAACATACCTCTTATCGCTATTTTCTTCTCCATCAAATCCTTTATTCCCCTCAATTTACTTTTTATAATTTTAATAAAAACTTTTGGGTGTATTAAATTAATGTTCCCATCGAATTTCACACCTACATCCATATTCCCATTGTATATGATTCCTCCTCCATTTCTTCTCACAGTATCCTCCATTTCTTCTACCGTTTCTTGTAGTTTCCTATTCATCTCTTCTAATTCCCTATGAAATGATCTACCCATGACTTCCGACCTTTTTTCATATGTTCCTGTTTGTTCTTCCAGTCTCACATTTAAATCTTGAAATTTTTTATCCACCTTCTGTATTACTTCTTCATTAGTTTGTCCTTGTACTTTTATATGTTCCACTTCTCTAATTATATTTTCATTTTGTTTGTTGATTTCCATTACAATAGTTCCTGTTAGATTTTCTTCTAAACATCTACCCCATTCTTGAATTTCTTGATCAACATGTTTTTCTATCTCTTCCCGGATTTTGATTCCATTGTCTTGAATCTCTGTTCTTAAATTTTTATTTTGCTCCTCAATATTTTGTTGCACCTTATCCATTCTTCTTTGAAATACTTCGTTTTCTTCCCTGATTTTCTGGATTTCTTTAATACTTTCAGATTTCACATCATCAATTTTCTTTTCCAATTTGTCTATGTTCCCACTCATCTGGTCCATTTTTCCATCTATCCTGTTGATATCTCCTCTCATTGTATCTATGTTTCCATTTATTCTCTCCTCCATTCTGATAAATAATTGTTGCATCCTGTCCATCATCTGATCATCTCTATTTGTACTTGTTCTTCCTTGTTTTTCCCTGCTCTCTTGTATCCTCTCTTCTTGTTCTTGTGCTTCCTCATCTTCTGTTGAGTCTTCCTCTGGTACATTTTCTCCAGATTGTCCCTGTTCTAAGTAATGTACTTGGAAATCCCCTCTACCATGTCTTCTTTCCTCTCGTTCCTCTTCCGATCCACTATCCGTACCTACCTGTTTTCCGTCTCTTAACATCATTTTCTTTTCCATCTTATATTTATAATATAGTCAATAAAATTTCTGATATTTATATACTTTTAATTATTCCCTTAACAAAAAACAACCTACCAAATATTTTAAAATCGCCCCACGTTCTTGGGTGCCATTTATTATATGAATTTTATGTATTTATCAGTTTATAAATAAATATATTTAAACAATATTTATTTTTGAATTTTGTCTATTGCATTATTTTTAATTACTTTATGTTTTTTATTTTTGTCAATGGATTTATATAGTAAATTGGCTAGCTCAGGATATTTTGATTATATTGTTTTACTTTATTGTGTTATTGGAAAACATGAGAACTCTTAACTCCCTTTAGATTCTGGCAGATATTATAATATGCGAAATTTGTATTTACTAAATATTATATTATTTTAACTCCTTTGAAAACGCTTTGAATATCTATGCGGAACATACCTATTCGAACCTCTATGATGATTTTCTGGAACTATTTATGTCAATTGTTAAAATAAAAACAAACATATGAAATGAAATTTAGTTTATATATATACGAACTATCATTGAATTAAAAAAACACTATCGGTATGAAGAAAAATCAGTTAAAACAAATTATTACTATAAACTAATATACATGAAATGGTTAGAATTTTTAATACATATAAAACAACGAATAGTGAACTTTTGGTCAATTAATAATGTTTGTGAAATTTTTAATGGTATACCATATAAATTGTTTATACACTGACCTGTTTCTATCACTTTAAAGTTTCTGTTGTGCACTCTGCTTCGGATTCATCTCTCTGGAATGAAGCTGGATTCTTGTTGAATATCGTAGGAAAACAAACTTGATAGTTTGTTGTAGGTAAGTCGAGATTTTGGTTTAATTTTTCAGTAAATACAACTTATAACGTTTATTATCTTACTAAATGTCTTTGAAACTAATAATCAATATTCCATTGTGGACTTTTGATAAAATTCAGACATAGCATCCCTTCTCAAAATATGGATTAGCTGCATTTTCCACAAATAATGAATGTTTACAAATATTTTCTTCTAGAAATGTCTCTATTATTATTATTTATCATTTAAATTCAATTTTGCTTTTGATTTCTAAAGATTTCCGCAGAATTTAACAAATTATTAGAAAAATTTTCTTACATGTCCATCTGCTTTTGAACCACCACACCTAATTCATTGTTCCTCAAATCAACAAAACTCTCGTTGCTAGCCTTGTTATTTCCAACAAAAAACTAACAAGTAACTAGATATCATGGTTTAATTTATTTACTGTCTAACATTAATTATAATTATTTTCCTCGTATTTTTATTGTTATTAATTATTTGTGAAAAATTTTAAAATAATTCATTATATCTATTTACATACAATATCATTCCAAAATATGCCTTATTTTTATATCAATAATAATTTTTATCCCACTTTAAATTACAATATCTATGAATTTATAATCATAATCTTCTTAAAATCTTTTATAATGTCTTTCAATTACTCTTTTATATGTAATTCAACAATTATTTTATATAAACTTTGGCTTAACCTTTACTATTGTTATCAATCTTTAAACACTCCTGCTGTTTTGAAAATAATCAATACTTCGAACATAACATATCTCTATGGTTAAAAATATTTCTGCTCTGTTAATTCTGTGTTACATGACATGAAGTTTTTACTGACACTTCTACATAAGAATCAACAAATGATATAACATGTATTCATATTAGTATCAGTTATATATATTGTTTATCATCGTTTAAATAATAATTTTATGTTCTTTTTCAGATTCTTTTGTTATTCTAGATAGAATATACAATTCATTGTCTATGTTGCTGATAACAATTTGGATTTATAATTTACTAAGAAAATGGGTTAAGGTTTTGTGATTCATAACTATTTACAATCTGAAAATAAAGGTAACAAATTTTAATCTTGCTAATATATTTCTATATTATAAAGGATAATTAATCTCATAGATGTTCGATTTGATATGATACATATTGTTTAGTTATAATTGTCAATATAAATAGTAATTTTATCTGTCTGAAGAAAGTGATTTCTATTTGTTATTCAACAAAGTTACACATTTCTCATATTTGTGTATCATTCTCTTGAATATTCATTATGATAAGTTCAATATATATATATATATATATATATATATATATATATATATATATATATATATATATATATATATATATATATATATATATTGTTATAGTTTATTTTATATGGGAATTTAATTTTTGCCCGGTATGTTGATGATTTAATATGTATGATAAACAATTTATTTAACCAACATGAAAACTTCTCATCTCAGGGTAGAGTTCAAGTATTTTAGATAAAATGATTTTATAATTATATATATGTTAGCGCCAGAGTTAATAAATGCTTTGTATTTTAGAAAATAAATTTGTTAATCAGAATATGTTACTTTTTTAATGATCTCAAATTAAATACGGTCCTGTCCTACTCAAAAAATATCTGTATAGTTCAATCGATTTCATTCAGAGCTTCTGCCTGTGGTAAGTAGATGGTGCGCAAGTCACCAGATGAAATGAATAACTCAAGTAATTTAAAGCGTTTTTCAAAAGGAAAAACAATATTTAATTTAATAAAAATAAATACACTACACTTTTACAAGTGTTTTTTTTAAGAAATTCAACTATCTAAAAGGATGACTCTTTCATACAACTCACACGCACTCTGGTGAGATATTATTATAATAGTAAAATACAGTTATATAATTTCATAAACATATGATTTTAAAAAAATGGCGAAATACACTCTTAACAGCGTCTATGCATCACAAAATTTTAGTTTTTTGCATAAATTAGTAAGTACTCTTGACTTTTCAATATATTAATAAATTAACTTGTACTACCTTATTCACTTCACAGTTTTTGTTTGTTCACCTTCAAAGATTCGTTTCTTTTATTTGTTCCAGATTCTCCTCCTGGAAAACCTCCCTGTTCGCATTCTGCTTCTACCAGAACAGGAATCGATGCTGTATTTCTTTCAAAGTCCAAACAGCTCACACAAATTCCACTATTCAATGTTTTTCGAAAACTATTGTGGCTATTTTACTTCCACCAGACACAAGACACCATATTATAAAATAAAATTCATGATTAGTATTGTACAACATTCAACAATTCCTTTTTTAATTATTAATATAAACTAAACTACTTACACTGATGTATCTCTTGTAAGTATAATGTATTTGTTTTAAATTCTATAGTCAAATTTTGTCTTCCAAATGATTTCAATTGATTTACTTTACCAAAAAAATTTTCTGCTCCAAAATCTCTTCCCAAAAGAAAACCTACTAGTCAATAGACCCCATAATCAACAACTTTTTTCCCATTCTGATTTTTTTTTCGTTAGCAACACAGTTGTCGCCGATGTGATCTTTTTTAAATGTTTATTAACCAATCAAATTTGACTATTTATTTTATAACTCAAATTCTTCATTCCAACCAGTGAAATGTTCATCCATTATATCATGATATTATATTCTAAGGTTTTTAATTGCTTAGACTTCCTATATTATTTTCATTCAATAATATTTCTTAGTATTGTTAAAATGACATTTCCTAACCTCTAAGTATGTATGTCAAATGAATATTCATAATGTTTTAATAGATGACAGCTGTTACCTTTAAATATGTATGCAAAATGAAAATTCGTTTTCTTATAAGTCATGTTCTCTGAAATTCACATTATTTTATATTTGCCTGCTCTGTTATGTCTAAACATCTACACTATCTTATTTTAATGTCTTAATCAACAAATATTACGAGATTAGCTTGACTTTACAGAATAAAGCATTATTAGTTTCTTATTATGAACAAATTTTGATACTTGATCTCTTTGATAAAAGTTTCGTTAGGTAATTTATTTCATATAAATTGTTTATCACACCTATTCGCAATTATCCCTACATTATACAATCTGTCCTTTCTGTATGTCTTCTCTATCGAATAGTGGATCGTACAGATTGTCTCCATTCAAATGTTTAAAAAAAAATTTTTTTACTTAAAAAAAATTCTTCTAGATTACAATACCTAATCTTAATTCTTCATTATTTGATATACAGGGTGTAGCATTATTTTTCACAATAATATATATATATATATATATATATATATATATATATATATATATATATCAATACTATCAATACTATCAATAAACTACTAAACTACGAAAAAACATTCTTTTTACCATTCTCTTGCTATGCCAACTCACTACCCCAATATAATACATTTAGTATCGAGAACAATATATTAATTCGATCAGTAGAAAAAAATCAAGTATTTAGTAGTAGTGATAGATAGACACCTGAGATGGAACTATCATGTTGACCAAGTTACTAAAACATTGAGGAGCATTCTTTATAGATTCAGGTATTTAAGAAATCTATTAGATACCTCGCGAATGAAAACAGTCTATTGTGCAATTGTGGAGTCTCGTCTTGCATATGGGATAGTTGGCTGGGGTGGAGTGGCGATATCGCGTATTACAGAGAAAATTTATAAAAATTCTCCTTGGAAAACCATCACAATACTCATCGGAAGCACTTTTCAAAGAGTCAAAATTACTGGACATCAGGCAACTTTACTTCCTAAGAACTGTTGTGGAACAACATAAAAAACGAACACAATTGAACTATGTAAATCATAGGCATAATACAAGACTTAAAGCCAATGCACAACTGAGCACAATATGCTTAACCAAAACAATCGTTCAGAGAACATATAATCATCTTGCAAACCTGCTCTACAATTGCTTGCGTCTGAAAATCAGACTTGCAACGACACTTTTTTCATTCAAAAAAGATGTCAAATGTTTAATTTCCGAGACAAACAGAGTCTCTATACTTCGATTAATTGACCCCTCGATCTCATGAAGAATACTATGTAATAGATATAACATAGAGAAAGCGAGTTCATATTCATATTCCTTATATTGTTTTTATGTTCCTTTAACCCCATTTATTACTCCAGCACTCTTGACTGTTGTAATTGCCATCAATTATTATTGGCATCATACTGTGTCATTCTTCATTATTGATTGTATTATGTACGTTAATGTGTAAACGTGTATATGGGTGTATATTTAATGTAATATGTGTATATGTATTAGTTTGTCTGTGCAGGGATGTGACTATTATGTATACTAGTCAAAAACATTATCGAGTGTATAATGCTACTGTTCCACTCTTTTCATTATTATATTTATTCAATAAACATACATGACGAATAAACACCCACGCCCAGGCAATGCCTTAGTGGGTGTTTATTCATTATTAGGAGAATTAAGTCTATTGATGTATTGACGTTTTGTTGTTTATTTATATTGTTATTTGTTTATTAAAATTAAATTAAAATCTTCCAAAAGAAATTAAAGATACAAACAGCATATTTCCATTTAAAAAGAGTTAATAATTTTGTTTGGTTACAAGAAAGATTTGCATTTAGAGATCTAATTGAGCCTATCACTGGCATATAAAATAAAAAGAAAGTTGCTAAGTGTGGTTACTGTGTCGGTTTGTAAGTATTTAATGTTTTAGTCGGTTTATTAATGAAGGCTTTTATTTAATGTACTTATGATCCATATAATTCAGGATTTTTTTATAGAACGTTGTTATTTGTCTAATTTAGGTATGTACTGATGTTGTAAATATTGTAGGCGCTAAGCTAACTAGTTTCCCCACGTCCAGGCGTTTGCCTTAGTGGGTAAATCGGTTTATTTGTCTTTGTTCAGTTGTAAAATGTATTACCTTACTGTGATTTTGTTGTTTTAAGAATATGTTTATAGTCATTATTGTAAAAATATTTATAGATGAATAAACATTATTATAAGTGCAGTTCCAGAGCTGTACTTTCCAGCCTGGGTGGTTACAGGTCACATGTGTAGATCAGGAGAGTGACTCGTGGTTGAGTGGCGTAGTTAATACATTTCAACCATGGAATGGTGCCTCTCTAAAATGCGTCTCAGGCAACCAACTCCCAAAGCCACACATCCGTGTGGCTTACATACCTGATGAAGGCAGTCGTAGACTGACTTCTAAACAGGTCCTCACTAGGCTGAGGAAAATTAACCACGGTCTGGTAACCTTGAAGTGGACTGTTCTACACAAGGAAATTACAGGCCCTGGTCAAACATGGACTTTCGCCATTGACGATCGATCCATGGCCACGTTGGAAAGGAGTGGCTTCAAACCATACTTGAGTTTTGGACAGGTTGTTTTCCGTCCTAAAACGCGGTCCTCCCAACTGGCATCAAAACCGGGTCCCTCGAAGAGATTCAAGAAAAGCCATGGCCCGGTACCGAGTGGAAAACCTCCTGCGGCAGTAGGGAGAACCGACACTCCTCACGAGAACAGGGGGAGTGTACCGCCGGCACGTAGCACGTAGCTATCCAAAAGGGAAAGCTGGTTTCCCCAAAAAGAAGACGGGTAACGTTTCTTCAAGGGAACCTGAACAAGAGACTGAACCTGCTATCCTGAAATCGAATACCAGTATGACCTCGACTAAAGGATCTAAACAACCAGCTGGGCATGCTGTGACGAAAGGTGACCAAGTCTCGTCAACCGCACCAACCACAGCCTCATCCCTGGGAGGATCAGATGGTGGCGTCTCAATTGACCCACCGTGTGATCTCCCCTAAGGATCTGAGGAAACACAAGTTTGCCTGCGGCTCTCCATAATCGCCACATTTAACTGTTTACAGGCAAACTTACAGCATGCCAAGGCCGCTTCTTACTCGGTAAAATGTTGAAGGACGAATTAATCGACCTTGTCTTCCAGAAAGAGCCATGGACAAGAAACACAGACCAATTAACTGGTCTCAGCAATATTCCTGGCGGGGTAGTAGTTTGCCCTGGGGTGAAACCCAGGGCAAGTCTCCTCATTAGGAAAAATATTAATTATTTTTTGCTTACAGGCTTTTGTACTCCTGATGTAGTAGCCATCCAAGTATCACTACCGGAAAAGAATGGTATGACTAACATAGTCGCCCGCTCTGCATACTTCCTAGGGGACATGGATACTGTACCTCCCCTTGCTATACTGCGGCTAATTGACTATAGCAAGAAGAACAGACTCCAGTTAGTCATGGGCTGTAACGCCAATTCATAGGCAGCACGAATATAAATGATAGAGGTGAGTTATTTTTCGATTATATACTAGGGGAAGGGATATCTGTTATTAATAAGGGCCCCGAACCAACTTTTGTAACTAGAAATAGATCAGTGGTGTTAGATTTAACAATCAGCTCAAACTGTCTAAACAATAAGATACGGCACTGGGCAGTATCTACTGAGTCTTCGTGTTCAGATCACAGACACATTCAATACAACATTGAAATAGGTCCACGGCCAGTAGTGGAATATCGCAACTCAAAAGCTACTGACTGGAGTGGATGCAAAAAATCCCTCCAACGGTACATTGAGGACGGCTTCACTACAATTAACAGTTGTGTTGGGATAGATACTGCGGCGGACAAGCTTCGGAAAGCAGTGATCTCCTCCTATCATGAAAACTGTCCACTCAAGACAAAAAGGATAATCGTAACTCGGTGGAACACGAAGAAAAGAAGTTCGACGACTATTTAATCGATCTAAAGAGTCAGGCAACTGGGAACTCTAATAACCTACAACAAAGAAATTAGAAAGGCGAAGCGGGAGTTTTGGAAGAAGTTCTGCGAGAGTATATCTGACATACCTCGCAGTACCAGAATACACAAGATTCTCTCTATAGAGTCGATTGCCGAGACGACCAGATGCCACTTTAACGACCTCTAGAAAAGAAACGTTAGAGCTTTTGATTTAAAACCACTTTCCTGGAATTTTAACTCTGGATAACAATCGACCTCCCCACTTTGAGGGCGCTAGGCGACCCAAAAAGAACGATTGGGAGGTCGCCAAGGAAGTTATCACAGCACCGGCGATTGAATGGGCAATCAAATCATTTCAGCCCTTCAAATCTCCCGGTGAGGATGGCATCTTTCCAGCTCTGCTACCAAACGGACTGGAATAACTTTCAACCATCCTCATTAAACTGTATAGAGCTAGTCTGGCGTGGAAATGTATTCCACCCAGTTGGTTGGCGGCTAGGGTAGTATACATGCCAAAAGTGGGTCGCACAGACCCACACCCTAAATCGGTCAGACCAATTAGCCTTACATCTTCCCTGCTTAAGGAACTTGAAAGAGTACTGGACAGCCACATCAGGCGGGTAGCATTATACAGCTCCCCCCTGAGAATCTACCAGTACGCTTATGAAACTGGCAAATCGACAGATTTAGCATTACACAAACTTGTTGGGAAAATCACACAATCCCTTAACAATAAGGAGATTGCGCTGACCATTTTTCTTGACATCGAAGGAGCCTTTGACAATGCACGACCGGCCTCCATTGGTTCAGCTTTGGCTGAAAAGGGCATTAAACCAACGATTACCGGCTGAATATATGCCATGCTCACTAATAGAACAGCCACTGCATCTCTTCAAGATGAGGCCATTAGCTTTAAAGTTTCCAGGGGCTGCTCGCAGGGTGGAGTGCTATTTCCCCTACTGTGGTCACTCCTGATGGATGACTTGCTTGGTACTCTCGCAGGAAGAGGGGTAGAACTGCAAGCGTATGCAGACGACCTTATCATTCTGACAAGGAGCAAGTCGGGACGGGTTGCATATAATATCCTCCAAAAGACTTTGGACGATGTCTACTGCTGGTGCTAGGGGGAACATATGTCTGTTAATCCTGGTAAAACTGTAATAGTTCCCTTCACTAGGAGAAGGAATTTGGCGAACCTTCTGCCACTTTCCTATAATGGTGAGGTTATTCCATTTGCAGCGTAAGTCAAATATTTGGGGATCATCCTAGATATAAAACTTACTTGGAACGCTCACTTGGATAAAGTTATCCATAAGGCCAGACTATCCTTTTGGACATGTCGCAGGATCTTTGGAAAATCTTGGTGCTTGGGTTCCAAACAAATCCATTGGATATATGTGATGATTGTTAGACCGATGATCACATATGGAGCTATTGCTTGTTGGTCAAAAGCTTTACAGAAAAAGGCCCGAGCAAAGCTCTCTGGTATACAGAGACAGGCTTGCACGACTATCACTGTCAGCAGTCATGGAAATCATCCTGGACCTACTTCCTCTCCATATACTTTTGGAAAAGGAGGCCAGATGGACAGCATATAGAATTGTGCATTTTTCTAAATATACTCATTGCAAACTTAACCTAGCCCAACCTAAATAGTGGACGTGTACACA
This sequence comes from Galeruca laticollis, assembly GCA_963921935.1. Taxonomy (NCBI): domain Eukaryota; kingdom Metazoa; phylum Arthropoda; class Insecta; order Coleoptera; family Chrysomelidae; genus Galeruca; species Galeruca laticollis. Next base: position 83,343,665 of record OY998175.1, on the reverse strand, counting down.
CTAGTTTCAAATAGTGCGAATTTATTTCTTTTGTGATTTTAACAAATCAAATCAACTTATTGTGGCGAACACTGCAAATCAGAGCATCTGGGGTCTCAAGACAGTAGTTGAGGATCAGCAGGTGACCTGTTTTTTTCCTCTCTGTGCATTTTGAAGAAAAGTTCTTTAGGTTTCCATATTGTGTGTGTGTGTGTGTGTGTGTGTGTGTGTGTGTGTGTGTGTGTGTGTGTGTGTGTGTGTGTGTGTGTGTGTGTGTGACGCTACAATGACTTCGGAAGAGATTCCGTTCGCCAAATTTGATTTGTGTTGCGAAAAATGATTGATTGTCATCACTCTGCCTTCACATTTATATTTTAGACCTTATATCTTTATCTAGTTTAATAGTTTTTTTCCTTATTTATTTTTTGTTCCATTTTTTTAATTGTTTTTTTTGATTTATCGTTTTAATTTTTTTTCCTTATATATTTTTTTCCTTTTTCTTACACAGTGGGTGTACCGCGTATAGATTGGGGGTGCAACATAGTTTAGTCATTGGTCCTTGTCATTTGTCAGTTCTCCAACCATCTTGTTTTATTTGGGATTTACTGAGTCACTGCGCTCACAAACTACAGTTTTCAGCTTCGGACATATTTTGTCGTACGACGATGTCCAGTTTTGTTTTCTTTTATTTCCTTCTTTTTCTTTGATACATTGATCTTATTTTATGAATTTTCTTAATGTTGTCCTGTTTTGTTAAATTTTTCATTACTCGAAGTTTTACATAGTTATGAAAAATTTTTCATTACTATTTTTATTAATGATTTTCCCTACAGTATATCCCCTCATATCCCACTTACATATGTTGGATTCTGTTGGATGCCACGGACATGTGACGGCTTTCCCTGTATAATATTTCACATGTGGATTGATGTATTCATTAAGGTAATTCGATATATTGTGTATTTATGACCTTTTTCTATGTTGATACCTTTTACAGGCCTGATGATGACTCAGTGAGCCGAAACAAGTTGCCCCCTTGATCTTTCATCAATACATGCTGTAGTACGGATTTTGTGTTTTACTTGCTGCTATTAATTTGAAACTTGAGCTTAGGTAAGTCTAAAAAATAAAATCCTTTGATAGGTATGGTCTGCTGAAAGGTTGGCCTATTTAATTTGATGAATATTCTGATCAATAATTGTTTAATTTTTTTTATTTATTGCCACGGGATTTTGTTTTAATTTTTAAATTTCAATTTGGTTTGCTGATAGGTCTAATGAACAACCAATGAATTTATGAATATTTAAATATATCGCCGGTAGATTGAATTTAATAAACGTAAATTACCATTTTAGTTTTTCTATTTTGATGTAAATTGTTAAATGTAATAATCACGCGGTTTCGAGCTGGGATGTAGCGTGAATTTGAAACAAAATACCAATAACAATATTACATTCTGTGTATATAAACCCGATAATACAGTGAGGTTAAATTGATGAATTTTACTTAAAAAATACATAGTCTCTTTGATCGCGCTCAAACCGAAAATGGTTCATTGTATTTCTATTTGGAATTTATCAGTACATAATTTCCTATTACCAAAAAAATCCTTCCTAAGGGAAGGGCGGATGTTTGTGGGCAAATAAAGATAAGCAGAAAAGATATCTCCCGTTAGGGCGTAGCTTTTGGACGTTATAGGGGGAATTTTGTGAGTTTTCGAGCAGTTGTAAGTAAAAAGTACAAGATTATACCGGTACATCCATTTACGGCCTAGTTTGTCAGCATCCCGAACCAGTCCTCATATTTATTGGCAAGATTTAGTGTACAATCAGATATTTTTACGGTCTCTGCTCTACATGATAAAACATAGGCGTCGGTTATTATTTACCGGTATAAACATATATATATATATATATATATATATATATATATATATATATATATATATATATATATATATATATATATTATACTAAATATTTTTGATATTATACTTACTTTTATAGTAGATTTAAATGTATATGTTTATAATTTAGAATTTTTTTGTTTTTGTTTGGCTAGCTCAGTTTGTTTTTAATATTTGTTTATTAATTTATTATAATTAGATTATTCGGGAGCATGAAATCCTTTTTCCCTTTGAGTCCTGGCAATTTATACTGTTGAAAAAGTTGAAATAAAAAGAAAACACATTATTTGAAATCAATTTAATTATCAATGCAATATTTATTTGATAAAATAATATGCGACGCCAATGGTTATATGTACCTATTTATTGATTTTAATAATATCATAAATGCGCATGCGTGAAAAAATTAGTCATACGTAAGAAACATCTATATTAATACAAACATAGTTTGTTTGATGATGCAGATAGGTAAATGGATTATACAAAACATAAAAGAATTTATATATATATATCATAGTCATATATGATACAAATAGCTGTGGGAAGAAATTAGTTATATACATGGATAGAAAAATAGAAATTATATACAAATGGACATGGTTACAACATTATAAAATTTCAATCACCAGATTTCTGCGATTACAAGATGGCGTGATTAGCGTAAGTACATATTTTAATTTATATAAAGTTCGGCCTTTTATTAAATTTAATGATTTATGCAATGAATATACTATATAAAGTCTGTTTCTTTCTTTTTTAGATCGATCATATATTTGCAAAAGTTTGTCAATTTATGAAATTAAGTACTTAATTGGGATTTTGAGTTTTTACACTATTTATTGGCCAATAAATGATTTAAATACACTGACCTGTTGATCTTGAATTTGGAAGAAAGTCTCTGGATCCCAGAAACACTCCACCGAATCTCCAAAAAAAACCAAAGTTGTTGAAAATTTCACAGATTCTTGTCGGAAAACTTGTTACAAATTAACTGTAAGTATTTCTAATATTGTATTTAACAGTACTTTAGGAGTTTAAATGTCTTATACCGGGAATATCTTTAAATTTTTAGGAACACTATCACATACATTCCTCGCTTCTTAACACTCGCTACCGTTCTCCTTAAGCGTCCCCTCGACTCTCAACTTTTTTAAACAAAACAGTCTTTTGTTCTTTTCCAGATCACTATTCAAAAGTTTATTTATTGATTCACAGTTTGTTATGTCATCTTTTACAACCAATAAGATATTGTCTTTTGTAATCAGATAATTGAAACTTCAATCACTTATCAAAACAATTTCATACATACAAATACATTAAAATTGGTTATACTTAGATACACTTACATAGTACAAAATTCAATATTATTATTGATAGTATATTCTTGTTACATTCATATCAATTATAAATATAAATTCTCTTATGTTATTTGTCTATATGTCATTATTTGTTTATCTATGAAATCTATTGGATTATATTCTATTCAATATTTATATTTGTTCTTATTCTTAAATTAATGATTATACTGAATTAACTATAGTAATATTTGTTTGCATTTCAGATGAACAGCTGATTAAGTTATGGAAAATATTCTTCGTCTTAGGCAACTTTATTTACATCATTACATTGGTTAGGCAATATCTATATTTTATGTTATCATTGAGGTAAATCCTTATTTTTTATATTGTTATAGGCTGTTATTTATTATATCTTTATTTGATATGTTGTTTAAATTAAGAAAAGTGTTTCCTTTTTACTTTTTTTCTTAAATTATGTTATTTTCATATATATTTCATACTAGCAAACTTAATTTTATAATACTACTTCTCTTATTATCTAAGATATCTGGTTCAATATATATATATATATATATATATATATATATATATATATATATATATATATATTTATAGCTTATATGAATTTTTGTGGAAAAATAATTAATTTTCAAAAACTTCGCATCATTTGACAGAAACCTGAAGGTTGAGTATTACAGCAAAATTGGGAGAAAATTAGACTTTAAGTGACCTATCTGCAATTTGGAAGGATGATAAAAATTATAAAGCCCGCCAAAGCAGATATACGGAAGGTATTAAATGAAAATTTGGAGAACTCGTAGCGACCAATGAACACGTTCATCTTTTCTAAATGAGCAACTGGGTTGAAATTCACAAATTAGTAGAAATATGTTGATCGTGGTGGTGTGTGAGATCAAAATATATTGCGATTTCTCTTATTCTTTTTATCTTCTCTAGTTCTGCCAATTTTCACTTTATAAAAAGTTCTTTAAATGTTCACTACCAAATTAAAGCATATTTTTGTAATTATTTAACTTGTTGAAGACAGAAATAATATGAAAAATTATCGCTGTTGTATCATACACGAGGATATATGAATAAATTATGGCCCTAACTGCATAACTCTAGGTAGTTTATATTGTTTTTGCAAGTGTACTTAGTACTTTTCATTGCAATACATAACCTTAATTGACTCTCAAACTACTTTTTAAGTGGAATGAAAAGTGTAGACTAAGAAACTTTCATTATTATTTGGCCGTATAATTCCGATGGCAACGACTCTGACTTCTCAACTTATATCTTTGAGAAGAAGCCGTAAAAAACTTCCGAGTAAAAGACGTAAACATTTTAACGACTGAAGGGCGCTCAATTTTTGCCGTAAATCTCACATATGTTTTCCGCATCAGAAATCACTAAAATGTGTTGCATTTAAGAATTTGCCATCTTCTCTGAACAAGATATGTATGAAGTGAGATATTAGAAAATCATAAAATTTGAAAACTTTTCGAGTGGAAGTTGTCAATATTTCATCGAAAAATGTATGTTTGGCATACGCTTTGAAGATTTGATTGAAACGCTTATGAATAATCTGTTATAGACACACGTATTTTTCGAAGCTGGGATGTATATTGACGTTAAGTATTCAACTAACTACAAAATAAAATTCAGACAAGAAATGGGGAAGGACATAGTTTATTTACGATAAAAAGACGATGATATCATTTTTAGTTACTTTCTTGCTTATCAGAATAAATTAATTTACCAACCGTGAATACAATTTATCCTCAACAGCCAGGGCAATTTACAGCTAACGGGTTGGCAAAACTTCTAGACGTTGTCAAATCAACTGGTAAAATTCCCCAGTTTGTTTTGACGTTTATTGGCATTCGATCATCGTCTAATTTTACAAGTTTTTTTGGTGCTTTTAAATTCATTGCTTCTTTAAAAAGGTGGGTACAGACATAGAACAAAACTTCGTATCGTAACTACATCGCGCAACAATTGTTTGTTACGCATCGAAGATACGGCGGATCAATATATCGTCGCGTATCTTATAAACGGGACATTTTGCCGTTCCGTCTTTACTAAAACAGATCAATTAAATTAGTCTTTTTCTTGTGTGCAATGGAGGTTGTTGCAGCAGCTTATATATACATGCATTACTTAGTTAAAAAAAAATAAAAAAAGACGCGCAGAAAGACGCTGGTGGCAGACCCGGTTGTATACTAATAGAAGTGTGTACAGCGGAAATCATTTACTGTTGGATTTAAAATTTCAGGCAACTAGTGGCCTTTACAAACATTTTACTAGAATGTCTCCAACAGACTTCGATTACTTGATTAATTTTATTGGACCCAAAATAGCACGAAAAGATACTAGATGGAGAACGGCAATTTCTGTTCAAGAAAGGTTGGAAGTAAAAATTTGGTTTCTGGCGACTGGTGACTCCTTCACCAGTCTACAATACCTTTTTAAAATTTCTAAACAATCGATGTGCTATAGTTCCTATACAGGTAAGAAACTGTTTTATTAAAGAAGTATAAATAAACACACATTAAACAAAACAAATGTTTATCTTAAATTCTCTAATTCAATATCGGGCATATCCAATAGTTGGCGTGGTAAAGAATTGACTGGAGTACTGCGACTTGAATGATCCGAAATACTAGAATTAGCATAATTATATGCTGGAGATGGTACCTGTGAATGTTGTTGAGTAAAACTGGAAGCTTGGCTATCCTGATACTGTTCAAATTGAGAATGTTGTGGCACAGAATTTGCAAAGAATGACTGAAGAGTATCAGTACGGTATGATTGCGAATGATAAAAATTGGTTGAACTTTGTTCGAGTGGGTCTTGTCTGCTTTAAACAAAAATAACATAATATCTTGTTGTACAGTACTTTGTAATTCAAGAGAATATTTGGCCAGCTTTCAGCCACAAGATTTCCAAATATTTGACATTCGTTTTGCTCCTGTGGGTCTCTAGCGTTTGCTGATGCTTCTGACAGTATTTTAAAAGATTTTTCTAATTTCTCAGAATCTTCATTCCTCTTTTGGCGTTTCCTACTAGGTGTCGCTTCATCGCTTTTATTTTCTATACTTTCCCGATTCTCTTGTACAGCAGAATTTTTATCGTTATCTGCTAATGTTCCTTCATCACCCGATATTTCCTTTCCATCATTATCTCCTTCTTCGCGTACAATCTAAAATTAAAAATAATTTGAAATAAGTATTTAATAAACAAACTTATTAAGAAAATAAAAATATGTCCTATTTTTGGCGCACGGTATAATTTGTTTTAACGAAATTTGTTTTAATTTTTACAGATATCTTCAACACCAGAAAGATGGTTAGAAGTGTCAAAACAGTTTGAGGACACCTGGAACTTTCCACATTGTCTGGGTGCTTTAGATGGGAAGCATGTTGTTCTACAAGCTCCAATTAACACCGGAAGCGATTTCTTTAATTACAAATCAACATTTAGTGTAGTTCTTTTTGCCCTAGTGGATGCTTATTATAATTTTTCGTATGTTGATGCTGGAGGCCAAGGAACAATTTCAGATGGTGGTATCTTTAAAAACTGCTCGCTTCACAAAAAATTAGAGCGGAATGACTTAAATTTACCTGAACCAGAAGCTTTACATGGCAGGCAACAGACAATTCCCTATTTTTTTTATTGGAGACGAGGCATTTGCGTTAACTGAGTCGTTAATAAAACCGTTTTCGGGAATACATTCTAAAGGATCATTGCAAAGAGTGTTTAAGTACAGATTATCTCGCGCACGAAGAACTGTAGAAAATGTATTTGGCATCGCCTCAGCCGTTTTTAGAGTACTTCGTAAACCGATGTTACTTGAACTCAGAAAAGCTGAATCAGTTATAATGGCAGTAGCTCATCTACATAATTTTTTAAGAGAAAGTTCCACATCTTGTGATTTGTATACGCCACATGGAACTTTCGATACAGAAATTGATGGAAAGCTTGTAGAAGGAAAGTATAAAACTATAACTAATGAACCAATGTCTTCTTCATTTCCAATTAGAAATATTCCCAGAAGACCAACCGAAAATGCAATACGAATTAGAGACGAATTGTCATCGTACTTTCAAAACGAAAATCGACTTTTGTGGCAAGATAATGATACGTAATTCGTTTTATACTTACGGTGCTTTGTGTTTCCCGAACCTTGTTATTGTCCCAAAGGAAAAGCAAACTTTAAAAGGCAAAACAAATACTTTCATAGATATCTGAAAGCCCTGTAATAAATAAAAATAAAATTTGTAATTGAAAAGTAAATAAACAAAATAGAAAATAAATTAATTTTCAATTATTCAAAATTACCTTTACCCGTACCGTGGCTCTTTTTAATTTTTGCTTTATCTCGCCTGAGTCCTGACAGAAGAACATTAATTTTTTTTGCATCTACTGTTGTCCGCAACTCTACAGCAAGTTCTTCCCAAGCATCATGCTTCTTTATTTTATTATAGTATTTGGGATAATTTGCATCCCACAAAATTTCCTTATTACGATAACTATTTATGAAATCCAGGATAGATTCTTCTGTCCACTCCATGTTTTCAACTGAATAAACAAAACGAAAAATAAATCGCAACTGTGTACCGCAGACCTCGCCAGACATGCTAACAAGTGGTGCAACATCAGTGCGTATCATTTCTTTGATGCGGCGTCAAAAAACCGACAACCGATGGAACGCCGAGATGTTACTATGTTCTGGTGTTACGGTGTTACGCAATGCTGTCCACACTTGTTACGCCACGGCGTTACGATACGAAGTTTTGTTATATGTCTGTACGCACCTTAAGATTAAAAAAACAGTTATTTTCATAACTAATTATTTAGGAACATCTGCAGTGTGTGGTTGATAAAATGCCGAAGCAGCTGAACAGAAAATGTCCAGGATGGTAACATCTTTGTTGAGCTATTTTGTACGAGAATGCCGAAATGGGGGCCCGCTTCTCCCGCTTTTTGCTGTAAGAGATGTAAGTAATAGTATTCGCTATTTGTATTCATCATTAATAATGTTATTGTTACATATTTAAATGTAAATGATTACATGTTTTTAATGGTAGGTTAGGTTAATTAAACTTGATAATATATTATTATTTCATAAATTGAAGTAATTATATTGTAGAGAGTTGCAGAAGCTTTACAACTTAGCGTTACCTCTGTATACCGTATTGCCGCCAAGCATTATAGAGGTGAACAGCCTAAAAGCCCACCTAAAAAGAGACAACGCATAAAACCTACTGTTGAAATTGGTAACTTTGTTCAAAATGCTTTCCGAAATGTTATTTACGAATGGAAACAGTGAGTATATTGAATTTACTGTTTTATTTTATTCACAATAAACTAACAGAATATTTTTTCAGAGGAACACATAACCTTGAAAACTTTAAGAGACAAACTCCAGGAGCGTGAACTCTTTAATGGCTCTTCAACATCACTCTGGAAGATAGTGGAACATATTGGACTTAAATACCAAAAAGATGATCCTCGTCGTGGTTTAATGCAGTTGCCACATATTGCATTAAAACGTGTGAATTTTCCACAGGAATATGTCAAGATAAAAAGGGAAGGTTCATATCAATTTGTGTTTTTGGATGAGACCTGGATATTTAAAAGGTACTGTTGGACGTTCTTGGCAAGATTCTAATCATAGAAGCGTAAAAAAACCAAAATTGGTTGTCCAAGGTAATTGAATAATAAAATTTAGCAATTAATTTATGATGTACTAACATTCCTGCTATTTTAAGACCTTTTCAAATATTTACTAGTCACACTATTTTGTTTGAATCTATATAATCATTAATAGTTGTTTTGAGCTATGTAGTCTATCTAGGAAACCTAGTAGTAATTTGTTATTTCCTTATTGTAGGTATATAGTATTGCATGCTGGTTCCTCTTCTGGATTTATTCCTGGAGCAGGGCTGGTTTTTTCTTTCAAAGAACAAGATGGTGATTACCACGGTGAAATGAACCGAGACATTTTTTTGCATTGGTCTGAATACCAGCTTTTAGTGAACTTGGAAGAACCTGCCACAATTGTGATGGATAATGTAAGTTATCACAGTACAGTGATCAATAAAGTACCAACAACAGCTACCAAAAAGGCTGATATACAGAACGGGTTGATACAAAATGACATTCCTTTTGAAAATACTTTCCTCTAAACCCAATTATTGAATTTAGTACAACGGTAAGTTGATATAAACATTTTTCAATATATTATGGTAATACTTAGATAACTTATTTTGTTTAAATATATGCATTTTTGTAGGAATAAACCACCAACAGTATATGAAGCTGACATATTATCTGAAAGATATGGTCACAAAGTGCTTCGACTTCCCCCTTACCACTGTATGTTCAACCCAATTGAACATATTTGGGGCATAGGTAATAATTTTTATAGAGATCATGTGGGAACTGATGGTTCTTCAACAGAACAAGCAAGAGGTGTATGAAAAAAGTTTTTAGAAAAAGTGACTCCTGATATTTGGTCAAAGACAGTAGAGCACACTGGAAAAATTATACGAGATGGTTGGGATAGAGAAGTAATATTTGATAGACAGGATGTGCCTCCACTTATTATTAATTTTGACAGTTACGATGAAGATAGTGATGATTTTGTAGTGGAGTAGTGGAAATCTTTTGTTTTATTTTTTGTATATTTTTATCCAATTTGCTTCATTTCCACCTTTTCAATATCACTAATAACTATTATTAAATTAATTAGGTACAGTTATTTTATAATACGCAAATTAAAACAACGAGCACATAAATAATACTGATAAAATGGGAGATTTTTTATTTTTATATATTGTTACAAAATTTTATTTTGTATATCTATATTTTTCTTTTCCATTTTATTGTTAAAAGAAAAAATATTTAAATTTGTATGAAGATGATTACAGCTTGTATTGATTCCTTTTAGCGTAAACCCTTGCAGTGCTCTTGAAGATGGTTCTATAGAGCATAGAATAAGATATAAGGGCCTACAGTTCGTCATTTAACCCTCTTCTATGTGAAATAATTAAATGTTAATTCTAGTTTTCGTTAAGTAAAGGAAAAAACTACAGCTTGGCAACATCACAATATTTTGTTTTGCAACGTCATCGTATTTTTATCGTAAATAAACTATATTCGGTTCGTATCAAGTGAAAAATCATACTTACCCATCTCGGTGCCAGCTTCGAGCCTCAGAGAGCCCCATTCCCATGCAACAAGCCGGGGACGTGGATCTGCGCAAACAACCATACTTAAGTCAGCGGGTTGTCCTCTTTCCACAACTACCTCAGGCATTGCAGATTGTCGTAAGACCTGAGGTGCCCCTGTAATTGGAAGGTACCTTTTATTAATAAATTAACACTAATTGTTTGTGAGATACAAAAGATATTTTTTATTAGCATCTCAATAACTAGAGGAGCAAAAATGTTTGAAAACAGCTTGATGTGATGAAAATTAATATTAACGACAGCTATACTTTTTTGACGCTAAAATAATATTTTCGACTCGCTATATATTAAGTACTTCGAAGTATTTTATTCAGTGCATCGCATCAACTTTTGTTTTTATAAAACTTCAACGGTTTCAGAGATCAATTTTTTCTATATAATCTGAATCTGCCTCATTAAATCATGAAGCTTAAAATTTTGCTGCTTTTTGCTCTTATGTTTTGTCATCCATGTATCGCTTGGATTTGTTGTATGTGTTTTTCTCTTATTCTTAATATAAACATTTATCATCCTAATGCAGTGATAACCTGCAAAGGAATTGGCGCGTTACTGGCGAACACAGACACAAACGATATTGAATTTACCCGTTTGCATGTCGATATCCAATTTTCAGAATAAAGGTACATACGGGTCGGAGAAAACAGCACTTATTGCTTGCATAAATTACCAGCATCCTAGTGGGATAAAGTCAACACAGGTGTCTGTGGCTTATGGTCTGAATTACATGAATTACAATCAGGCATACGTAAAGGAGTTTAGCATAATTAAGTTCCTGTTTTCTTTGCTTGGTTTCGCATAAATGTATAGAGCTGTAACTAATTCACATGAAGGATCCTATATGAAATTTAAATTATGGTCTGTAGAAAATTACTCAATAATCTCGTATAATACTTCAAGAGACCCAGCACACAAATAATTTAACAGGGATTAAGTTTTAGAATAAATCAAATGTGTTTAAAAAATTGCAGTAGTTCGAATGTTTGTATCGAAAACACTTGGCTTGTGTAATAAGAGATTGGAGTTTCTAATGAATCGCGATACTATCTAATTTTGATACAATTAAACAAATAGCAACATCCAATGGTTATCAATTACATATGATAATTAAATTAATTGATAAAAAAGAGGAACTAATATTTCCCAAGCAAACTAATGAAATAAAACCATCACATATGCAGGTAATATTTCCAATAATATTTCAAAGATAAAATCTTTAGCAACAAATACAACAATTTCTTTTAAAACAGAAAGTAATGTGAGTACAAAATTGTTAAATGTGAAAACAAAAATATCCCCATGAAAGAAGTCTGGTATACAGGGCTCATACAATAAATCCTAATAGTCCAATTGCTATTATTGCATAAATGATTCCAAGTGTTCCATAAGCTTCTTTTTTCTCCTTTCTTAGCTAACAATATGAGAAATTGAACCAAATCCAGGTAAAATTGAAATATAAAATTCAGGGTAACCAAAAGTATTATTATTATTACTATTGAAACTTGTTTGCTTACTTTATCAGGAAATTTGAGGTTATGGTAGAATATGTGTATAAGTATCTATTATGCAAAACATATAACTTTTGGATCAGGAACAGTAACCAAAGTACAAGTATGTAGGGTTGAATAGTATCAGAAATACATAATAATACAACATAAAACTGTGAAATGGGTTGTTGAAAAAACGCAAACAAAATTTAAATGTCAAGCTAATCGTCTGCAGGTGGTCAGTTAGCCTTTGGTGACGTTTGTTGGTTTAATTAAGCTTTGTGGAACCCAGAAAGTAACTTAACAAGACAATAGGCACTAAAAACCGATTAAAATATTAAATTGAAGTTGATGGAACCGGGTAATAAATTTATCAATTTTATTATTCATGTACCCAAATCTGAATAAAGTTAATTATCTAATAATTATTTTTTGCTCATCTTCATTTAATTCCTGTACATTACGTACATTATTTTTAGTCCTGATCTTATTATTAGGTAATAGGATTAGTAGAATGTGTTATCTGTTCAATGAAATAAATTTGAATTGAATTTTTGAAATCAAAAATTGAATAATTTTGCTAAGTCTATTTTATTGAACAAGCTTTCAGAACGTGGAATTTATCCTATTAATTCAATAATCATGTATACAAAAACATGTCGTTTTATTAAATATCTTTTTTACAACAACAAAATTTCTCTATATTTCCAAATATAACTTTATAACGGGCTTTATGCATACATTTTACATTGAAAAATTCAAATCTTGTTCTGTATATCGCGGCTCCAGATTTGATAAAAAGTACGTACATCAGGTGATAAGTGAATCTGCTCAAACTAAGGGATATATTCCACATAAGTACCTTCAGTAGAACGCATGGCTAAGAAAAATATGAATGAAGAAGGAGACATTTTTTGATAATGCCAAAATTGTGACAGAACGGCAAGAATATTTCTGAATAAAACAGTTCAATCAATGAATCAGATCTTAGAATCATGAAAATTTATGTGAACATAATACTTACCATGAACTTGAAGAATGATTGGTTCGCTAATTTCGGTCCTTTCTTCTCCTTTAATTATGTTAGTAACTTTGCATCGATATTCACCTTGGAAATCATAAGTTACATTACTTATATAGAGTTTGGCGTCTCTACCTCGTTCAATAACACTTTCTGAAGGAGTTGGTCTCTTTTGAATCCATTGGTATGTTGGTGGAGGATTTCCTTCGCCTAGACATTCAAAACTCGCCGATGAAAAAAGGGTGGCGGTTTTAACTCGTTCTCTTCCTATACTTATTATTTTTGGAGGGTCTGAAACAAAAATAATTGTAATATAGTTTATTAAGTTGGTGAACAGGAATTAAAATAGTATAGGTATAGTTGCAGGTGACATCTAGAAGCTTGTTATTATTTCGAAACATTAAAAAAAAGACGTAAGTATTTGCCGTTACCAGAAGTGGTCGTCAAACTTTAGAACGAAAATGGAAAGCACACAGCCATAGATAAATCATTGTTCTAGTCATTGTATATTTAAGAATAAAACTTGGAGAACTTCGATTCATTACCATAAATGAAAACTCACTGAAAGTTTCAATGTCACATCCAACACATTCTCAGTGGCAAATACAAGTACCAAATTTGTAAACAGAAATTAGAGACACGCGATTAATCCTGTCTTCCATCAATTTGAAACTGTTTTTTAATTGGTTTTACATATAAACAAAACATTTGATTACAAAATACATTCCAATGAAATATTCAAGAAATCAATTCGTTCGGCATGAACAAAATCCCTGTACTTCAAGTCAACAAGCAAGCGCAGAAATGGATTTTTTCGGAAAACTAAAACAACACTCAATTCATTTATATGAAATAGGAGCACGTTTTGTTTACTCACAAGTGCACTTCTACCCTTCATAATCATGATACAAAAAAGTCAAAACGTCGAAAGTTTACTGCGAGCCAGTCAATGAAAAACGGAATATTATGGTATTTTTGACTCAATTGTTCAACGTAAGTCCACGGAATATGTATTTTTGAATCAATCGTTCATTCCAAAATGATCTGCTCACTCAGGTAGGTAGCCAAGATTTCCCTTTTTTGGGTGGAGGGTCTTAAATTAAATAAACATTACACTTTTCTTTTAAATATATTTTTATTTTACGACCATAATTATTATAAGAGAAGAAACATGTGTAGTTAAGAGGAAGGCTAGTTAAAATGAAAAATATGTAATACGTTACAATACCAATCTTCTAGAATGTTTGCAGCCATGATGTCGATTACTTTATGTGGATTCACAGTAATTTCCCAATCGATTGAAATCATAGCCAATGAACTTAGTCTTTCATTACAATACGAGATAAAGTTTTTACCATTTTCATTGTAGAAAATGATCGTTCTACACTGGCCGTTGTTACCGGTAATACAGTTAAAAGATGTTTTATTATGGGAAAGTAGGTTTAGTTGCAAATCCTAAAACTTTTATAACTTCAGTTCCAGGAATGTTAATATTACTGGAAAGTTGTTTACACCAAATTTCGTACTCGGATTAAAGAGCAAAAAGAGACGTATTTACATCGAAATACGGAGCTAGGTTATCAGTTTTGCTCATAATTTGAGGAAAAGTAAATCCTGGTAGGATTATCGGAAAACTAGATAAAATATATTCGTTTGAAATAAATCTATCCGATAAATTTTGAATCAGACTATCTACACAAGGAATGAAAGCTGCCACTCTATAGTATTGTTCAATACTAACCAACAGCGTGTTTCTAAAAAGGGAAGAGAGTTTATTTTCTGTCAAAGTTTTATGTCTGAATAATGAGAACACGTGTCGAATACAATTGATAGAGATTTGTTGAAACAAGTAACTAGACGATAAAAATGTAGACGTTTTCTTTTTCAAGACACACAAAAATTTGAAACAAAGAGTGAAACAATTAAGAAAGTACCAAAAATACCAATAAGCTTATAAAGAATATGATTTTGTTCACATGTTTCGTAAATCGCTTTTTATTTTTGACAACAATTGTCCGACTAATTTTTTGTTTTGTCAGTATACGTTCATTGTCGGTGAATTTAGATGTTAATCTATTCAGTTCCGTTGAAAATTAGCTTCATAACGTAATTTTGTTTCGTATAACTTACCATTATGATCCTGTTTTGGCTTTCTATTGAAAAAATATATAATGCTTGGTTGGTATTTACTATTATTAGTACGTTTCATTTTGCACTAAGGATACTTTGTCACTTCTAGCTTTTATCACTTGCACAGATACTGAATTTTTTACGATACTAATGCAAATAAAGTTTTGTTCATTATTTTGTTTATTTGAGCGTTTTTACCCAGATTCCTAATATTGCCATCCCACGGCAATATTTGCGTTACATGTTCCAAATATTGTCATCTCAATTGGAATTTGAAATTATGTGATATACCTTACATTTTTGAAAACATGCAGTAGAATGCTCTCTCTGACAGGTTGATATAGCTGAAAATCTTGAAACTAGAAATAAAAATTCCTTAGGGTGGCAATAATTGGCTTAGGTACCTTATTATAATCTAAGTTCAAAATGCTCACCGCGAACGTCGTGACAACATCCTAATCTTGAATAAAAAATTTGAAAACGATATGATTTAATTTTTTTATGTTAATCTTTGCAATAAACTTGAATATGGAAACGATATATCACAAGCCAACACTTCACATTAAATAAATAGCGAGTTGTACCTGTCATTCGAAGGGGATTGAAGAATTGAAGAATTTCAATTTATAATTCAAATTTGACGTGTTTCTTGATTATGTACAGTAACCGAAATAATGAATTTATTCCATTCGACTTTTCAACACTGTATATGGTTCAATTATGATTCTAGAATTTTTTACTATTCTTAAGTATAATGGCTGACATAACCGACATATACGATTGTCAGAAAATTTATTACGTTAGTAATTCAGTTATATAACAATTCATATGTAATAACGAGTTCTTGGTATTCATTATAAATAAATGAAAAAATAATTTCATAAAATTCTTAAACATATTGCGTTTTATCTGCATCGTAAAACATGTTTATTCGGAAACATTCTGCTCGTACGTGAAGCACGAAATTTTCTATCTACAATAACACGTGTTACAATACTTGCTATCCCTGCAGTACATAAACCCTGCACTTTACACGAAATTAGTTGCCACACATTTTTAGAACTGAGCCCCTGGAGACTTTCTAATCGTTATAGGTTTTGTAATAACTTTGAAATAAAATCAAGTGGCTTAGCTTTTATATTAGACGCATTGAAAGTATGGAACCAAATTTTGAAATAAATTCAAATATCAATAATAAATAAATTTAAATTTTGACAGCAAATATTGCCTTTTGACTTCCTGAAGTTATGAGTGAATTCAAATCACGGTAATGTTTTTGATTATTTAAAGTTCAATTAAATGTATACTGATTGGTCTAAAATACCTTATTCAGGGTGATGCATTAAGAAACTATAACTTTAAAAATGTAGTTTCTATAGGTACAATTAAAAAATGATGATCTGTCCTATATGCTTGCAGATTTTGAAGAAACAGATTGTTTGAAAATTTGAGTTTGGTTCCTAATATCGCAATAATTTCTTGTTTGAGTAGATTATTTCTGGAAAAATAATGTCCTATGTTTTTTTGTGATATAAAAATCACGAATTTAAATTCTGATTTAGCAATGTTGATAGAGGCATATTTTCATATCGACCTAACAATAATTGATAAGAAAAATATGTGAGGAAGCAATTTTATATAGAAACATTACTATCGATTGATACATGTAACTCGAACGGTTCTGCAGTTATATGCTCCTACAAAGTTCAATGTACTTCGAAATATCTGATAAAAAACCGGATATATAGTAATAACAAATTCCAGAACCAATCATCATCAAACAATAGTAGGAAATGTCGGTATACGTTTTCACAATTTCCATCATATACTTCAAATTATTACTCTCGAAAATATCTCCAAACATTGAAATACCCCCTCCATTATGTTTAGTTGCGTTCGCAGCTTCACCGATTTTGCATCAATCTGTATCTGTAAAAGTTTGAAGGGTGGGTGACCCCACAGCACTTAGGCCACAATTGGCCCATTGTGCATCTTTCTGAGGTTCAAAACTTCCTTCTAGCTCGTCATCCAGCCTACGTCCTTGAAGTAGACGATAACGTCGCCTGAATTAAGTTCTCTCATATTGGCGTATGTTAGCCTGTGCTTGCCGAATACTTGAAACCTAAAATGAGAGAGTGTCTGACATTCGCAAAGAATGTACTCGACAGTCTCATCTTCTTGTTCAGATCCTCTACAAAGTGGGGTGTTAGATAGACTCAGTCTGTGGAGGTGTTTTCGTAGGTGGCAGTGACCAGTCAGAATACCCGTGGCTATTCGTAGGTTCCGCCTGTTCATAGTCACGTATTTTTTGGCTACTTTGCTATCCAGATACTGTAGCAGTTCCTTGGCAAGCCTGCAGCCTTCGGCGTCATCCCATCTACCCTTAAACTTATTAAGGGAGTGTTCCTTTAATAGGTCGGCCGTCACTGACGCCGATAGACCAATGAAAGTGCCAGGTCCCAAGAGCTTTTGGGAGGCTGCCCACATTGGGCTTAGACCCATCTGTGAATATGCGGATTGCGCCTTCATTCAATAGGTCTTGTGCGTTGTTTTTTAAAATAACCTTGTAGGGCCTATTGAAGGCATAAAGCGGGGGAATCGAGTTCGTATTGGGCTGCAGCAGTGGGATCTCCCCGAGTGCCTCATGCCACAAGTTACGTCTCAGTTTACTGGATCCTACATCAGGTTGTATACCAGTAGAGCGTATCCGTGTCATGGTCATCAAAACAACCTCCTTGATGTATATGTCAAGGGGAGTGAGACAGAGGATTACCTCCATAGCTCTTGTTGGTGTGGTTCTCATGCCTCCCGTAGTGTTGAGGCACGCTGTTCTTTGGATTTGGTCCAGTTCACAAACGACTATCAGCTGGTTTGCTTTAGCTCCCCAGGCAATCGCGCCGTACGTTAGCATAGGTCTAATGATGGCAGTGTAGATCCAGGCAGCAGACATTCCCCAGGTGCGGCCGATGGTTATACGACACTACTCATAAGAAATATATGCTTTTTAAACTCTGTTTTCTAAGTGAGAGTTCTACGTTAACTTACTGTCAAAGGTGACCCCTAAATATTTCACCTCTGAAGAGAAATTAAGTTTGGTATCTAGGAGCTTTGGGGCTTGATGTTTTGCAAGCTTCCTTTTTTTCGTGAAAAGAACTATCTCCGTCATTTTTGGATTTATTGACAGCGAATGGTCTCTGCAACATTGTTCTATGGTATTGAGGGTCTCCTGCATTAAAGCGCAGAGTGTCTCCTCGAATCTTCCTGATAGCAGAATCACTAGGTCATCTGCGTATGCTATTGTGTAGAAGTTGCTATCATTGAGGTGGCTGAGCATGGAGTCTAAGATCATGTTCCACAGTAGTGGCGAGAGCACCCCTCCCTGATTTTGCATCAAAATTTATGAGAAAAATTGATGTTATCTTGTAAACTATGTGCGGTCATATTGAAAAATGAACGGTTTTAAAGATTAAAACGCATCCGTGGCCCTGAACAATATTCTATCATCAAATTGTTACTTGTATACACTTCGGGAGAGGTATCGCTAACAAACCGAAATTTCTCCAAAAATAACCAAAAATTTAGTATATCTGGATTTATTGGACCCGCTGTACTAGCTCTAGTCAACTGAAAATCAATAGGGTTCATCTTTGAGCCGCTCTGAATGATATCCAATCATAAAACTGATCACCTGTATATACTCTGGATTCCAGAGTCTGGAGGCTGTATCGTGTTAAAAAACTGAAATTTCTCCAAAAATGTCGTACATAAAGTACTATAGCACCTGTGGCTCTGGTGAGCTGAAAATCCATAGGGTTCATCTGTGACTTGTCCTTAACAATATTCAATCATAAAATTGGTGACTTATTGCACTCCGAAGGCTGTATCGTGCTAACAAGACATGTAAGGAAAAGTGGCCGACGACAACGACGACGACGACATACACACAGGATTTTTTGCCTAAAAACCTTTTTTCGCGTTGTTGTTGATGGAAAACGTATAAATAACTCAGAAAAAAAATTTCAAAATTCCAATTTTTTTTTGGGTAAACCAATACTTTTCTCGCATTTAGATAGGTTGGGCGGAAAAGTAATACAAAATTGAAATAAGAAAATCAAAAGAATTAGCAAACTAGTGTCACGACCAATATACAGATGAGGAAATAGTTTATATGATTTATGACGCGCTTGTAGAGAATAATGACCCTAATGGTTTTTAGGGTCATTACAAGAGAAAAGGTATATCATCTATTAATTGTACCAAGGTTCTTGAACATCACTGGACAGGTCTATTTAAATAGTTCGGCAGTTCAAAAGAATCAATTGAAAAATCTTACACCACAGTAAATTATAATTTTGAACTTTTGCTAAAAATATTTTTTTGTAGCATATGAATTTTCAGAACCCGTCAAATGCTCGTTTTATAACTAAAAATTTTTGTCTTATGAAACGATTGAAAAGAATCGTTTATGCTACTATTTTATTAGTATATTGCTGATATTTGGCAAGTTGTAGACCGACGACATGGGATATGCTGGAATATGATATTATAGCTGAACTCAAGACAAGCTACGGGTATTTCATAATTTCAATTAGTTGATGATTGCATGAATGACTGATAGAAAGACTTATTTCTAAATTGGTAACGTCATAGCACTTTTCTTATTGAAGGATTATATATTGAAGGATGTTGAAGAATAAGATATCTGTTTGTTGACTAAAAATCAAATGTTTTTTAAAAAAACTGGACGTAAACGTTATTGGAAGATACATAAGATGTATCATTATCTGCATTATTGCTTTGATATTGTAATTGTGTTATTTTATTTTATCTACTTACTAGATTTATTTATACGCTTATATACTATTCATTTATACTTAATTTATATCCACACAGTTCACTTTTATTGTCAACTTATTCTGCTCCTTTTCCTATGAAATCAAACTGTATACTGACTCGCCGCTCGTAGGTAGTTTCTTATATATTAAAACCACCTTCTCGAACGTCCGGATTCCAGAAACTTCTAGTATGCGACTCCCAACAAACAATCGACCTTCTTGGAAATCACTATAAAAACAATCACAAAAATTAAATAGTCCTTCCCAGAAATCTCTGCGCTCACTCCAAAATTTTAACTTTTATATGTACTATTAGACATTGTCGAATTCGGGGACTACACGAATTAATTTCAGTTTTTCTCATTTCTATACATTAGATTATGCTTATAAAAAATTGATTTTTTATCAATTGAAAGTATAGCAGTATAAGCATCAAGACAAAGGGTAGGAACTTTGTAACAATTGTCTTGTATCCAGTGCCTGATAACTCCACTCTCCTTGAATGATAATGGACACACGTATTAGAGCAACTTATATAATGACAGTTTTTATAACATTCATTATTGAATAAGCTTCTTATTGCAAATTTATTACTACAAGAACGAGTCACAACATCTCTAAAATAAATTAAAAAACACTTTTTAGTATCCACCATTCCGAGCTCCGTTGATTATTAAAATCAATGGATTAACAATTAGTCATCAGATAACGATATTTTCTCATAGTGCAGCGATTACAAAAACCATTCTAAATCAACTCTAATTGAAATTGCAAAATAGCTAAAGTTGAAACTCGGAATCGGTATGCAGTGGTCCCAGTTTGAAAACACACTGCATAAAAGATGTACGTACACCTATCGTACTAAAATTTACATGAACTATTTAGACCAGTACAGAACGATCAGTTTTCTTGAAATATGTCTATTATTCAGAATAAATATAGGTATAGTAATCAACTTAATTGGCGATCATGTACGGGGGGATGAATAATTACAGAATGACTTACAGAACTATATAAGAATTTATGTCAATTAAGAAGTCAAAAATCTATATGAAATGATTCTTTGAAATGTGTGCTGTTCTTTTAGAAATTGTTTTAAATGTAGGGTGAATGCACCAGTGAATGAACATCACCAGTGAATGAAAAAATTGAAATATATCTGAAATTATTAAGCATATGGTGTCTTTCTCGTAAACACTGCAATATCCCTAATGACGTGCAACATGTTCCTCTTAACGTGATACTTCGTTTGTTCAAGTCAGTTCTTATGAATGAACGTACCGCTGTGTTTTTGTTGACAATAATTTGAGAAACGTATCTATTATTGGAACGATACTAAGCAATAACCAGGTGAGCAATAGTATAGAATGAGTTATTAACAAATGAGATGCGTGGTGTGTCGTCATTATCACATCAATTAATTGATTTCAACTGATTTTATCGAGAACCTAACCTAGCCTAACACCGAATTCGTTATTAAATTCAATTATTTGAGTGTTCATTCATTGGTGCATGTGCTGAACCCAGTAAACGAACAACATGTTCATTCATTGGGATTTTACGTGTTAATCTAGATTTCATCGATCTGATTCTTATATACTAGATTAGAAAGGCTGTTTTACGGGTTCCGTCAGGAAATGTCTACTAAGCTTGCTAACCAGTAAATGAACGACTTTGTTCATTCATTGAATCATAACATAGATCAATGGTGCTCCAGTGAATGAACAATTTATTATTTCTCTGTTTTTTCTGAGTCCATATTTTTTTCAATCATTTGACAGAAACATGGGAGGTGGAAAGTCCAAGCCAGAAGATCAGAAAAAGTATGAAAGATTCCGATATTCCGATGCCGGTCTCCAGAAGGCCGTGGAAGCAATAAGAAAAAAGGAAATCACCATCAATGCGGCCAGCAGACTATATGGGATTCCGAAAAGTACACTTTTCAACAAAACCACAGGAAACGTTCCCATGATTCGAAAAATGAGACTTCCCACTATTTTGACCTCCGAAGAAGAAGCTACTCTAGAAACTTGGATTCTATCCAAAGCTCTATTAGGATTTTCCATGCATTCCGATGAGGTGAAGGACTCAGTGCAACGTGTCATCAAAGCTGTTGATAGGCCCAATAAATTCGTGGATGATAGACCAGGTAGGAAATAGTTACATCTTTTTTTACAAAGACATCCAAAAATAACCACAAGCAATACAGAATTAATATCCAAGGCGAGAGCATCTGTAACAGAGGAAAATATTCGAAAATAACTTCAGGAGATGAAGGAATATTTAATTGGAGAAGGCGTTGAAGACATCCTTTCTGAGCCTGATAGAGTTTTTAATGGGGATAAAACCGGTTTGCAGACTTGTCCCAAAACTGGAAAGCTTCTGGGTCCCAAAAATTACAGGAATTCCTATGAAATTGCTAGTGGCCCAGAAAAATAATGCATACCAGTTCTCTGTACATTTTCTGCCTCAGGAGAATCTGTTCCACTTATGATTGCGTACCCGTACAAGCGTATTCCAAGAGATATTGCACAAACTATACCTGAGGAGTGGGGTATTGGCTGATCAGATAGTGGATGGATGGCGAGTGCAACATTCTACGAATTTATTGCGAATATTTTCTTCCCTTGGCTTCAAGAAAACAACATTAAATTTCCTGAAATTGACTGTCTCGACCCTTACGTCGTGGAATATGCTCATATTAGTGTTTTTAAATTCAACTCACGGTCTCTAGTTAATTCCACAATATAATACAAGTTATTGAAAATTCTAAAAAATTGACAATTGCTTCGATAAATCATTCTGACGATGATATTGATTTATCGAAACAATTGTCAATTTTTTAGAATTTTCAATAACTTGTATTATATTGTGGAATTGACTAGAGACCGTGAGTTTCATTTAAAAACACTAAATTAAATTTCCTGTTTTACTATTGCGTGACGTTCATAAATCGCATATCAATATGGATTTGTATGATTTCTGTGTACAGAAAAGAATAATACTATACTGCCTTCTGCCCAATGCAACACGTATCTTGTATCCTTGTGACGTATCAGTATTCAAGTCTCTCAAAGGACACTGGAAAAAGACCATTTTGAAACATAAACAGAACATTAATAGATCAGTTACCAAAAATACCTTTGCCCCCTTTTCCAAAAAGCTTTTGAAGAATCGATCAAACCAGAAATCATCAAAAACGGTTTCCGAAAATGTGGATTGTTTCCATTTAGTGCAGACGCTGTGAATTATTCCCAATACATTTCAACAAGGAAACAGCAGCTTAACCTAAATTGTGACAAGGAAGTTTCTGTGACCAGAGACGAATATGATACTGAGTTATTAAACATCATGTAGATTCAAAAAGCAGTCGACATTCAGTTCTACAACTTTTTGAAAATATGTAAAGAAGCAACCGATGCCGATGGAACGAATAATTTGAGAAATGCTGATGGAATGAACCAAGAATGTGAAGAAGCCTTCGAATAAAACTCGCAGAATATTGCTAATTTTGACATACCGGATATACAAGAATACACAGCAAACTTAACAGATGACCTGTTGAACCTACCATTGGAAGTTGATGGTATTCTCTATCCAGCTAACATATCTGACAATTCAACAATAATATTGAATGTGGATAGAACGAAAGATATAGAAAACGTTATCATAAAAGAAATTGAAAATCCTGAAGATATATTGGTCGGTACCGAGCAAGAGAGTATAACTAATAATGATACTCTAATGGAAGGTTTGAGAAAGAAACAAGTAAAACAGATGATCTGAATGCTGTAGAACAACTGGAAATTCCAGATAAAATAGACGTAGTACTAGATAACAGTAGTGTCGATTTCTATAATCAAGAGCCGCAGTAGCCGATAACTACCAGAGACGTATGGCTACATCATCTTCATTGGCCAAATATTGAAAAAAAGTGTGGCAAAAGGAAACAGGCAACTTTAATGCCGTTTGCCATCACCTCGAAAAAATGGAAAGACTATACAGATACAAAAGAATCTGAGAAAAAGGAAAAAAGTAGCTGAGAAATTGAAACAAAAATCAATTAGAGACAAAAAAAAACAAGAAGCAACCACAAGAAGAACTGCGGAAAGAACCAAAGCACCACCAGCAACAGAAGATAAAAATCCTAGTGTTTTCCAAGACATCACTGTAGGAACTTATGTTATAATAACGTATAACCAGAAATATTTTCCGGGCATAGTAGAAACTATTGACAATGATGAATATGAAGTCCGCTCTATGGCACCAGCTGGTCTTAATACCTTTAGATGGCCAGATTGTGTTGACCAGATATGGTACAAGAAGTCTTCAATTGCAGAAGTGATCGAAGCACCTAAGCTTATTAGACGTGGTTTCTACGAGTGTCCCGAAATTCGTGAATATTCTGAAAATATCAATCCGAGCAACATAAGGAATATACTATCTTCTCCAGAGGATGATACCAACAGGGATAAAAATGGAGCAAAAATCAATGATTCACAAGAAATTACTATTGGAGCTTATGTCATAATAATGTATAACCAAAAACATTTTCCTGGAGTAGTGGAAAATGCAGAAGGTGATGAATATGAAGTTCGCACTATGACACCAGCAGGTCCCAATACTTTCAAATGGCCAGAACGTGTTGACCAAATATGGTACGAGAAAAGTTCAATTGTGGAAATGTTTGAAGCACCCAAGTTTATAAGACGTGGTTTTTTCGAAGGTCCAGAAATGCTGAAATTTGTCTGAAATAATATTGTATGTTGTTGTTGATAATCATTGATTAAAAATTGTTCAACGTCTATTTTCTTCATAAGTTCATTCACTGGATTAGCCATGTTCAATCTATGGTAGCATTCGTACATTTACTGGGATATTATACAATATTTTACATTTTATTTTTTTACTAATACTACGATATTCCGCAAAAATGTACCGAATTATTATGATGTTTCAATAATATTTTCAGTTTGCCATAATCAAAAAATTATATTTATTCAAAATCAGTTAGTAATATAGACGTTTCATGCCTTTGAAACGGTAGAGGAATGACTTACTTTCACTTCCACGCTAGCCGGAAAAGTAGTTTTTCGGCTACAAGCATGTGTCACTTTTCAGTAGTATGGCAATATCATAACTGGTTTAAAAAATAATTTATTATAAACAATTTGTATTTATTTTATTAGAATATAACGTAAAGAAAAATATTAAGAACCAAAACTAATTTGGATTATTGTAAATATTAATTTTTGGAATATCTTAAAAAAACCAAACCATTCTTATTTTTGTTACGTTATTGTTTATAACTTTTGCAATTTTGTCAGCCCCTATTTGAGATGAGATTAAAATCGGAATTTTCAGTGGTCCAGCCTAGGTTTACGATGAAATGGATCAGATTATTATGAACTTTACCAACGACCACCCCTGTAAGTAGTCAAAAACACACAGTGCAATCAATTTAAGACGTCTATTACGCACGGTAAAACAAAACGCACGGCTGTAAAGTAAATCGCACGGCTTCCCTAGCAACCACTTAGCAACTGTCGATAGACGTAACCATTTTATCAAAAATTCATTATTTCGATATTAGACGTTGAATTTTATCCTATATGTAAATGGTAGATAACGTTTATTAGATATGAGATTGCATTTAATACTAGAAGTTATTTGGGATTATATGATAATTGGTTCCGTTTAATTCAATCCGCAACTTTTAGCTGTCTTAATGTATCATATTAGTAAACAATTAGTATATTATACACCAAGCGATTAAAGTGACCCATTTAATGTCCCGGGCGGTGTTTGATTTCTGAGAAAAGTAATCCAACTAAGGGATTAATGTCACTATAGTTGAGATGTGTATACGCTATTTTTTGCAATTCCGGCAATTCTACATACAGTTGTCATAAAAATAAATACTACTTAGAATGGACTTTTACGAAACTTGGCTGGGCATCGAGGATGTACGTTTTTATTTGTACTTTAAATCCCCTAATAAGATTATCAATACAAGTTGGTCGTAGGTAAAGTATAGTACGTAATACGTGTTGTAACGCATTTTACGCACTCACGGAATTACACACTCGCCGCAACGCGGCTTCGTGCGTAACTTTTCCGTTCGTGCGGAAAATGCTTCTTACAACACTCGTTACGTAATATACTATTATTCATTTGAAATACAATATATAATAATATAATATAAATGAATGCATGCATTACAGGTGATGAATAAAAAAAAATCGATAAGTGATCAATCACTTGTTTCGATATTTGCGGAATATAAATATAAAAATAATTTCATGTATATGAACATGCTTAGAAGATATAAAATACACATGAAAATGAAAATGTTATCACAATTATACATTATGCAATATTAAAATTAATTAGCTAAAATAGAAATAGATATATATATATATATATATGTATATATTATATATGCATATATTATATATATATATATATATATATATATATATATATATATATATATATATATATATATGTAGTAGTAATTTTATTTAACAACAAACAAAAGTATTACTAAATGAAAATAACATGAACTATTTAAAGTATATAATAATACGTAATCCGTGTTCGCTTCTACCCTTCACCATGCTACTATGTATAGGACTAGGTTACATCACTATCGGTGTGGTGTAAGGCGATTCGAGTGGCGCCATCTTACCATTTATAACAGAGTCCCAGACGTTGTGCGGGGCCTATCTACATGAAGGTGGTACTGTAGATAGAGCTGTATAGCCTGGTAGGGATCGTTCTGCTATAACCTCCCCCTCTAGCTTCGAGATCGTCCCGATGAGAGGCTAGCACACCAAGCAGGACGATTAAGGTTGTTGTTTCTTGGGTCTACCTCGTAATCCGTTATTCCTTAGGGGTGGATTGGCAGGTGATGCTACTTCCTCCGTGGTCATATAGTTCCTCTCTGCACTCGTTAATAAGCGACTCGCATACTCAATAGGGTGTTCGGTTGCTCCCTCCCCCTGGACCAAAACTGCACCGATGGCATAGCTACTAGCGTCGGATTTAATAGTGAAGGGTTCACTCTCATCTGCTTGTTTGAGGATTGGAGCAGTTATCAGACAGTTCTTTAATTTGTTATACGCATCTTGCTCAGTTGTTCCCCATTTCCACGGAGTATTCTTCCGAGTCAAATTTGTAAGAGGTTTTGCAATGCTGGCAAAATTTGCAATAAATCGGCGATACCATGAACAAGTTTGGATAAATCTTAGGAGATCCTTTACATGGGTAGGCACAGGTAAATCCACAATTGCTTGAATTTTGTTGGGATCCATCGTGATCCCATCTGGTGTCAGCACGTGGCCTAAGAATCCAATGGTCGAACAAGCAAAACGGCATTTAGTTCTATTAATACGGAGTTGGAAATCGTGTAAACGTCGAAAAACTTGTTCCAAGTCCCTCAAGTGGTCTTCAAACGTTGATGAACGAATAATCAAGTCATCTAAATATACTAGAAGTGTTATATGACTGAGACTAATTTTAAACCTATCCATTAATCTCTGAAATGTTGCCGGAGCATTTCTTAGACCGAATGGCATGCGCATGAAGCAGTAAACTCCAAAAGGTGTAATAAACCCGGTTTTCTTCTTATCTTCCTCATGCATTCTTATTTGCCAGTAACCAGATTTGAGATCCAAGGTAGTCATATAAGGTTTGCTCTTTGCTGTGTGTAGCAAATCGTCGATACGAGGAAGTGGGTATCGATCTGGTATCGTAATCGAATTTAATCGGCGATAGTCGACGCAGACCCTAACATCGCCATCTTTCTTTGGTACCATGACGACGGGGGAAGTCCACGCTGTTTCACTTTCCTCGATTATTCCATTAGCCAACATCTCGTCGAGTTTGTCGCGTAAAATGGTTTGCTTGGTGACATTAAGACGATAAGGCGCACTGGAAATTGGTCCACTAGTGCCTGTGTCTATTCGATGCTCCGCCCGCGTGTTAGGAGGGCCATGTTCCTCAAATAAATTTGGAAATTCCTGCAGTATTGCATTGAGCTGGTTTCGATTAGTCGGGCATAGCGTTGCGGCTTCGTTTGGTTGCAGGGAGACATCGAAACTAAATAACTTAAGGATTTTTCGCTTGGTGCCTGTTTTCTTTTGTGGCGAGTAAGTGAGAGGTAGGCTATCACGAAAAATTTCATCTATGTCTTCCGGTGCATACGCATTACTCGTGTGCTTGTTTTCTTTAACATTTGGGAATCTGGAGTCTGGAGCTTCCCATAACTCATCCCGTAAGGGTGACGTGAAAAACTCTAAGAATGGAGATAAAACGTCATCATTCTCGTCAACGTCCGTGATGTTAAGTTGTATTCTAGGATCTGGTACCTTAGTTGGTTCGCTTTCGATATTTAGAGATTTCTTCGGCTTCTTCGATTCTGCTGATTGATCCCGTGGTCTTTGTATTAGTCCTTGGTACTGTGGTTGAAACTCAAAACGCTCGAAAGGCCGGTCTGCGTAGTACCAGCACCGTTGTCCTAAGTCTAACACGATGCCAACTTTTTCTAGGAAATCTATACCTAATAAGGTCCTGTTATCCACGGCGTTAGGCAGCACGACAAAGTTGATATTATGAGTTCTACCGCCTAACTCTATAGTAGTAAATGTTGTCAGTAACTCTGTTTGCTTTTGAAGTCCATCAGCGAGTGTGACTCGGGCTGTAGTTTTGGTGAATGCACAATTCTTGTCTTTTAAAAGTTTGTAGAGGGTGACGCCAGCTACGCTTGTTTTAGCCGCAGTATCTATATGTGCTTGGCCCTTAATACCACATATTCTTGCAGGAACTGTTGGGACTTCAGGTGTAGATCTCAAAAGCGTATTTATCGAATAGAAGTGGACAGCTTGGGCATCGACAACTTTGCCGACATTAGTGCAATTGGGACAATTGCTGCGGAAGTATCCAGCTCTGCCACATCCGTAGCAGTGAAGGTGACCTTTGTCGGTTTTGGTAGCGGTTGATTGTGTAGGCTCCGTATGTGTCGCAGTCGTTTTAGGTTGGTCTTGCTTCTGCCGTTTACGACATTCTTGTATGCTGTGACCTTTAAAATTACAAAACGTGCATCTTAATTTGGTTTTCTTTACCGGTAGCGTATCGGTTGATTCATTGCGTCGTAAAGTAGACGTATCCTTGAGTTCCATTTCTAGATGCTCAACTTGTCTAGCTTTTGTCAGCAAATCAGTAAACGTAGTGATTTTTCCTCTTGGGATTTTTTCCCTAAGTCTAATGTGCATAAGACCGTAGATTAGATCAATCTGTGTTTCTTCGGAATGTCTTCCTTGTGGAAGTTTGGAAAGGAGTGCTCGTTTTTGACAAATAAATTCGTCAGTAGGTGCCGAGATTCCTTGAGGGGACTTGAAGATATCTAGGTAAATTTGATATGCAGGAGTTGCCGGAGAGAAAGCGGCACGGATTAATCGAATAGCATTATTCCAATCTGTTGCTCCTCTTTTTATGCCTTGCCACCAAGTAGCTGCAGTGTCAGTAAGTAGTAGTGGCAAGCCTTTAATTGCGTCTTGGTCTGTGATTTGTTCCATATCCTTATAGACTACTATGGTGTTTAGGAAATTGTCGACTGTCTCATGAAAACGTGTTCCGTCGAATCAGGCCGTGCATTTGATCAAACTGCCTTTCTTCCGATTATATGGTTCTGTCCTTATGCCGGCTACGGCTTGTAGAAGCTGTTGGAATTGCTCTGGAGACATCGCCATGGTTGTTTGGCTTGCAGCAATGCGTTTACTTCGACGCGGAATGTTTGGTGAAATCGGATTGGATAAGTCAACAGCGAATATTCCTGTCGTTATAACTGGAAAAAGCCGGACTGACGAAATTCCAATCTGTCAAATGTGACAGTTTCGATTCTACAAGACAAAAAAATGTCGAAGTATTCACGAAACTCTCACTTGCATTCAGGAATCCTTAATTCGGGCTCCACGTCAGGGCGCCAGTGTAGTAATAATTTTATTTAACAACAAACAAAAATATTACTAAATGAAAACAACATGGTGAAGTATATAATAATACGTAATCCGTGTTCGCTTCTACCCTTCACCATGCTACTATGTATAGGACTAGGTTACATCACTATCGGTGTGGTGTAAGGCGATTCGAGTGGCGCCATCTTACCATTTATAACAGAGTCCCAGACGTTGTGCGGGGCCTATCTACATGAAGGTGGTACTGTAGATAGAGCTGTATAGCCTGGCAAGGATCGTTCTGCTATAATATATATATATATATATATATATATATATATATATATATATATATGTATATATTATATATGCATATATTATATATATATATATATATATATATATATATATATATATATATATATATACATATGCAAAAGCACATTCTAAAACATATAAAATGCGCATTAAAATGTTAATCACAATATAAGATATTAAAACTAAGACATATAGCATTAAAATTGGAACAGTAAAAATATAAAACTAGAACAGAGTAAAAATAAGGAACGAGTCAGATGATGAAGAGCGGATCCTCTATATTAATGCAGTAGGTATGTTGTTCATGGTTTCGATTCTATCAGATCGATTAATAATTTTCTGTCGTTACTTAAGATGTAATCTTTTAATTTTTTTTTGAAATTAGCTTTATTTCTTTCAGATCTTATAGTGTTCGGGACACTATTGTATAATGATATCGTGATATATGAGTGAGATCTTTGGGATATTGATTTTTTTACACGTGGTACTACTGTAATGGGTTTTCTGCGGGTATTATACTCATGAGTGGGTTCTGCTATATCACCAGATAGGTGGAATTTCACATTCGTACAGAAAAAGAATAACTGCCTGACATCCATGACTTCAGATTGTTTGTATAGTAGTTCCGAAGAAGACCTTTGGTTTTTCATCATTATCACTTTCAGAATTCTTTTTTGCAGTATTTCCAATGGTTTGAGGTGTACTCGGAGAGCATTTCCCCATGTCAGGATTCCATATCTTAAATGACTTTCCACTAAGGAGTTATATAATATCTTCATTGTTTTCAGTGGAAGGTAATTACTCAAATATTTAAATTTGTATAAAATGGATTGCAGTTTCTTTATGACGTAGTTTATATGAACGATCCATTTCATAAGCGGATCCAGATATACACCAAGATATTTAATATTTTTTTCAGATTTAATTCTGAGCGTGTTTTCCTAAGTTTCTAGGTCGAGATGTAAAAAAGAGCAATAACCAGCCGAATTACAGCTGAAGGATAGGAAGTTGGTTTTCTCTGAGTTGAGTGTCAAAAGTCTTTCGTCGAACCACTCCTTTATGAATAGGAGGTTAGATTCGGCTTTATGTTTCAATTCATGCTATGTTTTCGCTTTATATATTATTGCGGTATCATCAGCATACCCTATGATACTTCCTTGACTGTTCAATGTGAATATTTGATCAATGTAGAGATTAAACAAAAGAGGGCCCAAAACGGTTCCCTGCGGTACGCCATATTCAATTTCTCTCTGATCGCTCAGTGTTTCAGCCACTTTCACTTCTTGAGTTCTGTTGCTGAGGTAATTTCTAAGTAAATTTGCACATTTACCTCTCATTCCCACTCGTTGCAGTTTAACTATGAGCAATCGGTGACTAACGGTATCGAAAGCCTTCGAAAGGTCAATGAAAACACAGAGACAAGGATGTCCATCTTCCAACGCGCTATGTATTTTTTCGGTTAAAGCTAATACAGCGTCTTCCGTTGAAGTATTTTCTTTAAAACCATATTGTTTATGGAAGATCAAGCCGTATTTTTTTATGAAGGATGTCATTCGGTTTTTCAGAAACATCTCGAAGATCTTCGATAAATGCGTGATAAGGCAAATCGGTCTGTAATTGGTAACTATCGTTTTGTTTCCTTTTTTAAAAATTGGTATTACTCCATTTGAAACTTGGAACTTATTTATAACGGATTTATTATTGAATAAATTGTGTGATGTACAAATCTTTATTAATCAAGTATCTCTGACATTTTTCCCATACAGATCCTAAAGATAATAAAACTATTTTTGGTCTCTTATACAGGGTGTTTCAAAAAAAGGTGGTCTACTTGCTAAGATAGGTAGATCACTGCAAAATAAGTTCTGTCTGCGCAGTAAAACATTTTCGTAACGGCATCCGTTTTCAAGATACAGGGTATTGAAAAAACAAAAGTGACACATATTTTTTACGATTATGTCGAAACTACTGGCAACACTGTACTAAAAAATTTCCCTAATATGTTATGAAAGCTGACAGATCGCATATATTTATTTTTAGTTATGCCTTTTAGATTAGATTAGATTTTAACGGGGTTACACTGCACTGAAACCTAAGGTTTATTGTGCCCCCCTATCAGAGCTGTTCTCGCTACTACTACAGCTCGCCTTCCAGTTCCAAGGTTCAAATGAACTCTAGTATTTGGGTATATTCTCCAGATTCTCTGTTCTTATGTAGTTATCCATTACTTTCTCCATCGATTTGAGTAGAAACAATGTTAGACAGATGGGACTAAAAGATCGGGGATCAGTCCCATCTTTTTTCCCTATTTTTGGTATGAAGGTTACCTTTACCCTCCTCCATTTTCTAGGTATAAGACCCACTGCTAGACTGCTTCTTGTAATCTTCAGCAGGTAAGGAAGAATCTCCTCTATCCTTTGCTGTAGGAGTGCTGGAAATATTCCATCCACTCCTGGTGATTTATATGGTTGAAAAGTACTTATTGCCCATTCCAACCGTTGTAAATATTTTCTTAGCAATGTCCCAATCATCCTGGCGGGATTTTTTGGCGTAGTTCATTGCTATTTCGGTGCTTGTTGCTGGTTCACTACATATCCGTCTGGCGTTTTCAGCGACATTGTGGAGTCTGGTCGCTTTGTGAGTGGATGTGATCTTTTCGCAAAAGGCCTTTTGGCCTTCCCAATCTCTATATTGTACTGAGTAAGCTTCTCAGTGTACCGCTGCCAATTACCGTCACGTTTGGCTCTATTAAAGAGCCGACGGACCTCTTTTCTGAGATTTGACAGGTTCTCATTCCACCAAGGAGCATCCTTTTCTGAATGAGCTTTTGAGAGTGAGCAACTGGAATGAAAAGCTTCCATTATTGCCTCACTGATCTGTTCGACTCTTTGTTTCAGGTCGTAGTGCGGGTGATTTACCCCATTCACTTCGACGTGTTCCAAATTGTCCTTCAGATTGGACTTCTGAAGCCAATCTCCCCCCCCCCAATCCCACTGGCTGCGAGACTTGACCACAGACAGCCAGGAGACATTGGTATAATAGGTGATAACGAGGTAAGCTCGAAATTTCACCCGGCATCGTAACCCTGTGTGCAATCCCTTTGCAACGATACTACAGCTGGGACAGGTAAAGTTGGTCCGCGGCAGGGTATTCGAGGGCTGCCAGTTGAGTTTTTAGACACAACGAGCCCCAGGTATTTCCCCGCAGACCTCCTCCTCACATAAAATCATCTCAGCGGCCCTTCTCCTATCCGCCACCTGGAGACGCGCTGGGTTGGTACTTCACCCCTTCCACATCAATAAATATCCCGACGAACAGCGACGAACTATGTACATATCTACTGATGTGGATCCGGATTCCTGCCTCTTACAGAGGGCGCTAGTTACACGGTTCGTTCCGAGTAGTTTTGAACACATTTTTTTTGAGGTTAAAGTCCTAATTTTATTTCCACTCGAACATCATTCAATTTCACACCAAAAAGATACTCCTAGTAAAACTCGATACTATGTACCGTTTTGAGAATATTTGGATTTGAAAAAGATGCAGTAACAAATATTACTATATGAAGTATTTTTATAAAACCAATACATATTATTTCTCCGATCGTGGGAAAAGTGACACTATTTTGACCTGTTTTCTATGCGCAAAGCTCAACATTCCAGAATATTGGGTAGTTGCTAAGCAATTAGAAAATAACAGTGCGGTAATATCCTTACCGCACTGCTGTATCGTGCGGTAATGTTACAAATGGATTATTACAATAAAATGAAGTATTGATAAAGTTGTTATAAGCTCCTACTAGTTCAGGAGGCGTACAAGGTAACAGATAATCACTATCAGTGTTCATGTTTACTAATTCTTTTTTAATTCCTTATAAAATACGAGCCAAACGAAACCGGCTTGAGAATTATTTTACTTTCGTCATAACAAAGCAATTTCCATGGTTACCACTTCTATATTTCAATATGAACATAGAGAAACCTATCTAAACTTACTTGATTACATCTTGAATTAAATATTTTTTAATTTATTTTTTAAATGTCATACAACGATCGAAGAAAAATAGTATGTATAATTCGTGTGAAAAGCATATTCCCAAACAACTGTGTTACCAGACTCGTCGCTACGCTCCTCGTCTGGTAATTATCACAGTAGTTTGGGAATATTATGCTTTTCCCACTAATTACACAATATACTATTATGTTAACTTTTGGGTTTTTTTCCGCACACTAGTAGAAAAAATAGTGTAACTAACACGTGCGTAAAGTGACTTTTTCGCACGCGATTGCTGGCCTGCAATCGCGTGCGGAAAAGTATCACTTTCCGCACTTGTGAGGTAAACTACTATATTGAAAACCGTTTCAACTATCAACGAATGTCAGTTTTGCATAGTTAACTCAGACAACACCATTTGGAGTATACGAAGAACCCTAAACTTTTAAACGGAATGCATTTTAAATATTTACTTTAACTGATTGAATACTTCAAGTTTTTAGTGAAATTAAATTCAATTTTCTTTTTGTGATTCTTCATTTAATTAATAACTTTAGCATTGGAAAAATGTTGTTTTTGGTTTTTAATAAATAGGTAGTGTAGCATGTACGTCTCGGGATTTTTGGGTTTGCAGAGTAAGAAAATATGGTTAAGTTAAATAGTAAATATATTAATCTGAAAACACAGAAATATCAAAGCTTAGTTAATGATACGATGTCTGTTATCAGCCTGACTCTCCTTCTGCGCAGGTTACAGTCATAGCGGGCTGTAGCTTGCGACCTCTTGCTGGTGTACAGGTAAGTAGTATTACCAGGACCCCTATTCTGTAACTCAAGCGAGAGCTCGTGCACGAGTTCCCTCTCGCAATTTAGCGTTACTGCGCATGCCACTATCCTGAAAATTATAAATCCGTATTCTCTAAGGTAGGAGAGTGCTGACATACTCCTATGCGACTACTCTACTGGGTGAAAGCAGGAGAGTAAGAGAACGGACTTGCGCATAATGTATGTGCTGTGCTGCTTTTATTGTAAAATTTGGCGTAAATTTTCCATTACGCGATTCTGGATGATTGTTCATAAACTCTATTAACAATGTTTTTTGTGCTTTACACAACATTATTATTGTCTTTGTTTAATATAGTGAATAACTAATACACACAAAACTGAAATATACACACAGTCTCAAATCACCCACAATCACAACATATATAATATGTGAATAACAACATAATCTAAAAATATTTCTTTGTTTCTTATCCTCATATAACCTAAAGTACATTTAAACTACTAAATAGTAGGTCAAAACTGGCCGTTCCATTTGGCAATGCTAAGCCAAATGTAGTGGAGTCGCCGATTAATCGTGAATACGGTTTTAAGAATTATGTGAGTGAGGAGTGAGAGAGTACTCATACCAATGAATAGTCGTGCACGAGCTCTCGCTTGAGTTACAGAATAGGGGTCCAGGGGTGGCCGTAGTGTATATTTCTTACAGTAGGTAACTGTTTTTTAAAAACACTCTATACCAGCATTAGTTATAACTGCATCATTTTCGAGTCAAAATATTACGAAAATGATACACTAATATCAGGTTTTACCAAGAGTACCTTTTTGTTTGTAAAATTGAATGATATTTGGGTTCAC
Organism: Galeruca laticollis; assembly: GCA_963921935.1. NCBI lineage: Eukaryota > Metazoa > Arthropoda > Insecta > Coleoptera > Chrysomelidae > Galeruca > Galeruca laticollis. The sequence goes on along the minus strand of OY998175.1, from coordinate 83,307,846 downwards.
AGGAAATTTGGGCTAGAAAATTTAACCTCAAAAAAGATGTGTTCAAAATTACTGGGTACGAACCGTGTAACAATCGCCCTCTATGAGAGGCAGGTATAAAAACTCTATGAGAGGCAGGTATAAAAACAAATGTATGAGATCTGCCAAAACATATTCGTGATAATTTTTATTACAATGTTGCCAGTTGTTTCGATATTGTCGTAAAAATGGGTATAAATTTTGATTCTTCAATGCCCTTTATTTTGAAAACGAATGGATTACGAAAACTTTTACTAAGCAAACCCTGCTTATTTTGAAGTGATTTACCTATCCCTTATTTCAAAACAACCTAAATATTGCGGTATTCTATAATCAAGACATACCAATCTGAGTGACCCATGGGCTATTGTTGCAACAGCGTCGGAGATCTTTAGGCTGGTAATGTCCAAAAATCGTTTTTACTCATTACTACGTTCGTTACAGTTTTACGATATTTACACAAGAGCTTAAAGGGAAGAAACGTGTTTGACAAGTTTCAAGAAAGATGCCTCACTTGTTACAATCCGTGGACGTTGTAGTTAGAATTTATGTTAATTTTGGGTTCCATTTTATATCAATACTTGATTTTAAAAATAAAACTTCGCAATAGTAACCAAACATATTTTTTCACACGAATCGGGATAGTGAGCACAACGCCCTCCAACGAGTTATGATGTTATTTAAGACACGCGTGTAATACAGGGTTAATCTGGAAAATATGTTTTTTAAAACAATCACAAATTTTAGTTCCGACATATGGATGGGTTTAATCTCAAAGATAACTATTGAAAAAACAATTGTTGATACAGTTGATAAACTTACTTTGATACAAATTATACGTAGATTTATCTTTTTATTATGATTCCTCATTTTTAGTCAATGTAGCTCCTGTTTTGTAGCAGATAAAGTTTCCCAATATTGAGTTCAATGTATAAATGTATAAACTGGTCTACGGCTAGTAAAATATTCCTTTGCAGGATTCGCTCAGTTTTTAGATAAAGGCATGCACTGTTAAAACGCTCCAACGTAAAGCTATTAATGTAAGTAGGGAGATGAATGTAGATTTGTTGGATAAAAATAGAGATCACAGCAATCCAATTACTTGTTATTGCACTTCTGGGAATTCTCCTTGTTTCTATTTTTTTGAAATATAACATCGAAGTTGAGAGTATTGCGAGGTTGCATTGAATCAATGCAGCTTTTATATGAAGCGAATTTAAATTGGGAAATTTTTACTCGTTCAATAATTATTTCCATAGTGTTCCAATTATAATACGATTGGAATTCCACTGAAAAATCCCGAAACACTTCAAATTTAAATTATTGATTATAAATTTTTCTACATGTAATAAAAATATACTCCTTAATACTCCTTAATCGAACATATTTTTTTCTAAGACTAGACTATCTTAAAAATATTTTCTTCAACTTTTCGAATATTGTTTAAGCCAACGAGATAAAGTGTGGCCAGTCTTTTTTTGGTCGTATATATATATATATATAAATATATATATATATATATATATATATATATATATATATATATATATATATATATATATATATATATAGTTTTTTAGGAAATGTATATGTATTGTATAATTTGTTAATTATAAACGTCTAGTTGTAGAAAATAAAGTTCTGATGAAGGACACTAACTGTCCGAAACGTCAACAAAAATGGAGAAAAAAGCATAAATGTTAATTAAAACCAAAAAAACCATTTAATTCCTGACTAAGAACCTTACAATCCCAAGAAAAATATTTCCGAAATATATATAGGGTAAACTTTTTTATATGTATATATAATTTTTTAATGCTTTTATACCAAATTTTACATTAACAGTAAATATAGTTAATTGTACAGAAAAGGAAAATGTATTGAACTAACTAAAGAGAATGTAGACATACACTTAGGAACTTAATCTATACGATTGCACACAAAAATAAACTGAACATAGATAACTCTTATATACGGATAGATGGTCATCTCAATATTAAAATTTTAGTACATCTGCGTGGTTGTAGTCAAAACTAACAAAACCGCTAAAATTTAAAATCCCACATGAAAATTTTATTGTTAATATAATTTTGGCGTTCTCAGAATTATCGGATATAAAACAAAATACTTGTTCATCAAATGTAGAATAATCAAATGCAATTTTCTTGTAAAGAGGAAGGGTTCATATTTCCCTTTCTTATTCATTGAAACTTAACAATACAACTCAATTAAACTTTTCAGAGAAATTATACATTCAAAACTTGTTTATTTAGCGTCGAATTATGCTTAAACAGCAAAAACTACATACTCCCATATAGGGTGTCACTTAAATAAAAACGCACATATGTTGAAAATGTTGAGTGTGAATGAAAAACGTCAAATTATTAATATAGAGCCTCTACAGCCTTTAGGCCCTTTTCTGAAGTTCGCCCACCAAATCAAACTACTTTTCAACTTCTAAATATAGATCAGTTCATCGGTTTTGGCTCTGTTATTCTAAAATACTAGATGCTGCCTACTGTCAACACTGCTGGTTATTTTCTATTGAAAGAAAAAATATATGGTGTACAGGCATACGTGACAGGAGACATTTATCAGAAAGAATTAATCAACACAGTTTTGCGAATGGTCATGTGTATGCATGTGTTGTGTATGAATTTTGGTAAAAAAATGATACTATTGACAAATAACCTGAGCATAAAGAACAGTCATTTTGGAAAATGGTTCTTCGAAGATTATTTAATGTCATACTTACCATAGCATAGAATTCTTTGGTTTTTAGAACACATCGAGAGAACTTAAGTGTCTGTTATATAGCTTCTTGCCATGATCAAATATTGCAGCAAGTTTTGGTTATGTCCAAAGGTATTTTTGTTTATTTGTTAAATTTTGTTTCCATTTCATTTATTCTTTTATTTTATTTGATTAACTGTTTGAAATTATATATTTAACAATAATTTTCATTCAAAATCATACTTTTTTGTTTCTAGGCTCCACAAGATACCAACAATTCAAAATGAAATTATTCAATGCTTGGGAAATACACTTGAAAATCATCTGCTAAAAAATTAGAGTATGAGCGTTTTTCGCTATTATATTAGATACGACAAAGGACATATCGAAGGTAGGAGAGCTAAGCATTATTGTGAGGTATGCTGTAATAACCAGATCGGAAAATGGACTGCCAGTTGATATTTATTTATTTATTTGTATTCTCATAGATTTTACAACCTAATTATAAGAATACAATTAAACAATGTGAGGTGGTACATACACATAACAAAAACAAAGTTTTATGCCAGATTAACAGCTGGTATTATATAGAGTTTGTTACCAGAATCGTAAAGAAGCATCACTAAATAAAATGCGTTAAGATAATTTATTGATTATATGAGTTAGAATCAATTTGTAAAAGGTAATCACAGGTATAACTCAATTTAAATTGAGTGCAATTGTAAAATTGTTGGCTAGTCGAAGCATGGTTACTAAAGGAGCTTGGTAAGTAGACAGTACAAAGGGCACCCTAAACATGACAGAAGAACGCATATATCTTGAAGGAATGTTAAATGGAATTAGTTGTAAAATATCTGGTGCGTTAATTGTATTGTTAATAATTTTGTGCAAAAATACCATTGATGAAAATTGAGGTCTATGCTCTAAAGACAAAATCTTAAATTCTGTTCTTAAACTAGTTGTCCGTACTAAAAGAATAGCAGTTTCTTATTACAAATCCTAATGTTCGATTTGCCGATTTGCTGATTTGACTACTAATGTGATTTTGAAAAGAAAATATTTTATTGTAAGTTATCCCAAGATCTTTAGTTCCGGTTTTCCGTTCAAGAGTATCTGAATTTATACTATAATCAAAAATAATTGGATTTTTTTGGCGAGTTATTGTCAATATTGCACACTTTTTGATGTTGAAGTATAGTTTATTTTTGATACTCCATTCAAATATATTATTTATGTCATTTAGCAAAGTAATACAGTCTCTAACTGTATGTACATCTCTGAAAATTTTAATGTCATATGCATACAGTAAACAGTCAGAATGAGTAATTACTGATGGCAAATCGTTAATAAATATTATAAACAACAGAGGTACTAAATTAGAACCCTGTGGTTCCCATGAGTTAGCATGAAACTTGCCAGAAGTGTTCCATCATGTTTTCCGAAAAAATGTCTATCTTGTAAGTATCTTTTCATCAGTTCCAGTAATTTATCAGATACCCTATAATTTACAAGTTTTTGCAAAAGAATGTCATGATTCACTTGATCAAAGGCCTTACGAAAGTCGGTGTATATAATATAAAGCTGACATTTATTTTCAAGGGTAGTATAAACTGTATTACTGAAGGTAAATAAATTTGTATTAATAGATTTATTCGCAATAAATCCGTGTTGGTTTGGTTTAATATATGATGGAACATATTGATTTAGCTTGGAGTAAATTATATGCTCAAACAATTTGGATGGTGCACACATTGTGGAGATACCTCTGTAATTCTCAATGTCCATTTTATTACCAGACTTAAATAGTGGAGTAGTAACTGCATTTTTCCAAATCGTTGGAAATACATTGGACTAAAGAGATAAATTAAAAATATAAATGAGAGGTACCTTTACCATGCCATGCCTTTACAATATAAGGAGGTCTACGCGTCTTTTGGCAAATTATTAAAAAGTAAGGACCTTCATTCAAGAAAATTCCTCCTATATAAAATATTTAAATGGTCAAGAATACATTGCGTTTCAAATATATATATATATATATATATATATATATATATATATATATATATATATATATATATATATATATTATAGTGGATATGTTTTATTTTAATATATTTATACTTATATGATTTAGCTTTATTTACCCGTTTTTACCTTCGGCTAGCCCTATATGATTATATGAAAATTTTTTAATTGTATGTATTGTTTAAATTTTATATTGCAGTCGGAAGCATGAGACTTCTCTCTTTGAGTCCTGGACACCTATTAGAAAAAATTTTTACATATATGAACATTTACTTATTATGATTTCGTGATAGGTCTATTCCTGAATAAATTATATATCTTTATTTCAATCATCTCACCATATGATAATCGAATGAATGATTTAAACAATGTTCGTGAAAAGTGTTATGGACATTGACTGGAATAAGAAAAATACCAACACTTAAATAAAAATATTTTAATAAATTGTTGATGAAATCTTCAAAATTTTACACACACAAATATTCCTGAACCTCCTCTGTATTCTTTGATGGTCATGCGCACTGAACGCTTATAGTAGCTGCTTCGGCGCAACGGAGCAACTCTTCCGGTTCAACGTTTCTCGTCGTCACAAAATTATAGTATACAGTTAACATGGAGGATGCAAACGTTTAACAGTTCAATGTGCATCAATTTAGTGCATTTAGAATAATATGGTTGAAAACTTATATTAAACAGTTACATATATAATTCAAGTTGTGAATTAAGTGTGTGTTTGATAGTTATAAGAATAAGTCAGCATGCAAAGCGGAAATTAAGATTGGAAAAGCATTTATGAGTGGTGTGAACTTTGATTATTTTACAAACGAAAAACTTTTTACAAGTAAGTACATATTTAATATCTAAAATTATTGTTGCAGAAAATTAGAGTTCTTTAATTATCCATGGATAAAATTTGGTATTAATTATTTTAAAGTTTCTTTGGCCAATTTTAGATTATTCAAATTTAAATGTTCAAATTAATTTCAAAAGTTCACTTTTTCTTTGTTTGTTTGGAATTCCAAATTAAAAAAACTCAAATAACACAGACCTTATATTCCATTCTCGGCGTGGTGGACCTGCAACATCTCGTCTCTTTTCTTAGGTATTCCTTACCCAAGAAATACTCGTTCGGCACGTTTCACTTTTTCACAGGGGTTAATCGACATTAATATTATGAATTTTTTATTGATTTAGATTTAAAATTATTACTTTTACTTTAAAGTTTTTACAAAAATCTTCTCAGAGAATTACATCCCAGTTCATCATTCCCCAACTAACTCTCGACTCTCTTTTCTTTTAAAAATCAACAACATTTTTACAATCTCTAAAACACAGCCTCCTAATTTGTTATTTTATTCAACAATTGTCAATGATAATGTTTTTTTTATGGAAATACTGAATTCTTCAATTAAAATAGTCTTGGAGAGTGAAATCACTTGTATAAATGGTTTAACAATATCTTATAGAATATATAAATAGTCTTTCACATGTATTACAATGGTTTCAATCCTTGTAATTCCTTTTTTTTTTAAATTTGTTTACAATTAATATACAATTTCTACAATCTAAATTTATGATTTATATATATGGAACTGTTTATTTTTTAATTCTTTAATTAGCACTAATTTCGCTTTATATAAATTCTAACTTATTTTCAAATTTACATTCTCTGTTTTATATTAACTTCCAACTCATTGAATTTAGGTTGGCAATATTATAACTAGATTCAATCACTTCCTTCATTGATTTCGATTTGATTACTAGATTTCTATGACATACAATATGGCTCTTATTCCGAATGTCATATTTCATACAGTTTTACTTTTATAAATTATTTTTTTCAAATTGTAACTTTTTATTGTATTTGCATATCGTTAATAAATTAGTGATTTGATTATTAATTCTTATTATTTTAGGTTTTGAACAAATTAACATCCTTTTCCCGATTCAAGTGTGGACATAGCAGCGTTCAGATTGATTTTAATGAAAATTGTTGACATTGACTTGACCTTAGGATTTATTTGTGAAGGTAACATTTTCTTAAGAATTAATTTCTATATTATCATTACCATTCTATTCCTTATCCTTAATCCATTTCTTAAATTGATGTACTCAATATTTTATAATACATTTGCTTAAGTCATTCATTCGTTTTATGTTAAATTTTGTTCTTAATTAGGTAGTGTCTAATGATACACCATACGTATATACAAAAAAAATTCCTTTTTAATTCAATCTATTATATGAATATTTATCTATACTAGAGGACTGGCTTAACTCCCCTCAAATTTAAATTTTAAAAGGTGTCTATTTAGATAACTTCTTAAAATTTCAATTTTCAATCTGTAATCCATGCTAATCGATCTATAGATTTCAGCTCAGTACTTACATTTCTGATAACATTTTTATTTTTATTCTTATTATTAAAATTTTCATGATATTCTTATAATTTAACCATATCAAACTCATTCCAAAATAATTTCTCATTAGGGACATAACAATAATGATTCTTACATTTTATTCTCATAATTCTTATTCTTATTAAATTATTCATATCTTATATTCCTTACTCTTTTCCACCGTTTCTTATTCAAAATCTCAATACTCATACTTCCTCCTTTACCTATCTACTCTTCTATTTTTTCTATTTCATCTTTTATACTAAGAATATAATTTTTAATTATTTCAATGATTTCCTATAATTTAATATCAATTTTCAACCTATATTCATGTCAATTTATCTATTCTTATAGTCGAACCTTTAACTCTTTACTTTCTATCCATATTTATATTTATATTCATATTTCTTAATCATAATTCATCAACTTTATTTCATAAATATATTCATTATATCATAATTTTCTCATCATATCTCCCTATCTCATAATAATTAATCATATCATATACTTTATAAATATTTCTTTCCATTATTTCACTATACTTTTCTCCCTAATTCCTATAAAATTTTTCTTGACATGAATATTTCCTACTTATATCTTGATTTGAAAACTTTCTTTCCTTCTCATCTCTTTTACTGTTTATTTAATTATTTCCTATCTTATCCTTCCTATTTCCTATCTGTCCTTATTAATAAGTGTTTATTTAATTTTATTATGTCCTTTATCTAAGAAATTCTCATAAAAATTTACTATTATACTAAAGCTTAACTTGCCATCTTTCTTTGATATTATTCATTTATCATTAATACATTATATTTCTTTGTTTCAATTTTTTAGATTACATTAACCACGGATACTGTATGCTGCCTACTAGTACACTACCTATGAAAATTGAAAATCTTATGTTTAACTTGGTCATTATCTTCACGTTGTATATGAGAATACGTCTTATGAAGTAAAATCGAAAAAAAAACCTTACATCTACTTATACTACTATCTATTTACATGTAAGTAACATAATATTATCTATTCCTCTTATCACTCTTTTATGGTGAATTATACTTATAAATTGATTCTATATTAAAAATACCCCTAATCATGTTTGTTCCTGGGTATGCCAATTTATAACTATTTTGTGCATTATCATTTATTATTTCATAAGGTCCCTCGAATGGCAATTGCAATTTAATACATTGGTCTTCTGCTTTATTAGATGTCTTTAATGCTCTGATTATAACCAATTCTCCTTTATTAAAGGTTGTTTTCTTCTTAATTTTCTTGTTCTGATCCCGTATATATTTTTCTGCATTCCTCCTTATTCTGATATTCACCTTTTCTAGTGTCTCTTCTAGAGTAGTATCTCTATTCAGAATCCAGTTTCTTTTAGGTTGGATACCTTTCATTAAATAAATTGGACCTTCACCTGTTACCCCATGTGGTAAATTATTTATAAATTCTTCAATTTTGTCCAAATTTTCATCCCATCTAATATGTGTCTTTTGACAAAGAATTCTTAAATATTTTAAGATTTCCTTTATATATCTCTCAGCTGGATTGGAGCTAGGTCTTCTAATACTAATAAATTGTAGTTTTATTTGTTCTTTATCACAATACTGCTTTAATTTTTTACTTTCAAAGTATGTAGCATGGTCAAGTATAATTCTCTCAGGTCTTCCTACTTCTTCTATATATTTTTCCAAACATTCTATTACCACCTTAGCCGTTGATCTCTTACATGGAAAAGTTTTAACAAATTTGGTATAAACATCAACTATTACTAGTAAATCCTTATTACCCGATTCACTCCTAATTAAGTTTCCTATAAAATCCATTGCCACAATCTGTAATGGTTTATTTGTAATTATCGATTTTGCTGTCATGCTATTGTGGTAATTTTTTTCTTTGGCCAGTTGACATATTTGACAATATTTACATATTTCTTTCACTATACACAAATCCTTCTTTGCCACATAATTTTCTCGAAATAAAGTCCATAATTTTCTTGTTCCTATGTGTCCATTCTCTTTATGTAGATGACGAATAATTTCCTGTGCAAACTCCTTACTTATTACAAATACTTCTCTGTCCTCCAATTTCTTATACCACACTTCATAAATTTTATAGGCACCTTTAACTTTCTCATTATCTTCTTTAACCTTTTCCAATGTAAATATCCCCTCTGTTTGGTACAATTGGTTTATTCCAATTTGAAATTTGGTTTGATTGTTCCCTACTTCATCTACTCTACTCAATGCATCTGCTACCATGTTTAATTTCCCTGGAATATATTTGATTTCGAATTCATATTCTTGTAACAACAAGATCCATCGGTGTACACGATTATTGGCATAGCGGTTTTTCAACATAGCTGTAAGTGCTGAGTGGTCAGTTTCTAAAATAAACTTAGCTCCTAATAGATAGAATCTTAGTTTGCTAATGCAAAATACAACACTTGCCATTTCTAATTCTGTTATTGAATATTTCTTTTCTGCTGGCTTAGTCACTCTGGATATAAAACTAATAGGTACTTCTTCTCCATCTTGTATTTGAATTAATACCCCTGCCAATCTTTCTATTGAAGCATCCGTTCTCAAGATAAAAGGTTTGTCATATTGTGGATGAAATACTTTTAGGCTGTTTAGAAAAATTTCCTTTAACTCCTGAAATGCCTTTTCTCTTCTCTCGTCCCATTTCCATCTAATATCCTTCTTTAATAATTCTATAAGAGGAATTTCTCTCTTACTTAGATCAGGAACTAACTTCTTGAAATAATTGATGATACCTAGAAACCCTCGTAAAGTTCTTAAGTTATGTGGTGTTTTATACTCTAGGATTGCTTTAATTCTCTCAGGATTCATTGTTATACCAGTGTCACTTAAAACATATCCTAAATAATCCACTTCTCTTTTATAAAACTGACATTTCTCTAAGTTTAATTTAAGTCCGGCATTTTCTAATTCCTTTAATATTATTTCCAGATGTTTATAATGCTTCGTTTCTGTTTCAGAAAAAATCAAAATGTCATCTATGTAGTGGAGAGTGAAATTTTCATACGGATTCAAGATTGTATGCAACGTTCGTACTAAGGCTGCACAAGAACTTTGGAGTCCAAATGGCACTACACAAAATTGATACACCACTCCATCTACCATAAATGCAGTGTATTGTCTACAACGATGATCCAATGAAATTAACCAAAAGCTATGCTTTAGATCTAATTTTGAAAAAATATTAGCCTTTGTAATTCTTCCAAATATACCTTCAATATTTAATGGACTTTCGTATTGTTTTTTAGTAAATGTATTTATATTCCTAGCATCCAAACATATTCTAATATCCCCCGATTTCTTTTTTACACAGGTTATTGCACTTATGTATTGTGAATTAGATCTTTCAATAATACCGTCTTGTAACATTTTATTAATTTCCTGATATACCTCTTGTTTTAATTTATAAGGTATAGGATAAGTTTTGATCTTAAAATTTTTTATTTCTGGTATGACTTCAATTTTGTGAACATATCTAGTCGCAACGCATACTTCCTCATTGAACAGCTTTTCGTGAGAATCAAGTAATTCATAGACTCTCTGTTTGTATTCCTCCGGACATAATTCCTCCCTCATGTTTTGTTCTTCTTCAGCAATGTGATTTATTTGTCCAATTGCACATTCGTTTTTTCCTATATCTGTTTGATAATTTGTTATAAACGGTATTGTATGATTATTATATATTATGTTTTGCATTTTATAATTTATTATAATTCTATGTTTACTTAATTCATCTGTACCCATGATTATGTCATATTTTAAATTTTTCACAATCAACAATTGTACTGATAAAACCTCACCATTTAATTCTAGGTTTGTCATAATGGTTTTAGTAGTTTCATATAATTTTCTTTCATTTGCCCCTATTAATGATATTTTATTTGTATTTATCACCATAATATTGTCCTGTTTTAAATTGTCTACTATATTTTGATTTATAATGGAAACTTCGGAACCCGTATCTAATAAAACTCTACATTTAATGTTATCTAAATTTCCCTCTATAAATACTAATCTATTTAATTCTGGGTTTGTTGGTTCTTCATCTAATATAAATTCTCTAGGATGTTGATATTTAGAAGAATAGACAATATTATGCACATAAGAGCAACTTACTCGAAATTTGGATCAGAACTCGGGCCCTGATCACTATCCCTTCTTATCTCTTCCTGGTTTTGTATCATGTTCACCTGTCTTCTATCTTCACCTCCTCGACTATCTCTTTGATCATAATTCCTGTCTCTGTTTTCATTTCTTCTGTCCTCTTCATTATTCCTCCCTTCTCTTCTGTATTGTTGCCAGTTCCGATTACGATTGTCGTTATCATTCCGTCTTCCATAATTTTGGTAATTTCCTCCATTATATCCATTATTCCGATTCCCATTATTACCATTCTGATACCCATTACGATAGTTTCCATTTCCGTTTCTGTAATTATCATATCTCGGATTTCTATCATCCCGTCCTGGTCCTCTTCTCTCGTAATTTCGATTTTCATAATTTCTCTGATCATTTCTCCTTTCATTTTCTCTCCTATTCTGTCCATTCCCATTTTCATTTAATCGATTGTCTCTTGTATCGTTATGATTTGTATAGCTCCGTTCCACTCTTTGTAGATATCTTGATAAACTATCCATGGCTTTAATATTATGAAGCGCTATTGCTTCAGCTACTTCTGAATTGAAATGTCTGCCAATGTATAGCACTAATTCCTCCTCCTTCATTCCCGGATCTAAGTACTGGGCTACATTATATAATTGCATCGCATAATTATTCAGGTTTTTGCTTTTCTTATAATCAAATTTCCCGAAGTATAACCGCTCTCTGAATGTTGCTTGTTGCAATTCTCCCCAGAAATAGGCTAAGAATTGTTGCTCGAACTCTTCTAGGCTTTGTATTAGTTCTTCCTTATTACAAAACCACAATAAAGCATGGCCCTGTAATATGCTCCTTATAATAAGCTTGATCTCAACAATATCTCTGATTCCTTTAATTTTGTTTCTAATTATTTTGAGAAATACTTTGGGATGTATATTGTTAATATTCCCATCAAATTTCACTCCGATTTCTAAATTGTGGAAATTTCCTGGGCTTATATTGTTTCCTCCATTTCTTCTCAAATTTTCCTCCATTTCCTCTATCGTGATCCTTAATCTCCGATTCATTTCTTCGATTTCTTTATTCATTTGTCGATTTATGTCGTCGGTTATTGTTAGACTCATCCCCGTTCTCTCTTCAATCCGGCCATCCAAATCCTTAAATTTTCTATTTACGTTATCTTTCATCTGTTCCACTTCCTTTGTTATTTGTTTATTTTGTTTTGAGACCTCTACTTTAATATTCTCTGGTAAATATTCTTCTAGATCTCTTCTAAATTCTAATACTTCTTCTACTATGTTTTCTCTGATTTTCATACCATTTTCCTGTATTTCTTGTCTTATGTTTTTATTATTTTCCTCTATGTCTTCTTGTATTTGCCGAATACTCTTCTTATGTTCTTCTTGATTCTCCTTAAGTTCCTTAATCTCTTTGCAGTTTTCAAATCTAACCTCTTCTATCTTCCGTTCCAATCTGTTCATGTTTTCATGAATATTATGAATGTCTCCCCTCAAATTAAGCTCCATTCTATCCATATTTCCGTTAATGCTATTTATATTTCCATTCAACTTTTGATCCATTTTGTTCATGTTTTCATTTAACTCTCCCTTCATTGTATTCATCTGGTTCAACAATTGTTGCATCAAATCTATCATTTGGTTATCATTCCTTGTTCTTGTTTGTTGTTCCCTTCTCTCTTGTATTTCTTGACTTCTATCCAATCCTTCTTCTACTCGTTCTACCTCTATTCCATATTCTTCATCTCCTGTTCTCCTTTCTTCCTGTGCATGATCTTCCGATTGCTGTCCTTGGATGAGGTATTGCACCTGGAAATCTCCCATTCCATGGCTTCTTCCTTCTCTTTCCTCCTCAGATCCACTATCATTTCCAACCTGTTTCCCATCGCGCAACATCATTTTCCTATTTTCCATTGTTCTTTGTTTTTAATTTATTTTTATTTTTTTAATATATTATTTTTATAATCGCCCCACGTTTTTGGGTGCCAATTTATAGTGGATATGTTTTATTTTAATATATTTATACTTATATGATTTAGCTTTATTTACCCGTTTTTACCTTCGGCTAGCCCTATATGATTATATGAAAAATTTTTAATTGTATGTATTGTTTAAATTTTATATTGCAGTCGGAAGCATGAGACTTCTCTCTTTGAGTCCTGGACACCTATTAGAAAAAATTTTTACATATATGAACATTTACTTATTATGATTTCGTGATAGGTCTATTCCTGAATAAATTATATATCTTTATTTCAATCATCTCACCATATGATAATCGAATGAATGATTTAAACAATGTTCGTGAAAAGTGTTATGGACATTGACTGGAATAAGAAAAATACCAACACTTAAATAAAAATATTTTAATAAATTGTTGATGAAATCTTCAAAATTTTACACACACAAATATTCCTGAACCTCCTCTGTATTCTTTGATGGTCATGCGCACTGAACGCTTATAGTAGCTGCTTCGGCGCAACGGAGCAACTCTTCCGGTTCAACGTTTCTCGTCGTCACAAAATTATAGTATACAGTTAACATGGAGGATGCAAAAGTTTAACAGTTCAATGTGCATCAATTTAGTGCATTTAGAATAATATGGTTGAAAACTTATATTAAACAGTTACATATATAATTCAAGTTGTGAATTAAGTGTGTGTTTGATAGTTATAAGAATAAGTCAGCATGCAAAGCGGAAATTAAGATTGGAAAAGCATTTATGAGTGGTGTGAACTTTGATTATTTTACAAACGAAAAACTTTTTACAAGTAAGTACATATTTAATATCTAAAATTATTGTTGCAGAAAATTAGAGTTCTTTAATTATCCATGGATAAAATTTGGTATTAATTATTTTAAAGTTTCTTTGGCCAATTTTAGATTATTCAAATTTAAATGTTCAAATTAATTTCAAAAGTTCACTTTTTCTTTGTTTGTTTGGAATTCCAAATTAAAAAAACTCAAATAACACAGACCTTATATTCCATTCTCGGCGTGGTGGACCTGCAACATCTCGTCTCTTTTCTTAGGTATTCCTTACCCAAGAAATACTCGTTCGGCACGTTTCACTTTTTCACAGGGGTTAATCGACATTAATATTATGAATTTTTTATTGATTTAGATTTAAAATTATTACTTTTACTTTAAAGTTTTTACAAAAATCTTCTCAGAGAATTACATCCCAGTTCATCATTCCCCAACTAACTCTCGACTCTCTTTTCTTTTAAAAATCAACAACATTTTTACAATCTCTAAAACACAGCCTCCTAATTTGTTATTTTATTCAACAATTGTCAATGATAATGTTTTTTTTATGGAAATACTGAATTCTTCAATTAAAATAGTCTTGGAGAGTGAAATCACTTGTATAAATGGTTTAACAATATCTTATAGAATATATAAATAGTCTTTCACATGTATTACAATGGTTTCAATCCTTGTAATTCCTTTTTTTTTTAAATTTGTTTACAATTAATATACAATTTCTACAATCTAAATTTATGATTTATATATATGGAACTGTTTATTTTTTAATTCTTTAATTAGCACTAATTTCGCTTTATATAAATTCTAACTTATTTTCAAATTTACATTCTCTGTTTTATATTAACTTCCAACTCATTGAATTTAGGTTGGCAATATTTTTTTTTTTTTTTTTTTAATGGGTGGGAAAACCTTCAAAAGGCGCTTGGCGTAAAAGTTGTAGGTTGCCAAACAGTGTGGGATTTGTACCTCACTAAAAACCCACCCATAAGGAGCATCGACTACTGGGGTCATTAGCTCTTGATCATTAGCTCTTGTTACTACATTTTATATATGTTACTACATTTATATTTTCAGATTTTGTCGAATAGTTTGATGCACTTCATATATTCTAAGGTGTTCTTTATATTTTCGTTATTCAGGTTCTCTTCGAGTTGGTGTTTTATGTCATATTGATGTCTTTGCGGATTGAATGTGTGACATTCATTGATAACATGAATTACTGACATAATCACATTACACTGATCACAAATTGGTGCTGGGTCGCCTTTCAGAAGATGTTGATGGGTGAGACTTGTGTGTCCTGTACGAAGTCTAAATGCTTTAATGGTTTCTAACCTACTCAACCCTGTGGATTCATACTTCTTCTTCACCTCCGGTTCTAGTCTACGGAGTAAAGTATTTGTTTCGTCCCATATAGCTTGCCATTCGTTAATAATTTTTCTTTTTAGATTATTCATAAAATCAGTTTTTCTGACTGCTTCATTATTGGCTGATTGTTCGTCACTTTGATCATCTTAGGGAATTCAACGTCTATACTTCTCAAGTACTCAAGATACCTTATTGCAAGGGGGCGAGTGATGATGCCTCTATTGTCGTATTCATTATTATTTGGGAATAAAAATTGGTTATTAGGATTTTTAGTATTCAATTTAACTCTTGTGAAGTATGATGTTTGAAGGATTAATCTTCGTTGCTCTAGTGGCATTAGACCGGATTCACAATAAAGACTTTGAACAGGGGTCGTCGGAAATGCTCCCAGACAGTAACGTATTCCTAAATTTTGAATTTTATTTAATCTGTTCAAATGACTCTTCCTCGCAGAGGAATAAACAATGCTGCCATAATCTATCTTGGACAATATTAAAGCTTTGTATATTATAAGAAGGCTTTTTGGATCAGCTCCCCATTTTGTATGTGCCAAGACTTTGAGTATATTAAGGGATTTTCTACATTTCGTGTTGATAAGTTCTAAGTGTTCATGCCAGTTTAATTTTTTATCAAATACTAAACCCAGGAATTTAATAGTATCGACGTAGGTTATGATGTTGTCCTTTAAATATAAGAGTGGATCGTAATGGGGTTTTCTGAGTCTACAGAAATGTACGCATTTTGTTTTTTCTTCAGAGAATTTAAAACCAATTTTTTCTCCATTTTCAATAATCTTATTGATTGCTGGTTGCAGTGTACGTGTAATGTCTCCCACTTTTTTACCGCTGAAAAAAATTGCAACGTCATCGACATAGAGACATTTATTGATTTTTTGATCGACGCCTCTACAAATTTCGTTTATAGCGATTGCAAACAGAGTACAACTAAGTGTTGATCCTTGCGGTACGCCGTTTTGCAGTGTCCTACTTGTTGAAAATTCATTTGCAACTCTAACTTTGAAACGTCTATTATCGAGAAACGATTTTATGAATAATGGTAGTTTTCCTATTAGTCCAAATTTTGACAATTTATCCAGGATTCCATGCCGCCACGTCATGTCGAAAGCGCCTTTAATATCAAAGAAAACAGCTATTAGGTGTTCTCTTTTTCGAAAAGCTTCTTGAATGAAGTGTTCCAGTAAAACTAAGTGATCTATCGTTGATCTTTTCTTTCTATATCCCGCTTGGTAGGAAACTAGTAAATTATTTTTTTCTAGATAATCTTGAAGTCTGTTGTTTACCATCCTCTCGACTAGTTTTCCTAAGCAGCAGGTGAGACTTATGGGGCGATATCCTGATGGCGATAACCTACTTTTATTAGGTTTAGGTATGGGAACGATTACAGCTTCTTTCCAGGAATCCGGGTAGGTATTTTCATTCCAAAGTTTGTTGTAGAGCTTTAAAAGCATTTCTTTGGTTTCTGGTGTCAAGTTTTGGAGCATATCATTTGAAATTGTATCTATACCTGGAGCACCGATTTTTGATTGGTGAAGAGCTCCACTTAATTCTTCCATGGTAAATGGTAGATTGTAGTATAAATCATTGTCTGTTGAGAAATCTATACTTGCTTCCGAGCTGTTTTTTGTTTGTAGGAAGTTTTCATCATAATTTTCGTTGCTGCTGATTCTTTCAAAGTGAGAGGCCATTATGTTCGCTATTTCCACCGGATCTTCAGTTATAATTCCACTTTCCATTTGTAAGGAGGTAATTGCATTGTAAGTGGTGTTGCCTGACACTGCTTTAACTTTTTTCCATACTGTATTTATTTCGGTATCTGGTGTAATTGTTGTTGTGTATTGATTCCAAGTATCTCTTTTGTTTTTAAGTATTATTTTTCTAGCCATCGCCCTAGTCTTTTTAAATGCTATTAAATTTTCAGTGGTTGGGTACTTTTTGAAATTGTTTAGAGCCGCTTTTTTAAGATTAATGATATTTTTGGTTTCTTCATTCCACCAAGGTACAACTTTTTGAATCGGTTTACCTCCTGATTTTGGGATACTACTGTTTGCTGCTCTAATAATGCAATTTGTAATTTCCTGTACACTCGGCTGTGCCGGTGGTCTTAATGAATTTCTAAATGTTTCCCAGTTAGCTTTGGCTCTATTCCATTTGATGGGTACTGGATGTATGATTCTCTGTTTTCCTAGCTGGATGCATATCGGGAAATGGTCGCTATTGTGTAGATCATCATCAACACTACAAGTAAGTTTTGACAATAAATCGCTGGATGCTATCGTTAAATCTATTGCAGAAAAGTTGTTTGATTTTGTGTTGAAATGTGTTTTGGATCCTGTGTTAATAATAGCTAAATATTATAACTAGATTCAATCACTTCCTTCATTGATTTCGATTTGATTACTAGATTTCTATGACATACAATATGGCTCTTATTCCGAATGTCATATTTCATACAGTTTTACTTTTATAAATTATTTTTTTCAAATTGTAACTTTTTATTGTATTTGCATATCGTTAATAAATTAGTGATTTGATTATTAATTCTTATTATTTTAGGTTTTGAACAAATTAACATCCTTTTCCCGATTCAAGTGTGGACATAGCAGCGTTCAGATTGATTTTAATGAAAATTGTTGACATTGACTTGACCTTAGGATTTATTTGTGAAGGTAACATTTTCTTAAGAATTAATTTCTATATTATCATTACCATTCTATTCCTTATCCTTAATCCATTTCTTAAATTGATGTACTCAATATTTTATAATACATTTGCTTAAGTCATTCATTCGTTTTATGTTAAATTTTGTTCTTAATTAGGTAGTGTCTAATGATACACCATACGTATATACAAAAAAAATTCCTTTTTAATTCAATCTATTATATGAATATTTATCTATACTAGAGGACTGGCTTAATATATATATATATATATATATATATATATATATATTATTATGTATTTTGTGGAGAACTATTAATTTTTTTGGAGTCACACGTTGATTGAGAGTATTATTTTAATTTAAATGAAAGAATCTGTATCGAGTTTCGTTTAAATTAATTATATGCGCTCCAGCTGATTGATTTAGAGGCACAAAACAGGTGTTCTCAGCATAGACAAATCGATAAGCTGCTCTCTATGGTTCTCAGGGTCATAGTGGCTATGCGTCTGCATTTGAAAACCTTAGTGAATACTTACTTACCAAGACGCGTTGGAAGCATATACAACTATTTAAGATGATGATGCACCTTCGATAAATAAACACATTCATTCAAAAAATATACTTTAATGAGAAAGGAAAATAAAATAAACGTGGGCGAGTAATGTGCAAATAGTAGTATAAAATGTCTATGAAAGTTACTTAGAATATACACAAATAATTGAAGAATGATGTAATTATGTATTGTCAACCTAAGGTTAAAATAACTTTACACTCGTAGATGTAATTAATTGTTTTTTAACTGTCTCAATATTCTCAGAATAATGCTAAACACAAAATCAATACACTTGAATCAACTTTATTTTCATAAAGGCTTCAATTTATCTATGGTTTCGAATTCAAGTTGAAATAAATATGAGTTGAGATCTATGACACAGGTGATAACAACACTTAAAAGTTTGGTTAAAGTTACTTCTTAAGTAAAATCAGGTAGTTATAATACAAAACAAATGATATTATTAAATGCCAAGATGAATCAAAAAGAAAATCATTAAAAGTAAGTTCTAGTTGTTAGTGAACTAACAAGTCATGCGTTTATAGTTATAAACGGATCAAAACATTGAACGTATATCTCGATTTCAGATTATCAAAAATTCAAACTTACAAGTTTCTGGTATACAAATAGAAAAGTGAGCCATTTGTACTTATCGTTCCGACTGTGCTGTGTTCCAGAGATGACGAATAGTAAACATAATCTCCAGTTACCATCACAAAAGATGTAGAGAACTTATTGATCAGGCACCAAATAATCTCAAATTTCTGCTAAGAGAATTAAACTTCCAGGTAAGTAGAATTTATTTTAGCATTTACTGCGTTTCTTCGAGTTTTCTCCCTTTATTTTCTCTGACAGCTCCCTACATCAACTTTCTCTCAGAGTTGTTTGAATTACAATTTCTAGTTGCTTTGATTTCAGAAACAAATGAACGTCAGACAAAATTCTTGCGAGGCTTACGATACAAACGCCAAAGAGAGACGACTAAACCTGACAATTATGTCAAATTTGGGCTTAAATTTGTTATTTTAACCTCAAATATTCTCCATAAAATGTGTAAAATTTACTAAAATGTTTTAAAACATACTTATAAACACTGAAAAACATTGTCTAGAAACAAATTAAACTATTAAATCTAATCATTTCTCTGGAAATTGTGTTTTATTACATTTATAGTCTGTTTAACGTTGTTCGTATGAACATGTCTTTATTCTTAACTCGTGTCTTGGTCTGGCACTTTTAACACTCCAATCTACCGACAGATTGTTTACTACACTCCCTAATATCTAATAAACTAACTAAAAACTAATGGCCTTATCTAAGCTAAGAATACTGAGACAATTTATAAACGTTTTTTAAATTCCATCTGAAAGGCTTTATATTCACCTCTCACAATTAATATGGGACACCATGAGCTGTCTCATGTTATGAGATTGTTAGTTTGATGTCCCTAGTAAATGTTTCCATAGTAAATAGTTATCTACTTTCCGGCCGGCTTTTGACAAGAAAAAAGCACTCGTGTTTCGTTTGTCTGCAAAATGGTGTTAGATGTTGGCTTTTTCAGTCATCTCATTGTGATTGTGCTATTTTAAACCTTTGTTAGTGAACTGTTTCATATTTTTAATATCCGTAGTTTATTTTTATACAACATAATGGATTCTAACTTCAATTCGGAGGTAAGTTCGCACCTGTTGCGATTTCTTCTATATTGTATCTTACTTATCAACTACAGTATCTTAATGCTGTTTTTTCCATTTCAGTATTCCTGATGATGAGGACAATCATCCTCGAAAGCTTGAAAATTTTCCGTTAAGAGTACACGTTTTCCGTTTCTACTTGCTGCTTTCCCCAATAATCACCAGTTTTATTCCTAACAGTCAGCAAAGACTATCTTCCTTATATATATATATATATATATATATATATATATATATATATATATATATATATATATATATATATACAGGGTGTCCCATGACGTTTTGACAGTTCGATTTCTCGAAAACTGCTCATATTACAAGTATGAAATTTGGAAGATATGAACAGTCAAAACTGCTGCTTATATTTATTATAAAATGATCTCCGTTGTTCCTGTCATTTCGGGTCATGTGACCCCAATATAATTTTTTTAAATGGGACAACCAGTATAATATCACAATTTTGGATATATAATTCAAAAACAAATTCAACGATATCACACTTGTCATCATTATATTGTGCAGTAATGATACTAAGGGCTATTCATTTTTACTAAATTTATTAAAGCGATATTTTGCACTCAAAAATTTAGGTGGCTATGAAACTATAATAGCAACAGCATAGGTTGTCATTCATTATTGTTAGGTGAAGTTTACTCAAGAAATGTCATTAATTATTAGTCATAATTAGGGGCAATTAAATGAACATCTGTATAAATTATTTTATTAAAAAATGTAACATAGGAAATTAAAAAGTACAAGTGATTAAAAAATTAAAGAAAATGTTCAAATTGATGACCATGTACATTGACACAATGTTCAAACCTATGACAACCTATGTTGTTGCTACTATAGTTATTTGTTTAATAGCTACCTAAATTTCTAAGTGCAAAATATTGCTTTAAGAAATTTAGTAAAAATGAATAGCCCTTATTATCATTACTGCACAATACAATGATGACAAGTGTGGTATCATTGAATTTGTTTTTGAATGATATATCCAAAATTGTGATATTATACCGGTTGTCCCGTTTAAAAAAATTATGTTGTGATCACGTGACTCGAAATGACAGGAATAACGGAGATCATTTTATAATGAATATAAGCATCAGTTTTGACTGATCATATCTGCCAAATTTCATACTTGTCATATGCACAGTTTTCGAGAAATCGAACTGTCAAAACGTCGTGGGACACCCTGTATATATATATATATATATATATATATATATATATATATATATATATATAAATAATGATGTGAAATTTGGGAGCAAAGATGTTAATCGAAACATGGGAAAACACAAAATAACGGATTTCAGCAGGGAAACCAAACGCTCATTTGTGTCTTCAATTTCTTTGTTGTTGTTGTTACCATATCACGCGATATTCGTACATCTTCTTTGTTATTCACTATGAATCGGAAGGTTCATGGCGGGGGGGCTATATGCGCCTCCGTGTCGATGTTGGTTGTTGTCCTGAAAACTCGGGATCTTCCAATTGAAGACACAAATGAGCGTTTGGTTTCCCTGCTGAAATCCGTTATTTTGTGTTTTCCCATGTTTCGATTAACATCTTTGCTCCCAAATTTCACATCATTATTTGGTTATGCCGTGCTGAAGAGGCAAAATGAGCCAGAAACATGCATGTCCACGGTTACCATTCTATTTCAGTAGCCCTTATTTTGCGTGAATTACCCATGAATTTCTTTGTTGTTGTTGTTACCATATCACGCGATATTCCTACATCGTCTTATATATATATATATATATATATATATATATATATATATATATATATATATATATATATATATATAACCTTTGGGACGGAGGGTGATTTTGGCATCTAGGAATACCAAAACGAAAAACTGCATTGAAATTTTTCTGAAGTCGCGTCATGCTACTCTCTACAATAGCCCTATTTCATTCTGAAATTAGCCTTAAAAGCAAATATGTTCAGCGAAGATATGCTTTGTTTCAATAAGTAGACAATAACATGTGTACTAACAATTTTAGGTAAAAAGATTAAAGTTGTCAATATAATTTATTAGATTGTAATACTAGTAATTGTTATCATCTTTCATTCTAAAACAAATGTTACTACTCTAACCTTATCTGCTAAATTGTGTATCGGTAATGAACCCAATTTTAAAGTTCTTTTGCTGTTGGCCTTAATACATCCTTCATGAAAACGTTCCAAATGAGTAAATTATTATTATCTGTGTGTCTCTTCAATTTGGGATTTATACTGATTGTTGAATTAATTTTTATAGAAGAAATTGATAAACATATTTCAATAGCTTCTTTAAATTAGACATAACAAAACGACAAATGACATTTGTATTATAACGTCAACTAAAGCTGTTGTCAAGTATATTTAAATGTGAGGACGATACAATTCGATGAATTTCGGAACGGTGCTCAAAAATATCATTTTTAGGAACTATTCGCAAATAGAGCAATCACAGGCTTGCGTATACATGACGATAGGCACGTTGTCAAGATTAGCACCCCGATTCGAGATTCAGGGCGGATGAAAATGAATCATCGACCACCACGCGGGCAAGAAATGAATCACCGGTGGCGACAGTGATTTTCTTACCGAAATATCGAAACCACACCTGCCAAACGTTCAACTTTAGAAATATTTTTACAAAAGATACAACTTTCATTTTTTAAAACTGAATATCTTTTCAATAAATACATTGAAAATTATCATTGCTGCTGCAAATAGAAGATCATATATGAATTATATGGCAAATGTATGCATAATTTGCCCGTAGATAATATACTTTTTAATTAATGGTGGTGGTAGTGAACAGTACATGTTGCCTGATGTATGTGATGAATGGACATGGACGTAGTGGAAATCGAGTAGAGCTATGACCTTGAAAATAGTTGCGCAGAAGTAAACGGCAACGATGCACAGAATTATTGAAGTGAGACCTGAAAAAGTCTGTCTGATGGTACCATAAAATGGGTTTGCATCTTATAGCCAAGGAGAAGTAGGTTAAAAATTACGTTATAATTTTTTTTTAAAAATAGAATTTAAGACATTGATTTATTTATTACCCACAAAGCATTAAAAGCTTATTACGGCCGTAATAATATTTCACTATATCTAAAATAAATATTAGTAAAAAAATAAGAAGTAAACCATCAGCTGATAATTAGAATTGGAAATTAAATTTTTAGACCAATATGAATATTTTACTTTGAACCGAACCCAAACAGGACAATCACATGATTCCCAAAAAAGACTTTACAGATGTGTTGTACACATTATTTTTATAGAGAATAACAAATATTAATAATAATTAATTGAATCAAACAATTGTCATTTAATACTGAAAGGTTATATGATTGAAGTTAAAATTGAAGTAAAAAAATAACAGGCTACACGATGGGCTTGCAACCTAAGTCATCATCGTCGTCGGCTTCATTATCTGAAAATTCACTTTCGCTGTCACTACTATCCTCTCCTAAGTTTATTATTAAATCCGCCACGTTGTCCATAATATGTTCTCTTTCAATATATTCGTTTTCAACTTCTGTCACATTCGCGCAAATATTTTTCCAATGTTCTAGTCACCTCGCAAAATGTTTTTTCTGTTAATTTCCACACATCATCTAATTTAAAAGTTACGTTGCAAGCAGCTACTTCGTTCTTTACCAACGCCCATATTTTTTCTATAGGGTTTAGCTTCGGATGATAGGGTGGTAAACGTTACGTTAAAATGTCATGTTCTGCTAAAATTTTATCTATTATGTATGTTTTAAAATCTGACTTGTGCATTTTTATAATTGAATATACTTCAGCTTCAGTAGCTTTTAACTCATGAAAAATATTTCTTTCAGTAAACCACTTCTGCATTGAATCTTTTTTCCATGAAAAATTTGGAATGAGTTCTAACAATGCATTGTGATAAGAGGCATTATCTAATACCAATACGCATTTTTTTGGAGCATTCGGAATGAATTTTTTCTTTCAACCACTTGACAAAATTTGTATTGTTCATGTCGTCGTGATAGTCTCCGGTTTTCATTCCCGATTTAAAAATGGTAAGCGCCTTAGGTAGGAGTCCTGCTTCATCTCCAACATGTAAGATAATAAGCCTTTGACCTTTAGACATAGGTATTTTTAAGCATTTATTTTTGCCATCGTCCCATGCTTTTGGTACCATATGTGAACTGTGAATGTAGGTTTCATCAGTATATATAATTGGCCAGCCCTCTTTTATGTATTTTCTCAACTTTGTAATGATATAAATTCATTACTATAAATATCGATCCAAGTAACCAGTTAATGCAGCGATGACGAGGTACCCCACCAGAATATAATTACGCACCACAGTAGTATATATAGAATATTGTAGTTTAGTTAAATTTTATCATTGTAAATAATATTTCTTTATAGCAATAACTCAATTAATTTAATCGAACTCTGTCTCCTTTGGGCTTACCTGGGCAATACGCATTACAACTTCCTTAAATATTCAATTCTTTTTGCTTTTATGTCGAATTTTTCCATTAAAACTTTCCTGTTATCTTTAGTTTTTTTCCATCTGAATCCCATCCTTTTAACCAATCGTCTAAACGAATCTATTTTGCCAGTAAAATTTATCCCAGTTTCATTTTTCACTGATTCGAAGATTCTTTTCATGTTAGGCCTTCTGTTATGTATCGCTGTGTATGGATAAATCATTTTTCAAATTATTTCTTCCTCAAATTCATCAACGGATCCTTTAGAAGTTGAAGGTTTGTTGAGGTTTTTTCGGGGCGATTTAAAGCGTTCGCCGGGGGATTTTCTATTACCTTCAATAACAATACGTTTCACCGAGGCGACAGAAACATTACACGCTTTGGCTACTCTCTCCTGCAAACTGCTCAAAGGAGTTTTTAGGGCATCCTGTTCTTTTTCTATTGTCATAAATTAGTATACACTGTATATGATTTGTCGAGCTTGACTATGAATTATTTTATTGGAGCCACTCATGTTTCCAGATTTTGTCTGAAATAAAAGATTTCAAGAATTAATGATCAAACATTTTAGCATTTGAAAGTGAATATGGAAATTAAAAAAAATACTCTCATTTCTTTTTTATTCAAATTTACAAATTCATATACTAAATTTTTATACCATTCGATAAAGTAACAACTGAAATATTGGTTAAAAATTCGATTTTCTGCGCAAAGTAGCGCCACTCTACTATAATTCAAACTTTATTTTCTCGAAAACAAATTCATACATACCTTACTGTCCATTTAACTAATCCACTGCCTACACAAATTATTGTCTACAAAAATCCACTAAATTAAACTGACAATAGTAACAATTACTAAATCTATTAAATACCTACTATAACTAGAAACTAAGAAAACATTTACTAAAACAAAACGATAATCACCGCACTATTAAAATTTTCTGACTCGGAAGAATCCAAGTGAACGAGAGCGCGATTGAAATGAAAGTGCCTAAAATTGTTGAGATGTGTAGTAGGATCTTATTTCAAACGTAAATTGTGTTCTGCGCCAGTATGACTAGTAGCTCTACTCGTTTTCCACTAACTATAATAGAGCCGATGATCTTCACGAAGAATAGGGCAATTAAGCCGATCATCTCGTCTGTCAGCAGCGACATACAACACCATCTTATCCTCTCGCATACAAGCCTCTAAATATTGTGTGTGGGGTGTAATTCTAGTCAGCCTCCCCGTGGTGCACCCTGGATAACGTTGTTAACAACGTGAACTAAATGAGCTAGCACTAATTGGCGGCCAGATAATCATTTTGATCTCCTGGCTATCTGAAACACATCATCTCTGATATGTCACAAAGAAAATCGATGTGCAGCTCAACAACACTATGCAAATTATAAGCGGAACCATTCGCTCAACTCCAACACACTAGCTGCCTGTTTTTGAGCCACTTGCCACCCGTTTATCTCCGGCTAAGGAATGCACTTCTTCGGGAATACAAGAAACTGATTGACAACCCACACATTGACAACTCCATACATAGCGGCATACCTGACTTGGAGAACGGCAGACTTCGATCCAGTCCCCCAGCAATAGTAAATGATGTGTAATACCATACGCTAAATAAATAAATAATTGTGCCATCTTGTATAAGTGCATTCCATAGGTATTATAACTGTTTGCGCCGCTTATCTTTGTTTTTAACCGCAACACTCAGCGCCCTCTGGCAAAAGTGAGTGTACTCATTTTTTGCCCCTTCTAGCCGGATTGTCTGCGGGGCGCGGTGCGGGAGCGACGATAGCGTCAGTCGATTCAGGCTGAACCACGACTGGTTGCACGGCCTGCGCTACCGCTCGACTCGGGTTGCTATTCTCATGTCGCATGACATTAGCAATCTTATCATCTTCGAAATGTAATAGCGAATGATGTCTACGATTACAAGTTTTACAATGAGTAGATGATCTACAATTTTTTTAATGTCCAGAGCTTAGACAATTTACACAAAAATAATTAGCCCTAATGAAATTATATCTTTCAGTAGGTGACAATTTTTTAAATGAAGAACATTCGTATAAATTTAAATGTTGCGTACTTTTACACATTCTACAGTTGGAAACATTGTCACGATCTGAATTAGTGACGAAAGTACGAAGAGACATTAGAGTTGGTTAATACATTTGTTCCACTTTGAGAATAAGCTCCTTGTGGATGTGATTGCGAATGTGCGGAGGGTAGTTTATTGCTGCCGTTCCAATACTTTTGTATGATGACGAATGAAATCTACCAAATCGGTACATGACGGAATATTTTTATCCATCACCGTCAATTCAAAATTTTCTACTAAATGCGAGTCAAGTCTTTTCAAAGCTAAATACATAAAAATAAACTCTGTCAAGTCGGAAATACCTAACTGTTTTAAAGCTGTCATAGAACTATAAAAACGATCTACAACATTATTTAATTGCGAAGAATTGTTAGAAACATGTTTGATTTCAAATATATTATTTAAATACATAGTTCCGAGGGCCCGTTTGTCTTGGTACTTTGTAACTAGAGAATTCCATATCAAAGTATAATTCTCTTCATTAGGAACAACACCAGCGAATACATTGAGCGCGCGGCCTCTCATCCTACCAACAAGGTATTGTACTCTTTGAGAATTGTTGAGGTTCTTATTATTATGAATATTCGTTTTGAATGATTCATAAAAGAGCGACCAGTTTTCTGGTTTACCATCGAAAGTAGGTAATTCAATTGGCGGTAATTTACATACTGTACTGTTATCTTTTTTTGAATTAGAAAGGGATTGATTATCTTGTGACGATTTCATTGCCACATCGCGAATATGTTGAGTAAATGAATAAAGCGTTTCAAATGCAGTGAAACTACTATAATTTGGTAGGTATTTAGGGTCTCGCTGTGTTTCTAGTAAATTAACGTTGTCACAAAGTTTGTCAAATTCGTTATACAATTGACTAATGTTAGCGGTTTTTGTAAGAAATTCAGATTTACTTCTGGTGTCTATAAAACCAGAGTCACATAAATGTTTTGCACTATTTTGTAACGAGTTCACATGTGAAAATATTGCTTCCTTCTTTGTTGTTGTGAGTTTTAATTGCACTGTCGAGTCGGCCGAATCCATTTTGTTTCGTAAGAAATAAATTTAAATTATGATTCTATATTAACACTTCAGAAAGCAATTAAATACTTCACAACAACTAATAATATGCATATGAATGAAATATAATTTGAACCTGTATTGCGAAAATCTATCAAATGAAGTAAAAAATCAAGAGAATAAATTTGCGGATATGCGGAATTTATGTATATGAAATGAATAATGAAATATAGAAATGCGGATGCGGGTTCAAATCCAGTTCGTAAAGATAAAAAAATGTGAGGAGAGTGTAAGGCCACAGACCCCACGAATCTAACCACAACAGCGTCTTGTATAAAGGAATGCACTTACCTGTAAAATCCAGATATCTATCCTCCAAGTTCTGGTTTGGCGGCGGTAAAAAATTCTAATTTTCTTTTTGCGGGTGCGAATAAGGTTTTATGTCTCAACAAATTGCTGTCAGTTAGTTGAATATAAAAAGTAGAACTGTCATCGCATTTTTTGAGACATAAAACCTTATTCGCACCCGCAAAAAGAAAATTAGAAATTGTTACCGCCGCCACACCAGAGCTTGGAGGATAGACATCTGGATTTTACAGGTAAGTGCATTCCTTTATACAAGACGCTGTTGTGGTTAGATTCGTCGGGTCTGTGGCCTTACACTCTCCTCACAGGGAAGTTTCCCAAAAAACGCATCATCAATAACGTCTACTATTGTAATAAAATTAACCGATGTTCAGCCGTTGTTTAAAATTAGCTTGGTGAATCTCACCCCAGAAATAGTTTAGAAACTGTTTCCCTCAAAATCCGCCAAATTCATAATTTTTTCATTTTCATTTCAGTACCATTTCAAACCCTTACCAACCAACTCCTTATAATCAATATTTGTTCAACACAGTCTCCTAAATTTCTTAATTTATTTCTTTAGTGACCTTTTGTAATTTTAGTGTTTTAAATGAAACTCAATGTTTCTATCTAATTCCACAATATAATGAAAAATGTTGAAAATTCTAAAAAATTGACAATTGTTTCGATATCTGAATATCATCGTCAGAATGACAGAAGTTACATTTCATTTGATGCCTACCTGATGTTTAGTAGTTATTTTTGGCTAGACCAAGAAGTAACCTACCTTGTGATTCACTCAATATATGTTAATAGAAAAAGAAGAAGATGTGATATTACAAATATTGAAGCTTAGAGATTCCACGAAGTAAGGGTCGAGACAACTAATTTTTGTTCCATCCTTCACTAACAAAACTTCTTGTCCTTCTTCCCTTATTACTCTATTCTCCATTTCTCTTCTTATATCCTACTCTATTTTTTTATGCTTCTGTAACGTCACTTGTTAATTTCCGTATTCGCTGTACATTCTCTGTAACGATCTGTTTTATATTCACCAATAATTATTTTATATTTTTTCCATTTTATTGTGTTCTCTTGCCTATATTCTTAATTTTCATTTCCATTTGATGTAAATTTTTTTTCAATATTTTCTCATAAAATAATTACAGCCATTCTCATGTTATCAATTTTCAAATTCTATTCATTTTCTTGTATCTTGTCCTGTATTTACCCCTTCCAAACACCATCCATTTGTTTAGCGAATTGTGATATTGTCTCCCTGAGCTCATCTTCAATTTCTGTTCTAATATTTCCTGCACTATTTAATCTTGATCCTGTTATTTAATTTACTTCCTAAGAATTCAAATTTCTTGTTCCATTTTCATATTATCTCCTTTTACACTCCTCACTTCTTTTAAACAAAAATCTCTTCTATTTCTTATTCTTTCTACCATACTCCTAACTTCATTTTTAATCTCACCAAATCATTAATTCATCAGACTTTTATTGTACTTACAATGGATACCCATGAAATGTCTCATTCGTGAAAATTTTAATAAATGAAACAACAAGGAGATAAATTAAAAAAGTACGTCTACAAAATTTAACTGAAACATTCCCACTACTTTGCTGTACCTTCATATACAACTATCTTATATAAACATGTATAATAAATTCTCAGGTTTAATTAAAATCTTCCATGATCTACAAATTTAAGAAATATTAAATTTTTCGAGGGTTTCTAGAAAATGTATATTAGAATATTTGTGTGCTTGAAACCATTTTCAAAGTTAATTAATGAAGGACTCGGTAAGTTACTGATGTATACGAGAGATATTAAGGAAACCGTAAACTTGTGAATAATCCGGATTAATTTAGAAAGAATTTTAATAAAATAGTGAATTTTTAATGCACGTCAACCTTTTAATAAAGATATTAAAGCAATGTTGGTTCTAAAAGATTCCTCAATATAACGTGGTATTTCCTGAATAAAAAAAAATAATTTCATTATCCAGAGAGGAATTATTGGTGGGCATACTTTATATTAAAATTGAGTCGTAGTATTTTTCTGGAAATACAAAAGTTGTATAACGAAAAGAGGTACGAAATGTTATCTTTGAGTCCTAATCATTGTTTGCTAGGATATCTCTATACATTACCGTAATAAATTATGCAATTTCACTGCATTGCTAAGCTGAAAACACAAAATTCGGACTACGCTTTTTTTGGTATGTCAAAAATATCTAAAATATACTTTCGCTTTATGATCACTTCTTCAAATATTAATTTTAATACTTATAAGAGTTGATGAAGATCATTGTTTTATCTGATAGTTTTTCGTTCTCTCAATTTCTCTGACTCCCAGTATTGCAATATCTCATTCAAACTACTTAACTCCAGATATATCTTTCAAGCACCCGCATGATTTTTCAACAAATGCGACTTCCTATTTGGTCAGCGTTCCCTATAATTTAAAATGGACTAACTTTCTTTTGGTATTGTTAACGCACGACCTTGTCGATAATAATCTGCAGTTCTATCAGAATTAGAGAACTTCGCTATTTTTCAAGAAAAAATTCTATGATAGTGATTTTCAATGCTTTTAATTTGATCAAAAAATCGAGAAGCTATTTTGTTCTAACGTATAACGTAATATACCTGGAGTGAAAATTCTTGAGAACCATTGTCAACTAATACAGTCACCAAAATGACTCTAATCGCTTGAGCATTTCATTAAATATTCAGATTGTCAAGTGAGCGAAGTTACTGCCATCGGGTTTGACATCGCACTGTGCAATAAAACGGATCGGTTGCCGATATCAAACAAAAAATAAACGGATTAAAACTAACTTTGCCGCATCTGTAAGATCCCCTGAACAATATTCTATCATGAAATTGTCACTTGTATACACTTCGGGGGTGTATCGTGATAACAAATCGACATTTCTTCAAAAATAACCAAAAATGTAGTATTAGTGTTTTAAATGAAACTCACGGTTTCTAGTTAATTCCACAATATAATATATTATATTGTGGAATTAACTAGAAACCGTGAGTTTTATATTATATTATAATATATTATATTGTGGAATTAACTGGAAACCGTGAGTTTCATTAAAAACACTAATATGAGCAGATTCCACGAAGTAACGATCGAGACAGTTAATTCCATTAAAAATGTAGTATATCTGCATTTATAGGACCCGCTGTACTCGCTTTAGTCGGCTGAAAATCAATGGAGTACATCTGTAAGACACCTTGAAAAATATACAATTATAAAATTGGTCACTTGTATACACTCCAAAGGCTATATAGTGCTAACAACCCAAAATTTCTCAAAAAAAGACCAAAAATGTGGCACTTCAGGTACCATAGCACCCGTTGTACTAGCTCTGGTGAGCTTAAAATGAAACGTAACTTCTGTCATTCTGACGATGATATTGATTTATCGAAACAATTGTCAATTTTTTAGAATTTTCAATAACTTTTATTATATTGTGGAATTAACTAGAGACCGTGAGTTTCATTTAAAAACACTAGCTTAAAATCAATACGTTTCATCTATAAGACGCCTTAAACAATATTCATACATAAAATTGGTCACTTGTATACAGTCTGGAGGCTAGATCGTGCTAAAAAACTGAAAATTCTCCAAAAATTACAAAAATTTGGTAATTCAAGTACCATAGCACCAGTTGTACAAGCTTTAGTGAGCTGAATATCAATAGGATTTATCTTTGAGACGCTCTGAATAATATCCAATCATAAAATTGGACCCTTGTATATACTTCAGAGGCCGTATCGTGCTAACAAACTGAAATTTCTCAGAAAATGTCGTACTCGAAGTACTATTTCACCTGTTGTACTAGCTTTGGTGAGATGAAAATCGATAGGCTTCTTCTGTGAGATGTCCTGAATAATATTCAATCATAAAACTGGCCAAACATATATATTTTTAATGACCATAAATTCTCAATTTCTTATATTTTCATGGGTTTCGGTCAGAAATAAAATCACGTTTCGGTTTATTTCATTTAAACCATTTTAAAACCTTTCTAAAAATTTGAAAACACAATACATTTATTTAAATACATATAGTTAGAATATAATTCTTTAAAACATATTTTTTGATTATGACTCCGTAGAGGCTTGTGTACTACTGTACAGTAGTATTTCTTAAATTAAAAAAAAGACGATTAATATACTGTTACGAACTCGCACACCGAAGCAGATACTAAGTACGGTCCTGTAACCTTATGTTAACGGAGTTAAAAAAATGGCGAGGGCGCCGAATTCTGAGAGGGTCTATTGGGATTTCTTGTGACCGCTTTTTTTATAGACATGTTCTCGGAAGGTCTTTTAAGGATAGAGCCGGCAATCGAGAAATATCGCGAAAGGCATTTCTTTTGTGTAAGCCGCAGTCCAGAATTCTCTAGTAAAAAAGGCATTAGTATATAAAAAGGACCGATCAGCGGACCAGGGCAGTTGATAAAGTGATCTTGACAAATGAACAGTGAATAAGTGAATATAAAAGTGTTGATATAAATTAAGTAATTATATAAATTAGTTTAAGTGAATATACTGTATATATAAATTAAGTGTTAGTGAGTAATTTAGTGTTTAAACAAATTAAGTAAGTGAACCCACCGAGTGTTTCAAAGTTTATCCCAACCGTTTACAGTTTAAATAAATTAGAAAAACATTACATTGGTGTCAGAAGTAGGATAATATAAATAAATTGCTACGTAAAAATGGCCAGGAGATTAAGGGATATGAAAGTGGCGGAATTAAGAGCAGAATTGGAAGATCGTGAGTTGGAAACGTCCGGTATGAAAAGTGAATTAGTAGAAATACTTGAAGTGGCACTGGAAACTGACGGCTTTGATCCAGAAACAGTTTTATTTAATGACGAGGCTTCCACCTTGAACTCGTCAATTTCTGCTAGCATGGACGAGAAGATTTCTGCCATGGAAGAGAACATTTCTGCTAATGTTTCTGCTAACATGGACGAGAAGATTTCTGCATTGAAGAACGATATATCTGCCGATATCTTATTAATGAAAAACGACATTGCCGCTGACTTTGAAAATGAAATCTCGTCTCTAAAATCTGAAATTGAGAATAAAATGTCAACGATGGACGAGAAAATCGAGAATAAGATTACAACGATGGACGAGAAGATTGAGAATAAGATGACAACGATGGACGAAAAAATCAAGGAGTTGGAATAAAAGATGGCAGATATAAGGACTCAAGACACGCCAACGGAAGAAAAGAAGACCGAGCAAACAAAACCGTGCAAGCCAGAAACACACCCTAAGTTAGAAGACATTGGTAGTTTTACCCGAGTCAAGGCCCCAACGTTCGATGGAAAGATGTCGTGGACCAATTATGTGAAACAATTTGAAGCAGCCGCTAAAGTGAATAATTGGTCCGATAGAGACAAGGCAGTGAACTTAACTATCGCGCATCGGGGAGATGCCTTAGATAAACTTCAGACGATACCTCTGGAAGAAACGGATGGTTTTAAGCAGCTGAAGAAGAGGTTGGACATGCGATATAGTCACGAACATCTAGAACATTTATACCAATCCCAGCTGAAGAACCGAAGGCAGAAACGTGACGAAGTACTTCAAGAATATGAAGTGGATATTGCCCGACTCGTTCGATTTGCTTATCCATCAGCAGCAGAGAACATGATGGAGTGTCTGGGCATCCAGGCCTGTATTGATGGCTTACGTGACCCCGATATGCAGAGGACGCTTCGTTTAGCCAATCCTAAAACATTAGTTGACGCATTGACAGCTGCCCTTGAATATGAAGCAGCAACGAAGGCTTCAGGATATAACAAAATTAGGACCATCCAAGAAGAAGGTGACGAAGACAGACTTGACCAGTTCGTCAGTTTAATAAAAAGTATGATGGACAAGAAGCCGAGAGAGATCAGATGCTGGAATTGTGGCGAGCTAGGGCATGTACGTAGTTCGTGTAAGCGCCCTAAGACTCCTGCTAACCAAGAACCCCAGTCACAGGAAAACTAGAACGGGTCTGCTACGAGGGGGCAGCACCGACCCATGACCGTTCCAAAGACCCTCTCATACTGATAGCTTCTCTCAGATGTCGCAACGACAGTGTATATGTGGATGGCGAAGTGAGTGGCAAGAAATATGCTCTGCTGGTTGACACTGGAGCGACTAGAACCATTATACGACCAGAACTAATAAACTCCAAGAAGAAGCTTTTACCAACGAGACTGCGACTGCGGACCGCCACAGGTGAGAGTGCCAACGTTCACGGTGAGACACAAATCCAATTGGGAATTGGCGCAGAAAAGTTCACGCGTACGTTAATCGTAGCTGACATTGAAGAATACGTGATTCTGGGAATGGACGTAATGAATGTACATGGTTTCCAATTAGATTTCAGAAACAGAATAAACGTGAATGATTACCCAGTTACCATCAAGAAGGAAACCACGATTGGATCCTGTGTACCAGTGACGTCTATAGTTCGCCAAACAACGACCACTGATAATTCTAATGCCAGATTCGAACAGATGTTATCAGTAGCTGGTGAATCTTTGGATGGAGCTGAAAAAAAGGGAATGATAGAATTTCTCTTGCAGTATCGAGACTTATTCGTACCAAAAGGAGGTAAGACTGGCAGAACATCAGCCGTCAAGCACAAAATCGATACAGGTAATGCTAAGCCAATTAGACAATCAGCTCAAAGACTTCCACGAGCGAAGAGAAAGGAAGCTGAAAGAATAATTCGAGAGATGGCAGAAAAAAAGTAATAGAACCATCTACTAGTCCATAGTTGTCTCCAGTAGTGCTCGTCAAGAAAAAGGATGGAACTACGAGATTCTGCGTGGATTATCGTCAGCTTAACAACGTGACGAAGAAAGACAGCTATC
The DNA here is from genome assembly GCA_963921935.1 of Galeruca laticollis. NCBI lineage: Eukaryota > Metazoa > Arthropoda > Insecta > Coleoptera > Chrysomelidae > Galeruca > Galeruca laticollis. The sequence goes on along the minus strand of OY998175.1, from coordinate 83,272,584 downwards.
CTCTGCCTCGAATTGACGATACGCTACACACTTTGGCCGGCAGCAAACTGTTTTCCACCTTGGACCTGAAGTCTGGTTATTGGCAAGTGGAAATGGACCCAGAAGATAAAGAGAAGACTGCTTTTACCACCGGATCTGGATTATAGCAATCCAACGTCATGCCATTCGGACTCTGTAATGCGCCTGCGACATTTGAAAGACTCATGGAAAATGTCTTTAGAGGGTTGTCTTGGAAGACATGCCTGGTCTATTTGGACGGCATCGTAGTACTGGGGAAGACATTTGACGAACATCTGAAGAATTTGAAAGACGTATTCAAACGACTCCAAGCTGCCCAGCTCATGTTAAACCCGAAGAAATGTCAGGTGTTCCAAAACCGAGTCAATTATCTAGGTCATATCGTGAGCAATGATGGAGTGGCGGTGGATCCAGAGAAAATCGCTTCCATTCAGCAATGGCCGCAACCAACCGACAAACATCTAATTCGTAGTTTCCTTGGACTTTGCACGTATTATAGAAAATTTATCAGGAAGTTTGGAGATATTGCCAAGCCTCTAACTCGACTTACAGAAGAATCAAGAACTTTCCAATGGGACGAAGACTGTCAAACGGCTTTTGAAACATTGAAGAGGCATTTAACCTCGGCGCCGATATTAGGATATCCTTTACCAGAGGGAGACTTTATTCTTGACACTGACGCAAGCAACGTAGGAATTGGTGGAGTGCTCTCACAGATCTAAGGAGAGCAAGAAAGAGTGCTGGGATATTTCAGTAAAGTCCTCTCCAAACTAGAACGAAACTACTGCGTGACAAGAAGAGAACTTTTGGCGGTAGTGGAGTCCGTGGAACACTTTTACCAGTATCTCTATGGTAGGAAGTTTTTAATCCGGACTAATCATGCAGCACTCAAGTGGTTGATGCAGTTCAAGTATCTCGAGGGCCGCTAGATGGATTGATCAACTTCAAGAGTATGATTTCAACATCGAACATCGAGCTGGTGTGAGTCACCGAAATGCCGACTCCCTGTCCAGACGGCCGTGCTCAACAGACTGCTCCCACTGCAACAAAGTGGAATCTAGGGAAGCTGCAGTTTCAAGAACTACTGTAGTCGACGAGGAATGGTCACCCACCAGGATCAGGGAAGATCAGGAGAATTATCCTCACCTGAAGTTGATCCTGCAATGGAAGAAAGAAAATCGGCGACCTACCTGGCAAGAAGTGTCAAAATTTTCACCGTAACTCAAGACGTATTTGGCTCAGTGGAACTCCCTTGTCCTGGAAGAAGGGCTGTTGAAAAAAGTCCTTGAAAACGATGATGGTTCTGAGATGAGGAGACAGCTAGTTATCCCGAGAACAAGAGTAACTGAGGTACTGAAGAAGTTACACAACACTCCATCGGGAGGTCATCTGGGAGTGAAGAAAACCTTTCAGCGAGTCCATGAAAGGTTTTATTGGATGAACAGCTCCGACGATGTGAAGGACTGGTGTAAGAAATGTACGACTTGTGCTACGAGTAATGGACCACATCGCAAGAGAAAGGCACCTATGAAACAATATAATGTTGGAAGCCCCTTCGAAAGGATTGCTTTAGATATCGCTGGACCATTTCCGACAACAGAAAATGGTGGTAAATACATCCTGGTAGTAATGGATTATTTTACAAAGTGGGTGGAAATTTACGCTATCCCAAACTGTTGCGGATGTATTGGTGAAATAATTTATCAGCCGATATGGAGTGCCCTTGGAAGTCCACAGCGACCAGGGAAGAAATTTCGAAAGTCATCTATTCCAGGAGATTTGCGAGAAGCTGGGAATTAAGAAGACCAGAACAACAGCATTACATCCACAGTCAGATGGAATGGTCGAGAGAATGAAAAGGACTATTGGAAAATACCTGTCCAAGGGAGTATCCAGCCATCAGAGGGATTGGGACCAGTATCTTTCCCTATTCGCATTGGCTTATCGATGTGCCGTCAATGAGTCCACAGGTGAAACACCTGCGAAAATCCTGTTTGGACGTGGAATGATGCTTCCTTGTCACCTGGAATTTGGCTGTAGGCTTGGAGAAGATCTAGCAGGCGAAGACTACGTGATCCAATTGAGAAGAATGCTGGACGATATTTATGATTTAGTTCGAACAAATCTTCAAGTTGCCAGCGACGGAATGAAAAGTCGGTACGACACGCAGGCTACAGAAGGCGGTTTTAAAGAAGGGGACAAAGTATGGTTACACAACCCGACGAGGAGGAAAGGATTTTCTCCAAAATCACAAAAATCCTGGGAAAGTCCATACTTAATCAAGAAAAGGATCAATGATGTTATATATCGCATAAGCAAGATCCCCAACGGAAAACCAAAAGTAGTTCACCAAAACCGACTTGCGCCATTCGAAGGAGACCATGACGTAGAGGAAGGAGTAAACCTTATCCGAGATGTGTCTGACCCCACCTTCGATGAATTTATGGGCGCGTATGGAGGTACCGGGAAAGCTAGATATGGAGTCACTTCGGAACAACAACAAGATTTGTTCACTCTACCGGAAGATTATTCACTGGCATACAACATTCCCGTCCGTATCAAGAGCGCACGAGGGTTGGCAAACGTCTTTCGAAAGACGTTCGGGCAATTAGAAAAACTTGAAGACCAGATTCCAGCCCTTGGCAAGACACTAAAACTGAAACATTACTCGCGGTACGTCTTCTACGTGGTAACTAAAAATGAATTTCAAGAACGATCTACCTACCGCCATGTGTGGGAAGCATTTCGATACCTCCGAGACCATGTGTTAGAATCCAGCGTGAAGAAACTGGCTATGCCTATGATAGCGAGTAACCAGTTGGATTGGCGAGTTATGAGGAACATAGTAGAGGTTATCTTTAGAGATACCGGTGTCCAGATATTAATTTGCAGCTACAACCCACGTTATCAGTATCCGATGAAGACGGTGCCCTGCTATTTCCATAAGATTGGAAAGTGTGGAAATGGAGTCAGTTGTCGATTGAAACATCCAGTCTCGTCTCGGCTACACAAAAGTTCCAGGAGGAACTTCCATTTAAGGAGGGGGTAATGTTACGAACTCGCACACCGAAGCATATACTAAGTACGGTCCTGTAACCTTATGTTAACGGAGTTAAAAAAATGGCGACCGCGCCGAATTCTGAGAAGGTCTATTGGGATTTATTGTGACCGTTTTTTTATAGACATGTTCTCGCAAGGTCTTTTAAGGGTTGAGCCGGCAATCGAGAAATATCGCGAAAGGCATTTGTTTTGTGTAGGCCGCAGTCCAGAATTCTCTAGTAAAAAAGGCACTAGTATATAAAAAGGACCGATCAGCGGACCAGGGCAGTTGATAAAGTGATCTTGACAAATAAACAGTGAATAAGTGAATATAAGTGTTGATATAAATCAATTATATAAATTAGTTTGAGTGAATATACTGTATATCTAAATTAAGTGTTAGTGAGTAATTTAGTGTTTAAATAAATTAAGTAAGTGAACCCACCGAGTGTTTTGAAGTTTATCCCACCCGTTTACAGTTTAAATAAATTAGAAAAATATTACAATACATAAAAACAAATAATATAAACACTGAACTATGTTAAAGATAGTAAAAATGTTTTACAGAGTGTCCTAATTAAATTTAAATAAGAACTAGAGACCTATTTTTTAATTTTCAATAACTTGGTAAGGTCTAGATATTCATTTATAATAGTAAGTTCGTATATATACAACTTAAGTTGTCTATGTCAGTTCTGAAATTGATTGAGATAGGATTCTTCTTAATATTTATCATTTCTTTGAATAATCTTTTACTATTATTTTTTTCTGTAGTTATTTTTTTACGTTGTTAAAATTAAAACAGTGATTTTTATCAACTGAATGTTTTGATAATGCAGTACATTCGTTGTAATTTTAAATTGATTGCTGGTGTTGTTGAATTCTCTTATGTAAATATTGGCTAGATTGGCCAATGTAAGTAACATTGCAATCAGAACAATTTATTTTATATATTGAGTTTATTGTGTTCTTATTATCTGATTTCAGTGCAGAAAAAAGTTTATTTCTTGTAATGGACGGACCCGTGTCGACAAGTTTCTAATGTTTTTTCTCGTCTTGTAGGCAGTAAAAATTCAAGCTAGATTCCATTTTGTAAAAAAAATCCAAAAAATTATTGCAGATCACAAATATATTGAAACAAATAAAATACGTCATGTCAAACATAAAATACATACATGAAAAAGGCAAAATAAACATGAAATAGCTATGTGGCTGTTAAGAGCGGAAAGTGATACTTTGCCGCTTGAGGCAGAGAGTTGCCCGCGAGACGCGTAGCGGAGCGCAAGCAATCTGCCGAAAGTGGTAACGCACTTTCTGCTCGAATTGCACACAAGATTTTTTCTACGATCACCTTATTTTTAGACAAATAATAAAAAAAATATGAAAAGCCTTTTACTGCGTCCCAAAGCTCTTCGTGTTCTTAATAAATCTGTACCGCGAATTTCCACGTACCATAGTTCTCATGCCCTTTTAGATGCTCGATCAGCGGAAGCTGGCTCATAATATCACTTATTAACACAAAAAATCAACAAACTACAAACTCCAGAAGTTTCAATGGTGTCTCACGCGTGTGCGGTGTCCATAACCTCTTGCAATTTGATGTTTTGTTCTAATATCAGCTGTTATGAAAGTCCGATACGGAAACGGCGCGAAAAATACTAATTTTCTATGCTTTGGCTATATGCTAATAAGCGCACGACTTCTTTCAACCGATGCTCATGGTACACTGCCATTACTGCCAACCTGACTTAACAAATACGGGCGACACGGATCCTTGTCATGCGCATGTGGCTACGGGTGAGACGTGACACGCATCCGGGTCATCAGCATTGAATGTGTTAATTACCGATGAGATGATTTCAACATGCTAAATATTCATTTAACATTTAACTATTGTATTAGGTTAGGTTAGGTTATTTAACTTATTTTGAACACAATATTTTTTATAATGAATTCCAATCTGTATCAACTTCGAAATAATACCATTCCTTCATTATTCTTGAAGTACAAAACTTAAATGTTTTTAATGCTCAATAACTTGTTGCTGCAACTACTGGCGTTAGTCTAAAAATGATTAATCGAAATAAAATTGAAGGCAACAAGGTTGATAGTGGTTAAATACCGATCTTTTCAACACGCAATAATGAGATGATCTCGAGAAAATTGCCAGTTGCGGTTGATGAACATTATCCTGCTCTTTTGCGCAGAATAATCGTAAATTTTCATGTTACAGAAAAGTGCGTATCAACTTTAGAGTCAATCCATGAAAATATTGCGAAGAAATTGACTATCAGGGAAGTAAAGAGACATTAAGGTAATATATCCGTAAGACATGATTTCGTTGGCGTAAAATGAAAAATAATCGTCCAACCGTAATGGAACGGCAATCCAATCGACATTCAAGAATACAATTTTTATGATGAATGCAGTTGTATAGGGAAGAAAAGCGCCTTATTGTTTACATAGATGAAACTAAGTTTCATCTATGTAAACATGTATGTAATGAGCAGAATGAATGTAAGCATTCATTCTGCTCATACACATTTGCAAGGATGGAAAGATTCAACCAATGATAGACAAAAAAACCTATTTCCTAAAGCGCTCGTCTTATAATAGTAGATACTGGAGGTGAAACAGGTTTCGTTATAGATATATTAACAATACATATATGATTGTTTACAAAATTTTTAACGGTGTAACCCTCTGTAAGGGGGTGGTTACGGATTGCCGGGTAGGGTTGTACAGTCAGAGACAGGATTCCCAAAATAAAATAAGTGTATTCTTATAAAGATATATACAGACGCTATTTACATATATACAACAAGATCAATACCTGGCCTAAAACTAAATACTAATTATATCGGTCCGTATAAGGTTGCGTATCTAAGTATTTCTCGTCTTCGGTACACGGGTGTAGGCGATGATACGGGTTCGGATGCTCGTCAGAGTCAATACCTCGGGCGAGACGAAATACCTCAAGTCAGTACCTTAGAGGCGGGAAGTACGGGAATATGTGAGAGTCAATAACTCTCACACGGGTGGTTGTCGTTTGGTAGGTCAATACCCTACCAAATGGAGAGAAGGATGCTCGGCAAGTCAATACCTTGCCGACGAAAGGGTAGAGTCTAGCGAGTCAATACCTCGCCAGACTGGAGGAGAGGTCCTTTTGAGTCAATGCCTCGACCGGACTGTCTCATCGAAATTGTTGGTCGGTTTATATATCCATCAGCTGTCGATAAAAACTGGATTGGTTCGAACCATAGGCGTATCATCAGCGGTGTTCACCGGAACATCAATACAACGGCAACGCGTAGTCACATTCTAACCGCTGTTGGAAGAAACGCTACATTCTAATTCGCAATGTTGCCTTATGCATCATATTTTCCAATTCCATAGTAATATATTTTCAAAAGAAGTTTTTATTGTAAACGTGTATTTAAGTAAATGATGATATATCTTATGACGATCTATTTTTATGAATTTACTACAGATCTAATGCAATATAATGACAAGAAAAGTACCTAAGTTTATTATTAGTATCTGAAATGTTCACTTCATTTAAATCAAAATTCAACATTTGACAACAGCACAAAGCTAACCAAACCCATAAACGTGTTATAAGTTCCTTATATTTATGCATAGTTCACTCATCATTCTTTTATTTTTTTTTTGTTTAAATGTGTATGGGCGGGAAGTAAGTGGACTGTATTATTTTTTTTTCTTTCTATTTGTTTCAATACATGAATTAATATCGGCAATAGAAAGTGAAGCAAACAATAAAGAAATCATATAAAAAAGGAGGAAGCATATAACACTTACCCTTGTTATTCCAGCAGGTCTTCTTGTCGGTACCGACTGAGTATGAAGATAGGACCACGTAAATTGTAAATTCTGGGGTTACACACTCTATTTTAATGTAAAAATGATTTTTATCACGAGCGACCACATGTGTATCGTGCACCGTTCAAACGCTACTCTGGTCTCTTTTCAAATCTAGTTGGCGCGCGCCGAACTATGCCTTGACTTGGGGGGCAATGCTAAATGCTTCCAAAATTTACTTAAAAATAATTGCCGTGGGAATTGAACAAAATGTTCAGCAGTTGTTACGGTTTTTCTCGTTAATATATATTCATTCGCATAAAAAAGACATCAATCATGCAGTTTTGGTCATAATAAATAAACATTCCTACCTTAATATCAAGTCAGACTAGCTTCGTACGTCGACAATTTCTAGGAATATCATTAATGCAGTGAGTCAATAGCCTGGTCGTCAATTTGTATAGCACCAACTAATAGTTTAAAGGAAATAAATACACTCAGTAGAATAGTTACAGTAATCTGTATATACACTTAAAAAGAATGAATTTTGTTATATGATGTACAATTGAATGTAAACAAACTTTTCACTACTCGAATCAAACAGCTGATTCGCCATATGTCATATCCTCGTTTATTCTTCTTTTTCAAACGTTGAGAGATCTGTGATTCGTACGGAAGGTGGCCTACCGGTGTACTGTGGTTGTACATCAGGGTATAATAAGTGATGTTTTATGTTGTAAATACAGTCGAGGGGTGTGGTATATTTGCGAATATAGGTTATTTTTGATTAGTTAATTATTGTATTTATACGGGGGGTTTTAATATGCGATGTGCAAGTAGAGTAATTTCACTCCGAGGTCATAGAACGTATGTGCTCCGAACTGCTCGAGTGAGAGTGTCTCGAACGGAAAGGTGGGTTGTCAATGAAACCTGTCGTGTTTCCTTTTTCTTTCTAATCAACGTGGTGTTGTATGCAGGTGCTTATTGGGAGCCCCAAAAACAAATTCGCATGAAGATTCCACATTCATCCCACAGGGGAATATGAATTTGAGGGGGTAGTTTGGCTTGGGTGGAGTAGTGAGAGTTGGTGGAGTTAGTATTCCGTCCAGACCTCATCTGTGAGAGGCAGATGGATTTGTAAGCCCAGTCACCTACATCGCCATGCGGTTAAGTTCAGATAACGGCTTTTAACTACTATATTAGCAGCACACAGGAGAACCCTGTCTTAGCCAAACAGGGTTTTGTTTTTTTTGGGTTTTAAACATTTATTCTGGGATATTGTTGGATCTTTGGTGATTCGTATTTCCCGTATTGGATTAGTTCCGGAGTCCCCTTGGTGTTGGTTCGTAGTACCACAACATTCCTGGGATGCTTACAGCCTCACCTTAGTGATTGCTACCTCAGAAACAGTTTGTGGATCGTCAGGATTTATCACCAGCGGGGGAAGACGCGCAAGTTTTAAACATTTAATATTTTTTTTTATAATCATTTCTTTTTATAGCATATATATAACTTGTACGTATATATAATTCACCATTTGTGAACATACAAGTGGCTTGTAATTTATTTTTTTTTCTTGGTCATTTATTACTCTAGGTAGAGTAGGTAAGTTGCGTCTGAGCTCACACGGAACGTTTATGATAATTTATATTGATTTTTTGCTTTTGGTAAGTTTACAATTTGATGTGCGCAGATAAGCCACGGTATGGGTAACCCTTCAGGTTCTCTCCGTTTTCATTTTATATGATTGTAATTTTTTTGCAAGTTTCAGAAACTAACTTAACTCAGAACTGGTCTCTGTTTCAAATCCTTCTGAGCATTCATTTATCAATTTTGGGGTAGGGGTATATAGGATTTTAAATAATTGTATTATTGTAGATATTGAACTATAAGGGACTTTTGTAAATGTCCACAGTTCGTGAGGGATTTCATATCGATCTGTTTATATTTTTTTTTATTGTAAGGGTTGATGGACCTTAAGTGTCCACTGTGGGAATAACTGCTTCCACAATTTTCATACAACTGTACTCAAACCAAACCACCACCGCAATAAATCATTTCTCTTGTGAGTTGAGTTACGAGTTTGATTTTGGTAATCCTCTCCTAATTGGGGGTAAACTACGATTAGGGAAGTAAACTGGGGTATTTACTCGGGTACGGTTTACCTGGCGCCTTGGGTTTTATAGCTTATTTTGATCGTTCGTTACCAGCATACGAACCTCCCTTCTTCGGCTGAAGTCTAGCGGGTAAAATACCTTGTGGCATAGATCGGCCATCCGATCTGCTGGTAACTTGGTTAAATTAGTAGTAATTGATTTCGGGGCCACAAGTTCGATCTATCTTCTGTAGGTCGCTAACGTAAGTGGGATAAGTGCATAGGTGCACGGGGTTTGATTTTACGTTACATAGGTGGCGCCCAACGTGGGGCATTGCATTGCCTTGCATCTCACTACATAGCAATTTTTCTTGGTGGTTTAAGTAAGTTTTGCGTTTTTTTATGTAAAGTTAAATTTTTGTAAATTTAAATCTTAAGCTCAGCTAGTTGGATTTGACCAGTATATGTTCTGAGATTGGGTTGGTAGACTGAGTTATTCAGGTCCTATAGCATATTATATCGTAGTTGTAATAAAACTTCGATTTAATTTTGAGTTTAGTAAGTAACTGGCAGGTAAGGTTGATTTTAGACAACGCCATACGTGTATATATTGTATTTCTTGACCTATTTAGAATCTACTCACGGGACGTGCGGTAGTAGACATTTCGAGATTGAGACACCTAGACATTGGCGGCTTGGGACATTGATTTTAATTGTTAGGTTATCGCAAGATGGCTTCGTATAATATGAATGTACATAGACTTAATCAAGATGAATTGACTTATGAGGTAAGAGTAAGAGGTGTAGCCACAGGTACTGTCGATTAAATGAGAAAGAGTTTAGCCATGGCTCGACGACTAGAGAAGACTGGTGAAAGTTTTACATACCCTGTTTATCCTTATAAACCAGAAGAGGACATAGAAGCTGTACAAGCGAAGCTGGATGAACTCACACCGTTGGTTGCCGATTTTAGGGATACAATTTCGAGTGGAAACTTTAAGAAATATGAGACGAAGTTGCATCATGTTCTTTACAGGATGGATCATATTCCAGAAGATAGGGAAGAGCGTCCGATACTGCGGTCGAGAGCTTTGACATTGTTGGATGATCTACATCAGAAGGCAGCGGATTACAAAGCGCCGGAGAATGTTCCACCACAACTTAGTTTACTTCAACAAACTAGCTTTAACGCGAACATTGACCCCCACAGGAGGTCATCAAGCACATCATTGAGTCCAAGTCGTGATGTACACACTGTCGCACCTCGAAACTCTACCTACGTTACTCCAATATTACCAAATAAATGGGATTGTAAATTTTCAGGTGACAAGAAAGGTTTATCTTTAAGTGCATTTTTAGAACGCATAGAAGAATTGCGTATTGCTCGCCATGTTAGTAAGGAAACTTTGTTGGAATCGGGTATAGATTTGTTTACTGGTAGAGCATATCAATTTTATCTTGCATATAGGGGTGAAGTGTCATCATGGGATGAACTGGTCGTTTTACTGCGAGAGGAGTACCTGTCTCCATCTTATAACGAGAAACTTTTTGAGGAGATCCGTAGGCGAACACAAGGCCCAGATGAATCTATTGGACTTTATTTAGCTGTAATGATTGGGTATTTTAATAGGTTAACTTGTACTGTCTCTGAAGAGGTTAAACTTAAAATATTGCTCAGAAATATTGCTCCATTTTACCAGAATCAGTTAGCTTTGGTGGACGTCACCTCGGTGTCGCATTTGCGGGAATTAGGCAGGAAGCTTGAGGCTAGGAAGGAAGCAGTCGAGAATTTCGTTCCTCCTTCACGTAAGTTGCAAGTTTTAGAACCGGATTTGGCTTATGTCCAAGTAGCAGATCAAGTAGAAAATCTTGCTATAGCTAGTACCTCTTCGGCAGCATTTCCAAAGAACGAGGTGAAGCAGGTCAATTGTTATCATTGTAAGCAGCCAGGTCATTATGCTAGGGGTTGTCCTAAGAAATTTTGTTTCAAGTGTAAGTTGGAAGGTGTGACCGTTAAATCGTGCCCAAGATGTAGTAGAAGTCAGGGAAACGACGAGCGGCATGCCTAAATGATCGAGATAAGCATGTCGACCATTCCTTCTCGGTCGATAGAGTGAAGGTTTTGTTGGATTATGTTATTGAGCATGCATCGGGAGATGAGAGACCATATATCACTGTAAATATTTTAGGTAAATCATTATTAGGACTGCTTGATTCCGGAGCATCTCGGACTCTGATAGGCGGTAAGGGTGTATCCCTCATTCATGAGTTAGGTGTAAAAATAGATGTAAGTCGTCAGTCGTCTTGTATAGTTGGGAATGGGAACCGGTGCAGTATTGTTGGGGTTGTTGAGTTGCCGATTACTCTCAAGGGTCGATTTCGGGTGATTGAAGCTATAGTAGTGCCGGAGATTCCCCATTTGTTGATACTCGGGATAGATTTTTGGAAATTGATGGATATTATACCAGATCTGCGACATAATGAATGGAAATTTTCCAACGAGCCAGTGGTTGTGAATTCCGTGGTTCATATTAATGGCCAGTCTCATTTGTCACCTTTAGAAAAATCTAGGCTACAAGCAGTTGTAGATAGGAATAGTACTTCGATGGAGGAAACCTTGGGGTGTACTAATAGGGCAGAACATGTCATCATTACCAATAGTGCACCAATCAAACAACGTTACTATCGAGTGAATCCTGTGGTTCAGAAACAGATTGATAAGGAACTTGATGAAATGTTGAGGCAGGGTATTGTTGAACCTAGTAATAGTCCTTGGGCATCGCCGATTTTACTCGTGAAGAAGAAAGATGGCAAGTTTAGATTTTGTGTGGATTTTAGGAAATTAAAATCAGTAACGGTGAGAGATAGCTATCCTCTACCATTAGTTTCAGATACGTTAGATAAGCTGAGAGATGCTAAGTATTTATCTAGCTTAGATGTTAAAAGTGCTTATTGGCAGGTGCCAATGGCTGAAGAGTCGAAACAATATACGGCCTTCACAGTACCCAATCGTGGGTTATTTCAATTTCGTCGACTTCCTTTTGGTCTTCATAACGCTCCTGCTACGTGGCAGCGCTTGATAGACAATGTTTTGGGTCATGACCTCGAACCCCATGTCTTTGTATATCTTGATGACGTGGTCATTGTTAGTCAGACTTTCGAACAACATTTGCAGATTTTGGAGGAAGTGTTCCGTCGTCTTCGGGAAGCGAATATTACCATCAATACAGAGAAATGTCAATTTTGTAGACCGGAGATGAAGTACTTAGGTTTTGTAGTCGACCGTAATGGTATCCATGTCGATGTCGACAAGGTAAGAGCTATGCTTGAGTTACCAACACCTAAAGGTGTTACAGAAGTTCGGCGTTTAGTAGGAACATTTTCGTGGTACAGGCGTTTCATTCCTGATTTTTCTTCTATTATCGCTCCCATAACGAGTCTACTTCGTAAGGGTTCCAAGTTTCAATGGACTGTAGAATGTGCAGAGGCGTTTAGGGTTATCAAGGAAAAGTTAGTAGCAGCACCTGTGCTCAGTTGTCCCGATTATTCACTACCATTTGTTGTACAGACCGATGCTTCAGGTTATGGAATCGGTGCCGTACTTTCCCAACCTCATCCTGATGGAGAACGTGTAATAGCATATTTAAGCAGGTCATTGACGCGTCAAGAACGAAATTATTCCACTACGGAACGAGAGTGTTTGGCAGTTTTGTGGGCAGTCGAGAAGTTAAGACCCTATATTGAAGGAGTACAGTTTACAGTCGTAACTGATCACTATAGTTTATTGTGGCTTCAGAATTTGAAGGATTTGAGTGGACGATTATGTCGTTGGTCAGTTCGTCTTCAACAGTACGATTTCAAGGTGGTTCATCGTAAGGGTAAATTGAATGTCGTACCTGACATGTTATCCAGGGCAGTTCCTATAGTTGATGATGTCAATAATGTTGCAATAGATCTTATCTCCGATGAAAATGTAGCTAGTACTTGGAAGGCAGATGATGACAGGTGGTATCAGCTGATGGTGGACAGGGTGAGTAAAGATCCTAGGAAGCTCAGTAATTGGCGGGTGGCAAATGGTCGTCTGTGGAAGTACGTGGTTCCATTGTATCCAGAATTGTCTCCTCCGTCTGACTCCTGGAAGTTAGTTGTCCCCAAAGCCGAGCGAAAGGCTACAATCTTAAAGGCTCATGAACCAGCCACTGCAGGTCACCCTGGTGTCTTTAAAACATTCTGTAGAGTAGCCGAGAAGTTCTATTGGCCTAAGATGAGGAGCGACGTTGCTAAAGTCGTTCGACGCTGTCGAACCTGCGCCGAACACAAGGTACCACAGACCGTGCCGGTTGATAAGATTGTCTCCCATCCTAAAGTAGGACGTCCATGGGAAATGATCTGTACGGACCTCATGGGACCCCTTCCTAGATCAAAACAGGGAAATTGTTATATTTTGGTAGTCACTGATTATTTGAGTAAGTTCACGTTAATGTGGCCCCTTAAGAAGGCTACAAGTGTGGCAATTTGTCGTAAGTTAGAACAAGAAATATTTTTAGTATTTGGTGTACCTCGCACCATAATTTGTGATAATGGGGTACAATATCGTAGTAAGGATTTTAACAACCTAGTTAATAAATATAATGTCAACGTTAAGTTTAGCGCACTTTATAATCCAAGGGCAAACCCGACGGAACGGGTTAATAGGGTTATTAAAAATATGATTTCCATGTATGTGTCGGACAATCACAGGTCCTGGGATGAAAGATTATCAGAAATTGGTAGTGCACTCCGGACCAGCACTCATGAAGGTACTAATTTAACTCCTTATTTTATTAATTTTGGGCGTAATATGTTGTTATCGGGGAAGGATTATGAAGAGAAGGATTTAGTGGGTGTTGAAGATGGTACACAGAATGGGATGTTAAGTCGTAATGTACATTTTAGACAGCTGTTCTCGGATATTAAAGAACGTTTGGAGTTGGCGGCAGAGAAGAGTTGTGCTAGGTATAATCTACGTCGACGTCACATCGAGTATCTTCCCAACCAATTGGTTTGGCGCAAGAATTATGTTCTATCTGATGCTACTAAGTATTTTTCTAAGAAATTAGCACCGAAGTATGTAGGTCCATTTTACATCAAGAAGAGGATTTCACCGTGGACTTATGAATTGAGAGATGATAATGGAGTGTCGAAGGGTATCTGGCAAGTTAAGGATTTGAAACCATGTCCAGACTCGGATGAGTCTCTATCGCTTATTCGCTAGTAGGAAAGAAACTCTTGTCACATTAGACCACGGTGTCTTGGAATGTTTCGTGGTACATCATACTAAGTAACTTGACCAAGGGCTCGCTAAGTTAAGATATCTAGGTTAATGTGTTAATGGGGAGTGTGGCCTCCTTAAAAGTGTGGAAGGAACGTTGCGTTGGTTTGGGATACACATCATTTCACGGTGATGCAATCTCTGTGGGTTGGGGACTTCGTTTGGGAGAGTCCAATCAGGACTCAGATATGGGTTGGTTGGGTCTCAAGACAATCGAAGTCTTAAGGTTCGAGGTTTTAAATTCCACATTGGACACAAGGCCATGAATCCGAAGTAATTCATAGATCATCTGGCCATTGACAGCACGTTAGTTGTGAAGTTTCCCGTGGGTAAACTTCTTCAAGAAGGGGGGGGGAATTGTTACGGTTTTTCTCGTTAATATATATCATTCGCATAAAAAAGACATCAATCATGCAGTTTTGGTCATAATAAATAAACATTCCTACCTTAATATCAAGTCAGACTAGCTTCGTACGTCGACAATTTCTAGGAATATCATTAATGCAGTGAGTCAATAGCCTGGTCGTCAATTTGTTTAGCACCAACTAATAGTTTAAAGGAAATAAATACACTCAGTAGAATAGTTACAGTAATCTGTATATACACTTAAAAAGAATGAATTTTGTTATATGATGTACAATTGAATGTAAACAAACTTTTCACTACTCGAATCAAACAGCTGATTCGCCATATGTCATATCCTCGTTTATTCTTCTTTTTCAAACGTTGAGAGATCTGTGATTCGTACGGAAGGTGGCCTACCGGTGTACTGTGGTTGTACATCAGGGTATAATAAGTGATGTTTTATGTTGTAAATACAGTCGAGGGGTGTGGTATATTTGCGAATATAGGTTATTTTTGATTAGTTAATTATTGTATTTATACGGGGGGTTTTAATATGCGATGTGCAAGTAGAGTAATTACACTCCGAGGTCATAGAACGTATGTGCTCCAAACTGCTCGAGTGAGAGTGTCTCGAACGGAAAGGTGGGTTGTCAATGAAACCTGTCGTGTTTCCTTTTTCTTTCTGATCAACGTGGTGTTGTATGCAGGTGCTTATTGGGAGCCCCAAAAACAAATTCGCATGAAGATTCCACATTCATCCCACAGGGGAATATGAATTTGAGGGGGTAGTTTGGCTTGGGTGGAGTAGTGAGAGTTGGTGGAGTTAGTATTCCGTCCAGACCTCATCTGTGAGAGGCAGATGGATTTGTAAGCCCAGTCACCTACATCGCCATGCGGTTAAGTTCAGATAACGGCTTTTAACTATATTAGCAGCACACAGGAGAACCCTGTCTTAGCCAAACAGGGTTTTGTTTTTTTTGGGTTTTAAACATTTATTCTGGGATATTGTTGGATCTTTGGTGATTCGTATTTCCCGTATTGGATTAGTTCCGGAGTCCCCTTGGTGTTGGTTCGTAGTACCACAACATTCCTGGGATGCTTACAGCCTCACCTTAGTGATTGCTACCTCAGAAACAGTTTGTGGATCGTCAGGATTTATCACCAGCGGGGGAAGACGCGCAAGTTTTAAACATTTAATATTTTTTTTTATAATCATTTCTTTTTATAGCATATATATAACTTGTACGTATATATAATTCACCATTTGTGAACATACAAGTGGCTTGTAATTTATTTTTTTTTCTTGGTCATTTATTACTCTAGGTAGAGTAGGTAAGTTGCGTCTGAGCTCACACGGAACGTTTATGATAATTTATATTGATTTTTTGCTTTTGGTAAGTTTACAATTTGATATGCGCAGATAAGCCACGGTATGGGTAACCCTTCAGGTTCTCTCCGTTTTCATTTTATATGATTGTAATTTTTTTGCAAGTTTCAGAAACTAACTTAACTCAGAACTGGTCTCTGTTTCAAATCCTTCTGAGCATTCATTTATCAATTTTGGGGTAGGGGTATATAGGATTTTAAATAATTGTATTATTGTAGATATTGAACTATAAGGGACTTTTGTAAATGTCCACAGTTCGTGAGGGATTTCATATCGATGTGTTTATATTTTTTTTTATAGTAAGGGTTGATGGACCTTAAGTGTCCACTGTGGGAATAACTGCTTCCACAATTTTCATACAACTGTACTCAAACCGAACCACCACCGCAATAAATCATTTCTCTTGTGAGTTGAGTTACGAGTTTGATTTTGGTAATCCTCTCCTAATTGGGGGTAAACTACGATTAGGGAAGTAAACTGGGGTATTTACTCGGGTACGGTTTACCTGGCGCCTTGGGTTTTATAGCTTATTTTGATCGTTCGTTACCAGCATACGAACCTCCCTTCTTCGGCTGAAGTCTAGCGGGTAAAATACCTTGTGGCATAGATCGGCCATCCGATCTGCTGGTAACTTGGTTAAATTAGTAGTAATTGATTTCGGGGCCACAAGTTCGATCTATCTTCTGTAGGTCGCTAACGTAAGTGGGATAAGTGCATAGGTGCACGGGGTTTGATTTTACGTTACACAGTGTATTCACAAATATGATTTATGAATGACTTGTTGAGATATGGCTTTCGTACCCTTTTCATATCTTAGGTGAACGTCAAGCAGTTGCACTGGCGATCATCACAATGATAACAGTTTTTGGTCAAAATATTATATAATTTTAGCCATATACTGTTCATTTTTTTGTTTTAGGTCGTCCAAGTTTTCCGCTTCATAGATAATAATCGTGTCATCTGCAAAACTGGAGATTGCACCACAACTGTTAAAAGTGAGTATATAATTTATAGATATGATAAATAATATAGGACCTAAGACCGCACCTTGAGGAACACCCCAACTTATTATTAATATATTACTTAATGTATCTTCGATGTTCACACACTGTTCTCAATTAGTTATGTAGCTTTTTATTAAATTGTAAACATTTCCCCTAAATCCAAAATCTTGCAGGACTTCCAACAACTGCATTATGCAGAAATAGTTAAGGTCTAGAAACATTCCATTTGACGCCCTTGTAAAAGTACATAAACCTAGGTACTAATGGCCACAGCCTATTAAGATTGCCGCTTTACCATCCTGATTTGCATCCAATTTAATTGGTATGGGTAGCAATGAAAGGATATGTTACGTTCCCTTTCCAAAATGTCATAACTTACTGTGATGAATTTTTTAAGCAATAGTGAAGAAATAACTTATACAAATTTGGTTACAATGAGGTTCCATTGAATTTGTGAAGTTTGCTTTTATCACCTGTGGGTTCTGTTGGTGAATCAAACTTTTTAATATTTCAAAAGTAGCAAGCAATTAATAATTACTGTAAACCATTTCAATTAGGTTTCATTTTTAGTTCCATTCTATCACCCTACCCTTTTCTGCTAATAAGACTTCCCGATTTTTGGATTTTTTCCATTCCCCCCCTCCCCATTTTCTCCACAACATATTCTGATTTCGATACTTTTTAATCAATTTATTTTTTTTTTAATTTGTAGGAAACTACACTTTAATTTGTAAAAAGTATCTTTCTAAGTGAAAGAAAATTTGTTAGGAATGACATATTAGCTAAGCAAGGGTCCGGTTTCAAATATTTGGATGGAAACTGGAGGCATATTTTCGTGGACTATATTCAATGATTTTGGAAACGTAGTGGTTTTTACTCAGTTTATAAGTATTCAAACAATGCCAGATTTCTTTCAAACGCACAACATTATATTTACTAGGGTTGTAGAAAGCAAAATGTTTGTTGTCGCATTCCATTCTGATAATTACTGGAAATACTTCTTGACATTGTTCACCAAACTTTAATAAATACTACAGGTATGCTTTCCTGCGATTTCAATTACATTTTCTGGATTCCAGAGCGTTTGTTTGATTCCAACCTGTCGCTTGAAACAGCAAGTAATGTAATTGACGCCAATTTGTTTCACTCTGTTGACAAAGACATATTCTACATTCCAGTAAATTGTAAGAGCTTAGAATTTTTCTTTCTCATGAAATTATTTTTTTATTCCAATTAACTTAAAAATGAATGATCCTACTAATTGCATTTGAATTCTGATACATTCTGATACTAATTACAGAATTTAACGTTACAAGGTGTGGCATGAGAAGAAACTGACAAGAAGTCGTTTTATTGCTTCATATTTTAGTCGAAAAATTTCTAATGCTTCATTAATCATCAAAGAATATCATAGTGTCCCAAATTTTGTTATATGAAAAAAAAGTTGAGTTGTGACTCTGCAATTAGTGCTTTGATCTACACTGAATCGAATCACTTGATTGCTAGGATGAAGTCTAAAAGTTTGAAGGATATATTCAAGTCAAGAGGACAAAATTGGAGATAATTCAGGTAATCAAGATAAACATACTGATATACATCACTTGTAATTCCAAATATATGATATTTTAAAAAAAGTAGCATGCGTATATTATACACAGTAAGAGTCAAAACAGTAAATTTTCAAATTTATAACTTCACTCTTAATTATAGAGCTTTTCATTGATTTTTGGTTAGGAAATATGGAAAATGAGAGAAATAAAAGCCAGAGAAGCTGCATCTCACGGGGCTGTTGGGGTTTTTCTTCCAAATGTTTTGTTGGTTGAAACTTTCTGGACATCAATAACGTTATTTTGGTGGATTGGAAATAGCTTTGAATTTTGTCATTGTTCATGTGAAATTATCTTACTAGTAGTTAGTTACATAAGCATGGATTACGGGTATCAGATAGATGGATAGACATTTGAGGTTACTTCACTACATCAATCTCTTTTGTTTAATGGAGTAGAGTATTGAATATAAACGGCGAAACATTGTTTCACAATATTGGATACCCTAGACTTAAGATCTATCGTCAGATATTCTGCAAACAATGAAAATGTGAGATAACAGTTTAATTTTAATTCAATTGATTCTGATTATTACGGTTTTGCAGTTCAATAATCAACAATATTTTCACTGCTATTTCAATAAAATGATGGGGAAAAAATGCAAGATTCAGAAAATGTCATTATGTAGGCCGAAATACTTTGAAATCATATCATTAGAATTTTTTTATTGATTGTTATTGACTTTTCTCACGAGTTAAAACGGTTGAATTAAATACAAAATTGTTGAAATTTCAGCAGCATATATTTTTAGTTGTCAACTCTAATATTGCAGCTGTCAAAATTTCTATTTATTTCCTTGGTTACCGGTTAACAAATCATGATACGGAACATACCCCCGGCCTTGAAAGGTTTAGATTCAAATAATGAAGATTTCCTAAATAAAACCATGTAAGTGATCAAATAAAAAAAATTCTAAAAGTTAATGCAAGTGTCTTAATTGTTGTCACCACAGTGTTCGTCTTCCATAGGAAGTTTACACAATCTTGCGCACTATTTTTGAGCACATCCTAACGTCTGCTACTCTTGCAACTCCATAGGGGCCGGGGTAAAGTTTGTTAATTCGTCCTAAGAGCCGTTTGAGTGATGGAGTGTGTTCGTCCTTTAACAGTACTAATGAATCAATGGTTGAAGAGCCTTGGTTGGACTTCCATTTAGTACGTGATTGGAATTCCGAAATATATCCTTTTGACCATTGAGCCCAAAATAATTGCTGTAGGCGTTGGACATGTTGGAATCTGGAAAGCCCATTCAGAGGTAATTGCGTCAAGTCTGCATCAGGTAGTGTAGTAAGTGCGCAACCAATAAGGGAATGTGAAGGAGTAAGAGCTTGGGAATCCATGGGATCAGGAGAAAGTGGGGTATTAGGCCGAGTATTCAAAATGCCCTCAATATCTGTCAAAACCGTGGACAATTCTTCGAATGTACATCTTGTATCACCTAATATGTTCTTCAAATGCGATTTTGTGGATTTAATACCGTCTTTCCAAATTCCGCCCGTATGGGGAAAGAAGGCGAGAATAAATCTCCAATTTATCTTCAAAGGTGTTACAAGATTCTTGCAATTTATTCTGATTCAAGAAAATTAATTTACCTATTTCCTTAATTTCAGATTTAGCTCCAATAAAGGACAATATTTCCAACGGTTTTCCGCGTCTTGCTATAAGTCGACGGAACACGGCGACAAAGGATTCTGACGTCAAGTCACTAACTAACTCTATGTACACATTTTGTTGTGAAGTAAATAAATAAGCAAATGTAGGCCTTAGTGAACTTCGCGTCACGGCCCCCCTTTTATTTAATTGGAATTGGTCCCGCATAGTCTACCCCAGTAGTATGAAATGAAAGGACAAACATATACGCATTTCCAATGATTGGTATACTTACTGAAGGGTTCACACGAAAGTAACGTACGAATCTCCGTACAATTTTCCAAGTTAGTGCTCTTCCGTTTATGGGCCAAAGCCTATTTCTAATTGAGTAGAGCAAGTGCTAAAGACTAACGTGAAATAAGTTAGCGTGCTCTTGCATAAAAATTATTTCAGTGAGATGATGAGTGTATAGAAATAGAGCTGGGTGTTCTTTCTAATATGAGTGATTTTATTGTTGAATACGTCCACCAATCCTAAGAATTTTTGTAGAATCGAGAAAAGGATTTAAGCATAACAGGTAGGCATCAAATAAAATGTGACTTCTGTCATTCTGACGATGATATTCAGTTATCGAAACAATTGTCAATATTTTAGAATTTTCAACATTTTTCATTATATTGTGGAATTAGCTAGAAACGTTGAGTTTCATTTAAAACACTAATATGCGTAGATTCCACGAAGTAAGGGTCGAGACAGTTAATTTCATTAAAACTGATGATGATGATGATGGCACATCCTGATGAACCTCTGATTCTTTTGGAGTTTTACGTTGACGTCCTCGAAGTTTATATAATCCCAGTATTATGCAAATGGTTACGATGATGTAGATTGGAGTCATCCAGAAGTGTGTGGAGTCTTCCTTTTGCTGATTGGTAGGTATTGATTGTAGTCGTTCTTCTTCCCTGATAAGGACGTGGAGTTGGTCCAACGGGATTTTCTTAATTGTCAACGGTTTGGTCTTGGCTATCTGAGTCTGTGGGGAGGTTTTGATTCTTGGCAGGGTTAAAGCTTCTTCTCGTATTACCGATTTTGTGTTTTCAAATGCTTCCGTATTTGTTCTGAAGCGACATCCTGGAGGAAGTTCGATGAGGTATGTTCCTTGAAGCACCATCATTTTTGAAGTGGAACACTGTGTAGAAATCTTTGTAGCCTGGGGAAATACGGCTATATAATGAGCTTCTGACATCTCTTGAATGAATGTGGAGTTAATTGAGATAGGTAGATGTTCGCAACGGGCTTCTCCGTTGGTGAGCTTCAGGATTTCGTTAACACAATAATAGCTTTCTTGAAGTAGCTGTACTACACATAGGTATTCTATGCCTATTGGCTCACAGGGTGTTTCCATATATTGGTAAAGGTTTTCATTAGAGGCTAGGTAAGGACCAGGTGGAATGATTATTATTTGGTTTTGTGTGGGGGTTGAAAATAGATGAAAATATGAGAACGGATCGGGGTAGAAGACTGGAAAGTGGATGATTGGTGTAATAACCGTCAACTCTTAGAATTTTGAAGTATTTCGTGAAATCTTCTTGAACATATGGCAATTGTTCGGACGAGTGACGTTACTGCATTTTCTCTACTGCCCATTTCAATTCTTCTGGGTTGATTATGCTGCTATGAATGATATTAAATCTTGCAAATGTAATGGCCGTTTCTAAATCTGTGAGATGCTGTAAGATAATATGAAGAGTTAGGTTGAGCTGGTCTAATATGTTTCGTACTTCCATGTGTTTATTGAAGTCAAATACAAATTTGTTCATATCAGTGCTGATTTTGTTTATCTCAAAAGCAATGTTTTCTTGGTTGTGTGTAATGCGTGTCACTGTAGTATTATAGTTTGCCATGATTAGTTTGTTTAGACTTGTATGCCTGTCAGTTTTTGATATAATGTTGTTTTGTTTTTTCTCAAGTGAGGCGATGGCCTTGTATCTTTCGGCATCTTCTTGATCCAAATTAGCTGATATTACTTTGATTATGCTCCCCAAACCATTAATTAATCCTCTCTTCAGTTTATATTCTGGATAGATGCTGTGGAGTTTCTGCTTAGTAGCGATTAGTAGGTATTGCAGACTCTGGTCAAAATTTTGAAGCTGATCGAAGTAAGGTTGTGTTAGTTCTTCTTGAATTTCTGATGTTACTGTTCGATATTGTTATTCAAGTGCATTTATTTCTTCAGCTAATGGTCTCAGGTGAAAATAGTGGATAAAGTCGTGTTTACTAGTTCGAATTCTTGCTAGTCTCAGCTCGAGGGGTAGAATTTCTGGGTTGTCCTTGAGATCCTGGATGAGGATTTCTTGGGCCATTATGTATGTACATCTGTAATATAGGGTTCACATTAGATTTGCTTGGCTGGTCTTTGTCATTTTTCTTGTGTATAGTTATATTTTGAGTGTCAACAGTGACCTCGTTGTCTTTTGTAACGATTTTAGGAGAAAATCTTGGAAGTAATTTATTTCTTTCGACCATCTTTTTGGTATAAATTTTGGTAGAAGGTTTGTAGGATATAGGAGTTTGTCGTTTCTCATTCCTTTTTTCTATGGCTTTTTCTTTGATGTCTTGGATTCTCTTGTTGATTTATTTATATATTTCTTTGGTTTTTTCCCGATGACCTTCTGTATAGTTGTTTAACAAAGCTCTATCGATGTCTATGTCAAAAGGGTCTTGAGCGCCGAAATGACCATTCAGAACATCTATTGGTTTTTGTTTGGTTACAGAGTGAACAAAACTGTTGTAACCCAAGTTGGCATATAGCATTTGTTCCTTAATGCTTAAAGTTTTCTTCTTTGTTCTGAGTATTCTGAGGCGTTCGAGTATTGTGGAGTGGAAGCGTTCAACTATTCCATTCGACTGTGGGCTATCCGCAGTTGTGTAGTGAATTTAAATCTCATGAGTGTCTACAAACTCTTGCATAAGTCCATTCTTGAACTCGGTACCGCTGTCAGCTTCCATCATGTGTGGCATTCCATGATGTGTAACATAGATGAGGAGAGCATTTAGAACGTTGATAGAATTAGATCCTACTATCGGATAGGCTTGTCCATACTTGTAAAATGCATCGACGATTGTCAGAAACTTTTGACCATTTGCTCCGAAGTTATCGAGATGAATTATTTCCAAAAGTTTTGTTGGCGTTGGTGTTATCATGTATTATGATTATGGAGGATTTCTGTCGTATTTGCTGGCTAGACAAGTATCACACAAATTGATAATTTCTTCAACATCTTTCTTCAAGGTAGGCCAATAGTATAGTTTCCGAATTTGGTTTTAGGTATATTTATAATGTCTTTTTATCTTTGATAGCAATTAACATATTCTAAAACTTGATTGCATTTTACTAAATCATAGGCCGTGTTCTTGAATGTTCCTCGTACTACGTATTTTCTCTTGGGATCGAGATAGTCTTTGAAGAATTTGAAAAAATCTACTTTTACATTTTTTTGCCATCTGGAACATAAATCCTTTTCTTAGTAACAAAAGTTACTTCGGTAACTCGTGGAGCTGGACTATGGTTTACTAGTTTGAATATCACTTGATTGTGGTAGTGATTTAGTGGTCTCTCGCTTATGGAAATTCCTAAGATAGAGTTTTCTTGGGCTATCTGTCTTCTTGCATTTGAATCGGAATCGTCTTCTCTCCCTTAAAGTTAGTCTTCTATAATTTGAGGTTCTTCCATGTTTAGATTGTTTGACGAAGAGTGTTGCTTCTCTCCTTCTTCCAAAAAATTTAGATGGTCTGTCGTGCGAAAAATTTATGTTTCGATATCTTCTAAAGGATCAAGAATAGATCCTGGGTGATTGTACATTGATGCTGTGTCTTCGTTATCTAAATTATATATTTCTTCTTGGAGGTTTTTGTCAAGTTCATGTGCGTTGATCTCAACTCTAGAGAGGGCGTCGGCGTTAGTATTAGATTTGCTTTTTTTTATATGCAACTTCATAGTCGAATTCTTCCAATTTCAGTCGCCAACTTACTAATTCATAATTTGGGTCCTTCAGTCAGAACAACCATTTGAGGGGTTGATGGTCCGATAGAATCTTGAATTTTCTTTCAAAAAGTTACGGGCGGAAGTATTTAGTAGCCCATATTATTGCTAGCATTTCTTTTTCTATAGTTGAGTATTTAATATCTGTTTCGTTTAGAGTTCTGTACGCGTATGCAATTGGCTTGTCGTTGCCAATGGGACCTTGAGAATGTACGGCTCCAATGGCAAAGTTGCTAGCATCTGTGGTGAGGTTGAATGGATTCGTGAAGTCTGGATATTAAAGCAGTGGTTGATTGGTTAAGAGGTTCTTACAGGTCTTGATACATTCTAGGAATACCGGTGTGTGTTCTATTTTAGTGTCTTTCTTCAAGCATGAAGTTGAAGGTTTCGTTATTTCAGCAAAGTCTTTGATGAATTTTCTGTATTCGCCCATTAATCCCAGAAATCCTTTAATTTCTTTGGCTGTTTTCTGAATTGGGTAGTCGACAATAGCTTTGATTTTGTCTGGATTCGGCTGAGTTCCTACTGGAGTCACAATGTTACCTAAGAAGCAAATTTCCTTTTTCAGATATTTACATTTGTCTACCTGTATCTTAAATCCCGTTTCTCTAAGCCTTTTAAAGATTCTCGCGGGAATGACAAGATGTTCATGTAGGGACGCAGAAAAACCGATTATGTCATCCATATATACAAGACATATTTCTCCTTGCAATCCTTTGAGAACATTGTCCATTACTCTTTGAAATGTTGCAGGGGCGTTCTTGAGTCCAAACGGCATTCTGAGATATTCATAGTGACCGTTCTGGACGTTAAGTGCAGTTTCAGGGTTGTCTTGGGATGATGATTCTTTTGAGGAAGACTTCACAAAAACTCGTTATATTTGAGTAAATGGAGCAATTAATCGGAATCGAGCCCTCTTTTGAGGTAGTGCAGTTAGGGGCAAGGGGGGAAACGATAGTTCAGCTCTGTTCAAATCGAGCGCTTCAAAAGAATACGCAAAAGCATTTAAGTGAACAGAGCAACTGATCAGCTCGAGCAAATCCCGTAAAAAGAACACAGCTAATGTTCTTATTCGAGTCAATTCAAAAAGATTGTATGACTGAAACTTTCCCACTGAAAGATGTCATTTTATCATAAAACATCGACATGTTACTAAATTTTCTATAAATAGTTTGAATTGATTTCATTTTACCCATTATACTGTATACAATTTCAGGTCCTTATTTATTCTCTAAAAATAGTTTAAGAAATTTATATGAAACTCTACCTGAAACAGTTCAACATCTTTCTTTCCGACATATTTAGGAATGATAGCATTAAAAACTCTTTTGGAAGTTACCTACACATATCCTGGGTATGTATAAAGTTTATCCAGTTTAACACTTTCATGTCAACTTGAAATAAATATAACGAATTTCAAGATTTCTCGGGAGAATGATATAGGTGACGGCTGTGAGTGTCGTACAGTCACAGTTAAACTAACTTATTCGCAAACATCTGGCTGTATAATTAGTTGAATCAAAGTTTCTAGAAATACTTGGGTGATGTGCGCTGTTGGAAATGTTATTGTATTTTGCAGAGTTCATCAAGAAGTAGTATAGATACTTGAAATGAACTATAAAAATATTTTTACCTATTTGTTTCAAAATATTTATAAGTTATGAGACAAACTTATTCTATATATCTTGAATAAATCACACATATAAAGTTCGGAAGTGAGTAACATGGTCGATTATCTATAGATTATAAGTTACTCATTTGTCTATAATATCAAATATCTCTGAGACAAATGTATAGGTAGTGTAAAAGGACTTATAACCCATATCGGAAAATTCTGATACTTTGGAAAGATAAAAGTGCTAGAAAATCAGTAGCAGCAATGGAAACATTCATATAATATTTTGGAGAGTATTGCAGGATTATTTTAACAGAGAACACAACAATTCGATTATCGTAACAATCGGTCCAGTTTATAGTCCATATGATGAAACCCAAAAAAAATAAGAGTTGAAGATATACAGTGGAGGTAATTACAAGAACGCAACTCGAAAAACAACTGCCAATCATAAAACAGTTGGGCAATTGGTTTCTCGTCATCGGTAGAAGAAGTTAGTGTTCATTTTTATGAATTATTATTTTTTAATTACTTAACAAATATGAGACAAAATAGGATCAGGAATGCCAGTTGCAAGAATTGTAAAATATATTGAAGCTATTCAAGGATATGAAGCCTAAACTACTCTTAGAAATGACGGCTTCAAGGTATTAGAAAATAATAAATTCAACCACCAATATTTGGACAGATAGCACCTTTCAGATTTGATTAAATTGGAATATTGAAATATATTTTGAAATTATCGAATGAATTAGTTTAGTGAATTTCTACTCACAATCTCTATTCGCATGAGCATGAGTTTTTTAAAACGTAATTTCTGTTGATTTTTTATAGAAAAAATAATATCCTCCTGGCTAAATGCCTCCAGTGATAATGAATTATATTTACTCTAGGGATGAGTTTGGTAGGATTATTGAAGGGCATTGATTTACTAAACACTATTGAATATTTATTGTCAAACAATTGTACCTCTGCTAATCTCTTTGGGTAGAAGCTGGTTTATTCGAATAAAGAAAATGATAAATTAGTACTAACCATCCCCATTTCTTTGCAAATAAATCAGAGAAGTCAAAATTTCATGGCTTCATAACTTTGTTCAAGTTTGCTACAAATTGTATGATATTTTCCATGATTGTATCATGTAAATACTATCAATAAATATTTTGTCCACTCCATATATCATTCAACCAACGTCACCGACTATAAATTAAACAGTGATTATCCTCTCGATACATTTTATTTATGTGTAGTTATAAGTACTTGATCTATTTACATAAAACAAATACCTCAACCTCATTTACAACGAATCTACTCAGAATATATGAATAATTAAGTTGATTCAATATTTAGAGTAAATTTTAAGTGACTATTTACAACATAATGTTATTCGTTATTAACCTACTTTTTACATGAAATGTCACAAAATGCATTTCAAATTCGGGAATTTGAACAAAATATTATTCTGAGCTTGATTCTAAATTCATTTTTTGTTTAACGTAATTACGAAGTAAGAGAAAAAGTGGTTGAAAAACAGAAGCTTCTTAAAATGCTTCAATATTTTATTGAGTCTCTTATATCGAGAGTTATAGCAAAACTGCAACGAACTTGACTCTACCGAAGTGGCTGCTAATTTCAATTCCAGTAAAACATCCATATACCATATTAAGAAATATTACAACCTATAAGACAAGTTTAACTTCGAGAAGTAGTATCAGAAACTCTTTAAAGAGGATATAATGGGACCAGTGAAGTGGGCACTTAATCGGCATTTATGTTGAGAAAAAATATCGATCCTAGAATGTGCTTGTGTACATTGATGATTGATGAACGATTAACAGTTGAGCAACAAAATGATGATACTTTAATAAGACGAATTTACTAGACGTTTTAATCTTTTAATACAGTCCAGTTCATGATAATTGATTAGTATTATTAGAGTTTATATATCTGGAAGTATTATGTCAGAAAATGGCGATCCCATCATCTTATCTGAATTTTCCATTCTTGTCATTCGTGACAGTAAATCAGTATCCCTCCCACTAAAAACCAGTTTTTTTCCAATTTTGCTAAAAGTTTAGGTTTTCTCTTGTAATAAGTGCTTTGTTTTTTAGTTGCATAGGCTACGATTATTATCTAATTTTAATTAGTGTTTTTAAATGAAACTCACGGTCTCTAGTTAATTCCACAATATAATAAAAGTTATTAAAAATTCTAAAAAACTGACAATTGTTTCGATAAATCAATATCATCGTCAGAATGACAAAAGTTACATTTCATTTATGCCTACCTGATGTTTAATAGTTATTTTTGGCTAGACCAAGAAGTAACCTAACTTGTGATTGGCTTAATATATGTTTATAGAAAAAAGAAGAAGATGTGATATTACAAATATTGAAGCTTAGATATTATTAGCCCTATGGTGATATCCTGGATATCATTTTTCCAATTGAGATCAGTATAACTGCGCAATGATATAGAAAACCAGGAAACTATATCTATTTGGGTCAGACCCTTAGGAATTTTGAAATACGATACAGATACAGATACCTGAAACCTTTTACAGAGTCATGATGGATTCCTCACTACTTCATTATCTTTTTAGATTCCTTATTCATTTGATATGATCTTCATTAGCGTTACACCTAAGTCTAACAATTCAAATGAATTCAAGACTTTTTTTAAAATTTCGTGTTCACACTTTTCTTTTTGAAATTCTGTTTCAAATTTTTTCTTCAAAATTCAGAGCCTAACATTTCACGGGTTTCGAATTATTCAAGAGTATGAAAAAAAACTTTCATCAAACTCACACGGATCAATGGAACATATAAAGGAAAGTTGATTTCAATCGCCCCATTTTGAGCTCTAGTTCACTCTGTAGGATCAATCGTATGTTGGTCTGAGACACCCTGTATACAGACATCACACCAGTAGAACCATTAACACATGATTAAGTTTTGCATTTATCAGGCTCCCTATATATTGGAACATAGCTTTAATTTTTCTCTGCACTGTTTGGAACGGGTGGTGTAGTAATGAACAGACCAAACCGCTATGGTGTTGGGAAAAAAACTCTAGTGTATACATAGCTTTTATTGCTCTCTACAACTTTTATTTAAGACATTTTTGCCTTAGATAAAATAAGGACGCAGTTATCGTCCATACAATTATCATTGATACACCCTGTATATGCCAGAGAGAGTTTCAACGTCTCCGAATTTTTTGTGAAATTCAATATTCTAGATCAACTACTAACAATCCACCTAGTAATCTGGTTGCATTCAGGTTTTCGGAATTTTCACAAAAAAACTTGACTTCTGCTATAGTGAAGTAGAAAAATATACCCATTCGAAATTTGACCTGAAAATTTAGTAGTAATTTTACTTCATCTCGTGGTTTACGTTGGAAAATTCAAGTTATTTTCTCCTTATTCACGGAAATTCAGAATTCTTTACTTTGTTTTATCGCCAGCATTATTCATTTTTATCGCCAGTAGTGTTTTATTTTGCCTCAAAATCAGATTTGAGTGAATTGTAGAACGGTAGATATTTTGCAATAACTAGCATCCTCCGCACTGTCAACAATGGTATCCAAAAATTCAAACAGACGTAAATCATCACATTCAATGTTAAAAGCTTTCTATAACCAAAAGTGAGATCGGCAACACTGCCAGGATGCCACTATGCAAGAAAAATACATATACAGACGCCAAACTATAACGTTCTTCGATATGTATACTGACGGATGCCACTTTGTGAGTCAGATGTATAATAAATATATAATTGTGCTACTATAACGCCACGTACGGAGAACCTGTGAACCTTGGTGTATAGATTTATACAAGAACCGACCAAAGTGACGTTCTGGTGATTTCATCAGCAATAGATTCCCAAACATGTCATAGTGCCGCGGACGCCACAGCTACCGCGATTTTAACATACATCGGTGGATGCCACTTCACGCCGTATATATATATATATATATATATATATATATATACGAAAATAACGTAAGTTCTTTCTCGACCGTCTATCGTTATTTAATTAGTTTTTGGAGTATCGGGATCCAGTCTGTGCATACAATAAATACAACTCTTTTCCTTTTAAATCTCTATATTTCGCAATTATTTTATTGCTTCATCAAGAGTTAACTAAAATAATATACGGTCACATACAACTATAATGAAATGTCATGATAAAACACACTTACAGATCAGAGTATAAACTCTATCAGCACACAGTTAAAATTAAAGGCAATTACCAGCTTCTTACATGAGGTACTCCACCAGCAAGTGAGGCATGTACTACTTTAAAACTTGAAATTCTTAATGAAAACAAAATACCTGATCACAATAAATTAAAACGATAATTATTTCTTTTGTTCTTTTTTATAATTTTTCCTTTTTGGAATAAAAACTTCTTTATAATTTATACAATAGTCCAGTGAAAGTCAACGATAAAAGAAGAAAAATAGCCAGAATGTTAAATTTTAAGGAGGTTCGAGTAGATGGTACTTAATTGGTTCACATCTATTTTGTAGTTGACCACATGTGGTTGCTTTTTAATTTCACACATTTCAAGGAACAGCCTCCTTCCATAATTATTCTCATGTCGGATTATGTCAACATTATCGTAATCCAGTGTATGTCCGGTGGTTTGGTAGTGATTTACCGTGGCACACACATTTTTTCCTAATCGGCAGTCGCTTTTGTGTTGTGTCAACCGTTGTCTGAGCCATTGAGACGTTTGACCAATATAACATTTGGGACAATTCGAGCAAGGAATTCTGTAAATCACATGCGAATGAAACTGAAGTGGAGTCACATCTTTTGTTTTTGTAAATATCGATGGACTACTTCTTACATTGTATTTGGCGATTTTTATATTTGGAAACGGTTTAAAAATAGCTGTAATAGCATTTGTTAATCCTTCTACATATGGTACCTTTTTATATGTATATTGCTATATTGCAGAGAACTTTCGCTCTCTCTTGGACCATCAAAAGAGTCAGAATTGTATATTAGGTTTTTCAAAATATATCCTGGGTAACCGTTGTTGAGAAAAATATCGTACAATTTCTTAAGATTTTTATTTAAGAGGGTGTCATCGATGATATGTAAGATTCTGTTTTTTATATTCATTACACTGTTCAATTTCTGACTTTTTGGATGGTTAGAAAAGTAATTTATAAACCTGCCAGACGATGTTGGCTTAAAGTACCAATAAAAAATTATGCAGTTTCCGCTATTTCTAATCAGTTTGATATCTAAAAGGTATACTGCGATCGTTCTCCACTTCAAGGGTGAATTGTAGGTGTGGATTGACCGGATTAAAGATGTTTAGTGTCTCCTGAGATTCATCAGCAGGGACGGAACAAATCAGATCATCCACATATTTGTAAACAAAAGGCATTCGAAAAGGTAATATTGGGATGACATTATTCAGGAGTTCATCCAAAATTATTGTTGCAATGATAGGACTTATTGGCGATCCCATTGGAGTGCCAAAACATTGCCGATAAATTTTTTTGTTGAAGGTAAAAAACGTATTATTAAAAATGAAATTGATAAGATTTAGGAACGTGTCTTTTTTCAAGGTTGTATATAGTTCAATCCTCTCCCACTTGGATTCCAAAATATTCACTACTAGATGTAAGGGAATATTAGTAAATAAAGATACCACATCAAGTGACACCAATATGTAATTATCTGGTAAATGTTTCATTTTTAAATTCAAAACTGTCCTTAACAATGTATTCAGTTAGATGTTCAAATGTATTTTTTAGAATGTCCGCCAAAAATTTTGAAATTTTATATGTGGTCGCATTGATGGAGCTCACAATAGGTCGTAGAGGTATTAACGGCTTATGGATCTTTGGCAACCCATATAATTTTGAAAGATCTGAATTATATTAGTGTTTTTAAATGAAACTCAAGGTCTCTAGTTAATTCCACTAGAGACCTTGAGTTTCATTTAAAAACACTAATATGAGCATATTCCACAAAGTAAGGGTCGAGACAGTCAATTTCATCTGAATTATAGATAATAAATTGTTTTTCAAAAGTGCCGTCAATTTCATTGCGTGATTTAAGCAGTTTGATCA
The DNA here is from genome assembly GCA_963921935.1 of Galeruca laticollis. Classification (NCBI taxonomy): domain Eukaryota; kingdom Metazoa; phylum Arthropoda; class Insecta; order Coleoptera; family Chrysomelidae; genus Galeruca; species Galeruca laticollis. The sequence goes on along the minus strand of OY998175.1, from coordinate 83,240,614 downwards.
AGTTATTGAATTTGTTTTGCGTAGACACTAGAGGATCCTTGCTTAAACGTTCATATGTTGATGTATCCTGTAACAAGCATTCAATTTTCTCGATATAATCAGTCCTGTTCTGAGGACACACCTGGAAATATATATTTTGGAAGCGGATAAAGGACCTTCCACGGTTGCGTGTGTGTGTGAAAGTGTGTTTTATCATGACATTTCATTATTGTTGTATGTGACCGTATATTATTTTAGTTAACTCCTGATGAAGCAATAAAATAATTGCGAAATATAGAGATTTGAAAGGAAAATAGTTGTATTTATTGTATGCACAGACCGGATCCCGATACTCCAAAAACTAATTATATATATATATATATATATATATATATATATATATATATATATGTGTTCTTCCATCTTCCATTCAACATCGTTGCTCCCAAGTTTCACATCCATACTTGGTTATACCGTACTGATGAAGGCTAATGAGCTAGAAACATGCATGTTTACGGTTACCACTCCTCTTCAGTAACCTCTTTATTTTTGCGTGCTTTCCCATGATAACACTTGATGTTTGCTCTTTGTTTTTGTTAAATTCACGCATGATCCATTTTTGATCTTGTTTCTGTACCTTGGGTTGGTTTTTTCCAGACAGGAGGGCTTTATGCGTCTCCGTGTTGATATTGGTTGTTGTTCCAAAATCGGAATCTTCCAATTGATGGCACAAATGTACGTTTGGTTGTCCTGTTATTTTCCGTTCTTTGTGTTCTTCCATGTTTCATTCAACATCGTTGCTCCCAAGTTTCACATCCATACCTGGTTATACCGTACTGATGAAGGCTAATGTGCTAGAAACATGCATGTTTACGGTTACCACTCCTCTTCAGTAACCTCTTTCTTTTTGCGTGCTTTCCTATGATAACACTTGATGTTTGCTCTTTGTTTATATATATATTTTTTTGGTTAGTTTATTTCTTGAACCTATTTTATTTATTTTTCAAAACAATTATTCTTGGGATTTTTTGGTTCTGCATAAAATTGAAAAGTATTTTCAGTTTTTTTTATTTCACATTTTAGTTTATTTTTAACGTTTCGGACAGTCAATGTCCTTCATCAGAAAGGTAATCTACAAAGGACTGTTACAATTAATATGATGTACAATACAAATATATTTCTTAAAACTTACCATAAAACATGGGTCTGCGAGCGCAATGTCCATCACGTATAATTAAAATATCATTCCTAAATTAAAAACTTTTTAAAATAAACACACAAACAACATACACCTTCATCGGTGCAACACAATATGCCTGACCGTCCAAGACCTCACATGTAAAAACAACATTTATCGATTGAAGGCCAACAAGTAGCAGTATTATCGTGTAAGTAAATTAGTTGTAAAACACAGGAGCAACTAATATCCGGAATATAATGTTCGTATTGGTATGTTATTTGGCAAAATTATGATTGTCGCGCCAGCATATGTACTTACAACATGTGGCAAAAATATTTTTTTCCTTTAACTTGAAATTCATTGTATTAAATTAAAATAGATTTTTGATAGATTTTTTGTATCAGACTTGGCGTTGATGGAATGTTTGTTTTTCTGGATTTCTATCATTTCGTGGATCTCTCTTCTCTTTTGGTGGCTTTCAGTTCGTAGTATTTTTGTGCTTTCATAATCAAAAGCATGGTTATGTTCAACAACATGATTCGCAAGAGCTGTCTTGTTTTTTGTATCATATTTATGGCCATTTAAGCGGTTTTTTAAATGCTGACTGGTTTGTCCAATGTAGACACCTTCACAGTGTTTACATGGAACTTCGTAGATACATGACTTTTTTGTCCTTGGGAATTTTTGACTTGAGTTTACTGAAATTGGTCTTTAAGAGATTATGTCCTTTGTGCGATACGGTTATGTTATATTCTTTGAAAGTGCCACCCATTTGTTCTTAAAGCCCCGAAATGTAAGGTAAAGTGAGATAATATTTTTCAGATATATTCTGACTACTGTTTCTAGATTGGGACTGATTGTGAAAACGATGAATACGGTTATTAAAAATTCTGTCAATTAGATTACCAGGGTAATCATTTAACAAGAGCGCTTCTTTAGCTTTTTTTATGGCGATTTCCCTGTAGTCACAGTCAGAAAGTTTTATAGCTCGATCAGCAAGACCTATGACAACAGATTTTTTCTGTGACATTGGGTGCTGGGAGTTGAAATTCACATATCTAGAGGACCAGGTTTCCTTTGTATACCATTCCGTTCTGATAGTGTTGTTTGTATGGTGCAGCGTCAAGTCTAAAAAGTTTATTTTATTATGCTGTTCCTTTTCAACAGTAAATTGTAGTTTACTGTGAAAACTGTTAAATCGATTGAGGACGTCATTCACTCTGTTTACAGGTACCAGTGCTATGCAGTCGTCGACATACCTAAAGTTCCATGTAAACACTGTGAAGGTGTCTACATTGGACAAACCAGTCAGCATTTAAAAAACCGCTTAAATGGCCATAAATATGATAAAAAAAACAAGACAGCTCTTGCGAATCATGTTGTTGAACATAACCATGCTTTTGATTATGAAAGCACAAAAATACTACGAACTGAAAGCCACCAAAAGAGAAGAGAGATCCACGAAATGATAGAAATCCAGAAAAACAAACATTCCATCAACGCCAAGTCTGATACAAAAAATCTATCAAAAATCTATTTTAATTTAATACAATGAATTTCAAGTTAAAGGAAAAAAATATTTTTGCCACATGTTGTAAGTACATATGCTGGCGCGACAATCATAATTTTGCCAAATAACATACCAATACGAATATTATATTCCGGATATTGGTTGCTCCTGTGTTTTACAACTAATTTACTTACACGATAATACTGCTACTTGTTGGCCTTCAATCGATAAATGTTGTTTTTACATGTGAGGTCTTGGACGGTCAGGCATATTGTGTTGCACCGATGAAGGTGTATGTTGTTTGTGTGTTTATTTTAAAAAGTTTTTAATTTAGGAATGATATTTTAATTATACGTGATGGACATTGCGCTCGCAGACCCATGTTTTATGGTAAGTTTTAAGAAATATATTTGTATTGTACATCATATTAATTGTAACAGTCCTTTGTAGATTACCTTTCTGATGAAGGACATTGACTGTCCGAAACGTTAAAAATAAACTAAAATGTAAAATAAAAAAAACCGAAAATACTTTTCAATTTTATGCAGAACCAAAAAATCCCAAGAATAATTGTTTTGAAAAATAAATATATATATATATATATATATATATATATATATATATATATATATTATATATGTATACAGGGTGTCCCACGACGTTTTGACAGTCAAATTCCTCGAAAACTGTTCATATGTCATGAATGAAATTTGGCAGATATAAAGAATTGAAACTGATGCTTATATTCATTATAAAATAACTTCCGTTTTTCCTGTCATTTCGGGTCACGTGACCCCAACATAATTTTTTTAAATGGGACAACCTGTATAATATTATAATTTTGGATATATCATTCAAAAACAAATTCAACGATACCACACTTGTCATCATTGTATTGTGCAGTAATGATAATAAGGGCTATTAATTTCTACTAAATTTATTAAAGCAAATATTTTGCACTCAAAAATTTAGGTGGCTATGAAACAAATAACTATAGTAGCAACAACATAGGTTTTCATTCACTATTATTTGGTGAAGTTTATTCAAGAACTGTCATTGATTATTGGTCATAATCTTGTGAAGACACTGTAATAATAAGTAAATAATGCCTTCAATTTTTACTTACGATGAATATGTTGACATACAATTTATTTATGGAGAATGAGGAAAAAACAAAACTCATGCTCAAGGTTTGTTCAGAAATCGCTTCCTCATAGAATAACTCCAAGCAAAAATACTTTTTTCTATGTCGAACGAAAGCTAAGAACTGGTTCTTTTCCCAGCGGTAAAAATCAAGTTCCTCGTCAAAAGATAAATATTTTGTCTTATCTTCAGGTAAATCCATACACCTCAATACGATTTCTTGAACAAAAATTACTACAAATATGTATTAGTTAAATACAAAGAATATTAAAAAATCACAAAACCAACATTATAAAATACTTACTTTTAACACAGATCTTGAAAGCAGAATAAATTTTATTGCTGAAATGTTAGTAAACAGTAATTTTAGAAAAAATATTACGGAGTGTTGATAGTAGATTTCAGAACTATGGTATGCTATTTTTATGAAGGAACATTAACGGGACAAAGATACTTAGATTTTTTTCAAAATACTCTTCCAGCACTACTTGAAGATATCCCCTTACATGAAAGGCAAACGATGTGGAGGCAGCAAGATGGAGTATCTCCTCACTTTTATGAGCCAATTAGAGAATATATTGATAACATATTTCCTGAAAAATGGATTGGTCGAAATGGTGCAATTCCATAGCCACCCCCATTTAAATGGGGGATTTAATTGCCCATATTATCAATACTGCACAATACAATGATGACAAGTGTGGGATCGTTGAATTTGTTTTTGCATGATATATCCAAAATTGTGATATTATACAGGTTGTCCCATTCAAAAAAATTATGTTGGGGTCACGTGAGCCGAAATGACAGGAAAAACGAAAGTTATTGTATAATAAATATAGGCATCAGTTTCGACTGTTTACATCTGCAAAATTTCATACATGTCATATGAACAGTTTTCGAGAAATTTGACTGTCAAAACGTCGTGGGACACCCTGTATATATATAAATATATATATAGAAGAAGAATAGTCTTTGCTGACTAGTTAGGAATAAAACTAGTGAATATTGGGGGATTGCAGAAAAAAATGGAAAAGATATACTCTTAGCGGAAAATGTCCAAGCTTTCGAGGATGTTTGTCCTCATCATCAGGAAGACTAAAATGGAAAACAACAGTTAAATACTGTGGTCAATAAAGAATAATTAGAAATGAAGTTCACAACCACGTGTGTACTTACATCCGAAGTGAGGTTAGACTCCATAAAGTTGTAAATTCGTAAACTACAGATCGTAAATTCTGAAATGTTTAACAGGAATTGAGTTAACGGACGGGCAAACCAACCGCATCACAGCACCAATTGAAAATGTCGCAACATTTCATAAAATAAAAAATTTCATCTTCATGCGTAACCATGTTGAACGCCGGCAAGGAAATGATATAGTTTGCCTCCAATTGGGATGTAACAAGAGACAACCAGTGCTACCAACAGTCAAATCAGTGAACTGTGGGACAATGCCACCATTTTAGTAATGGACTCTGCTGTAGGGCCAACAATTGGTTTAATAAGAAGATGTAATATTTTCGAATAGAGGAAGAGGGAGAAAGAGTGTGAGACAGAGAGAGGGGGAACGCTCTCATTTTTGTAATTTCAGCGCGTAGAGAACATCACCTCAATATGACTGACACAAAGGAAGAAAAGAGAAAGAAAACATTACAATAACTGTATTATTATGTAGTAATAATTATATAATATAGTAATTAAGTAAATTTTTAATAATTATACAATTTGAATGTATCTACCAACACCAATACACTCAAAATTAAGTTTCTATTATTATTATTTATATAATTTGAATGTATCTACCAACACCAATACATTCAAAATTAAGTTTTTTATTATTATTATTAAGTTATAGTAATAAGGATGGTGCTGTTAGAAGCAACATGGTTGTTAAACACCACTTGATGAGCAAAATTAGTATCTAAGGACAACAAAAATAAGTAGATCTCACTTAAGTGATCAATATCAGTTTTCTTGTTTATTACATTATTGTTTTGTGAAATGGAAGCCATTTCCAAGAATGATCTTTTCGTTCTATTAGACTCAGTCGCCAACACCTTGACAGCCTCATAATTCATCTGATGATCAAGAGAATTTACATGAAAAGCTAACGCGCACCTCTCTGGGTGTAATCTAGAATCACTCTTATGTGAAACTATATGGTTTGATAGAGATCTTAAAGTCTGTCCTATATACTGTTTATCACAATCTCTACAGGGAATACTATACACCACGTTAGTAAGTGAGGTGTAGTGTAAATCGAACTGATTGAAAGAACAGTTTTATTAGCAATTTTAAAATCACCACATGAACGGAGCAGTATGGCAAGTCTCGGAGTTATGTCCCTAATATATGGCAAAGTAGCGAAAACAGGTCGAGAAGGGGACACATCAGTTCCAACATCCGTCTGGGCTAAGTTAGGATGGCTATCTTCAAGCAACAACTCCACAACATTAGATGTACTCTTATTCAATAAAGGTCTTGGATAAGAGTTATCCAAGAAAAGGTTAAGTAAAATATTAAGATTTTTATTATGAAAAACATTATTTGAAATTCTGAGTACTCTCTGCTTCATTTGTTTAACCAAATTCACTTTCATGGAATGTTTGTGGTAGAGGTGATAATTAAGATATCTACCAGAGCTACTTTATGGAGTCTAACCTCACTTCGGAGGTAAGTACACACGTGGTTGTAAACTTCATTTGTAATTATTCTTTATTGACCACAGTATTTAACTGTGGTTTTTCATTTTAGTCTCCCTGATGATGAGGACAAACATCCTCGAAAGCTTGGACATTTTCGGCTAAGAGTATATCTTTTCCATTTTTTGCTGCAATCCCCCAATATTCTCTAGTTATATATATATATATATATATATATATATATATATAGTTATCATTTATATGTATATTTATTATATGAGTGATGAGTGTACATACGGCGAGTATACCTATATATCCTTCCTGTATACTATTATTAAACACATATTTGATATTTTTACTTATATTATGATAAGGTACGGCTTAGAAATTAACGAGAACGCCACAAAATTTGGAGAAAAATAAACTTTCACTCAAAGTATATTTATTTCAAAGAATTCTGTGGGTGGGCGTAAATAGCCTACCTTCCTGCAGATTTTTACATCCACAGTAAATAAAACATTTGTTTCCTTTCTAACTCCTGAAAATTGGGGAAATAATCAACACACTAGTAGTAAGTTTACACAAATAAATATATTTCATTCATTGAACATTTGAAACGGTGAAATTCCTTTCTTAAATTTAGACCAGCGTGCGATACTTAGTGGATATATAGCAAATATAGTCTGAAACTTGCTCTCGACATAAAATTATTTAGTGAGGTTAAATCTTATGCAAGTTCAAAAAAATATGGGAAGATTGAAATACTTTCAGATTATAAAGAGAGAGAGAGAGAGAGAGAGAGAGTTTATATGAGCTCATATTGTTAGTAGGTAAGTTGATTAAGTTATTTCTTATTAGTTACAATTTAATATTACAAAAGTCATCAAAAAAACTCTTTTTTATCACTAATAACTCAATTTCTGTCTCTTCGCAGTTATTTGCCTTCGATACTTTCTGAATTGAATGTTGTAAGTATGGAAAATGTTCTAAGGATATGCGCTTTCAAGGTATGATGTTTTATATGTGAATAAATGACTCACAGTTTAGTTCTGGTTAAATTGAGGTAAGTTCTGCATATGTTATATCTTTTATATCTGTTATTTGTTAATTTTTCATGTTTTATTGCTCGTATTCCAAGTTTTCAGCTCCCGTCTCCCGTAATTTTCAATATGGCTTCCTTATTTCAGTTTCTTTGTTCATTCCTTTTCACATCCTTCTATTTACCAAATCACTAAGATACCAAATTTTTGTATATCTCTCCTTGACGATTCAAATATAATAAGCCATCTGTCAAATTCGACACAGGTTTATATGGACCTTTCAAAAAACTCACTTGATCTCATGGACTAAATTAAATTTTCTGTTAATCGCTATGTACCAGGATGATCAAAAAGTTACATATGAACTATTGAATTAAATAAAAATATCTCAATCATGAGTAAATTCACCGTAGAGTTTATCATGAATATAAATTATCAACACATTCAACACTATTATACAATAACTCTTTTAAAATGTATTTTTGTTCGGTTCGTTTTAATCAATTACACTCTTATAATTAAATATTAATACTTACAATTAAAGTTTGATGATTTTTATTGAGTCTCTGTATGTTTGGAATATTAAATGATTTATATTTATTTGTGAATTCAAATCCATTGTGTGCCACTGTGTCCTGACAATATCCTGTCATATCCCATCAATTTTCTTGGCTCTTGTTATAATGAAAGTATAATTTCTACTATTTTGTTTAAGTATTTATTTTGTTTATTATTTATACTTATCTAGATCTACTAATTTTTGTACAATTACATGGCTACAATCTGTTTCTAATTTCCTAGCATATCTCTGTAATATTTTATATTATTATTTACTACTTATTGTTTTAAATACCATGATTTTTTGTATTAATGAAAGCAAGTGATATATTAGTATTTCTTAGTTATTTCTCTATTTAATCCTAGCAACGTGTGATTAATATAACCTCACTTGGATTACATCTAAATTTGTTATATTTACTATTCCGTTTAAGTTTATTTTTCTTTTCTTCCCATTAATTATGTTCTTTATTGGCTTCGTTCTTCGAAGGGGATGTAATTCAATATCTTGCGTGGTATTAGCCAGGAATGTAGTTGTTTTTCTCTTAGAAGAACGGTCAGGCTATTATGTCGAGTTTATTGAAATTTTGACTAAAACGGAGAGGTGCGGTAGAAAACCGAAATTATTTATTTTTCATATATATATATATATATATATATATAGGGATGTATGTATATATATATATAAAAAAAAGACAAATACTATTGAGATTAGCAGCAAAAGGAAAAGTGTACTCTTCTTAGATTCCCAAGCTTTCGTAAATATTTATTTACATTTTCAGGGGACTACAAAGAGAAAAAAAAACATAATTTACAAAACAGTCCGCTACAACAGTTTCATAACTTACGCTAATTAAGAATGTATCCTTGATCTTAACATAAGGACAATTGTTACAGTTAAAATCAAAGAAAGAAACAAGTCCAGATTGCATTACAAACACTAACAGTCACATATCAAAATATTTTAAAATCATTGAAAGGTTAAAACATTAAAACAGCGAGAATTCACACAAGCACATGGATCTATTTTAATTTGTATCCAAATTTGAAAACAGGATAAGGACAGGTTCTTCTTTCCTGTGAAATAGAGAAGAAAAAATTAATTACCACGACCATAATGACCTAAACCAAAAACAATCGGAATAATATATGAATTTGAATAGAATACGAGGGAGGTACAATAATTCGGCCGATGCTATGTAGATATATTGTTAGAATTATCACCAATCTGCTTATAGGAATTTTGCTTGTCTAGAGTTAAGAGGAGAAAGTAAAAATTGCTTAAATTTTGAATGTCTGTTTTCTTATTAATACGGCAATCCTCCTAAAAAATGAAGGCCATTTCCAAAAATAATCTTTTACTGTAGGTTCTTTCACATGATAGAATCTTAATCCCTTCAAAATCTATTACATGATCTTAAGAGGAAACATGATTGGCAAGAGAACATATTTCCGGGTGTAGTCTTATATCACTTTTATGGAGAGATACACGACTAGACAGCTTTTGAGAGGTCTGGCCAATATATGTATGATCACAGCTATTGCAACCCCATTACTACTATCTAAGGTAGGTATTTTGTTTTTTATAGGACTATAAATCGATTTCCCCAATACGGCACTCCGACAAGCAAACTTAATACTTTGTAAATATTTTGATCAGCAACGATCATAGGCGTTTATCGCTTTTTTGCTTAATATATATATATATATATATATATATATATATATATATATATATATATAGAAGGTAGTTATTTTGCCAATAACTAGTTAGAACAAATATTAGAGGGGGATTTGGCATCTGAGACAAAGAATACTCTGTTCAATTAGTCCGAGCTTTCGAAAATGTTCATTTCCATCCTCGGGGACACTACAATTAATAACAATAGTCAAAATTTTAAAATCAAACAATCAAATTAACACCTACATCGAGTGAGGTTATTTGTCATTAAGTTGGTGTAAATGTGAAAACAACATCAATGTGCTTTTTCTTTTCTTGAAAATGGTTCTCAATAATTACAATGTACGAAATTACATGTTAACAATTTTCATAGTATCTAGAATTTTTGTAATATATTCAATATTTCTGATTGAAACAGATCAGCTACCACGTGAAACTTAATGAAATTTATAGGTTAGGGCACTGTCACTAAAGGATTCTTCTCTTCCATTGACGACTTGATTGAGACTTATATATTTGGTTATATAGTTATATAAATCAATGAAAAGAGGCCGCTTGAGTGAAGTTCTCTCAAACAATATTGTTAATGAATTTATAATGTTGTTAAAATTTGTGACACTTTTGTATTCAAATTGAATGTTAACAGGTACGAATAAATAGAACTAAGGTTATCGATATCTGTACGCTTGTTCATAATGTTAGGTGTTTGCGCAATATATGTCATTTCCAAGAACGTTCTCTTGGTATTATTAGTTTCGGTGGCTAAAATACGAAAATTGTCATAGTCCATTATATGACCCTCACTGCGCACATGTTCCGCCAAAGCACATCTGTCAGAGTGCAGTCTACTATCACTTTTATGAGATGTTATACGGTCTTTGACTGGTCTCGAGGTCTGGCCAATGTATACTTTATGACAATTTGTACAAGCTGATCTGTTTCAATCAGAAATATTGAATATAGTACAAAAATTCTAGATACTGTGATAATTGTTAACATGTAATTTCGTACATTGTAATTATTGAGAACCATTTTTCAAGGAAAGAAAAAGCACATTGATGTTGTTTTCACATTTACACCAACTTAATGACAAATAACCTCACTTAATGTAAGTTTATTGTTTGATTTTAAAATTTTGACTATTGTTATTAATTGTAGTGTCCCTGAGGATGGGAATGAACATTCTCGAAAGCTCGGACTAATTGAACAGAGTATTCTTTGTCTCAGATGCCAAATCCCCCACTAATATTTGTTCTATATATATATATATATATATATATATATATATATATATATATATATATATATATATATATATATATATATATATATATATATATATATATATATATATATATATATATATATATATATATATATATATATATATATTGAAGCACTTTCATTTGGTTCTATTCAATTTAATAAGGATTAACAGTATTACTGAAATAAGTCATATTGATTTTTTCAATCTTGTACTTTATTAGCCATCATTTTAACGAATATTTATAAATTGTAAAAAAAAACATGTCTAAATTAATTATAGATGCTGATAGTAAAAACAGTGAACGAAATCCTCACTATAATACTGAAGAAAATCTGACCAAAGATATTGAAACAGACGATATACTCTTTGAACCATCAGAATCGAAAATATTGAAATCTGATTCAGATACAATAAAAATTAAAATTAATAATGCAGTACATGATGTAATTTCAAAAGCATCCGTTGAAATTAGAATGAAATTCAAAATAATTTAAAAGAAACGCGTTAAATTTTCATATAGTTAGTAATTAGGTTATTTTATGCAAGGGATTTCAGGAATTTTAATAAATAGTGAATAAGTTATGTTAATATTTATATGTATAAAAATCTTTATCTCTATATGCTAATTTCTAATACAAAAATGTCATTTTCATGTTTCATATACGGCTTAAAATTTCATGGTAATATAAACAGTGAATCGTCGTTAATCACACAATATCTATACAATTCATACGATATAGAGAAGTTTCGATAGCAACCCGCAACGTGATAGATTATGATGAAAATCAGAAAAGTCAGTTGGTTTTTAAAATGTCAAAGTGAAAAGTGGTATTATAATTGATCTCGTCAAGAAGAACGTGCTAATTTACGCAAACTTTTCGGATTATTGTGGAGAAACGACCTCGTTCGAATTACAAGGAGGCATACAGTATATATCATCTGACAGAAACAGTAATAGTTTATGTAATTGGGTAATATCTTCACCAGAAAATACAATAACTACATTAAGAATATTAAAATTGAACTTCTCAAGAAATTCCACGTGCTTGTCGATTAGAAACTTCGACAATATTCAATTGAACGTGTGCAGTAACGACATACTACCCAAACCTGTTGTACTATCTTCAAGAAACAAACTCTCCGTAACTTTAAAATATAATATCCCAGTGTTTTTATGTGTTTGGATTGATCTGGTTGTTACAATTCCACAAATATTTGTAGAACAGCAGATTTCGTTTGTACAGACCATTCTGATTTCACGGGGTGTGCTATTTGTAATTCATCAACTACCCCTTGCAGTAATATTTCTATAGATAGATGTTTCGACCCGTATAAAGACAAATGTGACGGAATCATTAATTGTCCAAAAGGCGAAGAAGAAATAAACTGTTCAGAACTTTGTCCTCAGCTTATCAAATGTCCAAATGAAGATTAGTTTGAAGTGGATACAAACCTAGCAAATAAAAGGTACCATTTTAAAATATTATATTAGAGATCTCTAAATTAAAAAAGGCCTTCATTTAAAAAACATTTTAATTGTTCAATAGTAATAGTAGTTTTATTTTTTTTGTAGTATATCTGTACACATTTTCTGTTTGTAAATTTCTATGTTTTAAAAAAAATTCCTGAAATCATAATTTTGTTCATTTTAATTTCACAAACCAATAATTAGAGTAAATTTGAATGGCGCACTTGAACCCTACCCTTTGATAGAGTTGGTATACATGTTTAATGATGTTTCAGTGTCAAATAATAAATAATAAATAATTATTGAATCCTATACAATATATATATATATATATATATACAGGTTATTTCAATGGATATTATCCTCCCTATATAGATCTGAGGGTGCCACTTTTATAAAAAATGCGTTAAACTAAAGGAAAACGCCTCTTTGCTTATTTGTAGGTACTCGCTATATTTTTCCAGCCACAATTATTTTCGATTCTAGAAAAATATATCAAGTGAAAATAATGCTGGAAATCTTGGCTACTAAACATTTGAATCTTTGGATGGTGCTTCCAGAAGATGAAGTAAATGTAGAATAAAATGAGCATTTCAATCTTTCTGTCCTAGATGGAACTAGAGATGCACAAAGATGTGAAAAGATATTATCATAGCCGCTTCTTCAGAAAGGTATATTGTAAAAACAATTACTACATATTATTGCACATAATTTAATTATTAGCAAATATCTGGAAAGGAACAGAATAAAATATCCTATAGGCTATTATGCTAATATGAAATGATATCTCTTCTTATTCCTCGGTTAAACTCGTTTGGCTCTTTTTGTCTCTGTAGATCGTAAAATATGAAAAAAAAATTACTGGAGAAGTAATCTATAATATCCAAATCATTCATGATATCTTAGAACAACTTTTATTGAATTTGATTTCTAATGGCAAGAAAAAATAAAATGGTAGAGTGATATCGAAAACATTTTTGTCTACTTCGTGAACATAATGTGGATTATTATAAAAACAGTTGCTGATACCTTTGAAATAACGAACTGATAATTATCTTTGCCATCGTTTAATTTTTAACCATTTATTTAAGTTTTATACTTGATCAACTAATATACACAAAAGTTTTAATCTATATTAGAAGACGCCTTAATTAAAGGTGGCTGTAATCTTATATGTTTTCGTGGAAGTTTCCACGTTCTTGGACAAACTTTGAAGATTAGAAACCAAGAATTTGTTTCTTGATTACATTCACTAATTTGGAGTGGACCTTTCTACCGTTTACTTAGGACAGATCCAAGGGCTCATCGCGCCTCACGGATGCTTTTCAACCTCCGTGTGTTGTTTATTTTACTACCTACCGGATCCGCTATTTTTATAAAGATTAGTTTTATTTTGACTGGGTCGCTGTTTTCTTCCAGTTGTGATTTGATGAAATTACTGTGTCAATAAACACGTGTAAGGGAAACATTAAACTGAAATTCAACGAAAAAATTTGCAAATAAACTCATTCGGTGATTTTGGCAACTTCCGAAAACAAAGTTATTGAAAATACAGATCTATTTATTTAGAAAACAACGAATATATAACATATTTTTGAATCAGATTGTAGCGTTTTTCTTTTCTTGAGGAGTTGGTAATAACACTAAATATATTTTAATTGTAGAGTTTCACATTACGCTGCATAAACATATGGTCGGTCGAACAGAGTAGACGTGTTTGCTAGTCGCTCCTGATATTTTGAAAATAAGTGGTAATTGATGAGCGCGAATGAAGAACTTTTCGAGGGATACGTAGGTGTTCAAGTAGAGGTAGATCCTCTCGCCATTGCCACCAAACATGAGCAATTTCAGAATGGACATTTTCATCCCAATTTAAACTCAATATCCAAAGTTTCTCAATTAAATATTTGGTGATAAACTTGAGAGGCGTTAAAAATCCTAGAGGATCGTATACTCGAACTAGCTCAGATAGTAACGAATGTTTAGTGCAGGCTTCATTTCTTTAGTTTTAAACAGAAAATGTGAATGAATCGATAATTGGATTCCACTGCAAACGTAGGATTTTCAGAGCGGAAGAACAATCATCTGAGTCAAAAGAGAGAGAATTTGGATTAATAAAACTAGATGAAAATTGATCCAAAAGAGAGGGTGATTAGAGCACCACTTACGCAGTACGAATTCTCCAAGTTTTAATACAGATATTGAATCATACCGAAGAGTTTGAGCTTCTTGAAGGGATGGAGCTCCTAAAACGAAGTATAAGAAATATGAAAACCGTTGAAGAACTTTAGCAGGAAGAGGAAAGCGATGGTCTTTGTCTTTAGTCAACTGATGTAGACTACGAAGAGCTAGAATTGGACTACAGCTTACTACATACGTTACAGTATTGAGGCTATACTCTTGCAGTTCATCATTGACAGAAAGCCTCCAAAAGATTCTTTGTAAAATCATTCGATATTTTTGTTTAATATCGGCGCACATAACACAGTCATGAACGCAAGAATTAAGTAGAATAGATACAATGTTTTGTTGTAATTTTGAACCGACATATAAACAATCATTTAATGATTTTTCAATCTATAGTTTAGCCTAGGCGTTGAAAACGACACGTGAGCGAATAGAATCATTGCCAGGTTTTAAAACGCAATGATGGGGAATATAATATCTACCTTTACAGGAGGGATCAGTAGTAACAAGGGACATATGACCTAGATCAAGGTAATCCTGAATAAAGTCACAATATTGTCAATAAACAGAAGGTTCTTTAAGTACGCGGCGTTTTAGGGAGAGAAAACGATTTAAGGTAAGTTCCCTAATTCCCAAAAAACCGGGGACTCAACACGAAAAGGCATTGACACTATATAATTGCCTTGAGTAGTCCGAGCGACAGTTTCTTTATAGTAGTTTTCGTAGAAGATATCATCAGGATTTGAGCAGGATACTTCAGGAACATTTTCAAGTTCCCAAAATTTACGCACAGAATCGCTAAGAGAGTCGGAACTACAAAAAAAATGTAGAGATATTTGCCGTGGCGAAATTTAATTGTCTCATTAACACATATCCAAAAATCGTATTTAAAGCGTCGGGTTTACCAGCGTGATTTAAAATACGCTCGGATAATATGATTTTGGTGAAAACAGCGGCTCCTAATAAAATATCAATAAAGCCAGGATCATAAGAACGTTCATCCGCAAGCGGTAAGTTTCGAATATGAATCCAAGATTGAACATCAATCGGTACAGTAGGTAATTTGTTGGAGATTGAGTCAAGTATTATTGCGTCAAAATATAATATAGGCGATAGTTTATTCCGGGGTTTGATAGACAAAGCGACTTCACCACTGCTTACACATGAGCGGATGGAATTAATTCCCGTTACTTCGAGTGAAAAGTCTGTTTTATTTAAGCCTAGGGTACGAAAGGCTTCGCGAGTAATGAAAGAAGACTAACTTTCGAAGTCAAGTAAACATCTGAGAGGTGAAAAAAACCTTTGATATATATAACAGCAATAATCGCGGTTGATAAAAGCACAGATCGTTGAGAATTGGTAGTTACCGAATGACATGCGGTTGAATTATTGGTGACCGGAGCATTATATGAACTAGGTTGCGTATTAGGAGCGGAATCATCTAAAAGAGGCGGTAAAACATGAGCAGTAGGATTAGCAGCAACAGCAGTGACGCCCGGCGTACTGCTTTTAAAACACAATAAAGTGTGGTGTATACGAGAAAAGCATTTTTCACATGCAGAAGTAGATCGACTTGTATTGAGATTGTGAGCCGAGCTCAGATAATTAAAACATAGATACATATTTTTACATACATTGTAGCGCCCACTAGGAGTTTTACTTGTAAAAGATGCACACGAGTATAAAGAATGATTTGCTATGGAAAATGTGCCAGTCATCGAGGGAGATAATTTAGAAGTGAAGAATGAGGAAGTGCGAGCTATTAGTGAAGAGGATGGTTTAGCGGGACAAGATTTGTCATTCAGAGTCAAAGATGTACCAGATTTAGCGTTTTTTGAGACATACCTAAAATCACGAGTATTAGCATTGCTGAGAGCGATGCACTGATTTTCCAAGAAATTATACAATTTTTCTTACGGAGGGATTCCATTTGATTTATAAATAACGTTATGGTATCCTGGTTAAGGCGCTGCATTAAAAGCATTACTAAGGTAAAATCCCACTGTCCTACAGGTAAAGAAGCTAGATTCTCTGCAAATATATCTAATAATTTTCTAAGCAAATTTCCGTTAGAATTGGTAATTTTTGACGTATTCATTATTGCATCCCTCTTTACAATTGTATCGTACGCGGTGACGTAATTATCATTGCACTGCACCGTCTAAAGAAGTTTTGAGATACTTAATTAAACTTTTCAACATTGGCAATTGTCGAATTGTTATGTACTAAAGCATCATACAAAGCAATAAATGCGGAATATTCTTTATAATCTTCACAAAATTTGGAAATATTAATTTTGGGTAACCGAGGGTTGGGATTATTGCACACACCGAGAGGTACAGGCACCTCACCAAATGATTGCCGCGTTGTGCGATTTTTCTTGATAACCAGGGCGCGTATTCTGTATCGTCTCGTAGAAAGAAATTTCTTTCTATGAGAATAGAGAGGAAATAACTTTCTATTTTGTGAACCTATTCTGTACCGTTCTTTCTATATCTATTCGGCAATGCTCGGGTATAGAGAACTGATAATTATTGGATGTTAAAACATTGACCTGTTTTTAGGGGAATTTGGGATATCTTTTGATTAAGTCGGCAACAATAGCAACATTTGATAGTTTATCACAGATTATATGTTGTTTATTTCTCAGGAGGATAATAGTTACGAGAATTATTTCATATTTCATTGTGGGAGTCAATTATTATTATAATTATTATGTGTGTGGTGTAAATATTATAAACTATAGAATAGCATATTATCTGTTCTTAGTTTTCGTTTTTTTAATCTTTATTGCGAGTACATTATAAAGTATGGACCCAATTTATTTGCTACAAGTAGAAGATGAAGAACAACAAAACCAATTAAGTTTGGAGAGAAGAATTTATTAATCCTTAGAATCACCAATGTTAAATATATTGAACTTTTTAAGAATTGGATTAATGACAAAAATTAAGAAGTTTAGAAATTAATTTAACACAACGTTCAACACAGAAATATTTCACAATTACAGGTAACACCGTAAATAACCATAAATACGTATTACTTAGGTGCCCTTTGCACTTGTTTACGTATTAGATTGCAATAATATTAATAATTACTCCAAAAATTATCCTCCAACATAAATTTGTATATATAAACCACAAAACACCATAAACATAACATAACCGATATGCACCTTTCCTTTGAAGAAAAGTAAACATGCCAACAAAGATAAATCTAAATGAGTGTGTGTTAAAAAGAGACAGGGATACTCAAAACATCATAGCAAGACCTAAAATGGTCTTTCTATTACTTTCTACTGAACGAAGTGTTCGTGACACAAGACCAATGCCGATGTAGCTTACGGAATAAGGTAAAGTGGTATAGAGAATTTATAGAAAGAAATTTCCTTTCTATGACGATACAGAATACGCGCTCAGTACTCTGAACACATGCGATCTAAACGAACTCGAAGTTGTAGCGGAATTAACTAACTTTCAACGAATAACTGACTCCGGCGATTTCCCATATCACCCAAAAGCATCATTTACAAGGATAGGCAAATAACAAGAATAATTAAAAAGGAAACAAAACAAATTATTTTTAGATTGGGTACAGTTATTTATAAATAATGTGAGGACTATTAACTCTACTCAAATTTTAAATTATATTCGTATCAGGTGTGGAACATTGTACTTATACATGTATTGTTAGAAAATTGCCGTTATGAAAGTGCCGGATATAATTGTGGAATAGGAAGATAAAAATGCGAAAAGTGGAACAGGTACTATTCGATGAAATATATCTTTCCCTACAATTTGTCAAAGCAATATGAAATCCCTTGTGAATAGAATGGGATGTTTTTTGTGGAAGATTATATCATTCTCAAAATATCTTACAATATTTTACCTGAATCTCTTCAAAGAAATATGGAATTTCTTGTTCGAAAACGAAATGCCAGCTGCTATGTGGAATAATATAACTACAAATTTTGAAAAATATTGAAGGTAAAAGAGACAGAGACAATGGAGTTAGATTAATGGGTAACTGTAATAGGGAACGTGCGAATCTATATTCAAGTCAATCGTGCAGAACAAGGACAGCAAATTGAACTTTTCAAACACACACATGAGGTGGAATAAGAACATTGGATCACATGGAGGCATCGCTGTTCAATAAGATAGAGGCAAGTCCAGGTCATCCATGTGGAACAATTTGAAACTGTCCTAAGCGCGAATAATTTGTTAGGCTCAAAACCTCATTAGTTGCTCTCTGGATAAATGCGTTGGATGTCTTCTAAGTAATGTTGGTTGAAGATATTTATGAATTTGAAGACATGACAGCATTTGCGAACATAGAAAATAATTTTCAAATAAAAGTTTCTCTGTGGCCGACCGCTAGTAAATTGCTCAATAATAAAATATGCGCTCTTAATATAAACTCCATAATATGTAAGTTTTCCATAATTAGCTTACGAACCCGATTATTGAGAGGAACTTTGATCTATTCTGATACCGAAGATGGTACTCTATTAGCTTGGTACATTAAAATTTCCAAAGTTTATCTAGATAAGGTGTAGGTTAAATATCACTTGTTAAGATACCAACCATATTGGAGTACACCGTTTGCTGTACAACTGATTAGAAAATACCTAATTGATAGTAGGAATGTGGTCAAGGATAAATTTATCCTATAGAACTTCATTCGCGATAACTCTTGCCATCTATGTGATGTCTGATAGAATAAATACATTTATGTCGATGCGCTTCAAGCTCACAGAACTGATTCGATTAGTTTTGATTTACGTATTGGAAATTTTACTGCTAATATTGATAAGAGACGTGAAAATATTCTCCCGTTCAGTAACTTTCATTAAGTTTCTCAAAAACATGTATTTGATGATTCTATATTTTTTCTCATACCGTTCGTTTAAATCTTGTGTATTTTTAATGAAAATTAAACAGAAGTGGGCTAATTGCTACACAAGATAACGATGAACACTATATCACGAATCTGTATCTGTATCTGATGAGACCGCTTCATTCTAGCTCCATAAAATGATGAGGGTCCAAATACGTGAACACGGCCCTCAATTGGTAATATTGAAATTTAGTAAATTGAATCAATTAAGCGAGAGAGAGTGTCGATGATAACGAAGGGATTGTACAGGAGTAGAAGGATGTAGGATTAGCATTCCGGGACTTATCGCTCTCCAATCAAGTTGATTGTGTCGTTTTAGGCCAGGCTTCGCTTAAGTACGCGAGTAATTGCCGAATTAGAGCTGGTAATTGAATAAAATTACAGCCAATTGTGTTATGTGGAATAATATGTTCGTTGTTTCATGTAAATATAAAAATTTTAAAAAGATGTGATTGAGTAATAATCAGAAATCAGTTTTCATCGGAATGAATAATATAGGAAACATTGAGAATTGAATGGATTTCATAACTTTTATAATTTAAATTTTCGAAACATTTTTATTATTACAATTCAAGCTGTCTTCATATTTATAATATTATAGAGTCACAAGAAAAGAGTATGAAAATTCCATCAAAACGCGTACAGTTTATGGTACGGTAGCACATTGTTGGGCGTCTGTAGCGTGCATTCCTGAAATTCCTTTACGCCAGTTTTGTGAATCTCTAACAAAAACGCACAATGACGGTTTCATTCTCACGCTTTTTGTTCACAGTACTTAACATTACATCCGGACAGTCGAACTCAAAAAAATGTATTGTTTATTTGTGTAATATAACACCAAATATTCCGCAACAATTCTTAAATTAACGTCAATATGCAATATTTAATTCGGCAAAGTTTCTTTGTTTTTCTTTCTCCATAATTTCGAAGAATTTTACTCCATTCCAACTCCTGGCCAGAGAAAAATCATTTACTTTTGGCATGTAAGTCGGAATTCAGGATCAAATGAGACAATGTGGATAATAGATTGCACTTATGGATACTATTATTTGTCGATTACTAGAGGGATTTTTATTCAAAAGAGTGATGGAGAGAGGAAGAAGAGAGTCTCTAGCAGTTTGCTATTAGCTCTAATTACAAATCAATTCTACGCTTGTATCAAAGTGCACTTGTGAAAAGGAGGTCACATAATTAGTAGCAGAAACATAAGATGCTTTACACTACGAGGCATTAAGGTTCATGCTATTTTCACTGTTTGTGGTTGATTTCAATATAGTTCTTGGTAAATCAATGTGATTAGACGTGTGTTTTGTCGCTCCGACTTACTTGCTTAGTTATGTTGTAATTTTTTGACGAAAAATGTCTCGTGCCATCAGCTACAAACTGGCTGTTATGTTTCATCTACTTTGTGATAAAATCAATGCAAGTATTTATTTTCAATCGGTATGAACTTATCAAAATAGTTAATTGTTTCCAGTGAAAAACTCGTTATCGTCACTATACCATTAGTCCGTGAGCAACAATGGTTATTTGTAGCAAATGTACAGCCTCGATTACTACTAATATACCCGTGCGGAAATGTGCCGGTCGGTGTTCCCAATCTTTTCACGGCAAGTGCGTGGGTTTGAATGAACAGGAAGTTTCTAGCTTCCAAGATAATGGTGTTGTATGGTATTGTTCTGTATGCAGATCCAATAGCGAAAGCAAACGAACATCGTTACTTGCGATTAACAACTACTTGGATAATGATGATAGTGATGTATCGGGGAAAGAATCTGCATTAAAGATTGTTAAAAACATCCAGTTAGCTTATAACGACCTTAATAAACAACAGAAAGAAATTGTGAAATCGGTTAATTTCTGCAGCGATAAGGTATCTGATTTTGAAGCTCTAATTACTCAATTGAATGAGAGGCTGGATTCAGTCGAAAAAATATCAAAAGAAAATACCCTACTCAAAAAAGTAGTGCAATCCCTCACCACCCATGTAGAAACGCTTGAACCACATATACGTTCTAAAAATGTTGGAATACAAGGCGTCAATGAGAAAAGTAACGAGAATTTACTACATGTCATACAGAAGGTAGGTGCACATATTGAATGACCTATTACTGCTGATGATAAATATCTTAAATTTAAAGCAAACTCTCGAATTCCCAACAAATCTCGACCAATTATCATTCAATTACTAAATAAAAAGAAAAGAGATGACTTTATAGCTGCAGACAAAATAAAACGTCGTCAATCTAACAGCTCTACCCCTGGACTAATAGTGAATCAGATATCTAACCAGTTATTCGCGAATGAACTAATTCGTTAAAAATGTTGTTGAAAAAGGCGAAAGATATAGCCAAGCCGAACCATTTCAAATTTATTTGGATTAGAAATGGTGGCCTGTTTATGCGAAAGGATGATAGGAGTCGTGTAAACATGATTTCAATAAACTGTAATCATCTTTCCTTCCACCTATTGATTATGACCCACTGTTTTCGCAATGGCTGACGGTTTTTTATCAAAACGTTCGTGATTTGGAATCAAAACTTACGTACATTTTTAAAAACTCTTTAAATTGTGATCAAGACATTATATGCTTAACAGAGACTTGACTTAATAATGAAATTGCTTCTTCCGAAGTATTGAATGATTCCTTCGCAATTTTTAGACGCGATCGGGAAGATTCTGGTTCTACCCATAAAGAAGGAGGAGGAATTCTAATTGGATTAAATAATGGCTTTCATAGTGTAGAGCATAGTGAGTGGATATCCGATGCTGAAGATCTGTGGGTAACTGTCACTTCTCAATTTTTTAAACTTAATATCTGCTGTGTATATATTCCTCCAGCCAACTCAGTTGTTTTGTTCCAGGCTTCACGCTATTGTTGAGGATAATCCTGAAGATACATTTTTAATATGTGGTGATTTCAATTTGCTCCGCAGTAGCCCTTTTTCTTTTTGCGGGTATTCACATATATAATGGTTTAATTTAGAGTTAAAAATAAAAATAACAAATAGTAAATAGAAAAATAGACATCGAAATAACTTTTGTATCTTGACAGATGTGTCCAATCTGTATAATAACTGAAATGAATTAATATATTTTCATACAGTATAAACCATTAAAACTCGTTAAATTGAAAAAACTGCAAGAAAAGATAACATCCATTAAGTTGATACTAGATCATTTATTTTAGATACAAATTTTAAAATGATTTTTAAAATGTGTTGAGCTGTATAAAGTCGCAGATTTTATGTAAGTATTTTATCATCTGTTAAATAATGTAACGATTGTAAATATTTGTATAATTTAAGCAACATTGTTCAGAAGATGACACATATGATGTCGAAACGTCAATCAAATTATAATTAAAGTAATGGAGATATTTTATTCCAAGAATAGTTGATATAAAAATTATATATATGTATATATATATATATATATATATATATAACTTAACTTTTAATTAGCTGAACCCGTGTTTTTAAAAACAAACTTTATTTCTAAGACAAACTAATACAACAATTTCAAACACAAGACTAACTTTTTTATTATAAACATGAATTTGAATAACCTAGTAACAAACACAAACTAAGCAATTCTACAATAGAATAAGTACTTAATCAGCACAATATACTGTCCACCTAAGGGCAATGGCGAAGGTGATGATGATATATATATATATATATATATATATATATATATATATATATATATATATATATATATATATATATATATATATATATACAACAACAACAAAGAGATGCATGGGTAATTCACGCAAAATAAGGGCTACTGAAATAGAGTGGTAACCGTGGACATGCATGTTTTTGGCTCATTTTGCCTCTTCAGCCCGGCATAACCAAATAATGATGTGAAATTTGGGAGCAAATATGTTAATCGAAACATGGGAAAACACAAAATAACGGATTTCAGCAGGGAAACCAAACGCTCATTTGTGTCTTCAATTGGAAGATCCCGAGTTTCCAGGACAACAACCAACATCGACACGGAGGCGCATATAGCCCCCCCGCCATGAACCTTCCGACTCATAGTAAATAACAAAGAAGATGTAGGAATATTGCTTGATATGTTAACAACAACAACCCATGAATCTGTTTGTTGTTGTTGTTAACATATCACGCAATATTCCTACATCTTCTTTGTTATATATATACATATATATATATATATATATATATATATATATATATATATATATATCAGTATATATATATATATATATACTGACACATCTACGATTCTACTGGATGTCATGGATTTATGACAGCTTTCCAATTATGAAACTTTTCATGTAAATAATATATACATTTAAGTTAATTCGATCATTTAATGATATTCCTGAATTTTGTCTATCTTTTACAGGCCTGATGATGGCTCAGAAACTAGTTGCCGCACCAACTTGTAATAATATATGCTATAGTACGGATTTTGCGTTTCACTAACTGCTATTGTCAAGAATTTGTTACATCGCTGGTGTTCTGAAATAACCTTTACCGCAAAAGAGTATGCCTCTCTTTTTGCACGAATCGAATATATTCTCAATAGTCGACCTCAGACCCCAATGAAGCATCCATGTATCTTAATCCAGGTGACCAGTATTGGTGTCCCGCTCTTATCAAGATCTGAAATCCCTTTCTCTGAGGATATTTTTTTAACCTCCCGTTGGAAGATCATCTCATAGATTTCACAATTATTTTGGCGTCGTTGGTCTCGGGAATACTTTAATACTCAAAACGGGTGACGTTGTAATATTGAAGGGAATAAACACTTCGACCTTATATTGGCCTCTGGCTCGCATTATTGAACTGAAGTATGGTCAAGACGGTGTTTCACGCGTTGTCGTCCTTCTGATTCCCACTGGCCTTCTTACATGTTCCGTTAACAACCTCATTCCATTTTAGGAATGATTTCGTCTTTTTTGTTGTATCTTGCTTTGTTACAACATCGCATAACTTTCTTTATTCGTTTCTCCATTGTTCTGAAATTTTTGCTTATTTCCCTAGAGCTAAAATGGGACAACCACTCCAACTTTGGTGGGCGGTAGGTTCGCGCCACCTTCTTATTTTTCCATATAATTCTGCGCGACGCAGATGGAATAATTTTTGGTCAAATTTAATGCTAGTTTCTTATACATTAGTATCACTTTGAGACTAGTTTTATCATTATTAAAGCAGCTTTCGTTGGATGAACAACTCGTTTTCATGAACTTAACTTTAATATCCATTTTCGCTAATTTTTTAATGTTAAAGCGCTTTTATAAATAATCTGTTAAAATCGTGACATTGTGTTAATTCTTGTTGTGTATTCTTAAATATATAGACTTTGCATCCACTTTATTTCGTTTCAAAAAGGGCAGGAATCAAACCAGAAGTAAAACAATCGATCGTAAAGCTAGGAATGTTGAAGTAATCATCATGTTCAGTCCCTTTAAATTAAAGTCTTTGTATTTCTTGACGGTTCGCCAATTGCAAAATATTTTTTAAATACTTCCAAGCCATAGCGCTAACAGATTTGTAAGTGTTGAGTATATCTGTGAATGCTTCTATTCTAATAGTGTTTTAAATGAAACTCACGGTTTCTAGTTAATTCCACAATATAATAAAAGTTATTGAAAATTCTAAAAAATTGACAATTGTGTCGATAAATCAATATCATCGTCAGAATGACAGAAGTTACATTTCATTTGATACCTACCTGATGTTAGTAGTTATTTTTGGCTAGACCAAAAAGTGACCTAACTTGTGATTGACTTAATATATGTTTATAGAAAAAAAGAAGAAGATGTGATATTACAAATATTGAAGCTTAGTTATTATATTTCTATAAACATATATTAAGTCAATCACAAGTTAGGTCACTTCTTGGTCTAGCCAAAAATAACTACTAACATCAGGTAGGCATCAAATGAAATGTAACTTCTGTCATTCTGACGATGATATTGATTTATCGAAACAATTGTCCATTCCTCAGAATTTTCAATAACTTTTATTATATTGTGGAATTAACTAGAAACTGTGAGTTTCATTTAAAACACTATTATGAGCAGATTCCACGAAGTAAGGGTCGAGATAGTTAATTGCTTCTATTCTACTATTGGTAGGGTTAGCTTTCTATATATTATATTCGTGTATACGTAAATATACACTTGCGAAAGTCCTCGAAATATACTGACAACTGTGATGCAAAATACAATTGGATCTGCCATAACAGTAATGATTCCAGGTTAATAAATTTTGGTATCACTGCTACTCAAATGGAACAATCTATAAATCTGCATGGTATAAATTATTCAGTTTTCCTAATAGCTTTATAATATATATAATATTGAATACTATGGAGTGAAGTATATACTTATTTTAAACACGTTTGATAAATTCGGCATATTCTATGAGATTATCCTAAATCCGGTAATAACAAAAATTTTCTCCAAAAAAACTTAGATTTATACATATTTCCGGTGTATCATACAAAATACACCTCATCCATTATTTTATTTGTTATTTTTATTTTAATAACTATTTACGACCATGGAAATTCGTTGTTTATTCTGAAGATTTATTGTTCACTGCGCATACCGTTATGCAAATGAGATGTGGGATTTATCTCATGCATGTTTCGTTGTATATGAACGGTTAATTTTTAGACAAAGTTTACGTCGACAAATTAGTTTGTTGGGCTATTTAATTATCAATATTCTCCATTTTTAAATCCAACGATTATTACCTATTTAGATTATTTGAATTCTACTGTGAATTGCTCTCACAGCACCTTTGACATCAATTCAAAAGTAGTCAGTCATCATAGAGGAATTCCAGTTTTCCAGGTATTTTCTTTCAATATCATCAACAGGACAAATCAATAGTCAGCCTTGCTAGTTATCAATAATTAGTGACCACAAGGCAAGAGGCATTCCCGATATCAGAATACTGTTAATATGTTGGTATGACATTCCGATCATTTAGTCCAACTAATACGTTTAGCTTTAATGATTTATGACAGACAGTGAATATGGACATTGCAGAATCTAATTTTTTTATATCGCCATCTTGGGATTTAAATTTATATGTCCAAGATTTTGTATCATACATTGCTGGTTAGGTAGTTAAATCATTAAAAAAATGTATTACTTGTTCTAAGTGTGTTAATATGTTGGAACAGGATACAACTTGTTCAAAACTGCAAGTAAGAAAAGCTTATGGTAGACTTAATTATCCAAGTGATATGGTAATTAATATATGTAAGGCTGGAGAAAAATATTTCAGATTTTTTCATAAAACTCATGACATATTTGACAAAAATATTAAGGGTTTGCTAAATTTATCAGTTTCAAAAACCATTAGCGCGTTACCATCAAATGTATTCGATTTTCTCGGTGAACATCTTTATGATGGTGATGTTTTAGACAACCATGCTATGGAATTAATGAAATTAATTCTCAAAAGTTATTTCAGCATTAGAATCCATCATGAAACCACCAAAAAAATAGATTTACTCAGAAAAAACTGATTAAGAAGTATTATTACAAAGCTAATTTTATTTAGAAATGAATAATGTTAATATATTTTTTGTTAAAACTGAAAAAAACGAGTATTTATTTTATCCTTAGAATTATTCCAAGTTTTTCTGTTTTGTTAAGTCCAAAAGTTCCTTATCACTTAAAGGTACCAAATTATTATTTCGTTTGTTTATATGAACAAGTAATATAATTATATATTTTTTATAAACTGAAAATAAAGAAGTATTTTTCTACTCTTAAAATTGTAGATTTTCATATTATTCAGGCCGAAGGTACCTAAATCCAATAAGTTACGTAGATATGTTTCATCAACACTGAAAAGGTACTCTAAATGTTATATATTTTTTAGAACATTCAAATTTGAAGTAAAAATATTACAAAGTTATAAAATTACATGTTGAACTAAATTTTAAGCCATAGTTTAAATTTAAATTTAATATTTTTGTTTGTTTTTATTTCTTTTGTATAATTAATTAGTTATGCATTATTATCTATTTTATTGCTACTTGTTTTTTACTCACGAATTAATAACCTATACGTATTTAATTTATTGGTATACGCCACTGATTGTGTTAGGAGCGCGCGTAAATCTCCTTCTCTAGGGTTTTGTGCAGCGTTGCCATACGAGTTCCAACATTAGAGTCTCTCTTTATTTAACCCACATGCAAAATATTTTGTTTGTTCCTAAATGTTCAGGTCAAAACAAATATCAATTTATGAATGAAATGCTTTATCTACTGTGTATTATATATCTATGGTTTTAACCCTCATATCCTTGGCCCCATGTGTACAAATATCAATGCAATCGCTCCAACTGAGATTATTTTCTTCAAAAAATATATTTATTTTATTAAAAATGTCTTCTCCGGTAGTGTTTGTGGGCAGCGATGAAAACATAAGCATGTCTTCTTCAAAAGAACTTTCATATGGATATCTCAGGATAACCAGCAAGATAGCCAGACTAGCGACATCAGTCGACTCGACTCATCTATTTGCAAGACGAATATTGTTTTTTTGTAGACGTGCTGAAATATAGATAAAAACACAGTTCTAAAAATCGTGTTGTCAATTAGAAAGTTCAACAGTGAAAATGAGATATTGCGTATTTTCTTATCACTAATATTCAAAAAGATATTACAAAGTAACTGTGAAGGTAAAAATTTACTTACGCGTACTGTGTATCACTGTAAGCACGTCCACACTTCACTACTGCGTTAACATGACTGAAACCACAAATCACCCACCTTATAGATATATCACACAACACTAAAATGTCATTGACTGTCTCGACCCTTACTTCGTGGAATATGCTCATATTAGTGTTTTTAAATGAAACTCAAGGTCTCTAGTTAATTCCACAATATAATACAAGTTATTGAAAATTCTAAGAAATTGACAATTGTTTCGATAAATCAATATCATCGTCAGAATGACAGAAGTTACATTTCATTTTATGCCTACCATCTTCTTCTTTTTTCTATAAACATATATTAAGCCAATCACAAGTTAGGTTACTTCTTGGTCTAGCCAAAAAAAAAAAAAAATATAACTACTAAACATCAGGTAGGCATAAAATGAAATGTAACTTCTGTCATTCTGACGATGATATTGATTTATCGAAACAATTGTCAATTTCTTAGAATTTTCAATAACTTGTATTATATTGTGGAATTAACTAGAGACCTTGAGTTTCATTTAAAAACACTAATATGAGCATATTCCACGAAGTAAGGGTCGAGACAGTCAATTTCATTAAAAAATCTTCGAGAGAAGATTTGACCCGACTGTACCAGAAGTTACTACAAAAACGTTACAAAGCATCACAAAAGATTTGGTTTAACCAAGAATGCCTTAGAAAAAAGATAATACCAAATTATGTGAATATAAAATGTCACACTAAAACACCACAAGCACAAAAAGCTATAAAATGTGCTCAACGAGTTTGGATAAAACCTGAATGTAAGAAATGGTTCAAAGTTAGAGACTCCTTAGACAACTACATAAAAGTTGTACATTCAGAACTCACATTCCAATTACATCCAGTAGAATTTGACTGTTTGGATGACAAAATTAGAGAAAATATCAGCACTATGAAGCATATGAAATTTAAGAAACAAGAAAAGAAGCTACAGAATCTTGAACACACACAACATAAAATTCAATACTCAAAACATCATGAAACTGTAAGTACCTACATACCAACACACTTTGCACCACGATTTGAAAACCTTTCAGACACTAATTTTACAAATAGTGAAATAGAATTTTTAAATAGAGGTTTAAAGTACAGCATACCACCTAAATTTACGAATAATATTAAACAAATTATAGCTACAGAGTCAGAAATAGCTTTAAAATCTAATTCAAATAATTTTCTTTATGAGATATTAAAAATTGCCAATTTAATCAAAAATATTGAACCTTCAAAAGTTAAACGTCAAACAAAAAATGACATTTCAGTTTTAAACGCAATAAAACAGAAGATAGAGAATCATAACCTAACGGTTACAAAATCCGATAAGGGGAATGCTACTGTCATTTTGACGACTGAAAATTACAAATCCAAAGTATATAACTTTATAGAATCCAGCGATGTAAAAGTTCTTAAAGCAGACCCAACAAAGAAGTTTTCTAATAATGTAAGGGATATTGTTAATAATTCAAATTATCTTTTTAATGATTACGAAAAGAGGTCTATCATACATAAGAATCCTCATTGTCCACAATTATATGGAACAGTTAAATTACATAAAATAACGAAACCAATTAGACCTGTAGTCTCTTATGTTAATGCTCCTAATAATATATTGGCTAAAAAGCTCAACAATATACTCAATACTTACGGATATGAATCTCAGTACTCAATTAGAAATTCAATAGAACTAATCAAAAAGTTGAAATCAATCTACTTGCAAGATAACTATAAACTCATATCGTTCGATGTAACTAATATGTTTACTAAAATTCCTCCTAAAGAATGTCTAATACTTGTAAGAAAATTACTAGAAGATAAAAATATTAATCCAGGAATAATATCAGATATACTTAATTTATTTGATGTATGCATTAATCAGAATTATTTCACTTTTGACAATAAGATATATATTCAAAATGAAGGTTTACCAATGGGAAGCCCTATATCACCTATTTTAGCAAACATTTTTATGGACAATTTAGAAAGAAAGATCTTTGAAAGTAATATTTCGAAAAATATTTTATTTTGGTATAGATATGTAGATGACATATTAGCTTGTTTTATGGGTAGTGAGCGACAATTAGATGTGTTTTTCAACCACATCAATAATTTACACCCGAAAATTAAATTTACATTAGAAATTGAAGAAAATAGCTCAATCAATTTTCTTGATTTAAAAATTCAAAGAGTTAATGATGTACTTTATTATTCAATTTACCGAAAACCAACACAGAATGATGTGACAATTCCATTCAATTCTAACCACCCTGTCTCACACAGACTAGCAGCATATAATTCAATGATACATAGAGCTTTTTCAGTTCCTATGAACAAATGTAATTTTGATAGAGAGATTAATACAATTAGACAAATAGCAACATCTAACGGTTATTCATTAGATATGATAAATAAACTAATTAGTAAAAAAGAGAAAAAAGTGGCATTACAACTAATATATCCTAAACAAGCTGATGAAATTAAAACTTATAAAACCATCACATATGCAGGAAATATTTCTAATAATATTTCAAAGATAATATCTTCAGCAACGAATGCAACAATTTTTTTTAAAACAGAAAGTAACGTTAGTACAAAATTGTTAAATGTAAAAACAAAAATACCACTATTAAAGAAGTCAGGTATATATGAACTCAAATGTCCAGAATGTAATGCTGTCTATTTGGGTCAGACCCTTAGGAATTTTGAAATACGATACAGTGAGCACTTACGAGCTTACAGATTAAAACAACCAGATAAATCTCACTACGCAAAACATTTACTTGACACCAATCATTCATTGACACCTAACACAGAACTAGAAGTGCTGCATATTTGTGAAAAGAAACAAGAACTGGATTTCCTTGAAGAACTGGAAATTAGAAGACATTTAAGAAACCCACAATATGAAGTTGTCAATGAACAGTTAAATCTAGGGAATTCTCCACTAATAAACTGTCTTCTTAAGTGATAATTGTAAAGATCAGCAGATATAGTTTTCCTGGTTTTCTATATCATTGCACAGTTATACTGATCTTAATTGGAAAAATGATATCCAGGATATCACCATAGGGCTAATAATATCTAAGCTTCAATATTTGTAATATCACATCTTCTTCTTTTTTCTATAAACATATATTAAGCCAATCACAAGTTAGGTTACTTCTTGGTCTAGCCAAAAAAATATAACTACTAAACATCAGGTAGGCATAAAATGAAATGTAACTTCTGTCATTCTGACGATGATATTGATTTATCGAAACAATTGTCAATTTCTTAGAATTTTCAATAACTTGTATTATATTGTGGAATTAACTAGAGACCTTGAGTTTCATTTAAAAACACTAACTAAAATGTCAAACTAAAAAGTGGAGCGCCGCGTACAATTAGGAATAGAACTAATTATTAGTGGCAAATTTAAAATCAAGGATTTGGCGGTTAATTTCAATTCTCTTAAGCGATTAAGGTGGGTGATTTGTGAAACAATTATTCCAGTGTTTCAATTCGGCTATATTCTGGTTGCACTGTAACCAGAAAATAACGTCGATTGAAATACTGTATACTTCCTGTTCACTCATAGTCTCAGTAAGATTAGTTTCTTCTAATTATTATCAAATTATAGGACCCAAAAGTAAGTATAATTTAGGAAAATTTATACTGTCACCTGTAAGATGATACTTGTAGCTACAAGGGAAGATAATATGGTCAGGAAAAACACTTCCATATCATATGGCATATTTCCATGGAAAACTCTTCCCATAAAAATAATATAAAAATCATTTATTTACCGTTAAGCACGTCCATAATATAATAAATGCCACTGATCAGGCTAGTGAAAAACATTACATAATTAGATAATAAGAGAAACTTTATGATATACAGAGAAAGAAAGTATATACAATAATAATTTATTTATTCACGGGCAAGCCCTTTAAAATTATATAAAATACAAAAGTGAGCAAAACATATAATGTAGACAAATCTTAATATATATTCACTACAATGAATACAGTTATTAAAACAAGATACACAAAAATCATGGGTTGACAAAATATAAATTACCGAACATTCAAATCACGAATAAAGCGTTTAAATTTAGTAATTAGGGCATCAAAAAGTGAAAGGTCTTACAGTGCGAGTCTCATAGATCTAGGAATATATGTGTGGTATGCAATTTATATCTGTGAAAAGGTATGTGAAGTGTTCGATTCTGCCTAGTGGTCTGCGATGGAACAAGTAAACTAATTTTATTTAGAAGTTGAGGACAGTTATATGTACACTTCGCATCATCTAAAACTGGTACACTTTTTTTTCCAATCTAAACCTAACTAATTAAAATGACAATGAGTACCATGTGTCAAATTTGTCAAGGCGCAATGAAGTTTACTGCTACTTTTGCATGTCTTGCCGTATTATAGTGATTTTCGTATAAATAATCAGTTAAAACTTTGTCTAGCTCTATTCTAGTTAAAACTGGTCTTCCATCTCCTATTTTCCGAACAAAAGTTTGATCCTTGTTATTCCTGTTCTTAAGTGAGTCATCTAATAAACCTTATATTTAAAAAAA
Source organism: Galeruca laticollis (assembly GCA_963921935.1). Lineage (NCBI taxonomy): Eukaryota > Metazoa > Arthropoda > Insecta > Coleoptera > Chrysomelidae > Galeruca > Galeruca laticollis. The sequence continues at coordinate 83,207,764 of OY998175.1, read as the reverse complement.
TATTCGAACCAGTAACAATGTAACATTTTTATATTTATTAAAATATCACACTACTTCTAAATTTAAGCCAGTTACTCATTTTGTAAAAATGTTGTATTTTCTCCATCTCGTCCTAGAAATTATATCATAATAACTAGTTCAGCACTGACACTTTTAAAACGATCCATTTACATATCTAGAAAAACACTATTTTCGATTATAGTAGTTGTACCAGTTTTATATTACGCACAGTGTACCATTTATGATAATAAAAACTAATGTAAGATATTTCTCTTTCCTGCGGTTCTCAAGAGAGGAGATTCGAAGCTGCTGTAGCCACACAGCATAGTCATTATACACATGTAGCTTAAATGTAATGTAGCGTATAAAGTTGTTCTGAACATGTTCGAGTTTTCTAATGTTAACTAAATAAGGTGGGGACCATACAGAACAGTAATCAAGGTGAGACCTAACTAAAGAAAAACATAAAAGTTTAATATAAAATCACGAATATTTCTCTTAACGAAACCCAACATTTTCAAGGACTTATGCACCACAGTAGTGATGTGGTGGTTAAAGGTAAGTGCATGGTCAAGAACCACTTCTGAATCTCTTATCTTGTTGATTTTATGGAACAGTTGACCTTTTATGTTATAATTGGAAGTTATTAAGTGTTGGGAACGACAAAAGCAAATCACGTAACACTTTCCAGCATTAAGATCCATGCCGTTGGAGTGAAATTAGTGGCATTACTACACATAGATTTAATTTGTAAAGCATCAGTCAATTGAGGATGGTTGAAAATTAACAGGTTTTTACATGCATGCATCCCATTTATCATATCTTCTATTGAAAATGTATCAGCACTTCTGTCCTCCTTCTTCCTTAGAACATCTTGCTCCAAAATATTAACTTCGCTCCTAATAAGCTCAATTTCCTGAAGTAGCTTGGGCACACTCTTAAAAAACAAACGACTGTCGCTGCAAAATTACACTAGAGTTCTTCTCTGCACAACTGCAGCCCGAAGCTCCCAATCCCGAGCAAGTTTCAGTAGGATGCATGGTAACTATCGCAGACAACGAATCTGTCAGAAAGTACATCTTAGCAAACAGAACAATTACTGGCCATTTTAAAAGAAATGCTTAAGTAATAACAACACAAATGCAAAATGTAGCACTAATAATTCTTGAACTATGAAAGAATATGGTATAAAGTATTGGTATTAATTCCAAGACTATAAGGCAGTACTTAAAAGTCAATTAGTATCATCAAATTGTATCTTCTTACTGATATTGGAAAAAACGTTTAACGATTTATTTATAGCACAGAGAAAATCTTAATGGAAGAATTATTCTAATGGACCACTTGATTATATTTGATGAATTCATCTATGAATCTCGAGGCACTAAATTAGTTAGTATGAAAAACAACGGAATTTGTACACAATGTTTAAGTAGATAAAATGAGTAAAATAATGGAGTAGCAAATCTACACTGTATACTTGAACAAATTTATAATGTATGTTGATAATACCTTTATAAAATTTAAAGACATCAAAGGAACTTACACGGTCATTTTTTCAAATTTTTTCTTTCTAACCTTTTAAGATAGATAGATTTGGCTTGTAATTTTACTTTATTTACACCTATATAATTTGATTTACCCTGTAATATCTGGTTTACATTCTTGCATCAATTGTGCGAATGGTAATTTTACAAATTGAATCAATAATTGTTGCTTTATGCACAGTGCATGGAAAATTTACTCTACTGCATATTTTTGCTTTAATTAATGACAATAAAGAATTTGATTCTGGTTGCTTATTTAGGCAAAATGTTATTGTGGTGTAAAGCTCATAAAACGTCAACACAAACTGCTCTGTTGGATAGCACAGCCTTTTTTCCCATGCACCTCCATATTCCCTTACTTTTATTAAAATATCGTCTGGCTGGATATTTTCAGAATATAAGCTCTTCTTACAAACGGGACAAGAGACCATTTTTTTAATATAAATCCTGCAACATAGACGGCACTAAGCCTGCTCACTTTTTGCGAAATTGTGTGGTTTGCCATTTCAGTAGATGTAGAACCGCCAATATATTCTACCTGAATAGGGTTACTACTATTACTAGGGGACGCAGACCTCAGTAATTGTTTAAAAGAATAAAAAATAGTGCTACATTCATCATCTTCACAATTAAATGAACTGTTATAACCCACAAAAGTTGAATTAGTTAGAAAAGATTAAAACTACCCATAAACATAGCAGGCGACGGATTTGTGTATTGCGCTCCAAAGCTTCTGAGCTGACCAAATGCATTTTCTGTTGGGTCCTGATTAATATGACGCGGAAGCCAATATTTGAAATTGTTATTTTTCAGAACATTCCATATTGAAATCATATTTTTAATATTAAATTCCCAGTGTTTCAAGCTAGGTGGTCTTTCCTGATCTCTAGGACGTACTTTCTGAAACCTCATTGAAGATAAAAGAGGTAACGCTTCTTCTATCCAAAATTGCAAGTGTTGTGATTTGTCAGTTATTCCACATGGCAATAGATTTCCATTAAATGAGTCAAACAATTTATCAAAAAACAGCCTCCAATTTTTTTCTCGGTATCTGAAACCAAAGAACAACTTTTATTGAAGTAAATATAACATTAAACAAAGATGTAAAATAAAATGAATATAAATCAAATGTTATAAAAACAAAAATTAAACTAGTTACCATCAATATGGATAGGTATATGGTAAAAGGAAAATCATATATGTAATATACAGATTTTACCATTATATACCTACTTCTAATTCTTTTAAATATTATTCTAAAAAATAAGTTAATTGAGCTAATTTTTTTCTTATTCTATTTTATCCTATTGTTTTTTGAAATTTATAAATATATATACACATACACTGCAGGAAACTAAAATGTATGAGTTTCGGGATTTTAAAATAAAAAGTATACTTACCAATTTTACCAGCTACATTTAGAGTTGAAGCTATTCTTTGGCTGAAAATCTGCATCGCATGTTTCACTTTCATTTTTTCCTCATATACATGCTCTACTTTTAAATGTGGCAAAACTCGTAGACCCTCAACAGTTTCCGATTCAGCATTACATTCATGCAACGTAATACAAATATAACTACCGAAGAACAAATTAAACCTCTAAATAAACTCTAATTATTTATCAATTCAAAACGAACACTACAAAAATACAAAACGGCACCACTAGAGGATCTCCGTGACGATTCGTTTAACCTTCAATTCGCAAAACATTCGATCAATTACGTGAAACGTCAAATTTGCGAACTCTACAATTAGGAATGGTACTAAAATTTTAATTTGGCCCTGACAATTCAAGTGAAACCACCGTGACTGAAACTCTCCACAAAGAGACGGTTGGTATCTAGGATGGGATAACTTGAGGTCCCAGCGTTGCCGGATGTAACATTAAAAAAGAAAATCTGATGCGGCAACTTACCCCTGCGGCAACAAGCCCAGGTCTCCCCTATCTCTCCTTTTTTTTGCAATTGAGGCAAGTTGTTCTGTCGACTATTCACCTCAAATGTTACATATCCGTTGTATTAATTCAGGCATTCCTTCCTTCCTTTCCAGTGACCAATTCTCGCCAACATATGATGTTTTTATTATTTCCTGTTTTTTTTATGAAATTATCCACTGCTGGAGATTTTTTCCATATAAACTCAAACTGTCAGTTGTGGGTGATACCTCATCCAACAAAAATCACAGGCATTCAATATCTTTTTGTTTGAGGATCAATAAAATTCATATAACAAAGGAATTAACAAAAATATTAATTAGATATCTAATCATCATTCTCCCTATTCTCTTGAAGGTAATGAAAATTAGCTATAACCCAATATGGTAATTGGTATTTAACGTGGTAAGATACATATAAACCCAGTTAAATCCCGTCTGACATGGAGATCCGCCCATATTTATAATACTCGGGAAATCATAAAAATACTTCTTTTTGTAGACGTAGTCTCGCAGAACCGTAAGTGGTGCACTTTTCCAATTTTATTACACAAAAAGAAGAAGTGAATTATGGCGCAATGTATCCTCAAAAATAGAGACTCGTTCTATATGGGTTAGGATGTTGAAAAGTTGGTTTGATATATTCTGCTGTTTATTGCCAGAGAACTCGTTCGTTGAATAGCAGAAAGAAAGCTACATCCGAGAATTTGGTTTATAATCTATTGAAATACATCGACGTATTCAAAATAAAGTTGCAGATTGCTTTGTTCATTCTTTCCATATATTTTTATTGATAATCTCTTAACGATGTCTCTGTTTGTTACGTAAATACGAAAATCAATGTATAGCGAACAATATGTATGAACTTTTTTTTTATATTTGATTGAATTATGTTTGTTTGAAACTCTGCATATATTTGTTTAAAATCATTGCAATTGGAATACAATTCATTCACGAATTCCCTTCAAAATAGATAGAGAAACTGTGTAGTAGCGTGATAGAAAGCATGAGACTATTTTAGGTGAATATGTATTCTGTATTCCTCAAATTCATCTGAAAATAAACGGTTATAAGCATTAACACTAACGTTTCCGCATCTGTGGCCCTGAACAATATTCTATCATAAAATTGTTGCTTGTATAGGGATCGAGACGGAACTATAGGGGCAGCACTTATGCCGGAAGTAGAGCGCCCTGGTGTTGAATAAAAAAAACATTGTGATGTAAACAGTATAATAAACAACCTACAAAATGCAAAAAATGAATAGATCTTTTTATTTTCTTTGCCAGGAAAAATTGTTGGTATGTAAGATGGGTGTAGGGGATTATCTGATTCTAGATTATTGACAAAATGAGCACTGCAAATTCTAGTATTTTTATTTGGTTCCCAATCCTCCCGATGTTTTCTGAAAGGTAATTAAAAAACTTGGAGTGATTCGTTTTGTACAAATGTTTACTTTCTTCCCTTTAATAGTATTTAATTATTTGTACTTATTATATAATATTAACAGCAAACACATAACTAGTTTTTTATTTTATATAATCAATGAAATCGTACAGAAATCAACATTTTATTCTCTCGATAATAATCTTTTATTTATGTAAAAGGAAACTTTTGAACCTTTCTAATAGCTGCCAATTATAGTATCATACTGATTATACACAAAATAATAGTAAACAAAATGTTTTGATTAGAACATTTTAATTACATATGGGTTTTTACTGCATTTATTCATTTTTGACGTTTCAAGGTTATCCACCCAGTGTTCAATGAATTTTCGGAGAAACTATAAAATTTCAACCGCGTAGTATTTTTATACAGCATATTTGAACAGCCATGAATAGAGAAAGATACTTTTGATGACGACATCACAAACATTTAATATCAGTTTTAAAAAATGAACATTTAAAAACGCTGATTATACAAAACTACTAATACTACTAATAGTGTTTACATCACATTGTTTGTGTTTTTTCACGGCAGATGGCATAAACGTCATCTTCCTCGGTACCTATACACTTCGGGGGATGTAACGTGCTAACAAACCGAAATTTCTCCAAAAATAAACAAAAATTAGTATATCTGAATTTATAGGACCCGCTGTACTGGCTCTAGGCAACTGAAAATCAATAGAGTACATCTGTGAAACACCTTGAACAATATTCAATCATGAAATTGATCAATCGTATACTCTCTGGAGGCGTGACCCGTCAGAATAGCCCAGGTCAAAATAGCCCCGAATAAACAGCCCCGACAAAACAGCTTCGGACAAAATAGCTTCGGAGAAAACAGCCCCGAACAAAACAGCCCCGGACAAAATAGCCCTGGACAAAATAGCCCCGACAAAATAGCAATCAGGTAAATACCTGATTTACCTGAGTATTTATTTGAGGAATGTCGCTCGTCTATTTATATATTATACTTATTTTTCATTCACAAACTATTTCTTATATTCCTCAGAAAATTTTTCAAAGCAAAAATTAGTAAATATTGTAGGTATAAGAAACAAAATTTATAGAAGTAACAACTTAAAATTATTAGTTTAATTCTTAGCTGTAAAAATAATTCGTGTAAAAGTAAATAATCCGGTCCATGCCGTCTGTTATCGTTGGCAAGTTACCGATTTATAAAGCACCCAAAGGGATAATAGGCATTTAGGTAAAGGGATTTATGGAGTAATTTTCTTTTAAGTTGAAATGCACAATACTTGAATACTTGCCGATAGTCAAGCAGATAATTATAATAATAAGGGATTAGGGGTATACCGGATTAGGGGGTTTACCGGATTAGGGTGATGAGCTTTTACAAGAAGCGATCGTTCGTCACCTCGTTAACTGTAACCACTTTGATGACTTTCTTGGAAGATACTAGTCATAAATAGGTAGTTAAAAATTCTATAGAAACTGGATTGGCTCGTGATTGGTTAATAATCAGGGATTTAGAGGACCAACGATCACTGAATACCAACCATCGATATATAAAGACAGTGAAAAAGCCAGTTTTGAAGTTATTCTATAAGTAGCTGTTTAGCGGTAACGCTGTATTATTGAGTTAATCCAGTACTGAAAAGTAGAAATGGAGAAGATTCTGACGCAAAAAGGCAAAGATATGCTTTTGAAAGATGGACATCGGTATCGGAAAGCCAGAGACAATTGCGATAGAAGCACATCTTGGAGGTGTGCATTGCCTGGGTGTAGGGGACGTCTGAAAATATTCAATGTGGACTGCCAAGTCGTAACAGACCACAACCATGCTCCATCCAGCGAAAAGTTTGGCCTTGAAGTGCACCAAGCCCAAAGTACTATGGAGAAGCCCAGGCAAATTTATCAAGTCTGCTCTAGTGGAGTATCCCTGGAAGCAGCAGTGCAACTTCCAACCTATACTGTTATCCAGAGAACAGTCGAACGCATCCGAAGAAGAACAAGTCATCCATATTCAAATCCAAGAACTGTTGCAGAAATTATGATTCCAATCCATCTCAAGACAACGACGAGAAATGCAAACTTCGTTCTATGGGACTCAGGAGAAAATGATCCGGATCGAATATTTATGTTTGGCACCGAGGAAAATCTGACCATCTTGGAGAATAATCAACACTGATTCGTTGGTGGTACATTTAAAGTATCACCGGAACTATTTTTTCAGTTATTCACCGTGCATGCACTTATAGACAAGTCGTGCGTGCCTTTAATCTATGTTCTGCTGAAAAACAAAAGTGAAGCGACATATATTCGTGTATTCCAAAAGCTGTTGGAACTAAAACCAACTTTAAATCCGAGAAGCATTTTGAGTGACTACGAGAAGGCCATTCAGAATGCTGTGGCACAAGTTTTTAACAACACAGAAATTGTTGGCTGCTTGTTTCACTGTATGGCGAAAAGTGCAAGAGTTAAACTTGAGCGAACGTTATGTGCATGATGACAATGTACGTGTGCACATCAAAATGCTGCTTGCGCTGAGGTTTGCACCTGTTGGTGATGTTGTCAGACTTTTTGAAGGGATTGTCGAGGACCACCCCGACGAAATAACCCCGATCATCGATTACTGGGAAGATACTTACATAGGACGAATTAGGCGTAATAGACGGCTGCAACCACGTTTTCCCATCAATATCTGGAATGTTCATCAACGAGTGCTCGATGGGCTCCCAAGAACAAATAATTCATTGGAAGGATGGTATAGAGCATTTCAGCAAACTGTTGATTGCCATCATCCAACTCTATTTAAGCTCATCGAGCATTTTCGGAAGGAGCACGATATGATCGAGATCCAACTAACTCGCATTGCTGCTGGCTGTCCAACCGGAGGCAAGTAAGTCTAAATATGTGCAACTAAATCACCAAGTCCAAGTGTTAGCTGGAAATTATGCAAATATGGAGAGTCTAGACTTTCTTCGGAGCGTTTCCCATAATCTGGAAATGTAATGTTTTGGTAACAATAATCTAGAGATGCGTTTTCTTTTATTTTTGACTTGTTGGACATTTTCAAATAGAATAGCTTTTCAAGTGATCTTTTTTTCTTTGGCTTGCAATTATCAAAACATGTTACAATACGCACAATAATTTGTCTGAGGTTAATTTGTCGGGCCTATTTTGTCAGGGGCTATTTTGTCCGGTGCTGTATTGTCCGGGGCTGTTTTCTCGGTGGCTGTTTTGTCGGGGCTGTTTTGTCGGGGCTATTTAGACGTGGGCTATTTCGTCGGGGTACCCTCTGGAGGTTGCATCGTACTAATAAACTGAAAATTATCCCAAAATGGCAAAAATTTGGTACTTCAAGTACCATAGCACCCGTTGTACTGGCTTTAGTGAGCTGAATATCCATAGGGTTTATCTTAGAGAAGCTTTGAATAATATTCAATAATAAAATTGGTCACTTGTATATACTCCGGATGCTGTATCGTGCTAACAAACTGAAACTTCTCCAAAAAGGAAAAAAATATCGTACTTAAAGTACTGTAGCACTTGTTGTATTGGCTTTGGTGAGCTGAAAATGGATAGGGTTTATCAGTGAGATGTCCTGAATAATATCCAATCATAAAATTGATGACATGTTGAACTCCGGTGTCTGTATCGTGCTAACAAACTGAAATTTCTCAAAAAATTACAAAATGTCGTACTTCAAGTACCATAGCACCCGTTGTACTGGCTCTGGATAGCTAAAAATCAATAGGGTTCATCTGTATCATGTTCTTAACAATATTCAATTATATAATTTGGTGACTTATTGCACTCCGGAGGCAGTATCGTGCTAACAAGACATGTAAAGAAAAGTGGCCGACGACAACGACGACTACGACATACACACAGGATTTTTTTTCTAAAAACCGTTTTTTCGTGTTGTTCTTGATGAGAAACGTAAAACTAACTAAAATTTTTCTTTCCAAATTCCGTTTTTTTGTGAGTAAACCAATACTTTTCTCGCATATTAGATAGATTGGGCGGAAAAGTAAAAATACGAAAATTGAGAAGGTCGTATTCTAGATTGAAATATTCTGGAATAATTATATTTCCATAGGCGCAATGTATATTTGTCGTCTATAACTTGAAATATGGCTGTATAGGGGGTTATCTGAGCTCATTCTCAGAGGATTCATGTGCGAAAGTAGTTTTAGCCCGATCGTTTGTAATTTAGCCGTATGCAATTAGGTATAACCCGACTTACATTAGATAAAACTAGTCTTTCTGAGGGTGTAATAAGTCGTCTTAGTTGAATTGTTTCCTTGTTGACCTTTATGTGACCATAGTTGTTAGTAAAGTTATCTACTATTTCTTTGCTTGATAGGAATGTACATAACCTATTATTAGAAATATGTGTAATATTCTTTGGTACAACTAGAGAACCAATTTCGCTCAAATAGTCTTGTAATAGTTTGTTATGGTATAAAGAACAATTTCTTGATTTCGTGATGGTGTTAAAGCGGTAGAGTATGATATAGTATTAGCTTGTGGAGAATTATTCATTTTGGTCACATGTAGAAATTTTAATTATCGCTGAAGGCGGTCCTGTCACTCAATGGTTTTGAGGACAAAAACTGGTAGTATTTAATTTGGTCGATAGAATGTTTGGAATGTTAAAATACTTCAGATTAGGATTTCTAGGTGTTTACAAATGGTAGTCCCTGAGTCCGACTCTGCCTAAGCCATGTATGAAAGTTAAAATTATGGCGGATGTGCAGAGATTTCTTAGAATTGTTAACGATTGTGACTATCTTATCTCGACATTGTTTTTGTGACCAGTCTTTTCTAGAAAATGCGTGAGCCAATTATTTTTTTGTAAGCCGCAGTCTAGAATTCTCTAGTAAAAAAGGCACTCATATATAAAGGACTGACCATGGAGAGTTAATATAGTTGATAAAGTGATCTCGTAAAATAAACAAGAATACACCGAAATAGCGAACAGTGAAGTGTTGATATAAATTAATAATTAAGTTTGTGTGTAAATAAATTAAATTTAAGTGAATAGTTAAGTATATATAAATTAAGTGTTAGTGAGTAGTATACTGTTTAAATAAATTAGAAAAACATTACAAGCATAATTCTTTGTTTTAGTTTAATTTTATATATTTATATATATTCAAGGCACTAAATATTTTTCATTTGACATAATAAAATTCACTTATTTTCGTCTTCTTAATTGATTTTCGCTTTTTGGGTAAATAACGAAATTCCATTTATACTGGTATATTCTGTACAAGGTGTCCAAGTACCAGCTACCTAAAACTAGTTGCCTGTATCTCAGCTTTGAGCACAGCTAGGGGGCTGAAAATTTTACTGTTGTATCACCTCAACGTCCAAAGTCAACTGACATAATTCTACCGTGATCGGTGAATGCGTTCCTACTTATCCGGCCATTTGAAAATTGACATTTTGTATGAAACAAAAAGTTACTGTAAGTTTAGAGTGACTGGTTTGATTTAAATGCAGTAGACAGTTTGTATTGGGCTTTTTCGGTGTTGTGGTTTTTAAGGGGGTGTACTTGCATCACTCGGTAACTGCCGTTGCTGTGATAGCATATCAGTGCAGAGCAGTTCTAATTACTTCTGTAGATTTAGAACGCTATTTTTTGGAAACAACTCATGACAAGTAATAATACTATAAAAACGATATGCCACTTGACCCCCCTTCCCATTTAGGTAATACTGAAAGTAACGTTCACTCTTCATAGGGGATTGAACTACAAAGGCTATCATTCAAAGTGTCTCCTTGACAATAATTTTTTTTATTTCCCATATTATTCACTGGGAGGAAGAGGTCTGATGTTTTCAAATTAATTGACAAGCAGAAAAACAACACAGAAACTTGAAAACATGTTTCATAGACTACAAAAAAGCATTTGATTCGGTACCACACTCATGGCTAGAGAAAGTCTTACAGATTTATAAAATACACCCGACCGTAAGACATTTGTTGTCAACCATCATGAAAACTTGGAAGACAAATATACATCTAACAACAGATAAAGGACAAATAAAAACTGATAATATAAAAATAAAAACAGGAATCTTTCAAGGGGATTCACTCAGCGCCCTATTGTTCTGCCTCTGCCTAAACCCACTTTCGAACACATTAAAGAACACAAACTACGGCTTCCAGATCAAACATCCAAACAAAGTATAACACACAATCAACCATATACTATATATGGATGACATCAAAATATATGCACCAACACAAATACAAATGAGAGGGCTATTTAAAGTTATAGAAGAAATAACAACAGACATGAGAATGCAATTTGGAATTGACAAATGCAAAATCCTACACATGGAACACGGTAAATGGAAGGATGAAAGCAACACAGAAACACTCAACAATGAAATAATAGCCAACATGCAATTCGACGAAACATAAATTAAGGGTTGCTGCCCGAAAAGTCACTTTTAAAAAGATACTTTATTGACAATACAACTACACAACTTAAACACAAAATACACTATATCCAATACATTCAATTAATCGAACTTATATACTAAAATAAATGCAGCTATAGACTAAAAATATGCAATTCTGCAGAATCATCATTTGTTGTACAAACATGGATCAGCGGTCGTGAGTTATGCCGGAAGCTCGAAGGTTAATACCATGCATGAACCATGGGTCAGCGAACTGTAACTTCTCCATCCCCTGAAGAAGTTTTGTAAGGGACGAACAAAACTGATGGTGATGATGGTGATGATGGCACATCCTGATGAACCTCTGGTTCTTCTGGAGTTTTACGTTGATGTCCTCGAAGTTTATATAATCCCAGTATTATACAAATGGTTATGATGATGTAGATTGGAGTCATCCAGAAGTGTGTGGGGTCTGTCTTTTGCTGATTGGTAGATATTGATTGTAGTCGTTCTTCTTCCCTGGTAAGGAGGTGGAGTTGGTCCAGCTGGATTTTCTTGATTATCAACGGTTTGGTCTTGGCTATCTGAGTCTGTGAGGAGGTTTTGATTCTTGGCAGGGTTAAAGCTTCTTCTCGTATTACCGATTTTGTGTTTTCAAGTGCTTCCGTATTTGTTCTGAAGCGACATCCTGGAGGAAGTTCGATGAGGTATGTTCCTTGAACACTGTGTAGAAATCTTTGTAGCCTGGGGAAAAACTGCTATATAATGGGCTTCCGACATCTCTTGAATGAATGTGGAGTTAATTGAGATAGGTAGATGTTCGCATCGGGCTTCTTCGTTGGTGAGCTTCAGGATTTCGTTAACACAAACATAGCTTTCTTGAAGTAGCTGTTCTACACATAGGTATTCTATGCCCATTGGTTAACAGGGTGTTTCCATATATTGGTAAAGGTTTTCATTAGAGGCTAGGTAAGGACCAGGTGGAATGATTATTGTTTGGTTATATGTGGGAGTTGAAAATAGATGAAAATATGAGAACGGATCGGGATAGAAGACTGGAAAGTGGATGACAAATACCAATATGTGATTGGTGTAATAACCGTCAACTCTTAGAATGATGAAGTATTTCGTAAAATCTTCTTGAACGTATGCCAATTGTTCGGACGAGTGATGTTCATGCATTTTCTCTATGGCCCATTTCAGTTATTCTGGGTTGATTAGGCTGCTATGAATGATATTTAATCTTGCAAATGTGATGTCCGTTTCTAAGTCCGTGAGAAGCTGTAAGATAGTCTGAAGAGTTAGGTTGAGCTGGTCTAATATGTTTCGTACTTCCATGTAGTTATTGAAGTCAAATACAAATTTGTTCATATCAGTGCTGATTTTGTTTATCTCAAAAGCAATGTTTTCTTGGTTGTGTATAATGAGTGTCACTGTAGTATTATAGTTTGCCATGATTAGTTTGTTTAGACTCGTATGCCTGTCAATTTCTGATATAATGTTGTTTTGGTTTTTCTCAAGTGAGGCGATGGCCTTGTCGTATCTTTCGGCATCTTCTTGATCCAAATTACCTGATATTACTTTGATTATGCTTCCCAAACCATTAATTAATCCTCTCTTCAGTTTATATTCTGGATAGATGCTGTGGAGTTTCTGCTTAGCAGCGATTAGTAGGTACTGCAGACTCTGGTCGAAATTTTGAAGCTCATCGAAGTAAGGTTGTGTTAGTCCTTCTTGAATTTCTGATGTTACTGTTCGATATTGGTTTTCGAGTGCATTTATTTCTTCAGCTAATGGTCTCAGGTGAAAATAGTAGATAAAGTCGTGTTTACTAGTTCGAATTCTTGCTAGTCCCAGCTTGAGGGGTAGAATTCCTGGGTTGTCCTTGAGATCCTGGATCAGGACTTCTTGGGCCATGATGTATGTACATCTGCAATATAGGGTTCACATTAGATTTGTTTGGCTGGTGTTTGACATTTTTCTTGTGTATAGTTGTATTTTGAGTGTCAACAGTGACCTCGTTGTCTTTTGTAACGATTTTAGGAGAAAATCTTGGAAGTAATTTATTTCTTTTGACCATCTTTTTGGTATAAATTTTGGTAGAAGGTTTGTAGGATATAGGAGTTTGTCGTTTCTCATTCCTTTTTCCTATGGCTTTTTCTTTGATGTCTTGGATTCTCTTGTTGGTTTCTTTATATATTTCTTTGGTTTTTTCCCGATGGCCTTGTGTGTAGTTGTTTAACAAAGCTTTATCGATGTCTATGTCAAAAGGGTCTTGAGCGCCGAAATGACCATTCAGAACATCTATTGGTTCTTGTTTAGTTACAGAGTGAACAGAACTGTTGTAACTCAAGATGGCATATAGCATTTGTTCCTTAATGATTAAAGTTTTCTTCTTTGTTCTGAAGATTCTGAGATGTTCGAGTATTGTGGAGTGGAAGCGTTCAACTATTTCATTCGACTGTGGGCTATCTGCAGTTGTGTAATGAATTATAATCTTATGGGTGTCTACAAACTCTTGCATAAGTCCATTCTTGAACTCGGTACCGCTGTCAGCTACCATCATGTGTGGCATTCCATGATGTGTTGCATAGATGAGGAGAGCTTCTAGAACGTTGATAGAATTAGATCCTTCTATCGGATAGGCTTGTCCATACTTGGAAAATGCATCGACGATAGTCAGAAACTTTTGACCATTTGCTTGGAAGGTATCGAGATGAATTATTTCCAAAGGTTTTGTTGGCGTTGGTGTTATCATGAATTTTGGTTTTGGAGGATTTCTGTCGTATTTGCTGGCTAGACAAGTATCACACAAATTGATAATTTCTTCAACATCTTTCTTCAAGGTAGGCCCATAATATAGTTTCCGAATTTGGTTTTCGGTTTCATTTATACCTCTGTGGTTGGTCTTTCCTTCATGGTATTGATTTATAATGTCTTTTTGTCTTTGGGAGCTATTAACATCTTCTTAAACTTGATTGCATTTTACTAAATCGTAGGCCGTGTTCTTGAATGTTTCTCGTACTATGTTACAGAGAAGTGGATAAAGATCATCATTTTCGAAGTACAGAGCATATTCTTTCTTGGGATCGAGATAGTCTTTGAAGAAATTGAAAAAGTCTCCTTTCAGATTGTTTTTGCCAACTTGAATATAAATCCTTTTCTTATTAACAACAGCTACTTCGGTAACTGGTGGAGCTGGACTATGGTTAACTAGTTTGAATATCACTTGATTATTGTAGTGACTTAGTGGTCTCTCGCTTATGGGAATTCCTAGGATAGCGTTTTCTTGAGCTGTATATCTTGTTGCATTTGAATCGGAATCGTCTTCTCTTTCTTGAAGTAAGTCTTCTATAGTTGGGAGTTCTTCCATGTTTAGATTGTTTGACGAAGAGTGTTGCTTCTCTCCTTCTTCTAGTAATTCCTTAATTATTTGGAGTTCTTTGGGATTTAGATGGTCTGTCGTGCGAAAAATGTCTGTTTCGATATCTTCTAAAGGATCGAGGATATATCCTGGGTGATTGTACATTGATGCCGTGTCTTCGTTATCTAATTTACCTATTTCTTCTTGAAGGTGTCAAGTTCATGTGCGTTGATCTCAACTCTAGAGAGGGCGTCGGCGTTAGTATTAGATTTACCTTTTTTATATGCAACTTCATAGTCGAACTCTTCCAATTTCAGTCGCCATCTAACTAATTTAGAATTTGGGTCCTTCAGCGAGAACAACCATTTGAGGGGTTGATGGTCTGATAGAATCTTGAATTTCCTTCCAAAAAGATATGGGCGAAAGTATTTAGTAGCCCATATTATTGCTAGCATTTCTTTTTCTATAGTTGAGTATTTAATTTCTGTTTCGTTCAGAGTTCTGGACGCGTATGCAATTGGCTTGTCGTTGCCAATGGGACCTTGAGAAAGTACGGCTCCAATGGCGAAGTTGCTAGCATCTGTGGTGAGGTTGAATGGCTTCGTGAAGTCTGGATATTGAAGCAGTGGTTCATTGGTCAAGAGGTTCTTACAGGTCTTGATACATTCTAGGAATACTGGTGTGTGTTCTATTTTAGCATCTTTCTTCAAGCATGAAGTTAAAGGTTTCGTTATTCGAGCAAAGTCTTGTGGCTGCCATTGCGGTCGGGGATGTGGTGGTTGCCATTGAGGTCTGAAAGTTGATGGTTGCCATTGTGGTCTAAACGTTGATGGCTGCCATTGTGAAGACATAAGAGGAGCTGGTGATTTATGTTGTTGGTTTGCGCTGATATGCCTGCTGGTTGTTGGTTGAGGGTTTACTGCTTTCTGGAGATACCTTATATTGTTTTCTTCCTGGATGTACTGTATTGCCGTCGATAGATTGCTTGGTCTCATTGCTCTGATAGTTGAACCTAAGGGTTCCCGAAGTCCTGCTAGGAAAGTTGTTAGGGCTTGTTTCTGGAAAAAGCTCTTCTTACTTGCCTTTATGTTGATATCGCCGTTGTGAAGTTCTATGTAGTTAGATATTGTATTTAGCAGACCCATTACTTTCTCGTAATACTGCTGTGGAGATTCATTGGGTCCTTGACGTAAATTTACTAAGTCTCTTGTGAGAGAATTCTCATTATGTTGGTCGGCGAAGTTTTGGATCAAAGTTTCTTTGGTATGTTTCCAATCTGTACATCCGTAGACTGAGATGACTTCCTTAGCTCTTCCTGTCAGTTTACTTAGGATTCCTTGGAATAGGAGGTGGTTTT
Source organism: Galeruca laticollis (assembly GCA_963921935.1). Taxonomy (NCBI): domain Eukaryota; kingdom Metazoa; phylum Arthropoda; class Insecta; order Coleoptera; family Chrysomelidae; genus Galeruca; species Galeruca laticollis. The sequence continues at coordinate 83,191,733 of OY998175.1, read as the reverse complement.
GAAAACTTTGGATGTTGTTATTGTCCCAGAGATGGCTTAAGAGTAGAGTAGCGGTATTAATGAAGTTATACAGCTCGTTGGGATTTCCATCGTATGGGGATAGGATGTCGAGATGTTTTGGATTAAATTCAGGCATGATGTTGATTTGAGGTGCGGTAATTATGAGTCTAGGTGTGTTTAAATTTAGGATTGATGGACGTAATACTGATTGAGAGGTATGAGGAGTGTTTGCTTGAGGTGTTTCTGACATATAGGTAATAAAAAGGAAAAAAATATAATTGCTTACAGGCTAACGATGATGCTGAGGTGCATTCCGGTTACTAGTGTCGTTTTCTTCTTGCTTCTTTAATTCTAAAGCTTTTGGATGAACTTCACTTAGTTTTCCAAAGGTATTTCTTCTTAACTAAAATTGATTTTTTTTTCTTCTAATAATTATGGATACACTTCACTTACTTTTATTCTTCTTTTGGCACTTTTGGACGAACTTCAACGTTTTCCAAAGGTTCTTGAAGTGGATAAACGTTAAAAAACGAAGAGGATCACTAAAGGGCTCTTCCACTATACTACTGACTGCGCCAATTAAGGGTTGCTGCCCGAAAAGTCACTTTTTAAAAAGATACTTTATTGACAATACAACTACACAACTTAAACACAAAATACACTATATCCAATACATTCAATTAATCGAACTTATATACTAAAATAAATGCAGCTATAGACTAAAAATATGCAATTCTGCAGAATCAACATTTGTTGTACAAACATGGATCAGCAGTCGTGAGTTATGCCGGAAGCTCGAAGGTTAATACCATGCATGAACCATGGGTCAGCGAACTGTAACTCATATAAGTACCTAGGGTTTCAACAAAGTACAAAACTGGACCACACAACAATAAAGAAGCAATTAAGCGAATGATATAAAAAGCGACTAACGCTAATCCTCAACTCCAAACTAAATGCGAAGCACCTCTTCAAAGCTATTAATACGTCCGCTATTTCATTACTAACATATTCCTTCGGCATAATCAAATGGTCGACAATCGACCTGGAAAACATGAATATACTCACGAGATCGGAATTGACAAAACATAGGAAATTACACCCAAATTCATGTGAAGAGAGACTTACAATAACCAGGAAGGAAGGAGGTAGAGGATTAATAGATATCCACATGCTCCACGCAAGTCAAATACACACTTTAAAAACATATTTTCACAATAAAACCACCTCATTGTATAGAGCAGTCACACAAGCAGGCAAAGGATTCATGCCACTAAATCTCTCACAATCTGAACCACAGCCAAAACAGACACCCACACAACAAGACGAAATAGAAAAATGGGCACAGAAAAAGCTACACGGAAAACACTTATACATTATGAACAACCAACATATCAATAACCAAGACACCTATAAATGGCTACAAAAAGGAAAACTTCAACCGGAAACGGAGGGCTTCATATAAGCCATACAGGACCAGGTAATAGCCACCAAAAACTATCAAAAACATATAATGAAGATAACAGCAATAGACGATCGATGCAGAAAATGTAATCAACACCAAGAAACAATAGAACACATAATAGGAGGTTGCAAAATACTAGTTGGTACCGTATACACAGAATGACATAACATAGCAGCAAACAGAATACACCAATCACTAGCATCTAAATGTAACCTGATAACAAGCGAAGTATCTTACTACAACTACACACCGGACGGCATACTAGAAAATAATAGGTTTAAGCTATATTACGACATAACTATACACACAGATTAGACAATACCATGCAATAGACCAGACATCACGCTATTGAATAAAATTAAGAGAATCACTTATTTAATAGATATAGCTATTCCCACGGATAACAACATATCAAAAAAATATACCGAGAAAATAGACAAGTATACACCTTTGGCAATAGAAATGGAAAGAATATGGAAGCAAAAAGAAGTGAAAATTATACCTTTCATTCATAATATCTGCAACAGGAATTAAACACAAGGGATTTACCCAGCATCTTATAGAGCTTCAACTGGACACAAATATACATGAAAACATACAGAAAGCTGTAATACTGAAAACATATAATATAACCCGAACATTCCTCAGAATAACATAGTAACATTTGAACCACTTGGCAGACTTGGTACACACCCGTCTACCTAGAAAGAAGCCGGTCGAAAACCGAGAAAAGGAATACCCATCATAATAATAATAACAATAATAATAATAAGAAGAAGAACTTTACCCGGAAACAGAAGGATTCATTATTGCTATTTAAGATAGAGTCATAAGAACGAGAAATTATGGAAAGTATTGTCTTAAGTTAGATGTAACCGACAAATAATGTAGAAAGTGCTGGATGGTTGGTGAGACCATCGAGCATATTACCGCTGGCTGTAAAGCTCTTGCAGAATTTTCCTACTTAGGAAGGCACAATCAAGTAGCTAAACTTGTCCATCAGCAATTAGGAATTAAGTATAAACTTTTTGACGTGATGCCTCCTTCGTACTACAAGTACAATCCCCTACCGGTTATAGAAAATCATGACGTGGTGCTTTACTGGGATAGACCGATGCAAACTGATCGCAATGTGGATTATAATAGGCCAGATATCGTGTTGATTCATGAAGATAAAAAAACAGAAATTATCATCGACATTGCTATACCTCTCAATCACAACATCAGGAAGATCGAGACAGAAAAGTGTACCAAATATGAAAATCTCGCCTATGAAGTCAAGAGCACTTGGAAAATAAATACAGTGAAAATAATCCTCTTGGTGTTTTCGGTAGAAGGGATTGTCAGTGACCAGCTTTCCAAAAATTTAGGAGAATTAGAGTTGCCACATAACATAAAGTGGACATCGGACAAAGAGCAGTCTTACTGCAAACATGCCATATAGTCAGGAAATTTTTAAACAAACTGAATCTGTCCTCTCTCGGATATTAAAACCGCACGCCTCTTGGAGATAGATAAAATAATAATAATAATAATAATAATAATAATAATAATAATAATAATAATAATAATAATAATAATAATAATAATAATAATAAAATAAATAAAGGGTCCAAAGGGTAGTGAAGCGTCTCTTACAGCCTCTCCTATCAATTCCTACTCGCACCTCCACGTCGGTAGACCCTGGTAAACCATCTCTGGAGATTCAAGATCGGGTAACCAACCCCCGGTGGCGAATCTACAGCAGGTGGGCAAACGCGAGAGGGAGAACAACCGGTACTGAGGGCTAGCAACCCTCATACTGAGAAATAATACCGCTCCTGTAACTACTAGGAAGCAAGCCTCGGATGCCTCTGGTGGTGCGACTGCACCAGATGGCGGGAATGTACAGTCACTAGCGGGAAGGCGTGGAGCAAGTGGCACGCGCCCGCAAACCGGAACCACAAGGCCAAGGTCAAAGGACACCGAAAGCGGCAATGGCGAGCGACGCTTGGAAAACCTATCCCAGGAAACTCCCGCTCACTCACCAGAAGTCCAAAGACGGCGTATGCGCTGGACCAGGCAAGACAACCTTGACCTTATGCGCGCATATTTCTTTGTGACACACGCCGGACAAGACAAGACTAACTATAGAACCAGACTACACGAACATTGGTCCGAAACCAGACCCGACTTCCTACGGGACCCACAACAATTATCTGATCAAGTAAGATCTATTATCAGACGTAAGGTCCTAACAGAGGCTGAAATAGAATACCTGAAAAACCATTCAAGACGCCAGGATAACCAGGAAAATCAAAACACCAACGGAGAACCAGCGGCTGTACAGAGAAGATCAACCATTTTTGAAGTAGCAGCAGAAGATATTCCAGCTGAAATTGAAAACACATTAGAAGCAAACAAACTAAAGTATGCTGGAGTACCGTTCCAAAATCGTCCGATTCTCCCAAAATTAAGGTACTCGCAGGTAGCAAAAGAGATCGTTACGCAAACCAACAGTGCCCTTAAGGAGAAACTGAGAGACTGCTCGTCACTGGAAGACACATGTCATTTGATGTACTGCTCGGCGCTTACTGTTTTAGAGCTGCTAGGCACTCCATTGAGACACCCTGAAACTGTTAAAGAGAAACACACAACAAATACAGAACCTCCATGGGTTAAAAGAATACAATACAAAATAGAAAAATTTAGAAGGGAAATTGGACGGATTCATGCTTACCTCAATAGCCCTGAGCCCACAACCCGCATAAAAAATATAATACATAAAATACACAAGAAACTTAAGACCAAATATAACTCACCTGACAGGAATCAACGTCTGTCATCTTATATGGAGGAGTTAAAACAAAAAATCAAAATGTTGGGAAATAGAATAAGAAGATACAAAGAGAGGGTTGCCCGGTACAAAGAAAATCGTATATTCCAACAAAATCAAAAGCTATTCTACCGAAACTTGGGATCGAAAGAAACAAAATATACGAACGCTCCACCTAATGAAACAAACATGCACAAATACTGGACACAATTGTGGGGAACCAGAGTGGAACATGATGAAAATGCGTTCTGGATCAAGAAAGAGGAAGAAAGAACGGCCCACACTCAAGAAATGAAGGATATCCGGATATCTTCCCAAAATGTTAAAGACGCCGCACAGAAACTGGCTAATTGGAAAGCACCAGGAATTGATAAAGTTCACGCATACTGTTGGAAGAGCTTAACGTCGATTCATCAAATCTTCGCCAACAAACTAAATGAATCCATGGAAGATCCACAAAAGATACCACCCTTCTTCACAAAAGGCATAACTTACCTCCTGCCCAAAAACGAGAAAGTCGAAAACCCCCAAAATTACCGACCGATTACCTGCTTGCCCATCGCATATAAAATACTCACCTCAATCATAGAGCAGAAAATTAGTTCCCACCTAAAAAGAAACCAACTGCTAGCTTGGCAACAGAACGGCTGTAAGGCAAGGGCACGGGGAAGCAAAGAGTGGCTGATTATTGATACAGTGATCACTAACCATGCCAAACAAAGGGAAAGGAACATTTCGGTTGCTTGGATAGACTATCGAAAGGCATTTGATTCTGTCCCGCACTCGTGGTTACTCAGAGTACTAAACATCTACAAAATCAACAACCACTTGATTGAGTTCCTTGAAAAAGTTATGGAGACGTGGGAAACCTCCCTGAACGTGAACGTGGGAGCAACTCATTACACCACCGCAGGAGTGAGAATGGAGAGGGGCATTTTCCAAGGGGACAGCCTCAGCCCGCTATGGTTCTGCTTGGCTCTAAATCCACTTAGTAGTCTACTTGAAGACAGCTACTGTGGCTACACAATATCCAGGGAGCCATCCGTGAAAATCAATCATCTTCTCTACATGGACGATCTGAAACTATATGCGTCGAACTCAGACCAGCTCACCTCACTGCTAGAACTGGTATCTAGTTTCTCAGCTATCAACTCTTGGGTGGTACCAGTGGTAACATACAGCTTTGGCATTGTCAAATCGAGTCCTACTGATCTGGAAAGTCTAGACAGATTGATTCGAACATCGCTTACAAGGAGGAGGTTACATCATCCCAATGCATCTACAGTCAGGTTATATCTCCCAAGGAGCAAAGGCGGAAGAGGACTTATAAATCTGAAAGAAATGCACAATAAAGAATGTGAAAAGCTGTTTACTTATCTGAAGTCCGTAACACACCCCGCATATAGAGCAATAACAGCTATTGACTCCTCCCTTTCACCCTTAAAGTTAGCGAATGAAAATCCACCTGAAAAAGAAAATAAGAACTACTTCGCTGAACTAGAACAAATCTGGAAAGGTAAAGAACTGCATGGAAGATATGCTGCAGCTTTAGCAGGGCAAGAGGTTGATAAACGCTTATCAAATCTGTACCTGTCGAGTGGAACACTCATGGCCGAAACGGAGGGTTTTCTACTGGCCATACAAGATCAAATAATAAGCACACGAAACTACAGACGATTCATCATCCGACAGGAAATCCCATCCGATAGTTGCAGATTATGCCAGGAAAAACCAGAGACCATTCAACACCTCTTGGCAGGATGCTCCTACTTGGTATCTCGGGACCACAAGAAAAGACACGATGATGTAGCCAAAGTATTCCACCAGGCAATCTGCATAAAATATGGTCTGCTGACAGAACAAGTGCCCTATTACAAGTACACCCCGAAAGAACAACTTGAAAACCAAAATGTAAAAGTATACTGGGACAAAAAGATAATTACAGATAAGGAAATAGCACACAATAAACCAGATATACTTGTACTAGAAAAACAAGGAAGGACAGCTAATATAATAGACATCACTATACCTAACGATCACAACATTAAAGAAGCTAGGACCCAAAAAATACACAAATATATTGACTTAGCGCACGAACTAAAGGATGCTTATCAATTAGAACACGTAACCATACATCCGCTGGTTATCTCAACCACTGGCCTCGTTGAAGTACATTTACAAAACGAGTTAAAGAAACTGAAATTGGAAAATGTTGATAAGAACATAATTACCGCCCAACAAGCAGCTATATTGGGAACATGCCGAACCGTCCGACGAGTGCTCACACATGACTAGGCTGCTGAAACCTTGAGAATCCCAGCCTGGACATGCCAATCCTCCACTAACAAGTGTGATATAATAAAAAAAAAAAAAAAAAATAATAATAATAATAATAGCAGCAGATGAGGTAAGAGATTTATGGAATTTAAGAAAGGTAGAGATCAAACCATTCATAATTTCTGCAAATGGCTTAGTGCACGTTAAAGTAACTAGACACCTGGAAGAGCTAAGCGTATCTCGACATATCTGTGGTTTGATGCAAAAAGCAGTAATTCTGGGAACAACTGCAATTGTCCGAAGAACACTAACCCCCTAATTAAGTAGGTTTATACCTTGATGCAACTGCGTCCGGTAGAAACTGCAACCACCAACCACGTACAAGTGTGGAAAAAATAATAATAATAATAATAATAATAATGTTTATTTGTACAATACATAAAAAATATAGTTACATAAATAATCGGACACATAAACAATAAGAAACCGCAAAGCCTAATTGGCTGTCTGCGGATAGTGTATACAATAAAAACGGGTTTAGACTAATTATCATAATATTATTTTAAAACATATCAAGAATGTTCAGCACAAATCTACAAAACTGCAAAGCCAAAGGGCTGTCTGCGTTGGACTTTTGCGAATTATGCGGATCATGATTAGTTGGCAACAATTTCGGTGTAGTACATTATGTTTTCTTAACTAACAGTATGTGTATGCCTATTAGTGACAAATTAACAAAGCCTAGAGGCTGTCCGCTAAAAAAATTGTTACGAGTAATATGAACATCAAGTTCCAATTTTCAATTTCAATACGAATAAAGACGGGACTACTGAACATAAGCAGAAAGTCAAATGTGAAATTTTAAGTGCTACTCTATACATTTAGTTTATTCTCTATTATATGGTGTATTTTTTTCTATCTTCTATCAAAATAAACTGCTTAAGCTTCGTTTTGAATAGATTATAATTAACTATACTTTTCAATTGCTGGGGAAGGTAGTTGAAGACTCTAGAACAGAACAAGAAAGGTGTAACATTTTTGACCAACAGTTTTATTTGGAGTTGACAGGACAAATCTTTTATTGGTTTTATATCTGGTCTCATGAAAATGGGAAACAAGCAAAAACTTATTCTTGTTTTTTGACAACACAATGCTATTTTATAAAAATAAATCTGACGTGGGTCAAGTATTCTGCTTTTTTCATAGAGAGCATCACTTGAAAAGTTACGGTCCTTTTTCAAAATAATTTTCAGATAAAAATTCTGCAGTCCATTGATCCTCTCCAGATTTGATGAGTCCTCCCCCCCCTAATATACCATAACTTATCCTAGAGTCAACAAGGGCAAAATAGACCATTTTCAATTGAGGTACTTTCATTACTTTAGCAAAATATTTAAATTTATATATCATTGTCCGAAGCGTATTACTGACTTGTTCAATGTGAATATTCCATCTCAAGTGGCGATCTATTGTGACACCTAAATATTTCATTTTATCTGTCATCTCAATTTCAATAATTTGGTTGTCATATGGAATATCTAGTGTATCGAAGTCATGTAATACATTCACCTAGCTTGAAAGTGGAAGTGCCATGTTTTTTTTTGAAATTGATCGTCAACAACTTGTGATTGAACCAGTCTATGAATTTAGTGAAATCATTCTCAGCATTCCGTTTTAGATCATTCCATGTGTCAGCGGTATAAAGCACTGCACTATCGTCAGCAAAACTGAAGGTTTTTCCGCTGGTATTGATATTAAGCAAGCTATTTATGTAGATTAAAAATAATAGAGGACCTAAAACGGTACCTTGTGGTACTCCACATTCCACTTCCTTAACATTACTGATATTGTTATTGATTTTGACAATTTGTTGGCGGTTTGAGATATAACTTCTAAAAAGCTCGTGAACACGCCCTCTACAACCCATATTTTGCAAGGCCCCCAATAATTGCGCATGGTCTACGGTGTCAAATGCCTTAGCAAGGTCAAGAAAAATACATATTGCTGGTTTGGTGTTATCGAGGGCTTCATACATTCAAGACATCAATGCTAAAATTGCATCCTCCGTTGATCGGTTCTTTTGAAATACAAATTGATTTTCGTTCAAGAATCCGAATTTCTTCATAAATGACTACAGGCGTGATTTTATCGCTTTTTCGAAAACTTTTGCAAAGCTATTAATCAAAGATAGTGGTCTGTAGCTTGATATAATTTGTTTATTACCCGATTTATGGAGTGGTTTAATGACAGATATTTTATGTTCGAGAGGACAAACACCTTTTTCAAAACAGAGGTTGACGATAAATGACAATGGGGATGAAATTCCCCACGCTATTTCTTTTAGGGTATCGGATGTAATGCAATCGACTCCAGGCAACTTATGATTTTTTAGAGTGTTTATTATGTCAAATATTTCTTCTTCCGTGGTAGGTGTCAAGAACATGGAGTTGGGATTAATTTTTACGGATGGAGGTGGTGATAATGGGGTTTTTATGTTTTTTGCGAGATCTGGTGCAACTTTGGTAAAAAAATTTGCGAATGTTTCTGCCATTTCGAAATCTGTTTCGGTGAGGCTATTATCCTCTTTCAGCACACAATTTATAACAGTATTTTTATTTTTGTGTCCTATTATACAATTGATAACTTACCATAGCTGCTTGGGATTATTTTTACTTTTTTCTATTTCAGCACTATGATAATTTTGTTAGGTTATTTTTATTAATGTATTGAGTTTATTCCTATGAGTAATAAATCTCTGTTTCAGTTCCAAATTGTTTTTGTTCTTTTGATATTCTTTGAACAAGCGGTCTCTGCTGATAATTGAGTTCATAATTCCTTTTGTAATCCAATCTTTTTTTTGTTTAATTTGCTTTTCTTGAATGTCACAGTACTGTCTTATAATTTCAGAGATTTTTGTTGAGAAAAATGAATTAGCGAGTACGGGGTCATTCATTTCGACAAAGTATTCCAATTTAATTCTGTTAAGTTTATTTTTAATTTTTTATAATTAATACATTTTTAGATGATGGCCCGATGATGGTTTTCAGTTTGAACATTTTCATTTGTTGATTTTAAAGATATCATAGTGGCTTTATGGTCGGTTCTGGAACTTTCTAAAAGAAACGCAGAACATTTGTTTTCTAAATCGCCATCTTGAGCCATAACAAATATATGCTCGATGCAGGTACTCGATTCATCTTGTGTCCTTGTATTGATATTTACTGTCGATGTGAAATTGAATTCACTGAGGATGTCAAGGTAATCATTAGTCAGATTATTGTCTGAAAAGAGATTTATATTTATATCTCCTAATATTGTGGAGTAATGTTCATTATACCATTGTTGACCCTGGTAGTTTTGATGTTCCAAAACGAATTCTTTTTCTTTGGTGGATGAAGGCCTGTAAATACAGGCAATTTTTATACATTCGCCCATCTCGATCTAAACTTCAATTAATTTGCACGGACCTAACTTAAGGATATAACGAGAAAAACCTACAAACCCTCACAGTGCTCGTTATAGGTATGCGGGTTGTCTCACGTGGTACAACCCGTGCTCGCCAGTCGACTAGCTTCGAGTCGAAGAAGGGGTGGATTCTTCAAAAATTATTAAGTATACAAAAAGGGCCCCAGAGAAGTTTTGGAAAGCACCCAAGACTTCCTAAGTTAGCCCACAACTCCTCAGTGGGTTAACAACACACACTACACACTCCAAAGGTTAATCTGATAGGTAAATTATCAAAAGTAAATAAAAGTCAGCAAATACACCCTGATTGAAATTTTAATTAGTCTTGGTGGACCAAAGGTCTCTTTTCAAAATATTTAATACAATACCACTACCAAAAGAAAAATATTACAAATAACGTCTGAGCTCAGCTGAAGGCTGTAATCTCAGGGTGCAGTAGAGCTGAGGGCCCCAAACTACACCGATGTCTCAATTCAAAAATTCTAGAGAATCGACCAAATTGTTCATGTACAATATTCCAAAAATACAACGATAATATATATATATATATATATATATATATATATGTCAAAATCACCAATGTATAGTTGCAAGGGTTCACACTTCCGCAATTTATACCAGTATCAATATAAATATAATAATTGCATAAGCCAGAAATTTAAATTACAACGAGTTTAGCGTTGCTGGAGAATATACAACTCAAAATTATATACGGCGCAAATTATATACATAAACCATTAGAAATAGGTAAAAACTACTAAATATCGCAATACTAGGTACGTACCAAGTGTTCCAGCGTATCTTAATCTATGAGCAAGATTTCAAAAAAATTTTTAAATACAAAATTCAAGTATAAACGAGATTATAGTAATTGCCGCAAGAAAAAAAAGAAATAAAACTTAATATAAAAAAAAACGGTAATATGTGAAGCATAGATGTGAAGTTACTACTGAGTTTGAAGAAATAAGAAAAGGAAAACTGTTAACTTATCCTTTTCCGGCACCAGAACAGGAACTGAAATTTCTCCAGATTAATCCAGACCTCCTGGAACTGGTCTCACTGACCCATTAAATTCCAATCAGCGATTTAATGTCCATATACAAAAACCCCCCTAAAATAGAGAAACGAATTAGCCTCTACATAGGGTTTACATTTTACCCCGGTCAAATTTTCGACGTACCCCCGTAATATCCCATCATACTGACTATAATAACAATACCCGAAATTCGCAAATAATTACACCTCATGACTTTTAACTGTATAAAAGCCACCTACTCTGAGAATAAAAACTATATGACTGGTTTTTTTCCGCTTAGCAAAAAAAAACTACGATACCAATAAAAACCCATAATATAAAAACTACGTCGTTGGACACATCCCTGAATGTTTATACAACCCCTGTGATATATTCTTATTTCAACAAAATATAATAGAATATGAATTAATAAGAATTTATAAAATATAACGAAACTATCCCGCGAACCCAGATTACAAACTCCAATAAATTACGAATCAAAGCAGAATTTCTACGTTAAATTGCCTACAAATCTGTTAATTCCGAGAAAGTATCTTTCAACCATTTACCTTTTTAATGAATCCTTCCAGCTAACGCCGTCTACGGGAATTTTCCACGTGGTTTCCTAAATCAACCAATTCTACTGGTATCCTTTGGTCATCGGCACCCCCTGGATCAGTATATTATTGGGTCAGACCTTCGATCTGTTAAATCGAGCGATATTTTCTTCTCCTACGTAGAATTTATCAGGATTTTCCGTGAAATAACGTTATGGCTCCCAGAGCACATGCAAATATCCTTTGTTGAAATGATGTGTTTTCACCTTGACGGCAATTGGAGGACTGAAATTTTTAACTCCGTACCGATAGCGCTGTGACTTCTCTCAGTCGACAGGTTAGCCAAATTAAATTTACGACGGCTCGGCGAATTTTTCGCGTTACAAGGATGCTTGTTTTATATTTCCTAGTGTTCCTTATATAAACTATAACGCTATCATTTTGGTTTATTGTTCCCTGATTATATACTGACTCATATCCGTCTAAATCGAAAAAATGCTTGTTCTGAATTTTCCACGTTTCTGTTAAAATAATACTGTCGAATGGTTCTTCAAATTGTTTTGAAAAAACTTCCAATTTTTCAATGTTTTTGGATATTCTTCGTACATTTTGTTGACAGACTTTCAAGTAATCATTTCCAAACCTCAAAGTGTTGAAATTATTTGCACTATCCAAAAACTTTGTTGCGAACTCTTTATAACTGTAATCTCCAATGAACTGATCCATTCCTCGTTTGGGAAAAAGACAAAGCTGGATTGAATTATTATAAATATAAATTAGGTCATGAATGAAAGGTTTTGCTACAAGTGTGAGGTAGGTACGTGATCACTGCAATTATTTCCTCTTTTCTTGTAATCTGGCACTGGAAGATCTTTCCTGGTTGCTTAAAATAGAAGTTTTTCTTATTTTCTGCTGTTGTCTAGTTTCTGGCTGTGTATCGGGAGTTGGAGTCGATGGAGCACTAATTGATTTCGGTTCTTCTACAATTTGATTTTCAAGGGCTAGTAGATCTGAGACTCGGTACACTTCTGTATTCACATGTAGTTTGTTGTTTTTTTTATAGCAAGTATTGTTTTCTTCTTGCCTAGCCTTCAGAAGGTACTTTCGGAGTAACTTACTTTCCTCTCTCTGTTTCTGTGTTTGATCGTGCACAATGCTAATATTTGTGCATTTCAGGTGCTGCCTTTTTTGTAGTACTTCCTGTTTTATTAGAAATGTTTTGAATTCGGCTTTCAGTGGGCTTGTATCGTTGTTCCCGAGAAAATAAAAATCATTGATATCTCCGTGGGTGAGAGAAGTGGAGAATGATGAAATTATTTTCTGGCATATAATATCACAAGAAGGGGTTTCGCACTTTTCAGTCAGCCCAAAAACAATCACGTAATTTTTTTTCCCGATTTCTTCAATTACTCAATTTCTTCTTTCAGGTCTTGATTTTCTTTATCAAGATGTAACACTCTATTTTCCAGTTCTTCGAAATTCAGTAATAGTCTAGCCTCACTGGCTTCGATTGAACTCTTGATTTCACTCCTGTTTTTGATAATTTCTTCCATAAGTTGCTTAATTGTGATATCAGTGTCATGATATGGAAACGAATTTCAAACGTGTGTGACCTCCTTTATAGCTGGCATTTATTATATTGATAAGAAAGTTTGACTGTACGTTTTAATACTATTAGTTTACTTAATGAATTCCTACGAATTGTGAATTTGATACGTGAGTCCTTAAAATAAATCAATGATTATCTACTAAATATTGATGTCTGGATTCAACTTGATGACTGTATGAAAATAAAATTTTTATAGATGGTACGTACCACTTTGATTTGCAATAATGTTGGAGTGATTAACTACTAGCCTGTTAACACTAAAGCCACACACACTTCTCAACTATCGAATTGGCTTAACGACAATAAGCTTGGTTCAGGAAAACTCCATCCATTTTGATAATACCCAATTCTCAAAATAGTATTCTCCTTTCAAATTTAACTTAGTACTTTTGGATCATTTTTCATATAATTCAAATGGAAAATGTGTCATCCTTTACGACGTATTTCAAGTTAAATACGAGCCATGCTATACCTATTACAATATCTCAGCCAACGACCTTTTATCCTCAAACAATCCATTACATTTCTAAACCGATTCAATAGATTATTTAACTGTCAAAGAGGTTTTTACTAAACCATTTGGGATCGACAAATAGCACCCTCAGTTTCAGTCTAATAAACAGTTGAATATATTGTAGGACTTTTCGACATCTTCAGAATCTCCATTTTCGGAAGTACGCTATATATTTCACTTTTTCGTCTATCCATAAATCGGAGAAGTGCACTACTTACAATATTACGGATTTCGAATTGTAAAGGAAAATTTATTTTATTTTAGGCAACAATGATCGGCATGTTTACATGCATTCGATCATCGTAGCATGGGTAGGGCACTGAAAACGGTTGGAATACTCCGAGTCTTAGTAGTGATTATTCCATGTATCTGAATTACTTAATTGCAATTCCAATGTATACAGGGTCGTCAATTAGTTACACACAGAACAAATGAAGATTCCTCGTTCATATATTATGGTGTTAATGCTTGTACATTTTGCACATTAATAATATAACTATACTTTCCTTACTCCAAAAGAGGTTGTAAAATTGAACGTAGCTTCTATATGTTTCCGAGAGCTATAGGTAGTGAATAAATTGGATATTCGAGTAGAAATCAGGGTTCTCAATAAACAATCCAAGTGTTTAATAAATAAGTGATTAAGTTGTAATGGGTGAATATAATTAGATGTAGGGTTAGGTTCATAGTCGGAGAGCTGGCTACATAAAAAAATGTTGGATCTGGTACATGGTTCGTTTATATTGAAACAGTAACTTAATAACATAATTTTGCCTGTCTGGCATCGAAAATCCGGGACATGAAGCGGAGCCGTGTGGTTAAAAATGTTAAATTTAGGTGTAAAAAAATTATAAGGTTCACGGATTATTATAACAGGAAAAGCTTTTATTCATATTCAAGAAAAGCGGAAAAATATTGGCAGACAGTTTGCTAGGGGTTGATGTGCCCCCAAAGAGGTTTAAAATTAAATAAAAAAAAATCACAAGGTACATGAACAACAGATTCTTCATTTTATTATTTAAACTTAATAAAAACAATTTACCAAATGGCAGACAGAGAAGTGGGTGCTAAATCCTAGGCAGACAGTTTGAAATAGCGCTTTATAATTCAAGATTTTATATTGAATCCCCGCAAGGTGACGAATCTGCCGAAGCGCCTGTATCTTCGCAGTTTGATAATTCCACAGGTAATGCTTGCTATATATATATATATATATATATATATATATATATATATATATATATATATATATATATAAATAATTCGTTTTAAATGAATTATTCATTTTGTTAAGTTGTGAATGTTTTCCGTCAAATTCAATCTAACACCAACTACTATAATTGGCATAACAAACTCAATCACTGAAAAATTAGTACCTTTTGAGATGTTCAAAGCTTGTTTTATTCCACAAAACTAGAAAGAAACTTCTGAAACCAACGTCTCTCAAACAGAACACAACGGATCTTAAGTTGCACAAGAGAGCTGAAGTTATGTCTGACAGAAAGTTCCATAAACAGAACGGGACAGATGACAAAACCATAAAGTGGTAGAAATCACTTTAGTTTACCGAACATAACCGAACGTCTTTCTACGATTTGCCGATCACTAAACTGGGTATTGCTTTAGGCGCTCTTATTTATAGCAATCGTGGAAAGACGTGCGGTTATCTTCGCTTATCTTTGGACAATATTGCATAACAAAAGTACATAATGTGACAAACTCGCGACCTAAGCTCCGGAAGGTGGCAAAAGGGTGGGTAGGCGACAGGAGGGGGGGTCGTGGAAACTCGATCGTGGAAGGTAAGGTAATCTAAAATTTTACCTATATGGCATATTTATGTCGACACCTTGTATATTGATCGAACGTTGTAGTAATGTACCTAACACTGTTTGATCGACTTCAATCCGACCAATAATAACCGAGTACCCTTATGAAATCTTCATGTCGACATCCTGTATATTTATCGAACGTCGTAGTGAACTAACACCGTTTGTTCGACTTCAATCCGACCAATAATAACAGAGTGCCCATATAGCATCTTTATGTCGACACCCTGTATATCGAACGTCGTAGTGACGTCATCCCACCACACAAGCGCCCTATTTCAATCACCCGCCAACGACAATTTGAATCACCCGCAAACGACCAGCGCCATCAACGTCATCTAGTGGCGAAAATTGGAAACAGTGGTCCCAGACCAACATAGTATATCTTCTATAATCTACACTTCTGTTATTCTGGTGTTTGCACGTGACAACTGTCAAGCCAGGGAAATTATCACCTACTAATTATGCAGCTAGGTCACGTGACCGAGAAAATTTCGGATAATTTAAGTTGTTGTCATAGCAACCTGTCAAAAATCAAGGCATCTGATTGGATTAAATAACGGTTAACAAATTTTCTATGAGAACGTTTGCCTGATTTATTTCTCATGGGTTTTAATTTCATATTGTTTTAATTCCAGCTCCCTCATAATTTTATACATTTTAAATGTTTCCTTACAATTCACCAAATTCATAGATAGATAGCTCTTACAAGAAATTTATGTATAGATAGCAGAATCACAGAAGCACATCCTAATTAATTGTGAAAGTGTCAAACACATGAACATTTTCAATCATAAATAAACGGTTTTAAAGATTAAAACTAACTTTTCCGCATCTGTGGCCCTGAACAATATTCTATTATAAAATTGTTCATTGTATACACTTCGGGGGATGTATCGGGCTAACAAACCGAAATTTGTCCAAAAATAACCAAAAATTTAGTATATTTGGATTTATAGGTCCCGCTGTACTCGCTCTAGTCAACTGAAAATCAATAAGGTACATCTGTGAGACATCTTGAACAATATTCAATCATAAAATTGATCAATCGTATACTCTCTGGAGGCTGTATCGTGCTAATAAACTGAAAATACTATAGCACCCGTTGTACTGGCTTTAGTGAGCTGAATATCAATAGGGTTCAATCATGAAATTGGTCACTTGTATATACTCCGGAGGCTGTATCCTGCTAACAAGCTGAAACTTGTCCAGAAATGACAAAAATATCGTACTTAAAGTACTGTATCACCTGTTGTATTGGCTCTGGTGAGCTGAAAATCAATAGGGTACACCTGTGTTATGTCCTAAATAATACTCAATCATAAAATTGGTGACTTATTGAACTCCGAAGACTGTATCGTGCTAACAAACTGAAATTTCTCAAAAAATGACAAAATGTCGTACTCCAAGTACCATAGCACCCGTTGTACTGGCTCTGGTGAGCTGAAAATCAATAGGGTTCATCCGTCACATATCCTTAACAATATTCAGTCATGAAATTGGTGACTTGTTGAGCTCCGGAGGCTGTATCGTGCTAAAAAACTGAAATTTCTCAAAAAATGATAAAATGTCGTACTTCAAGTACCGTAGCACCCGTTGTACTGGCTCTGGTGAGCTGAAAATCAATAGGGTTCAACCGTCACACATCCTTAACAATATTCAATCATAAAATTGGTGACATTGCACTCCGGAGGCTGTATCGTGCTAACGAGACATGTAAAAAAAAGTGGCCGACGACAACGACGACATACACTCAGGATTTTTTTTCTAAAAACCGTTTTTTCGTGTTGTTGTTGATGGAAAACGTAAAAATAACTAAAAACATTTCAAAATTTTAGCTTTGTTTGGGGTAAACCAATACTTTTCTCGCATATTAGATAGGTTAGACGGAAAAGTAAAATTGACTACAGTGATTTGAGAAGCAGTTTTCGATTCGGAGTACATTTATTTAAAATTTCGGAACATTACAATGAGCTTTTCTTCTTTTTATCATTTCAACCAAAAGCGAAGACTTGTTATCAAAGTATATGTTCTTTATTTTGAATGGAAACTTAAATTTAATAATTTGATAGAGCTAATTCTGTAATACAGCAGCATCGTTTATTTCAAATTATCTGGAGAAAATTTCATTCCATCCCTTTAACCGGGATAACAACGATAGGGTACTTCCCGAAAACAAGTCGGGACTGACGTGTGAATTATTATTCATTATTATTGAGAAAAATGGAAGTATGTCTGGCCTTATCAGGAACAGGTATTCCATTTTACCCTTATTACTTAATAAAGAAAATTAATTTTAATGCAGATAAACGGTGTGCTACATGTTGCTACTGTTTTCCAATACGGTTCTGGTTTATATTTTACTGTGAATTGTTTCTTTTAATATTTCCTGCTATTATGCAAGATAACAAAACCAATTACTGGAATTACTCTGCTACCTGCTGTTTAATAAATGCCATAAAATTCCACTAACAATTTAAAAGTATTTCTTTGATTTAACATTTCTGCTCCACATTTCTGAGAGAATATACTCTGTGAATAACAAAATGGAATATAATTTGAATATTTAACATTCTCATAGTCTCAAATAAAAAACTAATAACAATATGAGCCGTATGTTTGTAAAGTATTACATGTGTACATTTCAAGGAAGATTACCAGGAAGGAAGGGAGGAAGTCAACGGAGGCCAATTGGCCCATCTAAAAGATTTGTAGTCATATACACGTGCCAAACATGTACAATGAAGTAACCGGAGCCGTTTCTTGCATAGCGCTATTTACACGTTACCATTCCAGGACCGTTTCAAGAAAAGTATTGAAGTGAAACTTTTTATAATACTCACAGTTTTTGTATGAGAGTAATTTCATCAAACTAACAATTTAGTTAAGCTCTTTGTTTGTCCTTTTCTAATTATAATTTACTGAAGCTGAGTGTATCGTCAGTAAATTTTTTGAAGTGAAACTTTTTATGCATTTTTTGATGAGCGTAATTTCGTAAACTTATCAAATTAGTTAAACTTTTTGTCTGCCCATTTTTAATTATTATTCACTTGAGCTGAGTGAGAGGTAACGTCATCAAATTTGATCAATTTTCAATTACACATAGATTCAAAAGTTTGCATCACCCTATACTCTGTAAGTAGTTTTTCCTTTGTCAAGAATGGACAAGTAAAAAAACATCAAAGGTTTTTGTACAAGTTTTGTTTTTGCAATAAATACATGTTTACAATTTTTTTTGTTAGAGAGTAC
Source organism: Galeruca laticollis (assembly GCA_963921935.1). Taxonomy (NCBI): domain Eukaryota; kingdom Metazoa; phylum Arthropoda; class Insecta; order Coleoptera; family Chrysomelidae; genus Galeruca; species Galeruca laticollis. Next base: position 83,172,941 of record OY998175.1, on the reverse strand, counting down.
ATTTTTGGTACGATAATTTTTCTATCAAAGCCAGTTGAATTTTATGATTTGGACTGCCCACATCAATCGTCAAGTGATAAGTGAGATTAATCGTGCCAGAATGATAGGTCTAATTGAAGAAGGCCATTTTCAAAGGTTCGTGGCTAATAGAGTTGTTAGATCGTACATGGAACCGCTATCTCCAAACCAATTCTTCTCATGACAGACCTAGGAGCGGTAGAAGGCGTGTTACCAATGAACGGAAAAACCGCTATATCCATTTGTCGATCCGGAGAAACCCGACCATGGCATTACCAGCACTCCAAAGAGAGACATGCCTTGAAAATTCTAGTATCGGTCTCTACATTACGGAGACGAATACTTTAGACAGGATTGAGGTGTCGTCGACCAATGAGAGTACCCCGACTACTATCAGTGCACAGATTTTGCCGTCTACAATGGGCCCAAAAGCACGCAGGGTTGCCCGAAGAATTTTGGAATTCAGTGCTTTTTTCTGATAAGACAAGAATTTGTTTGGTACATGATAGCAATCGAATACGTTTGTGGAGAGAGCCAACGAGAGCAGCTTAGCTCGCCCATGACCGCCCTATGCTGCACTTTAGAGGAGGAAGTGCAATGTTTTGGGCTGGGATTATATCCAACGGCTGCACAGAATTAATCCATGTTCAGGGAAGAATGACTGGTGATAGATACCTCAGGGAGATTCTTCATCCTTACGTGAGGCTATGGCGAGCAAATGTTGACAACGCTTTCGTTTTTATGGACGATAACTCCTGTCCTTATCGCACCAGAGCTGTAAATGAGTATCTAGAAACCGAAGGCATCAATCGTTTGGACTGGCCCGGCTTATCGCCAGATATGAATCCAATAGAACATGCTTGGAACATGCTTTCCAGGGCAGTAGCAGCACGCAGAAATCCACCCAGGAGTGTACAAGAGCTTGTTCATGCCGTTCTGGAGGAATGGTGGAATATCCCGCAACAGCATATCAGAAAGCTGGTTAACAGTAGGGGTGCGTCTCTAAGCCTGCATAGATTCTAAAGGTGGAAATACTCATTATTAAATAATTCTAATTCATTTTTTTTCCAAAAAAGCCACCAATTTGTAAATTTAATTTTCTTGCAAAAATACTCATATTTAAAACATGTGTATTAGTGTATGATAAAATATTTACAAAAAACTTTGATGATTTTTTTAACGTAAAACTAATCAATTAATTATTCTCCAATCCATTTTTGATTAAGAAGAAAATACTTTCTGAGATATTGGGTGATGCAAAACTTTTGAATCTATGTGTATTGTGCCTGGTGTATCTTTTTCTGTTAGCAATATTAGTGTCTGTCAACAAAATTCACTATAAAAGTAATGATAGATAGACATAAAAATGTTGACATTTCCCTGCAGAAAAGTGCCATAGCGTATACTTTCCCCACTGTAAATTATTACTGTAATGATTGTAATGTTACGAAACAGCACACTGGTATAGACCCTAAATCCGACTCTGTCTAAGCCAGGTATAAAAGTTAAAATTATGGCGGATAAGCAGTTATAAAAAAACTGTTTACGACTATCGCATGTAAACATTGTTTTTATGACCACAGTTATCTAGAAAAGGCCCGAAAAATTATTCGTGTGTGTAAGCCGCAGCCCGGAATTTACTAGTAAAAATGGCTTTAATATATAAGGGACTGATCAGGAAGAGTTAGGGAGTTGATAAAGTGATCTGGACAGATAAACAAGTGAATCAGTGAATATAAAGTGTTTATATAAATTAGTTTGAGTGAATCTACAGTTAATATAAATTAATAATTGAGCGATTAGTTAAGTATATACGAGTATAAATTAAGTGTTATTGAGTTAGTGTTTAAATAAATTGGTAAGTAGCCATACCGTGTGTTTAAAATTTATCCCACCCGTTTATTGTTTAAATAAATAAGAAAAACATTACATTGGTGTCAGGTGTGGGGTAATATAAATAAATTGCTACGTAAAAATGGCCAAGAGATTGAGGGATCTGAAAGTGGCGGAATTAAGAGCAGAATTGGAAGATCGTGAGTTGGAAACGTCAGGTAAGAAAAGCGAATTAGTAGAAAGACTTAAAGCTAACATGGACGAAAAGATTTCTGCCATGGAAGAGAACATGGACGAGAAGAATTCTACTATGAAGAATGATATTTCGGCTAACATGGACGAGAAGATTTGTGCTATGAAGAACGACATTTCTGCTAACATGGACGAGAATATTTCTACTTTAAAGAACGATATATCTGCCGATATCTTATTAATGAAAAACAACATTGCCGCTGACATTGAAAATTAAATTTCGTCTCTAAAATCTGGAATCGAAAATAAGAAGTCAACAATGGACGAGAAAATCGAGAACAAAATGTCAACGATGGACGAGAAAATCGAGAATAAAATGTCAACAATGGACAAGAAAATCGAGAATAAAATGTCAACGATGGACGAGAATAGGATTACAACGATAGACGAGAAAATCAAGGAGTTAGAAGAAAAGATTGCCAATTCAAGAACGCGAGGCACGCCAGAGGAAGAAAAAAATACCGAGCAAACGAAACCTTGCTAGCCAGAAACACTACCTAAGTTTGAAGACATTGGCAGTTTTACCCGAGTCAAGGCCCCAACGTTCGATGGAAAAATGTCGTGGACTAATTATGTGAAACAATTTGAAGCAGCCGATAGAGTGAATAATTGGTCCGATAGAGAGAAGGCAGTGAACTTAACAGGAGATGCCTTAGATGTACTCCAGACGATACCTTTGGAAGAAACGGATGACTTCGAGCAGCTGAAGAAGAGGTTGGACATGCGATATGGTCATGAACATTTAGAACATTTGTACCAATCTCAGCTGAAGAACCACAGGCAGAAACGTGATGAATCCTTTCAAGAATATGAAGTGGACATTGCCCGACTAGTTCGATTTGCTTATCCGTCAGCACCAGAGAACATGATGGAATATCTGGGCATCTAGGCCTTAATTGATGGCTTACGTGGCCCGATATGCAGAGGACGCTTCGTTTAGCCCATCCGAAAACATCAGTCGACGCATTGACAGCTGCCCTTGAATATGAAGCAGCAACGAAGGCTTCAGGATATAACAAAATCAGGACCATCCAAGAAGAAGGTGACGAAGACAGATTTGACGAGTTCGTCAGTTTAATGAAAAATATGATGGACAAGAAGCCGAGAAAGATCAGATGCTGGAATTGTGGCGAGCTAGGGCATGTACGTAGTACATGTAAGCTCCCCAAGACTCCTGCAAACCAAGAACCCCAGTCACAGGAAAACTAGAACGGGTCGGCTACGAGGGGGCAGCACCGACCCATGATCGTTACAAAGACCCTCTCATACTGATAGCTTCTCTCAGATGTCGCAACGACAGTGTATATGTGGATGGCGAAGTAGATGGCAAGAAATATGTTCTGCTGGTTGACACTGGAGCAACTAGAACCATTATACGACCAGAACTAATAAACTCCAAAAAGAAGCTTTTACCAACGAGACTGCGACTGCGGACCGCCACAGGTGAGAGTGCCAACGTTTACGGTGAGACACAAATCCAATTGGGAATTGGCGCAGAAAAGTTCACGCATACGGTAATCGTAGCTGACATTGAAGAAGACGTGATTCTGGGAATAGACGTAATGAATGTACATGGTTTCCAATTAGACTTCAGAAACAGAACCATTGAAGTGGGTTCCCAGGAGGTATTCCTGCATCCATATGAAGGCAGCGCGGTGTTGGCAGCTGTACAGGAAGATACCGTTCTACCTGCACGAAGCGAAACCATGATAGTAGCACGGCTACAGGGAATCATGGAGGAAGGTACACCGGTTATGATGGAGCCAAGATACCACGACGAGGAAGTTGGCAAAGGAGTACTAATTGGAAAAGGATTGGTAACATCGGCGAAATAGATCCCAGTACGTGTGATAAACGTGCATGATTACCCAATTACCATCAAGAAGGAAACTAAGATTGGATCCAGCGTACCAGTGACGTCTATAGTTCGTCAAACAACGACCACTGACAATTCCAATGCCAGATTCGAACAGATGTTATCAGTAGCTGGTCAATCTTTGGATCGAGCTGAAAAAAAAATGAGAGAATTTCTCTTGCAGTATCGAGACTTATTCGTACCAAAAGGAGGGAAGACTGGCAGAACATCAGCCGTCAAACACAAAATCGATACTGGTGATGCTAAGCCAATTAGACAATCAGCTCGAAGACTTCCACGAGCGAAGAGAGAGGAAGCTGAAAGAATAATTCGAGAGATGGCAGAAGAAAAAGTAATAGAACCATCTACTAGTCCATGGCTGTCCCAAGTAGTGCTCGTCAAGAAAAAGGATGGAACTACGAGATTCTGCGTAGATTATCGTCAGCTTAACAACGTGACGAAGAAAGACATATATCATCTGCCTCGAATTGACGATACGCTGGACACTTTGACCGGCAGCAAACTGTTTTCCACCTTAGACCTGAAGTCTGGTTATTGACAAGTGGAAATAGACCCAGAAGATAAAGAGAAGACTGCTTTTACCACCGGATCTGGATTATGGCAATTCAACGTCATGCCATTCGGGCTCTGTAATGCGCCTGCGACATTTGAAAGACTCATGGAAAATGTCTTCAGAGGGTTGTCTTGGAAGACATGCCTGGTCTATTTGGACAACATCGTAGTACTGGGGAAGACATTTGACGAACATCTGAAGAATTTGGAAGACGTATTCAAACGACTCCAAGCTGCCCAGCTCATGTTAAACCCGAAGAAATGTCAGCTGTTCCAAAATCGAGTTAACTATCTAGGTCATATAGTGAGCAATGAAGGAGTGGCGGTGGATCCAGAGAAAATTGCTTCCATTCAGCAATGGCCGCAACCAACCGACAAACCTCAAATTAGGAGTTTCCTTGGACTTTGCACGTATTATAGAAGATTTATCAGGAAGTTTGGAGATATTGCCAAGCCTCTAATGCGACTTACAGAAGAGGTAAAAGCTTTCCAATAGGACGAAGACTGTCAAACGGCTTTTAAAACCTTGAAGAGGCATTTAACCTCGGCGCCGATATTAGGATATCCATTACCAGAGGGAGACTTTATTCTTGACACTGACGCAAGCAACGTAGGAATTGGTGGAGTACTCTCACAGATCCAAGGAGGGCAAGAAAGAGTGCTGGGATATTTCAGTGAAGTCCTCTCCAAACCAGAACGAAACTACTGCGTCACAAGAAGAGAACTTTTGGCGGTAGTGAAGTCCTTGGAACACTTTTACCAGTATCTCTATGGTAGGAAGTTTTTAATACGGACTGATCATGCAGCACTCAAGTGGTTAATGCAGTTCAAGAATACCGAGGGCCAGATCGCTAGATGGATTGAACGACTTCAAGACTACGATTTCAATATCGAACATCGAGCCGGTGTGAGTCACCGAAATGTCGACTCCCTATCCAGACGGCCGTGCCCAACAGACTGCTCCCACTGCAACAAGGTAGAATCCAGGGAAGCTGCAGTTTCAAGAACTACTGTAGTCAACGAGGAATGGTCACCCACCAGGATCAGAGATCAGGAGAATGATCCTCACCTGAAGATGATCCGGCAATGGAAGAAAGAAAATCGGCGACCTACCTGGCAAGAAATGTCAAAATTTTCACCGAAACTCAAGGCGTATTGGGCTCAGTGGAACTCTCTTGTCCTGGAAGAAGGGCTGTTGAAAAGAGTTCTTGAAAACGATGATGGTTCTGAGATGGGGAGACAGCTAGTTATCCCGAGAACAAGAGTAGCTGAGTTACTGAAGAAGTTACACGACAGTCCATCGGGAGGTCATCTGGGAGTGAAGAAAACCCTTCAGCGAGTCCGTGAAAGGTTTTATTGGATGAACAGCTCCGACGATGTGAAGGACTGGTGTAAGAAATTTACGACTTGTGCTACGAGTAATGGACCACATCGCAAGAGAAAGGCACCCATGAAACAGTACAATGTTGGAAGCCCTTTCGAAAGGATTGCTCTAGATATCGCTGGACCATTTTCGACGAAGACGAAGACGATGAAATTTCGAAAGCCATCTATTCCAGGAGATGGAATGGTCGAGAGAATGAACAGGACTATTGGAAAATACCTGGCCAAAGTAGTTTCCAGCCATCAGAGAGATTGGGACCAGTATCTCTCCCTTTTCGCATTGGCTTATCGATCTGCCGTCAATGAGTCCACGGGTGAAACACCTGCGAAAATCCTGTTTAGACGTGAAATGAGGCTTCCTTGTGACCTGGAAATTGGCTGTCGGCCTGGAGAAGATCTAGCAGGCGAAGACCTACCTTATCAGTACTGAGCGATATATTTGCAGAACCTATTGAAAAAATTGAACCTGCAATTCCTTTTATTTTAATGCTATCTCGAGTATTTATAATAACATCCTTTCTTATGCAATTTTTAAATATAATACTTGTTGACGCCCCACTGTCTACCAAGAATTTAACGTATCTGCCTTTATTTAATAATTCTATGAAATGTACGCTTAGATAACTTTCTTTCTTCAGCCAATACTCTAACTGCCTCGTAGTCCATGTTATGACCTTTCCTGAAAACATGTTCACCCAGTGCGCACCTCGCAGGATGCAATCTAATGTCACTCTTATGTGAGGAGACACAGTCCTTAAGCAGCCTACCAGTCTGGCCAATATATTCAAGATTACAGTTAGAACAAGGAATACAATAAACTAATTTGGAATGATGTAAAAGTGGAGTCTTGTCTTGAGAAGGTCATAACATGGACTACGAGGCAATTAGAGTATTGGCTGAAGAAAGTTATCTAAGCATACATTCTTGGAGATGGCAATCATATTTCAATATGACAATTGTATGAATAAAAAACTGATCTTAATCATCTCAGTGGAATCTGTTCATATTTGCTGATGCTAGATAAGAATTACACAGCTGTACAGGAATGTTCATTCGACTCTGTTTAGATCACATTAGTGTGAATATATTTTCTTAAAGAAAGCTGTTATTCAACAACTGATAAGCTCATTTTGGATTAGTGAGATTGTTAGGCATCAGTCTCATAATCTGATATTTGTATTTATAATCGATATGGATGTGATCAATGTTAATTTTAGAATAATAATAATATTAATATTGATGTTAAAATGATTAAAATAATTTTCCTTTTTCAACTTAAATAATTAAAAAATGTTATTAATTTTTTCGCTCACCTCGTATGATGAGCAAATAATATGTTTATTTGTTGGAGTGGTAGAAATACAAACGTATCTCTCAACTTTTCAGTTGGTAGTCATGATCGAACTTTTTGACATGACACTTCATTTAACTTCCGTTTTCATTAGTATGTGATGTTGCTAAGATGCACGTGCCCGACCTTCAATTTCTCGGCATTTACATTTTCAAGTTTTTAAATGATTTTAATTATATGTCTGTGGTATTCATTTGCATATTTTTGTGCTGTTGATGAATATGCTTGAAGTTTTGGATATTTTCCGTCATTACGTACAACCTCGCTAACATTGTAAGTAAGGTTTGGTTTCTTCACTTTAATTGTATTGTAGCTCCCTGATGATGACAATATTGATTGTCAAAATATTGGAAATATAATGTTATAAGAATACACGTTCGTTTTGCTGCTTCCATCAAGTAAATTGGTTTTTCGATTTTCTTTCTCGACCGTCTATCGTTATTTAATTAGTTTTTGGGGTATCGGGAAAACTGAATGTTTGTTACAGGATACTTCAACATATGAACGTGTATGCAAGAATCCTCTAGTGTCTACGCAAAACAAATTCAATAACTTGATCAAACTGCTTAAATCACGCAATGAAATTGACGACACTTATGAAAAACAATTTATTATCTATAATTCAGATCTTCCAAAATTATATGGGTTGCCAAAGATCCATAAGCCGTTAATACCTCTACGACCTATTGGGAGCTCCATCAATGCGACCACATATAAAATTTCAAAATTTTTGGCGGACATTCTGAAAAATGCATTTGAACATCTAACTGAATACCATGTTAAGGACAGTTATATATATAAATATATATATATATATATATATATATATATATATATATTGGTTTTTGCTTTTGAAATTTAGTTATAGTAAATTATGGATATGATTCGCTACGACGATTTGAGGAGTCATCAGCTGTGTTAAACCGGATTGGTAGGTTTGGAGTGCCGGAAAACCATTTATTCACTAGGCTGTCTGTGAAATTGACAATAATGTGAAATGGCTATACAAATCACAAACGCGGACTCTTCAGTATCTCGATATTTTGGTATTATTTCGTTTAAGATAATTTGTTTTTAACAATTGTTAAATCGCTTTGTTAATTATATTGAAATTTATAAAATTATTATAGTCACGAATGCCTTATTTTGAGGCATTGTGAAGGGGAATAGGACTAACGACACCCATACTCATGTTAAAATGTATCAATACTGAATCCACTTCGCAGAAAAAGCCAGTAAATTAGCCTCCAGAGATTACATTGAATTCGAGAGAAAAACACGTTAGTATTGTAACGGAGCACATACGTCCGTACTATGACATTTAATAGATGCGTTACGTGTCTACCGATGTCGACAAAACTGATAATTTGTGCCCTTTTATACGTATGAACGTAATTCAGTTTGTCACTTTGTTACGAAAAAAATAACATTTTTTTGTTATTCGTAACTAATCAATCTTAATACGAACCTGTATCAAGACGTCAGTATTAGTTAGTGAAGTCAAGAAAATAGGGATTTGTTTGCGTGGATCGTATTCTTAGGACTGTTCGGGTTATTAGGGTCTGAGCCAGAAGCTCGGCTATATTTGTGAGAATGTCTGCAAAGAGTAAACGTTATACCACTGGCAAAAATTTTATGGACACTTAACCGGACTTCTTTCGCTTATCTTTTAGTTTTTGTTACATCATTTTCTTTCACTGTTCATAAACTCATTTGATATTTTATCAGATCAATCTGCCGGAATTACACTAAATAATAAAAATAACTACGATATACCAAATGTTTGTATTCGAATAATTTCGTTTTATTGGTAGTAGCCTCCAAAATTATCTAGTCCCTAAATGGATAAGATGAATCAAAAACTAATAGGATAATTTTTATGATAAAAATTTTTCACAGTTCCATGCGCTAATTGTGCTAAATACACAATGCAACAAAATTGTTTCCTTTGAATGTTGAATTCAGTAGATCTTTCTAATTATATGTTTCATAATTGGAAAAGTCCAGTTCGAAAGTTTTATATCCCAAATGCAAACTAATCTGTGAAAGATATTCTTACATTCTATTAATATCTAGTTCACAATTATTAAATTATGTTCTTGTCAACGTCTTCGGGAGCAGTTTGATTCACATAGCTATTGAAATTTTTTAGAAAAATTGTGAAATTATTCAAACTGTGGGAAGTTTTCCGATCATATTATCTAGAAAGTCGGTGGTCCTATGAGAGAAAAAACTTCGCTTTTCATAATCAAAAGTATACATCAATGAGGAACTATAAATAAATGGAAATCATTTAACGAAATTCATCATGAATCATGAAGAAAGGGATAGAATAATAGTCTTACTAAACTGCTCCCTATGATCATTATGAAATACAACAATTTGAAAAAATCGAGAAATCTACATATTATATATAAACAAGAGAATATTGTCAGCATATTATAGTCTAACAAACTAAAAATGAGAATAGTCAGCATTATCGGCACATAAAAAAATGCGAATGAAAGCGCCAGTGTCGGAGGGATTGCAACTATTAAAGTGCTTTATAAACTACAAGAAATAGGTACTGCTTTGCTTACGATTTATTGGTATTTTGATATTTGTTTTTTAAGTTGAATAGTTATGCTTAAATATTGAAGTGTGGTGAGTATATCACCCCGTATATTGTCCTCGCATATATTGTTACTATAAATGATATGTAATATAAACTATATTTATTATTATAACAATCATTATCATTATAAACAACCACATCCTTAAAGTGTAAAATGCTACAACTAATGTAATGTAATTATGCTAAGATTATTTAAGTCTGTTTTTTTTATTTATACAATCATTATAAAGTTGGCAAACAATTAATCTAAAATTATATATATATATATATACATATATATATATATATATATATATATATATATATATATATATATATATATATATATATATATATATATATATATATATATATATATATATATATATATATGTATATATATATACAGGGTGTCCCACGACGATTAAGACAAGTAATATATCAGAATTGGGCGGTAGTAGATAATTATAATTTTGGGGATGAAAATTACAGCAAATGTTGCATATTTCCTCGTTATTGTGTTACCCAATGAGGTATTTGTTTTTGGTCACGTGACATCGCATTCAAAATTATTAATGGGACAACCTGTATATTTGTGCCGTTCTGTCTTCCTCCCGATAAAACAATTCCAAATAACTATCACACTTGGGGTCTAAAGTGATTAATTCAAGAGCTACAGGTACTTAAAGGATTGTAAGTTAAAAAATTCATAATTGAATCCCCTGTAATTTTCGGCAATCTTACATTCGTACGTAGTGATTGAGACAAACCAATATCATAATTTTTAATAATACTTGAAAGTTAATAATGAAACGAACTGTATATCATGGAGTAAAATTACATAGAATTGTTTTTTTTCCACAAAAACTTGTTTACCTATTAAATATCGATTGAAAAGTAGCATAGCAAATCTTATAAAAAAGACTGCCTATTGTCAAGTTTGCCATGATAATGACAAAAGTGCCAATAATAGTTATTATTAAGTTGTGAAACGGTAAGTCAACATGCCTTTTCTTTATACGGCTAGTGAATATGTTGATATGCTTCTTATTTATGGTGAATGTGAAAGAAATTGTAGAAGAGCTAGAGATTTATACAGAGCTCGTTATCCCAATCGCCGAATACCTGGTAAAGATACATTTAGGTATGTGGAACAAGAATTACGCAATGGTTCTTTTCCCAGTGGGAAAGCAAAAGTAGAAACATCTAGGACGAAGTCTGTATAAACTGAAGACAATGTAATTAATACTTTAGCATATTTACAAGCATATCCTCATACATCCATTCGACATTTGGAATCTGAACTTGGTATTAGCAAATCAACTATCCACAGGATATTAAAAAATCATAAGTATCACTCCTTTAAGATACATTTGGTGCAAGGTCTGAATCCTTAAGATTTTTATTTACGATGTACATTTATTGCAGATATGCATGTACGGTTAGACGATGAGTTATCTTTTTTGGATAAAATTCTGTGGTGCGACGAATCGAGATTTCATAATAACGGAATCGTCAATCGACATAAATGCCATTACTGGTCTAAAGAAAATCCAAAATGGGTGATGGAAACCCGATTTCAGAGAATTTGGGGGGTAAATAACGTTTGGTGTGGCCTATTCAATGGGCGTTTGATTGGCCAGTACTTTTATGATGGTATACTAACGGGAGAGAGATACCTACATTTTTTACAAAATATACTTCCAGACCTACTTGAAGACATTCCATTGAATGAAAGAAATACAATGTGGTGGCAGCAAGATGGTGCACCTACACATTATGATCGTAGAGTGAGAAATTATCTGGGCATGATATTTCTAGAACGCTGGATTGGACGAAACGGTACTATTTACTGGCCTCCAAGATTGCCAGACCCTGACACCGTTAGATTTCTTCCTTTGGGGATATCTTAAAGGCATCGTTTATGCAACTCCGTCTACAGATTTAGACGATTTGAAAAGAAAAATACGCGATGCTTGTAGAACTGTGACACCGGAAATGATTAGGGAAGCATGTAGCCGAAATCTATTATCAGGATTTGAGGAATGCATTTGCGAAGGTGGGCATCAATTTGAACGTCTCCTTTAAGTTTTTTTGTGATAGTTAATTTTAATTATTATTAAAAATTATGATATTGGTTTGTCTTAATCATGACGTACGAATGTAAGATTGCCGAAAATTACAGGGGATTCAATTATGAATTTTTTAACTTACAATCCTTTAAGTACCTGTAGCTCTTGAAATGAAATTGGTTAATCAACCTACCTCGTATGGTATCGTTCCGTTGATATTCTAAGGTGAGTATATCGATTTTAATGCTATGTTTTTAAGAAACCTACTAATGTTATGTTTCTTATCTACCTGCTAATATTTTAACCGTCCCTTATTTTTACAATGGTATTGTTTTTGAAAATGCTTCCAAAGAAGAAGCGAAACGTTAACATTATATCCATTTTCCTTAGGAAAATGTGAAATATAATCGTTCTTTAATTATTTCAAACAACCTACGAACCCAAGAAAATAACTTTTTCAATATTATAAACAAATGGTTGAAGAAATTAAATGAATTTATATATATATATATATATATATATATATATATATATATATATAAACTGTTAGGGCATAGGTTGGTCGAGCACTTAAACAACTTAATATTTTAATACTTTATTTTCTCTCTGGGGCCACACATCGACCCCCGTTATTCCCTCCAAAAAAACTCGACATATGACAAATACAGTAGCTGCAACCCACCGAAATCTATTGGTTCAAGATGATCTAACTGAGACCATAGAGTACACTGCATATCAAATTAGTCTAACAATATATGGATATATATATATATATATATATATATATATATATATATATATATGATATAAGTGTGTCTAAGTGTAATTTTTATCATTATTGTAGTAGTATTTTGATTTATTCAATTTTAGTGTGACTAGCTCATTAAAACAAAAAAATAATTTTGTTATGTATTTATTTATGTGGTGGTAATGAGATACTCAGTAGAATAGTCGATTCCAAATCTCACAGTAAGAACAGATGCCACTCGTATCAGTTGAAGTAATATTTAAGAAAACAATGATTTCAAGAATACGTTTAATATCATAAATATATTGTATTGGTCAGGAAATATGTATTATGAATTTGAACAAAGAAACAAAGTGATGAAATGTCTTATGCTAATATAAAAATTGAGAAGTAGAAATTAAAAATGTTAAATAGAAATGCGGAAGTACTTAAGTTTCTGTTAATACTTTTATCAGATCTGTTTTTATATTTTTCATAGTTTCAGATCTTAATTCTTCTAACTTTTATCATAGATGCACACCTTTAGCATAAATGGTGGTACCAACAAAGACAAAAAAAACATTAACCTTGTTCTCAAAACTCCACTAATCCTCCTTCTTAAAGCGTTGTCTCTCAAAACCATACAATATAGATTTACCGTTGTCTCCAATAACTTGTTATATCTTTTAAATATTTTTGCATGTAGCTTCTTTATAGTATTGGCTCTTATAGAAGTTTATTTGCTACTTCTACAATTAATTGAGGACTTTCTTATGCAATTTTGTTAGCTTTTTTATCTAAAATTTCTTATAATTTCTGCCACATGTCCTCCCTCGTTTATCTACAAAAAACCTCTTCCACTTTTCAATCAACAAGCCATATTTGTTTTTACGTTGATATCCAAAATCATATGTGTGCTGATTTCATATTCATCACCTAATTCTTAAGTTTTATTTAATTTAATGTATTTACATACATTTTTTTCATGAAATTTCCTATCGATAACGTTTATTAATATTAACTAATATTTGAATAATTTTAACTGTATAAATAGTCCCTAATTGTTCTAAATATTCGATAAAGATATGCTGTATTTTAAGGTAAGTCTTTTCCTTTTTTTCAAATTTCTTGTTAACAATTGCATAAATATTGTATTCCACTATGAACAGATTACTTTATCGGTAAATTCACTGGATATCATATTGAATATAAACAGTTAAATGCCTTAACCTTTAGTGTACTTGTCCTTTTTTTTAAATTTCTTGTTCACACTTGCATAAATATTGTATTCCACTATGAACAGATTACTTTATCAGTAAATTCACTTGATATCATATAGATTATAGAACATAAACAGTTAAATGCCTTAACCTTTAGTGTACCTGTGACAGTGAGATTTTCAATTATACCTCTATCTGAGCAGTGAAAAAATATCTCTTTCATATTTGTTTTAGGCTTTATCTATCCATTACAATATATATATATATATATATATATATATATATATATATATATATATGTATATATGTATATATATATATATGTAGGAATATTGCGTGAAATGTTAACAACAACAACAAAGAGATTCATGGGTAATTCACGCAAAATAAAGGGCTACTGAAACAGAGTGGTAACCGCGGACATGCATGTTTCTGGCTCATTTGCCTCTTCAGTACGGTACAACCAAATAAGGATGGGAAATTTGGGAGCAAAGATGTTAATCGAAACATGGGAAACACAAAACAAACGGATTTCAGCAGGGAAACCAAACGCTCATTTGTGCCTTCAATTGGAAGATCCCGAGTTTTCAGGACAATAACACCAAGATCGACACAGAGGCGCGGTTACCACTCTGTTTCAGTAGCCCTTATTTTGCGTGAATGACCCATGAATCTCTTTGTTGTTGTTGTTAACATATTACGCAATATTCCTACATCTTCTTTGTTATTTACTATGGGTCGCAAGGTTCATGGCGGGGGGATATATGCGCCTCCGTGTCGATCTTGGTTGTTGTCCTGAAAACTCGGGATCTTCCAATTGAAGGCACAAATGAGCGTTTGGTTTCCCTGCTGAAATCCGTTGTTTTGTGTTTTCCCATATTTCGATTAACATATTTGTTCCCAAATTTCACATCCTTATTCAGTTGTACCGTGCTGAAGAGACAAATGAGCCAGAAACATGCATGTCCGCGGTTACCACTCTGTTTCAGTAGCCCTTCATTTTGCGTGAATTACTCATGAATCTCTTTGTTGTATATATATATATATATATATATATATATATTGAAGCAGTTTCATTTGGTTGTATCCAATTTAATAAGGATTAATAGTATTACTGAAATAAGTCATATGGATTTTTCCATCTTGTACTTTATTAGCTATCATTTTAACGAATATTTATAAATTGTTAAAAAAAAACATGTCTAAATTAATTCTAGATGCTGATAGTAAAAACAGTGAACAAAATCCTCACTATAATACTGAAGAAAATCTGACCAAAGATATTGAAACAGACGATATACTCTTTGAACCATCAGAATCGAAAATAATGAAATCTGATTCAAATACAACGGAAATTAGAATTAATTATTCAGTACATGATGTAATTTCAAAAGCATCCGTTGAAATTAGAATGAAATTCAAAATAATTCAAAAGAAACGCGTCAAATTTTCATATATTTAGTAATTAGGTTATTTTATGCAAGGGATTTCAGGAATTTTTAATAAATAGTAAGTAAGTTATGTTAATATTTATATGTATAAAAATCTTCATCTCTATATATTCCAATTTATAATAATAAAATGTTATTTTCATGTATATACGGCTTTAGGAATTAACCGTTCATACGATAGAGAGATTAGTTTCGCTAGCAACCCGCAACGAGATAGATTATGATAGAAAATAGAAAAACGTCAGTGGATTTGAAGACGTCAAAAAATTTGACAAAGGAGATAAATTGTATCCTGAATATAAAAGATTAAAACCTGTATATTTAATAAAATGAAAATTAAACGAATTTCAAAGTAATAATCAGAAGAAATAAGAATATTTAAACTATTACAATACAATTTGGTACGTACTAAAATTTATTCAAAATTGGAATCAAATGGCATAGAGAGTTGAGAAACGTAAAGGTGCTTACAAAAGTCATAGCTGTTGGTGTTGAAGAATATTCGAAGTTTGTTTTGGACCACACAACCATAAATCCGGAGTAATATAAGGTACGAAAATTTTATCAATTTTATGAGCTCACAAAACGGATCTGTGCATGATCAGTGTCATTGGGGTTTCCTTTCTAACATTTGCGGAGAAAAATAAATACACATTTTCTAAAATTTAACGGTCATTGGCAGTTCACATTTTTATTTAGAATAAGAAAATTATAATTGTATGTTATTATGGTAATCATTTTGGATTGTTACCTATGATATGTGTATATAGATGCAGTAACAATATTTCATAGTTAAAATTCCTGAAATCATAAGCTTGTTCATTTCAATTTCACAATCCAATAATTAGAGTAAATTTGAATGGCGCAATTGAACCCTACCCTTTGATTGAGTTTGTTATACATGCTTAACGATTATTCAATCACAAATAATAGAATAATGAATGAATATTAATTACAATACAATATATATATATATATATATATTTTGGTTACTTTCTTGGATTAAAGGTCAAATATACTTAAAAAAACATTTAATAACGACGTACGTTTCGACTTATGAAGTCATCTTCTGGTTAATAAAATAATCTAAAATTATTACATGTATAAATTAAAATTCTGTCAATATTTATAAAATCAAATTACACGAAAACAATATAAATTATTACCTTTCTTTCATTATTTCAGATATCACATGAAAGACAAAACAATTTCTGAACAGGTACATATTTATCACGCATTGCTTGGACATTGAACTGAATACAAATTGGTCTCTCTATAGATTAGTTGTACTTTTTTTATCATAATTAATATTTTTCCTTTTTATACTTTATCGTTAGTACGGACAAATTATGATTTTATTGCTGTTAAATTTTATAGCAAAGTGCGTGATAAATATGTACCTGTTCAGAAATTGTTTTGTCTTTCATGTGATATCTGAAATAATGAAAGAAAGGTAATAATTTATATTGTTTTCGTGTAATTTGATTTTATAAATATTGACAGAATTTTAATTTATACATGTAATAATTTTAGATTATTTTATTAACCAGAAGATGACTTCATAAGTCGAAACGTACGTCGTTATTAAATGTTTTTTTAAGTATATTTGACCTTTAATCCAAGAAAGTAACCAAAATATATCTTAAGTGGTCAAGAAAGTAAATAATTTAATATATATATATATATATATATATATATATATATATATATATATATATATATGGTTAGTACTGTGCCTCGGAGGGAGATAGGGATTGTCGACGTCTCTATTCCAATAAAACCCTGAGAAATGCACACTAACAAATCCTACTACCACGTCCACGTCGTAGCCTCTGGGCAATGCATGGCGTACAATGGGTGTACGTTATGTAGCTAACGGTAGAGGGTAAAGGCGAATTTCTGGCGCCTAAAAACTGGAACAGGTCGACTAAGGGAAGAAACCCTGACAGAAAACTCTGGTCCTCCAGGTTGGGGGTTTAGGCGTTAGGTTAGCTACCTATCACTAGTAAAAAAATATTTGTGCTAAACAGTCTAACAACTGCCTCGGAAATTCGGACGGATCAAAAAGTAAACGACATTGGCTACGAAAAAGGATAATGAACATTGATACTTGGAATGTGAGAGGAATAAGGAACAAGATTGATGAAGTTATTCACGAGGTATCTGCTTTAAACATGGATATTGCAGTCTTGACGGAGACCAAAAAGGAAGGCACCGGTACAGAAATACTAGACAAATATGTGCATATATTTAGTGGTGTCCCTAAATACCAAAGAGCAAGTCGAGGAGTTTCTATTTTGATTCATAAAAAACATCGCCACAAAATTACGGATTTCGAAGCCATAGATGAAAATATACTACGAGTAAACCTAGTTTTAAATCAAAAATCTGTTACAATCTTGGGAGTATATGGTATTTCCGATGACGAACCCAATAACATAAAGGAGGAATTTTTTGAAAAGATTAACGATGAAATTATCAAAATTGGAAACCTAAGAGAGATCATTTTAATGGGAGACTTAAATGGAAGAGTCGGAAGAGAACTACAGAGCAAAATAGTAGGCACATATGGGGAACTGACTAGAAACAATAATGGAGAAAGAATAATAGAAATTTGCGAAAATAACAAACTAAAAATAGCAAACGGATTCTATAAACATAAGGACATTCATAGATATTCATGGATACAAATTACAAGAAACTTAAGATCAGTCATAGACTACATTATTATTAGACAAGCCTCTACGATAAAAATAGATGATGTACGAGTGTACAGAGGTGTAACATGCGACTCAGATCATTATATAGTCAAGTCAAAAATATTCTTACCATACAGACGCACGAGAACAAAACCCAATATTGATGTCGAAACAGAGGACATAATAAAAATAACACCCAAACACTACAACTTAGACAGCCTAATAAATGAAAGTACTAAAATGCTGTACCAACGCAGACTAGATAGCAGACTATTGAGTTTAGCAGCTGACCAAACTGTAGAAATTGTTTATGATAATATAATTGCCAGTATGCATGAAGCAGCAGAGGAATCCCTAGGAGAAAGATATAAAACTAGTAGTAGTAAATTGTGGATAAATGAAGAGATAGAAACACTTGCGAAACAAAAGAAGGAAGCTTACGGGAAATGGTTAAGTACCAAATAACCAGATGACCGAGATAAATACCTAGAACTGAAGAGAACGACAAGAAGAACAGTAAATCAATCAAAAAGGGACATGTGGGACCAAAAATGCCAAGAAATAAATACCTATTTAGTAGGCAAAAAATGTACAGAAACATGGAAGTTTATAAACAGAGTGAAAACAACAGAAAAGAAAGACACAAATTTACAATTAATCTCTATCAACAAATGGAAACAACATTACGAGACGCTCCTGACAGAAAATAGAGACGAATATATGATAACCACACCGACGGATGTTGTTATTGAAGGCGAAATGATTAGAATCGATAATGATAAAGTGAAGGAAGCTATAAAACACTTGAAAAACAATAGAGCATCAGGACCAGGAGACATTCCGGCCGAGTTACTTAAGAACGGAACGAATAAACTTTTTGAAGCAATAACATGGTGCATGAATCAATTTTTAAATGGCGCTCCTATACCAAAAGAATGGAAAATCGCCTACATTTCGTCTATTCATAAGAAGGGAAACAAACTTGACTGTGCAAACTATAGGGGTATATCTGTTACTAGTACCATGAGCCGCTTATATGGAAGAATCCTTCGATATTTAATAGAATCTGAATACAGGGAACAAGAAGAAGAGGAGCAATCGGGTTTTAGAGCTGGAAGAACCTGCACAGACAACGTTTTTTGCTTAAAACAGATGATAGAAAAAAAATGGGTACCAATCAGGATGTACATCTCATGTTTATTGACCTCCAAAAAGCATATGATACGGTTCCTGTAAATAAGTTATGGAAAGTCCTACAAGAAACTAATATTAGTCATACCCTAATAAAAGCCTTGAAAAATCTCTACGACCAAACGATATCACAAGTAAAAGTAGGCAATAAATTGTCACCAGAATTTATAGTAAATGAAGGACTACGCCAGGGATGCTGTGTTTCACCCACACTATTTAAAATCTACGTAGCCCGAGCACTAAACCTGTGGAAGAGAAAGTGTAAGGGAATGGGTGTTGACCTTGGCGGTGTCTGTCTATATACCTTACAGTTTGCGGATGATCAAGTCTTAATAGCAAATGACAAAGATGATTTAGAATATATGACACGTAAACTGCAGGAAGAATACGAAAAATGGGGTTTGCAACTTAATACCCAAAAAACTAAATATTTACCTATAGCACAAGAGAAGATGAACATAGAACTGGAAAAGGAGGAAATTGAGGCTTGCGATGAATATACATATTTAGGTGTAACTTTCGACATAACAGGGAAGGACGACAAAGAAATAAATAAACGTATCACACAAGCTAGACGGATAATTGGGTGTTTGAATGGGATATTTTGGAGTAAGGAAATCGGAAAACATAGAAAATATAATATCTACGAAACCCTCATAAAGAGCAGCCTATTATATGGGTCAGAAACGTGGCGAATAACAGAAAACAACAAAAGACGATTAGAAGCTGTAGAAATGGATGTATTCAGAAGATCGTTAGGAATCAGCAGAAGACAAAGAATACGAAATGAGGACGTACGTCTCCAAATGGGGATAGAAGGCTTCTTAATAACGGACATCGAGAGAAAACAATTAGTGTGCTACGGGCATGTTCAGAGGATGGAAGAGAAAAGACTTCCCAAGAAAGTAATGAACTGGATGCCGCCTAATCGTCGAAAACGCGGAAGACCTAGGAAAACATGGAAAGAAGGAATAGCGAAGGCGATGAGCTCACGAGATCTGAGAGAGGGCCAATGGGACGATAGGAAGAGATGGAAGTTAGACATCGGACAACGTCGAAAGACGTTTTAAAACCGATATATATATATATATATATATATATATATATATATATATATATATATATACATAGGTGGGGATAACGGGGATTTCAGTCCAAAAAATCAACGCAAGATCTTTTATTCACAAAATGCCGCTAAGCTTTCGTGTCCTTTTGACACTTCTTCAGGGCACTATAATATATATACAAATATAAATATGATTTGAAAATAAAGAAATAAATATAAGTACTTACATGTAAAATATTTCAAGTAAATTCAAGATAAATAATCATTAAAAAGTTGTAAATGTATAAAATGTTTCAAATATAATTATAATATACATGATGACATATTTCACATATAGACAAATCAATACATAATTTGTTTGTTTGTTCCGTAGTTATTTTTATTTTTTCAGGTTACTTTATAGTTATTGAATAGAGTTTGAATTTTAGGTTAGATTATAACCTTATAAAATGACTTTGACATATAATTTGTTTAATATTTTGACGTTAATAGAAAAGGAAATAAGGTAAGATTATGTGAAAATGACTTTGACAAATAATTTCTTATATTTTGACCTTAATAGAAATGAATTTATTTTTATGAAATAATCATATATATATTGAATAATTATCTATTTTGATCCATGTTCAAAAGGTAGCTATAAATATTACTAAGATTTTCAATGCCATTTTTTTTATTCATACTATTATTTGCCTTGTTGATTTCAACCATTTCAAGAAAATATCAGTGTGTAGAACTTTAGCTTCATTAAATAACATTTTATGACCTGTTTCGATAGAATGCTGTGTTAATGCATATGATTTTTTGTTAAGTTTTATATCACTTTTATGAGATGTAATGCGATTAGTCAAATTTCTAGAGCTGGTACCGTTATCCCCACCTATATAACAGTTTTCAGTCGTTATTTAAAAAAAATTATATATATATATATATATATATATATATATATTGTTGTAAATGTTTTATTTCCCACGTTTTGGGGTTATGTAATGTGAAATATATTTTATTCAATTTGAAATTTATTAGGTCGCGCCACTGATAAAAAATATAAATGTAATTATTATTATTTGTTTCCGGACTACCGAGACTCTTAAATATTTTAAATTATTTCAGTTATGAATAATTACGGGTGAGTACGGCTCTGCTAACACTACTATATATACCACATATTATTACTGGTTGTCTAATTGGAACAGACGAGAAATATTCTCTGATTTAATACGAAGGAACACCAACACTACCCATCTCTTTCTAAAACATTAGGTCAAATAAAGAGGGTTTAGATAAATACAATTCCTAACCTTAATTGTTACTTGATGATTTATATTTGTTGTCACATCAAAATGTATCTAATACCGATAACATGTCACATAGTTATCTCTATTGATTATGTAGGATCAGATTCGGTGTAATCTTTTTGGAGAAATTGTGGGTTCAAATTAATTAAGTTTACTAAGTGTAGTTAGTTTTATTTTCAGTTACGGTTTATTGGTGTTTTTAGTTAAGTGACATTATATTGACTTATATCACTAGTGATTAGTGAATAATCTCTCTGTAAGTTAGCCTAACTTAATTTTTTTGCCGCGTGTTCTTCAGAAAAATGCTTAAGTCTAAGTTTCCACCATCAAGATGGGGGATGAGGCCCCCAATAACTCTTCCTCAGATTCATTTCATAATGCTTTATCACCATCTTCAAAAAACTTAATACATTATTTGCATCAACTTTCTCCTCTATTAGAAAAACACATTAAAAACTTGAAAGATGAACTCGCTTCCACTAAAATCTGCGTTGAAAACGATCCCGAAATAAAGGAAATTTTAATATCGGAACAACGCGTTAAGGCTTCTAAAGGGAGAATATTGAAGTACTCTGATAGTGATTTTGGGCCCCATTTAGTTACAGTAGAACCCATTAAAAGTAGTAGTACTCCCCCTAGTATTCATTCTATGGATATTGAAAAAATTCTACCAAAACCTTACATCTAAAACATTAAAAATAAACGGTTTTAAAGACTAAAACTAACTTTTCCGCATCTGTGAGATGCCCTGAATAATATTCTATCATAAAATTGTCACTTGTACACTTCGGGTGACGTATCGTGCTAACGAACCAAAATTTCTCCAAAAATGCAGTATATCTGAATTTATAGGACCCGCTGTACTCGCTATACTCAGCTGAAAATCAATAGGGAACACCTATGAGACACCTTGAATGAGAGACCTTGAAAAATATTCAATTATAAAAACTTGTATACACTCCGAAGGCTGTATCGTACTAACAACCCGAAATTTCTCCAAAAAGGACAAAAAATGTGGCACTTCGAGTACCATAGCGCTCGTTGTACTAGCTCTAGTGAGCTAAAAATCAATAAGGTCCATCTATAAGACGCTCTGAACCATATTCAATCATAAAATGGGTCACTTGTATACACGTTGGAGGCTGTACCGTGTTAACAAACTGAAAATTCTCCAAAAATGACAAAAATTTGGTACCTCAAGTACCATAGCACTCGTTGTACTGGCTTTATTGAATTGAATATCAATAGGGTTCATCTTTGATAATATACAATCATAAAATTAGTCACTTGTATATACTCCTGAGGCTGTATCGTTCTAACAAACTGAAATTTCTCCAAAAGTGACAAAAATGTCGTACTTAAAGTATTATGGCACCTGTTGTACTGGCTGTGGTGAGTCAAATATCATTTGAGTTCATTTGTGAGATGTTCTGAATAACATTCAATCATAAAATTGGTAACTTTTTGTAATCCGGAGGCTGTATCTTGCTAACAAACTGAAAATTCTCAAAAAATTACAAAAATGTCGTACTTCAAGTACCATAGCACCCGTTGTACTGGCTATTATGAGCTGAAAAGCAATAGGGTTCATCTGTCAGATGTCCTGAACAATATTCAATCATAAAATTGGTGACGTGTAAGAAAAAGTGGCCGACGACAACGATGACGACATACACACAGGATTTTTTTTCTAAAAACCGTTTTTCCGTGTTGTTGTTGATGGAAAACGTGAAAATAACTGAAAAAAAATTTTCAAAATTCCAATTTTTTTGGGGTAAACCAATACTTTTCTCGCATATAGATAGGTAGGCCGGAAAAGTAATAGAGTTTATGGCAACTCGAGCCAATTACATTTAATACGTTATTTGAGAACAGACAGAGTTTTGTGGTGCGCCACAGTATAAAATTTAACATTGCCGACATGGAGCGTTTGGTACGTACTGCAATATACGAAGTTGCCTTTCAGCATAGGAGAACACTATAAATTACATTCGAAAGGAGGAAAACCGCATGTGGAAATTATATTTTCTTGTGGATACGGTTATTGAATTCGTTATATTCAAGTTGAGACTGATAATAGTAGGAACAAAAGTGACAGTTCCATATCAAAAGAAGCGGACAAAATCATTTAATGAGGTATTTTGAATCATAACTTAACCATAAAGATTTTGTATCAAATATCAAACACAGCGGTGATGTCTAAAACAAAACCAATATTTCAAATTATAATAATATTAGAATGGTATAAACAATTCAGATCACTCCGCCACTGGACCTTGAATTCGAATGTTTTTATGTACCCATAATGTAGCTAAATAATTCCGAGTTTGCTGGACTTCAGTCTTGAGCTATCCAAGAACAGTCATAAGAATAAAATTCATTAGAAAAAAAACAGTTAAACTGAATACGACTGGAGAAATACTGCCTCAAATTATGGATGATCAGCGAACTTGCTCGTGTTTCGACTTTTTTTGTGAAAGAGCTACTCGAAATAATGCAATTGTTATTTGAAAGGTTTTGAAGTTATTTCCAATAGAATATTACGTTTCTTTAAAACAGTTATATTCATCCGATAATTTTCAGTAAAATGAAAAATTTTGTTCAAACTTTTTCCTCCCACGACTTTTTTCTTTTATTCTATGTTTGATCATACAAATGAAACTTTTCAGTCAGAGTCTTTCTGACATGTTAATAAAGCTTCCATTGTTGATAAGAAAACAGTGTAAGTTTCACTTCATATCCTTATTGCCTTTCGGCATCTCTATATAGTTTATAAATCATCATTGGATTGCTAAACTAATATGAGAGAGCTTCATTCGAAATTTTCTTCGATAGATAACTAACATGCAGGATACTCTATGCTCACTAATTATACAGAGGTGAAACCAATGTTGCACAGCGTAGTTAATTTGATAATTATCCCTGGAACATAACAGTTATTTTTTGAGACATGAACACTCAAATCTCAGACACCTAAACGCATTTTTTAACAAAAAAAAATATAAAATGTGAATATTTTATGGTTTTGGGATAGAATCTAATCATAATAGAGAGCGTACACAAATTTTCAGTCTCAGTATGTTACTAGAAAAATAGATATAATTCTTTAAAATGAAAAATAACAATTTTCCTACCGTCAAACAAAAACATCACATTCAATATTCAACCCAGAAAGTTCTTGTAGTCTGAACCTTAGGTTTCGAGGAATATTGTTCATAGCAGCACGCACTAGCAAATGGGGTTTCACTGGATCATTTGACAATTGTTTCAGGAAACACATTTGCAACAATTCTTTTTCAGGGTTATTTAAAGCATAGATCACTTGTGAATTGAGCCACCTATGTTTAAGAAATTTATCATATGCCATCTGCGCCTGTTTCTGGAACAATTGTAACTTGCAGACAGTTTATCCACAGAATCAACTACTCCTTAAGTTTTTTTGTAGACTATAATCATGACTGGTTTCTTCGCATCTGTTCCTGTATCAATACCATATTTATCATTCATACTATTCCGCAACAGCACATTTTATTTCAGGAGATATAGGATAGAAGAGTGCATTCTTTCGAAAACCCAAACATGCTGGTATGTTCTGGTCGAGCAGCTGGTTTAGAAAACTCTAATGGTAATTCTCTCTTGTTCCAATAACCATGAGTTTGTAGTCAAGTAGCTCCTTCACAAGAGGTACAGAGGTAAATGAATTGTCCATCTGGACATTGCGAACAGATCAAAAAATGTGTTCACAGAGTGGTAAAACCACATCGACAGGATTATTTGAAACTCTGTATAGCCCTTCTGGTTGTGTGTTCGACGTAAATTTCTATCTCAATCGTGTAGAACATTTTGTCATCGCACAATGCTACACTTTTTAACCCGTATTTATTCGGCTTTGAAGGGATGTAATGACGAAAACTGCACTTTCCTCAAAATACCGCAAAGGTCTCGTCCACGGTAACAAATTCTGAGTGATGGTAGCCGTTCTGACAGCAACAAAACGTTCCAAAATATTGCGTATGTCAGCTAATTTATCTGTTTCCCTTCGTATCGCTCATGTTGAGGTGAAAAATCTCAACACCAGACCAATCACCACTTCATAATTCTTCGAAATTGAGTCGACGATTTACATGATAAATACCAGCCTTGTAAATAACTCCAAATAATTTCAATGTGATTCGTGGGGAATGCATCTTTTTTCGAGCAAAATTGTTAACAACAAATTCCATGTATTCGTTGGTACATTTCCTCATAATATTGATTATCTAGTCATTGAAAAAAGACTCCCATATTTCCAGTAGCCCTGACAAGTTTTTGTTGCCAATGAGGAACCTGGCAAACGTTTGACGATATTTATTTGCCTTGTTTTAGTTGTTATAGGTTGTGAAGCAGATTTACTCCAACGCTTGACTCTATACTTTCCAAAAAACGACAATATATTGCTGTGACTTCCTTCTACCATTTCCCCATCATCTGAAATATCTTGCTTAGAGTCACTATGGTCGTGTTGCTCTTCTACATGATCCACCTCCTCGTCATCAAATTGATCTGTATCTGAATGTTCGTCGTACGCTATTTCTTGTCCCTCTTCGTTGTTCAAATTTTTTAACATTTCTTGTCGTAGAGTGATCTCTTTCGTAAGACCACATGGTTAAAAAACAATGTGACATTTATATTACTTTAAAAAAACGGAAAACTTACCTCGGAATCAAACTAGCACGATAATTAAAAATAAAAGTCATTAGTCGCGTCGGTTTCTCACACCGTAGGACGACATATTTTCGTCGAAACTTCTGTTTGTAATACTCATATTAACACTGCCGTTCCGTCGCATCCGCTTGAGAGGATACAGGGAGTGGGAGATGGCCTCCACCTCGGTTTTCAGAATACCCCTGAATAAAGTCTATGGTCGGTCTCACAGACCAGGCGCGACTAACGGGAGGTTAAGCATTTGAGAAAAGCATTCAAAAGTTGAACAAAACGTAATAATATCAGCCAAAAATCACCCTATACATCGTATGATTAGATGTCACATCTATTGTAAGGTGTGTATTTGCGTCCACTATTTTTACCTTTTCAACAATGTTTTGGACTGATTGCATGTTCTAGCAATTTCATCATTTGCATCTAAGACAATAATATCTAATATTTGTTCGTTGAACAATAAATACCAAGTTTGTTCAGGAGATTGAAATATTATAGTTTCTCCATTTACCCTGTAATTTGTATATAGATTGGAAAGAAGAACCCATATTATTACTTCTTTTTTATACTATCCGATGATAGTCGAATAGGATAATGTCGTTTCCATGATAGCACGTCGAATTTCCCATATCTTCTCACAAGCTAGGTCTTAATTTGAACGATATTCTAATGCATGAAATCATTAAGTGTACGTAAAGTGTGAAATTTACTGATCTCACGACCGGTAATCGTCACTACTTTGGCAGCACACTACTCCCAACATTATCGTCCCTATGTATAAATTAGAGTATGGTAGAAAATGATACGGTTAAGTACATGATCGAGATTTATATTTATAAACCTTATTTCATACACACATGTTGATGAAAAGTTCAGTGGCGTGCACAAAAATATCTAATATTTATTCTACCATGGATTGGGTACTGTAAAATTGTAAACACAAAATGAAGTAGATATTTTCTCAATAATTTGGTAACCTTTAAAATTTTGACGATGTAAATTAGTTAAACATAATGTGTTTCATTCAATGAAATTGACTGTCTCGACCCTTACTTCGTGGAATATGCTCATATTAGTGTTTTTAAATGAAACTCACGGTCTCTAGTTAATTCCACAATATAATACAATAACTTGTATGATATTGTGGAATTAACTAGAGATCGTGAGTTTCATTTAAAAACACTAATGTTTCATTCAATTTCATTCCTGAGTATATGAAATTTTGAGCGTGATAACATAAACAAAATGGCGAATCTGGCATAATTGGAAACTGGAAACCACGCATTCCAAAATATGCTTATCATCAATTTCATTCAGTTCCGAATATCAGATTGAGTTCCGGAAATCTCCGAGAAAAAATTGGGGGTGACCTTTAAATAAAAATAATACTCATGTTACGGCGAGTCCGAAAATGTAAATCTTCACTTGTGAAAATTTGGAATGAAAAAGTGAATTTAACTATGGCGCTTCGCGGATATTCCTTAGACGATACCCCTTGAGTAAACGAATGTGGCCACGAACATCTAGAACACTTACACCGATTGTAGCTGATCAATCGAAGGCGGAAATATGACGAAACCCTTCAAGAGTATGAACTTGTACGATTAGTTCGATTTGCTCATCCATCAGCACCAGGGAACATGGAACGTTTGGCCATCCAGGTCTTTATTGACGGCTTATGTGACCACGATATGGAGAAGAGGCTTTGATTAGCCCATCCCAAAACCATGTTGGATGTATCGCTGCTCTTAAATATGAAACAGCCACGAAGGTTTCGGGATACAACAAAGGGAGGACCATGCAAGAAGAAAATGATAATGATAGATTTGACCAGATCGTCAGCTTGATAAAAGTTATGGTGGACAAGAAGCCGAAGAACATCATTTGCCGGAGTTGTGGTGACTTAAGGGATGCCTAGACGGTCATGTCTAATGGTCATGCCTAGATGGTCGTGCCCAGCATACTACTCTCACTGGAATCTAAGGAAGCTCTAGTTTCAAGAACTACAGTAGTCAACGAGATCTTCCACAAGGATCACAGAAGATCGGAAGAACGATCCTCACCTAAAGATGATTCGGGAATGGAAGGAGAAAATCCGTGTCCTATCTGGAAAGAAGTGTCAAGACGTTCACCGACACTCAAGGCATATTGGGCGCAGTGGTACAATCTTGACCTGGAAGAATGCCTGTTGAAAAAAATCTTTGAACACGATGTGGTTCCGAAAAGATAAGTCAGTTAGTTATCCCGAGAACGAGAGTAGCTGATATACTGAGAAAGTTACAAGACAGTTAATCCGGAGGTCATCTGGGAGTCAACAAAACACTTCAGCGAGTCCGTGAGAGATTTTATTGCGCGAACAGCTCCGATAATGTGAAGGAATGGTGTAAGAAACGTACGACTTGTGCTACAAGTAATGGACCACATCGCAAGAGAAAGGCACCCATGAAATAGTATAATGTTGGAAGACCTTTCGAAAGGATTGCATAAGACATCGCTGGACCATTTCCGACGACCGAAAATGGTGGCAAATACATACTGGTTGTAATGGATTATTTGAAAAACTGAGCGGACATTTACGCGATCCCGAAATGAAGAAGGTCCTGACAACCGGGCCAGAATCTAGTGGGAGAAGACTACGTGATCCAATTGAAAAGAAGGATGGATGACGTGCACAAATTGGTTCGAAGGGATCTTCAAGTTGTCTGTGACAGAATGAAAACACGGTGCGACTCGCAGGCCACAGAAGGCAGTTTAAAAGGACGTGACAAAGTATGGTTATACAACACGACGAGGAGAAAAGACCTTTCTCCAAAATTACAGAAATCTTGGGAATGTCCGTACACAATCAAGAAAAATATCTTTGACGTCATCTATCGCTTAAGCAAGATCTCCAATGAAAGACCGAAAGTAGTCCACCAAAACCGACTAGCGCCATTCGAAAGAAACAGAATTTGTTCACGCTCCCAAAAAATTATTCAGTGGCACACAACATCCTCGCCAGTATAAGAAACGTACGAGTGTTGGCTACCGTCTGTCGGAAGAAGTTTGGGCAACTAGGAAAAGAATTAAGAAATTGTTTTCAGCCAAAATGCCTATGAAAATTTTCAAAAAATTTAGGCTAACCTAACCAGATGAATCAATACTCTATTTCTTCTACATGATTAGGATTGCTTCCTTCACCAGGATATGCAAATTAAATATGCTTGATACTTCTTCAAAAACATTCACTAAGTGGGGATCCAAGTTTCCTCTTATACCTCTTATGCTCTGCTTCCAACTCAATTCAATGTTTTGAGTGTGAGTTCCATTATCATGATCAACAGAATCTACGGAATGATTAAGAGCGATGTGTATATATCCTCCAATCTCAGATAGCCCTTCAATAAGTTAGTAAGAATTACTTTTCCATTCCGTATTTTCACAAGTCAAATTTCACTTCCTCTGACTCGGAATAGTATGAGCATCTTTTTTAGATATAGATCACCTTGAATTTGGGAATTCCAGTAAGAATGTCCATTGTCGAGTTAGTTAAGCATTTCCAAGCTTTCATTCTACTTTGCGTAATAAATTATACTACTTTCCCATAATAAACAATGTTTAGAACTAGTTCAACAATTTCTTGAATACATAAGATTGCGACCTCCTACGGACAATGTGAACATTTTGCAAAAAATTCATATAAATATATATTAATTAGTGAATTGTCATTTACTTACATTTAACGTCGATATGCACTCTGATGGGCTGCGAGTCTCCAGCCTTATTTCTAGCATGACAGGTATACAATCCGGAGTGCTGTCGAATTGCGGGAGCAAATTGCAAGAGTTCCTGTAAGCTAGCTGGCTGGTTTTGACCCTCGCGGCGCCACACAACTGACGCTCTTGGATTGGCAGTTACTTCACATCGGATTGATATGGAATCCTTGAGGTCTTCGACGTCAGTCGTCGGGATACCGGTTAGCCTTGTCTCTGGTACATCTAGAAAAAATATATAATTGATTCTTTTTATCGTATAATTTTCAACCTTCCAGAGCCATCAATTTAGTTAAGTTACCTTGTATAATTTCGAAAAAAAATTTCATCTGTCAAATTTGACATTTCAGCAATATTCCGTCTGTTTTTTGATTGTTGTTTTAGTCAATGAGGCGATAATTTTACACTAGTGAAAATTATCGATAATTTGCACTAGTGCAAAATTATCAGGTCCTTTAAAATGAATGCATACGTAATTATAAACGTTTATTATTTATTAAAGTAACATGTTAACATGTGAAGTAACTGTTAAACCTAGTTTCATCCAAAAAATAATTTTATTGTAATTTATTCATAAGAACAGTTTAATGAACAGGAGTAGGATAATGGAAAACTATACATTTTATTGCATTAGTTATGCTACATGTAATATTTGACATGAAACTAGAATTAAATTAATTTATCGAAACAAACAAAATACTTTATTATTTGATTTTTTTATATGTTGAATTTCTTAAAGCTGATTGATAACAAATGACTACAAAAATTAAGCGTATGTTATTATTAGATAAAAATACGAGTAATATTCTATAAAGAAAGAAAAAGTGTACTCTTAACGGAAATTTTCCCAGCTTTCGAGAATGATTGTACTCATCATCAGAGAGAGTAAAATGAAAAAACATCAGTTATATCATGTAATCGTCCATAGGAATAGTATTAAGAAAGGAGGGCTAATAAGATCTAAGCTTCAATATTTGTAATATCACATCTTCTTCTTTTTTCTATTAACATATATTAAGTCAATCACAAGGTAGGCCGCTTCTTGGTCTAGCCAAAAATAACTACTAAACATCAGGTAGGTATCAACTGAAATGTAACTTCTGTCATTCTGACGATGATATTCATTCGATCGAAACATTTGTCGATTTTTTAGGATTTTCAACATTTTTCATTATATTGTGGAATTGGCTAGAAAGATTGAGTTTCATTTAAAACACTAATTAATTAATTCAGTCGAATTTGTTTTCATAGTAATTGAATGGACGTTTGAGCAAATAATTCAAGTAATCTACAACGCAGATATTAAACATCACAAAATTACATTTTCGGGCTCTCCTAATCAATTATGTATAGATAGGAATTACCTGTCGATTTATGTACACTTACTTGAATTATATCCTGGAAATTTTCCTACGGGCATAAATTCCCCAAATTGAATCCTAAATCAATGCTTAATGTGTTGAATAAATCTTGTTTTTTAAAGTTATGTTCGCAGAAGGATTCATTACTCATTAATGGGCTATAGAGGGTATCATATTTTGACAGCAATTCATAGAGCAGGAAAAAATAAAAAATAAGAGGAATGGTATCTTAATTATTATTAGACATACAAGGGCGATATATCAAATTAATGTTTTTCCAAATATCCTTCTTGAGTGGAAAATTTGAGAAGCTTGGTTAACGGTTTCTTCGTTCTATTGTCCAAGGTAACATAAATATTTTGTATCCTCGGTATTTCAGCAGCATCTGTCATTCAGTTTGTTATCTATGGTGCTCCATTTTATCGTTACATCTCGAATTTGTTTTGCAATTTTTGCAGAGGTTAAATAATATGGAACAAAATATCAATCTTAAATTTGGCATTGATAATCAAATTACATCAATATGTAGTGGATATTTGACTGGTTCTTCAACTTAAATACAAATTAGAGTTTTAAATGAAACTTACTGTTCCTAGTGAACTCTACAGTATATTGAAAAAACGTTAAAAATTCTGAAGAATTGACAATTGCTTCGATATTACCTAAATATCTTTGAATACAAATTGCTATTGAGAAAAATATAGTGACAAAATCGACCTCTAATTCTGAGAGAGAAGGCCTCCAATTCACTGTGTCTCAGGACTAGATTTGTAGGTATTTAATCAATGTTCAAACTGAACTGCTCCAGGTTACACTAGTGCCATCAGCAAATAAAGTGAATTTGCCATTAATTTGTAATGTAAATGTATACCAAAAAAATAGTTGGACCTAAAACTGAACCCTGGAGTTCACCACTGCTAACTGGTGAATTATTCGAAACTTTACCATTTGCTCGTACAAGTTGTTTTCTACATTCTTGGTAAGATTCAAACCATTTTAAAAGAACACCACGGATGCCGTAATATTCTAGTTTGTTTATCAAAATTTCATGATCAACACAATCGAAGGCTTTCACGAAGTCGAAAAAAAACAAAGCTGTGAAAAGTTTATTATTAAGAACAGAAAACATTGCGTCATTAGTTCTTTTATTAGGTAGGAAACCGAGTTGTTGGAAAAGAAATGGCAATGGACGGTTTTCATTAGTCTTTCGATTATCTTCGATAAGATTGGCGATAAGGCAATATAAGGAGAGTTACTACTATTATGATTCTCGCCAACCTTGTAGAAGGAAAGCGACCTTTGTCAAAGGATTCATTGATTAGAGAACATAAAACGTTAATCACCGTATCTGGAATATTTAAAATAACTTAGCTGATAACCTATCAATGCCACAGGAACTTTTATTTTGAATGCTGAGTATGGTTTGTACTAGCTCAAATTTATCTATTGGTCTAAGAAAGAAACTATCAGTGAATCTTTTAGAAGGAACGCGGAAAGAAAGAGCATCATGACTTGGAGATATTTTAGAGCTAATATTCTCACTAATGTTTACGAAATAATTGTTAAGTTCGTCTAGGTCGAGTTCAATAAAGTTTGAGGAACGAGTTTTGTTCCCTAAATCATTGGTAACAAACCAAGCTTTTCACGAGGAATTTTTAACTCTAGATATGTGATTGTTATAATAGTTTTGTTTGATAGATTTGATAGTTTTCCGGCACAATATTTTATAGTTATTGATATAATTGAGTACGTGAAGAATGTCTGTGAAGTTTTTAATGTACGTGAGTGATCTCATATTCTTGGATGAAGTACGTGCTCCTTTCGTAGACTATGATCTGTGATGTTTAGTTTTACGAGAGTGAAGACGAAATGATGTGTTGAAGCACCCGATTATTTTATTAAGCAAATCCAAAAATTTACTGTCAACATCTTCACAAAGATTAATCCAATCATTTGCTAAACATAAATTATGAAATTTGGTGAAGTTTTGTTGATAGATGATCCTTACCAACTGAGTGTTTTTCTTAAGGAATTTACGAGGTAATGCAAATTCGGCGAAAACTGCTTCATGATCAGAGAGACCTGAGTTAATTACTGGGTGATTCACATAATATGGTAGAAAGTCGGAAACTATGTAATCTAAAATTGAAGAAGTTGTTTTAGTAGTTCGGGTTGGTGAATCCACATGCATATTTAGATCAAATGACTCAAAAATATTCACCAAAGACCTTCGAGAGGCACAGTCATTAGAAAAGTCGATATTAAAATCACCGCATAAAACTTTCTTGCTCTTAAGAGGCAGCAAATTTAGAAGGATCTCAATAAAATAATGAAGATTTGATTGAGGTGGTCTGTAAATTCAAATGATATATAAATCGATATTCTTGTTGTAAATTATCGAAAATTCAAAAGTATTTTTTACTTGTAGAAAATCATATTTTATTACAGCCGAGAAGTCCTCGCCAGAAGATAAAATTGGGGTTCCACCGTGAGCTGAATTACTCCTGTCACATCTACTGATAACTTGATATTTTTCAATAATAATTGGTTCGTGTGCTTGTAGCCAATGTTCAGTAACTGCAAATATCTGCGGAAACCCCAATTCCTCCAGAAACATTTACAACTCGTCCGTGTTATTGCGTATTGACTGAATATTAATTAGAAAAATTCTTAATTTCACTAAATTCACTTAAGAAACTGAAATAGATGGATGTCTCAATTTCCTTGACCTTAGCATACGTCGGTGCGGGTCAGAGTTCGATTTTGGGGTTTACAGGAAGCCCACTTAAACTGACCACGCCTTACATGCTGATTCCAGCCACCCTCCTCAGCACAAAATGGCAGCCTTCAACTGTTATGTGCACAGACTACTGAACATACCTTTAAACACAGCTCATTATAATAATGAAGTTAATATAATCAAACAAAATGTCAGATAACAATAAATATCACCATTCCATAATTGATAATCTCATACAAAAAATAATTAGAAAAATGTATCAACGATTAGCTTATCCATCTATCACAGACAATAACCTTTAATATATTTCAATACTTTTCATAAACTCTCACCTTACTCATCAATTAACAGACATTTTCAGGAATATTTCTAACAACTCTAACAACATTAAAATTTCATATAAAACTTCAAATTCTTTATATAATGACTAAAGATAAGCTGAACAAATTGTCTAAAAGTGGCATTTATGCGCTGAGGTGTGGTTGTATAAATTTTCCTATAAATGTATACATGGTTTAGCCCCAATTTTTAATATTTTTCCGATCCGTATCGATTCAGCCCGAACGTCGTACCTCCGGGCCTATAGAGCGATCGACTTTCCCTCTACGTTTAGCAGTGGTAGCATGAGCATATCAGTTAGAAAATTAACATATCTATAATTAAATTAACTGCCTCGACCCTTACTTCGTGGAATCTACTGATATTAGTGTTTTAAATGAAACTCACGGTTTCTAGTTAATACCACAATCTAATAAAAATTGTTGAAAATTCTAAAAATTGACAATTGTTTCGAAACAATTGTCAATTTTTATAATTTTCAACAATTTTTATTATATTGTGGTATTAACTAGAAACCGTGAGTTTCATTTAAAACACTAATATCTATAATTTCCTATTGCGTATCAAGCTTAATTCTAATTCAATATTATTACTCCATAATTAATATTATTCAGAATCAGTGATTTAGGTCCGTGTGCAGGTATACTGTAAGTACCTTAAAACTTGATAAAATCATCTTATTGTAATGTTTTTTTTATATATTAAAAGTTTTTATTACGGGTGGGATAAATTTCAAACACTCGGTATGGCTACTTACTAATTTATTTAAACACTAACTCACTAACACTTAATTTATCTATACCCAGCATATTCACTTAAACTAATTTATATGAACACTTAACTAATTTATATTTACTGTTTGCTATTTCGGTGTATTTACTTCACGAGATCACTTTATCAACTAACTCCTCCGCTGATCGGTCCTTTATATTAATGCCTTTCTTACTAGAGAATTCTACTCAAAACAATTGGATTTCTGGCATTTTCTAGATAAGACTGGTCACAAAAACCAGTTCTGGATAAGATAGTCACAAACTCGTAAACTGTTTTTTATAACTGCGTATCCGCCATAATTTTAACTTTTATACCTGGCTTAGACAGAGTCTGTTTTAGGGACTATACCAGTGTGCTGTTTCGTTACATTACCCCCTCCTTAAATGGAAGTTCCTCCTGGAACTTTTGTGTAGCCGAGACTGGATGTTTGAATCGGCAACTGGCCTCATTTCTACGCTTTCCGATCTTATGGAAATAGCAGGGCACCGTCTTCATCGGATACTGATAACAGGGGTTGTAGCTGCAAATTAATATCTGGACACCGGTATCTTGAAAGATAATCTCTACCATGTTCCTGATGATTCGCCAATCCAACTGGTTACTCGCTATCTTAGGCATAGCCAGTTTCTTCACGTTGGATTCCAACACATGGTCTCGGAGGTTTCGAAGTGCTTCCCACACATCGCGGTAGGTAGATCGATCTTGGAATTCATTTTTAGTTACCACGTAGAAGACGTGAATAATCTTCCGGGAGAGTGAACAGATCATGTTGTTGTTCCGAAGTGACTCCATATCTAGCTTTCCCGGTACCTCCATACGTGCCCATAAATTCCTCGAAGGTAGGGTCAGACACATCTCGAATATCGTTTACTCCTTCCTCCAGGTCATGTTCTCCTCCGAATGGCGCTAGTCGGTTTTGGTGAACTACTTTTGGTTTTCCGTTGGGGATCTTGCTTATGCGATATATAACATCATTGATCCTTTTCTGGATTAAGTATGGACCTTCCCAGGATTTTTGTAGTTTTGGAAAAAATCCCTTTCTCCTCGTCGGGTTGTGTAACCATACTTTGTCCCCTTCTTTAAAACCGCCTTCTGTGGCCTGCGTGTCGTACCGACTTTACATTCTGTCGCTGGCAACTTGAAGATTGGTTCGAACTATTTCATGAATATCGTCCAGCCTTCTTCTCAATTGGATTACGTAGTCTTCGCCTGCTAGATCTTCTCCAGCCGGGCAGCCAAATTCCAGATCACAAGGCAGCCTCATTTCACGTCCAAACAGGATTTTCGCCGGTGTTTCACCCGTGAACTCAATGACAGCAGATCGATAGTCCAATGCGAATAGGGAAAGATACTGGTCCCAATCTCTTTGATGGCTGGATACTACTTTGGACAGGTATTTTCCAATAGTCCTGTTAATTTTCTCGACCATTCCATCTGACTGTGGATGTAAAGCTGTTGTCCTGGTCTTCTTCATTCCCAGCTTGTCGCAAATCTCCTGGAATAGATGGCTTTCAAAATTTCTTCCCTGGTCACTGTGGACTTCCAAGGGTACTCCATATCGGCTGATAAATTCCTTCACCAATACATCCGCGACAGATGTGGCCTCTTGGTTCGGGATAGCGTAAATTTCCACCCACTTTGTGAAATAATCCATTACAACCGTATGTATTTGCTACCATTTTCTGTCGTCGGAAATGGTCCAGCGATATCTAAAGCAATCCTTTCGAAAGGGCTTCCAACATTGTACTGTTTCATGGGTGCCTTTCTCTTGCGATGTGGTCCATTACTCGTAGCACAAGTCGTACATTTCTTACACCAGTCCTTCACATAGTCGGAGCTGTTTATCCAATAAAACCTTTCACGGACTCGCTGAAGGGTTTTCTTCACTCCCAGATGACCTCCCGATGGACTGTCGTGTAACTTCTTTAGTACCTCAGCCACTCTTGTTTCGGGATAACTAGCTGTCTCCTTATCTCAGAACCATCATTGTTTTCAAGGACTCTTTCCAACAGCCCTTCTTCCAGGACAAGAGAGTCCCACTGAGCCCAATACGCCTTGAATTTCGGTGAAAACTTTGACACTTCTTGCCAGGTAGGTCGCCGATTTTCTTTCTTCCATTGGCGGATCATCTTCAGGTGAGGATCATTCTCCTGATCTCCTCTGATCCTGGTGGGTGACCATTCCTCGTTGACTACAGTAGTTCTTGAAACTGCAGCTTCCCTAGATTCCATCTTGTTGCAGTGTGAGCAGTCTGAAGGGCACGGCCGTCTGGACAGGGAGTCGGCATTTCGGTGACTCACACCGGCTCGATGTTCGATGTTGAAATCATATTCTTGAACTGCATCAACCATTTGAGTGCTGCATGATCAGTACGGATTAAAAACTTCCTACCATAGAGATACTGGTAAAAGTGTTCCACGGACTTCACTACTGCCAAAAGTTCTATTCTTGTGACGCAGTAGTTTCGTTCTGGTTTGGAGAGGACTCAACTGAAATATCCCAGCACTCTTTCTTGCCCTCCTTGGATCTGTGAGAGCACTCCACCAATTCCTACGTTGCTTGCGTGAGTGTCAAGAATAAAGTCTCCCTCTGGTAATGGATATCCTAATATCGGCGCCGAGGTTAAATGCCTCTTCAAGGTTTCAAAAGCCGTTTGACAGTCTTCGTCCCATTGGAAAGCTCTTGCTTCTTCTGTGAGTCGCGTTAGAGGCTTGGCAATGTCTCCAAACTTCCTGATAAATCTTCTATAATACGTGCAAAGTTCAAGGAAACTCCTAATTTGATGTTTGTCGGATGGTTGCGGCCATTGCTGAATGGAAGCAATTTTCTGTGGATCCACCGCCACTCCTTCATTGCTCACTATATGACCTAGATAGTTGACTCGGTTTTGGAACAGCTGACATTTCTTCGGGTTCAACATGAGCTGGGCAGCTTGGAGTCGTTTGAATACGTCTACCAAATTCTTCAGATGTTCGTCAAATGTCTTCCCCAGTACTACGATGTCGTCCAAATAGACCAGGCATGTCTTCCAAGACAACCCTCTCAAGACATTTTCCATGTCTTTCAAATGTCGCAGGCGCATTACAGAGCCCGAATGGCATGCCGTTGAATTGCCATAATCCAGATCCGGTAGTAAAAGCAGTCTTCTCGTTATCTTCAGGGTCCATTTCCACTTGCCAATAACCAGTTCTCTGGTCCAAGGTGGAAAACAGTTTGTTGCCGGCCAAAGTGTCTAGCGTATCGTCAATTCAAGGTAGAGGATAGCTATCTTTCTTCGTCACGTTGTTAAGCTGACGATAATCCACGCAGAATCTCCTAGTTCCGTCCTTTTTCTTGACGAGCACTACTGAAGACATCCATGGACTAGTAGATGGTTCTATTACTTTTTCTTTTGCCATCTCTTGAATTATTCTCTCAGCTTCCTCTCTCTTCGCTCGTGGAAGTCTTCGAGCTGATTGTCTAATTGGCTTAGCATTACCAGTATCGATTTTGTGTTTGACGGTTGATGTTCTGCCAGTCTTTCCTCCTTTTGGTACGAACAAGTCTCGATACTGCAAGAGAAATTCTCTCATTCTCTTTTTTTCAGCTCGATATAAAGATTGACCAGCTACTGACAACATTTGTTCGAATATGGCATTAGAATTGTCAGTGGTCGTTGTTTGATGAACTATAGACGTCACTGGTACGCAGAATCCAATCTTGGTTTCCTTCTTGATTGTAATTGGGTAATCGTTCACGTTTATCACACGTACTGAGATCTCTTTCGCCGACGTGACCAGTCCTTTTCCAATTAGTACTCCTTTGCCAACTTCTTTGTCGTGGTTCCTTGGCTCCATCATAACCGGTGTACCTTCCTCCATGATTCCCTGTAGCCGTGCTACTATCATGGTTTCGCATCGTGCAGGTAGAACGGTATCTTCCTGTACAGCTGCCAACACCGCGTTGCCTTCATATGGATACAGGAACACCTCCTCGGAACCCACTTCAATGGTTCTGTTTCTAAAGTCTAATTGGAAACCATGTACATTCATTACGTCCATTCCCAGAATCACGTCTTCTTCAATGTCAGCTACGATTACCGTATGCGTGAACTTTCCTGCGCCAATTCCCAAATGGATTTGTGTCTCACCGTGAACGTTGGCGCTCTCACCTGTGGCGGTCCGCACTCGCAGTCTCGTTGGTAAAAGCTTTTTCTTGGAGTTTATTATTTCTGGTCGTATAATGGTCCTAGTTGCTCCAGTGTCAACCAGCAGAGCATATTTCTTGCCATTTACTTCGCCATCCACATATACACTGTCGTTGCGACATCTGAGAGAAGCTATCAGTATGAGAGGGTCTGTGGAACGATCATGGGTCGGTGCTGCCCCCTCGTAGCCGACCCGTTCTAGTTTTCCTGTGACTGGGGTTCTTGGTTTGCAGGAGTCTTGGGGCGCTTACATGAACTACGTACATGCCCTAGCTCGTCACAATTCCAGCATCTGATCTTTCTTGGTTTCTTGTCCATCATATTTTTCATTAAACTGACAAACTGGTCAAATCTGTCTTCGTCACCTTCTTCTTGGGTGGTCCTGATTTTGTTATATCCTGAAGCTTCCGTTGCTGCTTCATATTTTCAAGGGCAGCTGTCAATGCGTCGACTAATGTTTTCGGATGGGCTAAACGAAGCCTCCTCTACATACCGGGGTCACGTAAGCCATCAATGAAGGTCTGGATGCCCAGACATTCCATCATGTTCTCTGGAGGTGACGGATAAGCAAATCGAACTAGTCGGGCAATGTCCACTTCATATTCTTGAAGGGATTCATCCCGTTTCTGCCTTCGGTTCTTCAGTTGAGATTGGTACACATGTTCTAGATGTTCATGACCATATCGCATGTCAACCTCTTCTTCAGCTGCTCTAAGTCATCCGTTTCTTCCAAAGGTATCGTCTGGAGTACATCTAAGGCATCTCCGCGAAGCGCGATGGTTAAGTTCACTGCCTTCTCTCTATCTGACCAATTAATCACTCTAGCGGCTGCCTCAAATTGTTTCACATAATTGGTCCACGACATTTTTCTATCGAACGTTGGGGCCTTGACTCGAGTAAAACTGCCCATGTCTTCAAACTTAGATACTGTTTCTGGCTTGCAAGGTTTCGTTTGCTCGGTCTTCTTTTCTTCCTGTGGCGTGCCTCGCGTTCTTGAATCAGCAATATTTTCCTCTCACTCCTTGATTTTCTCGTCTATTGTTGTAATCTTATTCTCGATTTTCTCGTCTATCGTTGTAATCTTATTCTCAATTTTCTCGTCCATCGTTGACATTTTATTCTCGATTTCAGATTTTAGAGACGAAATTTCATTTTCCACGTCAGCGACAATGTCGTTTTTCATTAATAAGATATCGGCAGATATATAGTTCTTCAAAGTAGAAATCTTCTCGTCCATATTAACAGAAATGTCGTTTTTCATAGCAGAAATATCGTTCTTTATAGCCGAAATATCGCTTTTCACATTTGTAGAAATCTTTTCTTCAATGCCAGAAATATCGTTCTTCATAGCAGAAATGTCGTTCTTCATAGTAGAAATCTTCTCGTCCATGTTCTCTTCCATGGCAGAGATCTTCTCGTCCATGTTAGCAGAAATATTAGCAGAAATTGACGAGATTAAGGTGGAAGCCTCGTCATTAACTAAAACTGTTTCAGGATCAAAGCCGTCATTTTCTAGTGCGACTTTAAGTCTTTCTACTAACTCACTTTTCTTACCGGACGTTTCCAACTCTCGATCTTCCAATTCTGCTCTTAGTTCCGCCACTTTGAGGTCACATAGTCTCTTGGCCATTTTTACGTAGCAATTTATTTATATTATCCCACTTCTGACACCAATGTAATGTTTTTCTCATTTATTAAAAGTTTTATTACGGGTGGGATAAATTTCAAACACTCGGTATGGCTACTTACTAATTTATTTAAACACTAACTCACTAACACTTAATTTATCTATACCCAGTATATTCACTTAAACTAATTTATATGAACACTTAACTAATTTATATTTACTGTTTGCTATTTCGGTGTATTTACTTCACGAGATCACTTTATCAACTAACTCCTCCGCTGATCGGTCCTTATTTATATTAATGCCTTTCTTACTAGATAATTCTTCTCAAAACAATTGGATTTCTGGCATTTTCTAGATAAGACTGGTCACAAAAACCAGTTCTAGATAAGATAGTCACAAACTCGTAAACAGTTTTTTATA
The DNA here is from genome assembly GCA_963921935.1 of Galeruca laticollis. NCBI lineage: Eukaryota > Metazoa > Arthropoda > Insecta > Coleoptera > Chrysomelidae > Galeruca > Galeruca laticollis. The sequence goes on along the minus strand of OY998175.1, from coordinate 83,131,459 downwards.
ACTGCGTATCCGCCATAATTTTAACTTATATACCTGGCTTAGACAGAGTCGGTTTTAGGGACTATACCAGTGTGCTGTTCCGTAACATTATTATTTACAACTTTCTCAACATCAAACACGTTCCATTTTTCAACGGTATTGTCGCGCTGTTGCCAAACGGGTGCCGGTTTCCTACAAATTTAGTAGTAATGAACATTAAGATTTGGAACCAAATGAACCTACGGTCTATTAAGTGATTAGTAACTTTATTTATTTCTTTATATTTTTTATGGTATATTTTTTTTGGTATAAACATCGATTCCACCATTCCAGAATTTTATTTATTCCTAAATCTAATAGTAGCTGGCGCTTTTGCCAGATGGTTCTTCGAAGCTTAATTCATCTACATCTCTGCCAATTGGACTTGGCCAGTGTAAATTGAAAAGCGCTCAAAACATGTGCGAAAGGAAAATCAACCATCAAACCTCGCCACGGCGAACTCCTCAGAAAATGCACAGTGGTGATTGTGAATCTTAATATGTGGGAATAACTTTTAGAGCGTTGGAGGTACGTATAAGCAAGCATATAAAATATCCAAATAAATCACCTTTTGGCTTTCATATTAAATATAATAACCATAAGTTTGAACCAGAAACCAATTCAACAATAATCAAAAGTATTCTTCCTCTTCAGGTGCCATCTACATTTAATGAAGGTTAGCGACAATATCGGCATACTTATTTCGGTTCTGAGTGGTACGAATTAAAGATGATGTGTTCTTACCAGTCCAGCCGCGTATGTTTTTTGACTAAGAATGTTGTCTGCGACCTGGACCACGTTTTCCTTCGATTTTTCCTTTCTGTTATAAATTTCAGTATATCATACTTGTTGTTACGGTATATGTGGCCCAGATAAGCGGTCTTTCTTCGTTTTATTGTTTTAAGTAATTCTCTTTCCCTTCCCATACGTCTAAGCACTTCATCGTTAGATATATGTTGAATTCATGATATTTTTAGTAGTCTACGGAAGATCCACATTTCAAAAGCCTCGAGTCTGTTCATGGTATCCACTTTTAATGTCCATGTTTCTGTTCCATACAGGAGAACTGAGTGCACGTATGCTTTTACAAAACGGTATCTTAAGTTTAAGATTGCGCTGCACAATAGGTTTTTCAACTTTAGGAATATGGCTCTGGCTTGCTCTATACGTGATCTTACTTCAATGTCAGGGTCTACATTTGTTGTTATGCACCTACCAAGATACTTAAATATCTCAACTTCCTCTATTACGGTATCATAGATGTTCATGTTCAGTTGTAGGTTCGGTAATCTGGTTATGGCCATTACTACTCAGGACATGTTTCATTTTGTGTATAGGATGATGTAATATAGGTGGGACGCTTCTTCTGATTATTGTTATTAATTTGGGTGTTCATCTCTTTCACTAAACTAGATATATGAGTTAAATCAGTTTTCAAATTATACAAATCTTCTTTTATCTTCACGTATGAAGAATCATGGATATGAATTTTCGTTGTTTCTCCGGAATCGTTGAAACACATTGAAGATATCATGTTCCATATCTCGTACTGATTTAAGCAAAAAACCTGGTTTAAAGACAGCAAACATGTCGGCTATTTTATTAATATCGTCTATTTTGTTTTCCATAAGATTCAATTTACATTCATTCTTCAATAACAAATCGTATACCTCAGTAATAGTTGGTATGCTATCAGTTAACTGATTTATACGATTTGCTAGCGAATCAAATATTTCATGGGGAAACTGATTCTTGGTTAAATCAGAAACATTAGCATTGAGGTATATCAAATTAGGAGAATCACAAAAAAAGCGCAATTTGTTGAACTTCTAGGAAAGTAGAATTTTTGTAGTAGCTTTGTCAAAGCTTCTGTTATGTTCTAATTTTTAAAGTTAATTCCATGCTTATGCTCTTCAGCATCCTGTTGAATGTACCTTCATTAATTGAATATCTAAGAATATATAGTAGGTCGTCGAAATTGTTTCCATTCATTCAACAACTAAAGTTAGTACTACAATAATCTATGATATTTATGAGATTCTCATTTTTTTGGTAAGAAGCAATAATCTGATACTTTTCATGACAAGTTCACGGAATAGAGGAAGTATATATGTAACTCTAAGCTACTTTATCACCTTGAATTGCTTCAACGCCAACAATTTCAGTGGAAGAATTACTCGCAAAACTGTCAACGACAATCTGGAATCTTTATGCATGTTATTATTTTTGAAAAACCGAATAAAAAGAGAAGAAATAAGTTTAGAATTTTCTGCATCGTCGCATACAAAAGCAATTTAACGTGAATTCGTTCCAATAAATCCCTTAGCGCTAAGGGCTTCACCGCTACAGAGGGACTGAAAAGGTGTATTTGAATAATCCTATGACATATTGGAAGTAACCAGGGTGGAATTGAATTTGTTTTGATATATTTATTATTGTGCTAATAAAATAATTTCCTAATCGAAGTGATCGGAGAGAACATGATAAATCCAATTATTTCTTAATTTTCAGGAAAAAAGAATAGAATTCGAACTTAAGCAGTCACATGATAAGCTATTACAGAAATCATTTGAGATAGTTTGACCGAAAAGAATACTTGAACGAATTAAGTAACACATACTATCTATCTTATGAATACTCCATCAAGTAATGAAATTCTGTGAACGATCCTGCTTACTATTAAAAATTTTCAACAAATTTTAAAAAGGTTGCAAATAGAAAAAAACTACAATCTATTCTAGTTGCTACTAATATTTTGTCGTTATCATACTTTGATACTTTCCATATATTTGATTTTCAAACTTTCAGATGATAAAATAAGACTGCTGCAATGTGCCTTTCTCCCCAGAAAATAATCAAATGTTACCCAGTATATATAATATATTATTTGAATGAAATTTTATTGTATTCAGTGTGAAATTTAATGAATTTTTTCAAATCGTAGCAAAGCGCTTTCGACTGTCAAGTCATCATCATGTATTTTGTAGTTACATGTAAGGGTTAAGGATACAATTTTGATAAAAATTACCTAAAATCTAAAAGTTTCTTTGATTCATCCTATTGACAAAAAGACAGAACAATATAAAAAGTCAATGTGATCCCTGCCCTTGCTTCATTGCGCACAGCTATTTGAAGTTGAGCTCGAAAGAAGCCAAGTACAATCTCAAATCTGGTGAAGCATCCAACTTGTTTCTGTACTTATTCTTAATGAAAGCGTATGATGAAAAGGCCCTTTCCACTAATATTGTGGATGGAAAAGGTAACAACACCTTCATTGCCAGATCGGACAGACGTTTATATTCATTGAATACGTCCAACCAAAAGTTGACGAGAGTTTTAGTCTTGAAAGGTAACTTCAACGTACTATCAGTAGATATCCTTATCAGACTTTCTTTTTCTGCAATTTCCAAACCAGCAGTTTGAAAATTCTCTTCAGAAAAAGGTTTTCGAATCCACTCAATTCCTTCATCAAGTTTCGGGAAGTATTTCGCGAATGAAGATTTCAATTCTTTCAAGTGTTCTGAAATTGCCAGTTTGGCAGCACTAGAGAGTTGTAACTGGTTCTCATTCAAAAAGTCGTAAAACGTTTCATCGAAGTTTACTAAAAATGGTTTGTTTAACCGCCATAACAGTCACTTCTGGAGTGACGAAAATCCTCAAATCACATGGGATAGTGAATTTCAAGTGTCCTTTTCGTTTAATATTTTTTGTGCTGTGAAAATCAATAAGATATTCACTCTCATGATTTATGACGAAAATTTAAATGGAGAGCGTTACTGCAACATCTTACGTCAAGTATTTGTACCAGCAATGCACGCTTTACCTAATAATGAGGCTAACGAAGCTTGGTTTCAACAAGATGGTGCACCGGCTCACAATCTTCGAGGAGTACACATTGCTTGATGAAATAATTAACGATAGATGGATTGCTAATAAAGGTCCGTTTCTCTGGCCACCAAGATCCCCACAATTGTCACCATTAGATTACTATATTTGGGGATATGTTGAAAATAATGTATTCTCTGAACCTGTTACTACTAAGGAAAATATGATAAACAAAGTCCTTCACGTTTTTAATGAAATAGATGGAGAATCACTATCAAGAGCTAATGAAAATCAGATTAAAAGAGTTGGTGGTGGGCAACATTCCGAACATTTGTTGCATTAACAAGCTAGTGCCTTATTATCTTTGACAGTAGCTGTATAATTGTTCAATGTTTAACTTAATAAATTAATACCACATAGCATATAAAATTATAAATTTTTTGTGACAAAAACGTATAAAGCTGATTTATTTGAAAACTGCAGGAGATAGGTATAGAGAATAATAATACATATCGATAGTGGGCAACGTATTCTTCTAAAATAAATATTCACATACAGGGTGTCCCATTTGAAAAAAAGGAATTACGCGAAGATTGTGGATTCCGTTTTTATTCCAATTTTGACAGCGCCCTGTATAATAAAAAAGGTAACTTCACAGTGTAAACGATAAAGCGGTATGTGGTAAATGGTTTCTAAGAAATTTAAACTTTTATTCAAATTACATTAGAGGATATTGAATTTTATGTACATGGTAAAAAAGTGTAATTTTCATATAAAAAACATTACAACTCAAAAACGGTTCAAAATAGGTATAGGGAAGTATTAACCAAAAATGTTCAGAATAACGTGAATATTTCTAAAATTGAAAAATATTCAGGGTCTTTCATTAAAAATTACAAAGTTATGTGCAACTTCCGGTATAACCGGAAGTAGAATGGTGACGGCCATATTTTCATTGAATAGCTCATTGACCGTTTATCTGCCGCACCCTGTATATGAATCTCTTTTAGAAATGTCTTCAGGTACAAGTATGGAGTCACTGTTCAAAACGACGCCTATCAACGATTTTTGGTGCAGAATTAGTGATGCATATCCAATGCTTGCCAAAATGGCTCTGAATATTCTTCTCCCGTTCCCAACAACATATTTGTGCGAAACAGGATTCTCAAACTATGCAGCCACGAAAACAAGCAAGAAGCTTTCCCCAACCCGTGCAGGAATCAACGAAAGTGCAGAGCACGTATTCTTCACATGCCTGCGCTTAAGCGTAGGTGCTTCGTCGTACCTATGAAACAGCACTTCTAGGAGGGGTCATATCTGGAAATATATTGGATGCTGTACTTCCATCAGAGACTGCGTGGATAGCAAAGAGCACATTTGCAGCTGATGTATTAGATGGGCTCCGTGCTGTAGAGTAAAGAAGAAACAATGTAAGAAGGGATAAAATTGGGAGAAAATGAAGGAAGAGTTGTATATCTACATCCTCCCTCTGCGAAGTAATGTCCAATGGCGGTCCCGCGGGGGAGGCAGGGGTCAAAGATTGAGATTTGTAGTCGGTATTGGAAAGGCTTCAGAGATATACCAGGCATAGCACTAAGTCCAGATAACACGTAAAATTATTTTATTACATTTTTAAAAAATACCGAAACACACACACATAATTAGGGTAAAATGAATTTCGTACGAATCGACAACGCCTTTTTACAGAAAAAAATAACCCAATAAAAACATCAAAACTACAACTATTTGCTTAAACGCGAATGGAAGAAGTCGAAAATCTAGGAACTGGCATACTTTCGGATGATAGTCCACATTAATTTTAGTCACTCTGTTGCCATTAGGTTCAGATATTCCCAAGCGTACACATACATTCAAACTCTTAGGTGATACGGACATTCACTTAAATTTATCAGTTTTTGTACTTAAAGGGATTTAAAATGATAAAACCGTGTTCACATAGGATTATTTCGCTGAAAAACGATTCTAATCCGTCGATTTTCATGCATGACCCGGCTCTCCCTTACATTCTCTCTATAATTTAATCTTTTTCATGTTTTTTTCCACGTTCTCATATACAAATGGACAAACGACCAGCGTTTGTTTTCTTTGTATGAATGAACGAGCGAGCCATTTTCGGAATCAGTTTTTTTATTGTTTTTCGAGACCTACGGGTTTAGTTGGTTTTGTGACTGCATATGTCGTAAATTGTTGAATTTTGTTGTTTTCCTTGACGAAAATAATATTGAATTTGAGTAATGTACCAAGTGGATTAGAGTGCCTACAGATTAGAGAAAAAGTATATAACGATATTGACAACCAAAAATCCTTTTATATATTTTATAAAACGTATCTCACTAACAGCTACTAAGAATACAAAGTGGCAACCGACAATATCTCGGGAATTATATACAATATGTTTGTTTCATAAGTTTAGGAAGAAGAATTCCTGAAATATATGCGACACAAAAACAATTTCGAACGTTTTTTTAGCTGAGTGATTGAATCTAGTTTTCACAGAATATAATTGCGGTTTTTCCAAATTGTACCGTATAGTAGATAAGGTTGTTGAAAAAGATCAGTATTACACAACTGTCCCTATCGTATATATTTTTCGTATTACCTGCCCTTGATAGAGAGAAAGTGTATCTCTAATGACAACAAGTTGTTTAATTTTCAAATATCTGAACGAAACTTCATAATGTTGGGTACAATTCAAGTAGCTTCGGAGATTGATTCCAGAAATAAACAGCACATCTGAAAACTTCAGGGTGTTACATATTAACTAAATCAATTCACGGCGAAAAATGACGGATGCAATACTAGTATTTTTAAATGAAACTCAAGGTCTCTAGTTAATTCCACAATATAATACAAGTTATTGAAAATTCTAGAAAATTGACAATTGTTTCGATAAATCATTATCATCGTCAGAATGACAGAAGTTACATTCCATTTTATGCCTACCTGATGTTTAGTATGTAGTTATTTTTGGCTAGACCAAGAAGTAACCTAACTTGTGATTGGCTTAATATATGTTTATAGAAAAAAGAAGAAGATGTGATATTACAAATATTGAAGCTTAGATATTATTAGCCCTATGGTGATATCCTGGATATCATTTTTCCAATTAAGATCAGTATAACTGTGCAATGATATAGAAAACCAGGAAAACTATATCTGCTGATCTTTACAATTATCACTTAAGAAGACAGTTTATTAGTGGAGAATTCCCTAGATTTAACTGTTCATTGACAACTTCATATTGTGGGTTTCTTAAATGTCTTCTAATTTCCAGTTCTTCAAGGAAATCCAGTTCTTGTAATCAGCTTACAAGCAGGCGAATGCTGTTCCTTATCGATCCGAAAGCAATAGCATTTTTTTTCAAATTTTGATAAATGTCGGTTCATCCTGTAACTTTTCTAAAGAAGTCAAATAGCTTAAATTAATTTGACAACGAAATTTTTACATTTATATTATTACTTCAATGAAAGTTGACAAAAAATGTCATAAAATGTCATCTTTATTTTGAATAATAAATAACATTTCATGGTGTCAGAAGCATCACTCAAATCGACGAACAGTATTTGTCCCAAAGAGTTCAAATCAATGACCAAATCAAGAAGATGTCACCATTAATGTGACAGATAATTTAGAAATATCAGTAGCAGAACACCAACTAAATTATGAACAAGCAGGACCATCTGGAACTCAGTCATATCCACCTCAAACAATTCAGGAACAAACTAAAGAAAACTTGTCGCCAGCTGAGGATATAAGAGAACAATCAGAACAGAGCCCAGAAAATGTTCATCGCCTAAATACTTCATCAATTAGTTCACTAGATCAAGTTTGCTTAAACAATGGAAAATCTAAGCCTTCAGGAGTGACAATAACTCACTCCACACCTCTCAAACAGCAAGAAGTGAGTTTGAATTATCAAAAATTTACAAACTCTGTGAACATTGACCCTACTATTCCACCGCCTTTTAAGCGAGTACTTTTTTGGCCGCAGCAATAGCCCGAGTCTCATAAAAAACAGAAACGGGAAAAAATACCCTCAGTGTTGACATCGTCACAAGCTTTGAGATATTACCAAAAAAAGGAAGAAAGTAAACAGAGGAAAACAGGAGAGCAAACGAAGAGAAAATAAGAAAGATTGAAAAAACAACATGAAAAAAAAGTAAGTTGGAAGAGACCAAGAAAAAAAAATTTGAAGAACAGAAAAAGGATGAAGTAAACAAATGCAAAAAAAAACAGAATGGATAAAGATAATGAATCTACATCAGAGTCACTTTCTATTAGCAGTGAGTCTTCATACTCCGGATCAGCTAGTTCTGGATTGTCTCGCCATTGCAAGCCAACGCAAGAAATGCTTCGGACAAGAAACTTGTAAGAGTGAGGACCTAATCTCATTGAAGCCGTTCCAAATACTAGAGTTAATTAGAACCTTGGAACTGGAAGGCGAGCTGTAGTAGTAGCGAGAACAGCTCTGATTGGGGGGGCGCAATAAACCTTTGGTTTCAGTACACTGTAACCCCGTTAAAATCTAATCTAATCTATCGATTATAACAACAAGGATTTCGATAATGAGAGATATAGAGTAACAGAAATAACAATTACCATATTTTTCACCACATTTAATTCATGTGTATTTTATGAGAACCGTAATTATTCTTTGTCAATGATACTGACTAGAAAAAAAACTGTGATACAAATTTGTTTTCAAAGTTAGAAGGCATACAGTTTTCTGGATACGGCAACTCGCCCATCTTGATAAATCACAATGTATAAGAGATAACTGAGAATGAGTATTTCATTTTAGGAAGACCGAATTTCGTTAACCTGTCCTTTCCAATCAACTGACGATAAGCCGTGAACAATCCAACAAATAACTTGATTACTGGAAAGCATTCTTTTTTCCAATCTTATTTGTTTTCTGGAAAAATAAAACTAGTATGCGATGAAAAGTTTCATAAAATTATTAGGGCACGGTTAAACATAAGTTTGAGAGTTTGAGAGGAATTTCAAAAAAATTTTAATATCTAATATCGGACTTGTATGTATTAACCCATCAAGGACGGATTTAATTAAGTTTAGAATTTTGCAATAGTATATTTTCAGACTGTATTTTCAGAACGAAACAAATAGATTTGCTTAAAGAAATATAGTGAAATTTTTCTTACTTTCTTCAAAAATTAGTGTTGCCATATGGCAACGCGAGTAACTTACACTGCCCATGTTTCATTGAAAAAAAATTTTATTGATTGAAAAAAAAAACTACATTCGTGTATGGTATTCAACATTGCACGACAAACAAACTCCTACATTACATTTGATGCATTTTGTGCGCATAATAGATTTGCAATTGTCGCCATTGCATCTTATTTTTTTTTACTGGTGTGAGGAGGTGCCCTATATTATCATATCGCACATCATCGCCAACACGGCTGAAAGATCTGCTCGATTTACTAGCAGATGGTCTACCTTTTCCTTTCGGTGGATTCTTGTACTTGTTGAGGAACGTTTTGACAATTTCTCGACGAAAGTCTAGTTGAGTTATTTTGTTGCCAGACTGTTTGTACAGGACCCAGGCATTTTGAATTGCGGCATCAAGTAGCCATGTGAAAAGACACCACCACCATTTTTTTCCACGTAGACTAATCCTATAGCGTGCAATATTTTCATCCATCAGATCCGTGCCACCCATAGATGCATTATATTTGGAAATCAAGTTCGGTCTTTTTACTTGAACATTTTTTTTCTCCTTCGCTGAATATCGTTGGACACTAGCAAGTGGGGCTACCCCATATTTGGTCGAAGCTGCTGAAACTACATTATTGTCAGTCCAACGCGTTAGTAAAATTCCGTTGGTTCTATCCAAACAAGAATCGAAGTCACCACGTTGTTTCTTACTCATATCCTTTTTGGATAGTAACGGGCAATTTTTAGGGATTCGGTTATCGCGAATGGTTCCTGTGGATGAGAAACCTCTTGATTTCAGATGACTAAGAAGGTGAAAGCTTGTGAATAAATTGTCTATGAATAGGTTGTATCGATGTTTTTTCTTTTCTTCTGGTAACTCATCCAAAAGCATCAGCAATGGAGCAGTAGATTTTCCAAACACAGTTTGGTATTCTGTGTTCACGCGCCTATCTTTGCCTTGATAGAAGAAAAAATTCACAAGATATCCGTATTTGTTGTTCAGCGACCATATCTTGTATCCAAATCTGATTGGTTTGCCACGGATAAATTGCTTGCATCAGTGCTTTCCAAAGTATTTGACCATACACTCATCGTAATTCAAATCTTCTTCTGGAACAAAATAATTCAGAAATTTTTGCCGTAGTAGATCACTTAGAGGTCGCAGTTTATAGAATTTGTCATTTGGATCTAGTGCATTATTATCTGCGCAGTGTAGATACCGCCAAATTGTTAAAAATCGGTCTCTCCTCATTGAATCCTTCACTAGTTGGTTACCAAGATCTGCATCAGTACTCCAGTAATGTTTTTTTCCAGGTAATTGACAATATCCCGATAAAATCAGAATAGCAATAAAACATTTCATTTCATTCAAAGTAATTTGAGGACATGGCAAGTTTTTAAATTGTGCGTACTTGTTTGATTCTTCTACCAGTAAAGAAAGTACGTCTTGGTCTATGAATAACTCGAACATTTCTGTTGGGGTTAAAGTTTTAAAACTTTCATAATCCGAACGAAAATAATTTTCTGAACTTTCTACCAGATCGCCTTTGATCCATTCAATGTCCTCATAAGTAACTTTTTCTACATGTTCCGTATCTGGTTCAACTAATGCATCATCTTCACCATGTAAAACAAGTTGAGCTGGAGCATTCAATTGATTCCGAGATAAATTATCAACGAGTCCGCCTTCATCTTCCTCACCGGAATCCTCATCTGTCATCGCACCCTCATTCGGAGGCTCAATATAAATTTGGTCGACATCTAAATCATTATTATACGCAATCTGAAGAGCTTCTTCGAAAGTCAGCCCACCGCTAGAAAAGAAAAGCAAAATGTAAAAAGGTAGTCCACAGAAAGGACTCGTGTTGCCACATGGCAACATCGAGTTCCAAAGCTTCACGATCTCAAAGGTTTTTGCAAACTCCCGTTATTCTGCCGCCTCTACGTTGATAATATATTCCCAAAGCTGTTGTAACGAATTTATTTTCGAAAGCTGTAACAATTAATTTTTATTTATACTTACGTAAACTTGATATCCATTTTTGAGAAGTCTTCTTGATATTCCCTAACAAAATCGTGTTTTTATATCACTGGAGTGAACAGGCAAACACTACACACGGTTCTGTCAACTGACACTGCAACAAACTATTGCCGTGTATACCGCCATCTATGTTTTAAATGAAAAATCTGATGAATTTTAAGCAACAGAAAACTGTTAATTTCTGTTGCCGTGTGGCAACACCAGTCCTTGTTGGGTTAATACAACCGAGAGCTTTACTGGGTGGGTCAGTGGGCAGGGCGCGGAAAAAGTAGAATACTTGGATTTTATTTCACTAGTCACTAGTTTATTTCAGACAGCAGGAAATATTATGGATAAACTTGGGAAAATGTGAGTTTCTAATATCCCAGGTATTGGTTCTTTTTGGTTTTCTAACTCATTGCCCAGTTACACTGATGTTTAATCAAAAAAGATATCCAGAATAGGGCTATTAATATATAAGCTTCAAGATTTGTAATATCATAATCTTCTTTTTTCTACAAAGCTACTGTGTTAGTGAAACGCGTCAACAAGTTTAAATTGAACATTAGTTCAAATATATTAAGATTTAAACAAACTATATTGTTTTATTTCATCCTTCTTTTTCTATTCATATATAAATCAGTTCTTGGTCTTGCCAAAAATAATTATTAAACATCAGGTAGGCATCACATCAAATGTACCTTCTGTCATTCTGATGTTGATATTCTAACATATCGAAACAATTGTCAATTTTTTTAGACTTTTCATGATATTCTCATTTTATAGTGGAATTATTTAGAAACGGTTAGTCTCATTTATAACAATAAATAGTTATATATTATTCCTTTAGTTGAGATTGTTGTTGTTTTTTTCCCAATCTCATTTTTTGAAACTATTCCACTTGCCTTTTCTCTTTCAGATATATTAATCCTTCTTGAAATTCAACTAATGAGAAATTTAGTTAGTTCATCGTCACTATAAAGCAATTATGATTTTTTGTTAAAAATATCAATTCAAACCAATAAATATGCATACAAATAGAACTCCCTTTTTGAGAAAATCTACTAATGATGGTTAAACTTTATCAAATTCACTGAACAAATATTTTCTATCAAAAAGTATTTGGGAAGATCTTTACATTTATTTTACAGGTGTTTACAATCTTTAAATTTCCTCAAGGAAAACATTTTCTGAGAGCGCAAACTTCTTGCCGAGTTAACTTTGAACTTTTACAGTTCGTTCGAGTTGAAAAACTTCACTCTCAGTTTGAACTATCTTTAGTCCATTAGCACTGGAAATTTGAGTTTCCCCCGAAATATCTTTGAGGCTTCCTTTTAATTAGCCACATTTCCTTACAATAAACAGATGATTATTCTTAGCGATTTATCACTTATTTGAAAATGACAAATGCCGGATATTTCCGTATACTACGTTGTTATATCCAACAAATTTGATTAATCGATAAAAATAATTACGCAATTATGGTGACAGGAATTAATTCGTATATTTGGTAGTATTCACTGGATATGCACTAGAATATTAAGAAATGTGTTCCGATGTAGGAAAAATATACGAATGATTTATAAAAATTGAATTACACATCTCATCAGCTTCTATTTCTCATAATCCAGCAATAAACTTTATTATCACCGATAAATACTCACCAATTTTATCAACCATGTAATAATCTCATATTTGTTCCCAGTGTTTTGGAATTGATCGGTAATGAGCTATTATGAATTTCATTTGAAGTGTATTTGTCCTTCCCATCAGTATCCCAAAAATGATATAATCTTATGGAAATGGTGAGGAATGATGAGAGTTCGGCATAAAATGATTTACAATATGCAGGCATATTTCTAGACAAATTCTACCAAAGCATTTTCTATGGATCTCAAGGCAAATATCAAAAAGCCCTTAGCATCAACTTCATCTCCAAGGATATCTAAAGCAGCTTCCGCACACATCTGTTGCCAAATCCATGGAGTTCCTTCACATTTCTGCCTGGGGTGCCATCCACCGCTTAGAATCACGGGTGTAATGGAAATGTCTATAGAGAGCTGCCCACTATCTTTCTAGTGATATGCGAAGCCTTCGGTGAAATTGAAATGAAATGTATTGAGATATAAGAGAAATTGAGGTGTATCATAATGTTTTACTATAACCAGTACTCAACTTTTCTTTCCCTCCTTTTTTCAGCCATCTTCTATCCATTGGATATAGGCCTCTCTCATGTTTGACCATACACTTCTATTTTCTGCTCTCTGGTACCAGTTCAGCCCAGCGAATTTTTTCAAATCATCGTACCATCTCTGTTGTGGTCTGCCAATACTTCTTCGTTCTCCCCAAGATCTCCATCTACTGATGTGTCCACTCCAATTCTCTCTGTGTCTTGCAACATGTCCTGCCCATTACCACTTTAAGGAACTGATTCTCTATATGATGTCGGTTACTTTTGTCCTTTCTCGTATCCACTGGTATGTTTTGTGGTCTCTCAGTGATATTTCCAGTATTTTTCTCTCTATGGCCCTCTGATGTATTCTTAGTTTGTTAATAATCCTTTTAGTCAGGACCCAGGTCTCGGATTCGTATGTAGTGACAGAGTTCTAGATTTTTGTTTTCAATGCAATGGGGATTTTCATGTTGAAAGCGTATTTTAATTTACCATACCATCCCAATCTGACTGTCCTATCGATATCAATTTCTTGGTTTTGTTTACTTATTGTCACTGATTGTCCAATATATATGGATGATTGTGTTTTGTCTATAGTTTGTCCATGAAACGTAATGGTTTGGTCTGTATCAGGAACGTTTGTGATAAATTGTGTTTTTGCATTATTTATATGTAGTCCAATTTTGGCAGCTTCTACATGTAGTTCTTCCAACATCTTAGTTTATCTTTTCCAAACAGGATGACATCATCAGAAAACCTTAAATTGCTTAGGTATTCACCATGGATGTTTATTCCCTTTTCCCTCCAATTGACTTTCTTGAAGACATCCTCCAGAACCAGAGTAAACAATTTTGGCGAAATTACATCTCCCTGTCTGACACCTCTTTTGGATTCTATTTTATTAGTCTGTGCGTGAATCTTGATAGTCATTGCAGAAGTTTTGTATATATTTTCTATTAGGTTGATGTATCTTTGATCGACTCTGGCATTTCTCATAGATTTTATTATTGTCCAGGTTTCTATAGTGTCGAAGGCCTTTGTTCGAGTTTATGTTTATTTGAATTTAAGTAATATTTTCTCACAGTAACAACGCTGTAAAACTTTTCAACGGTACTCTCGGACTTCAAAAAAGAAGAAGATTCGAGCGGCGACCCCGAGAATATCGTCGGCAAAAGAAAAATGGTGTAGAAATGAATGTATTTTATTACTGTTTTACGTTTAAATAAATAATTTTGACCAGTGAGGAAGAAAACCCCAACGAAACAGCCTTTCTGAAGTATACGAAGGCCATCCATATAGGTATATTATATTCTGATGCCTTCTCTATAAGTTGTTTTACTGTATGTGTTAGGTAGTGCTGTAGTGACTTGTAAATCCAAGAATGCTCTCTTGGTTGGTATATTTCAAGTTTTCGCTCTAACCTGTTTGTAATTATTCTGATAAACAATTTGTACACCTGAGATACTGATTGGTCTGTAGTTTTCGAGGTCCGACGGATCTCCTTTATTATAGATAAGAACAACCACTGTATTACCCCAGTCATGAGGAATGTATTCTTGCGTCAAGCAGGTATTAAATAGTTTTTTCCTACGACCACATAGGAAAGTGACATATATCGCACTGTCTAGTTCTATGGAAAGGGGCCTTTATTCATACGCGTACGGAAAAAAATTTATCCATACGTGTACGTATAAAAAAGCAGTCAAATTGAATGTTGAAATGCTAGTCTATTTGACTGACATTTGATTGGTGGTTAAACCAAAAGTAACTACATTTCTCCCTAGAATTGCAACTTGCATGCAATTGAAATGGCACCAAACCGATAGAGTTGCAATTCCGAGATCTATCAGCTTAGCTTCATCTGCGCATGCTTGTGATCAAGAAATATTGCGTCTTGTATTGCATTGCAAGTAGTATTGCTCCATACTAGCGTTTAGCGAGCTGCAGGTCACAGATGATCCTGACCAATCAAAAAACGACCGAGGTTAGGATCCGTTGGCGCGAAAACTTCAAAATAATAGCTACTTTCTTTTGAAAAAAATATTAAATTATTTCAATTGAAACGCATTGTAATTGGTTGTTCTTAGGCAGTTAATTGAAATTATTTAATATTCGGCCGTATTTAAGGCCAAGCCACACCAAACATCCATCTATCCTTCAGATGGACGGGCTGGATGTTCAAAAAAGATCGCTCGCCAGCTTGGCAAATAGCGCAACGCAGACCAACATCCGTCCGTCCGCTGGACGTTTAAAACGTCCAATGGATGGATGTCTTGGAATCGCCGGGGGAGCGATTTTTCCTTCGCATCCGCATGGACGTTTCTCCTGCGCACGAGCTCTGGGCCTGGTCACACGCGCTCCACTCGGTATCAGACAAAACTACCCTAGTCCACATGATTTCTCTGAAAAAATATTCGTGTGGGATACTCTTCTCGCATTGTTTTGACAACTATACCAGTTTTGTACCAAGTTTATTTTGTTTATTTCATTTACGTTTAGTTTAGGCTTATATTTTTAAGTTTTGAGTGTATAAGTTTATTTTGGCTACAATGGAGCTGCTAATTGAGTGCGTGTGTGTGTGTGTGTGTGTGTGTGTGTGTGTGTGTGTGTGTGTGAGAGAAAGATGTCACGTAAATTACTCCATTCGCCACAGGATTATGAAAATTGCTTTTTTCAATTCAGATACTAACATTGCACTCCTTCAAGATATTTATTAATAAATCGTGAACTGTTCTATTATCACTACTAAGGACGTGACTAATATTTAGAGGAAGGTTATAGTTCAGTTTCATGAGCGACTTAATTAAACATTCAGATCTAACGACGTTATTAAGGCAACCAAAAAAGATGTGATTAAGATCACAATAAGAATACTGGTTACAGTTACAGGATGATGATCTGATAATGCCAAGTTTTGCAAGGTGTGCAGGAAATCTTCCGTGATTGGTTTTAAGTCTAAAAATAGTTGATGAATAGAATTTGGGTGTTGTATACTTGAATATATATTCGGTAGGGGGGGGGGGTAATGTGGGATGCATTTTAAAATACTGGATTGTAGAGGATCTAGATGTATTTATCCAATCCTGTTTCCATTTTTTAACAATTCCATGCCTTATCGTGTTGTTTATATCTACTGATGTGAAAATATTGCAAACCTGTCCATTTATAACTGCATCCTTCGCTAACAGATCAGCCCTTTCGTTCCCAGTTATATTACTATGGCCCTTAACCCAAATAAACGTAACATTTAATTCCAAAAGCATAGATTTGATACTACATAGTACAGGACAACCAATACCTCTGATCGCAGTAGATTTTATTGAATCGATAACAGAATTTAGAGTCAGAAAGAATTACAGCATTAAATAATTGGTTTGTAATCAACCAATTGAGGCTTTTCTGTATAGCTACAAGTTCTGCTGTATATATGCTACATATATCGGGTAATTTGTAACCATATGTTAGATCCAAAAGCTGGATAAAAAACCCACACCCTACCCCATCTTTCGTCTTAGATCCATCTGTATATATGAATATATTATTAACATAGTCTGCTAATATTGATTTCAGAAGCTTACATTGATTTTATTAGAAGTTGAATACTTGGGAATTATGACTTTTTGACTCGTAATAAAAGCTCTAAACTGCACACGAAATGCTGGGATGATTTTGTCTTTCTTGTAGATATTAGTGTAATTCATGGTTTCAGTAAAAGCCTTCGTGAGGGGAGGTGTATTTTTCAGTTTCCAGTATCGATTTGTTAAATCTTCTGCCGCGATCTCACTCAACCTGTTGATCATGGGCGATTCTCGAAATCTAAGTTTTATTGAATATTTTTGAGACAGATACTCCCGTCTTAATCCCAAAGGAGGTTCATTACATTCTGCCAATATAGCATAAACAGGTGTGGACTTCATCCCACCAACACACGAACGTAAACATTTGTATTGTATGCGATCAATTTTTTTTAAAATTGGAATTGGAAGTGGAACCATATAAACAACATCCATAATCAATGATTCATCTCACATAAGCTCTGTAAAATAAAATTACAGTACTCGGTGCTGAACCCCAATTACGGTTAGTTACACATTTAATTAGGTTGTAACCTTTTTCACATTTGCTATGAATATGGAGTACATGTTTGGACCACAGGAGTTTCGTGTCTAGTATGATACCTAAATATTTGTATTCATTTACCACAGCCATAGTGCGCCCACACAGAGTTAGGCTCTCCGGTGCCCGCAGTCTATGTCTGGTAAAAAACATTATGGAACATTTTTCTGTGGATAGGGTCATACCAGTTTCTTCTGTCCATTTCAACACTACTTGCATTATATTTTCGAGAGCACAAATGCAGTTATCATATGTATTTTGGATGGAGTATATACAGAAGTCATCTGCATACTGGATACAATTAGCAAGGTTATTAATCTGTGTATGTATATTGCCAGAATATAGATTGAATAAAATTGGGCTTAATACTGATCCCTGAGGTAGTCCATGATAAACGGTTCGAGGTCCGTGTAGGATATTATTGTGATCTCTAATAAAGACTCTTCTTCCAAAGAATAACTGTAAAATACTTTGAGAAGTTCTTTTACTAAAGCCTACGTTAATCATATTTTGTGGAAGAATGTTAAAATTCACAGAGTCATAAGCTCCCTTTATATCAAGAAATAGACATACTAAGTACTTGTTCATTGAGAATGCAATCTGAACCTCATTAACCAGATGTGTAACCGCATCTATTGTTCCGTAGCCTCTTCTGTAACCATACTGTGCAAGTGGCAGAATCGAGTTTTTTTCGATATACCATTCTAGTCTTGCTTTGATCATACGTTCAAATGTTTTTGTGATACACGACATCAAGGATATAGAACGATCAGATGAGGGTAGGTTCCTGTCTTTTTGTGGCTTTAAAAGAAGACATATAGTTACTTGTTTTAATTGATCAACGTAATTTCCATTACCCACCAATCATTATAAATTTGTAATAAAATATTTTTAGCAGTTTGAGGTAATTTTTTAATTAAATCATAAGTAATGAAATCAGCTCCAGGTGCTGTACATCTAGAATTTTTGATAGCAGCTTCTAATTCTGTTGCGTCAAAGGGGATATCCATATGGGGATTGATTGTATCATTGCTGTTTTCTTCAAATAAATTCGGTACAAAATTTGGAGATATGATGTCAAAAATTTGGTTTATCAAAGATTCGTGTATTGGTTGTTTTTTATATGTGAAATTTTTATTTGAAATTTTTTCATGAACGTCCAAATTTTTGAAATTTGAGTGTTTTTATTTAGTTGATTAATAAAAAATTTCCAACATTGTTGTTGCTTTTGTTTGAACATAAGTTTAGCTTTTGCCTGAACATGTTTAAAGTTCAAATAGTTCCGTAAGTTTGATTGAGTTTTATATGCCTGAAAAGCATTTTTGCGCTCTACTACAATTGCATTGCATTCATTATCCCACCATTAAAGAGGTGAGAAACCATACCACGCTATGGGACACGAGATCTCCTGAGTATAGAGAACTCAATGTGAAGGAGAAAGCATGGGTTGATATAGCTGCTGCTTTGGGAAGAGACAGTAAGTTTGCAATAGGTCATCAAGTCACGGGATACTTTTTGACAAATCACTTTCACACCTAGGCACATTAAACGACATTATTTATGCACTGACTGCACTGCTACTGACACAAGTGAACAAAATATTCGTTGATGAAGAGATTCATGAAAACATCCGTGCACTGGATGGATGCTTTCGGTGTGAATCGGAGCGCTCCATGGACGTCCGAGGTCGGACGTCCATCCATTGGACGGATGAATGCCGGTGTGGCCCATCCTTTACTAACTCATAACGACATTGCTACACTGAGAAAAAAAATAGTGTTTTCCAGTTATTTTAACTTAAGAAAATCTGTTAAATTGAAATAAAAATATTGTTTAACGAACATTTTGGAATATTAATGTACTCATTTAAGTTTGAGTTCTCAAAAACTTGAACTAACATTGGTATTTCCTTTTTCAAATTAAAATATAAATCGTTAAGTAGGAACAAATATAATTTAACTTTTATTTTTTCTCGTTGTATCCTTCAATTTCGTGTTATTGCTATATCAACAATTTTTGATATAGTAACAAGAAAAAATAGTTTAACAACATTGTCGTTATGACATAGTGAATACTGCCAATTATATGTTTAACTGATATTTTGAAAAATGGAATGGTTGGTTAAGAAAACTTCAATTATCGCTTAGTTCAAAGTAGAAACTAGGTAAACACTGTTTTATTTTTACCTATAACTGTTATAATTTATAAGACAGTCCAATAACCTTAGTTGTTTTTTGCCCTGTTAAATATTCATAATTTTTTTATACGTTTCCAAAGTCAAATTTAAAGCTTTTTCCTACGACCACATAGGAAAGTGACATATATCGCACTGTATAGTTCTATGGAAAGTGGCCTTTATTCATACGCGTACGGAAAAAAAACTTATTCGTACGTGTACGGATAAAAAATCTGTCAAATTGAATGTTGAAATGCTAGTCTATTTATCCCGCAAATTTATGTATATGTCAAATGCGTATTTCCTAAGTTGATTTGTCCAAATAATTTAATTTAATTATTTCATTTAAAATTAAAAAAAAACACCGAGCCCGGGTTCGAACCACCTTACTGTTTATCAGAAATAGAGTATATGGACGCTTAGCCCGCTCAACCATTCCATCGCTGTTACATTGTGTTCTTATCAAAGATACTTATACCGCTAAGAAAATATACATAACAGTTTATTTATTCATAAAAATAAAGTGTGTTAACATCGACATTTCTTGGACTTTCATGTTATTAAAACAAAAAATATCCGTTATCAATTATTTCTGGGCCACTTTCAAAGGTAAGTAATCAAAACTATATAAAGTAATTACAAATACACATATATAAAACATCTCACATCTACATAAAAACGCAAGATTGTACATGCCTGATTCGGTAAAAGTATATCGCGTGGTCGTAGGACAAATAGTGTACATAACTTGTGCGAAAGTGATTTTTCACACTCACGGGATTATTTCACTCGGCTTGCGCCTCGTGAGACAATACTTCCCACTCGTGTGAAAAATGTCACTTTCCGCATTCGTTACGTAATATACTATACTAGTTCTTCTTCTGTTTTTCTATCGCTTTCCATCAGCATTTCCGGTAGTATGCTATCTTCTCCTGCCGCCCGTCCATTTTTCACTAGCAATAGAGCCTTTTCCAGTTCTTCGATGTCTATTTCTGGCAATTCCTCTGAATTAACATTAATAATTTTATTGTTCGTGTTCTCATTCTCTTCCTCCACTGCTTCGTTTAGTATTACTTTTCCGCCCAACCTATCTAATATGCGAGAAAAGTATTGGTTTACCCCAGAGAAAGTTGGAATTTAGAAATTTTTGTTTGAGTTATTTTTACGTTTTCCATCAACAACAACACGAAAAAACGGTTTTTAGAAAAAAATCCTGTGTGTATGTCGTCGTCGTCGTCATCGTTGTCGTCGGCCACTTTTTCTTACAGGTCTTGTTAGCACGATACAGCCTCCGGAGTGCAAGAAGTTACCACTTTTATGACTGGATATTGTTAAGGACATGTCATGGGTAAACCTTATTGATTTTCAGCTCACCAGAGCCAATACAACGGGTGCTATGGTACTTGAAGTACGACATTTTGTCATTTTTTAAGAAATTTCAGTTTGTTAGTACGATACAGCCTCCGGAACTCAACAAGTCTCCAATTTTATGATTGAATATTATTCACGACATATTAGAGATAAACACTATTGATTTTCAGCTCACCAGAGCTAATACAACAGGTGCTACAGTACTTTAAGTACGACATTTTTGTCAATTTTGGAGAAGTTTCAGTTTGTTAGCGCGATACAGCCTCCGTAGTATATACAAGTGACCAATTTTATGATTGGATATTATTCAGAGCATATCAAAGATGGACGCTATTGATATTAAGCTCACTAAAGCCAGTACAACGGGTTCTATGGTACTTGAAGTACCAAGTTTTTGTCATTTTAGGAGAATTTTCAGTTTGTTAGAACGATACAGCCTCCAGAGAGTATACTATTCATCAATTTTATGATTGAATATTGTTCAAGATGTCTCACAGATATACCCTATTGATTTTCAGTTGACTAGAGCGAGTACAGCGGGTCCTATAAATACAGATATGCTACATTTTTGGTTATTTTTGAAGAAATTTGGGTTTGTTAGCACGATACATCCCCCGAAGTGTGTACAAGTAACAATTTTATGATAGAATATTGTTCAAGGCCACAGATGCGGAAAAGTTTGTTTTAATCTTTAAAACAATTTTTTTTTAATTCATATAAGTATGTGTAAAACAATTCAACTTCTCTCAGTATTTGTGTTCTATCTTCTATTATATTATTCGCTTTGTATACCAATGACTTTCCCAAGTTTGAGAATAATATTGTTGTGACGTTTGCTGACGATACTGTTGAAAGCGACCAGGAAAAAGCTCACAAAAAGTAACAGTCATCTATGGAACAGATTAAACTTAACATAGAATGCGGAAAATATTGTTAATTTCACCAAGAATTCATATCTAGAAACATTGTGTTGTAGCAGGACATGGAAGAATAGCCATGCGTTGTATGAATTGTTGATAGTTAATGTGAAGGATAACGACCATAAATTTCAAGATGATGCCATAAGTTAAAGTAATTGTGGACTTACCGCAACCTAGATTATAGGGTAAAAGTAAACATCTCGACCAGTATCACTGGATTTATATACACAATGAATAACACAAAAATTGACTATACATAACCTATAAGACCCTCAAGTTCAACTCGTACCAATAACATACATTCGTTGTTATCGATGAACAGAACAGAATACTAATTAAAAAAAGGAAAATATCATCCATGACTCAAATGTGACTGACAACAATTTTTCTGAATAAAACTCAAAGTCAATGTGACACCATTTAATGTGTTTTTTCATTCAGAAAAAAAATGAATACCAACTGATTCCTAGATGTTTACGATTCTTCTTATAGTAAATAATTGGTGTAATGTTTATAAATATGTTTATGCTTAGTTTGAAATATGTCTTGCTAACATCTGTTTATTATTATATTTAATTATTTAGTTAAACAATTTTTGACTTTAACCAACCTCGACATGATCTGAGTTCATATCAGTTCGGTTGAATAGTTTCTAACCTTCAGGTTAATAACCACCACAACTTATGCGAGAATCAATATCGCTCACATTACTCCACAATTCCTGAGGATGACTCTTGATTGTAAATTTTATAGGAATATCCAGTTTAAAAAATATGGTTACTAACAAAAACTATGAAAATAGGTCTAGGTAAATGTATTAAAATCCTTAAATTCGTACAAAATTTTTATTACCACATGCTGACTAGTTTCGACTTAACAAAGTCATCTTCGGGGCGGGTAAGCTACAATTATGATGGTGAATTTAATATAGCAATTCGGATTCTATTCAAATAACTGTAACTCACCAGTCAATTAAAAAACTTCACACAGGACGGATAACGGCATGAATTTAAAATAAACAACGAAAACAAGACAAGACACCAGAACTAGACGAACTAATGTTTTAAATAATTTGTTCGATAACACACTCAAGTGCAGATAATTTTTTATAATTTAAAATCCTAAACATAGGTGGAACTTCAGTAGTTGATTTTAAATTTAATGATATAGTATTTTCATCATTAATTGATTTAAACATTTCTAAGTTCTCCAAAGCGTTCAGTCTAGTTCCATGTTCTCAAACATGTAAAATTTTAAAATTGTCATCCACCACAAAAGAATGGTTATTGTTTGGACACAAATCTAATTAATATGTTCCAAACATGAACCTTCATAATAATTCTAAAACCTCCCCTGCAGTACGTACTCTAACGGTTTTTGCTCGCCAAGGAACACAGGGCATATCTAACGAATCGTAACTCACCTGCAGCCTCTTATTGGTCATAACCTTTCACTGGTAACGCGCGGTCCCTGAGACCGAGGAAAATTTGTTTTTTGTTTTAAAACGCAACGCATCTCTTTCTCACTGTGCGCCGCCAGGTACCTTTTACCCTTATCCTTGGCCACTTAGTATAGAATCGTTCTCTGTGTAGTGCATATCGTTTTTCTGCTTTGCAAAGTGGCGGTGTGAGACACCGACGTTACCAAACTCGTATTTTTTTGGGGTAAGCATTAAATGCTTTTCTATTTTATTTTTGCTTATAAAGTTACATTTTAGTTTCTACTAATCAACTATGTCTTACGAAAAAGAGCAAGAGGCATTGCAAAAATTTTTTGATGCGGTTCCAACTGATTCCGAGGCCGGCGAACCAGAAGATGATAATGTAAGTTCTTGTGTTGATAGGTGTATAAGTTTGTGTTAGTTTGGTTTAAATGTTCATTTATCTATGGACACCTGAGTGAAAATATTGAAGTAATTATGTTATTTTGTTCATCAGTTAAGAGTTTTAGCATTCGTTTTTGAATTAAGGAGTATATTCTATTTTTTTACAATTTTTAAATATAAGGTTACCAAAAATTCAGTTGATTATTTATTATTGATATTTTTATTATAAAAATAACGGGAAATACATCATAGCATATTTGAAACCATCGGAACTGTTACAGGGCCAACAACTAAGATATATTTTTTTTAAGGAAAAAAAAGAGACGTAAAAAAAATCGGATCTAAAATTAGTCTCATAGACCGACGTTACCAATTATGTACCAATTTAACCACGTTACCCACGAAAGGAAATTCACAGAGTGACGTCAATTGCGTTTCGTACAGTATGCCCCGGGTTCTTTGCCGGCGATTTTTCAGCGTAAAACAATAAAGAGTTGAGTCGAAGTCGAATTTCAGATGCTGATGTGTGAGCATCAAAAACATAAAAGTGGTTCCCTCGGCAGTCACCGACAAAATGGACACATTATCATTTATATTTAGTATGGGTAGTTAATAACTACTAGTTACAAAATAGTCTCAATTTCTGGTGTAACTATATACCAATGTACCTATTTAAAACCAAATACAGTTTAATCGCAAAATCCACTTGCACTTTAATTCCATTTAAGAACCAGATTCCTATCGATATACAAAAGAAAAGTCCTATCGAATACCCATAGAATTGACAAGTATAATACAATTCTACAGTTATTAAATTGCAAATGTTTGTAGAAAACTGAACTATTCCTTGTCTAATGTTCCTGGATTCTCAACTTAAACCTCCTACCACACTGCTCTATGTATTCAGCGGTGCAAATATTGCAAGCTAATTTATAAACCCCGCTTTTATCAAATTGTGAAATAGTTTCGAGAAATTACTCCACACCTAGATTGTATGGCTTACCAAAAATACATAAAAAGGGATCACTCTATAAGACCAGTTCTCTCATTTGTTAACTCACCTTGTTCGTTAATCGCAAGGGAGCTGAATCATTTTCTTAGAAATTGACTGTCTCGACCCTTACTTCGTGGAATATGCTCATATTAGTGTTTTTAAATGAAACTCAAGGTCTCTAGTTAATTCCACAATATAATACATGTTATTGAAAATTCTAAAAAATTCACAATTGTTTCGATAAATCAATATCATCGTCAGAATGACAGAAGTTACATTTCATTTTATGCCTACCTGATGTTTAGTAGTTATTTTTGGCTAGACCAAGAAGTAACCTAACTTGTGATTGGCTTAATATATGTTTATAGAAAAAAGAAGAAGATGTGATATTACAAATATTGAAGCTTAGATATTATTAGCCCTATGGTGATATCCTGAATATCATTTTTCCAATTAAGATCAGTATAACTGTGCAATGATATAGAAAACCAGGAAAACTATATCTGCTGATCTTTACAATTATCACTTAAGAAGACAGTTTATTAGTGGAGAATTCCCTAGATTTAACTGTTCATTAAGAAACCCACAATATGAAGTTGTCAATGAACAGTTAAATCTAGGGAATTCTCCACTAATGAACTGTCTTCTTAATTATAATTATAATTGTAAATATCAGCAGATATAGTTTTCCTGGTTTTCTATATCATTGCACAGTTATACTGATCTTAATTGGAAAAAGGATATCCAGGATATCACCATAGGGCTAATAATATCTAAGCTTCAATATTTGTAATATCACATATTCTTCTTTTTTCTATAAACATATATTAAGCCCATCACAAGTTAGGTTACTTCTTGGTCTAGCCAAAAATAACTACTAAACATCAGGTAGGCATAAAATGAAATGTAACTTCTGTCATTCTGACGATGATATTGATTTATCGAAACAATTGTCAATTTTTTAGAATTTTCAATAACTTGTATTATATTGTGGAATTAACTAGAGACCTTGAGTTTCATTTAAAAACACTAACATTTCCTTAGAAATAATCTAAATTTCGAACACCAACACAATCTTTTGAATTCTAATGATTTGGTGAAGAAAATTAAAGACATTGAACTTCCCTCGAACGCCATTCTAGCTTCGGTTGATGTAACCAACTTATACACCAATGTTCCCGTGGAACTAACGTTGGGTCACACTAGGGATTTATTGATTGATTCATCGTTGGATGACTATGTGGTGGAGAATGTTTTCAGTTTATTGTTATTAGTATTACAACAAAACTTCTTCATGTTCAATAATAAAATTTATGAACAGAAGAAGGATCTTGGTATGGGAAATCCACTAGCTCCTCTCTTGTCAGATATCTTTATGGACTTTATAAAGAGACACATTTCCAATAGCCAATTCTCAGGGAATATTGCTTTCTGGTATAGATATGTCGATGACGTGGTCTTCAGTTTTCAAGGGGATGTTAACGTTTTAAACGGTGATTTTTTAAGTTTTATTAACAACTTACACATAGACCTCAAATTTACTTTGTAATTGGAAAATAACTACACTCTCAATTTCTTGGATTTATCTTTGAAGAGGGCTAATCAGCACGTTTCATTTGGCATATATAGAAATAATACTCAGATACCTCATGTTATTCCTAGTGACAGCAAGCACCCTTTTCAGCAGAAGCTTTCGTCGTTCAGGTCATACGATCATCGGCTTTTTTGGATTCCAATCTGTCCTGGTGATTTTAATAAAGAATTAGAAACAATCAAACTTTAAGCAGTTAAAAACGGTCACTCCACAACTCTAATTGATAATTTAGTAATAGAAAGATGGATTAGCTTTTAATTAATGACTCTATGCATTAGACAAAAGTGAACAACAAAAATTTGTTAGCATTTCTTACTACGTTCCACTTTCCTATCAATTGGCCAACATTATTCAGAATAGAACAGAATATAAAGTAGCCGTAAAAACTAAGGGTATCTTTTCTCGGACCAAATACCCAATTTCACAATTTGATGAAAGTGGGGTTCATAAATTGACTTGCAACAATTGCACCGCTTAATACATAGGGCAGTGTGGTAGGAGGTTTAATTTGAGAATCCAGGAACATTTGACAAGGAATAGTTCCGTTTTCTACAGACATTTGCAATTTAATTACCATTCTTTTGTGGTGGATGACAATTTTAAAATTTTACATGTTTGAGAACATGGAACTAGACTGAACACTTTGAAGAACTTTGAAATTTTTAAATCAATTAATAATGAAAATATTATATCATTAAATTGAAAATCAACGATTGAAGTTCCACGTCTATTTAGGATTTTAGATTATAAAAAAATATCTTCACTTGAGTGTGTTAACGATCCTATCAATTGGCCAACATTATTCAGAATAGAACAGAATATAAAGTAGCCGTAAAAACTAAGGGTATCTTTTCTCGGACCAAATACCCAATTTCACAATTTGATGAAAGTGGGGTTCATAAATTGACTTGCAACAATTGCACCGCTTAATACATAGGGCAGTGTGGTAGGAGGTTTAATTTGAGAATCCAGGAAC
The DNA here is from genome assembly GCA_963921935.1 of Galeruca laticollis. Classification (NCBI taxonomy): domain Eukaryota; kingdom Metazoa; phylum Arthropoda; class Insecta; order Coleoptera; family Chrysomelidae; genus Galeruca; species Galeruca laticollis. Next base: position 83,104,249 of record OY998175.1, on the reverse strand, counting down.
ATTTGACAAGGAATAGTTCCGTTTTCTACAGACATTTGCAATTTAATTACCATTCTTTTGTGGTGGATGACAATTTTAAAATTTTACATGTTTGAGAACATGGAACTAGACTGAACACTTTGAAGAACTTTGAAATTTTTAAATCAATTAATAATGAAAATATTATATCATTAAATTGAAAATCAACGATTGAAGTTCCACGTCTATTTAGGATTTTAGATTATAAAAAAATATCTTCACTTGAGTGTGTTAACGATCAAATTATTTAAAACGTTAGTTCATCTAGTTCTGTTGTCTTGTCTTGTTTTTGCTGTTTAGTTTAAATTAATGCCGTTATCCGTCCTGTGAAGTTTTTTAATTGACTGGTAAGTTACAGTTATTTGAATAGAATCCGAATTGCTATATTAAATTCACCATCATAATTGTAGCTTACCAATCCTGAAGATGACTTTGTTAAGTCGAAACTAGTCGGCATGTGGTAATAAAAACTGATTTTATTACATTTAGCTACACCTATTTTGAAGATGGTTTCGTGCTCTAGTGGATTTGCTTCAGAAATAAAAAAAAACTATGAGTTTTCCACACATCTACAAGATAGTGAAATTTGATTTGATTCCAATATCTGGATCTTTGGGGCTTTGTCTAAAAACGTGACATTCAAGTGATAAAACGTTCGTAGAATGAACTATTAAGGAAAATTGACAATGTAGGTACTTTCTCATAACAGATATCTTAATGTAGATACAGTACCCAAAACTGCCAATGGCTAGTCCAGCATGGGACTTTTCCTATTCTGTGGTTCCTTGATATTGCATTTTTAGTAAAATATAAGATTATAGATGTAGAAAATAATGATGTTGTTCAATGACTGTATAAACTGCAAACAAGAGAATAATTGCGGATCAAGATGTTACCGGATCTTGATTTTTGAGAATTCTGAGTAATCTTTCTGTGCCTGCAAACAAAATTGCTTATAGATCCCTTGATCAGATAGTATTATATAAAAAAATCGAATCAGTTGATATCAAATTCACTCTCGCCTAGTTCTAATCATTCCACAATTTTGTCCTAGTATAATATTTTATTGGCCCATGTTAAATTTGTGATAATGTTGTTCGATAACATGCAGGAAACTATTTAAATCTACTCAAAATGCGTGTAATCTTCCTGAGTTTTCTTTATAGAAATGAGTGAGTCAATATTTAAGCACAATTAGAACAATCTCGTGAGAACCGATAATGATCAGACATTTTTCAGATTTTTACGGAATATAACTAATCTTCAGTTCTTTTATATTTGAGGAAAATTAATTGAATTTATTGGAATAAAATGAAACTTAATAAATAATTCAGAAACAGTTGGATAACTATGGAAAAATTCGAGTTCACGCGAGACTTCATGACAAAGTTTTATTCAACAATGTTTTTCTCTCTCGTTTTTCTAAGCTTATCAAAATTAATTATACTGTACATGGAAATATATTCATTGTAGTGCTGGCGTTTTATCACAACAAGTCTGATATAATAAAAAAAACCAATAAGAAGTTAACTTGAAGAGTGTCATTCTAAAGCTCGCCCGAATTAATTTAAACCTTTTTCAGACAAAACCTTCAGTTGATATTCCACCCTCATAATTGTTAGCTTTTTATGAATAAACCCTACAAATTTCAGCCTGTCGCGGCCTTTTTTGTGAATGTATTTTCCTCTACCGAATTTAATGAAATCCTTTTTTGAATTGGAAGTATTTCAGGCACCCCCTTCAGAAGTTATTTATTCGAAATTAGAATGAAGTAGAGGTACAATCGACCTTCATTTACGTCACGTAATGGAAAAGTAGAGTAATTAACGTCAAACCAGAATGAAACTAAAAAAAGCAGAACACTCTGAATTAAACGCAAAAACGGTAAGATAATAAAGTAGAATTTTGGTATAGTCAAACAATAATAAACCGGCAGATATTGGCACAGAGTTTACAGTCATTTGTACAAGTATGGTGGCCCATCAGGGGTGTCAGATAAATTATGAGTGTCGAACGATTTGTTACACAAAAATTCTTGTATTTTCCGATAGTCGGTGAAATAAGAAGTAGGCAATGGCGTAATGCCCTACTTCTCCGCCATACCAATGGGAACACATTAAACAAAATAAAAAACAATTCATCTATTAGTGCCTGTTTGATATGTACAATTTGATTACGCACATATCACTCATGGGTTTGTGGACTGTGTTAAAATAAATAAGTTTCCTCCGATGTTACTTGTTATGTACATTTTATTTACATATATTTACACTGGTTCATTTACACATCAACTGCACTGTTGAAATGGTTTGTTGTTTATGGGTACTTGCCCGATTGTATGCGTATTAAAAATACTTCACGACTTGTGGGAACTAGCCCGACTCTTTTAATAATTAAAATTATGGTACATCGTAGTTACAACGCGTTCGTACGCGAGAGCTCTTGCTTTCACCATGTTTTGAGTTATACTGCCGCAGGCTATCTTTTGCTCTGCGCATGTTTCAACCTCAGATGCTTGCCGCAGACGACATCTAGGATATGAACTTTACACTTATGAATTTTAGTGGATCTCGTGTTGCATAATGTTTGCAACATGCTGGGGCCTCAGGCTTCTTTGAAACCATATGCTCACAGCTTTATTCTTTATTGTTATTTTAAACAGTAGTTATTCTTGCCCAAAGAATTTTAAAAAGTACCTTGCTTATATTTAAAATGTTGTGGGTACAAGCCCGAATTTTACAAAAGCATTTCGCTTGTAATTAAAATGATTGTGGGTGCAAGCCCAAAATTTGCGAAGCATTTCACTTGTAATTAAAATGATTGTGGGTACAAGCCCGAAATTTACAAAAGCATTTCACTTGTAATTAAAATGATTGTGGGTACAAGCCCGGAATTTACAAAAGCATTTTGCTTGTAATTAAAATGATTGTGGGTACAAGCCCGAATTTTACAAAATAAAAATGTTGATGACTTATTTGAGGTCTTACTAAATGTTGCAACATTTTTTTTGTTAAATATAATAATTAATAATTTTAGGTGCATCACCTTTTATATATCAACTTATTATTCTAAATTTAGATACACACACACATATATATTAACATAGAGTAAAACAACACCCTGTATACCGAACATGAAATAAAAAAACTACTTATTTCAAGAAATAAAATTTTTTGAAATTTCATTTTTTTTAAAAAGATTATCTAAAAAAGGAGACAATCTGTACCATGTACTATTCAATAGAGAAAGCATCTAACTGTATAATTTAAAATAAGATTTGAAAAAACATTTGTGAAATGAATTAACAAAATCTCTATAAACCTACAAGACGGAATATTAGAACGTTGTTACATATACAAATGGAAATGATAATCTTTTATTTTATTGTCAAGGTAAATAAATAGTGAGATTCTTTTTAAAATGAATATTAGGGTTTGAAGGACATGTAAATAAGATTTTATAAATATTTAAAAACATAACGATATAAGAAGTAAACTGAAAAACATTAATTCTATGGAATGTGACATTTATTGAACGGTTTGACGTTATGAACACATATTTTGTAAATTTGAAAATGTCATTTTGTAAACTAAATGAAATATAATTTAAGAGACACAATATGAGTTAAAATCATTAAAGAACCTTAAAACAAAGCGTTTTCAAATGATAGATGGACAATTCACTATTTGAAATGAAATCTATAAAGAAAAGTTTTGATAACCAAATCTGATTGGTGGAATGTATTCAACAAACTTTTAATCTGCGACAAGTAGTTGTTAATAATAAAAAAATTGAAGGAGAAAAGTTTGTTGATTGTACAGACTATTGACTAGGTAAAATTCTTTTTGGGTAGTAGAAAATTTGAGAAGCAGCAAAATTTTGGGAATTAAGAAAACTTTTCGAAAAATAAGATATTTGGCATCAAAATTCAGAAAAGAGAGATACATTGTACTTATGATATGGTAGATTATATATTTAAACAAGCAGATGTAGAAACTAAGAAACAATTTGGTAATTATGTTTGAATACTAACCGTATAATTGATATATAATACTTGATTAATATTTGTATGGTGGAATGGATATATCCACCATACCTTTTAGAAAGCTTTTGATTATGTAATTGGACTGAAATGTATTGATGTGGACGGGACATAGCATTGATTCCTGATTTTGTGTAAGCTGGACCAGTGATGTGACAATTTCCAGAAGGTAACCTAAAATAAAGTAAAGGATAATTGAAGTGAATTACTATACAGGAATAAGGTATTTAGACTATTTTCATTATACATAAAAAAGTTTGAATAAAACTTACCAATTTAGTAAAAAAATTGAACTTTGGTATCAAACAAACATTTACAACCATTGTGTTTCGCCATTTTGATATAATAATCGTTTATATAGAAGTTTCAGTATTATAAGATTTGTATTAAATGTTGCCTATTTTAGATTTGTATATAGAGATAATTTTTTCATGTGAGAACGTGATTTTGTTTGAATGAGTGGTCATAATAGATAGTAGGTTTTTTATTAATTTGTGTCTTGTAAAAGAACAATGTATTTGTCTATTCAAAATATTAAATAACGTTCTTTCTAGTTTGAAGAACATTGTAAAATTGTTTTTGATACATTTTATTTCTTTGTGGTGATGGCTCCATCTAGTTTGAACCGTTGGTAGTTTAAACTGACATCTGTGAATAGTAAAAAGGTTCAACTTGAAACACAGGACCGTCTTAAGAATTTATTACGTATTATTAAACAAGCAAGTACATTTTTATTAACAAAATTTTTATGAAGACAGAGATATTTAATCAAATTTAGGCGCTCACACTATAAATTGAATTTTTGTTTCTCTATACCTGAACCCTACTCTGAGGTTAAAGAGTTTCTCATGTTTTAAAATATAACCATTTTAGTAATAAAATTTTAAATTTTTACAATATACCGGGCAAATCAAAACTAAATATAAACTAAACTAATAATAACTATAAATCATTATTTCTCTCCCCGTTCTATCCAGTTTAACATGTCGGCCCAACGTAGGGCAAATTAGGGAAAGTATATTTGTTTTGAAACATTTATATTACACACCTTACATATCAGTTTAATATATATATATATATATATATATATATATATATACATATATTTTTTTAACATATATTTATTTGTAATTATTAGTTATAAAGGGGCAAAATTGCCATTTTTGTCACTGATCTCCAATACGTTCCAGAAACTGTTTGGACGTCGCAGACTCTGACCTTACCATCCTTTCCAGGTATGACTTTAATAATTCTGACCATTGGCCACTTCAAGGAAGGCACGTTGTCCTCCTTTAATAAAACTAAAGTTGTTTCTTGAATGTTAGGAACGTTTTTATACCATTTAGGACGGTTTTGTAAAATGGTTAAATAGTCTTTGGACCACCTTTGCCAAAAATGTTGTTGTTTTTGGCATACAATTTTCCACAATTTGAGTTTGTTCTCAGGAGTATTTGTCACATTCGTTTCGGGATAAGAGGTTATAGGACATCCTACTAAAAAGTGCGCGGGAGTTGAATAATTTAAATCTGTGGGATCATTTGTTAAGGCTGTAATCGGCCTGGAATTTAAAATTCCTTCGATTTGCACAATAAGAGTATTGAACTCTTCGTACGTTAACTGGCTATTGCTCATTATTCGCTTCATGTGGTGCTTAGCACTTTTCACAGAGCTTTCCCACAAGCCTCCAAATACTGGAGAATAACTTGGTATGAACTTGATATTAATTTGTTCTTCCACTGAAAAGTTGGTTATAGAGTCTTTATTAACATTCACAAAGTCTTTATAAAATTCTTTTAATTGATTATTGGCTCCTTTAAACGTTTTTCCATTGTCACAATAAATGTTAGCAGGTTTACCTCTTCTTGAAATGAATCTTTTAAAACAAGCTAAAAAAGTGTCTGTCGTGAGATCTGAAACTACTTCCATATGAATAGCCTTGATAGAAAAACACACAAATAATGCAACGTAACTTTTTGTTATGATGGATTTTTTAATACGTGATTGTTTTATGTAAATAGGACCAAAAAAATCTAAGTCGCAATTTTGAAATGGTCTGTAAGGGTTAACTCGATGTTCCGGCAAAGAGCCCATTTGCTTTGAAACATGTTACACATTTATGTAAGACCTTTTTTACTTCTATCATGCCATTTACAATCCAAAATTGCAAATTTAGACTACTCAACACCTGTTTTTGACCAGCATGTAAGAGTCTTTTGTGTTCTCTTTCAATAATGAGATCAGTGATTCTATTGTTTTTTGGCAAGATTATGGGATGAATTTGATCATATTTTATATCAGCCTGCTGTATCCTTCCACCAACGCGAAGAATGTTGTTTTTGTCAAGAAATGGACATAGTGATTTAATGCTTGATTTCATATCCCTTTTTGATTTTAAATTATTAATTTCTTCAGAGAAATTTTCTTTTTGAACTTCTCTAATGATGATAGTCATTGAGTCATTGATTTCACCTATTTTTAAATTGTCAATCATTTTATTGGTTGGATTTTTGATGTTGTGAATAAATCTATTGATGTAAGCCATTATTTTTTGCAATTTTGAAATTGAAGAAAACCTTTGAAAAATGTCTGTGAAAAACAAAGAGTTTGTGGAAGTTTTTAGTGTTACAATGTGGGTTTTTCTTCAGGTAGAGGATAAGTGATATCAATATTGAAATCTTTGTTTTTATGTATAAAAGTATAGTATGTACAAAAAGTACGAGGAGTAATAAACCCTAATTAAGTATGCAAAACGTTTACAGGGAGCACCATGAAATTTTTGATGAATCTCTTACTTTAAATTACATTTCTTCCGTAAATCTAAAAACCAGGTAGATCGACCCCGTATTTGTTTCAGTTGTAGCAAAGTTTAGGGTTTATTCATTGTTAAAGGATTAGCAGATAAGCAATAACGCAATGCAGTGGTGTGTATTTTGGGAAAAAAATACGTTTTAAATTATAATATAATAAAAAATGAAAAGAAATAATTATTGGAATACATTTATTACTTATATTTTATTCTATATTCGACTCGGAAGAGGAAGAATCGTTGTTGACATTAATAATAATAGGGTCGATTAAATTATCACAAATATTGTCAAATTTCCACATATTTGCCTCTACTTTGATAACATGTTCGATACAGTTTGTCCAATTTTCCTTACTCACATGACTTACAGCACTCTTAAACAATTTCACAACATCGTTTATTTTAAAAGTAGTATTTTTTTTCCAACTTCCCCCTTTACCTGAGCCCATATTAATTCTATGGGATTAAGTTCACAATGATAAGGGGGAAGTCGAAGAACTGATATACCACGAGAAGAAGCCATTTCTTCTACAATGTAGGTTTTGTATTTATTCTTGTTCATTTTTGCAATTCTGTAAAGTTCTTTCCTTAGTGGATCTCTTGGAAACTTAATATTTTTCGAAATAAGCCACTCCAGAAGCTCTGCTTTACGCCAACGACTTGTGGGCAATGCTTCTCGTAACCGTGAATGGTAACTTGCGTTGTCCATAACAATAACAGCCCCTTTTGGAATCAGATCCAACATTTGAACAAACCATTCCTCGAAGACATCCCCATTGATATCTTCGTTATAGTCCCTCGTGCGTTTTGAAATAAAAGTTAATAATCCACCATCAACAAAACCTTCAGAACTTCCAACATGGACAATGATAAGTCTTTTTCCTTTTCCAGACGGTGGCTGCAAACCTAACGACAAACCTTCCACGAATGCCTGCCTTCCGCTTTTAATGTTTTCATCTTGCCAAGATTTGGAAACTGTATATCCAGCATTTATCCATGTTTCGTCTAAGTAGAAGATTTTCAAATTTTGTTCTCTGGCATGTCGAATGCTTCTTAAATAGTCTCTTCTCCAAAAAACTATTTCCGGTTTATCTATCAAGAGAGATTTTCTATTATGTTTTGTATATCTGAAACCCACATCTTTCAAAAGTTTGCATAATGTCATTCTGGAGAATTTTGGATAGTCCGTATCTTCTTGCACTGATGTCATAATTTTGTCAAGTGTTGGAATTTCCTTTCGTAAGTAAAATCCATGGACTTTACGCCTTAGTCTTTGTTTTAATGACTCATCGATCTCAATTGGTTTTCGGCCTGAAGGAGTTTTAGGGGGTTGAAGAGTTCCATTCTTGCTTTCTCTTAGTAATCTATAAATTGTTGATTTAGCAACACACAACATAGCAGCCGTTAATTCCACAATATCATCAACACTTGCACTTGGATCCTTGTTTTTCAATGATATATAACAATTCAATATCAGAGTTTTTTCATTTAAAGATAATGGACCTGTTTTTGGTCGTTTAGATGGTCCTTGGCTTATCGACATTGTTTGGTACTTGCACAATTAACATTCAACAAATGTTTTAAATATATTCCAACTGTTTACAATATTATGACAACCATACTACTTCATACAACTTTACTCAAAGAACTAATACTAAGTACTGATTTAGTGTACCTACTTTCTTTTAAAATAATATTCCCGATAATGTTTCTAAGAAAACTGGGTTGTTTGGAAAATCCCTCTCAATAATCGAATAATCTGTAAATAGGTGTAATCGTATTAAGCCGATTACAGTAGGCCACTTGCCATTTAAAATTTCTGAGAAAAATTCCCCAAACACTACATATAGGAGTAATACAAATAAAAAATATTACGAATAAACGGGCATATCCAAACTCTGCCACAAAATAAAATTTTACCTGACTTGTATCAATTTGAGGATTACTGAAATGTTCGAACTGTGCCGCAACCATTTAGTTTAATCCTATTAGAGTCATTAGGGTTTATAATAGATAAAATCGGAGGCCCATAGAATTATGTATATTTCTGAAAGGTTTCAAAGATTTCTTGAATTAAATATTTTGAAGAAATCTTGATTGTTTTGATCGATATTTAGGGTATTAGGGGAAGGATGTTGATGCACTTACACTATTGCCTAAAAATCAGGAAGAAGTATTTAATAGTGTTCGTGAATTACAATTACGAACGAACCGAGAAGAGGAATTTCTATTAACAGCAGACCAGGTATTTAAAATTACTGTGTTCTCCTGTTTTTCCAACCTTAATTTTTTATGTAATTCGGATTGTATTTTGATGGATGGGACTTTTAAATACTGTTCAACTTTTTTTACCAAATGTTTACCATCCATGGTTTTAAAAACGGCTATTACGTACCTCTTGTTTTTTGTTTGCTGCCGGACAAATCAAGTCAAACATATTCAAATTTGTTTTTAATTTTAAGACAAAAATGTAAAGAAGTAGGCTTAAATTTTCAACCTAAAGAAGTCGTAGTAGATTTTGAACTAAGCATTCATAACGCTATATATGAATGTTTTGGCAGAGATCAAATTCTTTTTGGTTGTAAATTTCATCTCTGTCAAGCTTGGTTTCGTAAGATTCAGGAGTTTCATTTGGTACAAGAGTACAGACAGAAAGGTTCTGTAATTGGCGAATACTTAAAAGTACATTTCGGTATAATGTATCTTAGTCCTGAGGAAGTTGTAGAATTTTTTTATAATGAACTACATTTTTTTCTTCCGAATGATCTCTACCTCTATCACTTTTTTTTACTAAAATTAGTACATCCCGTTACCTCTGACCTAAATCGTATATTCTTTAGCATAGCTGCAACTCATTCGTTCAATACAAAATGTACCTTACGGTATACTCTCTTAAAATATATTTTGGTACGTCTATGAAATCTACTTAAATGAATGATTTATTACTCCTTGTCCTTTCTATATAGACTATAATATCTGACAAATATTGTGGTCCATGGAACCATAGATTGTCTGATTTAAATTCGAGAGGATCAGCACCTCTTGACAAAATGTCAGCGGGATTATCTTTTGATTGAATATAACACCAGGTAGAATTTTCAGTTATTTTTTGAATTTTTAGTATGCGATTTGCTACGTAGGCATTGAGCCTCATTGGAGCGGTGTTTAGCCAAGCTAATACTATGTTAGAGTCACAATACAGATAGACATTGTTATTTTGTATTTTGAGCAAGTTGGAGACTTTGAAAGCTAATTGAGCAAGTAATAATGCTCCATTCAACTCTAATCTGGGCACAGTCAATTTTTTGTTGATTGGTGCAATACGTGATTTTGAGCATAATATATCGACAACTGCCTTATCCTTGAAAATTACTCTAAAATATAATACAGCGCCATAGGCTATGAGACTGCTGTCTGAAAAACCGATTAATTCAATTTTTTCCGCACCGTAGAATTTTACATCTCTGGGTACCTCAATTGTTGGCATATTTTTAAGTTTGTTTTGAAATTCTTGCCAAGGCCCTTTAATATTTTCTGGCAACAGCTCATCCCAAGAAAACTTGTCCAACCACAATTTTTGTAGAAAAACTTTTCCCTGAACCATTATTGGCCCGCTGAGACCTTGAGGATCCCAAAATTTAGAAATATATGACAGTATCTGCCTTTTTGTCAGACAGTCATCATTTTCAGCCTTTGGAGAGAATATTTTGGAACAATCGTTTTTGATGTCATAGGAAACGCCTAAAGTTTTGATGACATTATTGTTTTTGCTAATGTCAATTTCATCAAGTTGTCGACTTTGCAACGGAATATCCAGCAAAATTTTGTCGTCATTTGATGCCCATTTATGCAAATTGAAAGAACCTAATTTCAATAAATGACACAATTCATTTTTTAAGCGAATGGCTTCTTCAATTGTGTTAGCTCCACCCAAAATATCAATATAGGTACAATTTTCAAGTGCATAAGATGCTAAAGGATAAACATTTTGATATTTAATCGCGAGTTCTTTGAGACACCGTGTAGCTAAATATGTGGAACTTTTATAACCATAAGTTACAGTTTGTAGTTGCAAACACTCAATGGGCTTATTGGGATCATCTCTCCAAAGAATGTTCTGCAAAGTTTTATGATCAGAATTAATTTATATCATTCGAAACATTTTTTCAATATCTGCTAAAATAATGAATTTAAAAGTGCGAAAAATCAGCAGAATATCAAATAGCTCATTTTGAACTATGTCACCATTATAAAGAAAATCGTTTATACAGGTTTTATTTTTGGTGAGCATGGAACCGTCAAAGACAACGCGACAACGTGTTGACTTTTTATCTTCACGAATTACTGCATGATGTCCCATAAAATATACTGGTGTGTCACTAGATTTGTATTTACGACCTTTGCATGCCCAAGACTCAAATATTCCTTAACAAACTGATTATATTGATCAAACAATTTTTGTTCTGATTTAAATCTTTTTTCTAGATTTTGAAAACGTTTCAATGCAATATAGTATGAATTCCCTAAATTGATTTCATTGATATCTAATTTAAGTGGTAAGTCTACTTGAAATTTATTGTTTTTTAACAAAGTTGTTTGTTGGAATATTGTTTCACAAGCTTCATGTTCATTATTATACTCCTTGAGAACCTGTGGAACTTTTTCTGTTTCCCAAAATTTTGAAAGCATTTTGTTTGTGTCATCAATTCTTAAATGACAAGATATTTTAGCCAAATTGTTATTTCTGGATTGTGAAGAGGATGGAAACGTACCAGAGATCAGATATCCAAAAATTGTATTTTGTAAAATATAACCATTGTTTAGGTTTATCCTACCATCTCTTAAAATACTAAAAAATATATCAGCAGAAAGCAAAATGTCAATATTTTTTGGCTTGTAAAATTCATTGTTTGCAAGAATAAGATTTTCAGGTAAATTTAACTGTTCAATGTCAATTTTAAATGTTGGTATGTCACTGGTAATTTTGTTTACTATTGCACATTCACATTTTATTTTACGCTTATTCAAATTTGAATAAATGTTTAAATTTACTGCCTTGTTAACTTTAAATGAGGTGTCATTTACACCTAGAATGTCTAAATTATTTTTATATGTTTTTAACCCTAGTTTTTGAACAAAATTTTCAGTAATAAAACATGACTGGGAGCCACTGTCAACAAGTGCAATAGCATCAATGAATGTATTGTTTTTTGATCTGACATTAACTTTAATTGTTGGCAACAAAACATCTGTATTGTTTGACACATTGGTGGTGTTTACTGAGGCAGAAGTAGATGCAACTACTTGTGTTTCAGGGTTTGATTTCTTTTCTTGTTGAGATTTTTCATAATGTAGTAATGTGTTATGTGAATTTTTGTTACAAATTCTGCAAGTTACTTTTAAGTCACATTTCTTGCCAATATGTTTGTTTAAACATATTTTGCAGTGGCTATTTTTGTTTATGAAATTATTTCTTTCATTGATATTGACAGACTGGAATTTTTTTACAATTATAAATTTTATGATTGAAATTATTGCAAAATGCACATTTGAAATCATTGTTTCCAACTGCAATGTGAACGTGTGATTTTTCTTTGACATTCTTTGTTAAGTCTGGTAATGAAACAGCTTCGAAAGCAGTTGCTCTATTCTCCAAATAAGTCAGAAATCCTTCCAATGTTGGAAGCCTTGAAGGATCCCTATCAATCTGATAAGCCCTATTAGTAAATGAATCTAACTTTTTTGATAAAATACAAATTAATACCATGTCCCAACTGTCAATTGTATCCTTCAATATATTTTTTAAACTACCAATGTTTTGTCGAACCTTGCTAACAAATTCTCTTAAAGCTACAGCAGTTCCTTTGTTTATATTAGGCAAATCAAGAATTGAATAAATGTAAGAATTTATTAACATTGTTTGGTTATTATACCTATTATTTAATAATGTTAATGCTTTACTGTAAGAATCACCTATTATTGGAACCGAGTCAATGAGACTTAATGCTTCATCTTTCAAATGAGATTTGAGATAAAAGAACTTCTCAACATCTGAAAGATTTTTGTTGTTATCTATTAAGGCAACAAATAGTTCCAAAAAAGGTTTGAATTTACTCAAAACTTTCCCACTGAATGGTTCAATTTGAATAGGTTGCAACTTAGCTGTAGATGTAACTTGAACTGGGACTTTTTGCATTGAATTTGTTACCATAGGTGTTTTTTGATTATTATCATATGAAGAAATAATTGCATTAATTTTTGAAACTGTATCAAAATGACTGTCTTCAAATTCACTGAATTTAATTTCTTCAATAGAATCTGGATCAAGACTTTCCAGCGCAGACAAAGATTCTTTAAACAAGTCATAATCACTGTTTAAAACGTTTTTGCGAATAGAAAGCTGTTCGATTAATATGTCAGTGAGTTGGTCGTCTTTATGATCTACTAAATATTTTGCTACTTTAATTGCAGTAGTTTTGCACTGCTTGATTTTGCTTTTCAATTTTTTAATTTCAACTTCTGTTTTCCCCATTTTTGAAAACAGTTTCACAATGAGAAAACAAATAAGTAATTTCAGAAAAAAGTTATGTTTTGAAATAAAGTGACTAAAAAGTACGTTATTTGAGAATATAATGCAATTATTTATTATTAATTAAAGTTTCTTATCTTGTTCCTGGGCTGTGTGGCTTCGATGTCCAGTTGTCCAAATGTATCCATAACCAATAACCATAATATACATAACCAAAGAATACTTGTAATCTTTGATATAACTGCTGGCCGAAATCAGCTGATTTTTAATAGTTCATATTTGTTTATATTACAATGGCGACATCTTTTAGCACTGGTGGCTTCTAGTTTTGTCAGATTTGACTTTACCGCCCTCTTGTGGATGAGAGACGAATTCAGTCTTTCAAAGTTTGTAGATTTATATGGCATCGACGTCACTTGTTTAGTTTTTCACTTAACAGTTTTTAGGGCACGCTAAGACGCCATTTTGTAAATCTATAATATCGATTCTTACCAATTTTTGGCACTTGTGTTTCACCAGTTTCACGAAATCACAAATTTGTCTGTTGGATTACACGATATTTTCTTGCGAAATCTCAATAACGTCTGGCTCGATAGACCATAATGTTTGATATGTACAATTTGATTACGCACATATCACTCATGAGTTTGTGGACTGTGTTAAAATAAATAAGTTTCCTTCGATGTTACTTGTTATGTACAATTTATTTACATATATTTCTACTGGTTTATTTACACATCAACTGCACTGTTGAAATGGTTTGTTGTTTATGGGTACTTGCCCGATTGTATGCGTATTAAAAATACTTCACGACTTGTGGGAACTAGCCCGACTCTTTTAATAATTAAAATTATGGTACATCGTAATTACAACGCGTTCGTACGCGAGAGCTCTTGCTTTCACCATGTTTTGAGTTATACTGCCGCAGGCTATCTTTTGCTCTGCGCATGTTTCAACCTCAGATGATTGCCGCAGACATCTAGGATATGAACTTTACACTTATAAATTTTCGTGTATTTCGTGTTGCATAATGTTTGCAACAGTGCCAATCACGAAAATCACCATGCCATACTTGTTCAACGGTTCGAAATGGCGACATACCCTTGCAAAGGACTAATTTTTTTGCAATTGCGATTTATACGAGTACCGCATATAAATTTTTGGAAATTATTTGATACAATGTAACTGCTATTATATTTGCCATACTTCTAGTAAGGTAAAATGGGCTAATAACGACCCTCTAAAAATTGATATCTATTACCGATCTTTCAACAACCTACGATTTTCCCTTACATTTGTCAATATTCTCTATATGATACCATGCTGTAAAATAAAATCAATATTAAGAAATGTATCAGTTTATCAGAATATTTACATGTGACAATACTGTTCCCAACAACACGGAAAGAAATATTGGATACTATTATTCCAATAAGGTAGTAGTATTACAATCAATTTTTTGATCAATATAGCGCCAATCCAAATTTAGATTAATATCGATAGATGATTCGATTGATTTATTTCTCAAGCCAAGTTTCATCAAACCATGATAAGTAGCAGTAAACGAGTTGCATTAAATAACAACAAAAATTTGATTGATATTAGCAAAAATAAAATTTAATTTGCCTATAATATTCCTATATTTCTTAAAGTGTTGAATTGTATTAAGCAATTTTTAGATCAGTTTAAGTTAATTGTATACAATATTTGCTAAATATATGATTTATTTTAGAAAAAGATATGACGGAAGATAGCAAATTTAAGAATAATTAGGATTAAATTTATCAAATAATTTCATTACTTTTTGCAATAATTTTATGTAATATAGCAAAAATGAAATTTAATTTGCCTATAATTCTCTTGAATATAATTTATATCTTCTTAAATCTAGCTAGGTGTTGAATTGTATTAAGCAATTTTTAGATCAGTTTAAGTTAATTGTGGATAATATTTGCTAAATATATGATTTATTATAGAAAAAAAAGTGACGAAACATAGTAAATTTACGAATAATTAGGATTAAATTTATCAAATGATTTTATTAATTTTTGCAATTATTTGATGTAATATGTCTAAATTTTAAGTAATAAATGAATCGGATTTATCTAAATCTCGAATGATTTAATCTAATAATTAAGTTAAACTTTTCTAATCTTTTGATTATTTGTATTCAATATTTGATTGCTGGCTGTAATATTGATTTTCATTATTAGCCGTGGTGATGGTGGGGAAATATTACCAAAAAAAACGAAGTTTCTGTTTAATTAATATTTATTTGAAATAATTGTACAAATCTGAAGTAAAATGAAATGAAAACTGAATTATTATATTCTAGCTACTAGTAATAACCTGTCCAGGTCCCGTTCCGTCATATATTTAAATGAGTTTGAAGTGGAAATTTCGACCTCTGCAAAAACAATTTCATATTTTAACTAAATATCAACACACATTAGTAATTATACTTTAAAAATAACCCTAAAATGAAACTTAGCAAAAAATGTGCATGATACAGGCGGTGATGGGTCCCGGAATTTTGCAAGAAGTTATTGAATCTTCATGGTTTCATTCAAGTTATCCATTATAACTGAGAATAGCATACATACTATATATACTATGATACGAGAAATAATTTGAAAAAGAAATCCATGGCAACTACATAGCAACTGAATAATATTTTTCTAGAACATGCATGGAAACTGACATTTTGCGATTTGAAATTATCATTTTCTGATTGAAAATGAAATGTAATGGGAGACAATCGACAAACTACACTTTGCCGATTGATTGTAGGTTGAAATGCACCTGAAAAGGATATAAAATAACCATTGTGTTTTGGATCTCGATTTACTGATATTCAATTTGTCTCTGTTATAGTTTTTTAAATTTAAATGAAAGATATTTCATTTCTGAGAAAAACCTTGTATATTGCACATTTTTGCATAATGTGAAGAAAATAAAATAAAAAAGAAGCTTACTTGTAAGTATATCAAAAAGATGGGGCATACCCCATTCTTCTAATGAACAAAGAATTCCATTGTTATTCAGGCTGTGATCAAAATTGGAAAATAACAAATCGGTAAGTGTTATGTTTCCACTCTTGTTATTATCTGTGTCTGATGATACGTTTTGTTCTTGATTTTCTTTCAATGTAATACTGCCGCAGTGCTCATACCCTGAATATGGATCCTGATATATATTATCCATTTGAATTTTTCAGGTACCATCCAAAGCAAAATTGAAGAAGTCCTGAAATAATTTAAATTACTGCTAGAATTTATTTTCCAATTTGCTTGGTAGAAATCTCTCAATCATTTTGAAGATTCTAAATTCTATAGCAATTAAATTAAAATATGTACTAAATACTTATTAGCCATGAAAAATAACAGTGGCACTCCGGGAGTGCCGACAGAAGAGAAAACTTCAACAATTACGTGTGTAAGAATTAAAACTCGTAACACAAAAACAACTTGTAGTTAAAGTCTTGGTAAAGTCCTAGGAATCTATTGTATTATGTATTATGTAGCGTCCGAACTCCTACAAGAAGTTACCACTTCAATAAGATCAACAAAAGTTGGGTATGTATTTACTTCAACAAACTGTACGTAGTGTAGTATTAATAATTGCATCCTTTTTGCACTACTCATTAGTGTTTACATGAAAAACTTATTTTGTACTCACCTAGAAAAACTACCAAGGATCAAACCAAAACAACGCTCAGAACAGAATGGGATTAGTTATTGGTATATTCTCACCCAACCAAAAACTAGATTTGTTTCTTCCACCGGCGCGCATAACGTGAGACACGTTTACAACTCACCACCCGCCCACGTGTCCGTTAAAATTGATTAATAAAGTATGGGAAGGATGCGAAAACAACACAAGGGTTATGTTGTGTATGCGACCAGCGAGCTGACGAAGACGAAGGGTCTGGGCATACTAAATGATAAACATTTCCAAATTCACGCACACAAATAGCCAAAACCATTAAAAAGAAAATTATTTGCTTAATTTAATCCTTATATTACAGATTTTGTCAAAATAAGTGCTTGATTCTAGAAGATTTTTATTGATTTAGTCAAATGTTTGATAATCGTAGCAAAAATTGGATAGAATGAGCTGTATATTTGATTGTTTTCAGTAGACAGATTATTTTTTTTCTCTTCTTTTTCTAAATTTCGGTAAATTGTACGAATAACTTAATCTATAGACAGGAATACATTTTATCTAAATATAATAGAAATTAAGCATTTGTTTTAATGATCCCATTATAACTATAGATCAAAACTACATTAATATATTAATCTATGTTCTGTGTTAAAACTTCAAATATTTCAAATGAATATACCTAGAGGTATTTACTGCTAATGCCCCCAGAACTTTCTGCCATGCAATTCATTCCTAAATGATTTTATTTGAAAATGTATGCAACAGTGAAACATGTAAGAAAATTCATTATGATGCTTGTTGAGATTATAGTAATTATGGAACTTATCGTACCAAAACCAAGAATCTCAATTTCTCAAATTGGATCTGATTGTTAAATCGGATATTATTATTTGATAAAATTATAATCCAATGATTGAGCTAGAATAATATAATCTATGAGTTAATTTGAGTAAATTTCTTGTGAAAATTAAGCAGCGGAGGTATATCAATCCAGTCTTTAATGTTTGATTGGTTTAAGAAATGCGTTTTGTGTAGTTAATCTAAATTTTGGTGTACCTATCAAAAAATGGATGTGATTTAGCAGTTTTAACGCAAAAACAAGAAAATTGAGTCTACTGACATTAGTTTTAATCAAATGTTATTAATCATAAACGAAATTGATAGAATAATCCTAAAACACTAAGATTTGTCAGTTTTTTCTTGTTTTATTCTATTTTAGATTGAACTAATATATTTGGCATAGATTAAGGAATTTCTTATTTCAATAAGTCTATTTGATTCACCTTATCAAAGCATTTCTTTCCGTGAATTAAACAGATTTTCGACCATTGTTATTTCGTTCTCTGACGAAGACGGTTGATAGTGCAAAAGCGTACTGTGATCGGTAAGTACTTGAACTTTCAAATTAAGGTTCTATAGGCATATTTTTATTTTTGTAGTAATTTTCTATGCCTATTTGGAATATTCATTATGTCTGGAAGTGTTTTCAGTTAGTTTTTGTTATAAAAATTCAAACTTACTGTGAGAAATTCAGAGGTCGGTAATAGAAATAAATTTATCGCTTCTGCTTAATTACCGATCTGTGAGTCGGTAATATATTTTGAGATCTACTTTGAAAAGAGTTCAGTTTTCTAAATAGAGGTTGAGAATATGTAATAAAATCACTACAAACTGGCTGACTAGAAGTATCCGAATGTATATTTCAAATTGCGACACATGTAAATAGTAATGAAGGTTTTTATTTTAGAAGTCTGAAGTGCACAATAAAGCATCGAAAGGTAACATTCTTCATGAAAATGGAGGCTAGTCAAATTAGTGATTTTTTATTGAAATTGCGCTAGCTGTCAGTTATTTTCCGCCCAACCTATCTAATATGCGAGAAAAGTATTGGTTTACCCTAAAAAAAGTTAGAATTTTAAAAAAAAATGTTGAGTTATTTTTACGTTTTCCATCAACAACAACACGAAAAAACGGTTTTTAGAAAAAAAATCCTGTGTGTTTGTCTTCGTCGTCGTCGTTGTCGTCCTCCACTTTTCCTTACATGTCTTGTTAGCTCAATACAACCTCCGGAGTGCAATACGTCACCAATTTTATGATTGAATATTGTTAAGGACATGTCACAGATGAACCTTATTGATTTTCAGCTCACCAAAGCCAGTACAACGGGTGCTATGGTACTTGAAGTACGACATTTAGTCATTTTTGAGAAATTTCAGTTTGTTAGCCCGATACAGCCTCCGGAGTTCAACAAGTCACCAATTTTATAATTGAATATTATTCAGAATATCTCACTGATAAACCCTATTGATTTTCAGCTCACCAGATCCAATACAACAGGTGCTACAGTACTTTAAGTACGATATTTTTGTCATTTTCGGAGAAGTTTCAGTTTGTTAGGACGATACAGCCTCCGGAGTAAATACAAGTGACCAATTTTATGATTGGATATTATTCAGAGCGTCTCAAAGATGAAGTCTATTGATATTCAGCTCACTAAAGCCAGTACAACGGGTGCTATGGTACTGGAAGTACCAAATTTTTGTCATTTTTGGAGAATGTTCAGTTTGATAGCACGATACACCCTCCAGAGAGTATACGATTGATCAGTTTTATGATTGAATATTGTTCAAGGTGCCCACATATGTACCCTATTGATTTTCAGTTTACTAGAGCGATTACAGCGGGTCCTATAAATCTAGATATACTAAATTTTTGGTTATTTTTGGAGAAATTTCGGTTTGTTAGCACGATATATCCCCCGAAGTGTATGCAAGTAACAATTTTATGATAGAATATTGTTCAGGGCCACAGATGCGGAAAAGTTAGTTCCAATCTTTGAAACCGTTTATTTTTCATACAAATTTTTATCAGCTTACCTGTCTAGTACATTTTCCGTGCTGCTAATCTAAGAAGAAATGTTTTTCTGTCAAATCAATCCGTCGAAAAGAAAAATAATTTTTATACCTATTATAAAATTCTCCCGTTACAGTAAATGTTCTTGGTTTTTTTATTTGGTGTCATCTAATTTCACCAATAAAACCGAATTTAAATCCTCTAAATGGTCAATTCCTATTCCCCACAACTCTTTTCTTCGAGATGCGAATAAAAATATCAGAATGTAAAATTGAAATTTTACTTAAAAAAAACTAGCACAAGATGAGTTTTGATCCCTAATCGCCTGTGTGCCTGTGGTACAGTGTACCAAAGACCCTATTTTAAATATTTTATTTGAAAGTACTATTTATGTAACAACTTTTTTCAATATATCTGGCGGAGTGTAATCAAATCATCACTACTCTCAGTATCCATATTATTTATTATTAATAGGTATATTTATGTCTAATTAAAATTATATTGAAAGATACCTTAAGGATATAATACACTTCTATAGTCTGACAGTTGTGACAACTATTTAAAGATGAATAGTAGCGAACTAAGTTTTTGTCGATTTTTGTTGATTCTCCATGTAAATGAATGTGGTGTGAGCAAAGTGCCATGAGAAATAATATATGAATTTGGGGAAAAAGTATATTTTTTGATACCACTTGCTCCGGTATCTCCTAGTGAAAATACGAACACGACTATCCATTTCATTTTTAGGCTTATTTCAGAATGAAATAGGGCTATTGTAGAGAGTAGCATGACGCGACTTCGGAAAAATTTTTCGTTTTGGTGTTCCCTGATGCCAAAATCACCCCCCGTCCCAAGGGTTATATATATACAGTGTGGAAACCACTTATGGAATAAAATTCTTCATGTCATTATTTTAGAAAATTATAAAAAATGCCGAGACACGTCAACTTTTGAACTGAGTTTTGCGTTATGTAAACATAAATTTAAATGTACAGGGTGATTCACGCAAGTATGCCATAGTCGGTGTTGTTTTTTCAACGAAACACCCTGTATATTTGCATATTTTTGAAATCCTCTTAATGAACCGATTCCAACAAACTAAATAATGTATGGTCAATTATGAATTATACAGGGTGAAATTTTAAAATTAATAATTTATTACAATTGAAATATTGGTACTTTTTTAAATTAGCTAAATATGGATTTATCAGAAATCTAAACTAACTTATTAATAGACGTATTTGTTATTAAACTAAACCTGCTACGCCCATGAATTTTATCATAAAATACCTAAAAATTGCCTAAAAACGCCAATAAATAAACAAAAACGGTAAATAAAGTGGATTGTTTTTAATCGGCAAATAATGTGGATTGTTTTCTATTCTGTCAGTTGTTGATGTGTTGACAGTTTATACTGAAAAAGTAAAATCTTTGTCAAACACTCTTTCCTTGTCGACATAACAATGAAATATTTAACAGAGATTCATCGAATTGAGATTTTAATGATGATCGGGTATGGGATAACTGCAGAAGTCAAGTTGAAGTGGCAAACTTATTTAATCACAGGTATCCCGAATTGCCTAATATTTCACAAACTACTGTGTCTAAAATTCATGCATAATTCAGAGAGCTTGGATATGTCAAACCATTGAAAAGAAAACAACACTTCGTTGAAGATGATGTGAAAGTGGATATTTTGTTAAGTGTCCAAGAGAATCCAACTTCTAGTACACGTCAAATTGCCCGTGAAAATAATGTAAGTCATACAACTGTTCTAAGATGTCTTCATAAAAAAAAACTTCAACCCTACAAATTAAATTTTGTGCAGGAGTTAACAGAAGACGATCCAGATCGTAGAATAGATTTCTGCGAAAGATTGATGAATAAGCTGAACAGAAATGAGATAGCTCTTGGTACCATTCTTTTTTCTGACGAATCAACATTCACATTGAATGGAGAGGTAAACCGACAGAACTGTAGATATTGATCAGCAGAGAATCCTAATTGGATGCGTGAGACACATATTCAGTACCCTCAAAAGGTGAACATTTGGGCCGATATCATAGGCGACCATATTATTGGTTCTATATTTATAGATGGAAACTTGACAGCTGAAAAATATCCAAATATGCTTAGAAATGAAGTTATTCCTGCTTTGGCAAACTTATATCTCAACGCAATAGATCCTAGCTTACCGAATGAAAATGTTTGGTTCCAGCAAGACGGGGCAACACCCCATTATGCTTTAATGGTAAGAACTTATTTAGATGAAATCTTCCCCAATAAATGGATTGGACGAAGAGGTACTATTGAGTGGGCAGCTAGATCGCCAGACCTTACGCCGTTAGATTTTTTTATGTGGGTTTATCTTAAGAAGGAAGTATATGCAACACAACCAACTAGCATTGTAGACCTCAAATACAGGATAACTACAGAAATACGGAATATTTCACCTTAAACTTTAAACAAAGTTAAGGAGGAGTTCTATAGGAGACTGTGCTATTGCCAACAACTAGGTGGAGAACATTTTGAGCATTTATGTTAATGTACTTATGTGTTTAATACCTGTAAGAATAAAAATTTCACCCTGTATAATTGATAATTGACCATGCATTATTTAGTTTGTTGGAATCGATTCATTAAGAGGATTTGAAAAATATGCAAAAATACAGGGTGTTTCATTAAAAAAAAACACCGACTACGGCACACTTGCGTGAATCACCCTGTACATTTAAACTTATGTTCACATAACGCACAACTCAATTCAAAAGTTAACGTGTCTCGGCATTTTTTATAATTTTCTAAAATAATGACATAAAGAATTTTATTCCATAAGTAGTTTCCACATTATATATATAGATATATATATATATATATATATATATATATATATATATATATATATATATATATATATGTATATATATATATATATATATATAGTGCGTGACATATGAACAATAACAAAGAACAGATTAGTGGGTATTGCACGCAATACCCACTAATCTGTTCTTTGTTATATATATATATATATATATATATATATATATATATATATATATATATATATATATATATATATATATACAGTGTTGGGAACATTACGAGGGAACATAGGGTCTACCTTCAATGTGTTAGAAAGACACAGAATACATATAAATTCAGTGCATCATGCTTTTTCGCTAACAGGATATCATAAAGTGGAAAACGTCCAATACAAGAAGTTAAAAATATAATGTCAACAGTTTAGTTTATTATTTGAGAAATAATAAGATTGTATGTACTATACTGATAGCTAAATGCAATGAACAATAAAAAAATCAACACTACTTTCGTTTATCCCTTCATGATTAATTTACAAAGAAATAATTCAGTAGTAATAAAATTCACTATATTAGTTCGGTTAGTATTGGAATAAATAACCTAAATAACCGTAACATGCGAAATAAAATTTGTATTAATAATAATATGTGGTTCCAAATACCTCAGTTCTTATTTTTCGCTAACAGGATCTCATAAAGTGGAAATTTCAGCCCACAACGCCGACCCGTTACAAATTTTCATTAACATAAGGAATAGTTTTAAATATCTCAATGTAAACCGCCTCTGTTTCCTACGCTCCTGATAAAACGATTTCGCTTAAAGCTCAAATTCTACTTTTATCTGTCCCCCCTCTTCATTTTCAATCCACGCGTTAGATTGTAGAGTGCCCTTCAAAAATTCCTTTTTATTTGTGAGAGAAATCAGTCACATTCAATTTCAACGTAAAACGATATCCTCTCACTTCCAAAAAGAAATTATCATGGTCACATGGAGTTACCAGTGTGTTGGAGAAGGACAATCATGAGACAGAGAATTAAAAGCCAGCGTAGATTATTACACCAGACGAATAGGAATCGCGCGTGCGCCTCTTGAAGATGTTCAACTGTACAATCTGGGTACTTCACTAAACGTTTGTTTGCGAATGAGTAACGATCTTTTGCAAATCTTATTAAAATGAGTATACAAGTACATATACCATAAAGTGCAAATTGTAAAATGGTACTACCAGGGTCATCCATATCGAGAAATAGCAGAAAATTTGTTTATTGTGGCATTCGAAAATGCCCAACCAATTAGCAAAAAACAAGTGAGAACGGTTATAAAAAATTTTGAAGAGCATGGATGTGTCAATCCTACTAAACATGGATCCCGTACACAAAAACGTCAAACAAAACCCGAAAAAGAAGAAAGAGATATTTTAATTTGTGCCAGTGTAGAAAATAATCCCCTACAATCGTCCACTCATATAGCAAAGGATTTTGATGTTGATCCGAAAACGATTCGGACTGTATAAAAAAAAATGGTTATCGTAGTTTCAAACTGAAAAAGAGCCATGAAATTTCGATCAATTTCGTAGAATGGAATTCTGTGAAATAATTATGGAAAGAATAAAATTGGACGCAAACTTTTCGTAAAATATTTTGTTCACAGATGAATCAACTTTTCCCATACACGGTGCACATAATTCATCCGTTATTCGATATTGATCAAGGACAAATTTACACAAACATTATAATAATAGGACTCAATATCTCCAAAAGTTAAATGTTTGGGCTGGAATATTAGGTGACCATTTAATTGGACCATTCTTTATTGACGGCAATTTAACCGGACAGAAATATTTTGACATGCTGGAAAATCAAATTACTCCTGCCCTTATAGAATTAGGTGTCAACTTCAATGATATCTGGTACCAACATGACGGTTGTGCATCACATAATTATCGACTAGCAATAAACTTTCTAAATACACAATTTCCCAATCGGAGAATCTCCACGAATGGTAACATAAGATGGCCTGCGAGATCTCCAGATCTGGCTCCCAACGATTTTTTTTTCTTGGGTTATATAAAATCGAGAATTTATGGGTTTCGAGAAAACAGAGCCTCTTCTCTAAATGAATTAAGGGAACAAATTTTACAAATTTGTATACAAATAACACTTGAAATGCTCATACGTGTTCGTCAAGAATTTTATAACCGTCTCGGCTACTGCTTAGCGCAAAATGGGGATTTATTCGAACATTTGATTTAAGCTCATTAAAGAATTAAGTTTTATTTTTTAATTTATTACATATCATAATATTACTTTTATTTAAAAATTGTAGGCATTAGAATTCGATTTTAGTTTTATTTTCGTTTTTTTTAATTTGCACTGTGTGTGTTTGTGTGTTTACACAGAGAATTCGTTCTGATTTGCATACAAACGATAACAAACTATAAAGATACCAATTTTTTTTACTAACATTCGAAACACAGCAGATGTTTGGAGACCAATTTCACGTTGCCAAATCTGAAAAAAAGTAAAGGTTTTAACTGCTTTCAAACTGAAAACTAGAACAATTTCCAGCATTACAATAAAATATTTAACGAATAGATGGAATTAATTATATCTTGATCTGTTACAACCTCTTGAATTATCATAATTAAAATCTTCTTATAACTTGTTCTCATGTTAGAACAATGCATTTTACAATTAATATGAATATACAATGAAAATTGGCAACACTGTTAGTACCTACAAAGAATTTAAAACGGGTCGGCGTTGTGGGCTGAAATTTCCACTTTATGAGATCCTGTTAGCGAAAAATAAGAACTGAGGTATTTGGAACCACATATTATTATTAATACAAATTTTATTTCGCATGTTACGGTTATTTATTCGAATACTAACCGAAATAATATAGTGAATTTTATTACTACTGAATTATTTCTTTGTAAATTAATCATGAAGGGATAAACGAAAGTAGTGTGGATTTTTTTATTGTTCATTGCATTAAGCTATCAGTATAGTACATACAATCTTATTATTTCTCAAATAATAAACTAAACTGTTGACATTACATTTTTAACTTCTTGTATTGGACGTTTTCCACTTTATGATATCCTGTTAGCGAAAAAGCATGATGCACTGAATTTATATGTATTTTATGTCTTTCTAACACATTGAAGGTAGACACTATGTTCCCTCGTAATGTTCCCAACACTGTATATATATATATATATATATATATATATACATAAAACATTTATTTGAGAAAATTCACAAATTTACCAGAACTTTTTTTTTAGATTTGATGCCAAAATGTTACTTTGGTTCATTGTACATCTCAAAACATTGGGATTTTTTTATTATTACATCAGAGTTGTCACTCTGCATTCAGAATAACTAAACCTAAGACATATGTGAACTATTAATTATAGGCAACCCTACATACTTATTTTTACGTTCATCAGTAACATCCAGTATACTACTTGGAAGTTCGTTTGTTATTTGTGATTTATAAAACAAAGCTCAGATCAAAGTATAACAACGGATGTGATTACAAATTAATTGTATTCCAAACTCCCGTCAAAGTTTCTACGTTCTTGAAGATAACCGCATCAAACAGACCAGAGAAATGATTTCGTAGGAGAAACATTTGTGACAGTTTATATTCGAATGGATGTAGATGCGGAGGAAGTTTTCATGCAAATAAAGTTGTTTTCCAATCCAAACAAAGGCGACAGTTCTGGACATCATAAATTAAAATCCTTAGGATTATTTTACACTTCACCTCTGTCGTGTACAGATACTTCTGACAATGTCTTTTACAAAGTACGTGGGACGAAAATCGACGTGATATACTGGGTGTCCATCTTTATTTTCCCATAACTTTTAAACGGTTTGAGATAGGAACAGGCGATTTTCACTAAAATGTTTCATTTTAGCACAAGTTTTGTTTAAAAAAGTGAAGTTTTTTTATTCGTTTTGCCTACATCACAACAAAAATGGCGGATGTTTGACAATTTTTTTGTTGACTTTTGTTAATGGAACACCCAGTTTACTTTTATGTAGTTTGAAAAAACCGACCCTTACCTATTCGTCAGAGCAAATTTTTTCTAAATCAGTTAACGTGTGACTGAGAAATTATCTTTTAAACTGAGAGATGCTTACTTAGTACTTTTAATCATAGTAAGCTTAGGAAGTTTCACATAAATGTCAAATTTATCAACTTTGCGAATTGTCAGTCATTGGTATTGTCTGTTTTTATGTGAAAATGGTGTTTTCCGACGTAGAAAAAGCAAATGTTGAACTTACCTTTGCTGAAACAAAATCGTTGATTTTAACTCAAAGACGTTTTTAGAGATCATAATAAACAACCACCCAGTTCAAAGGCAATTATAAGTTGGTTCCGCACTTATATAGAAACTGAATCATTATTTCGAAAGAAAAGAGTGCAAGTTGACAGTTATTTAGATAACACCATAGCTGTATATGAATTTGTTAGGAGATATCTAAAAATCGTCGTTAACAAAAGTTGGTTCCCATTTCAACATTAGTAAGTCTAAAGTTCATAACATTTTGGAAGCAATAAAACGAAATCCATATAAAACTCAAATTCATCAGAAATTGAATGAGAGGGACTTCGAGAAGCGTGTTTGTATGTGTGAAACGTTAATGGATCTCAGGAGGAATGTACCAAACGTCAATTCAATAATGTATGATGAAGCCACATTTCATTTGACTGGAGCAGTTGATAAACATAATTGCAGAACTTGGTTTGAAGTAAATCCGCACGAGTTTGAACAATATGAAAGAAATTCACGCAAAGTAAATGTGTGGTGTGCTGTCAACAATAATAAAATCTATGGACCATTTTTTTCGCTGAAAAAATAATCAGAGAAAATACTTATACAGAAATGTTGGAATTATTTTTATATCCACAGTTGGATTGAGATGTATAATTAGATGGTAATTGGAATGAAACCTATTTCCAGTAGGATGGGGCACCCCCCATTTTTCTTTAATAGCAAGACACTTTGTTTCTAATAAATTTGGTGACATCTGGATTAAAAGAAGTGGTCTAGTAGAATGCGCTCCTAATTCATGTTACATAAAAATTCCTGATGTTTTTGTATGGGGATATGTAAAATCCACAAAATTTGGACGAATTAAAGGTTAATAATATTCGTCATGAATTAAACAGCATTACCCAAGATATGTTGTGCAAGTCTTTTACAAATTTATACGTGAGGTTAATCAAGTGTATTGATCAAGCAGGACGGCGCATTGAACATTTAATTAATTGAAACTATCACGTTTTTCTTTGTGTCTTGTTTTGAATAAAATCGAATTTCATTATTGTTTTGTGACTAAATACTACTTTGCATCTCTCATTCTAAAAGTTAAATGCTCAGTCACACGTTGACCAATTTCAAAAAAATTGCACTGAAGAATAGATAAATGTCAGTTTTTTCAAAGTACAAAAAAATATACTGGGAGTTCAATTAACAAAAGTCAACAAAAAAATTGTCATCCGCTATTTTTGTTGTGGTATAGGACAAACGAATAAAAAAAACTTAACTTTTTTAAACAAAACTGGTGGTAGAATGGAACATTTTAATGGAAACCGCATATTTCTTTCTCAAACCGTTTAGAAGTTATGGGTAGTTGAAGTGAGGGAATATAAAGATGGTGACCCAGTATTTTAAACGAGTTAACTTTTTTATCAGACAAAATAGTAACGGTTAAATATTTAGTTCTACATACGTTTATGTATTAAATCGTTAGTGATTCTGGAACAATAGGTACTGGGTGCTTTACTGTGATTAAAAAAGTGGAAGTACTTTTCTGGTTACGGATAAGGAGTTTGTTATATGCCGATCGGCTGTTACGATTTTCATTGTACTATGGTATTTTAATTGTGTCGGACTAATAGTTCCAGATTAAAAAATAGTTCTACTTAAAAAAATTGTGTATTTATAACCGCACGTACATCCTCTTCCATTCAGTTAATAATTGAAGTCTATTGTGGTGGTTTTACGTATTTGCTTGTGACTTATATTCCTCAAATATATTTTTCTGCGTTCTGCATGAGCTTACAAGATTTTATTCCATTTATAATACGGTCTGGCTTTTCTTTAGTTTGGTGGGCAAGCTTTTAGGTAATTATTCCCTTTCTTTTTTTTAGCTTTATAATTTTGCATTTTCTGCTTGTTTAGGCATCAGAACGAATAGAGTACAACAGACTCCTTTATTTTAAAAACTGAATTCAGTTTTCTATGTGTTGGAACATAAGCTTCCAATCTATTCTATCTATTCCCTTCCAGTAATTTTACTTCAATTTTTCCTAGAGGCCATCGCTAGGTCATGAAATAGCAGGGAACCGGCTGGAATCGAAAATTAAGCACCGTGTCTCCATTTACTAAGACCTAGCTGAGAGCTGAATCATTCCAGAACCTCTCAAAGTTGAATCCCTTTTCTTATTCTCAATTCATAGTAATCTAGAATTGGAGATTTTTATTGTAAATATAAGGTTTTCCAGTTTCAACCTTCTTAGTTTATGTTTTTGTTCAAATTAAGTTATCAGAAGCGTACATTGATTTTGATCTTTGATCGCGATCCGCTCAAATGTACTACGTTATATTATAAAGAGAATTTAGGAACAGACATTGAGTATTTGGAATATCGCATCACTATATCTCGTGAAATTGAGATATGGGAAAGATTCCGATTATGCTCTACGCAAATCCAGCAAGAAAATTGGGACAGCAACTGGGAGTTATAACAAAAACTGCTGTTTGCTGTGCACCTACAGAACATATTCGAATGAAGTTAAGTAACCAAACATCTACCTGGGGTTATGAATTCGTTTTATAAAACATTACATAACAACAAAAGAAGTAAATGAAAAATTGGAATAAATTCAGGTTTGAAAAAAGTACCAATAGATAATGTGGCTACTCATAAAATTCTATTAACTACCAGGAAGAATTAGTCAAAAGTCTGATCAATGCATCGTTCAGACTTGATTTTACCAACATACTGGATTTATCATGAACACCGCTACTACCAGTCACATCAGAAATTAAGGCTACTGAACTTATTCCTCTCCAGAGAGGAACATTCAATCAAAAATCAGTTCAGAGACCTACAGATCCCCTAGAAGAAGAATGTGAGTGAAAAATAACTTGTTTGATATATTCTTAGACGCCTATGAACAAAAATTAATAGTATAATAGGACCTAGATATTGGCGGTTACTAAATCTGAACTATAAAATTTCCAAACTTCACTTAATGAACATGATGCATGGAAAAACACTGACGCTTTGATTTCAATGAGCGTATATATTTTACCAACAAATAAATAAACATAATTTGACAATAAAACAATACCTTTTGCAAACACTGCTAAGAGCCGGGAATTGTAAAGTTTAAAATGAAGAAACATACAAAAAGATGAGCAATTTTAGATAATAAGAAATCTACTGCCCGCTTGTAATATATTCAGATAATCTCTAAACTTGTGTAGATGTATAGTATCCAGCTGTAGAGTTGTGCTAGTGCAGCTCTACTGGAGTCATCAGCATCATCATACAGCCCATTTCACGTCCATTGTTGGACATAGGCCTTCTCCAAACGTCTCCAGTTCTCTGTGTCCCTGGCTGTTGCAATCCAATTTGTCGCTATCCTCTTTAGGTCATCCGTCCATCGAGTGGGAGGTCTGCCTCGGCTACGCTTATCAGCTCTTGGTCTCCATTCCAACAGTTTTTTGGTCCATCGCCCGTCGTCCATTCTAGCAATGTGCCCAGCCCATTTCCGTCAGTCAGTTCACAATAAAGTATTAAGGGTTTTTGAAGATAACGTCTCTTGTCATGTAGAAAATAGTGACTTTCATAAAGACCTGGTAGTGTAAAATGTTGTTGTTGAAGTTAGGAAAGTTCTAAAAGAGGCTCATAGTCACGTCAATATAGGAACGATCCAGCTTCTCGATCAACATAGAATAAAAAAATATCAAAGAAGACACAACTATCAGAACCGGATTGGTAAGTGGAGAAAGAAAGCGTTGCAGGAAAGTGTGGTGTGAAAGAACATCAAGTGTAGAGGAGCATTTACTGAGAAGTTATTATCAAAATGTATGTCTCAGCTCAAAATATGGAAAGTTCTTCGTATCTCATGCATCTTGATAATCCTTAAATTGTTCATCATAATAAATGATTGGTTTAGAATCAAGGGTCTGCTCAAAATTCAATTTGAAGAACGACTGAAATACGATTTTCACTTGTATGCAGAGTTTTCATGTTTGTCGTTCTGTCCTTTGCAGATAGTAAAATATGTTTCACGTGAGACAATAATCAGACACATAAATATGCATTTTGAAACCCTCAAATTGAAATCAATTATTCTCATTTAATGCATTCATCGAATTGATTTATAAACTGTAAAACAAATTAACGATTTACATAATGGTATGTATTATGTAATTTGATGAAGTTGTACTTACACATTACGTCTAACCGAACTTCAATGCTGCTCGACTTAGTAGAATAGGATTCGTGAACTGCAACACATCGCAGCATCCTTCCATGGTTATCCTTCGTAATTGTCAGTTCTAAAACTGAAAGAGCTAGCCAAGTTCTCGGATTATCCAATTCAGTTGTATTAGTTTGTCTGCGAGTTGGGGTGATTTCCGTTTGATCTGCAACAACAAACAAAATATTGTATCATCTGCAATGATTTCATGAGGGGTGATTGATTTTTTGACATACGTATATCCCCAATTATTTATAAATTGAATTATACGTGAATATATTTATCAGTGAATTTCTTTCTGAAACTGGTTCTTTTATCATCATACGAATACAGACTGTTTAACGACGAGCTTACACTTTCTATATATTAGAGACTACTTACAAGATTTTGATAACAGGTTACGAAAAATGTATTGAAAGTATTTCGACGGACATGCCACTTTCGGTTCTACCGGAAGTGAACGACAAGTTTGTTATTTTAGGTGTAATAAATACTCTGTATATTATTAACTTTCCGGGCATTAAATTTTTATGTCACTTTGTGTAGAATACCGTGTATCTAAAATTTATACTTGTCGAGGTATTCATTTTTTTAATAACAAGCGCAGACCTTTTTTGAAAATTATGTGTGAATATCTCCAATATACCAAATAAAAAACATCTTGTCGGGCTAATTGGTAAAACGATCAAGGTAATTGGTGACTAATCGGGAACTTCTTATTTGTATACAGGGTTGTTAAAAAAATTATCAAAATTCACAATTAATCAAAAGTATAAGCTTAGACTGGCAGAAAGGGCCAAAAAATGAATTATGATGATGGAAATCTAGAGAACATGTATAACGAATTAAAAAGAGCGAATATT
This sequence comes from Galeruca laticollis, assembly GCA_963921935.1. Taxonomy (NCBI): domain Eukaryota; kingdom Metazoa; phylum Arthropoda; class Insecta; order Coleoptera; family Chrysomelidae; genus Galeruca; species Galeruca laticollis. The sequence continues at coordinate 83,072,135 of OY998175.1, read as the reverse complement.
GCAATCGGCAACAGCAGCTTTAGGCAAAATCCAGCAAGTAAGAAGAAGGGATAGCTATGGGTGGAACGAAACCATTGAAGGAATGGTTAAAGAGAACAAAGATCTTTACTACTGATGGCTAAATATTAAAGATCCTCAGAATAAGCACATGTACAGTAGAACTTGCTATATGGTTAAGAAGCAGATAAAGAACAAATACAGGTAGAAAACATGCAAAACCTAGACAAACCATTGGGAAGTACTAAATTTAGAACATCTTGGAAAATTGTGAATAGTCTCATTGTAGATACCAGTGAAATGATGAAGGTTTCTCCAATTCGTCTAAATGAGTTTGAAGAGTCATGCACTGAGCTACTTACAGAACAAAGATCAGAATTCTAGAGTATACATTATGAACCAAGTTTTGTAACACACGGACAGAAGAAAATAACAGTTGAGAATATCAAGAAAGAACTAAGTGGAATGAAGAACAATAAGTCCCCAGGTCCTGGATATGTACCTGTAGAACTTCTTAACCACGCTCCCCTTGCGGCAATGGAGGTATTATGCTCCATTTTTAACAAATGCTTGTTTGGGAGTCCTGTACCAAAGGAATTGAACTTAGATTATATAAATTCCATCCATAAAAAGGATTGCTCTAATTATAGGGGACTAAAGGTGATTGCTTTTACGGTTAGACTGTAGGTATTAAGAGGGAGGATTGAAAAACAGATTAAGGACAAAGCGAATTTCATCCAGGAAAGTCCTGCATGGATAATTTGTTTTATTTAAAATAATTGATAAAACAGATGCTTACGGAATCCAACTGCATTTGGTATTTGTGGACCTCAAAAAAGGCTTACAATAGCGAACCGATCAAACGGTTGTGGGAGGCATTGGCTGAAAATGATATTAGCGCTCAATCCATCAATGCAGTTAAGAATTTATATGAGCAGAATTCTAGCAAGATTAATGATGGAGTAAGACTGTCGGATCCATTTGAAATAAATAAGGGACTGAGATAGCCTTGTTGTTCATCTCCAACCTTATTTAAAATATATTTAAATTCTGTTTAATTAAATTGGTCTCAACGGTGTAGGTACATGGGAGATGAAATTGGAGATGAATTTAATGATACTCTGCTATTCGCTGACGATCAAGTTGTCTTTGCTCAGGACGAAGAAAATTAATTGACGCTCTTAAAGATTGGGGTCTGAAAATTAATCTGCGAAAAACTGTTTGGTACAAAGCGTAGCGACTTATGGGGTAGAAATTTGCACAATGTACAAAAACCTTACAGGAAGAGTGAATGCTCTAGAAAATAATATCTGTAGAAGGAGCTATGGAGTCACACTTTTGGATCATGTTAGGACGGAGCCCATGAGGGAAAGATTACAAGTGGAAAAGACATTAGTGGAGAGAATAGAAGAAAATAATTATCTTGGTTCGGTCACATGCAAAGGATGGATTCCCAATAGTAGAAGAAAAAGAGTTAGATCCAGAAAAGATGGGATGACCAATGCTATACACATTAAGAAAGATTGGGAAAATAGGAATCTCTGGCGCTTAGATGACCACTAGAGCTGTAACAAAACCGCTGTATATATACATATTGTTTGCTCCAATATTTGAATTTTTATTAGTAGTCTAGTAATTGTTGGGGTAGACATGGCAGCAGTGACAATCTAGTATGTGACTTGGCGACAGGCATCAATTCCATGTAATGCTTTATAATAAATGATTGAACTGAACTCTTATAATATTAAATAATATTTATAAAGAAAGTATAACAACATAATATTCAAATAGAAAGTATAACAACAGAACATGGCGCAATCAGTAGACGCGAAGTGAAATTATCTAATAATTACTAATTTCAAATTACGAGAACAAATTACTGAATTAAAAATGATTGACAATAGAGGAATAACGTCTTTGTCATTGACCGACAAAACTTCAGAGAATTGGAAGATATGGAAAGCAAGATTCCAAAATTACTTAATTGCATCCGAAGTAAATAAAAAGGATAAGAAAACTCAATGTGCACAACTACTTCATTATATTGGGGAAAGGCATTCAAAATATATTCCACTTTTAAATTTCAAGAAGACGAAAAAGACAAATTACATGTATTGTTCAAGAAATTCGACGAACATTTTCAAGGCAAAGAAAACACTTCATACGAAAGATACAAATTTTTTAGCTTCAGGCAACAGGCTGAACAGTCAACTGAGAATTTTATTATGGAGCTAAAAAATGCCTTGGAATAAGGTGGGGTGTGACATTTTTGAAATACAGGGTAAAAAATATCTCTTAATGATAGACTATTATTCCAAATACTTAGAAGTTGACAAACTGGAACAAAGTACAAGTACTGTGAATACTGTGAATAAAACTCAAAGTCAGTGTCACTAGTTACAGAATAATTCAAGTGATGAAGTTCATTTTTGCTCGCCATGGTATTCCACTTACTTTGATATCAGATGGAGGTCATCAGTTTGATTCCAAGAAATTCAATGAATTTTCAAAAAGTTGGGAGTTTAATCACATAATGAGTTCACCGACATATGCACAATCGTACGGTATGTCAAAATGAAATATACAAACGGCAAAAATAATTTTTAAAAAGGTTCTAGAAGACCAAAAAGATCTATACTTAGCTCTACTCATGTATCGCAATATGGAAATCGATGGTACTTACTCTCCGGCAGAAGTACGAATGTCCAGAAGACTAAGAACAATTTTACCCCTTAAAAATGATATGTTCAAACCAAAATTGAACAATTACAAAAAGTTCAATAATTTTCTAGATAACAGACAAAAACAAAGTGCAAATTATTATAATAGTGAGGGTGTTAAAAGTCTAAAACCTCTTAATCCAAATACTAAGGTTGTTGTTCAAATAAAACTCAAGGGTATATGGTATTCTGGTATAGTATTAAATAGAGTTAGGGATAGAACATACAGGTTGAAAATATAGAGCGGCACAATATTGTATAGGAATAAAAAATTTATTAAACCTCGTACCCTAAGTTGTAACAATGAAACTTCAAATAATAACAATACTTTAGAGAGGAAGGAAGAGGAAGTAAGGAAAAAGTGTTATATAGAAATAGAGAGTCCTGATGAGATTAGTAATGAAAATAATGGATTAGAAAATAGTATTAGTAATACAGTTAGTAGTAATAGTGATGTAGAAAATAGTATTAAGATGGAAAATGGAAATCAAGGTTCAGACAGTGATAATAGTGAAAATTACGAAGATTCGCTAGAGCACCCGTTAGACGTTCTTCAGGACAATGCTAATAATTTAATTGTCCAAGTTTTATCAAAAAGAAGAATTATTTGAAAACCGGATAAACTAAATTTTTAAAATATGTAAAAAGGGGGGATGTTGGGGTAGACATGGCAGCAAAGACAATCTAGTATGTGACTTGACGACAACCATTATTCCATGTAATGCTTTATAATGAATGATTGCACTGAACTACAATATTATTAAATAATATTTACATAGAAAGTATAATAACATATTATTTAAATAGAAAGTATAATGACATAATATTTAAATAGAAAGTATAACAACAGAACAGTTATCTTTACGAATAGATGGTCAGTTGATTCCTGAGTAATAGGCAACACACCTTGTTCATTTATATATAAATAAAAAGATAGGTATGCTGGTGCGAAGTAAATAATTAGTGTTGTTACAAAAACGTCATTTAAAAATATAGTTTAGAGAGTGAGTTAGCATAAAACATTTGAATAAGCCATCGTCGTATAAAAATATCGTGATTATGTAACGACACAGTCGTCTGAACATGAAATAACCCCGATAAATAATCAGAAAACAGAACTCTACACGAGCCAAAACTAGACAGAGTTGGGCACCCAGCACCCAGAGGGCAGCACCTTCGCATTTCCGCTAATAACTTGACCGATACTATCAAAGCATACGTTCTGCGATATACCAGGCAAGCTCTACCTTACGTAGAATAACGATACGTGAAAATAACCGAAGTGTTGCACTATATTCCGGAGCGTGTTGAGCTTAGGAATTGTGAACACATAAATATCCCGCTTCTCGTTGACCCCTCGGTGTGCGTTGAACTCGAGGCTAGACGCTAAGCGAACCTGTATATCGGACGAAGTCCTAAAGCGTGTTGAGCTTAGAGCGGACGCCAACTACCCAAGGTCAAGCCCTGCAGCGTGTTGAGCGCAGGACCGAGGCCTTTCCGATTAGCCGAAATTCCGGAGCGCGTTGAGCCCGGGACGGAAGCAAAATCCCGACCTCCGAGATCACGCTGTGCGTTGAACGCGGGATCTCGACCTTGACACATACACCCCTTTGGTTATAGGAACCTAGCGTCCCAGTGAGGAAGCTGGACAACCGAGAAGAATAATCCTCGACCCAATCTGACGACCACCCTAGAGGGACTGCCCGCCTCCAGGACCAATAAATCTTGTATATATACTCATTGTACAGAGTTTTAGGTTTTAATCGTAGATATTTATTGTAGGTTGAATAAAGAAATATATCTAACCATCCAACCCCTTTTATGCTCTACCACGCTGACGAACCCTCACACATGGCACCCAAGCAGGTGTCACACATGGCGCCCGAGCAAAAAGTTAGATAATGGAAACAAATATAGCAGATATAACAGAGCAGTCAGGGAGGAGACAATTACAAAATTAAGATAAGGGATACAAAAATTGCAAAAGGTTAGACACACCAGAACAGCCAGAAGAGACACCAAACATACAAATCGTGAGCGAACAAGGAGAATACGCCGACGTGGGATTAGAGATAGCGGACACAAAAGTAGGATGGATATACAAGCTCAAGAAGGAAGAGCTAGTGACAGAACTACAAAAATTCGAATTATACACAAGCGGTGATGTGGACACACTACGGGCCAGAATGGTACATTTTATAAGGAAACAGATAGGACATAATACCAGACAACAAGAAAGCAGCATACAAGACTCTGAAAAACCTAGAGAAAGAATGTACACTGCCGAAGACAGCGAGTCCGAAAATAGACATAGTAGGTACAATCACAAACACGTCGATTGCACAGAACTGGACAAAATAAGGAGATGGGGAATATACTTTGATGGCGGCTCAAGAGACCCGATAGAGTTCATCGAAATGTTGCAAGAACTCAAAACATGTTACCAGCTAAACGACGAAGTTATACTTAGAGCTCTGCCAGAAGTGCTAAAAGGCAAAGCAATTCTTTGGTACCGGAATAATAAACATCTCTGGGAAACTTGGCAAGATTTCATAGAGGATTTCGAGACATTTTATGTATCATCAGACTTATCAACATACTTAGAAGAAAAGATAATGGAGAGAAAACAAGGAAAAAACGAACCGTTTAAACAATATATCACAGAAATTCAGACATTATTGCGGAGACAGATGGGCTTCAACAATAGCCAACAACTAGAAAGAATATATAGAAATATGAATCCGAAATACAAACTTCATGTCCGAAGAAATGAAATCGCATCAATAAGAGACCTTACACGGCGAATAGACGAGCTAGAAAGTATCCGAAAAGAGATCGAGAAAGCAGGCAAAACCGAGAGTAAGACCAATTACGACAGCCGCACGGAGCAAAGTCCGCAAAACAAGAGCAATCTACCGAATTACATCCGACAAGATTGTTGCTGGAGATGCGGTAAAAGAGGACATAGAGAAGAAACTTGCTACGGAAGACAAATATCATTTTGCAGTCATTGCGGAACAATAGGAACACCGTCAAATAAATGCAGTTGCTGGAATTCGGGAAACGTCACAAAGTCCGATTCTTCGAGAGGCAAGATGAGCACAATAAAATCCTCCACTACGAACAGTTACGATATATTAGAAGATAAAAGACCGCACATAACAATTTTTACCCAAAACCAATAACAATTAAACGCGTTAATCGACACAGGAGCACAGAAATCATACATAGGGACAAAAGACCTGAACAAAATTAGACACTCCAAATATAGGACTAACCTAGAAAATACGGCGGTTACTTTAGCAAACGGATATAAAATGAAAATTACAAAAAGCATTGTTATTCCGTGTACAATAGCTAAACGAGAGGGCGAGACAAAATTCCTCTATCTACCGAACCTAGAAGACGAAGCAATTCTAGGAGTAGCAAGTTACGTCAATGGATATTGTATACTATGCAGTAATGTATTTTGTACAATAAGCATATTATAAAACATATAAATATCGTTTTACTAAAATAAATGTGAGATTGTATTGTTAAATGTACTTAATAAACGTCTCAAGTGTGTAGCTCGTTTATAAAAAGTCCTTCTCAAAGTTCAAAAACATCATTGGCGCAGTCAGTAGGATATTTCGGAAGCTTAACGTATCCCACAACGATTAACCGAAATATTCGAATTCGTGTTCAGAAACTGTATTCGAGTGCATATCGAAGCTGCAGATAGTTCGAGTGGATATCGAGCGATTCCAGCAGTTCCAGTGGACTACACCAGAAAGAACTTCAGAAGAGCAAAAAAAACGAAGACCACAAACTACCTGGGTTAAGAACTAGCATCGTTCCAACTTTTAGGACCCTAGAATATGATAGCTTTAGTTATAACGTAAGTGCTCATTATTATTTCCTTTATTTTCCATAACCATTTTTTTAGTAGTTATAGTTATATATATATATATATATATATATATATATATATATATATATATATAATATATATGGAAAACGAATGTCAAAATCAAGTTTTGATAGACAATTTTCGATTTGTTTCGCCTTAAATTCGACTCTTCAGTTGTGGAAATTGCCACAAGACAAGTTCTTTTGTTTAAATTTTAAAAGGAATTCTGAGGAATGAGCAAAGAGCGCAAGATCGCTCAATTCGCAAAAACATCTTCGGTCAAACGACAATGCCGCGAGGCAGTCGAGATCCGATCGTTTGATGTGCGGAAAATTCTTAGTTTATCCAATGCTTTATGCAAAGAAAGAAATACCAACTCTTGCTTTAGGAAAGATTCTGCTTTTGTCAAATTCGACTTCTGCTTTGAATCAAACCTGGCTTTTGCTTTGGTAAAACTAACAATACATAGCTCTAGGACTAATTTTGTCCTACTGATGAGACCAATAGGGTCGAAAGCTCTTCGAAACTCCCATCCACAAAAGAAATTGTTCTCGTACTTACGAGTGCGTTTTCAATTTCAAATGTATCATCCCAGTTCTTCTGGAGATGGAAAACGAATGTCAAAATCAAGTTTTGATAGACAATTTTCGATTTGTTTCGCCTTAAATTCGGCTCTTCATTTGTGGAAATTACCACAAGACAAGTTCTTTTGTTCATATATATATATATATATATATATATATTATATATATATATATATATATATATATATATATATATAATTAATATAGTTTGATGAGTGAATCTGAACTAGAGAATATAGGTTTATTACTCGAAAATATTTTAAATTTACTAGAAAGTGAAAACAATAATTTTGAAAATGATATAACTGAAAATAATTTGGAAAATTTAGACTTAGAAATGACTTCATCAGGTACAAACTACCAACTACTTAGATTATATTTAGACTAAATTCCAAATTTTGATGGAAACCCTCATACACTTAATATTTTTATAGGTAATTGTGAAAGTTTTATTTCTGCGTTCACTAGTAACACAGATGCTTCTTTAAATACATTTTTACTATTATAGGTAAATTAATAGGTAGAGCTCAAATATTAATTGGTTCCCGCACAGAATTAAAAACGTGGGATGAAATTAAACAAGCTTTAAATTTAAGCTTTGGAGACCAAAGAAACATTGACTGTTTAGTACAAGATCTTATTAATTTGAGACCTTAAAAAATGAAAGTCCTTATAATTTTGGTATGCGATCCAAGATTCTAGGAGCCTTATTATTTCCAAATTAAATTCTTTAGACTTAGACATAAATGAAAAACGCCTACATCTTAAGAATTATGACAATTTAGCCTTAAAAACTTGTGTTCGTGGATTACCTGTACCAATACAAACTATCGTACGTTTAAGATCACCTGACGCTTAGAAAAAGCTATGAGTTTAGTTGTAGACGAAGAAAATTTTCTATATTCCACTCAAAGATTAAGTAACTTAAATTCTAATGTATCATTTAAGCCCAGTTTAAGAGTAACACCTACAAGGAATCAAAATTTCAATCAGTACCCTTCATTCACCCCAAATTATAATAATATACATCGACATCAATCACCAACACAATTTCAACCAACCCGACCAATATTTCCATCTAATTTAATAACTCGTCCTCCAGTATCATACCCACAGAGGTATACACAACATTCTTCTCCAAACCAATCTTACAATTGGCGTCTAAATAACAATTATCCGACTCAACGTCATCCATTTTTCACAAATCAAACTTACAACCCAATACGACCTTCACAGCCAATTCCAAATTTCAACCAGCAAAATGTTCGCCATAATAATCGACAATTTAATCGTCCAAATAATTCTCAAAGTTTCAAACCAGAACCTATGGACATTTCTTCAGGAAATACGATACTTAAGTCTTGATCGAATCCCAAATTTACATCAGCAGAACTTTTCAATGAAACTGTAGACAATCCTTATCAAAATCAAGAAATCAATAGTTCTCTTCCAACCGATAACCAATTTGATACATAAAATTATGAAAAATTATTTGATTACGAAAATTCATATAATTATGAAACTGATGAAAATGCTGACAATTATTATATGCCGGAAACAGAATATCCTCACGTAAATGATCCGACAAGTTACAATGATTTTCACAGAGATTCTCATATAGACTCTCACAGGTCTACACAGATCTTAATAATACGTTTTACATTTATTTTAATAAAGAAAATTTATATAACGATTTCAATAAAGTTTACTTAAAACATTTCTCTTCAAACGAACCTAGACTCATTAAATGCACTAAATTAGTAAACACTGTATCTGATAAGGAAGAACAAATGATTTTATTGAAAAATTACCATGAAAGCAGAACCACACACAGAATAATTCAGGAATTTTAGAAAAATTAAAAATAAATTATTATTGGAAAAATATGAAGAATACAATAACTAATTACATAAATTCTTGTACTATTTGCCAGAAAAATAAATATGCTAGAAAAAAACCGTATGTTCCGCTAATGCTAACTGAAACCGCGTCCAAACCGTTTCAAATTATACACATTGATGTTTTTATTTACGACGGAAAGTCTTATCTAACGTTAACAGATGCATTTACAAAAATTGCACAAGCAGTGCACATTCCTTCTAAAACAGCTGTTATTATAAGTAAAGCTTTAATGAAATATTTCACATCTTACGGAGTACCACAATTAATCGTTTTAGATAAAGGTACAGAATTTAATAACGAAACTATTAAACAACTTTTAGCGTCACACAAAATTAAAATAAACTTTACCACAGCTGGTCATCATGAATCCAATTCTATAGCCGAAAGAGTACATTCAATCTTAATAGAACATCTAAGATTATTACGAGAACTCTATCCCGACGAAGATGATTTAATGGATTACGCAATAATAGGTTACAATAATTCTATACATAGTTCTACAAGTTTTACCCCTTTTGAACTTACTTTTGGTCACACAGATTCTAGAAATCCTAACGAAATTTTCATACCCCAAGCTTTCTATAACGATTATGTGAACAGTCATCAATCAAAATTACAACATGTTTATAAAGATGTACACGACAAATTGAAACAAAACAAAGAAAACATTATAGAGAAACGTAATACAAAAGGTGACTCGAATAATGAATTTAAAATAGGTCAAATTGTACACAAGCACAACCCCAAGAAACGAAATAAAAAAGATAAACGTTTTCTATGCCCTTTCGAAATTACTCAAATACTTGACAGGAATCGTGTTGAAATTTCTGGAAATTTATTCAAACATAAAAAACTTAAAGGCCATCAAGAAATTATTCACATTAATGAACTAAAAAAAACCTCTGTTGTACCACCGAAGGAAGATTAAATACCCCTAAATTCCATAACCTAAACGATAATCCTGGCCTCCTACCCTTACGATTAGGAACAGCATATGTACAAACAGATTTTTGGACCTTCATACACATTTACGATATTACAAACTTGACAGATTACTTTTTAACTTTAAACGACCAATATTACAATCTATACGACTCTCTTTCAAAACACCCCAGCATATTTAATTTTACAGAACACTTCGATAATTCCTATCATATAATTCAAGTATTAGAAAATAAAATATCTTCACAAATCAATCAAATAAATCCACTATGAAGAAAGCAGGTGAAACGATCACTTTTTGACGGACTTGGCTCAGCAATAAAATTTTTGACAGGTAATTTAGACCAAGACGATGCAATACGATATGACGAAGCTATTAAAGCCTTATCTGATAATCAAAATAAAATAAAAACATTGTTAGAACACCAAGTAACATTACTCGAATCATCTATGAAAATATTTGAAAATAATTCTAGAATACTATCCCACAACCAAGAAATATTAAGCTCACGCATTACCGATTTACAAAAAGAATTACGAAATATAAAAATTGAAAATATAGAAACTTTCCATTTCTTCTCAATAGAACAGATCGTTTCTCAATTATCTATTAGCTTTCAAATAATATATGATATGCTCGATAAAATAGAAGTAGCTATAAGCTTCGCAAAAATAAATACTTTCCACACTTCTATAGCAAACCCCAGCGAAATACTTTCAGAGATAAACACAGTTAAGAAAAATATTAACAAAAATAACAGATTTCCTTTCGAAACATCTTTAAACAATATTCTATTATTTGAGAAAATTATCAAAGTTAAAAGTTACAGTAAATATAATAGTGTTATTTTCATATTAGAAGTACCGATTGTAGAACTTAGTGAATATAACTACTATCATCTATATCCCATACCTACACCTTCAAACCAAAATTTTAAACTTATAATACCCCAAACCAAATTTCTCCTTTTAAATGAGCTAAGCTATGCATCTACAAATTCGAAGTGTGAAGAAATTAAGAAGAATTCATCTGCCGAGAGATACAAACAAGAGTAATCTCACAGAAAGCTCCTTGCGAAGTCCAACTTCTAAAATATTCCCAATCTACAAACAGTTGTCGAAAAATTCCATCCACCATTAGTGAAGTTAAAGTGCAGAAATTGGAAACTGACCATTGGATTGTGATCACCCCGTATAGTGTTATATCCAGACAAAATTGTAACAAAGACATTACGAACATTCCTGTAAAGGGTAGTTACTTAATCGAACTTAATAACCGCTGTGAAATTTTAATAGACAATATTTATTGAGGAACTTTTAAGAATATGAAAACATTGATCTACCGAAATTACAAATTAATAATAATAATTACACTTTAGATACCGTTAAGCTAAAACCTGTGTATTTAGATTCAATTGATCTTAACGAAATGAACAATGTCATCAGTGCCATTCAAGAAGATAAAACTTAAGCCGAGAAAATAGATTGGTCAGCGATTCATTTCCAAAGTATAAGCTTTTATTCAATTTTGTTTTACTTTATAGTTACAGCCTGCATTATCTACCTAGTACTCAAGAATAGAAAGAAGAAAAGTCAATCCAAACGGACGACAACAAGTGAAGAAGATGTTCTGAAATTTTTTCCCATCATGTCGAACTCTGATCCATTCCCATAGTTCTCTCCTAGGGCGGAGGAGTTACGTCAATGGATATTGTATACTATGCAGTAATGTATTTTGTACAATAAGCATATTATAAAACATATAAATATCGTTTTACTAAAATAAATGTGAGATTGTATTGTTAAATGTACTTTATAAACGTCTCAAGTGTGTAGTTTGTTTTTAAAAAGTCCTTCTCGAAGTTCGAAAACATCATTAGCAGATATTGCAGAGAGAAAAATACCATGGGCAGATCTATTAAAACAAGAAACCGACTTAACCCCAGAAGAGCAAGAAATTTATAACAAACTAGCACAGATAGATCACACCGAACAAAGCCCAAAGGAACAACAGGAAAATCACAAGAAAACGGACAACAGAAAAATACAAAAAATAGAACAGGAAGAAAGAATGAAGCATTCATGGAAAGATTACAGAGTATAACATACAATAACAAAATACAACAGGCAGTAGTTAACATGGAAGAAGTAAATCAAACAGAAGCTAACCCCAAGTTAAATATTAATCCGGAACTACCAGCATTAGAAAAGAAAAGACTAGAGAAGTTTTTAGAAACAGAAATAAAAAAAACAGCCGGGGAGTAACACCATTGGCAAAACACACAATAAAACTTAAACACAACACACCTATCAAACAGCGGTATAGACCGAGGAATCCGATAGACTACATTAACGTGGCACCGGAGAAGAGTAAAGCAGATTGGTACGAGAGGAAAAAACAGAAGTAGGAACACAACCGCAAAAGCATTCGGATTTCACAATCATAAACGACAAATTGAAAGGCAATAAACCAAAACGCAGAGATGGAAGACGTACTCGATCTGTACGACGATGCCATATGGCAAATCCAAGAGAGAGAATTGGGCCGACCTCCAACACCTGGAAAATCAATTTAGCAAAAATGGAACCAGTTGTTAGAAAGGAGAAACCAGTCCCTACCGGTGAAGGACCACTAATCCAACGCGTGTCGGAGCAAATAAGAAATTAGCCGAAGACAGGAAGGAGAAGGTACCGATACAGGCTAGCCAACGGAGAGAGTATTAGCATACAATACGGAACTAAGCCAAGCAGAAAAAAACTATCACTACAGCGTCCCACACCGCTGACGCGGAACCAAAATTTGATCCCAAAATTTTTACGATCTGGGAGAGGTGTAACGACACAGTCGTCTGAACATAAAATAACCCCGATAAATAATCAGAGAACAGAACTCTACACGAGCCAAAACCAGACAGAGTTGGGCATCCAGCACCGAGAGGGCAGCACCTTCGCCTTTCCGCTAATAACTTGACCGATACTACCAAAGCATACGTTCTGCGATATACCAGTCAAGCTCTACCTTACGTAGAATAACGATAGGAAGCTTCAACTAAAAATAACTGAAGTGTTGCACTATATTCCGGAGTGTGTTGAGCTTAGGAATCGTGAACACCTAAATATCCCGCTTCTCGTTGACCCCTCGGTGTGCGTTGAACTCGAGGCTAGACGCTAAGCGAACCTGTATATCAGACGAAGTCCTAAAGCGTGTTGAGCTTAGGGCGGACGCCAACTACCCCAGGTCAAGCCCTGCAGCGTGTTGAGCGCAGGACCGAGGCCTTTCCGATTAACCGAAATTCCGGAGCGCGTTGAGCCCGGGACGGAAGCAAACTCTTGACCTCCGAGATCACGCTGTGCGTTGAACGCGGGATCTCGACCCTGGCACATACACCTCTTTGGTTATAGGAATCTGGCGTCTCAGTGAGGAAGCTTGACAACCGAGAAGAATAATCCGCGACCCAATCCAACGACCACCCTAGAGGGACTGCCCGCCTCCAGGACCAATAAATCTTGTATATATACTTATTGTACAGAGTTTCAGGTTTTAATTGTAGATATTCATTATAGCTTGAATAAAGAAATATATCTAACCATCCAACCCCTTTTATGCTCTACCACACTGACGAACCCTCACACATGGCATCCGAGCAGGTGTCACAATTAAAAAAATACAAAACCATTTCAATCTCAAATAACAGTGAATTCAAGACTATAGTTGATTAAACTACAAATTTGTCAATTTCCTTAATTTGCCCTATTGACACGTACCTTGACTCCAAGTCTTATTTGGTAAAACTTGGACACGACAGCCGGAATTTGGTTTCCCTTTATATATTTATTTTGCTACAAAGAAATCATGTCTCAGAAGGGCGAGTCACAGGTGCCTTCTTTCAAACCAACCGATTCTCCCACTCTTACTATTTTGTCACAGCTTCATACCTAAACACAACTGCTCTGAGGTTTTCCCAAGAATCCATTTCGAGAAAACCAGATACCTCAACTTCTGAAATTTGATACCCTTTCATAATCAGGAAATGACACGATGGTGTCAAAATTATTGATTAAGACTGTGTTTAGCTATATTCACGTCAATTGTTCAAGTAAGTAGTAAGTGTTGAAAAGAGAGATCTTATGAAAACACTGCAGACATTTTAATTATTTGCACACATCCTGGATGTCCTAGTCGGATATATTCCATTGTAGATGGTGATTCATTCGAGCGGAAAGTGTTTATAGGATAATAACAGTGCTCGTATAGGTAAGTGTACATAGACTGCCAGATCAATACTTCATTAGATAAATGATAATTTGGTATTCCACTGATGATTTATTGACCAATGCTTTGTATATGTGATTCGTAGAATAGTGGAAATTGTTTGTAAATGACGAATTTTTCTGAACAAAAACATTTTCCCAGTCGTTGTTGAATTTATCCAGTTTTTATTGTTGGGTTGCTTCCGGATTGTGAGCCGTTAAAACTTTGAATAATATTTTATGCATACCACAAACTCGGAAAGCGCTAAAACAGAAAAACTGAAAGTAACTTCTTTGTAGTCTGCGATATAATTCGATACATTACGAAATTAAAGGTTACAACAATATTTCGTCGAGCGAGGCATAAAACCCAAGTTTCTACCCCTGGATGCAAACTTCAGGTCTTAATAAATCGAATTTATGTCTGTGTTTAGTCCAATATGAAAGTAATAAACTGGGAAGAAGATGAGAAACAGTTTTCCAACTTTAGAAAGTGCCATATTGTTACTCCATAGGCAGCGGCAAAATGATGACAAATTAGACACGTGAGCGACAGAGATGGATTAAGAAAAATGTTTTTGATATATTTTGAAGAACAATTTTCATTAGATTCGCGACAGTCATAAATTAAATTTCAGACGTTAAGATTTGAAAGGACACAAAACGACGACCAATTCATAAGAACCATAGAATCGGTGAGTTCATTCAGCATAATATATATGACCGTAACCGAAATACTCCCATTTTGTTGGTTTAAAAAGTATACCTCACTTCAATTAGTTTAAACGGAATAGTCTGAAAAAAATGTATCTTATTGTGTAATACCACATTAAATAAAAATTCTTGATGCAAACAAAAATAGTACAGATCTAGAATTTAAATTTTCAGCTTATCATCTATTATCTCTACCAGCATAAGAATTATTATAATTTTATTCGATCTTTCAACTCCTTCAATATCATCTTCAAGAATAGAGCTATTATTATATGTAATTTTTCATGCTGCTGGATTATCTTCTTTAACTACTGGATCAGTGCTTTGTTATGAAAACGGAAGTATCAAGTTGACTAATAATTGTGAGATAACACTTGCTTGAATAATATTGGATTGGAATCGCCTACTATTTTTTGATGAATCGTGATTCTGTATGAGATGACAACAATATCCTTGCCGAGCGAATTCCATTTGCTGACGGATTAGTTATGACACCAAAAAATAAGACATTAGATACGCATAGTAACCGACATGGATGTTGGAAACAACCTCCACATATTTATTTGTTATTTTTATAATTTAAGTTGAAAGTTTGTCGCTTAAAAATATATGTTGGTCAATCTGATTGACAGTTGGTACAGCTTGCACTTATGTGTCAGAAATGGTAATGATCTGAAGCTAAGTTTTAGTATTGAACAAATGCTCTCATTTTTATGGGTCTTATTTCCGTCAATCATAAAATATTCAAAGCTCTGCCTTAGAGGCATCTTCCAAAGCTTTGGATTATTTCCATTTGTGTAGTGTAAATAGTTTGTGTAAATATATGTATAAAGAAAATTGGTGAGTCTATTTACCAACAATCTAGAACATTTAGAGTCCTTAAGAAATTTAAACAAAAATGACACGGAGTTATTAGAAACCATGTTTGTCTATTTATACTAAAAAAAAATTACTTTCAATCAAGGAAGGAATTTGAGAACTCCCGTAATTCGAACACTCTTCGCACTACTTCCGAATTCTTTTATTTTATAGAAGGCCGGTGTGTTGATTTGGAAAATCTTGATATTTTCAATGAACGCTTTTTTCAGAATACTAAGAAACCCTCCAAAGTAGGATTCCATTCCACCTCCCAAGACACCCGTCTAATCTTCAGCTTTCTGAAAAATGCATATACTGCAGTTCAAATCACACTATTTATAAATGTGTTAAATTCTCTAGTCTCTCTCCCCCGTATCGTATTAACTTTGCTCAGTCAAAACAGCTCTGTCACAATTGTTTGGGAACGAGACATTTCTCAAAGGATTGCAACAGCAGACACACGTATATGTTGCATCTTCCTAATAGATCAAGAAACTACTCATACTCAGATAGGCCATTTCAACCTTTCAATTAAAACAATCAGAATTCACAAGCAAATCGTATCTTATTGGTGAGTCTATTTACCAGCAATCTAGAACACACTGTCCACTGTACATTGCTCACACCACATATAATGTATCTAAAGTTTATTTTTATTCTTTCGACACAGATTCATCATTTTTAGTTGTTTCGATTTGGATTCGGCAACGTGTTATACTATCCTATGAGGGAAGCCATTTTTCGGTGATATTGGACAAAAGATGGACGCCACGGATCAGATGTTCGAGATTGTCACAGTCAATAGTGCAGTAATGTGTGTTTTTAGTTTTTTAGGTCATAAATTGGATTTCATTTTTCATCATTAACCATGGCGAACAAAAAAGACATTGAACGCGTTGAGGTTAAAAAATTGCAGGCAGATGAGACGATAGCTCGAATCGAATGATTTCTTGTTGTACATAAAGACGATCCTGTTAGTGAACCAAAAACTGAGCGCTTAAGTGCACGCAGGGAGCTTCTGCAAGAAGCATTTACTAAAATCAAAGACATTAATGTTTAAATTTTATGTTTAGACAAAAACTTTGATGAGACATTAGATGAGAGTGAGGATAAATACATTGATTTAATAGCCAATATAAAGAAGGAGCTAAGTATTCATGAAAAAGGATCAGGTAAACTTTCTCATCATAACATTCACATTTAGAAAAATGATATTTCTACCACAAAACTACCACCCATTGACATTCCGTCATTTGAAGGTAAGAATTTAACGAATTTTATATCATTTATTGAACTTTTTACTGCTGTTATTGAGAAAAATCAGCAGTTAATGGATGTAGAAAAGCTGTTTTATTCAAGAAACTATTCAAAAACTGAAGCGCTATCTCTTGTTAATAATCTACCATTAATTAGTTCTTCATATAATGAGACTTTAAATATATCAAACGAAAGGTATAACAAATGATAAATTCTCATATTATATGTTCAATATTAGTTAATCTTAATTTGCAAAAAGGAATAGCTCAGTCGTTGAGAGAATTTGTCAGCAAGATAAGACAGCAAGTAGGTGGTCTAAAAAATTTGGGACAACCTGTTGAGAGCTGAGATATGCTGTTTCAAGTTGGCTTTAATAATATTAATGTTAAATGAATAAAACAAGATTATTCATGAACACGTGTATATTCTGCTCTCTATGACATAACCGCCTTCTCTGGTCTGTCGCCTGTCACGCGACCACAGATCATCGAAGCTTGACATGTCATCTCATATACATAACATCTCCCTTTTTTGGACTTTGTCAATATTAAAATTATTGAAATACAAATAACTAATATTAAAGACTATATACTATATATGAAATTAACATTTTTTTTTTTTTTTAAACAAATAACAATTACTCAAGTCTATAAAAGTAAACATTGCAATATCTTTTTTTTTTTTTTTTTTTTTTTTTTTTGCTATGTATAATAGTCTCTTAACTTATTTGGTACATTGATGACTCGACCTGATCTTGTGCATTTGCTATTTGTTTCCTTGTCAATGACACCTTGACATTCATTTGGCTTTTTATTATTGTTAGTTTTACAATCATTTTCGTTATTATATAAATCAGTGCTATTAGCCACACAAGTGTTCTCGCTAGATTTATCAGCGTTACTGGGTTTGCAGTTTGCGTTTACATTTTCGTTGTTGTTTGACGCATTTATAAACGTTGGATTTTTTGTATTTTTTAGAAAGGAAGAATTTCTTCTATAAACTCTGCCACTTTCATCACTCACAAAGTATGATCGTGGAGTGTTACTATTTGAAATAACTTTTCCCGGTGTCCAACACCCATCCTTCTTTAATTTAAATAGTATATCTTGATTTTCATTAAAATCTGAGCTGCTTTGAGCAGATTTATCATGATAGTTTTTTGATAATAATCTTCTTTCTACTTTTTTCTCATACTCATTAGTGACTTTGGGTTCCAATAATTTGTTGGATATAGGCAAACCTGTTCTTAGTAACCTGCTCTGTAATAACTCTGATGGTGAGACATTAAGACCACATAGTGGTGTAACTCTATAATTTAGCAAATGAAGAAACATTTCGTCTTCGTTGTTACACTTTTTTAATATCTGTTTACAGATGTGTACTGTTTTTTCAGCCAACCCATTCGATCTTGGGTACCTGGGGCTCGTAAAAACACATTGTATATTGTATTGATTACAAAACTCTTTAAATTTTAAGCTGTTGTATGGATTGTTATCGGATATAAATTTTGCAGGTAACCCAAAATTAGAAAACATTACTTTTAATTGTTTTATAATTTCATCTACACACTTACTTTGTATTTCTTTTAATTCAAACCAGTTGCTATAGTAATCAACTACAACTAAATAATATTTTGATGCATATTCTAATATATCAGATCCCACTATCTCGAACGGATATTTAGGTACCTCTTGCGGTATTAGAGGTTCTTTTGTTTTATTTCTGCTGAACTTCTCACATATGCGACACCTTGAGATGTAATCTTCAATATCAGTTATTATACCAGGCCAGTATAATATTTTTCTTGCCCACTTTTTTGTTTTTTCCATACCAAAATGAGATTTATGTAGCTCTCTAATCATGTGATTTTGTAGTTTTTTAGGTATGCAAATTCGTTCATTGAAAAATAGAATTCCATCACGAACAAGTAAATCATTTTTTATTTTGAAATACTGCTTTAGATCAGTGTTCTCTAATAGTTTTTTATCTGGCCAACCTTTAATGCAAAATTCAGTAACTTTTTTAAGATTACTATCGTTCAAAGTTTCTTTGCTTACCTCAGCTAATCGTCTATTAGTGATGGAAATTTCAATGTCAATTGTATGTACAACCTCTTCCATTTCACCATCTTCATTTACTTTATCTTTTATAAACGATCTACTTAGGAGATCGGCTACATACATCTTTGAACCTGGTACGTACTCTAGTTCAAAATTATATTTTAAAATTTTTAAGCGCATTCTTTGTAGTCTGGAAGTAATTTTATTAATATCTTTTTGCTGAATGCCAATTATTGGTTTGTGATCTGTTTGTACTGTTATTCTATTACCATAAACAAACTGATGAAATTTAATTAGACTAAAACAAATTGATAAATACTCCTTTTCTATTTGTGCGTACCTTGTCTCAGTTTCTGTGAAACGTCTTGAGCAAAATGCTATGGGTTGACCTCCTTGCATGAGGCAACCTCCCATACCGTACTGGGAACTATCACTTTGTATTGTAATAGGTAAGTTTGGGTTAAATATTTTAAGAGTTGGTAAATTACCTATAACTTTTTTTAAATTGCTAAATGTATTATCATGATCAGCAGTCCATAGGAAATTTACATTATTTTTTATTAAACCTCTTAGAGGTGCTACTATTTCTGACATATTTGGTATAAATTTCATTAGGTAATTTACCATTCCCAGAATTCTCAGCAACTCTTTTTTATTTTTTGGCGCTTCTAAAGCCCTTATTGCCTCTACGTATGAATTATCTGGCTTTACTCCCTCTTTGGAATAAATTTGCCCCAAGTATTTTACTTCATTTACTTTGTATTGTAACTTATTAGCATTAAATCTAACATTAAACTGTTTAGCTCTCTCTAATACTTTATTCATTATCAAATCGTGTTCTTTTTCATCTTTACCTGCAATTATTAAATCATCAAAATATATTGGGATACCTAAATCTCCAAAGATTCTTTCGTTTACTCGTTGGAAAACTTCTGGACTACATGATAGGGCAAAACATAACCTTTTAAAATGATATTTACCGAATGGTGTTATAAATGTGCATAACTTTTGGCTATCTTTATCTAACCCTATGTGATAAAAGGCATCTGACATATCTATCACACTGTAAACACTTTTCCCTCTTAATTTTAAACCTATTTCTTCTGTTGTTGGTATCGGATGCCTATCTATGCAAATATACTTATTTAAATGTATAGGGTCTAAGCAAATTCTTAATTTGTCTGAATTAGGTTTTTCGACACATACTATATTACTTACCCACTCTGAAGGTTCATCAGCCTTCTCAATTATATCCTTGTCTACTAATTCATTCAGAGTATTTTTTAGCTTACCTTTAATTTTTTCAGCGACTCTTCTACAATTACTTACAACTGGTTTGTAACCCTCTTTTAATACAATCCTATATTTAAACGGAACTTTACCAGTACCCTCAAACAACTTTTTATTCTGGTTAATGAAATTTTCTTTAGTATCTCTTTTATTGTTTGAGTTAATCTCATCTATTTTGCAAATTATATTTAATTTTACACAGGTTTTTAATCCAAGAATAGGTTTGCCTTGTATATCTGTAACTAAGAATTTTACATTTTGAACATTGTTTTTAATTAAACATTTTAAGATTATACTGCCTACAACTCTGATTTTATTATTGCCATAGGCTATAATACTTTGCTCTGAATGTACTATATCATTCTCCCTTTCTAATTTTATTATATAACTTAATGGAAGTACGTTACATTGAGCCCCAGAATCAACCTTAAACTTAATTACACTATTATCAATACATACATTTTCTGTCCAAATTTTCTCTAGTTCTGAATTATTATTTTCATAAATGTTAAACACAGTTAGATTATCAATAACAAAATCTTCATCACTCGAATCATTTTCATCGACAACATTTACATACTGATTACTACTCATATTTCTATTATGACTGTTAAAATATTTACCTTTGTTCTGATTTACCTTACTGTTACCAAAATTATCTTTTTTATTATTGCCAGTTTTGCATCCGACAGCAAAATGTCCCTCCTGTCCACACTTTGCACAGTTTTTCCCAAATGCAAAACATTTGCCTTTAATGTGCCTTCTGCCACATTTCAAGCAACTGTACTCCTTACTATTATAATTGCCACTGTCGCTAGTGCTAGGGTTACCTTGACTGTATCTTCTTCGAATTAAATTTACTTCTTCCCTGTTTAGGTCCTTTGCTTGAAGCTTAGTAGCTTCTGTTGTTCTACAAGTGTTTTCTGCAGTTTCCAAATTTAAATTATTTATTCCCAATAGTTTTTCTTGCAAATTATGATCTTGGACCCCTAAAATTATCCTGTCTCTTATAAGACTATCTTCTTGAGTTCCAAAATTGCATGGTTTAGCTAATAATTTTAAGTCTTTTATAAAATGATCCATACTTTCTCCATCTGCTTGATTTCTTGAAAAAAATTTGAAACGATCGAACGTTTCATTATTACGTGGTTTACAATAATTATCAAAAGCTGCTATGACTTCTTTGTATTTCCCTTTTTGGTCTTCTGTTAGACTCAATGTGCTGAACACTTCTATAGCCTCCTCACCAGCGGAATTTAAAAACAGAGCGATTTTTCGTTCGTCTGCCTTTCCACTTAAATCGGCTGCTTTCAAGTAAATTTCGAAATGTTGTTTAAACTTCTCGTAATTTTTATGAAGGTTTTGATCAAACACAAGATTAGATGGCGGTTTAAATCCGCTTGAATCCATTTTAAAATTTTATTACCAATTAACGTTCTGTCTTTTATGTTTCTTAAACTTCCTCTTCTTATTAATTTACACCTGACACCATGTTTCAAGTTGGCTTTAATAATGTTAAATGAATAAAACAAGATTATTCATGAACACGTGTATATTCTGCTCTCTATGACATAACCGCCTTCTCTGGTCTGTCGCCTGTCACGCGACCACAGATCATCGAAGCTTGACATGTCATCTCATATACATAACATATGCTGCTTAGCTGCATACTGTCTAGATAAATGGATCAATTTACAAACAGGTCGTACCAAATTGATAAATACAACTCTGAATTACCAACCTTAAATGAATTTTTATTTTTAGAAAATAGAGCTACAGCCTTAGAAGCTACCAATAATATGCCCGAAAATAAAAATAAAGAAATTTTTTTTATCATTTAATCACCAGGTCTAAACAAGAAAAATGTTCATTTTGTTCGTTTCTTGGCCACAAATTGCACAATTGCAGAACATTCAGGTCAGTTCCTGTAGTGGAAAGAATTTAATTTGTAGGAAAACACAAATTTTGCGGATTGTGTCTGAATAGTCATGCGGACAAATGCAAGATGAGCGTCAGATGTAACATGTGCCATAAAAAACAAAAGTCATTGCTGCATTTAGATAAAATAAACAGTGCTGAAAGAGTATCTGAAGCAGAGAGCAAGGTAATCACTTTCACCTCAGTTCAAACCCAAAATCAGATAGTGCTTTTACCAACGGTAAAAATTAAATTAAATTTAAGGCCAGGGATGGTAAGTATATTTACGCCCGAGGAATCATTGACACGGGTTCTCAGATGTCGTTAGTTACTAGTAGCTTGATAGAAAAATTAAATTTTAGACCATATAATAATTATATCAATCTTTTTTGTGATTCAGAAAACATAACTCGAATTCAAAAATCTCTTGATTTAAAGGTAGAATCATGTTCTCATGCTTACGCCACCAATTTCAAGAGCGTAGTTGTTGATTTAATCACCAGTGAGTTACCTCGCATAACTTTTGACAAATCAAAATTAAACTTTCCAAACGGTATTACTTTGTCAGATGACAATTTTAATCTTTTAATCAAACAGGAAGCATTGACCCTCTATTGAGTCCAAACGTTGCTTTTCAAATTTTTTTGTCACTAAAAATTAAATGTGACACCCTATATTCCCAAAATACGCTTTTTGATTATATTGTTAGTGGATGCATTCTTACAATTCAATCTTGCAATTTTATTAATTGCATTCCACATATAATGATCTCAACAAAACTATATCTCAATTTTTGGGAAATTGAGAAGTTCCCCAATGTTTTTCACGAATATTCCAGTGAAAAGCAAGTTTGTGAGCATGAATTTAAGAATTCTGTTCAAGTATTAGATAACAAATTCCAAGTAAATTTGCCATTAAAATATAGTATAAACAACTCAAATTTAGGAGATTCATTCTCAGATGCCATTAAACGGTTTGAAAATTTAGAAAAGCTCAAGCTAAATTCAGATCTTTTCAAGCAATATAAATCATTTATTTCCGAATATATCAAGCTTGGTCATGCTAAAATTGTAAATCTTGATTCTTATAACTTAAATAGTGGTTCAGTCTATTTCATGGCTCATCATCCAGTCATTCGAGATGAAAGTAAATGCCTAAGACTCCGGGTAGTTTTTGATGGAAGCATGAAAACAAGGTCTAAAAATGCATTAATGATTTTATTTATAATGGTGCTGTTCTACAAAGGGATCTTTTTAAAATCCTAATACTGTTTAGAACATACAAATTTGTTATATGTGCTGACATCAGGCACATGTATCGTATAATTTTAGTTTGTCCTGAGCATCGTCCTCTTCAGAATATTTTGTGGAGGGAACCCCATGGTACTTTACAATGCCTTCTGCTGCATATGGTAACTTAGGGCTTCAACAATTCATTATTCTTAGCCACAAGATGCCTAGTGGAACTGGCTCATACAGAAGGGACAAAATTTTCAAAGGCGGTTTGCGCGTAGCGAACTAACACCTATGTCGATGATGTTTTGGCAGGTGATGATACTATAAAAAAAGCTCTGAAAAGAACTAATTTCCTTATTAGCATTACGTTCCCTTCCCTTGCACAAATGTGCCAGAAATATTAAGTGATATTCCTAAAGAAAAACAAATTTTTAATGACGTTTATATGATAAAAAACAATTTTACTGTAAAAACGTTAGGTGTTGCTTATAGCACAAATTCTGATAATTTTAAATTTATTTCTCCCAATTAATCAATGCATAATAAAAAGACAAGTGCTTAGTTTGATATCAAAATTTTATAACCCTTTGGTGGTTTAATAAATATGCCAATCCTAAAAATTTCTCGAAATCTAATGTTTACCAATATAAGTGCAGTGGAATTAGTTGGTTTCTGTGATGCTTCTAAAATATCATATGGTTGTGTACTTCATATTTGAGAAATTTTTCCGGACAAAATTCATTCAAATTTAATATGCTCCAAATCACGAATTGTTTCTATAGAGAACAAAAGTCTAACGGCACCCACATTAGAATTAAATGCAGCCTTGCTCTTGGCAGGGTTGATCGAGAAATTATTCACCTTATTAAAAACAAAAGTAAACAAGCTTTTTTTATACTCTGATTCAACATTTTACAAGCCTGGCTAGAAACAGATTCCTTAAGATTAAATCCATATGCTGCTAATCAACTCATAAATTTCAAAGAGCCACGTCAAATTTGAAATAGTTATATATTAACACGAAAGAAAATTCTGCCGATTGCTTATCAAGAGTGTTAGATCCTCAAGAAATTGAATCAAATCATCTATGGTTTAATGGTCCATCCATGCTGTGTAATAAAAATTTCTGTCATAATGAAAGCTTCATAGAAATTCCCTATCCTCACCCTGATGAAGAAATTTCAGTGTCTTACATAGTAAGCTAGATACCTTTTTTCAAGATTTTTCTTGCAATGCAAGGCTTCAAAAACAGTAGTTGCCTATCTTATTCGATTTAAAAACAAATTTACGAAAATATCAAAAAATTATAAATTGACTGGAAATTTAAATATTTCAGAACTTAACAATGTTCTACAAATTATTATACGTTGTGAACAACAAAATGAATTCTTCAATGAAATAAAGTGCATGAATTTAAATTTGCCAGTAAAATCAGCATTTAGCTCATTGTCGCCTTGTTTAGACCGTGATGGTATAATAAGAGTAGGCGGAGGACTACAAAATTCCAAATGAAATTGACTGTCTCGACCCTTACTTCGTGGAATATGCTCATATTAGTGTTTTTAAATGAAACTCAAGGTCTCTAGTTAATTCCACAATATAATACAAGTTATTGAAAATTCTAAAAAATTGACAATTGTTTGGATAAATCAATATCATCGTCAGAATGACAGAAGTTACATTTCATTTTATGCCTACCTGATGTTTAGTAGTTATTTTTGGCTAGACCAAGAAGTAACCTAACTTGTGATTGGCATAATATATGTTTATAGAAAAAAAAAGAAGATGTGATATCACAAATATCGAAGCTTAGATATTATTAGCCCTATGGTGATATCCTGGATATCATTTTTCCAATTAAGATCAGTATAACTGTGCAATGATATAGAAAACCAGGAAAACTATATCTGCTGATCTTTACAATTATCACTTAAGGAGACAGTTTATTAGTGGAGAATTCCCTAGATTTAACTGTTCATTGACAACTTCATATTGTGGGTTTCTTAAATGTCTTCTAATTTCCAGTTCTTCAAGGAAATCCAGTTCTTGTTTCTTTTCACAAATATGCAGTACTTCTAGTTCTGTCTTAGGTGTCAATGAATGATTGGTGTCAAGTAGATGTTTTGCGTAGTGGGATTTATCTGGTTGTTTTAATCTGTATGCTCGTAAGTGCTCACTGTATCGTATTTCAAAATTCCTAAGGGTCTAACCCAAATAGACAGCATTACATTCTGGACATTTGAGTTTATATATACCTGACTTCTTTAATAGTGGTATTTTGGTTTTTACATTTAACAATTTTGTACTAACGTTACTTTCTGTTTTAAAAGAAATTGTTGTATTCGTTGCTGAAGATATTATCTTTGAAATATTATTAGAAATATTTCCTGCATATGTGATGGTTTCATAAGTTTTAATTTCATCAGCTTGTTTAGGATATATTAGTTGTAATGCCACTTTTTCCTCTTTTTTACTAATTAGCTTATTTATCATATCTAATGGATAACCGTTAGATGTTGCTATTTGTCTAATTGTATTAATCTCTCTATCAAAATTACATTTGTTCATAGGAACTGAAAAAGATCTATGTATCATTGAATTATATGCTGCTAGTCTGTGTGACACAGGGTGGTTAGAATTGAATGGAATTTTTACATCAGTTTGTGTTGGTTTTCGGTAAATTGAATAATCAAGTACATTATTAACTCTTCGAATTTTTAAATCAAGAAAATTGATTGAGCTATTTTCTTCAATTTCTAATGTAAATTTAATTTTCGGGTGTAAATTATTGATGTGGTTGAAAAATACATCTAATTGTCGTTCACTACCCATAAAACAAGCTAATATGTCATCTTCATATCTATACCAAAATAAAATATTTCTCGAAATATTACTTTCAAAGATCTTTCTTTCTAAATTGTCCATGAAAATGTTTGCTAAAATAGGTGATATAGGGCTTCCCATTGGTAAACCTTCATTTTGGATATATATCTTATTGTCAAAAGTGAAATAATTCTGATTATTGCATACATCAAATAAATTAAGTATATCTGATTTTATTCCTGGATTAATATTTTTATCTTCTAGTAATTTTCTTACAAGTATTAGACATTCTTCAGGAGGAATTTTAGTAAACATGTTGGTTACATCGAACGATATGAGTTTATAGTTATCTTGTAAGTGGATTGCTTTCAACATTTTGATTAGTTCTATTGAGTCTAATCGAGTACTGAGATTCATATCCGTAAGTATTGAGTATATTGTTGAGCTTCTTTGCCAATATACAGGTCTAATTGGTTTCGTTATTCTATGTAATTTAACTGTTCCATATAATTGTGGACAATGAGGATTCTTATGTATGATAGAACTAATCAAAAAGTTGAAAGCAATCCACTTACAAGATAACTATAAACTCATATCGTTCGATGTAACTAACATGTTTACTAAAATTCCTCCTAAAGAATGTCTAATACTTGTAAGAAAATTACTAGAAGATAAAAATATTAATCCAGGAATAATATCAGATATACTTAATTTATTTGATGTATGCATTAATGAGAATTATTTGACTTTTGACAATAAGATATATATTCAAAATGAAGGTTTACGAATGGGAAGCCCTATATCACCTATTTTAGCAGACATTTTTATGGACAATTTAGAAAGAAAGATCTTTGAAAGTAATATTTCGAAAAATATTTTATTTTGGTATAGATATGTAGATGACATATTAGCTTGTTTTATGGGTAGTGAACGACAATTAGATGTATTTGTCAACCACATCAATAATTTACACCCGAAAATTAAATTTACATTGGAAATTGAAGAAAATAGCTCAATCAATTTCCTTGATTTAAAAATTCAAAGAGTTAATAATGTACTTGATTATTCAATTTACCGAAAACCAACACAAACTGATGTAACAATTCCATTCAATTCTAACCACCCTGTGTCACACAGACTAGCAGCATGTAATTCAATGATACATAGAGCTTTTTCATTTCCTATGAACGAATGTAATTTTGATAGAGAGATTAATACAATTAGACAAATAGCAACATCTAACGGTTATCCATTAGATATGATTAATAAGCTAATTAGTAAAAAAGAGGAAAAAGTGGAATTGCAACTAATATATCCTAAACAAGCTGATGAAATTAAAACTTATAAAACCATCACATATGCAGGAAATATTTCTAATAATATTGCAAAGATAATATCTTCAGCAATACAACAATTTCTTTTAAAACAGAAAGTAACGTTAGTACAAAATTGTTAAATGTAAAAACCAAAATACCACTATTAAAGAAGTCAGGTATATATAAACTCAAATGTCCAGAATGTAATGCTGTCTATTTGGGTCAGACCCTTAGGAATTTTGAAATACGATACAGTGAGCATTTACGAGCATACAGATTAAAACAACCAGATAAATCCCACTACGCAAAACATCTACTTGACACCAATCATTCATTGACACCTAACACAGAACTAAAAGTACTGCATATTTGTGAAAAGAAACAAGAACTGGATTTCCTTGAAGAACTGGAAATTAGAAGACATTTAAGAAACCCACAATATGAAGTTGTCAATGAACAGTTAAATCTAGGGAATTCTCCACTAATAAACTGTCTTCTCAAGTGATAATTGTAAAGATCAGCAGATATAGTTTTCCTGGTTTTCTATATCATTGCACAGTTATACTGATCTTAATTGGAAAAATGATATCCAGGATATCACCATAGGGCTAATAATATCTAAGCTTCAATATTTGTAATATCACATCTTCTTCTTTTTTCTATAAACATATATTAAGCCAATCACAAGTTAGGTTACTTCTTGGTCTAGCCAAAAATAACTACTAAACATCAGGTAGGCATAAAATGAAATGTAACTTCTGTCATTCTGACGATGATATTAATTTATCCAAACAATTGTCAATTTTTTAGAATTTTCAATAACTTGTATTATATTGTGGAATTAACTAGAGACCTTGAGTTTCATTTAAAAACACTAACAAAATTCTATGTTTTCCATACAGTCAAAAGCATCCTGTAATTCTCCCCAAGAATAGTCATATCACCCACTTAATAATAAGGCAAGAGCATCTGAGGTTATCACATGCCTGTTCAAGGCAAGTTTCAAGATCTTTCAATCCTAATTATTGGATCATTAACAGAAATAGAGGAATTAAGAAAGTCTTACATAAATGCATTTACCTGTTTTAAATTCAAAGCGAAAAGCTCTGAACAACTAATGGGTTCATTGTCAGGAAAAAGAGCGCTCTTATAGAGTAATTCAAAATGTAGACATATATTTTTACGGTCCTTTTGTGACTAAAGAATCACGAATAATAAAATCTGTAATATCCAAGTCCTACATAGCGCTAATTGTATGCTTAAGGCCAATCATGTAGAGCTTGTATCTGATCTCACAACAGCAACTTTTCTGGCTTGTTTCAAGCGATTCATTTCCAGGAGGGGGAAGCCTTCGAATGTCTTTTGTGACAATGGCTCCACTTTCAAAGGGACCGATGATAAAATGAAGAAATTTTACGAAGATAGTAAAAAACTGAATAATTTTTGGGTTATTGAAAAAATAAAATTTAATTTTGTACCAGCTATTCGCCGGTTTTTGGATGTATATGGGAAGCCGGGGTAAAAAGATTAAAGTTTCACCTAAAAAGGGTACTTGACTCTACAGAGCTCACTTATAAACAATTGAATACTGTAATAGTACAAGTAGAAGGAATTATAAATTCCATACCTTTAGGGGGGCTATGTCCAGTGGCGTTTCCAATCTAGATTATTTAACCCCAGGTCATTTTTTAACTGGAACAGCTATAACTAGTTTTCAAGAACCTGATATCGGTGAAGTTCTCCAGAAGAGACTAAAGTTTTGGAAGAATTGTGTTCGAATGCAGCAGCAGTTTTGGAAAAAGTGGTACGTGGACTATCTGGCGCAATTACAGAATAGAAGGAAATGGCGCGAGGATTTACCAAATTTGTGTGAAGGAATGTTGGTTCTATTGAAAGAGGATAACATTCCTTCCTTCAAATGGAAGCTTGCTTGCGTAATGAAGGCTGTGCCAGGAAAGGACAACAATTTGAGAATTTTAGAGGTTAAAACAAAATATGACAATTACCTGAGATCGGTTACAAAAATAGCCGTTCTATCTATATAGGAATTATTTTTTAATTTTTTTGTAATAAGTTTGTAAAGCTTTGGCTGAAAGTAATTAATTTTTTAATATTGTCAAGGTAGTGATTTTGATCACATTCCTATTTTGCATTTTGTACATTTTATTATATTTGTACGACTTTTCAGGTCATACCTTTAAAAAGAAAATACTTAAGAGCTCTTTTTGTAAATTTTGGCGCTGGAACTTTGTACGGATTCTTTTGAAACCATAAGGCCCCCAGCATGTTGGAAACAACTTACAACATATTTATTTGTTATTTTTGAAATTTAAGTTGATAGTTTGTCGCTGAAAAATATATGTTGGTCAGAAATGGCAATGGTCTGAAGCTAATTTTTAGTAGTGAATAAATGTTCTCATTTTTGTGGGTTTTATTCCCTTCAATCATAGAATATCCAAAGCTCTGCCTCAGAGGCATCTTTCAAAGCTCTGTATTATTTCCATATTTTTAGTGTCAATAGATTGTGTAAATATATGTATATAGAAAATTGGTGAGTCTATTCACCAGCAATCCAGAACACACAGTCCACACTACATTGCTCACACCACAGATAATGTATCTTACATGGGGTTCTAGAGGAAGTTCCATCGTTTATGGTTGTTCTTGAAACGACGAACCCTTTATGCAAGATTATATACGGCCCCATTCTGCCCGAATAGTAACTAATCGTTTCAACGTAAGTCAAATCACGTGATTTGTTTGGCCTATTCGCAGTGAAGATGTGGACTCATCTAATGTGTGAGATGATATTGATAAGCCTACATCGATCTTTGTGACATATTGGTGCAGAAGAAAGACTATTTTTCACAGAATTTCATCCAAAATCTTATCCAATGTATACATGCGAACTGTTATCACTGCTAGAGGAGGGTTTCCTCGTTACTGTCTCAAAGTTTCCTTTGTTTTAACGAAAAATAGAGTGAAATTATTTAGTTTCATTACATAACATATTGTTGTTTATTTTCATCTTTGTCTTTGAACAGTAAATTATTTTTCTTCATTACCTAGAGTATGTTACGATCCAGAAGAACTAGATAAGAAGAAAAATTATTTTACAAACAAAAAACACTCAAGCGTATGGTACACTCATTCTGGGTAATCCAATAAAATGCAGTTAATTCGATTTAAATCTGAAAATTATATTCATATTTTCATACATCTGTACTTTTTGACTAGACACTGAATAGATTTATGTTGAGACAGAAGTACATTAATATTGGTTAATCCTTAAGAAAAATGGCTTCTAAAAGAAGGCAAATTGCTTAATTAAGGTTCCCCGAATCCTGGCATTTCGGCTACTTTCACATTCTTAAGAGTGTCTACCCGTAATCCCAACAAGCAGGATTATTTTTTAACCGCATGAGATTATGTAAAATTTAGTAAGATTAATAAAAGTCTGTGCACAGGAGTCATCTTTATGGATTAGTTGAAAAATCGTTTCAAGTAGCAGGCGGCGGTGCCAAATTTTAGTTATTAACCTCAAGAAAAACTCAAAATTTCAATAAACTGAAATATGAAGATGGTAGTACTTAAGTATATTCATTACCCTTTATGTTGGAATTGATAACAATAGAATATTGAATGTGTTCAAAGTGAAATTTGTGCACAAACTATTCTAAAACGTTTCAATATTCAAGTTTTATTGTTCTCATTATTTGAGGAATTTGTTATAAATATCGAGAAGAATTATATATATATTATTATAAATAGAGAGTGCTCACTGAATAGAGGGAGGTTCTTTTTATTCAACTTAACGTGCATGTGACAGCTACGGCACATTAGCACGACTTACAGTTATTGATACAACAGATGATTAATAATAAGAGATTAAGTTAATAAAATGTGGCGACGAAAAGAAATTGAATCGAAAAGTTTAAAAGTAGGTAGCCTGGATGTTGACAATCAATCTATATTTTGTCTATTGGTTGTACATCTTTGAGGAAGCGGATAACTCGGTTTATTTCATCCATACAATTCAGCATTTTCCTGGTGGTGGATTTTAGGCCAAGCATACTTCTTTTGGTAGTATAGAGTGGGCATTCCTTGAGCATGTGTTTGACGTGAAGTTGGGTATTGCATTGTTGGTATTTAGGTTGAGCAGATAAGGACATGCGTTAACGAGTTAAACGGGTGTGGCCCATGCTCAATCTTGGCTTTATAACTGTTTCATATCTCCACGATTGAAGGAATTTCAGCAAATCCTCTAGATTTTTTATTATTAGTTTTCATTCCCGTAGAGAGGAACATACTATTGCCATGTCACTAAAACGAATCTGCTCCAGTTTGTGACCATTCAAAACATGTCTGGTCCAATTTATCTATAGTATTCATATAAATACTTCCCATCTAACTGATCGACTTCTAAAATGTTGTCTACTTCACCATTCTACGGATTGAATCTTGGATATATGATGCTACCAAGTGTAAATGATATGTTCCAGTGAGTGATTTTGAATATTCAATATCAAGGCGAGGGAACGATTGTATATGAAGTTGATTCAAACGAATCCATCGACCATTCCTAGTTCGGAGGTTTTCAGCTTCAACTCGTATCTGAACAATGTTGACATCATCGGAATCAACTAGCATTTATGTTGCCGTATTCCACGTTCCAGGTATATTTATCAAATGATGGAATTTATTTATAAGAGCACCAGCAATCTGGTAATAATTACGTAACTTTGTAGCATGTATTGCTGATATTGGTTGATGGAAAAATTTGAAAATTGACTTAAAATGCCCATTTCTAGCTTCTAAAATCCATCTAGTAGTGGTTATTAAACGTGCCTGATTGGCTTAATTTGTCGTTAATTGCCTTCGGTAGAAATGGTACCATATAGTAATGCAAGCCAAGTTCTTGTAGACTATTGATTGAACCTCTGTTGACTCTATCGACCATCACAATATCCCCTTCTTGGAACCATGTTCTCATTCCATTCAAATCATTTTGTAATTCATGATTTAGAACACTAGCATCATTATTCCTAGCATCTGCGAAGTACGGCCCGTTGTTTGCTAAGATATATCCATCGGGGGCAACTATGATCTTTAGTTTGACCATATGTTCATTCTTGTTGCAACAGTATGATTGCTACTGCTCTTTTCTATTCTATTGTATGTACAATAAATATGAACTATTGCTTTGGAAATGGCTGGTATGGGATTGTACAGTTCACTAGTATAAGGGGATACATGGTTGTTTATATAATTTTCTTTTGTTATCCAATTAAATCTAATATTATTAGGTACGAACCTTTGTAAAAGAGATAATCTCACATTAGAAACAATGAGGCTTGCTACATGTCGGGAAGAATAACTAAACAATATTTTCAAAAACTCATCTGAAACTCCATGTTTCATTTTGATCAAAAATGTAAGAAAATGTTTTGTTTCGACATTTCTTCTCTAGCTACCGTCTTCAATAAATTCGCTAGATTCTAGTAATTTTCGAAAAAAAATTTTTGATATTGATGAGAGCTCCTTAAATTCGTCTCCAGTGAAACAATTGATATCCTCCCAGTTACGAAGTGGCCTGTTTCTATTAGCAATTGTCCTCATTCTTTGAAGAAAATGTTGAAGATTGGAAATTATGTATGGTTTATTCACAAAATTTAAGCCTCCATGCAAGTAATTTGGAAGGAAACCTAATTCCTCAAGAAATCTGGGATATATATATATATATATATATATATATATATATATATATATATATATAACTAAATATGTTCATCCAGTACTGCGTGTAGCAGTCAACAGTGGGGCTGGTGAGAAATCAAACAATTTTATTATTCATCAAGCTTTCAACCCTTGTTTGGGGTCTTCCTCAGGATGACTACAAATATTATATATTTAAAAACAATACGTTACAAAACATAGTCGTACTTACTAAAATGGATTGTCAGATCGACTATTCCATAGAAGTTGGAAACAATAAAAACTCCATAAACAATATATACATTTAAAAAACATTTAAAAGTAACATGAAAACCGTTACAAATAATAACATTGTACTGATTTAGAAATTATTATCGGATTAAACACACAATGATTATTACATTTTAAGATGTTAGAAATTAACTGATAAAACTCCAAATGAAAACAAATGATAACAAATGGTAAAAGTGACAATTAGCATGGAAGCAACACGGTGAGCACGGAACAACACAAAATGGCCTTTAACTAAAATGCAAACCAGCGAAAACTACATTAACGAAGATGTTATGCATTGTTAGTGTGCTGTGTTAGGGGAAATATTTTAGGAATTTTGTTCTTATTATTCTCATTCTCCAAATTGTAATTATAGATGAGACTCAGATTTTAAGTATCTGATCTAGTGTTGAGGGGTCTTTAAATTTTATTAATAAACACCATCTCCAAGAAAATCCTTTACTAGTAGTTATTTTCTCCAATTAAAACTTCAACTCCTTCGAAATCCATATCATGATTCAATAACATGGGTCGACAGAACGCATGACGGCTTTCCCAATCTGCAATCGTTTTTGTGAGATGGTATTCTACCCTGCAAAAGCCTTATACACAACATTGGAACTTTCTAACCGTTTGACTTTAGTTTTGGTGCGGGTAAACAGGGAACCTACAGTTTTCATATTCCTCGTTGAAATCTTAACATGTGGAATGTGTTTCAAAACAGAAATAAGTTTGGGAGTCAGATCATTGATATAAGGTAAGAAAACAAATTTCATATTTGTTTCACGTATATCATCAACATTGGAACTCTTAACTATAGCCAACCGATGTTGGATTGGAAAAGAAGAACTGGAAATTATGTTGTTGAGAAGTTTAGGAGGATAAGAATTATCAATAAATATATTGTAAAGCATTTTCAAATTGGCATACGCGGCTTTTCATAGTATGAATTGAATTAACTTTCATTTGCATGGTGTGATTGGAATGGTAATCAAGGAATCTATTACTTGCCATGGGTTTACGGTACTAAGATGTGCGTAATACTCCTTGATTGTCTCTATGGACCTTCATGTCAAGAAAAGGAATGTAATGATCTGTTTCTGTTTCAACAGTGAACTGGATGTCTTAATCCAAACTATTGAAAACATCCAGTGCAATTTGTATATTGTTATGAGGTACGGCAAGTATCAAATCATCAACGTACCTCTTTACGAAAGGAATATGAAAAGGAATAACATCCAGCACTCTCTCAATCAATAAATCCAAAACAAAATTACAAAGTATAGAAAGTTCCAATGTTGTGTATAAGATCAATTGCAAGGATTGTCATAAAGCATACGTTGGACAAACCTCGAGGATTTTGCAGGGTAGAATAACATCTCACAAAAGCGATTGCAGATTGGGAAAGCCGTCTTGCGCTCTGTCGACCCATGTTATTGAATCACAACATGATATGGATTTCGAAGGAGTTGAAGTGTTAACTGGAGAAAATAACTACTATAAAAGGGTTTTCTTAGAGATTGTGTTTATTAATGAAATTGAAAGACCCCTCAACACTAGATCAGATACTCAAAATCTGAGTCTCATCTATAATTACATTTTGGAGTATGAAAATAATAAGAACAAAATTCCTAAAATATTTCCCCTGGCACAGCACACTAACAATGCATAACATCTTCGTTGATGTAGTTTTCGCTGGTTTGCATTTTAATTAAAGGCCATTTTGTGTTGTTCCGTGCTCACCGTGTTGTTCCATGCTAATTGTCACTTTTACCATTTGTTATCATTGGTTTTCATTTGGAGTTTTATCAGTTAATTTCTAACATCTTAAAATGTAATAAACCATGTAATAATCATGGTATTGTCGATCTGACAATCCATTTTAGTAAGTACGACTATGTTTTTTAACGTATTTTTTTTAAATATATAATATTTGTAGTCATCCTGAGGAAGACCCCAAACAAGGGTTGAAAGCTTGATGAATAATGAAATTGTTTGATTTCTCACCAGCCCCACTGTTGACTGCTACACCCAGTTCTGGATGAACATATTTTGTTAATATTCTTCAGTCAAACGTACCAATACTTTTATGTATATATATATATATATATATATATATATATATTAGAAGCCACAAAAATAACCACTATACATTCTAAAGAAAGTGTTTCAGTATTTCGACGAGCAATGCAAATAATGCACGCACGACTACATACGCAGGACAACACATTGAGACGAAGGCAATTCGAGTTCTTTCTGATCCTAGTGGGTGACCGTTCTCCATTGACTACTGTAATTCTTGAAACTGCAACTTCCTTAGATTTTGACTTGTTGCATTGTGAATAGTCTACGGGGCGTGACCGTCTAGGCAAAGAGTTGGCTTTTCGGTGATTCACATCAGCTGGATGTGCACCTGTGTCTGATTTCCCCTGTGACCAGAGTTCTTGGGTTGCAGGAGTCTTAGCCGGACTGCGTACGTGCTCTAGCTCGCCACACTTCCGGCATTTGATATTCTTCGGCTTTTTGTCTGCCATACCTTTCAACAAGTTGACGATATGGTCAAGTCTGTCATCGTCACCTTCTTCCTGTATTGTCCTACCTTTGCTGTATCCGGAAGCCATCGTGGTTGCTTAATATTCAAGAGCAACAGTCAATGCACCGATCAATGTTTTAGGATGAGCTAATCGAAGTGTCTTCTCCATATCGTGGTCACATAAGCCGTCAATAAAGGTTTGGATGTCTAAACATTCCATCATGTTATCTTGTGCTGATGGATAAGGAAATCGAACTAGTCGGCCATTATCCAGTTCATACCCTTGAAGGATTTCGTCACGTTTCCGTCTTCGGTTCTTCAGCTGGAATCTGTATAAATGTTCGTGACCATATCGCATGTTCAACCTCTTCTTCAGCTGCTCGAAGTTATCCGTTTCTTCCAAAGGTATAGTCTGAAGTACAATTAAATCATCTCCGCGAAGCGCGATGGTTAAGTTCACTGCTTTCTCCCTATCGGACCAATTATTCACGCTAGCAGCTGCTTCAAACTATTTTATGTACGTTGGGGCCTTGACTCGGGTAAAACAGCCAATGTTTTCTAACTTAGGGAGTGTTTCTGGCTTGTAAGGTTTTGTTTGTTCGGTCTTCTTTTCTTCTGCTGGCGTGCCTTTTCTTCTCAAATCTGCCATATTTCTCTCTAGCTTCTTGACTTCCTCGTCTATCGTTGTTATCTTCTCCTCAATATCCAATTTTAGGGACGAAATTTTATTTTCAACGTCAGCAGATATGTAATTTTTCAATGATGAGATATCGGCTGAAATATCATTCTTCATAGCAGAAATCTTTTCGTCCATATTACTAGAAACCTTGTCTATATTAGCAGAAATATCGCTTTTCATAATGGTAATCTTCTCATCCATATTAGTAGAAATCGACGAGATTATGGTGGAAGCCTCGTCACTGAATAAAAATGTTTCTGGATTCAAGTCGTCACTTCCCAGTGCCATTTCTAGTCTTCCTATCAATTCACTTTTCCTACCGGAAGTTTCTAGCTCACGATTTTCCAATTCTGCCTTTAGCTCTGTCACTCGCAGGTCACTAAGTCTCTTGGCCATGTTTACGTCTTATTTATTTATATTATCCAACTTCTGACATCAATGTAATGTTTTTCTTATTTAATTAAACGCTTCTATTACGGGTTGTATAAATTTATGTACAAACGTTTCGTCTAATAACTTAATTTATTTATTCACTACACTATTCACTTATTTATAATATATACACACCTAAACTAATTTATATAAATACTTCACTACTTAGACTATTTACTTGTTCGCTGTTTATATCACGAGATCACTTTATCAACTAAACTTCTCTCGCTGGTCGGTCCTTTATATATTAGTGCCTTTTTCACTAGATAATTCTAGATTGCGGCTTACACAAAAACAATTGGCTCTCTGGCATTTTCTAGATAAGACTGGTCACAAAAACAATCTCAAGATAAGATAGTGGCAAAAAAATCGTAAACATTTCTAAGAAATCCCTGCGCATTCGCCATAATTTTAACTTCCATTCATGGCATAGGCAGAGTCGGATTCAGGGTCTACACTAGTGTGCTATCTCGTAACAATATAATAAAGTAAAGCTCCTTTTACATTTCTATGTGATCTTGTATATTCTTTTTTTATTTATAAAAATATTTAATCGCCTTTATATGTTGATGGATAGTTAATGAGTCGCATTTTTGAAATTATTTTTTTAACAAATAGTGGTTTTTCTCAGGTAGCATAAAAACTTACGTGTTTTTATTCGTGGTAACTTTCATATTTGGAAAACATTATTTTACTATAATTTGATATTGATATCTATTTCAGAAAAATGCTTAACATAGTTCTAGATTCACATATAATTGCTCTATATCGAATTACTTTGTGTTGAGACATTTATGGAAATAACACCATCAATGTTCTTATTGGTCCGCGTTATTTCTAAACAAGGTATTATTTCATTCAAACATCACATGAAATAGTCCTCAACATTAATTTGAATATAGCAATTATAACATTTCACTAGCATAAACCCACTCATTAATTAGTTCTTGATTCAATTTGAATTTCCTAATGATGAACAAAGTGAAACTTACCCAAAAACCACTTGAGTACAGGGGGCGGGTTGCCATAGTGAGACACACACTTTATAACCGCTA
This sequence comes from Galeruca laticollis, assembly GCA_963921935.1. Lineage (NCBI taxonomy): Eukaryota > Metazoa > Arthropoda > Insecta > Coleoptera > Chrysomelidae > Galeruca > Galeruca laticollis. Next base: position 83,033,690 of record OY998175.1, on the reverse strand, counting down.
CTTCTCCGTGAAGGGTGGTGAGGTTATGCCCGGGCAACACTTGGGTACCATTGTATTCTATGCGAGGTCTCTGGGGAGGCACTGAAACGAAAACAGATAATTAGTTACTGGTAGAGGTTTGCTCCTGGACTTTCCAGACGATATATTTTCAGATTAAGGACTGGAACAACATTTTCATTGTTAAGACAGGGCGCTTTCAATAAACTTTCCGTTTCATGTTTCACTGCATAGTATAATATTGTCAATATTAACACACAATTTCCATAAATATTATTTGTTAATAGTGTAGTAAGCGTAAGCGCGATAGTATGGTGAATAAATTTAGATATTGGAATATATTTGAGGCTCTCTATTTTGAATTGTGTATGTACGAAATAGTATTAATCAATCAATATTTCTTAATCGAAGATTTCAAAAGTTGAAACCAAATTACTTATTTTTTTTCAAACCGGCCAGAAATTAGTAGTTTCCAGTATATTTTTAGGTCAGAAAATCTCATTTTATTGGACCGAGCGGTCAATTGGTTTCTATAGTAACCGAGTTTTGTATTATTTAAAACTGTAAAATAACTTGACATATTGTGACGTTTAGTTGAAAACGTGACATTTATTATGAAATGGGTATTCAAATAGTATATTAAAGTATAAGTGGATAAAGAGGTCTTTCAAACACGCGCGATTTTTCTAGCACGACGGCGCAGCTGGAGTGCTCGAAATAGAGCAAGTGTTCGAAAGACGAGTTATCCACGAATACTTTACAATATTTTTTTTTATTGGTGCACTTTGAAATCATGAAATATTATTATTTCATCATTACTACAAAAAATGGAAGTCCGTCTTCGATGCCCAGCCAAGCTTCGAAAAGTCCATCCTGAATAGTATTTATTTTAATTGACGTTACTAGATACTGCTGTCAGATCAATAATCAAAAAGTTTCTTTATTTATATTTAAAAGGATACAATGTATATATGAATATATAAATAAGTTCTGCAGAAAAAACCAAATAAGACATTGGTTCACAATGAAAATATACAATTTAAAAACTATTAAAAAAAGTTGTCATTGATACTCACAATTCTCGAGTTGTTGTGGTTACCATAGGGGCTTTAAAAAACGCGCGTGTTTGAAAGTTCGATTTAAACACGCTGAGGCGTGCTTCAAAAAGGTAATATGAGGCATCAATGAAAAAAATGATGCATTTGATTGTGAATTGATGGAAGATGAAATTATACCAGATGAAATTGTTAAGGCGACCACCCAAGCAACGTTTGATTTATTACCGTCGAAGTTCCGGACACGATATGAACAAACATACCAAAATTTTGAAAAGTGGTGCCTGGAAAAAATGGTAATAAGCATTTGTGAGGATTTGTTATTGGCATATTTGTCAGAAAAATCAGAAACGCTGAAATTTTCTTCCTTGTGGAGTTTACATTCGATGCTGAAGGCCATGCTACGTACCAGAAGAAATATCGACATATGCAAATATTTTTAATTAACAGCGTTTTTGAAGAAAAAATCCGTAGGGTATAGAGCAAAGAAGTCTAGAGAACTTAATAAAGAGGATATCGATAAGTTTTTAGTAGAAGCTTCAGACGAACAATATCTAATGACCAAAGTGTTGTTGATTATGGGTTATACTGGTGCATGTCGACGGGAAGAAATCACTAATATATTAATTGACGACATAGAAGACAAACAAACTATGCTTTTGGTTAAAATTTCAAACACCAAAACCAACAAATAAATATCATTTATTATTAATGGGGAAAAGAGTTAAATTTGTATAGGAAGTATATAGCGCTACGCCCAATCAACGTTCCTCATCGACGTCTCTATTAATTACAATAAAGTAAAATGTAATAAACAACATGTAGGCATACATACTGTAGGTAATGCTCCCTCCAAAATAGCTACATTTTTGAGATTGCCAAACCCAAAGGAATACACAGGGCATTGCTTTAGGCGTAGTTCGGCGACTTTGCTAGCTAACGGAGGTGCTGACATCATAAACTTAAAGCGACATGGTGGTTGGAGTTAATCTCAAGTTGCCGAAGGAGGAGTCAGTTCAGAATAAGATTGATATAGCTAACAAAATTCAAAAAGCAGGTAACTCAAACACACAAATTGTCTCAGAAACTCATTATAATGTAAGCAGTTCAAAAAATCTCACGTCAACGAATAATTTTGAAATACCGTGCCTACAGATAACTAATACTAACAATTGTACGTTTAATATAACTATTCAAAAATAATGTTTATATTTGTAAACCAAAAATTAACGAGTGTTAAAAAATTATTAAAATTAGTTAATAAAGTGTTCTTGTTATAAAAATGTAAACTGAATAATATATGAAGTTTATAGTACAACAATGCCCGTTTTAAGAAAAATATTGTACGTAATGCATCTGAAAAGTGCTATTACTGGACTAGTAGGCAATTTTCCCACTCGTCCAGACAACGTTCGAGACTTGTTACGTAAACTACTATTATTGAAAACTTAGGCAAACTTGTCTTGAAAGAAAGTATTATGGAAAATTCCGTACATCGAAATTTCTGACCCTCCTTTGAAACTCCTAATCGATACAGGCCCTACAAAATCATTCCTTAACCCCAAAATAACTTCCATTTATTTTCAAAATTTTGTTAAATAAGATCCTTTCACTGTGACTTCCATTTTTAAAAATTATCCACAAAAGCATAGTGTCACGATCCCTTGGTTTCCAGAATCAAATCTCCCGAAAAAATTAAGTTTTATATTCAAGTTTCACAAAACCTTTCATGGCCTTATTGGTCTCGATAACTTAAAACTCCTCCTTGCCCAATCAAATTTCCCTAAATCAATCCTCACTACGAAACATTCAACCATCCGTATAAAATAGTATGGAATGAAGAAAACGCAATTCTACTAGATTCAACTTGAAGCAAATTGCATTAGTCAAGTCAGGTTACCAGTTAAAGGAAATCAACGAACTGTTTTTATACCAAGACAAGAAATTCAAGGTGCGGTGATAGAAGAAAGCCTTTCCAAAGCACAAAACCAACTAGCATGGACAGAAATCGCAAATGTTATCAATAGAATTCGCTATTACCGAACGGATAGATTGCAAGAAGATTAATATCGAAAAATATCACATATTTTTTATGACAACAATACCAGCACAAAGTACGAAGAATGGCATAGACCATCTAATCCAAACGTACCATCTTAATATGGAAGAAAAAGAACACATCCTCCGCCGCTGCAGAAAATATTCAGATGTCTTCCATGAGCCAGATACGAATCAAGTTAAACACTACATGAGAACGAAGAATAATATACCGTTGTATACTAAATCATACCGCTATACATATATTCAAAAAGAAAAAGTTAGAAGTCAAATAACCTCGATGCTAGATCAAGGTATAATTAGTCCCAGCATATCTCCATGGCCCTCACGTATCTGGATAGTGGCAAAAAACCCCGATTTCTCAGGAAAAATTAAATGGCGCATCGTTGTTGATTACTACAAAGTAAATGAAAAAACTGACGACGACCGGTATCCAATACCCAACATAACAGAGATATTGGATAAACTTGGCCGATGCCAATATTTCATCCTAGATTTGGCGAGCGTTTTCCACCAGATAGAAATGTCCGAGAAATATATTCCTAAAACTGCTTTTAGTGTCGAGAACGGACACTACGAGTATGCAAGAGTGCCATCCGGGCTTAAAAACGCACCCGCAACATTCCAACGGGAAAGGACTCCAAGGCGAAATATGTTTGGTTAATATGGACGATATTATCGTGTTCTCCTCATCTCTACAGGAACACAGTTTTGAGCAACAAAACAAACTTGAAAATTTGATCTAACCGTGAAAAAAGACATTTGCTGAATACTTGATGCACAATATCAAACAAGGGATATCAGATGGCACGGACAAAATACATTAGCAGATCCTGTAGTTGAATTAGCTGCTCCTATAGCCTTTTTCAGTCGGTAAATACCAGACAATTTTTTTGAACAAATGGCGACGATGACAAATCTTCAAGCCAATCGACAAAATGTTCCAAGATTTTCTCCAACAACACTTGTAGAGATAAAAAAGTTTATTGGAATTCATATTCTTATGGGGAACTTAAAATTTCCTAAAGTCAAATTGTATTGGAGCTCGTCATATGGTATTGAAATAATAAAAAATAATATGTCCCTGAAACGATTTTTTAAGTTGAGGAACACTCTGCATCTCGTTGATCTCACTAGTAGAGAACAGTCCAATAAGGATAGGTTATGGAAGGTTAGGTTAGGTGTAGTATATATGACGCACTAAGGAAAGGGTAGCAAGAACTTCCACTAGAGAGGAATCTGCGTCGACGAACAAATTGTCCCATTTAAGGGAAATACTGATGTGAAGCAATATCTTGAAAATAAGCCCAAAAAGTGGGCAATTAAGATTTACGTCCTAGCTGTAGAGAGTGGTATGGCTTATGACTTCATAATATATCAGGGGAAAACTACAGAGATCAATCCAATTTACATGAACTTTGGTGCATCCGCAGTTACAGTTATGCAGCTTTCCGAACGTATTTCTGAACCAAATCAGATTCTGATATTTGGTAATTATTTCAGCTTATACAATCTGCTGCAGTATCTTGCTGCAAAGTCAATATTTGCCTCAGGAACAATTAGAGTCAATCGTTTTTTTGGTCTGAAGCTATCAACTCAAAAGGAAATGAAAAAAAGGAAGAGGTTATTCAGCCGAGTCCGTAAGTAGGGATGGTATTATTAATACGAAATGGTTCGACAATAGGGATGTTGTATTGGGGTCAAATTTTGTCGGTATAGGAGAAAAAGACGTATGTAAAAGATGGGATAAACTGAAGAAAGAGTATGTCAATATATCTAGACCAGAAGTTATACGTAGGTACAATACAAGTATGGGAGTGGTAGACAAGCAAGATTTTCTCTTGAGTATGTACAGATCTTATATTCGATCTAGGAAATGGACAGTGCGGCTAATTACACATGCAGTAGACCTGGCATTAGTGAACTCGTGGTTGGAATATAAAAGTCCAGCTGTTCACTTGGGTGTTCTAAAACAGAAGATCCTCGATCTGATGGCTTTTCGACAATCTGTGGCTGAGCATTTAATTTGTACCAGCCCTCTTGTAAAAAGAGGTAGACCCTCAAAAGATACTCTTGAAGAACCATCCAAACAACAAAAAACGGAATCAAGACCTATAGCAGAATACAGACATGATGGTTATGGTCACTTTCCAGAAGTCGATGAGAACAAAAATAATTCAAGATGCAAACTGGAAGGATGTAAAGAAAAAACACGTATTTTATACAAAATGCAATCAAGATGCAAACTGGAAGGATGTGAAGAAAAAACACGTATTTTATACAAAATGCAAAGTACATATCGTCGTTGCAAATTTAAAACCTCCTATGTGCAATTTTGGTCAAAAATGAGTTATGCAAATATTTTACAACTACTTGTACATTGCTATCGACAGAAAAACTCTCATGTGAATAAAGTCGCGTGTCTTTGAATTGTGTTTCATGTTTAACATATCTTATGTGACAGTCTACATTTTGTTGTTCATCAAAATCTCCTATATGTCTGACACACACACATAAGAGGTTTCAATAAAAATTTACTTACAAATACTTGCAATCTCCTATGTGATCTGTCAGACACTGATTTAACGGAGAGCGCTATAGTACGTCATATATGCATGAAAGTGAGATGGGAACAACATTCGCTTGCTAGGTGAAGTGCAACAGTGAGGTTATTCACCAGTCTAATTTCAACCTGTTTTGCGTAAACACTACCTAAACTGTACCAACCACGTTGTTATATTAAGTTTTGAGTACATAGTGAGTGTTTCTCGTTACATTAAAAATGAACAATATGAATATTCTTAATAGCCGAAGACTAAGAATGCTGAATTTAGTGTTAAAGCCTCAGTTATCTACCCAAAATGACGACAAAAATTGTGTTTGTGCTAGCGTTGATTCAAATAACTCTCCACCACATTTCAACGACGTATTAATTAGGCCAGAAGATCCCGTATTCACATCTGCTGTACGTTCGAGATCACATTCTTCACTCTCGCTTGATGTCGAAGTGCCGCTTGTAGCTACTGAAACTATCGTACATTCAACCTTAGATCCTGTTCATGATGTAACTAGCAAAGTAGAGAATTGGAATGGAAGTGTAGAAGACGATATCCAAAGTTTTGTAGTTTTATCACAAGTACCATTGCCTAAGCCGTCATCGCCTAACTCAAATGAGATTCTGCCTTTAATTAATAGCGACGATAGTGTAGACGATACACACTGGACTCCACTCTCGAGAAAAAGGAAAGTATATCAACTTCCTTCATCACATAATGAAGATGAAGTACAGTTGGCATCGAGAACAAGCGATACAAGTTCTCGGGAAAACATTCCACTGTCTACCGACGATGAAATTGAGCATCAACTTGGAGCTACGCAGAGAAATAAAAAAAAAATTAATATCGTGCATGTGAACCGTGAAGCTAGAGGTTCAGGAGGAGCTTACTTAGGATTTAAGAAATTAAATGGTGACAAATATAAACCATGTTGTTGAAAGACCTGCACGAATTATGAAACCACGTTGTTCGCATATAAAGACCATAAATCCGAAATCAAAAAATGCATTTATATGTGCACTAACAGAAAATGAGCGTAAAACGACTCACTCGTATTTCTGGAATCTCAAGACGTGGGCTGAAAAGAAAGCGTTTGTAAAAGCAGCTGCAGTTCGTAGAGGAATAAGACGTCGACGGAGCAAAGATCAGATGCCTACAAAAAAAGGAAGTGATCATGATATTTATTTTAATAAAAATGATGAGACATGTTCAAAAGTGAAAGTGTGTAGATCATTCTTTCTAAATACACTATCTTTAGGTGAAGACAGTTTCAGACGCTGGACCAAAGAATCATGGACAATCAGTGAAGACGCTGATTATTCACCTGCTTGTACAAACACCGATGTTACTGAAAATACGATAGTCGGTCTCGAACCAAAATACACACATCGCACAAAAACAGTAAAAACTTGGTTAGATCTAATGCCAAAAGTGCCCAGTCATTACTGTCGAGCGAGTTCCAGTAAGGTGTATGTGGAGTCAACTTTTAGGTCGGAGAAACATATGCACGACGTTTTCGTTGCATGGTGTGAAGAGCATAACTATCAAGCAGCAAGTAGACCAACTTTTCTAAGAGTTTTACAGCAAGAAAATATAGCAATTCATCATCCACGTAAGGGTCAATGTGATACTTGCTGTAGTTTCAAAGCGGGTAATATTTCAGAGCAAGAGTATAACAACCACATCATTAAAAAGAATGAAGCTCGCCAAGCAAAACACGATGCTATCAATTCGGCCAACGATAAGGTGGTAGTGCTTACGGTGGATGTGCAGAGTGTCTTGCTTGCTCCTAATCTTTTAGCCAGCGCCTTATATTATAAACATGAAGCTGATGGTGGTGTTACAGCGAATGAATTTACGTCCTGTTTGATTAATTACATAACAAACCTAGCAACAGGAACTGAAAGAGTGATTATCATATCTGACGGATGTGGCCCTCAAAATAGAAATCGCGTATTGCCCAGTGCATTAAGTGATGTGTCCCAAAAAACGAACATTATTATTGAACAGCTATATTTAGAAAAAGGACATACCATGATGGAGGTGGACAGTGTGCATTCAACAACTGAGCAGTACATAAAATCTCCCATTTACGCACCCAGTGATTATGTAGCCAGAATGTAACAAGCTCGCCCAAGGAACCCTTATAATGTTCAATCAATTCATTACGACTTCTTCCTCAATTACGAGGTACTCCATTCTAATTTCAAGTCAATAAGACCCGGTAAGAAAAAGGGAGATCCTGTTGTGGTAGACATAAGAGGCCTCAAGTATCTGCCAAATGGGTCTGTGTTGTATAAGTTGCGACATAATGAGAAGTGGATTATCTTATCACAGCGACGAGCTACTTCCCGTGAAAGTTGTCTGCCAAAACCCTTATATCAACAGCAGGTTGCAATTACAGAGAGCAAATTCAAGCAGCTACAAGAACTCAAAAACGTTATTGACAAGGATTATCACCCATTTTATGAAATTGACTGTCTCGACCCTTACTTCGTGGAATATGCTCATATTAGTGTTTTTAATTGTCAATTTTTTAGAATTTCCAATAACTTGTATTATATTGTGGAATTAACTAGAGACCTTGAGTTTCATTTAAAAACACCCATTTTATGACTCGCTTTCTTTTAATCCAGGAACATAGTACCTTCAAACTGAAACGAAAGTTTTGTATTCAATAAAAATGATTAAATAAGTTGATAAAAATTGTTTTGGTTTACTTCAAATCACTTCAAAACCTCTCATGTGATTAGAAAATTGCAATTAAAATCTCGTATGTGTAGAATATCAAATTCAAATGGCCTTAGCTTCGACTGTATTTATTATGATGCAATAACGTTTCATTCATTCATGTTACTCACTGTGTTTGTTTTAATGACTAATAGAACAAAAATATTTTCTAAGAAACACTTTACAGGGAAAGTTTTTTTCGTTTTTCTATGAAAGTTACTTTTAACACATAGGAGGGTTTAAATTTGCAACGACGATATGTGCTTTCTAAAGAGCAGAAACTGTTTCCAAAAATTTCATTGTGTTTAAATACTTATAGGTATGTGTTTTATTTTCGTAGTTTCGCGTTCTAAAAAATAAAATATTTTCTAACTGATAAACGTTAATTTTTTTTTCGCAAGTCGTGAAGTGGATTTGTCCCTCCACGGGGTCATGTCACAATAAAGAAAGGGTGAAGTTGATATCTTTTTTGTGCTAAATTCCATCACTTGGTTGCAAAATACGTATGTATTTTCAATTAAATATTTTTCGAGACGACTTTCCCTGATGTGCCACTGAAAAGGTTAATGATTCTTTTATTAAAAAGGTATATACATCGATTTCTTTGTCTTAAGATATACTTCAACCTGAAAGATCCTAGATATTTATTTGCAAAATACAGGACGCGACAGGAAAATTGATTTGGATTATTACACTCTGCAGTTACATCTGTGACTTCAATTTCAGTTTCCACTTTAGAGGTGTCGGTTATATATTGGAGTCATTTTATATATCTAAACGCAAAAACCCGTTTTTATATGAAGTACTGGAATTAGAAACACAAGCATGAACTCATAGAGTGACCTGAAATACTTCATATCTAAAAATGGGGAAATTTTTTTAATTGTTTTAGTAAATTAATAAACATTTCACCGCATTTCGCATAAAAACCACATTCCATTGTATAATTTTCAAATGAAAAATTTGTTGAAAATTGCGTTTAATTCATTTTTATATGATAATATTTCCTACAAATACGGGGAATCAACATATCTAAAGTTGTGTTCCTCGCAAAAAGTTTTATTAAAAGGAAGTCCAAACTTAAACCTCCTTCAAGTCATGATGAGAAGTCTGCGTTGTGATCATGCATGATTTATTCTTCCATGTCTATTGTACGATTTGTCTGAAAGATTTGAAAAATGGACTGCTAAATTTCATGGGTAAATTTGGAAAATTATACACAGTAAAAATATTTTATAACAAAATAATTTGAAACAACAGATGAAAATTAGAGTAATCATTTTTTAGTTGCTGATTGTGTAGGATATAATACAGATACACATTCGGTTGCAAAGTTTAGGAGAAAAAGGGCTACAAATGCTAACTAAATTGTTACGAAGAATATGGAGCGAAAAAAAATTCCGAGAGATTGGGCAGAAGGTATCATATTGTCACTTTTCAAAAAAGGAGACAAAACTGACAGTAACGAATATAGAGGCATAATATTGCTGAGCGTGGCACTGAAAGTTTACGAAAGTATATTAGAGACCCAGAAATAATAGAAAACTAGTTGGAAGAATCCCAAAGCGGCTTTAGGAAAGGAAGAAGTATGCAAGACCATATATTTACATTAAAACAAGTTATAGACAAAAACTGATGACAAATCAAAAAGTGTACCTCGGTTTTATACATATACAAAAAGCGTGTAGCATTATAAAAATACAATGTTTTGTATTATAACTCATGGAGGTGCAATAATTCGGTTAGGCCACCCACTGAGTATGCAACTTTATACACACTTCTGTATAGTTGGTTGCATAAGGGAATCAATTATGGGTTTCAAAATTATTGAAGCATATCCTGGAATAACGGGATTTAAATAATTAAATGGCTGTCTAGAGTAATATTTTTATTAATATTTTTCATGTGATTTAACCAATCCATGAGTATTTTATCATTTTATGTGGGGATTTTATTTGACTGCCATTGGTAACACTGACCGTAGATTTCAATAGTAAAGGGAAGTTAAAATTATTGAAATCATTTGTCTGATACTTTTCGAATTGTTAAGTTGAGTGTCGATTATGACAAGTCGTGAGTATAAAAAATGGCCAAGTGGCACATGGTTTATTCCATCTATTTTCGGGACTATCGTGGTGAAAAGCCCTTGGTAACAAGGTAAGCTTTCGTCTTGTATATATTTTCACGGCTATAGCCCCAATTTCTTTTTAGGTTTTTTTTAGTACAGCATAGTTTTTTACATACAATTTTTTACAATACTTTTTTGCCAAATGGATATGGTTTAACAGTTTTCATGGGTGATGGTAATCGATGATAGGATGATCATGTCAAGATTTTAAGAAGCTTCAAATTTCGGATGTTTCCTGTATGGGATATATTTTCAATATTTTCGTAAAGATAGGTGACAGACTATAGTACTCCGTTGTTGGTGATAACTGCGGAATGATTCCATTATGGACAAAGATTCTTAACGGCATGGCTAAATCTTCTTCCACAAGTCAGATGTGGCTTGTCAATTGAGCCAATTGACGTTTAATAGTTTGGACACTAACCGCAAGTAACATTTAAAGTTTTATTTGTTTCCATCTGAACTTTAAGCAACATATTCATTTTATAACTCCATGTTCTAACATTTAATGACACATTAACTTTTAAATTTCACTATTTAGTAACTTAACATTCTTATAAAGACGTCTATCAATTCACAATTTTATCATTACATTCTTTGTTATCGCATATCACCCTGAAATTATATTTCAGCTTAATTTTACTATATAAGAGACACTTTTGATTTATTTGGATATATCTTGTTAATTATTACAGTTTGTAATGCTGTAACTGGTATACCATTTACATGTTACTAAAGATTTAGTGTATTGTACATTATAATTTCAGATAGTTGATAACATTAGAAATTGTTAAACATTTTTAGTTAACCAACCATTGATAACTGATTATCAGTGCATAATTAGAGTCGGTTACCTCATATTTATGGAGATAGATTATTACACCATCTGTTCAAGGTACGATTACATCTAATTAAACTGTTTCATTGGCAATGAAATGTGTTTCATTTCATTCACAAACGTAGAAGCAAAACGATATAAATAACATATTTGAAAAGTTACAATAGCTAATTTATTCACTATTGGTTTCTTGATTAATCAGTAAGAGTTTTTTGAATGTCCTACTAATCAAGTGGCGCCTTAAAAAAATAATACAGGACCAGCTTTTAAATATTCCTCACTAACTCACGGCCTTATGCTCTCCGGCGAATAGCAAACCTTTGGCAATGTAACCTCACTTCTTGTAGTAACAACAGCAAGGTAAGGTTACAAGCTTTTGACAGTGTTTCCAGAAATCAAATATGGAAAAGTCTACAACAAAGAGGTTTTGGAGCAAAATTGAGAAATTACATTGAATGCATCTATGAAACAATCAGGAACCGGGTAAGAGAAGATATTGAACAATCCGAGGATTTCATGACAAAGGAAGGATTGAGACAGTGAAGAGTACTTAGTCCGGCGTTATTCATAATGATAATGGATGATGTACTGAAGGAAATTAAAACAAAAATTAAACGAATACAAATAAAATATATAATTATGGGAGTCGTGGGAATATCCGGATGTGCTTTAGCCGACGATTTAGTCCTGTTCGCTAGAATCGAAAACGAGTTGAAACATAATTTAATAACAAGAAAGCAAATATCAAAACTAAGAAACATAACCATAAATATGGAGAAGGCAAAAATAATGGTGGGACAACAAGAAGAGAACCTTAATATCAAATTAGATGTAACACGGTTAAAACAAGTGAAGATTTTCAAATATCTAGGAGTGGACGAACAGAGCAAAGAAAAACAAGAGGCAGAAGTGAACGAAAGAATAAGTGCAACAGTCGAAGCTTATTACTCAGTAAATAGAAATTTTCTGGGAAGGAAAGAAATCACAACTGAAACTAAATTGAACGTGTACAAGTCAGTTTTTCGGTCAATCCTTATGCATGGTAGTGAAAGTTGGATTCTTACAAATAAACTCAAAAGTAGAAAAACATAAACATAGAACCAATACTAAAAACAATTGAGAAACAACAACTTAGATGGTCTTGACACCTCTGCTTAATGGAGAACAACAGACCTGCAAAAATGATCTGGCAAGCGAAAGAAGTAAACAAGAGGTAAAGAGGACGCCCGAAGAAAACATTGGATACCACAGTAGCAGAAATTCTACTGGAAAAAGGAACTATGTGGGCAGAGGCCGCTAGAAAAGCTAGAAATAGAAAAATATGTTGGGGATTTGTCCACGAGTAAGCGACACACCCTACACCTTCAGCGGATACAAACGGGTTTCCGATTTTATATATATAACCCATTTAATTCTGTTTTTGTTTTACACTCCACGCGTTATTCCTTCATCTCTTCATTGGTTATTTGTCCATTTCCAGGGTCGGAAGGTTCAGACAGGAGAGCTATAGACGCCTCCGTGTCTCTGTTGGTTGTTGTCCTGAAAACTCGGGATCTTCCATTTGAAGGCACAAATGTGTGTTTGGTTATCTTGTTTAAATCCGTTGTTTGTGTTTTCTCATGCTTCAATTTACATCCTTGCTCCCAAGTTGTATACCCTTTCTTGGTTATACCGTGCCGATGACGGCTAATGAGCTAGAAACATGCATGTCCACGGTTACCACTCATTCTCTGTGACCTATTGTGCGTGATTTACCCATTTGATTCTGTTTTTGTTTTACACTCCACGCATTATTCTTTCATCTCTTCATTGGTTATTTGTCCATTTCCAGGGTCGGAAGGTTCAGACAGGAGAGCTATAGACGCCTCCGTGTCTCTGTTGGTTGTTGTCCTGAAAACTCGGGATCTTCCATTTGAAGGCACAAATGTGTGTTTGGTTATCTTGTTGAAATCCGTTGTTTTTGTTCTCTCATGTATCAATTAACATCCTTGCTCCCAAGTTGTAAACCCTTTCTTGGTTATACCGTGCCGATGACGGCTAATGAGCTAGAAACATGCATGTCCACGGTTACCACTCATTCTCTGTAACCTATTTTGCGTGATTTACCCATTTAATTCGGTTTATATATATATATATATATATATATATATATATATATATATATATATATATATAAATTATTTGTTTTTCTTTAACCTTGTATATACATGTTTTTCATTTTTCTTGGGCATCAGGTTAATCGTAAATTCTGTATCCATTTAGGTATATTGTTATTTAACGTTTCGCTCCTTAGTTCGGAGCATTTTCCAAAAATCATCATCATCATCAATTTTAAAATATTTTGAAAATGCTCCGAACTGAGGAACGAAACGTTGACTAAAAATATACCTAAATGTATACAGAATTTACGATTAACCTGATGCCCAAGAAAAAATATATATATATATATATATATATATATATATATATATTTATGTGCGGGATACTTTCTTTGACCTTTTATAGTATATATACATATATCTAAAGTTTTTCTTGGTTTTAGGTCGTTTTTATAAAATATAAACACAAAAAGACGGTTTAAGTTGGGATTACCATCATATATTAACGTTTCGGCTCACTCAAGCCTTTTTCAAAATATATCTACATCTAAAAGAAAAAATACAAGAAAAATATTTTTCACTTACCTCAAACGTAGAATAATTGATGACATATATTTTAAAATATCCATTTACAAATTTCGTTAAAAACATAAAATATTCTTTTTACTCTACGAAAACTAGTATTCACAACAAATAATCCATAACGTACATACACATTAAAACTATTTACAGTACTGATAGATATATCTCACTGAGGTTGTTTAAATATTTTTTATTGTTAATGGCATGCTGGTTTTTTTGATAGCTATTGATTCTAAAATTTCCCTCTTTTTTGTATTGTGTTCCGACCCTATAATTTTTGTGTTTTCAAAATTAAAACGAAAACTCAAAAAAACATACATTTAATTTTGAAAACACAAAAATTATATGGTCGGAACACAATACAAAAAAGAGGGAAATTTTAAAATCAATAGCTATCCAAAAAAACCAGCATGCCATTAACAATAAAAAAGATTTAAACAACCTCAGTAAGATATATGTATCAGTACTGTAAATAGTTTTAATGTGTATGTACGTTATGGATTATTTGTTATAGTTTTCGTAGAGTAAAAAGAATATTTTATGTTTTTAACGATATTTGTAAATGGATATTTTAATGTGTATGTCATCAATTATTCTACGTTTGGGGTAAGTGAAAAATATGTATCTTGTATTGTATCTCTTAGTGAAGAAATCATTTTATTTTAGATATAGATATATTTTGAAAAAAGCTTGAGTGAGCCGAAACGTTAATATGTGATCCCAACTTAAACCGTCTTTTTGTGTTTATATTTTATAAAAACGACCTAAAATTAAGAAAAACTTTAGATATATGTATATATATATATATAAATATATATATAGTGTAACGGAATAGCTACATAGTAACAGGCCTCGGACATATGACAGCGACATAACCTAGAATAGAGAAGCCGACAAATGCTGACAGAAAGAGGAGGACTGACAAGAAATAGAGAGAGGACGGCTGGGGAATTTTGGAAAGTCAGAAAAAGGGTGACGTTTGAAAATATTTAAAAGAAAAGAGTTTGTCCATGTAAATATCCTTTTAAGTTGCTGCTTAGTTCGTTGAATTGTTTGTAAATAAATTGTTTTAACCCTCATTCGTATTACAATTTTTTTTTTATTGAATTGTATTGTTGAATTGATTTAATATTTTTTTAATATGTTGTTACCTCGGCTAGCTCAATATGTATTTTATATTAACTGTATTTATTTATTTTTATATATCTCAGTCGGAAGTATGATAACTCCTCTCTTCGAGTTCTGGACGCATTAAAACCAATGATTAATGAAATTGATTCAAACCTTACCTTTCTCCTTGTAAATTTTTTATGAAATTTGATTTCTGAAATTTCTCCAATAAAAAAAATTGAAATATGATGACAATACGAAATTTTATTGTGGATGTGATAAGAATAAAATACCAATACTCAAATGAAAAACTATTTAATAAATTATTATTAAAATTTTTGGTATGATTTAAACATTGAAAATTATGTGTTTTTGTTCCACCCTATATCATATGCATTTCTCGATACAATAATATTCCTAGTAGTGCGTCGGCGCATAAATCCGAACGCATGCGCTGATATAATTTAGACGATACAAGGATGCTCTCCCCTCTAGAAGTAGCGTCCCTACTGTTAACACACAGCCAGCACGTTTATAATGGTGAAACTATTTAAATGTTATGAACTTTAAACGATCAATTACATATAAATAAACTTTTATAGAAATATGTGTGTGAGTTTAAAGTGAAGAAAGTGATAGACAAATAGTTATTCATGCAGGATATTGAAGAAAGAATTAGAAGTTATAACATTCATGATGCACGTGAACATATCCAGTGAATTATATTACAACAAGTGAGTACAATTATTCTTATTAATTAAAATGTATCATTCTCTATTGAGATAAAATTATGATGCATCATATTATAACTGTTATTGGCCTTTTAATTGGTTTGTTTAATTTGAACGTTCTGATAATGATTTCATTGTTCACTTTTTTGTTTTTAAAAAAATTATATGGAATTCCAATTAAGTTAATTTTAAAGACACAGACCTTAGTATTTGATTTCTCTGCCGGGCTGCACTCGCATCTTCAAACTCTTGCAGATCTCTCACAAGAGGGATACACCTTCGAAACTCCTTCCTCCTTACACAGGATTATAAACACTAGTTATTTGCTTTTTATTACCTTTTGTTGTGATTTTTAACATTTAAGGACAATTTTTAATGAATTTTATACAGAGAGTCATCTCCATCGACGCTTCCTCCACAAAACCAACAAAACTTCTCTTGTTTTCAAAATCAACAATCCTCTCTGCTTGATTAATCCAAAGCTCACTGATCTGTTATTTAGAACAAAATTGTCATTTCTAAGTTTTTTAGTTACAAATCTGGAATATTTAATTTCATTGTTCTGGAGGATAATCACACTAATTCACTATTATTCCTATTGTATCAAGGAATATATATCATGTCCTTTTCCCATAATCCAATAGCTATTTTGCATATAAACATGTTGTTTAGATATTTTGATAAATATTCGTTTTTACGATAACTACAAACTAAATTATTGTTTTACCTATATGTAATTGATTCCTTTTTTATTTTCAATCTTATTTTATTATTTATCTTACATAAACTATTGATTATTTTTGTTTTTGATATGAATTTTCATTATACAATATATAATCAATAATTTTAGGTTGGTAATTTAAAATTTACTAAGATTTATTACTTCCTGTTTATTTATTTCCTTTTCATAAGTCTGGGCTGCGTTCCATCTATCTTTTCTTATATAGTTTTCAACCCTTTATTAAATTCTAAACTTTTACTATTAAAACATGTGTAATTATACTAAGCAATCACTAGACTAAATATTCTTTTATAATTTTTTTTAGGTTTCAAGTTATAATATGGCAATATCTTTCTGCGGAAATTCCTATGGCAGTGTTCAGTGCAATGTGGAACTCATTGACATTGACATATATTTGGAATTACTTGTGTAGGTAACTTTTGGTACTTAGTTAAATAATATTGTGTTCGGTATTTATACTCATAATCCTGTTTTAAATAATCACATCAATATTTAATAAGATTGATACATATTTCACTCTTTTTTTTATAACTTTATACCTGAATTGTCATTGACTTTATGCTAATGGTTGTGTCTACTTATTTATTTAAATTTATTTCCAGAACTAGGTAACTAGTTCAATTTATATATATATATATATATATATATATATATATATATATATATATATATATATATATAGTTGTATTCTATTATGTGATGCATCCTAAAACATCTATAAAATATATTAAATAATCAAATGAACGTTCTGTCGAATGTAAGATTTATTTGTTTCGTTTTTAAAAATTCTTTCTGTAACTTGTACCATTTCTTTTAGTTTTAACAAAAAATTTTATTTCTGATGAAGGTCATGGAAGACCGAAACGTAAAATTAAAATGTATTAACTACTAGTTAAATGTCTTTAAAAATGGTCCTCAATCCCAAGAATATAAAATAACAATATATAAGTAAATAAAAAAGACCAAGAACCAAAAAAAAAGAAAAACAATATATATATATATATATATATATATATATATTTATATATATATATATATAAGCGTATAAACGCTACAGGGATTTTTCATAAGGTCATCTTCAATATTTTATTTTATTTTTTTGATAGTTTATTTGCTGTATAATCCCACCGTCAGCTATATTTCTTATGATTATCTGGTTATTTGTAAAGTTCACTCGAAACTTTCTATGAAAAAATTATTAAACTTCCGAAAAAGCCTTATGAGGTACAAAGAATAAAGTAAATATTGTTCTACGAAGAAGCAAACAACAATCTAATTCTTATTCTATTAAAACTTCAACAGATTTATTAATTAAGTTTAAGAAAAGCTCCGACGGTATCGGTACTTAGAACCTTTAGACTTATATATAATACGTAAACTTCACAACGAAACTTAAGATTAGACGAGGTAGAATGTTCATGTTATACGCGAAGCAACGAGTGGAATAATCTAGAATATTAAAAATGATTCGCGCGTGTTGGAAATTTTCGAAACTTGAAACCGATTAAATACATTGAGAGCGAATTGAGAAATATATTTTCATTGAATTCCGTAGCGAGACGATGCAATTTTATATTTTTCGGTAACTTTATTTTCTATTCATCTCAATTCGGTCTCTATAAAATTTTCACAAAATAATTGGAACCATATATGAAAATAAGAAAGAGTTATTCCACAAATAATATGCTATAATAGCCCAGTCGGCAGAGACCGAAAAGTCAGTGTAAGTGGTATTTTCTGGATAACTCAGAAATAACTATGCAGACTTACTTTAAATGGCAAGTACAATAACACCTCAAAATGCTGACAAAAAAATTTATCAGGATAAAAAGTTATTGATAATTTAATTGAAAAATTTGCCTTTCTCAGCGTATTTCCTTAAATAAGTCAGCAGGATGACTTTGTACGAAAAAATGCTTCATATATGATTTATTTGTAATAAAAATGGCTACAAAATGCCGGTGGTCCGATTTTGAAATTTTCAATAACAAAGCCGTGAGATGGAAAAAACGGTAAAAAACGTCAATGTTTTAAAGTTACTACAATTATAGACCAAAATTTTATTAAAATTTCCAAAATATAGTTCAATTTATATACAATAATGACGCTAAAGCTGAAAATCAGGAAAGTAAAACTTTTTGTTCTATGAAGTTTTATAAATCTACTGCATCAAAAACTCAAGGCTTTGCCAAATTGGTTTGAAGCATCGCTGATACTTGAAATTTGGCATACAGGTAGTGTAAATATGCAGAAACGAATATCAATTTGCAAAGTTCAATTATCTTCATTTTTACAGCTTTGGTAAGGTTTTATACGTCACCCTACTTTTATACGCCACCGTTTTTTCCCTATAGTTTTTGTAATTTTCATCTTAGAGAAATCTCTTTGACGTAAATCGATTCCTTCTATTTTTTGACGTATTTTAAAAAAAATTCTCGGCTTCTACTTGATCATCATATATATGAGTCCGCATGTAGAGCGCTAAAATTTATATGACCCATATATTAATGTAATTTTTATATATTTCTGTCTCTTAAAATTTCTCCGTAGTCTAGATCGAATTTATGATCTTTTCCAGGATAAGGAACCGAATCGTACATTTACCGCTATTGTTCCCCCCCCCCTTAAAAGGACTACACTATGCAGCTGTATACAGGTGGAGCTGGGTGGGGGATAACGATCGTTTTGGAAGAGAGCAGGTATAAACAGGGGACAGCAACGATTTTCGGCTTCTGTTCGGCACACGGACTTAGTATAGAGAAAGGGTGTGTTTACGCTGCAAATCAGTCGAAAAGTGAAAGTTCCAGCATTGTTAGTGACGGTTTGAAAATTTGTGCTATAGCTATTTATTTTATACACAAATTATATAAGAACATTTATTTGGCGGACTCTTTAGGTAAGTTTGTGGTAATAATAAATTTTTCAATATAACACGTTGCTTGGATAACAGTCTCATTTTCAATATTGTTAATTTTGTCGGCAGAAAAATGGAAGAAGCTCCTGTAGTTGACAATTGTATACTTTGCGACGAAGTTCTGCAGGCTCCACTGCGTAAAGTGCTAGACTAAGGTATACAAAGTCTAATAAAAGCCAGTCGACAGAGGAAAGACAAGAAACATCTTGAATTAAGGAAGTATACAAGCATTAATGTACATGAAAGTTGCGCCAAAAATTATCCTTCAGATGAAAATATTAAATTATATTTAAGCTCGTTAAGGAATACATTACATACATCTGTCACGCGATCATTCAGTTTTGTGAACATTGCGAAGACAAAAATTGTAATAATTCTAAACGTAGAAGTGTAATAGCGAGCGATGATTAGAATGATGAAAATGCGAGTGATGCGATCGAAGATATATGTAATGAACTGCCGTAAGATTTTTCTAGATGTAAGCGATGACGAGGCCGACGATGAAGAAAATGTCTAAGTTGATTCAGAACCACCGAAGAAAAAACACAAAGTTTAAATAAATAATCAATAAAAAAATGTTGAGTAACTGAATACAAATGTATATAAATATATTCCTTTAAATTTATATTATCTTCTTCTTTATTATCCCATAAAAATATTTGCATTTTTAAAAATATATAGGCTTTGAAATTTTCTAGAATTTTGAATTTGATCGGTATAGTTCTGTTGCTCTCCTTTTGATACACCGATTTAAAAAAAAGTACCTTTTTTGATCAAGTATAAGCCGATAAAAGTTAATAAACAACCAGTGTCACATTTCGTGGGCGTCTCGTACTGGCCCATAGGGCCCCTAACATAACGTCAGTATTATTTAAAAAAACAAAAAAGTAAAGATATTGCATGAAAAATGCTATATTATTACATGAATTATAACTTAATTGACAAAAAAAGCAAAGCGAATTTGAAAATACGGGAAATGACATATTTCCAAGATTATTTTGCCTCGAAAATGAAAATGAAAACGTTATTTTCGTTTGTCTTGTCAAGGTACCCCAAATTAAGTACAAAAGGATTCTTTTATGTGGTCCAGAAGCCAAGATATTAAATATTTTCCAAGCGAAAGCCACTTTGAACGTACGAAATCAGTTTTCCGTGTGAGCGCACCGGGCTTCCCCCACTCCACCGCGCGCTCCAGCCGCCGCGCGCGCTTCACATTGATACTCGATTACGAACACTAGAAATCAATTAACCATATCCGAATATTTTTGTATTCAAAATATAAGTATTTAATATTAGCAGCCAAAAATCAGAGTGCTGTAACGTGTTTATTGAGTCTTCCAGATTTTTTTGAAGAAAAAAGTATCTTCGGTCCAAAAGGTCGTGGCACAAATTTTTTTTGAGAATAAGTCAGAAAATAGAAGGAATCGATTTACGTCACAGAGATTTCTCTAAGATGAAAATTGCAAAAACTATAGGAAAAAAACGGTGGAGTGTAAAATTGGGGTGACGTATAAAACCTTACCAAAGCTGTAAAAATGAAGATAATTGAATTTTGCAACTTGATATTTGTTTCTGGATATTTACACTACCTGTATACCAAATTTCAAGTATCAGCGATGCTTCAAACTAATTTGGCAAAGCCTTGAGTTTTCGATGCAGTAGATGTATAAAACCTCATAGAACAAAAAGTTTTGCTTTCCGGATTTTCAGCTTTAGCGTCATTATTGTAATTAAATTGAACTATAATTTTCGAAATTTTATTAAATTTTGGTTTATAATTGGGATTTTTACAGCAACTTTGAAAAATTGACGTTTTTTACCATTTTTTCCCATCTCACGGCTTTGTTATTGAAAATTTCAAAATCGGACCACCGGTATTTTGTAGCTATTTTTATTACAAATAAATCATATATGAAGCATTTTTTCGTACACCGTCATCCTGCTGGCTTATTTGAAGGAATACGCTAAAAAACCCGAATTTTTCAATTAAATTGTTAATAACTTTTTAACCTAATAAATTTTTTTGTCAGCATTTTAAGGTGTTACTTGTACTTGTCATTTAAAGTAGTGCTTGCATAGTTATTTCTGAGTTATCACGTTTTAACACAGTTCGAACCTCTACCAACTGGACTATAAATGTTTTTCCATTATATCAATAATTGTGGATAAGAAACGAATAGAAATTCACTATGATTGGATAATTTTTGAGGATCTTTTTAAAGCGAATGGTACTTTTGTATAATTCTATAAGATCTATCTTATCTATTATTAGTCCATATTTGATGCAATGTATTGGCTATAGGGAAGCACTTGCATCGAAGTTAATGAGTTGTAAATGGCATAAAACGAGAGTCCAAAAAAGCCACAGATTTCGAAAAAGTGTGGAGATGGGAACATTTCTACTACATTACTGAAAATTGCAAAAGCCTTTAAGTACATATGCATTATCCTGTCATGCTAAGTATACAGTTTGTATTGAAGAGGATCAAATATCAAAAGCTGGTCATAGTAGCTATAAGAAGAAGTGGTAGTTTTAATTAAAACATTGGCGATGAGTGGGGCAATTATGACTGTACTAACTGCCGTCCTAAACCATGATACAATAATAAAGAGATATGATATTGCGCATCCGACGGTCACGTGAATGACGTCACAGGTGAGAAGTAACCATTAAAACCCTTCGACTTTCATTTATAATATTGTTACTTCTGTCGAAGTAAATCGTTATTATTTTATTGTTAAACTGGTGTTATTAGGTGCTATTTGAGTTCACAGTAGTTTTTTGTGTTATCTAAATGAACAATGAGGTGTACAGGGTCGTTATGTAAAACAGATAATCAATGTAAATATTTCACTGAAGGCACCAGATTCTTTCGATTTCCAATGGATGCCAAAATTTACAAAGAGCTTGGATAAATACCTGTGAACGCAATGACAAATTTAGTGTAAAATATGCCAGGGTTTGTAGTAAACACTTCTATGAAGAGAATTATGAAAGAAACTTGAAATCTGAAATTTGTGGTCCTTTATACTCAGCAAGGAATCAAAGAAAATAGGAGGCTGACGTGATAGCAGCATTAAATTTGCTGAAATCATTTAATACTTTTATACAAAATAGAAAACTACGATTAGCGCAAAGAAATATGTCAAAACGTGTTAAAGATATTCTCCAAAAGAAGTAAGTAAACAGTTATTTGGTCGTTAAAAAGTGAATGAGTGGCAAAAATGTTATAGTTTGGGGAATGTAGTTAGTTGTTTAGTTTTTGTAAGTGTATATTCATTTGTTATTGTATATTTTCCAACAGTAAGAAGGAAGATGATGGGGCTAATAGTAGTCAGATAGAACAATGTTCATTAGATGAGAATTTATCGAATATGTCTCATTCGAGAGATATTTGGTAAGACAATCTAAAATAAAAATCATTCAAATTATTTATTTTATCAATTTTACAGTACTCATACAGAAATTGATGACCGAGATGAAACTATCTTAAAATTAAAAGAAGAGATCGATCGTCTGCAAAGTAAAAATGAGGCCTATCGAAATATTTTCACTCCAAATCAACTAAAAAGATTGGAAAATCCCAAAAAGAGAGCAACTTGAACATAGACGACACTTCAGAAGCTATTGTTATCCATTCAGCTGGTGCACGAGCATACCTGCTATATCTACACTAAGATCTTGGTGTAAAAAAATAAAATTAGAACCAGGAATTTTAAAACAGATTTGAAATATTTTGTAAAGTATTCTTAATTGTAACTTGTTGACATGTGAGTAGTTGTTTCTATAACACCGCCCTACAAAATTTAAAAAAAAAATTGTTGCCAAGTATTTTTGAACGAATTTAGGGTAATACAGGTCTGCTGAATTCAAAAATAAAAGCAGTTTTTCCAAATTGGCTCTAGTTTTATAGGTAATGGATACATACTTTTTTAAGAAATTTAGCTATAACATATGCTTTTTATTTTTTAAAAATAATTTACGAACAAGAAATTTACGCAGAAACGAGAGTTCGACCCTGTTCAGTGAGCGTACCACGTGCCGACTGCTGATCACGTGATCAGTGAGTGCACTTGTTTGTCTTATGTCTCTTGATTTTAACTATCAGTTCAGCGTAAGCAGTTGTTCTACTTAGCGTCGCGGTTATTGTGCTTTTCTTACGTATTTTGTGTATTTAGTTCTTATTGCCTACCTAGTGAAGTTATTTAAATTTAATTGACGTCAAGTGGAAGGTAGGAGTACATGTGACGAATATTTGTTCCTATATTTGTAACTAAAGTTAATCTTCTTTCAGAGGAATGAGTTCTTCACGAAGAAGCTGTTTGAACAGCCCTAATGTCTTTTGCTACATTTGTGGCGAATATACTGTAACGAAACGAAGAAAAAATATCACAGATTTTGTTAGACAAGCTTATCAAGCTTATTTCGGCGTACAGCTTGGAGACCAAAACAAGTCCGGGGCTCCCCATATAGTGTGCAAAACGTGTGTCGAATGTTTACGACAGTGGTCAAACGAAGAAAGAAAAAGTTTGAAATTTGGTGTGCCCATGATGTGGAGAGAACCTAAAAACCACCATGATGATTTTTATTTTTGTTTAGTTAATGTAAAAGCTTTTAACAAATACAAGAAAGGTAAATGGGATTATCCTGATTTAGAATCAGCACGAAGACCTGTGCCACATAGCGAAGAGATTCCCGTACCAGTATATACAACACCGCCAGATGTTCTGATGGCGGAAGAAGAAGAAGAAATTAAGGACCAGTACGGTAGCAGTGGAAGTGAATAGAAGCAAGAAATACAATCAACACCACAGCAGTTCTCTCAAGAAGAACTGAATGACCTGATACGGGATTTCGTTCTATCAAAGCAAGCATCTGAACTTCTGGCATCCAGATTAAAAGAAAAAACTGTCTACAACCAGATATAAAAATAACCATTTATAGAACACGACAGGTGAAACTTGTTCCTTACTTTAGCCAAGATGAAGATCTTATTTATTGCAACAACATTCCCGGACTTTTTCGTCAAATGGGAATACAATTTGTTCCAGGTGATTGGCGACTATTCATAGACAGTTCCAGTAGAAGCTTAAAGTGTGTTTTGCTACACAATGGCAACCGATATGCGTCAATTCCTATCGCCCACTCAACAAAACTCAAGGAAGAATATCAAAACATCAAGTTGGTATCACAGAAACTATCCTATGAAGAACATCAGTTTTCCATTTGTGTTTATCTAAAAATGGTCAACTTCTTGCTTGGGCAGCAAGGTGGGTACACAAAATACCCTTGTTTGATCTGCTTGTGGGATAGTAGAGCGAAGCAAGATAATTGGAATATGGTTAATTGGCCAATAAGGCAAAATATGACTGTAGGAACAGCAAATGTCATAAACGAACCATTGGTTGACCGTGAATAAATCATTATCTCACTGCTTCACATCAAGTTAGGACTAATGAAACAATTTGTTAAGGCTTTGAGTAAATATGGCGAGTGCTTCAAATACATTTGTAGATCGTTCCTAGGCTAAGTATGGAAAAGCTAAAAGCGGGTATTTTTGATGGTCCTCAAATTCGCAAACTTATTAAGGACTCAAATTTTACAAATCACATGACGACACTTGAAGCTGCTGCTTGGTGTAGCTTTGTTATGGTAGTTAAAAATTTCTTGGGTAACCACAAAGCGGACAATTACGAGGAATTAGTGCAACAGATGTTATTAAACTTTAAAAACTTGGGTACTAATATGAGTATTAAAGTACACTTTCTTCACAGCCACTTGGATACATTTCCCGACAATCTGGGCAATTTCAGTGAGGAACAAGGGGAACGGTTCCACCAGGATATAAAGGAGATGGAGGTAAGGTATCAGGGCAGATGGGATCATCATATGAGGGCAGACTATTGTTGGAGTCTCCAACGTGATGTACCTGACGGTCCTCATAAAAGAAAATCCTACAAGAAGAGCTTCTTTCCTACAAATTAGATGTAATTTTTTAAATTAAATCATTTCTTTGCTGTTATACCTAATCAATAAATGAATTTTATTATTTTTTCGTTCCTCTTTTTTTGAAACTACTAAAAGTTGCTTATAAGGGCCATTGGTACATTAAATTGATATTTTTCTCTATCTTATCATATTTTGATAATATATCTCTAAAATTAGATCCAATTCACCTAAATGGACTTCAAATTCGTGATCAGCACCACGAAATTACCTAAAAATCGCCCTTATATTGTTGATAATAACAGTAGTGTTGATCAGTGTAATAGATATATTGTTTTTAGGTTCTTACAATTATAAAAAAAGCAGAACTATCAAATTTGGAAAAAGTCTGTGTGCTTTCATTTGATGGAATGAAAGTGTATATTTGTACGACAAAACAAATGATGAAACTTTGGAGCCCTATAGCTATGTACAAGTAGCAGTTTTGATGGGTTTATTTGGAAATTGGAAACAACCAATTTTTTATGACTTTAATTGCAAAATGACAAAGCTCAAGTTATTTGCTTTAATTAATTATATTGAAAATGCTGGTCTCTCTGTTGTATCAATGGTTAGAAATATTTAAAAATATTTGTGTACCTATGAAGTAATAATTACCTAATTGCAGGTTACTGATTTGGGTGGTGGAAACAGAAGCTTACATAATGAATTGAATATTACAACTTCACAAACTTGGTTTCTCAATCCAGCCAACCAAAAGAAGATTTATGTTTTTGCAGATGTCCCACATCTGGTCAAATTGATCAAAAATCATTTCATAGATCAAGGATTTATTATTAATGGAAAGGAAATAAATAAAGAAATAATTGATAAACTTATAATATTGACGATTCAAACTGACCTCAACATTACTCATGAAATATCGTTGGAAAGTATTAATATAAAAGGCGCAGATTGACAAAAAGTCAAATATGCGACAAAGCTCTTTTCCCATACAATATCTAGAGCAATATATAAATTTTTCATTTATTTTTTTCCTGTTTAATAACGTGACTTGGTTAATATAAATTTGTTTTATTTTTTCTCAAATGAATCTAATAAATAGATTTTTCAATAGATGCTCAATATTTATTTCAAATAGTATAATTCAACGATTTCAGTAACAAGGCTTATAAGGCTTGGCCCAATTTTTGATATAAGGCTGCAAAAATTGGGCTAACAAGACGTACCGAAAAATTGCCGACGATGACGTACACACAGGATTTTTTTTCTAAAAATCATTTTTTCGTGTCGTTCTTGATGAAAAACGAAAAAATAACTCAAACATTTTTTTCAAAATTTCAACTTTTTTATGGGTGAACCAATACTTTTCTCGCATATTAGATAGGTTTGGCGGAAAAGTAAAATCAACAATATCTATTTTTCTATTTTTAGCCGTTTTCTATCCTTAGGATATAGGCCTCTTTCAAATTCGTCCATCGGCTTCGATCTTGCGCAACTCGATACCAGTTCAGGCCAGCGACCTTCTTTATCTCGTCGTACCATCTTTGCTGGGGTCTTCCAACACTCCTCCTCTCTGCCCAAGGTCTCCATCTGGTGACATATCCGCCCCAGTTTTCCGTATGCCTGGCCACGTGCCCTGCCCATTGCCATTTTAGGGAACCAATTATTTTTATTATATCGAAGACTTTGGTTTTTTCTCGTATCCAAGTATTTGTTTTAGGTCTCTCAAGGAAATTCTCAAAATACGTCTTTCTATGGCTCTCTGATGTACTTCCAATTTATGTTTTATCTTCTTGGTTATTACCCAGGTCTCACAACCATACGTGACAACAGGCAGTATACACTCGTTATAGACTTTTGTTTTCAAATTCATTGGAATATTCATGCTGACGATGTACTTTAATTTGCCGTAGGCTGCCCATCCCAGTCTAATTCTTCTATCAATCTCCATCTCTTGATTTTGTTTGCCTGGTGTTATAGCTTTGCCCATGTATATGTATGTTTCCGTCCTTTTTGTTGTGCTGTCATGAATCGGTATTGTATCGTCTGCATCTGGTATATTAGTCATAAACTGGGTCTTTGTGTTGTTCATGTGTAATCCTACTTTTGCAGCCTCATTTTGTAGTTCTTCCAACATGTCTATCAATTCCTGTTTATTTTTTGCAAACAGTACAACATCGTCAGCAAATCTCAGATTGTGTAAGCGTTCACCATGTACGTTCAATCCTTTGTTTTCCCACTGTAGCTTCTTAAAAATATCCTTGAGAACTAAAGTGAATAGCTTTGGAGATATAACGTCTCCTTGCCGAACTCCTCTCCTTACGTTTATTTTGTCAGATGATTCGTGAAGTCTTATCGACATTGAAGAATTTCTATGGATGTTTTCGATGAGGTTTATATAACATTGATCTACTCTAGCATTTCTCAATGATTTTATTATTACCCAGGTTTCTACTGTGTCGAAAGCTTTTCGGGAATCGACAAAAGCCATCCATAGGCTTATATTATATTCTGTAGCTTTGTCGATCATCTGCCTTACGGTGTGTAGATGTTCTGTCGTACTATAATGGCTTCGGAACCCAGCCTGTTCCTTTGGTTGTTAAGTCTCGAGTTTTCGTTCTAATCTGTAATGATTCTGGTGAATAATTTATATATCTGTGATAGTAAGCTTATTGGCCGGTAGTTTTCAAGATCAGTTGGGTCACCTTTCTCGTAGATCAGAACAACTACAGCATTCTCCCAAATTTTGGGTATATATTCTTCTGTTAGACACTCATTGAATAGTTTTAGTAGTTCTTGTCTCGTCTTGATATCGCTTTTCTTAAGCATTTCAGGCAGAATGTTGTCTTCTCCCGCTGCTTTGCCATTTCTCATCTGGGATAGCGCTTCCTCTAGTTCTTCCATATCTATCTCGGGCATTTCTTCTGAGTTGACATTTACTATTCGAATTTTGTCCTATATTGTCGTTATCTTTGGTATTTTAGATTCGTACAGATCTCTATAGAAAGATTCCACAACTTTTAATATCTGCTTTCTGTCTTTCACTATGTTGTTTTTCGCATCTTTGATCTTTGTTATATCTTTCTTAGGTGTGTTACGTCTTTTAAATATATTTAGTCCCTTATTCTGTTCTAATAGAGATTGTACTTGTTCCGTTTGATGTTTAAGTATGTCCTGTTTCGCCATTTTTCTCGCTGTTTTGTTGATTTCTGTGTACTCAATAGTGTCCCTTTTACCCTCTGTTATCAATTTTCTTCTTTTCTCTAGGAGGTGTTTTGTCTCCATCGACAGTTTATCCGGCGTTTTCTCTGGGGGGGCTATTATCTGATCGGCTGTTTCTTTTATAATTTTTGTTCCTGTTTCTTCTGGATTTTTAGAAAAATTTTCATTCAGCTTTTGTTTGTATTTTTCTTTTCTTTCCGCTATCTTCTCCCTACTTCCCCTCTTTACCGTTTGTTTCATCTTCCGTTTTCTCTCCATTTTTGTGTTTATGAGTAGTTTGCATCTTACCATTCTGTGATCACTGCCGGTGCTGAACTGATTGACTACATCTACGTCTTGAATTATGTTTTTATGGCGGGAGATTATGAAGTCAATCTCATTTTTGGTTTGTCCATCTGGGCTATTCCATGTCCATTTGCGGCTCTCTCTCTTTTGAAAGAAAGTGCTCATCAGATAAAGTCCTCTTTCTAGAAAGTTTGCCAACATGTTTCCCCTTTCACTTCTGGTGCCAAGTCCAAACGGATATAATAATATATTTAAGTGTTAAAATACATTTTACAGGCACAAATATGTTATAAATTTAAATGTACACTCACCTGTGACGTCACTTGCGCGAAGTTGACCGAATTGGGACTATTAAGTATCATATCTTCTTTTCATTTGTATCATGGTTCTAAACCAATCAATGGTTGTAGATTTATATAATATCCTAATATTTTCCAATCATCGTATTCTTCTCCTGTCAGGACTCCTCCTAGCTAGATCTTTGTCTTAAAGAATCTGTAGTTGTTCACATTGCTGTCTGTTTAGTATGGTGAGGCACAAGTGCTAACTTTGTTTTATTCTGTTTGTTTTAAGGGTTTATAGTTATTTGTTCAATTTCGGTAATACACAGACATTGGTTGCATACGTTTTAAACGGTATTTTCAAAATTCTGAGGCGGACCCACTTGAATATAACTCAAAACATGTGTAACTTTTTCCACCAGAATAATTGTCCATCTCC
Source organism: Galeruca laticollis (assembly GCA_963921935.1). Lineage (NCBI taxonomy): Eukaryota > Metazoa > Arthropoda > Insecta > Coleoptera > Chrysomelidae > Galeruca > Galeruca laticollis. The sequence continues at coordinate 83,003,974 of OY998175.1, read as the reverse complement.
ATTGTACCACTTTATCTTTGTATATTGAGTGCTTAAAACGGTTGCTCTTCCATTATATGAACCACAAAGTAATTAGCGAATAATAGAGAAACTTTTCACTAATTATTTCCATTTGCCAACTTGGGACGACTTCCGTATATTCCAGGAATAAAATTGGTTTGCTTAATTTCCCTTCCAAATCTATTAATTACCCTTCCTATTCACTCATCAATATATCTGAATGAATATGTAACGGTTTTAATCCCGCTAATGGATGTTTGGACCTAGCGATCGCTGAATAATATCACTTAATGTTTTATGGATGTTCAAAGTACGAAATAATACCGACTGCACGTATAGTTCAGTTTTAGCATGAACTGTTAGGATACATTAACGAAATGCAATAACATCTTCTATTTTACAATTTCCATCTAATACGAAAGTAGATTGCATAACGACTATTTTCATGGAACTGATCGTCAACTGTATATCATTATCAGTTGTAAATCATAGGCGTGGCATATCTTTGTGAGAAATATTTTCAGCAATAAATTTTCGAATAAATTTGGCAAAAAATCTTTACCCAGTCATCAAACTTTAACAAATTCCTTTTACTATAATCAGAATAGTGGAAGTTTTAAAATTAAGACCATCCTCTCATTGATTGTTCTTTTCCACTTGACCAATCGTTCTTGTGAAACCAAAACTTATTTTTACAGGGATATCAGTCGTATCAATATAAACTATTTCCATGCAGATATGGAGGCATTGCCGTATGAAAATATTTATACTATTGAATCAATGGGTGATAAAATTGAATGTTTAAATAATAACATTACTTTGCTGGCTGATAAACATGCTCCGCTGAAAACATCACGTTACTCTCATAAGAAACAGAAATATACTCCCTGGATAACCGACAACATAAGGCTTATGCAAAAATTGCGCGATAAATCATTGAGACGTTATAGGAAAAGTCGATTGCCAGCGCACTTCGAATACTACAAACAGCTGCGTAACTTCACATCGGCATCTATTAACAGGAAAAAAAGGCCTACTTAGAATATGCACTACGACACTCGAATAGTTAACAGCAGTGGCAAACATTCAGGAAATTGGATATATTGAAGACCAAGCATACGGAACTAGCGGACAACCTGAACAATGTGAATGTTTTGAATAATTATTCTGTTAATGCTTCTAAAAACGATTGTTTGCGCCAATACTAAGATTTTGATTCCTTAGAAATAGACAACACACCTTGCTTGTAAAGACCGGTCCGATATAGATAATTAATATTATTAGAAAAAGTAGTTCAGATAGTGAGTTGGAATAAAACATTTTTAAAAATAAGCCATCATTATCTAAAATATCGTTTATAAGTCAATATAGTAGCATTTTTGTCAATCAGATATATAGTGAATTTAGGTGAAACATTGTGCAAACTACGAGTTAGTCAATTTCCTCGATTTACCCTATTTACCCGTACCTTAATTCCTAGTTTTTATTTGGCAAAACTTGGACAGGACAGCCGGAGTTGGGGTTCACCTAAATATTTGGTAAGTGTTCCATTTAGCATATAAATTAGAATCTACAGTCCGCTATTAGGTTATAGAATCATATCATACATTTTTTGGACCTTATCGAACCGGGTTTAGTATTATTTGTAAAATATAGTTCATTTTGCCGGAATCACTTACAATAAAAAGTTGAAGTTCGTAGTTTTAATTAGTTGAAAGTAAAAACGATATTGTTCGTGTGTTAGATTTTGGGCTTATTCAAACAATAATATAGGAAGTTTCAATTATTAATAGGTAATTTTTATAGTCGATTTGATTCAAATATAGAATAGATTCCTCCTAAATAGCTCGTTTTATAGTAGAGTCAAATCGTCAAATAAAACATATTTTATAGTTTAGTAATTTAATCCAACATTATCTTATTCATTAGTAATTCAGTTGTTGTTTTTGTGCAATAAATTATTATTGGGGCTAATTTTCCAGTACATTTTCGTTACTCTGAGAGTAGAGATACAAAATGACACAAACAAAAGAACAACAATTAAGAATTTTAGTTGCAAAAAAGGAACAGTATTTTGCCAGAATTCAACGTTTGTTCGATAATAGTAGAGATGTTTCAACGCCAGAGAAGGCAAATCAATTTCTCATTAGATATGAGACTTTGGAAACAACTAAAACCAACTTTTTAGATATTTTAGATCAAATTAACACACTAGAGTATGAGATAAATGACAAATTTGTTCCAAATTATCAAATTTTAGAAACATTTGACGAATTGATTTGTTATATTGAGTGTGTAGCTAAAAAGGTAAATGTTGATATTGCTAGGGAATCACAACCATTACGTCAAAATAGTAGTGAATCTAGTTGTAAATTACCGGAATTACCACTTCCGAAATTTAACGGTGATATTAAAGATTGGCCTTTGTTTATCGAATGTTATAATAATATGATACATAACAATTGTGAGTTGACTGATATAGATCGAGTTCACTATCTGATAGGTTGTTTAACTGGTAGCGCTCTGTCTGTTTGCTCAGGTATTGCTCCCACAGGCGATAATCATAGAATTATTTTCCAAGCCCTTAAAGATAAATTTGAAGACAAGCGTGTCATAGCTAATACGTTTTTAGACCAATTATTCAATTTTAAGCAAGCTCAACATGAAAATGCTACCACTTTAAATTTGTTTTTAGAAAAATTTCATCCTGCAGTTACGGCATTACGTCAATTAGATATTCCTGACTTATCAGACTATATTTTAGCCTATTTAGCATTTCAAAAAATCAATCCCGAGACTCAAAGATTATTTGAAAATACTAGAAGAAGTTCTGAAATGCCTTCTTATAATGATATATTAACTTTTGTAAAAGAGCAAGCTAAAATTTGTACTAGAACAAGTAGTGGTCTTAAATCCAATAGTAGTAATAATAAAAATAATTCAAGTATTCATAGTAGCAGTCAGTTAAACAATAGCAAAGCAAGGGTAACTCACTCCTTTGTCGTTCAAGGAAATTCTAGTAGTTATAATTGCGTGATATGCAAAGAAAATTCGCATTCAATACTTATTTGTCCCAAATTCTTAGAATTGTCCCCAGAAAAACGCTACCATGTTGTTAGAGAGAATAATTTATGTTCAAATTGTTTATCTAGGCACAAAGTTATTAACTGCAAAAGCAACTATACTTGTAGAATTTGCCAACGTAAACATCATAGCTTGTTACATTTCAAATCCTCGATGCAAAGTATAGCCAATAGTGTAGGTAAGTCTGACCAACCAATCAGTAGTAACTCGGAGACAAATGGTCCTAATGTCTCTGAAATTTGTAAAAATTCCACCGCAGGCCCTTCTTCTTCTACTTTAAATAAAAATGGCGGTACTTCCATGGAATATCCATTACCTCCAGTAGTGAATTGTTGTTCGGTTACCCATAGTCACAAAAACTCTTCTTCTAGCAATACTGTCTTATTGTCCACAGCGAAAGTGCATGTTCTAGATAGTTACGGTAATTTTCACGATGCCCGATTTCTAATTGATAGCGGTAGTCAGGCAAATTTTCTTTCAATAGAATTTAGTCGTCGTTTGAAATGTCCTCTAATGAAATGTCATTCTCATGTTTATGGAATTGGGTCCGCTAGTAGTTCCGTATATGGATGTTCAACTATAGTAGTAATTTCTCGGGTGGACACCACCAAACGGTATCCTTTGGAGGCACTGATTGTTGACAAAATTGCAGATCAGCTACCCGCTTCTCGCGTCGATTTAAGTGCTTTATCACATTTGAAATCGCTTCCTTTAGCCAATGGTAGTTTTAATTTTCCGCAAAAAATTGATGGAATTCTTGGAGCTAACGTGTTTGCTCATTTGATAGGCAACAAACGAGTTGTAGGTCCACCAAACACCCCAGTGGCAGTAGAAACCACTTTAGGTTTTATAGTAATGGGCTCAGCTCCCATTGTATCCTCATCTATTGATACTCACAGTTTTTGTACCATTTTAGAGCCCTCTCTTGAAAAATTAGTTAAGAAATTCTGGGAGGTTGAAGATTTTCCAACTTCTTCAGTGATAGTAGACCCAGTTGATTTGGAATGTGAGAAAATCTTTAAATCCACCTATAGTCGAGATCACTCCGGAAGGTATACAGTGTCGTTACCTTTCAAATTAGATAGTTCTTTATTAGGAAATTCATACACCACAGCTTTCCGACGACATTTATCATTAGAACGGAAGCTGAATAATAGTCCCAACCTTAAATCAAAATATACAGAAATAATTAAAGATTACATAGTCCAAGGTCACATGTCCAAAGTAGTAGAAAATGATAGTTCAATGGTACAATATTTCATTCCTCATCACGCAGTCTTTAAAAATTATTCCCAAACAACTCCAGTCCGTATAGTTTTTGATGGATCGTGTAAGACTGACACCCTGTATTCATTAAATGATTTACTCTATACTGGTCCTAAATTACAGTCTGACGTCTGTACAATGTTCTTAAACTTCAGATTATTTGAAGTAGCTCTCACCGCCGACATTCGGCAGATGTATAGGCAAATAAATTTACACCCAGATCAACGAAGATTTCAAAGAATTTTGTGGAGATTCTCTCCAAATGAGCCCATAGAGATTTATCAATTGAACACTGTTTCGTTCGGAGTTAAAGCTTCGCCTTTTCTAGCTCTCCGAACTGTACGCCAATTAGCTGACGATGAAGGAACGTCGTTTCCTTTAGCGTCTGAAGTTATTGAAAGAGACATGTACGTAGATGATCTTGTTTCTAGTGTATCTTCAATTAGTTTAGCGCTTGATTTGTATAATCAATTGATTGGATTATTTAGTAGAGGTGGTTTTCAATTAGTAAAATGGGCCACCAATTCACAAAGATTATTAGAAAAAATTCCTCTTGACAATAGAACCACTAATGTGGTGAACTTTGATACAGATTCTCTGAAAATACTTGGTTTACAATGGCATCCGAGTTCGGATTCTTTATCATTTTCTTTTGACCTGGTTGATAAATCTTGTACTAAACGTAACATTTTGTCCACTGTGGCTCATTGTTACGATCCTCTAGGCTTTTTAGCTCCTGTCACTTTATTAGCCAAACTTTTGATAAAAGATTGTTGGATTGGCCATCTGAATTGGGATGATCCCTGTCCTCCTGATATAGTCCACCGTTGGAATCAATTTTCTACAGGATTACATCATCTTTTAAACTTCAAAATCCCTCGTCATATAGGTGTTGTGTTACATCAGCCAATCATTTTAGTAGGTTTCGCAGATGCATGCTTAACATCCTATGGGGCGGTCGTTTATCTTCGTAGCATAAATTCCAATGGAGAAATTCAAGTTCATCTCCTGTGCGCGAAATCCAAGGTTTCTCCACTGAAAGTAGTCACAATTCCTAGATTGGAACTTTGTGCGGCTCATTTACTCGCGAAACTTCTGAGATTTATGATAGATTGTTATGAATCTCGACTAAATATTACTCATATTTTCACCCTGTCGGATTCTACTGTCACTCTCAATTGGATCGCAACCCATCCGTCCAAACTACAAACATTCGTATCGAATAGGGTGGCTCAGATTCAATCATTAATTGATTATAATTCGTGGTTTCATGTAAATGGAAAAAACAATGTTAGCGATTGTTTGTCTAGAGGCTTAACTCCTTCCCAATTTATAGCTAATAATTCCTGGAAAAGTGGTCCTGAATGGCTAAAGTTAGATTCCGCTGAATGGCCGATTAGTACAATTTGCTTAGAAGAGAATCTACCAGAATCCAAAATAGTTTCTTCAGTAATAGCTGCAGATATCGAAAATTCTGTCTATTCTCTAATATTGCGTCATTCGAAATGGATCAAACTGTTGAGATCGGTTGTTTATGTCCTTAGATTCGTAAAATTGTTGCCAATGGCGGTTTCTATTTCAGTATCCGATTTGGAAATTGCTGAACTTTCCTTAATAAAAGTAGTTCAACGTCGACATTTTCGATCTGAATTAGCACTACTAGCCAAAGATGTTATTCCAGCATCTTTAAGACATCTACGCCCTTTCTTAAAAGACGGCGTCATTCGAATTGGAGGTAGGTTGATGCATGCCGATTTAAATTTTGATGGGCATCATCCTATATTATTGCCCAAAAAAGATCATCTAGTAAAACTCCTTATTGATCATTTTCACAGAACTAACCTTCAAACCGGTCCACACTTAGTCCTTTCCTTACTTAGATTACGTTATTGGATTCTCTCAGCTCGCAGTGTTGTTAGATTTATAATCCAGAAATGTAATATTTGTTTTAGATTGAGGCCAAAGCCTCAAATTCCCATAATGGGAAATCTCCCTAGTGTCAGAGTACAACAGGCCAAGGCCTTCTTGCGCACTGGCTGCGAATACGCTGGTCCTGTGCAGCTTATCCCATATCGAAAACGCGGAATTCGTCCTGTCAAAGCATATATTTGCTTATTTGTTTGTATGGCAACCAAAGCTGTACATTTGGAACTTGTCACAGATTTGTTCACGCCCAATTTTCTTCAAGCATTTAAACGGTTTATAGCTAGACGTGGAGCAGTTTCTGAAATTTATTCAGACAACGGTACGAATTTCATTGGTGCAAAGACAGTTTTGAACGAATTGTACCAATTCGTTGTATCTCCGAAATACAATGATACCATATTGAACGATTTAGCTATTCAGGGAATTCAATGGAAATTGATACCTCCAGGTGCTCCACATATGGGGGGTCTCTGGGAAGCTAATGTGCGCTCCGTGAAAACACATTTATGCAAGGTAATTCAAAATCAATTATTAACTTATGAAGAGTTCAATACTTTGCTAGTTCAAATTGAAAGTTTGTTAAATTCACGTCCGTTGTGTGTACTTTCTTCTGACCCTGCGGACCCGGTAGCTTTGACTCCTTCTCATTTTTTGACCCTTACTCCCCTAACTAGTATTCCTGCTTCTGACCTCACTGATCAACATATAAATAGATTGGATAGATTTCAAATGATTGATCGAATGGTCCAAGATTTTTGGAAAAGATGGCATTTGGAATACCTTACTAGTTTGCAAACTCGGCAACATTGGAATACCGATAGTCTTCCTGTAAAAATAGGCACCGTTGTTGTTTTAGAACAACCAACTACACCACCCCTCCACTGGCCTTTGGGCATTATAGATCAAGTCTATCCTGGTCGCGATGGTATTATTAGAGTGGTCGATGTACGCACGAAACATGGGACATATAAAAGACCCGTCATTAAGGTCTGTCCCTTGCCATTGCAATAAAATACAATAATTTTTACATCATGTAGTATGTATATATTTGTATATATGTGTATATATATATATATATATATATATATATATATATATATATATATATATATATATGTATAGATAGCTTTTTAGTTAATAGATTCGATTATAGTTTGAATACTTTCAATTTATCGGTAGGAAAAATTTAAGTTCAATGTTTAGTTACATCCTTTCCAATGTTCTGAAGTATAGTTCAGCCCGGGGGGAATGTTTGCGCCAATACTAAGATTTTGATTCCTTAGTAATAGACAACACACCTTGCTTGTAAAGACCGGTCCGATATAGATAATTAATATTATTAGAAAAAGTAGTTCAGATAGTGAGTTGGAATAAAACATTTTTAAAAATAAGCCATCATTATCTAAAATATCGTTTATAAGTCAATATAGTAGCATTTTTGTCAATCAGATATATAGTGAATTTAGGTGAAACATTGTGCAAACTACGAGTTAGTCAATTTCCTCGATTTACCCTATTTACCCGTACCTTAATTCCTAGTTTTTATTTGGCAAAACTTGGACAGGACAGCCGGAGTTGGGTTCACCTAAATATTTGGTAAGTGTTCCATTTAGCATATAAATTAGAATCTACAGTCCGCTATTAGGTTATAGAATCATATCATACAACGATCAACAGCCATGCTCTGAGATAATTGATTATTATTCCAACAGAGTAAAAGATGGTGTTTCTAGTATTTTTACCGTCTCTCAAGTAAATGATGATGTCGTCACCTCTATAATCAAAAACATAAAATCCAAATCATTTGGTTCGGATAACTTAAATATAGATCTCATACTCCTCTGCTGTCCGTTTATAATCGTTTATATTACTCATGTCATGAATGAATGTGTGAAGAAGAGTTACTTTCCCAAAGCTTGGAAGCATGCTTATGTATTACCATTACCCAAAATCAAAGTCACAACGGGATTCTCCGACTTACGAAACATAAATACGCTTCTAATCTAAATACTAGATGTGCAAATAAGATACCATCTTGAAATGCATAATATACTTCCCCAACATCACTCAGGATTCAGATCAGGTTTTCGTTGCACGACAGCACTTTCTGCAATATCAGATGATATATTTCAATCACTTGACAGTAACGAATTGAGTGCTCTCATCTTACTTGACTACTCAAAAGCATTCGACACTATAAATCATAAAATCATGAATGCTGTTCTACACTTCATAGGATGCAGTGGATCAGCGTGTTCCTTATTGGAATTATTTTAAGCCGATAGTGTTCAACAGTTGAACCTGAATGATATCACATCTGCGTCGCTGAATTTGCAACAAGGAATTCCTCAGGGAAGTATTCTAGGTCCTTTGATGTATACCATTTATACCAGTAACTTCTGCTTGAGCTTGGAATACATCAAATATCATTTTTATGCGGATGACACACAGCTGTACTACTCATTCAGATTTTGTGATATTGTTGAAGCCAACGGTTTCATCAATCCAAATTTGAATGAACTTCTTAATTTAAGGAGTAATATGTTTTGTCTTTATTATGGACAGTTTATAATGTTCCAATATATATATATATATATATATATATATATATATATATATATATATATATATATATATATACAGGGTGTTCATTTCAGGACTTCCCACCCTAATTTTCTCGAAATGTGTGTATTTAAAAAAAATCCCAGGACACGTCAACAAATATATCGAAGGGGACAACTTTTTATCATAAAGGCAACGCGTCCCGTTTCACCCCCCGCCAGGGGGAGTTGCCAACTTCAAAATCTTAAATGGGAAGTGGTATCGAGTTATACTTCATTTTAAAGGTCTTTTTAATCTCTACACGTCGGCTTTTGTTTTTTTTAATTGATCGATTCGTTGTAGAAATATTTAGGAAAATCTGTTTGCTGCTTCGTACCATTAAAATAGAAACTGCAATTGTTTGTTTTGTTATTCCTTCCAACTTTTTTGTATAAAAAAATGCAAAAAAATGTTTTTGATAGAGAAAATAAAAGACATGGTACCTATTGAATTGTTTACCATACTTACCAGTTGTGTGAAAAAGCAATTTATCAAAAATGGTTTACACTTTAGGTGAAAAAGTTGAAATAGTGTTAATTTACGGCGCCGAAAACCAATGTGCTCGACGAACTGCTGCAATATTTAACGAAAGGCACCCAGATAAGAACACCTCTCATAGGTATGTCCTAAATCTAATAGCCAAATTTACTCAAACAGGATCTGTTGCAAATTTGAAACATGATCAGCCAAGAGTTTTGAATGAAGCATCTCAAATTGAAGTGATAGGTTATTTTGGTATGAATCCTAATACTTCGTTACGTACCATTTCTGCTGCAACTGGAATTTCCTTAGGCTATGTCGACAAAGTTACAAAAATTAATAAATTCCATCCCTATGAAATGAGAGTATGTAAAGAGTTAAGTGAAGACGATTTTGACTGAAGAATTGAGTTTTGTGAACAAATGACTACAATTATTAATAACAATAACGAATTTTTAAAAAATATCTGCTTCACCGATGAGTGTACTTTTCATTTAAATGGTTTTGTCAACTAACATAATTGCAGATATTGGAGCAATAAAAATGACCATGTATTTGTCGAAGGGCATACCCAGCATCCCCAAAAAATTATTGTATGGGCCGGTATACTAGGAAATCAAGTAATTGGTCCATTGTTTATAAATGGAAATCTAAATGGTGAGATGTACCTGAATATGCTAGAAAATACGATCAATCCGTTAATTACCGAAGCAATTGAAAATCAACTGGATAGAGATGGCAACAACTTTCCTGAACGAAAATGAGTTATATTTTCAGCAAGATGGAGCTCCCCCCATTATGTGCTTCCGGTCCGTCAATGGTTAAACAATGTATTACCCGGTAAATGGATAGGGCGAAGAGGACCTATAGAGTGGCCAGCTAGGTCCCCAGATCTAGCACCATGTGATTTTTTTCTATGGGGACATTTAAAATCAGTTGTTTACACACCCCCGCCACAAAATATAGGCGACCTTCGACGACGGATTACTGCAGAATGTCGAGCAATTCGAACAGAAGTGTTTGAAAATGTGCGTCACGAATTTGAACAGCGGTTATACCATTGTTTGGCCAACAATGGGCAACATTTTGAGCAATTATTGAATTGAAAATCTGTGTACAATATTGTAATTAAGTTTTGATAAAAGGAATGAGAATAAACAGTTGCAGTTTTTATTTTAATGGTACGAAGCAGAAAATAGATTTTCCTAAATATCTCGACAACGAATCGATCAATTTAAAAAAAAAACCGACGTGTAGAGATTAAAAAGACCTTTAAAATGAGGTATAACTCGATACCCCTTCCTATTTAAGATTTTGAAATTGGCAACTCCCCCTGGCGGGGGGTGAAAGGGGGCGCGTTGCCTTTATGATAAAAGTTGTCCCTTTCGATATATTTGTTGAAGTGTCCCAGGATTTTTTTTTAAATACACACATTTCGAGAAAATTAGGGTGGGAAGTCCTGAAATGAACACCCTGTGTATATATAATTGTATATATATATGTAATTATATATATATATATATATACGAGTATATATATATATATATATGTATATATATATATATATGTATGTATATATATATATATATATATATATATATATATATAAAACTCAGAAATATTGGGGATTTCAGCAACAGGGAAAATGAGAATTCTTTATTGGTTTTTATCCAAGCGTTCGAAAACGTTAGTTCTCATCATCAGGGATGCTACAAATGGACAAAAAAAGGGGATTATTCTCAACTACATCAATAAAGAGACAATAATGTACTTACATCCAATGTGAAATTATTTTCAGTTATGTGGAACATATATAGGATTGAACAACTCATCACATGGCATCAGTCAGGGAAAACTGACATTCAATTTAGCACTAATATTAACCACATTAATGCTGTTATATGATAGTATAATAATAAAAATAATGAAAACACTAAACTTGCACGAGATCAATATCGTAAAATCAATTTAAACAACCACAACCGAAAGCGACGCTACAAGGCAGGAATCTTTCCCTCTAAGACGGAAATGGAAATGGGTAAACGACATCCACTGGTACCAACAGTTCACGGTAGTCGTCATTAAGCAATTTCTCGATACGTGAGAGCAGCGCTATGGTTCTATCTACCAACACCAGTAGAACTGGAAAGGGGGAGGGTATTATATATAGCTAGAAGAAGATACCCCTTAAACGTGCACTCTCTATGAGATTCGGAAAAGATGGATTGAATGACAGCTGAGATGTAAACAAATGGATTGTTAATGTATTGTTGTATACATATTGATTGCAAAATAGCGTTATTAAGGTAACAACAATAATAATATTAACATTAATAATAACAATAAGAAAAATATACATTTAATACAGTGGTATTGACCACACAAATACCCTGATGATTAATTGAATGTTAGTAGTGAGGTGTTGTTATTTTGTGTACCTTGGAAAGTTTTTATGTTGTGTGAACCGTGATTATTATCTAATGTCAGTAAAAAGGAATAAATGTCGCTCAAATGATTGATATCTGTTTTTTTTATTCATGCAATTACTTGACTGTGAGATAAAGGCCATCTCTAAGAAGGTTATCTTGGTTTTATGTGACTCAGTAGCCAACACTTTCACTGATTCAAAGTACATTCGATGGTCTAGAGTGTTAACATATTCTGCGAGGGCGCACCTTTCAGGATGTAACCTGCAATCACTCCTATGTGAGACTATACGGTTAGAAAGCGATCTCATAGTCTGACCGATATAGTGTTTATCACGATCACGACAAGGAATACTATAGATAACATTTGTAGAAGATGTAAGAGGATTTTTATCCTTGACCTTCGAATAAATTGATCTAATTGTCAATAACCTGGAAATGCTAGGTGTGATGTCCCTTATGTAAGGTAGAGTAGTGAAAATTGGTGGAACTGGGTCCTACCAGAAAGTCTTTCCATTGGAGTGATGTTAGAATGGCTATCACTAGTTCGTACGTCAATGGTAGCCGAAGTGCTAAATAACAACTTGTTGCGTAACGGTCTGGGATAAGAATTATCCAAGAATAAACTTTGTAAGATTTTTAAATTTTTATTATGAAAGTTTGGGTGTGAAATTCTAAGTACCCTATTTTTCATCTGTTTGACCAGATTCACCTTTATGGAGTGTTTGTGATAAGAGTGAAAATTCAAATATCTTCCTGAACTGCATGGCTTCCTATACCAATCTATGACTATCGTATTATTCGTCGTACGAATAAACTTAGTATCGAGAAATGGTACGGAATTATCGATGTCCTCTTTTTCAATTGTGAACTGGATATATGGATCATAGCTATTGAATGTATTCAAAACTTCACTCAACCCTTTTCTAGGTAAAGCTACTATGATATCATTACCATACTTCATAACAAAAAAGGTGTAAAAGACAAAACCGGAATGACAGTATCCAGCACATCGTCCATGACGTAGGTCGCTAGGATAGGTGAAATTGATGCACCCATTGGTGTATCAAAAGTTTGCTTATAAATTTTATTACTGAAAGAAAAATATGTACTATCAAACAGGAAAGATATTAAATGCAAAAAGGTTTCCTTCTGAATGGAACAGTGGTTGCTAATACGGTCCCAATTCTCATCAATTGCTCTCAAACCAGCATCCAAATACACATTACTATAAAGTTAGACAGCATCCAGACTTGCAAGTACGAAATGATCAGGGATTTATTCCTGTTCACTGACATTAGATAACAATCACAGTTCACACAACATAAACACTTTCCAAGGTACACAAAATAGCCACACCTCGCTACTAACATTCAATTGATTATCAGGGTATTTGTGTGGTCAATACCACTGTATTTAATGTATATTTTTATTATTGTCATTATTAATGTTAATATTATTATTGTTATTACCTTAATAATGCTACTTTTCAAATAAATATGTATACAACAATACATCAACAATTCAATTGTTTACATCTCAGCTGTCATTCAATTAATCTTTTTCGAATCTCATAGAGAGTGCACTTTAATACGGCCTAAACCCTCCCCACTTTCCAGTTCTATTGGTGTTGGTTGATAGAACCATAGCGCTGCTCTCACGTCTCGAGAAATTGCTTAGTGACGACTACCGTGGACTGTTGGTACCAGTGGATGTCATTTACCCGTTTCCATCTACGTCTTAGAGGGGAAGATTCCTGCCTTGTAGCGTCGGTTGTGGTTGTTTCAAATGATTTTACGATAATAATCTCGTGCAAGTTTAGTGTTTTTATTATTTTTATTATTATATTATCATATAACAGCCTTAATGTGGGTAATATTACCGCTAAATTGAATGTCAATTTTCCCTGACTGATGCCATGTGATGAGTTCTTAAATCTTATGTTCTACATAAAGGAAAATAATTTCACATTGTATGTAAGTACACTATGGTCTTGAGAATAATCCCCTTTTTTCTCTATTTGTAGCATCCCTGATAATGAGAACGAGCGTTCTCGAAAGCTTGGATAAAAACCAATAAAGACCTCTCTTTTTTCCTGTTACTGCATTCCCCAATATTTCTGAGTTTTATTCCTAACTGGTCAGCAAAGACTGCCGTTTTATATATAGCTCGTCGGCTAATATTTGCCTCTTCTATTATTCAACGTTAATCAACCATGCGGTATCGAAAATCAACCCTGCGGTATCGGAAATCTCCACATCAATAGCAAGACAATACAAGCAGTAAAGAGCCAACATCATTGGATTCTTAATACTTATTGTTGAGAAAATACCTTTATAAAAAATCAGAATTTAGTGGATTATACTGATGTCTGTTAGTATGGTTATTAACGCTACTCTTTCATCTAGATAATGCAATAATTGGTAATTAATCCTGTTGTAATATTAATATATTATGCTTTGTGAAATTTCCGCGACCATTATCTTTTGACTCACGTAATATCATTTTCAATCCAATAAATTGACAATGCCTATTAATTAGGCACACATTTGTAATAGTGTTTTAAATGAAACTCACGGTTTCTAGTTAATACCACAATACAATAAAAATTGTTGAAAATTCTAAGAAATTGACAATTTTTATTATATTGTGGTATTAACTAGAAACCGTGAGCTTAATTTAGGACACTAATATGAGTAGATTCCACGAAGTAAGGGTCGAGACAGTTAATTACACATTTGTAAGTTGGTGAAATTTAGAAACACTAGTCAATGGGTTAGTAAAGCTTCGAATAGTTCTATTTCAAAATATGTCCACAAAAAATTTAATGAAGGACCCAATAAAACATTAAAATAGGTTTGATAGAATTTTTTTAATAGTCTACATATTCAAAATCTACTTCAATTATAAATACCAGGTAAATTTTATACGCATGTCAAATTTATGACGGAAGCATTTACATAATTTCAGCTCGATGTGTCTATTAATAATGCCGTCTTTTGAGAATCAGCGCTTTCCCATATCGTGGCAAAGAGGTATAAACTCAGGATATGATAAGAAATAATTGCTGGAGGGATAATAAGCTTTAGAGGTTACAGTTTCAATATTTGGTTTGGATTTGCATAATATTGAGAAGATATACTAGATTTCTCCAGATGAGAAAGTTTTTACAGGAGGGGATACTGGATATGGAGCATCAATGAAATCCCCTTCGTCATTATCCAAGCTCACTGGTTCGACTTCACAGTGCGGGAAAATATATTAGTTCTTTCTTCTTTTTCACCGATTGCTTTTTAAAGAGAAATAATTCTAATATATTATTATTCTCTCATTGCCAACCACTGTTTCTAATCGCTTGATGCAACGCATTACTCTCTGTTTTTATTGAATCTTTCTCGATTATATCTCAATAAAAATGTTCCTGAGTGATATTCCCTGACATTAACCCAATTTCTAAGCTCAGTTTTGAGTTGCCTAATAAAAGTTTAACGAGTGAAATTTCAGCTTGTATATGGTATTATCTATGTGTAGTAACTAGTGATATCATCCAACCCTTCTAAGGGCTTCACACTAGAATTAATTATTAATATTTTTATTTATATTACATTGGTAGTTGGCATAGTTTATGTTTATATGTTGTGTGGATATATTGATCTATAACTGCTATACATATGCCAACGATAACTAAAGTGCTGCTGGATCAGACTGGGATTGAATCTCAAAATATTGTTGAAGAGATTTACAGCAACTTTACTTTACGAAAAATCAGCAAAAACGTTACAGGACCTTTTTTTTCAATGTATATTGAATTAATGTGAGCCATAAATGGCTTTCTCAAGATATATATTTTGACTAGTTACAGAATCGAGTTTCTATGGTGCAAGATGCAACATCGTGTGAATACGTTGCAAAGATATGATACATCCTTAAACGTGTGAATACGTTGCAAAGATATGATACATCCTTAAAGTTTGCAAAATAGTTGAAACTTCTCTTCACCAAGCTAAAACAAAACAAGCTCTTCAATGGAATAATTCACGTAAGAATCGTTTACCGTTAGAACGATAGAACATAAGTTATTGTAACTTGCCATTAATAAGTTACTGATCGATTTCGAAAGTTTGTTGGAGAATTTCAGTAATGTTACAGTCAAACGTATATGTATACGTTTGACTGAACATCTATACTCTACATATACGAACAATGCCTTTCAGTTTGATTTATCTATTGGAAATTAGGTAAACGATTGCACCCTACGCTGTAAGTTCAAGGAAATATCATAGATCCGGTATAACGAGAAACTAGGTGGTTTGTCATGTGAAAACGGTATTTAGCAATTTGATAAACAATATTATACCAAGTAATATAATATTCTATGGAATTTTGGACTTCACAACATATGATTGATATTATATAATTTCCAATGCACGACATTAGAGAACAAAACATTGCCGTACACAGTAAAAAGTTCTGTAATACATTTTACACTCTGGTTCATGCTTTTTGATGACCAACCCATTTCAAGTAACTATACTTAAACATTGTAATGATATAATATCACATTTTTGTTGTAATTTGTTATTCACAGGATAAATGTGAAACGATTCTGAATAGAAATAATTTTTTACCCATAATTTACATTTTAGTTGTAAAAGCAAATATTTCATGTAATTAAATAATAACATTAAACAAGTGAATTTTACTCGTAGGTCTGTGTGAACTTCACACCATCCCTGTATATTTTGTTAGAGAAAAAGTGTAAATTTTCTTAATTATTGTAAATTGTCATGTTCATGGTAATACACTAAATATGTGATTTTCCTGGAATTATATGCAAGATTCACAGGAATTATGTAATTTTATTTTACATGATTAATGTAGATTTTATATATATTTGTAAAATTAAATAATTTAACCAATACATTAAGAATGTAACTTTCCTAAATTTGTGTGAAATTTACGATATATGTGGTTCTATTTAAGTAATACACTAAATATGTGAATTTTCCTAAAATACCTGAAATTTACAAAATCAGTGTAATTTTGTTTTACATGGTTGATGTAAATTTCCCCTATAACTGTACAGTTAGGAATTTCTAGTGAAACACTGAAGATGTGAATTTACCTTAAATGTGTGAATTTCATAGTATCAATGTAATTTTGTTTTACATAAATAATGTGTACCGTATACTTCAAATATTTCATATTTTAATTTGAGTAATCCCGGAATATGAAAATTGTCAATTTTTTAACTGTCTTCTATCAAAATTCACACATCCACGACAGTTAAAAAATTAAAAATTTTGACTTTCCGTGATTACTGAAATTAAAATATTAAATATTCCAAATATTTATTAATTCAAATACGGTACATAAATCGACCTTACATTCTCCTTAGACTTCTGAAATTAGAAAGTTGAAGTGTAGAAAATTGTATTATAAAAGGTAAATCTTTTAAATTAGGTTATAGGAAACAAAGTCTATAGTTTAAAAAAATTATTGAAATAAAATATACAAATTCACAATTGATGAAATACTTAAAAAAATAAACTCATCTGGTTTAATACATAAATAAAATTATCAATCAAAAACTTAGAGACGCCTTCTAAGTATCTAATTATTAACATAGGTATATACTTCTTCTTCTTAAAGTGCCAAGCAGATTCCTGCGTAGGCGACCGTCTAATTACATCCTGTCAGATTTCTCTATTTAGAGCAGCATTTTGGAGAGACATAAAGTCGTGTATTCCTGTCCATTGTCGAATGTTCCTGAGCCATGAAAGTTTTTTCCTTCCTATTCCCCTTCTTCCTTCGATTTTTCCTTGGAGGATAAGACGTTGGAATTCGTAACGAGGACCACGCAGGATGTGACCCAGATACGAAGTATTTCTCTTCTTAATGGCGTCGAATAGTTCACGGCTGGTCAGACCGGCTCTTCTAAGGACTTCTTCATTTCTTACCAGATCTGTCCAAGGGATCCTAAACATTCTTCTAAGAGTCCACATTTCAAATGCCTCCAATCTGTTTATCGAAGTTGCTTTAAGAGTCCAGACTTCGACACCATACAACAGAACGGACCAGAAATAGCACTTAACCATTCTGTATCTGAGTTGAAAGCTGAGATCATTATTTGTTAGGAATTTTCTAAGTTTAAGGAAAGTTAATCGGGCTTGTTCAATTCTGCTTCTGATCTCGACTTCTGGATCCCATTTGTTGGTAACGAGGTAGCCCAGGTATTTAAATTTAGTGACTTCCTCTATTAGAATGCCGTTTGTGTATAAAGGGGTGGCGGGGATGTTATTTTCGCTAACCACCATAAACTTGGTTTTCTTTATGTTAATTTTTGGGCGCAGGTGCTCACTTTTGTCTTGAACCATATGCAGAAGTGCTTGAAGGTCGTTTGCGTTGTCTGCTAAGATTACTGTGTCGTCCGCGTATCTAATATTATTAATTGGGATGCCATTTACTTTTATACCAATTGTACACATTGACATTACCTCGGCAAACGTTCTTTCTACGTACAGGTTAAATAGCGTAGGTGAGAGAATACATCCTTGCCTTAACTCTTTCTTTATTACAATGTCTTCGGTGGTTCTAAAATTTTGAAACCTTACTTCGGCAGATTGGTTCCAGTACAAGCTAGCTATTATTCTGATATACTTATTGTCTAGTCCTAATTCCTGTAAGTACCTTATCAACAGGTCGTGTTTCACATTGTCGAACGCTTTCTCGTAGTCAATGAACACCATGAATACATCTTTTCCCTGGTCGAGGCAGTTCTGAACCAGTGTTTGTAAACTAAATATAGCTTCTCTCGTGCCAAACCCACTCTTAAATCCAAACTGACTGGACCCACTGGCTGCTTCACATTTTTTATATAGCCTAGTATGCAGGATGCGTAAAAAGAGTTTCAAAAAATGGCTCATGAGGCTTATCTGTCGGTAGTCCTTACACAATTTTGCATAGGTATATACAGTGTGCCCAAATTAAGTTTTCAAATGAAATGTTGAAATTTCTAGTGTGAGAAACATGTATTATTGAATAGATAGTTTTAATATGGATACATTAAAAAACTTAAATTATGATCTAGTATTATTACTTTTATTATTCTAATATTTGCACATTTTAATAAAAATCGAAATTTGAAAAAACATTTTTGAGATTAAATACAATTTATTACACGGCATTTGGCGGACAAAAGAAATTCTTTAAAATGTTAGTAGAATCATATTCAATATTACATATTTTTTTATATCTGATCGAATATCTCCCTAATATTATCAACTAAAGTAAGTTTGGACAAACTGTATTGAGAAACAGAAATTTCATAATTCTCTTCCAAGCAACAAGTACCTAACTATAATGAATAAATACGTAAAATAAATATGAAAAAATACATTTCCTGAGTTATCGTGACAAAAAACTCACTTATGAGGGTTTGGTTATTAAGTTAATTAAAGCAATCACCTTTTTTTTGAGTTGTTGAATTTTTCTTATTTAGTTCCTTCATCTGGGTGAATTTTCAAAAAACATATTTGAATCATTTCTAGAACACACAAAATTTCTTTCGGATATTATAGATTATAAATGAAATAAAGCGCGAAGCAAAACTTTAATGCTTCTGGAAAACTTGAATCAACTACAACTGGTACCTTTTCGAAAAAGGTTTTGTAGTTTCCTTCTAAAAACCAATTTATAGGTTAAACTATATCACATTTATCGATCCAGTGAAACTTAGTCGCACATTTGTCATAGCTTTAGATTAGTTACAACGTGAGTTTAAAGTTGTTTTAGTATCGTCTACAGTTTAATGGAAAGTAATGGCAAACATTTACAAATTACAATTACTATACAATTCTATGACGCGAAGTTTCGACCTTGTACATTTTTTGTTAAGAGTTCAGTGTAATTACACGAGCAAAATAAATGGGAAAGAATATTCGGTCATTACAAGTTTCAAGAGAAAACGTAAATTTAGCATGATATATTTTTTTAGCCATAATAAAATAACCCAATATACTTTGTATTTTAAAATGTACTTTGTAGAATTGATTTCAGTAAATCTAAATCAATAAACTAAACTTTTTGGGGAAAAAAAGCTCAATTCTTTTTCCTAAAATGAATACATCTTATAATGAATTCTTCCATAAAAAATACATAAAAATTTCGAATTAAAGTATTTTTTTATCATAGTATATTGGTTCTAAAAATTGAGTTTTTTTATATGGAATAGTTTGGATTTAAAAATATATTGAAAGTTGAAAAAAAATTATTTCTCCATTGTTACTTTTTAACCATCTACTTAAAAATAATGACTAAAATGTTATAAATAGAAATGCCTGTGGATATGGTGTACACACTAGATGTAAATTGAGTGAATGAAAACGACGAATACTCAGTGTGTATTAGTTTATTACTTTCCAGCTAAGCGCTTTCGGCTATTAAGCCATTATCAAAGCCGTCGTCATTTAAAAAAGTAGTTGTCAAAGCCATCAAGTTGATTAAAAACAATACTCAAGATAGAATCATCGTTATGATTGAGACATTGGAATAAAAACATTAAAAAACCCTATTGGAAGGGTGTAAAATTATAATTCACATGATGTAAATTCACTCAAATTTAAAAAACTAGAGTACAATGTAATTTCGCTTATAATCCAGGGTACAATAATCATTTACATTTTATTTACAGTAAAGTTCCACCTATTTCTAATGTAAACTACATGTAAATTTACATTCATTTTTTACTGTGTAACATTATATCGTTCGTTTCCTCGTTCAATCTATTGACAATCATTCTATTCTGAATATAATACAGTTCATCAGTAAATTATAATTCACATTCAAACTAACATTAATCAGTGAAGGGCAGATTATATGCAAAACGCATATAATTTATTTTTTGCATATAAATATAGGTAATTATGTGGACGAATTACATTGATTAGAATTAATTAACGCTAATTGGTAATTGCATATATGTGCATGCTAATGCATATTTCATCAAAAGCCGCTTTTTAAGTCCTTACTTTTGTTTATTTTTGGAAATACATACTGTCCACCCACAACATTATTTGCTACGGTCACCCATCTTGCCCATCTGCTTTTCCAAATGCGACCTTATCTGGGAAAAACCCAAATTTTATAATTCATTGAATCATTGTTAATAAGGCGCGGGTGGTTTGTCGGCATCATGAATACATCAAGTAATTTATTTTCTCACTTAATTTTCAAAATAAATCTTATCATTAATTGCCTGCTGGTACTGTCATAACCACGTGTAACAGCGTTGGTGTCGTCTAAATATATACATGATTGGATAAATATAACAAAGCTGTTTGATGGACATAACGATGGATGGTGACAAAGTCTTAAGCCTGCAGTAAAATGGTAAGTTAATAAGATTTTGTTAATTCATTATTACCTTGAATTAATATTAAGAGTATGCAAGGGAATCATGAAATTTAGAGTGTTTTTTAATAATTTTGAAATGACTGGTTATTTTTCATTTCTAGAATTAGGTATCTTCCGAGAGAAAATACTTGCTCGATCAGCACGCTAAAACTCCTTCACATATTGCAAAATGTGAAAATTGAAGCAAAACAATTGTTCCCAGCAATTCGTCTTTCAATATTTAACAACAAATCAGAAGAAATCGGACCAAGAACAAGGACATGGAGTCGGCATTTCGGTGACACACAGCTCGATGTTTTCGAGTAGGTAAATAGTCGCATCAACGCCTGCAAACTGTTGGGAAAGTGCCAAATCTGGCATCGGCGGGCACCCCACCGGCACCTGGTGCACCGAAACCAGGGCTTGAACGTCATCTCCGAGAGTTGTACAGATACGACCCCAACAAACTCACCAAAACCCGACTCATAATTTGACACATTTATTAATGTGTAACTCTCGATTAGGGCCAGTGGGGTGTTCGCCGATACCAGATTTGGATTCAGCGGGCCAAAAACCCCTCCAAAATGATTTTTGGTTGACCTTTTTTGATTGTGTCAGGAAAACCCCCGGAGATGACGTTTAGGGTCAGGTTGTGGTGCACCAGGTGTTCGGGGGTTGTTTCCGACGTGAAATTCGGGACCACCGCCCCACACAATTGCGCTCTTATGATTTTCGGGTGGTTTTTGGCACTCTTCTCTAAACACTCTCGGAGATGACGTTCTAGCCCGGGTTTCGGTGCACCAGGTGCCAGTGGGGTGTTCGCCGATGCCAGATTTGGATTCAGCGGGCCAAAAAACCCCCAAAATGGTTTTTGGTTGACCTTCTTTGATTGTGTCAGGAAAACCCCCGGAGATGACGTTTAGGGTCAGATTCTGGTGCACCAGGTGTTCGGAGGTCAATTTGAACGATATATTCGTGATCAGCGGCCTCGAAAACCCCCGAATACCCGATCCGGGCCAGTTCTGACCCTTATTTATCAAATTTGAAAATCTTCGATAAGGCCTCCCAGATAATGCATTTTTCGCGTGCACTTTGGCCTGAAGCAATTCAATTTTCGGTGGGAGGGAAAATCTACCGCCTCACATTTCGTGATAATCGTTTTTGGAAGAGAATGCAGAAAACCGCATCCCGATCCGTCCTGTCGCACCACTTTCCCAGGTTCATCCCTATTTCCGCAGGCGTTGACGCGACTAAAAATAAATAATCCTGCTAGATGTATTTGTGTATGATCTCAGGCGTTTCATTCCTTCTTCTTCGAGTGCCGTCTCCTAGCGGAGGTTGGCGATAACATCTGCAAAACTATTTCTATTTTCAGCTGTTCTTATTAAGGTCGACAAGTCCATGTTTGTCCATTGCCTAATATTTCGCAGCCAGGAAATTTGTCTTCTACTTGGCCCTCGCCTACCTTCGATCTTCCCCTTCATTATGAGTTACAGAAGTATGTACTTAGGATTTTGTAAAATATGTCCTAGGTAAGCGGTTTTGCGTCTTTTAATAGATATTATTAACTCTCGATCTCTCTGCATTCGCCTCAAAATTTCTTCATTGCGGATTCTGTCAGTCCATGGAATTTTCAGCATTCTGCGAAATGCCCACATTTCAAAGGTATCTAAACGTCTCATAGAGCTAACTTTCAGGGTCCAGGCCTCCATTCCGTAAAGTACTGTAGATATAACACTTTGCCATTCGGTACCTCAATTCTAGACTCTGTGTGCGCCAAAACCTTTTACTTCGACCTTTTACTTCAATGTAAATACTTCATTGAGATTCCATTTAGCGCACTAAACAACTAATTTAGAAACATGAACTATAACTAAGACCAACGTGTATCTAATTACTGTTTTTTAACCTTTACATGTGATTATTTCCTCTTGTTCCTTATCTTGCTTGTCTGTGTACAGTGACTATAACAGGTTCCTTGGCGTGCAAAGAGTATTCCTATTCACATATCTTTAGGTATCTCTCCTAATTCGTTCTCAATAGAGTGGTGAATGTTGTTCGAATGTTTTCTTACATCTATGGCTAAATCCTAGTCGAAGAAAACGATGAATATTTAATGAATATCTGAGAACATAACTATAGTGTGTGTTACAATTAAAATCCGTTCTTCTTACTAAATGCTTCATTCCATTTTATACTTGTTGCATTGAGCTGTTCTTGATTTTTTTTATTTAATTATCCAATTTACTTCTTTCGAAAATACCATATATAATTTCTTGAAAATACGGTACCTATTTCTACAGCGATTGAACAGGAAAGCGTGTAATTATTTGGAATCTAACAATAAAAAACGCATCTTGCTATCCCCAACTGTTTCGAAAATACAATCCCTGTATATTTCCTTCCCGAAGTGAACGTATCTTGTGAGAAGTTTGCGGTAACTATGAGCAATTACAATTTCATATTAGCAATCATACCAAATTTTGTTGTGGATTTTCTTATATTTCATCTAATGTAACTGCTTTAATTGGATATCCAGAATGTCTTGCATCATGTCATATTTATCAATACGCATATATTTCGTATTATACAAATGAATGCTTGTTTTTCACTCAAACGGCTATCACTCACGAACTATCAAATCGATGGTTATGAATGTTTCACGACACGTTGAAGTTGAAGGTTATCCCGACATTTGTATGTCGGACTAAAAACTTCTCAACATTCCTAGCATATCATTAAAATCGATCAATGAGGGATACCATATGAACGTTTGAAACTCAAATTAAAGCTGCTGTGATTGCGCACTCAAATAATAAAAATGAATAACAGAAAAGAAACATTTTTAATTAATTTAAAATAGTATGAATTCTCTTCTTTGGTATTCTAGCTACATTTCTTTTAGAAAAGGAAAATCGACAAAAGATATTTCTAGTTAAAATGCTAGTGGTAAGGATGTTTGAAAAAACTCTTAGTTGGAGTTAAATACTGATGTCAGTCGAGTTGTGAAATTTTAATGGAACGAACTCTACAAAAAATGCAGCGTCGCAGGAATATTTTATTTGGTGAAATTCAACCGTGAAGCAGTAGTTTGACATCCTTGGAGAATAATTCTTTTTTTAAAATACTATAAAGACATTTTTTAAACGTAATATACTAAGATCAAACTTAATTAAAAACTCTTTAACAAGAAGTCGATGTTTGTAAAGAACCCTTTGATATTTAGTCAAGACCATTGGGACATTCAGTAAGTAAAAAATAAAAATATTCATAACAAAACTTCCAAAAAACGTAATTTGAAAATTTATTTCCGAATTTCCACTCTACTATTAAAACCATAATTTCATTTTCAATTTCAATATTTTTTTTGCTTCTTTACAATCATTTTGTTTCCGTTGAAGCTATGATTTAGTCGATTAGAATAGTTTTCTGGGAAAGACTATGTATTTTTACTTTTCCGCCCAACCTATCTATATGCGAGAAAAGTATTGGTTTACCCCAAAAAAAGTTGTATTTTGAAAAAAAATTTTGATTTATTTTTACGATTTCCATCAACAACAACACGAAAAAATGGTTTTTAAAAAAAAAATCCTGTGTGTATGTCGTCGTCTTCGTCGTTGTCGTCGGCCACTTTTCGTTAAATGTATTGTTAGCACGATACAGCCTCCGGAGTGCCACAAGTCACCAATTTTATGATTAAATATTGTTCAGGACATGTCACAGATGAACCCTATTGTTATTCAGCTCACCAGATCTAGTACAACTGGTACTATGGTACTTGAAGTACGCAATATTTGTCGTTTTTTGAGAAATATCAGTTTGTTAGCTCGATACAGCTTTCGGAGTTCAACAAGTCACCAGTTTTATGAGTGAATATTGTTCAGAACATGTCACAGATGAACCCTGTTGTTATTCAGCTCACCAGAGCTAGTACAACGGGTACTATGGTACTTTATGTACGAAATAATTGTCATTTTTTGAGAAATTTCAGTTTGTTAGCACGATATAGCTTTCGAAGTTCAACAAGTCACCAATTTTATGATTGAATATTATTCAGAACATCTCACATCTCACCACAGCCGGTACAACAGATGCTATAGTACTTTATATACGACATTTTTGTCATTTTTGGAGAAATTTCGGTTTGTTAACACGATACAGCCTCCGGAGTATATAGATGTGATCAGTTTTATGATTGGATATTATTCAGAGCATGTCGAAAATGAGCCCTACCAATGTTCAGCTCACTAAAGCCAGTACAACGGGTGCTATGGTACTTGAAGTACCAAATTGTAGTAATTTTTGGAGAATTTTCAGTTTGTTAGCACGATACAGCCTCCAGAGTGTATACAAGTGACCAATTTGATGATTGAATATTGCTTAAGGTGTCTCACAGATATACCCTATTGATTTTCAGCTGACTAGAGCGAGTACAGCGGGTCCTATAAATCCAGATATACTAAATTTTTGGTTATTTTTGGAGAAATTTCGGTTTGTTAGCACGAAGTGTAAACAAGTGACAATTTTATGATAGAATATTGTTCAGAACCACAGATGCGGAAAAGTTAGTTTTAATCTTTAAAACCGTTTATTTTGATTGTTTTCATAGAGGCATTCTAAGAAAGTCGATTGTTTGTTGGAAGCTGTAATCGAGTACTTTCAGGAATCCAAAGCTTCGAGAAGGTAGTTTTAGTATATAAGAGACTGCCTACGAGGTGCGAGTCAGTTTACAGTTTAATTTCATAGCGAGCACAGCAGAACAATGGAATGATTAGAAGAAGTGAATAGTAGAAATGACAAAACGAAAAGCAGAATTGGGTAATCGCGAGCTGGAAATATCCGGAGAGAAGAGCGAATTGATGGAAAAGGTCAAAATAGCACTTTGAAGTGGCGGCTTGGATCCAGAAACATTTTTGTTCAAAGAAGAAGTTTCCACTGATATTTCTGCTAATATGAAGAACGAAATTGGTACTGGGTATATGAATGTTTTATTTTATTTCAAATATATATTCACGAGGCTGGCAGCAATATGCCCGCCTTGACAAGTTGGGCTTTGTTCTTCTCGGTCAGTCTGAAGAGGAAAGTGGACACATTTTTATAAAACATCTCTCAACTTCTCCTCTAGCAGTTTTCAGTGTTGCGATTCTGGCAACTTCATCCTTGCCTGGATGTAGACTGACAACGCGTCCGAGTCTCCAATCCATAATAGGGACATTATCTTCCTTTATAATCACTAGTGTTTCGATCTTCAACTGATCCTGAGAGTTCTTCCAATATGTTCTCTGTTGCAATTCCGACACAAATTCCTTTTGCCACCTTGACCAAAAACGCTGATTCATTTGGGTAATTAACTGGAAACGGTTCAGTCAATGTTCGGGTAGACTTCGCAGGTCATATTCGGGTAAACTTTGTAACGGTCTTCCGAAGAGGGAATGAGCTGTGGTTAATGGATTTAAATCAACAGGATTGAAACATGAAGGGGTACGTGGACGTTAGTTTAGCACCGCATCCACCTGCGTCAGGAGGGTGTACAGTTCTTTAAACGTTAGGAAACTTTTAATCATCAAGTGATGTGAACCTGGAGGTATGAATTTACCTTCTATACCATGAGTAGAGGCTGCTTCCACGATATAATTACGACTTTATTTTAAAAATCCTCCTAAATTAGGAAGTACTGAACTGGCGCCTTAAAATTTGTAGCGTTGTCCGAAATGATCAATGAAGGTTTGCCACGGCAAAATATGAACCTTTCTAAACCAACATAAATACATCTTTGGAGACAGCCAACGAATAAATAACGTTAATTGCTACTCATTCTATCTTTTTACGTTTTTCTACGTGTTATCGTTTATTATTATCCATAGTTTTTGTGATAATACTGTATAAATAATATTCAACGCGTGATAATTAACAATCAATTAGTATTTTGGTTTTACAAACTACGAATTTTTAATAATAAGCAGTTGGATAATTGAATTCACCAGTGGCGTAGTGCTAGAATCATCAGGTAACTGATATATTCCTTTTATATTATCCACAGAGTCCGACTGAAACGACTGTTGCATTAATAAAATTAATGGCATTGGCAACAAGGACCGCTCACAAAAATGAACTCCAATAACAACCAAAATCAAATGACGTCATCAAAGCCCATCACAATTAACCGCACTAAATCTTATATTGCTGCAACTCTAACTAAACCTCCACCTCCCACTTTTACAAATAGGGATCAAGCCATGCTATTCCCAACGCCGTTCGTACCGAATATGTAAAAGCTGTAGGGGATATTGTTACCCCCAAAAACATCACCTCTGCGCCCCGAATCACAAATAACCGTATTTGTATTTATATATCCTCGAGTTGTATCGTCAACGATCTTCTCAGTACCCACCAGAGCATTTCCATTAACTCCCCAACTATCCCTATCCGAGGACTAATTACGCCTGCAAAACGTATTCTCATATCCAATGTATCTCCCACTATGCCCCACGCTATAATTGAGAAAGCTCTAAAAGATATCGGACTACAGTTAGCCTCCCATGCTTCGTTTGTAAAATGTGGCGCAGTAGGTGATGCAAACGCTCACATCATGAGTTTCCGTAGAGTTTCTTACGCTATTTCTGACAATCAAAACTTCTCCTTAAAAACATCTCTCTTAAATACTCATGATAACACACAATATTCGTATCATCTGAGAAACTAGAATGTTTCTTATGCAAATAAATAGGTCATACTGCTGACTCCTGCACCAACGCTTCTAATTCCCTAACACAGGACGATCTACCACCTCCCGCAAAATCTATGTCACAGTCTAAGGTAAATATTTCTCCTGATTGAGCTCCTACACAACTCACTTTACCAAATACCCCAAAAGAAGCTGAGATAACACCATTACCAACCCCCCTACCTCAGGGAGAAAAAAGGCCATACTGATAGCAAAGTTGACACCCCTCTCCAACTGACACCGGAAATTACACCTGAACTACCAATAAATCATATGCTTCCCCCTTCATACACTACTCCTCATATCTCTACTAAACACTCAATCATTCAAAATAATATTCACTGATCAACATAAATTAACACGTAGCACTCAAAAGGCAATACACGCTATTTACGAAAAAAATCCATGGAAATATAGACCCTCTCAATGAAGCTCTAATTTTCACCTCAAACACCCAAGGATTACTTAATGACATATCGCTTCTATATTCTGAAATAAATAAAAGGTTTTTCAAAAACCGCCTCACAAGAATTGGGAAAAAAATTAAACAATTATATCCTGAGGACTCTAATAATATTAGCGTTACTCCTGAATATCATACTGATGGTGAATTTAATACACCGCTCCCTGAATACCCGCAAAAATTATCAACGCCACCCTTAACACCTCTAAAATAAGAGCCACCTACAAAATAGTACAATGGAACTGCGATGGATATTTTTCTCGAATAGGAAGAATCCAGCAACTAGTTGCCGAAGAACAGCTTGAAATCATATGCCTTCAAGGAACCAACTTCAAAATATCCGAGCTTTCCAATTTAAAATAAACGGTTTTAAGGATTAAAACTAACTTTTCCGCATCTGTGGCCCTGAACAATATTCTATCATTAATTTGTTACTTGTATACACGGGGGATGTATCGTGCTAACAAACCGAAATTTCTCCAAATATAACCAAAAATTTAGTATATCTGGATTTATAGGACCCGCTACACTCGCTCTAGTCATCTGAAAATCAATAGGGTACATCTGTGAGATACCTCATAAAATTGATCAATCGTATACTCTCTGGAGGCTGTGTCGTGATAACAAACTGAAAATTCTACAAAAATGACAAAAATTTGGTACTTCAAGTACCATAGGATCCGTTATACTGGCTTTAGTGAGCTGAATATCAATAGGGTTCATCTTTGAGACGCTCTAAATAATATCCAATCATAAAATTGGTCACTCGTATATACTCCGGAGGCTGTATCGTGCTAACAAACTAAAACTTCTGCAAAAATGACAAAAATATCGTACTTGAAGTACTATAGCACCTATAGTATTGGCTCTGGTGAGTTGAAAATCAATAGAGTTCATCAGTGAGATACCCTGAATAATACTCAATCATAAAATTGGTGACTTGTTGAACTCCGGAGGCTGTATCGTGCTAAGAAACTGAAATTTCTCAAAAAATGACAAAATGTCGTACTTCAAGTACCATAGCACCCGTTGTACTGGCTCTTGTGAACTGAAAATCAATAGGGATCATCTGTGACACGTCCGTAACAATATTCAATCATAAAATTGCTGACTTATTGTACTCCGGAGGCTGTATCGTGCTAACAAGACATGTAAGGAAAAGTGGCCGACGACAACGACGACGACGACGACATACACACAGGATTTTTTTTCTAAAACCCGTTTTTTCGTGTTGTTGATGGAAAACGTAAAAATAACTCAAAAAAAAATTTCAAAATTCCAACTCTTTTTGGGGTAAACCAATACTTTTCTCGCATATAGAAAGGTTGGGCGGAAAAGTAAAACTTTGAAGGATACCACTTTATCCGCACCGACTGTAATCGTGTCAGTGGTGGCACATCAATTTTCATTTCAAGTGAACTATATTCTTCCCACACAACAGATCTCGAGGCTATTGCAATAACCACTTGGTGCCCTAATAAGCTCACTGTTTGCAGCATATATGTTCCACTTAAAGAAACAGAAGTATTAAACCTTATCTACCAGCTTCCACATCATGTATTCTAGTAGGTGATTTCAATGACCACAACACTATAGTAAAAACCAAATAAAGTTGCGTTTACGTCATCATTGTGAACATTTGTAGCGTTGTCAGAGTGTTCACGAAATATGGAAATTAACAGAAAATAACTGAAGTCAACAAAAAACGTAAATGTAGGAAATTTCACAATATTATAAATGAAAACTACAAAATTATCGATAGTTTGATAGTTTTCGTTTAATATAGTGTGGAGTTTTTTCATTTACGTTATTTGTTAATTAAATTTATGAATAGATTTCACAAAGTAAGGAATTCTAGAATAAAAGTGGTACTGACTTACGAAATCTTTTAATAAATAAATATAATAAAAATACAAGCAATAAAATAAAATATGTTCAATAATGAACGTATTATCAAAGACAAAAACTAACATTAAACAAATCAACATATTGTGAAATGAAACTAGGCAGAGTCAAATTCTTGTTAATTTTCTTCATCTGATTCAACATCGCTGTCACTCACTTCACTATTAAAATTTATAACTAACGGACTAATTTCTAGACGATCAAATATTCTTTCCCTCTCATACCATTTAAATATCTCTCTTTCAGTATGTTGTATAGAATTTCTCCACATATCAGGAGTTATCATGAGCAGTGCCTCGTGCCACATGTTCAGGCAATTATTCGCACTGTTACCATCCCTACCAGTATGCCTATTGTAGTAATTTTTTGCTATGCCCCAAATTAATTCGATAGAGTTGAATATGCAATAGTAAGGAGGAAGACGTAAAACTTTGTGTCCATACTGTTCTGCCATATCGTCCACTATATACTTGATTGGCGGCTTATTAAACGGTTTTATTTAGCTCACCCCGTTTGTTTTATTCTTGGGTCAAATTTAGTAATTCAAATTTCACCCTCTTCCTGTCAACCGATTAATCTGAAATTTTGTATACACTTTGGATTTTGGTGACAATACAATTATGTTTATTCATTATCATTATAAATTCAAGATGGCCGCCGCTACAAAATGGCGGATAATTTATGTTTTATTAATCCCATCAATATGGGTATCAAATGAAAAAGCTCAACAAGCAGAATACAATATACCATAAAAAATTGAAATCCATGATGGCGGCCGCTACAAAATGGCGGATAACGTAGGTTTTATGAATCCCATCAACATGGGTATCAAATGAAAGGGCTCAACCAGTAGAATACAATATACTATATAAAATTAAAATCCAAGATAACGGCCTCTACAAAATGGCGGATAACGTAGGTTTTATCAATCCCATCAACATGGGTATCAAATGAAAGGCCTCAACAAGTAGAATACAGTTTACTATGCAAAATTGAAATCTATGATGGCCGCCGCTACCAAAGAGTTGGACTGCAATAAACTAACGGGCAAGAAACCGTGCAATAATGAAGCACTAAATGAATTAAACAGAATGCGAAATAAAAACTAAAAACCAAAAAATAAAAATAGGTAAAAAAACTTTTTAAGTTAAACGGTTTTATGTTAAACATACATTGCAATGTTTAAGATAAATGTACTAAAAACCAAAAAATAATAAAATAGATACAGTCGTGGGAATTATAAACATATGCATAGACTAGACTAAAATAAAACCGTGGGGCACGTCAATTGTTTACAATCGTTGATTAAAATTTTTGTTTCGTAATGTTACACTATAATTAGGCAGTTGTTCAACCGACAGTTCTTTGCATCGGCTATTCAGCTGTTTGGGCATTTTAACAATCACAGAAGAAAATGCTTTGTTGTTTCGAAAACAAAAACAGTTTTGATTATAAATATTTCTCACAAGAAAATTTTATAAAGCACGTAACTATAACCTCAAAAATCGATAACAATACACGAGTAGAAAAGTCACAAACATCGCGGCAACATGGCATTATTTCTGGCAGTGACTATTTTACCGTCAATTGGAGGCTTCTTTATGAAAATTTTAACACAAATCTTTACATCGAGGGACGTCTAGACCCAATAAAGCTATATTGCTTATACATTATTTTGGTACACAAAAGTTTTTTTATTGATTGGGTTATCTTTAGAACCGATTAATTAACAAATTTAAGTATATGCACTTTTCGATAGAAATGTAGCCACACATGCGATAGAAAGACGCCCTTGGTGACGTAAACGCAACTTTATTTGGTTTTTACTATATATGGGGATCCAACTATACATTCGGTAAAGGTAAAACTATTGAAAGAGTCATACATTGCACAGGTTCTTGTCTATTGAGTACAGGCTCCAGTACACATTTCAACTTCCCATCCGGAACGCTCTCCTCTATAGATCTAAGCTACAGTGATCCTAAATCAGCTACTCTACTAACTTGGCAGTTTGCAGATGACCTTTACGACTGCAAACACTATCCCATCTTCATATCGTCCCATAAACTCAATATTCAACAAAGTTCAACCAGGCGTTACTGGCGCCTAAACAATGCTGATTGGGCCAGTTACACAACCCAAACAGATGCCACTTTATCCACCCCCTCGTTCTCTGAAAATATTGATAATAACATGTCGTTAATTATAAGCGGCCTACTTTCTGCTGTCAATGCGCACATTGGCAAAAATGTAATTTCACACAAATGAGAGATACATTTTTTCAACTTTAGTACCAGTGGGTACATGAATATTTTCCTTTGACATTGATTCAATGAAAATATACATGAGTATTCCGAATCAAATCTATACACCGTTAACTTAAGGCAATGAAACGTACATTTTTTTTGCAATAGAATGATTTCATATGTATATATTTATCCGTTATCTTGAGTAATTATGAACAATCACATTCAGCGTACCTATATACGTATGTTTAAATAATGAATTGCCCATACATCATCAACGCACGGCTTTAAATGAATGAACCTTTGCCGTGTATACCTACTCTGATTCCAACAGTCGTTATTATCGCATTAATCATCGTGTGTCTCCATATAAATTTTCAGATCGTTAGCAAAATTTGTTGAGCATGCCATTGAAATCGAAGGAAAGATTTCAGTTCTTAATTAGTTTGAACATTCGAAGGTACATTAGTATTTACAAAGTAGTCGAAAATACTGATAGAGAAAAAAGAAGAATAGTACATATCGATTTACTTGCAAAACGATTCATCTCATCTGATACAAATTAGTAGATTGATCGACTTATCTGTAACGATAATCGATTTAAATTATTCCAGCTGTTGTCCGTAACGATTATACACCTTGTAGTACGCGTGTGAACAGCCATATGAAGAAATATAACAAAAACAGTAAATATCACCACATTCCAATCTCGATTCCTCATTGCAAATTTTTGTTTAATTGAATCGTTATGGGTACCTAAAAAGGGTCAGGAGGAGTATAATCACTACGGACAACAGCCGGAATAATTTAGATCGATCATTGTAGAATTCTTTGAACAAAAATGAATGTTTGATTGAACTTTTATTACTTATTATGAATTCTATTTTAGGAGAAATAGTTTAGTAAGCGATAAGTTTCTTATGCGTAAAGACGTTTTCCCCACACGCGATCTTTTATATTAATGATTATCGATAGCAAACATTGATGTTGTTTTAATTATTTCACGATTAGTATCTACATAACTTCCTTCGGGTTATGGATCCAGATATCGCTGAATAATTAAATCGTTAAATAAAAAAATAGAAGTTAGTGTTCAGTAAAAGAGTTAAACAATAGTGAGTGTATGAAATGGAAACTTCAAAGCAAGAAAGAAAAATAATTCCTTTTCAATGGATTAAATTACAGTTAAAAAAACGTCATATATTCCATATCATCGATGAAGATATTCCTATTATTCCAGAGAGTAAATGGATAAAGAAAAATGATGTTGCGCAAAGTGTTATCGGTTCACATTTGGCGGATTCATTGCTACATTTTACAGACGTCACTTATGCTAAAAACATTTTCGAAAAATTAGATTCTATTTAAGACGGAAAAAGTCTTCCGACGCAGATGATAATGAGAAGAAGAGTTATTGAACTAAAATTACCAACTGATGTGTCAGATGGAACATTTTTCCATTTTTGACACACACGTCATTAATTTATTAGCATATTGAAAAGTTTGAAAGAAAATAACAATTCAAACATAGAATTATAAAAATCAATAACAAAAATACATCATAAGTACAAAATAATTCTGACTGTCTGAAATATGAAATAGGTAATTATCAATAAAAAATAAGAATCAGTAAAATTACAGTAATTGTGAAAGAAGAAAGAACGTAACTGAAGTTGTTTGATAAACAAATAAATTATGTGTTATCAAACTAAGAACTCTAAAAATCAAGGAATTAATGGTTTTCTAAAGGTTGTAATTGTTCGTTCAAACGTAAGATCGAAGAATCGTTATCTATGGGACGTATTTTACAGACTGATGTTAAAGTATGACATCCTGAAAATTAAAATCATGTAGTTCCGATAAAATATGCTTAGCAAATGATGAAGGAGTATTATATATGTCTGGGTTCCTATATCTTTTGATATAATATTGATGTTCCTTCAAATAATATATGTTTTATTAATTCATACCTGTGGTATCGTACCGTTTAAAATAGATCCATTATGCATTATTACTAACGAATAATCCCTTCATCAAATTACTTCAAAAAATCGACTTTAGTGTTGGTCGCATATTCTCGTGTCGGTCTTCTATGGCCTAAAAATGGGTGATTCGAAGTGGTAGTTCAAGTTTGAGGAATGAGAAAAGTCGTCGGGGAAATTAAGCGGTTGATCCTTATATTATCCAGAATTTGGTTTTGTTTTGTTTTTTCCGTTTTTCTTCCGATCAACAAGTAGTTGGCATGTTAAATTAGTTAACGAATGTTTCTAAACGGTAACAATGCGTTTTATGAATGTCGCGTCTGGATGGAATCCCTATAGCGACCATTACGAAATGGAGCTTGAACTAGTCGATCAGCATGCGGTTCACGCCCAAACCATTAGTTGTACGAACTGTTTCGTGCGACACAGATATCTCAGCAACCATCTCTTCCAGACTTTATCGATGATTCTTATTCATCATTTTCTCCACTTTAGCAATGTTCAATTGAAGATGTCGCCGTGCATATAAGTTGTACAGTGTGTGACAGTTATTGAGCCAGAACATAACTAATAGACTTAGTAAGGTTAATCAGTACGAGTGAAGCACGATCTAATAGGAAAGTCGTTCATTTGAGTGATTGTTTAAACACGTTTAAAATAGTACGTTGATAAATTATAAAACAACCAACCCGGACAAGGTTAATATTTTCAATGTGAGCGGTGTGAACGTTTTACAGAATATCGATTCAGCACATATAAATAGTTTAATCTAGATAGTAAACAACAGTTGTATTTCTTATTATTAAGTCTAAGTCTGGTCAACGTTGGTCATGGTTATTGCATATTTTTCATCAATGTGTTAAATATTAAATATCCCAGAGAATTTGTACCAACAAATTGAAATATTTGAAGAAATAATGTTGAATCTTATAGCAAAAATAAATCAAAAATTGTAATTTTCGTAAACATTTATTTGCTATTCATATCTTCAGATTTTGTGCAACTCGATGTAGTTAATTTATTTTATATAAGTGCACACAGCCCTTTTCCTCCGTTTTCAATATGAAAATAATTGTGATACACGTGTTTTTCGTGATATAAAATCAGCAATTTATATTATGCTGATTTCAACAAAAAATTACGGTATAACTACATTCATGACTTAAAAAGACTATTTTCTT
Organism: Galeruca laticollis; assembly: GCA_963921935.1. Classification (NCBI taxonomy): domain Eukaryota; kingdom Metazoa; phylum Arthropoda; class Insecta; order Coleoptera; family Chrysomelidae; genus Galeruca; species Galeruca laticollis. The sequence continues at coordinate 82,968,297 of OY998175.1, read as the reverse complement.
TCTACTAGCTATAAAAACTGAACTTGACTATTTCAATATGGAGGTGATTATTTAATTATACCTTTGAAATCAATTTAGATTAAAATATCCATGGTTATCTCACTAAGCATCATAATATGTACTCTTTCTAATATCCTGTTTGGAAAGCACCTAAATGTATCTAACTCGTAATCGCACTTCCAAAGAGCTTGCTCCAGATCCATATGAAGTTACACTAGCTTTTCTAGCCAGCCTATTCGAGATTTACTTAAATGTCTTTGAAAGTTCAACATTTTAATCCCCCAGAAAGTGGATTCTCGCTGTAAGAGCACTTCGTTAGGGGATTAAAGTGCTTTGTTCAATGTTTTAATTATAAAGGGAAATCAGCGGAAGTTGATGCAATTTTTGATAGCATCAAAATATCTTGGAAGTAAATATCAAATTTTGAGATGATGCAAACAGTAAGAAAATACTTCGAAGATTATTATTCGCTGTTATATTTTACATTCAAATTCGAGCTCTCAATATGGAAGGCAAGAGCTTTTATGTATAAAATGTTCTGCTAATACTCAAGTATTATATAGTGGTTATGACACGAATTGAATGGCATACATAAAAATTCCAATAATATCGAGAGATAATCAAAACATAACCTGATAGGTGTTCAAATTCTAAACAGAACTCGAATGTTAGTTTCCAAGTAAATGACCAAAATCTATTTGCTGACAATATTAAACATCGAATTTGTAATTGATGTTTTGAATAGGAATACTAGTTACTAAGTTCCTTATTTGTTGCTCAAATATTCCGTTATCAATCTGACTGCTGTACTGCTAACGAAAGGATTAGACCTTTCGTAATTCGCACATGATCCTTTGAGGATCCGGATTACTTTCGCGTATAGTCCTTCGAGAAGCCAGATTTATCGACACATAATGTGATGATCCCAAAAGACACTATTAGATTTCATTCGATATTAATTTCAAATATTGCTAGCGGCCAGTGAACTTGAAGGTCACTGACAAGGTGTAGTAAGGTTAGTAGCATATTAAGGAATAACTACTGTTTTGTAAATAAATAATGTGTCAACAAGGTCGGCGGAAAGATCATCGACTGTGTTGGTCTAACAATACATTTATAGAAGTGCTTATATAAAGAGAGAGTTTATTGTTATATTAATATTAATAGTACAAATGTTTATATTGTATGTTATACATGGTCAGTAAATTGTATACGTTGTTTTAAATGTATTGTCCCAGTGAGTTTTGATAAACGATGGTATTTATTTAACCCCAATGAATAATGGTAAGTGTTTCCCGAAGATTATTGGATCGATGGTTTAAGAAGTATATACGAGGGGCACTTGCTAAGTAACCTATAATGAAGATATATGCAAATTATTATATATTCAAAAAGTGCACAATAAAAGAATTTATAGAGGAAGGGAGTAAAAGGTTAAAAAATATACAAGTATGTATATGCGAAGTACCAAATTTATTTAACCCTAATGAATAGTAAGTGTTTCCCGAAGATTAATGTTTCGATGGTTTAAGAAGTATGTACGAAGGGCACTTGCTAAATAACCACCACAATGGCCCTGCGCGAAGCCAGATTATTTCGCATATGGTCCGTTGTGCACGTACCCTAAAAATACCAACGCACGAATGTGTGACGACCATAGAATCATAAACCTAATGAGCCACATATTAAAGATTTTTTTAATAACCATTTACAAAAGAATCGCTCCAAAATGTGAAAAACGCATATCTGGAACACAATTTGGAATCCGTGATGTATTAGGTATAAAAGAGGCTTTTTTGCAGTCCAGGTCCTATTAAATCGTTGTAGAGATGTCAACTGTCGTGTGTACGTACGCTTCGTTAATAACAGAAAAGCATTTGATATAATCAAACATAAAAAACTAATAAAAATACTAACGACCATCGGATTGGATGATAAATACATCAGAATCATCAACAACTGATATTATAATAAAACTGCTGCCATTAGACTGGGAGGCGAGCTAACAGAAGAAGTAAAAATACAACGTGGCGTGAGACAGTGATGCGTACTATCTCTCCTGCTCTTCAATATTTGTTCGGAGGAAATCATAAAGTTGGGGATAGAAGACATTGAGAAGGACTTTTTCGTCAATGGTGAAAAATTAGATTCTAACAATTCAAATAATTTATTACAAAACCAACACCTTTTCGACCCAAATTATGAAATTTCACATGTGGTCGACAAATCCTTTAGTTTAAATTTATTAGAGGCTCCCTTCTTACCGACCAAATAGGTATCAATCACTCTTGAAAAATTGAATAGATGAGGCTTTTACTTGATGAAGATCCATACTGAACGATGAAATAAAACAATATAGTTTGTTTATATCTTCATATATTTGAACTAATGTTCAATTTAAACTTGTTGACGCGTTTCACTAACATAGTAGCTTTTACCTTCATTCGTTTTGACAAAGCTTTTGTGTTAGTGAAACGCGTCAACAAGTTTAAATTGAACATTAGTTCAAATATATGAAGATTTAAACAAACTATATTGTTTTATTTCATCGATCAATCACTCTCCTTTATTAAACCTTTTTACCTAGAAGATAGCTTAGGAATGGAGTGAATGAATTTCCAGGTAATTTCTTTCAATACCTTTGTTAACATTAGTATAATAGAATTCTGTATATAATACAACATTTTTAAATTTACCTTCATTCGTTTTGAGAAAACTACTGTGTTAGTGAAACGTGTCAACCACATTAGTTCAAATAAATGGAGTTTCAAACAAATTAAATTGTTTCTTTTCATCGTTAAATAATATTCGCTATTAAAGTTTAGTAGACCCAGCGCGAGTGCTAATGTTAACTCTTTGCTGGTAATATTGGTCACAAAGATTTATAATTTTGGAGTTTTAATAATAAAATCTCAAAAAATTCCATAATATTCATAGTAATATTAACTTACAGCATTGCAATATGGGTTATGAGAAAGAACAAGAGCGTTTAATGAAGCTGTGGAAAGAATTTGCAAGTGAAACTAGTGAACAAGAAGACTCAATAGATTCTGAATCAGAAACAGAAGACAGGTTAGAAGAAAGACAGAAACCTCAGATAAAGAACAAGAAACTTCAGTTACAGAACGAGACGCAGATTCATCAAATGATGATACTGAACCTGCGAACAAAAGAGCAAGAGTAACTACCTTTATTGGAAAAAACAAGAAAACCGTTAGGCGGAAACACATTGTTTCTAAAAGTAATCTCAGAACACGAAGCTGTAATATTGTAACTACTCTGCGAAATCTCATATATAAACCTGGGATCTTTTTATTTCTGACTGTGTGCTGGAAGAAATTGTTGAATATACAAACCAGTCAATCGGACAGAACTCTTACAAATTTTCTAGAACTAGAGATTGAATACCTACCGACCTTGTTGAACTAAAAACTTCATTAGGTTTACTTTACCTGGCTGGTACTTTACGAAGTAGTCGTCTGAATGTGAAAGACTTATGAGACAAAAATGGTCTCGGTATTGAACGATTCTGGCTCACCATGTTAAGAGAGAGGTTCATGTTTTTACTAAGAAATTAACGATTTGACAATAAGCAGACTCATGAACAAAGGAAAACTGTTGACAAATTGGCCGCAATTAGAGACTATGTGAATAATTTTGTTGCTAACTGCCAGCAGTATGTTTACTACAATCGATGAACAACTACCAGCACTTCGGGGAAGGTGCTCCTTCCAGCAGTACATGCCGAAGAAACCTAACAAATATGGTTTGAAATTATTTTCGATGGTGGCCGCAAAAATATTTTATGTACAAAATTTGGAAGTTTATGTAGGTAAACAACCGGATAGGCCCTACGCTGTTGACAATGATGCATGCAGTATTGTCCGAAGACTGATTACTCCAATTTCAGGAACAGGTCGCAATATCACAATCGACAACTGGTTTACTTCTTTTCCACTGATCATAACATTGACTGTCTCTACTTTTACTTCATGGAATATGCTCATATTATTGTTTTTAAATGAAACTCAAGCTCTCTAGTTAATTCCACAATATAATACAAGTTATTGAAAATTCTAAAAAATTTATGATGATATTGATTTATCGAAACAATTGTCAATTTTTTAGAATTTTCAATAACTTGTATTATATTGTGGAATTAACTAGAGACCTTGAGTTTCATTTAAAAACACTGATGATAACATTACTGAAAGAACATAAATTGACTTATGTGGGAGCTGTCAGAAAAAATAAAGCAGATCTTCCTCTTGAGTTTATACATACAAAATCTCGTCCAGAGGGATCTAGTATGTTTGGTTACCAAGACGATGTTACTTTAGTCTCGCTTGTACTATACATGATGATGATTGTTTTGAAGTATCGTAAATAGTGGTCAACTTGAAATTGTTCTCTTTGATAACTTGACTAAAGGGGGAGTCGATGTAAATGGTGTGATATACACGACGTCGCTAAAAATACTAGGCGATGGACAATGGTAATTTTTTATCATTTAATGAATATTCCTCGCATTAATGCTCAGATAAATAATCCAAGTTGCAAATAACATTGATTCATTTAAAAGAAGAAGACCGTTCATTAGGGATCTCTCATTTGCCTTGACGGAGGAGCATCTAGGACGTCGTGCTGCACAATTAAGCAATTTACCAAAAGACGTGTGACAAATAAGGAAAGAAACAACAGGAACTAGTACCACAGAATCAGAAAATGTTCAGGTTCCAACTGGAGTAAAGAAAATGTGTCACTTTTGCAAAAATAAAGCAGTAAAACGCGACATTTTTGTAAGGACTGTAATAAATTCGTAATATCTTACTCATGCCCAAATATTATGTCCAAATTGCATAAATCTGGAACCTTGATGATGCTTCTCAAAAAATAAAAATTATTATTATTATTATTATTATTATAGAAATAAGGACTGAGGTAAGAAACTATGAAGTCTATGATCTGGAAACATAAATAAGTGTTTAAACGTTTATAAACATAATCAATGACAAATTAACAATAATTAACAAAATGGTAGTTTTCAACAATAACCGTAACAACTATACAGCGAAAAAGGATATAAATAAAACAAATTCAGATAAATAATAAATGCAACAATGCGCACTATTAACTATTAAATAGAAGTCTATCAATTCTGTTCTTAAATGCGTTAACTGATGGTGCGTCAACAACATCATCAGGAATATTGTTCCAGACATCAAACACTTTGTTTGGTAAAAAGTGCTGTCTTACTCGGGATCTAAAGGACTCCTTCTTACGTTTAAATGGGTGACCTCTCAGTCTAAGATCAGTGTTGAATAGAAACATAGATTGAAGATCACCAAAGTTGTGCTTAATGATTTTATAACTCAATATCAAGTCTCCTCGAAGTCGACGGTTTTGAAACGAGATGAGATTCGCCCCAGTCAGTCGCTCCTCGTATGAAGGCCTTACGCGACTGAATGCAGGTCCAGTAGCCCTCCTTTGCACGTTTTCTAATAAAACTTGGTCGCGAATAAGATCAGGATACCACACAGACATGCATATTCTAAAATAGGACACACGTAACATTTGTACAGTTTACAGTAAGTTTCAAGTGACACTCTAGAGAACAATTTTTGTATCAGATAGAGTCTGGATTTCGCGCGGTTGCATACAGACACAACATGTTCACTCCACGATAAATTTGAGTTCACTAAGATGCCTAGGTCATCATGGCTGGTAACCGTATTTAGTATCTGCTCATTTAAGTTGTATGATAAATTGGGATGGGTCTTGCCAATGTGGAGTACATTACATTTATTAATGTTCAGGGGAAGCAACCAGTCCAAACACCACCGCTGTATAGTGTGTAAGTCATTTTGGAGGGTGAGATGGTCTCTTAAAGGGTTAGCAAATATTTCTGTGTCATTGGCATAAAAAGAAACTGAGTTCAAGACCTATATTTATAGATCGCTTGCGTAAACAATAAACAGCAATGGGCCAAGGACGGAACCCCGTGGAACACCACTAGAAACTGGCCCGTCATTGGAGAACTCTCGGCCGACTCTGACTTCCCATATAAAATTGTAAATTGTAGATCCATAAATTCAGGCTACCCCGTATGCCAAAGTGATCTAATTTATATAAAAGTCTTCTTTTTGGGACTTTGTCGAAGGCCTTGGAGAAGTCCAAATAAATGACGTCAATCGGATCTCTGTTGTCTAAAGCTTATGTCCAGTCATTAACACAGTGAAGAAGATTGGACATGGTAGAGCGACCTCGAACAAAACCATGTTGGTGGAGAGGTATGACATTTTGTTGAAGAAGGAACTTAGACATGGCCTCACTAATAATTGTTTCCATAATTTTACAAACAATAGGTACCAGACTTACTGGTCGGTAATTGCTTGGATCCAGTTCATTGCCCTTCTTGAATATAAGAGTAACTGACGCCGATTTCCAGATTGGTGGAATAGAACATAGCGTGAAAGAGGCAGTAACTATATTAATGACTGTAATGTTTTTTTATACTATGTGTCAAAAATGAGTTTAAATTGATTAAAAAATAGATTCATTTTACATAATTGATAAAAGAAATAGTTTAATTTTCAAAAAGCAATGATAAAAAAAAATCGGGTTTATGAGACCCGCCGCGAGTTCTAACGTTACAAAAGGACACGCGAATGCCGGAAGGTTTGAGCAAAATTCATTCAAAATGAAGAATACTGGCAACGCTGTCCGATAAACAATTTCGGAGAGAAGTGGAAACAAGAAGAAGATTATAACGAATTGTTTGATTAACGTGTTATCAAAAATTTACCTATCGTATTTCGACAAAATAAAGCTATAAAAATCACAGTGAAATGTTAATAATAATAACAACGAAATACATATATTTTCCGTTATGAAATGTAGGTACCTTGAAGTTAAGTGTACTCCAAATAAAGCATATCCAGAATAAAATTATTCAAGTTACGATTCTAACCCGTTTCCAGAGTCTCATATCATGGTATACTTTGGTGGAAATCCTCGGACTGTAATTATTTTTAATTTAAACCGAATTCCAGACACAAATGGATGAGCTAATCAGGATAACGATGCCGTGGATATGGGAAAGGAATGTTAAATTTAATTATGTTAAAACAACATAACAAAGCTCTTGCTTTGAGAAGGCAATTACAGCTTTCAATGAAAAATAAATTAGTCAAGAATACGTGCTTTCGAACATTATAAAATAATAGAGTTCAAATTAAAATGAAGGATTAAAAAAAATGAAGGTTGATATATTTCTGATTGGGTATATGCAAATTCCCTCCCAAGAAAAAAGGGGTCAAAAATAACGGGTAAATTCGGTCCGTAATTTTGTTTTTACCTGAAACTGTATAGGTAAATTCGGTCCCGGGTAAAATATTTTAAGATTGGACCAGTGCAATAAAACTGTAATATTGAATAATTTTAGTTTTATTAAATTAAATAAAAATATTTTCATTGTTGGCAAAGTTTACATATACGGAATTGATATGTCTTTATATTGTTTATACTTATAAAAATATAACATTTTACATATATTTAATAATATTAAGAAACCAAATTCTCGAAAATTACGAAATAGGCTACAAGACATAATATTGTATACCTAATAATTAAACGCCACAGTGAAATGAGACACATTTAATAAAATGCAAACGACTTATTTCGTTTTTCGTATATGATTCAATCATTTTTGTCATAAATTTTTGACGGTTTTTAACTTTACTATCGGTAATTTTAGTATTCAAATGTACACTTTGTAATTTCACATAAGTTTCGATTTGATACTCTTTAAGATTATTAATAGAAACAAAAATGTTTCGATGAGACTTGTAAAACGAATCGTTGAATTGTCTATGGAAATATTCGCATGTATTCGTATTCCGTGTAAGTTCTGCTGAGTTTGTAGCCCAAAGTGAAGGAGGGAATAGTGACTCCTCAGATATGTAATTATCTATCAAATAATCGGAATACATTTGAATCTTTTCATCGTCTGGTGCTATTGAGAGCAGATCGAATACAAAATAATCGCTAATTTCTACAGGATTTAAGAAAGTTAGGGCAAAAGTCATTTTTAGCCATCGCCCCGCATCGGAACATTCATCTTTGTAGGCAGATATTAAACCTATTTGCTAAATTTTTCTATACCATGCCTGCAAAAGATGAAATCGACATCCGATTATTTGAGCTAATGGCCAAACTTGTTCTACAGCCTTATTGATACCTTTTTCAAAATCGATTACAATTTCAGAAATATCTAATCTAACACTATTTTTGATGCAGATATCTGTTATAATATTAAATAGTTTTTGGTACGTTTCACTCCGTTTGTTGGGTAATAGAGAAAAAATCAGAGGAATATAGTGGACGTTATAATACCCGTGTATCGTAAAAAACTGACAAAAAAATTGTGGGCAGTAATTAAATGTTCCATCTAAATATATTCGTCTGACTTTTCCGATGAATTGAATATTTGATTTACAAGAAAGGACAGCGATTTGATCAGCTGCATCATTAAAAAGTAAGAAAGGTTCACCTCTGGATGTTTCAATGTTGATCTTCGGGAGAGTGTCGAAAGTTTATTGAATACTTGTTGGCAATTGTGGAAGCAGTTTTCGACGAGCATTGTACAAATTCTTCCTTATTAACGCAACGTCTGACGTATTGATCGTTGAAGGCAGATTTTCTTTCAACTCCCGGCGGATGATTTTTGCAGGCTTCTCCGATAAATCATCAATAGCCTTTCTTTTACAAGAAGTGCTTAGAATTTGGCGGTTTAACTGTTCTACATTTGCATTATGGCAATAATCCTTTACATGCTTTGTAACAGTTACATTGTCCACTTCACCCATACTAAGCAAATAAGATCTACACTTTTTATTTATACACGTCCACCGCTTTTCGCCACTTTTTAAATTTTTTTGAAAACTATACTTATAGTTATTTATAACTAATATACGCTTTCCTTTTTCACTCAAAATAATATTAAGATCCATGGTGCCAGACTACAGAGAATACTTGAATCGACTAATATGTAAACAGGGGAAACATACGCAACTAAATGGTACATATTTCAATCCATTTCATGTATTTATATTATTCATTCACCTACTAATTCCTACTATTTTCGGAAAAGCCCATACTTACCATAATTACTTCATTCTACGAAAGAGAATAAGCTCCTCAGTATCGTAAAACTCTGGTTTAGAGGGAATTAACCTACCGATAAAAGGGTATAAATTTTTTAATTTAATCTGCTACCTGCTTGGACCGAATTTACCATGTCCCTTCTGATTGGGCAAAAGGATGAGAGATATTGGTAGGGGTAGAAACGTATGAGGAATATATTTTAAGTTTCGAAGGAATTGATAATTTTTAATAAATCTTCAGTTAACGGATTCATATTGATTAATGGATAAGCCTTAGCGACCATTAAAGACCAGATACAGTGAAAACAACGAACAGTCGGTAAAGTCTTGGTTCTGAACGCTTACATATTAACAAAAAAAAAAGGAAAAGGCGAAGCCATTCAAGACTGGTTTGAAAGAGTGGAAACTTATTTAGGAGAAAAGGAGCTTCAAAATATTTTGAAAAATCCTTTACGAGTATTCAATTGTGACGAGTCTGGGTTCTATTTAGATCCGAAAAAAAATCAGGTCATTACACGAAAAGGATATAAAAAGGTTAACAACCGAATAGCTAATGATGATAAGGAGGTTCTAACGTTCTATTAACAATCAAAGCTAAATCTGGTACTCCTTGTTTTTATTTCCCTATAAGCGAATGCCACCCAGTGTAGTACCATCTAAATGGGGACTTGGACGTTCAGATTCTGGCTGAAAGACCAGTCAAGAATTCTACGAACTGATTACAAATGTATTTTTGATTTGGCTCAAGGAAAATGAAGTCACTTTTCCAATTATATTATTCTTAGACGGTCACAGTTCCCATTTAAGTTTACCGTTGGTAGAATTTTGTAAAGGAAGAATATATTTTTAATAGCCCTACTAACAAATTCCACGCAAGTTCTCTAGCCATTTTATTTAATCCTTTAAAGAATTCTTGGAAGGACACAGTTCACAGCTGGCGTTTACAAAATCAAGGCCAAAAATTAAAACGAGATTTCGCACCCTTGTTGAAAACCGGTATCGATAAATGTGTTACCACATCCATGATAAAAAAGGGTTTTCAAACTCACTGACGGTAATATGATAGATTTCAACAAAGTACTGCCAAAATTGTACAATTTTTGGAAGTCCGGTATAGTTGGACCAGCGGGATAGACGGACCAGGGCGAGAATTTCCAGACGTGTTTATCAGATGGCGCCCGCGATCCTAATTTGACGGAATGCCAGTCACGCCATACCAGTTGAGCGAAGGTGGTCGTTAAACAACGTTGAAATACATTTTTGTGACCAATTAGCGTTTAATACTACGTAATAAATTATTCGAGAATTTTATTGTGTGATGGTGAATTGATTTTAGGTAAGTTTTACAAGACAGTTATGCATAATATTGATTATATGGCCCCTGTAGACTATTTTATCCTAAAAATAAGAGCTCTGTCACCTTGATTGAGTATGAATCACCAGTGGTCCATCTCTCCCGTAAGTTTGGGATAGATGGATCGCATATTTTAGGGTGAGTTGGACCATATATTATATTGCCAAAAATCATATATATAGGTCAATTCAATACATTTATTTCTTTAACAGAGCTATGCCGACTAAATATAAACGCAAAGGAACATCAGAACGAGGAAATTGGTCTGCGGAATCACTCCATAATGCAATGGAAGCTGTGACAAATAAGACAATGGGCGTTAATCAGGCAGCCAAAAAATTTGGGATACCGAAAACGACCTTAAAAAGAAGACTTAAGTCTAGTGATAGTAATAGAATGAATCGCCTTGGACCTGACTCTCAGCTAGGTGATGAGGCGGAGAAAAAATTAGTGGCTCACATACTTAAGTTACAGAAATATGGTTTTGCTCCAGACAGAGACAGCGTTAGAAAAATGGCATACGAACTTGCAGGAAAACTTAAAATTAGGCATACTTTTAACCGAGATACGTGTAAAGCAGGCTATGATTGGCTCCAATTATTTTGAACTCGTCATCCTGAGATTTCAATCCGTAAAGCCGAGGAAATTTCTTATTCACGAGCAACAGGTTTGTGCAAAGAAAATGTTAGAAAATATTATCGCTCACTAGCTCAGGTTTTGGATGAAAATGATTTAAATGATAAGCCCGCCCATATATTCAATGTAGATGAAACTGTACTACAGTTAAACAATAAACCAGGTCAGGTTCTAGCCAAGAAGGGGTCAAAATGTGTGGCAAACATTACTTCAGCAGAAAAAGGGGAAACGATATCCGTAGTGGCCTGCTGCAATGCTGAAGGAGTGTTTCTGCCTTCATATTGTATTTTTAAGGGGAAGAATAGAAAGGAAGAATTTTCAACCGGAATGCCCCCTGGGTCATATATCGCAATGTCAGAAAAGTCTGCATATGTTAATGCCGATATATTTCTTCATTGGCTGAAAACTCATTTCCTACCAAGAAAACCGAATGGAAAAGTCTTACTTATTTTGGACGGACATGCTTCCCACACAAACTCTTTCAGTGTGTTGGTATTTTCGGAAGCGAATGATATCATTCTTTTGTGCCTACCAGCGCATACAACCCATTTCCTGCAGCCATTGGATCGATCCTTTTTCGAGTCCTTGAAGAGCTACTATTATTCGGCCTGCACTAGCTTCATGAACTAGTGGGTTGCTCTTGGAACAAAGCTGCTACGGTACAGAATGCTGTGTCCGGATTTAAAGCAACAGGTATTGTTCCATTTTGGCCTGATGCAATCCCAGATTACGCTTACCTTACTCCAAAGGAAAACGCTGATTTTGCGTCTGCAGAAAACAATATCCAAGCTCCCTTGCCGTCCAACAGGGATATTGTCCACAACGATGTGTGATTCACTAACGATTCTCCACAGCCAAGTTGTTCTCATCATAGTGACAAAGTAATTAATACGCCTCCGTCTACAAAAACTGTCACACCTGGGAAGCTTCTGGATGACATATCACCAATTTCTGTTTCTGCGTGTTTACAAAAAGCCAAGAGACACGGACGTCAACTTGCAGAAGTTCTTAATACGTCTGAAAATATCGAAGTTGTGAAGAACAAGAAACGTCCCTTATCTACAGCTCCATTAAAGAAGCAAAAAAATATTTTAAAAAAGGTAAAACGCCCGTTAAGAAAAGCAACAGTTCCTCCCTCAGACTCCTCTGATTCTGATAGCCCTATACTAGATGATGAGAGTAGTGACGGTGAAACAGAAGACAATGCTGAGTGTATAGGCTGTGTGGAGGAGTTTCTTAGTACAAAAAAGAAAGATGAATGGCTCTGTTGCATTATTTGCAAAGGTTAGACGCATGAAGGATGTACTGGTTATATCAACTTATGCAATGAATGTGGAAAAATAGCCGCAAAAAAGAAATAAATGTTTTTGTGTGCTAATATTAGTTATAACTATATGTTAATTATTAGTTAAGACATTTGTCATTAGCTCTAGGAATACATTTTCTACTGGTCCGTCTCTCCCGATGTCGATGGTCCATCTAAACCGTAGAAGGTCCGTCTAACCCAAATTTTTTGCAATTATATTTTTTTAGTTTTATCTTTTTGAGAATAATATTTTCTAGTTTTGTTATCACCAACCTGTACTCTTGTATGTAATAAATACTTACACGAATATTCAGAATCTTACTAAACATTTCGATGAAGTTTTGTTAATTTCAATAATAGTGGTCTAACTATACCGGACTTACCCTACTGTAGAAAATTGCCCAAGAATGCAGACCGAACAACAGAACCAACAACAATTTCGGACAGAATTTTCTGTTGAGTATAAATCTATAAATAACGAAATTCAACAACAATCTATTATAATTGAAAACAAAGAGCCACTGTCTATAACATTATTTGAAAATACTGTAATAGATGTGCTACAGGACTCATCAGATCATAATACTACACTGAATAATAATTCAATTATTATGGATTCAACGAATTTGGCTAATGATGTTCAGGTTGATAACATGTCGCTTAAAAATATTGAAGGATTAAATGTAGATGAAGAAGTAGACATACGAACTACTATAGACAATACAGACATTATTTTATCCAATGACATTTCGAATGACAGTAATACAAAAGATTTAACTATATCTGTAAGTGACAAACCAATTCCACAAATATTACAGCCAATTCCACGAATATTACAGGTTGATTTCGAAAGTTCTGAAAAAAATATTGTAGAAAACAAAATACCCACCCCTTTCAAAACTGCTTTATTTTGTCCGAAAGATATTAGTAAAGGTGAACATAAGACGAAATTCTCTACGAAAAAGAAAATGACTGTTACTGTAGCCATAAGTGACGAATATTTGGAATATCAAAGAAGCATGGAAGACGAGAAAAAGAAAAAAATCAGAACGTTTATTGAACAAAGTAAAGAGGAAGTTATCAGATGTTAAGACTACAACAAAAAGAAAAAAGCCTGTAACTAAAGATAATGTTAACATTTCTAACGTAAACGAAGAATCTCATTTTTCTGGAACTATAAATGATGAAAAAGAAAATCGACATCTACCATACGTAGTTCAAGATTTTCTCGGGATTTCATATGAGGGAGAATACTATCCGGGGAGTATAATCGAAGTAACCGAAGAGGGACCAAAAGTTAAGACTATGGCAATTTGTCGATCATATAGTACAGGACATATGATTGGTTTTGCTGGTGACACAGTTATCATTTACGATGAAGACAACTGGTTCGACCTAAAAAAGAAAGTGGAAAATCACTTAAAAATAGTAATGAAGTGGTTTAATAAAGAAATACTAACAATAAACTTCAAAAAAACCTTCTACTCACCATTCCTTAAGAGTAACTCTACAGTGGCCATTTTGAACCTCTGGTAATACAGCAATACAACCAAAACGTCATCATAAATCCTGTAACAAACATCAAATACTTGGGAGTAATTATAGATAAAAACTTAAAATGGGACTACCACATTAAATTCATTGTAAGAAAATTACAGTTTATTCTTTATAGATTTAAGTATTTAAAAAAATTTATACCGTTTAAGTATCTCAAGACTTCATACTACGGTTTAGTGGAAAGTCACCTTCGGTATGGCATATTTGTTTGGGGTAGTGCCTTAAAAACTCACATGCATCCTTTAGAAGTTCTTCAAAAGAGATTTCTTAAGATAGTGCTACATAAACATTACACCTATTCATCAGACCTTCTATACAAAGAAGCCAAGATATTAGATCCGCATCAACTATATTTCTGATGCGTAAGCACAAAATTTCAAACCACAAATAATAAATTCGACTTACCTGAGCATAGATACGAAACTAGACGGAGACATCCTTTTACTGCTCCTAGAATGACTAGTTCTTTATGTCAGAGATCATCTTTGTTTTTAGCACCAAGGATATACAATTGCATTCCTATAGAATTGCAAGGCATTCCCAATATTAACTTATTAAGAAAAAAAAATTCTCTTAGAAGGGGCAAGAGACTTCTATAGTACTGTCCTTACCAGTGGGTAAGTACTAGGGATGTCCGAATATACATTTTTATAGTTTGTATGAACCTTAAACCAAAAACACAGTCGGATATCATTTGAAAGGTTCAATATTTGTCTACTGGTCCATAGTAATAGTAATAGAAATAGAATTATTCTTTCGTGTTAGGCTAATTTCAATTTTTTAGTTTAGTCTTATAATAAGCAAAGTTTTGTTGATATGTTTTAGTAACATACCGAAACGGTTGTTATTATTACACCTCTCGGAACCCTTCGGGTTAATTTATTCATGATTAGCTGTACATTTATATACTACGCTATATGTTGTACGATTCTCTCTCATATTTTGTGATTTATTGTTATCATAGTGTATGTATTTTTGAAAATAATTGGATAAATTATTATTATTATTATTATTATTATATTGGAAATGGCCAAAAAACAAGATATCCTTGTATACCAGGAAAGTGATGCAAAATTGCAGAACCTGTTTCGATGAATAAACAGGGCCAGTATAATGTTCCCGAAATTACTACTTTAAAAACTTGATATACCTGTAAATCCTTTTCTTTCATTATTCTAAATTTTTGTTTATTGTCCTTTTAATTATTAAATGCATTTTTTAAAACCAGTGTCAATTTTTCAATGAACTAGATAATCCAAACGTATTAAGATTGATAATATCTACTTATTAATATGGAAAATGGTTCATTCTGATCGCAATTAGATAATGAGGGCGGAATTAGGCACTGTAAAAGTCGGAATTAACTTCAATGGTTGTAATTCTGTACAACTACCATTTCGTGGCGTTCTGCATTTTTATATAGCGATTTAATGCCAGCATTCACAAATATGTTTATAAATCTTTCAAATTGCATTTCAATAGAGCATTGGTCACTAATTTTGCTTTATAGCATTAGATTTGACGGGGCCCATACCTTATATTTCCATCATAGAGTTCAGTTCCTCTTAAGGTGTCGGAATTTACGTTACTGAGAATGTTAGTGATATTGTAGTTTCAGGTGATACGGATAATTTTATTGTCATAATATGATCAACTGAATTTGGAAAATGGACTTACAGACACAGGTATTTCAAACTATTAACTGAATTTGCGAACGAATGTATAATGTATACATTCTTCTCAGTTATCACTGTTCAAATTATTAGTTGTAACCAAATTGGAATCAACTCTATAATCCTCTCCTTAATATAACTCTACAACAACATTGTACATATTCTTCCGCGTTGCTTAACTCTTTGAGGGTAATAACAGTTAGTGAAAAGATAGTGGTTTCATTTAAATTTATCAAGAGTAGTGAACTCCTGCCACGATAGTAACGGAGTGCACCTACGGCATCATAAAACATTAAATTTTGACATAAATGACTATCTAATGCACCCTCTAGGTGTATTAATGACGGATCTGTAATTTACAACATTATTACGGTCGATTCTCCCGAAATTATTTCTAGTGGAATTCATTGCTGTACTTTATTTTATGATGAAGTAGACTCCCAAATGTTCGGTGAGTTTTTGATGGAAATTAGGTTTTTCACGGTTTAATATGCAGTAACTTCCAAGGCTTTACCCCGAAAATGATGAGAGATATAAGATGTATTTAATTAACAAGATTAATTATGAAATTAATAATTAATACAAAAATTTCAGAAATTCATACATTGGATTTTACTATAATCCACAAAGTGGGTAGTTATTTTACTTGACATTTGTGAACCCCAAAGACACAGTAAAAGGTTTAAAGGTAAAAGTAGAGGCTATAGAAAGGGGAGCTAAGAAGAATAATGTTTTGATTTTTGGTTTGAAGTACGATAAGATCTCACTCGATATTATACAGCACTCTCTTAAAAATCTACTGGATATTGACATTAATGTTGAAGAGATTAATAATTTTTATCAACTGGGAAATTCAAGAAATAGACCAGTTAAAATAGAATTAGTGTTCTACCTAAAAAAAATTTAAATTCTTAAAAACTGTAAAACGTTAAAGGCGACAAATATACGTATTTCGAATGATCTCACAGAAGCCCAACGGGAGGAAAACTTTATACTCAGAAAACATTCAAAAAAGTCCCAATCTGAAATATTGAAGACGAGGAACTAAATAATCAACAGGTCAAAATAAATAGTGCCAAATTGACAACTCAACTGTAAACTATCAACAGAACGATACACCAAGGGAAACACCTGAAAAAACCAATGAAACAAGAGGAAAGAACAACAAACCAACTACCAGTAAGCCGATACTTCCGGACTTATCAAGCAAAACCAACGCCAATCATCAACAGGTTGTACTCCCGAAACTACAGAAACTAAAAGAAGACAGAGAAAGATTGCGCTCAGGCAACAATAAGTCTTACATTTTTTCTATTGCACTTCTGCGCATTTTTCTAAAAAAAAAATTAAAAAGCTATTAATTCCTTTTCTGTTTGCTCCATTTTTATAACTTCTTTTGTATTCGATTTTATTGACTTTCGTGTGTTTGGTTCAGCTTTTGTTAAATTTGAACAGATTTTCTGTGTCAATAATAGCCTTCTTTTAAAATAGGTTTAGTTTCACTGGAATGATTTACAAATGGATGATTATATTCGAGACATAAATTACGAATTCTACAATACTTTAGAATGTTATAGTTCAAGTGAAGTGAACAAATATTTCAAAAACGACGGAAGTTCTATTTGTGTAATATATCAAAATATTTGCAGTCTAAATGCACATATAGATGAATTTAAAATAATGTTAGAACAATTGGACTGCAGCTTTGATTGTGTTATACTAACGGAAACTTTTCAAATTGATTACATTGATATCTTTAGTACGACCGGATATAGAACATTTTACAACAAAGGACAACTAAATAAAAATGATGGAATCGTAGTATATGAAAAAACAGTTTAAGTGCAGATAGCGCAACTATAAACATTGGAAACTCAAAGGCTCTGCGGATAAAAATAAATTTGAACACTAATAAACATATTTTGTTAACAAATATTTATAGTTCCCCGTCCAATTGACCTGAGGACTTTGTTTCGTGTTTAGAGAATTATCTTAAACAAATTAATTACTCTTTATTAGATTTTCATTTATTGATTGGCGATATTAATATAAATATAAGAGATGAAAACATATCTAAACCTATTATATTAATATAATTTACACTCAACGATTAAGTATAAAACATACATAAACTATGAAAAAACCAGACATGACCTGCAAAATTATAATTGGGAATATTACTTTAATATAAAGGAAGAAAACACAAAAGCTGAAGAATTGCTAAATATCTTAAGTATTTTTATAGGAAAACATACAAAAGAAGTAAAAATTAAAAAAATTATATAAAGCGTCAAAAGTGGATTACGGCAGGACTTGTGAAAGCAATTAATACTAAGAATAATCTCTACAGGGAATTTCAGCAAGATCTGATTAATGTGGAGAAACGAGAAATATATATCACTTACCGCAAACGCGTGAATATCCTAATTAAAATAATGAAACAAAAATACTACCGAATCGAAATACAGAAGAATGAGAGTAATAAGAAATATATGTGGAACCTAGTTAACAACAAAAATAAAACAAAAAATGATATTAATTTTATAACTAATGAGAAAGACGAAAAAATAACATCCAAATCAGATATGACAGACGAATTTAACAGTTACTTTGTAACAGAGGGAAAAAACTTGGCACAAAAAATAACCATACCGACTAAATCCCCTCCTCGGCGATCTAAACATTCTGAGACCTTTTATTGAATGCCCGTAACTACGGAAGAGATAAGAGACTTAATAGTATATCTGGAAGCAAACAGGGCTCCAGGCATAGACAATCTGCGAACAGAAATATTTAAAAATTAAGTAAACAATTGACTAAACCTATAGCCCACTTAATAAACTCGATCTTTGCAGAAGGCGTATGTCCCACTATTTTTAAAAAAGCTGTAGTAACCCCAATCTACAAAAAAGACAACAAGGCAAAGATGTGCAACTATCGGCCCATATCACTTATTACGACATTGACAAAGCTAATGGAAAAAGCTGTAAAAATAAGATCAACTAAATTCATAGCCAACCACAAACTATTATCACAGCATCAACTTGGCTTTCAAGAAGGAAGTTCTACTAATGATGCAATTGAGACATTGCTTTCTTCAGTGTACAGTTCTGTTGATGAAACTAAACCAACGGCAGTTGTATTTCTGGATATGGCGAAGGCGTTTGATACTGTGCGCCATGAACAGCTGTTGGATGTCCTGGGGGATGATAAATTCTTTGAATCCTATCTCAAAAATAGGACACAAATAGTAAGGATAAACGATAAGATCAGTGCGGAAAAAATATATTGTTCGGGATTCCCTAGGGAACTGAGCTGGGACCAATACTGTTTAATATGTATATCAATGATCTATTCTCTTATAATTCTACAGGTAAAATAATAGGATTAGCGGATGATACTGCTATAATATATAGAGACAGTACGTGGGAAGGCCTCAAACAAAAAATAGAAACCGATCTAAGACATTTATTTGATATCTTCAGACATAAAATTTTAACAGTCAACTATTCGGAAACATTTATTGTACCTTTCCCTAGTTCCAAACACAAACTGCCTCCTTATGAGAAAGGACTGTTACTAATAACAACATACATATTGATATTTCTCTGAAATGCGAAATAAAGTATCTCGGACTAACATTAGACTCACATCTACCATGGACATCTCACTTACGTGAAGTAGCTAAGACACTGAGATGTTTATAGTACAAATTCAAATATATAAGGAGAGTACTGGACTTACAGCATCTAAGAATCATATATCATGCTCTTGTAGAATCACGTCTTAGATATGGCATATTAGGTTGGGGAGGAACTGTGCCTACTTATCTAGAGTAGGTTTAAATTCTGCAAAGAAAAATTCTAAAAATAATGCATTTTAAAGATTTAACCTATAGTACAAACCAACTTTTTAACGAAACTAATATAATGTCCGTAAGGCATCTATATATTTTTAGTTTAGTTGTTCACTTATTTTAAAATCGCTGATACTTGCAATCTCCTGATCACCATTATCATACTAGAAATAAAACAAAAGATTTCGTCCAAACCAATAAAGCGAAAAAACAGTAGGAACTAGGTACTACGAATTCATAGCACCACGTTTGTTTAACTCTCTTCCAGGAACATATAAGACTCATATAAGAAGATTAACTTCTATCAGTTAGTCAGTTAATCCCTAGAAACTAAGAGTATTATTAAAATCATTGATTCCTAATATGGAAAGGTATATATGTGCCTATGTTCAACCTCATAGGTCTTAATAGGTTACAGTGATCCAAAATGAAGCCACAATAGGTAATTAGCCTCTCCTGTTTATTCACATTTTTGTAAAGAAATACGTTCTGCATTTTCTATCTGTGTTAATTTATTGTAATGTATTTTTTCTCGCTGTTTATACATTGGTTTTGTTAGTTATGTAATTCTAATATATTATCTTTTTGGTGATTTGTAATTGTAATTATTTGTAAATAAACATATATGATAATAATAATAATAACAATAATAATAATAATAATAATAATAATAATAATAATAATAATAATAATAATAATAATAATAATAATAATAATAATAATAATAATAATAATAATAATAATAATAATAATAATAACGATTTACACTTAACAGAAGAGAAGGGGGAAGAGGTTTCATAGACATTAAAAATATGAACTACACTCAGGTAGACAACTTGAGAAAATACTTTGTAGAAAGAGGGGAAACAAGCAAAATCCATAAAGCCATCATACACTCTGAAACATCAGGCACACCCCTAAAATTTTCCAGCCATACATACAACCCGACAGATAGAATAATAACACCAGCAACAAAGAAAGAAAACTGGAAAGGAAAAACACTACATGGAAAACATCCACAACATATAGACTTAGAGGCATCCAACATGTGGCTCACAAAGGGGAATATCTTCGGTGAGACAGAGGGGTTTATGATCGCAATCCAAGACCAAACGATAAACACCAGATACTACAGCAAACATATAATAAAGGACCCAAATACACAAACAGACAAATGTAGACTATGCAAACAGCACATAGAAACAATTGACCATATAACGGGAGGCTGCAACATACTAGCAAATACAGAATACACCAGAAGACATGATAATGTAGCGAAACACATACATCAACAGCTTGCGAAGCAATACAACCTTATAGAAGAAATCACCCCTACGTACAAATATACACCACAAAACATACTAGAAAACGACAATGCTAAACTATACTGGAACAGATCAATCATCACAGACAAGACAATACCGCAGAACAAACCGGACATCACACTAATAACAAAAAACAACAAAACCACTTACTTAATAGAAATCTCCATACCTAACACGCACAATCTACAAAACAAAATTGGAGAGAAAATTGAAAAATACATCCGTCTCTCAGAAGAAATTAAAGACATGTGGCACCAGGACAAAGTGATTATAATACCCATAATATTATCTAACACAGGAGCTATACCAAGAAATCTACACGACAGCATTCAGAAATTACAACTTCATCCAACAACATACATACCACTACAGAAGTCCGTCATAATAGATACTTGCTCTATAACTAGAAAATTTTTAAATGAGAACTACAGGGAATAATAAAAACAGAATGGAAACTATGCTTGACCTGACGTCCGCATATATTCCTAAACTAACCAGAGAATATCTGAGAAAGGAAGAAGATAATAATAATAATAATAATAATAATAATAATAATAATAATAATAATAATCAAAGTACCTTCAGCTTATTGTTCTAAATATAAATATTATATTGGATTGATTGTAGAAGATCTAAGAGAGGTCAATGCAACTTCACCGTATGAGAAAAAAAGGAAATGATGAACAGTAAACAACCTGATAGAATCTGTAAATATACAAGTATTGTTGGTAGTATTGAGCTATTCCTTTGAGAGTGCATTATACTTGAATACCTGATGAAATATGGTTAACCTATGATAATTGTTTATTTTTTCTATACAGTTCTATACTTTTATATGTTTTTATATAGTTTTTCATCCTTTTATAATATGTCTTGGTGTACTTTTAGATTTTTATTCTATTGTAGATATTTTGTAACTATTTGTACTTTTTATTGTGTGATTGTTCTCTTTTTTTTGTTTTTTCTCATAATGTAATTAATTATCTATTAATCGTTTGTAATTATAATAATATTTTATATGAGATGACTATAAACGTGCCCTGTATGTAAAATGGTCAATAAACGAATATATATATATATATATATATATATATATATATATATACTTATAAAGATATGTATTCATCACAAACAAAAAATCATATTTCCATTAAAAATCGATATAATAAAGTATAAACATACACCAAAACGATCTAATCTAACCATTAAAATTGACTGAAGGAACTTATGATGTTGGTTTCATGTTGATATATTATTGCGAGGACGAAAGCCTTTATAACGTATTGCTTCTTTCACACACAATTAGTACCTTTACTATGTCCTAATAATACAGTAATATTATAATGGATACTATTGAACATGGTACGAATAAGTATGAAATATATTTAAAAAAATGTATATTTATATAGAAACTACAAATAACACTGAGATATCAATCAGTAATTTATGTGTCTAAAAGTATAAAATTATATTTTTCATATTATATTCGTCGATTGTGATCTGTTTATTAACAGTCGTGAAGTCAAATTGACGTATATATACCTAAGAAATAATATCCTTAGATCGTGAAATAAACTTTAAAGTAAATTCTTGAAAAACTATATTCAATAAACTTTTCATCGAAGGACCAGTGGGTTTTAATCCACAAATAACTAATAATTATATTGAGGGAAAATCTTTTTAACTGACATACATAACGCACATTCGCATGAATTTCAAACCTTAGACCGACATTATTCATTTTTTTTTCGCGGATTAACTGATTAAAGAAAACGTAAGGTAATAAATGCTGGGAATCTTGAAAATGTTTGATTGAATTTCAAACAGATGGAATCATACACAAACATTATATCGATTGAAACTTGGATAAGGTCATATCCGTCTAGGAAGTGATAATAATTCCGAATTTTACAGAATACGTCGACACAAATTTAGAGCTACTGTGGCACATATTTCACGTAGCTAACCAATCCTGTACGATTTCTATATGAAGAGAACATGGTATTTTTGAAAAATATATGGAATCTCCAGGACGTAAAGTTGGGAAATATGGACAAGTGTAACCAAATTTACGATACAAGTAGATGTCGAACAGAGTAGAAAATAACGTACGAGATTTACACTGTGCAAGAATATGATCTGATTGGAGTTGAATATAGAAATATTTCATTTTACAAGAAATTTTGAATTAAGAAGAAAGCTTACGAGTCAGATGCAAGATTTCAGATAATATATCAAGTTTCGTTATTCTGATTATACGTCCAGTTTCTCTATTATCTAGATTTGATTTTGGTCTATGATTAATACGCAAAATTTCATGTTCGTTGATACTTTTTTCGTGAGGAGGTAAATATGAGCATCAATGAACCATATTATTTCAGACAGACATTATTTCCTCAGTTATTTCCAGTGCCACTGCCCAATAATAAAGACTGTGAGAATACAGATCTGGTCTCTGTAGAGAAACATGTAGTGTTTTTTGAGTGAATAGCTACAAAGATTATCATGGAAAAATAGGTATTGCACCAATATTTTTGAGAATCACTTTTGTGTAACTCCTAACTATGATAAATCTTAAAATTGGAATAAGGAATGAACCATGGGAAATCCCATCCTTGCTCAACCACCAAAAAGATTAACTAAGTCAAGCAGAGGCAACAATCTGGGAATGTTTCTATCCTATTAAATATAGGAGAGTAGGAATTGTTTTGAAATAATTTTGAAATTTAATCTTCCCACCAAATATCCATATTTCTCCAAATCAGCGGATTGCATTTTTTTCATCAAGATTAATTATATTATCGGAAAAAGTAAAACTATGGTTGATGTTATTCTCTAGTGGTTCATTGTAATTATTATGATACTAAATCGAATAAATAATTATCATCAAATGAAAAATTGATAACACGATAAAACGGTTTTTAGAATAAAAATCCTAGCTAGAATTTGAATTGAATTATAAATGAATGATTTCACAGTAAATATTAATATACATGTGTTGGTACTTATGATAAGCAGTCAAAGTGATTGTTTCCATTTGGATGCTGACGTTTCTTCCCAAGAAGATCGAAACTGGTCAGTGTACTATGCCTTTCTTCTTTATCGCTCCGCGTAAAGCTCCGTGTGCCGACTAAATGTCATAGGTTACTTTGACGACAACGCTTCTACACTTCTCCCACACAACACCGCCTGAAGATCGTAGCCCACTTACACGACACCGCTCCAACACCGCCTTAAACGGATATGACCACTCGCTGCCCAGGCGTCTGTAGCTAGCACGCAACCAGATGTCCACACGCTTATAGCTGTCAGTCAGCGCGTCAACCTCTTTCACTTTTCGCGAAGCTCGCTTGAAGGTCGTGATAAGCATGGTGTAAGCGAGACGTAGCTAACGAGTGGTACGAAGGCGGTGAGCTCGCTTATAACGAGCTGTCTGCTAATTTGTTTTTTCCAATGGAAATTATATCGTACAGAGGACGCCTTAAGGCTCACATTTCAATAAACATTATTCAGCCGGGTGGGAGCGGTTCAGGTATAAGTGGGCTACGACCTTTAAACGGAGATGGCTACTCACTGCCCATGCGCTGACAGCTAGCAGGACACAAGCTGTTCACGCGCTTACAGCTGTCTTTCAACTATATAGTCAACCGCGTTTCGCGACAGACACAGCTTGTGATCAGTCTCCATTGACAAGGCAAGAGATGGAGCGTGCGGTCCATAACCTTTATATACGAATAATCTTACTGGTGCATGGGACAGGTGGCAACTCGATTCTGCCATGCGTACATCGTGCAGGATACCCGCTTGAAACACATGGTAAACATGCGGTAAGCGAGACGTCAACTATTGAGTAGCAATATGACGATAAGCTTGCTTAGAGCGAGCTGTCTGCTAATTTGTGTTGTCAATGTAAAGTAAGTCTACTGAGGACGGTCATAAGGCTCACACTTCAATGAACATTATTCTGCCAGGTGGAAGCGGTGTTGTATAAGTGGGCTATGTATGACCTTTATGCTGAACAGGTACTATAAAACGCAATTAACCCATACAACCCAATTTCTCCCTGCAAGCGGTTCCAACGAAGTATCATTTATTGATGTATACCCATTTTACTACAGTACAAAAATGAATTGGAAACTTTTAAACAGAAATCTCTCATTATTTTGAACGGAATATTCCGAGTAGTATCAAGGAGAATGCGGTTACCAATAGATATGATATTTTACGGATGAGGCAACATTTAAAGCAACGGGTAATTTTGTATAATTCCAATGGATTTGATTTCTCCTACCTGTAAGTATGATTCAACTGAAAAAATGACAAATGCCTCAATGATATGAGAATAGTCAAATAATGTTTGTTGTGGTTTGGATATATTGATATTTTAAATAATGATAAGAATATTCTTGTGTATAACATACCAAGCAGCAATGTGTTTATAAAGATAATAAAAAACAATTATGCCATGAAACTGATGGAGAGAGATGTTAATTAAATTTTAATATTTGTTGTTAATCAAATTAGAGAACTTTGATCAAAAAATTGTGAATTCCAATTATTATAAAGGAGACTTTATTTAGTATTAGAATTAGACGTTTTTCTAGTGAACCTTTGTATATAAATTGCGGTTCAATGGTAGTTTTAACAAACTCTATATTGGAAAATTCTGTGGAGAATGAAATCTCATTACGATATCTAAAGTAAGATGTATTTTTAAGCTTTAACATGTATCCAAGATGAATGTATCAAATTTTGTGATGCGCCTCTATTCCAAAATTATTTTTCTATACTTTATTTGTCGGTTACTAGACATACACAAATTTTGATGATGAGTATGACCAAAAACTTGTAATAAAGAACGTGTGGGTACTTTGAGGATGACACTATAATTAATTTGGAATTGAACTCTTTGAAATATTGCTGAGGACTATTTCCAATCAAATGGGTCAGGAAGCAGCTTCAAATTGTATTTATTCTCATCTTGAACGGATCATGCTGGATAAATATAATATTAACAGTGATTGTATTTGAGACTCAACGAGCATAAATTACTTCCATATGAAAAAAAAATAATCAATAAGCAAAGTACATAATATCTATCTATGTCAGAGAGCATTTGGTGTATAATAGGTCACGCAGAATATTTTGAAAATGCCCTAACTGCACCATTCAACGATTTATTTGTGCGAGCATGTAGTCGTTCTATCGGAACTAATTTTCATTGAGTTGTTTTAATTAATTCTTTGTGGAGGCTTTTAATAAATGGACGAAATATTACCATCGATATAACTTGTAACTAGAAGTCGGTTTTATTTGATTTTGCTGCGTTTCGGTATTAATTGAAACGATAAATTCTGTTACTCTATTTTGTTTCAATTAGGAGTGTACATACAGGAAATTAAAATCACTTTTAGCATTATAAGCGAGTATTTGTTTATGTTAGAAATTGATGTAAATTGTAGGTATTTAATGTAATCAGTATTTGAACAATATTAATGCATTATTTCAAAAGTTTTATTAAAATAAAGACATAGTATTGCATGATCCGTCAAACAATTATAGATCCAAACAGCCACTAAACGTATTTTTCTCCATCAAGTATATACTTGTACATACAGCGAGCGTAGCAAAGTGTGAGAGCTTTTGTTACTTATGTGGTTATGTATATTTTCCCGCATTTCCTTACGATTTATGACAAACGATAGAAAGTTGTGAATATTCCAAGGCAGGATTAATGAACACTTATCTGTTGAAAGTTATTTATATTCGAATACTTAGATTAATGTTACGAATCAGCACACTGGTATAGACCCTAAATCCGACTCTGTCTAAGCCAGGTATGAAAATTAAAATTATGGTGAATGAGCAGTGTTTTTATAACTGTTTGGGACTATCTTATCTAAACATTGTTTTTGTGACTAGACTTATCTAGAAAATGCCAGATAAATTATGTGTGTCTGTGTAAGCCGCAGCCCGGAATTTTCTAGTAAGAAAGGCATTAATATAAATAAGGACAGATCAGCGGAGGAGTTAGTTGATAAAGTGATCTCGTGAAATAAATAAACAAAAATACACCGAACAGTAATTAATAATCAATTTTGTGTGCATATAAATTAAATTTGAGTGATTAGTTAAGTATATATAAATTAAGTGGTAGTGAGTTAGTGTTTAAATAAATTAGTAAGTAGCCATACCGTGTGTTTGAGATTTATCCCACCCGTAATAAAAACTTTTAATAAATAAGAAAAACATTACATTGGTGTCAGAAGTGGGATAAATAAATATCTACGTGAAAATGGCCAAGAGAGTAAGGGACCTGAAAGTGGCGGAATTAGAAGATCGTGAGTTGGAAACGTCCGGTAAGAAAAGTGAATTAGTAGAAAGACTTAAAGTGGCACTGGAAAATGACGGCTTTGATCCAGAAACAGTTTTATTTAATGACGAGGCTTCCACATTAATCTCGTCAATTTCTGCTAATATTTCTGCTAACATGGACGAGAAGATTTCTGCCATGGAAGAGAAGATTTCTGCTATGAAGCCGACATTTCTGCTAATATTTCTGAGAACATGGACGAGAAAATTTCTACTTTAAAGAACGATATATCTGCCGATATCTTATTAATATAAAACGACATTGCCGCTGACATTGAAAATGAAATTTCGTCACTAAAATCTGAAATTGAGGATAAGATGTCAACGATGGACGAGAAAATCGAGGATAAAATGTTATCGATGGACGAGAAAATCAAGAATAAAATGTCAACGATGGACGAGAAAATCGAGAATAAGATTACAACGATAGACGAGAAAATCAAGGAGTTAGAGGAAAAGATTGCCGATTCAAGAGCGCGAGGCACGCCAGAGGAAGAAAAGAAGACCGAGCAAACGAAACTTTGCAAGCAAGAAACACTACCTAAGTTTGAAGACATTGGCAGTTTTACCCGAGTCAAGGCCCCAACGTTCGATGGAAAAATGTCGTGGACCAATTATGTGAAACAGTTTGAAGCAGCCGCTAGAGTGAATAATTGGTCCGATAAGGAGAAGACAGTGAACTTAACCATCGCGCTTTGCGGAGATGCCTTAGATGTACTCCAGACGATACCTTTGGAAGAAACGGATGACTTCGAGCAACTGAAGAAGAGGTTGGACATGCGATATGGTCATGAACATCTAGAACATTTGTACCAATCTCAGCTGAAGAACCGAAAGCAGAAACGTTATGAATCCCTTCAAGAATATGAAGTGGACATTGCCCGACTAGTTCGATTTGCTTATCCGTCAGCACCAGAGAACATGTTGGAATGTCTAGGCATTCAGGCCTTCATTGAAGGCTTACGTGATCCCGATATGCAGAGGACACTTCGTTTAGCCCATCCGAAAACATTAGTCGACGCATTGACAGCTGCTCTTGAATAAGAAGCAGCAACGAAGGATTCAGGATATAACAAAATTAGGACCATCCAAGGAGAAGGTGACGAAGACAGATTTGACCAGTTCGTCAGTTTCATAAAAGGTATGATGGACAAGAAACCGAGAAAAAAAGATGCTGAAATTGTGGCGAGCTAGGGCATGTACGTAGTTCGTGTAAGCGCCCCAAGACTCCTGTAAACCAGTAACAGGAGAACTAGAATGAGTCGGCTACGAGGGGTCAGCACCGACCCATAATCGTTCCAAAGACACTCTCATACTGATAGCTTCGCTCAGATGTCGCAACGACAGTGTATATGTGGATGGCGAAGTAAATGGCAAGAAATATGCTCTGCTGGTTGACACTGGAGCAACTAGAACCATTATACGACCAGAGATAATAAACCCCAAGAAGAAGCTTCTATCAACGAGACTGCGACTGCGGACCGCCATAGGCGAGTGTGCCAACGTTCACGGGGAAGCCCAAATCCAATTGGGAATTGGAGCAAAAAAGTTCACGCATACGGTAATCGTAGCTAACATTGAAGAAGACGTGATTCTGGGAATGGACGTAATGAATGTACATGGTTTCCAATTAGACTTTAGAAACAGAACCATTAAAGTGGGCTCCGAGGAGGTTTTCCTTCATCCACATGAAGGCAACGCGGTGATGGCAGCTGTACAGGAAGATACCGTTTTACCTGCACGAAGCGAAACCATGATAGTAGCACGGCTACAGGGAATCATGGAGCAAGGTACACCGGTGATGATGGAGCCAATGACCCACGACGAAGAAGTTGGCAAAGGAGTACTAATTGGAAAAGGATTGGCTACGTCGGCGAAAGAGATCCCAGTACGTGTGATAAACGTGAAAGATTACCCAGTCACCATCAAGAAGAAAACTAGGATTGGATCCTGCGTACCAGTGACGTCTATAGTTCGCCAAACAACGACCACTGACAATTCTAATGCCAGATTCGAACAGATGTTATCAGTAGCTGGTCAATATTTGGATCAAGCTGAGAAAAAGAGAATGGGAGAATTTCTCTTGCAGTATCCAGACTTATTCGTACCAAAAGGAGGAAAGACTGGAAGAAAATCAGCCGTCAAACACAAAATCGATACTGGTAATGCTAAGCCAATTAGACAATCAGCTCGAAGACTTCCACGAGCGAAGAGAGAGGAAGCTGAAAGAATAATTCGAGAGATGGCAGAAGAAAAAGTGATAGAACCATCTACTAGTCCATGGATGTCTCCAGTAGTGCTCGTCAAGAAAAAGGACGGAACTACGAGATTCTGCGTGGATTATCGCCAGCTTAACAACGTGACGAAGAATTGACGATACGATAGACACTTTGGCCGGCAGCAAACTGTTTTCCACCTTGGACCTGAAGTGTGGTTATTGGCAAGTGAAAATGTACCCAGAAGACAAAGAGAAGACTGCTTTTACCACCGGATCTGGATTATGGCAATTCAACGTTATGCCAATCGGGCTCTGTAATGCGCCTGCGACATTTGAAATACTTATGGAAAATGTCTTGAGAGGGTTGTCTTGGAAGACATGCCTTGTTTATTTGGACGACAGCGTAGTACTGGGGAAGACATTTGACGAACATCTGAAGAATTTGGAAGACGTATTCAAACGACTCCAAGCTGCCCAGCTCATGTTAAACCCGAAGAAATGTCAGCTGTTCCAAAACCGAGTCAACTATCTAGGTCATATAGTGAGCAATGAAGGAGTGGCGGTGGATCCAGAGAAAATTGCTTCCATTCAGCAATGGACCAACCAACAAACATCAAATTAGGAGTTTCCTTGAACTTTGCACGTATTATAGAAGATTTATCAGGAGGTTTGGAGATATTGCCAAGCCGCTAACGCAACTTACAGAAGAAGCAAGAGTTTTCCAATGGGAAGAAGACTGTCAAACGGCTTTAGAAACTTTGAAGAGGCATTTAACCTCGGCGCCGATATTAGGATATCCATTACCAGAGGGAGACTTTATTCTTGACACTGACGCAAGCAACGTAGGAATTGGTGGAGTGCTCTCACAGATCCAAGGAGGGCAAGAAAGAGTGCTGGGATATTTCAGTAAAGTCCTCTCCAAACCAGAACGAACGAAACTACTGTGTCACAAGAAGAGAACTTTTGGCAGTAGTGAAGTCCGTGGAACACTTTTACCAGTATCTCTATTGTAGGTAGTTTTTAATCCGGACTGATCATGCAGCACTCAAGTGGTTGATGCAGTTCAAGAATCCCGAAGGCCAGATTGCTAGATGTATTGAACGACTTCAGGAATATGATTTCAACATCGAACATCGAGCCGGTGTGAGTCACCGAAAAGCCGACTCCCTGTCCAGACGGCCGTGCCCAACAGACTGCTCCCACTGCAACAATGTGGAATCTAGGGAAGCTGCAGTTTCAAAAACTACTGTAGTCAACGAGGAATGGTCACCCACCAAAATCAGAGAACTCCAGGAGAATGATCCTCACCTGAAGATGATCCGGCAATGAAAGAAAGAAAATCGGCGACCCACCTGGCAAGAAGCGTCAAAGTTTTCATAGAAACTCAAGGCGTATTGGGCTCAGTGGGACTTTCTTGTCCTGGAAGAAGGGCTGTTGGAAAGAGTCCTTGAAAACGCTGATGGTTCCGAGATGAGGAGACAGCTGGTTATAAAGAGAACAAGAGTAGCTGAGGTACTGAAGAAGTTACACGACAACTGAAACATAATTGGCGGTATACGTCTTCTACGTGGTAACTAAAGATGAATTTAAAGATCGATCTACCTACCGCGATGTGTGGGAAGCACTTCGTAACCTCCGAGACCATGTGTTATAATCCAGAGTGAAAAAACTGGCTATGCCTAAGATAGCGAGTAACCCGTTGGATTGGCGAATTATCAGGAACATGGTAGAAGTTATCTTTAGAGATACCGGTGTCCAGATATTAATTTGCAGCTACAACCCCCGTTATCAGTATCCGATGAAGACAGTGCCCTGCTATTTCCATGAGATCGGAAAGTGTAGAAATGGGGCCGATTCAAACATACAGTCTTGGCTACACAAAAGTTCCAGGAGAAACTTCCATTTAAGGAGGGAGTACTGTTACGAAACAGCACACTGGTATAGACCCTAAATCCGACTCTGTCTAAGCCAGGTATGAAAATTAAAATTATGGCGGATAAGCAGTGTTTTTATAACTGTTTGGGACTATTTTATCTGAACATTGTTTTTGTGACCAGTCTTATCTAGAAAAGGCCAGAAAAATTATTTATGTCTGTGTAAGCCACAGCCCGAAATTTTCTAGTAAGAAAGGCATTAATATAAATAAGGACCGATTAGCGGAGGAGTTAGTTGATAAAGTGATCTCGTGAAATAAATAAACAAAAATATACCGAACAGTAAAGTGCTAATTAATAATCAAGTTTGTGTGCATATAAATTAAATTTAAGTGATTAGTTAAGTATATATAAATTAAGTGTTAGTGAGTTAGTGTTTAAATAAATTAGTAAGTAGCCATACCGAGTGTTTGAAATTTATCCCACCCGTAATAAAAACTTTTAATAAATAAAAAAAACATTACATAAATATGAATTATGAATTTTAGTCAAAATAACTGTTCAAAACGAAAAGAATTGAAAGACTTCTGTGATTTATCAATAGGACAGAAAAACGATACGTAGTACAATCTTACAATGGTGTCAGTAAACCAGAAATATATAATATAGAGGCATCTCCCTCATGGTTAGGACATAGAGATAACTACAAAATAAGGAACTTAAAATCAATTAAGTTATTTCAAGGTATCGTTACTATATGATTTTCTAATATAATATAATTAATATATACCTATATTTTTAGAAACGTTACTGACACAGTTTAATATGACATTCACTGATTTTGATCAACTCACCTTGATGTGGATAAGGCTAAGTAAAGAGACTCCAGAGGGAAAAGAAGGGCGAAACTGTAACCCTTCAAAACAATGGATAATATCCCTTAATATTGCCCACTCGCTTACAAGTGGACCTCGAAAAGTCTTCTAAGAGAACATTTTCCATGGTTAATTATTGTTTTGTTTTTGAATATTCATTTGTTTTGCATTATTATTTTATATTTTATCACTCAGTTTTTGAATATTTTTAGTTTTGCAATATTTTTTTTTCATTAGGTGTTTTGTTTTCAGTTTCTCTTTTTTATGTTAATAAAATAAATGTATTCATATGCATCTATTTGCTGTTTTATTAGTCACTAAGTACCAGCTTCTAAATTCCAAAGATAGATAAATACCATTTACAATATATAAGTATTAAATTGTATTAAGTTGCTTTAAGTTTGAAATATTCATAAGGTAAGTACTGAATAATATAGTAACAATAGTTACTTAATCTTTTGGCCATCAACACTACTAAAAATATTGTATTTCATTTCATCTATGAAAAATAATGTTTTAATAGATTTTTCTGAATTTACTATAAATTAAGAATTTCGCTGAATTTTTTCATAGATCCAAGGAAATAAAATATTTTAGGTAAGGGGTGAGGAAAAAGTAAAATTAGGTAACTTTTGTTACATCTATATTATGTAATATTTGATATATAAAGATCCTCCAGATATTATCTCATTTTTACATATATATTACATAGTAATTTGAAAATATTTGAGATATAATTTAGAATATGTATTTCTTATATCAATATTGTTCCCTTGCTGTACCGGCCTTTGTCAGTATTCAATACATAAATATTATCTAGTTGTGACTTCAGTTTTATATAACTGTGACTTTTATATTTCAAGAAATATGTAACATATATGTATTCAATATGTTTTTGTGTTTGCTGGGCTTTGCATGAGATAACTGATCTAATTTTGGGTAATTCATTGGATATACTCTTAGTATATAGAATTTGGTTGGGTGATTGTACAGATGATGAATTATTAAATATTGTCCATTTTAATATATACCGGGTGGCCCGAAATTCCAGTGGTAAAGGTTTATGCGTATGGGTTAAAAATTTACTCCGTTTTGATGTTATTGAATTAAGGCGGGACTTTGTATGGGAACAGTTATGGATTAAGATCACCACGCGAAGGAGAACATTTGCAAACGGAGGTGTTTATAAACCACATAATCTGAATACAAATAGTTTTCTGAACGATTTTGAGGACAGTTTAATTGAGATAAGACCGGTTGCAGACCAAATTGTTTGTATGGGTGATTTCAATTTAGATTTACTCGACCTAGAAAATAATAAAGTGAACAAATTTAATGAAATACTAGAATCATCGAGTTTATCACAAATAATTTATGTTCCTACAAGAGTTACGGCTACTTCAGCGAAATTATTGGATTATGTCATTGTTCAATCTGACGCAGAAGTGGAGAAAGGTATAATTCATAGTAATATATCAGTACATTCTATTGTTTATTGTAAATTTAAAATTGATAGAAATAAGCCGATACCAAAAATATGTACGTATAGAAGTTTTGAATATTTTATTCAGGATGCTTTTCAAACGGATCTTCTAAATACCTCATTTTTTCGAATATTCGACCATGAAACTGTTGACGCAAAATTATCATATTTTATCAACTGTCTTAATAACTTAATCGATAGAAATATTCCTTTGATTTCGTCTAGAATCACTGAAGGAGGAGCACCATGGATAACAGATGTTATTAAAATTATGATGAGAGAGAGGGACAAAGCCTTAGTAAGGCAACAAAATTACAGAGAAATTCAAATTTTTACAGGCAAATGCGGAATTGAAGTAACCAGGCTATCTGCAGGGAAAAAACATATTTCATATATCACTTCAACAATAAGTCAACAAAAGAAATGTGGAGAACACATAAATTAATTCCAGATAAAAATGATAAAATACCAGTAACTTTATGCAAGCCTGACGAACTGAATAATTTCTTTATAAACTCAGTTCCTGATATAAAACCGTCCAAGAATGTTTTAGACTTTCACAATAATAACAAAATAAATAAGGGAAATTTTGAATTTGAAGAAATAAATGATTATTTTGTGTACACAGCTATATCACAAATTAAAACAAACGCGAGGGGGTGTGATTGTATAAATATAAAGCTTATTAGACTTTATTGCCCCCACATAATACCTTATATAACTCACAAAATAAACTTCTGCTTGACAAGAAACGTGTTTCCATCGGTGTGGAAGAGTGCTGTGGTGACGGTGTTACCGAAGCAACAAAACCCAATGAAAATTAAGGACCTTAGGAATATAAGTATATTGCCTACTATGCCAAAAAATTTTGAGAGAGCAGTAGAAGTACAAATTAAAGAATATACTCAGCAGTATTCTTTATTACCTGAGGTACAATCAGGATTTTGGAAAGGCTACAGCTGTACTACCGCGCTTTTGCATATTGTCGACGATATCATAGCTGCATCTGATGTTAAACAATATACGATTTCGATTTTGTTAGATTTTAGCCGCACATTCGATACAATTAATTATGATTTAATGGTAGATATTCTTATAGGGTTCTCTCCAGATGCGCTGGAATTGTTGGGTAACTGTTTAAGATATAGAAGGCAAAAAGTATCGATAAATGATTGTAGTTCAAGTTACTTGAATCTCAGATCTGTTGTACTACAGGGATCAATACTGGGACCTCTGTTATTCTCAATATATACGTCTCGTTTACTATTTGCTGTTCAATCATGTCAAATTCATCTATATGCTGACGATACTCAGCTTTACTTTAGTTTTCCAGAAGATTTAATAAGAGATGCGTCTAACCTGACTAACACAGACTTAAATAAATTTGCTACTGCTGCAGAGGAACATTGTTTGTGCATAAACTCAAAGAAGTCGAAAGTCTTGATATTTGGGCCAAAACATCATAGGGAAAATGTATACCAGTCGGTAAATATAAACATTCGGGGAGAGTCCTTGGCAATTTATTTATTATCTCAGTTACAGTTGATTGGGTTGTATTTTTATTGGGATGTCTATTATTGAAAATATTTGCTGCTTCTATATGCTTTTTATAGTAATCTCCTTTAAAGGTAGTTTATTTTTGAGTAAAACTAATAATTTTTGTCAAACCTCGAATATGACTAAACAATTTGATATTTGATGACTGTATTTTAGGTTTCAGATAATGCAGAACTTTTTGTGAGGAATAACTTTTTTCCCTAAAATTAATAATAAAAAAGTTTTCCATATAATTCCAACTTAGAGGGACATATTGTATATATTGTAGCAATAAGTAATTTAAAATTATTTTGTGAAATAAATGATTGTAGTCGTTCTTTTAAGTTTTTTTTTTCATCTGATGACATTCATCATATTCTCTCTCCAAATATAACTCGTGTTATAATTAATTGAAGAAGATATTACTCGTTAAAGCCTTCAAAAGTTTAAAATCGTGCTGCGCACTCGTCCAATCTTCATCGGCTCTAACTCGGCCTATCATCGATAATAATCGTAGCAATAGTTATATTACCCCCGATTATATAATTCATGATAAAATAAGCTTTGACTTCGGTTTCAACAATGTGTGTTGCGATATTAACCACCTTTTGAAGTTTCTTAAAAAGTCAGAAAACGTCTTAACATCGCAATGAATCGCTTTGGAATAGCTTCAAGTTTAGAAAAAAGCGAAGCAATTTGATCCTTAAAGCCTTAATGCGTTATGAAGCAGTTTTCGCCATTATGTGAAGAGGCAAAATATGAATTTCTTGAATAGGATTCGAACGAACACTTGCCAGGTATTCTTGAAGACTGCGCTTCCAATATGAAGCGCGCTTATGGCACCTATTATGAGGAGGCAGTTGAACATGATCTGGGGTATTACCGCGAAGCTTCTGCAGAGAAAGTATTTTAATCGGAAAGTAGACCCATATGTTATATAGCTATTTGAAATCAACTCATGTTAATAATTGATTCACTCGTAGTTCTAGTTCATATTTACTGGTTACAAAATCGAATGTTCTTTGGACCACTCTGTACAAACCTGATCCCATCATTTAACATCACAGCCCACGCATTATTTAGATGAAAATGGGAAATTTGTAACACACGGAAAAATTTATTTCACCTTGTCGGATAAAAGTATTATTGTATTCTAACAAAATAATTGCCAACCTGATTGGATATTAGTCCTCCAAATTAGATAAGAAGGATGCCTAAAAAATATTCAGCTTGTCTCAGATTTGGAAAATTTCAAGAAGGGTTTTTCCTCAGTCAGAAGAAAGAATAACGCAGAAAATTATCTTTTATAATAAAATTATTGATTGTTCTAAGCTTGTGTTGAGAAATAGTGAACAACTATCTACAATTTTTATATTCAATTTCCTATGAATGTTGACTCATGTCAGTAATTATTTTGTCGCCAAAACACTCTTGATTTTGTATGAAATGTATAAAAGATTTTTTTTCTTATACGTAGCAATAGTGCTATTCAACGCGACAATCGATTATAATCGTTTCCTGTCATTTAAAAAACAACATGTTCAACAATACATTTTCGGTGACAATCGATCACTTTGATTATAATCAGGAAAATAATTGTAAATCGGAAGCATGTGATTGGTCAAAAAATTCAAATAAACTACCGTTTGTTCAGGGGTTATGTGATGTGAGTGATATTTTGCAATTGTATTTTACATTTTTAGTTAACAGAACAGCTTCTATATAATTAAACGTGATTAAACTAAATGAACTTGTGAAAACTGTGAAATGAACTGAAATAATGATGAGGTTATGTCACTATTGATTTATTTTATTTGTAAGATGACATGACAAATGACACTTTTTTTGTCGTTCAACAAACATCAATCCGTTTTCTATTTCGATTATAAACAAAATCGGAATCAAGATCGAAGTATTGAATAGCTTTAATGATACTAATTTTTTAACACCTTTGGACTGTCATTGAAAACTTATTTGGAAACAGTATTTTATAAATAAATGTATGTGAAGTGTAATCTACCCATGTATGAATAAAAATAATGGTCTACATAGTGTATCAGCTTGCACGATTGATGTACGAGTAACAATCTACGGAAGCTCCTACGTTACTTGAAAATATAGCCTGGATTTATTTCCACGAATCGGTCAATTTCCAATTTTACTTGAAATCACGAACTTTGTTAGAATCAATTTGGCACAATACGTTCAATGTAGCTTGTGAAAAATGAGCCGCAGTCATAGAAAAGCTTCTACCATAGTAAAATACATTTTGTCAAAATAATTTGTGGATCTTAACTGTTCTTTTTGACAAGAAATTTGATAAAGGTGAGGTGAGTTCAGTGATTCATAATTGAAATAATTACCACAGGGTCTTATAATAGGTATACAAGTTGAAGTAGTATGGAATGAACAATGAAAATAAATTGTGCCTATTAATTGGTGTGTTCAGAATATCATGTGATCTTCAGATACGACGCACACATGGGCTTACACAGATATTTTTGAATTTATGGAGGCTTGCTTAAACTTGATTTTCAAGGAAATCTTCGAAATTTCATCAATTTGATTCTCAAATCGCTCAATTTCATTAGTGTAAATTTCGAGTAGTGATATTCTATTAATAGTACTCTATATCTATACATTCCAACTTTAGTCAACCTTTAATCATGTTCAATATTACTCTGAATACTCTGAATAGTGAACTAAGCCCTGCAGAAGCTGAGGAAACTTGGAAGGCGCCCATTCGTGGGAGCAGAAAGAGTTCTCTTCAAGTTACAGGGGGGACCAAATAAAGATAGTTAAGATGATCGCAGTGCTGCAAATCAACCTGCACCATAGTAGAGCGGCGACGGGGACGCTCTGCCAGAATATCCTGGTAGATGACATAGGAGTGGTTCTTATTCAAGAAGCATGGACCTTCAAAGGCAGAGTGATGGAAATGAGCACTGCGAAGGGTAAGTTAATCTACGACACTTATAATATAAACCCGAAGGCTTGTATTTTCATCAGGGATAACATTAAAACGTTGAATATAACGGATCTCTATTCTAGGGACACCGCTGTGACTGAGGTACACCTGCAGGCAGGTGACGGAAATATCAGAATCCTGCTTGCATTAGTATACGTGCTATACGACTCCACAGAAGCACCTCCGACCATGGAAATGAGGACGATTTTGGAACCGGGAAGCACCTCATCTTGAAACTAGACGCCAATGCCCACCATCTGGCCTGGGGGAACTCCAACACCAATAACTGGGGTTGGCTGTCTTTGCTCATTGTTGCACTGCTTGAACTACTGCTTGTTGCTTTTGCATGTATGTTAGCTTGGGGTATGGGTGGGCAAATTCAGCTATCGGGTGTCTGCTTCCACGTTAGCACTGTTGGTAATGGGAGTAACAGGACCATTCTTGGTCTTTGACTAAATGACATCCCAATGGTTTTTCGGCTTAATCCTAAGGTGTGCGTATCCGTGCCGAGGGGATACATCACAGTGAGCCTATCATCTGTCACTAACGGAACCTTCGAGATACTATGCGCCCTCCAGTCCTAAGTCAGCCTTGTCATGGTAATGCAGGGCTCTGCCGTGATGGACCTCTTTTTCCCTAGCTACTCGTGGGACTTTTATGAAAGAAGAAGTAACAAAAACCAACCCGAAACCTACAGAGGAGATGGAAGTCGACCTTTCGACTCCAACTGACCTCACTATAACCTCAGATCAGGAACAAAACCTACTCAGGTCTCCAAATCCTGAAAATAAACCTAGAAAACTAGGTGGTGCAGGCAGGAAACGACTTAGTCGTCTCTTCAACAGTGGGTTACCTTACAAATCCGCCTTGCATCAAGTTCTAGAGCAGCGGGAGCGGGATCAACCGCAAGAGAGGAAACATTCTCCCTCTGTAGCTGGTACCAGCAAGCGCTTACGCTCTAACGACGACTCACCCGAACAAGAGGCAAAAAAACCCTGCTCGGCTGAATCAATGGTAACGTCAGGTGAAACTGACTTACAAACGCCCTCTTATGGGCAGGCTTTATCCGGCATCAAGGTGGGAATTTTACATCTCAAACATCCGACAGCCTCCATCACGACCAAACAAATGGAATTCCTTCAGTATGCCATTATGGCCGCTGTAGAGGATATTCCTGAAGGTGGTCCACAAGTACAGTTCCATAGCTGTACTTTTCGGCCTGGATGGTTACAGGTCACCTGTGTAAATCAGTGTCTCGTGGTTGACTGGTGTAGTCAATACACTTCAACCATGGGACGATGCCTCCCTGAAATGTGTCTCAGGCGACCAACTCCCAAATCCACACATTTGTGTGGCTTACATACCAGGACAGGTCCTCACCAGACTGAGGAAAATGAACCACGCTCTGTTAACCTTGAAATGGACTGTCCTACACAGGAAATTACAGGCCCTGGTCAAACTTGGGCTTTCGCCATTGATGATCGATCCATGGCCACGTTGGAGAGGATTGGATTCGAACCATACCTGGGTTTTGGACAGGTTGTTTTCCGGCCTAAAGCTCGGTCCTCCCAACCGGCATCAAAACCGGGTCCCTCGAAGAGATCCGAGAAAAGCCATGGCCCGGGGCTGAGTGGAAAACCTCATGTTGCAGTGAGGAGGACCGAAGCAGATACCCTGAAAACCTTGGAAAAAGCCAATAGGGTAATTCTCACTTGGGTTCCAAGCCATACAGGAGTAGCTGGAAATGAGGAAGCTGATAAGTGTGCCAAGAAAGGAGCTGTTCTCACCCTCATGGGACCAGAACCAGCATACGGCGTTTCAAATAGCATCGTACGAAAAACTGTCTCTAACTGGGTGTCGCATGAACACCAAAAGCACTGGAATAGAGTTGCGGGACACGCACAGTCCAAAAGAACGCTCAAAGGACCATCGAGTTCCAATGCAGCAGATGCTGTCAGATTGTACAGGAAAAAACTGCGAAAAGTAGTAGGATTCCTAACTGGCCACTGGCTATTCAATGCACACCTAGCGAGGATGTGGATTGACGCAACAAGCCCCCATTGCAGGATGTGTGGAGAGGTGGAGGAAATCGCAAAGCACGTTATCTTTGATTGTCCTGCCTTGTGCAGAAGAAGAGCCTCCTGTATAGATATCTTCCCAGATACGAATAAAGAGGGACTGTAGGAAAGTATAGTCCGACGAATGTCACAGTTCGCTAAAAAATTAGGATGGGACTTAATATCTGCGAATGAGGGTGTACAATAAGCATAATTAATGGCTGAGCGGCAACCATTAGGGCACCCGGACCCTAACCCCTCGTGACTAAAAAAAAGCCCAAATGTGAACATCAATATGTAGTAATGTTGTGGGGATTATCTTTCTTGAAAACGTT
Source organism: Galeruca laticollis (assembly GCA_963921935.1). Taxonomy (NCBI): domain Eukaryota; kingdom Metazoa; phylum Arthropoda; class Insecta; order Coleoptera; family Chrysomelidae; genus Galeruca; species Galeruca laticollis. The sequence continues at coordinate 82,927,708 of OY998175.1, read as the reverse complement.
TATTTTCACTACAACTTTCGTTATTATCCTACAAATTTTGTATTAAAGAAAAAGCCATCATTCGATATTCAATTTAGCTGATTTAAAATATTTTTCCTATGAAAATTAAAAATGTGAAACCAAAATAAGTGGCATAATTCATTTCATTCCTTTTGCACACCCCTATAGGGCATATGGAATCAGAAGTTTGGGTAATAAGCATCAAGTAAGGTAAAAGGGATCACATATGAGAGTTCATACATGTTTTGGGCTTAATAGGTGAATTAGGATAACTTTCATAACATTATAATATTGGTTACAGTTAATCTTAAAATAGCAAACATGGAATAACCCTTCATAGTTTTGAAACTAGGGAAAATAGAGCAGCTTAATAATGTAAATCTTGAATATATAACGAAAACAAGAGAATTATACCATAACTTACAAGAGATCCTAGAAAACTTAATTATTAAAAAGATGAACAGAACACCTAAAATTTAAATAATTATAGGTATGGTATAGTATAAAAGCATTCAAAATATTTCGAAATATATTGTTTTATAGTGCCAGACAGCTTAGAAATCGGCTTTTAACTTCAGCAGATAATGTATTTATGGACAGTACACACAATAAATGTCGATTTTATGCGGAACTATTAAAAATATGTTAAAAATCACACGCCCGCAAAGTTGGCGAGGTCTTTACAAAGTTGCAAGTTTATAAATTTTTCACTGTTAGCAATATTTTTGCGATTTCGTTTGCATGGCCTTGTTTGGAATATATTCTCTAAGGAAGCTCTGTATCTAACTTAGCATCAAAAGTTAATTGCGGGAAAATTTGACGTTGAGTCAAATGTCACGCCATGAAACGCTTTTAAAATCAATAAAGACGACTCTAATGAATTGATGAAAATTCTTCAGGAACCGCTATTCAAATACAAGAAGAAACGTTGTTCTTAGAGTATCTAAAAACAGCGATTCAACTGAAAGTAACATCGTCAGGGGAGTCGTTGTATCTGCAAATTGATGTACAATTCCAAAGAAGGAACTCCGTAAAAATTTGACATTCTCATCAGAGAAGACATTGCAGTGAGAGTTTTTTCTTGAGTTTATATATGCGTTGAGATTCCTGGAATGTGCTGGTAAAGGTATTGGATTATCTCGTGAACAGTGACCTTGACCATTACTGCGCGAAGCGATAGTGGGAAGTCGGCTAACACTCTGTAAGTGAAACCCAAAAATATTGGCTTGGGTCTAGGTACTTCAGTGTTGTAATTGAAAGTATAAAACGGGTAGCGCGTTTCAGTCCATTTATAACTAACTGCATTTACAGTATAATTATTACGGACGTAAAAACCAAACAAGCTTCGTTGTCTTTGAAATTTATTAAAAAAAATTATATAGCTGATCCATAAAAAATCATAACAAATTTGTCATATTACATGTTATAATTTTAATAAAAAAATAGTTACTTAGAGAAAGAAAAAAAAACAAAAGTTTTAAAATCTGTTTACACCGGGTTTGACAAAAAATCAAACTTTTCTTGACAAATTTAAATAGCACAAAATTGTTATATAAAAAATTACATACACAGGATAATTCGAGAATATCGTAAAAAAGCCAAACATGAGAGTTTACATCAATGGTCGGCAACCCAAATCGTCCATTCTCAGGGTCGTCTTCATCCGAAAATAAGAAGGAATCAGATTCACTGTCGTCTTGAAGTGAAATTACGAAATCTTCCACTGCATCCATTATATATTCTTTCCACATATATCCTTTTTCGACATTTTCAACGTGAGCACACATTTTTTCCCATTCCCAACTTGGTTAAATTTGTCTTCGGTCATTTTCAACACGTCATCAAGTTTAAACGTCGTATTACATGCAGCGACGTGATTTTTCACCAGTGCCCATATTTTTTCGATAGGATTAAGCTCAGGATGATATGGTGCTAAATTTGAAACTGGAATGTCCCGTTCTGCTAAAACTTTATGGATGGCATATTGTTTGTGCATTGGCTTGTTTAATTGAATTTTTGCATGCAGTTCAGCCTTCATTTCCTTTTCTTCAAAAAAACTGATTTTTTCCCATAACCAATTTTGCATAGATGCTTTCTTTCATGAAAAATTAGGAATTGGTTCGACCAAAACATTATGGTAAGAGGCATTATCTATCACAAGGACATATTTGTTTGTGACGTTTACCATGAATCTTTCTTTAAGCCACTTGCTGAAATTATTATGATTCATTTCAACATGATAGTTGCCTGTTTTAAGACCCGATTTAAATATGGTTAGAGCTCCGTGTACAAAGCCTGATACACCCCCGGCTTGTAAAATTATGAGTCGTTGTCCTTTGGACACAGGTGACTTTAGACAATTATTTTTCCCATCGTCCCATGCCATTGGTACAGTATGTGAACCATGAATATATCTTTCATCAAAGTATAAAATCTCCCGCCCTTATTTTTTATATTTTTTCAATTTTCTTAAATATTCGACTCGTTTGGATATGATATCAAATTTTTCGACTAAAACCTTTCGGTTGTCTTCAGTGCGTTTGTAACGGAATCCCATTTTTTGCACCAATTTTCGAAATGAATCGATTTTCCCAGTAAAATTAATCCCTTCTTCCTTTTTAACTTCTTCAAATAGATCTTTTATCATTGGTCTTCGTCTGTGAATAGCTGCATATGAATCAAATATTATCCTAATAATTTCCTCTTCAAACTCATCTACTGATCCTCTTGGGGTGCATGGTTTGATAATATACACACAGGATTTTTTTAAAAACCCTTTTTTCGTGTTTTTTTCGCTGAAAAACGTAAAATAACTCAAAACAAAATTCAAAAAATCAACTTTTTTGTGGGTAAACCAATACTTTTCTCGCATCGTAGATAGGCGGTGAAGTAAAATATTTCATATCGTAAATATGCAACCATAATAATAAATAATAATAATATATACTTACATTGCTAAATTTATGTCTATAACAGTCGTAAACTCCTTTTAACTATTGACTATACTGTCTATATCAAATATTAAAACGCGTTACCCTTAAAATAAACACAAAAAATAATAAGCTCAGTAACACCTCGAAGATACGATTGGTTCAATACGATGAAAGAAAATAAAATGACGATATTTTCAGTTAAGAGTGTAGGTATCTCGGAGTCGTATAATCGTCGTCTGCGCATGGAGGGGTCACTGTTCATGAGATATTCCAACATCTTTAAATGATTGAACAATTAAAAGCGAAGGAGTTCGTGAAGATTCAACCAAAAAAGTTATTGAAGTGACATCTCCTTTAGCCGTGTTGAGCGATTATTGGTAGGGGAAAATAATATAGGTTCACGTTACCGATGACCTCGACCTATTACGCCTAGTGTTAGGTGATATATCAGTAACCGCCATATTTAAACGGTGAATGAAAAAGCATTGACGCTATCAGTGATTCATTTCTTGCAGATGCGGTGATCGGTTCTTTGATGATAATTATTTTACTTGATTAATTGTAGAATCGTTGAGCAGTACATTACTGAGTACTCAATATACTTATATGTATTTGTGGCAAAATAAATGATAAAAGCAAGCATTTATTGTCGAATATTACCAACATTGTTATTGATATTTGCTTTGAAAAATTGAATGTTATTTATTTTACATTTTGATATCTGCAACATTCAAAATTTTATAGCAAATTCAAATGCTCAAAATTATAAACGTATATCATTTAATTCCACTATTAGAGCTTTATAAAAAAGTGTTGACATATAATCGGACCTGATTGCTTGCTTGTTTTGGAATTTTTGTATTTTCCAAAGCCGCTGATTCTTCCTTGTTGGAGGACCAACTATATTTTTATGTTTGAGTAGTTTTTTGCTCTTATTTTATAAAAAATATCAACATTCGATACAATACATGTTTCGTCCTGACAATTTAGAAATATATTGACTTAAAACATTCAATAACATTTTTGTTGAACTTACTACCTACATAATTATAAGAATAAACAAATACAAATTGGAACGGAAGACTACTGAGGGAGGCCAGATTACAGGAATGTATGCCTTTAGAAAATCCCATAACAATAAAATAGCTTCCACATTTGCCTAATATTGCCGATTGCACAAGTTAGTAGGAAGTACTGTAGTTCTGTATTCCTTTTATAATGTGATTCATCAATTTATATTTGATGAATTTTGGATTTATTTTATTGAATTATGGATTAAAATGACGAATCACTCAGTGTTTTTTCGTATTAGTGGTAATTCTGTGGGAAAGTTCCTTCTGATTCAGTATGAACGAGATCAAGAAAGTCTTCTAGGGGATAATATCTCGCAAAAGTACAAATGCTAGCTCGCAAACTCTCTACTTGTAAGGCACTTTCACAACAATATTGTGAAAAACATGCAATCATCGTCCTTTACGGAAAACGCTCCGCTCAAACATTTACAATACCTTAAAATTTATTCTCAACACTGAAGCGAGTACAGAGCTATAAAAGAAAACTTAATTCGGTTGAAGGAATCATATCTTTTTCAATAGCCGAGACTGAATTTCGACAAGAACATGTTTTCTAAAATGACAGGCAGAGTAGATATTTCCATTCAAAGTGTTCTTGGCAAATAAAAAAAATTATTAGTCCGAAAATACCATTTAATCTTGGATTTCACATTTTCCATTTTCCACTTATCTATTCGTTCGGTTTCCGATCAGGAAATTGAACCTCTATACACAGTAGCTCTAAAATACAAAACGATGCCTAAACATGAAATATAGAGTAGGCGCATTTTATGGAAGTAGATATTTATACGGATAGTACAAATTATGAAGATATGGAGTTGTTTGCATTAGCTTAGACTCGTCGGAATTTTGCTGCATTTTTATTGATGAAAGTTTTGTGTTGAAAGTAAGCCTACCATATTTCTTTTCTTAGAATACGGGACAGTCTAAATAAGGATGGCTAAAATTATAGGCTGCGCAGTTTTAGATAGGGCATGAGCTTTGAAAATGGATGAAGAAGAAAATCTTAATCATCATTAAATGAATATGTATTTATTGTACCTACTAAAACTCAAATATATAATAGATATGAATTGCACATAATAAGGCAAATACCTTGTTACAAGGTAACAAACATGAAACAGCAATTCAGTAACCTAATTACATACTTAATTTTAATATTTATCACTATTGTGAATTGGTCTTTGACTTTAGGTCATCAACTTTCCAAACATTTCTGAACAAGATAAATTTAAATTATATTGTAAAGTTAAGGCATTGCCTACTGTACTTTCCAAAATATTTGTTTTTTCGGTGCTCCAATAAAGGTTCATTTTAGAAAATAATCTTTCTATTCCAGCATTGGAACCTGGAAGACTAAGCAGAAATTCCACAACTTTACTTAATATTAAAATTTTAATATGTTTTTCTCCATATCTTTTGAAAACCACCGATTTTCCACAAAACATTTCTTGTTGGTTCACTCATCCATTTTTTCTATGAAAATCTCATTCGCCAGCTCAAATTCATCGAACAGAGCTGTGCTATCAATTTTAAAATTTCCAGAATTTTCAACCAAGAGAATGCTTTCTTCTACATGAGGTCATTCTGGTATAATTTTTAATGTACTCCAACCCCAACAACTAAAATTGGAAAACTGCGCACCCCATGATATTAAATACTGAAAAGCTCAGTCATAAAATGAATATGTATATGAATAAAACCTATCTTGAGCTGGCTTGTCAGATTCGTATAATTTTTGCATCATTGACTTGACCTGAAGACTTAAAAAATGATTGTCTTTCCTAGTTTCTACCTTATTTAGGAGCAAGTTGAATACTGACAGTGATTCTATAAAACAAGAATTTTGCTTTTCAATTTCTCGAATATTAGTCTCAAAAATATTAAGCTGGCCATGTACAAACCAGAGCCATACCTCTGATTCGTCATCATTAAAAAACGATTTCAGGGCAACTGGACATACTTGTTCGGATGAAAAAAGTTATCATAATGCCAGAAATAACTTTAAAAGTCTTTCAAGGGCTGGAAGTAGTGCCAACCATCAAGTGCGACTTACCCGAGAACTTGGCGGTAACTAACATCAACGAAGTCACAAAACTCTTTAAGCCGTTCTACTCTGACCGTATAAATATGAAAATATTCATATATTTTGCATATAATATTTTCGATATCAACTGGCAACATTCCAACAGATTCTATGCTATTATGCACGATATGAGCCATGCAACCAATGCCTATTAGTGATTCCTTATTAAGATGTTTTTTTAACTTTTTAAAAGCATTTCCTTCGCTTCGTCTGTTGACGCCACCAAACATACTGTTCGTATTATCAGCAGACAGACATACCAACTTAAAATGATAATAACTTTATTCAAAAAGATGGTTTTACAAGAACTCTACATGAAGTGAATAAAGTAGGTTGGCGATAAGTGTTATTACACATGTTTCGCAAAAAATACAATTGAATCATATACAATGGTCACATAAACAAAATTAGTTATAAACTATTTGAATTCAATATAAATAAAAACACTATAAATTATATGTATAAAACTGAATCAACGACACAAGGAATTTTAAATTATAATTAGGCCTAAACACAGTAGAACTATGCATATGATCCATTGGAGTGAAGTCAATACAATAATGTTATAAACTACAAACAACATGAACGAACTACGGTACTAAGTATCATAAAATAAAATATTATGAAAATAATATTTATTTACCATTTTAGGACATATAATACTACAGATAAATTGGAATGTTAGTCGATTACAGCAACAATTTTGATATGGGTAAAAGTGTGAAAGATAGAATATAGGTATATTAAATGTAAAAATGTAATAAAATAACAATATTTCTTGCGGCGTATTCACATTTAACACACAGAGGACATATATAATACTACAGATAAATTGGGATGTTAGTCGGTTACAACAACAATTTTGATATGGGTAAAAGTGTGAATGATAAAATATATATAAAATGTAAAAATGTTATAAAATATATTTTTATACCTACAAATTCTTCTATATTTCAGAAAAAATGAAAATATTATAAAAACCAAACCAAGCCATATTATTGTTAGACACTGTATATAAGACAAACAGGCATTGCTTATATTCATTCACATAATCCATAAGTTGAATTATTATTAATCCTCTTTAGTTAATTAGACAATTTATTTCAGTATCAAATAATATGAATTCATATTATATTTTGTTTAGTAAATAAGTTAGTGGAAAATATTTAGAATGTGATAAAGGTGTTGTACTTTTATAAAAACAAGTATGACTAAGCGCATATAAACTCGATAACAGAAAGAAATAAGGTATTGGATATTTTTAAGCATTCATTCTATTGTGTTACGGCGAGCGGAACAGTGGTGGAATTATTAAATAGAGATTTTTTAAGAAATAGTGTACTTCTTTCAACACCCGTGTAATACAATATTTCTTGAGGCGTATTCATATTTAACACACACGGAATTGGATAGAGATAAAAAATGTATACGAAATATAACGAGAAAGTTTCTTGGTCAATATTGATTGGTTAAAAGAATCATTCTCAGAAGACTCGAACTTTAGATCCCTTCATGAACATTTTCAGCTGTTTTTTGAATTGGAATGAGTTGGGTAAAGCGCGAATTGTTTCAGGTAAAGAATTGAACATTTTTGGAGCGTTGTAAGAAAAACTAGTTTTCAGCAGTGATTTTATTATTTGTGGTATTACATAGTTATTCCTTTGTCTAGTGTTATAGGTATGTTACGGTAAGTTTGCCGAGTGTTTTGTTCTATAGTACTTCATGTTGACATTGTAGTAATAGAATTGTTCAAGGTCGAGTACCTCCGATTCTTGAAATAGTAGATCACTTGGATATCTTGAGTTTTTACTTAGAATAATTTTCAGGAATCGTCGTTGTAGAACTTCAAGGGGTCGGATGTGGGATTTTAGTGAACCTCCCCATGCTAATAAACCGTATCGAAAGTGACTTTCAACGAGTGCATGATATAGTGTGAGCAAATGATAAACAGGAAGGATTTTTTTCATGTATCTTAATTTATAAAGGATACATTGTAGTTTTTGGCTACGTAGTTGATGTGTATGTCCCATTTCATGTGCCAGTCTATTATGACTCCTAAGTACTTTATGTTACTTTCGGCTGTAATTGTGAGATTGTTTTTACCATCGAGGATGTTGAGCTGAGGAATATTTGTTCTATTACAACTGAAAGGTAGGAAGTTGATTTTTTGAAAGTTTATAGTTAGCAACCTACTTGCAAGCCATTTTTTAATGATAATAAAGTCTGTTTCTACTATTTTTTTCACTTCTGTCCAGGTATTCGCCTCGTAGAAAATCGCGGTATCGTCTGCGAAACCGATAATGTTGCCTCTGCTTTTCACAGAAAACTATCCATTCATGTAGATGTTGAAAAGTAAGGGTCCGATGACCGTACCTTGAGGCACTCCACATTTTACGACTAACGATTTACTGTCGACACCGTTTATTCGGACTGTCTGATACCTATTCGTAACATAACTTTTGAATAAATCTAAGCAAGTATTTCTGATACCGATGAAAGAGCAACTCGTGGCTAACAGTATCAAATGCTTTCGATAAATCAATGATAACACATAGACAGAGTTTGATGTTGTTTAACGAGTTATATATTTTTTCAGTAAGGGTCAGAATAGTATCTTGAGTGGACGTTTTTTCTCGAAAACTATATTGTCTTTCGGTAAGTATGTTATATTTATTTATAAAATTTTGTAGTCTGTTTTTTAGAAGTTTCTCAAATATTTTTGATACGTGGGTGATTAATGAAATGGGTCTATAATTTTCTGTCAGTTTTTTGTTACCTTTTTTATATATTGGAATGATAACTGAATGTTTGAATGCTCTAGACCAAATACCAGTTTCTATGCATTTGTTGAAGATGTAAGTTAATGGTTCAGTTATTAATGACGCGATAACTTTGAGCGTTTCCGTTTTGATTTCGTCTGATCCCACAGCTTTGTGGTTTTTCAACTCTTGAATAATGATGTTTACTTCAAGTGTGTTTGTGGGTAGGAGTGTAATTGAGTTTGGAAGGGAGGGTCTATTGATTTTGTAGTTAGGATCTGGGTTTATATTTTGAGCAAGTCTTTTCCCAGTGAGTGCCATTGAATGAGGTATTGAATTCGTTTGCGCTGTCCTTAGAATTTGTTAATAACTCTCCTACTTCATTTTCAATATTATCAATAGAGATCTTTGATTTTTAGGTGTTACTCACTTCTTGAACCACATTCCATGAAGCTTTTGAGTTCGATTTTTTGAGTTCGATTTTGTTTTTATAGTACTTGAACTTAGTGTTTTCAATTAGAGTCGACAATTTGCTTCTATATTTTTTGTATTGTAGTTTTAGCTCGTTGTCATTTGGGTTACTTCTCAAAAGTTGACCCATTTTAGTTTTTGTGGTAGTTGAGGTAAGTAAAGCATTTGTCATCCAAGGGGCGATCTTCGTGTTTTTCCTTTTACATTTTTTTGTATATGTACAGTCGTCTATATATTTTTGAATTGTTTCAATGAAAATGTTTATTGCATAGTTAGGATCTGGATTCAAGTATAAGAAATCCCAATATTTTTGTCTGATTGTATTTTTAAGTTTTGTTCCATCTATCTATTTCTCGTTTCTTGGGAAATTTGGTCTTTTCCAGTACTATCTGTAGTATTGTTGAGAAATGATCTGTAATGTCGGTTTGCAATATTAGGGGCAGTATTTGATCGAGTACGTTGAATTTGGATTTTAAAAATATGTTGTCAATGCATGAACTACGTCCACCCTGTATCCTTGTTGGATTATTAATCGTGGAAATGTAACTATATTCGTTAAGTGTGTTGTTATAGTCTGTTTTATATTCATTATCTTCTAGTAAGTCGATATTCAAATCACCAATGAAAATGTTATAACTTTCTGGTCGGAATGCTGAACTCTCAAAGTAATATTGAATACTGATAACGAATTGATCGAGATTACTTTTTGGGGATTTATATATAGCATTGATGAGAAAGTTGTTCTCGTCATTGAGAATTATTTCAATTTGCAACATGTTGCTTTCATTCAAAGGTATGATTGAGTATGTATAATTATACTCTGATTTTATGTATACAACAACTCCATCGTTTTGATTGAAATCCCCCTCGTTATATAACTTGTTGTAACCCTATATAGGTCCAAATTTCCTATTGGATTCCAAATTATAATTTTCAATTACAGATACAACATTTTCTGATAAAACATCTGACGTTTCACACCCCACAGATGAAAAGTCCGAACCTCCAACTGCACACCTTCTTCACGAATGAAATACCTTACCAAAACTGGTAGAATTTTAGTTCATTTATGGTTACTGTGTCGATTGATACAGTAAGAAATTAGCTTTTTCTAGATCTTCTCTTAAAAGGGTCTTGCACCAAGGTTCCAGCACGTAGTTCACGATTACTTCAGCTTTGGTTCGTGCACAACTGAATTTAACGTCGTATATTTTTTTTAGTAACATAGAAGTGCAGTCCATGGAACTGTAGCTATGGTTATAAATAGATATATATATATATATATATATATATATATATATATATATATATATATAGGGTTATAATTATATATATATATATATATATATATATATATATAATTAGAATTTAATTTATACATTCTAATTATGTTTAAAAAATAGATTCTAGTCTGAATTTGACCGGTAAACAAAACATACATATAATAAAATTACTGTGTACCAAAGACCAAATTCAAAAGCGATTTTTATTATTTGAACTGTTATAAATATAATAAGATATTCTAAGTATAATTAAGTTTAAGTGAATTAGTACCTACTAACCAAACGTCTTGTTGACGAAAAAAGTCTCTATCTTACGGCTGGAAACAGCAGCACCTGAAACAATCTTATGTTTATTTGTTTTCTCATACTGTTCGACGTCGGCATTTCCACCATGAGCAATAGAAAACGTTGTTTTGCAATGAATTTCAGAAACTGACTTTGAAGATTCAATATATGGATACTTGTTCTTTAAGTTAGATGAAAAGACACAGTTGCGTTTAGGCATTCTAAACTTTTTGTTGTTTAAAGTTCATACACGGACACTTTCACTTATTGTGCCTTAAACACACAGTAGAAACAGAATTATTATAATGTTAGGACACGTTCACGACACGTTAATAGCAACCTTAACCTTAAACTATTATATACTTTGCGCCAGAACTGAAAACTGGCGGCACATAACACAACGAGAAATGACATCACTGACGCCAAGATGTAAGATTCTCGATCGTAGGCGTAACAGACAGGACCGACTGACAAGTTGGATACTCTAGTCACAGAATGAAGAATGGCAGCGACAATTTAAATTTTTGGTTGAAATGATTGTATAAACAGTTATGTGAAAAAAAACGGTATATTTAGCGTCCCGGTAGAGATTAGCGAGGACACGGGACAACGGGTGTTGAAAACGGGGTTATCCCGTTTTTTACGGGACGTATGGTAGGCTTAGTTGAAAGGTAATTATCACCAAAAATTTATAGTTTGGAATACACCAAAACACCTTACATTACACACATGTTAATCTATTCTTCCGAAGGTAACTTAATTTTGTTGAGACAAACTTTTGAATAAGACGTACTGTATAGTAACAAAACTTAATTGAATTCATGATAGTTGGATAATATACTCCAAAAAATGTTTTAACCTCAACGTCCCACCACTCCAATGAAGAGTAGTAGTAGATCACAGATTGTTAAAAACAGAGAGACCAGATGGTAGAAGATCAATAGGCTGACCCAAGAAAAGATGGAAAGATGCCGTCGCAGCAGATGTGTCTAGAATGGGAGTCCAACAGTGGGACATAGAAGTACAAGACCACGGTAGATGGAGGGCGATAGTGGATGCGGCCATGACTCACCCAGTGTAGTTGGGCCAGGAAAAGAAAAAGAAAAAAGGAGAAGGGCTTCCCATTGGAAAACCTTCATTTTGAATTCCATTATAGTGGAAACAGTGAATATCTATAGTTGATAGGTATTTAACAGCTAAAATATATTGTAGGCGTTGTCTTCGTTGTCTCGAAAAATCGGTTTCTATAATCATTGGATAGGAAATCTTAGCTTGCATGGGACAACTTTATCAAATTTTATTCTGTGATGTTTTCGTAATGTCATGAAATGAGTATTAAATAATGTCAATGTTCTTTAGTATTATTCCATGTTCTTTGTTTATCTATGTTATAAGTTAGGATGAACAAAAAAGGTCAGGAACAGGAATGAAGTTAGGTTGCGTAATTTTATGATTTCACGTAGGTCATGTTATTTTTGCATAATTTTCAAATAGCATTATGCTTCCGAATTTGAACTACAATACAGCATCTCATATATGTCCCCCTTCAATATTTTCTTCAAAAGTGAATGATCCACGAGCTGGATGACATCGATACTTTCGCATTGACAGAATCTCAAGTCATAGATTTTTAGGTTCATCAGTAATAATGTTGACGGTTTGGATAATCTAATAGAACTATACAATGTAATGAAAAATCTAGTCATTATTAATTCTATAGTTCTCAGCTTCAACACCTAGTAATCCGGTATCGAGTTTATTCTATGCTTCGAGGATCTATGGTTGTTCTACGTCTATGTACATCCAATAACGTTCCGTTGAAGAGTTTTGATCTTATAAATAAGAAAAGGTTTTTGGCAGAATCATACTCGTGGATCGTTTCCACTTTACTGGAAATTTGAGGCTCAGATTATGTTTAATTAAAAATTCGTTCGGGTTTAAGTCTCTCTTTGAACTAACATTATTGATAATACTCGTATGCGTTAGTTCTATGGAAAGCACTCGTTGAAAAAGAAGAAATGTATATAAAATTGTAAATTGACGATTTTTGAATACAAATTATCTATACCGTTGTTACAGACTATCAAAGTTTTTATTTCTGCATTGCTATTAACAATGAAGTGGGCCTAACTCAAATTTCAACGTGATTTATAATAAACGGTTCAAGATATTTCTTCAAAATAAATGATAAGCTAGAAACTGAGGGTATCCGCCAATCCAGAACCTCTCGGTATAATAATATGAACATACAACACGACAGCTCTCCTGTTTTAAAAATACTTCATCATTTATCTTTTTTGTTTTATCTGGTATCAAACAATTCTTCTATAAAGACTCTTCCACTCAGACACACACATTCACTAACTATATTCTGTGCAACAGCAAAGTAGCTGAAAGCATCGACAGAATGACATTTCAGTAATATCCACATCAAAGAGTGAACGTTGTGGAGCCAACCTATTTTCCTTAAAAGAGTCCACAAAAGCAGATTTCGGTTCTTTTATTTACTTGTATACGAGAAAAGTTCACACGTTTTATTGTTGGGCTATACAAGGGGATGTATCGAATTGAAATCCTACCAAAACTACCATCTACGGATGTCAGTAAAACTTTACGCCATGTACATGTCTAAAGTAAATCTAGACAAAATAAAATTTCCATTTAATAAACAATTAAAGTAATGGAAGTAAAATCGAAAAAAATTTGAAATACAATAAAATACCATATCGATTCAGACTTGATTTTAGATGAATGAGTAATTGACGCATAAATTGAATTATAATTAGAAGTTATTGGATTCGTATGAAAATATTGTTTGGTAATGTAATGTCTGAGTATTGAATATTGTAATGTTTTTCTTATTTATTAAAACGTTTTTATTACGAGTGGGATAAACTTTAAACACACGGTATGGCTACCTACTAATTTACTAGAACACTAAACTACTCACTAACACTTAATTTATATATACTTAACAATTCACTTAAATTTAATTTATATAAACATAACCTTAATTATTAATTTATATCAACACTTAACTCTTCGCTATTCATATCACGAGATCACTTCATCAACTAAACTGAACTTCTCCGCTGGTCGGTGCTTTATATATATAAGTGCCTTTTTTACTAGATAATTGTAGATTGCGGCTTACACAAAAAGAATTGGCTCTTGAATTTTCTAGATAAGACTGGTCACAAAAATAATGTCTAGATAAGATAGTCACAATCGTAAACAATTCTAAGAAATCCCTGCGCATCCGCCATAATTTCAACTAACATACATAGCTTAGACAGAGTCGGATTCAGGGACTATACCAGTGTGCTGTTTCGTAACAAAACCCCCTCCTTAAATGACAGTTCCTCCTGGAACTTTTTTGTAGCCGAGACTGGATGTTTGAATCTGCAACTGGCCCCATTTCTACACTTTCCGATCTTATGGAAATAGCAGGGCACCTTCTTCATCGGATACTGATAACGGGGGTTGTAGCTGCAAATTATTATCTAGACACCGGTATCTTGAAAAATAATCTCTACCATGTTCCTCATAACTCGCCAATCCAACTGGTTATTCGCTATCTTAGGCATAGCCAGTTTCTTCACGTTGGATTCTAACACACGGTCTCGGAGGTTTCGAAGTGCTTCCCACACATCGCGGTAGGTAGATCGATCTTGAAATTCATTTATAGTTACCAGGTAAAGATGTACCGCTAATTATGTTTCAGTTTCAGTGTCTTGCCAGGGGCTGGAATCTGGTCTTCAAGTTTTTCTAATTGCCCGAACTTCTTTCGAAAGAGGAATGCCAACCCTGGTGCGTTCTTGAGACGGGCGGGGATGTTGTATGCCAGTGAATAATTTTCCGGGAGAGTGAACAAATCTTGTCGTTGTTCTGAAGGGACTCCATATTTAGCTTTCCCGGTACCTCCATACGCGCCCCTAAATTCATCGAAGGTAGGGTCAGACACATCTCGAATATGGTTTACTCCTTTCTCTAGGTCATGGTCTCCTTCGAATAGCGCTAGTCGGTTTTGATGAACCACTTTTGGTTTTCCGTTGGGGATCTTGCTTATGCGATATATAACATCATTGATCCTTTTCTTGATTAAGTATGGACCTTCCCAGGATTTTTGTAATTTTGGAGAAGATTTGTTCGAACTAATTCATGAATATCGTCCAGCCTTCTTCTCAATTGGATCACGTAGTCTTCTCCTGCTAGATCTTCTTCATGCCGATAGTCAAAATCCAGGTCACAAGGAAGCCTCATTTCACGTCCAAACAGGATTTTCGCGGGTGTTCCATCCGTGGACTCATTGACGGCAGATCGATAAGCCAATGCGAATAGGGAAAGATACTGGCCTCTCTGACGGCAGGAAACTACTTTGGACAGGTATTTTCCAATAGTCCTGTTCATTCTCTCGACCATTCCATCTGACTGTGGATGTAATGCTGTTAACCTGGTGTTCTTCATTTCCAGCTTCTCGCAAATCTCCTGGAATAAATGACTTTCGAAATTTTTTCCCTGGACACTGTGGACTTCCAATGGCACTCCATATCGGCCCATAAATTCGTTTGCTCCGTCTTCTTCTCTTGCGCTGTCGTGTCTTGAGTTCTTATATCTGTCATCTTTTTTTCTAGCTCCTTGATTTTCTTGTCCATCGTTGACATTTTATTATCGATTTCAGATTCTAGAGACGAAATTTCATTTTTAACGTTAGCGGCAATGTAGTTTTTCATTCATAAGATATCGGCAGATATATCGTTCTTCAAAGCAGAAATCTTGTCGTCAATATTAGCAGAAATGTCGTTCTTCGTAGCAGAAATATCGTTTTTCACATTCTTTGTAATTTTCTCTTCCAAGACAGAAATATCGTTCTCCATAGCAGAAATCTTCTCGTCCTTGTTAGCAGAAATTGACGAGATTAAGGTGGAAGCCTCGTCATTAAATAAAACTGTTTCTGGATCAAAGCCGTCATTTTCCAGTGCCATTTCAAGTCTTTCTACTAATTCACTTTTCTTAACGGACGTTTCCAACTCAAGATCATCCAATTCTGCTCTTAACTAAGACACTTTGAAGTGACATAGTATTTTGGCAATTTTTACGTAGCAATTTATTCATATTATCCCACTTCTGACACCCTAATGAAATGTTTCTTTTATTTATTAAAACGTCTTTAGTACGGGTGGGATAAACTTTGAACACACCGTATGGCTACTTACTAATTTATTTGAACACTAAACTACTCACTAACACTTAATTTATATACACACTACCTTAATTAATAATCAACTAAACTAAACTTCTCCGCTGGTCGGTCCTTTATATATATATTAGTGCTTTTTTTACTAGATAATTCTAGATTGCGGCTTACACAAAAACAATTGGCTCTCGCATTTTCTAGATAAGACACAAAAACAATGTCTGGATAAGATAATCACAATCGTAAACAATTCTAAGAAATCCCTGCACATCCGCCACAATTTTAACTTTCATATATAGCTTAGACAGAGTCGGATTCGGGGACTATACCAGTGTGCTGTTTCGTAACAATATAAATGTTTATTTCCTCGTGTATTCGATTTGTTCGGTATTTTTCTGTTTAGAGTTACCGCCCTAAATCAATATATACGTTCTTATAGAGCAGTGGTCGCCAACCTCTCAATGTGTTGAGCTACTTTCTTAATTTTGGAATAAATAGCGAGCTACCCACACGAAAGCCACGTAACTCAACGTAAATGAAATAATCCACAGTTAATTTATCATTATATGTATTTATTTTACTATTAAACTGGTGATACTTAATACATAGGTACTAATAATAAACTAATAACAAAATAACTAATATTACTACTACTTGTTCATAGCTACATTTCTACCTACCAAACGAAGGTGTTTGAAAAATAAACACAAACTTTTATCCAGCCACAACTGCATGTCACGTAAGATTTAAAAATAGTTAATAATAACAGCGAAAACCTAACGCACTATCAAGAACATACACATTGAAAAATAAAAAAGCACGTTCAATGAGAAGGCTGACACTCGGACTCATCGATAATTTTTTTAATGTTTGCAGTAAAATTTGATACAGCCATTCGAATACAATTATCCAAATGTTCATCTGTGAGTCGATTGCGGTATTTGTTCTTAATAAACTTCATATTGGAAAAAGAAGATTCACACAAATAGGTTGAACTGACTAATGCTTTCACTTTTAAGGCAACACGGCATAGAACTGAAAATTTGTCTTTACTTACAATAGGCCAGATAAATTTGGCACTTGAGACTAACGATTTTAAGGCTGAATCATTTTGAAACTCAATCACTTCCATTTCTGTTGCAGCGATGTCTTCGCCAAAAATCTGCATAACACAAGTTGCAAACTGTTGGATATCAATTTTCATAAAGGATGAAACAACAAACTGCGCTACTAAAGCCATTGCGTTGAAATCCTTGAAACGATTTTGGAAGTTACTCTTCAGGGTAGAAACTATTTCTACATGATATTTGCTGTCATAGGGTTCTAATGGAATTTGAGATATTTTTTCTGAAAGAATAGGAAAACGCTTGGCATCGCTGTTAATTAGGTTTTGCTCTCAAAACTCTAGCTTTTTGATAAATGCCTTTATATCAGAAATCATTTCCGCCAGTTCTTTGTCTCTCCCCTGAAGCTGCAAATTAAGTTCGTTTAATTTCTCAGTAATGTCCACGAGAAAACCAAAATCTCTAAGCCAGATTGAATTTTCTAATTCCGGAGTCGGTTCATCGCGTTGTTTGAAAAATTGAACTATGCCAGATAGGACATCATTAAAACGTTCCAGCGTCCGTCCTATACTTAACCATCGGACTTCAGAGTGAAGGAGTAGGTCCCCGTATTGACAGTCATTTTCATCGGCCAAGGTTTTGAATAATTTTGTTTGTAACGCTTGAGCTCTAATCTTGTTCACAGTTTTCACCACCAGTTTCATAACGTTGTTTAATTTCAGGAAATTTCCACATAATGCTTGCTGATGATAATGCAGAGGTAACAGAGAAATTGCGGAAAAGTTTCATCTTTACGACATAACGCCACCAGACCCTTATCACAACCCACCATAGCTGGAGCGCCATCGGTTGTCAAGCCTTCCATTTTCATATTGAAATTTTCTTGAAAGAAATAATATTTTTTCAAATGAGAAAACAACTCCTGTCCAGTAGTGTATCCTTTCT
Source organism: Galeruca laticollis (assembly GCA_963921935.1). Lineage (NCBI taxonomy): Eukaryota > Metazoa > Arthropoda > Insecta > Coleoptera > Chrysomelidae > Galeruca > Galeruca laticollis. The sequence goes on along the minus strand of OY998175.1, from coordinate 82,909,612 downwards.
GTGGAATAAACTTCAAAAGATCTTCTTTTCTTTTTTTGTGCAATTATCTGGGATACACGGTACGATGCTTCAGTTGCAGCTTTATTTTTGTCGACTGTTTTTAAAAATATCGATTGTTGTCCAATTAACTGCTTTTTTAACTGTTTCAGTTTCTCCTTTCTGGCGGCAGACTGTAGTGGGAATGATTTTTCAAAATTAGAATGTACAGTTTTATGATGTTTCTCAATATTTCCTTTTTTAGCAATGGAGACCGAAGTATTATTTAACAAACACAAATTTGTATCTTTAACTTCTGTAAAAAAGTATTGTTCTTCCCATTCCGAATGAAAGTGGTATGTCTTTACCTTCTTACAACTGCTTGCCATAATATTATTATTTGTTGTTCTCTACTAACCCAACCGCTGGACGTTGGTTACGCGTTCAGTTTTAAACTAAGCGCAATGTCGCCGCGCCGTGCGTATTTATCCCGTTCAAAGCAATCCTGATCGTTCTCGAACACTGACGCGCTGGTCCGGCTCTTCGATTCTAGTCGATTCTGGCATGATGGCGTCGGCGGCAGATCGCTCACCGCAACGTTGCCGCTGTTTATGTTTAATTTTATGACAATTAGATTTTTTTGTGGAATATTCGGAAGCTTCCCTGATTTTTGCAGTTTGTATTTTCCAAATTGAAATCGTTGTGAGAGCTACCAGAATTGCCTCCGCGAGCTACCAGTAGTTCGCGATCGATAGGTTGGCGACCACTGTTATAGAGCTTACCAAGGTTGGATTGTAGATTTTTTTAAATAAGACCTGTAGATGACACGATGATTAGTTAGTACCACCTTACTCCCTCCGTAAGCTATATCTGTCATATCTCAATAGCACAATCGTCTCGCTTTGCTATTATTTCGTTAACTTTGTTGAGGATATTGTTATCCTGCAAAACTGCACCCGTGTTAGCCTCCTCAACTCCCATCACAATCACCATTACTATTCCTATCATTAATTATATCATCATAGACCACATAGAAATACACTATTAGCAAATACCCTTTGATTTACCTATAAGGATATACTACATCTTCTTCAATCAAAGAACATTGCAATAATTAACTGAAATAGGAACAAAACGATTCAAGTTTAGTAGCATTTGTCAGCATACGACTATCAAACCCTCATTGAAAAGCCAATCATGTATTGTTCACAGTAGATTACCATAAGATGATATATTTTTATATAGAATAATAACAGATGCTTCTATCAATTAGACAATATCTGTTGGATTATCAGTAAATATGTACTTAGCATTCGCGTCTACCAAGAAAATTATCATCAAACCTTGTTTGGAGTGGTTTATATATTATCCTAATTATCTTTTTCAGTTGATATTCGAGATAACTATTCTACTAGAAAAATAAAAAAGCTAATACTCAGTTAAATCCATTATTTTATTTTGCTGTATCACAAATTATTCCCATATCTTTCTCACCATCTCCAGACCTTGATATTAATAATTTATGTAAATTCGGGTCTACCGATACAATCGAGGGACAATTAGGTCTGCGGTTATTACTATAATTATAATAAAAAACATTTCAGTCGTGAACATATGGAATATATTTCCTTCGGATAAAACCTAATTGATTTGAAACTGTAATGCACAGTGTGTTGAGTCTTCGTGTTCTTACCCAATTAATTACTAATTATAACGATAACAGCGACTATTCGTTAAATTAATTTTTTGTAATTGAATAGATCCTTTGATATTTAGGATCCAAACACTATAGTTTTCTGAAACTTGTCGCGAGTTACACCAAACTCTCGCTTAAGGGCCTGTGTGTATAAAATTGAATGTAAAATTGAATCTGTTGTTGACGTTGCCAATAAAAAACTGATTGACCTTTGGCATACACGCGATAGTCCGATTTTTTCACTCACTAACTGCAACAATCACAGGTTTTTCCTATATCTAAACTACATTACTAAGCATTTAACAAGTTGCATATATGGCAAATGATCATCCTAAAAAGGTTGCAAGTTGTGTTGTCATTCAACGTCTCCGTAGATTTACATCAGAGCTTATGGTAACATTTATTTATGGCCTTCAAGTTTATTCTAATTTATCTTCACTTAACCTATCACTATTCATATAAGACACTGAATTAATTCGTATAACATTTATATTGACACTGTACTATTTGACACTATTGTACTACTCAACTTACCTAAACTGTCAAGATAACGTTGCGCTATTTATATTGGTAATGTTACGTTCCAGACTTTATTCAAACAATCTAAATTTTCCGATTCTAGAAAATGTCATTTAACGGTTTCGCACGGCTATGTGGATACACCACAGAGTCGGACGCTTCGCATGACTTTTTCTTGGATAATTAGTACCATCGGATATAGTGGTGACGTCATCCTATATGGCTCTAAATGATACAGACAATCATATATTGCTATGAATAATAAACCGTTTTAATGTTGAAAATAAACTTTTCCGCATCTGTGAGATGCTCTGAACAATATTCTATCATAAAATTGTCACTTGTATATACTTCGAGGAATGTATCGTGCGAAAAAATTTCTCCAAAAATAACCAAAAGTTCAGTATATCTGGATTTATAGGACCCGCTGTAGTCGCTCTAGTCAGCTCAAAATCAATAAGGTACATCTCTGAGACACCTTGAAAAATATCCAATTATAAAATTGGTCACATGTGTACACTCCGGATGATGTATCGTGCTAACAACCCGAAATTTTTTCGATAAGGACCAAAAATGTGGCACTTCAGGTACCATAGCACCCGTTGTACTACCTCTGGTAAGCTAAAAAACAATAAAGTTCATCTATAAGACGCTCTGAATAATATGCAAAAAATTGGTCACTTGTATACACTGTGGTGCTAACAAACTGGAAATTCTCCAAAAATTACATAAATTTGGGACTTCAAGAATCATAGCACTCGTTGTACTGGCTTTAGTGAGCTGAATATCAATAGATTTCATCTTTGAGACGCTCTGAATAATATACAATCATTAATTTGGTCACTTTTATATACTGCGGAGGCCGTGCTAACAAACTGAAATTTCTCCAAAAATGACAAAAATGTCGTACTTCAAGTACCATAGCACCCGTTGTACCAGCTCTCGTAAGCTGAAAATCAATAGAGTTCATCTGTGAGATGTCCTGAATAATATTTAATCATAAAATTGGTGACTCGTTGCACTCCGGGGGCTAAATCGTGCTAATAAGACATGTAACGAAAAGTGGCCGACAACAACGACGACGACACCGACATACACACTGGATGTTTATTTTTAAAAATCGTTTTTTCGGATTTTTCTTGATAAAAAACGTAAAATTTATTTTGGGGTGAACCAATACTTTTCTCGCATATTAGATAGGTTGGACGGAAAAGTAATATACATATCTTCAAAATATGCCAAGAATATCTTTCAACGTTTTTTCACATATTTCTCTTTCTAATTCATATATTCTTGATACCATATTTGTGAAGAAAGTTCTGAGTACGTTGCCCTATATTTTCCTAAATATCCTAAGACATAATTGTATTAGGGGTGCATTGAATTAATAAATATACAGTTTGTTCGTTACATCCTAATTTTTTCATAATCTCTCTTCAATGTCATCCAACAAATTAACGGTTTTAAAGATTAAAACTAACTTTTCCGCATTTGTGAAATGCCCTGATTAATATTCTATCATAAAATTGTTACTTGTATACACTTCGGGCGATATATCGTGCTAACAAACCGAAATTACTCCAAAAGTAACCAAAAATGCAGTATATCTGGATTTATAGGACCCGCTGTACTCGCTATAGGCAGCTGATAATCAATATGGTACATCTGTGAGACACCTTGAAAAAAATCCAATTATAGAATTGGCCGTTTGTATACACTCCGGAGGCTGTATCGTACTAAACCCGAGATTTCTCCCAAAAGGACCAAAATGTGGTACTTCAGGTACCATAGCACCCGTTGTGTGAGCTAATAATCAATGAGGTTTATCTATAAGACGCCTTGAACAATATTCAATTATAGAATGAGTCACTTGTAGACACGCTGGAGGCTGTATCGCGCTAACGACCTGAAAATTCTCCGAAATAATTACAAAAACTTGGTACCTTACGTACCATAGCACTCGATGTACTCGATTTAGTGAGCTGAATCTCAATAGTGTTCATCTTTGAGACGCCCTGAATAATATCGAATCATAAAATTGGTCACTCCGGAGGCTGTATCGTATTAACAAACTGAAACTTATCCAAAAATGACAAAAATGTCGTACTTAAAGTACTATAGCACCTGTTGTACTGGCTATTGTGAGCAGAAAATCAATAGGGTTCATCTGTGAGATGTCCTGAACAATATTCAATCATAAAATTGGTGATTTGTTGCACTCCGGAGGCTGTATCGTGGTAACAAGACATGTAAGGAAAAGTGGCCGACGACAACGACGACGACGATATACACACAGGATTTTTCCTTGATGAAAAAATTTTTTTTCCAAAATTTCAACTTTTTTGTGGGTAAACCAATACTTTTCTCGCATATTAGATGGGTTGGCCGGAAAAGTAACAAAGTAATCGAATAAATTTACTTTCTATCTTGTCCATTCATATCGCAAGCCCTTTGGCCAGATTTCTGTGGATGCTTGTAAAATCACCAACTCAAAAAAATCTAGAGGGTGTCAATAGCACTTAATAAAAAATATGAAGCTTTGAGCTTTGATCACTGAAATAAAGATGTTGTTGTGTAGTAGTTATCTTGCTTGAGTTGTTTTTACTCACACAATATTTTTAGCTCACCTGAAATTAATAAACTCGGAAAAGAGAACTTGGAGTTCTTTTTATTAGGAAGAAAAAGAAACAGCATCTACATAATCTCGTGGTTTTTATTTTATTAAAATATTTCTTCTAACATTTCAAAAACCTCATTTCCTGTTTCTGTAACATCTGTCTATAAATTTTTATAGATGTCGACGTTAAATTTTAACAACATACATTGTTGATGGACCTTTTGTATTTTATCCTTGTTCCCCTCATTAAAAGGTAAAAAGATGTTCCGTCGCCAGATCACGGCCAGGATACGTACAGAGACGATGCTCTAGCCGCAAGATATGCAACCTGCCGGTTGTCGACACAGAGTTGGGTAAACTGCAGCGACCACGACCGATGCGATACCGATCGATATTAAATTCGACTAGGTTTTCCATAGCCTAAAAATCGATTTGCGATTATCCTATAAAAACAGTCAGAAAAATTTCTAAAATATAGCCCAAATTGCGATAAAGGGTGTAGGAGAGAGTGCTTCACAGTGAAACATGTTCCACATTGGAACAAACTGTTTTTTAAATTTGAATACCGCGCCAATTCAACGCACACTTCTCTGTACACAAGATCTTGCTTCGCCCTACTGAAAATAGCTATTTGTGTATTAAGAGCGGAAAGTGATACTTTGCCGCTTGAGGCAGAGAGTTGCAATCTGCCGAAAGTGGCAACGCACTTTCTGCTCGAATTGCACACAAGATTTTTTCTACGATCACATTATTTTTAGACAAATAATTAAAAAAAAACATGTAAAGTAAATTTTATTAGAATGTGATGTTAAAAACATGTAACAATTACTTATTATTTCCATTTATTACCTACAATAATAAAGTTGAATGTACAGTTTTGGCAATTTTTAATATTTATCCCAGGACCTGAAGAAGTAGGAGGTAGCGTAATATCTTCTGAATATTTTTCTGCAATATCAAATATGGAAGGAATCGAAAGTTCTTCGCTAGTTGCTACTGCTGCGTTCCCAGAAATTTTTTGGAAGGTATCTATTTTATTGCTAATGGATTCGGCGATATATCCTTCAGCCACATTACTGCTCTTCCACCCACCATGTTTTTTAAGCTGAAATAAGTCGCCTCCACCATTTACTAATAATGTCGCCGACGTTCATCGAAAGCACTGACCAGTAAATAAATTTGTATCGGACAATTTTAAGAAACTGGCAATTTCGCTTGGTACTTTGCCCACAGTATTCATACCAATCACCTGATTGAAGCATTTACCTTTGGAGTATCGTAAAAATAAGCGCTGAATAATGTTATTACTTTTCATTTGACATTGCTGTCTTAAATTAAAATATTTTCTATAATAGAACATATAGTCGATCGTATTTTCTTCGGCACTATTAATTATTGCGAATGTACGACTTTGATTCGTTTTCGAATCGGGGATTCAGACCACTAGAAAGTATTCTCTATCACCTATATCCTTTAATTCAATTTTGATTAATTCATTCCTACGGCATGCACCAGCGATACCCATGATTAAGATCACCTAAAAACAATATTCTCAGAAATTCTGTATCAGAATGAAATAAATAGTAAAAAGTTTGTACCTTTCTCAGCAAATGTTCATCGTCAGGTGCAAATCTAATAAAGCTCTCAACTTGTTCCTTTGAGAATGTTTGTGACTTCTTTGCTTCGTAACCCACTGCTTCTAACTTCAAAAATGCAATCAGTTTAGTGTATTTACTGATGTCAATATCTGTTCAAGATTGTGAAATCTTGAAATTTATTTGTTAAGATACATTTAAAATATGTGAGACATTTGTATGCCTTCCTTTCTTTATTGTATATATTTAAGGCGTAAATTCATTTTAGTTTATAGCTTTGTAGAAATATGTTGCAGAATTGATAAGATCTTTTTATTGTAGTAAATTCAAAGGATATTTTATTTTTATTTTCAGAATATTTTGTAAATATCACGTTTTCCAACAATGATTGTAAATTCTTTTGTATGGGCAGATGAATGACACCTTTTTGAAAGTCGACATTGTCCTATAGTTAAGAAGTGAGAAAAAAGCACGTTTCACCCTATTTGTATACTGGAGTGTAAAAACCTTAATTTTAGAGTCAATTCTGCATGTATTTTATGGTCGAGGTTCGGAAGACATGAAAAAACATTTTTGAATTACCTTTCTGAGTAAATAGGTTACAATTGCTATTGTTGTATTCCATAGAAACTTAACTTAATATAGGCGGCACCCATAGTTGAATCTTGTCTGGAAAAAACCGACAAGTCAGGTGATGCTGGCCAATAGGAAATATTTATTTTCGTTTAGTCAACCCAATCCACGTGTGAACACACCCCTCGCAGATTTCTACTTAACACGTCTCACAACGTGAGGAAATCAGTACTACAAACTCATCGAAACGAGCGCAACGCTCAACATCAAGTTCTACACACATCGAGTCGAGCGCAAGGCTCAACAACCAAGTTAGTTTTTCCCTCGTCAGTTCTACACTTCTAGACGCGAGTTTTACACACTCATCGAATCGAGCTCAGCGCTCAATAACAAAGTTAGTTTAAAATTCATCTAATCGTAACATAAAGTGTCTTCCGGTCTGAAACCATAGAAATTCAGCGTTCACAACTCAACTTTGTAACATTTTGTAAATTTGTACATAATAAATTATTAATTTCGACATTAACTTTGTCAGATTAAGATTATTTATTTAGTTGAATGTCCACGCCAGTTGACGAAGTTCAATTAAAATATAATCAAAAACGTTGGTCCTTCGTAAGCCGGATATAACAAGTATTGTTATATAACATTGTAAAGTGCCAGTATCAAGAGAGAAGTTTAAATCGAAGTAAAGCAGTTCAAATCATAGTGCAAGTATAGCAGTTCAAATCATAGTGCAAGTATAGCAGTTCAAATTGTAGTGATAGTGTAGCAGTTCAATTAGCAGTCCAGTGTAGCAGTTCAATTAATAGTCCAATAAGCAGTTCAATTAGCAGTCCAATTAGCAGTCCAATTAGCAGTTCAATTAGCAGTTCAAATCGCAGTTCCAAGGATTCATCACAGCAGCAGCCAGGATAATCAAGGTAAGTTGGTCAGTTATCTATTTAAATGTGCCAATTATCCGTCCTGTTTCCATATTAGTATCGTATAAACATTGTTGAAATTCCTTACCATACTCACGCATAAACTGTATTTAAAATGGCTGAACTTAAGAAATTAAGACGACAACGCGATTATATATTAACAACCATTACGACATTGAGAAGAGTCGTCGACCAAGCAAACGATGAACCCGCGAACGTCAATGAATATTTTATTCAATCGACATTAGAAAGGACAACCAAAGCATTTGAAAAATTTGATTATTTTCAAGATAGAATAGAGGAGTTAGATCAAGAGGAAATTGATCAACGTAGCTATTACGAAGATAGCTTTATGTGGGAAACGTCGCGTGCTAAAAGGTTTCTCGATAAATTCGCAGCTCTACCATGCCGTACATACCGTGCAGTGCAACAAGTAGATACCGTGCAAACGGCCAACAAAACACGTTTAAACGCTGATAAAGAGACATCCGCCGCTGTAAACGTACCAGTAATCTCTCACGTTATGTCACATGAATCGATCCAACGTGAGCAGATAAAGTTACCTGCTAACATCAAATTAGCAGAATCAGAGTTTCATCAACCGGAACCGGTTGACATTTTAGTAGGAACAGGCACAAGACTGCCTGTGGAACAAATCAAAGTAGCAGAAACAGAGTTTCATCGACCCGAACCGGTCGACATATCAGTAGGAATAGGCACTACACTGCCTGTAGAACAAAACATATTAGTAGGAACAGCCACCACACTGCCTGTAAAACGAACCAAAGTAGTAGAACCAGAGTTTCATCGACCTGCACCGGTCAACAGATTAATAGGAACAGGCAATACACTGCCTGTAAAGCAAAGTAAATTAACGGACCTAGCTGTCCACCGACCTACACCGGTCGACAAATTATTAGAAGCAGAGGCTACCATGTCTGCGGAAAAAAGCAAATTAGCAGCTCCTGATAATCAAGAATCGAACAAACTTCACATGTTCCCTGTTCTGGACAATACGTTGATATCAGATGGTTATTATTTATCTCATCACGCAATCAGTAAGGAAATGAGCCCAACTAAGAAAGTAAGTGTGGTATTCGACGGTTCCTTAGAGACTTCTGCAGGCGTACCGTCGAATGACGCCCTGTATATCGGTCATAATAGTCAACCTAGTTTATTAAATACTTCTAGTCGAGATCGCGAAAAACCTATCGTGATTGCAGGAGATTTAAAGCGAATGTGTCAACCATTTTTAGTTAGAAACGAATACTGTAAGTTTCAATGTCTCATTTGGAGAGATCAAATGAAAAACTTACGAATTTTTGAATTAAATATCGTTACATTCGATATGACATGTGCTTTGTATCTAGCAATTCAATGTTTACATCAATCAAGTACAGATGAATTGAAAATATATACCGTGCGAAACAACACGAATATGTATATACTGAAATCTATTCAGATTAAGGTTTCCAAACGGATAACACTATTCGGCGTTTTCAATTTATTCGAACCGTTAGGATTATTGGTTTCCGTGATTGTACTCGAAAAAATAATCCTACAATACTTGTGGATCTATAATCTCGATTGGAACGAATCGTTATTTATTATATTGTATATTGAATGGCAAACATATTGCCAGTCATCACCGTCAAATGATCTGTTATTATTTCGACGCACCGTAATTACCGCCGATGTTGAAGGCGTTCAATTACATGGATTTTCCGATGCAACTGAAACGGCATTCGGCGCATGCGTTTACTTACGCACACTATATCTCTTTAGAAAAATTAAAGTGAAATTATCATGTGGTTTAATCTCGTGTTGTACCTATCAAGAAGTTAACCATAGCGAAATTAGAGCTCTTAGGGGCACACCTCTTGTCTACATTCATGGAAATTGTAAATACGGGCCTCCGAAAAGATATTCAAACTTTTTATTGGTCCGATTATGAATTTTCATTTCGTTGGCCTCAAGCTGTTCCTCGGCGATTGATAAATCCTTTTCGGGACAAAGAAGGGATAATGAGGACAGGCTACCGTTTGATTGTATCTAATTTAATATTTGACACTAAACACTCCGTTATCTTGTTTAAAATTAGACATGTGATCATTTTTGTTATGACGTATTTTCTGAAAAAATATTTGCAAGCTGTAATTCAGCAAAGTTTATGCTCGATACGCCGTAGATATGTGATTATTGATGGACGTAGTCGAATGTATATACATATAAAACTGTGTTGTGCCTGCTTCAAGGCAAAGTTTCCGCAGCCACCACGTGTTGAGAAATTAGGTGAAGCAACATTGAAAGGGTTTAAAATGCATTTGTACAAAGTCGCCGGTCTCGACTGGTTATTTCCGTATGGACGATTTAATGTGTTAATTATCGAAAACGAAAGTGATATTCCTTCTAATCCTACCGATCCTATCACCCTTATTCCTGGCAATTTATTAATAGGTAATTTATTGACCAACTTGCAAAGTCGTGATTACCCCCCGACTACCAGTAAACATATGTCTCACGATGAGCAGCACATACTTAAGGTTAAACCGCATTTCTGGACGCGGTGGAGCAAGGAATACCCGAACGAGTTGACGGTTCGCACCAAATGGGAAAAGGCCGGTCCTGAAATCCACGAAGGGGCTGTGGCCTTACTACGAGAAGATAACATTCCACCCTCACAATGGACCCTGGGAAGAATCATGAAGTGCTATCCCGGTAGTGACGGTGTTGTACGTACTGTTTTAGTGAAAACCGCGAAATCTTCAGTTGTCCTAAATGTGAAGAAGGTAGCTTTACTTCCGATTCTACCGACTAATGCTGAAGATGAACATTCATAGACTTTATAATTGATCGTATTCTCTCAACGGGAGGAGTATGTTCAAGATTGTGAAATCTTGAAATTTATTTGTTAAGATACATTTAAAATATGCGAGACATTTGTATGCCTTCCTTTCTTTATTGTATATATTTAAGGCGTAAATTCATTTTAGTTTATAGCTTTGTAGAAATATGTTGCAGAATTGATAAGATCTTTTTATTGTAGTAAATTCAAAGGATATTTTATTTTTATTTTCAGAATGTTTTGTAAATATCACGTTTTCCAACAATGATTGTAAATTCTTTTGTATGGGCAGATGAATGACACCTTTTTGAAAGTCGACATTGTCCTATAGTTAAGAAGTGAGAAAAAAGCACGTTTCACCCTATTTGTATACTGGATTGTAAAAACCTTGATTTTAGTGTCAATTCTGCATGTATTTTATGGTCGAGGTTCGGAAGACATGAAAAAACATTTTTGAATTACCTTTCTGAGTAAATAGGTTACAATTGCTATTGTTGTATTCCATAGAAACTTAACTTAATATTGGCGGCACCCATAGTTGAATCTTGTCTGGAAAAAACCGACAAGTCAGGTGATGCTGGCCAATAGGAAATATTTATTTTCGTTTGGTCAACCCAATCCACGTGTAAACACACCCCTCGCAGATTTCTACTTAACACGTCTCACAACGTGAGGAAATCAGTACTACAAACTCATCGAAACGAGCGCAACGCTCAACATCAAGTTCTACACTCATCGAGTCGAGCGCAAGGCTCAACAACCAAGTTAGTTTTTCCCTCGTCAGTTCTACACTTCTAGACGCGAGTTTTACATTCATCGACGTGAGTTTTACACACTCATCGAATCGAGCTCAGCGCTCAATAACAAAGTTAGTTTAAAATTCATCTAATCGTAACACAAAGTGTCTTCCGGTCTGAAACCATAGAAATTCAGCGTTCACAACTCAACTTTGTAACATTTTGTAAATTTGTACATAATAAATTATTAATTTCGACATTAACTTTGTCAGATTAAGATTATTTATTTAGTTGAATGTCCACGCCAGTTGACGAAGTTCAATTAAAATATAATCAAAAACAATATCATTTTTTACTTACAAAGTGCTTCGAGGCATCGAATATTGTGACCACAAGGTTGAAGATTTTAGAGTTCTGGATTTTTCGCCAAAATAAAACAGCAATACATCCTCCGAATATTTTTTAGTTTTCTCTGAGCGGCACCATTGAAAATATTGAATTGTTATTCGTATTTACCTCTGGATTTAGTTGGCAGAAGATTAAGAGTAATATTTTTAGCAAAATGTGCTTTATCTGGAGGTGTTCTTGAAAATTCAATGTCACTATCCATTTTTCAAATAGCTATTTATAAACAGACAACTTTTTTATAAACTAAAAATGAAAAAATTACGTCTCATTAATTTCATAGTCTACTATTTTCACAAAATAGTAGGTAGGTACTTAAATATGCAAGCACTATTGCGTCTAGGTGTATAATGCATTGCCTACCTTCTGACTGTTATATTTTTACTAGGTAAATTTTATAAAATAAGATTTAATTTCGTTCGAAATATCTTCAAATATTAATATTTCAACTAAAATATTCAGACTGCCCTACATTTTGTTTTAATATATCTATTATTTACTACATTTCTTTAGTTTATTGTAAATGAAAACAGGCGAGCGGAAAAGTACGCTCTAGAGCGGAAATAATGTCAAATTATGACAGACCACGGAAAACATCAACTTTGCGGTTAGATTGGAGAGTGCAAAAGTCTACTTTGGGTAGTGATCGTAGGAAAAGGTTATTTTTATGGTCCGCCGTAAATATTAAGTGTTACATTCTAAACTAGGTAAGTGCCCAAATTTTTCTATTTGAGGTTTGCTAAAAATTTTGCAGGTAAAGCACATCTTTTCATGTTATTTATGACGTTTGCAGCGTTTTAAAATATATTTGATCAGGTTATTTAGTTTATTGTTTTTGCTGGTGACTGGTGGTCCAGATTGAAATAAACAACAGTGGGGCACAGTGAAACATGTTTCACTATACCCCATAGGGTATAATAGTGTAAATATTTCAAATAATAATTTTTATTTCAGTTGTCACATTAAATTTGAGGATGGCACGCAACCGTAAGCGAAAGACAAATATAGGAACTTTCGGTGAAGAGCGTATGAAAGCCGCTGTTCACCTTGTTGTTGAAGAAAATATGCCTATAAGACGAGTAGCAGAGTTACAAGGCGCTTGTTTTACGTTATTTAGGTAAGAACTAAAATATAGCTCGCGTGTTTTCTCCTTTTATTATCTATCGGAACTTAAATTTTAGGTACGTGCGAAAAGTTAAAGCGAAATTTTTACACACGATGAAGAAAAACCTTAGTAGACTATCTTTTAACATCTGCAAAAATGTGTTAAGATGTCGCAAGCTAGCATTTGAGTCGGCAACAAAAAATAATAAGGATATTCCTAATAAATGGAAAGAACAAAAAATGGCAGGAGAAGAGTGGTATCTCGGCTACAGGAAGAGGCATCCAGAATTAAGTTGTCGAAAACCAAAGTCTTGCAGTTCATCCCGTTCTACTTCATTCAACCTACACAATATTTCAAGCTTTTTCAAAAATCCCGAAACCGTGCTTAAACGTGAACCACGTCTCAGTGATGGCAGTAGAATATTCAACTTAGACGAAACCGGAACGACCATAGTACAAGCTCCCCCCAAAATACTTGCAAAAAAGGTCATGAAACGGATGTCCCAATGTACTAGTGGCGTAAGAGGGATTCTAGTAACAGCTTGCAGTATAATTTGTGCCGCCGGTTATGCTTTACCCCCGGCGATGATATTTCCAAGGGTCCACTTTAAAGAAATTAGGATAAAAGAAGCCACCTGATACGCTGGGATTAGCTACGCCCACAGGATGGATGAACAGGGAATTATTTCCGTGAGAGATAAATCATTTCATAAAACATTCTTCTAGTTCTCGTGACAACCGTAGCCTGCTAATCATGGACAATCACGAGAGCCATTCGTCCATGGAAACATTCGATCTTGCCAAATTGAATGGAGTCACAATATTGATGTTACCTCCGCATTGCTCTCACGAACTACAACTCTTAGATGAAGCAGTATTTTCGTCTTTTAAAGCGCATTATAATAATGCCATACAATGCTTGCTCCTTCATCATCCCGGTAATCCAGTTAATATTTTTAACATCGGAGGTTTTGTTAAAATTGCGCACGAAAGATGACACCCACGAATATCAGTTCAGGATTTAAAAAAACCGGCATACTTCCCTTTGATTCGGAAATATTTACAGATGACGATTTTCTATTGTCAGACAGACCAGAAGTGAATTCTGAGCCAACGGTATCTCAAGCATCTGAGCAAGAAATAGGAGAAATAGAAAAATACGAAGACACTGAAGAAACACGTGACGAAACTGCTGGTCCGTCTCCATTTATTTCTCCACAAATCTTTCGTGGCTACAGATACCCCTGAATTAGAGGAATTAGCTGAAAGCGAGTTGTCTAGAAAAAAAAAGGAACCAAGCAGCAGTTAAAAAGGTAAAAAGAAAAGTCAAAGATGACAGCTAGTGACGAGGAAGAACCAGAACAAGAATGGCAAGAGTCGTCATCTGACAGTGAATGGTCACCTGAAGACCCGATTCCGGACCTTAAAGAGGAATTAACCAGACAACCAACTAAGAATCATTTCGTTTTGGCTCAGTTTAAAACTAAGAGATTGGTATATTTTGTTGGAAAAATATTGAACGTTTTGGAAAAAGATGAGTTTGAAATTTCATTTATGAGAAAAAGCTCAAAAGTAATCGGAAAATTCTTTCTTCCACCAATTCCAAATGTTTCAGTTGTTAAGCTAGTAGATATTAAAATGATTCTATTTCAACCCATTCCATCAGGTTCGACGTCAAGACAGCAGTAAGTTTTGAGATAAATTTTGAGAGTTATGATGTTCGTTAAAATATTTTTGTACAATTATTTAAGTCTGGGTGACTGATATTAACGATAATACTTTGTTTGCTTTTTCATTTAGAATATATTCGTTTGAAAAATATATGTTTCATTGTACCCCACCAACAGTTTCACTGTTCTCCATATATGGGGCACAGTGAAATGGAATGATAATGTAATATATTGAAAATCATATATTAGTTTCAAGCAATTCTCACCAAACCCCTGTCATTGTGGGAGTCAATGCTTACTTTTTATCATGGTAAATAATTTTTTACGTAAAGCAAATTTTTCCCAAAAAAAATTTAATATGATTAAAAATTGATCCATTGTGGAACACTCTCCCCCATAACCTTTTTCCTTCGACATTTCTGAACAAATTAGAAGAATTAAAAGCGAGAGGTCCAACAGCACTATTATTGTGGTTGCAATATTTCGAACTAAAAAATGTACATATTTACAAATTCGAACACTGACTTTCTCATTTCAAAGTGATTGAGGACATTAAGAAAATTCACAAATATGTTACTGCGGCAAAGAAACTATTTTTATTTCGATTATGGAAAAAATGATTGAATGTTTTTGTTTAAAGTTGAATTTTCTACAAGTTCACAAGGCATTACAAGAATAAATTTTTGAATTGCTCAACGACACGCAATGTTTGCCACATAATTATATTATTTTAGGTTGATGGTTAGAAAATGTAAATTATAGGTGACGATGCTGAGCTTTAATATGGAGTTTGAATAGTTGTAAATGTGGAAATGATTTTTAAATGATATAGTAAAAAATTGCGTGTTGTAGATATTTTTTATATAGAGTATTTGTTAAGAAGTCCATATCCATATCCTATCAGAACGAATTTGGACCTAAAGTTCGGTCTGCTTTTGTCCATAGACTTATACCTTTTCTTTTCTCAAAGAGGCCTATTACAATATCTGGCTAAACATCCAATACTTGAAATCACGCGGCCTGATTACGAAATTTTGTCTTCTCAAACTGGTACTGGGACGGAGGTAATTTTCTATATGTATATTCAATCAACTAAGTTTCTACCAAATAATCATCTCTTGTTTCTCCTCCACCTCATGCTATTCAATATCCGAACCCCAAGCCATTGAATTGGTCCACCTTCTACTCTTTCCACGCTTCTCCATCAATTGTACAAAATCACAGGAGTATTCATACAACATATCCATACACTTTCATCTCTTACAATTTTACCGATGATTGGTTGCGTATGCTTCAAAATACACGTCTAGAATGGATTCTGGCTGGAGAGGCGCCAATAGCTTACAATATTGGAATACGGGGAAATTTTGGCAACATGGAAAATTTAAGGACTAACAATCATTTAAGTGTTAAATATTTTTGTCAGTCGGAGGTAACAGATGTAAATGAAATTAACTGTTTCGACCCTTACTTCGTGGAATCTATTCATATTAGTGTTTGAAATGAAACTCACTGTTTTTAGTTAATACCACAATATAATAAAAATTGCTGGACATTCTAAAAAATTGACAATTGTTTCGATAAATCAATATCATCGTCAGAATGACAGAAGTTACATTTCATTTGATGCCTACCTGATGTTTAGTAGTTATTTTTGGCTAGGTCAAGAAGTGACCTAACTTGCGATTGACTTAATATATGTTAATAGAAAAAAGAAGAAGATGTGATATTACAAATATTGAAGCTTAGATATTATTAGCCCTATGGCGATATCCTGCATATCATTTTTCCAATTGAGATCAGTATAACTGTGTAATGATCGAGAAAACCAGGAAAACTATATCTGCTGATCTTCACAATTATCACTTAAGAAGACAGTTTATTAGTGGAGAGCTCTCTAGATTCAACTGTTCATTGACAACTTCTTATTCTGGGTATCTTAAATGTCTTCTAATCTCCAATTCTTCAAGGAAATCCAGTTCTTGTTTCTTTCCACAAATATGCAGCACTTCTAGTTTTGTGTTAGGTGTCAATGAATGATTGGTGTCAAGTAGATGTTTTGCGCAGTGGGATTTATCTGGTTGTTTTAATCTGTATGCTCGTAGGTGTTCACTGTATCGGATTTCAAAATTCCTAAGGGTCTGACTCAAATAGACAGCATTACATTCTGGACATTTGAGTTTATATATACCTGACTTCTTTAATGGTGGTATTTTTGTTTTTACATTTAACAATTTTGTACTAACGTTACTTTCTGTTTTAAAAGAAATTGTTGTATTCGTTGCTGAAGATATTATCTTTGAAATATTATTAGAAATATTTCGTGCATATGTGATGGTTTTATAAGTTTTTATTTCATCAGTTTGTTTAGGAAATATTAGTTGTAATGCCATTTTCCCCTCTTTTTTATTAATTAGCTTATTTATCATATCTAATGCATAACCGTTGGTTGTTGCTATTTGTCTAATTGTATTAATCTCTCTATCAAAATTACATCTGTTCATAGGAACTGAAAAAAATCTATGTATCATTGAATTATATGTTGCTAGTTTATGGGACACGGGGTGATTGGAATTAAATCAGTCTGTGTTGGTTTTCGGTAAATTGAATAATTAAGTACATTATTAACTCTTTGAATTTTTAAATCAAGAAAATTGATTGAGCTATTTTCTTCAATTTCTAATGTAAATTTAATTTTTGGGTGTAAATTATTGATGTGGTTGAAAAATACATCTAATTGTCATTCACTACTCATAAAACAAGCTAATATGTCATCTACATATCTATACCAAAATAAAACATTAATCGAAATATTACTTTCAAAGATCTTTCTTTCTAAATTGTCCATAAAATTGTTTGCCAAAATAAGTGATACGGGGCTTTCCATTGGTAAACCTTCATTTTGAATATATATCTCTTTGTCAGAAGTGAAATAATTTTGATTAATGCATACACCAAATAAGTTAAGTATATCTGATATTATTCCTGGATTATTATTTTTATCTTCTAGTAATTTTCTTACAAGTATTAGACATTCTTTAGGAGAAATTTTAGTGAACATATTAGTCACATCCAATGAAATAAGTTTATAGTTATCTTGCAAGTTGATTGCTTTCAACTTTTGGATTAGTTCTATTGAATTTCTAATTGAGTACTGAGATTCATATCCATAACTATTAAGTATATTGTGGAGCCTCTTTGCCAATATATTATTCGGAGCATTAACATAAAAAACTACAGGTCTAATTGGTTTCGTTATTTTATGTAATTTAATGGTTCCATATAATTGTGGACAATGAGGATTCTTATGTATGATAGACCTTTTTTCGTAATCACTTAAAAGATAATTTGAATTATTAAAAATATCCCTTACATTATTAGAAAACTTTTGTGTTGGGTCTGCTTCAAGAACTTTTACATCGCTAGATTCTATAAAGTTATATATTTTGGAATTGTAATTTTTAGTTGTAAAAATGACAGTTGTGTTCCCCTTATCAGATTTTGTAACTGTTAGGTTATTATCTTCTACTTTCTTTTTGATCGCATTTAAAACTGTGATGTCATTTTTTGTTTGACGTTTAAGTTTTGAAGGTTCAATATTTTTGATTGAATTTGCAATTTTTAATATCTCATAAAGAAAATTATTTGAATTAGATTTTAGAGCTATTTCTGACTCTGTAGCTATAATTTGTTTAATATTATTCGTAATTTTTCGTGGTATGCTGTACTTTAAACCTTTATTTTAAAATTCTATTTCACTATCTGTAAAATTAGCTTCTCAATATTTGTAATTTCACATCTTCTTCATTTTTCTATTAACATATATTAAGTCAATCACAAGCTAGGTCACTTGTTAGTCTATCCAAAAATAACTGCTAAGCATCAGGTAGGCATCAAATGAAATGTAACTTCTGTCATTCTTCTCGATGGGATACCGGAACAGAGGAAGGCAGTTTAAGTCAAACTATTGTTGAGCCTATTATTGACTGGAATAGATTTTCTGATTTTACCAGGCTACAACGCACGGTTGCGTATTGTTTGAGTTTTACGTAATAATAGGACGACTGGTGGTTTGATTACTAATGAACTTAGACATGCTACTCAAACAATAATTAGGTTGATTCAAAAAGAAACACTGTCAAAAGGAAATTAGGTACTTAGAGGTAGAAAACAATCGAGAAAAGCAATCAGTTTTCAAATCCTGTTGTATTAAGGAGTTAAATCCAGTTTTGGATGAGGATGGAATTTTAAAGGTCAACGGTCGACTATCTAAGGCAGATATTGATTACAATCAAAATTTCCAATAAAACTGCCGGCTGTGATTCGAATTATTGAAGAATGGAATAATTGTCTCTAGTAACCATCGTGGAGGTCGCCTAAGAATTGGTAAAACCTTCGATGATACAACAAAAAATATCATTCGATGCATTGTTCAAAGTTTCTTTTTTAAAAATGGAATACCAACTTTAGATAAAATTTTATCTGAAACAAGAAAATGCACAGATTTACCAAAAATGCCTCGTTCATCATAACACAAAGTTATGAGAGAAATAAATTTTAAGTACCAAAGCCAAAAATTATACTAATTTGTATTTGAATTGAAAGCTCCTTTATTTATTTTATGGTACGTACTAAGAAAATTATATTTCTCAGAGACTGGAAAAGAGATGGAATGAGTATTTTAATAGAACGCATTAAACAGTATAGGCAAGAACAGAGACCCATTTATTACCTTGATGGAACCTGTATAAATGAATGTCATACAAATTCCAAAATATGGTTGGATACATATATTCGAGATAAAAGAGATGCTTTTCTTGAAGGATTGTCTACAGGTATGAAAAATCCATCTGGAAAAGGCAAACGTTCAATAATCCTTCATGATGGATCTGAGCATGAATTTGTTAAAGATGAATTGCTAATATTTGAAAATAAAAGTGGAGATTATCATGAGGATATTAATGGATTGGTATTTGAAAACTGGTTTTCTGAATTTCTAAAAAATTTGCTAGGCGGTGCTGTAATTGTAACGGACAATGCATCTTACCACAGCCGTAGGGCAGAAAAGGTTCCAACAACATCTTAATTAAAAAAAGATATGCAAAAATGGTTACAATATAAGAATATACAATTTTATATGAATATGGTTTGATCTGAGATCTGAACTTATTAGGAACTTTCTCAAAGTTTCTTCTTGATTGAATTAAGTTCCATTGTTTACACTTCACAAATTAGAAGACACATGTACAAGTACAATAGGTGAAAAACATTTCTAAAATAGACATTTAAAACAAGTACTACCGGTACAAGCTCTACATTATACAGGGGGGTACGGAAAGATTTCAGGTATATTATTTTATTAAATAATGATAAATCTTAGTCAAGTTTTTATCATTTTGTTTATCGATGACTGTAATATGTTCTTTTTTAATGTGCACCATTTCTTTAATTGTCAATTTATTGTTGCTTGAATCTTGAGATAGACTTTTTGTGTTTTTAAAATCAAACTCATGTTTTAACTGTTTTCATGTTTGTGGAGAGCTGTGCAAGCAATTTTAGTATATTTATGGCCATTCAATCTATTTCTAAACTTTTTGTGGTCATTCCTATGTATTTTTTTGGACAGTTTAGTCTGGGTATGGAATATATAGCAATTGTTTTTTTTTGTGGTTATTATTTTACTTTTTAATTTGGTGAATAATTGTGATAGGGTGTTTTGAGTTTTGTGACATATTTTGATATAATGTTTAGAAAATTAGTGACTGAGACTGTGTAAGGCATTGCAACATATTTATTATTGTTTGACACGTTGTTTTTAGAGTATGTCTTCGATGTCGTTCTATGATGTCTGGTTTGTATTTAGGCGAAGTTAGTTTAATGACTCTATTGACTAATTAAGTAATTACGCTGTTTTTATGGGACTTTGGATGGTTTGGAATAAACTTTGAGGAAGTTCCTAACCCAGAGACGAATCGTCAGAAACAACAAAATGTCTCGATTAACTATACAACTTGAGACCCAAGAATTCGAGAAATATATTATTCAAGGAAGGTTGAAGAAAATGTATACTATATATATATATATATATATATATATATATATATATAGTATAAATTTCCTTCAACCTCCTTGAATAATTTATATATATATAAAACGCTAGTCTTTGCTGACCAGTTAGGAATGAAACTCAGAAATATTGGGGAATGCAGCAACAGGGAAAAAGAGAATTCTTTATTGGTTTTTATCCAAGCTTTCGAAAACGTTCGTTTTCATCATCAGGGACGTTACAAATAGAGGAAAAATGGGATTATTCTCAACTCCATCAATAAAGAGACAAAAGTGTACTTACGTCCAATGTGAAATTATTTTCTTTATGTAAAACATAAGATTGAAGAACTCATCACATGGCATCAGTTAGGGAAAATTGACATTCAAATTAACAACAATATTAACAACATTGAGGCTGTTATAGTATAATATAAAAATAAAAACAATAAAAACACAAAACTTGCACGAGATAAACGTCGTAGAATCATTTTTCAACAAACACAGCCGAAAAGTACGCCACCAAGCAGGAATCTTTCCCTCCAAGACGGAAATCGAAACGGGCACTTGACATCACTGGTTCAACCAATTCACGGTAGTCGTCATTAAGCAATTTTTCAAAACGTGAGAGCGGCGCGCAGGTTCTATCTACCAACACCAATAGAAATGCTAAGGGGAAAGGTTTCAGGCCGTAACTTACGGTAAGAAGAAGAGTTCCCTTTAAACGTGACTCTCCATGTATTTCGGAAAAGATGAATTAAATGACAGCTAATATGTAAGCAATTGGATTATTGATGTATTGTCGTATACATATTGATTGTAAAAAGGCATTATTAAGGTAACAACAATAATAATATTAACATTAATAATAACAATAATAGAAATATACGTTGAAAACAGTGGAATTGCTTATACTATCACCCTGATAATTAATTGAATGTTAGTAGTGAGGTGTTGTTGTTATGTGTACCTTGGAAAGTGTTCATGTTATGTGGTCTGTGATTGTTATCCAATGACAGTAAAAAGGAATAAATCTCACTCAAATGATTGATATCTGTTTTTTTATTTATGCAATAATTTGGCTGTGAAATGAAGGCCATCTCTAAGAAGGTTCTCTTGGTTTTATGTGACTCAGTAGCCAACAATTTCACTGATTCAAAGTCCATTCGATGATCTAAAGTGTTAACATGTTCTGCAAGAGCGCATCTTTCAGGGTGTAACCTGGAATCACTCTTATGTGAGACTATATGGTTGGAAAGCGATCTCATAGTCTGGCCGATATAGTGTTTATCACAATCACGACGTTGAGAAATATGTTGATGATATCATATTAGCTTTACCTAGAGAAGGGTTGAGTGAAGTTCTGAATACATTCAATAGTTATGATCCTTATATCCAGTTCACAATTGAAAAGGAGGACATCGATAATTTCGTACCATTTCTCGATACTAAGTTTATTCGTAGGACGGATAATACGATAGTCATAGATTGGTATAGGAAACCTTGCAGTTCAGGAAGATTTTTGAATTTTCATTCAGATCACAAACACTCCATTAAGGTAAATCTGGTCTAGCAGATGAAAAATAGAGTAATAAGAATTTCACACCCAAACTTTCACAATAAAAATTAACATATCTTACAAACCTTATTCTTGGATAATTCTCATCCTCGACCGTTACTCAATAAGTTATTATTCAGCACTTCGGCTACCATTGATGTACGAACTATCGATAGCCATCCTAATATCTCTCCAATGGAAAGAGTTTCTGGTGAGGACCCAATTCACCCAATTTTCACTTCTCTACCTTATATAAGAGACATTACACCTAGACTTTCCAGGTCATTTACGAATCTTAACAATTTCAAAATTGCAAATAAAACTATATTGACAATCAGATCAATTTATTCAAATGTTAAAGACAAAAATCCTCTTACATCTTGTACAAATATTGTCTATAGTATTCCTTGTCGTGATTGTGATAAACACTATATCGGCCAGACTATGAGATCGCTTTCCAACCGTGTAGTCTCACATAAGAGTGATTCCAGGTTACACCCTGAAAGATGCGCTCTTGCAGAACATGTTAACACTTTAGATCATCGAATGGAATTTGAATCAGTGAAAGTGTTGGCTACTGAGTCACATAAAACGAAGAGAACCTTCTTAGAGATGGCCTTCATTTCACAGTCAAATAATTGCATAAATAAAAAAACAAATATCAATCATTTGAGTGAGATTTATTCCTTTTTACTGTCATTGGATAACAATCACAGACCACATAACATGAACACTTTCCAAGGTACACATAACAACAACACCTCACTACTAACATTCAATTAATTTTCAGGGTTATAGTATGGGCAATTCCACTGTTTTCATCGTATATTTTTATTATTGTTATAATTAATGTTAATATTATTATTGTTGTTACCTTAATAATGCCTTTTTACAATCAATATGTATATGACAATACACCAACAATCCAATTGTTTACATATTAGCTGTCATTCAATTCATCTTTTCCGAAATACATTGAGAGTCACGTTTAAAGGGAACTCTTCTTCTTGCCGTAAGTTACGGCCTGAACCCTTCCCCCTTAGCGGTTCTATTGGTGTTGGTAGATAGAACCTGCGCGCCGCTCTCACGTTTTGAAAAATTGCTTAATGACGACTACCGTGAATTGTTTGAACCAGTGATGTCAAGTGCCGGTTTCCATTTCCGTCTTGGAGGGAAAGAGTCCTGCTTGGTGGCGTCCTTTTCGGCTGTGTTTGTTGAAAAATGATTTTACGACGTTAATCTCGTGCAAGTTTTGTGTTTTTATTGTTTTTATTATTATATTATACTATAACAGCCTCAATGTTGTTAATATTGTTGCTAATTTGAATGTAAATTTTCTCTATCTGATGCCATGTACACTTTTGACTCTTTATTGATGGAGTTGAGAATAATCCCATTTTTTCCTTTATTTGTAGCGTCTCCGATGATGAAAACGAACGTTTTCGAAAGCTTGGATAAAAACCAATAAAGAATTCTCTTTTTCCGTGTTGCTGCATTCCCCAATATTTCTGAGTTTTATTATATATATATATATATATATATATATATATATATATATATATATATATAAAGACAAGTTTAATTCATATGTTACCAATGAAATGGCACAACAAAACAACAAAATAATAAAACTTTAGATAAACTGCCACCACATCATTGTGAATTGAAACCTATAGAATTGATTTGGGATCAAGTAGAAAATGAACTGGCAGCCAAAAATACTACTTCCAAACTAAAAGCTGCAAAGAATCTTCTAATGTAAGCCTTGGAAAATGCGACGTAAATTCTCTGGCAAAAATGTCTTGCACATGTCATAAAGGATGAAGTTGAATTGTTCAAATTAGATAGGATTGTGGATGATCTTACAGTACCGATAATCGTTTCTTTCTTGATGTACTTAGTGATTGTGTTTCACCTAGTTTCATTTGAATGCATTTTGTTTTTCAATCAGTCTTTTCGTAGTACAGATAAAGAAGCTTTTTGTTTGCTTTATAGTTCTGACAACTCAAGCAAAACAGATGTGGCCTTTGCTTTGTAACGCGTTTCGCTAGTATAATTCGGACGGGCACTTTCTTTCTAATTTGTTTTGATAGTATAGATCGGTTTGGACCCTTTTTTTGTTATGTGTTTCGATTGTACCTATAAATCGGGTAGAGCATTTTTTTGTTTTGTATTTTGGAATTATTGATTGAATGAAGCATTTTCTTTAAGAATAGTATATGGCCACCTTTGATTTATAGTTAACTGCTTTGATGGTTCTGGAATGTAGGTAGTAGATAAGAATGTTTATTGCTTTTTTATTTTTTAGATTCTACATTTATGATGTATTTTTATTTGAAATTTCCGCACTATTATGACACCATTCATTAACAACTAACACAGAACTGTACGTACTACATATTTGCGATGAGAAGCAAGAACTATATTTCCAATAATAAATCAGCTTTAATATTTGTGATATAACTTCTTTTTTCTATTCATATATATCAAGTCAATAACAAAATAGGTTACTTCTTGGTCTAGCCCAAAATAATTATTAAGCATCAGGTAGGCATCACATCAAATGTAACATCTGTCATTCTGATGACAATATCGAAGCAATTGTCAAATTTTTCAGTATTTTTGTGATTTGCTTTTTATATTGTGGAGTTATTTAGTAACAATTAGTTTCATTCATAACAATAACATGAATAGATTACATAAAGTAAGAGTTGAAACTGTAAATTTGACTAACATATATTTTATTTGTTTTGGGGGAATGACAGTCAAATGTGAGGTTTTAGTACATTTTTGCAGTATCATCTTTCAACTGGTTTTTTATTGATGAAAGTACTTGAATTTCACTGTCTATCTACGTCCATGCGTTTAGTTTGTCGTTATTATGAATAAAACTCTGGATCTGTCCCTTGCTTCCTTTATTAAATATAATAGTCTTTTGTGATAATCCATTTTGTATAGGAGAACTAAGCTCATAATGACGTTGATATTGTCAGTAATCTTCTCAAATTACTTTGATTCCTGTTTTTTATCACTTAATTTATACTTCACTGAATAAGAAAAAGTTTAAGTAGCATAATCCAAGTGATAAACAGCATGAAATTCCAGGTACTACAATAGTATAGGAGATAACATGATTCATATATAACATTTTTAATTAATCAATTTTTTCGCATAAAAGTATTCATTAGTGTTTCAACGAGATATCATTTAAATTTGTTTGTTATATGAAGAAGTATTTGTCAGTATTGAATGTTCATTCTGAATGCATAATCTTTGATAGAATTTATATGCATATTTATCACAAGAGAGTACCATAGTTTCATATTTCACGTTCATTTTCTATCAACAGATTATCTATTTTGACAGTAATTAATAGGTTTGCATTCCACTCATTAAGACAACTATTCTCTCATTTCCAGGCATATTCCTGTCATAGCAATTTATATTTGTAGATTTATAGAATTCAATGCTCCTGCCAATCATATAGGAATTTAACTACCAGTGGTTACGTAAAAATCAGTTCGAAACTGGCTTGTAAATACACAATCAATGAGTTAATATAAAATACCCAAGTACGATTGCCTCACTTCAGCAAATGTCAGCCAAACTTTCAACCGATACCTATATAACTTCCAAATTGAGAACTTTATCAGTATATTTATTCTATATTTAATTGGTCGCAAAAAGTCACATTTTTCAATTCATATTTCTCTTATTCTACATAACAGCATAAGTGCAAACGTTATCTATTTTGTTACAAATAAATCAGGGACTAACTAAGATACATTTCCAGATGTACAAATGCAGACGATGAATATTGCATCCACGTTGCCTAAATGACCTCAGTGAATCTGCTTTTGTCAAATACGGAATGAACAGGAACAATATTAAAATCTTTTCCAATTTCTCCAGCCCTCACATAAAACAATTAGATTTATTCTAAAGCTTCCATCTTGGCTTTAACGAATAATATTTGCCGGTTTTCAGAGAATATGATATTTCAAAGTGATACAAAAGACGCGCCAAGCCTCGAGCTTTATTTCTATTTCTCGTTTAGACTTAATGAAAGAAAAATATAAAATTTGGGAGAATAAGCAACAATATTCGATTAAGAAAACATCCGTATTTGTCAGTGTATTCACGAATATCTTCTAATTCTTATTATACAATCATATATAATTCAATATACGTGAATCAGATTCTGAGGGAATTAAATGATTCTCTCATACATGCTTGATCTACTCCTATCATGAAAACTGTCCACTCAAGACAAAAAAAAATAATCGCAACTCTACTTGGTGGAACAAAAGCCTAGATAAGAGAAGAAAAGAAGTTCGACGACTATTCAATATATCTAAAGAGTCAGGCAACTGGGAACGTTATAGAACTGCTCTATCAACTTATAACAAAGAAATTGGGAAGGCGAAACGGGAGTCTTGGAAGAAGTTCTGTGAGAGTATATCTGACATACCTCGCAGTACTAGAAAACACAAGATTCGACCACTTTTACGACCTCTAGGAAAGAAACGTTAGAGCTTTCGATTAAAAACCACTTTCCCGAAAGTTTAACTCTGTATAACAACCGACCTCCCCACTTTGAGGGCGCAAGGCGGCCCAAAAAGAATGATTGGGAGGTCGCCAAGAACGTTATCACAGCACCGGCGATTGAATGGGCAATAAAATCATTTCAGCCCTTCAAATCTCCCGGTGAGGATGGCATCTTTCCAGCTCACAAATCGGACTGGAATTACTTATACCCATCCTCATTGAATTGTATAGAGCTAGTCTGGCGTGGAATTATATACCACCCAGTTGGTTGGCGGCTAGGGTAGTATATATACCGAAAGTGGGCCGCACAGACCCACACCCTAAATCGGTCAGAACAATTAGCCTAACATCTTTCCTGCTTAAAGGACTTGAAAGAGTACTGGACTACCATATAAGGCAGGTAGCTTTATACAGCTCCCCCCTGAGCATCCACCAGTACGCTTATCAAACAGGCAAATCAACAGATTTAGCATTACATAACCTTGTCGAGAAAATCACACAATCCCTTAATAATAAGGAGATTGCGGTGGCCATTTTTCTCGACATCGAAGGAGCATTCGACAATGCACTTCCGGCCTCCATTGGTTCAGCTTTGACTGAAAATGACTGAAAAGGGCATTAAACCAACGATTACCGGCTGGATATATGCCATGCTCACTAATAGAACAGCCACTACATCTATTCAAGACGAGGCCATCAGCTTTAAGGTTTCCAGGGGCTGCTCGCAGGGTGGAGTGGTATCTCCCTTTTGTGGTCACTCCTGATGGATGACCTGCTTGGTACTCTCGTGGGAAGAGGGATAGAACTGCAAGCATTTGCAGACGACCTTGTCATTCTGGCGAGAGCTAAATCAGGACGGGTTACACATAATACCATCCAAAGAACTTTGGACGATGCCTACAGTTGGTGCCAGAGGGAACAGATGTCTGTTAACCCTGGTAAAACTGTGATAGTTCCCTTCACTAGGAGAAGGAATTTGGCGGACCTTCCGCCACTTTCCTATAATGGTGAGGTTATTCCATTTGCAGCGGAAGTAAAATATTTGGGGATCATCCTAGATAAAAAACTTACTTGGAACGCTCACTTAGAAAAAGTCATCCATGAGGCCAGACTTTCCTTGTGGACATGTCGCAGGATCTGCGGAAAATCTTGGGGCTTGTGTCCCAAACAAATCCATTGAATATATGTGATGATTGTTAGACCAATGATCACATACGGAGCCATTGCTTGGTGGTCTAAAGCTTTACAGAAAACGGCCCAAGCAAAGCTCTCTGGCATACAGAGACAGGCTAGTTTGGCTATAACTGGTGCTATCAGCACCACACCGTCAGCAGCCATGGAAATCCTCCTGGACCTTCCTCCTCTCCATATACTTCTGAAAAAGGAGGCCAGATGGACAGCATATAGAATTGTGCATATTTCTAATTGCACAAAACAGAGCAAAGTAGAATGCTAGCGGCCATCGAAAGTCATAGTGTTCTGGGAATGACCTCTGATATAATTCCCCCAAAAAAAAACTACAATCTGCCTTATACCGTTCTTTTTCCAAATAGAGATGAATGGGTCCTCCGCAATGATGAATTCTCAAGAGCAGATATCTGTTGGTACACTGATGAATCAAAGACACCCTCAGGCTCTGGTGCGGGTGTATACGGTCGAAGACCTAGGACAGAAATCTCAACCTCTCTGGGATCCTCTGCAACCGTATTTCAGGCGGAAATTTATGTCATTGCTTCATGTGTGGAGAGTTTGAGGCAATCCAACCACACACACACAGATAAATAAAAAATTTCACAGACAGCCAAGCGGCCTTGAAAGCATTTAGCTCGTACCGTGTAACGTCTAAATTGGTTCTAGACTGCCAAAATAGACTCGCCTCAATAGGAGAACGTAACATTGTATGGCTTGTTTGGATCCCTGGCCACTCTGGTATGGATGGTAATGAGAAGGCTGACTCTCTTGCAAGAGAGGGTGGCGCTCATGACGGACCAGAACCTACAATTGGCATCGCAACAAGTGTTGTCAAATAAACACTAAATACCTGGACTGCAAGAAAAGTTTTAGACTTCTGGCATAATATACCAGGATTGGTTCATTGAAAGGTTTTCATACATCCTTTGAATAATGTATCCAAACAAATGTTAGGATATAATAGATACGATCTATGGTGCCTAACAGGCTTTCTAACAGGCCACTGTCGTTTGAATCATCATATGCTGAAACTTGGACTGTCGGACGATCCGATTTGCCGTCTTTGTTTGGAAGTTGATGAAACATCAGAGCATATAATTTGTGCCTGCCCCGCCACAGCTCGAGTCAGGTATCTGATGTTTGGCAGGGCCACTCTCTTGCCCTCGGACCTGAAATATCATTCACTGAACAACTTAATCGGCTTCGTTAAGAAGCTGAATTTGTTCGGTGAAATTTGAATAGGTATGAGCCACAATAGACTCTCGCGAGTCGCAGTGGAGGGCGTCATTGACTCACTCATTTTAAACCTAACCTAACCTAATATATTCTTTCAGAGTTTTTCAGTGTGAACGTATGAATTTTGTGAAACATCCATTTCTTAGTCGTATTGATAGGTCAACATTATTGAGAAATAGGGATAATCTGCAGTGATTGAAAATTCAATGAAGCTTTGACGTAGAAGGACTATTATTATAACAAATCGGATTCATAAGTCATCATTGTAAAGGGTAAAGATAACATATGATGAATTGTTATCTAATATATCGAAAATTTCATTTTTGATACCAAATATCTTGTTTAATTTGCATGATAAATGATATTCACAATTTTATTGCTATAAGAAGTGGTACGGAGGAAGTGATCACTGTTTGTCTTCATTCGTTCACTACACTAAGTTCTTTCAGTAGCCTATTTCTCTTTTGCATTCAGCAACTTCTTATACATATAAACTAATCACAAATTATTTGTCATGAAAATCATGATTCAACTGCTTACGTTACCAAAGTGAAGTGTAACACATCCATGTAAAAAGACAATAGTTTTTGAGAAAGTTTTCACTTTACCCTTCATTTGTGGTTTTTTGTTGTTTATTACTTTATCACTGATAACGCCATTATTCTAGAATCACAATTCACTCAATAAATCATAACTCAAACGTTTAACAGCTGTTAATTAACGCAGTCTACGAGAAAATGCATTCAACTTATAGTTATCGATCAATTTAATTTGAAATTGTGTCAGTTCCAATTTCTCATTTAATCATTTGCATACAGTAGAGAACCACATGTCTATTCTTCAAATTATTATTTGCTTGTTGGTGATCACTTCAGACCGCGTATTTTTTGTGGCCCAGAGTGTATTGAAATTGAATGCCCCTACATGTTATTGAATTCAATAGTATCGATAAAAAATATTGCGGACTCAAAAGATAGTTTTTTATTGATAGATGAAAACAATAGTGTAAAATGGAAAATAGATAATGCATATTTTTACCAAGTCCAATTACAAATGTATTGGACTCAAAAACGTTATTGCGATTTTGTGCTATCTTCAAAAAAAGAAGTATGCATTGATAGAATAATATTTGACTTAAAATTTATGACAGTAAATTGACAAAAAGTTTGTTATTTTTACTCGTTGATTTTATAACCTGAATTGATAGCGAGATTGTATACAAAGTCAAGAACTTTGCTTCAATTAGAAGTGTGGTGTTTGCAGCCAGTAGATGTTCAAATGAAAATTGTAAAATCAAATGGTTTTACAGACAATATGTTTCAGTATGTGAAATACAAGAAACTCTATTTTGATTTTGTACAGAACGTTTCTCACAATTCAATGAAATAATTATAGAGGGTATGGAAGGGATCGAGTGAATAAACAACGAAATTGAATAATAGTATATTCAGTACTAAGTGTTAAAAGCGTTACTTCATTCTCGAGTTTTACTGTGCACGAGTGGAGCGAAGCGGAAAGAGTGACTAAAGACGTTTTTAACATGAGGTGCTTACTATACTTTTTCTACGCCTGTAGAAATAAAAAAATATATCTTAATTATATTATATAGTTTATAAACGATAAAAAGACGATTATGTCATTTTTAGTTACTTTCCTCCTTATCAAAATAAATATTAATTTACCAACCATGAATACAATTTATCCTCAACAGCCAGGGTAATTTACATCTAACGGGTTGGAAAAACTACAAGACGTTGTCAAATCAACTATTAAAAATCCCCAGTTTGTTTTGACGTTTATTGACATTCGATCATCGTCTAATCTCTACAAGTTTTTTTGATGCTTTCAAATTCATTGCTTCTTCAAGATTAAGAGAACATTTATTTTCGTAACTAATTATTTAGGCAAATCTGCAGTGTGTGGTTAATAAAATGCCGAAGTAGCTGAACAGATAATATCAAGAGATGGTAACATCTTTCTTGACCTATTTTGAACGAGAATGCCGAAATGGGGGCCCGCTTCTCCCGCTTACTGCTGTAAGAGACGTAAGTAATAGTATTCGCTATTTGTATTCATCATTATCAATATTATTGTTACATATTTGAATGTCAAGGATTAAATGTTTTTAATGTTAGGTTAGGTTAATTAAACTTGATAATATATTATTCTTTCATAAATTGAAGTAATTATATTGTAGATAGTTGCAGAAGCTTTACAACTTAGCGTTACCACTGTTAACCGTATTGCCGCCAAGCATAATAGAGGTGAACAGCTTAAAAGCCCACCTAAAAAGAAAAAAGAGACAACGCATAAAACCTACTGTTGAAATTGATAACTTTGATCAAAATGCTTTCCGAAGTGTTATATACGAAATGTATGGAATCAGTGAGTATATTGAACTTACTGTTTTATTTTATTCACAATTAACTAACACAATATTTTTTCAGAGGAGCACATAACCTTGAAAACTTCAAAAGACAAACTCCAGGAGCGTGAACTCTTTAATGGTTGTTTAACATCACTCTGAAGATAGTGAAAAATATTGGATTCAAATACCAAAAAGATGATGCTCGTCGTGGTTTAATCGAGTTGCCACATATTGCATTGAAACATGTACATTTTCTACATGAATAGGTCAAGATGAAAAGGGAAGGTTTATATCAATGTGTGTTTTTGGATGAGACCTGGATATTTAAAGACGGTACTGTTGGACGTTCTTGGCAAGATTCTAATCATAGAAGCGTGAAAGAAACTAAAATTGGTGGTCCAAGGTAATTGAATAATAGAATTCAGCAATTAATTTATCATGTACTAACATTCCTGCCATTTTAAGACCTTTTCAAATATTTACTAGTCACACTATTTTATTTAAATCTATATAATTATTAATAGTGGTTATGAGCTATGCAGTCTATCTAGGAAACCTAGTAGTAATTTGTTATTTCCTTATTGTAGGTATAAAGTATTGCATGCTGGTTCTTCTTCTGGATTTATTCCTGGAGCAGGGCTGGTTTTTTCTTCCAAAAAACAAGATGGTGATTACCACGGTGAAATGAACCGAGAAAATTGTTGGCATTGGTTTGTATACCAGCTATTAGTGTACTTGGAAGATCCTGCCACAATTGTAATGGGTAATGCAAGTTATAACAGTACAGTGATCAATAAAGTACCAACAACAGCTAGCACAAAGGCTGATATACAGAACTGGTTGATACAAAATGATTTTCTTTTTGAAAATACTTTCCTTAAAACCCAAATATTGAATTTAGTACAACGGTAAGTTGATATAAACATTTTTCAACATTTTATGGTAATACTTAGATAACTTATTTTGTTTAAATATATGTATTTTAGTAGGAATAAACCACCAACAGTATATGAAGCTGACATATTATCTGAAAAATATGGTCACAAAGTTCTTCGACTTCCCTCTTACCACTGTATGTTCAACCCAATTGAACATATTTGGGGCATAGTTGAAAATTTTCATAGAGATCATGTGGGAACTGATGGTTCGTCAACAGAACAAGCAATAGGTGTATGGAAAAAGTCTTTAGAATAAGTGACTCCTGATACTCGTATTTGGTCAAAGACAGTAGAGCACACAAGATGGGCGGGATAGAGAAGTAGTATTTGATAGACAGGATGTGCATCCACTTATTATTAATTTTGACAGTGAGATGAAGACAGTGATGATTTTGTAGTGGAGTAGTGGAAATCTTGTGTTATATTTTTTTTATTTTTTCCAATTTGCTTTATTCTCACCACAAAATCACTAATAACTAATAATAAATTAATTAGGTAAAGTTATTATATAATACACAAATTAAAACAACGACCACAGTATCCCTACATAAACAATACTGATAAAATGAGAGATTTTTTATTTTTATATCTTGTAACAAAATTTCATTTTGTGTATCTATATTTTTCTTTTCCATCCTATTTTTATTATAATAAATATAATAGATATTGTAGAAAAAAAATATTTAAATTTGCATGAAGATGATTACATCTTCTATTGATTCCTTTTAGCGTAAACCCTTACAGTGCTCTTTAAGATGGTTCTATAGAGCATAGAATAAGGTATAAGGACCTACAGTTCGTCATTTAACCCTCTTCTATGTAAAATAATTAAATGTTAATTCCAATAAAGAATGATTGGTTACTGTTTCTTGTATCTTATCCATAGTTTTCCTTGAATAAACATTTATATTAAATTAATCAAGCCTATCATACAAGTCTTTTATTTTTAAAGAAATATTTTTGACTTACGCCCTACGAGGCACGGAACAATGAAAAAGAAGAACTGTTAACCTAACATCAGATTTACTTTTCTAATTTTCGTTAAGTAAAGGAAAAAACTACAGGTTGGCAACATCACAATATTTTGTTTTGCAACGTCATCGTCGTTTTATCGTAAATAAACTATATATGAATTATATTCATAAAATCCTCTTCTTTCCTTAATGTATAGCCTCAGCTGCCAGGGCTATTCGGCATATAAATTCATAATATTTCAGACGATGTCTGACAGGTGACTGTCAAATCAAATGATACAGAACACAATTATCACGGAATACGAAATTTAAAATTCAAAAGATACGTGTGATATGACGTTTAAAAGACAAAAGATGAACGATATGTGATTTTTCGCATTTTAAACACTAGTGTTTAAACAGTCGTTTTGCGCATGTCAAACCCGTATTTATAATAAATGAATTACATATTACACCAAAGGAATTAATTAGAAAAGTTTACCAAAATTTTAACATGTAAGATTGTATGCCAATGCAACTTAAACTGCAATTAAATGTGAAAAGGGAACAATTGGTAAATGAAAACTTACCCTATCATGAGTTTATTGGATGTCTTATGTACATAATGTTGGGTTGTAGACCTGATTTATGTTTTCCCATAACTTATTTTGGTCGATTTCAGAATAATTCCTCGCAACAACACTGGAAGTATTCAATATTCACTTTAAGATACCTAAATCAAACTGAAATATTTGGCTTAAAATTCAAAAAAAGCAAAAATTAAGGAAATGAATTGATTTTTTCTTTAACATCATTTGTTGATGCAGATTTTTCTAACAGTATTGCTGATAGAAAAAAGGATTACAGGTTTTATTATCAAACTAAATGGAAATGTTATACATAGGAAAACTAAAAAGCCAAGAAGTAATGTTACTCTTTTATTTGGGCCAAATGCTTTTTGAAATCCTATATAAAAATGTATTGCCTGTTACAATATATGAGGATAACCAATCATGCATAAGAATGGCGTCAACGTTACAATCAAAACAAACAAAATATATTGATGTCAAGTTTCATTGATTGATTGTGTAAATAAAAATATGGTAAAGTTATTGTACGTTTCGACTGAACAGCAAGTAGCTGATATACTCACAAAACCACTTGCTAAAATTAAAGTTTGTTATTTTAGAAACTGTTTAAATATTATGGAGTTATAAAAAATAAAACAAGGTTTTTTGTAAACATTTATTTTATATTTGTGTCGTAATACTTGTTTTATTTAGTTTTATTTAATTTAAGGAACCTGTTTTTCATTTTTTGTGTGAATAGTTTAAGTATTTAGGAGTTTAAAGAATGGAAGGAGAGTGTTGATAATAGTAGGTGACATTGGTAGGCAATACTCTAAACATTATCACACTCTCTATGAAAGTGTCAATTGTCAAAGATATATGTAATGTACTGTACAAAATTAAATTGAAAGTTTATCGTACGAATTAGAACTTGACTTTGATTTATTTGCCTAAACTGCTTAAAACAATAATTTTTTACTCTAAATATAAAACGGAAGATTTTAAATATAGTCAGTAACTAAGACACATTTTTCCTCTACCGAATGCATTGGAAAAGGAATCCATATATAACACAGGTTCGGACGAAAAAATATTCAGGTCCTGACCAGAATATTGAAAATTTTGGTTTACAGTGAAAGCATTGCCATGTACGAGGAAGCCTATTTTTTTATTAAGTCTTACGAAATTTTTGATAAAGAAATGAAAATAGTATTTTCTGAAATTTCTTCAAGTAAAGTATTATTATAAAAGAAATGTTCGGTACAGGGTACATCAACTGGTTCATAATTGGAGTCTGTAGAATGCAAACCACTTAGTTTCACCATTGTGCTTACTTCAACATTATTTAATCTATCTGTTAATTATGGTAGCTACAAAACAAGCTAATCCTTAAATTCTTCAGCTATCTAATTACGTTGGCAGGGTTTTCATAAAATTTTCTTTGAACTCCGTCTGAATGCTAAATATGCTGGATTTAAAGCATAATAGAACTTAACGGGGTTTTAATTATTCCAGCCAAAATAGTATTGTATTGTGTTTAATTTCACTCAAAGTAAATTAGAATGTTAGCGAGCTGTTTCAACTCCAATTTCGCATTTCTAGCATTTGGTTATTTGTGGACTACCGCAAAGCAATATAGAGAAACTCAATACCAACTGAAACTGGGAAATGTATGAATAAGTGTATATGCTTTAATATTGTGCATGTAATTGCAAGAATGAGATTTAAAGTGTTGACTGAAGATACCGAGGGATTCATGATACTTCAAGGACATACAGATTCTGAAGTTTTGTATTACCATTATAATCCAAATATGAAATTTTCTCTATTACTATCCATAAAATATATTCTTGCTTGAAATTGGCATTCGGAATAAATCTTATTCATTATTTGACCATTGGAATAATAGTGAAATGGGGATCAGTTTCCCAAATAACTATTCATGCATGATTCTAGGAAACATTCAGTCAACTACAAAATTTCTTAAAAATATCTCTGTGATAGTTGTGAAATCCTTCAACTGTTACATTCATTACGTATGCTCATTCACTCAGTAATGTCTTTATGTAAATTTTACACTAATTCTAGTTTACCAAGAAATGTTGATCAAACAGCGATTGATGAACTTCTTTACAATTTTCATAAATACAATGTTTATAATAAAATAATGGATTCCGAATTGAGCTTTCAACGAGTAAATACATATAGTCTCGTTTTCTGCATTAAAAATGCGTTAGTTTTATGTGTATTGTTCTTACAAGTGGTAAGTCGCGTTATATCTACCGTATAGTAACGACTAAACAATAGGCCAGTCCATCTGGCCAATTTTCACTTAATATTTTGGTATCCAAAATATTAAAACCAAAAATGCCAACCACAATCAGCTGGACCTAGCTTCGCAGCAGTTACAAAAAATTCAGTAAAGAAACCGCAAGCACCTACATCATTCCCAAGCAGAAATCAAGCTATTGTCATGAACGCTCTCCCAGATGTCGTCCTTTTTGACTACATTAAGGCAATCGGCGAAATTGTAATACCGAAAGGGATTACCTTTGCATCACGCATTTCCAATCACCGTATATGTATATATCTCTCTTCTGTGTCCGTTATAGATAATCTTATAAAAAATCATCCTTCTGTTACCATCAAACAACAAATCATACCAATTCGTAGACTTATCACACCGGCTAAAAGATTACTACTCTCCAATGTTTGTCCCTCTATCCCTAGCTCTCTAATAGAATAGGCACTTAAAAATTAACTTGGGCTGCAGCTTGCCTCTCCAATTTCCTTCATTCGATATGGCTCCCCAGAAGATGATAAGCACACATTTTCAGTTTCCGACGATCTATTTATGTTATACCTGAAAATGAACCTTTTGAAATACTATCTCCAATTATAATCCTACATGAAAATACAAAATATAGAATCTTCATTACTTCAGACAAACTTGAATGCTTCCTCTGTAAGCAGTCTGGACACACCGCAGATTCCTGCGCAAATCCGCAAGATATATCCTGCAACCCCCCTACACCTTCTACCTTCAGACACGAAAGTCAAGACATATCGTCTGGCATATGACCTCCTCAAAATTCCTCATCCGAAGAGCATCCTGCCGATAATACCTCTTCCATTTCAAAAAAAACTACAGAACAACCCCAAATTTCAGATGGTTTAAAACCCAACTTTGGCATTAAGAGGACACACTCCACTGACACCAGCATCGAATCACCTCCTATACAAATTACTACCATTCCTCCAATTCTCGACCTTAAAAATACTTCATCCCCCTTAACTGCTGCTTTTGTAACACCAAAACTCTAAACAAAGACGTTTAGAAGATAAGTCCCTCTAATCAAGCCCAAATAGAAAAATTGATTGGTATCGATCCTAAAAAATTCTCTCTATCGTCCAAACAGTTAATAGCTTTCCTAGAAAATTCTTTTGGCGGTAGTGATCCTTTAAAAGAAGCCTATAGCTTTACCACTAATATTAAATCACTCATTAAGGACCTCTCACAAATATACCAAATTCTATCTGATAGATCTCTTAAAAATCGAAATACTAGATTACAAAAAAAATTAAAACGCGCAATAAACCCCAATTATGCTGTCGAGCTTGCAAGCCTATCGTCCATCA
Organism: Galeruca laticollis; assembly: GCA_963921935.1. Lineage (NCBI taxonomy): Eukaryota > Metazoa > Arthropoda > Insecta > Coleoptera > Chrysomelidae > Galeruca > Galeruca laticollis. The sequence goes on along the minus strand of OY998175.1, from coordinate 82,871,907 downwards.
ATTCAAACGACTCCAATCAGGAAGATTCCGATTTATTTTATTATATCTTTTATCCAACACATTTTCAAATTTTTTTTAATATTCTGAATTTTAAAATTCAGTATTTTACTATCGGACTGCGACGGATATTATCCGCGCCTAGAACAAATTCAGCATCTAACCTCAATTTACCGCCCAGATTTCCTCTTTCTACAGGAGACCAATTTTAAAACAACTAATATCCCACGAAGTAAATCTTCTGAAGGGTACCATTCTATTCGAAATAACTGCAAAAGAGCCAGCGGGGGTTCATCAATATTCGCCTCAAACGAAATGTATTCAGAACTACTTCCTCTGACTACAAACCTGGAGGCAATTGCCATAACGACATACTGTCCCAACAAGCTAACCATATGCTCCATCTATATGCCTCCAGATCATCCTCTAAAAGAAGATGAGCTTTTTGAACTAATATATCAACTCCCCCAGCCGTTTATCCTCACAGGAGACTTTAACGATCACAACAGCATGTGGGGTTCACAAAGGACATTTGGACGCGGAAAGGTAGTCGAAAATAAATTGAGCTGTACAAACTCTTGCCTACTTAATACACACTTTAATATTTCCTCCGGTTCCTTTTCTGCCATAGACCTAAGCATGAGTGATCTCAAATCAGCCCTTTTTATGTCTTGGAAAACAGCTGATGGACTTTATGATAGTAATCACTACCCAATTATTATATCAGACAATCACAATGAAGCAGTTTCCGGAAAAAGTTATTGGTGCCTCAAAAAAGCTAACTGGTCTGAGTATGCCACAACAGTTGACACCTTTTCACTTACACATGATGCTTACGCTTTCAACAATGTTGATGACTTGATAAAATCAATGTCAGATTCAGTTCTCTCGTCTGCGAAGACCCACATTGGAAAAATGTCTTTTTTGCCCAATCATAGGGCAGTTTCTTGGTGGAACTCCTGTTGTAATGACGCAATACGCCAATCCAAAAGAGCTCTGAACCAATATTTGAAAAACAAAAGTTCAGACGATCTTATTAGCTACAAAAGACTCGAGGCTAAAGCTAAATACGTAGTAAAACAGAGTGAGAAATCATCTTGGAAGAATTATGTATCAACCATAAACGAAAATTCCAACCCCAGTCAACTATGGAAGAAAATCCGACAAATTCAAGGTCACAAAACAAATAACAAAATTACACGTCTCATTTCAAACGGCTCGGGTTTTGGATCACATGAACATATTTCAAATATTCTTGCAAGTCATTTCGAAGCGAAATCTAGGAATCACACAAATATCAATACTTCACCTTCTCAAGAAACTCCTTCTAGTAAGATTCTACTATCCAAAAATGTCAAGCACATTAATTCTCCTTTCACCATAAGTGAACTAACAACTGCCTTAGCCAAATGCAAAAACTCTGCTGCTGGTCCTGATGATATTCCCTATAGTGTCCTAAAATACTTATCCATGTATAGCCTCACTAAGCTCCTGAATGTATACAATTTTATATGGATGTCACAAAAGTTCCCTTCTCAATGGCGCAAGTCGATAGTTATTCCGGTACGTAAACCAAATCAGTCACGTATCTTTCCGCAATCTCAAAAGATGATCAATAGGCGTCTTTTATGGTTTTTTGAAAAACATAGTATCATCCCTAAGGCTAGCTTCCAACGTCAGCGCTCATCCAGAGATAATCTTGTACTACTACAAGCCCACATTTCTAGGGCAATTAATAACAGACAAGATGTCTTCTTCTTCTTCTTCTTTTAAATAGACCTATTGGTCTGTTGCTTGCTGAAGCCGTCTCTGGATGGTTTCTTGCGAGGTGGACTGCCAGCTTTCCTGCCACCTTTTTGGGGGTCTTCCTGGTGGGCGATTTCCGTGTGGCTTGCTTTCCATCATTATTCTCGGTAATCTGTTTTCGTCCATTCTTCGTACGTGCGCTGTAATAGCCACTATCTTCGACATTGATGGATCTTTTGATAACATCTCTAGAAATGCAGTTCTCGAAAAACTCACACAATACAATCTCACTGGTAATATATATGCATCCATAAAAAGTTTTTTAACATCTCGAACATTTAGGGTTTCTGTTAATAACTCCATTGCCTCTTCATATACCCATCATGATAGAGTTCCCTAAGGCTCAATTCCAAGTACATCCTTGTTCATCCTCGCCATTAACAAGTTATGCGACAATCTTCCTTCCCCTGTTAAATGCTCTCTATACGCAGATGACCTAATAATGTACTGTCATGGTAAATCCAATGCCTCTACTTCCAAAATACTTCAGCTAGCAGTAAATGCCCTACAAACCAAAATTGCCACTCTAGGACTTACCCTCTCACATACCAAATCGAAAGTTATTAAATTCAGTAGGAGAGCGCAAACTTATATCCCTAGTATCACAGTCAACATTTTTCAATTACCTGTTGTAGATGAGTGTAAAATCCTGAGAATGTTATTCGACTCTAAATTATCCTGGAAACAACGTATACAGGAAATTAAAGGATTATGTCTTAACCGACTAAATGTTATTAAAACACTCTCACATTTTCATTGGGGCGCAGATGAATCTACCTTGCTTAAAGTATATAGAACCCTCATGCGTTCCAAAATAGATTATGGAAGTTTTATTTACATGTCTGCAACAAAAACTATTTCACGTTCCCTCAATACAGTACATAATACCGCCATCCGCTTATGCCTGGGAGCGTTTCGGTCAAGCCCAGCTGAAAGTATCTATTGTGAAGCAAATGAGCCCCCTCTCTGGCTCAGACGACAACACCTCCTTCTCAACTATATTGCCGCGATTTCCTCCAATCCCTCCAATCCACTATATCCTATAATAACATCATACCAACTTCATGACAACCCTCCATATACCTTTATTATACGTTCTATTCCTCAACTTATACAACCTCTAATTCAAGACGTGAACCTTTCACATACTCGAACCCGGCCACTCTCTAACACTCCTCCATGGACCAAATTTCTCCCACAATACGATTGATTGAAAACAAGGGAGAAAATTGAGAGAGATTTCTAAAGAGATTATTAAAATAGAGACATTCAGAAGAATCAAATAAGATTATAATAAGAAAACTAAAGAAAGAAAATACATGTTGAAATATAAGAATAGCTGTAAAAGAAATTATTCTCAAATATAAGTTTAATCAATCAAGTATTACTTCAGAGTACAATAACACTAGTGGAGAATATTGTAGATTAAATAAAGACGAGAAAAAGTATTTGATCACAACACAAGTAAATATAATAAAGCATTACTTACTGGAACTACGGAGAAGCAGTCTTCGGTATCCAGCAAGGACATAGAACTGAATTTTGGTTCAGTTCATTACTACACCTAATTAAATTAAGAAACATCGAAGAAAAATCCAGTACATAAATACAAACTGTAAGGTAAATTTATAAAAACTAAATTCATATCATTTCTATTTTTCACAAAGGAACTGTCAAAACTTAGTACATAACCTTTTTATCTGATCGGACTTGTGTCAATTCAAATGATAATTTTTGATATATTTCACATAAAATTCAACGACCAGATAAAAAGTTACTCAACACATTTTAGATACGGATATTATAACAAATTTTACTGAATAGATTTATAACTAATATAGAAAAAAAGAAGGAATTTTTCGATTATTTCAATATAATTTCTCATAACCTTTAAATATTATTCAGTAAGATAGTTAAAACCATTGGCCAAGGTATTTATCAGTAGTACAGAAACGTATTGAGTACTACATAGATCTATTTAAAAATTATTGGAAAATAATAAGTAACAGTTAGTGTAAATATTTCTTTTCCTTATAAATTATATAACATCTTAAATATTTCGAAGTTTAAATTTAAATATAAACGTATCCTTACTCACGATAATTCCCTACAAATAATTAAGAGTTTTTTCTTGAGGACTGAAGTTAGCTGGCCTTTTACTTTTTAAACTAAACAGACATTCATTCATTATTTCATTAATTTCATCTGGCGCTCAATAACTAAAATTATAATAAATAATATAAACCTAATATAAATAATATAAAAAAATATAAACAATTAAATAAATAAAAGATACGATTATCACAATATATATATATATATATAAATATATATATATATATATATATATATATATATATATATATATATATATATATAGGCATTCTATGAATGCAAAGTCCGATACAAAAAACGTATCGAAGATTTATTTTAATTTAATAAAATGAGTATTGACTTCAAAAACGATCATAAGTTGAAAATACAGACGCTAACATGACAAGTACCTTATGCCAAAAACATACCAATATGAACAATAAGGTCAAATGTGTTTGTTTTGCTCCTTTATTTAAATCTCAATTAATGTATACGATACAAATACTAGTTGTACTTACAATCGATAAATGTTGGTTTCCTTGCAAAATCTGTGACGGTTAAACATAATATATTGTACCGTCATTAGTGAGAGTGGTTATTTTATTCTAAATGTTTTTAATCAAAATATTGTTCTATCTTATATGTTGACATTGCACTTGCAAGCGTTTGTTCTATGGTAAGTTTTTAAAAAGAAGTTTATGTTGTATAATCTGTTGATTGTAAACGTTCTGTTTGTATAATAAGTTTCCGATGAAGGACACTGACAGTCCGAAACGTCCAACGAAAATGTAAATAAAAAGCCCACAAAACTTTCCAATTTCGTACTGAACCATATAATCCCAAGAACAATATTTCCGAAAAATATAATAAAATTAGGTTCAAGAATTAAAACAAACCCAAAAAATATATATCTTGTACTTTCACACACTACTTTCCACATTACTAATTAACACAGCATTTTCTGACAGCTGTTTTAATTATTTCTTCCACTAGCGAAATATGCAGATGAACGGGAAACGAAAAAGCACGCTATTCAAAAATATATTTACAATAATCATGATTTAGATAAATATGTTGCCGGTGTTTTTCTTTTTATCTTTCGTCGTTATCAGTTCTGAATCAATGGATAGGGTGTCGGAGGCAGGAATTGAATAAATAACTGCTAGGCTATCTGAGTTATAGCTGTTCCGATAAACTTCTTATAAATTGAACATGCTCCATAAAGTCGTCTTGTCTAGTTTGGTAGTCAGTAAGATGATATTTTTGGAGATATAAAAGAGGGAAAGTATAACAACGGGATTCAAGTTGTAAAGTTTTTCGTTTTACCCGATTAAGTAGGTAATCAATTTTCTTGTCGAATTGTAGTATCGGTTCGGTCCATTACGTCCAAACATCCAAATTCGAGTCTTTTTAGTGCACTAAAAAAATACCCCATTCAAAACAAACGATTATAAAGAATTATTCTCGGGATACTGTTGCAAGAATCTAATTTATTGTAAACTACATATTTAAAAAGACAAATGATCAATCTTTTTCGATATCATAATACGTGCCTTATATGTTTAATAATCTTTAAACATATAGGTGATGAAGTCGGCCATAGTTAGGAGGAAATTGATATATAAACACCCCACAAAAATTATCGCATCACTAAAATGTTTGCAAAAGTTTAAATACATTTTTTTCTGGATGTTTTTTTTTCGGTTAATAGGTTGATTGCTCAGGATTCATAATCTCTGTGATTATTGGAAAGAAAATTAATTTTTCAGTAAATACCGTGTGTTGCCATAATATAGGTTTTTGGTTGCAGAATTTGTAACACCCTGTCGAGTGTACCAACAATGTTAGCCTCATCTATTCGCAAAATTTTCTTTCGTGCTTTGTTTCATTGTCTCTGTTATTAGAGGAGATATCCAATATTTTAGCACAACTTGTTTTTATAGACTTCATATTATAAGTATGACACGCGGACTGGGGTCTAGCTGAATGTTCCAATGTCGTCATCGTTGATATTGCTATAGGACCTATGTAAAAAAATGCAGTTTGTGTTTAAGATGTTTACTGGTCATTTCAGTTAGCCGTATGTGAAGTGCGATGTGTTTTGTTGTTTGTTTTGTTTTGTTTGTTGTTTGTTACTATCACATAGAATTGGTAAGTTGAAATTAATTTATTGTTATTAACGTGAAAAATGGACAACATCCCAACATTTACATGATTTACCTTCTCAAAAATGTGTCTGTAAATTTTCTAACCAATAATTAGGTTTAAATTCTTGAAGGACTTATTCTTACCCGCGTTACGATGTAATTTTAGTATGCATGGATAGAATTAGCACTCTAATACTTCACATTATTAGCCGTTTTCCAAAAAATTGAAGTTTCATCTCCTGTTTATCAAAATAACATTCACATACGACAAATTGCGGTTCTTATTTAATAAAATAATCCTTACATACGACATATTGCAACGAAAATTTCAATTTTATTTCTCTTCTTTTAACACAAAAAAACATTAGTAGCAGAGGTAGGCAGATGGTAGAGCTGGTACTTGGACCAGGCATCTTCAACATCAAATCATGTAAACACCAGACATAGAGATGTTCGTGACATTTCAAAAAATAATGTTAATGCTCTGGAGTTAAAAAAGGGTGTTCATGTGAAATATCAGTCGGCTTGGAGAACGTCGAACATATATCAGTAGAAATGACTGAAAACGTATACGAAGATGATAAACCATTTCAAGATTCTGGTTCTGAATAGATTCCATCTGAAGAAGAGAATAATAGTCGGAATTATATGTCAATTGTTGAAACTTTTGATGAAAAACGTCGTAATCAGCAACTAGTAGATGAAGAGCATGGACTTGTTAAGGGAAGAAAAACATTTAGAAAGAGCAAAGGGCAGGGAAATCCTGCTAATTGAAAACGAGCCAAAAATTCTATTGCCCGGCTAAAGGGTGATGCTTACATTGGATTTAAGAGAGATGCACCTGGAAAATTTAAACAAAACTAGTAGAAAAAGAAAAACGCAAATTTGGACAAAGATGTGATGGTCACCCAAGAACTGCTTCAAGAGGATCAAGACATTTGACTGTATCTGAGGAAGAACGGAAATCAATTTTTTTGACCGTTGAATTCATGAAAAGTTAAAAAAGTGCTTGTAACAACTATTATATCATACACCAAACCAAAAAATAGAAGTAAATCAACTTTACCTGAAGAGTGACTTAAGCAGATAGGTTTTCAATATCATCTAATTTCGGTGAGAGAAACGAAAAAGCTTATGCGACTGGACTGCAAAAAAATACTTTCGGCAACTTTCGAATTGAAAAGAAAAATGTTAGGTTTTTGAGGGTAACGAATGGTAGCTCCAGTACAAAAGAGCAGAATAAAAGAAGCCCCAGCTCAAATGCAGGTATTCTCAAAGAACGTTCGTGAGCCAATATGGAACAGCGACAGACATCGTTATCTTCATAACTGTGAAGTCAACCAAAACGGATGGTGCTCTTGGAGAACTGTTTAAAAACGTTAAGGTCTATGAACTTGGAAATACATACACCTAAAAAGGATCAGTGTGATTCTTGTTTAATGTACAAAAATGGAAATCTGCGAACATCAGTATACGAAAAACACATCAAGAGAAAAGACTAAGCTCGTTAAGAAAAAAACGAAAGACAAAGAAAGTGCAGCTGAAGAAGAAACATGCGTTTACACTGTTGATCTTCAAGCTGATTGGCATCGGCTATTTATTACAAGACGAAATTGAAAGTGCACAATCTAAGTTTCTATAATATGAAGAATAAAGACGTAACTTGTTATCTAAAGCACGAATCTAGTGGTACCTTAGAAAACGATGTATTTACATCTATTATGGTGAAGTTTGTCAAAAAGGAAATACAAACGCACCAGCATTCGCTTGTTGTTTTATGGAGTTATGGTTGCTGCTATCAAAATAGAAATCATAAGTTATTCATTTAACGGTTTTCTGGAATGAGCTACTGTAGAAAATGTTACCATACAGCAAAAATATTTAGAAGTCGGCCACACGCAGATGGGGGTTGACTCCATTCACAGTGCCATAGAGAGTAAACTACGCAAAGGGCGAGAAATTTATATTCCAGCTGACTACGTTCATATTCTAAAGTCGGCTAGACAGAATCCCTCTCCTTATAAAATGATATAGCTTGCATACCATGACTTTGATAAGCGTCCTAAAGGACTTCATACAAGTTTTCGCCCAGAATCTAAGAAACGTGATGCATGTGTTACAGACATTGCTTGTGCTTTAAAACATAATAAATTATAAAATGAGTTTTGATGAAACCTGGCAAGTAATTCCTAGGCGGCCAAAAAGAAACTCATAAAACTCTGAACCACCTTATTCTCATTTGTATGTTGCACCATGTCCTATTGAGTTGATAAAATTTATTCACTCCCAAGAATTAAAATCTCTAATTTCAGATGACTACCATGGATTTCACGACAAGCTTACTCATAGCTGTGGACTTGACGAGCACTCATATTCGTCTATAGCTAAACCTAAACAAGGTCCTTCTATCATAGGGAATCAATCTGAATATGATGAAAAATAAAAAACTAAAATCATTTTTCATCACATAAAAACATTCAAATTTGTTTTGTTTTGGGTTCTCAGCTGTTCTCTATAAATAATTATTTTATCTTTTATAATTTCGAAATTCAAGTTCCGTTAACTCCTAATTACTAATTTTATATAAATGCTCTAGTTTAAACAATGTCAAGTTTTTCTAGGTAATTTTGAGCATTTATGTCAAGTTCAAGTTCTTTGACGGAGTGCTTATCAATTTTAGTCTCAACAATATGTTGTATATATCATAAGTAACCAATTTTTAATTGTAAAATGTCTTATGTGTTTTTTTTCTAAAAAGGTAGTATATCGATTGAATCACAGTATTTCATTTCAAACTGAACCTAATTCATCAATTTTTAACAAAATTTTGAATCACTAACATCAATAGCAATCTTGATGTCCCACACAATGATTTTTTCCCGTTTCCTGAAAATTCAACAAATTCAACATTTTTGACATAGGTCTTATTGCAGTATCAACAACGATGTACTGTTTGTTCTCTGATAAACCCTCATATTACTATATTCGGTGGACAGTTTACAAAAGGCCAGTTGAGCGTCATTCGCAATCTAACTTTCGCCATTTAGAAAGTTTTGGAGGTGAGTCGATCATGGTTTGGGGAGGAATTTCTTATCATGGACGAACGAAGTTAGTGGTTGTTAATCAAGGAAGGATAACGACCGATCGATACATAGATGAAATTCTGGAACCTCATATGAGTAGTATTTATAGAATTTTACTTTCAAATTAGGTCATAATATGAAACGCCACCGGCACTAAACCCAACCGATTTGGATGATTGTTTTTTGTTTCAAAACATTTTAGTAATGAAAATATTAACTATTAGTTTTAAAATTTGTATAAATTAATTAAGGGATATTATTATAAATTAAGATAAGCTAGCTAGTTTAATATATTATCAATTTTACGAAATATTTCAATATTTACACGAACTTGTACTGAAATTTACCAGTGAAATGTTATTCCCTCTACCTTTTAATTATCTATGCTTTTAGTACCATATGCTAAACATACAACCATTTCGATTACCGATTAATTTCACTACCTTCAATTCACTTTTCAATAAGAAATCGTTACTAATATAAAAATACAATGCTTTGTTTGGTACCAAAAAGATGGTCGTCAATCCAAAACAGGACGAAGTTCTCTGCGTCGTCTTGAAATACACGTTACGCGTCCCTTCTCTTTCATAGTCTAAGATTTATAATGATATGAGCGGTTGACTGTTGATAAACATTTCACCCGCCACATGATTTTTTTTTCCGATCAATGCCTTAGATTGATAAGAAGAGTGTTGTGTTGACTGGTTCCGTTTAACTTAAAAATGTTTAACTTATTTTAGTGTTTTAAATGAAACTTACTGTTCCTAGTTAACTCCACAATATATTGAAAAAATGTTAAAAATTCTAAAATATTGACAATTGTTTCGATATTATCTAAATATCATCATAATATCGAAACAATTGTTATTTTTTTTAGAATTTTTAACACTTTTTCAATATATTGTGGAGTTAACTAGAAACAGTAAGTTTCATTTATAACACTAATATGAGTAGATTCCACAAAGTAAGGATTATATTTTAATTTTCTTGTGTATTATTGTCATTATAGTTGTTTTGATATAAGTTAATTTAAATATATTTTAATGTCTTGATTAGTATATATTTAGGGTCTGAGGACAGACCAAATTATCAGGATGGCAGAGTGTTATATTTTATTTTGCACACCGTATTTATTATACAAGATTGAGACGGAATATACTTTAGAACACGTGTTGTTTACGTTATTCGATCTTATATTATCGTTCTCATAAAATAGATACGACCGAGGTGAAGAGGGAAGGGGGCTGTTTGGGATTTGGATGATTAAAAATGTTTAGTCTAGGTATAACCACAATACTGAAGCACCGTACATAAACAAATGAATAGTAGGTTCACTCTAAGCTCCTCCTAGCGCGATGTCTATCTCACTCGGTCTCCGATGCTACTCTTTTTCGGTATCCTGAAACTCCGAATCGATCGATATACAGTTACCGTGTGTCTTTTGTAGTTGAAGGTACGAGCGGACTTGATAGTATACCGGGTGGACTGTCTTTTCAGTGAATTATTTGATTATTATTACGGGATATTTATTAAAAAGAAAATGCCACGAATGTGTTGTGTGGACGGTTGTAGAAGTAGAGATTGGGCAAAAACATCTTCCTTCGGATTTCCCAAGGATGACACAAGGTAAATTTTACAATATTATTTAGCGAAGGATATTAGTAATTTTGTTGTAAGAAGCAGTGTAGTAGATGTTATTGTGTTTCAAAATAAAATATTCCCAATATATCTTTTCAGATGTCAACGTTGGAAACAGGCCTTAGGCTTTGTTGATTGTCACAGGTATGCCAATTTGGACGCAGAACAATGCAACAGAACATTAAGAGTGTGCGATAGACACTTTTCCCAAGAATTTTATATGTGCAGTAATAGCAGAACAAATCTGCAATATAATGCAGTTCCGTCCTTGAATTTGCAAAAAAATAGTAAGTTCCCAAAATTTTTAGTACCTAAACAATACTTCTGACAATAGAATTTTGTCTTGTCCTTTCTAACTAGTTATTTGAAATAATTTGCAAAATTTTTAGATGGCGGTACAACTTTGAAGGAAGTCGCAGTTCAAACTCATTTTAAGACAATGCTGCACAGTGAAGGTATGTTATTATACTTATCGATGGCGTGTTTTGGATAAGTATATGTAAGTTAAGTATTTCATAGCAATTTTATTTTTCAGACGATATGAAATATCAAAATGTTTATGTTCAAACAGGAGGCGAATTTTTTTCAGAAAATGTTGAAAGTGGTAACGATGTTTCTACTCTAGCTTCTGTGGTTACCAGAGGTATTTAATGTTTTTTATAGCTAGATACATTTCTAAAAGCTACGCTATTAATGATTTAAATTAAACATTCTCTATTTTTACGTCTATTATGATTTCGTGGTTAATGAGTAATACTCATTTAAAAGTGATGGCGAAAGTTTAATCCTTTATAGAACTTTTGATTTGTTTTAGATTGACATTTACAGACCTCAATGACGCTTACGGCAAATACTCCTCGAAAAAAAGTGTTGAGAGAGGAGATAAAATGTTTGAAAAAATCAACTGTGCTTAATGTTCAAGAAAGTTGGAAACCGGAATATCCTTTGAAGATATTTTCAAATATTTGGAAACTAACTACTCAGAAGATGCCTGCAAACTTCTAACGTCTCAAGTAAGTTTATTAAATAAATCACCTGAAGGTTGTAGGTACACAGACGATTTTAAAAAGTTTGCTTTTTAGGACCTAAAGCATACAACAAATTTTCTACTTTGTATCGGTTGCCTCCCAAAAGCACGCTCAACCGGTTTACCCGCCGTTGGGCAGTAAACCCAGGCTTTAACGAATTTATTTTTCGTCTAATTGATCTTAGATCTCGACTATTAAGTGATAAAGAAGAAGATTGCATTATATGCCTTGATGAGATGTAATTGAAAACTCATTAATTTTATGATTTATCAAAGGATAAAATAGTAGGCTTCCAAGAATCACTTACAGCAGAAAACGAATCCGAACCAGCAACTAGTGCATTAGTTGTTATGGCACGGGGTGTATCAAGCAGCTGGAAACAACCGCTTGCCTACTTCTTTTATAAATCAACGGCGCCTTCAAATGAAACAGTTAGAAAGTTACGTGATATATGTCTAAATGTGCTAGGTGTGGTGTCTGATCAGGGTTCTAACTTCCAAACATTAGTTAAAAGTTACCTTAAATTGAGCACAGACAATGTTTTTTACGTAGATAATATCAAGCTTGTTTACTTTTTTGACGTGCTACACTTACTTATATCTACTAGGAACAATTTTTTTTCTCACTGGTTTGAGTTACCAGAAGGAACTACCAATAAAATGTATTTGGATACATACATTTTTGATGAATTATGTTATTTATATAATGTAATAAAAGCTATTTTCATCGATGATTCTAGTTTATTTCTTATGAGTAATTTCATATTCCCTAATAAATACTAAAAAGTACCCTGCATAACAAAACAATACCTATCGTTCTTTGAAATGGTTTTCTAACAATGTACATTTCTATTAGCCCCCGTACCAAACACTCAATTTATAAATCAACAAGCTATGACGGTAGTAATTAGCGCGACCCCTGTATACTCGAGACACGTGCGGTTTTACGGTACGGTAACCGAAGCGAGTAAATGTAGATTGTTACACTATCACCGAATTTTATTATTATATTTACCCTTTTCCTAATCTTACATAAGGATCGAGAAAGTAAATTTACTCATTTTATTTCTACTTGAATCATCTTTTCTGTGCATTCTCTCTGGATGTCCTAGCACGTCTTTACTTTAAGCAAATTCAGTAACGTAAATAATCACTGTACCGTAATAATGTAAATGTCACTATTCACATTTCACGTATTCCATTCATATTTATGAGTTGCCAACATCTAAATTTCAATCATTTTCAGGATGTTATTTACTACACACGTTACGAATATGAAACTAAGACTTATTTGTGGGTTATGAGAAACAGCAAACACAACATTGAGTTATTACTTACGATATAACTAGGTATACCCTTAGAGTAATAATAAACATAGAGAGGGCTATTCATTCATAAACACGTTTATTCTTACGGCCAACAATTCTAAACGCCAGTAGTGAAATGAATGAATTACAGAAAGTGGTGATACATGGCCTTGTTAATTTCGGTTGGTTTTCTGACAAACTTAGCACCGATGAAGCATTATAATCCAAAAACATTAAATTAATTATTTTGTCACTTGAAGTCTTGAAAAACACACCAAAACGAAAGAACTGAATTTTTACTCTCTAGTCGTAATGGCGCTCGTATAAACAAACCACATTTGACATTATTTACTACAATACTACGGCATATTTGAAATGATCGTTGATCATACTCTGACTATATTTGCATCTCTCTTTATATGGTAATTAAACAAGGACAAAACTACTAAATAGATTACTATCGACACCTTATGTGGAGTACATAATAAATACATTCTAAGAGACATAAACTTTCACCTTTACTTCAAATTAATGTCTTCTAAGTGGTCCCTTCATAATATTCGTCATTGAGGTTTATTTGAATATAAATTGGAAGTCAGGTAGATTTTCCTATCTGTTCATAGCAATAGTTATTGACATACCTACCTGTTAAGCTTTCTAAAATTGTTATTCTTAACACTATGTAGTAGATAATAGTGTAAAAATTCGGGTTTATACATAAAATTTGAGAAACAAATTGGGGAAATCGCCTTTAGACATGGTCTAATAAGTATAATAATAATACGAGTATAATTAAAATATTAAAGATGTTTTGTGGTAGATATTTCTACTTTCACTGGGTTTTTTTGCAAATATTTACTATGAAATTAGAACATACCTTCACACTTTTTACAGAGTTAGGATTGGCAAAACAAAAAAATCTAGGTTCTGGATGCCGTCAATTATTATTTATTTAGAATTATATACAGATGTGCTACAAATATTAAATTACTCTAGTGTAATTCGTCTCTAATATCTACAATTTTATAACACCTATTTACATTTGTTGCATTTAATGTATTCAGTCATACCTAGAAACAAACACTATAATGAAAAATATGTTTTAGATGTACAGGGACCATCAACAGTAAAATAATGATGTGCATCTACAAATTTTTCTTCAAAATCATTTTCTATATCAACTTCATCACCCTCGCTATCTCCGACTTCGGTCAAATTAATAATAATATTATCTACAACAGTAACTAAAAATTACTCATTGTTCATAAATTCATCTTCAATCTTTTTAACATGATCACATCTAACTTTCCAATCATTTGCAGAAAATGTGTCAAAAAATTCAATACAGAATTCTTTAAACTTTGTAAAATTGAAGGTAACATTTCGTTTGGCCATATATTCTTTAAGTGCCGCCCAAACACTTTCGATCGGATTTAAGTCCGGTGATAAGGGAGTAGCCTTAAAACTTAATTCATGTCGAATGAACAATTCATCAATTTCATAAGTTTTATATGCGGTTTGTACATTTTTGCGACGATATAAAGATCCGGTTTTAACATTTGTTCTCTGTAATACATATTTCTTTCAGAAAGCCAGTTTTTAATTGTTATTTCGTCCAAGCAGTCGTAGGTAATTTTTCATTGAGAATATTGTAATATGGGGCAATATCAATTACCACAGCAGCGTTTTTGGTAGGTTTGGAATGAGTTTTTCTTGTACCCACTTCTCATAATTGCGTGTGACATGAATGAATGTATGTTTCATCCATATAAATGAGGTTTGTTCTGTTCTCTGCACTTTTTTATGTTTCTTGAACATAGTAGGCGTAAATAACTGATTTCGTGACGTTTCATCAACAAACTTGTTGTTTTTCATGTTGGTTAAACGAGAAGGCAAATAATATATTTATTTCCGCAGAGAGTCGCGACTTCCTGCGATGCCATAACTATCTGCAAAGGTTTGGTGTACATTTCTTAACATAGGTACTTTTTTCTCGGATATGTGATAATTTATTATGCGCCTTCTAAGCACTGTTTGGTAGAATTCATCCATACGGATACTGGCCGTTCTTTGTTTTTTAGTAGCCACATCTGTATCAGCATTACTTCCTGCCAGATTCTTTTTTAATACGAGGAAGCGTCCTTTGGCTAACTTTCTTAGCAGCAGAAACTCGTTCAATGACCCGACAATAAAATAAGTCGATTTAAATGTTGTATTAAATATTTTATTCATGTGTTTTTTTTACAAATAAAATGAGGAAGCAGTTAAATTTGTTTTCAGTGGCCGTCCTTTGAAATAAAAATTTTTGTCGTGGTTTTCGGCCATTTAACAGAAGTATTAAATTCAAAAATGCTGTATTACGTTTCAGTTCATGAGTTGTTTTTACCGATCTATAGATTTTAGTTCAAACATATTTTAATATGACCAAACCGCAGTTGTAACTGAAATCGGAAGATGGTTCAAAACAAATAATAAAACCGAAACGTGATAGAAATAGGTATGAAATGAGTATAATAATAATAATTATAAGCTACAAAACCTATTACATTTAAATAGGTATCTTACACAAAATAAACAAGTTCCGTTCTATATACTCCTGTAGACAGAAACAGAATGGTTATTTATGCTACAAGTGCATAAAGTGGTGCTTTTTTTCACGAATGGAAAAATTGACGCATGAGCCGCAGGCATGCAAAAACTGGAAAATGTCGTTGCTCTTAATGGACTAAAAATGGCGTTGATTTGTTTGTAATTATGACATAACGGTGCATAAAATTGAGACATGAGTGCATAAAATTGACACATGAGTGCATAAAATACTTTGTCTCACCCTAATGTCACTTTTTTAAATCGCTTATCAAATAAATATTTTATGTACGAAAATCGATTCAAACAATTTACTGTCGAGTGTAAATTTGTTAAATAATTACTTTGGTTTAAAAATTTTATTGCAATAATTAAAACTCACTTTTGTTAGTGGAATTGTCGTCGACTTGCTATTGTTTGCCTTTTTGGTCATGAAATTTAAAACGTTCATAATTATTATTTCACGACACTGCTCACTCAACTTTTTATGAACAACTCCACTTTCTGGAGTCGCCATAACAAGTTACTATTGCACAACCCCGTTAATCACACTTTTCTCTGTACTGTCGAAACGAAGCTTACGAATTCTGCCAGCGAAGTGAGCTCTTGCAATCCGCATAAGTCTTTGCTACGGTGCATCGGACTTTGCCAAACTTCCGACTGCCAAAATTAATTTACCATCCTGTACAATTATTAACTATAAGAAATAATCGTTAACAAACTGTTTAGTTTACAAAAATGGTACAATTACAAAAATTGGACATTAACATTGAAAAACTGTTTAGATTACATGGAGCAAGTTAGATTTCATTGACACATCATGGAACACTGATTATAACTACAAGAACTGAACATTAACAAACTGTTTTCATATGAATAATCTATATTTCATATTATAAATTATTGTCCTTTAAAAAATTGATTAGGCGAGGTAACTGGTCCGGAATATTTAAAAAATTTTGAAGTGAAGTTCGTAGCTGGTGGTTACGGCGTTTATCTGAATATTTCAGACAGCTTGTGAGTATGTGTTTAACCTTAAGTGGAATTTTGCAGTGCTGACATTTGTGTGGGTCGGATCAGGCTATTAGATATCCATTAGTTAGTCGAGTATGCCCAATACGTAGCCTGCGTTTAACGACTGTAACTCTTCGAGACATCGGATGAAGGTCTTTGAAGTTGAAGAACCGCTGAATTTCGTGTAGTTTCGTATAGCAATGTGTCAAGTGATTTGCCCAGCGGTCACGTATGGAACGTCTTATTCTAGTTATCAGGTCATAGTGAGTTTGCATTGAATCGGTCTGGAGGTTAGCTGTCGAAGCTTCTTTTGCAGTTTGATCCACAAGTTCATTCCCGGGTATTCCGACATGAGACGGTACCCAGATTAAGATAACGGTAACACCAGAGCTTGCAAGACGGCCAATACAATCATAAGTATTTTGGACAATTGGATGAGCGGAATATATTTGTCTAATGAAGTTTATTGATGCAAGAGAGTCTGTGCATATAGCTGATTGTTTGTCGTCAGGTTATAGAGAATTTAGAGCTTGAAGGATTGCATATAACTCCCTTGTGTAGACACTAGCGAAAGATGGTAGACGACGTTGTTTAATCATTTGGTGGGAGTTGATCACAGCGCAACCTACGCCGTTCTCAGATTTAGGTGCAACAGTGAACAATATTTTATTGTAACGAGTGGAATTTATAATATTCAAAAAGAGATGTTCCAATAGATCCCTTTGAGTTTCATGCTTAGGAAATATGTTTAAAGATGTCTTAAACTTTGGTTGTTGTTTCAACCAAGGAGGACAGGATGAGATAGGAATGAGAACTGTATCAGATAGGTTGATATCATTTATGATTGTTGACAGTATTTGTGGAAGTGGTTGAGATGTAGTGCTAGAATTACTATTGTTGGGTAAACGATTTATTAGAGGATATACTGGATTCTCAGAGTGTGCTAAAACTTTTGCACAGTATAACATAAGTCGTAACCATAAGGGGGGTTTGTTGGATTCATAGTAAATATTTTCAGCAGGACTAGATCTGAAGGGTCCCAGACAGTTTCTTGAAGCTGTATTGTGATCATAATTAGGAGTTTTCATATCAGATTTGCTTGCTAACATGTAAATAAAGCTACCATAATCTAGTTTGGAATGAAAAGAGATTTGTACACCTGTAACAGGATTTTTCCATCAGCTCTACATTGATGGTGAGCTAATGTTTTTAGAATATGTGTTTGTACCACACAGTTCTATTTTATGTCTATGATATGCTCTTTCCAATTTAATCTACTATCAAAGGATAGCCCCAAAATTCTTATTGGGGTACACACCTGCAGATATTCGTGATTTAACTGTATTTATGGAAGTATGTTAGGTCTCGATGTTTTGCTGAATTTAATAATTTTTGATTTGGCGGCTGAGAAGTGACAACCAGTTGAAAATGACCACTGACTCAGTTGATTTAGTGCTGTCTGAATTATGTTACGTCTAGTTTGGTTATTTTCACCACTACAAAAGATGATTGGATCGTCAGCGTATATGGAGAACTTAATTGGGGGTCTAGTTGATGAGCATATATTATATATGGCTTTTATAAAGAGCGTTGGACTTAAAACTGATCCTTGAGGTACGCCATTATATTGTAAGTGTTTCGAAGAAATTTGTACATTAGTAGATTAGTAGAATGATCTATCGGTTAGGAAATTTTGTACAAAAGCCAATATGTTGCCTTGGAAGCTGTATTTCCTGAGTTTAATAAGTATTGCTGATTTTGATAAGGTATCAAAGGCACTGTCAATATTAACTCGGACAAGGTTAATATTTCAATGTGAATGGTAATAATGGACTCGATTCAGAATATATAAATAATTTAGTTCTATATAGTAAACAACAGTTGTACATCTTACTCGTAAGTGTAACTCTGGTCATCCACATGTTGACGATGGTCATGGTTAATTGTTATTAATGTGTTAAGTATAATATATCCCAGACAGATTTTGAACATATGGTATTATTTCGTTCCCACAGATTGGAGTAAATTGTTTCCCTAATTAATGATCCGGATATAAAATGGTTTATTATGTGGTACGCTCACCTCTAATCATCACATACCGCCTTCCAAAGGGTTAGGAAGAGTTCAAGTATGCAAAACATTATTTTGATTAAAACTGCATCATTATCTATGATTTGTTCAATTGTTGGCATCAGGAAATGACGCGAACTATTCCTCATAGCTACTCATATAGTTCTTCATTTTTCATCTGGGAAGTTTGTGAATGACATAATAACTTGTTCCCTAACAGCCTATTTTCATACCTTCTCGTTTATTAGGATTTTTATATTTTCAAACATTCTCAATTAAACCCGTTTTCCTAGCTTCCAACGCTAGTATTTCTTATTTAAATTATTCTTCTAAATACGTTCATGTTGTTCCCTCATCGTCTATACATTAGCTTTTCTGAGCATGTTTCTTTTCACCTATTTAAACTCCTCTTTGATTTTATGATATATTATTCGTTTCTCTCCAAACCCATACATAAAGTTGTATAATTCAGATGTAACTAATGCCATATTTTATCTATAACTAATACTTTCTGGTTCTATAGCATTGTTCAGTTCACTTGTTAATACATTTTCAAACAGTGGATTCATTGAGTGGTGCCTGCACTATCTTCCATTACCTCTACTTAGATTAAACTAGGATTTTCAATTTTTTTCTTCTAAGTTATCCTCTAGAATATTGAATGAAGTGGCTACATAAATAAGAATATAAAATGTAAAGAGTAGAGTGGTTCGTCTGTAGTAATAAACCGAGTCCAACGCTTTTTCAGGGCAAGTGAATGCATTAAGAAATTCAAGAATAAGGGCGTCGGTATAAGATCGTTCATCAGGGTTTATGTGAGAACCGCCTGGAATATCTTGATGTCTAAGTGGATACGCAATTTTCATATACATTGCAAAATTACCTCAGTAAGAAAAATATTTCAGAATGAAAGAACTGGATATATCACAGTGTAGAACAAACATTCATGTTAAAAGTTATCACGCTATAAACGCTAGAATATATTTGCTCAAAAAGCGCATTTTGAGTGTCTTGGACTGTATGAAAGATATGTCATAATCATTGTACAATGGTTTCGTGGCTCTTAAACTATGAACAGTATGAAGTATTAGAAATAGCGTCTTTTTGAAAATTCCTTCATCCATGAACGTGGAAACGTCATGGCATGTTTACTAAACATCAGGTAGGCATCAAATAAAATGTAACTTCTGTCATTCTGACGATGATATTTAGGTAATATCGAAAGAATTGTCAATTTTTTAGAATGATCAACAATTTTCATTATATTGTGGAATTAGCTAGAAACAGTGAGTTTCATTAAAAACACTATTATTTAATTGGACAATATTTCACTCCAATTGGTCATATTTAACAATTCAACAATGACTAGGTCATCGATGACAACGGATTTGGAAAAGATCATAAATATGTCGTTTAAAAATCATTTGAATAATAGCAAATCTTCACATTCAATTCCATTGATGAACAAAACCAACGTTTTGATATAGACACAGTCATAAAACTAGCGGGAACACCTCTTTTTAAAAAAAGAATTGTTGAGTATATCACAAAAAAATATATTGACTTCTTGGAACAGACTACAATCTTCCAATTTATAATTGATTGAAAAACTTGTAAAATCCAACTCAAGTAGATATACTAAGCCGGTTCTGGGACGGAAGTCGGCCATGTTGGATTTCGTTGACTGTGCGCGCGCACCGGAAGTGGCATCCATCTTGTGTCAATGGCGGACGTGTTGGTGTGACGTGTGTCGTATCCATCTTGTGTCAATGGCGGGTCGTTGGCGAGTATTTCGAATGTCGCGACTGTGACGGCATCCATCTTCTGTGACGTCAATCATGGTCCATCCACATGTGTGACGTAGCACTTCCAATTTGGTGGGTTGTGTCGTTGGCGGGTGATTCGAATGTCGCGACGGCATCTTCTGTGACGTCAGTAAAATCCCTACGGCATCCATCTTCTGTGACGTCAATCGTGGTCCACCACAACACTTCCAATTTATAAAATTGAAAAAATGGTCGACCGTGAGATTCGAACTCACGACACACACAGCGACTTTCTCGTTCCTAACACAGTCCCTAACCGTTGCGCTATCGAGGTTATTTGTATAAATTTCTTATTTGGGTTTTACCTTCATCCGTTGGGTGTCAGTGACCCCAGATACTTTTGGCGCTCTTGTTAAAAAAGATAGTTGAGTGGGACGTCTAAATTTCATATGGTGTGTATGTAAAAAAAAAATCCGCTTGAAAAAAAAAATCATGCAATTTATAAAATTGAAAAAAAATGGATGTCTGTGAAATTCGAACTAAGAACACACAGCATCTTCTCGTTCCTAACACAGTCCGTAACCGTTGCGCTATCATGGTTTATTTATAAATGTCTTATTTGGGTTTTAACACTTTGCGTTGGGTGTCAGTGACCCCACGTAATTTTGAAAGTTGCACTTTACATTTTAATATTCCAAGATTGATGCCTTCACAGCATACGAGTGAAATCAAAAGTGTCTATGATTCTTTGTCATAAAATGTATACAGGGGTTGTTTCTTATACGTTTCTTGTTAAAAAAGATATTTAGTTTGTTGAGTGGGACGTCTAAATGGTGTGTGTAAAAAAAAAAATCCACTTTAAAAAAATCATTTATTATTGATATAATAATTACAAAGGTAACGCAATATTTAAAAACCATTGTCGGAGATATTGTACATTTCTGGAGGATCCTCCAGTGGCGTGACAGGAATCACGTTCAAAGTTTCCAGTTGCCAATGATGTACCATCAAACTTGCAGACGTCAATAATGATGGGAAAGACACTAAAAATGTGACATTTCTTTTGTAGAAATTCAGCCTTTTGCTGTCCGCGTACGTAAATGAAGTCTGCAGCATACAACAGCTTAGTTTCCAATATTACATTTATTTCGCTATACTCGATGTCACCTGAAGAGTATCGAATGCCATGCACATTTTTTTCCAGGTATTTCACAGTTTTTTTATCACGCTGACTTAATGTATCAAACGATTGAGGTGGCAAAAACATGTAGTGACTCTGCTTAAAACCAATCTCGATGGTGAGTTCTTTGGGAACAAAGCATCCATCAACGACGAATCCTTGGATGTCCACGAATGCAACTCTCATGATGATGATTGCTAGAATACTAACGTGCAGCAGCAGTAGCACATTCTAGTTTAAATTCTTAACAATTTCGGTGAGGGGGAAATACTCCATTACGCAATCGTGTATTATGATGCAATATACTTTGGTATTTTCGGGGAAACCAATGTTTGCTTCAATGTCAAGTTTTACATCAACTGTAGATGCCTTCATGCTTTCTTCTTGTTTCGAGCAATCGATAACAAACAATGCACGCCTCTTGAATGAGGAATAATCCAACAGAGGACGCTTCTGTGTCGAATTCATATAGCTAGGATAAAATTCAGTATAGTTGAAATATGCCTCATTGTAATCATTCTTGGTAAAATCCAACTGCATTCTTTCATTGGGATAATACTCTCCATTTAGCGATAACCTGATACTTTGAATGTCTGCATTGTCAAATAAAGTTGGATCAGTTGTGTTGTTGTCACGTTTGTTGGTTTGAAAGAAAACAATAACATAACGAGGTCGTTCCACTGAAGTTGTAGTTTTAACAGCCCAAACTTCACGTCTAGCATTTCTGGTGATGGATGGCAGTTCATGTATCTCCCACTTTCTAAATGGAATAACTATAGGCTGATCCTTTTGAATGGTCCTCATCAGTTCCAACTTAATATCATCATTAGGGTAGATATGCTTGATTTTCAATTCGATGTTGGTAATGTTTATGCTAACAGTTGTAGTGGAAGTCACACCGGCAACATTTTTTTCTGTGATATATACACAATCATTATCGTTTCGAGCTCGAACCAAACGTATTGTTTGCCGTCCACATGTAATCATGGGATAGTCATTGAAAATGTTGAAAATGTGCTTGAGAGGAATTTGTAGGTTGAATGATTTATCTGGAGCATTAAGGATGGGATCTTTGGGATAATTCCAGCCTGCTATAGCCATATGATTGGAATCTTCTTGATTGTAGCACGTCATGGCACGTACAGCACTCACGATTCCAGGATCTCGAACCGTTTCCATTTCTCTTGCGCTTTCACTGTATGTGCACGAATCGAAAAGGAAAGCACCAAAATTATTTGCCAGCTTTACATCACCGGCTCCATGTATATTGAGCGAACCTTTAATGCACAACAATGTTTCGTTCATTGCAAAAAACGAATCAACTTGATTGATGCTAAATTCCACAATGTCACTGCAACTGAACGATTTGATGAACGGAGCATATGTTCTGTATTCAGCTTTGCGAATCGATTCATCGAATCTCGGCTTGCGATAGATATCAAACATTGGAGGCATATCGTTCATACGAGAACGTTTTCCATACATGGTTGTCATCGTTTTTCTTTCAACAAAAAGCCTAAAGATTGCAAGAACAATTTGTTAGCAAACGTAAGATGCTGCTGCTGTTGCTTTGAAGGACGTCGTTTAACTAATGGAACTGAATGTGCAGCGGAACGTCTTTTATGATTAATTATCAATCCCATCTGTTGCTTCTCGCTCTAAGCTCCAACACCAAGGTACTCTTTTCACCACGAAAGTTGATAGGATGTCCGTCTTGGTCCAAAGCCAACACAGTAACGTTAGTAATTTCACGTTGTGGTATAACAGGTAAATAAAGTAAATTATGTGGAGTTTCGTCAATGGCGTACCCAGGATCTACTTTTATAACTAATTCGTAAATAGTATGAGCAGGTCTGTCTGCGTCAAAGGCTCCAGTGGTAATGTTACATTCGAAGCGTATGCTAGATACTTTTATAATTTTGACGGGTAGATCTGAAGAGTACCATTTTTTGGCTTCGAGTATCTGTCTAGAAAAACCCAATATGTCGCCAAGACAGTTGGGAGTATCCTGCTCGCCGAACGGAATTCTATATTTACTGTAAATCATACATTGTAACGTATTATTATTGGGTTTTAACGCAAATACAGTTTCAAATGGATTGCTGGTGCCACCACCACCACCACCTAACTTGTCTAGTATGAACGCTTCAATATCAGCGATTTCGTAACATCCCGTTGGTATATCAAAACTCTGCATCATGTTGTTGTCATCGTAGTAGTGAAATTTGCGATTTTCAATGTTTGGTATACTATGGTATGAGTGGAAGGAACGTAGTGCTAACTCATAGTCTTTCTCAGGATAGAGTACAATAGGCGTAGGAGGTTGGAATGTAAATACGTGATTTGTGCTATTTACTCTCAACAACTGCGACATGATGACTGATGCATGTCAAGGGATGAAGGTACTTTAAATAATACACAGAACTATGTTCAAGATTTATTTAATACACTTTGACATAGAAAACAAGATGCCTGAGAACTTGCAGGACCATCCCAATGCGTTGTCCAATCGGGACGGTTGTAGTGAACGAAGCACGGCAGACGAATTTGTAGCTCAAAATTTGTTTTGTAGTCATTAGGTAGTTTATGCCATATATCCAACAATTCAGACGGGCTGACAAACCCAATCAGATATTGAATGGGGACTTTTTTCAGCGCATCAACAGTAAAACTTCGTGGCTTTTGCATTAATAATGTTTTAATGTCATCCCACTCCTCTCCCATTGTTCCAAGGATGTTGAAGTAGAAATTTCAAACACAAATGTCCACAATTGATTTGATCGTAGTTTTGATACTGATTATTGTTATAAAAAATATTTTTTCCTCCTCCTCCTAGATACTTTACAAGTTCTTTGGGCGGTTTCAAATTACCAAATGAATCGAAATACTCGATGACATTGTTTTTCTTTATATATGCTACCCAATGTGTTCCACTGTTTTTGGATGAGTCCAAGTTAACCACTGCACACTCTTGTTGTCGTCGAGGACCGGATTTAGGTAGAGTGTCACGCATGAAAACACCACGAAAGTGTGAGATTTTATATAATTTTGCATAACGCGCAATATCGGTGTCGTACAGTGGACGATTGGGTAGCTTTATCGCGAGTTTTTTTTTAAATACAATCCAAATCCTCTGCCACTAGGATACTTTTTCAGATATAAACCATTTCCGACATGTTCCATAACCTTATTATGGCGGTGGTCTTCTTCCAATTTTTTTCGAGCATTATTTGCATCAATGACAGTCTTTGCAATCCCAGCAGCTCCACCCGATAGTGCTCCGAGTGCTGAGAGACCGGCAAACAGAGGTATAAGTGGTAGAAAACCTCCAGATTTTACTGGTATCACTCGAGGAACAACAATTTTCTTCGATCCACCAAATTGTTTAATAAGTGATTTGGCTGCTCGTAAGGCAAACAAGGCGCTTTCTTTTAGAGATGCTCCTCTCTTCATTGATTTTCCCACCTTTAGCACTACGTCTCGATTAAAGGAACGTCGTTGTTTCTTTGGACGACTTCCCATTCCCAACTTTCGTTTCACTTTCATGGTACCAGTAACAAGTAATGCAGCAGCTTTTTCACCAAAAGATCCCTCTTTTGATTTTACTCGAGCCCAAGCCTTATCTTCCAACTCCTTATCTGCTTTGTGACGTTCTTCAAGAGATTTATTTTGCGAATAAGCTATATCGTGTTGTTTGCAGGCGTCGTCTAAAGGATTAATGCCTGCGTCACCACGTGCAAGTCGCTTTTGTAGTTTTGTTCCAGCTATAAATGTACGTAATATATGTTTAACGAAAAAAAAAGACAAGTTATATTCACTTACGACCACAATAATTGTAGGTAGGCAAGTGAAGTTCGAATGGCAGTTTATTTATTAGAGAATTCAAAAGACCTTCTCCCTCAAACACCAACATTAAGACTGATGTATGATAATGCTGCGATATCCATATTTATAGAATAACACTCTAATAAAATTCTTCACAAGATGAAGATCGTTCAACAAGAGCAGACGCTACCCATTGAAAACTTGGACTTTACCTCTAATCCATCATCTGTTGGTAAACATGGTAAACTACTACCAAATTCTTTTCGTGCAATCATCTGTGGTCCTAGTGGGTGTGGAAAGACAAATGTTATGTTGTCGCTCCTATTCGATCCAAATGGTGCTAAATTCAAAAATGTTTACGTTTATTCCAAGTCGTTATTTCAACCAAAATATAAATTGTTGCAAGAAGTCTTAGGAGAAGTTAAAGGTGTTGGTTATTTTCCATTTAAAGACAATGAGGAAATTATTAGTCCAGATAAAGCGCAGTCAAACTCGATATTCATATTTGATGATGTTGCCTGCGATGGACAACAGAAAATTCGTGAATATTATTCAATGTGTAGGCACAAGCTCATTGACGCGGCCTACTTATGTCAAACATATTCGAAAATACCAAAACAGCTCATACGTGACAATTGTAATATGATTGTGTTATTCAAGCAGGATGAAATTAATCTAAAACATATATTTGAGGAACATGTGTCACCAGACATGACATTTGAAGAATTTAAAAAGATTTGCTCAGAATGCTGGTCGACTACTAACAACTATGGAACATTGGTGATTGTAAAAGATTTTGCTTTAAATAATGGTAGGTACCGTAAAGGATTCGATAAATTCATAAAGCACTAGACATTATCCTCAGTCATCGTCACCATGTCCAACGATAAGGTTGCTATTGCCATGCGTAAGAAAAAAATCAGTGAATTGGCGAGATCTATTCGCAAGAAATATTTAGCGTTAAAATTAGGAAAATCAGAACATGATACATCTCTAAATAAGCTATTTAAACCGATATCTGTACCGCTAAAAGAAATGGTCAAATCCTCAAAATCATTACAACAAGCCATAGTTTCAAAATTCATCCCTCCAAAAGAGGAAACAACGACAAAAAAAGAAAAAAATGCTGATGTATCATTTCTCGATACAAAACCCATAGCCGAGACGGATGAATCAGGAAATATACGTTATGATGATGAAGAAGGAGAAGACGATTATTATTATGATGATTATGATATAGGCACACATCCCAACGTTTCGCGTGATGTCATAGAAGATTATTTAGATCAATATCCAATAATTAGTCAACCATATCTTGAAGATTACTTTCGCAAAGATGATGAAATTGATAGAAGTTATGGTCCATTATATAATGATGAAATTGGTTGGATGTTGGGCAGACGTAGAATTGCATTCGATAAAAGAAACGGTAATATAAACATATTACGAGAGAAGGATGAGGGGGGTGGAGAAGGAAATATACCGGGGACTTCGGGATTGTATCAGCTTGTGTTTTACAATCATCCCAATGAATACTCTGATGATGATTTGAATAATTACAAAGCTCTGCTAACAATAACAAAAGCTCATCTCAATGCAGCAGATCGTCTGAAAAGTACTGCTACCGAAAAGTATCGCAACATAATTAGACCGTTGTTTAAAACTGACTCATCAAATATTAGTAGTAGTACTATAACCAAACCTCCATCAGCTCGAATATTAAAGAAACAACGACAACAACAACAACAACAACAATCCATTCAAACCGCTCCATATACTAATGTAGGAAAAGGTCTTGTTGTCGGCGGCGGCGGTGGTGGTGGCCCTCTTTTGTCATACAACGAAAAACCGATGGAATACATTTATTGGGACGATCCCAATGAGCTGTGTGACCGTTTAAGATTACTGATTGCATCCAAGGAAGCTGGCAACACCTCATTCTCACACAACAACGAGATAATTGCAATAATCAATGAGTTGAAAGAGGCCAATATAATTGAATAACAAACGGAAAACATAATCATTTCAATCATGTCTGTCGATAAGTTTGGACATCGCCGCAATCATGCTAATGAGCGGGTTAAGCCGTATATGCCGAAAGTATCGTATCCACATACTCTAGACGGTAATATTGATGCAGAAAACGTAAAAATTTGTAATGTAAAGATGCCGACTGCAAATAGCGATGTTGCTAACAAACTATATGTTGATGAACAATTACATGTGTACCATAATGAGCTCGAAACACTTCAAAAAACAATAATCCCCTCATTACAAACGCAATTGGTATCTCATCAAAATAAAATCAACGAAATTGCTGCATTTATTTCGAGAAATCCTCCCGTCAGAGCTCGAGATATGGCAACTAAAATATACGTCGACGAGGTAGTTGCTATGGGCAAGGAATTTTTGAGAAATGATTTGGAGAGTTTTAAACAAGAAATACAGGATAAATTGTCGAAAAGTAATACTCTAATCAGTGATAAGATCGATATGTATAATACATACATAGAACGTTCGTTTCAAGTTTTGGACAGGGACTTGAAGAAGAAGCATGAAATTGAACAAAAGAAGAAAATAGATGAGAAGAGTAATGGATCATCAGTTTAGAAAGTGCATGCGCTTACGAAACATGTCATCCAAAGTCCAGCTTGTTAACGAACTCCATAAACCTATACGTAAAAATTATCCACGCAGACGTACAATTGTCAAAGGCATAGATGATTTATGGCAAATGGATTTAGCTGAAATGCGACCTTACGCTAATCAAAATAAAAATCACAAAATGATACTAGTCGTCATCGATTGCTTTTCAAAGTTTTTATGGACACGTCCATTAAAGACAAAAACCGGTGAAGAGTTAACTCGTGCATTCTCAGACATTCTCACCAACACAAAACGAGTTCCTAAAAATCTCCAATCAGACCAAGGAACGGAATTTTACAACAGCAAGTTTCAACAACTAATGAAAAAACATGGGATTAATCATTATAGTGTATTTAGCACGAAAAAAGCTTCTATGGCAGAAAGAGTTATTAGAACATTGAAATTAAAGCTTTACAAACATTTCAGTTTAAATGGTACCTATAGATGGATTGACATTCTCCCTAAAATTACACGAGATTACAATAACACAAAACATTCAACAACCAAATATAAACCTTCCAATGTCAATAAATCCAACGAAAAAGATATTTTAAACAAAACCTATACACATCTAAAGATTGCCGGACTTCGTAAATTTAAAGTTGGTGATATTGTTCGTATAAGCAAGTCGAAACATGTCTTTGAAAAGGGATACACACCCAATTGGACGACTGAACTATTCAAAATCATTAAAGTTAAAATAACCAATCCCACCACATATTTGCTCGAAGACTTGCAAGGTATCCCAATCAGTGGAGGGTTTTACGAAGAAGAGCTACAGAAAACGTCAAATCCACACATTTACTTGGTGGAGAAAGTACTTAAAAGAAAAGGCAACAAGATGTTTGTTACATGGTTAGGTTTAGATAGAAAACACAACACCTGGATACAAAGCACAGATGTAGTCACGTAATTACATCGCTTCACTACTCATGAATATATTGTTTTGTAGTAGTAGGAGATGTGAATGAGTATAAATAGAGGAGAGAGTTGTAGGTTAGATTCTCAGTCGTCAATATGAGTTCTCAAGACAGCGGCTATTTTAGTGCTACACAAAGTCATGTTAATTATGACACACAATTAGATCATATTTTACAAGTGTATGAAATGGCAGCCAAACAGGAAAACCACTACTTATTGTACACAGAGTATTGTACAGATGGAGATTTTCGAATTGGTTGTGGTTTGAGCCCCGCAAGAACGTTCAGTACTGCGATCACTCTATCATACACCGATAAACATAAGAAAATCAACTTCAGCTCATACGAATGGTTCACATTTATCGACATTTTAAATAATAATTCATTTATAAGTGCATCATTTCACGAAGAAGAAAAAAAAGAAGAAGCTGTGTTATCTTGTGGAGACTACTGCACCATTCGACAAATGGTATTTGATCGTGTTAAATGGTTGGAGGTGACCAAACATGATATCAGTGTACCTTTAAGAAAAGAAGATGTTTATCAAATACTACAAGCGGATCGTTGCCTCATCTCCCCACGTCTCACTCATTTAGAATCCATAAATTTTGGTGAATACTATGAAAATTTGGTGGAAAACATTAGAAATTTCAGTCAAACTAATGAAAATTTGACTAAATTTGAACTGATTCAAGTAATGTGTGACATCAACAATAGCGAATTAGCCATTGCACTAAGAGAATATATGTTTTTTTGTAAAGTTAACATTGTCAGTGATTTAGAGAAGTATTAAAACTAATTAATTAAAATTATTGTGTTTTATTTCATGTTCCCATCGTATGTGAGTTGATAAATGAAACGAAAATTGTCAATGATTTTGTTTCATGTTTCCAAGTTGATAGAAGGAGATCACTAATTATTTTTTATGTATTGCTTTTGAAAATTACAATACTTTTTATATTGATGAAATATATTTGAGAATAATATTTCATATATATATGTGTGTGGGTCTTAGAATAAATAAAACATTTACATTTTAAATCAATATTTAACTTTAATGGATAGACATAATTATAACGGTATAGAGAAATTAGATTTTTCGTGGGAACACCGTTTATTAAATTGCTTTTTTCAGTGCGTAGGTTAAGAATAAATAAACCATTTCAAATCAACATTTAGATAGACGTAATTATAATGGTACAGAGTAGTTCGTTTTCTCGTGGGAACATCGTTTATTAAATTGCTTTTTTTTTAGTTTGTATGTTTGAGAATAAATAAAACATTTCAAATCAACATTTTAATAGATAGACGTAATTATAATGGTACAGAGTAGTTCGTTTTTTCGTGGGAACACCGTTTATTGCTTTTTTTCAATATTAGGAGAAGCTATTAAATTTTAATTTGTGTGGGTATCGTTGAGAGAACCACCTTGCAAATAGTGGGGGATATCGTTCCATATAAATTTGATATTTCACATCATACAAATCAGTTATCATTGAACAGTGATAGAATATTAAAATTAATCTGTGTGTTGTGTGAAGGCTACTCAGAAAAAAGTAAGTTTTTCATTTATTTCTTCAAATAACAAATCGTTCACTTTTGTTTTTTATGATATAAAGTTCCACTAAAAAGGTAGAGTTTATTAACACATATTTATTCTTTTGTAGATGGATCTACCTTCATTAAATTCAGTGTCGTTAATTACAGAGAAGAAGCCTATTATTAAACTTCAACATTTGACGCTTGGGGAAGCATACCCTATCTTAGGCGCAAAATTAGTTTCAAGCAAATTTGGTGGTGAAGTCATTTTGATAGAATTCGCAGACAATATCACATTCCTGTCCAAGAGAGTGACGGAACAGTACCGATGTCAACTTGATTATTTCAAAGCTCAAAAGCATTCTCTCATATTTAGAGGATTAATTGAAGTGGGCAGACCAAATCGTGCAATATCGTTTGAAATTGTTGAAAATTAGTTTTCGCTTGGTGAGTTTTTATTTATTATATATGTATATTATATATTTAAAGTGAAAAAATGGTGAATTTAATGAACAAAGCTGATCAAACGTTAACTTTCCTAAAAGAACATTATTCTAAACCGCTAGCTAATTCAATAATTAAATTAATAGACCGTCATGTTAGGAGATGTGTCTTGACTTTGGTTAAGTTCAAATTTTCCATTGGTGAGAAGAGAAAAATTCAATCAAAAATTGGGGAACTTAAGCGATTACGTCATCAAATTAATTCAATTACAAAAAAAAATATGGGTTATGGGTTGAGAAAACGAAGTGTAAAATGGTTAGATGTTGGGGTTATTTTTAATTGTAGAATTAGGACAGGGCTTATTGTAAATTTGAAACATAAAGTAATCGATGAATTTTTCAAAGATGCTTTTAATTTATTCAACGTTAAAATTTCACAAATATTGAAGGATCTAAAAATAATAAAAGTTAATACTACTCTCATTGGTGATTATATAAAGCAATCGAATGATCGGGAGGTGGTAAATCAAAAACATTTTAGTACACCCAATGCAATCATTGATGAGGGAACTGATTTAATAGAATGGTTTAAAAATAATGTCGTAGATCGTATTTTGAATAAAATGTCAGAGTTTCAAGAGAAACAGAGCGGTTGGGCATTAAGCAAAATCATTTCACTAGAGATAGCAATTAACAAATACGAAATGGGTAATGGTTCATCTTTCATTCGATTGCCTGAGCAGATACAGAAAAAACATGCATGCATCAACATCCAGAACAATGATGAAGCGTGTTTTTTCTGGAGCGTTGTTGCAGGTTTACACGCTCCCACAGGGCAGGTGAGCCGAACATCATCATATCCACACTATTCCACCGTTTTGAAAACTCGAGGCTTAGATATGCCAATGAAACTGCCTCAAATTAAGAAGTTTGAAACACTAAATGAAATTTCCATAAACGTTTATATGTTAGAGTACAATGAAACAGTGAACAAAACATTTTACACAGTATTGCCGGCAAGATTGACTAGGAAAAAATTAGACCGTCACGTCAACTTATTACTCATTCAAGATAAATACTTTCCGAAATTAAACGAATATGAAACAACGCCATCTCATAATGATTACAGTACTATTGTTGAGGTAAAATATCATTATTGTTGGGTTAAAGATTTATCGCGTTTAATTAGTTCACAGTTAAATAGAAACGATCATAAAAAATATGTTTGTGATAGATGTCTCAATTACTTTTCATTGCGTGAGAGACTGGATGATCATTCCGAACTTTGTGAGAATTTAAACAATGAAAAGATTTCATTTCCCAAATATGATTTTGTTGAGTTTAAGAATTATACATACAAGCAAAAATGTCCTTTTATTATTTATGCTGATTTTGAATCTCAATTGACACAATGTAATGAAATCATTTCTAAAACAACAAACAAATATCAACATCATAAAACTTACAGTGCAGGCTACTATATAAAATGTTCTTTTGACGATTCTCTATCGTTTTACAAAAGTTACAGAGGTGTGGATTGTATGGATTGGTTCGCTAACGAAATGACTGATATAGCTAAATTAGTAGATTCAAAAATTAAAATAATTGTACCAATGGTAGTCAAACCAAGAACTACTAATGATGCAACTGTTTGTCATATATGTGAAAAAAAGTTTAATAAAAAAGATATAGTTGTACGTGATCACAATCATTTTACGGGGGAGTTTCGAGGATTTGCGCACCAATCCTGCAATTTAAATTTTAGAAAACTGTTTGTTGTGCCGATTGTATTTCACAATTTGTCTGGTTATGATAGCCATTTTATCATAAGAGATATTGCCAAACGTGGTAGAGTCAGCCTTTTACCAATCAATAAGGAAAAATACATTTCATTCACACAATACGATTCGGAAACAAACATAAAATTCAGATTTATTGATTCGTTTCGTTTTTTGGGATCTAGTTTGGATGCTGTCGTTAAAACTTTGGACACCAATTATTTGAAAATTTTGAAAAAAGAAAACCATAATTTAACCAATATCCAATTTACATTATTGACACGTAAAGGTATCTTTCCTTATGACTATATTAATAACTTGGAAAAATTGAATGATGATAAATTACCACCGATTGAATGTTTTTATAATAAATTAAATGAAGCGAACGTAACTGATGATGATTATGCTCACGCTAAAAATGTTTGGCGGTCTTTCAATGTAAAAACACTTGGAGAATATAGCGATATATACATGCGCACCGATATTCTTCTTCTAGCAGATGTGTTTGAAAATTTTAGAGAGACAGCTTTAGCAACGTATGGTCTAGATCCTGGATGGTTCTACAGTATACCAGGATATGCGTGGAATGTGATGCTAAAGTTTACAAAATGTAAACTGCAAATTTTAAAAAATATTGATATGATAATGTTTATTGAAAAGGCTATTAGAGGAGGAATATCACAGTGTTGCAATAGGTACAGTGAAGCAAATAATAAATATATGTCTGAATATGATGTTGAGAAACCATCAATGTATATTCTCTATACAGATGTAAATAATTTGTATGGAAAAGCGATGTGTGAACATTTGCCCTTTGATGGCTTCGAGTGGATCGAAAATGATATGGAGAAATTTAACGACATCAATTTCATAAAATCCATCCCAGATGATAACCCCGAAGGCTATATTCTTCAAGTGGATTTGTTATATCCAGACAAGTTGCATAATCTACATAAAGACTTTCCTATGTGTCCCGAACACCACAAACCACCCGATTCAAAATTAACAAAATTAATGACTACCCTACACGATAAAAAAAGTTACACTTTACATTATAGAAATTTAAAGCAAGCCCTAGAACATGGACTAGTATTGGAAAAAGTTCACAAAGTTTTGAAATTCCAACAATCTGCATGGCTTCAACCCTACATCGAATTAAACAATCGATTGAGGACTTTAGCCACCAGCGACTTTGAGAAAGATTTGAGAAAACTAATGAATAATGCTGTGTTTGGGAAATGTATGGAATCCATCCGTAAACATAGAATTTGTAAATTGGTATCTACATATGAGGGTCGTTATGGTGCTAAAAATCTTATTGCTAGTCCGCGTTATCACAATAGAACAGTTTTCGATGATGGTGATCCACCTTTGATGGCAATCGAATTGAAAAAGTCTGAACTAATTTTCAATAAACCGATATACGTGGGTATGGTTATTCTTGACATCTCGAAAACTGTAATGTATGACTTCCATTACAATTTTATGCTTCCCACAATG
The DNA here is from genome assembly GCA_963921935.1 of Galeruca laticollis. Lineage (NCBI taxonomy): Eukaryota > Metazoa > Arthropoda > Insecta > Coleoptera > Chrysomelidae > Galeruca > Galeruca laticollis. The sequence continues at coordinate 82,837,541 of OY998175.1, read as the reverse complement.
GGAGTAGACAATTGTAAGTTGATGTACACCGACACTGATAGTTTTGTTTATCAACTTACTTGTGAAGATGCATACGAACAGTTAATTGACGCAAACATTGACAAATTTGATACATCAGATTATCCCATTAACAATATCTACAACATACCCCGAGTTAATAAAAAAATACTAGGTTTGATGAAAGATGAAGCTAATGGACAAATAATCACCCATTTTGTTGGTTTAAGGTCCAAAATGTATAGTTACAAAGTTCAGGGGGGCAAAGTTGTCAAAAAATCAAAGGGGATTAAAAAATGTGTTGTGAAAAATAAAATAATTTTCGATGATTATGTGGATTGTTTGAAAAATTGGAAACAGATGACAATTACTCAAAATACGATACGTTCCTTCGCTCATAATGTGTATAGCATTGAACAAACAAAAATCGCTTTGAGTCCTCACGATGATAAAAGGAAATTACTTCCCGATTCATTTGATACGCTTCCATGGGGACATTACAGTATTTTGGAATAATGTTTTTTGTTTTTAGATAAAAAATGTCTCCTACTCCCGAAACTGAAGATCGTGCCAAACGGCGTGTAAAATTTCTTAAGAAATCACGTAAATTAATCAGAGATTTTCGAAGTGCTGTTGCAATGATTAAAGTACCTCGATCACTATCTAAAAATGATTGTCGAAGAGTACTAAAACTCATATATACTGATTTTCCAATAGAAATTTTAAATGGATTAATTCTTCATTTCAATTTACCTACAGAACCTGAAGATTCTGACTATGATTCAGATGAAACTATTTTTGCTGACTTTTGAATACAACTTTGTAAAACCATTTTTCACTTTTCACATATATTTAAATATATAATAATATGAACTCAAATATAGTTTTATACTTTTATATTAAACTATTACATATTAAGTTATAGCATGTATTACTACTTTGTGAATTATGGCATTTGTTTGTAGTATTATTAATCTTTCATATTAATTTATAACATATATTACTATACTTTCATATTAAAATGTAACATATTGTTTTTTCCAATATAATTTTAGGATATTGCCTAAATATTTTTGTTAAATGAAACAATGTTTTTTTTTATGAGTAAAACATCAGGTTAACTTCCAAATAAAATCTTCTTCAATGTTCAATGATAGCTCAATTATATCAAGAATAAATAATTTTTCAAGTAAATGGATTAAGTTATAGCATATATTACTACTTTGTGAATTATGACATTCGTTTGTAGTATTATTACTCTTTCATATTAATTTATAACATATATTACTATACTTTCATATTAAAATGTAAAATATTGTTTTTTCCAATATAATTTTAGACTATTGCATAAATATTTCTGTTAATTGAAACAATGTTTTTTTTTTATGAGTAAAACATCAGGTTAATTTCCAAATGAAATCTTCTTCAATGTTCAATGATAACTCAATTATATCAAGAATAAATAATTTTTCAAGTAAATGGATTTTTTTTTATTACCTAGTATCTACTCATCAGCTGAAAAATTACAGCATGGCATTCGATACTCTTTTATGTGGCATCAAGTATTACAGAATAAAAATGATTGGAAACTATGCTGCAAACACACAGCAATAAGCTGAATTTCTACTAAAGAAATGCCTCGTGTGTTTCCCTTTAGTCTACTAGTTTGATGACACACACACACACACACACATCATGGGTAACTGGAAACTTTGAACCTACTACACCACTGGAGGACCCTACAGAAATATACAACGTCTCCAACAATGGTTTTTTAAATACTACATTACCTTTGTAATTATTATATCAATAATAAATTATTTTTTTAAAGTGGATTTTTTTTTTATTAAAACACCCAATCTACTCATCAGCGGATATATTACATGAAGATTTAAATTTACGTTTAACAATTTTTGGTAAAATTTTAAATAATAAAACGAATATGAATGCTAATAATATACATAGAGTCATTGAAAATATATTATTAAGTTCATTTTTCATACTATGGAACATGCTGCTAGTGTTGGTTATATTGATCATGGTGAAAGCTTTGTAGGTTGAATTCTGTTTAATGGATATGTTGTTGTTTGCGGACATCTAAAGATATAATCTACAGCACTTGAAATCTCCTGTCGTCGAGCTCCGTTTTGTAATTCGTCTGGCACCCAATTTATTGTAAGCTTCTCCCACTTCTTTTGATCTGAGTCGGTAGTATCAGCAGCAGAAAGGCACAGGTTTGCAATTTGCTTCATAACCCTTCGTTTTTCTTCATAAAATATTACATCCTTATTCAATCGATCTATTTTTATAATAAACTCCTCAAATAGACGTCTATACTCAACTAATGACATACTACAACTGATTCGTTTACAGATATATTAGTGTCCTATATTTTGTGTATCTCCACACACACACACACACACAATAATGTCTCAACCTCCTAGTCGGACGGAACGGTTTTTTCTCATAAAGACCTGTGAAGAAATTTGTTATAAAACCCCTCACACCTCCCCATTAATCCATTAAATACTGTCTTTGTAATTATTATTTTTCTCACCCCCTGCGATAGCGCAACGGTTAGGGACTGTGTTAGGAACGAGAAAGTCGCTGTGTGTGTCGTGAGTTCGAATCTCACGGTCGACCATTTTTTCAATTTTATAAATTGGAAGTGTTGTGGTGGACCACGATTGACGTCACAGAAGATGGATGCCGTAGGGATTTTACTGACGTCACAGAAGATGCCGTCGCGACATTCGAATCACCCGCCAACGACACAACCCACCAAATTGGAAGTGCTACGTCACACATGTGGATGGACCATGATTGACGTCACAGAAGATGGATGCCGTCACAGTCGCGACATTCGAAATACTCGCCAACGACCCGCCATTGACACAAGATGGATACGACACACGTCACACCAACACGTCCGCCATTGACACAAGATGGATGCCACTTCCGGTGCGCGCGCACAGTCAACGAAATCCAACATGGCCGACTTCCGTCCCAGAACCGGCTTAGTATATCTACTAACTCAGATTATGTAAACTCAAGAATAATGTAATATTTTCTGTATAGTTAATGTGGCCTAAAAATTTGTAAAAATAATTTATAACACTAAACTATTAACATTATGCTAGAAATTAGAAACGTTCTCAAAATCAGTTTCATCCTCCTTCCGGTACCAATAAAACCTTAGAACATTTCCTGCGCTTGACAGACAAAGGGTTTATTATAATTATCCGAGAAAAAGCAGGACAATCAAAAACAGTCGATGAAAAGGGAGAATTCTCGTTACTAAAAATATCACAGAATCCATAAATTCCGGTCCGACCCAATATAAACTGACCACTCAGCGAGTCTTTCATCCAAATCGAAGATAAATAAGGAAAATGAATCATCGATAAAACTCACAAAAGTGCTAGCAGTCCATCATCCTAATTATAGCAGTAATATTTTATCCAATGAAATAAAATATATGGGTAGATTTATTTTCTCTTGGCAGTATTCCTGAAACGAATGACGTCTTGAAACGAACAAGAGCCCTGTTAAATACTTGACATCTTTCATATAATTAACAGCGAAGGCGAAGTGGGAAAAGAGTGAAGCAATATTAATTGGGACAATGGAGAAAAACTGAAACATTTGTTATATGAGCGAAAAAATTGATTTTGTAGGAATATTGAGGAGATAATGCTCGTTGCATCGATACACTCAATATAAATCCATAAACATGTCAAATCATCTCTCACGTCTTCTGATGTGATTATTACAATATTGATATAATTAAGTTAACTACATACAGGGTACCTCAAGTAAAATTCGCACTCCCCAATATATCGAGTTACTTTCAGATTTGGACAAGACGCCAAAACAGACCAATTTTAACGTGGAGGGGGCAAGACGTGTTAGCGTTACTCTCAGATGGAAAAAAAGCATAATAATAGGAGACCTAAATGCCAGGTCCCCTGCATGGTACAGCACTAGAAGAAACAGACAAGGGAGAAACTTGGAAAAAATAATAGAGAAATATCCGTCATACCAAGCGATAGAACTACATAGACGCACTACCCACCACAAGGAAGACTAAGCGATGTCTTTGATATCGTTGTGTTGAGAGATATAGCGGTACCGACAGACATTCGAAGGAGGCGACGCGTATGAGCCAATTGACCTCACGGTAGGCAAATGACCAAGACCACCAGAAGGGATGGAGAAGAAAACGAATTGGACAAAATTCAGATGAATCGCAGAACAAGTCATAGGACCGATAGTGGAACTCAATGCAGAGCAAGTTTGTTTTATCGAAGAAGCACTAACAGAAGCATTAGAGCGAAGTACCACAACGTCCGTAGCAGACAAATATGGCAAGTTGAAAATCATAGATGACGATATAACAAATCTGATTAGGGATAAGAACCCAATCACGAGAAGCGTTCGCAGGAGACAAAATCCCGACGAACTAAGGAGAGTCAGGGAAATCAAAGAAAAAAGACAAGGAAAACAGGAGTGAAGAATGGAACAACATTATCAACGAATTAGACTCGCAAACACCGGGGATATGGAATATCGCAAAAGTTCTACGAAAGGATAAAAACCGATACCGCCGATACACGGAACCAACGGGATGGTCTACAACGGAACAGATGAAACGAAAGCGTTGAAAAGCACGCTAGAAACATAGTATACACTGAACGAACACCAAGACGAAGACATGGATTTCTCAGTCGTGGTAGAAGGAAGCATCGCCCAGTACCTAGAGGAGAAGGAGCCCGAATCCCTGAGGTTCGTAACTCCCCTAGAAATAAAAGAACTGCTTAGGTTAGCTTCTGAAAAAAGCACTAAAAAAAGACGGAATATTGAGCAGAACGCTAAAAACATGCCGAACAAAGGTATCACATACCTAACCAAAATCATCAACGGCATGTTAAGGAAAAAACACTTCCCGATAAGATGGAAACATGCAGAAATAATCATGCTGAGAAAACTCGAAAAAAATCCAACGTTTCCGCAAAATTACAGAACTATCAGTTTGCTACCAGCAATGAGCAATATAACAGAAAGAACTGTAATGAGGATACTAAACGAACAAACAAGAGTATGAAACGTAATACCAGAAGAACAGTTCGGGTTCAGAAGAGAACACTGCATAGAATATGCAACTCAAGCTTTCTACCGGAAGGAATTAACAGGAGCAATATTGCTCGATATAAGTGACCGAGTATGGGACGAAGGACTACTTTGCAAGGTGAAAAACGCAGGATACACAATACCTCTGATAAAACTCCTGAACAGCTAACTAAAAAAGAGAAAATTCCAAGTAAAGGTAGTAAACGAGAGATCGGAAGTATGCCATTTAGAAACGGAAGTACCGCAAGGAGCAGTGCTATCCCCCACACTATATAACATGTACACTAGGGTGGAATGAGAAATGATATTTTTGTATTTTTAAATGTAATAGTGATAACAAGTTGCCTATTGCCTTTGAAAAGAAACTGTTAAAATTTGGTTTTAATATGAATATTTTTTGAGGTGCCGCAAATCAGTTAAAAATATGAAAATTTTTATATTTTTTAAGATTTTTTTTATATACCGAAAAACTATTTTCGTCGTAATTTTTAAATGTAATAGTGGTAAAAAGTTAAATAATGCCTTTCAAGAGACCCAGTTAAAATGTGGTTGGATTAATAATATATTTTGAGGTGTCGCAAAGCTGTAGAAAATATGTATTTTTAGGCAAATTTAACCATATTTGAACATTTTTTTCTGTTTACTGTATAATTTGAACAATTTATAAGTAAAAGAAACTGATATAGGTTAAATAACACTACAAATAATATATATTTCTAGATATAAGCAACAGTAACAAAGTTTACTTCTCAGATATTCTTAGAGAAAACCGACCTATTAAAATAATGTTGTGTTTTGTTGAAATATATAACAAATAAACACAATGGTGACAGTATTAGGCAGGAGTACACGGTGGGGAAACCAGAGTGGCGGGGAAGCCCCTGTCATTCAGTTCAGTGCTGACAGCTGAAGTGATTGAGTAGCAAGTGCGGTTATCTTGCGTGGTTGAAGTGTCGAACTGTCAGTTTTCTAATGTTATAAGTGTAACGTAAAAGTCTATTTTTTTATATAAATTTATTTTGATTATCACTAGTGCGATGGCATTGTCAAAACCAATTAAGACTAGACTTAAGTTAGAATGTCCGATATTCAGACATCCCAAAGAATTAAGTGAGTTAAGTTTGCCAACTTATTGTAATGTGATGAAATATTACCTATTGGTACGACATGAACTAAAACTAGAGGCAACTTCAAAGGAACCAACTGTAAGTGAAATATTAGATATTGTTATGAATAGAGTAGAAACTATTTGGTTAAAGGCTTCAATACCTGTAGTTTCGAAAACCCGCATGTTACAAATGGAGAAAACATACCACGACAAAAATAGAAATACATTAAGATCCAAGGGCCGAAAAGAGAAAGATATGACTCTATCGTATCATCTTTTTTAAATGGAAGTAATCGCCTTTTTGACGTAGCGGATTGTAAGTGCAAAACCTTTTCAGATTGTAAATGTCAAAAAGAAAAAAAGGGTACCGAAAATCAAGCAAACCTTTTCAACCGACCAGAGAACTACGAGAAAGATGACTATAAGTAGTGTTGATGAGGCTGTCTAAAAAGTTTTAAATAAAAGAGAAGAAAGAAAGCGTAGATCAATGCAGCAACAGTTACAGTATAATCAACAATCAGATGGTAAGGCGTTTCATAGCGATGCTGCAGATATTAGCGAAAAGTCTGATACTGACCCAGGTTCTGATGAAGAACTAACTGACAATCGAGACCATCCCTCCACTTCCGTTCAGGCGTCAACCACATGCGATCAAATGCGTGTGGAATTACCAACAGTTGCGTCTATCTGTGACAGAACTGGAGTTTCAGATACGGTTGCTGCTGCTATTACAAGTGCAGTTCTTAAAGATGTTGGAATGATTACAGATGTTTATAAAAGTAAAGTAATTGATAGAATGAAAATTCGAAGAGCGAGGTCCAAGAATCGAAAAACAGCTATTGTAAATAGTTTTAACCAAATTAATGAGAACAAAGGATTATTTTTAGATGGTAGAAAAGATAAAACAATTTTGCAAGAAAAAAGGAAACAAATTTCACAAGAAAACTATTGTCGAAGAGCATATTTCATTAGTAGAAGAGCCAGGTTCATTCTTTCTCGGGCATGTAACTCCAGCTTCTGGAACAGGCGAAGCCATAAAAAATAGCATCATAGAGTATTTTAATGGTAACAATAGTTTGGATTTATCCAGCTTAACTGATATCGGATGTGATGGAACGGCAACAATCACAGGAGTGAATAATGATGTACTTTCTTTGATCAAAAAAACCCTAAATAGACTACTACAGTGGCTGATTTGTTTGTTTAATGGTAATGAGTTGCCTTTGCGCCATCTTTTCTGTGGATTAGATGAGAAAACAACAGGTTCCAATTAATTTGCAGGTGTAATAGGAAAGCAGCTTGAAAAATGTCATGAGCTTCCAGTGGTTAACTTTTCCCCAATACAACACAACCTTCCTGATCTTGGAATAAAAAAATGTTTAAGCACAGACCATAAATATTTACTTGAAATATGCATTGCGATCTCAAGTAGTGAATGTTCTCAAGACCTCTCCTTAAGAAAACCAGGGAAGTTGGCCCATTCACGATGGCTCACGTTAGCAAGTCGCATACTTCGGTTATATGTTGGAACAGAGAATCCCTCCGACAACCTTAAAACCATAACAGAGTGTGTCGTGAAAGTGTATGCCCTATCTGGTTTCATATTAAACTCAAACCATCATGTGTAAATAGTTCCAAACATTTATGGCGACTGATCAAATTCTCTCGTTACCTTTGTGAACAGCATCGAAATATAATTGATTCTGTCATTCAAAGAAATGGTTACTATGCTCACCCTGAAAATGTGCTTCTCTTTATGTTATCTAATGAAAGGAAACGCGTAAGAGAGCTAGGTTTTCGCAGACTTCTGAAGGCAAGATCAGAAAACCTAAATGGCGTAAGAAAATTTGTGACCCCAATATCAATTTTCAGGCTGAAGACTTCATCCATATGATTGATTGGTTGGACTTAACAATCACAGAGCCTCCGATGACCAAACACATAACTGATGAGGCTTTAAAAGGGCATATCAATGAGGCAAAAGAACATGATTGCCGAATTCAGTCGATAGACTTTCCTCGTTTTCCCTGCCACGCTCAAGCCGAGGAAAGAGTAATAAAACTTGTAACAGAGTCATCACTATGTGTCTGCGGTCCTGAAGCAAGAGACGGCTTTGTTAAAGCAAGAATTGAATCACAGAAGATGATGCCTAAATTTGAGACCCAAAACCAGTTCTTGGTTGCGAAGAATTGAAGAGGGTTAATAACAGAAGAAAGTTGAAAGTACTTAAATAAAATGAAAGTAATTTGATCTATTCCATGTCTAATTTCCTTCAATGAATTTTATCTTAGCATCAATTTTTATGTATCTTTCCATAAAATATAGAAGAGTTTATGAAATGTTTTGTAGCATGCGCTTCTTATCCCTGTCTAAAATCCCTATAAAGTTGAAAAACTACAATTATTTTTAATATAGTACGTTACTATTAACATTCCTCCATAATTTAGTTTTAAATATTGTTATTTAAAAGCTATTATTGAGCACCATTTCTTAGGTAAAGTTATTGATATCATTGAGTTTTCTAAGGTGAGTTTTCTATTCTGATATTAAATTCTCAGTTATTTGACGTTTTTGGACAAATCATCAATATAGCAATTACAAATATAATAAATATATCACTACTAATCCTTATGCCTTTACTTGTCTTACAAAAAAACTGTTTAAACTGTTATTGAAAAATATATGAAAAGAACAGAATGGGCAGATTTTTTTTCAATTTATTAGAAAATTTTGATTTCCTTTAAAATAAAACTTATTTTTAGGGCTCTTGCGGCACCTCAAGATATAGATATAAAAAAAATTAAAATTTATAGTGTTGTTTGTGATACAAAGACGCAAGTTTTGAATGCTATTAGAATGTTTTACGGTAAAAAAATATTTTGCCCTATAACTTCATTCCACCCTAATGTACACTGGAGACATCCCAAAAATAGAGAACACCATGAACGCACTCTACGCCGATGATACTGCCATAGCCACGACATGCGTGAGAGTTAAAAATATTACAAACAGACTGCAAACGAAGTCGACGAATGGTGCAAAACATGGGAAATAAAGATAAGCAGTGAAAAACACTAAGAGTAATAATGAACATAGAGAGGGCTATTCATTCATAGACACGTCTATTTTTGCGGCCAACAATTCTAAACGCCAGTAGTGAAATAATGAATGAAATACAAAAAGTGGGGATGGTATTGTAGATACATGGCTTTGGTAATTTCGGCTGGTTTTCTGACAAACTTGGCACCGACGAACCATCATAATCCAAAAACATTAAATTAATTAACTTAAAAGTTTATTTTGTCACTTAAAGTCTTGAAAAACATATCAAAACGAAAGAACTAAATGTTTACTTTCTAGTCGTAATGGCGCTCGTATGAACAAACCACGTTTGACATTATTGCTACAATACTACGGCGTATTTAAAATGATCGTCGATCACACTTTGACGATATTTGCATCTCTCTTTATATGGTATATGAACAAGGACAAAACTGCTAAATAGATTACTATTGAGACTTTAAACAGGTACTGAAATTTTGAACAAAGTTGCCACTTTTAGTTATAACCATAAAGGTATCTAAGGATACAACAAATACTTGTTTATAATTTATATAAGAATATGCCTTTATTAAATAAAATTCAAGTATTATTAATTAATTTTAAAAGCATCGACTCAAATGCATAAATTAGTATCACTTATTTTTATTTGCATACCTTTTTAAGAAATTTTCAATTAAATTTCTTTTTTCCCGCAACTAAAGAGGATTTGTAAATATGGCAAAGCAGTGGAAGTGTCCGCAAGTGAGCTTAGAATGTTACTCAATGTTTGGGACAGGAAAAAGTCAAAACAAACATATCAATTTTATTTGTTAATCCTAGCGGTTCTGTTTACGAAGAAAAGACTCCGGCGACCAGAAGAAAACATAAAAATCGACGGCGATGAAATCGAATCGGTAGATAAAGCAAAATACTTAGGAGTAACGATAGACCAGGGACTAAAATTCACCCCACACGTGAACATCATAATAAACAGAATGAGGCAAGAGAGGGCTGGACTCGCCAGATTGATAGACAGGAAAAGTAATATCAACCTCAAGACCAAGTTGAGATTTATCAGAAGCATTGTAATCCCCATCATCACGTACGTCTCAGTCGCCTGTGGACACACCTGTGAAACGAACAGACAAAAACTACAGGTGCAACAGAACATATCACTAAGATAAGCTACAAACGCCCAATGGAACCAGAGGAATGTAGATAGATACGAAGGAACACACGTAGAGAAAGTACTTGAAATTATGGACGAAAGAGCGAGAAACTCTTCGAAGAGCTGAAGACACATCCTAACGTAGAACTGAGGGACCTAACAAGCTACAAGAAAGAAGACTACAGGAAGCACAAGAGACCAGGAAAACAAATAGAAGGCTAGGCACGAAAATTCCCACCCAAAAAAAACCAAAACAACGTTCTGGCACAAACCAGAACAGGAAAATACATTAAACCGTACAGACGAGCAATCGCATGTACACCAAAAAAAACATTATAACAAAAAACCGTGCAGGCGAGCAATCATCTGTACACCAAAAAAAAACAAAAGAAACGTGCAGGCGAGCAATCGTCTGCACACTAAAAACAAAACAAAAAAGCGTAAAACATGTCGGAGAAAAGAAGTATGAAGTATGAGGAATCCACCCGATCTGGTAAGTCCGCGATAATGCATAAGATAGTCGCCAATTTACACATCGGAGAGAGCTATGAAGAAGGCGATGGGCCACTCAGCTTAGGGCTTTCGTCGCCGAAGCAGGCAAGGAATGTTACGGCTGAGGCAGTGATCACACACACACACTTCGATGGCGATACTAACAACCGCGAAAGGACAAGGAAGTATAGCCATTCGAAAGGATATGGAGACCTACCGCAATCTTTCACAGAAATAAAGAATGATGAGGGAGAATACACGACGCGAGACGCTACCTAGGATTATGTCCTGTCGGGATGACAGGAAGTGGTCCCACTTCGCACTCAATCGCGGACCTAGTCCGGGGGTAGAAGCTTAATGGGACGGTTTTTCGCACACGTGCCTGTGTGTGTGATAGTCGTAGAAAAAGTATAGTCTAAAACACGGGTGGAATTCAAAATTGTACACTCGTAAAATTGTTTCTACTCGTGTACAATTTTGTTTATTCCACCTGTCTACGTCTATTTAGTTTCCCTGAAATGGTTTATTATTTGGTAACAACGCTTCCGTGTTCTGTCCGAAAACTGTTGAAAGAATTTAGAGAAGTAGCAGTAAATAGCACAGTCGTGGTACGAACGTTTAGTTGAGAATTTTCTGTAGCTAGCGGGGCGAATTTTACACAGTTGTGGCACAAAACCGATAAACCGGTACATTTGTGATTTCTCACGTGTGACAAATAACTTAAAGTCCTCGATTTCCCTTTTTCCCCTTCATCTCATTTCCCAAAGAGCAAGTAATGGAATCTTAGCGGAACATTTTATTGGTAAGTGAAGTTTTTAAAACCAATCATTTACATTTTCATTTCTACAGTCGATTTTATTTAAATATTTAATTGAGCTATCGTACACCACCCTTGATATAGAATATACTATTCTATATTAGGATTACGTTAAAACAGTTTGCTAACCGTTTTTACTTTTCCGGCCAACCTATCTAATATGCGAGTACCATAGCAGCCGTTGTACTAGCTCTAATGAGCTGAATATCAATAGGGTTCATTTTGGAGATGCTCTGAATAATATCCAATTATAAAATTGGTCACTTGTATATACTTCGGAGGCTGTATCGTGCTAACAAATTGAAGCTTCTCCAAAAATGACAAACATATCGTACTTAAAGTACTGTAGCACCTGTTGTAGTGGATCTGGTGAGCTGAAAATCAATAGTGATCATCAGCAAGATGTCCGGAATAATATTCAATCATAAAATTGGTGACTTGTTGAACTACGGAGGCTGTATCGTGCTAACAAACTGAAATTTCTCAAACAATTATAAAATGTCGTACTTCAAGTACCATAGCACCCGTTGTACTGGCTCTGGTGAGTTGCAAATCAATAGGATTTATCTGTGACATGTCCTTGACAATATTCAATCATAAAACTGCTGACTTATTGCACTCCGTAGGCAGTATCGTGCTAACAAGACATGTAAGGAAAAGTGGCCGACGACAACGACGACGACGACGACGACATACACACAGGATTTTTTTTCTAAAAACCGTTTTTTCGTGTTGTCGTTGATAGAAAACGTAAAAATAACTCAAAAAAAAATTTCAAAATTCCAACTTTTTTTGGGCTATACCAAAACTTTTCTCGCATATAAATAGGTTGCCGGAAAAGTAACAAGCCTAAAAATCATATGTGTATGTCGTCGTCGGCCACTTTTCGTTACACGATACAGCCTCCAGAGTGCAAATGACCAATTTCATGATTGAATAATGCTCAGGACATCTCACAGATATACCCTATTGATTTTCAGTTCACAATAGCCAGTACATTTTTGTTATTTTTCGAGAAATTTCAGTTTGTTAACACGATACAGCCTCCGGAGTGCAAAAAGTTACCAATTTCATAATTGAATATTATTCAGAATATCACATAGACGAACCCTATTGATTTTCACCTCACCACAGCCAGTACAACAGGTGCTATAGTACTTTAAGTGCGACATTTTTGTCATTTTTGGAGAAATTTCAGTTTGTTAGCACGATACAACTTCCGGGGTATATACAAGTGACCAATTTATGATTGGATATTATTCAGGGCATCTCAAAGATGAACTCTATTGAGATTCAGCTCACTAAAGCCAGTACACCGAGTGCTATGGTACTTGAGGTACCAAGTTTTAGTAATTTTTGGAGAATTTTCAGTTTTTTAGCACGATACAGCCTCCAGCGTGTATACAAGTGACCCATTTTATGATTGAATATTGTCCAGGGCGTCTTATAGATGAACCTCATTGATTTTTAGCTCACCAGAGCTAGTACAACGGGTGCTATGGTACCTGAAGTGCCACAATTTTGTCCTTTTTGGAGAAATTTCCGGTTTACTACGATACAGCCTCTGGAGTGTATACAAGTGACCAATTTGATATGGATTTTCAGCTGACTATAGCGGTTCCTATAAATCCAAATATATTGCACTCTTGCTTACTTTTGGAGAAATTTCGGTTTATTAACACGATACATCCCCCGAAGTATATACAAGTGACAATTTTATGATAGAATTTTGTTCAGGGCATCTCACAGATGCGGAAAAGTTAGTTTTAATCTCTAAAACCGTTTATTCTCTATTGAATTCCGCTTCTAAATTCGTTTCTGTGAATAAAAACCCTATTTTCAATTAAATATTTTCTATAATTGGAATTAGAATGCCAATTGTACTAAAAAACATTAACGGAGAGAAAGTTGGAATAATTATTGATGATCTCGTTGAATTCCATATTTTATTAAGACCCTCCATTGCTGCCTTTCTAATAGAAGCTTATTGCCACCTATAATTATGGATAAATAATTACATAATGGATGAAAGGCTTATTTAATAGTATTATGTGTATAAGGATCTACATCTGCACATTATTTACAGTATAACGCCGCGTAACTGACATGGTTAAACCCCTGGCAGTCATCTCGTGTACCATTTAGTGCAGGTGTATGATATATTGTAGGGATTTTAAATATTGTACCTAGAGCGAATATAACGCTACAAAGAGTGTGATTAATAGTGATATAATTCAACCTCTCTATGACACATCAGTTTCAAAATGGGTTTTGTATTACAAGTGTTTTATCTGTATGGCATTTATAAAATCAAATTATATTCATAATTCACTATTTAGTGCAATAAAAAGTCGAATAAAAGTCATTTGAGTTATGGTTATGGCACAATAAAAAAATTAATTTCGTAATGGTGTTGTTGACTAAAAATATATTTTTAGAAACAGTTCACAAGAGAAAAGTTTTCTTATTTGGATCTAAGATGTCAAATATATTATGTTTCTGGCATTGGTGACGTTGATGTTCCCCCAGGAAATCGGACGTTTTTATCAATATTTTCTGTTTTTTATCAAAATTTTCAGTATAAACTCACTTCAAAGATTTAGAATTTCAAATAATATGAGTAATTTAGTTGGATTATACGTAATAAGTCAACAAGGAAAATTATTCTTAGGACCCATATCCTTGAGAAATAATCTGCAATGTGAATTTAGTTACCTTGGGGATTGTACCGGGTGTCCCAATAAGAATGGCTCTCTGCCATATCTCGGGAACCGTTTATAGTACAGCTTCAGGGAAAAAAAATTATAACAAAAGTGACCTCGAGAAAAACCTGGAAATTGTTTACAGAGTGGTAGGTCCACCGCCAGAGGGCGTAATTAAATACCAAAAACTATAAAATGAATAATATACAAATTTTGCCTAATTAAAATGCATTTATTCTATGATTATCGTATTCTTCAAGAAATTCTCCGTATATTTGATTTTACAAGTTTTGGTCTATCTCTTCAAATAAGAGGTGGGGGGAAGCGTGAACTTTATTATGAAAAAACGCCTGTAATTCCAGTTCTACTGAACCTATCTACGCAAACTTAGTCTTTTTGAAGAGAGCTCCTTTCTACCAATGTAGGAGTTATAATTTCGAAACAACCTAATGAGTAACGTATACGCTAGAGGGCGCTATTTATTTGATTTTTTAAATCTAGCTATCCTTGAAAAATGTTGGATGGAAACATGCAGTTTCAATTAAGGAAATAAAAGTAGACCAAATTAGCAACAGAATAGCAAAAACCGCATGTCGATATCTTTTTCGTATTACGAGATATCCCAAGAAATGTGTAAATTTTAAGCATTTTCCTTCAAACATAAATTACTCCGGTTTGACTGAACGGATTTTAACATTTTTTGATTCCTCAAAATTGACTTTCCTTATTCTATTAATAATAGTTCCAATTAATATGTCAATATTACTTATGCTGTCACCGGGAAACTGCGTTATGGAAGTTAAAATGGAAATATATAAAAACAAGTAGTGGGCCATGAAAAATACAAAGCAAAAATATATGTCTTGTGTCAAATTAATAAACCTAGTAATTTGTTCATTTACGTGTCATTGCGATTTGTGTGCATTAAATTCGATATAAAATTCACTTAAAAGTTATATCTAAGATGATTCTTACAAACGAAGAAGCATTTGATATGATAGGCAATTACTTTGAATGTATGAGAAATGCAACTGTTGCGGCTAGGGTATATGCCATACAATATCCCCAAAGACGTCATCCCGGTAGCAGAGTTTTTCGTCGACTCATACACCGTTTAAAAACGACTGGAAATGTAAATCTTCCTGTATTTAGAAGACGTGGCAGAGGTGGTTCAGAGGAAAACACAATAAATGTTTTGGCATATGTGCAATTTAATCCGCATTTAAGTATTAGAGCAATAAGTAGAGACTTGGGAATAAGCAGAACCTCCGTTCAACGTATTTTGACAGGACACAGGTAAATTATGATGTAAAAAGATATGTTTCATAAACAAAGTATACCCGCATAATATTACTTGTGAGCATGGTTATATGTTAATATAATAATTTATTTATTATTCCGGAAAGATATTTAATAGGACATTATATTTCTTCTAGATTTCATCCATATCATATAGTACTGCATTAACAATTGGTTGATCGTGATTACGACAGAAGGTTGGATTATTTCCACTAGTTACTACATATGGTATATGACAACCCTCAATTACTATCACGTGTTTTGTGGTCAAACGAAGCTACATTCAGTAGTGATGGTAGTAACCGGCATAATATGCATTTGCTATTGGTCACAGAATAATCCACGCTGGATGGAAGAAGTTCAGGGCGGAACGCTACCTAAATTTTATAAGGGATGAATTACCACTTCTTCCAGAAGATATATCATTGGCAACTCGTAGGTCTATGTTGTTTCAGCACGATGGGTGTCCGGCGTATTTCTCCAGACAAGTTAGAGAATTTTTAGATAATGCTTACCCTGATAGGTGGATAGGACGTGGAGACTTATTTTTTTGGCCAGCCAGGTCACCAGACTTAACCGTCTTAGATTTCTATCTTTGGGGCCGGATTAAAGACCTTGTTGGTGCAATTAGACCCACTACTAGAGTTAACATGATCGAAAGAATACGAAATGCAATTCAGAGTATTTCGAGAGCAAAAATTGAGACTGCTGTTCAATCTACTCCTCAAAGAATAAACGCTTGTATCGAAAATGATGGGCGACAATTTGAACATTTAGGTCGTCACTAGCGAGGTACCTTAAGTTATATTTCCATTTTAACTTCCATAACGCGGTTTCCCGGTGACAGCATAAGTAATATTGACATAATAATTGGAACTATTATTAATAGAACAAGGAAAGACAGTTTTGAGGAGTAAAAAAATGTTAAAATCCGTTCAGTCAAACCGGAGTAATTTATGTTTAAAGGAAAATGCTTAAAATTTACACATTTCTTAGGATATCTCGTAATACGAATAATATATCGACATGCGGTTTTCGCTATTCTGTTGGTAATTTGGTCTTCTTTTATATTCCTTAATTGAAACTGCATGTTTCCATTCTTCAACAGCTAGATTTAAAAAAAAATAAATAGCGCCCTCTAGCATATACGTTACTCAATAGGTTGTTTCGAAATTATAACTCTTACATTGGTAGAAAGGAGCTCTCCTCAAAAAGACAAAGTTTGCATAAATAGGTTAAGTAGAACTGGAACTACAGGCGTTTTTTCATTATAAAGTTCCCGCTTCCCCCCCCTCTTATTTGAAGAGATAGACTAAAACTTGTAAAATCAAATATTCGCCGAATTTCTTGAAGAATACGATAATCATAGTTTAAATGCATCTTAATAAGGCAAAATTTGTAAATTATTCATTTTATAATTTTTGGTATTTAATTACGCCCTCTGGCGGTGGACCTACAACTCTGTAAATAATTTCCAGGTTTTTCTCGAGTTCACTTTTGTTATAATTTTTTTTTCCTGAAGCGGTACTATAAACGGTTCTCGAGATATGGACGAGAGCCATTCTTATTGGGATACCCGGTACAAATTATTATTAGTACAGTGCTTTTCAAAAGTCCCTGTCCCCATCTTTTCTTTAGAACGGGGATACTTAGACTAATGAAATTTGGAGCATGAAAATAAACTAATGTAAGCTTCTCTACTAGTGGTAACAGGTGTCGTGATAGACATCGGTGACGTCACCAGGCAATTGAAACCAATAATATTGAATGGGAACTTATGACAAGTGATACCTCGTTTGAAAGGTATCTAGAATACCTATTTATTCATACTAATTTTTTTTCATCAACTGTGCTTTCAACAAACATATATTGATATACAAACTGGTATAGTTGCGGAAATGGTAGTGAGGTAGTGAACCCTTCTTCTTCTACAGCCCAAGTAGCGTCTACCTGTGAAGTCAATCATAGTACAGTATACAGGGAATTGACCAAAAATAAATTGCATTCATACAAATTGAAAATGGTGCATCAACTTTCAGATGACGACCCCGACCGAAGGCTGCAATTCTGTGAAAATATGTCCCCTAAAATTCTCCAATAGCCAGACTATGTAGGGACAATTTTGTTTTAGTGACAAAAGTACTTTCTTCCTTAATGGAGATGTTAATACTCATAATGTGAGGGATTGGAGTGACATAAGTCCTCACACGTTTCGTGAAAAACATACACAGTTCCCATTGAAAGTAAATGTCTGGGCAGGTATTTTGGGAAACAACATAGTCGGGCTTCGTTTTTTAAACTCTAATTTAACCTAAAGTGCTATCACTGTATTACACACTGTGTTCCAGACACCACGCTGTGTATGGGTCATAATTGGTTCATCATGGCAACTTCTCATACAGAAACATTCATATTCCATTCAACAATCAATTCATCGTATCTTCTTAATAAAAATTTTCTTCCTTTCTACCATTAGAACTATGCATGGATACGCCTAATATGGGTCTAGGTTTATTCTTACGGTTAGTTCGACAATCATCTCACAAATACATTGTTGGCTAGTCACCAGGCTATGTATGGGTTATGGTTTGGCTGATTAGGACACAATCAAATTTATTTTTAAATAATAATTGATTACATTAATAGGAATAATATCCTTCTTAGTTATCTGAGACATGCCTAGTATGGATCTGGGTTTGTTCTTGGCACTGGTTCTAGAGAACCACAATGTACGTCAGACACGAGGCTATGTATAGGTCATAGTTTGGTTCAGCATACAAGCAACCTTATAAAGTTGAGCAAATCATTTTACCCCCTTTTTTACTTTTCCTTGATTTCTTCTTCTTCTCCTGCACATGCCTAGTATGGTTCTAGGTTATGCAAACGAAATTTTAATCGAATCGAAATACTCATTCATACGATACAACGATTTTGTCGAAACGATATGTTAATCGAAACCAATTTATAGTTTTTGTGTCTGTCTAGAGCGCAAGTTGGTTTCTGGCAACGGTGAAGAATGGATGTCAAGACGGTTGCTATCATTTATTGGTATCGGAAACGCCGAAAATGACGAAATAGGAGATATTGGGAGCATCCTATAGTAAGGCAGAGATATAATTTGGGAGCTTCCCAGAAACGTATGTGTCAGTTAAGAACGGATGAGCTGAAATTTTTCAATTTACTTCGGATGTCAGCGTCAGCGTTTGATGAACTGTTCAACAGAGTAAAACATGATTTGAGAAAACAAGACACAAATATGAGAAAATATATTACTGCTGAGGAACAACTGTGTATATGCTTAAGGTAAAGAACAACTCACTTTTATAGTCCTTACTTTTATTTTTTTATTTGAAATTAAAAATCTGATACATCTAAATCAAATAAAGATCGTTGAGAATATGTAGCAGATTCTTCACTGGCAATAGATTGAGTGGCTGTCGATTGTTGAGAAGCTTCGCTCGGGCTTGAAATTGGAGGTGCAACAATCGTATTTGTTGCAGGTTGCGTATGGTACCCTTGAGGTGTTTGAATAGTGTACCGTTGAAACCGTTGATTCGATTGAGCTCCGAATGTTTGAGTATAGCCATACTGCATCTGTGAACGGTATGACTCAAACTGACGCTTTTTAGCTTTGATCTGTTGTATCAAGTGTAGTACACTGGTCTGCAATTCCAAAGTTTCATCATCATCAAATGTAAATAGCGAGAGCAAAATACTTTTTAAAAATGTCAGACGTCGATTCTCGTCTTCTTTTTGTGGTACAACGTTGGACGCATCCATTTGCTGTTCCATGAACTTGAGTATTGTTGAATCAAGTACATTGAGGTTCCTTTTTCTATTTATTGTAGATGCTGAAGTAGACTGTGTTTTATCTTTCTGCTTACTCGCAGCACCTTCAGTATTGTGCGGTTCATAATTATTATCATATCGTATCGTAGTGTCGTTGCCATCGTCAGATTTTTCGATGCTTTAATGAACAGCAGTCATATCTGTAACTTTCTTTAAGAATGACATTTGTTCATGGTACAAATAGAGCTTTGGCTTTTTAGCAGCAGAATCAGATTTTGTTTCATCCTTTTGTTTTTTCAAAGATTTTGTGCACGCATCTCAAGTATGTGTCCATTTTTTTACCAGCAATTGCCCTGCAACAATAATATATCACTCACTTTCTAGGTATTGAGCATGTGGATGCTCTTATAAAGACCTTTATTACTGCTTCAGAGTTGGAGTTTCCACAATTAGCAAGATAGTGATAGAAGTTACTCAAAGTATATGGAATAATATGTCTGCTGAGTTTATGAAACTTCCAAATTGTCCACAGAAATGGAACGCCATAACGGACGGATTATGGAGAAAATCCCTCATTGTTTAGGAGCCGTTGACGGTAAACACATTCGACTTAAAAAACCCCATAACAGTGCTTCTATGTATTTTAACTACAAAGACTATTTGTGTGGGATCATATGGCAAAGATTGCGATTCTTCTATTTTTTAAGCATCGACAGTTTGGAAGAAACTCATGCAGGGCATGTTAAATATAACTGCCTCTTCACGAACTAATCGCAAATAAATGTACTTTTTGTGTTTATCGGTGATGATGGTTTTGGTCTCCATGACAATTTATTACGTGCTTTTGATGGAACACATTTAGATGAAAAATGCATATTCAACTATCGATTAACACGAGCAAGACGATTTGTTGAGATAATTTTGCGTCTTTCAATTGGCAAAGCATCATTATACAATTATGGTATACTGTGACTCAAGAATGAGACACTTTTTCTTGTAGATACCTTCTTAACTACTATCGCTCGGAATCAATTAGACGTTTCTTAAAAGAATTGATTGGCTCTTCTCTCTTACATGGTAGCCACTTTACTTTTAACCATTTCAGTGTACATCTGGAATAGAATTTCCACCATGTCAACAGAAAATAATTATCAAGACTCGCTCAGTTCTTGTCGGCTTGTTTTGCTGTCCTAGCCTTAGATTTTCTCGCCAGATGAGCATTATTATCATCCTTCATTTTCAGTTTAACCTCATTATAGTTGAATTCAGGCAACCTAAAAAAATGGGGTGTGGATCGTGAATGTAGAAGATATCGCATCTAAATGGGTAGAATTATTTCCGCAACTGGTGAAACTTGTACTAAGCTCCTCATAGAAGAGGTTTTCTTTCGTTTTGGAACTCCCAGAAAATTTATTTCCGATCATGGATTTCAGTTAATCTCAAACGTGATGCAGAAAGTAACTCATTGCTTTGAAATAAAAAGTTCCGACAGCAACGACGAGAACATACACGCAGCATTTTTTTTTAAAAATCCCTTTTTCGCATGATCCCGCTGAAAAACTAATATTTTTCTCGTATATTAGATAAGGTTGAGCGGAAAAGCAAAAATATATTGTGGATCCTGCCTAGTTTTATTCCATAAGTTTTGTGTTATAAAGTAGCAATTTTTTTTAATTCAGATGAGTAAATGTTTCCTTAATAATGCCTTAAACGATAATTTCCAATAATTTAGTATTTCCAATTTATACTATCATGAATGAAAAATGCATTATCTTTACACAAAGGATACTATAACTTATTTCAAGACCTTCCCATGAAAATCGTTATTTGAAGTTCACCAAGGAAGAAAAAAAAGAATTATTGCCCGTTAATGTTGAACCGCGTGACCCTACCCCTAGTAACTCTAAAAAACTGACTCGATTGCGATCCTAAGTTAGATTTCCAACAAGAAATTAAACCGGT
This sequence comes from Galeruca laticollis, assembly GCA_963921935.1. Lineage (NCBI taxonomy): Eukaryota > Metazoa > Arthropoda > Insecta > Coleoptera > Chrysomelidae > Galeruca > Galeruca laticollis. The sequence continues at coordinate 82,816,035 of OY998175.1, read as the reverse complement.
TGAGTAAGGCGAGAATATAGCTGCAGGAGCGATTCTGGAGTATTGAATATTAAAAGGTACATGTTTTGTTTTTCATATGTTCCTATCAGATTACTCAATCAAATTCTCTCATTTTCATAGATAAATTGAGGAAATATTTTAGCAGAAAATACTGATACAAAAATGTGGCAATAATCCTTCAGATATTCATGACGTAAGGACAAAGGATGATTCCTATACCGGGTAGTCCAATAAGCCGATCTCTCGGCTATATATCAGAAACCGTGACTCGTCAGAATAGCCCAGGTCAAAATAGCCCCGACAAAACAGCCCCGACAAAACAGCTCCGGACAAAACAGCCTCGGAGAAAACAGCCCCGGACAAAACAGCCCCGAACAAAACAGCCCCGGAAAAAATATCCCCGGACGAAAAAGCCCCGGACAAAATAGCCCCGGACAAAATAGCCCCGACAAAATGACAATCAGGTAAGTACCTGATTTACCTGAGTATTTATTTGAGGAATGTCTATGACAGTCGCTCGTCTATTTATATATTATACTTATTTTTTATTCATAAACTATTTCTTATATTCCTCAGAAAGTTTTTAAAAGCAAAAAATAGTAAATATTGTAGGTATAAGAAACAAAATTAATAGAAATAAATACTTAAAATTATTAGTTTAATTCTTAGCTGTAAAAATAATTCGTGTGAAAGTAAATTATCCGGTCCATGCCGTCTGTTATCGTTGGCAAGTTACCGATTTACAAAGCACCCAAAGGGATAATAGGCATTTAGGTAAAGGGATTTATGGAGTAATTTTCTTTTAAGTTGAAATGCACAATACTTAAATACTTGCCGATAGTTAGGCAGATAACTATAATAATAAGGGATTAGGGGGTATACCGGATTAGGGTGATGAACTTTTACAAGAAGCGACCGTTCGTTACCTCGTTAACCATAACCACTTTTATGACTTTCTTGGAAGATACTAGTCATACATAGGCAGTTAAAAATTCTATAGAAATTGGATTGGCTCGTGATTGGTTAAAAATCTGGGATTTAGAGGACCAACGATCACTGAATACCACCCATCGATGTATAAAGACAGTGAAAAAGCCAGTTTTCAAGTTATTCTGTAAGTAGCTGTTTAGCGGTAACGCTGTATTATTGAGTTAATCCAGTGCTGAAAAGTAGAAATGGAGAAGATTCTGACGCAAAAAGGCAAAGATATGCTTTTGAAAGATGGACATCGGTATCGGAAAGCCAGAGACAATCGCGACGGAGGCACATCTTGCAGGTGTGCATTGCCTGGGTGTAGGGGACGTCTGAAAATATTCAATGTGGACTGCCAAGTCGTAACAGACCACAACCATGCTCCTAATCCAGCGAAAAGTTTGGCTTTGAAGTGCACGTCCCAGATGAAACACCGAGCCCAAAGTACTATGGAGAAGCCCAGGCAAATTTATCAAGTCTGCTCTAGTGGAGTATCCCTGGAAGCAGCAGTGCAACTTCCAACCTATACTGCTATCCAGAGAACAGTCGAACGCAACCGAAGAAAAACAAGTCATCCATATCCAAATCCAAGAACTGTTGCAGATATTATAATTCCAATTCATCTCCAGACAACGACGAGAAACGCAAACTTCGTTGTATGGGACTCAGGAGAAAATGATCCGGATCAAATATTCATGTTTGGCACTGAGAAAAATCTGACCATCTTGGAGAATAATCAACACTGGTTCGTTGATGGTATATTTAAAGTATCCCCGGAACTATTATTTCAGTTATCCACCATGCATGCACTTATAGACAAGTCGTGCGTGCCTTCAATCTATGTGCTGCTGAAAAACAAATCTGAAGCGACATATATTCGTGTATTTCAAAAGCTGTTGGAACTAAAACCAACTTTAAATCCGAGAAGCATTTTGAGTGACTACGAGAAGGCCATTCAGAATACTGTGGCACAAGTTTTCAACAACACAGAAATTTTTGGCTGCTTGTTTCACTTAGAACAATCTTTATGGAGAAAAGTGCAAGAGTTAAACATGAGCGAACGTTATGTGCATGAAGACAATGTACGTGTGCACATCAAAATGCTGCTTGCGCTGAGTTTTGTACCTGTTGGTGACGTTGTCAGACTTTTCGAAGAGATTGTCGAGGACTACCCAGACGAAATAAACCCGATCATCGATTACTGGGAAGATACTTACATAGGACGAATTAGGCGTAATAGACGGCTGCAACCACGTTTTCCCATCAATATCTGGAATGTTCATCAACATGTGCTCGATGGGCTCCCAAGAACAAATAATTCAGTGGAAGGATGGCATAGAGCATTTCAGCAAACTGGTGATTGCCATCATCCATCTGTATTTAAGCTCATCAAGCATGTTCGCAAGGAGCAAGATATGATCGAGATCCGACTAGATCGCATTGCTGCTGGAATTGTCCAACCGGAGGCAAGTAAGTCTAAATATGTGCAACTAAATCATCGATTACAAATGTTAGTTGGAAATTATGTGAATATGGAGAGTCTAGACTTTCTTCGGAGCGTTTCTCATAATCTGGAAATGTAATTTTTTGTTGACAATAATCTAGAGATGCGTTTTCTTTTATTTGTGACTTGTTAGACATTTTCAAATAAAATACCTTTTGAAGTGATCTTTTTTTTCTTTGGCTTGCAATTATCAAAACATGTTACAATACACACATTAATTTGTCTGAGGCTAATTTTTCGAGCCTATTTTGTCCAGGGCTGTTTTGTCCGGGGCTGTTTTATCTGGGGCTGTTTTGTCGGGACTGTTTTGTCGGGGCTGTTTTGTCGGGGCTATTTTGACGTGGGCTATTTCGACGGGGGCTATTTCGACGGGGTACCATCAGAAACTATTCATGTTATAACTTCCGGAGAAAAAGTTCCTTAGTAATAATGGCTAAGAAAAAATGCTGGAAATAACTTTCAAGTTTCTAGGTTAACCGCTAGGGGGCGTAGCCTGTGACATTTAAAAACCAGTTTTTTATGAAATTTTCCCAATTATACCAAGTGTTAAATAAGTAAACTAGAAAGAGGCCTACATTCTGCACAAATTTGTTTGAGTACTTTACTTTATTTTATCTAATTAAGGGTGGGTGAGAGTGGGGAAGTATTTGTGGAAAAATACCTATAAGTTTGGTTTGGATCCACCGATTTAAATGAAATAAGTATCTTTAGAAAGAGTGTAGATAAATTAATTACATCTACTATAAAACAATTGCATTTAGTTTCAATTGTCATAGGTATAGTGTACTTTCGAATGAATAAAAATGTGTTCTTCTTAAAAATGTTTGAAGGAAACAATTAATTATTGTAAACTATAATGGAACTCGATTGCATTCGTAACAAAATAGCGCAAATCGCATGTTGATAGCTTTCGTCGAACTCGACATATATATAAAAACGCATAAACATAAGTAAGTATAGTATTGACTCACCCTGTGTATTATAACTTGAAATTAAATAAGGTAAGGTGGGGCAAGAGCGGTTACGGGGCAAGAGCGTGATATACCCGTTAAATTAATATAACTTTTGAAACAGGTGCTGCCATCTATTTTTTTGTGTTCCTGGTACGTCTGCCTTCGAACTAAATGATTACAGATTTGAATAGTTCAGTCTTCTTTATGATGTAGCAGTGAAAGTGTCACATATGTTTTTCAACTCTCGCAGCAAGCTCAATGACAATAATTGAATCACATATTTCTTGGCAATCCAAAGAGATTTATCTCTGATTTATGGTGGGTAGACAAATTAGCTCTAGTAGTTCACGTTTAGATTGATATTTGGTTGTTATTTTTCCTTGATGACAGTTTTTTTGGTTATACCGCTCTTGCCTCTTCCTTTTTTGAACTCGGGGCTAGCGCGTAGTCAGTCCTGTGGCAAGAGCAATACGTATTACGCTCTTACCCCAACGTTTTGAGTGAAATGTTATTTTTTAATTTTCGGTTTCATCATGGTGAGAAAATATATCCGCTAAAGTAACCAAGGCAAAGGATATACCGCCTTAAAGCTGCGTTGTCAGCAATAAAGTTAGGCCAAATGACGTTATACCGAGCTAACAAAGTGTTCAACATTCCAATAGCGACACTTCATGATCACTTCAAAGGCAGAAGAGAGCAAAAAAGCTCTAGCTATGGCAGGCCCCAAGACATTCTCCAACAAGAAGAAGAAAAACTAGCTAAAGGTCTTCGTGTCATGGAGAAATGGGGCTTCGGCCTGTTCCGAAAAGAAGTATTGCAAACAGTAGCTGATTATGTCAGATAAAACAACATTAAAACGCAGTTTAAAGATGGAGAGCCTGGGGAAGACTGGTTTCTTAATTTTAAGCGTAGGCATAACCTTTCGATTGAAAAACCTCAGAGTGTCGAATACGCCAGAAAAAAAATCTTCATCCGTTGTTAACCTACGACTATTTTGACTTACTCGAGAAAACCATAAATCAGCTTGGTTTGCAAGAACGCCCTTCACAAATCTGGAACTTGAATGAGAGTAGCTTTTGTACGGATCCGTCAAAAACAAAAATTGTCGGTCAACGGGGAGCGCCATCGACAAGAACCATAAGTGGAACTGGCAAGCAAAATACAACTGTTCTAATGTGCTGCAGCGCAAGCGGTGAAAAAGCTCCTCCGCTTATAATATTTAAAGGTAAGCATGTTTGGGAACAGTGGACTGCTCCACCGGGTACAGAATTCCCAAATACTACTACCTACGCTGCTACATCTGAAGGGTGGATGGAGACAACTGTTTTCAAAAACTATTTTGAAAACAGTTTTCTGGAGAGCATTGGTTCAGAAAGACCTGTGTTAGTCATTCATGACGGGCACGCTACTCATCTTGGAGCGGATGTCATAAATTTGGCAGTGGAAAACGATACAACCATACATTAGCTTCCACCCCATACCAGCCACATTCTGCAGCCACTAGACTTGTGCGTATTTAAATCACTGAAGACTCGTTGGGATGTCAAACTCGTTGAACTGCAGAGAAAGGACGTAGGAGCTGCCATATCTAAAAGAATGTTCTCCAAGATGATAGGAGAGATATGGACGGACACCAAACCCGAAATTTTAGTGAGTGGTTTCAATTAAGCGGGGATAATCCCGTTAAATCGGAATGTTGTGAAGACTTATTTGATCCAGTGGTTTTTCAACGTTGGCAAAAAAAGCAGAATGTGGCTTGTAGCGATGAACCTGTCGAGTCGACGCAGAGCTCAAGCTCGCAAGAGAATTTTTATTTACCACCACAAGAATCAGAGATTCCAGTTGTGTCATCCGATGAGCTTTTGTTGAAATCCACCAAACGTGAAAATAACCCTGATTTGAGAAATAGAAAGCGTGTATATTTAGGAGCAGAGGTAATCACAAGAGCTGAAGTTGATACAATATTGAATGAACAAACAATGGGAAAGAGTTAACCAGAAAATAAGAGCAGAAAAAATAAGAACGTTACTAAACAAAAGGTATCTTAGAGCAGCTCCGACGATGACAGGTCTTGGCACAGCGATTCAAACGAAGACAGAATAAGTGAGTTTGATAATCTCAGTAAAAGTGGTTTGGAAGAGCTCGAAAAAAAAACGAAGCTTCTACTGAGGAACCTGGTTTTTTCAAAATTGAAGTGGGTGATTTTGTATTGGCAAACTTTGTTGGAGAAAAAAAATTCTACAAATATGTTTGTTTAGTGAAACAACTTATTAATGATGAAGAAGCACAAGTGACAGGCCTAAAAAGGCTCACAAATAAGTGCTACTTCATTTTAAAGGAGAACGATGTATGCATCATCATATTGTCCAACATAGAAGAAAAACTACCTATACCAAAAATGTCGATAACCGCTGATTACGAGAAGTATATTTTTGAGACTGATCCTGAAGTATTTGAGGCTTGAAAATATCACTTTCTCTACTATTACTTTTAAGTTTGGATAGAATTTTGTTGTTTTAGTTCTTAAAGTTACGTTTTGCCCTTGAAATAAACAATTTTTCAGTAAAACAAAATCATCTCCATTCGACTTCCTCCTAAAATATATTTCGTATCTTTTTTTCACGATAATAACTCAAAGTTGAACATGCCGAAAAAATGTGCAAACATATAGGAATTATGCACTGCGTATTATGCTCTTGTCCCAGACCAATGGGGCAAGTGCGTAATATGCACGTCAAAAAAAAATTTGCATAGAAAAATCGCAAGTATTGTTTTTTTGTTCAACATACCTTAGCAGTTAATCGTTGAATAATCACAATGATACGACAAACACGCGAAAACTCATAAATTTATTAAGAGCGATTTTCATAGTTAGTTAAAATTCAACTATGAGAATTCCCTTAAGCACTTGGCCCACGTCACCTTATGTGAAAGAAAGATCATACAAATATCTCGATCATTAAAACTTAATGTCCAAATAAATGTTCAAATTGTTTTCCATCGTTGTCCACACAAAGATGCAATCTATCGCGCTTAGACATAACAGTTGCTTCAATCTCAGCTGTTGATATTATATTTATTGCGCTTCTAATGCGCTGCTTTATGTCGTCTAGCATGGTTGGTCGAGTTTGTTACATTAAATTAGATACTTCTCCTTCCAATCCATTTATTTGGATAACTTACATTCAAATAATCTCTAGCTCGTCTGGAAAAGTGCGTTGGAAACCCGTCATGTTGGAATATCATATATCTACTTGTTTGTACGGAAATATCTTCCAATAAAATAGGCCACTGATTTTCCAAAAAATCCAAATATGTATCGCCATTCAAAGTTCCATCAAGTAAATATGGACCTACGATCTTTCCATCAACAATACCACAGCAAACATTAAGACTCCATCTACCTTGAAGGTGCACTTCTTCTATCCAGTGCGGATTTTCTTCAGCCTAATATTGCATATTATGCAGATTAACCCTTCGTTTCATGAATTTTTGAAAAATATTATTTCAAATGTTCCGATAAAAAATTAACCCTTTCGGTGGTGAAAATAAACTAATTTCATACTCAAAACATTTTTTTTATAAATTTTTTCACAAAAAACACTTTATAGCAAATTTGCAACTCCATGAAAAAAATCTAAATGAGAAACAGAAAGTCTAATTCAAATGAAAAGTAGAAAAACAGTTTTTGTCCTTCGTAATACATAAATGTAGACTACATTTGTCACATTTGAAGTGGGTGAATCCTTTGCATTGGGGAAATTTGGATCTTTGACGTGTATGATCATATTTAATCCAATGAGCAGTTTCGTATAACCGAACATTTTTGGAAGGAATATATGTTGTAGGGCCTCTATGTCTTTTTGCGTCTATTTCATCTTCTACTTGGTTCGTGGAAGGCCTTCTACATTTTTTTGTTGTAGGTGTTCCAAACTGGCACAGAGTTTCTGCAATTTAGATCCCAAATAGCCAAAGGTTCATTTCATCGGGAATTTTTTTCGCCCTTTTTGCCCTTTTATACAACAAAAAAGCATTTATTATCGTAACATCAAGTAAATGGAAAAAAAAGTCTCAAATACCATTTTTTGGACGTGAGTGGTATTTTGTAACGTTCTATGTGACTATCTAGCAGGTCAAGTCCTCCCATATGCTGGTTATATTCTTGCACCACACGAAGAGACGGTATTGTTATTTTCTCCTTTGCTTTTCGGTCAAACCAATTTACACCATGATGAGGTAATTCACCGAAACAAGTTGAAATTAGCGTAACTACATTGTTATCTTTCCAAGTCGTTATGCTCAATTCAACCCCAAAAATGCTGGCTACATATTCTTCTGCGCTCCCTCGTGGTTTTTTCTTGAAAATGCTGTCTGGTTGTAAGGGGTTATTGGGAATTCCGTTTCGACGGATTGTTCCTAACATATAGATTCCTTGTTCTGTTAGTGATGTAAATAATGGAACAGAAGAATAATAGTTATCACAATAAAGTTGATAATTCATATTTCTAGGTATTTTTCTAATAATAATATTGGAGCTTGTTCCCAAATCACTTTCATTAGAAGCGAGTTTAGTGAACCAGTTGGAGGCTCCATTGTAAATTTCGAATTCATAGGAATATCCTGATGCATCACAAAGCATGAACAATTTTAAACCCATTTGTGAGGATTCATTGGGTTATACTGTTTCAAATGATGCCTTGTTTTTGTAGCACATATTTCTTCATCTATAGAAAGCTTACTTTCTATTGGTATAGCAGCAAACTGCTTATTGAGTTCTCTTATCAGTGGTCTGATTTTGTGAAGATTGTCATATTGAGGATCATCTTTTGGAAGCTTGAATGTGCTGTCGTTGAATGGATTTCAAACGTTCAAACTCATTTATGCTCAAAGCACTGCGAGCACTATGTATTCCTATGTCTGGTCGCCAGTAGCAGCGAGTTATTGGTAGTTTTGATACAGACATATACACACATACACCTAAGAATTTTCTAATATCTAATGAAGAAATATTTCCAGGTTTATTCGGATTTTTCTGAATGCTGTATAAGTTTGTTTCACTGGTGATATTGTCTATTAGGTTATCAGAAAAAAAGAACTCGAAAAAATCAAATGGAGTCTCCAGATCTATAATTTTTGTTGGAAGTTCAATATTGCCTTCGAACCTCAGGTCATCTTCACACCAATTTGCAAATGTTTTCTATGCCACAAGATTGGAGTTGCCTTTTCACCGACTTTAGCAGTCTCATTCTTCATCAATCACCTCTTGGTAATATGGGGAAGTTTCCCGTTCTGGATCAAAATCCGGATCCGCAATACTATGGTCTGAAAAATCTTCAAAATCATCTTCGCTATTGTCCAAGTTATCTATAATTTCTACCAACTCAGCATTTGCAAGTGCTTCCTTATGACCTCTCCTTTTATAAGACATGGTCAACTGAGAAAACAAATATTCAGTTATTTCATAAAATAGTCAAAATTTTCGAAAAAAGTAAAAAATTGTGGCTCCAATACGCAGTTGTACATTTCGCCTCAACTGAAAGTTTCATAATGTAGCAAATTTGTTACAAACATTTTGGAGGCGCCATAGGAAAGTTCATATTCGCAAAATACATTGTATAATAATTGAACCTACCTATTTAAGCAGAAATTTCCACTAAAATACAACAATTTCCACTTTTTCGGGCACTAAAACAACCGGCGTAGGAAATATGTGACAGACAACAATTTTGAGGTTATGCATCAACCAACATCAAGCCAGGAATGGAAAACATTTGAAGGCATTTTCATAGCTATCATGTCAGACGGAGCGTATCGAACATGCTACACTATGAAATGTACACTTGTACCAAGTGTATGTATAATTTTAATGCTGGTCAAGGTGTTTGTTGCAAATTAGCTACCATATGAAATTAAGGGGGGTTAACACCACCCGCACTATTAACGTAGTCTCGTCTGTCCACAAAATGTTTGACATGATATGCGGTTGCTCTTCTAGCAGACCTAACATCCAATTGCAGTAATGCAGCCTTCCATCAAAATATCTCTTATGTGGAGCTTTGTGGAGAACTACATGATAAGGTGAAAAAGAAACCATTATATTTATTAAAACTCAAAAAATCTTAAAAAATATTCAATTGATTCATAAATGAATCTTCCATACGCATTTTTAAGAAACTGATAAAAGTAGCCGTGTAGCCGTTTTTATAGGAATATTAAAATAACAGTTGAATTCAAAGTTTGAAGGGAATTTGAAGATTCTGACCTAAACGTTCACTTTATAATATGAAAAACTAACCTGTGATGTTTTACAATCCTTAGAACAGTATTTTTGGGTATGTTTAATACTATAGAGATTTGCCGACTACTTATATGTGGATTCTGTTGAATGAAACCAAGAACATTGATTGAATTTTCTTCGGTCATACCTCTACTATATCGCTTGAAACAAGGACGATGAAAACTACCAGTTTCTCTTAATCTTCTTGCATTTCTTTCAAATACTTCTTTGCCATAATGTCTCCTGTCAGGATATCTTACAGAATATATATGTGAGGCAATAACGGCATTTTGGTTACATTCTAAATAAACTCCAAACATACAATTCTGCATTTGGTACCAGTTAAATTCATTGTCGCATCCTACTTAGTTTCGAAAAAACAATTTTTAATTCTATGAAATGACAATGGTCAAATGAGTATCGATACCAAGATTCTTCTGCTATAAGAAAATTTGAAAGTAGTACTGACTTATTTTTTAATTTAAGGTAAAAAATAGGGTCAGTCAATACTATACTTATGTTTATGCGATTTTATTTATATCTAGAGTTCAACAAAAGCTATTTGTACAGAATTTAGGCCTGTTTCTAGTTTACTTATTTAACACTTGGTATAATAGGGCATATTTCACAACAAACTGGTTTTTAATTTTTTTTTCACAGGTAACGCCCCCTATCGGTTAATCTAAAGTAATAACATGAATAGTTTCTGATATATAGCAGAGAGATCGGCTTATTAGACCACCCGCTATATAATAAAAATAATATGTGCAACTGTAGAGAATTTATACATTGATTAGAAATTCTGGCAATTTCAGACATGTACTTGGTTTCCAATTGCAGTGACAAAATATGATTTCATCAGACTTCATTAAATCTCTGTATATAAGAATATATTATGTCCTACACGTACGATATATCGATCATACCAAATTTAATTCCTTAACACGCCTCATTAGATTGGCTTGTACGATGTCTAACAGAATTTTTGGAATTAATTCTTACTATCAGACGTCTAAAAGCTATGTTTTGGAAACACACATGGAATATAATAATGGCAGTCACTTTTTATGATGTAGGGCACACATTTCACAAATGACCTCAAATTGAAGACAATATGTAGGAGGAGAAATTGATTGATTGGTAGATGGTGGATATCAATAATATATTATTGAAAGAAATATTATGGCACAAGTTTTTTCATTTCTGTTTGATTCGATGTTGTCCTAACATGACAAAATAATGTAATTATAGTTGAAAAATCTGGAAATACACACAATAAATATATAATAAAGTATCGAATTCAATATAAAGTAAAGAGCTTAAGAATGAAGTTGTTAATCAGAATTTTGACACAGCCAGGTAATTCTCTTTAATTTCTTTCTGTTTTTTGCTTTTCCAGTCCAGTATTTTTTGCTTTTCGGTAGTATATCAAAATGCAGCTTCAATTTTTCTCTCACCGCCTCCTCTTTCTTTTTCCATAGGATCCTTTGACGTATCGGTTCATCTTTTCCAGATGCGATCCCCTCGGATTATGTCTGTTATTGTTGTTCCATTATACAACACACATCTTGTTATTTGTACATCTCTCTATTCCATCATTTCTTTTCATTGGTTGTTGAGAAACCGGATGACGAGCCAAAAAGTTATCGCCCCATAGCACTGCTGAGCATGATATATAAACTCCTAGAAAGAGTACTTCTTAATAGAATAGGGACTAAAATTCTTGAGCGAGTTCCGATTGAGCAGGCTGGATTTCGACCAAAGAGAAGCTGCACAGACCAGGTTATGTCGTTAACAACGCATATAGAAGCAGGATTCCAAAAAAAGTAAAAAACATCGACCGCTTTTATTGACTTGTCAGCAGCTTATGATACAGTGTGGAGACACGGTCTCCTATATAAGCTCATACAAATAATTCCATGTGCAAGAACAATTAGACTTGTTGATAATATGCTCGCAAATAGAACTTTCCAGGTTATACTCCACAATCAAATAAGCTCTTCAAAGATACTGAACGAAGGGCTACCACGAGGATCTGTTTTGGCCCCACTGCTCTTCAGCCTATACCTATCTGATATGCCGGAGACTAAATCGAGAAAATTTGGCTATGCGGACGATTGGGTCATAGCTACCAGACATCAATCTTTTGAGAAAACTGAAGAAACGTTAACAGTTGACCTAAGAACACTAGGAACTTACTTTCGCAAGTGGAGATTGAGGCCCAATCCTACTAAGACAGAGACGTCTTGTTTCCACCTCTGCAACAAAGACGCAGCCAGAGAACTCCAAGTTTACTTCGAGGGAAGACTCCTCCACCACAACACTCACCCAAAATATCTAGGAGTTACTTTGGATAGAACGCTGTCCTACAGAAAACATTTAGAAAACACAGCTGCCAAACTGCGAACGCGAAATAACATCCTTCACAAACTTTGTGGCACAACATGGGGCTCTTCTGCTAACACCTTACGCACCTCAGCAATTGGACTTGTTTATTCGGCTGCAGAACACAGTGCTCCTGTTTGGATAAACAGTGCACACACACAAAGTTGATGTCCAATTAAATAATACCATGAGGATTGTATCTGGCACCCTGAAATCTACTCCCATACACTGGCTTCCTGTGCTAAGCCACATACCCCCACCAGACCTCCGTCGTAAAACTGCCCTCCTTCGTGAGTATGAAAAAATTCAAAAAAATCCGTTACTGCCTATACACGCCGACGTAAGCGACTTGGACAAGAACAGACTGCGTTCCAGAAGACCCCCCATGAGAACCGCCAAAGAGCTGGATACGTTAGAGTTTAATTCTGCACACTTTTGGGAACGAGAATGGAGAGACGCCTGTCCAGCCCACTGTAGAGATCTTCCTTGTATAACAGAGAAGCCACCTGCCTATGAGCAACCACGGAAAATATGGACCTCCATTAACCGAATACGCACTGGCCATGGTAGGTGCGGGGATTCACTCTACAAGTGGGGAAAAACACCATCTCCAGCATGTGACTGCGGTGCGGCTAACCAAACAGTTCACCACATCGTTACAGAGTGCCAGAAAAGAGCCTACAACGGCAATTTCAACGACTTCCTGATAGCTACCAAAGAAGCGATTGATTATATTTGTAAATTAGATGTTTGTCTGTAATTTGATACGTGTGTCATATACCTATATATTTATGTTTATATTTTATATTTTATATTTTTATTGAATTAATTTATGTCATGTGTTTCTGTGCCATACGATAAATAATATATTGGTTGTAGTATTTAACTTATGTATATTCTTTTTTCTCTGTTTTTGTTGGAACTTGTTCTTATTTTAAGGAAGTTCCCCATCTTGATTTTCGAACATGTTCATTCTAAGTGCGGCCGTTCTCGTGATGTGCAGCTTCATTTTCTACCACATTCCTCATCGTTTTCATGCAAAACCAAGATGAACGTTTCGAAGTATAAAAATTCTACTTCCGAAATCGTTTTTGTAAATTAAAATCGTACCATACCTGTCGCATTCAGGCGTGATGGAAAATTGCCTAGTAAAAAATTCAAATGGCCCCTGATCGAAAACCATGCATCAGACAGTGCCTGCTTTTTGCACATTTAAAGTTTATATTAAAAACTAATACCGGCCAGACAATCTAAGCTAAAACTCAAATAATTATCAAGTTTGTATTGCAATGTCACATGGGTTTGTCAGTATATTTCCCATTGGACCCTTAATAGCTTCATAAGATATTTTTACTTTTTTTGTTCCACTCAAATCTTGCACCACGCTCCATAATTGTTTATTGTTGTTTGAATTTTCCATGATCTTTTCCGTATAAAATTTGCGTTTTGTCTTTTCGATAAGCGAATGCAGTTTATTTCTATATACCTTGTATTTAACAAGTAAATCAAAGTCTTTGGGATGGAGCTTCGTTTGTCGATATAATCAATTTTTTTCATTAATGGATTCGATGAGAGCAATTTTTGTGGTTTTTCTATTTCCTATTCTAAAATTGGTACTTTTATTAATGTTTTTCTGTATAATTGTTATTATTTTTTCTGTTGCAGGGTCTGGATTATTACAATTTAGGATAATATCCCATGATTCTTTGAATATATTGTCTACAAGTTTTTTATAATTGACGTGCTTCGTACAATATTCAGCTACCTTTTCAGTTGTTTTATTATCATAAACTATTTGCAGCGCTACTGTATAGTGGGTTTGTTATATTACTTTCTATTACTACAGAGATAATATTTTCTAGAATGTTAGTTTTTTACTTTATAAATAAATGATCTAAGCAAGCTGCCATTCTGGTTGGTTTATTAATGGTGGACGTAAATCCACACTCATTCAGGCCACTTACATATTCTATGGTATCATCATTTAAATCCAATAAGTCAATGTTAATATCTCCAACAAATAGAAAAGAATTTTTAGAATTGACACCACTATTACATAGGAAATTTTGGAAATTATTGATACATTCAGGTATACTTGGATTATTATTTTCCTTAGACGGTGATCTATAAAAATCAAGAATCGTAATTTTATTGTTATTATTGATAGTTACAGTCACTTTTAAAATATTTGTGGGTCCTAATTTTAGGGCATCATATTCGAAAGAGTATTTGCAGTTTATGTAACCCACGACTCCATCATTTTGATTCAGATCGCCTTTGTTGTATATTATATTATATCCCGGCGTGTTATAGAAATTGATGTCAGTAATCTTCCAGGTCTCAGAACTAGACAATCAAAATCTGTAACATTAGATAACGAGAGTTTAAGCTCATCTAGATTTTTACGTATACTTTTGATATTGTTATGAAGTATAGTAAAGTTATGATTAGTTTGGTTTATTTTGAAAATCTCATCACATTCACTGAAATCTCTTACGATATATGTTCCACCGATGAGTACATTGAAATCCAATACATACTGGTCCATTATAGATGTATAAATAATGTAACAAGCAATTAAAATTTGCGGTTAAAATCAGTCATAAACTAAAAATCAAAATGAAATAATAGCATTAAAATGTGCCTATACATCCAATAATAATAAAGTCCCACAACCAAGTACAACAAAAACTAAATCTAAATGCAAAAAAACGAATGAAAAACTATATTACTAATAACTGCTGTGTTATTTCTCGAGATTGCCAGAGCCAGTCCGGGATCTGGTTTTCGATTTTGCGAAGGTCCCTAGTTTGCTTGAAGTTTTCCTGTTTTAATAGGAGTATTTGCTGGGTATTCCAATTGTTTTTTGTTTCCTAATTCTCGTTGTTCTATTCTTTTTGGTTTGATTGTAGTCAATTGCTCGAGGTCTTCGTCCTTTTTATTTGAGTAGGGAGTGGGTGTACCACCATGGGTTTGGTGTGGAAAGTTTTGTCGTTGTTGAAAATTATTGTTATATTGGTTATAATTATTTTCAAGATTATTTGGATAATCAAAGATTTTGATTATTATTATAGTAATACGAATTATTATTTGGTGACTTATAGCTGCTGGAATTTTTGAAGGATATCGGTTCATTTAAATGACCGTATAACCTTTCAAAATTTTCAACTTCTTCAATGTAGACTATCGCGTCTTCTAAAGAGTTGATCTTTTTAAGATGCATGTTACTTTTGAGGACAACGGTACTTCCTGCAATAAAGGTGTTCAGTGCCGTCTTATCACAATTATTTACATGGCATCTTTTATCATTTTCAGTAAGACTAAAGTCGTTACTAATTCTCTGGATACTCTTATTATTCAATAATTGAAGCCTAGCCTCGAAACCAATTAAATTGTCATTTTCAAATGGCCTTGTTCGTGTTAATTCCTGCACGATACAGTCCAGATCTCTTCGATCTGAAAAGGAACTGTTTCAAGGCTTCCTTGATCTTTGGCCATGTATTTAGTTCCATTCTGTTTCCTACCACGGCTTCAGCTTTTCCCATCTGTTTTCCTTGTATGCGATCCAATAGATGGTTGCTGATTTCTATATCATTATATATGGCATACGTTTCGATTAATTTTTTACATTTGATTATAAATTTGTTAAATGTGTTACTGTAGCCGCCATATGGTTTAATATTCTCCAATTTTAATTTGAATAACTCCCAATTTAGGGATTTTGTAGTAGCAGTAGCCATTTTGGTTATATTTTCAGATGAAAATGAATTCTCAAAATTATTATTAGAATTATTATTCAGTGAATAGTGTATTTGAGATATAAATTAGTAGTTGATCGAGTAAATGAATTAAGTGTAAGTAAATATACAGTTAGTGTAATTAAATATACTACCAAAACTGCCATCTACGGATGTACGTAAAACTTTGCGCCATTTACACGTCTCAAGTTACTCTAGAAAGAATAAAATATCTATTTAATAAACAATTAAATTACCTTATCAAATTTAAATCACAAAAATTTTTGAAATCACGTAAAATACCATGTCATATATTAAATTTATCCACCTTTTTCTATTTTCAATTGATACTTACATAGAAACATTCTTCCAAATAATTCTCAATTTATTGACTGAAATTTATTCAGATAAAATTTTTATATATACATAGTTAATTTCCAACTAATTTTAAGTTGATCTAAAAAATCATTTGGCAATGAAAAAAATTTTTAAGACTTGGCCAAATTTTTGGTATAAGGCAGCAAAAATTGGGCCAAATCTTATAAATTTTTTTTATTCCCAAATGATTTTTTAGATCAGCCTAAAATTAGTTGGAAAATAACTATGTATATATAAAAATTTTATCTGAATAAATTTCAGTCAATAAATTGAGAATTATTTGGAAGAAGTCAAAGTGAGGAACGCTTCTATTCTATGTGTCAATTCCATGGTTGTATTGGACCAATCCATGGAACATACATTCCCATAAAAGCACGTCATGAAAATCCAGAGACATACATACATAGAAAATGTTTTTATGGTGTACCTTTACAAGCCAATTGTGATAGCAAAAGGAAGTTTTTAGACATTTTCTGTGGTTATCCCAGCAGTGTTAGTGATATTCGAATTTTTAGGAATTCAACCATATTTAAAAACTTCATAAGACAGAAGATGTTTATTTTCAACCAAGCTCTTTCATAATCGGAGATAAAGCATATCCAGTATATCATTGGTGTATAGCACCTTATGAAGATAGGGGATATCTCCATCTTTATCAAGTTAGATTCAATACACAACTTGCTAAAGCCAGACAAGTTATTGAAATGGCATTTTGTCTATTATTTGGAAGATTCAGAAGAAGAAAATATTTAGACATAAATCGTACAAATGTAATTTCCCACGTTGTTCAAACTGCATGGGTTCTACGCAACATATGTTTAATGTTTAACGATGATGATGCAAACTATGAAGAAGAGGACAATTAGTTCTGCATGGAGTCAATGCAATAGTAAATAACATCCAAAATATTGAAGGAATGGAGAATGAAGGAACTAGACTTAGAGAAGAAATAGCAAATAATTTTAATTAATCTAGTTTTGTAGTTTTTGGTTAAGTTAGTTATATTTGTTTTATTTATTTTGTTATTTTGAAGCCAGTTAAAACCTTTGTTTCTTTTTATTCTGCATTTTATTTCCTGATCTTAGTGTATGGTTGTGTTTCTATTGAATGCATAAGTATTCCATAATAAGCTACATCTAGATGATAAATAAATACCTGAAATATTTTCACTAATAATCTCTTTAGATCTTTAATTATTCCGAAAAAATTTTTTCAAAGTGCGAATTTTCCTAAAAAAATTTGCAAATGAGAAAAAATGTATGGAAAATAAATCGAGCTCGCGGGAGATTCGGTAAGAAAACTTTATAGCTACATTGTATTTGAAATAGTTCCATTTTTTTTACTTTCCCTTTGCCCTAGTAAAAAAAGTAGGAATCGGTCTTAAATAAATGTATTACTTCTTACTATATATATTAGAACTAGAGTCACAAAGAAAACATCATAAAATGAATCGTACAATTTTTGTTCCTTCTGAGCATATTCAAATTTATCATAAAAATATAAAATATTTTTTCTACGACCATAACGAAAAATGTACATTTCAAGTGCGTCTTCGATTAAGGAACCTACCAGATTGTAATGCAGATTTCTATTTCCCATGGGCTAGCTGTATCGAAATGACATTGACATGCTGATCCAGATATGTAAACAAGCCATTGCTTCAGACGAACATAGGTCACTATCCTGGTACATGCAGGAGGTAATATTACTCCTTTAAAGAGACACGATAATTGATAACTTTTTCCGCAGATGAATTATAACAATTTTTCTGCATAAAGTATTTTTATTTCCGAGTTGTGAAAATTCTAAAATTTTGAACATTATTTGTTTCAGGACGTAGGTAGATACATGTACAAGAAGAAAAAAATATATGGTTCATTCAAAGGGCTAAGAGCCAGACTTAATATTATCAGAGAAAAACTGCCCTAAACCATGCAACAATGACGGCTGGAAAGTTTATAATAAAAATTGTTATGTAAAATATTACAGTTTTGTTTATGATTTATGATGGTCGTAGAAAGAGTATAGTGTACAATTGGCATGGAATTACCCATTTCCAACTCGTAGTTATATGAAATTTTGTATAACTCGCTAAGCTCGTACTACAAAATTTCATATATATTTGTGGGAAATGTATAGTCATATCGTGCTCATTGTACAGGGTTATTGGTTATAATTTGACCACCCCTTTATTTCTCTTATGCGTATAGATACAAAAAAAAGTTTTATATAAAAGTTGTAGGAGTATAAATGAATTTTAATAAAATGTACTTTGCACACTAATAGCGTTTTTGAATTACGGGGTATAATATAAAAATATTTTTTTTAAATAGATCGCCCTGTATAACATGATATATTCGGATAGGGCCTTCTTTTCTCATAACAAAAATATACACTTTTATAGGTCTAGCTTTTATACTTTCCAAAATAATGGACAGTAAACTCCTAAAGTATTTAAGTTAGTATTTAGCTAAAAAAAGTAGTTGGCTATGCATGTCCTACTGCACTTGTTGATATTATCTGTCAAAACTATGTAACTTGTAAAGTAATAGACAGTAAATGTTCATAAAATAGGCCACTGGGTGTGACAATAACAAAGAATATACAAAATAATAGTGTTTATTATGAAATACAATACAATAGCAAACAACATAAAAATCAATACAGTGTTTATTACAAAATAGAAGCCGATTTGATATTTTCATAAATTTCAAACAAAATAAAGTAAGTGCTCAAAATGGCCGCCGTTAGTTTCAATACAAAGTTCATACATTCTTCTTAAATTTTCTATACAGTTTAAAATTTTATTACTATTTCTATTTCAGCTTCAATTTTCTCTCTAATTATTGCAATACTGTTACTGGTATCGGAATAAACTTTTTCTTTGAAATAGCCCCATAAAAAGCCATCTAAAGGCGTTAAATCAGGACTATTTGGCGGCCATAGAATCGTGCCACCATTACCCATCCAAGTTGTGAACTCATTATTTAAGTATTCTCGCACTTCTCTTACATTATGCGGAGGTGCTCGGTCTCGTTGCCATATCATGACATTAAGCGCATCTTCCGGAAATTCCTGAAGTAAATCGTCAACTTGTGGCTGAATGTTATCGAAATATAATTGACCCGTTAAAGTGAAATTATAGAATATTGGCCCAACTACTTTACCCCGAAAAATTCCACACCAGACATGAATATAATTCCGACCTGATTTTTAAATTTGTTTAATTTTGTATTTCCTAAAAATTTTTCGTTCTCACGAACATCTATTTTTTTTTGTTAAACAGACCTAATGTAGAGAAACTTGATTCATCAGTCCAAATAATTTGTTTAAACTAATTTTCGTTGTCGTCTAAATTTCTTATCATTTGTTGACAGAATTCCAATCGTTTTAGCTAATGTTCTTCACATAGTTCCTGTACTGTAGTAACTTGTCTGTAATTCGCCAGAAGCTTTTTTATGCTACTCTCTGCATTCTCTAAAATAAAAATAATTGATATTTTGGTGTGTCTTATTCTGAGAATATATTTTTAGGTAATTTAATAATAATTGGATAAAAGTATTATTTTACTTTCAAAGTGTAATAGTATATTCAACTGTTCTTCTTCATTTACTATGGCAATACATTTCTTTCTCAGAAAGTTATGATAGACATTGATGTGATGGTAAATATTTACAAATGTGTTTAGACTAGGACATCCTCGATTTGGATACAACTGTAGATATACTCGTCTTACAGCACGTTTATTAATGTTATTTTTGACATATACAGAAAATATGTCTACTTTTTCAGAAGCTGTATCATCCATTTTTGAAAAATATAGCTAGCAATCAGTTGTATTTGTTATGTTAGTTTATAATTTTGACAGTTAACATTAACAATATTGCAGTAACACATGCATAGCCAACTATGTTTTTTAGCTAGATACTAACTTAAATACTTTAGGAATTTACTGTCCATTATTTTGAAAAGTATAAAAGCTAGACCTATAAAAGTATATATTTTTGTTATTAGAAAAAAAAGCCCTCTCAGAATATGTCATAATATACAAATAAAAATATATATTCTTATCTTATACCCTCTAATCTAAAAACGCTACTTGTGTACAAAGTATATTTTATTAAAATTCGTTTATACTACTACAACTTTTATTTGAAACTTTTTTTTGTATCTGTATGCATAAGAGAAATAAAGGGGTGGTCAAATTATAACCAATAACCCTGTACAATATACTAGAACGTATTTGGTGAACAATTTTGGTTTAAATCCCGAACAAGAAGATTTATTCAAATATATGATCAATATTTTTCATGATATTTTTTACTATTTAAGGCGTAAACAATGTCCCGTATATAAATTCGCATCAGGTAATTTTAAAAATTTAGCAATTATTTTTGTCTGATTACCAATTTTGTTAATTCCGACTACTCTCTTCGAACATTTTCCTTTTTGGTAATTAACAAAAAATTGTTCTAAATCTGGTGGTCAAAGCAGAATATATTTTTTGGAGACCTCGTAAAACATACAAGAAATTACAAAGGATCTGGGTTTGTTTATCAATTAAATTAATTTGAAATTCATTTTCTAAATCTTTACATGATTTATCTTTAAAATATTAAATTTTTGACGAAGACGTACTCCATAAATTCCAAAAATGAACACTAACTAAAATTTTATGAAAATTACTATTTATAATACAAATAATATCAGCAATAAAAATAAACGCATAAGGCGGGGATTGAACCAACAATATTCTCTTCTGTATACATTTAGAGACTTGCGTTAACAGACTAATCCATCACAAACTAATATGAAATGAACGCAATTTACGGTAACTTGAAATGTCAATGTTACTTTTAATATTTATCGTTGTTTTCTACATAGAATATGTTGTCCAAAGGATTGAGAGCTTGTTTTTATTCGATATTTCATTCATATAAGCAGTGATAACACTGATAATATTTTTAACTCCGTTTACCAGAGATTCATACATACTTTTAGATTTTTGGGGTGATGATGTGTGTTATACATCTCCTTTGCGGCTAAACGAATATCTGATGGAGTAATAATTATTGTTTTTTGATTCATCACTCGAATCACTCATTTTACTAAAATATTTTTCTTGATATCTAAAGAAATATTTTGACAAGTTATCTTGACGTTACAATGAAATTGGAAAGAAGAAGAGTTGACGGGTACTAAATGCAAATGCTGATTGGTGAATTTCATATACATTCTAGGATGTGAATGAAATCATATGCGTTCAGTTAACCGAAATGGCCACATTTCCAATCTGTAAATTGTGCAGAAAATGGATAATATACATGTGGGTGTAGAAAAAAATGTAAAAAGTCTCATTGAATATGAATTTATTATTTGTAATTTTGTAAACATAACCCAAACTTCTCAATCATGCATTATAAAATGTAAAGCGCATGCGGGTCAATTTCTACCGATGTGTCGACTGGGTTAAATGGTTGGACGATTGGTAAAATTTACCGTTGTAAGCATCTGAATGCACCCTTACATTTGACATAACCAAATGACATTTGTATTGTAACGTCAATTGACGCATTCTCAGGCTTGCGTATGCATGACGTTGGGAACGACGTCAATAATAACGCCCCGATTCCAGATTCAGGGCATCAGTGCGGATGAAACTCAATCATCGACCACCACACCTGCAAGAAATGGATCACCGGAGGCGACATATTGATTCTCTTTCCGAAATATCGAAACCACACATGACCAACGTTCAACTTTAGAAATATTTTAACAAAAGTTACAACTTTTATTTTTTAGAACTGAATATCTTTTTAATAAATACATGGAAAATTATCATTGATGCTGCAACTGGAAGATCATATATGAATTACGTGGCAAATGTATGCATACTTTGCCCGTAGAAAATATACTTTTCAATTGATTGAAAAATATAGAATTGCGGGGAAAGGGAAAAGATGAAATTTTCGGTATAAGAGTGTCTGTCGTCTAGCGCAAAAATATATAAAAGAGGGCGGAGTCGAGACGTGACATGGCGCGAGTGACGAGCAGTCACTATTGATTCCGTATGTGTATAAATGTATCCCACCCATGAGCACAAACTATTTAAATAAATAAGAAAAAAACATTACATTAATAATGATTCTTTTCCTTCGTTATATGGAGGCGCTTGACCGAGTTTGAATTTGAAATCGGTCCTGTCTATGAAATGGTAATATTTTTGTAATTTTTTTGGCTTTATACATAAACTTCAAAGGAAATTAGGTTCCTTTCTATAATCATGTTTCCGAAGTCTTTTCATAAAATTGCCTTTAAAATAACTTCAGGCGGCACTTATTATTTGCTAATCGAATTAAATCAAGATAATAAAAATTTATATTCAAACGGCATTGACGATGTGTCTTGAGAGTGAAAACCGTTTTTTGTAAGTCAGTGAGATTGATCTGAGAGAATAATATCAGAAGCTTCAGTCAGTTATTCTGTCCACTGATGAATACTAATTTATACTAAGTTGGAATACAATAGATTATCATATAGAGAAACATAGTTGAAACAATTCACATCTTTAATTATTCAATTGTATGGAGTGAATGCATATTTGGTTTACATTACATATTGTACTCATTTAATATACAGGGTGTCCCGGGACTAATGGGAAAAAAGTCAGGAGCGTATTATCTGAGCTAAAATAATGTTAGTACTTCATATAAACTTTTACTATGCAAGCCCTCGTTTTCGAGTTATAGGCCTCCAAAGTTTTAATTTTGAATTTGGTTTTTATTTGTATTTTTTGTACTAGTTATTTGATCTTTATAAAATTTACGGCAAAGCTATAATGTATGTGTATGTTTATTTTGGTAAGGTAAACAGATTTACAGTAGTGCATTGAAGCCAGGGACGGACTACTCGCTATGGTTAGTGATCCAAAAATTTTGCAGGTACGGCACACCCTGTATGAAATCATCTGAATTCACTTCCCCACACATTAGGCTAACGAAAAGGTACTCTTGTTGAAATTCGATAAAATAAGCCGTTTGGCTAATATTTACAGTTTTATTAATGCACTACGTACCAGTTTACGCATTCACCATTTTTATAAGTACACAACGAGGTAAAACTAAATTTTAATAGATGTCCAATATTTAGCTAGAGTACTACAAAAAAATAATTTAACGAAAGCAGAAGATGAAAAACATTAGCGACTTATTAATTGGAAAGTTGGTGAAAACTTTTTATAAGTGCTTTTACCGTTTATCAAGTTACCATAGGATTAGTTGTCAAACGTTGTGTAGAATAGTTCGTAGTCAGTACTTGTCAATAATTCATAAGTCCTCAATTTAACAGTTACAATAGCAGAATTCGCTTTTATTGAGTACGCAGATAAACATCTAATGTATGGACTGGCTTCTCGAAACTGTTTAGAGGCCAAAAGGCTTTATGAAGAACATTTTGCAAACAGAGCATTGCCAGACAGACGAATGTTTGGGCGTATTGATCTCAGGTTACGAGAAACAGGTATGAATAAGTAAATGTAATTTTCCATGTATACAAAACAAAATTTCAAATTTTAGGAAGATTTTCGCCAGAAAAAGCTGGAGAAGGTCCAGTACGAAGCATACGTACTGTGGCAGTTGAACAAGACTTGTTAAATGCAGTTGATAATGAACCATCGAGTTTTAGAAAATTATCAAGAGAACATAACGTCTCGAAATCAGTTGTTCATCGCGTCCTAAAAGAACAGCTTTTATATCCTTTTCACATGAAAAAAGTACACCGTATGACAGTGGCTGATTATCCTGCACGACTTGAGTATAGCCAGTGGTTTCTGCGACAACAACAAGCAGACAACACATTTATTAGTAACGTTCTCTTTACGAACGAATCCGGTTTCACCAGAGATGGAATCATAAATTCTCATAATATGCATTTATGGGATGATGTGAATCCACATGGCATTATCCAAACTAGGATCCAGCATAGATTCATGGTTAATGTTTGGCAGGAATAGTTGGCAATCATTTGATACAGCCATACTTTATTGACGGTACTTTGACCGGTCAGAGATATTTGGAGTTTTTGCAAAATGAGTTATGGAACCTGTTTGATGATGTGCTACTACAAACTCGTAGGAATTTATGGTTCATGCATGATGGGGCCCCTCCTCATTTCAGTTTAGATGTACGACATCATTTACACACAAGGCTTCCTAATAGATGGATTGGTCGTTGAGGCCCTTTTCAATGGCCACCGCGATCAGGAGACGTTAATCCTATGGATTTCTTTCTCTAGGGTTATCTCAAAAGTAAGGTATACGCAACACCTGTGCAAACAAGGCAAGATTTAATAGACAGAATTGTGTTACACTGCAATTTTATTAGAAATAGTGTGGGATTGCTATTTCAAGTGCAAAGAATCAACCTTCGTAGACTTAGAATGTGCGTGGAAGTGGGAGGAGCTCATATTGAACATTTATTAGAATAACGTTAGTTTTTGTTGTTGTTTACGAATTAGTTTTAGTCTAATGTTTCATAACTTGTGTTTTTTGAGGTTTTCTTAATGGTTTAATAATAATGAGTTCGTAATTTTGATTAAAAGTAAGTAAATTCTGGACATCGTATTAATAAGTTAGTTAGGTAGATTTGTACGTAGTGCATTAAGAAAAATGTAAATATTAGCCAAACGGCTTATTTTATCGAATTCCAACAAGAGTACCTTTTCGTTAGCTTAATGTGTGTGGAAGTGAATTTCGATAATTTCATACAGGGTGTGCCATACCTGCAAAATTTTTGCATCACTAACCATTGCGAGTAGTCCGTCCCTGGCTTCAATGCACTACTGTAAATCTGTTTACCTTACCAAAATAAACATACACTTACATTATAGCTTTGCCGTAATTTTTATAAAAATCAAATAACTAGTACAAAAAATAAAAATAAAAACCAAATTCAAAATTAAAACTTTGGAGGCCTATAACTCGAAAACGAGGGCCTGCATAGTAAAAGTTTATATGAAGTACTAACATTATTTTGGCTCATATTATACTCTCCTGACTTTTTTCCCATTAGTCCCGGGACACCCTGTATATTGTGATAACACTAAATTTAGTAGATCTGCTGCCATCTTGTACCGAAAGGGTGAATAGTTATAGTCACGACAATTCGTAAGAGCTGTGCAATGTATGTTTCTGTTTTCCTCCTGTTTGTTACACGTATTACTAATGGCATTTGTTTCATTTGAAGTGCATTGAGCTCATAAACATTCACAAATAAATATTGTAACATGTTCAAAATATGTGTTTGGAATAGTTATTGGTATGGCTACAGAAATTTTTTGGGATACTCGTTCTCAAATATAGTCAGTAATAATATAACAAGAGAGTGAGAATAAATTAAAAATAATTTGACAGATTTTTTGAAAACTTGTTGCCAGGCAATAGTCACGAGAGCCCGCAGGGCTCGTTTGGCTATTTCCAAATGGCAACTAGTTTGAACAAAATTTGTCAAATTATCTTCTAATTTATGGAACTTGCGAGTTATATTTGACTATATTATTTTTTGATTGACAAATTTTTACAATAAAAAATAATGAACTAAACATTTCGTAGCTTCTTCTCCCCTCCAAGCTAGTTCATACGATGCAATGTGAAAAAACTTTCTTCGCAATCCACAAGGTGTATCTTCGTCCCAATAGTTAAAAATTTGCAACAATTCTGTATTAGAAAGTGCCATAGAACTTTGTTTGTGCTTTTCAGGATGTTTTTGTGAAAACTTTCTTTTTGCATCTCTTGCATTCCGAGTATTTTTGAATTCTATATCATGGAAAAGATCAAAGGACCTGTTATACTTATTAAAGTGAAGTTCTTCAACTGATTTTGCCGTTTTATTCCACATTGTCTTTGTTACTGCTTCTTTATAATCATTTCAGTCTTTTCTATCCATCTCATGAGCCCAATCTTTCAAAATCAATGCCAGAGTAACTGAATATAATTTCTTTCTTTGGTGAAGGTCTTAAATTGTCTCCATATAGACTGATTACTTATTAGAGTATTTTTCAAAGTAGTTTCTAAAATCTTTTTTGTTATTTCTGCATCGGAAAAGGTACTAAACCGATGATTTTCACCCGTTTTATATATCGCGTTGACACAATTAGGTAATTATTTTGACAACTATATGACACTTGCTAGGCAAATGAAAGCCACAGTGATTATTCCGAGAATAATCACAAGAGATTTATTCCGACTATAATAATGACATAATTGGTTGAAACTTACCCTTGTGACAAATAAAGAAGCATTTTATTGGTTTTAAGAAACGTCAAAAAATAATCAGGAATATCAGTGTCTGGTTATCAATGCTATGTTATTCGTCCCAGGTGAAACTGTTGTCCTTCTCTTCCGCATATATTTAATTATAAATAATTTTTGTCATATCTCGCTTCATTACCATTTATTCACCTGGCGTCATTGTGATGACCATACAGCCGTTAAGTTTACTTTATCGGTGTGCATTATTGTATCAGGGAAATAAGTAGTCAGCTACATTATTTATGAAAATGAAATAATTATTTATCAGAAAATGAAATTATAATTTTCAAAAATTGGAAAAACCTTTTTCTCCTGAGATCGACGAAACCCTTCAAGAATATGAAGTGGTTATTGCCCGACAAGTTCAATTGGCTTATACATCAGCCCCAGAGAACATGATGGAATGTATGGGCATGCAGGCCTTTATTGATGGCTTACGGACTGCGATGTACAGAAGACGCTTCGTTTAGCACATCCCAAAATATTGGTCGATGCATTCACTGCTGCTCTTGAATATGAAGCAGCAACGAAGGCTTCGGGATATAACAAAGCTAGGACCATCCAAAAAGAAGGTGACGAAAACATATTTGACTAGATCGTCAACTTTATGAAGAGTATGGTAAACAAGAAGCCGAAAAATATCAGATGTTGGAATTGTGGGGAATATACGCAGTTCGTGTGAGCATCCCAGGACTCCTGTAAAGCAAGCACCCCAGTCACAGGAAAAATAGTAAGGGTCGACCACGAGGGGCCAGCACCGAGCCAGAATCGTTACAAAGACACTCTCATACTTCTTCTTTCAGTTGTCGGAACGATAGTGTGCATGTGGATGGCAAAGTGAATGATAATAAATATACTCTGCTCGACACTGGAGCAACTAGAACCATTATACGGCCAAAGATAATAAACTCCAAGAAGAAGCTTTTGCCAATGAGACTTGGACTGCGGCGGCCACAGGTGAGAGTGTCAACGTCACGGAGATACACACATCCAATTGGAAATTGGTGCTGAAAAGTTCAGGCATACGATAATCGTAGCTGATGTAGAAGAAGATGTGATTCTAGAAAAGGACGTTATGAATCTACATGGTTTCCAATTGGACCTTAAGAAACAAAACCAATAAAGTAGTTTTCGAAGAAGTATTCCTTTATGAAGGCGACACGGTGTTGGCAGCTATACAGGGAGATACCGTTCTACCTGCACGAAGCGAAACCACTATAGTATCACGGTTACAGGATATTATAGAGGAAGATACACTGGTTGTGAAGGAGCCAAGGAACCACGACGAAGAGTTACGTCGGTGACGGAGATCCCAGTACGTGTGATAAACGTGAACTATATCACCCAATTACCATCAAGAAGGAACCCAGGATTGGATCCTGCGTACCCGAGACGTCTATAAATCGTCAAATAACTACAACTGACAATTCCTATGCCAGATTCGAACAAATGTTATCAATGACTGATCAATCTTTGAGTTGAGCTGAGAAAAGGAAAATGAGAGAATTTCTTCTGCAGTATCGACAGCTATTTCTACCACAACGAGAAAAGACTGGTAGGACATCAGACGTCAAGCAAAAAACCGATATTGGTGATGCCAAGCCAATTAGACAATTAGCTGGAAGACTACCACGAGCGAAGAGAGAGGAAGCTGAAAGAATAATTCCAGAAGTGAAAAAAGAGAAAGAAATTGAACCATTTACTAGTCCATGAGTGTCTTCAGAGTACTGCTCATCAAGAAAAAGGATGTAACTAAGAGATTCTGCGTGGACTATCGTCAGATAAACAACCTGATGAAGAAAGACAGCTATCGTCTCCCTCCAATCAACGGTACGCTAGATAATTTTGCCGGTAGATAACTGTTTTACACCTTGGACTTGAAATCTTGTTATTGGCAAGTAGAAATTGACTAAGAAGACAGATAGTAGGCTGATTTTGACACCGGATCTGGATTATGGCAATTAATTGTCGTCATTTGGTCTCTGTAATGCGCCCGCGATATTTGAAACACTCGCGAAAAATCTCTTGAGAGGGTTATCTTGGAAGACGTGTCTGGTGTATTTGAACGACATCGTAGTATTGTGGAAGACATTTGACAATCACCTGAAGAATTTGGAAGATGTATTCAAACGATTTCTAGCTGCCTAGCTCATGTTAAATCCAAAGAAATGCCGCCAGCTATTCCAAAAACGAGTCAACTATCTTGGTCACATAGTGAGCATTTAAAAAGTGTCCGTGATCCAGAGAAAATTGCTTCCATTCAGCAGCAGCCGCAACCAACTGACAAAAATCAAATTGGGAGTTTCCTTGGACTTTGCACATACTATAGAGGATTTATCAGTACGTTTGGAGTTGCTGCGATGCTCAACTTGCAGAAGGAACAAGAGCTCACCATTGGGACGAAGACTATCTAATGGCTTTTAAAACCTTGAAGAGACCTTTAACCATGGCGCCGATATTAGGATATCCATTACCAAAGGGAGACTTATATATCCTTACGTTAAAAAGGAGAGTTCATTGTTAACTAGTGTCATGTTAGTAATGAATTTTGTATAAGTTATCTGTAGTCAGTAACTATGTTAGGAATAATATTCAATATATTATCCCGGTGATTTTTGATAAACTATGGTATTATTTATTCCCACCGATTGAGGGTAAGTGTTTTCTCATCAATAATGGTATAATGGACTAAGGACTTAACACGAGGAACACTTGTCGTTTTTATCACCACAAAGTGAATAGTTGAGTGTAAATAAATTACGTAAGTATTTATACTGTGTGTATAAATTTGTCTCAAATGTTGTGGAAACTATTTAAGTAAATAAGAACAACATTACAGCTCAATTTCAAATTTCCGACACTTAACCAATAATTTTCAAATTTTAACTTAACGTTCCCCATCCAGTACTTTTCAAAATCAGAACTATTTTTAGCTTTATTAGTGAATATTAATTTGACTGTATTAAAAAGATTAGTACGAAATGTTCCAACGTATTATAACTACTGAGCCACAGCAACGCTTGGCCGGATCAGCTAGTGATATATAAGATAACTTTGAATAACTTATCACGTATTCCACTTTAGAGATACACAGTTTAAAATTTAAATATCTCCTCCTATTTCATAAGAATATATGAAGAATAATAATTATATTCAGCGTACATAGTTACTGTAAAAGTACTTCGAATGAGTAGAATTAACAAATATACCACACCATCTCTTATAAATGAGAAAGTTGTAGTATACTGTACTCATTTCATGCAGTCACTACATTCAAAGGCGTACATGATTCTGATTATAGTTACGTCCACATTAACGAAAGCTCCATTGATAATATAGATGATACCATTAATCGATATGATACATGATATCCTTTAACCTAATTAGATCGAGAGAAAACGAAAATCAAAACCAGTTATATAATTCAGTTTATGTCAGGAAGACAATTTCGAATTTCGTGGGGTTTGTGTATAAAGACTGTTGTTATCTCAATAATTCCGCATTATAATCAGTTGGTTAATAACATTCAACTAAACATTTATCTCTCATCATGCCAAATGTTTGTTTGTGTTTTGAATATGAACATTAAAGAAGTTCATTTAGGAGCAATCGAAGACGGAAAAATGATCTTCTCAATGGATGGTCGTGATTACGAAAAAGGAATTGATTCCAGTTCAGCTATTAAATATTGAGATATGATATAAGTCACTGAAAAAATTGTTACCCCTACTACTCTTGGAAGCGATGTTTACGTATGCTCTGATGAACGAATAAGTTTTTGCTGAAATTGTATTATTTCAGAACTCGCGTAGTTTTAAGGCGATGCAATATATTCGGGTGAATAACATTTATTTTGAGTTTTAATAATCAGTTCACGGTAATTTTTGTATATAGCACATTGTACCGACTCTGACACACATTCCGTGAGTAAGTTCATGTTTACGTTCGATGAAATTTTGATTAAATTTAATTTTAAAGGTATCTCAGACGAATCAATCGAATAAAATTTATTATCTGAATTGATGCACATCATTAAATAAGTATGAAGTTGCTTTGATATTCCGAAATATACGAATGAATTCATCAAATTTTGTATAGATACGTATTTTTTGAGCTATGAGTGGAATTTGTGATAAATATCCACCAACAATTCTGCTTAGTAATAAATAAAATTCATCTACTTACATAATGATATCAGTTCAGTATTTTTATTCTCACGTACCTGAAACAAATAAATACCTAGGATTAATTATAAAATTACAATATCAGATATTAGTCCGGGAAAGTATGGTCGAAAAATCTGTTAGCTATCAAAACATTCCCATAACTGATTTTTCATTTTTAAATGAAAATATATTGACCCAGCATCACTCTCCTAGATTGTCTAATAATTTCCACTGGAGCTTGCGACGCAGCTTGCAAGCCAGCTCAGACCACCTAAAATTCTTGTGATTTATGCTCGTGTCATTCCTGGATATGTTCTTACAAAAAAATCGTGGAGATGAAAATGGAAGCAAATCTTATGCTGTTGAAACTGACGTAAATAGTTTTTTCAAAAAAAAAATTTCCGATCTTAAATTTTTCAAAAATTGAAAAAATTTACGAAAATTATATTTTTGGTTGTTAATTATAAATAAAATATTAATATCGAGGTCAAAACATAGATAAACATAGGGGGCAAACTTCTAAAAATTTACATTTTATCAGATTTGGAAAATTCAAAATGGCGGCTGCGCAAATTGGAAACAATTTTTTTTTTCAATCGCGTCTAAATTTATGAACGTTAACGATATTGAGAAACGGTTTGTTGCAATCGACAGAGTAGAAGTTATATTTTTATAAATTGCTTAAACAAAATATTTGAAACATTTTTTACATAATTTTTTAGAACATTTACCGAAAATAAAAATTTTTACATCTAGTTTTTTCTCATTTTGGCGTTGAAAAATTTTTTAAAAATATCTTTTCACGGTATAAATATGTTTGTTTTTGAAAGACGAGTACTTTGAAAAAAAATTTTTTAGATTCGACTTTTACAAGCAGAGATAAACAAATTCCAAATCTGCTAGATACTGTCATAATATTGACTGTCTCGACCCTTACTTCATGGAATATGCTCATATTAGTGTTTTTAAATGAAACTCACGGTCTCTAGTTAATTCCACAATATAATAAATGTTATTGAAAATTCTAAAAAATTGACGATTGTTTCGATAAATCAATATCATCGTCAGAACGACAGAAGTTACATTCCATTTTATGCCTACCTGATGTTTAGTAGTTATTTTTGGCTAGACCAAGAAGTAACCTAACTTGTGATTGGCTTAATATATGTTTATAGAAAAAAGAAGAAGATGTGAAATTACAAATATTAAAGCTTAGATATTATTAGCCCTATGGTGATATCCTGGATATCATTTTTCCAATTAAGATCAGTATAACTGTGCAATGATATAGAAAACCAGTAAAACTATATCTGCTGATCTTAACAATTATCACTTAAGAAGACAGTTTATTAGTGGAGAATTCCCTAGACTTAACTGTTCATTGACAACTTCATATTGTGGGCTTCTTAAATGTCTTCTAATTTCCAGTTCTTCAAGGAAATCCAGTTCTTGTTTCTTTTCACAAATATGCAGCACTTCTAGTTCTGTGTTAGGTGTCAATGAATGATTGGTGTCAAGTAGATGTTTTGCGTAGTGAGATTTATCTGGTTGTTTTAATCTGTATGCTCGTAAGTGCTCACTGTATCGTATTTCCTATGAACAAATGTAATTTTGATAGAGAGATTAATACAATTAGACAAATAGCAACATCTAACGGTTATCCATTAGATATGATAAATAAGCTAATTAGTAAAAAAGAAGAAAAAGTGGCATTACAACTAATATATCCTAAACAAGCTGATGAAATTAAAACTTATAGAACCATCACATATGCAGGAAATATTTCTAATAATATTTCAAAGATAATATCTTCAGCAACGAATATAAAACTTTCTTTTAAAACAGTAAGTAACGGTAGTACAAAATTGTTAAATGTAAAAACAAAAATACCACTATTAAAGAAGTCAGGTATATATAAACTCGAATGTCCAGAATGTAATGCTGTCTATTTGGGTCAGACCCTTAGGAATTTTGAAATACGATACAGTGAGCACTAAGAGCATACAATTTAAAACAACCAGATAAATCTCACTACGCAAAACATCTACTTGACACCAATCATTCATTGACACCTAACACAGAACTAGAAGTGCTGCATATTTGTGAAAAGAAACAAGAACTGGATTTCCTTGAAGGACTGGAAATTAGAAGACATTCAAGAAACCCACAATATGAAGTTGTCAATGAACAGTTAAATCTAGAGAATTCTCCACTAATAAACTGTCTTCTTTAGTGATAATTATAAAGATCAGCAGATATAGTTTTCCTGGTTTTCTATATCATTGCACAGTTATACTGATCTTAATTGGAAAAACGATATCCAGGATATCACCATAGGGCTAATAATATCTAAGCTTCAATATTTGTAATATCACATCTTCTTCTTTTTTCTATAAACATATATTAAGCCAATCACAAGTTAGGTTACTTCTTGGTCTTCTTGGCGTTCTGGTGGGGGGGTCATCGCTCATTCTCCGCCCAAAAGACCCTTCCTAACATGACTGACGACGTACTTGTAAAAAAAAACGACGAATTATTGAACATTATTTTGTGTTCTTGTACCACAGGGTGCTCTAACCAGGTGTGGTTGTAAAAAAGTTGGCATACATTGTACGATATTATGTAAAAATTGCAAAGGCAAAAACTGTTGTAACATCGAAATTGTAAGTACGGTATTTGACAATGACGAGGATGATAATGAATCTCTGAGTGATGAGCTAAATTTTGATATGACTCAATTAGTTGATTATGAACTTGCAATTGATAGTAGCAATAATATCGATGAGGATTTGTTTCCTAATGATAATGACGAGGAAAGTTGTACAGAGCCATTTCCTCAGAGACCAAAAAGGGCGAGAATTTGTAGAAAATAGATGTAAGTTTGTGAATAAATATTATTTTAAGTATCTACGTTTCGAATTATGTATAATATATATAATAAATGTATTTATAGATATAAATTATAAATATCATTGTACCTTATTTCTAGCAATATGTAATGGTTGATAATAACCATACTATTAGCAAACCACAGATGCAAAATTTTTACAAAGAAAACCAAAATAAAAGCTTGAGCTTCGTTCAACTGCGAACGAGCGCTGACCCGCCTCCCCCCCCCCACAAAGCCAAGCAGCCGTTTGGCCGAGCGAGCTAGGATTACTATTCTCTTTCGAATGGACCAATTGACGGTAGAAAAATGAAAATTTGTGTTTAAGTTGAGTTGGGATTCGACAACCTAGCGAAGTGATCAAAATTTGAAAATTTCAATCAATATTATCACAGAATCTAACAGACTTTGAATTTGTTTATCTCAACTTGTGAAAGTCGCATCTAAAAATTTTTTTTTTAAATACTCGTCTCTCAAAGACTCATATTTATAACGTGAAAACATATTTTAAACAAAGTTTTCAACGCCAAAATGAGAAAAAACTAGATGGAAAATTTTTAATTTTCGGTAAAAGTAAAAAAAATTTTAAAAATTTTGTTTGTTATTTATAAAAATATAGCTTTCACTCTGTCGATTGCAATAAACCGTTTCTCAATATCGTTATTATTCATAAATTTAGACGCGATTTAAAAAAAAATTTGTTTCCAATTTGCGCTGTCGCCATTTTGAATTTTCCAAATCTGAAAAAATGTAAATTTTTAGAAGTTTGCCCTCTATGTTTGTCTATGTTTTGACCTCGATATTAATATTTTATTTATAATTACCAGCTAAAAATATAATTTTCGTAATTTTTGGAAAATTTAAGATCGGAAAATTTTTTTTTGAAAAAACTATTTACGTCAACTTCAAGAGTATAAGATTTGCTTCAATTTTCATCTGTATGATTTTTTTTGTAAGAACACATCCAGAAATGACACGAGCATAAATCACTTGAATTTTAGGTGGTCTGAGCTGTGCTTGCAAGCTGCGTCGCAAGCTCCAGCGGAAATTATTAGACAATCTAGGAAAGTGATGCTGGGTCAATATATTTTCATTTAAAAATGAAAAATAAATTATGGGAAACTTTTGACTTTTATTTCCTTACTTTCCCGGACTATATGGAATTTGAATCAATCATTGTTAAGGCTCATTTACATTTGCCACTTCTGATGACAATCTCGGAGGTTTCATCCAAAGTGATAAGTGTAATTTTCCATTCACTTTGGTTTCATCCAGAATGTACACTAAAGATGAATGATGAACGATATTTACCGCCGACCTTCTTTTGTTCCCTGAATCGATGATTGATCTACAGTGAAGAAGCGCTAATTTCAGCTTAATGAATGACATTGTATAGAAAACTTAAGTTCTACTCTAATTTAGAGGTTTTAGACAATACTGATTCCGAATCCTTTTTTCCTAAGCTCTAGCACTTACTATTCGTTCGCTGAAGTATATAATTATTTTCGAGAGATATATATTCTTACGCCGACTCTACTTTGACCATTGGTAACATGAACTTTGGTTATAGAAACTGACAAAAGGGTATGAGATTCTTCCAATAATTACGAATCGTGTAATACTCTCACAATGATCGCTCAATAATAATCCTTGAAGTTTTGTTTATTTTATATGTCTATAGAGATAGCTGCCTCTCTTAATTTCAGATTGACAGCATCAAATTTATCTTCTAAAAACGCATTTCTCAATCTTAATTTGGAAGGTATCAAATGTTACCTGTTTATGTCATTTAAATAAACCTACATATGTCGTTTGCTGAAACCCGTAATTTTCGGTTTGAAGTCAATTGAAGCAACGGTTCGTATTATTTAATTACAAAGGTAACATCATGTTTAACCAAGAATATATCAATTAGCAAGCATCCTTCACTTAACAGACATCTGTTCATTCTAGCTGGAAAATAAACACTGTCATATTCCAGGTTTAGTTATGTTATACTTCTTAGTAGGCAAGGATAATATGATCTTAGTTAGTTTAATTTAGTCTGCATATATTTTTAATGAAGCGTCGGCAGCTTTCATTAAAATTTCAGAATATTGCGTAGTAGCTCATAATATAATTTTCTCATTAATTGAGTTCGTTCTAATTTTGATTCAAAGATTTTTCTCGATATATTTGCATCATTAATGTATTTTATAAGATACTGATGGAAAATTTCAGATATTGGAGAAGTTATTCCAATACGTTCAAAGAAAGCATTTAGCTAACTAATATAAAAAATTGATAGGGAAAAATCGAAGCAAAATACTACGTTTTTTGTATGAATTGGAACAGACTATTTGATGTGACTACACCGAGAATAGGAAAAAAACTAACAACAGGCCACAGTAAGGTAAATCTTCAACGTGCCTTTAGTGACGTAGAATCATCATATAATATATATTTTTGTCCATCGCAAAGCTCTCTTGAGACAAAATTATGAACTGTATAAAAACTGGAGTGCAGAAAACGCTCAAAGACCTGTGAATATAGAGGACTGTTATGCGAACTCCAAGAATACTTCAAAGTGGTTTTTTGTGTGTGATAAATTCACCTATGTTAAGTTAGCACTCCACCAGAAGAAATTGAAATTACATATATTTAGGAATTAAGTGCTCTTTATGTGCTAATTATTTGCTCTACTAACCATTTTTGTGCACGAGCAGTTTAGCGGCAAATCGCAATCGAATGTGGGGGTGCTGGCTTAACGTAAGTTAGCAACTCCACTCATCAAAATTACGTACAATCAAAAACTTAGAATGCTAGAACTACGTGCTTTTTATGTGCTTTTAGAAGTATTTAATTAAATTAGCCTCTCTATAATATTTTAGAAGATATACGCATAAAATATCGATATATACACTGTTGATACAAGAATAAAGTCCCAGTTAAAATGTAACTAGCGAATTGGTTTTCCTCCCAAAATGTCCCTCGATTTATTTGCTTCCAAAATATGCTCAATGAGATTTTCGTGCTCTTCCACTTTGGCTGACAAACCGCCCCCAACGTGAGCACCGCTATACAAGAGTAAAGTACAAGTTAAAATCCAGATAACGAATTGGTTTTAGTCTTAAAATATTTCTCGATTTATGAGCTTTCAAAATATGCGTAATAAGATTTTCGTGATCATCCTCTTTGGCCGAAATACCGCTCCTAATGTGAGGAGCACCATACTTGCAACGGTAAAGTACCAGTTAAAATACTGATAGCAAATCTAGGCTGAAAATGTTTTATGAGCATTCGGAGTATGTAGGATCAAATTTTACTGCTTACTTTTATATGAAAAGATTGTGGATGAAGAAACGAATAAACATTTTACAGGATTGTTGAAACATTGTTATTTACGTCTTATTATTTTCTCTAATGATTTTTCTCACAATATATGTATGTAAAATCAAGTATTGATGATCTAATTTTGCTATAAAGATAGAATCAATAGGTACAAATTTACAATAGTTAGAAAATTAAATCAATTAAAATTATTTATGTTAAGACGTTGATTAAATTGTTTAGGAAGACTTCAAAAATTTATTAACGTTTGCATAATTATTGGTTTGTATAAAATGGTAGCAAAACATTGGGATATTTATTAGTATCTAATATTAGACAGGAATAGATGAGATGAATTGCTATGCTAGAGAATGATGCGATTCCTATACGCAATAAATTATCTTTGACCAAAACAAAATATAAAACTGGTTTACCCCAATAGAGTTGGGGACATCAAATAAAAAATAAAACGACCAAATGGAAGTTATTTATACTAACAGTGTGGCATACTCTAACAATACTAATATAGACAATTTGTATGATAAAGATGATAACGGAAATCACACATCTGTAGCCGATTTGAGTAAAAATGCCAATATGACAACTGAGGTTAGATCCAAAATATCTGATGTGACCAATAGAGTGAAGCCAATAAGTACAAAATCAATATCAACCAGAGTTGAAAGATCTAGTAATAATTTTTCGGTGACCAGAAAAAAATGGCATTGCCTCCAACAAGTGTCGAAATAACCCCGATGTTTTGCAGTTAAATTCAAAATTGGAAGGGAATGAAGACGTAGAAAAAAATTAATGGTTCAGAGGTCGATAGGGTCGTAGTAACTGATGAATCAATAAACATCAATTCCCTTTCTAAAAATAATCCTAAAGTTAACAACTTCTCTTCATACATTTCATGTTCGATTAAAGATTTTCAGAAAGGGAATGAAACTCAACAAGAACATTAGGACACGTCTAAAAATGATGTAGATAACAAGGAATATATTAACAAAGTGAACCAGAACAATGATCTATCGACTTCAACCAAACTTTCCAAAACCGCAATATCTACATCCATTTCAATAGCAAACAACATCAATTCAAATTCCTTATCACGCCGATCCAGTGAGAAATACAATAATAGGGTCCGAGATTATTCGTACAATGATAGTAGTTGCGAAAGAGCTCTTAACAATATCTTCACAATCAGATCCATAAAGGGTATTCCCCAAGAATCTTTGGGTCTCAAAGGCCTCTAAAATATTTGTAACGCATGTTTCATGAATAGTATTACCCAATGCCTATCAAACACAAGGTGGCTATTGGAATATCTAAAAAAAGACGCATGAATAAGAGATATCAAGCATGAAAATAACACTAATTAAAGCATTTGCTGAAGTTATTCAGGAGCTTTGGTCTGAAGACGGTTTAGACAGAGTGGTTAATACAGAATCATTGAAAAGTCAGATTCAGCGATTCACTTCAAGGTTCATGGGATACACTCAACATGATGCTCAGGAGTTTTTTCGTTACCTATTAGCAGAACTTCACGAAGATGTCAACAAGGTATATGAAAAATCAAGTGATATTGAGAAAGCACAAGAATCTTGGTTGAGATATCCGAGAATGGACAACTCCTAGATTGTGGATAAGTTTATCGGTCAATTGAAATCAACAAACAAGTGCACACACTGTGGTCACTGTTCAGCTACCTACGATCCCTTTTGAGATTTATCCCTTTCGATACCCTAAAGAACAGGTCGATTACGACTTTCACAATGTTTAGATTCGTTTGAAAGAGAAGAAACACTGGAAATACTCGACGGGGATGAGAAACCATCATGTTCGAAATGTAAGGAACGAAGACGATGCACTAAATCATTCTCAATTCATAAATTTCCGAAAATATTGGTTATTCACCTCAAGCGATTTCCGCAAACATAAAGATTTAGTGGAAAACTTAATGTTGCAATAGATTTCCCAATAGAAGGACTTGATATGAGCCATTACGCGGCTGATAATGTGGCACCTTGTATGTACAACCTCTACGCTATATGATATCACTGTGGAACCACTTATAATTGTCACTACACAGCATTTTGCCGACATCCCTACACGGGACAGTGACACGAATATAACGATTCTGTGAACAAGATGACATAAAATCCCACCTTCAAGTTTAATAAAAAATTTTATTAGTTTTTGAATTGTAGATTTTCATTGTGAACCAATGTCTTATTTAGTTTTTTCTGTAAAATTTATTTATATATTCTTATATACATTGTATTCTTATTAAAGACTCAATTTGTATGGAATTTAGACCTCTTCATAGTTCACTTATTGAACACTTGGTATAGTTGGGCATATTTCACAGAAAACTGTTTTTTAAAATTTTTCTCCACAAGTTACGCCCCCTAGAAACTTGAAAGTTATTTCCAGCGATTCCTCTTGGCCTGATTTACTAAGGATTTTTTTCTCCTAAAGTTATGATACGAATAGTTTCTGATATATAGCCGAGAAATCGGCTTATTGGACCACCCGGTACACACACTTCTTCTATTATGTATGTAACTAGATACAATCAATTAAAAAATACAAGAAGTTCACTAACAAATTGTTGATTTTTCAATGGATAACATCAGATTTATAAAGCCTCGGTGTGGAGGAGTCCAATCACCGATTCACGTAATGTATCAGATTATTCATATGGTAGAATCATGAATCGTCTTTTTGTGTATTTAACGTTTGATCCAAATTTGTTTATTGAATGGAATTTCCCGTATCTTGCCATCTTCAGTTTTTCGCCGCGTTAACCATATTCCAAGATCGACAGCTGGTTACTTAAAATGATAACTCAGTAATTTCAATAAATCTGAACAATATTTGAATATGAAACTTGTTAACACATCTACCAAATTATCGGAAAAAAACGGAACGATTCATTTGAAACAATGTAACTTCGGTTCACTACTTTCAAAAACATCCAATGTTTTATTCAAAAAGATGTTTTCTATTACTCTTTTTGATTCAGTAATTAGATTTTCTGGTATAATGCCGAATGCTATGGTAAATGTGTATCTTGTCCGACGAGAAAGATTAAGCGAATACAGAAAAATCTACAGCGGGCTCTGCGTATTTTTTCCGGTTACTTTAATTGGTTAGTTTCCGTGAACAACGTTGAAAGCCCAAACCTTCTTCCAAAAGTGAAGTATTTGATGAAAGTTTACTTATGATATCGGGCAAAGTTTGGATTAGTTTAGAACTCTAAAATTAGTTTCGCAGTAATTAAAGTATTAGGATTAGATAAAATGTAGATAGTTTGTAAGGTCTTTTCCAATCAAATTATTTTGGATTTAATATCAAATTATTATTAAACTTGGAAATATGACTAATTTTTCAAATTGCAATTTTTTTTCTGAATCTACTTCTAAAATTTAAATTTAATATAAAACATATCGTCGGCATCATATGAAAATTGCGTAATCGAAAAACGGAAATTTTACAGTAGACGGAAAAAAACAGTTTTTATCTAAGAGTAATTGTTAAACCAGATTTTTTTGGAATCATGTTTGTTTTTTAAAGTAAATTGATGAGTGCTGCAAAAATATTTTTTCTTTTTAGTTTGGATAATTTAAATGACATAAAAACTCGTTACATTTTTGGACTTACGCAAATTTCATTTAAAAAAGCAACCATCATTTTACTATTAATATTTTTATTAATTCCTTAAAAATGCACTACTCATCAAAATGCTTATCCTTAATTCTGTCGATCCGTCTGAATTGTATTTTAATGCTCTAATATCTGGCACGGTAGGGTCACCAGTTTTACGTACAGGACGAATTGAATTGACAAAGTTGATTTGAGAAAAATCCTTAAAGCGTGATTTGAATATTGTACATCATAAGGTCTTAGGTTCTTTCTTGCAGTTTTTAACAAATTAACGTAGTCGGCTGGTACATTTATTACCCTTTCTGAAATCTTTCTTTCAATTGTGGAATGCGTAGAATCGCGTTCCATTTGTGTATGCCCTTTTTCTAAGTATTTTTGAATAACACAAACATTATTTTTCATTGAAAAATTCAAAAGGGAATTCTGTGCACCCCAACCGTTACTGTAAAGGATAATAAGTTTGTTGGTTGGATCCATGGTTGGTAAAACTTTGGTGGATAAAAAGGTACAAATAATCGAGGCAAAATAGTTCGCCTATAACTTTCCTTCTCCCTCGTGCCACAGAAAACAGTGACTATCCTTTGTATCAGTATCAAAAAGGGTGAAATTATGAAGAATCAATTTAGTTTTGTAATAGAGTGCAGACACGTTCGACTTTGGACACAATAGGACAGATTGAAGATCCATATTTAATTCTGGATCTCCTTAACTTTCTCATTTCGCGCCTCATCTTTGCTCTGAAACGTTTTTTGTGTTCGGTACCCTACACAGATGTCGCATTCGTTTTTTTTAGAACTGAATAAAGACAAATTTAATTCTTCAAAAATATATTTAAATGGGATTAATTCACCCAGTTCTGTTATTCTGTTTCTTAACCAAATATGTTTGTAAAAGTCATACAATTCGACTTTGCTTTTCCAGCATGGTTCTAGATATAGTTTAGAAGAGTATTTCCAACAAGAATAAGATTCTATCTTTGGCAAGTTGGTAAAAATAATCTGTAACAGATTCT
The DNA here is from genome assembly GCA_963921935.1 of Galeruca laticollis. NCBI lineage: Eukaryota > Metazoa > Arthropoda > Insecta > Coleoptera > Chrysomelidae > Galeruca > Galeruca laticollis. The sequence goes on along the minus strand of OY998175.1, from coordinate 82,774,480 downwards.
TTTTTCTCATTATTTTTTTTGTCGAAAGCATTGCTTATAGACTCTACATCATCCCGTTTTTTGGTTTCTGGTGAAGTAAGGCTTCTATTTAACCAATGAGTGATAGTTCTCATGGACACACCAAGTGTGTTGCAAAACATTGTTTTGCATACCTTTACCTTTTCCTTTTTTCTTGACCAGAAAAAGAGAGTAAGAACATTTTCTTCGGCTCTCCCCTTCAGATTTTCGGTTTCTGGCCCTTTTGATACTAGAGGCAATCGCTCTTCCTCTGACAGATATTTCTTTTCTTCCCATGTAAATCTTCAGAATTTTTGATATATCTGTTGTTTTTCTGCAGACTTCAGACTTAAGACATGACATTTAAAAGCGATTTTTTTCGACCCTCTTTTTTCACATAAACACCTGATTTTTATTATCCTTTTATTTTTCTGAACTACAAATTTGTTATCGTTTCTTTCCATGTACGCCGCCCCTTCTTGTCTCTTTTTCTTTTTAGTATTGTATTCCCAGTCATGACAGTCGCTCAATCGATTTTTCTACCTTTTGCGTTTTTTATTCTCATCATCTGAAACCACATTTTCTCCCCCCTCTAAGATACTATCTCTTCCAATTGGGTCTTCATATAATCCGGAACTTTCCTTTACAACTGTATTTATATACATATAGTTCTCAAAATCAGTTGGATCTCCTATTACATTTTCATTGATGCCTTGATCGCTATTATAAATATTATTATCCGGTATGAGATTGGTGTTTTCGTAATTAGCCTCTTCAAAAGTTATATCCGGTTGTTTAGAGTATCTAGGTCTATGAAGGCATCTAAAGTATCAGTATTATCCAGTGCTACGATTTCCTTGACAAGATCTTCCGTGACAATTATGTTAGGATCAATACTTTCTTGTAAATCTTTAGATATATTAAGTATTTTCTGGAACTAAATACATTCTTCTTTTAAATTTCTTAGAGCATCTGATAAAGACTCTGAGTTTGAAGAAATTGTAACGTTGCTCAAGAAGACAACTTTTGGCTCGGATTTTCGAAGTTGTTGATTGATATCAGTAATCGCTGGCTTGTTTTTAGGTCGCATCTTGGAAGCACCATCTGCACCTTAAACTTCACGTTGCTTAGTATTATATAACTTCTGGAATTCTTATTCATTCTGAAAAAAAATTAGGCTGATTTATACATATCCAGTAGCTGGAGCCAATTACTTGCATGGAGGTTTGAATTTTGTGAATAAACCATACATAATTTCCAATCTACAACATTTTCTTCAAAGAATGAGGACGATTGCTGATAGAAACAGGCTCCGTAACTGGTAGGATATCAAAATTGTTTCACTGAAGACGAATTTGAGGAGCTCACATCAATTTCAAAAAATAAATTTCGACAATTACTAGAATTTTGCGATATTATTGAATAAAGTGGCAAGAGAAGAAATGTCAAAAAAACATTTGCTCACATTTTTGTTCAAAATTAAGCATGGAGTTTCAGATGAGTTTTTGAAACTATGGTTTAGTTATTCTTTCCGACAAGCAGCAAGCCTCATTATTTCTATTGTGAGATTATTTCTTTTACAAAGGTTCGTACCGAATAATATTGGATTTAATTCGATAACAAGAGAAAATTATATAAGCAGTCATGTATCCACTTATTTGAATCAACTGTACAATCCCACACCAGACTTTCCCAAAGCAATAGTTTATATAGATTGTACCTACAATAATATAGGAAAGAGCAGTCAATATCGAGTATTGAGGCAATCATACTGTTTTCACAAGAATGAAGATGGATGGATGGATATATCTTAGCAATCAACGGGCCGTACTTCGCAAATGGTAGGAATAATGATGCGAGTGTTCTCAATCACGGAGTACAAAATGATTTAAATGGAATGAGAACAAGGTTTCAAGTTCAAGAAGGCGATATTGTGACAATTGATATACGCTATAAAGATTCAATCAATAGTCTACAAGAACTTGGCTTGCATTACTATATGCTACCATTAATACTGGCGAATCAAAGGCAATTAACGACAAATGAAGCCAATCAGGCACGTTTCATAACCACTACTGTATGTATCATAGAAGCTAGAAATTGACATTTTAAGTCAATTTCCAAATTTTTTCGTCAACTCATATCAGCAATACATGCTACGAAGTTATGTGATTATTACCTGATTGCTGGTGCTCTTATAAATAAATTCCATCATTTGATTAATATACCTGGAACGTTGTTTTTGGGGTACGCTAGATATTGAGAAAACATATATTTTTCATCAAATCGTCTATTAGATTTCATAGATGCTGCAAATAGAATGCTTCCAGAAGACATGGATATCGGTCCAGAACTAGTTTAATTCTGCTGGTTATTTTCTCATTTATGAATGCTCATGTGAATCTTCTTCTTATTCGTATTTGATATTTTTTTATTATGGAAAAATTCAGTTATCCATCAAGTATTTTCCTCGTTGTGTTGTCGTCATAATATGCCGTGCGCATTGCTCGTGCCAACCCAATTAATAAATTATATCCTCTGGATATCTATTCAATTCGCTATATCCACAGATATGGATATCCGATTGAACTTCTATCAATTATTGAATATGTATAAATATATACTAACCGATTCCATCTATAGTAGATATCTTGAGACTCCTGCATTATCCATGGCGGGCATCTTTATTATAGTCATGGGGTATATGCGTGCCATCTGTCAAGGCTGTTCAAGTTGTGATTGGTTAATTATCCATATTTCTAGTGGAGGAGGCCTCCTGCGGACACCACTATAGAAAAAACCTTTGGAGTGGCCTGGAAATGGTTTGGAATAATGTTGATTACACTTCACTGAATTCCTTACTTTTACATAATGAATAAATATCTAACATAAGTATCTTCTCAGTCACATCAGGAGACTTCTAATAGTTAGTCTACTCATCTAAGATCCACACCTGCAATCCAGTGAAGTCAACTGGTAATTTATTAGCGCAACATAGTGAAAATATATGGACTGATTCGCAAATTGTTCGCCTTGTAATCACGTCATATGATACCGTTGATGTACGATATGAATGAAAGTATTTCGAGTTCTCCCATGAAAAAATAACCGGTTTTAAAGATTAAAACTAACTTTTCAGTATCTGTGAGATGCCCTGAATGATATTCTATAATGAAATTGTCACTTGTATACACTTCGGGAGATGTATCGTGTTAACAAACCGAAATTTCTCCAAAAGTAACCAAATATGCAGAATACCTGGATTTATAGGACCCGCTATACTCGCTATAGTCAGCTGAAAATCAATAGGGTACATCCGTGAGATACCTTGAATTAGACACCTTGAAAAATATCCTATTATAAAATTGTCCACTTGTAAACATTCCGGAGGCTGTATCGTACTAACCTAAATTTCTCCAAAAAGGACAAAAAATACGGCACTTCAGGTACCAAAGCACCCGTTGTACTAGCTCTGGTGAGCTAAAAATTAATGGGGTTGGTCTATAAGACGCCCGAATAATATTAAATCATAAAATGGGTCACTTGTATACACGCTGGAGGCTGTATCGTGCTAACAAACTGAAAATTCTCCAAAACTGACAAAAATTTGGTACCTCAAGTATCATAGCACTCGTTGTACTGGCTTTAGTAAACTCAATCTCAATACGGTTCATCTTTGTGACGCCCTGAATAATATACAATCATAAAATTGGTCACTTGTATATACTCCGGAGGCTGTATCGTGCTAACAAACTGAAATTTCTCCAAAAATTACAAAAATGTCGTACTTAAACTACTATAGCACCTGTTGTACTAGCTGTGGTGGGCTGAAATCAATAAAGTTCATCTGTGAGATGGTCTGAATAATATTCAATTATAAAATTGGTGACTTTTTGCACTCCGGAGGCTGTATCGTGCTAACAAACCGAAATTTCTCAAAAAATTACGAAAATGTCGTACTTCAAGTACAGTAGCACCTGTTGTACTAGCTATTGTGAGATGAAAATCAATAGGGTTCATCTGTGAGATGTCCTGACCAATATTCAATCATAAAATTGGTGATTTGTTGCACTCCGGAGACTGAATCGCACTAACAAGACATGTAACGGAAAGTGGCCTACAACAACGACGACGACATACACACAGGATTTTTTTTCTAAAAACCATTTTTTCGTGTTGTTCTTGATGAAATACGTTAACTTTTTTGTGTACTTTTCTCGCATATTAGATAGGTTGGGCGGAAAAGTAATATCGCTACCTTTTCGGATTCCCTTATGAGATATAGGGTGATGAAAAGAATCAAGGTTTTCATATTTAATAAAGTATACGTAATTTTTCAAATTGACATGATTCGACTCTGTATACGAAGAAACACATCATTTAACATACTTCACGAGAATTTTGTCATTTTCGTTGGGTTTATTACTACAAGTTGACCGAAAAACCAAAATTCATTATTTTTCTATATTCCTGAATCACCTTGTATGAATTGTATCAACTGTGATGGGAGATGAAATTAATTTATGATATTATGTGATAATACAAAATTTTTTCACATTTTCTCTTTATAAAACAACACAATTATGAAAGTCTCAAAATAGCATTATTATCAAATGAAATCGAAATACGAAAAGATTTGGAAATGATTTTTTCATGAATTTTTCATACAAGGATGTGATGATAATACCATCAAAGATAAATCAAAACTATATCATTACTTGGGAGATAGGGAGTGATGAAAAGTGAATATTGTTCATATTCAACACCATGTATCTCGAAAACTAGTCATAGGAACGTGTAGCGCCCATTGAAGGATTTCACCAGAATGATCAATTCTACAACATATCAAAAATTCAATAAATTTGACGGCGAACCATTTTCCCATATAATAATTTGAAGAACAAACTTAGCATTTCCTTGTTCTTAACCGGATTATACTGCCATCTGATTCATGATGTATGAAGTATTATTCTGTAATAGATTTTGCCTACAAATATTGCAGATTTAAAAGGAACAATAATAAACTTCCACCAATCAAAACCGTAAGTAATCCCGATGCGTGTATCTTTTAAAATATACATTATTTTAGAAGTACTAAGCTATATGTGTGATTGTTTGTCTCCTATCCAAGTAAAAACCATAAAAACTCTAACATCTCCATAAAAGATGTAAACAGCAGACATTGTAACGTTCTTATTGGATCCACTGTTAACAACAGCACTTAAGATTGGGCAATCTCTTCCAGAAAACGTTATCGAATTATTTTTATACTTACATAAACTGTTTATTTAGAAAAAATTCCACCATTAGGAATACGTTCTTAGTTTTATATGTCAAATTTCAGTTACCCGACGTCTTAATTGTCTTGGAGACAAAATACTATAATAACGAACAAAGAATGGAAAACCAGCACAAATCTTTTTAATGTAAACGTTTGAAAAGACCGACGCAAATAATAGTGATTTTGTGAGTACCTGGTGATTTTTATATTTTAAAGCAGGGCTTCTTAAACTTTTGTAATTCACGACCCCATTTATGATTGCGAGTTTCTTGACCACCCCATATAAATATAGAAGAAAAATAAATTAATATTTTTTGATGATTTATTTATTAGGTAACAATATACATATACGTATGAAAATATATAAGTTTAGAATTCGTTTTGAAACATACAAAAATCAAAAATTAAAAATTGCACAAAAAATTATAAAATTGTATTTATTATAGTTTCAAAAATAAAAGTGGATTCTGACCGTCTTAATTCTGTCGAATATATTCAAGTAGTTGCGTGGTAAGTATGAAATTGAAGTATAAGTTAAAAATTTAATGAGATGGATGCGCCTGTTTTTTATTGCATAACAAATCAAATCTTGGTGGAATGTTTGAAACTGCTGGACGTAAGACTTCTTCAACATTTTTTAACGTTGAACGATATTGGGATTTAATATGTGTTAAAGCTGAGAAAGTAACTTCACATAAATATGTGGTGTTGAATGGCAGAAGTACATTTAACGCCATATCAGCGATTGTGGGAAATTCAGTTCTAGTTCCGATACAAAATTCAGCCAAAGGCTTTTTTTGAAATTGTAGTTTTAAGTTTGAGTCACCCGAATGCTCAGCAAATTCCTCTTGAGCTTTAAGTGACAAGTGATCAATCTCACTTAAGCCAATCCAAAACGGCTTTTGAATCCAAACTATTTTTTGGAAATCAATATTTAATATAAAATATGTCCGGAACTGTATTTCTATCGCTTTTAAGTGATCTACAATAGTTTTTGCAATAATAGTTTTACAATGAATTTTCTCGATTACAAAATTGTCGACACTCCAAAACATTTCGAACCAATTTTTTTCGACCCCACTTTTCCAAATGTTGATCTTTATAATAAAACTTTCAATTTTATCATTTGAAGTAAATACATCGCAATTTTTTCCTTAAAGAGACAAGTTAACATCGTTTAACTTCGCAAAAATATCTGACAAATAACACAGCTGGATAGCCATAAGTCATTTTGAAAAAAAGCAGCAAGTTCACATTTTCGTTCGGTTAAAAATATTTCGATCTCGTCTTTTAATAACAATAATCTTCTTAAACTTTGACCTCTTGACAACCATCTTACTTCTGCCTGTAATAACGAAGTTGTGTAGTTGGAATACGTATCCTTACAGAGATTTGAAAATAAGCGACTGTAAAGGGCGTGGCTCTTAATAAAATTTATGATCTTAACAGCATCCTGAAGCACATCGTTCAATTTTGGTGCTAATTTTTTTGCTGCAAGAGCCTCTTGGTGAATAAGGCAGTGAGTAAAATTTATATGATCATAATGAGCAGCTTGAAAAAATGATTTAAAACCAATATTTTAGCCCGTCATCGCTCTTGCACCATCTGTGCATATTCAACAGCAGTTTTTCCATTCTAAACCTTCTGCTTTTAAAAATTCGTCAACTTTACAATATATGTCTTTCCCTGTAGTATGGTCTTCCATAGGACGACAAAATAACAATTCTTCCTCCACGCATTCTTTATAAACGTATCTGACATATACTAACAACTGAGCCAATTTAGTAATATCAGTTGTTTCGTCCAACTGAATTGAAAATTGTGGGCTTTCTTTAATTCTTGTAATAAGTTTTATCAATTGATTCTTGGTAATATCAGAAATTCTATTCGGGACAGTGTCGTTCGACAAAGGAATTTTTCGAATATCATCGCCATATTATCTTCCATGTAGTATTTCTACCATTTTAATAGCAGCAGGTAACACAATATCTTCTGCAATGGTGAACGGCTTTATATTTTTAGCAATACAGTATGAAACTTCACATGATGCTAGTAAATATTTTCCATTAACGGTTATTAATTTTTAAAAGTTTTTCTTTTCTTTATTTAAAGATTTACACAGTCTTTCAAAATATTCTTTAGGTTTATTGACATACGAAACATGCTTTGATTCAAGATGTCTTTTTAATTTTGATGGTTTCATACTCTCCGAAGCCAATAATTCATTTCACATCAAACAAAGAGGTTGTTCATTACCCTTACAATTTTGAAAGGTAAAGCCAAATTGAAGAAAAGACTCATCATATTTTCTTTTTCGCACATTAGATGCCTCTTTTCCAATACTTTGTCCTGCCTTAGAAGAGTTTGTAGCATTATCATCTGCGTCATTACCATTCTTATTTAAGTTCAGCCATTTATTCATGGGCAAAAATTATTTTGATCCTAGAATACAATAAATATATAAAAATAACATATTGCAGATAATAATTGATTTATTAATTACCGAATAAATAAAAGAAAAACTAAAATCTTGTTACGGGGGACACTGACAATTGACCACACTAGAAGAGCGTCAATACTCCACTAATTAAATTGATTTATTACAAAAGACGTTTCCAGATTAAATCTTTTCTTCAACTTTAATTGAAACATTTGAAATAGAATCGCTATGTTGTCTTTCATTCTAATCTGGAAATATTTTTTATAATAAATGTTTATGAATATTCACTTGATGGTATTATTTTTTTCAAATAACAATTGAATAAAACTCCAGCAAAAGAAGGATAAGAATATGAAACCCGTTTTGAAGCAATAATTTAATACTTTACATACCTGGTTGTTATGTCCTACAGGAACAATTATGTACTTGTAGATAATTAATATAAAAACTTGTGAAATATTTAAAACTTTTTATTAAAAACACAATAATAAACTTAAAATCTTAAAACAAATCGTTAAATGCCTTAGCAACTTGTATTTTCTTAACACTACCACTTTCTCTGATAAAAAAATAAATTCAATTAACTGGCTGGTGGTAGATCCAACAATATACGAGTACAAATGGAAATTTTTTTTATACTGTTAAATTCGGAATAACATGCACTTCGTTCACAATCAAACAATGGCTAAATAAGAATAAAACGAAATGTTTATATAAGGTTAGTTCGTAGAACAGTGAGAAACCGTGAGTAATTGTACAGCACAGGCGCATTTCGTTAAAGAGCGTTCGCACAAGCCAAACCAAAATTCAGTGATTAAAAATCCAACGTTCGTACGAAGAAAATAGTCGGTTTGAAACTGATTGGCAACCGTCAGAATAATTCGCTGACTAAAAAGAAATTTTAAGTTGGAGAGATGTCAGACATGCGCAGTTCACAATGACATTGATAAATCCAATAGGAACTAAAAATGAGCTGTTTATTTGTTTTTTTTGGTGTTTGAATTTGATAACAATAAGTAGATAAAAATTACGGATTTCTAAAGTGCCAACCTTTGACCTATACTTCTGGTATATATCCAGTAGCATAAGAGTATTTGTTCTTGTCCATGTAAATGAATTGCTACAATCTGAGAATAAATGAGCAAAAGTTGTATTCTCAGTACTCTTTAAGGACTTCTCTAGTCCTAAGGAATTATTATTTGTTGTATTAAAAACTAAGAATTCATCCAGAATCAGGTTATCACTTGCTAAAAAACATAATATAAAGAAAATGTCGACAACAGGTAAAATACCAAAAACATACTTTCAATCTTTTTTCTGAAAATACCACCTTTATAATTTTCAATAATAATATCACAACTTAAGAAATATATATTGTATAACAAATTATTTTCCTCAACAATCCGATATTGAGGTTAGTATTCGGATTTCGGCACAGTTGCATTTGTATTTACAAAAAGTCACTATCAAGTAGAGAAAATATAATATTTGCGTTCTTAGAGTGAAAAATTTCCGACCGATTTGAAACCAATCAAAAACCGCGCATGAGTACATAATAATCAGAAATTGGTTGGCAACCGTTAGCAAATTATGATCTACGAACAAACCTATAGTTTCTTCAGCAATAATACCTAGAAATTTGGTTGAAAACATTTCTCAGGATCATTTCGGTTTTGAGAGATTTACAAAAATAAATTTATATTTTTCATTAATTCCAATAATATTTCATAATTCATAGTAAATGTTATTCAAGTTATTATAATGGTCTTAATAGAAATTCAGGTACAAACAATTCTTCCGACAAATGCTTATATAGTTTCTTCAGCAATAATACCTAGGAATTTTGTTGTTAATTATTTCTCCGGATTATTTCGGCTTTTAGAGATTGACAAAAATAAATTTATATTTTCTATTAACTCCAATAACATTTCATAATTCATAGTAAATGTTATTCAAGTTATTATAATAGTCTTAATAGAAATTCAGGTACAAACAATTCTTCCGACAAATGCTTATATAGTTTCTTCAGCAATAATACCTAGAAATTTTGTTGATAACATTTCTCAGGATCATTTCGGTTTTTAGAGATTGACAAAAATGAATTTATTTTTTCATTAATCCCAATAACATTTCATAATTCATAGTAAATGTTATTAAAGTTATTATAATAGTCTTAATAGAAATTCAGGTACAAACAATTCTTCCGACAAATGCTTATATAGTTTCTTCAGCAATAATACCTAGAAATTTTGTTGATAAATATTTCTCGGGATTATTTCGGTTTTTAGAGATTGTCAAAAATAAATTTATATTTTTCATTAATTCCAATAACATTTCATAATTCATAGTAAATGTTATTCAAGTTATTATAATAGTCTTAATAGAAATTCAGGTACAAACAATTCTTCCGACAAATGCTTATATAGTTTCTTCAGCAATAATACCTAGAAATATTGTTGATAACATTTCTCAGGATCATTTCGGTTTTTAGAGATTGACAAAAATAAATTTATATTTTTCATTAATTCCAATAACATTTCATAATTCATAGTAAATATTATTCAAGTTATTATAATAGTCTTAATAGAAATTCAGGTACAAACATTTCTTCCGACAAATGCTTATATAGTTTCTTCAGCAATAATACCAAGAAATTTTGTTGATAATTATTTTTCGGGATTATTTCGATTTTTAGAGATTGACAAAAAAATTTTTTTATTTTTCATTGATTCCAATAACATTTCATAATTCATAGTAAATGTTATTTAAGTTATTATAATAGTCTTAATAGAAATTCAGGTACAAACAATTCTTCCGACAAATGCTTATATAGTTTCTTCAGCAATAATACCTAGAATTTCTGTTGATAATTATTTCTCAAGATTATTTCGGCTTTCAGAGTTTGACAAAAATCAATTTATATTTTCTATTAATTCCAATAACATTTCATAATTCATAGTAAATGTTATCCGACAAATGCTTATATAGTTTTTTCAGCAATAATACCTAGAAATTTTGTTGATAACATTTCTCAGGATAATTTCGGTTTTTAGAGATTGACAAAAATAAATTTATATTTTTCATTAATTCCAATTACATTTCATAATTCATAGTAAATGTTATTCAAGTTATTATAATAGTCTTAATAGAAATTCAGGTACAAACAATTCTTCCAACAAATGCTTATATAGTTCCTTCAGCAATAATACCTAGAAATTTTGTTGATAATATTTCTCAAGATCATTTCGGTTTTTAGAGATTGACAAAAATAAATTTATATTTTTCATTAATTCCAATAACATTTCATAATTCATAGTAAATGTTATTCAAGTTATTATAATAGTCTTAATAGAAATTCAGGTACAAACAATTCTTCCAACAAATGCTTATATAGTTTCTTCAGCAATAATACCTAGAAATTTTGTTGATAACATTTCTCAGGATCATTTCGGTTTTAAGAGATTGACAAAAATAAATTTATATTTTTCAATAATTCCAATGACATTTCATAATTCATAGTAAATATTATTCAAGTTATTATAATAGTCTTAATAGAAATTCAGGTACAAACAATTCTTCCGACAAATGCTTATATAGTTTCTTCAGCAATAATACCTAGAAATTTTGTTGATAATTATTTCTCGGGATTACTTCGGTTTTCATAGATTGACAAAAATAAATTTATATTTTTCATCAATTCCAATAACATTTCATAATTCATAGTAAACGTTATTCAAGTTATTATAATAGTCTTAATAGAAATTCAGGTACAAACAATTCTTCCGACAAATGCTTATATAGTTTCTTCAGCAATAATACCTAGAAATTTTGTTGATAACATTTCTCAGGATCATTTCGGTTTTTAGAGATTGACAAAAATAAATTTATATTTTTCATTGATTCCAATAACATTTCATAATTCATAGTGAATGTTATTCAAGTTATTATAATAGTCCTAATAGAAATTCAGGTACAAACAATTCTTCCGACAAATGCTTATATAGTTTCTTCAGCAATAATAGCTAGAAATTTTGTTGATAACATTTCTCAGGATCATTTCGGTTTTTAGAGATTGAGAAAAATAAATTTATATTTTTCATTAATTCCAATAACATTTCATAATTCATAGTAAATGTTATTCAAGTTATTATAATAGTCTTAATAGAAATTCAGGTACAAACAATTCTTCCGACAAATGCTTATATAGTTTCTTCAGCAATAATACCTAGAAATTTTGTTGATAACATTTCTCAGGATCATTTCGGTTTTTAGAGATTGAGAAAAATAAATTTATATTTTTCATTAATTCCAATAACATTTCATAATTCATAGTAAATGTTATTCAAGTTATTATAATAGTCTTAATAGAAATTCAGGTACAAACAATTCTTCCGACAAATGCTTATATAGTTCCTTCAGCAATAATACCTAGAAATTTTGTTGATAATTATTTCTCGGGATTATTTCGATTTTTAGAGATTGACAAAAATAAATTTATATTTTTCATTAATTCCAATAACATTTCATAATTCATAGTAAATGTTATTCAAATTATTATAATAGTCTTAATAGAAATTCAGGTACAAACAATTCTTCCGACAAATGCTTATATAGTTTCTTCAGCAATAATACCTAGAAATTTTGTTGATAATTATTTCTCGGGATTATTTGGGCTTTTAGAGATTGACAAAAATAAATTTATATTTTCCATTAATTCCAATAACATTTCATAATTCATAGTAAATGTTATTCAAGTTATTATAATAGTCTTAATAGAAATTCAGGTACAAACAATTCTTCCGACAAATGCTTATATAGTTTCTTCAGCAATAATACCTACAAATATTGTTGATAACATTTCTCAGGATCATTTCGGTTTTTAGAGATTGACAAAAATAAATTTATATTTTTCATTAATTCCAATAACATTTCATAATTCATAGTAAATGTTATTCAAGTTATTATAATAGTCTTAATAGAAATTCAGGTACAAACATTTCTTCCGACAAATGCTTATATAGTTCCTTCAGCAATAATACCAAGAAATTTTGTTGATAATTATTTTTCGGGATTATTTCGGTTTTTAGAGATTGACAAAAATAAATTTTTATTTTTCATTGATTCCAATAACATTTCATAATTCATAGTAAATGTTATTCAAGTTATTATAATAGTCTTAATAGAAATTCAGGTACAAACAATTCTTCCGACAAATGCTTATATAGTTTACTCAGCAATAATACCTAGAATTTCTGTTGATAATTATTTCTCAAGATTATTTCGGCTTTCAGAGATTGACAAAAATCAATTTATATTTTCTATTAATTCCAATAACATTTCATAATTCATAGTAAATGTTATCCAAGTTATTATAAACACTCTTAATAGAAATGCAGGTACAAACAATCTTTCCGAACTAGAAGATTTTATGATATATTTATCTAGGATAATTGTTATTTTATCTTTATAACAATAATTTCACAAGGTGAAAAACATTTTCTGTTAAATTGTATTTTTATCTCTCGCGACCCCAGAATTTTGCTACGCGACCCCAAATGGGGTCGCGACCCATAGTTTAAGAAGCCCTGTTCTAAAGGATAGTTTATTTTTCTAATAATACGCTGAAATAATTGTAATCCTCCTATCAACTCATGTTTTTTGAAATTATTGGTTCGCTGCAAATAAAAGTTTGGTCTCACAGGTCTCAAAATAAAATATAAAAAACGTGACAGTATCGGAAAGATATTAAAAAAAATACTCAACACGTGATATTTGAAATAAATGGAGTTTTACTTCAGTATACTATAGAGACGAAAGTTTCTTCAGAAATTATTTAGCGGTAATGTGGATTGGTCGATAACTGAGATCACCATTTTCAACCGACTCTGATTTTCAGTCAGCATCCTGATACAATAATTCAGCCACGTCAGATATCTATCTTATAATTCCAAGGTTTTGATGAGGAGATATCACATATTTGAGATAACAGAAGGAAGCCGCTTATTCGAGCGTAACGAGCCCTTCTTCTCTATAAGTCAATAGAAATTACATAGAGTTCTTTCAAAATATGATATTCACCTTTTTTATTTTTGGTTCTAACGTAGTCGTAAATTTGGACCTACGAGATAGCGTGAACTTCCAATTATAATTATCATTTAGAGGCATTTCCATCTTTAAAACATTTGTTTAATTCCCTTTATATCCGGTTGTTCGCCAAAGTATATGGATAAATCTGTCCTTATTATTTATTTCTTTAAGCTCCTCACCATCACATACGATGAAGTCTTCAGTCCACTTTGTTGTTATACTCCTCAATTCTACTTCTCAGGGTTTTATGGAAGTGTTCCGCTGTTTTTCCTTTTCTTCAAGGTAGTGCTGAGCACTTTACTTCTTTTGTCTTCTGTTTTGACGTTCGTTTTGGTGTGTGTGTTTCACAACCTCTAGAAGAGTTAAATTCTTAGCTGACTTATTACCACTAAAAATGAACTTAACCTTTATAATACCAATTTTTTTTACATACGTGCGATACCAAGCGGAGTTCATTTGCACCCCATTTTTTTGTCTATCTTTTTTACACTTTTTTTAAGTAAAATGAAAAAAACTCAAATAAATTATTTTGTATCTATTTTGATTTCAATTAAGTTACTTAAAAATAAACAAACCTTAATCAGGTATTCAAAATTTATTTTAATTTTTTGCTTTACATGGGATACAAAAAATTACTTTTTCAGAGTGGTTTACACAAACAAAACGCTCACATTTTAGACAACGTTGTCTTGATTTTCTATCTTTGGTTCTTTCACAGAGAAAACATCTACCTTGAGTTCCATAGGTCTTGTTGAAGGGATATTTTGCTCCAATTCTGGAACAACTTTAAGAATAATTTTTTTTATGCTTGCTTGCAAACCATTAGTATCTCTAAATCTATAAATCATATTTTCCTTGGCCAGTTCCTTTCCCAACTGAAGGAGATATTTTCTTCTTGCATCTAAGTGCCCAGACCCGTAATTTGGATTTTTAATTTTCCATATTTTATAGGCATTTATAGCTCCAATATCGATAATATGGTACAAAAGTACCATGGGCCATTTAAGAGTTTTTCTTTGAGTGGTATATTTTGCTGCCATTTGGTCTGTTGCATCTACAGCTCCTCTAGTACTATTATAATGCAAGACAATATCTGGTTTGTAGTCTGACTCCTTATTACTTACTTGGTCATCGTCATGCTCGGTTGATAACAAAATAACGGCATTGTTCTTTTTCGGCACATAAGACACTAATGTACAATGTTTTGTAAAAGCAAACATTGAAGAATATTCTTTTTTTGAAGATGATGGAAGTAGTTCCTTTGGTATAAACGTCTTATTTTTACGCAGAGTGCCACATAATGTAAGCTTCTTATCCAACAATTTTTGAGACAGCTGAAGACTAGTAAAAAAGTTATCAGTTGTGATACCATATCCTTGACTTAGATAATCAGAAAGTTCAAGAACAACCCGTTCACTTTGTCCTTTTTCAGGCTTGTTGCCTACTTTGCCTAACAAAAAAAATCGGTAGATAACATAGCATAAATGAAAATAAATGACGTACCTAAATACACTGGCATATTCAAAGTATAATTGTATTCACAATCTACCAGTGCCCATATCTTTATTCCATACTTTGCTGGCTTGCTTTCCATATAGACCCTAAATGGAGCCTTTCCTCGAAATCGGACGAGTTGCTCGTCAATGCACATGTGCGTACTCGGATATAGTGCTTTTTTACAGTTTGATACGGATTTATCAAATACTTCCCTTATTGGTGCAAGCTTGTCTTCTAACTTTCTCTCAGCCCTCGTCTCAAAATTATCGAATCTCAAAAATTTGGTTAGAAAATGGAATCGATTTTTAGACAAAGTTGCTGTTATTATACGCCGACAATATGCAGGGTCACTAGTAAAAAGCATTTCAATGGGTTCGGTACTAGCTTGCAATGCTCCTAATGCAATAAGTAGACCTATATAGGCCTCGATTTCTCTTCTGTTAGTTGGCACATATTTCTTTGTACTCTCGGGATGAGTTTCATTATAATTATCATAATAAAATTAAGCTTTCCGGTTGGTTTCAGCGACAATAATGTTATATATATCGTCTGAAAAAAAACAGCATAAACGATTCTTTGATCGTACCTATTTTTGCACTGGTAGGTGTAAGTCCTGGAACATGCACAATCTTGTTTGCCTGCGAACGTCGAACTTGATTATTTATTGGCATTTTATACCACTCTGTACCATCTTTAGTTGTATAAGCAGGAATATCAGCTACAGGTACCTCCAAGTTAGTGTTTTCTTCATCAGAAGAAGCATAGATCAAGTTTTACAAAATGTTTGGTTGTTATGTTGTGTAAGAGTGTTACCTCGCTCTCGCGATCGATATTGTGGTTGTTGAATTTCAAGTGATGTCCAAATACGAATTTGTCGTTGGTTCTATTAATACGTAGGTCCAAAAAGTTGATTTCAAAATTCGACTCTAATTCCATAGTGAATTTCATATAAGGGTGTAGGTTATTAATTTTGTCTAATAAAGTATCAGCTATATGGGGGCCCCCCTTTATGAAAACTAAACAATCATCTACATCTCTAGACCAACAAATTTGAATTTGGCATTTACTGGAAACCCACTCAGACTGACCACGTCATTAACTATAGTTCTTTCCACCCTATACAGCACAAACTAGCGACCTTCAACAGATATGTACACCGTTTACAAACCATCCCTTTGTCAGCGGATAATTACAATAAAGAATACAATATACTAAAACAAATAGCTGTTAATAATGGTTATGAGCCAACTATTGTTGTCATCAGGCGGAGGGAGGGAAAGTTGCTAATGCATACTGCCTTCCCTGCGGTTTCTGATGCCACCAGCAAGTATGTGAGTTTTTCTTTTGTTAACCAAAACTTGTGCAACAAATTAAGTCTTTGCATCAAAAAATATTTTCCCGACACTCAAATTTCTTATAATGTTAAAAACAGTTTGAGTGCTTGTCTGGTCAATGCCTAGGACAAATTACATAAATTACAGAGGAGTGGGGTTTACAAGCTCTCGTGTTCTGATTGTGATGCCACCTACATTGGTAGGACTTGTAGATCCCTAAAAACTAGAGTTATTGAACATGAAAAATCTCCGGAGAAATCCGTATTTGGACATCACTTGAAATTCAACCACCACAATATCGATCACGAGAGCGGGGTAACACTCTTACACAACAGAACAACCAAACATTTTTTAAAACTTGATTTGTACGAGGATATGGAAATCATGAAGGTGGTCGATAAAAACAATAAGTGCCTTAATGTACAGACAGAGTTTGACAGAAACTTTACCCCTATACATAAAAAACTTTTTGATGGTGAGATCCTACTGAATGATGACAATAGTTCAGATCAGTTGGGACCAATACAACACGTGACCACAACACCATAATTCGAACTACATTTCCAACTTCCATGGCGGGAGGTTTCGTGCTTCTGCGCCTCTCCTTTTCGGGGCCTCTTCCAGGGGATCGGCCGGTTTGTTGCTGGAGGGTTGCAATACAATGCCTGTCGGAGCAAATAGCTCGAGGAGTAGTTGTTTATCCTTTGGAGACTTCCGGATCGCTTCCCTGATTGGGATTCCGGGGTGGGGTGGTGTGCAAGCGGGATTATTCTTGTCTGATTGTGAGTCACTTTTTCATTAAAGTTGTTTTTCATTTTTCGTTTTCTTTCGTGGCTCTTACTTTACTTTAAAACCTGAACTATTTTCAGTTATTCTCACCATCACACATTTGTTTCTCTGAGGAGGTCATAAGAACGTAATTGCTAAAGAAGTTTACTAATCTTTCAAGCTTTTGTCAACTTTTGCTTCTATGATTCTCATGACGTCATCAGAGCACCGGCTGTTGTTAGCCTACCTTACTAATTAACACCTTCAAAAATTGTTCATTTTCAACTTATCCTCTACAATTGTTGTCAAATGTCAAACAGCTGACTCACAAATAATGTATTGAGTTAAATTTTATCCCCTATTCTAGGGATTCATCCATTGTACAAAGGGTGTGCTTTTTATTATTATTTTAATTAAATAGTGACTGTTTTTATAGCACTATATTTTAATTCACTTTATGTATCTTCTAATTTGTGATGATTTGGAGTACACCCTGACCATGTGAGTGAATTGTATCTATTTGGCTTTAGGCCCTTCTAAGCCTTTTATTTTATATCGAGAATGTAAGATAAATTTTCTTACTTTTACAGGGGGCACTGATGATGGTTTATCATTGAACCGAAAGCGCTCTGCTAATAATAAATTCTTGTACCAAAATGCAAAATTTGGTTTCTTTTCGATAATTGTTTTTCTCTGGTACACTCAGGTGACTTCACTCATTCAGACTTTATTTCACCACAATACCTACCCCAGTGCTTGTTTAGATGTCAGATTGCCCCGAAGACCAATCTGTGCTCGCCAGTCGACTAGCTTCGAGTCTAAAAAGGGGTGGATTCTTCTATATTTATGTCGGATTCAGAAATAGGGCGCCAGAGAAGTTTAGACAAGCACGCAAGACTCCTCTAAACTAACCTCTAACTCCTTAGAGGGTTAATACATTTTTGCACGCTTAAAGGTTTTGTTAGGTAAGATTTTAAAATTAAAACAGCAAATATCACCTGTCTAGGATTTATTATTGGGCCTAGTGTCTCTTTTCCAAGTTAAAAAAATACAAGTTACAATTTATATTAAACAAAAAACTTACTAAGTTCATCACCTGGACCCAGCTGAAGGCTGAAGTTCCAGTAGTATGCAAATAACTATGAGCTGAAAGATAGAGGATCTTACAATTAGGTTCACGACAGAATCCTTAGTTGAATGTTTTTGAGTGAATCCTACCTATACATTTTTTTACAGCCGGATCTGAATTCATTCGGCATTTTTGGTGTGACAAATGCCATACCAATTATATACAAATCAGTCTCTCTCATCCAATATATTATTTTTGTTTAGCATGCGAAGTCGTGATAGATTGCTCCAGGAGGCAATTCATGATATGAAATATATACTGCAAATGCACTTCACGAAAAAAAGAAACAATGAAGGATATCTTATTATTCCCCGGGAAAGTAATAAAAGTGATAAAATTACGAGGATGTTCCCATGGGACTGAAATATGTACTTGTAAATAAAAAAATTTAATTTCGTAGCAAAGTAGTTTGAATAATACGTAGGGAATTTCACAAAGATGGCAGACTGAGGAATGTTATTACGTTTTGTGAGATATTTCTAACCCTAATTTTCATTTTAATCGGAATGTATAAATCTTCAATTCGATTTTTAACAACCTTCAAAACAAACGATGACAGTGATTTTTGCAAAAAAATGAGAATCATTTAAATAAATTTATGGAAATCTTTCTTTTTCCTATCTACATTGGAATAGCTAAATATAAGGAATTCGTCACTATAATTATCAGGAAACTTCCAAAAAATGCCAGGAAAGAATAATGGATACCGAAAAATTAAGTGTTGTGCACTGAACAATAATCACCCTGAGGAAGTCGCACCTACTAGAGTGGATGTAGATGCGCCGATACTTTGTGGCCAGTTCTAAGCAAGTTTATTACTTTTCCGCTCTACACTCAAACATTCCCTTTAATTGAATCTGCATGTAGGTATTTCATTAATAGAGATTAAAACGAATTTATTCTTGCAAGGTAACTTTTTTTATTTCAGAAAAATATACAACTGTTTTGACATTTTTTAGTCAACAACTTGAAAAACAAATTTGCCTACATACTTATTTATTACACATATCAACTGCGTTCTAGATTTTGTGGTTTATTATATTCTATATAAAAAAACACCAGCTTTACATATTTCCGACTTCAAAAAAAGCAAATTACAGAACTATAAAAATACCTTATCATAAGTTTACATGGGCTATCGAAATCCTTCAACTAACATTTGCGCTTTATGGCTAAGAGCCACTGTGTCCTCTAACAATTTAGGTATCGGTAGTAAACACAATTTTGCTACTGCGCGTTTTATTCAACCCGAATTAGTTTTTACAGTTACCACCCGAATAATTTCATCGTCACCAGGATGTACATTCACTACACGTCCTAGATGTCACTTATATGGTGGTAAATTGTCTTCGCGAACAAGAACCATGGATCCAAGGCCAATATCTGCTGATCTATTGGTTTCACATTTTCTACGTTATGGAGTTGACTGATGTATTCCTTCGACCAGCGTGACCCAAACTGTTGTTTCAGCGTCTCAAGTTGTTCGTAATGATTTAGTCTATTGGTTGGGATATTTTGAACGTCTGGATAAGGTAAGGAATTGAGTGATCAACCGATTAAGATGTGAGAAAGAGGCAACACTTCTAAATCGTTTGGGTCTGAGATAATATCATGATAAATATCTCTGTTGATTTATATTCGATATCAGTATATGAACCCTGCTTTGCGGTTCAACGAGCACAACACAAATTGGACCACGTTACAAAAAATTAAATTTCTCTGAAAATATTCATTACGAGTACAGGTATGAAAAATTTTCAAAGATCCCTAAAAGTTTTGAATTTATTTTTAGATCAATAATTTTATGTCAATTGCCTGGTGGGTAGTTAATATTGAAACACTTTTCTCTTAAACAAATTAGAAGTTATATGAATGGATCACCTGTTTGCTGGTTTACAGATACTTGAAAAATCGAAGTAATCAATCTCTTCATTAGAATTGATTGCAGACTCTATAACAAATCCAAATGCAGATATTCGTGAGATTAACAGTGCATTTCCATGCAATTTTGAAACCATTAACTGTTCTCAATTATCGACTTCTATCTACTGGTATTTTTCAGGTGTATTTTGAATTTCGAAAGTCTTTCCGGTCTTTAAAAAAGGAGATATTGATGTAGTTGATGATTATTGACAAATAAGTATAACGTCAATTTATAAAGTAAAATCATTAAAAAAGTTATTGAGCAACAGCTTTATGACTATATCGATCGAAATATATTTTTTACTAATTCTCAATTAGGTTTTTGCAAATCACGCTCTACAACAAATGCGATTTATATTGTTGTAATGAATGAGGTCGAGGGGCTTGAACAAGACTCTAACACAGCAATTACGTTGTGTGACTTGTCCAAATCTTTTTACTGCGTCTGGCATGACATACTTTTGGAAAATCTTTGATTATTACGGTGTTAGGGGTACTCCACTTGGTTTGATAGGTTCTTATCTTCAAAGTAGAAAGCAAGCAGTATCATTAAATGGTAGGTTGTTGTGAAGTCAAACACGGTGCTCCACAGGGCTCTGTATTGGGACCACTACTCTTCATAATTTTTATAAATGATTTACCTCAATGAATGGCACCTCACAAATCAATATTATTTGCAGGTGACAGAAATAATTTAAAGTAATTTCTCCGCTGAGCATATCTCATATTTCTCAAGAATTCAATCTCCGCACACATTAATATCCATGAGATTTATAAAAACCATCTCAAACCCTGGATAAATCACGCAGCACTACAACGTATCAAACACAAACGGCGTCTCTGGCGTGAATATCAGCGTACACAGCTTCTGAGTGACTTCCTGAACCATCGCAGATTTTCTAATACCCTTCAACTATCTCTCAAAACTTCAAGACAAAATTTTGAAGAAAACATAATTTTCAGTGGTAACAGTAAAAAGGTTTTCAAATGTATATGATCGTCACTATCATCAAAAGTTTCCGTTCCCCTACTTCAAAAACCCGACCAAACTGTATGATTCTAATAAAGAGTCTTTCGAGACGCCCTCTTTAGCTTTCTCACAAGTTTTCCCTCAAGAACCCAATGATGACAACCTCCCATTAATTAACTGTCCTAGCATCAAGGCATCTTTAGAACTTGTAGTATTTACACCAAACCGTATAAAACAGCACTTACTGAAACTTCGCACTAACGCATCACCTGGTTTAGATGGTCTAACTCCAAAACTCCTAAAAAGCTGCGCAAACTCGCTTGCAACTCCCCTGTTGTTAATTATGCAGACTTCCTTTACTCAAAGTTCCATACCCCTCAGCTGTAAATTAGCATCTATCACCCCCATATTCAAAAAATGTGACAAACTTGATTCCAATAACTACCACACGATTAGTCTGCTGCCAGTGGTCAGTAAAGTCATGGAAGCCATTATTTCGTGGGAGATGACTAAATTTCTTTTCCTGGAAAATGTGGTTCCAACGCAACAACACGGATTTGTCGCCGGCCGTTCCACCCTAACCAACCTGCTACACTGTGTTAATGACTGCACAACATCTCTTAACGATCGGCAGCCAGTTGATATTGTCCATATGGACTTCTCCAAGGCCTTTGATCGTGTTCCTATGTCAGACTCCTACACAAGCTGGAACACTTCGGCATTGGCGGCTCTTTACTTAGCTGGATTGACGACTTTCTAACAGACATATATTTCAAAGTAAGAGTTGGCGAAGACTTCTCAAGGGATTTACTTGTGTAAAGTGGAGTACCACAGGGTTCTGTTCTTGGTCCTCTGCTTTTTACGGCTTACACCAGCGATCTCCCTTATCACGTAACTGACAAAATATCTTTTCACGCTTATGACACAAAGATATATACGAATCCAATCATCAACCAACAAACCCTCCAGCTGGACTCAAATTCCATCTTCATATGGTGTTCCCAGTGGCTACTTCCGTTGAACACTGAAAAATGTGTAGTGCTCCGAATTGGTAAAAACAATCCACTACTACCGTACTCCGTAGACGGTCGACCATTAAATTCTGTGTTTTCCTATAACGACCTCGGAATTATCGTAAATAGCAACCTAACTTGGTCTGATGATATACCTTCAGTTTGTAAGCGCGCAAACACCAGAATGTATCTCATTCGTAAGTGCTTTTCGAGTATTTCGTTTCAGTCGTTTTGCAAACTGTATACCATCTATGTTCGACCAATTCTCGAGTACGCCGGTCCAACGTGGTACCCAGATCTAGTTTGCGATGAAAATCTTTTGGAAAATGTTCAAAGAAGAGCCACTCGACTGTCCCTAGGACAGCGAAGACCTTCCTACAAAGAAAGACTCTCCATGGCCAATCTAACTTCGCAGACCAATTTTGGTAATCTTGATATGATGTGCACCTTAAATACAGATGACCGCCTTAGAGGACACCTTTTTAAACTCAAAAAAAAAACTTTACCGTCAGATCAAGACAGAACTTCTTACCTAACAGTGTATTCGACAGCTGGAATAATCTTGATGTATCCATAGTTTCTGCACCATCTACTAACTCATTTAAAAACAGACTTGATCGTGCGCTGCTAGAGCGCCTATAGTTTATTTGGTATATTGTATATATTGCACTTATTTTTCTGTTCTTTACCTACTAGTAGGTTACTTATGTAATTATCTGTTTTTGGGCACAATAGTGACTTGTCCCTCTGCCCTTGTCTGAATATAATAATAATTCTCATGTCCAGATCAACTTATCCACTCGTTTCATTCATATTAATCCGTGATAGCAATATTTTCTGAAGGAGATGGCTTTTATAGCAGGTCTGCTAGTTTGCTCATGGTACATAATGGAATAATTTCTGCGATTTCCTGATTTGGCCTCAATTTTGTAATAGTCGATATTATGACATTCCATTCGGCAGTGACTCTCATTCCAAAAATGTCCTTATTGCTACAATCGAACTTCAATAAAAAATTTAATTAGGTTTTCTATTTCCATAGCCCCAATGTTCATTCAACATGTTTTAGGGAGAACTGTATAACAACAATACTTTATTTCACATCTACCAATAGTTAGAATAATATGTCTCAGCGATTTTATGTAACAACAAAAGTAATGAAACTGGTTGAAGGTTTCAACAATTTATCTTCTAAACGAGTGATTGAAATCTTCCTAATAATTTAATAAATTAGATGGCACTAGTAAATTGAAATCGGCATTAACCAACGTGAGAGCATCGCAAATTCAAAATCTCCCTTATAAATTCATACCGGCTTAAATAAACACTAACAAAACAGTGACTGAGCTTGAGAAAACAAATCCTGAGGTATATTATTCTCTATCGTGAATAATGTTCTTCTGAAATTTATATCCCCTGAAGCTTTAAACTTAATAAAAAATGGACTTACAAAACGAATATTTGTGTTAAGGGCACAAAGCGATGTTTATGTGAAAAAAACAGGCCGGGTAAAGATATATACGCCCAGGGCGACATTCGAAGTCACATTGAGTGGTTTAACGTAACTATTTACATCGAATAAAATGGAATGACTGAGGAATGGAAAAGACATTGTTTTATTATCCTTTATTCTTTCATGTCATACAAAATCAATAGGTTTTTGAAAGTACGAGTATTAAATACAACGATTAGGGTAAACCACCCAATCATTGCCCATTTATTATTTGATTAGCAGTGATTGGCCTGTAAGTTAAAAACTCCATTATTTACAACTCCCTCACAAAATTACAATTTATATCATATGTTATTGATATATATTAATGCACGCATTACTGAAAGGAAAAATAGCCGTTAGATACATGTGGTAAACGAATAAAATTTATTAAACTTTTACGACCAAATCTCGGCTTATCAGTGGCTGGAGTCGGAGAAATTGAATTCTGATCAGTAAGCAAATCTAGTTATTGACGCTCTTTCTACATGTGCCTATACCTGCTTTCCTCTTAGAAATGTGTTCCACAGAAAAACGAGAGTAGGGTGGTTTAATGATGAGCTAAGAGAAACACGTCAAGAAGTCTTTAATCTGAGAAACAAATTTTTGTCCACGAAACTACACATAGATTGGTATCTATACTGTCAGCGACGAAAAGAATATCGCAAAAATATAAATAATGCAAAAAAGAAGGCATGTGAGAAATTGGTCAACGAAGCGGAGAACAAGTGAAAAGTTATATGGGATATTGTAAATCAGGAGAGGAACACAAAATATCAAAATAAAATGTCAACTACACTAAGCTCGGATGATGTTAACGATATTTTTGCAAATATAGCCGAGGATTTACTCAACACTATACAAAATTTCCAATTAAAGATACTTGATCCGATGTCTTTTCTAACCAGCATGCCTAGTCCACCATCATAATTTTTTAGAACGCCAGTTCAAGACACTGACATTTTGAACGCGGTGATAACTCTAAAAAATATGCCTGGGCTTGACTTTTAGAATCTGAACGCCAAAATCTTAAAAGCTGCTCTTGGTTCATTAGTTACACCGCTAACAAACCTGTCTAATGAATGCATACAGGAGGGGAACTGGCCACAGATATTGAAAATATAAAAAATCATACCAGTATATAAAAACGGTGATTTAGACCTAATAAGTAACTACAGACCCATAGCAATTCTTCCTGCCGTCTCAAAACTCTTTGAAATAATGATAAAAAAAAATTAATATTATTTTTAGAAGATAAACACTACTGCTCAATATGGATTTCAGAAGGGTAAATCCACAATTTCAGCTGTCACAAATGTGATTGAATACATAGTGGATGGTTTTGATGGGGGTCAAAATACTCATGCTGTTATGTGCGATCTGTCCAAGGCCTTTGACTGTGTTAACACTGATATTCTAATTAAAAAATAAGAACATAAGGGCTTACGGACAGAAATATGTCAGCTATAACGTACATGACTCTGGGCTTGTACCTGTTAAGCACGGAATACCTCAAGGTTCGGTATTAGGACCGATACTCTTCTTACTATACGTGAACGATTTGCCCTTATCCGTGTAATATAATGCTATTATTTATGCAGATGACACTACCTTTTTAACAAGAGGTAATTATCATTTGCATGTTGAAACTTTAAAAGTTGCAAAAACATGGTTTGATGCGAATAACCTAAATCTATTAGGAATAACACTCGATCCAAGATTAGACTGGACAAAACAAATAGAAACTCTTTGTTCTAAGATCGCGTCACAGTTGTTTGCCATGAGGCGAATACGTTCATTAGGGTGGAATGAAGTTATAGGGCAAAATATTATTTTTACCGTAAAACATTCTAATAGCATTCAAAACTTGCGTCTACACTATAAATTTTAATTTTTTTTATATCTATATCTGGAGGTGCCGCAATAGCAATTCAAACAGTTTTCTTTGTAGCAAAAGTAAAGGCATAAGGATTAGTAGTGATATATTGATTATATTTGTAATTGCTATATTGATGATTTGTCCAAAAACGTCAAATAACTGAGAATTTAATATCAGAATAGAAAACTCACCTTAGAAAACTCAATGATATCAATAACTTTACCTAAGAAATGGTGCTCAATAATAGCTGTTAAATTACAATATTTAAAACTAAATTATGGAGGAATACTAATTGTGATGTAATATATTTAAAATAATTGTTAGTTTTTCAGCTTTATAGGGATTTTAGACAGGGATAAGAAGCGCATGCTACAAAACATTTCATAAACTCTTCTATATTTTATGGAAAGATACATAAAAATTGATGCTTAGATAAAATTCATTGAAGGAAATTAGACATGAAATAGATCAAATTACAATTAATTTATTTCAGTACTTTTAACTTTCTTCTGTTATAAACTTCTCTTCGCAACCAAAAACTGGTTTTTGGTCTTAGATTTAGGCATCATCTTCTGTGATTCAATTCTTGCTTTAACAAAGCCGTCTCTTGCTTCAGGACCGCAGACACATAGTGATGACTCTGTTACAAGTTTTATTACTCTTTCCACGGCTTGAGTGTGGCAGGGAAAACGAGGAAACTCTATCGACTGAATTCGGCAACCATGTTCTTTTGCCTCATTGATATACCCTTTTAAAGCCTCATCAGTTATGTGTTTGGTCATCGGAGGCTCTGTGATTGTTAAGTCCAAACAATCAATCATATCAATGAAGTCTTCAGCCTGAAAAATTGATATTGGGGGTCACACATTTTCTTACACCATTTTCGTTTTCTGATCTTGCCTTCAGAAGTCTGCGAAGATCTAGCTCTCTTACGTGTTTCCTTTCATCAGATAACATACAGAGAAGCACATTTCCAGGATGAGCATAGTAACCATTTCTTTGAATGATAAGATCAATTATATTTCGATGCTGTTCACAAAGGTAACGAGAGAATTTGATCAGTCTCCATAAATGTTTGGAACCATTTACACATGATGGTTTGAGTTTAATATTAAACCAGATGGGGGCATACACCTTCACGACATACTCTGTTAAAGTTTTAAGGTTGTCGGAGGGATTCTCTGTTCCAACATATAACCGAAGTATGCGACTTGCTAACGTGAGCCATCGTGAATGGGCCAACTTTCCTGGATTTCTTAAGGAGAGGTTTGGAGAACATTCACTACATGAGATCGCAATGCACATTTCAAGTGAATATTTTTGGTCTGTGCTTGAATCTTTTTTTTATTTCAAGATCAGGAAGGTTGTGTTGTATTGGAGAAAAGTTAACCACTGGAAGCTCATGACATTTTTCAAGCTGCTTCCCTATTACACCTGCAAATTCATTAGGACCTGTTGTTTTCCCATCTAATCCACAAAAAATGATGGCGCAAAGGCAACTAATTACCATGAAACAAACAAATCAGCCACTGTAGTGGACTATTTAGGGTTTTTTCCACCAAAGCAAGTACACCATTATTAACTCCTGTGTTTGTTGCCGTTCCATCACATCCGATAGCAGTTAAGCTGGATAAATCCAAACTATTGTTACCATTAAAATACTCTATGATACTATTTGTTATGGCTTCGCCTGTTCCAGAAGCTGGAGTTACATGCCCGAGAAACAGTGAACCTGGCTCTTCTACTAATGAAATATGCTCTTCGACAATAGTTTTCTTGTAAAATTGTTTCCTTTTTTTTCTTGCAAAATTGTTTTATCTTTTCTACCATCAAAAAATAATCCTTTGTTTTCATTAATTTGGTTAAAACTATTTACAATAGCTTTTTTTCGATTCTTGGACCTCGCTCTTCGAATTTTCATTATATCAATTACTTTACTTCTATCAACATCTGTAATCATTCCAACATCTTTAAGAAGTGCACTTGCAATAGCAGCAGCAACCCTATCTGAAACTCCAGTTCTGTCACAGATAGATGCAACTGTTGGTAATTCCACACGCATTTGATCGCATGTGTTTGACGCCTGAACGGAAGTGGAGGGATGGACTGGGTTGTTAGTTGGTTCTTCATCAGAGCCTGGGTCAGTATCAGACTTTTCGCTAATATCTGCAGCATCGCTATGAAACGCCTTACCAGCTGATTGTTGATTATACTGTAACTGTTGCTGCATTGATCTATGCTTTCTTTCTTCTCTTTTATTTAAAACTTTTGAGACAGCCTTATCAACACTACTTATAGTCATCTTTCTCGTAGTTCTCTGGTCGGTTAAAAAGGTTTGCTCGATTTTCGGTACCCTTTTTACTTTTTGACATTTACAATCTGAAAAGATTTTGCACTTACAAGCCGCTGCGTCAAAAAGGCGATTACTTTCATTTAAAAAAGATGTTACGATAGAGTCATATATTTCTGTACCTTTTCGGCCCTTGGATCTTAATATATTTCTATATTTGTCGTGGTATGTTTTCCCCATTTGTAACATTCGGGTTTTCGAAACTACGGGTATTGAAGCCTTTAACCAAATAGTTTCTACTTTATTCATAACAATATCTAATATTTTACTTACAATTGGTTCCTTTGAAGTTGCCTCTGATTTTAGTTCATGTCGTACAAATAGGTAATATTTCATCACATCACAATAAGTTGGCAAACTTAATTCACTTAATTCTTTGGGATGTCTGAATATTGGACATTCTAACTTAAGTCTAGTCTTAATTGGTTTTGACAATACCATCGCACTATTGATAAACAAAATAAATTTATATAAAAAAATAGACTTTTACGTTACACTTATAACATTAAAAAACTGACAGTTCGACACTTTAACCACCCAAGATAACCGCACTTGCTACTCACTCGATCACTTCAGCAGTCACCGTGTGCTCCTGCCTAATACTGTCATCATTGTGTTTATTTGTTATATATTTTAACAAAACACAACATTATTTTAATAGGTGGGTTTTCTCTCAGAATACCTAAGAAGTAAACTTTGTAACTGTTGGATTATATCTAAAAATATATATTATTTGTAGTGTTATTTAACCTATATCAGTTTCTTTTACTTATAAATTGTTTAAATTAAACAGTATAAAAAGACAATGCATAATTATGAAGTTAAAATATTTTTTAAGCTATAAGAAAAAAATGTTCAAATATGGTTAAATTAGCCTAAAAACACATATTTTCTACAGCTTTGCGGCACCTCAAAATATATTATTAATCCAACCACATTTTAACTGGGTCTCTTAAAAGGCAATATTTAACTTCTTATCACTATTACATTTAAAAATTACGACGAAAATTATTTTCCGGTATATAAAAAAAGTATTCAGATATATAAATTTTTTCATATTTTTAACTGATTTGCGGCACCTCAAAAAATATTCATATTAAAACCAAATTTTAACAGTTTCTTTTCAAAGGCAATAGGCAACTTTTTATCACTATTACATTTAAAAATTTAATATAATTTTCCATTCCACCATAACGGACATGTATTAGAAGTAGTGACGTTATGCGAAGAGTTTATTATGGTCTTATTCACAGTCACCTGTCCTATGGCATTGCTCTGTAGGGGAGATCAAGTAGTACTCACAAGTTGTTTTCTCAGCAGAAAACTGCTCTCTGTATCATTGATGGTACCAAAGGGTGCGTACACTGTCGGGAGCTGTTCATCAAATACAAAATACTTCCTTTATTATGTATTTACATCTTTGAGGCACTGATCAGTATACACAAGAGAGCTTTGAATATATCAGCCGACTCCGATTTTCATTGTTATAATACTAGAGTTGCTGAACAACTGATTCTGCCTTATTTTACAATAAGGTTATCAGAAAATGACAAACCAGATTTAAAGCTTTGTAATAAGTTTGTGGATTTGCATCCTGATCACAATATTAAACATCTTAACTACTCTAAATTTTACTCACTTGCGAAAAAATTTTTATTAGGAAATTGATTTTTTTTTGTTAAATTGCACTTAATAGTGTTTTTATAAATGTGTTTTTGTAAATATTAACGAGGCTAGTTTCAAACTTAAAGGATTTTAATTGATACTTGATTGTTAAATTGCGCTTGAAAATGTTTTTAAAATGTGGTTTTGTAAATATGGACGCAATTAGTTTCAAACTGATTAGTTTATTGACCACGTATTTTTTAAGTTCGGATTTGCTAATCTATAGCTGTGTAATTGTTTATTTTCAATCTTGAATACCTGTAATTAGGACAAATTATGAGGACTAAAAAAATACCATGTATTTCAACTATTCAATAAAGCATCTACCTACCTATATCATTAGGGTACAATATGGCCAAAGATCTATCTCCCCCTGTGTAGTTGTTTCAGCTTCAACCCCACTACTTTTTTAGTAATTCAGTCACAGAGTAATGGCCTTGACAGACAGATACACAAACTTGTGATTTCGTAAGAAGGTGTGCATATTAAGTAAGTATTTCTTCTCTTGTTTCTTACATTTTCATTGTAACTTTGCTCGAGTTACCTTTTGAACACTTTATTTTAGTGAAATAATAACTTTTCACGTGTTTTGAACCAAAATTTTTAGAGGCCAATGACTAGTTATTTACTTATTCTATATAAAATCGTTGATTGGCCACAGGGCCAATCACTAATTATTTCGCATATTGATCAAAATCACATTTTTTCATTTGGAGTTTCATCCTTATATATAGTTGGACACTTTTGTTCAACTATATTAGTAGACATTGCGCTTCAACCATTAGTTGGTCGGGGGCCAATTAATAAATTTGAGTGTGGCCAATGATTGGTATTTTGAAAATTTCAGGTCTTTGCAATGCCAAAAAAACTTCTTGGTGAGAAGTACAGCAAAAAATATGATGAAAACCAAATCCAAGAAGCTCTTCAATTAGAAATGCTGCCAATACGAAAAGCTGCAAGGCGATTTAAAATCCCAAGGGCAATTTAGAAAAAGTATAAAATTTGTTTGAACCAGTTTGGGTCCCATTCCTGTACTTACCCAAGATGAAGAGAAAATGCTGCTGAACTGTACTGTTGAAAATCAGAAACGTGGATTTCCACGACGAAAGAAAGATATTCAACAATCGGTAAAAGAATTTATGGATAAAAATAGTAAGAAAAAACCCATTTATAAACAAGAGCCCTGGCATAGTCTGGTACAAACCTTTTCTGAGAAAAAATAGAGAAATTTGTGAAAGAATCGGTGAGGCAGTAACTGCTGCCAGTACGAATGATTCAGAAAGAGATATAACAAAATGGTTTGAGGGCATTGAAAAATATATTGAGTCGAAAGAGTGGTTATCTATTCTTGAAAATTCAGATCGTATCGTATCTGTGTCCAAAAAATACTAAAGTCTTGGCACCCAAGGGAGCAATGAATGTTTATGAAATTGAGCATGCTTCTTTTAAAACAACTTTAACGGTGATATTTACTTTTACAGCGTCAGGTAAAGTGACACCACCTATGGTTGTTTATCCATATGAAAGATTGCCTTTGAAAGTAGCTAAATCAATTTCAAAGGGTTGGAGTGTAGTTTTATCGGACACAGGTTGGATGGAATCAGAAGTAATGCTTGACTAGATTAAAAAAGTATTACATCTAAGTTTGCAGAAAATGGGCATCACTTTTCCGGTAATTCTATTCTTAGACGGATATAGCACCCACGTTACTCATGAGCTTAGTTGTTTGTGTGTACCACTGCAAATTATTTTAGTATGCTTATATCCAAATGTCACAAAAAATATGCGACCAGCTGACGTTTCACTTTTTAAGCCTATAAAGAATGGGTGGAAAAGAGCAGTGGTAGACTGGAGGCGAAATCATCCCTTGGAAACGTTAACGAAAGAAAACTTTGCATCTTAAAAGGTGCCGTAGACTAAACTGCCAAACTAGAAACAATTAAAAATGGATTCAGAGCAAGTAAACTTTATCCATGAAATTCGAACGCAATAGACTTTTCCAAGTGTTTAAGTTGCAGAAAATGAAACTCTATTGGAAAATGATATTACGTTTTCCAAACAAGATATATTTTTAAGTTATACTGGCTTTGTAAATAAACTAGGAAGTGATATGATAAAGGCATTTAAAGCTGGAAATAACGGGGAGATTGATCATAATCAGGGAGTTCTTTTTAAATTATGGAAACATTTCTTGCCAAAATCGATCGGACCAGATGCATCAAATAGTTCGGTTAGGTCTGATATACATGATACCTTCAAGAAAGAAACCCCTGGAAACGCTAGTCTCAAGGAATTACCGGTTATTTCAAACAATGAGACAAATAACTTTGTATTGGATGACATTAATAATAATGAAATACCTATTTGTGTATTAACGAAGAAAACCAAATTTCACAGATACAACCTTTACACGACATAAAAAATAATGGATTTTATTTGAGACCGGAGCACTAACAGATGAAATGATACCATAAACAGAAAGGGTATCCCCTATAGATAAGAGCAGACAGCAATAAACAAGAAACGATAGAATTGACCAGAAGTGAATCCGAGGTAATAGCCCAGAATTATATACAAACTTTAGAGAAAAGTCTATGGTATGAAAAAAACTCCCGTCGGAAAAGGAGAAGAAAAAGTGGCTTAAAAGGAAGACGGAAGAAGAAGAAGGAGTTAAAAGAGAAGAAAAATCTTGAAAAAGAAGACAGAAATAAATCAAGACTTCAGTGTAAAAATTATTATGGTTAAGAAGGTTTTATAAAATAAGCAAAATCAATCTAAAAAGAACATAAGACTGCTTATAAAATCCAAAAAACAAAAGACTGACTTGATTATTCTTACTCAAAAAACTGAAAACAAAGAAAATGAAGAAATACAAGTTAATGTAAATTTGCAGCAAAATATTAATTTTAACTATAGTGAGGTTGAAAGTGCGGTTTATTCTCATCAAAATAAAAAAAGGGCATTAGGCGAAAACAAAAATTATGGGGAAAACTCAATCAAAAGCAACGAAAAAAATATAGAACATACTGAAGTTTGTAGCAATCTGAGAGATTGGAATACCAGAGGAACAGAAGAGGGAGAAAATGCATACCAAATAGAATTTAAGATAGCAAGTTCCAATTTGGTTCCTGCCTATTGAAATTATTGACAAATCAGATAAATAATTATTGAGCAATTATGCAGTATAAAAGTCAAAAAGTCGTTTCCGAGCGATCATTCTAATTAAGAAACTGCTTTAAAATTAAATAATTATATTTTTGAGATGTGCACCATAAAAGAATTTATAGAAGAAGGTAATAAGATATTAAAAAATGTACAAATACTGCGAAGTACCAAAGATGGTGGAGCAGAAAGAAGAAATTCCAGAGATCCTAGAAAGATATCACAACGACCCAATGTTTGCAGGACATGATAAAATTAGAGCGAATTTTAAATGGAAAAACATGGAACAAAGATGTGAGGAAGTATATAAAGAATAGTCATGAATGTCAATTGAATAGAGCTAAGCCTAGTCATAAAGAGAAATTTATCATTATGGATACTGTAATTAAACCAATGGACATCACATATATAGACACGATAGGCCCATTTGTAGAAAACAATAATGGAAATCGATATTGTATTACGATACTGTGCGAACTGACAAAATATGCGGTCATGATACCGGTCAGAATCAAAGAAACACAGACAATTACGAAAGTGATATTTGACAATTCTATACCAGCCTATGGTTTAACGAAATAAATAAGGACATATCAAAGAGCAGAATATAACAACAAAGTAATGAGTAAGTTAGTAGAACTGTAGAACTATTAAAAATAATATACAACTTTTCAACTTCATCGAACATTGAACGAGTATGTAAGAAATTTAATAAATGAATCAAAAGATAATTGGTGTGAATGTGTGAAAATGTTTGCATATTGTTATAATACAACGCGTATCACGGATACACTCCATTCGAATTACTGTATGGTAGGAAACCTGATATACCGGAATGATTGAATACAGAAATTGAAGCTTGTTACAATTTTGAAACGTACGATAAAGAATTAAAATATAAATCACAGAACGCACACGATCGAGCTAGAGAGTTTTTGCTAAAAGATAAGTTGATTAGAGTAAATAAGAGTGAAACTAGTTACAAACTAATGCTAAAGGCTCAGGAACGTATGCCGTTTAATCTACAAACATTCAGTATACACATAATGACATTTTGATACCGAGATAATTTTAGAAATTTTTAAACTGAACAAAAAATTAACATGAGTGATAAATTTTAACCCCACGTATTTAATCAAACATAGGTCGAGGTGGAATGACACTATATATTCTGCTAGAATGGTACATTGTGAAACCTGCAATTGGATTTCAGCTCGTTACATGAAACGCTGCCAGCCATACTCCGAAATGAGGTATAATAAGAATTGTTGATACAAGACAAATTAAATTAGACGTCTATTTCACCGACAAAGCACTGGCTTTGTTCAGAAAGATCTAACAGCGTTATATGTGTCTAGAGGAAAAATAAATAATTGGCATATGCTTTCTAAGCAAGTAGATATAACAGCTACGGTTTTTTACCATACGATAATAGGTACGTATTCAGTGACAGTTTTTGAAATTTTAGTAAGGTTGTAACTGCACTTGTTTTAATTTGAATTATATTATTCAACCTAAGTTATGCAAAATGATTTTAGACCAATCATGGGCTGCACTTCAAAAGTATATTGTCATGAATTAACATCTGGTCTTATTGGAATTTGTGTTTAAGTTAGTTGAAGCTGTCATATGGAACAAATGAAACAAGAACGTTTAGAAACAATAATTGGAGTATATTGTATTTTTATCATTTATGCAGTACATATATAGGAATTGTGAAACAAAAAAGGATACGAAAATGGTAATAAATGGAAATAAAAGTTGTGTGAGGAACCGCAAATTTGAAACAGTAACCTAAAGTGATTTCATCAACAAACAAAATTAATATCAACTGATCAAAGGAATGTTTTAGATTATTATCGGGATTTATTGTGGCCGGAAGAATTGATAACAGTACAATTTCCAAGTTTCTTAAGTAACACAAATTGTATGCCATAGGGACACGTACAAGTAATGTGGATTGGAGTAGGAAATGCTATATTTACTATTACGGAAGTTACGCACTAGCGTAAAGCAGCACATTTAATAAGGCGGCAAGTTCTCGCAAATGTTTCACCTGCGGACTTATTGATGGTGGATCGATAAGCCAATGCAAATAGGGAGATACACTAGTCATAGTCTTTCTGGTGGGAATCTACTTTGGACAGGTATTTTACAATTGTCCTGTTCATTCTCTCCACCACTACATCTGACAGGGTATGAAATGCTATTGTCCTGGTCTTCTCCATTTCCAGATTGTCAACAGTTTCCTGAAATATCTGGCTCTCTAAATTTCTTCATGATCGCTGTGAACTCCCGAGAGCACTCCATATCGGCTGATAAATTCTTTCACCAATACATTCGCGACAGTTTTGGCCTGTTGATTCGGAATCGCCTAAATTTCCACTCGCTTTATGAAATAATTCCTTTACAACCAGAATATATTTAGCACCATTTTCTGTCGTCGGAAATGGTCCAGCGATATCTAAAGCAATCCTTTCGAAAGGGCTTCCAACATTGTACTATTTCATGGGTGCCTTTCTCTTGTGATGAGGTCTATTACTCGTAGCACAAGTCGTACATTTCTTACACCAGTCCTTCACATCGTCGGAGCTGTTCATCCAATAAAACCTTACACGAACTTGCTAAAGGGTTTTCTTTACTACCAGGTGAACTCCTGATGGACTTTCGTGTAACTTCTTCAGTAACTCAGCTAATCTCGTTCTCGGAATAACTAGATCTCTTCTCGGAACCATAAGGATGATTTACAGGCATTCTGCCAGGACAATGGAGATCCACTGATTTCAACATGCCTTGTGTGTCGGTTAAGAACTTGACACTTCTGGCCAGGTAAGTCGCCGATTTTTTTCCTTCCATTGGCGAATCATCATTTTGTGAGGACTATTCTCCTGATCTCCTCTTTTTACTGTTGGAAGACCTATATTCGTTGACTACTGTAGTTCTTGAAACTGCAGCTTCCTTAGATTCCGCATTGTTGCAGTGAGAGTAGTCTGCTAGGCATAACCGTTAGGCAATGTGGCGGCATTTCGGTGAATCAGACTAGCTCGATTCTCGCCCCTGTCTAGTTTTCCCTGTGAGTGGTATTCTTAGGATGAAGAAGTCCTGTGGCGCTTACGCGATCTACGTATATGTCTTAGATCGCCACAATTCCGGCATTTAATCTTCTTCGGCTTCTTGTCTACCATACTCTTTATCAAGTTGACGATCTGGTCCACTCTGTCTCCGTCACCTTCTTCTTACATGGTCCTAGCTTTGTTCTACCACAAATCCATCGTGTTTGTTTGTTATAAAATGTCTTTTTCTACGCCCTATCTTTAAAGTACCTTGTATTTCATTGCTTTGCAGCGCTTAAAGAGGTTGTTTATGGTTAGAGTGAAAAAAAGTAAAAAAGCGATAAAAAAAGTGCCATAACGTTAACTTTATTTCACGCTTCCCATAAGCTAACACAATGAATCTTGGCTGGGCATCGAGGATGGACTTTTATGAATCTTGGCTGGGCATCGAGGATGGACTTTCATGAAACTTGGAATACGTATAATTGTAATTTACCGAAGGAGCTTAATTAAAATATCCCAAATTTCTATTTGAATTTTATTTTTTTGTATAGGGCTATAGAAAAAATAATGTATGCAACATGTGCATAAAGTGTCTTTTTTCACTCATGGAATTGCCGCACTCGCCTGCAACTTTTTCCATTCGTGAAAAAAAATACCACTTTATGCACTTGTTGCATAAATTACTATTATTCACAATAGTTTTTTCGTGCAATTGCACGCGAAGTCAGTATTTCGCGTTCTCAGCACAGTTCGCGAATTTTAATTTCGCAGCCGTTACCCATAGCAACGGCCGCGAAACCAAACGTCACTTCCAAATTTGAATATCACATCCAAATTCGACATTTCGAAAATACTACAAAGACAAGGATTATTTTTTATTGAATACCAACAAATACACAAGTACTTATATTATTTAGGATGAATACTCTTTACAACATTTGATTTCTGCATCAAATAAGCCAATAAAATGTTTTCAGACATCGTCTTAATATTCTGTTTGTCACACCAATCTTTAAACTCGCCGTAACATTTTTCGTACTGCCGTTTCGATTTTTCGGGTATTAAAACGGAAAGCGCTGAATTTACAACGCTTCTGAGTTCAGGAGGAGTGGAAGGTACTGAAATATCGCTATCAGTATCAGACATTTTGCGTTTTGTCAAGGAATGTCAAAATATTTTGTAAATATTGAATCATATCATTTCCATAGCACACGTTAACATTGTTAAATAAATTGAATTGCTGTTGATTTTAGAACAATAATATATTTATTTACAATTATCCAGTTTAATAATTTTAACGATTGCACGAAAAATAGTCTGTATGCCATGGCCGCGAAACTTTTTAACGACCTCAAGATTATCTTGCCTCGGCCGCAAGCGGCCTCGGCGATAAATATTCTTGCGGTACGTTAAAAAGGTATTTCGCGGCCTAAGCATACAAATAACTATTAAAATAGTAGTTACATGAGTATCTGGAATAAAATATATACATACAGCCGGTGGTCTTGCCATTCCTGGTACACTTGTGTGGATCTGGAGACCACTATGGCTTCTTGTTACAAGAATTATGCAATTATCGACTTAAGAGACA
The DNA here is from genome assembly GCA_963921935.1 of Galeruca laticollis. Taxonomy (NCBI): domain Eukaryota; kingdom Metazoa; phylum Arthropoda; class Insecta; order Coleoptera; family Chrysomelidae; genus Galeruca; species Galeruca laticollis. The sequence goes on along the minus strand of OY998175.1, from coordinate 82,736,846 downwards.
GTTACTTTATCACTAGTATAAATATATGACTCTCTAGCATTTTCGGCTGGAATATTCCTGAAAACCAGCTGAAAAACAGGGTTTCATAATCAAACAGAGCGTTACTTTATGTGAAGCAGCAGCATGACAGATGTTGTTTATAAGATGGTATGTTTTGTATATAATAATTTGTGATTTGAGTAGGGGTAAAAGTGTTAACCCCTGATTCGATGGTATTGGTTCTTAGAAGTTGAACAACTAATCATGTGAATAGATTACCATACAGAAGCCTACACCCATTATCACGGGTGCCTCCTGCGCGACTATAGGCTCTAAATGCATTTCGAAGATTTGTTGGCAAACAATGATTGCAGACGCTTCTTGATATTTTTGTTATGAATTCCTTGATAGAGGGTATGTCAGCTTGTTCATGTAACCATAAGGTTTTTGAAAGTTTGGGGTAAACTGTTTTGTATTCTATTGCTATGTGGAGGTATCTGTTTTGCACCTTCTGCAGTATATAAAAGGTATGTTTAGTGGCTGTGTAGAATACTGGTGAGGCAACTATTCTAACAGATCGGCTGGTATAATTTGCTCACTGCAATTTTCGCTATTTGTACGTGTTGAGCGATGTGGGCAGTGGTGTTTGTATTGCCATGCACTGTGTAGCCAAGGTATTTTAATGTGATACTGGGTGTTACATATCATCGTCAGAAAAATTGACAATTGTTTCGATATTACCTAGATACCATCGTCAGGAAGACAGAAGTTACATTTTATTTGATGACTACCTGATGTTTAATAATTATTTTTGGCTAGACCAAGAATATGTGATAGACTTAATATATTATTATATATACATATATATTTTATAATTGCTGTTGTTTTATTTTATTTTCAAGGTAAATATATCATAGTCGAGCATGAGACTCTTTACTCCCTTTGAGTTCTGGATTTTAAAGCATTGTTCTCTGTCAATAAATATCTTATTTTTTACAATTAATAATGAATTATTTGTTTTTATCTATGATTTGAAATAAGGAACATACCTTGTCTAAATTTCGGTTGAGACGCCTATGTTATCAAACCTATTCCTGTATTTAGAATTGACACTTGAAATGAACTGAATAACTATTTCCTGTTTCTGATATTGGGTATTGAAACGACAATGAAGAACACTGTAATTATATATTATCAAAAATGCAATGGAAATTGGGAAAGAACTACATACATCAATACAAACAAATTCGAAATAGTGGAACAAACAACTAAAATCTAATATGTCAAAAAAATAGGTACCTTTGCGCAAATTTATATTGTTTAAAATGGCCAAATTAGAAAATTTTAAATTGGTTATCCGATAAAATTACGCTACACTAACCTTCACTGAACAATGTTTTCTGCTTAGCACCAACAATCTCCAATCTCCTATAACACAACGTTTGTATTATTGTGTCTACTGCCTTTATTCTCGCTGGACTCCAACTAGACCCAATTCCTCCAGGTAATTTTTGAATTTTTCTTTCTTGATATACTTTATACTATTTTATTTATCTTCTGTTTCTTTACTTATCTTTCAAATCTTCTCAAATTACTTCTTTAACTTTATTTACTTTCCTTTTAATTATATGAAGACTATACTTATATTTTCTTAAATTTTTCTTTGCATATGTCCTCCCTCAACAATATCACACCGCATACCCTTGACCGCTATCAAATCAACAAAACTGTTTTTTCTTTCCGTTGTTATGGACAAAATTGATCATCTAACTAGATTTTTTTTACAACTATTTACATATCTGAGGTTTTATTATTTAATTTATTATCTTTCTTAACTATATTAGAATATTCAATGTTCTTTTCATTTCCAAAATAATCTAATCTATTTATTTAAAACGCTACTTCTTTAAAACTATCCCAATTTATTTAAAAAAACCTCTTATTGTAAAAAACTTTTCCATTCTGAATGAAACAAATCTACAGTCTGAAACTTTTCAAAATATATATAATTCTTTTCAATTTCTATTAGAATTTTGTCACGATTATTATTTCTCATAAACTTGGCCTAAAAATTATATTTACAAAAATTCTTCATGTGTTATATTTCATTGTCCCTTCAGATATCAATCAGAATTACATAGTTCTATGAGAACTAACTTCTGTCGCGGGTGTTTCATGCTTTGAAAGTAAATTTGACATTCAAATCTTGTTGACAAATCTCTGTGTCATAATAATAATAAACATAAAAAATAAAGATTTTGCTACTAATTCTTATTAAACATGATGTATTATAATAATCTAAATACATTTATTCATTCTTTTAGGGTTTTAGATACTTTTTATGACGTATATCCACATTTACAAGTTATTATATTGTTTAAAGATGATTTATGGTCTGATATACAAGTATGAATTGAACTATTTCATGAAGCACTGATACAATGGTAAATGTTTTGAATATTATTTTAGCACCTCAATATTTACATTAAACAAACGATATCATAGGTGTAAACTCAATATATAATTCACTTTAACCTCATTCATATGATGAAAAACAAACAATTCCCGATGTTTTGGCGACTTCTAACCAAATTCATGCATGAAAACTTCACACACACACCTTCAAACCTTCATAGACGTTGTGATGAGTTCAATATATTATTAGAAAAAAGAAGATGATATGATATAATAAATATCAAAGCTTAGATATTATTAGTAAATTTCACTCAGTTCTTTAACAAGATACACAACTAACTTCAGTTACACATTATTTTGTGTTAATTTGATTGTGAATATAGGAGAATATTAAAATCGAACAGTATAGAAACATATGCAACAAACTTCTTTCATTTTGTATCCAACGCTATATAGTTGATTTGTACATATTCAATGTCTGGATTACTCTCCCATTCTCCTATCGTAATTCAGGAATTACCCTTGATTTTTTCCATTGTAGGAAAAGAAGCAACTATAGCGTTAATTACTAGAGTTTTCACAATTTATGCATATATTCAGTATAAATGTACTCACAGTCAACCCTACAGCGCAATTTAATAAAAAAGCTTCGATGAAACGTTGTAGTGGCATTTGTGCTGACTCGATAAATTTGGTTAGGGTTCGATGCCGAATACCGATTTTCAAACAAAATTTGTAATCATCATAGTGGCAGCCAGCGACGTATCTCGGCAATTATTTATGTTTAATTCTTAATATGATACATAAAAAGATGAAACAATCAACAAATTTGAATAACCCATTTCTGATAATAACAATGTCATATCCAACGTTATGAAACTTTTCTGCTTTTACTAGGGTTTCTCAGGATCTCGGAATTCAATAGAAACTATTAAAATTCAGACTAGAAGTCATTCTGTATTGAGATTAAGTTCATATTGGTATATCTGCCTTCTTTGTTATTGGTGCAGAAACATTAGACTGGAAACATTAGCACTTCTTGTGATTATTTATTGGGTAAGGATTGACAAACAAAATAAACGGTTTTAAAGATTAAAACTAACTTTTCCGCATCTGTGACCCTGAACAATATTCTATCATAAAATTGTTACTTGTATACACTTCGGGGGATGTATTGTGCTAACAAACCGAAATTTCTCCATAAATAACCAAAAATTTAGTATATCTGGATTTATAGGACCCGCTGTACTCGCTCCAGTCAAATGAAAATCAATAGGTGAGACACTTTGAACAATATTCAATCATAAAATTGATCAATCGTATACTCTCTATCGAAACAATTGTCAATTTTTTAGAATTTTCAATAACTTTTATCATATTGTGGAATTAACTAGATACCGTGAGTTTCATTTGAAAACACTAATATGAAAATTCTCCAAAAATGACAAAAATCTGGTACTTCAAGTACCATAGCACCCGTTGTATTGGCTTTAGTGAGTTGAATATCAATAGTGTTCATCTTTGAAACGCTCTGAATAATATTCAATCATAAAACTGATCACTTGTATATACTCCGGAGGCAGTATCGTGCTAACAAACTGAAACTTCTCCAAAAATGACAAAAATATCATACTTAAAGTACTGTAGCACCTGTTGTATTGGCTATGGTGAGCTGAAATCCAATAGGGCTCATCATTGAGATGTCCTTAACATTATTCAATCATAAAATTGGTGACTTGTTGAACTCCGGAGGCTGTATCGTGCTAACCAACTGAAATTTTGCAAAAAATGACAAAATGTCGTACTTCAAGTACCATAGCACCCGTTGTACTGGCTCTGGTGAACTGAAAATCAATAGGGTTCATCTGTAACATGTCCTTAACAATATTCACTCATAAAATTGCTGACTGATTGTACTCCGGAGGCTGTATCGTGCTAACAAGAATTGTAAGGAAAAGTGGCCGACGACAACGACGACGACGACATACACACAGGATTTTTTTTCTAAAAACCGTTTTTTCGTGTTGTTGTTGATGGAAAACGTAAAAATAACTCAAAAAAAATTACTTTTCTCGCATATTGAAAGGTTGCGCGGAAAAGTAATAACCATTTGTTCTGCTCCGTGGAACAAATAATTTAATTAATTATCTATACTGTATTCAGCACACACCTGTAATAATATTAAAATATATTTTCCTACGATTAATATGGAATTTTTATATTTCGACGTAGTTTTTGAATATGGAATAGCTTCAGTCTAGCCCTAGGGCAAGAATATTCATTCTCGCCATTGGTATGGAATGAATACTTCTGGCGCCCTCTGAATGTCACGGTTAATTTGACAGAAAGAGAAAATAGGCGTATTCCGTTTTCTACATCAGCTGCATTACGTAGAGTAGAGGTAGTGCAGAAATACCGAAATGCAGAAAAAATCCTCTAAAGTAAACGTAAAATGACTAATCATGGTCATTGAGTATTAATTGTTAGAGCCAGAATTGCAGCCTAAGTGTATTTTGTGGAACTTTTAAGAAAAAAGAAGAGCAAAAATATTATCAACTGTCAAAAATATCGATGGTGAAAATTTTGTAATTATGTATCTTTTTAAACTAAAATTGATTAATACTTCATAAACAGTAAGTAAATATATATAATTTTATCTAAATAATAGTTGCATGACTTCATTCGTTTTTAGTGTTTGATACTAGCAGCAGTAATGATTTCACCCCAACTTCTCCAGAAATTAAGGAGTGAGATATTCAATATTGGGTACAGTGGGGTAATTGATAACGGAGGGTAATTGGAAACAGCTAGAAAACTCATACTTGCCTGAATCTATTCGACGGAACCATCCAGCAACCATCAGTACGTACCCGAGAGTGAGAGTGAAAGGCTACATGCGCGCTGTCACGGTAAGTCGAACAACTTTTTTTGTATAGTTGTTATAATGTTAGTCGCGTATTGTCATAGACAAATAATAATATAAGAGACAGTTTGATGCATGGGCGGTATGTGGCACCATATACGTAATAAATATAAATATGTGTGGCACAACGTTTCTGCGCAAGTTCCCCGCGCATGTAGACTCTACTGTCGCGAACTACAAGACTGTTTTACATGAACAAAATATCATAAATTTCAATACATTTCAAAACGTCGCCTTTAATGTGGATAAATATTTTAAAATATCCTAGTATATTAACTTTTACGTCATTAAAAATGAAAATATACAAAACCAATCTTACACTGGTTGGTGTGAATATGGTTTCTGTTTGTCAAATGCAAGTGACAGTGTCAAAAATAACAATTCCGAAAAAGGAGACAATGTAATAAATACCAATAAGAAACATGGGGAGAATCATCCTGTATAACAAATTACTTTTTACATTGTAACGTTTAAACTTTAGAAAGCGGTCGTTCACATTCATACAATGAAAAAAATACTTATCTAAGCGTTTGTCTGGCTGAATAAAAGTAAAACAAATAATATTTTAACCGGAAATAATAATTGCGTCAAAATAACGAAATTTTGCGGACTCAAATAAAAATCCAAGTGTTAATCGAACGATAAGTTCCACCAATCAAAAAGTAACAGGGACAAAAAAAATGAAAGATCGCTGACAAAGGACAAATGCCGAAACTTCGAAAGGGTAAGAATTGAAGTGGCAGTGGGTAAAAACTCGTCGGGAACGGTCCAGTTTTCTTTTAGGGTTTCGCGGATAACGGTTTTTGAGGAGTCTTGAGTTTCAGTAATTTATAATTAAAGTAGTGTTTTAGCAATCAGGTATAATTAATTTTTTATTTTTTTTCTCGAAGAGGGAAGAACAGATTACAAGGGAGCGTCTACTGTACGCGCTCTGAAAGGGTTTCTTTTTTTGTAACGCGAATCGTGTCCGTCGGCGTTTTTGTGAACACCCAGTCAGGGAATTGGTAAGTCTGATTTCAAAATTATACTAACTGTGTATTATGACTTTTTTTGTAGTTTGGTTAGATTATTAACATTGCTAGCCCGCTTCCTATGATATTATATTTATATAATTTATTTTGTGTATGATAGTTCATATCGTATACTAGTATTTAATGGTGATTTCTCTCCGTATGAATTAGGAACAGGGAGCACATTTGAGGTTTAATATTAAATTGTTGGTATCAAAGTTCATATATAGGGTACGCGAAAATATGCAGGTTCTGGCGAACATTTTTTTTTAATACCAACATTTTTTTTTCTGCGAGTCATTCGCGCTGATTTAAAAGGGGTTTCTCAAGTTTTTTCCCGATCCCATTCTTGGTGTTATTTAATTACAGTCACAAGGCACAATATGCGATTGTTCATGACGCTTTGTAAATTTGGTGCAATTATTTCTATTTTTCTTATATATTTTTTTATTAAACTCGTTTAAGAAATCGTTATCGGTTAATTTATTTACTCAACCAGGAGAGAAGGAATACCTAACGTATACACATAAGATCTACACCTAAAATTTTACCTCAACACACCCGTCTAACTGACGTCACCCCATAATACAAGACCTCTCATTACCAACGACACCTGGTAGCAGCGGAGGCCGAAGCCAGCTCTTTCGGACATTTCTTACAGGAGCCGTCGACTCCTGTTTCCCACGGAAAGGTGGGTGGTGACAACCAGCTACGCTGCCTTCTCGGTCCATTGGGGACATTTTGACAGCAGACTTATATATATTTTCTTTAGGTTATTACACTGGTGAGAGAATTTTGTTTTACTTGGGATCATAGTGAAATCCATTGATTGATTATTACAGTGGTGACAGCGATTCCTAGGTTATTACAGTGAAAATATCATAGGTGTTACAACTGGTATTACAACTGGTGACAGCGGTTTTCGGATTTTTTTTAGGGTCGTCAGTTTTGAGCACTAAATCTTTCCTGGAGCGGTTTGTGCATTTTTTTTTCAGAGTCCTTGGGTCCGTCCATCATAATTTCTCTATAATGAAGGGTTACGTCACTACCACATTCCTCATATCCCGTCGGTAAATTAATATCGTAAAACGACACTACACACAGCTGTTTATTGTTAGATTATCCAAATGATATTTCAATACATAATTATCTTGAAACACAGCTTTCAAAAAAAAATGTATATATATTGCTAGGAAAACGAAGAAAAAGTTAATAGTACATATAAGTATCTGACAAATTTAGAGATTATTTAGAATAGAGTATAAATAACAATTTATATTGAAAGTGAAAATAGGAAATAAAGAGTCTAGTTAGTTCAATTCTATTCGCAGTATCAAGTTACAAAACATAGTTAGGTGTCATTTACCTACTACCTTATATAAAATGCTATTATTAGAAATAATATTAGTACTTTGAAAAAAAATATAACGACACAATTTTGATGTCTATGGTAAGAAAATAAACACAACAAGGACGTAGTAATTGTCATACAAAACCGAGCATTTAATAGTACAGAACCGGCTTCATATATTCTAATTAAGCAAATATACAAAGTTATAGAAATCAGATTCTGTATAAATTCAAAATACTTTAAAAAAAAGTGAAATACAACTCTGAAGGTACATATCCTCAAAAACCGTAACATAGGCGAAACCCAACCAAACCAACTCACACCCCCCTTCCCCATATTTTTGATTTTTTTTTCAGAAGATTCGTCAAAAGGTAAGATAGTTTAGTGCTGTGTGCTTTTTAAAGTAAATATACCAAACTACAAAAAAATGCCTACTAACACTAATATAGGTGCTAATCAACAAACTTCAGAAGCAGCCGTAAAAGTTGCAGGGAAAACCGCAACGGCTTCAGGACCACTGGTAGTGCAACTGCCCCCCAACCATTAGGGGTAATTGCAGCAACATCACCTGATTTTAACGGCAAGGATGCTGTTAGATATTTTGAAAAATTGGAGCAACGCTCCAGGCTAGATAACTGGCCACAGGAAAATACATTAAACATTTTAAAATTTAAATTAACAGGCGCTGCCTATCAATACTTTAAATCTGTTACAACACTAGATATCTTAGATTACTTTGAACTTAAAGAAAAATTAATACGTAAATTTACTCCGAAATGTTTACTGGGTAATAATTTATTGAGGCTTAGTAGTTGTTACCAATGACACGATGAATCGGTAGCTGACTTCACTACGCGGTTGCGGCTTCTAGCGGCGAAGGCTCTGGAAGATGACCTAGTCGGAGCGTCACAGGACGAAATTCCAGGATTGAAAAAAGGAAACAAGGATCTAGTATTGAATCAATTTAAAATGGGGCTTAGGAAGGACATGATGAAAGAGACAGGAGTATTATTGTTAAAGGAACCACATCTCGACCTGGAGAAAGCAGAAGAAATAGTGGCTCTACAGGAAATGACCCAAATGATGCTAAGAGGAAAAACATATTCTGACACAGTAGCGTACATGGGACGAGACAAATGGTGCAACATATGTAGGACAGATAACCACGAGGAAAGAAACTGCAGAAACGTAAGACTGCACAACCCACAAAGGAAATGTTACACCTGTGGCAAAACAAACCATTGGACAAACGAGTGTAGAGCAAAACAGCCCACTTAAATAAGAAAATGTCAACACTGCGGAAAAGCGAACCACCTGACAACCGAGTGCCGTGCAAACGAACAAAAAAGAAGAGGGCAGCAGGAAAATGCGTGTTTTCGATGTGGAAAACAAGGGCACTGGGCTAAGGAATGCAGCACGTCGAGGGGATACAACAACCATTATCAAAACAGACGTCCACCCAATAATAATGACAATTATCAAAGGAAAAACACGGGCAAAAATCTCAGTGGCAGGCATAATGGCTGGTGGAAAAACAGACAAAACACCAACAACAACAATGCAGGAAACAACGCGTTTCAGGAACATTTTTTAGATTAGATAAGGCCGCAGGAAGGTCCCATCCAGCGAGCCTCAAAAGAGAAACAACAAGGGGAATAAAAACGGCATTTCACATGTTTACAGGACAAAGCAAATACCATACATGGTGTCCCTAAAAATTAATGGAGTGCTAAGAACTTGCTTGATAGATACAGGAGGTTCCTATTCACTTATAAAACAGTCACTAGTGGAACCAATGGAAATGTATAGTGAAGACATTCAATCATTATGCTTAAGAGCAATCACGGGACATGGAATACGACTACATGGAACGTCAAAATCAAACATCGAAACAGAAGTAGGAGGAGTCGGAACGTCATTCGAACTAATAGTCTGTAACGACAAAATGCTTAAGGACGTAGAAGTATTACTTGGGAGAGATTTCTTAGCTCAACAAGAAGCGGAAATATCTTACAAAAGAGAACCGTCGCTACTACTATGGGGACAAAAGATACTCCTGAGGTCAACCAGAGAAGTAATGGAAATGATGTCAGTCCAAGATCATAAAGTAAGCAAGAATAAAGACTGGGAACAATGGTTGGATACAGTAGGAAGGTTCATGAAGCAAAAACAAAAGAAACAGTCAGCACAGCCAAGACAACAAAAAAACAACACAGAAGAAGAAAGAAAACCTGTGACATCAGAAAAAGAATGGGAAAAATGGTTATCAACAGTCAAAAATTTCATACGACCGCAGGAAACATCAGAAGTCATGAAGAAAAACAAGAAGGGAGGCCAAATCACCAAAAGCAAGAAAAAGAAATATAAAAAGAACACAAAACAGACTTTATCAAGCCAATCGGCAGGAAATGAACAAAAAGAACAACTATCCACGAAAACAACAAAAAGAGAGGTTAATGACAACCAAAATAATACGGAAGAAAAAGAAACATCACGCACAGATACGGATATAATTTTAGATAAGGCATTACTCATACCACCTAGAACTGAGGTGTGCACACTGGCAAAATTGGTAAAGGAGATCCAAAGCATAAACATTGTATGTGAAGCCACAAGTAAGGGCAACAGCTTTATACGCATGGCAAATACGTTAGTACCAAACAAGGAAATGATTCCGGTGAGAATAATGAATGCATCGTTTAATGAAGTACAACTAAGGAAGGGAGATAAAATAGGTAAAGCATACAAATGCGAGGAAGAGCAAAAGACAATAATAAAACCGCAAGTGATTGCAAAATTTGATGTATCAAATAATACATGGATAGAGGAAGGCTTTGATATGTCACATTTGTCACAAGAAGCGAAAGAGAAGCTAACAAGCCTTCTAAGGAAATATCATCACTTATTTCAAGACGAAGATGAAATTCTGACAAGCACAACCAAAGTAAAACATGCGATCGCACTAGAAAAAGGAACCCAGCCAATTTGCAAAGCTCCCTATAGAATCCCATATCAACAACGGGAAACATTGAAGACCGAAATTGATAGGTTACTAGACGGAGGAATAATCCGGCCATCATCAAGCCCATGGTCGGCCCCCGTAGACCTATCTAAATGCAATGTATATTGCATATTCATATTATTTTTTATTGCTAATGATATTATTTTTTAATTTAGAAAGATCTGATTTACTTGCTGAGGTGAATGTCTCTAGGGTTAAAGACCTATCGCCAAAAGCCAGACGTCTCTATCAAATAGCCACTCATTTTAAAAAAAGAGCTACCCAGTTTAGAAGAAGTCGTCGGTTGCTGTTAAAAAGGTATGCTGCTGAAACCTTTAAATAATCTGAACTTTTTGAAAAATGTGTGTCCATTATATTGTATCATTATGTGTAATATTTGTTAGCACATGCTATTATCAATAAATTATTCTTATTCACCTGTGCATTTTAAGAACAAAATTTTGTATTCAATTTTTGAAACTATTTGTCGACATTCGTCTTTTAATAAACTATCCTGGTTAATAAAAATGGATAAAAGCTTTAAACAGCTTTTTCAAACAACCTATCCTACTTTAAAGCCAAAATAAAATAACAGGTTGTCTCAAAAAGTGTTTAAACTTTGCATAATTTAGAAAACCTTCAGTATTTGCTTGGCTGTGACTAATCATGTAGATCTCTTCCTTTATTTATTCCCTGTTGGTGAATAGTAACCTTCCACTACAATGGATGGCGTAGTACTCGACAAAACTTTGTGGCTTCGGACTTAGTACAGGAGATTCCATTCTTCCCCGTATTAAAAGTATTTATCTATGACAAACACAGACTGTCGAGACCGTACGATGGACGCTGATGGGGAGAAGCAAAAATTTATTATTATCGTATCTGCTACGGCGGACGTCTAGCAGGGATATGAACTACTGCCGTCCATACACGACAGCCGCCTGTCTTCCAAAAAAGTCGGTGTCGTGTATGTACGACAACCATAATGAAAGGGTTAATGTGATGGAAATGAAGTTATTGAAACAATTGTCAATTTTTTCAGATTTCTTATGATCTACTTATTATATAGTGGAATTATTAAGAAACAGTTAATTTCATTCATAACAATACCTCAATATACGTATATGATGAGATTGCGCCTAGGGATAAATAGAAATGTGTGTAGATGAAGAAAACAGTAATCTTTGAAGTAAACAATAACTTAACGAGTCAAAGAAAACTTGATTAGACGGTTATAATAATAGTTGCCCGAATGGTATTAGAACATGTGGTCGTAACATACTAATTTCATTACAATCATATGCACATGTTGTGTTCCACTTTCTACTGCAGTAATCAAATTTAAGTATTTATCGATTTTATAACCCATACGTTAGAGATTCATAACGCCACTGTGTTCTTGGCCACGAACCGATTTCGAAACAAAATTTTCAACGAGCAATAACAATAGTTGAAATAATCAGGAAGTAGGTGATTTATGAGCGAGTACAGGATATGTGACAGGAGGCAGTTCACTAACACATTTCATAGAAGCGGGACGTTTAATGGCACGAAAAATGTGTTTAAAATTTCTGTGTGTTTCCAATTTATTTTGAAAGAATTCAAATAGAAATGATATTTCTATCACGCTACTTTTATTTTATTGGAACAGATCAAATACATCATGGAATCAAACGAATCATCTGACTGAGAATATATTTTAGATATATTCGAAAAATTGACAATATTCTTTCCAAGCAGAGGATCTTATCGCCTCATATCAGGCATGCAGAATTACGGTAATACTCCTGCCTTCTAACATCCAATGAAGTCAATAATTGATATTGGCAGTACACTGTGTATCCTTATATTTTTTGAATTAAATATGTCAGGGTAAATATGATCAGTCCAAAAACATCTTGACGAGGTAAAAATATGAAACCTCAAAAGACGTGTTACCAAATTATACGATGTATAGGGTGAAACAAGTACTATATCTACTTATAATCTTTTTAAAATAAAGGTAAGCTATGGCTACATATTCACATTTTATTCCTTATTAATTTGAAAGTTTCAAATAATTGATGTACTTGCATTCAGCTCTGTTTAAATAATGTTGCCTGTGATAATTGAAAATTATCAGTAATTGTCCAACATTATTAATAATTACTCAAAGTCGAGGTAGAAGTGAGAAGTTAACCACATTTAGCGGTGATCAGTAATAATGGAACCTCAGTAGGTACCGATAAACGTAATACATTTTACAAAATAACGATCGAGCAACAGAGGGCAGGAGTGGGAGAGCGGTATGTGCGATATAACGGCAGCGACGCGTAATTTGGCTCCGTGTTATTGTTTTGATTGCACGCACTAATTACGGATTTGACTATACCAGGACGGACTATATATAATAATAATCTATTGTGTATCAAATTAATTACATTCGTTATTAGTTGAAGATAAAGTAAGATATCAACGATTAGACGTAAGTAGTATATTCATTCCACAATTAAAGTATTTGTGATTTTAAAAAAAGATTTTCACGTTTTCGCGTATTTAATTGACAATAATAGTTCAAATATTAATTTGTTAAAACACTATTCCAAACGAACGGATCTCTATTGGTGCAACTTTTACACATGATGATTTAGAAACCGAAGACGGACTCCCTTAACGAAGCCACCCAAATCTAAACGTTACGAGTAATAAGAACCTTGGCCAAAGAAAGCTACTTACTAGGAAAACCTGGCAGAAAGTACCCGATCTTCCAGACAGAAATAGCTCCGAGTGCTGCCAATTCAAAACTCAAAATCCCTATGGACTTCCACAATTCGATATTTCAAATCCCGTTAATATAATACAACATTTTAATTTAGACAAACAGCTTCGGTTCGAACACCATACTGACTTGGAAAAAACGAAAGTAAGAAATATTTGTCACCAATTTAAAGACGTTATGAATCATGAAGATTGTGAGTTAACATTTACTTGCAAAACAAAGCATAAAATACGATTAACCAATGACAGACCAATATACGCAATATCTTTTCGACATAAATTTATAGATAACAAAATAAACAGACCTTATTTATCTTCCTACTTATGTCCTATAGCATTAGTACCAAAAAAAGTAGATGCGTCAGTCCGGAGAAAATTCAGAATGGTTGTAAATTACCGGCAGTTAAACGAGAACACCGTAGAGGACAAGTACCCATTACCACAAGTTGACGATATTCTTGATAATCGTGGAAAATGCACAACCTCAGATTAAGTACATGGATTTCACCAAATCAAAACGAATTCAGATTCTGTTGAAAAACCGCTTTCACTGTTAATAACGGACATTTCGAATACTTAAGACTCCCCTTTGGTTTCAAAATTGCTCCAGCAACCTTCCAAAGAATGATGGACGAGATTTTTCAGGAATATCTGTATACATTTTGCTTCCTTTATATGGATGACGTAGTCATATTTTCCAAATCCCTTCCTGAGCATAATGACCACATTAGAGCATTACTTAAAAAATTCGAGAAACCAACCTGAAGATACAGCTCGATAAATGCGAATTTTTGTCAAAAAGAATCCCCTTCCTAGGACATGTTATTACACCCGAAGGAACGAAACCTAATCCCTCTAAGATATTAGCTATCAAAAATTACCCATTACCAAAGAATCAGAAAGAAATTAAAACCTTTTCAGAACTCGTAGGATGTTACAAATGCTTTATTAAAAACTATTCAAAAATCGTTTTTCCCATAACAAAATGTTTAAGAAAAGGTGTGGTGATAACAATAGATAATAAATAATACGTTGAAGCTTTTAACCGATGTACGGAAATATTCTCTAATTCTCCTGTATTAGCATACCCCAATTTTTCCAGAGATTTTAAATTAACTACTGATTCTTCAAACTTCGCAATAGGAAGTGTATTATCCCAAGATAATCACCCGATAGCATATTACTCTAGAACAATAAATTCCGCAGAGAAAAATTATTTCACCATACAAAAATAATTATTTGCGATCTTAGATTGAACCAAACATTTTAGACCATACCTGTATGGAAAATATTCATTATTGAGACGGACCATAATCCTCTAGTTTGGCTCTCGAAAATAAAGGAACCAAATTCTAGACTAATTCGTTAGAGACTTAAATTAGAAGAATTCGACTTCGAAATTAGGTGAAGAAAATGTCGTTATCGATACGTTATCACGAATTGACATAAATGTAGCAGAAATCGAAACAATCACCCCCAATACACCAGAAGATACAGCAAATCTACAAGACTTTGACCATGAGAACCCAATAGATGTTCAAAATTCTTCGGAATGTTCACTTCACTCAAATATCAAAATTATCAGTAAATTACGCCTCCATAAGAATGATCCTTACATACGGAGATAAGTATAAAATTTATCAAACCAAACCATTTAACAAAACTCACATATTCGTACGAAATCCCAAAGAAAATACAGAAGAGCATCTATTAAAAATAATAAAAGAACTCCTTAATACCAATGAGTCAACTGTTTACATCAATGATGAAAACCTCGAAAAAACTTCTAGAGATTTCGTAAAAAAGTATCCAGCTAATTGTAACATGTCACTGAGACATGTTTCCGTTTTCATTAATTATTTTGGAGCGTTACTTATTCGTCAGCTACTCCCACCTTTAATTCCAAATCATTTTATTTTGGTTTGCTAAGATCGCGTCGTAGGAACGTTTTTACACTCGTAAAATTTTTATTTAAACGACGATTCGAGTGAAATCGGTCTCATTCTCCATTGATAATCGCTGAAAAGCAATTTAATATTCAGTTATAATAATATTTCGTTGGTGGTTTTAAATTTTTTTGCTGTTCTGCAGCCACTACCGTACTCTTGCCGTACAATCCTGCACCCCACCACTAGGCTGATAGAACACCCAAGTCGCCAGTCTAGATACCAGACCACCAACTGGGTCAACAGCGGTGTACCACAGGGTTCATCTTAGGACAAAAGTTGTGGAATATATTCTACGATGGGCTTTTGAGAATAAAGCAGCCAACAGGAGTGACCCTTATAGGCTTTGCTGACGATATTGCCATGATGGTGGTATCTAAAGGAGAAAAACGTTTGATGTGCGCAGCAAATACAGCACTGAATCGCATATCCAACTGACTGGAGGATAATGGTCTTCAACTGGCATCCGAAGTAACAGAAGCTGCTCTGCTTACGACCAAAAGGAAAATTACTGTAAAACCCAAGAGAGCAATCAAGTACCTGGGAGTTTGGTTAAATACAAGCTAACATTCGCGGAACATGTACAGAAAGTTGCTCATAAAGTGGATAGTACAGTTGCGGCTCTATCTGGATTTATGCCTAACGTAAAAGGACCATCCAAAGGAAGGTTACACTTGAGTGTGGTCCATTCCCAAATGCTTAATGCTGCTCCTGCCTGGCATACAGTTAAAAGCAACCAGAAACTTATATCGAAGCTCACCGGTATCCAACGCAAAATGTGCATTAGGATACGCTCTGCGTATCGTACTATCTCAACAGAGGCAGTTTGAACTTCTTATACAAGAAAAGAATGAAAAATATTGATGAGTAGATGGATCTATCGCCAGATCGAACCTCATGGCACGTTGGCAAAGGAAATGGTTGAATGGGTAATTTGGTAGATGGACGCACCGATTGATACCCAATATACAAGATTGGATTAACAGGCTTGGAGAGGTCGATTACTTCACAACACAGGCGCTGAGTGGACATGGTTGCTCAATACCCATTTGGCCGCATGAGAGCGGAGTCTGAAAATTGCCTATACTGTGGAGAACAAGATGGCGTGCAACACACCCTGTTAGCATGTGTACGATGGGAAGTTACACGTCAAAGCTACCAAAATGACACGGTTGTACCAATTGGAGTGCATAGTATGATAGTATCCCTGACATTAGGACAGGAAGGGTGGAGGAGTGCATACAACATCATATAAGGCTTATTATAGAGAATAAAGAAAAGGGGGATAGAGAGAGACAAAAAGAGTAGTTGGAAAACAGGCAGATGCACTCCCACCGAAGTAATGCGTGAACGGTTCCAGTGGGAGATGCGAGAGAGGAGAGGTTTTAGTCGGTAGGATTCCGGCACTTCGGAAAGTCCGGGGTCTAATGTAAGATTTTATCTCCTCGAGAAAAAAAGACCACCAACGGGATACAGCTGAGAGCTGTACGTCTCGAGTCTCCCCAAGATAAATCCTCAACATATTTTCGGTAGATATAAAATCTTGAGCTGGATGAAATTAACGACATCGACCCTTAAAGAAGTCTGGTATATATAAACTCAAATGCACGGAATGTAATGCTGTCTATTTGGGTCAAACTATTAGAAATTTTGAGATCAGATACAGTGAACATTTACGAGCATATAGATTGAAACAACCAGTCCCACTACGCAAAACATCTACTTGGCACCAAACATTCATTGACACCTAACACATAGCTAGAAGTACTACACATTTGTGATAAGAAACAAGAACAGGATTTTCTTGAAGAGTTAGAAATTGAAAAATACACTGTCTACTTAAGTGATAATTATAGATAATTATAAAGATCAGCAGATATAGTTTTCCTGGTTTTCTATATCATTGCACAGTTATACTGATCTTAATTGGAAAAATGATATCCAGGATATCACCATAGGGCTAATAATATCTAAGCTTCAATATTTGTAATATCACATCTTCTTCTTTTTTCTATTAACATATATTAAGTCAATCACAGGTTAGGTCACTTCTTGGTCCAGCCAAAAATAACTACTAAACATCAGGTAGGCATCAAATGAAATGTAACTTCTGTCATTCTGATGATGATTTTGATTTATCGAAACGATTGTCAATTTTTTAGAATTTTCAACAAATTTCATTATATTGTGGAATTAGCTAGAAACAGTGAGTTTCATTTAAAACACTAATCAGGTAATTTAGTTAACCACAAAATAATACAAACTTGATAATATAATAATAATTAGTTGTTATCATAGGTATTGTAATTTTTGATGACAACAGCTGTCAAGTTTTGCCGCGGGTAAACTCAAAAGAACTGCTGACAGGCTATACCTTGCTGTTGTTACTACAAGAAGTGAGGTTACATTGCCAAAGGTTCGCTTTTCGCCGGAGAGCATAAGGTCGTGAGTTAGTGAGGAATATTTGAAAGCTTGTCCTGTATTATTTTTTTAAGGCGCCACTTGATTAGTAGGACATTCAAGAAATTTACTGATTAATCAAGAAACCAATAATGAAAAATATTAGCTATTGTAACTTTTCAAATATGTTATTTAGATCGTTTTGCTTTTACGTTTGTGAATCAAATAAAACACTATGTTGCCAATGAAACAGTTTAATTAAACGGATGGTACCTTGAACAGATGTTGTAATAACCTGTCTCAAAAATATGAGGTGATCAACTCTATTTATGAAATGATAATCAGTCATCAATGATTGGTTAATTTAAAATGTTTAACAATTTCTAATGTTATCAACTAACTGAGATCATAATATACAATACACTAAATCTTTAGCAACACGTAAATGGTATACCAGTTACCACTTTACAACTGTAATAATTAACCATATACAACCAAGTAGGTCAAAAGTATATCTAATATAATAAGATTAAACTGAAATATAATTTCAGGGCGGTATACATTAACAAAGTTGATATTTCAACTCTGAGTTGAAAGAATGTAATGTTAGAATTTTGAATTTGATAGACGTCTTTATAAAAATGC
Organism: Galeruca laticollis; assembly: GCA_963921935.1. Lineage (NCBI taxonomy): Eukaryota > Metazoa > Arthropoda > Insecta > Coleoptera > Chrysomelidae > Galeruca > Galeruca laticollis. Next base: position 82,718,419 of record OY998175.1, on the reverse strand, counting down.
GAAGTTACTAAATAGTAGGATATAAAAGTTAATGTGTCGTTAAACGTTTTAAACATGAAGTTATAAAATGAATAATTTGCTCAAAGTTCAGATAAAAACAAATAAAACTTTAAATGTTACTTGTTGTTAGTGTCCAAACTATTAGACGTCAACTGGCTTAATTGACAAGCAACATCTGACTTATGGAACAAGATTCAACCATGCGGTTAATAATCGTTGTTCATGATGAAATTATTCGGCAGTTGTCACCAACAACTTCCATTGAACTGGAAACGCCGTTAGAAGCTCTTGTCGCTACATAACGTTAACCGCAATCCGAGGTACGAAACGTCTCTACAACCCTGGACGGAGAACATTAGCCTGTCAGCTATCCCTGCGAGAATATATACCATACAGGAATCATCCGAAATTGAGGCTTCTTAAAATCTGTACTTGATCATCCTATCATTGATCACCATCACCCATAAAAACTATCAAACCATCTTCAATTGGCAAAAATATCGTAAAAACTGCTTCTAAAAAACTATGCAGTATAGAAAAAACCCTAAAAAGAAATTGAGGGTTATAGCCATGAAAATATATACAAGATGAAAGCTTACCTTGTTACCAAGGGTTTTTCACCACTATAGTTCCCATGTACCACCGGCCATTTTGTATACTCACGACTTGTTCTCATCGATACCCAACTTAACCATTGAAGAAGTATCAGACAAGTGGTTTCAACAATTTTAGCTTCCCTTTACCACGGACACTTATCAGTGTTACCAATATCATTCAAATAAAATCCTCACATAAAATAATAAAATACTCATGGATTGGTTAAATCACATGAAGAATATTAATAAAAATATTACTCTAGGCACCCATTTAATTATTTACATCCCGTTATTCCAGGATATGCTTAAATAATTTTAAGACCCATAGTTAATTCCCTTATGCAACCAACTATACAGAAGTGTCTATAAAGTTGCATACTCAGTGGGTGGCTTAACCGAATTAATCCGTGAGTTACTCGTATAATACAATACAAAAAGGCATTGTATTTTTATCATGCTACAAGGTGCTGTCATACAGTTTTTCCATCGAGAAACCATTTGTAGTTCAAAATTGCGCGTTTGTGATTGGTGTAAATTAAGACGAGGGAAATAGTCGCCGATAAAGTCCTGCTTCCTATGGGGTTTTTAATACATGAGTGAAATATTCCAAATAAATTGAATTAATGAAATGTCAAAAAACATGACATGTGTGATAATTACCCGTGAAAACTATCCATGGGTTTTCAGTAGTAATAACCCAAGGACATTGATAATTGTTCGAAAAAATTTCATAACAGATTTCGAAAGCTTGTTGCTTGGAAACAGACCGACGCCGCAGGAGGAGGTCTGTTGCCTATAAGCAACAAGCTTGAGAAAGTTGTTATAACATTTTTAAGCATTTATCAATGTTCTAGGGTAATTCGGATAGAAATTTTTTCGCTAATTATAGAAAAGAAGTACAGAGCTTCTATAATTTCATTAATATTCTCGTCACAAATCGTGACATTTTGAAATATCAAATATTTGAAACGTCAAAATCGAAATAAATAATCAAATTGTATCCATAGCAACGTGATAGAGTGAAAACAGCCCATGGGATCTGTTTTCAGTATAATGTTGTTCTGATTGGTTGTGTTCAATCAAATGACCTCAAATTAACTGATTTCATTGGATTTTTACTATCGCAAAAAATTTTCAGTGTAATGATGGTTTCATTCGTTATTTCGACAAACATGACTAGAAATAGACAAATTTGATAGGATATTTTTTTGAGCAAACAAAATCGATACTGATTACTTCAATTTACGAATTTCATAGCATAGCAATGTTCAATAGATTCCTTGTCGTGCTTGAATTTCATGAATAAAATGGATCTTGTCGAAAATAATAAATAATTTATGTATTGTATAAAACATACATACAATACTATTAAACTAAAAATAGTCTTATAATTTCCTTGCACGAGCTGTCTTTAAAAACACCTATAAAATTTCCTGATAGCATCGATTCACATTGTACACATAATCCCACTTATTCCATTCAATTTGCTGCGCAATTGTCTTGGTGCTTTAATGCTTGAGGGTTGGTTCTCATTTTCAACTACAGCATATTGAAAATTACAATGCCGTCTAGCAATACCGATACTTAGATTCCGACATACCGGTTCTTTCAAGTCGACAAAATGCAATTGTTCCAAACTGGGGCAATGGAAAATGTACACTAAGAAAAGTTAGTAGAGTTGCTGGAAGCTAGATATATCAACATCGACCGCATATGAAATGTACAATTATTGACGTAAGGATATCTAATGCTTTCCAAGTAAGCTAGAAGTTTCTATTGATTTTTTTTTAACAATTACAAATGCTCTTTATAAGTATCATAATTTGAATTAAACCAATTCTTTATACACCTCTGCAATTCATACCATCTTTATTTCGATAATTTTCCTCGAATTTAGTAGCAATATTGTAAGTAAAAGTGGCTTATGTCAATTGACAGTACTTTGAAAAAGAGTAGAGAAGGGTGTACCAATTTTCTCTATTTGTGGCTATGAAGAATAAATATTAAGATTGAGACTTCTTTTCTATTTTTTTTCAATGTATATATGAATATATAAATAAATTTTATAGAATGATAAAACAAATAGGACATTGATTCACAATGAAAATATACAACTTAAAAACTAATGAAAAAAAAATTAATAAACTTAATGGTGGGATTTTGTGTCATCTTGTTCATAGAAGAGAACATATGCTTCTCCACTGACTAAAGAATTCCACGATATTAATAGCACTCTTGAATCGTTATATTTGTGCCACTGTCCCGTATAGGGATGTCGGCAAAATGCTGTGTAGTGACCATTATAAGTGGTTCCACAGTGATTAGATATAGCGTAGAGGTTGTACATACAAGGTGCCACATTATCAGCCGCGTAATGGTTCATATCAAGCCCTTCTATTGGAAAATCTATTGAATCATCAAGTTTTCCACTGAAACTTTCTGTTTGCGAAAAGCGCTTCAGGTGAATAACCAGTATTTTCGGAAATTTGTGAATTGAGAATTATTTAATGCATCGTCTTCGTTCCTTACATTTCGAACAAGTTGGTTTCTCATCACCGTCGAGTGTTTCTTCTTTTGTAAACGAATCTAAACATTGTGTAGGTCGTAATTTACCTGTTCTTTGTGGTATTGGAAGGGATAAATCCCAAAAAGGATTGTAGGTAACTGAACAGTGACCACAGTGTGTGCACTTGATTGTTGATTTTAATTGACCGACAAAGTTATCCATAATCTTGGAGTTGTCCATTCTCGCATATCTTAACCAAAATTCTTGTGCTTTCTCGATATCACTAAATTTGTCATCAATTTCTGTTAATAAGAGCTTTGCTTTTTCATATACCTGCTAATAGGTAACGAAGAAACTCATGTGCATCATGTTACCCATAAACCTTGAAGTAAATCGCTGAATCTTACTTTTCAATGATACTGTATTAACCACTCTGTCTGAACCGTCTTCAGACCAAAGCTCTTGAATAACTTCAGCAAATGCTTTAATTAGTGGTCCTTTCATGCTAGATATGTTTATGTTAATATCTCTTATGTATGCGTCTTTCTTTAGATATTCTAATAGCCACCTTGTGTTTGATAGGCATTGGATAATACTATTCATGAAACATGTGTTACCAATATTTTTGAGGCCTTTGAGACCCAAAGAATCTTGGGGAATACCCTTTATGGATATGAATGTGGAAATATTGTTAAAGGCTCTTTCGTAACTACTATCATTGTACGAATAATCTCGGATTCTATGATTGTCTTTCTCACTTAATCGGCGTGATAAGGAATTTGAATTGATGATGTTTGCTACTGAATTGGATGTAGATATTACGGATTTGAAAAGTGTTTTGGTTAGAGATAATCTATTGCGTATAGGAATTACATAATTCTCTAGCATAGTCATCTTCGTCAGTATTCCTATGAATGGGACATCATCTGGCTGGTGGTTATCTGTATTTTTTAGTACACTGAGGCCCAAAAGCTTGTTGGGGGCATAATTTGTTAAATTGTCAACACATGTATTATTAGAAGGCACACATTCTGAAGAAGAGAATGAAGATGTTAAATAAGAATTTCGAAAAAAGGAAAGATCACATGTTTTAGGGTCTGTAATGTGAGTAAGTTTGAAAGTGGTAGAATAATTACGTTTCTCATGATTAGGTTTCATGAAAAGTTCTTCTAGAGGCTTAGAACGGGGAAACGTACCGATAAAATATGAAGCGTTTCCTCTAGAATTGCAATCCTTATTTGTTGTATTAAGAACAAAGTTGCTCTTGAATCATTGGTTTCTACTGATATTTTTTTACCGATTTCCTTAATGAATTTTATAGCTTCATGACCGAAAACACCAGAAGTTTCAATTGCTACAGGAATAAAAATGTAAATGTTCTCCAAATTTTTGTATTGATTGATTTTAAAAGTTTCGCCTTGTAAAGCTGCAGCGTCTGCGGAAGTAGATGTGGATCGGACATGGGACGGAGCCCAAGTGTCAGTGCAAGTGAAATCCCATGTAACTGGTCTGCCGCGTTGCCATGGAATGAGAGTCATACCATCTGGACGTTTACCGTCGTCGCGGCAAGTACCTAACGGTTCCAACGAAGAGGGAATCTTTGCACATGCCATGCCGCGTTTGATTAGGTCATTTACTGCGGAATGACGTGAAAAACGGCTGGCACTTAATTTGCAGCTTAGGCCGTGTCTACCATATTCATCAACATCAGCTCCGCAACGACAGCGATGTTTTACATAAATTTGACAACCTAAACGGAGACCAATAGAAATACGGAAACTTTCGTCATCTAAAAGCGTACCTAATGGGGCCGACGGTTAAGCGTTCAACCATGCTCCTGATTCCTTTGAAAATGCTGCATTCAAAGCCTTCTCTGGTAAACTGATAGCTTTCTGAAGCAGATTTTCTTTTTCAATGTTCAATAAAGGAATATCCCAAGATTTTTGAAAGGATTTATAATCATCGGGTACAACTTTGTTAGACTTTAATGACCAAATATTTTCTGCCTCCATTAATAAAGGGTCTTGTGTGTGGAAAAATGTAGGCAGAATGTAATTAATGAAATTTTTTGAACTGTTTAATGATGACAAAAAAGAAGGAAGAGCTACTGAAACGATTGAGCGAATTCCTAAACCACCATATGAAACAGGTAGTGAAGCTTGTTTCCAAGAAAGGTCCTCTAATTTAATGTTAATTAATGACTCTAATGAATGACGAATGGCATTGTCAAAATTGATTAGGATATCATTATGTAACCAGGTCGGACTACATCTTAAGATATATGTTAATTTTGGAATTAATAGGCAATTCTTGAGAAGATAATAAGCAATATGTGTCGGGGATACATACATAAACGAGATGACATTTTTTTGAAAAAGGTTAGTTTTTCATTGAAAGCTGATAGAAAGGATTCGTTTAATAAAGGAGCACCTAATAGAAATAAATTTTGTATGTTTGTAATTGTTATGCCTGGTGCTACAGAATTAAATTTATCAATGGTTAGATTATTTGGTGATTCTAAAAAAAATAACTCGCATTTGCTGAAATTGAGTTCAAGACCAATATCCTTGGAATTGTTTATTATATAGACAAGAGACTTGAACACGGAATTAGCATAACCACCTAAAGAACCATCATCAAGGTACCAAGCATTGAATTCTGTGTCAATGTTGCTAATAAGTTTGTGTATCGATATGCAAAAAAGGAGAGGTGCCAAAGGGTCCCCTTGTTGGACGCCTCTTTCCAAATAAATGATGTTTTCGCCAAATAAAAGATATGAAGGGAATCGATAACATTGATTGATGAAGGGAAAAATTTCAGGTAGAATATCTGCTACAAATTTTAATAAATTATCGCGATGAATTGTATTGACAGCATTTTTAAAATAAATTTTCAGAAAAACTTTATTATTAACGTCTGGATGATTAGAGACGTAACGTCTCGCTGCATGTGCAACTGCTTCACAACCACCTTTCGACCCGAAACCAAATTGTAATGGACGAAGTAAATATCCTAATAGTACGTTCCCTTGAGTTTCTCTACAGGATGTTTCGATTTTAAATCTGTTAAAGTGGCTGCACTGACATCAGCAAAACTGTCATCTGAAGCTAAGATTTTGATTGCGGATGTCAAGTCGCCGTCAGAAACTTTATTAATGACATTTTTAATTTTAGTATTTCTTGATAATTTTATGTTTTTCCGAACTGAGAAATTTCTATTTTGTTGATCAGAGAAATTTAAATGATGATCTATATTTTCAAAAGTTTTTAAATTATTCTTGATTATAGTATAGAAAGATACTTTTTTATTAGAATTTTCAGAAGGAAGACTCAAAACATTATACGGAAAAAGCAATAGATTTTCCCAGGTAGTAATAGAATTTTGTCTTACGCATTCTTCAATCAGATTAGATAGCGTTGAGGCACAAAGAGCCATTGAAGCTTTTGGGACTCTTCTTATTACTGATCTTTGGCTCTTCAATTTTGCCAACTTTATATGAAAATTCGTATCTTTTATATCCTTATTTTCAAAACTTTCTACTGTAATCGAACTTAAATTTTGTCTACCCTGCGTCTTGTTTTGATGTAATTTTAGGCCTCGCTTCTTAAAAAATTTACCACACTTCACTGTGACTGGCGCTGACATAAGGTTTATATCATATAGAATTTGAAGTTATACAGTCCTAAAAATTCTAGCGTCCGCTTCACGTTGATAAATGTACATCCATTTTCTATTCCTGCTTATCTGTCACTCAAATTTATTGAATAAAATATAAAAAACTATTCTTTTTCCATATACTCCATTGTTATACAAAAAAGGTTATTATACGAAGTGAAAACGCGACTGAACCCACGAACTTTATATTGAAAAATAAGGAAATATTCAAAAATAAACTTGGAATTAAAACTTTTTGTAAATGACATAAAACTTAAAATGTCATCAATAGATATCAACAATTCGTGCAACAATCGAATAAATACATTCTGAAAATTTTTACTAGTGTCATTGATTGATACAAAAAAGAAACACTTATTTGAAATTTGATGTTACATTGTACATCAACCGCTCCACACTTTACATCAGGCAAACCACTTACATGTCCCTAACAATTAATTATACTTCACAACACACACCACACCACTGATTGAGGTCCTTTGAAGACTGAATGACTTTGTGTTAACCCAGTTGGACCCAGATTAAGTTTTGTGAGGAGGTTGATGGTTCAGTGGAAGGAGCCATTGAATCGAAAGGTCCCGGTGCAAATGTTTCCCAACTTCCTATTAGTCAATAAGAACATTTTTTCAATTATCCAAGTATGTGAATTTCTTTTCTACTACTCACACAAGACGAGAGTAAGCGAGAGTAACAAAAACATCGTCTCGGTCTCATCACATCCCAAAAAATTGAGTCTCGTTCAAGTCTCGGTCTCGCCTCGTTACCAGTTGTCACGTCTCGTCTTGCTGAATTGTAAATAATGATATATTTCTGTAAAATTATTAATCTTCGAAAATATCATTCAAATTTAAAATACAAAAATCTGCGAGGATAAATATTCATGATAAGACATGGGTTACTATAAGAAGCTTTAACAAGTTGAGGTAACAATGTGAAAAAATCATACTCGGTTATTGATTTCTTTTTAAATTTACAATAAAATATTTCACATATGGTAACCAGATTTTATATTTGTAAAATATATTCTTTTCTATGTAAACCTTTTCCGATTTTTCGAATAAAAACTTCATAAAAAAAATTTAAAGAGAAAATTTATAATATTTTCCAAAACAACTCGTCTCGTCTCGTATGGGAAAAACGAGACGAGAACGTGACGAGAAAAATCTTGCTCTCGTAAGAAGCCCTATTGGTCGGTTCTAATTCAAAGTGATTTTATCGTTCAGTATGGATATTCATCAAGTAAAAGCCTCATCTATTCAATCAATATTTTTCTTCACCGTATCACCCTGATTTACCCAATATGCGTGTGAAAATTCTATGATTTCTTGTTTGAAGGAATTTTTTAATGGGAAATTCAATAGGCATATAAAAACTTTGCCAATCCCTACTGTATGGAATAAGCTTGCAGATGAAATTTCATTTACTTTTTCGCCATTTTACTTAACAGCCTAAGCTACATCTCGGAAAAATACCTTCTTTGTATCTGAGATATGTTTACAAATATAAAACTTGTTATGAAATGGACCCCTAGATAACAAGTTTATTTATTCAAAGTTAATAAACATATTTTTGACGTCATATTTTTATTTGTGACTGTAAAGTTTTATGTCCGGCTTCGGTAGAGATGAAAATTAAAGATTTTATTCCCAATTTTTCCGGCATATACAATAAAAAGTTTCCTAGAAGCTACAGTGGCGGGCCAAATAGTTTGTAAGTGATTATTGAAAATTAATATATGATGTGGAAGTGTATTTTCTCTATATTGTGTCAAATATACACAAATATAATTTATGGGATTCTGAAAATAAATCACAGCATTTCATTATGTGCAATTTTCGTTTCTCTATCTCTTATCATTTTCGAGATCCCAATGATTCGTCTTTTTCCATGTAAATGAATTAGAGCAGTGAGAGGAATTAATAAATACAGAACTGGCCTGTCTGATTCAGAAGTCAAAGAACCATGATTTAATAATAAATACGTCCAACATCCTATTATTTGGAAATCTAAATCACAATGATATAACTATTAAAATAGGTAACGATAAGCTAACTGTTGCTCATAAAAGCGAAAATTTGGGAGTCATGATCGATTCAGATCATGTTAGATATAGTTTGCAAAAAGCTTACACTAATCTAAAAAGTCTCTACTCTTGTTTAACAGTTGTCTATAAAAATAGATTACAAAAGCTTCAAAACTCGTGCCTAGGATATATATTTGCAATCAGAAAATATGACAGAATCAGTCATACGTTAACCCGTAATAATCGGTTGTCTATGAGGGAAATTACATTCACTATGCATCTTACATAAAGTTATATCCACAGGCGTACCTCCGTACCTTTCAAATAAAATTAGATATAGATCCGACGTTCACAACATCAATATTAGGCAGAAAGACATTATAACTATACCTTACCACAGAAGAGTCACGTTTGAGAGAAATTTTCAATTTCATTTGGCAAATACTTATAATGCTTTGAACAAGGAAATGAAAACATTAAATATAAACACATTTAAAACGAAAATGTTTGAGCATTTGCTCAATGAGCAAAAAAGTAGTACATCAGTATCATACCATATCATGAGTAAAAATTTATTCTTTTTTGAGTTACGTTTTTTTTGTTTTGTTTTCTTTTTCAATGTGTAACTGTTTACATTAATTAACGAACACATGAGCTCTTGAAAAATAGCAGCTCTGCTGATATTGCGCCTTTTAACCGATTATTAAATAGGTATCTCACAATGGAAATACATCATTACTATAAGTGTTATACTATTGATATTTCTGTATTCTCTTGAAAATTGTTAATAAAGACGTATATTATTATTATTAATTTGGGATGCCCGGCATTGCCTTTAGAACATCCATAAACAGTTTCTATACTATTATTAATAATAGACTATTTGAATTCCTCATTATTCATCCATATCCATTTTCACAAATTTTGATTAGTTGACTACTTTTCAATTTATTTCGACAAACCTGTAACCAGAAAATACAGCATACCCGTCGCTGGGTGTAGATATCCAGAACGTGAGAGACGCGACATTCTGGAAATATTTTTCAATGTGAAAGGAACGGAATTATTTCCGATACACAAATTTCTAAAGAAGCTCATTAATATTTGATGAAGCAATCCCGAGGAGAAAAATACCGTAATATTTTTGAAGGTACTGAAAGGAATGCCCCATATATTTTTTAAGGAATACCGTGTCGATCGTATTCTCTACGAGGAAAGTTTCGCAACATTCTAGAAATATGTACACGTTAAGAATTTATTATTTCAAAATGGAGGAAACGGGAAACTACTGGGTCTGCGAAATTCTTGTTTTATTTGTTTTTTTGTGACACGGTGCTAATCGCGTATAATCTAGAATATACAAGTGAGCATTAATCAAGAAGAGTCCACATTATGAATCGTGTTACAACAATCTGTCACATAAACTTGAAAATTAACGGTTCTCTACTTACCGTGTTATCGTGATAACAAAAAGAAATTTCTACAAAATGACCTGGATTTATTGGACCCGTTATACTGGTTTTCATGTGCTGTAAATCTATAGGTTTTATCAGTGAAACGCCCTGAATAATATTGGATCATAAAATTGGTCACTTGTATACACTACAGAGGCACTATCGTGCTAAAAAACCGAAATTTCTACAAAAATTGCCAAAAATGTGCTATATCTGGATTCATAGCAGTTAACCAAAATATGTATATTCAACATGAATAGTACAGAGAATAAATCAGCAAAAATCCTGTGACAAAGCTATGAGTACCAAAAAAAAATATAAGTGTTTTAAATGAAACTCACGGTTTCTAGTTAATTCCACAATATAATAAAAGTTATTGAAAATTCTAAAAAATTGACAATTGTTTCGATAAATCAATATCATCCTCAGAATGGCAGAAGTTACATTTTATTTGATACCTACCTGATGTTTAGTAGTTATTTTTGGCTAGACCAAGAAGTGACCTAACTTGTGATTGACTTAATATATGTTTATGGAAAAAAGAAGAAGATGTGATATTACAAATATTGAAGCTTAGATATTATTAGCCCTATGGTGATATCCTGCATATCATTTTTCCAATCAAGGTCAGTATAATTGTGCAATGATATAGAAAACCAGGAAGACTATATCTGCTGATCTTTATAATTATCTATAATCACTGAAGAAGACAGTTTATTAGTGGAGAACTCCCTAGATTCAACTGTTCATTGACAACTTCATATTGTGGGTTTCTTAAATGTCTTCTAACTTCCAATTCTTCAAGGAAATCCAGTCCTTGTTTCTTTTCACAAATATGCAGCACTTCTAGTTTTGTGTTAGGTGTCAATGAATGATTGGTGTCAAGTAGATGTTTTGCGTAGTGGGATTTATCTGGTTGTTTTAACCTGTATGCTCGTAAGTGTTCACTGTATCGGATTTCAAAATTCCTAAGGGTTTGGCCCAAATAGACAGCATGACATTCTGGAAATTTTAGTTTATATATACCTGACTTCTTTAATAGTGGTATTTTTGTTTTTACATTTAACAATTTTGTACTAACGTTACTTTCTGTTTTAAAAGGAATTGTTGTATTCGTTGCTGAAGATATTATCTTTGAAATATTATTAGAAATATTTCCTGCATATGTGATGGTTTTATAAGTTTTTATTTCATCAGCTTGTTTAGGAAATATTAGTTGTAATGCCACTTTTTCCTCTTTTTTACTAATAAGCTTATTTATCATATCTAATGGATAACCGTTGGATGGGGCTATTTGTCTAATTGTATTAATCTCTCTATCAAAATAACATTTGTTCATAGGAACTGAAAAAGCTCTATGTATCATTGAATTATATGCCGCTAGTCTGTGTGACATAGGGTGATTGGAATTGAATGGAATTGTCACATCAGTCTGTGTTGGTTTTCGGTAAATTGAATAATCAAGTACATTATTAACTCTTTGAATTTTTAAATCAAGAGAATTGATTGAGCTATTTTCTTCAATTTCTAATGTAAATTTAATTTTTGGGTGCAAATTATTTATGTGGTTGAAAAATTCATCTAATTGTCGTTCACTTCCCATAAAACAAGCTAATATGTCATCTACATATCTATACCAAAATAAAATATTTTTGGAAATATTACTTTCAAAGATCCTTCTTTCTAAATTGTCCATTAAAATGTTTGCTAAAATAGGTGATATAGAGCTTCCCATTGATAAACCTTCATTTTGAATATATACCCACTATACAAGAAATATAACAAGTCTTTTTTGTGATGTTATTTTTAGAGACCTTTCGTGATGTTTTAATTTTATTACCAACTCTATCAACATCCATGTCATGTAAATAAAACATATTTTTGATGTACACAATAGTACTTGAATTCGCAGTTACATACACATCCTATGAACTTCTTTTTAGCAACTTCCTATAGGAAACATTCCCAGGATGTTAATTTGTATACTACTCACTAATATCACATACAGAACGTTACTGTAAAATTACATATCAACATGTTTCTATGATGATCACAGGTTGCAGTTACTTTCACATCTTTCGAAATAATTTTTGGTAAGTTCGTGTGATTACTTCTTTACGATGTTAGTTCATTAAACTCTCAGTAATGTCTCATATTAAACATCACAGTAATATAAAAAAGAAGAAAACAGAAGAGGAACTGATAAACGAACATTATCTGTTGAAACAAATGACAAGCATGAAATGGAGGATTGTTTTCAGTTTTGTGTTATATTTTATTTGCAGGAAGCACATTTTTTGCAAGTACTTGAATAAAGTGGTCCTCGTTTTCGTTAGTTCCTACTTAGCTTCAGTTTCTATGCTTGGTTATAATTCTTGTTATAATGGACGAACAACAGCTGTTATCGGTAAGTACCTATTCCAAAATCATAATTATTAAAACATAATACTCATTCAGGACTTTAATCGGCTATTGTACATTGAAATTCCAGGTGGCGGAATTGTACACTAACATTATCTAATAGAGCTTACAAAATAACGGTTTTTTCAACTTTTAAAAATATTTTTGTTAGTAAGTATATTTTAAAAACGATTCACCATATTTTAAATCCTAGATTTGCATTATACGATACAAAAAACTTAATATTGCAATAGGGTAGATATTAATAATAATAAAACATGCTCATATGTTGGCAGAGATTTGAATCTAAAAGAAAATATTTTCAATGTTCAATATGTTTCAGAAGCTACTTACGTAAATAAAATAAAAAACAAATAGTTGGTAATTATGTAAAGAAAAGAGAATAACTATTTCAGATAGTCTAATACAGATATTGTATTAAACAGTTCAAAAAATATTGAATCGAGTATCTCTAGTTCTAGTTTTTGTAGTAGCAGTCATAGCCATCAATATAGTATTGCAGGTTTAGAAAATTTTAACATTGATACTAACAATTCTTGTGAACAACTAGAGACTGTTTAAGACTTTGAAAACAGAAATTTCTGTTAAAAAACTCATTTCCATTTGGAAATACACTGAATGCTCTAGTCAACAAATAGAATTAAATTATTTATTATTGTAGAAACACAGCTATTGGATACTCAATTGGATACAATTATTTATAAACTCATTTAACTTGATAATGTGTTCCTATCTCTTCTTCATAAGTAGATTTTTTGTATACAGTGTATTAATAATGCTTGGTTTTCATTAAGTTACAATTCCACGATGTTAATATACAATATGTTCCAGGATGAAAATAACAAGATGAGAATAGTATATTATTTTATACAGGAAAGAAGTATGAATTTTCATGGCATATCTGAATTTCCCTGCGAAATGGAGTGAGGCATGTAATAGAAGGTAAATCATGAAAAGTTACTTCTCGAAATAAAATATGTTGTTATTCCTTTGAAGAGCACCGCATGTACCTTGTGGAAAATGGGTCCCAGTCAATTGGCTGAAAATCAAGTTTGATGTAGTTTATGATGATCGATCAAAGGTCTCCATGCTGTTCAGAACACCTTTAAATGTTTCACAGATTTTGAAGTGTACGTTATGGAATGGTTGAAGCACTCGAAACAGCCACTCTTGCGTGAGAAAAAGTAACTGTAAGTAAACGATAGAATTTTCTTTAATCAGATTGGATTTCTGTTGATGTAACGTAATGTTCATTAATTCTTTATGGTGTAAAATTTTTATTAGTTTTAATATAATTAAAAAACTATTCTAATACATTTTCTGTAAACTAGCTGTAATGTATGTGTATCCGTTAAACTTTAATAATTTAGTTTCTAAGTATGTTACGTTATGGTAACTACGGATTAATATACACTTTTTTATTTCTTGTTTTCACTGAATGCGCTCAATAGTTTCCACTTTTCAGACTTGTTATGTAATATGCTTACACACTTTTATTTTTTTAGGTTGGATTCCTGGACAAGATTTTTTTTTCTAATTTTGTACCTGTCTTTTCGAATTTACTGTACTGTTTCAAATCCTTTATTGCTTTTTTTGCTATTTCATTTTAAATGTACAGGGTGAACAAATGAGAACGACTGTAGGCCACATCTTAGAAAAGAACCATGGTACAACTTTCAAAAAAATTACCTTGATAAGTGATCCTGAAAAATTGCTGGAAAATATTTTGCAGTCTCTAAAATATCCGCTAGGGGTGGAATGAACACTCGAAAACATAATACTTCAAAAAAACATATTAAAGGTGCCCTAAACATACAATTTTTGAAATCTGGATGAGATTATTAATAAATATAATTAAGGAGATTTTTTGCCATTATTCTTCAAATAATGGGTAAGGAAGGTTCAAACTTATGAACAAATGTATAACTTTTTCGTTTTTTAACCTATATTAATGATTTTAGCTGCATTTAAAAGAGTTTTTCTGTTTAATAAAATGGATAACAAAATTGGATAATTTTGTATTCACTCGGATATTTCAAATGTAAATTTTTTTAATTTTTTTATCTGATAACGTAAATCCCTTTTCATCAGAATTTAAAAAATATCTCAGTACATTCGAAATTTCCGAGAAAATGGGAAAATTGTCGACTTTCTCACATAGCGTTGACAAAATTGGCCAATTTTGTTATTTTTGTTAAGCATATATCTTATTAAAGAGGAAAAACTCTTAAATGACGCCAAAAACATTGATATCGATTTAAAAACAAAAAAGTGTTACGACATTTTGTTTAGGTTGAACCTTTCCCCACCCCTTATTTGAAGAATGTCTACATTTTTTCATAATCTCATCAATATATCAAAAATTGTATTTCTAGGATACCTTTAGTATGTCTTTTTTGGAGACACAGTATTATGTTTTTAAGTGTTCATTCCACCCCATAGCAGATATTTTGGGAACTTAAAAATATTTTCTAGCGATTTTTCAGGGTCATTTTCCTGAAGGTATTTTTTTAAAGTTATACCATGATTATTTTTTGAAATATGGCAGACAGCCGGCGTTCTTAGTTGTTCACCCTGTATTTGCTGATTAGACACAGAAACATGTATAGGATGTCATCTATAATGTTTGAGGTATGTTATTCAGAGGTTTAAGTAATGTCCATACAACATCTAAGATAATACACTGTATTGTTTTTGATATGTCGCATTTAAATCATTGATAAGATGTTATTTTTTAGACATTGCATTAACATTAACGAGAAGTTAAAATACATTTCGGAATGTAACAGAAATGTTGTTTTTAGTTTGTTATAAAGACTTCCTTTTGAGGAAGTTCTAGTAACATCACAGTAATGTAAAAAGGCAGCGCTTTAACATCGCTGAGAAGTTAAGTTGAAACATCACAAAAGTTAACAGCCACAAGCTGGGCATAAGCCGTTGTATAGATGTGCATGTGATGAAAACAAGAGGAAAAAAAGGTAGAACATTATCACAATGTGATGTTGAATTAACATAACTGTAATATTTATTTGCATAGTGGGTATCTTATTGCCAAAAGTGAGAAATAGTTCTGATTAATGCATACATCAAATAAATTAAGTATATCTGATATTATTCCTGGATTAATATTTTTATCTTCTAGTAATTTTCTTACAAGTATTAGACATTCTTTAGAAGGGATTTTAGTGAACATATTAGTTACATCGACCGATATGAGTTTATAGTTATCTTGCAAGTGGATTGCTTTCAACTTATTGATTAGTTCTATTGAATTTCTAATTGAGTACTGAGATTCATATCCGTTTATCCGTAACTATTGAGTATATTGTTGAGCCTTTTTGCCAATATATTATTAGGAGCATTAACATAAGAAACTACAGGTCTAATTGGTTTCGTTATTTTATGTAATTTAACGGTTCCATATAATTGTGGACAATGAGGATTCTTATGTATGATAGACCTCTTTTCGTAATCACTTAAAAGATAATTTGAATTATTAACAATATCCCTTACATTATTAGAATACTTTTTATTTGGGTCTGCTTTAAGAACTTTTACATCGCTATATTCTATAAAGTTATATATTTTGGAATTGTAATTTTCAGTCGTCAAAATGACAGTTGTGTTCCCCTTATCAGATTTTGTAACTGTTAGGTTATTATCGTCTATCTTCTTTTTTATTGCATTTAAAACTGTAATGTTATTTTTTGTTTGACGTTTAACTTTTGAAGGTTCAATATTTTTGATTAAATTGGTAATTTTTAATTTCTCATAAAGAAAATTATTTGAATTAGATTTTAAAGCTATTTCTGACTCTGTAGCTATAATTTGTTTAATATTATTCGTAAATTTTGGTGGTATGCTGTACTTTAAACCTTTATTTAAAAATTCTATTTCACTACCTGTAAAATTAGTGTCTGAAAGGTTTTCAAATCATGGTGCAAAGTGTGTTGGTATGTAGGTACTTACAGTTTCATGATGTTTTGAGTATTGAATTTTATGTTGTGTGTGTTCAAGATTCTGTAGCTTCTTTTCTTGTTTCTTAAATTTCTTATGCTTAATCGTGCTGACACTTTCTCTAATTTTGTCATCCAAACAGTCAAATTCTACTCTGTGAGTTCTGAATGTACAATTTTTATGTAGTTGTCTAAGGAGTCTCTAACTTTGAACCATTTCCTACATTCTTCCTTTATCCAAACTCGTTGAGCACATTTTATAGCTTTTTGTGCTGGTGGTGTTTTAGTGTGACATTTTATATTCACATAATTTGGTATTAACTTTTTCCTAAGGCATTCTTGGTTAAACCAAATGTTTTGTGATGTTTTGTAACGTTTTTGTAGTAACTTCTGGTACAGTCGGGTCAAATTTTCTCTCGAAGATTTTTTATATAGTTCACAGTAGACAAATACTTACGAACAGAGCTAATATTATCGGTACCTTTTGGAACACGGTGCCAGGAGAACTTCACAAATAATATCGCGATTTAATAACATAATATAAATGGAGAAATGAGTAACTTTCGTAAACTCAAACATAAAATTCCGGCTACTTAGTTCAACAAAAAAGCTTACAGTATTATTTTTTGTTTAAAATTAATATACAAGAGATGGTGTTAAAATAAATTTCAAAATGTTATAAAACGTGGCAACGCCGCACAACAGACCAAGTCAGATTTTTTGTATGTCTTTACGTTGAATGTCAGTTGCTAGCGCCAAGAGAAGTCGATAGATAAACAGTTGTTTGAGAAGTTAACTCACTGCATTGTAACTATAACACATGTACAATTTTATACAATTAAATAATACAGCCCAACCCATTTAAAACAATTTCTTTCAACCAGCAAATATTTCCAAACAGATGGAATACAATATCCTCATTATTATCTTGACTTTCCCCCAAGCAATGTCACACATATGCAGTAATTGTAAATATATTCCAAGGTCGATTTACGAATCTGCTCGACAATAAAAGACAAGACTTCACACAACCTGCATGTGGAGAGCTGAAAGAGCCGTTTGAAAGTTTCATCCACAGATTTGGCTTTCAACAAGCTACTAATCTACAAACAAGTTATTATATTAGTGTTTTAACTCTAAAAAAATCGGAACAACACATGTACTGCCATTCTACCTTTCTTTTTCTATTGTGGCATTCGTCACAGATTTCTTGGAAATGCTGGCGTCTCACGAATTATATATTTTTATCACGGAAAACTATTTTTAAAAAACACTATTTTCAAAATATAACTAAAATTATAATACTTGCTATAAAACTAATAATTAAACTGACAATACTAAACAAACGTATCTTAACCACTAAAGCCAAACAACAACCTGAATAATAATGGAAATAAATATATATACTAGAACAAAGCTAACTCTGCATTTCTTATCTAATTTACCGTAATATAATATTATTATTTATTAGTAGAAATTTCTGGTTCTATAACTCCTCCATCCCTAAGATCGAAAAATAATGGAGTTGTTTTTCAATTTTGAATTTGTTTCCTCCAATTCAATGTCTTCTGTCTTGATATCTTCTTTCTTGATTTTTTCTTTCTTGATATTTTCTTCCTTGTTTCTTATTTTACTTCTTCGGAATTTTGGTATGAACCAAAATATTATTATACTTAAGCAAATAATTAAAATTATTGAAAATAATCTAATTGTTGTAGGTTGCTTTGGAATTATTATTTCTTGGATAGGTTTTATATTTTTAGCAATTTGATTAATTTCGTATAATCCTTCAAAATCTATTTTAGTTAAGCTTGGTAAATTATATGGTTGAATTTCTAAAAGCTTTTAATCTAATTTTGGCAATAATATTGATTTTCCTTTTCTAATTTGGATGTTGGTTGAAAATATTTCTTCTCCAACTTGAACCTTGCAATCTTCTGGAATTCGGATGATTGATGGATGATTAATTTCCAAATATTGATTAGAAGTACATCTTGTTAGTATTTTTATCGCTGAATTTGGAATAATTAATACTTCATTATTTGTGACTTGTTCTATTATAGTTTCTTGAAGGTGAGCATCATTAGCATAGCAGTTCGTAGGAGAATGGCCGTTTAATATTTCTATAGTACAATTATCTCTTAACTTCATTTCTTGTTGACAGTAATATTTTTCTTCTAACATCGGACACTCTTCTTTTATTGAAATTATTTCTTCCGGAGTTTTTGCCAAGTAAGGTTGTAATGGGATAAATATTTTATGGTTTTGAATGATGGGGTATAAGTGATAAAATTCTGCAGTTTTGGATGGGTACATGGACAGCAAAAATTATTTTAGACTTTGAAAAAGTTACTTGAGAACCCAAAAATAGATAGTATGTTAAAATATCATTAAATTTCGGAATTTGTCCTTCATCATATATTGTATGTAAATACTTTATCATTTCCACAATTTCTTGATTTGAAATCACTGAACTATGAATTGAATTTAATTTGGAAAATGTAATGGAATTTTCAATATTGTCAATTAACGTTATTAAACTTTGACAATCCAAGTTAATCTGTGGAATCGTACTTTAAAAGGTGATAAAATTATTTAAAGTCATTATTTTACTTTCTATTGATATATGAAAGTTTTCCAAATTATCTTGTAATTTCTGTTGATTATGCCACAAGGTAGCTAATGATTTATTATAATGATTGAACAATTTCTTATTCAAGGATATTTGCATACTAACTTCGTGAATTATTTGTTTTTGGTTTTGCTGTAATATATTTATCGCGTTATCGTATCTCTCTTCATCATCTGAATCAAGGGTACCAAAAAGCCATTTATCACTTTTCCAAAAGCATTTACTCATCCTCTTTTTGCTCTAATATGAGGGTAAATATTTTCTGATTTTCTATCCAATGTATTGATTAAACTTTTTGTTCTTTTCATCATTTGCTCAGCCAAACTATGGTATGAAATAGGGTTTGTTGCATTAGCTTCTACTAGACTACTTCTTAATTTATAGAAATATTGTTTAACTGTTTCTATTTGCTTACTTATTTCTTTTAAATTTATATAATATATAAAAGTATGTTTAGTATTAATAAGCTTAAATAATCCTAAATTAATTGGTAATATTAAGTTATTCAATTTGGTAACTTGTATGTCTTCGGTTTTGCATTTGGTATGAAAAACCAGGAACAGGGTTACCATTATCATCAATTTCAATTTGCTGTAACAATTTGTTTGAATTAGTTTTTTGATTTTTTAATTACATTTTTTTTATAATAAATCCTTTTATAAGTTTCTAAAATTATTTTTAAATCTTTATTGATTTCTGCTTTCCTATATTTTGGTAAAAAAAATTTTTTATCTCTAAATTTTGTTTGTATAATAACTTGGAGAATTCTTTATGATTTTATATATAATGAGATAGTATCAAATGATCATTGAAAAAAATGGATTCATTTAAATCTAAAGAAGTTTATTTAATTATTTTAAAAGATCTCAATTTACATTCTAACAAATTGAGTTATTTTTGTTCTAAATTTCTTTGAAATAAAATTACAAATAATGTGTGTTATCTAAACAGTTTTCACGTTTGATACTAACTTCTGGTAAATAATCAATTTCTTTTTGAATTGTCGAACCAAGTTCATTGATTTATATTTTGACAAAATGTATAAAATTTAAAATGAAAAATTGAATGTTTCATATTATTATTTTCAAAATTATTATGATATATATACTCCTATATCTAATTATATTATTGTTTTTAATAACTAGTTGATATGAACTTAAATAATAATGAATAAAATCATTAAACGAAAGAATTGAATATTTTGTATTATTTCTTTGAAAATTATTATCATTATCTATATATTTCTATGTTCAATTATTGTATTGTTATTCATTTATAGTTCTACTGTAACTAAATAATACGTATTTGAATTTTTATTATTGTTATTATGATATTAATTCTTATATCTATTCTAATTGTTATTTATATTTAGCTTTGAAAATGATTATTATTATGATATAAATTTTCATTACTTATCTAATTACATATGTACATAGAATTTCTATATGTATTATTCCATTTGATAACTTCTTGTATTGAGTACCACCTTAAAGCAAAGTGTTCCCAATACTTTCTTATAAATTCTTGCAATTTTTGAATATCCTCTCGTCTTCTTATTTTATTTTCATGATTTAGAATTTTCTTGTTTACTCGTACATTTCTTTCTTTATTTCTCTTGTTTACGTTCTTGTTACTTTAATCTATCTTCGTATTTCTCTCAATAATTTCCTTACTTCTATTCCTTTTTAAGTTGCCATTAATTTTCTTGGAACTCTTTTCTATTTTCTTATTTCTATCAACTATTTTCTTATTTCTATTCTTTTTCATATCTTCATTCATTTTCTTATAACTTTCTTCTATTTTCTTATTTATAGTTTCATTTATATTCTCGTTCCTCTCATCAATTTCATTATTTATAATTGGATTGTTTTCTTCTATCTTCTTGTTGAAGTTTTCATTTTTCGTATCATTTCCGGTCACTTGACTTACTTCTTTTTCCATAAGAACTTGTATATTTTCGTTTGCTTTCATTATCTTCTTATCCTTTTTTCTTGTATTTCTTTTTATTTTGAAATCAATGTCATTCAATATAATACTTTTATTTGTTGATTGAATATCAGAAATATAAATTTTATTAATATAATTTTCATTGTTTTCAATTAAATTATTTTCTACACTATTCTCAATATTGAATAAATTTGATAAATCATTTACTAAATCTACTTCATTATTTTCAATTTCATTATCAATATTAAATAGATTTGACAAATCAGGTATAAAATCTATTTCATTATCTGGAAGATATTTTAATCTTGAGTTTTTTATCTCTATATATGGTAGTGGGTTATCTGAAGCAGTATTTATTTCTACTACCTCAATTTTCTTTTCTGATGAGATTTTTTGAAAATTTTGATTTTGTTCTCTAGCATACTTTTCCTCTGTAAAAATGAAAGTTTCAAATTCCTCTAACGGATTAACTGTTTCTTTTATCCTCTCAATTTCTCCCATTTCTTCCATTTTATCATAATCATTGTTATATAATTCTTCGGATATGAAATTCGGATTTTGATAATTATTTTGGAAATAATAATTATTAGTATTTCTAAATCTATTATTATCATAATTATTATTACCAGTATTATTATTATTTCGATTTATAAAATTCTTATTTCTCCTTGGAGAATCCGTAAAATTTCTCGATGTAGTCGACATATGCTCCGGTCTAGGTAAAGTATGTACAGGTATTTTGTGTGGCCTGAAAACATTTCTTTTTGGACCAAATACTTGCGCATTAGTCGCATAATGTCGAGGTTGTTGTGGTTGTGGCTTTATATCAATTGGTTGGCTTAGTAAGCTCTTTCGTTGTTGGAAACATTGATATTGGTTATAGTTATTTCTAGCATAATTTGAATAGTAATCATTCTGATTTCGATTATTATTATTATTATAATTATTATTAAGTGAATTATTACTTGAAGAAAAATATGAATGGATGAAAAAAAATACCTTGATCAAAAAACAAAACCCACCCCCCAAAAATATATCCCTGCACCGCTCCTGAAAACAAACCCCTGGATGCAAAACAAAAACGACACAGAATATCCTAGGTTACCATCAAAATCTCACCCTCTGTAACCCCTCAAATTACTCACTCCCAACCTCAACCTCGCAACCCTCCTGCACAAGCTAAAAATGTAAATACAAATACTGATATAAATAAATTTGCACAAATCAATAACTTATTCAAGGAACTGCAAACAATTGTCAACCTGGGTGAACTTGTAAGGGCAGTTGGCGACCTACTGCGAGACATGAAGACAACTTCTACCAAAATCGAGAAATTCACTATCTACAATAACTTTGTGGCTGGAATAGACAACTATGATATATAGGCAGGTACGTGGAAAAACAGAATTTCAAAAGAGACATAATTTTCTGCAATGTATGCGGAGTACAAAATAAACTACCCATAATCAGACATTTTCTCGACATTCACAAACCAGATATCTCCTTTTTAATAGAGACTTTCCTTGAATCATACAAAACAATTAACTTCAGAAACCCCGAATATCGTCTATTTAGACCATACCGTGCCGACTATGCCGACGGTGGCGGTATCGCATTATTAATAAAAAAAGACATAAATTTTAGAATCCTGCAACAGAATAATACATGAATTGAGCATATAGCGATCCTTTTTGATAATAAAATTAAAATTGTTGGAGCTTATAACCTGCCTGGTAACAAAATGAAACACACAGATTTACACATTTTCAACACACATAACAAAGTATTGGTAGTTGGTGATCTCAACTGTAGACATCCACAGTGGGATCAATTCACCAACTACCCTAATGCTAATGGGAATACCCTCTTGAAGTTCTGCGATAACTCGGAGTGTAATATATTTCACACAAATAATCCTACCCACTTCCCTTTTGCTGCAAATCATACACCTAGCATTATAGATATCGCAATAGGCGAAAATATTAATAATTTAACCAACATCAAAACCCTTACCGACCTTAACTCAGACCACGATCCTGTCCTTATACACCATAAACTCTCCCACAACATTCACAATCCCAATAATCCCAAAATATATAACTACAAAACAACAAATTGGTTAAAATTCAGAAAATTTATGAACAACAAGTTAAACATAACAGATACAATAGAAAACACCCAACATTTAACGAACACCATTAAAAATTTACAAAACTAGAGACCGTAAGTTTCATTTAAAAACACTAAAATGCAAGACATCATTCTACATTAACAAAATCCATACTTCCAATAGATAATAAATTGCCCAATAATTTAATCCAATCCATTAAAGAGAAAAATAAAATAGGGAAAAGGTGGCAAAGATATAGAAATTTAAATGGCCACCAAGTTTTAAGACAGCAACAATCCATAATAAATAGCTTAGTCAAAGAACATCAGAACAAAGAATGAGCCGAATTCTTAAGTACTTTGAAACCGGAAGATAATTCCTTATGGAAAATCGCCCGTCGTTTTAGAAACAAGTTTAATGACATTAATGAAATAATAAGTAACGGTCAAGTATATACCAACACTTCCGAAATCGCAGAAAAGTTCGGAGAGTATTTCCAAAGCAACTTTGTAAATCACTCTCAACACACACACAATATCATCAAGACATTACACATATAGTACGACAACACCTAAACTCCCTTATCACCTAAAACACTAAAAATCTAACAACACGCACTGAAATTTTCAACACAATTCAACAACTGAAAAACAAAACAGCACCTGGTTCAGACACTATACACAACATATTACTCAAAAATCTACCAAAAAAAGCAATTGATCAACTAACGTACATAATTAATTTCATTATCAAAACAGGGCAATATCCCTATATGCTCAAAACAGCCAACGTCATTCCTATCATCAAAGCAAATAAGCAATCATGTTATGTTGGTAGTTATAGACCAATATCACTCTCAAACAATGTAGCAAAGGTGATTGACAAAATAATTTTATTTCGTATTAAACAGTTAGTTGAAAAGCATGACATTATTCGCTCAGAGCAATACGGATTCAGAAGCGGCCATAGCACCATATCTCAAATTATTAGAGTAATGAATTACATTAGAGAAGGTCTCCATGCTAAAAACAAATCTGTCATGGTCACGTTCGATATTCAAAAGGCATTTGACTCCGTATGGCATGAGGGATTAATACATAAACTTATTACACTGAAAACTCCCGAATATTTAATGGAAATATTAAATTCGTTTTTATCTAATAGAATTTTTTACGCTAAAATTAACAACCACACTGCTGGACCATACTCGATCCAAGCAGGAATACCTCAAGGCTCGGTGTTATTACCTTTGCTATACTCTTTATTCATCCACGATCTCCCAATATCCCCTAACCTTCTAACCGCAATGTATGCCGACGATACTTATTTTGTTGCCTCTGCACAGAATCCCGATCAAGCACTCGAAACAGTACAAACTCATATCAATACAAAAATTATACCATATTTACACGAACGAATCGACAATAGAGTATTTATTACTCAGGAGAATAGCTAAAAAAAACACGTCTCTGCAATCTCAGCTTTGTGTGAATAGGCACAATATCAACCCTAGTAATACCTTAAAATACTTAGGGTTAGTATACAAGCCAATACAAACGCAAATGCTCATATTACGCAACAGGTACGCAAGGCTAAGATTGCAATGGGCAAACTCTATCCACTCATTTGTACACACAGTAACTTAACAAGCCATAACAAAATCCTCACATACCCTTACATAATCAGACCAATACTCACTTACGCAGCCCTAGTCTACCACAACGGATCTAAACATAATCTTTACTCCCTACAGACGGTACAAAACAAGTGTCTACGAATGGGAATCAAACACAATTGTTATCCCAAATTACCCAGTAATACTTGGTTACATGACAAAGCCAACTTACCAACTATCAAAGACTTCATAACTATAATCTCAACGAATTTTTATCACTACTGTCTGCCAAATGACCTTCGTAAGAATCTCACAAACGCAAATCGTGCAGGAGACATCCGAGATAGTGGGTGTAGGCTTCTGCATGGCAAGCTAATTATATAATAAGATTGTTTACCTACGACCACCCCTGAGTGTAGTCAAAAACACACAGTCGGCAATCAATGTAAGACGTCTGTTACGCACGGTGAAACAAAACGCACGGCTGTAAAGTAAATCGCACGGCTTCCATAGGAAACACTTAGCAACTGTCAATAGACGTAGCCATTTTATTCAAAATGTATTACTCAGATATTTGATGTTGAGTTTTATTCTATATATAAATGGTAGATAACATTTAATAGATATTAGATTGCATTTAATATTAAGAGTTATTTGGAATTATATGATAATTGGTTCCGTTTCATTCAATCCGCATCTTTTAGCTGTCTGAATGTATCTCATTATAGTAAACAATAGTACTCGTATATTATACACCAAGCGACTAAAGTGGCACATTTAATCCCGCGGGTAGTGTTTGATTCCTGAGGGAAGTAATCCGCCTAAGGGATTAATGTCACTTTATTCGAGAGGTGTATACGCTATTTTATGCAACTCCGGTAATTCTACATACATTTTTAATAAAAATAAATACTACTTAGGACGGACTTTTACGAAACTTGGCTGAGCATCGAGGGTGAACTTCTAAGATGCTTGGCTGGGCATCGAGGAGCGACTTTTAAAAAACTTGGCTGGGCATCGAGGATGTACGTTTTTACTAGTACTTTAAACACCTTAATAAGATTATAAACACAAGTACAAGTGGGTCGTAGGTAAAGTATAGTACGTAACTCGTGTTGTAACGCATTTTACGCACTCACGGATTTACGCACTCGCCGCTACGCGGCTTCGTGCGTAACTCTTCCGTTCGTGCGTAAAATGCTTCTTACAACACACGTTACGTGATATAATATTAACTCCAAACCTATATTATTACACAACATGTAAATCAACTATAAATAAACAAACTATTAAAATCAACATCAGTCATGTTGCCGTCTTATAATCTAATAACCCCATGTTATTTTTGAAACCCTGTTTTTTAGCTACTTTTCAGGGATAACCTAGCTGAAATATTGTAGTAGTCAAATATATTCTAAGGGACAAAGTTGTTGTAGACAGCGAAACTTAATGGATAATGCTGTTATAACGAGCCATTTATTCTATCACCGGACTAACGCAACAAGAGGAAAATTGGCCAGAACATCGGCAATACTTTGTAATTTTTCGTTATGTTGTAAAAGGGAACAGAAACATTTTAATAAGGACTATTTAAAAAAAATGGGGAATAATTTCGATACTTCTTGTGAAATATGTTATTAATTTTTTAATTTGTCTTCAAAACAATATTTTTTCAGTGTTCTATCTCAAATACTAGATAATTATTGTTTTCCCCATAAAATAGAATTTGTGAAGAGAATAGTCCTATTTGTCTTGGTGTAATTTTATCACTGTAGTGAATTGGAAGGAATATTTTCATAAACTTATCTATCAATCACAGAAAATTTCCAGAATATTCTGGATATCTAGGAATTTTCTTGTTAATCCTTCGGTGGTATCACAAATGGAAATTGGTCATACATTTCTATGTCCTATTCAGAATTCAAAATTTTTCATTGATTCCTATCATTGTCCAATGAAAATTCGTGTTATTAAAACCCTAGCTATTATTTTACCCTGATGAATATATACTTCAAATCAAAATAAATCATAAATAGTAATATTTTCTACCCGATCCTAGCAACTTCCTAAAATTCCATTCTTGTCTGTACGATACAAAAACGGGCTAAAACTTCTAATGCTTTAGTTGGCTGTAACTTTAAGGCCATATATACGAGAAAACTAGATTAACGTTTCGAAGAGAAACCGCCGGGCAGAGATGATAGATTGAATTTTAATTAATGTCGCCCTAGGGACATGTATGGAGAAATAATTTTCTATCCGACCAAATTAGCCGGCGAAAACATGTCGAGAGGGAGGTGATTGCATCGATATGACGTGAATGAATTAATGTCTTTGTTAATCACCAAAATCCGTTGTTCAAATGTGTAAGTGGGTTGATGAGGTCTCTTTAACAAGACTTCAAGAGCTTAAGATGTCTTACAAGTTCTAATAAGTCCACTAAAGATCCGAAACAAATTATTAATTCTCATATTTAATCTTTGTCTTATTTCGTACTTTCAACAGAATATGGAATAATACATATTTTCATAATTCTTACTGTTATGTATATGAAAATATTAAATTGAATATAATCACAAATATAACAACGTTTAATCTGAAATGTATTTATTCGTATACTGTGTTTGTGCGAAACTCGTTAATATTTTGACAAGGTATAGGTATGATATAAAAACATGTAATTGAATAGAAATAAATATACAGGTAGTATCATACACTTACAAAATGTCATATTAAGGGAATGAATTAGATTATGGACATAACAATTCGTCTAGTGTCACGGTTTGATTTTAGCATTTAGTATTCATAAATTATAATTCTTATTATCTTAGTTTAATCTCGATATATTCAAGTGAAATATCTGGTTAATTTACCCACAACTGACTGTTATTATGCACAGTTAATATTCTACTTCTGCAACACTTTCAACTAAATCGTGATTCAAACTTTATTATTCAAATATCTATATATTTCGTTTTACGTTAGTTGCATACAGGCAAATGTGTTTTGCTAAAATCAACATTTTTTTACGAATTGATTCGGCAAAATATAGGGTTTTATAATAAAGGAAATTATAATCTATTATTTTGATACGATGCTTGTATACAGGCCTTCACTTTCGTCTCTACACTTTCGTTATTTACCAAGCGGATTAGTTTTTGCCATCCAATGTCTTTCAACATGATTTATTTTTATCGGTATCTGCGAGAACAAAATTTTAAGAGAATTTTAAATTTTCTTCACTACGAGAATTGTGTTCGGCTGGTTGGAGATTGAATACCCCGTATTTTCTCAATTTTTTGTGTATTTTGGGGCATTTTCTCCGAAGGAATCTTCATGGTTGGTTAGTTCTGAAATGGTTCTTTGGTTGAATACCAGAAGATTTACCTGACATTCAAGATTTTGAGAACACCGACTACAAATTTCTTTGAAACCCCTATAAACCATCCCAGGGTAAAATGTTATTTTCCTTCACTTATTCCAATACTTGGTATTCATAATTTTTTTTATTATAAGTCTAGTTTGTTTTATTTCATCCTAGATTTAAGTAATGTTCGGAATAATTTATTTCTGGGTTAATTTTGACACGTAGTGGTTGGGTTAACTAGGGGTTAGAGTGCGTTTACTTTATCATTTTTAATTTAAAGAAACCTAAAGTTATTTTCTATTTATTCCTGGCCAACATCATTCAATATATTTTATTATTGATGGAAAATATACTGAATTCGTTTTTTACTATGTGCTAAATCTTATTTGCTATTGGGACACAGTTTTATAGTTCCATATCATTTATTCTCTATGATTTTGTACACCAGGTCACCTTATTGTGTCGAGAAAATGTTTCATTCAGGAATTATTTTCAGAAAGAAATTAAATTGTACATTGAAAATTAGTATGTGATTTCTTTCTTTATGTATATATTCATTTGTATTAATTAAACTAGTTTTCTTTGTTGTAATCAATACCAAGGTTATTTATTATTCTGCTTCCATTTATAAGTACCTTAATTAGATAGCTCGTGTCAAAATTGCGAATAATAAGTTTTTTCTAGTTTTTATTGGATTATTGGTCAATATTTCACGTTGTTATGTTAATTGCAATAATATTTTAGTCATTATCTTATTTTGTCGAATATAAACAGCTCATCCTCTGCTAATCATTTTTATCAGTGGGAACAATATCGTGAGGTATATATATAATGACTAAAATATTATTATAAATTTCGATTTTCTACTACACCTGTTTTAGACGAAATTTCAATAATTTCGACGTATTGGCCTGACCATTCTTCGAAGGGAAAAACAACTATATTCATACGGAGAATAGTACAGAGTCTCTAATCCGAACTGAAGATTACGTCCTCCGACAACTTCTCCTTGGCTCGTGTAGTTACACAAGCGAGAAGTAGTCAGTTGGCGCCATCTTCACTTTCAGTTGCGAACCAACACCTCAGATAAATCCGACCGTATTAGTCGTATGAAATAAAATGAATATAATTTCATAAAACACGAGGTGTCTATATGAAATATAAATTTCGATTTTCTACTACAACTGTTCTAGACGAAATTTCAGTAATTTCGACGTATTGGCCTGACCGTTTTTCGAAGGGAAAAACAACTACATTCCTGGCTGATCGACGTCACGGTTTTCGAAGGGGATGTAATTCAATATACTGCGTGGTATTTGCCAGGAATGTAGTTGTTTTTTTCCTTCGAAGAACGGTCAGGCCAATACTTCGAAATTATCGAAATTTCGACTGAAAGCAGGTGTAGTAGAAAATCGAAATTTATGTTTCATATAGACACCTCGCATTTTATGGAATTATATTCATTTTATTTCATACGACTATTACGCTCGCATTTATCTGAGGTGTAGGTTCGCAACTGAAAGTGAAGATAGCGCCATCTGACTGCTTCTCGCTTGTGTGTAACTACACGAGCCAAGTGAAGTTGTCGGATGGCGGTATCTTCAGTTCGGATTAGAGATTCTCAACTGGAAGGCATTACGGCACTCTTGAAGAGACCCAAGAAGGTCGAAACGTGTCAGTGTACTATGGCATTCCGCTATCAATTACGAAACACCACATATGTCCGTATCGGCAAAATGGCTGATCGACGTCACGGTTTTCGAAGGGGATAGGTCAATATTCTGCGTGGTATTTGCCAGGAATGTAGTTGTTTTTTCCTTCGAAGAACGGTTAGGCCAATACGTCGAAATTATTGAAATTTCGACTGTAGGCAGGTGTAGTAGAAAATCGAAATTCATGTTTCATATAGACAACTAGTATTTTATGAAATTATATTCATTTTATTTCATACAACTAATACGGTCGCATTTATCTGAGGTGTTGGTTCGCAACTGAAAGTGAAGATGGCGCCAGCTGACTGCTTCTCGCTTGTGTGTAACTACACGAGCCAAGTGAATTTGTCGGAGGGCGGTATCTTCAGTTCGGATTAGAGATTCTGAACTGGAAGGCATAACGGCACTCTTGAAGAGACCCAAGAAGGTCGAAGCGCGTCAGTGTACTATGGCATTCCGCTATCAATTGCGAATCACCACCTAACCTAACCTAACCACATATGTCCGTATCGGAAAAATGGCTGATCGACGTCACGGTTTTCGAAGAGGATGTAATTCAGTATTCTGCGTGGTATTTGCTAGGAATGTAGTTGTTTTCTCCTTCGAAGAACGGTAAGGCCACTACGTCGAAATTATTGAAATTTCGACTGAAGGCAGGTGTAGTATAAAATCGAAATTTATGTTATATATATATATATATATATAACCAAACAACTTAGTAGGGATGCGGTCAGAGGAGGGCTGAATCAGAAGACTCCTTTTTGACTAGTTAAGCTTTCGAAAATGTTTATTTTCATCATCAGAACATCTACAATGAGTGATAAATATCATTAGTGACTTATAAACCATTATAACAAACGATTTGACTTACCAAAGTGAGTTGAAAAAGAAAGACATCGTAAAAAACTTTAAAATTTCCAATGGACATACATATATGTATTTAAAATTTACATTGATTAGGAGAGCAAAACACAAAAAACTCCAACAAAAGGCCGATAATAAAACAGCCCTGAGGTAAAATCTCTCACATTATACCAACAAGGTTAGATAAAAATTAACATTACTCAACAATTACAACTCTCACTAATAACTATTGCTCTACTGACAAAACTGAATAGGAGAGCGAAACGTTTTAAATTATTTTGTATAGTTCAGGTTCTTATTAAAGTAAGAAAGTGGATATGTTATTATCATGCATTAGAACAACAAATAAACAATTTTGATTTTATTCGAAGATTTAGAAAACAAATAATGGATCTCTAACACACAGAGAGAGTCAAAAAATTAAAATAGAAAACAGTTCTCCATCCAAATTGAAATGATAGAAAACAAATTGCTGGATCAAAAAATATTTGAAAGGATTCATGAATACAGGGTGGAAACCAAATGTTTATTAAATTGAGTCAAGGTGTGAAATTGTCTCACTTTTAGTAATAGATAAAAGATAGGTGTAAATCTTACTCAAACCATCCAAATCGGATTTTTTATTCAAACAAATGTCCTTGTTTTTGTAAATATGGCACATTTCAAGAAAAAGCCTTTTTCCGTAGTTTTTTTCTTTATCCAGAATTTTAGCGTCTTCAAAATTCATTATATGATTATCATTGATTACATGTTCCGCCAAAGAGCAAGACAACTTTAAATTTCGACAATCGCTCTTATGAGAAGTCAACCTTCCAGATAGACATCTAGAAGTCTGACCCACATATATTTTTTCACAGGAATTACAAGGAATGCTGTAAATCAAATTTGAATTTTCATCCCTATTCAATTTAGTTTTAGTTTTAGTGTATAAACTATTAATAGTTAAAATATTATAAGTTGCTACTCTGACGTTGCTTACACCACTTAAAATTTTCAACAAATTAGGAGTTAGGTTAGGTATGTAAGGTAAAGAACCAAAACACACATCCACATTGTTAAGACGTTGAGATGAATCATCATTAATAACGGCAGGCGTGCAGAAAAGAATCTTATTAAGCATTTTAGCAGGGTAAGAATTTTCGATCAAAATATCCCTCAGAATAATGAAATCGTTCCTCTGAAAATCAGGATGGGACAATCTACTAACTCTATCCTTAAGGGCAAGAATCAAATTTGTCTTCATCCTTGGAGGGTGACACGACCAGTAGCTAATGAACCTATTACTACACATAGGTTTTCTATACCATGAAGTTTTTATAATATTCTCATTACCTCTGTGAACTCTAACTCCTAATTTGTTGAAAATTTTAAGTGGTGTAAGCAACGTCAGAGTAGCAACTTATAATATTTTAACTATTAATAGTTTATACACTAAAACTAAAACTAAATTGAATAGGGATGAAAATTCAAATTTGATTTACAGCATTCCTTGTAATTCCTGTGAAAAAATATATGTGGGTCAGACTTCTAGATGTCTATCTGGAAGGTTGACTTCTCATAAGAGCGATTGTCGAAATTTAAAGTTGTCTTGCTCTTTGGCGGAACATGTAATCAATGATAATCATATAATGAATTTTGAAGACGCTAAAATTCTGGATAAAGAAAGAAACTACGGAAAAAGGCTTTTTCTTGAAATGTGCCATATTTACAAAAACAGGGACAATTGTTTGAATAAAAAATCCGATTTGGATGGTTTGAGTAAGATTTACACCTATCTTTTATCTATTACTAAAAGTGAGACAATTTCACACCTTGACTCAATTTAATAAACATTTGGTTTCCACCCTGTATTCATGAATACTTTTAAATATTTTTTGATCCAGCAATTTGTTTTCTATCATTTCAATTTGGATGGAGAACTGTTTTCTATTTTAATTTTTTGACTCTCTCTGTGTGTTAGATATCCATTATTTGTTTTCTAAATCTTCGAATAAAATCAAAATTGTTTATTTGTTGTTCTAATGCATAATAATAACATATCCACTTTTTTACTTCAATAAGAACCTGAACTATACAAAATAATTTAAAACGTTTCGCTTTCCTATTCACTTTTGTCAGTAGAGCAATAGTTATTAGTGAGAGTTGTAATTGTTGAGTAATGTTAATTTTTATCTAACCTTGTTGGTATAATGTGAGAGATTTTACCTCAGGGCTGTTTTATTATCGGCCTTTTGTTGGAGTTTTTTGTGTTTTGCTCTCCTAATCAATGTAAATTTTAAATACATATATGTATGTCCATTGGAAATTTTAAAGTTTTTTACGATGTCTTTCTTTTTCAACTCACTTTGGTAAGTCAAATCGTTTGTTATAATGGTTTATAAGTCACTAATGATATTTATCACTCATTGTAGATGTTCTGATGATGAAAATAAACATTTTCGAAAGCTTAACTAGTCAAAAAGGAGTCTTCTGATTCAGCCCTCCTCTGACCGCATCCCTACTAAGTTGTTTGGTTTTTTCTCTACGGTCACTATCCGAGGTTCTCTTATATATATATATATATATATATATATATATATATATATATATATATATTATATATACATATATATATATATATGTGTGTGTGTTATAACGGAATTTGTAAGCACGATAGAGGGCGTATTTTTTGACGGATCGAAACCAAACTCGCTACCAAAATCCGGTTAGGCCAAAATGTTGGACAAGTCCGTTAATGAGCCAAATCAGCCAAGTAAAACCAAAATGGCGGCCTGTCATAGTTGAAAAAAGACGTATTTCCTTTGTTTTTCATTTGACGCAACAAAGTTACTGAGCTTTTTCAGACCTTAACACGTTCTACAACTTTTGTATTTAACGTTTTCCTTTAAATCGTACATTAAAACATTTATTTGAGAAATTTCATAAATTTACTAGAAATTTTTCAATTTTTTTGTTTTTGATTTGATGTAAAAATGTTACTTTGGTTTTTTGTACATCTCAAAACATTCTATTACTTTAGTATCTAATTTTTTATTTTGGTTTATATGCAAAAATGTTACTGAAATAAGCCTGTCCAATTGGTCCTGTGCCATTGGGATTTTCTATATACTACGTAAACTATTAGGGAGTTCCAGGACAACAAGGAGAGCTTCTGTTTCGGCCCAGCGAAAATAAAATATTAGCGCCCTTTTAATCTTAACCCACCCCTACTCTTCGGCATTTGAAATAGATCGGCATAACTGCACGCTCACTTCGCTACGATCTATCAGCTAACTCTTATTTTCTATTTTTCCTATTTCTTTCATTTCCATTAATGTTTTCTTTAACTTCATAGTCCTTTTTGTTCTCGATAAATAGGCACAAAGAAAGCGCGTGGCACTAGTTAGGCATCTAGTTAATTGCTGAAGTAATTTTTTTAGTGAGAAAGGTATAATAAATTGTAAAAGATTGCTGTTTGATCATGATAAGCGCATACAAAATTTATTTGTCTGAGAAGAATATTTTGTGTGAAATACATATGTTGCTTAAAATTCAACTACTGGATATAATTTTGATATCTATAGATGCATAATTACACGACGTTTGTTATTGGACTAATATGATTGACTAGCATGAATATATTGAAGAAGTTCAACAAAACTAATCATTTTGTGAAGAATTGTCGTTATTCTCCATATAGCGTTCAAAAATTATAATAAGTAGCTTCTTTTCACCAATATTCATCTACTTTTATTCACAAAACAAAAATCTACTGTTACTGCAAATTATTCAAATAAATTGATGTCGAAGAATGTTATTACATTATTTTTTGTAGGCTTAAATTCTAGTATAATCAGGAAACAAGCAGAAATATCAAGTTATAACTTGTGCCAAACAACAGACAAAGAGAAGTAATAATATTGTGTGGTGATGATTCAATAAATTGCGAGTTATAGAACTATATATATATATATATATATATATATATATATATATATATATATATATATATATTCATATTCATTATTATTCAAGTTGTTGTTGATGAATATAAGTTCTTGAAGTTAGTTGGCAAAAGTCGTTGTTTAATAAATAGTTTATTCTTAATTAGTCGGTTCATTAGCAAGTATTGTAATATTCTAATTATATTGTGAAAATAAAGTTTCTTAAAAATAGTTTTCGGTGTTAAAAATATATAATTGGCGCAGTCAGTAGGATCTGTGCGGTCGTGTAAAAACTTTGTCGAATCGTTCGTATAAAGAACTCACGATTTGGTGTTTCAACATCGAGTGCAGTTTCCAGAATCTACTATCAACGAAGAAAGAAGAAACCGGAGCTCTTCAAATCAATTGTGAGTGCCAAGTTTCCTTTTTTACTTTTCCATACCTTTTTAAAAGCGTAGGAGAGATATTTTTATTATATATATACTTACTGCTGATTTTATTTTATGAACGAATTGGAAAATTTATTGGAAACATTCAATCAATTGGATATTGAAGAAAATAATATAACTAATAATAATTTTGAGAATTCAATCTCATCTGTGAATATAAACGAAATGGCTACTGCTACTGTAAAAACCCTCAATTGGGATTTATTTAAATTAAAATTAGAAAATATTAAACCATATGATGGTAATAGTAATACGTTGAATAAGTTTATAGTCAAGTGTGAGAAATTGATTGAAACATACGCTATATATAATGACGTCGAAATAAACAACCATATATTGGATTGTATACAGGAAAAACTTATAGGAAAAGCTGAAGCCAAGGTGGACAATCCAATGGAATTAAACACATGGCACAATATTAAGGAAGCCTTGAAACAGTGTTTCTCATATCGAAGAAATCTGGACTGCATCGTGCAGGAATTAACACGAACAAGGTCATTTAAAAATGATTTCGATTTCGGGGCTACACTCCAATTGCTAAAAAGTAAAATTATTCAGAGAATCAGTGATGATTTTACTCTTACTGAAAATGATAAGAGGTGCAACATAAATCATTGTGATAAGACGGCACTGAACACCTTTGTTTCAGGATGTACCGGTGTCCTTAAAAACAATATCATTTAAATGAGCCGAGATCCTTCAAAATTCTAGTAGTTATAAATCACCTAATAATAATTCATATAATTATAATAATAGTAATAATAATAATCGAAGTCAGAATAATAACTATTCAAATTATGCTAGAAATAATTATAACCAATATCAATGTTTCCAACAACGACAGAACTTTCCAAGCCAACCAATTGATATAAAGCCACAACCACAACAACCTAATTGATAATTTTGAAACGTTCGTTTATACAGGACAAAAAGACATTCAAGAACCATTTGAATCATCATCACCCAGCCCCTTCAGTCCACTGCTGGATATGGGCCTCCCTTGATTGCTTCCATATCTTCCTATCCTGTGCTGCTTGTATCCAGTTTTTATGGATATGTCTCAAGTCGTCGTGCCAACGTGTTAGCGGTCTTCCCCTATTTCGAAATGCTTCATGTCCCGGTCTCCACTCCATAATCTTTCTAGTCCATCTATTGTCTGTTAATCTAGCTATATGATCCGCCCAGTTCCATTTTATGGATGCGATTCTCTCTATGGCATCAACTAGTCTCGTTCTTCTTCGAATTTCTGCGTTCGGTATTCTGTCTCTTGGGGATAAACCCAGCATTTGTCTTTCCATGGCATGTTGAGCTACTCTTATTTTAGTTGCTTGTTTTTTTGTTAGAGTAAGGGGCTCTGCACCGTATGTTAACACAGGTAAAACACACTGGTCGAAAACTTTTCTTTTTAGACATATAAGCAGTGAGGATTTTAGGATATGTCTTAGCATATGTCTTAGCAGACCATGCTAATCCTATTCTTCTTCCCAGTGCTCTTACCTAATTATCTCTGGTTATGCTTACCTCGTGACCTTAGTACTTATAGGACGTTGTTTCTTGGACTTGATTTCCTTCCAAATATATACCTCCTGCCAATACGAGATTTGTCATCACTTGCGTTTTTGAGATGTTTGAATACATTAAAATAAAAAACCCAAAATTTCAATATCTTCCAGATAATGAAACAGATTTTATACCTGATTTGTCAAATCTATCTAACGTTGATAATGAAATTGAAAATAATGAAGTAGATTTAGTACCTGACTTATCAAATTTATTCAATATTGAGAAAAGTGTAGAAAATAATTTAATTGAAAACAATGAAAATGATATTAATAAAATTCACGTTTCTGATATTCAATCAACAAATAAAAGTATTGTATTGAATGACATTGATTTTAAAATTCAAAGAAATAAAAGAAAAATAGATAAAAAGATAATGGAAGCATATGAAAATATACAGGTTTTAATGGAAAAATAAGTAATTCAAGTGGATGGAAATGATACGAAAAATGAAAACATCAACAAGAAGATAGATGGAAACAATCAAATTATAAATAATGAAATGGATGAAAGAAAGGAAAATATAAATGAAACTATAGATAAGAAAATTGAAGGAATTAACGAGAGAACAGATGAAAATATAAAGAAGAATAGAAATAATAAAATAGAAGAATTTAATGAGGAAATGAATGAAAATATAAAGAAGAATAGAAGTAAGAAAATTGCTGATGGAAATAAGGAAATAGAAGAAGATAACGAGAAAATAGAGAAAAATATAAAGAAGAATAGAAATACGAAAATAATTGACAGAAATACGGAGATAGATGAAAGTAACAAGAACGTAAACAAGAGAAATTAAAAAAGAAATGTACGAGTAAACAAAAAAATTTTGAATCGTAAAGATAAAATAAGAAGACGAGAGGATATTCAAAAATTGCAAGAGTTTATAAGAAAGTATTGGGAACACTTTGCATTAAGGTAGTACTCAATACAAGAAGTTATCAAATGGCATAATACATATGGAAATTCTATGTACATATGTAATTAGATAAGTAATAGTGATTGATATCATAATAATAATTTTCGAAGTTAGAAATGGAAATAACAATAAGATTAGATATAAGAATTAATATCATAATAACAATAACAATCTAAATACTTATTATTTATTTACAGTAGAACTATAAATGAATAAGATAATTAGACATAGAAATATATAGATAATGATAATAATTTTCAAAGAAATAATATGAAATATTCATTTCTTTCGGTCAATGATTTTATTCATTATTATTTAAGTTCGTATCAACTAGTTATTAGAAACAATAATATAA
Source organism: Galeruca laticollis (assembly GCA_963921935.1). Lineage (NCBI taxonomy): Eukaryota > Metazoa > Arthropoda > Insecta > Coleoptera > Chrysomelidae > Galeruca > Galeruca laticollis. The sequence continues at coordinate 82,680,335 of OY998175.1, read as the reverse complement.
TTAGATATAGAAGTATATATATATATATATATATATATATATATATATATCATAAAAATTTTGAAAATAATAATATGAAACCTTCAATTTTTTATTTTTAAATTCTATACATTTTGTCAAAAGGTAAATTAATGAACTTGATTCGATAATTTAAAAAGAAATTCATTATTTACCAGATGTCAAAAGCAAATGTAGAAAATGATGTGATAACACACGTTAATTTGTAATTAAATTTCAAGGAAATATAGAACAAAATATAACTCAATTTGCTAGAATGTAAATTGAAATCTTTCAAAATAATTAAATAATATACATTTGAATTAAATAATCTTCTTTAGATTTAAATGAATCCATTTGATCTGAATGTTCATTTGAGACTATCTCATTGTATATAAAATCATAAAGTTATTATACAAACAAAATTTAGAGATAAAAATTACCAAAATATAAGAAACCAGAAATTATTAAAGATTCAGAAATAATTTTAGAAACTAATAGAAGAATTTATTATAAAAAAAATGTAATTAAAAAATCGAAAACTAATCCAAACAAATTGTTACAGAAAAATGAAATTGATGATAATGGTAACCCTATTCCTGGTTTTTCATACCAAATGCAAAGCCGAAGACATACAAGTTACCAAATTGAATAACTTAATATTACCAATTAATTTAGGATTATGTAAGCTTATTCATACTAAACATACTTTTATGTATTATATAAATTTGAAAGAAATAAGTAAGCAAATAGAAACAGTTAAACAATATTTCTACATGTTAAGAAGTAGTCTAGTACAAGCTAATGCAACAAACCCTATTTCATACCATAATTTGGTTGAGCAAATGATGGAAAGAAGAAAAAGTTTAATCAATACACTGGATAGAAAATCAGAAAATATTTACCCTCACATTAGAGCAAAAAGAGGATTAGTAAATGCTATTGGAAAAATTGATAAATGGCTTTTTGGTACTCTTGATTCAGATGATGAAGAGAGATACGATAATGCTATAAATATATCACAGCAAAACCAAAAAAGCGAATTCACGAAGTAAATATGCAAATATCTTCAAATAAGAAATTAATCAATCACTATAATAAATCATTAACTACCTTGTGGCATAATCAACAGAAATTACAAAATAATTTGGAAAAGTTTCATATATCGATAGAAAATAAAATAATAACTTTGAATAATTTTATCATCTTTTATAGTACGATTTCACGGATTAACTTGGATTGTCGAAGTTTAATAACGGTAATTGACAATATTGAAAATTCCATTACATTTTCCAAATTCAATTCAATCCATAGTTCAGTGATTTCAAATCAAGAAATTGTAGACACGATAAAATATTTACATACAATATATGAAGAAGAACAAATTCCAAAATTTAATAATATTTTATTTATTTTTGGGGTCACAATTAACTTTTTCAAAATCAAAAATAATTTTTGCTGTCCATGTACCCATCCTGAAATCCAAAACTGCAGAATTTTATCACTTATACCCCATCATTCAAAACCACAAAATATGTATCCCATTACAACCTTACTTGGCAAAAACTCCGGAAGAAATAATTTCAATAAAAGAAGAGTGTCCGATGTTAGAAGAAAAATATTACTGTCAACAAGAAATGAAGTCAAGAGATAATTGTACTATGGAAATATCAAACGGCCATTCTCCTACGAACTGCTATGCTAATGATGCTCACCTTCAAAAAACTATAATAGAACAAGTCACAAATAATGAAGTTTTAATTATTCCAAATTCAGCGATACAAATTTTAACAAGATGTATTTCTGATCAATATTTGGAAATTAATCATCCATCAATCATTCGAATTCCAGAAGATTGCAAGATTCAAGTTGGAGAAGAAATATTTTCAACCCACATCCAAATTAGAAGAAGAAAATCAATAATATTGCCAAAATTAGATTCAAAGTTTTTAGAAATTCAATCATATAATTCACCAAATTAACTAAAATAGATTTTGACGGATTATATGAAATTACTAAAATTGTTAAAAATATAAAACCTATTCAAGAAGTAATAATTCCAAAGCAACATACAACAATTAGTTTATTTTCAATAATTTTAATTATCTGTATAAGTATAATAATATTTTGGTTCATACGAAAATTCCGAAGTAAGAGAAGAAACAAGAAAGAAAATATCAAGAAAGAAAAAATCAAGAAAGAAGATATCAAGACAGAAGACATTGAATTGGAAGAAACAAATTCAAAATCGAAAAACAACTCCATTATTTTTCGATCTTAGGGATGGAGGAGTTACAAAACTAGAAATTTCTATAAATAAATAATAATATTATATTACTGTAAATGAGATAAGAAATGCAGAGTTAGCTTTGTTTTAGTATATATTATCATATTATCAAAAATTTAAATATTAACCAATAAAAATGTAGAATGAATTTTGTATAAATGAATAAAATACTGAGATTAAACCAGAAAAGCAAGTTGATACGGTTACCATGTTTCTCTGTATCTGTATTCATTTCATAGCAATCAAATCAGCTATTTTAAAAAAATAAATCAACTGTGAGAAAAGATGAGTTATTAGTTAAATAAAAATATCAGAATTTATCATTTCTGTCAACAAAATTTAGCATCCTGTCGAAAAGAAATATAAACGTCAAAATAGGACTTGATAAATAAAAGAAATTTTTGGAATTTTATAAATGCAAGTAAGGGTATAAAAGGTATTTATTAGAAATATAAATGAAACTGTTTAGTAATTAGTTAGTAACAATTATATACAATGTGAAAATTAGTGAATAAGAGAAATGTAAAATAAAATAGTGGCTGGTAGCGCAACTGAAGTAGGCAAAATTTGAGAAGAATCGAGGAGACGGATATTTTTTGACAGTGATTAATAGATTGAAAAAGGAGACAGTTCCATTTTGGTGAGGAAGATTATAGAAAAACTAAGAAAATAAATCGAATAGAAGAGAAGAAAACATGAATAAGAACCAAAACTATTATTAAACTAATCCAGGAAGATAATATAATAGAAAGGAAACCATAATTGAACTTAAAATAAAGAAAGTGACACATAAAAATACTGCAAATGGAACGATGTCGAAAATATAAAACTAAGGTATAGTAAAATCTAGTATTTCTTCATTCTAAGATGCTAGCAGAATAATACAATTTTGGCGATATTCAAATTTCAAAATCAACCAAATTTCAACTTCACCGGCATCGATATTCCCAATTCTTGATAGTGTTTGAAACAAGTAGACAATTCCATTTTTCCAAACCGTCCGTGATAAACTATTTAAAATAAACGATTAAGTGCATATTAGTTGGTAATTTGACAATTAATAAAACAGAAAATGTCAGTTTTGAGTAGAATAAGGTTAGGTTAATTAAGTATTTCATAGTTAGATGACATTAGAATATAAAATAGAAATAAAATATAGTTAGTTCCGGGTGGAATTCAGAAACATTGGGGTTTATTGAATTTGTATTAGGTAATAAGGAGTTTGATTTATGTTGGACTATTATTATTCTTTCTGATAAATAGAAATTATCACGTTTATTTGCACATTTCAAGTTTAGTTGTTTATTTCACTAATTAATTTAGATAACAAATACGTCCAACGGAACCACCTGAGAGAGATTACTGTGTTCTGATCCGACTGAGCTAAGAAAAGAAGAATATAGTAGCAGAGAAATACAGGTAACTAATAAAAAAGGCGCCCGGCACAACAAATTTCATTCTAAAATATACAAATTAAAATTTAATAAAAAAATTAAATTCTCACAAAATCATAACAATATATTCATATTCATTATTATTCAAGTTGTTGTTGTTGAAATAAGTTGTTGAAGTTAGTTGGCAAAAGTCGTTGTTCAATAAATAGTTTATTCTTAATTAGTCGATTCATTAGCAAGTATTGTAATATTTTAATTATATTGTGAAAATAAAGTTTTTTTAAAAATAGTTTTCGGTGTTAAAAATATATAATTTGCGCGAATGATGCGACTTCTGATCTTGAATCACACTAAATAAAATGATTCCTGAATATATCTTTAAGTATATTTCTCATTATATAGTTACTTTTGAAATATTTACAACAGAGATATTTCAAATTTTTTAACACATTAAAATATTTTCAGTGAAATAATTATGAAAGTTAAGTGTGATTGGTATTGAAAATAAGTGACTCACCTCTAACTACCAAACGAACAGGGTGACTTGTAAGAGCATCTTGAGTGTGAAAATCGCTAGCTGTGACTTGACACTCCCAGCTTCCATCGTCAAATTCCAATTGAGCGGCTCTAACCCATATAGAGCAGTCGCCATTGTCTTGATTTGGACTAGCCCATTCGTATTTGTGTGGATACATACCCATCGGCTGTAACAAGAGAACATAATTTGCATAAAATATTTCTTACTACTTACTTAAGTATCTTCTAATTTATAACTCTTCAAGGAAATCAAATTCTTATTTCTTATAACAAATATGTAGTACTTCTAGGTATGTGTTAGCTGTCAATGAATATTTGGGGTCAAATAGATGTTAATCGTAGTGGGATTTCTCTGGTTGTTTTAATATGTATGGTCGTGAGTGTTCAACGTATGTAATTTCAAAATTTCTAATGGTTTGTCTCAAATCAAAAGCGTTACGTTCTGGACATTTCAGTTTATACAGGGTGTTTTCTAACTTATCTAAAATATCATAGTGGGCGCTTTGTCACTCCATTTTAAGACGGAAAGTTCTTAAAAACATGTGTGTTAAGTCTTGTCCTTAATGAGATACATAGTGTTGAATTGTTTTATTATTTTATTAGAAGCAACAACATGTGTTAAACATAAAGGGAAAATAGTACATTTCAAAGCATATGTTCAGAATGTGCACTTGCACCCAAAATGTAAGCATCCGCTCGACTTCTAATGGATTTCCGAATAGGTTCGAAAATACCAAAATTGTTACGAATAACATTACAGCCCTGTATTATACAATTTTGAAGTTTAATATCGGGGTTGTGTAGATGAGCGGAACAGAGGATTGTGTTCAGGTGACCTAGGGAGCCACGGGTGTGGACATCCCCGTCCGATGCAATGGTCCGGGAAAACGTTATTTAAAAACTCGCGTACAATCACTGCAAAATGTGGAGAAACACCGTCATGCATGAACCAAATGCGCCTTCTGATAATTAGAGGTACATCTTCCAAAAGGACTGGAAGTTCATTTTCTAGAAAATGATGATATGTCTCACGGCTCAACCGTGCAGGAAGGAAACATGGTTCTATTAAATAATCTTCGATGATACCAAGCTAAACATTGACCGAAAAGGAGTGTTGGAACCGTACTACAACTGTTGCATGTGTATTTGCCCATTTGCCCATATGTGGTCATTATGAAAATGCATAATGCTATGTCTTGAAAAATTGGCTTCATTCATAAATAAAATATGTGCAGCAAAATTGGGATAGTTTGCGATTTTATTCAAAATCCATTGGCAATATTGTATACGGAGCGGATAGTCAGTATATGTAGCGATTGTTGACCACGTTGTACGCAATTTGTATACAATAAATTTTCTTTCAGAATATTCCAAACAGCTCTGTTACTAACATTTAATCCATTAGCAATTTTTCTTGTACTCGCTTCTGGATGATGGTCAATAATTTGAAGAATCTGGTTCTGCAATTGTGGAGTTCTCACATTTGTAGGTCGTCCAATAATATTCTTTGATTTATTAGAAGTTCCAGTTTCTAGTAAACGAATATGTATCTTAGTAAACGTATTAGAACATGGTGAACGATTATTTGGATAACACTGGGCATACATACGTCTAGCCTCTGAGACATTACCATTCGCTGAAGCCATCGCTACATGATGCGTCCAATCTTGGATCCAAGATTGGACCCAACGTTTGTGCCAAAAAGAAATTAGCAAGATACAAATATGAGAGTAACGTTTAGTGGCTACTCTTCGATTTCTGGCTAGTGGCGATAGTTTTAATAGTTCAAGCTATTTATTTAAAATATCTCATCGGATGATTAGCCGCATTGTACCAGAAGTCTGTACAGCGCTAAGTGAAGCTCTGAAAGTTGACATAAATGTGAGCAATGAAGGAACTCAAATCTTTTATTAGATTACTTAAAAAGAATTTATAAATAAAAGTTGATTATAAAACCAATTCTTCATCATCAGTAGGTTAGGTGTTCATGGCATCGAAAATTTCTAGTGTAGCATTGGAATAATACGATCGTATTGACTGGTTGGAATGATGCGTTCTTAAAGGCCATGGAAAACACACCGCTTAGGGTTGAATTGTTAAAGAGATAAGTTGAAGGTTGTACTATATGATATCGAATTAATTCAATCGTTTCAGTTTTTATGTTATCACAACCAACTGATTTCCCATTTTATAAATTTAATATTACTTCTGAAACTTCTTTTTCATCAGTTCGCGCAAACACAAATGAATTCAAAGTAGATGACCGTTTTATTTTGTAATTTTTATCTTTTGAAACAAGTAATTCGTCAGAATTTATACTAGTAATGCTGTTTATGGGCTTTTTATTCTTTTTCAGATTTGTTTATTGTTGAACTGCGTTCCATAAGTTTTTTGTGGTGCTCGAATTTTTATTAATTAGTTGTTGATAATATTTTGATTTTGCTTTAACAATTAGTGTATCCAGCTTATTTCTATATAGTTTGTAATCATTTTTCATATTAATGTTATTTATATTTATTTGACACTCTTTATACATCATGTTCTTTTTATTCATCGAATTAAATAGGGCCGTAGTTAATCAAGAAGCTAATTTATCGCGTTTTCTGAACACATTTGTAACAATAGATATAAATTCGTTTATTGCATTATCTGGATTATCAGCAGCGTACACTGCATCCCAACAAAGGTGCTGTAATAAATTTGTTAATTTATTTTCATTCATTAAATTGATATATCTACTGTTACCTATTTCATGTACAGTTTTATTTTCATAACCAATTTGCAAGATGGTTGCAAAATGGTCATTTATAATTGTTATTAACACCAAGCGTATGATGTTATTGCTATTGTTTTCGTTTTAAGGAATATATGATATAAACTGCTTTTACTATTACCTTGGACCCGTGATGGGTCATTGATGGTAGATTTATACCCAAATTCATTCAAAATATTAAGCTAATCCGCTGTATGTCTATCACGTGGCTCTAGTAAATTAATAATTAAATCACCCAAAAAAAGTTAAACTCGTTATCATTATTTTCGTGCCGCTCTAGGAATGCATTCAGGCTCACATTGAATTCATTTATGTTTATAGTTGGTGAGTTATAAAATGCCGTAACAACAACGGAATGGTTAAATGTAGAGGGTGGATATGTGGAAGTTTCAAATAAATAGTTCGAAATGCAGTTACATTCATTTATTTGTATTCAAGTTATTAATCGCATGGGTTTTCCAGTTTGTAAAATGAATAATTGTTATGCATTTATTAGTTATTTGAATTGTGAAATTGTTAACAAATATAAATACATGGAAAGGTAATTATATTTTTAATACATAAATAGATGTACAATATTGTAAAATTTTATGGGCTGATGTGAATATTTTCCACTCGAATTTGTTGGAAATAAATATTACCGTTATTGCATATATTAGTGTATCTTAAAATTCTGCTCATTTATTTCTCAAATATGTTTCTCTAGAACAATTTGATATTATGTGATTGTATGCCAGGTTTTTCATTGAACAGAAGCTTTACTGAACTTTTCTTCCCAAAAATTATTTGTAGAAATTTTTCCATATGGTTATAATTCAAGTAGACCCACTGTATATTTCAAAAATTTTCTAATCCAGATAAATATGATACATATTGTTTTGTTTGTCTTTAATCTGATAAAACGTGGAAAGATCATCATTTGATAGGAGAACGTATATTAATCGTTTAAATATTGTTTTTAAAGCATCACAAATCATTTTGTTTGGAACTTTAGTCAAAATAAAGCGTCTTATAAAACAATACCAGCACTCACAAAAGTGATAAACGCAAATAACACAATACCACGCCACGGATCCTTTTAAAGAAAGTTACCTTGCGATGAAACGCTTCGAATGCGATATTCAAAATTTTAAATACACAACAGGTAATAATTCAAAAATTTTATAAAAGCTCACACCTCTTAAATGGATTTTCAAGAAGAGGAAAGATCCTTAGGCCTGAGTTTTCATTAGGAATAAATCATTTAGATATAGGGGAAACTTCATATAAAAGAGGCAGAGCCGTTATATCATTTTACTTGATAAAACTCATCAAGTTTGACTTGCACTTTAAAGTAATATCCTTATAGAACTCCGACCTCTACAATAGCCACTTTTGTAATTGAAGCTCACAAACTTCAGGTTTAAAAAACGATACCGGACTCGGTCTTGAATTTTAATTAGTAATAAAGAGTGATAAAGCTTATGGCGGATGCCGTAATATATTGTTCAAAAGAGTCTGCTGTGTTAAGTTACGTGATGGTTTATGTTTTGTTCCACTAATAATGATTTTTTTCTCATTTTTATAACTTTTTAGAACCACAATATATGGAAGAATCGTGATATACTACATTTGTGACTGGATCAACCTCAAATTTGATTAACAAATTCAACTGTCCTTCACAAAATATATGCAAATAACGGGTGTGAATTCATTAATTAGTTATACGGTTACGTCATTTTTAAGAAACACTTCAGGTCTCTCCAACATTAGTTAATGAGAATTATATAAAAAATCTAGTTCAATAAAATTTTCCAAAATAGAGATTAATTTAGTTTCCAAACTACGCAATTCTGAGTATATTGTACCTACCTCTTTAAATTGCAAAATTGGAGAAGCAATTTCGGTGAGCTTTGTATCAATGATAAAATACATTGTTTGGTATCATATGTTGCTGATACTAGTTAACATTCCCCACAATAAAGGTTTGACATATATGATTTTCTCTTCTCGTATTCGTGTTTTAAATGAAACTTACTATTCCTATTTAACTCCACAGTAAATTGAAAAATGTTAAAAATACTGGAAAATTGACAATTGTTTCGATATTATCTAAATATCATCGTCAGAATGACAGAAGTTACATTTCATTTGATGTCTACCTGATTACAAATATTAAAGCTTAGATATTATTAGCCCTATGAGGATATCCTGGATATTATTTTTCCAATTAATATCAGTATAACTGTGCAATGATATAGAAAACCAGGAAAACTATATCTGCTGATCTTCACAATTATCACTTAAGAAGACAGTGTCTTCTAATTTCCAATTCTTCAAGGAAATCCAGTTCTTGCTTCTTATCACAAATATGTACTACTTCTAGTTCTGTGTTAGGTGTCAATGAATGATTGGTGTCAAGTAGATGTCTGGCGTAGTGGGATTTATCTGGTTGTTTTAATCTGTATGCTAGAAAGTGTTCACTGTATCGGATTTCAAAATTTCTAAAGGTCTGACCTAAATAGACAGCATTACATTCTGGACATTTAAGTTTGTATATACCAGATTTCTTTAATTGTGATATTTTCATTTTTACATTCAACCATTTTGTACTTATGTTACTTTCTGTTTTGAAAAAAATCGTTGTATTTGTTGCTAAAGATATTATCTTTGAAATATTATTAGAAATATTTCCTGCATATGTAATAGTTTTATAAGTGATTATTTCTTTAGTTTGTTTAGGAAATATTAGTTGTAATGCCACTTTTCCCTCTTTTTTACTAATTAGTTTATTTAACATATGTAATGGGTATACGATGGATGTTGCTATTTGTTTAATTGTGTTAATCTCTCTATCAAAATTACATTTGTTCATAGGAATTGAAAATGCTCTATGTATCGTTGAATTATGTGCCGCTGGTTTATGGGACATGGGATGATTGGAACTGTATGGAATAGTTACATCAGCGTGTGTTGGTTTCCGGTGAATCGAATAACCAAGTACATTATTAACTCTTTAAATTTTTGAATCAAAAAAATTGATTGAACTATTTTCTTCAACGTCTGATGTACATTTAATTTTTGGGTTTGAATTATTCATGTGGTTGAAAAATATATCTAATTTTCGTTCACTACCCATAAAACAAGCTAATATGTCATCTACATATCTATACCAAAATAAAATATTTTTTATAATTCGCGTATAAACGAGACTTCATTATAACATTGTTTACAGTTTCACAATGAAGCTCTTTGAACACTGTTATAGTAATTTTTAGTGTACAGTTGGTTATTGAATTTAGTTATATTTTTATTTGACATTTGACTCTAACCTTGACACAAATTATAAATAAAATGGTCTAGCGTTGCTCTAGCTAGCAAATTATTATATTAAAGGTAAATTAGACTAATTTATATATTGAAAATATTTATGAATAAAGTACGCTAACGTAAAGGATCAATATATAGGCATACAAAACGTTCGATTTTCGGGATAAATTACCAGATATCTATGTGAAGATGTATTACAGAAATAATTTTGTTCGTGATATAATATAAATAGATCGCAAGAGCATATACGAAGAAGCTCTTTTTTGAACATAATCATCCTCTTTTTGCTTAAATGAAAGTTTGTTTACAATTTACACAATTATTCGGTTATAATATGTCAAAAGTCAGAAGTGATGAATAGAAACATCTGTGATCTGACCAATAAGGAATCTACAGAATTGCCAACTTAAATTCAAACCACTCCTCCTAGCTTAAAAACAAGGATTATTTGAAATTCTATTTTATTTGAATAATTAAATAAATGCAAATTATAAAAAATATTGTGTTAAACTTGTGCCACAATGACTTTCTGTAGTACTCGTGATTTGCACAACGAACCGCTTCGCGATTCGTTGTGCAAACTTCACTCGTACTACAAAACGAGTCATTGTAACACTTCTTTTACAAATAACTATTTTGAAATATTACTTTCAAAGATTTTTCTTTCTAAGCTGACAATAAAAATAATTGCCAAAATTGGCGATATAGGGCTTCCCATTGATGAACCTTCATTCTGAATAGAAAATAGTTCAATCAATTTTCTTGATTTAAAAATTCAAAGAGTTAATAATGTACTTGATTAATTGATTCACCGAAAACCAACACACACTGATGTGACTATTCCATACAGTTCCAATCATCCCATGTCCCATAAACTAGCGACAAATAATTCAATGATATATAGAGCATTTTCAATTACTATGAACAACTGTAATTTTGATTGAGAGATTAAAACAATTAAACAAATAGCAACATCCAACGGTTACCCATTACATATGATAAATAAACTAATTAGTAAAAAAGAAGAAAAAGTCGCATTACAACTAATATTTCCTAAACAAACTAAAGTAATAAAAAGTTATAAAACCATTACATATGCAGGAAATATTCCTAATAATATTTCAAACATAATATCTTTAGCAACGAATACAACGATTTCTTTTAAAACAGAAAGTAACATAAGTACGAAATTGTTAAATGTAAAAACAAAAATATCACCATTAAAGAAATCTGATATATACAAACTTAAATGTCCAGAATGTAATGCTGTCTATTCGGGTCAGACCCTTAGAAATTTTGAAATCCGATACAGTGAACACTTACGAGCATACAGATTAAAAAAACCAGATAAATCCCACTACGCCAGACATCTACTTTACACCGATCATTCATTGAAACCTAACACAAAAGTAGAAGTACTACATATTTGCGATAAGAGACAGGAACTGGATTTCCTTGAAGAGTTGGAAATTAGGAGACACTTCAGAAACCCACAATATGAAGTCGTCAATGAACAGATAAATCTAGGGAGTTCTCCACTTTTAAACTGTCTTCTTAAGTGATAATTGTAAAGATCAGCAGATATAGTTTCCCTGGTTTTCTATATCATTGTACAGTTATACTGATCTAAATTGGAAAAATGATATCCAGGATATCACCATAGGGCTAATAATATCTAAGCTTTAATATTTGTAATATCATATCTGTTTTTTTCTACTTCTTGGACTAGCTCAAAATAATTAAACATCAGGTAGGCATCAAATAAAATGTGACTTCTGTCATTCTGACGATGATATTCATTTAATATCAAAACAATTGTCAATTTTTTAGAATTTTTAACACTTTTCACTATACTGTGGAGTTAAATAGAAACAGTAAGTTTCATTTAAAACACGAATATCACTAGATTCCACAAAGTAAGGGTCGAGACAGTTAATTTCTTATCGTATTTGATTTTTGTTTATTTTTTTGTAAGTTATGTTTCTTAATTTTTTTGTGGCAGAGTATGATTTTATAGTTACTTATAATATTGACTGAATCTGCTCTAAATTATATTTTATGTATTCGGCTTCATCAAAAATTGCTGTTTTTATACAGGTTATGTATTCTAAATAAGGTAGTTTATGTTCGTTGTTAATAGGAACAGCAAAATTATTTCCTAATGCTACAACTTCAGCTATATCTTTAGGTATGTCAGTGTTAGATATATTTTTTAGCCATTGAGATATATTAATTTTTATTTGATTTTGTGGTAATTGTGTAATCAAGTTATAATTGTTCTAATTAGTTTTATATTCTTTTCTTCAATTATTTTGGATTCTTTTTCATATTTATGTTTTTCTATACTTATAAGGTTTTGTATTATTCTGGTTATGAGTAAATTAATAATTGTTGAAACCAAATATACTCTCACGATCAATAGTTTCATATATCCAATCCTCCTTCTACAATCTATCTAAATACCTCACAAATTTTCTATTAAATATAACTAAGTTTTCTAGATATAACAATAATTCGAACTAATTATAACCAAATGAAAACCAAACAATATCAAAAAGATATATGGCCTGGCCGATATTAAAATTTCAATCTAATCATTCCAATGCGCAAAAAACAGTGTAAACATATCAATAAAACGAATTTCTCCAGAATATCATCCAGAAGTCCTAAAACATGTCAAAATCACCTTAAAAAGTATTCACTACTCAATAAAAAACATAGAACGAAGTTTTAAACAACGCACTTACACATTTCATAATAAGAACAGAAATAACCAACACAAACTCAAATAATCGGTTTTTAAGATCAAAACTAACTTTTCCGCATTTGTGAGACACCCTGAACATTATTATATCACAAAATTGTCACTTGTACACACTTGGGAGGCTGTATCGTGTTAACAAACCGAAATTTCTCAAAGAATAATCAAAAATGTTGTATATCTGGAATTATAGGACCCGTTGTATTCGCTCTAGTGAGCTGAAAATCAATACGGTTAATCTGTGACACACGCTTAAGAATATTAAATTATAATATTGGTCACTTGTCTACACTCCGGAGGCTGTTATCCTATCTCTAGTGACCTAAAAATCAGTAAGGTTCATCTATATAACAGCCTCAACAATATCCATTCATAGAAATGGTCACTTGTAAACACTTCAGAGGCTGTATTGTGCTAACAAACTGAGAATTCTTCAAAAATTACCAAAATTTGGTACTACAAGTATCATGGCACTCGTTGTACTGGCTCTAGTCAGCTGAAAATCAATAGAGTTCATCGGTGAGACGCACTGAACAATAACCAATCATAAAATTGGTCACTTGTTTACACTCCGGAGACTGTATCGTGCTAGTAAAACTGAAATTTCCCCAAAAATGACAAAAAAGTACTACTTCAAGTATCATAGCATCCGTTGTACTGGCTCTGGTAAGCCGAAAATCAATAGGTTTCATCTGTGATATGTCACGAACAATATTCAATCATAGAATTGGTAGCTTATTAAACTCCGGAGGCTGTATTGTGCTAACAAACTTGAATTTCTCCAAAAATGATAAAATTTCCTACTTCAAGTACCATAGCATCCGTTGTTCTGGATCTGGTGAGATGAAAATCAATAGGGTTTATCTGTAATATGTCCTGAACAATATTCAATCATAAAATTGCTGATTTGCACTCCGGAGGCTGTATCGTGCTAACAAGACCATGTTACGAAAAGTGGCCGACGACAACGACGACATACACACAAGATTTTTCTTCTAAAAACCATTTTTTCGTGTTGTTGTTGATGGAAATCGTGAAAATAACTCAAAAAATTTTTTCAAAATTCCAACTTTTTTTGGGGTAAACCAATACTTTTCACGCATATTAGATATGTTGAGCGGAAAAGTAATAAGCAGTCATAGCCATCTCAATATATTATTTTAAACTCGGAGGAGATATTGCATTGGAAATAACAAAATTCATTATATTTCCAAAAAAAATGAAGTTCTGACAACAATGTAAATACCACCACAATATCGGCCATATTACAAAACGCTTAAAGGCCAAAATTTATAAAAATCATGCAAGCCGTTTCCGAGATAATTGAGGTGTTCCATACTTAAAATATATAAATATTTGATTTAAAGTTTATTATATATGTGAATTCTCCCCTGAGGAAAGCATCTTTTATGTAGTCTATATTTTTGGAACCTACAACAGAGGGGGAGATAATTGAAACAATATCATCTCTCAAAATGAACAAAACTCCCGGTATCGATGAAATAGAGCTGAAACTTTGAAAGAGATTAAAACAGAAATAGCGTTTCCTCTGAACAACATTTTTAATCGAATAATATAAACAGGAAAATTTCCCAAAGAACTCAAAACGGGGGTTATTATACCAATTTTCAAAAAAGGAGACAGACATGAAATTCTAAGCTACAGACCAATTACGCTCATTTCCAACATAGCTGAAACATTAGAAAAAATAATCAAAAAAAGAATGGTCTCTTACCTGAACAAGCAGAATTTCATTTCAAATAATCAGTATGGATTCAGAGAAGGGATTTCTACTCAAGATGCTATTATTTTTCTCACCTCCAAAATATCAGAAAATCTAGAAAAGAGTAAACCAACTCTGTGTGTTTTCTTCGATCTTGCTAAGGCCTTCGACACTGTGAGCCACTCACAGTTATTGATGAGCTTGCAAAATATGGGTTTCAGGGGAAGCACATTGAATCTCATGGAGAGTTACCTTAAAAACAGAGAGCAATACGTGAAAATTGATAACATCGTTAGTGAGAAAAGATTGTGGAGTGTGGAGTACCGCAAGGAACAGTTTTGGGGCCAATTCTCTTTACAATATATATCAATGATATATTGCGTCACGATACTTGTGGCAGCATTGTTTGCTTCGCTGACGATACAGCAGTATTGTACAGTGCTGATAGCTGGAATGACCTCAAAGCAAAAGCAGAGGAAGACATCGGTAAACTCTTTGAATGTTTCGCAGATAAAATTCTTTCAATAAACTACGAAAAAACATTCGTTTTACCATTCTCTTGCTATGCCAACTCACTACCCCAATATGATGATACATTGTGTATCGGGAACAATATATTAATACGATCAGTAAAAAAATCAAGTATTTAGGAGTAGTGATAGATAGACACCTGAGATGGAACTATCATGTTGACCAAGTGACTAGGACATTGAGGAGCATTCTTCATAGATTCAGATATTCACGAAATATACTAGATACCTTGCGAATTAAAACAATCTATTGTGCAATTGTGGAGTCTCGTCATGCATATGGGATAGTTGGCTGGGGTGGAGTAGCAATATCGCATTTGAAAAAATTAGACGTATTACACGAAAAAATTTCTAAAAATTCTCCTTTGAAAACCACAACAATACTCATCGGAAGCACTTTTCAAAGAATCAAAATTGCTGGACCTCAGGCAACTTCACTTCCTAAGAACTGTTGTTGAACAACATAAAAACCGAACGAATTTGAACTATGTAAATCATAGGCATAATACAAAACTTAAAGCCAATGCACAACTGAGCACAATATGCTCAACCAAAACAATCGTTCAGAGAATATATAATCATCTTTCAAACCGGCTCTACAATTGCTTACCTCTGGAAATCAGACTTGCAACGACAATTTTTTTATTCAAAAAAGATGTCAAATGTTTCATTTCAGAGACAGATAGAGTCTCTATACATCGATTAATTGACCCCTCGATCCCATGAAACACACTATGTAATTGAGATAACATTATTCAGTTGTTCACTGTACTGACATAGAGAAAGCGAGTTCATGTTCATATCTCTTATATTGCTTTTATGTTCCTTTAACCCCATTCCTTTAACCCCACGTCCAGGCAATGCCTTGGTCGGTGTTTATTCATTATTGGAAGAATAGAGTATATTGTTATATTGACGTTTGGTTCTTTATGTATATTGTTATTTATTTATTTATTATTAACATTAAATTGATTATGTAATATCATTCTTCCTCGATTTAAGTATCTATGACGACTCAATTTCCTAACTGTTTCAATTAACGCAAAGTTTAGAAAGAAACACATCCATCACTCTCATTTATTAACTGTGCTTTATCTTGATTATATTGAATGCATTCTGTACTTTTCTTTTTTTTATTAATATATTTTATATTTTGTGTTTCACATTTTGGGTTTTATATTTCACATTTTATATTTTATGTTTTATATTGTATGTTTTGTATTTTATACATTGTATCTCATATTTTTGTATTCATGTCTTATATCATAATATATATTGGATTGTTAATTTTCGATATCTACCACGTACAAGCTGTTCACGACAGCTTCTGTGTAGTTACCATGTTTATTTGCATTTGTTGTAATATGTATTGTATTTACTACTTCTTTCGTGAATAAACATTATATATATGATGGATTCAACAAATATTTTGGATTAATATATGTACCGAATGTCCCGTGGAAAATTCTTAGGAACCGTTCATGGCAAAGATACATGAAAGAAAGTAGTGGATATATGCATAAGGGGATGTAATTCGATATTCTGAGTGGTATTAGCCAGGAATGTAGTTGTTTTTCTCTTCGAAGAACGGTTAGTGTATTATGTCGAAATTATTGAAATTTTGACTAAAACGGAGGTGCAGTAGAAAACCGAAATTTATTTTTCATAAATATATAGGATTATTTTTATTGCGTTTGTGGCAATGATACCAAGTGTAAAAAAAATTCATATTGACTAGGCAACATTATTTAATACATATATTGTTTTTTGAAATTTTATGATAATTTTTGGATAATATTTGAAATGATTTATTATACATATATTTTGCAACTTTACCTGCAATCTCGCTAAATAATTACTTCAAAATGAATACGATTGTATTCGAAAGCTCGTAAAATAAATATTTGAAAGAGTACGCTTGGTATCATTGCCACAAACCCAATAAAAATAATCCTGATTATTAAGTTGGCAAATAATTAATTTTAAATTATATACATATACATGTATATTGTAACGATGTTACTTTTTATTGTTTTTATTTCCAGATACCATGCAGTATACATTTCATTTTATTTAATAGTTAAATCGCCTCTCTTTCAAGATTTACCTATGAGTATTCATTTTTATATAAATGTACTACTTTTGAGGCATCCGGTATATTCTTTTGTCGAGTTCACTTAAACCAGTCTGCTAATGTGTGCACATTTTTCAAAATTTTAAGAAGGGGACCTCGTAAGTGGGGTCGGAGAAATTAATAAAAGGACGTAGCATCCAGGTGAACGGGGCTTTTTCTTTCTTTTCCGGCTTGTAAATTTCATTTCGTTTACACCGAATATTGTGACTGGTTTTTGTGGATCAGGTAAGTGGATATAAAATTGTTCTGTGAATAATTATTATCATCCAACATTTAGCCGCTTTTATTTTTAACGTTTGAATTCATAGTATTTGTGTACAATTCCAGAGTAAAATATTTTAGAGTCTATTTTATCTGAATATTCAATCCCGCCCAACAGGCCGTTGTACTGTTAAGAAAATTTACATTTTTTTGCATTTGCTTAGAAACATCTCGTCTGGATTCGCTGCTGAGCAGTGATCAATTCGAGAGGCCTCTAAGGCAGATTTGATTTAAGGGATACTAAATAATCTCGAAAGTATTCGTTGCTAAGCAGGAGTACGGAGGAGTGGTTTTCGGATTCTACTGTTAATCTATTTTATCTGAAAATTTGATTTCGTACAATAGGCTGTTGTTTTGTTAGTGAAACCTTAGTTAGAACATTTAGAGTCTATTTTATCTGAGTATTTAATCCCGCCCAATAGGCCGTTGTACTGTTAAGAAAATTTAGTTCGTTTGCACTTGCTTAGAAAAATCTCGTCTGGATTCGCTGCTGAGCAGGGATCAATTCGAGAGGCCTCTAAGGCAGATTTGATTTAAGGGATACGAAATAATCTCAAAAGTATTCGCTGCCGAGCAGGGATATATAGGAAGTACCGAAGCCGTGGGTGTCATAGTGACATCCGTAATTCTTTTGAGGAAAGAAAACACGTCACAATATATATATATATATATATATATATATATATATTTATATATTTATATATTTATATATTTATATATTTATATATTTATATATTTATATATTTATATATTTATATATTTATATATTTATATATTTATATATTTATATATTTATATATATATATATGCATATATATTATAAACTTTAAATTTCTCACTATATAATAAATAAATTGCATAATCAGTATATTTTGTAATCACCTGATATTGTATAAATTGTTGAACTTCATTTATCCTTATATTATAAATTTTACCTTTCAAATGATTTAGTTTTTAATACTGTCAGTCTAAAATCTACTTCGAATCTTGGAACTTGTAACTTTTGTTGAATAAATAATTTTTAAAGAAGCTTTTTCCGAGTTTGAAAAGTTATTTCGCGCAGTCAGTAGAATATGTTAAACGGGCGTTAGTGAACATAATAATCGGTTCGTTTCAACGATTTATTAGCATACCTAAAGTGAAATATTGGAACTCTTGGTTAAGTGAATTTAGTAATTTAACTCAAAGACGAGCAGGAATTTCATGGGAACATGGCAACTAAATAGCGAAAACAGTCCTATTCTTGATATTAGTACTTTATGTCGTTTAGAGGAAATAATTGTTAATTTGATTCAGAAAGCTCTGACAACTCCAATTCTGATTTAGATTCTGGCACACAAACTTTTCAAACTGAAAATTATGTTTCATACGTATACATTTTCGTAAAAATTAAATATAATTATTCCTACCTGAAAACAATTTTAAAATAGAATGTATAGATAGAGTTAGCTTCATTGTGCTTCATAATAACCAAAAATAATTGGAAGTTTGTTAACTTTGCTATCGCGATTTTGGAATATACCCAACTGAAATCAAATGAATATAAATTGTTTCTCGCAGATTATATTTACAGATCCCATTTCCAATCATCATATTTCCTGAAGTTGAGAAATAGAATTAATCAATAAATTAGCGTTTAACAATACGAGAAATTCATACCGTTAAATGAAAACAAAAGTTTTCATAACACGATCCGATCGATATGCAATTTATTTTGAAATTATGTGAATGCCATGGGGATTCAAAACTGGTGCTGATTTATTCATACATATATTTGGTATGCAGTGAAGTTTGGGGAATGAAGAGAAATTGCAGTCATCGTGTATCACGTGAAAGTAATATCGAAATCAATCTGCTTTTTCTAATACGAATAAGAAGTCATCGAATCAATTTATTCGCGTTTATATTAAATTTGGATTGAATCACGATGACTACCGCTAAATTGAAATCACATTTTCGTTATCCAGAAAATGATGGTGTTATTAGTAATGGGGAAGATTGAATCATCTTCATATTTATATTGGAATTCATTTCGAACAAATATCGGAATTTTGTAATAACGATATGATATCTTTAGGAACAATGGGTCCAGAAATCCCTCACTTATAAATTATCATTAAATTGTAAAATAATGAACAAATTTACAAATCCCTATAGGCGATTTAACTGTGATAATAATTTGATAATCTGATAATGTTCTATGACATATTCATGATTATATTTGTAATTTTCAAACTCAATATCCAACTGACTATATTAATTTCCAAAGAATATTCTCAATATATTAGAAACTTTTTACTCTTCCGCCCAACCTTTAAATATGCGAGAAAAGTATTGGTTTACCCCAAAAAAAGTTGGAATTTTAAAATTTTTTTTTGAGTTATTTTTACGTTTTCCATTAACAACACGAAAAAACGGTTTTTAGAAAAAAAATCCTGTGTGTATGTCGTCGTCGTCGTCGTCGTCGTCGTCGTGGTCGTCGGCCACTTTTCCTTACAATTCTTGTTAGCGTGATACAGCCTCTGGAGTGCAATAAGTCAGCAATTTTATGATTGAATATTGTTAAGGAGATGTCACAGATGAACCCTATTGATTTTCAGTTCACCAGAGCCAGTACAACGGTTGCTATGGTACTTGAAGTACGACATTTTGTCATTTTTTGCGAAATTTCAGTTGGTTAGCACGATACAGCCTCCGGAGTTCAAGAAGTCACCAATTTAATGATTGAATATTGTTAAGGACATCTCACTAATGAACTCTATCGATTTTCAGCTCACCAGAGCCAATACAACAGATGCTACAGTACTTTAAGTATGATATTTTTGTCATTTTTGGAGAAGTTTCAGTTTCTTAGCACGATACTGCCTCCGGAGTATATACAAGTGATCAGTTTTATTATTGAATATCATTCAGAGCGTTTCAAAGACGAACACTATTGATATTCAGCTGCTCACTAAAGCCAGTACAACGGGTGATATGGTACTTGAAGTACCAGATTTTTGTCATTTTTGGAGAATTTTCAGTTTGTTAGCACAATACAACCTCCAGAGAGTATACGATTGATCAATTTCATGATTGAATATTGTTCAAAGTGTCTCACAGATGTACCCTATTGATTTTCAGTTGACTGGAGCGAGTACAGCGGGTCCTATAAATCCAGATATACTAAATTTTTGGTTATTTTTGGAGAAATTTCGGTTTTTTAGCACAATACATCCCCCGAAGTGTAAACAAGTAACAATTTTATGATAGAATTTTGTTCAGGGTCACAGATGCAGAAAAGTTAGTTTTAATCTTTAAAATCGTTTATTTTGAGAAAAATTATTACCAGGTAGTGACTTAATAAAAGGTTTTTTGATAAAAAAATATAAACTAGTTGCGATGCCAATATAAAACATGTAACCTTGCATTGAACATGTGTATAGTATTTTTACTTAGCAAAATACGCTTCCGGAGCTTGTAAAATACTTCTGCTTGTAATTTTACAGCTCTCGAACGGGGAAGTATAGCTACTTTGCTCCGTGAGTTGCAGTTTACCATGAAATTCAGCATGACCCGAAAATCCAACTCAACGAGAACTCCGCAAGACCCGTGGATATTCTCATCGGCGCAGATGGTGCAGGGGAAGTTTAGTATTGAAGTCGCAAGATCCTTTCATCGAGTGTAGTAGCGGTTGAGACACAGTTCGGATGGACTCTCATCAGAGTTAATAAGAATAGGCGCAACGCTGTGAAGTCGGAGTAGCCATGGCTCACACAATGGTTTCCATTCTATCTGGGGATAAAAGTGGCCTTTGGTGGCTCGATGTAATATGCGCCGACTTGACGGACTAGAATATTTCAAGGTCACGGTACAATTTGGCAACGGAAGGTAGAGGGTCAGGCTGCCTTGGAATGAGATGATATTGGAGCTGCCTTCTAGCCTGCAAAACACCTTGCTGCCGTGACAAATAATAAGTTGGCTGATGATGGCAAACTGTTCCACGAATACGACGAGATCTTCAAGGATGAAGTTGAACAGTTGAACATCATTGGAGTGATATCAAATAGCAGCAGTGCCAACTACCAACCCTATCGACCAGTGGTAAAGGAGTCAAGTTCTACGATGAAGTTGCGTCGAGTCTTTGATGCTTCTACCATGGAGACAGGGGGGCCATCGCTGAATTACTGTTTGGATTCTTGGCCAAACATGATTGATCTAATTCCCGGTACTCTGATTGGCTTCAGAAAGCACAAAGTTGGGGTATCAGCCGACATCGGGAAGGCGTTCATAGAAATTGAGATGCACCCCACTGATCGGAAATATTTGAAGTTCCTCTAGACAACATTTGGTCAGGAACACCCCGGTGTCTTGAGAACTGTGACAATGAGACACAACAGAGTTGTTTTTGGTATGACCTACAGTCCCTTCTTGTCGCGGCTCCTGATATGGTAAAATGGCTTCAAACTAATGAGGAGGAGCTTTATGTCGACAACCTGGTCTGCAGCTTGGACACCCTGTCAGAAGTTCTTGAGCTCAAGCGCGTTACCTCAGAGGTTATGGCCGAAGGTGGGTTCAACCTGAGAGGATGAGAGTACACTCGAGATGGCGTTTTCTTAACCTCAGTCATTGGACTGAAGTGAGATCGACAACGAGACGTCCTTAGTTTAAACATGAACTGGTGGATTGGTTGGTGTGAGACGAAGAGACTGGCCAAAAGGAGAATTTATTTCATGGTCTTCAAAAGATCTATGATCTGTTTGGGTTTTGCCTACCAGTCACTGGAAATTTGAAGCCCTAATTCAGACCTTGTGGGAACAGAAACTTGAGTGGAACGATAAACTCAGTGACGAAACGATGTGTTGGGATTTGGACCTAATGGCTCCAACTCCCAACAGGGTTGCCTCAAAGGAAACGTCACATGAAAGAATTAAAATTAAATTATGAGTGATACACACTAGCTCTATAAATAATAAGTTCGATGACAGAAGTGAGAAATGTCATCTGTGCGTCAGATAGAAAAACGATGTGTCTTCGTGTGCCGGTTGTTGCAATGGCATTTACATGTATTAAGTATTTGTTTGATAGTATATTTCTCATTGTTCCTGTTGAACATACTTTACTATATTAATAAAGTCCTTAAAGAGCCAGCGACTTTTATTGACCCCAGCTATTGGAGGTCTCTTTGTTGTCCAACACAGGGGTGTTGGCACCCGATCATGAGGGATGCCTAGTGATTAAATGGTTTCTAAACATAATTTGGTTCAGTTCGAGTCGGGTTTCAGAGGAACAGAATAATAGACATTGTGTAAATATCTCAAAAAAACTTCACTGGAAGAACGTGTGCTTGGTGCGAGTAAAAAAGTTATTTAGGACTGAACCCACAGGTCAGTGAATTCATTCTATTTACAAAAAACGAGGAACAAATCATATAAAAGAAGTTAATACATAAACATTGACAAGTTATTTATAGTATTCTGTCGAATAAATTGAGATATACATTTTATAGGCGACATCTCTGTAAATACTGTTGTCTACAAGTTTGTGGTGGTTATGTAAAGTGAATTTCGTTCACCACTCATAATATTTCTCGTCGATGAGAGAGTAACGTAAATTTCGTTTACTCCTCGTAACATCGAATAATACTTCTGGTCGATGCTTGCCAAGTTTTGAGTTTTCGGAAGAGTTCGTTTGATTTGGATATTTAAACCAATGTGCGTGGAGATTCGGCCCTTTATTCATCTAGTTATTGTCAAGTTCGACATCTTATCGTATCGAAGTGCATTTCATGGAAATGCACTTTTCCTTACCGGCCTAAACTTTTCCGTACCGGCCTAAAGTCATCTTACGGGCCTAAGCTTTCGTAGCGACAGAAACATTTTCCCGTGGATGAATTCTACCTGCTGGGACCACGGCTCTATGCAGAACCGAATGGACTGAACGTGGCACAGCCAGATGATTGATTCCAGATTCGTTTTTACGTCATCCAGATCATCATTGAAAATAAAAACCAAGGAAAGTACTAACGTCCATAATCTTTGACAACTATGGATTATTTCCAACGAATGTTCATATAATATCAACTTAATAATTTGTACCAATGTAAATTATAACTTTGTAAAATATTTAATTCTTGGCTAAGCTTTAGTTTCCTCCAAAATCTAAGTTTTTATTTGTATTTCAGTTTACTTTTAGTTCTAGTTTGTTTTTCTAAATTCATAAATTAAATTGTCAAATTTGATAACATTTTTATCTTAAATTTTTCAGTCTAAATATAATTTTTTTTTATCAATAAAACCACTTGTAAATGAATTTTCAATTTTCATCTGTTATTCAATAAAACCACTTGTAAATAAATTTTCAATTTTCATCTGTTATTCAATAAAACTACTTGTAAATTTTAAATAACGTTGTTCATATTTTTTTTATATAACCTTCCAACTTCTTGCGTTGTTGACTGAGATTAGTCGATGTTAGGTAACTTATAGACTAGTAGGACTCAGGGTGGCGCCCACTTATATTTCCGTCTCGTTACGTAAAAATAAGTGGGATTCCCCGAGAACCGGTAAGACCTACTCCTTGGGTCTCTACTAGTATATAACCCACGCCTGAGTAGCTCTCCGACGAGGTGGCCGTTGCAGTTACTTAGCAAGTGCCCCTCGTAAATACTTCGTTAACCATAGCGCCATTCATCTCCGGGACACACTTACCTAGTGAACCATTCTTTAGGATTAGGAAATAATATCGTTTTTAAACTCACTGGGATAACATATATTTATAAACTACAAATATAGATTATTGACACACAATACATACGTTTGTACTATTAAAAACAATAATAGTGAATCATCCTCAAAGTATTGAACTTATCTACTTATAGGAAATTATTAAAGCTAACACAGTCAGTGCCCCGTATTCTTGACCTTGTAGGTCGTGCGAGTACGATATTTACAAAACGGACGTGTTTGTTATCTATTTCACTGTCCTTATCAGTTCACTGGCCGCTATCAATATTTGAATTTATTGTTTACACAAATCTAACAATGTCTTTTTAAATAATGTCTTTTTGGGATCATCACAAACTCACTCTTAGTGTCACTTAAAGAATAATTACATTTCCTCATCTGTCCTGAATTTATTAATATATTATCACGACCGTTCGTATTTTTTGGAAGAAATTATCAGACTGAATCAAAATGGCAGACTCAATTGAAACTCGAACCAACACATAAACATTAAAATTTTTACAGGAATTCCTACTGAATATCCGTCATTTATTGATCTTTTCACAGTTCTTATCATAAATAATACTAATTTACAGTCTAATACTGAGAAAATCTTCTACCTCAAAGCTCATCTTAGAGGTGAGCCTCTAACATTAATAAATAATATTGTCGTTACTGAGCAAAATTTGTCTATTGCACTAGATGTGTTACATAAGCGTTATAGTAGGAACAAGCAGTTCGTCAACTCTTATTTTACACACATTTTGGATATAGCTCCCATTCAAAAATGTAATGCCGACATACTGAGACAGTTCTCCGCTAATAGTAAAGCAGCTTTAGACTTACTATTGACCTTGAATTTTTCCAAAGAACAATTATTATCATTTAGTTGCATACATTTTGGAAAGTAAACTGGCTTTTGCCACTAAAAAGGCTTTTGAACAGCAAATTAATTCTTTAGAAAATCTCTCTAGTGCCGGAAGTCTAGTGGAGAATAGAACAAATTTTAAAAATAATTCCAATTCAAATAAATCAAATCTACATTATTCCCCAATTCAAATGCAGCAATTCACGAAACTCATAGAACTAATGAATCTTCTTCCAGTAGTAATAATCACAATTTTGTAAATGAAGTCTCATCACATATAGCTATGCACTGTGCTTGTAGCGATGATACGAATTATCACATTTATTCATGTAAAAAATTTGTTCATATGTCTGTATCAGACAGATTGAATTTTGTTAACCCATTAACGCCGTGCGTGGTTCTATGGACACGGCAAAACCCTTATGTTCTATATCACTTCAATGCCAGTAGATCATTAGCTGGAGGGCGGAGCATTAATGACGTTGTAGTTAGGAACATCTAAAAACGCGCGAGAACGTCTCGTTTTGTTTGCCGGTTAGTTTCAAAGTGGTTATTGTCGTGTAAAGTTCGTCTGTTGTGAGTTCAACTGAAAACATGGACATTAGATTTGAGTAAGTACTTTTTGACTAACACAAATGAGAGTTTTGGTTGATGTATTTAAACTGTGGCTTTTTAGAACAGCTAAACAATATATTTATGCACATTTGATAATATTCAGATGAATTGTATAGATGCAATGCCTAGTTAAATCTTAGTGTAGCCATATTGCCACGCTAGGCGTTCCTAGTTACTGTATTATACGTTGATGTAGAATCGTTGTTTCAGAAGGGGGTTTTCTTTATCAGAGGCTCTTGATATGATCGACAGTGAAGATATTGATGGAGACATATTTATTGAACCACCAGATGTGAATGTAGATACGGATGAAGACTCAGCGGACGAAGACGAAGGCGGGTAAGAAATACCTATTGGTTTCACAAATTGGTTATATTATCACATGTCTATTTTATAGGCTAGTTGATAATCTTACAACCCGTCAACTACTTGCCAATGCAGAAATAAGATTGCCCAACAACGATCGATTAGGAACAAATTATGAGGAAATTGACCCTGCAGCAATAAATTTAGATGACCAACTTGTTTCTATGTTACCTGATAAAGTTAGAGCATGGATTGTCGAGACAAAAATAAATGATAATCCAGAAGTGAGATGGGAAAAAGGAGCTGATTTTGATATTGAAAAAGCTGCCTCGTTTCCCAATGCTGATTTTAGTGAATATAAAAGTCTCTCCATGGTGAATATTTTTGAAAAATTTGTAGACGATGCAATGATTGATCTTTTAGTAGAAGAAAATCGTCGATATGCTCTTTTTCTAAATTGCCCGGATCCAAAAATAACACCAAGCGAGATACGGTGTTTTCTTGGCATATTACTAATAAGTGGTTATAACCACGTGCCATCTAAGCGGCACTATTGGGACGGGGGTAACGATATGAGAAATACTGCCATTTATGAATCTATGAGAAGAGATAGATTTCTGCAGATATGCCGATTTCTCCACTGCACTGACAATACAAAAGTCGATAGCAATGATAAAGCTTGGAAAGTGCGTCCAATTATGGATCAGATGAAAAAACGCTGTATTGAAAATTTTGTGCCAGAGCAACACTTGTCTTATGATGAAAGCATGATTCGTTATTACGGTAGGCACGGATGTAAGCAATTTATCCGGGGCAAACCGATTCCATTCGGATTTAAAATGTGGTGCCTCAATACCAGTAGTGGATACCTAGTCAATTTCGAGCTATATCAAGGCAAAGGCCCTAAGTCAAATACGTCCTACGAGAAAATTTTTGGCAAAGCAGCTAGTCCGCTTTAAGTTTTATTCAGTGAGATATCAGAGGAAAAACAAAAGTTTAAATATAAGTTTTACATGGATAATCTATTCTCTGGACCTGCTCTTTTTTCGTTTTTGACATTTTATGGATATTCTGCTATAGGTACTATTCGCGATAATCGGTTACCTAAAGGTTGTCCCTTGACATCAAAAGTATTATTCAAGAAAAAGAATCGTGGATATTTTGAAACTGCTTTGGAATAAAATAACGGTCAGTTATTTGTTCGCTGGATGGATAATTCCGTAGTTACCATGATCTCTTCATCATGCGGTACTCAAGAAATAAGTCAGGCCAAAAGATATTCGCAGCAACAAAAGAAAAATATTATGGTTCCGAGACCCAAACTTATTGCTCAATATAACAAACATATGGGCGGTACAGATCAAATGGACCAAAATGTAAATTGCTATAGGATCGGAATCCGAGGCAAGGAATGGTACTGGCCCATAATGACTTGGATTTTCGACGTAGCGATTCAAAACAGCTGGATCTTGTATAATAAATCTCACGAAAAGAAAATTTCTGGATAAGAGTTCAGAAGGGAAGTTGCCAATGTTTATTTACAAAAATATAAAATCCTACCAAAAGGACCAGGAAGACCATCTACTGCACATGGTTCTACAACTGACAGGAGAGTATCAGATGAAGTTCGTTTTGACCGGATAGACCATTGGGTTCAATCGGTCGAGAAGAAAAGAAGATGTGCATATAAGACTTGCAAATCCACTCCAAGAGCAATATGCTCCAAATGCAACGTAGGCCGATGTGTACAATGTTTTCTTTTATATCATACAAAATAATAGTTAATTTAGTACAATTGTTTTTTTATTTGAATGTTTATTTTGTTTTAAGTATTTTTTTTTTCATTTTCACCGAAGTGACTACGTAAATGCCTAGCGTGGTTATATGGGTACGGCAAAAATGTCGACAACTGTAAATATTAAAGAAAAAAGTTATATAAATAAAAGTCTGTAAATAACATTAGCATACTAGTTCTGACAGAAAAAAACAACATTTACAAGAAAAATTAATTCAGGCGCTAATGGGTTAAGTTAACAATATTTGTTATAATTGTAACATCATTCTTTATTTTATTTATCTACTCCGCCCAGTGTAGCAGTAAGCTCGTTGCCCAGCCCAACACATGAAACGTTCTGAACTCCCCCGCACTCACAAAGTGGTGATTCTCTACCGTCACAATCTTTCTCTCAATGAAGTGATTCTCTAAGGCCACACTCCCAATTCAATTCTGCTACTCCAGTCGGTACTCGTGGAGGTGATTCTCTAAGGTCACAATCACAAAATAAATTTTCTAGTTCCTCTCGTGCTTAAGATTCGGTGGTAAACACAACTTCTCTCTCAACTACTCAGGCTTGTTATTGGCAACTGCAAAATTGTTAATTTTCCCCACTTAGGGCCCCCCTATGGTGATCAAAGGTCTTCTGGACAACGAAAGCCAATGCTCATTTGTTACTCTTAAGACAGCGGAAGATTTAAACTGTAAATTTGTTTCCAGTTAACTTCAAATTTTAGGCATTTTTTTGAATGATGAAACCGCCATAAATAAAATGACTGAGATAGACTTCCACTCCATTCACGACCATTCAAAGAAATTCACAATTTCTTGTGCTGTGGATGATCAGATTACTCAGAACTTATCACAAATCTCTATTAATGAAAACCTATTGAACGTCCCCTACCACATTAGCCAAGAATTGGCCGACGACACCTTCGATACCACATCAGAAATTAGGATCCTTTTTGGACCCTACATTTATTACATTCTACTTAAATCTGACATGAAACGTTTAGGAAATGGGCTTTCTACATTGATTCATACTCGTCTGGTGTGGATAATTGCAGGTACTTTACCTCATCACTACATGACTGTCCATGCTGATGTTAATTTAAGACTTCACTCCTTTCACATCGCCATGAATCCAGATTTAACTGAAACTAAGCTAGATGTAGTTCTAGAAAAATTCTTTAAACAAGAAGAGGTCTATTCTCGTCCTCTGGTAACAGATGAATATGCACGAGCCGAACAAATATTTGTTTCCTCCACCGAAATCCTTCCTGGTGGAAGGTTTCAAGTCCATTTACCATTGATTTCTCATCAAGCTCACTGTCAGCTAGGTGACTTATTTATTTCTGCTAGAAATACATTTTCATCTCTTGAAAGGAAATTTGAAAAGAATCCTGAGTTGAAAACTGAATATAAAAACATTTTAGAAGAATATCTTATATTAGAACATACTTTACTATATTATGATCTCCGGCGGGGGAGTATGTTGGGATTTGGGCCTAAAAGGTCCAACTCCCAACAGAGTTGCCTCAAAGCAAACGTCACATGAAAGAATTCGAATTAAATTATGATTAATCTACACTAGCTCTATAAATAATAAGTTCGATGACAGATGTGAGAAATGTCATCTGTGCGTCAGACTGAAACTGTCGACGGCAAGGTGTCAGTAAAACTTGTTCTGGTGAAGTCAAAGATTGTGAACTTCAACACTCGGTCAACTATTCCTCGACTCGAGTTGTGATTGGAGTCCGTTTGTTGAAGTTGATGCGAATTACATCCTGTATATTGCCGACGTATCCACTGGGTTCCGATACTGCAACGACTGTTGGTGCAACCTCAGCACATTCAACGTATAAATACAAATTGTAAATATATTTTAATTTAGTCTGCATATTATTTTTATCTATACATCCTGTTTACACAATTTATATATTTTACTATTTTTTGAAAGTCGATATTTTGTATTTTCAAGTGAATAAAAGTTTTTAAAAACAAAGTTCGTGTAACGAAACATATATTTGGCGCAGTCAGTAGGATTGTCACGAAAGGCATCCAACGCGGAAAACTTTTAACTATTTAAATAGTGAAGTGACAATCAAACCAAGAAAAGTATCCAGTTCAACCCTAAGAAGTCCAGGACCAAGGGCAAATGAAGACCGTACTGTAAGTCGATTTATTTTTATTCATTGTATATGTCAGACTCCTCTAATGCTTCCTCTTCCTTCAGTGATAGCGAGAACGATCTAGAGTTAAATTTAATTAGCAACACATCTAATAATAATTTAGAAATAGAAATACTTGCTCAAACTTTAAATTCATTTTCATTAGACGAAAATAACTTAGAAATGGCAAATATTCCCAATTTTAGCAAAGTTCACGCCGAAACCATTCCAGATTTTGATGGTAACGAGAACGAACTACAATTTTTCTTAGAAAGTATCGATAGCATTGTAAATCATTTCTACGATATTACAAATGCCGATAATTATCAAAACGTTATAATTTTTAGAACTATAATAAGTGAATTGAAAGGAAATGCAAGAGAAGTCATTAACATTAGTGGGTGTACCACAATAAATCAAATAAAACAAGGATTAATTAGACATTTTAGTGATCCTAGAGATGAAACATGCTTATCTCTTGATTTGAATAACTTAAGGCAAGGGCATAACGAATCCCCGTACTAATTTTATGATAAACTTAGGAAAGTATTACATACTATTTCGAACTATTTAGCTTCACATGAAAACGATAGAAACACACGTGGATTCAAACAAAATATGTATAATAACCAAGCTCTACAAGTATTTTTAGCAGGTTTAAGAAATCCGTATGTTATCATGGTTCGTACAAAAGAACCTCAAACTATGTTAGACGCTATAAATTTTATAAAAAAAGAAGATAATATTAGATATCTCCAAAATAATTCTAATTTCCAACCGAACTCTAAAAATTTTAATAATCAAACTAGGCCAAAATTTAATCAAGTACAAAACAGTTCACAAATTCCAAATAACTCTCGTAACTTTAATAGAAATAACAATTTCAATTTTAATCAAAGAATTCCTTAACCTCAACAATCTAGTTTTCAAAATAATAATCCTCAACCTAATAATAATTTCCCACGAGGTCCAATTCACGTTCAACCCAGACCAATTAATAATAATCAAAGATATTTTTCTAGTGCACAAGTATTCGGCAGAACCGAACCTAAAAATGTTTGGAAACCAAATCCAAACTATAATCCAAATAACGGGCCCAGACCTGTACCTATGGCAACTACAACTAGACAAAATAATAATCATTCTCAAGTACAAGCACCTCAAAACCGTAGGTGGGTGTCCGAAGAATTATATATAGAATTCGTACTACTGATGAAATTCCTGTTTATACTAAAAGCTACCCTTACCCATACGTCCATAAAGAAGAAGTTAAAATACAAATTGAAAAAATGTTAGAGCAAAATATAATTAGGCCGAGTAATTCGCCATGGTCATCGCCAATTTGCTCGTAGCAAAGAAAGCCGACGCTTCTGGCAAGAAGAAGTGGAGAATCGTCGTGGATTATAGAAAAATCAACGAGAAAATCATTCCTGACAAATATCCAATTCCTCGCATAGATACAATTCTGGACAAACTAGGTAAATGTAATTATTTTTCAACATTGGACTTAGCATCGGGTTTTCACCAAATCGAGATGCACCCGGACGACATACAAAAAACAGCGTTTACTGTAGAAAATTGACATTACGAGCTACCTTTCAACGCGTAATGGACAACATCCTCAGAGGACTATTAGGAGAAATTTGCTTAGTATATCTCGACGATATAATAATTTATTCGACATCACTACAAGAACACATGGTTAATTTGAAAAAGGTATTCCAACGACTTCGGGAGAGCAATTTCCAAATTCAGTTAGACAAATGTGAATTTTTAAGAAAAGAAACCGCTTATTTAGGGCACATTATTACAAAAGATGGCGTTAAACCAAACCCAAATAAAATTAAAGCTATTAAATTATTCCCAATTCCAAAAACGACTAAAGAAATAAAACAATTTTCAGGTCTATTAGGTTATTACAGAAAATTCATACCTAACTTTGCACAAATTACTAAACCTTTGACTTCATGTTTAAAAAAGGGTTCAAAGATAGAATTTACACCTGAATACGTACAATGTTTCGAAACATGCAAAGAACTATTAAGTAACGATCCTATTTTAATATATCCTGACTTTACACAGGAATTTATCTTAACAACTGACGCTAGCGGATTCGCAATAGGCGCAGTATTATCACAAGGTCCTGTAGGCCAAGACCGACCTGTGGCTTATGCCTCAAGGACGCTAAACCAAGCAGAACAAAACTATAGTACAATCGAAAGAGAGTTACTCGCGATTGTATGGGCTACGAAGTATTTTCGGCCTTATTTATACGGCCGAAAATTCACAATATATTGTGATCACAAACCTTTACATTGGCTTTCCTCAATAAAAGAACCCATTGCTCGTCTCACGAGATGGAGATTGAAACTAGAAGAATTCGATTATCAAATTGTTTATAGAAAAGGAACCTTGATTAAAAATGTAGATGCTCTTTCTCGAATTAAAATAAACGAAATCAATGCAAATGACATTTTTGAATACATGAACGATTTTAACAAAAATATTTCTATTGACAGTAACAATGATCAAAATGACCAACAAGATACATCTCTCGATGATGAATCAATTGTAGGAAATATTTACGAAACCCCTCAGGTAACAGACGCTGACATAGAAAATATAATTAACGAATTATGTCCAGACAATGACGACGAAACCATACACACTAGTCACGAAAACCCAATATTAGAAATTCCAATTTCAGAAACACCTATTAATCATTTTCAAAATCAAATATTTCTTAAAATAGTATTTCATTCACCAGCAGCACCAAAAGTTACTAAATTATATGAGAATAAAACTAAAACCACTATACAAATTTCAGAAACGAACTTTGAACCTGAAATCATTAAGATATTTAAAGAGTTTACATCAACAAAGAAATTATTTGCTATAAATATTGATCGATTAGATTTGATTCCAAAACTATGTACAACATTGCAAGAAACTTTTTAAAACTCCGCATTCAAAGCTATTATTTGTAACAATGTTTTAGAAGATGTAATTGGCCACAATTCGCAGATAGAAATAGTACAAATGCATCATGAACGTAAAAACAATCACAGAGGAATTAATGAAACTGAATTAGAAATTAAACGTAAATATTATTGGCCAAATATCAGAAGTACTGTAACTAAATATATAAATAATTGCGAGCTATGTCAAATGATGAAATATGACAGAAATCCCCCAAAACAAAAATTCGAATTAACTCCAACACCTAATAAACCTTTTGAAATAGTTCACGCAGATGTTTTCACAATTAAAGGACAAAAATTCTTGACAGTTATTGATAGATTTAGTAAATACGCACAAGCATATCATTTAGTAGGAGTAACCGCAATACATATAGCTAAAGCTTTCATGAGTCTTCTCACTCATTATGGTGCACCTAAAATGTTAGTAATTGATAGAGGTACCGAATCAAAAAATCATGTTATTGAAGACTTTGCAAAATGACACAAAATTGAACTTCATTATACTACGGCATTGAATCCAAATTCTAATAGCATAATTAAACGTTTTCATTCAACTTTAATAGAACATATTAGAATTATACAAGAAACTCATAAAAATCTCAATATCTTAGACCAAATGCCTTATGCAATTTTAGGATACAATAACTCCATTCATAGTGCAACAAAGTTACGTCCAATAGAAATTATTTCAGGACATTTAGATACAAACAACCCTCTTAATATTGACATTAATGAAAAATTGTATACTAACTACATAACTAAACATAAAGAAACTACCGCTGAAATTTATAAAACATTAAATGAACATATGGCAAATCAAAAATCGAAGAGGTTGGAAAATACTAACGAAAATAGACACGAACCATTAACTTACGACCCGGGTGCATTAGCATATCATAAAACTAATGCTCGTAATAAAATTAGTCCTAGATTTAAAGCCAAACCAATAAAACAAAATGAAAAAATCAAAGTCAAAACTTACAAAATAATCTCACCTCGTAATAGCAGACAAAAATTAGTTACCGTCACTTATCATAAAAATAACTTAAAAAGGCCACTTGCTAATCAAAAAATTCTACCATTACAGAATCCTCATATCGCTGGTAGTAGCAATGCAGGCACAGGAAATTAAAATTGTTAGTTTGGAGTCCAATACAGGCATACTCCCGTACAAATTAGAAAATGCTAGATTACAAACTACCCATCATTCCTTTATCCATTACTTTGATCTAAACCCTATAGAAACCGAATTACTTCATATAACAAATCAGTTCGAAAATGTTTTGCAGGTAATTAATATCAAAAACCAAGTTTTTGCAAATGAACTTGAATTCTTGATTAATTTAATAAAATATCAAATTAAGCGATGCAAAGAAAAATTTAATTTTCTACACGGCAGTAAAAGAATTAAGAGAGGAATTTTAAATGGCTTAGGAACAATATTCAAAAGCATATCTGGTAACTTAGATGCAGAAGATGGCAAACGTTACGATGATGCCATTGTTTTATTAAGTTCAAATCAAAAAGATATAGCAAATACTTTGATTAAACAAATATCATTAACCAGTCAAATCATAGACGATTATAACAGTAGTATCTCACTAATAAAACAAAATGAAGAAGAGATAACAGGAAAACTAAATGAGCTAAGTTCTGAACTTGAAAAACTTGTTAATGATTTTTCCTCTTATTTCCTAGAAAAAAATACTCTTGATCAAATACAAGCAGCACTCAAAATCTTAATAGAAATACTAAATAATATTGAAAATTCTATTGCATTTGCAAAATTAAAAACGTTGCATTATAGTGTTCTAAAGTTTGAACATCTAGAATTTATAGTTAAAACATTACTCAAATATTATCCAATTAATACCCTACTCTTTGGCAGTGATTCTCAAAATTTATTTAAATACTATAACATTTTAACCGTTGATTCTTATTACTGTAAAGACAGAATTGTTTTCGTTATTCACTTTCCCTCAGTTAAACCCGAAACTTATACTTATTTTCACCTGTATTCTATTCCCGCAAAAAATGACACCGTCCTTATCCCACCTAAGCCTTTTCTGGCAATGCAATGCAATCAGTACGAGTACGAAGATCAAGAATGTGAAAATATCCACCAACTGTATTTTGGCCCCAACGAAAAACCCATTGTAGATGCCCAATCCGATGAATGCATCCACCAATTGTTGCAACTAAGAACTGAAGATCAACCGAAATGTGTACCAGTGCCAATTATCGCAGATAACAAAATTATCGAAAGATGAGTAATCTATCCACACCCTGTATGGATCTCTCTGGGGATGGAGGAATTACATCCTGTATATTGCCGACGTATCCACTGGGTTCCGGTACTGCAACGACCGTTGGTGCAACCTCAGCACATTCAACGTATAAATACAAATTGTAAATATATTTCAATTTAGTCTGCATATTATTTTTATCTATACATCCTGTTTACACAATTTATATATTTTACTATTTTTTGAGAGTCGATATTTTGTATTTTTAAGTGAATAAAAGTTTATAAAAACAAAGTTCGTGTAACGAAACATATATTTTGCGCGATGCTCTTGATTGAAAGGATGTTTCAGTGTACGGCTGATGACATTCTAACACAATACTCGCCTGGATGCAGATCAAGGAGAATTGAGCACTTTTGTCAGAGAACTCGGCTCTTGTATAGTATGGAGTCACATACTTGGCTGACTAAATCCAGCTGATCTTCTTTCAAGAGGTTGCACCATCGACCAGCTTCTGAAAGTACGATGATGAGAAGGCCCATCGTGGCTGTACAATGATAAATACGCTTCGACTTAGTCACATTGTACATACACTGAAGAGGAGGTCGTGTTAAAAAAATTGTGAAGAAGGCTACCATTTCTTGTCTGGCGGCTAGTGGTCTGGATAATAGTTGGCTGTATGAATATTTCTCAAAATTAAAAAAAATCGTATGAATGGTTTTCTTCATCAAAATATTTGAGTACATCTGCCGCAACAAACCCAATGATCAGATGAAACGTGGAGACCGTGGTGTTGAAGAGCTCTTGGCTGCTGAAAATCTTGTGTGGATACTAGTACAAAACGAAGCATTCGATTCTTTGGAGGACAAAATTATTTTTGATTGTCGCCTTTTTTAATATGAAACGGCCGTCATAGGGGTGAATACAAAAATCCTGATTGAGAATATTTCAAGTCGTTCCCCACTCCTATTTTACTCCCTCATAACCATCCTGTAGTGGAACGAATGGTTGTTTACCGACATAAATGGCTGGTTACATTGGCGTGCAAACATTGTCGACCCATATGCGGGGAAATTTTTGGATTCTGAAAGGAGAACAGCTGTCTCGGTATGTCGTACGAAAGTGTATTGTAAGTCGTCGTGCTGGCTGCAAGGATTTAGACACTGAATCCTCGCCGCTGCCACAAATTAGAGTCACTGCTGGTACTATTTTCGAGGTCTTGATTATGCATAGATTATGCTGGCCCTTGACTCTTTTCGACGGAAAACGGTTTGGATTGCGCTATTCGTCTGCGGGATCTACAGGGCAATGCACCTGGAAATTGTAACCTTCCTCAGCAATGAGGCGTTTTTTCCAGCTCTGAGGTGTTTTATAGCTAACAGAGGTTGGCCAAAAATAATTTTCAGCGGCAATGGTACATATTGTCGTGAGGGTGACTGAAAATAAATTTCTCGAGTGTGCATCATGGGAAGAATTTGTTGGAACTTTAACCCGCCTTCTGTTTCATGGTAGAAAGGATTTTTTGAGTGGATGGTGCAAAAGGTGAAACGTGTGTTATGTTTCTAATGAAGCCTCAGTTGACTCGGAAGTGCTCTTAACCGTGCTTTGTGAATGTGAAAGCAAAATAAATTTCCGTAATATCACCTATATTTCTGAGATATATGAAGTTCTCTTGCCTTTGACGACAGCGTTGTTCCTGCAAGATTCAATCTTGGGAGAATGTGACGCTACCGACCGTGATAATATGAACAACATGTTGCAGTATCGTCATACTTCACGTGATTAGCCGAGCGCTCGTTTTTGTACAGAGAGAGTATCTTAGTTCCATGACATGGAATGACAGGAAAGATACTCGAGAGCCATATGCTAGAGAAGTCAACCTGGTTGGATCTTACGTCATGAAAAGATTGGACTGGCCACTAGCCAGGGTTGTTAAGGTGATCCGTGCCTCTGATGGAGAAATCCGTGTACTACATCTTAAGATATTCATAGGTGAATGTATTCGACCACTGCAGAGGGTATTTCCATTAGAGATCGACGTTGTGGATCCTCCTGCTGAAGTTCAGGTCTTCCGACTAATGCTACCAATAGATGAAGCTGCTCTGGAGGGTTTGCCGTCTTCGACTGAGGATGAAGATGCTTCCGTTTCTAAAATTCCAAATTCTGATGTCGTTGTGGACGTATAGTAAGGAAGGAATGAATTTTTTAGACTATGTGTTCACGTTCCGTCCGTTCAATTTGTAGTTTCAATTTTGAGTAATTTTTGCCTTTTGAAAGTTAGGAATCGTTGTTCGATCTTAGCATTTCACTCTCCTCGCACTCTGTGATAGAAATCCAAAACACGGAAAAATTATTAGATTATCACCTGTATAATAAATACCTATTTTTTCATAATTTCGAAAAACCTATGTTCCATGTTAATGATCAAGAAGACCGAATACTCGTTCACAAACAATTGGCGAAGTAAATAAATTCCATTTGTTAAAAGTTAGCGATTTCCATCAACGTTAATCTCTCTGATTTACCTAAGACCCGAAAACATCCAGCCAAACCAACTGTAAAAGCGAAGTAAGCAGACAATAATGGTGAATTCCGACTGTTAAGTAGCCAACGCCATTTATGTTAATGTCTGCTTACGACACAAAGTTTCTTTTCCAAGATCCGATATGTCGTGCAGAAAATTTATGCAGATGGAAGCAATGTTTTAGTGCATGCCTCAGTTTACAATCCTTGCTAATGCTTTTTCTTCTGGAGCTACGAAACTTTTTCGGCGAGTAACAAATTACTGCGATATAAATGCCAGGCTCATTCGTCTATTGAAAGTGTTGCCAGTTAAAATTGGCAGCACAAATAGGGATGTAAAACAATTTTTATAATACTACTTACAGATCCTGCTGTGTAACCCACATTACCTGACTAAAGGGTTTTAGCCAGACTTCAACTTCAATAATAATATGTGGAAATGGAACTGATTTCCCGTGACGGACAGATTCAGTTATTTTATTTTAGAATATGGAATACGTGGAGTAGTTGCTTACAGTGATTGAGGCAGTAAAATATTCATTAAAATTAAAAGAAAATTGTACTGAGTTCTTATTTTGGTACTTAACAATTTTCAAGTCTAAAATGCTAGTTATTTTACTATAATTTATGGACTAGTACAAAATTTCAAAACCACACAAATGTATTTAACAGAAACAGTGGCCCCACTTGTTGTGTAGAATGTAATTTTTAATAGTATATTCTATAACAAGGGTGGAATAGGAGAGATTCTACACGAGTAGAAAGATTTGGTTCTACGAGTGTAGAATTTTTAATTCCATCCGTGTTTTAGACTATACTTTTTCTACGACCATCAAATAAAAAGCAAACGAACAATTATAACTTTTAAATAATTAAAAATTGAAAATTTCTGCTTATATTAATTTTTTAATTTTCCTTGTCTGGATTAGTGTTATCTAGAAAAATAACATTAATATCTGTCAATTGTATTTTAAATTTAATCAATTTTGAATATTCATAGTATATCAAGTAATTTTAATAAAGTTATATAATCCTAAGCGTAAATAAAAATTAATACAAAATCATGTTATAATCATAACAAAATTCAAAATAATTCAACTCAATACGTAATCTGAGACATAAGCATACTAAGAAATGAAACTCAATAAATCTAACTTAATGCGTAACTTTAGCCACGTAAATTAGTTTTATCAAAAAGTGAAAGGCAAAATAATAAGCTAAGATATCAACAAAGCTATAATATAATATAAACAATTTAGATTTGAATTAAGGAAAACATATGACTGTAATAAAGTAACATTTAATTATTTATACTTTAAATAACATAAATTTAAAGAGATATATATTTTATATATGAATGTCAATGAAAACGGAAATTGTGGTATGATGACATGAGTACCAACTAATAATAAAGAAATATATAATGAACGAGTAGAATAAAAATTGAAACAATTGAGATATTATGTTTAATAATGTAATAAATAACAAACAAGAATAAAAAGAAGTGAATACAAATATAACATAATATTATTTATGTTGGAAAATTTGTGAAAGTAAGAAATAAGTTGCGACCAAATAGAAGACTCTGATTGTGTGAAAAAATTATGAAGATAATTGTAAATGATAATTTATTAACAATTATCAATATAAAGTGTGAAATCAGCGAAATACAGTATGATTATGTCAGAAATATTGTGATTTTGAACATTAATAAAATGACAGTCAGACGCTATAAATATAAAAAATTCAAGAAGTTTACGAACTTCCGCTTATCAACAAAGCTTGGGGACGCGAGGAAAACGAGGAGAGAGTAAAGCTGAAATTGAATGGGTTAACAGTTCCATGTCGAACTGTATAAGAAGTTTTAAGTAAACGGGGTCAAATTAAATATAATTAATTATTAGACACATTAAATTCGTCAACAGAAAACCCAGTAACAAGTGTAGATAATTTTTTCCCAACGAAACAAGATTTTTATCGAGATATCCAGGAGTTAAGAGTTCATCGCCAGTATTTAGCGACGCATTAGTGCGGACATTTTTCGAGATAAAGAATTATCAAACGGGACAGTGATATTCTTTCAATCATTTGGATTCAAAGATCAATGAACAGATGAATAAAAATGATCAATTTCATAAACAATAAAAATAATAAAAGGCCGTATATATATAAAACATGAAGAATAAAAAAACTGTATAGTAATATCCTTTAACTGTATCATAATTATTATAATGACTTACCTGAGTTTCAAATGTATATATTTTGTATGTATTTAGTTTATAGGAAATTTTAACACTATCATCATTCATAAATTTCACTTATTCACACATTAAATTCATCCATTTAATTATTATCATTAATATAAAATATGTTATGCAAAATTCAAAGAAAATCACTGCATGGTGTATATAATAAACGTGCATATTTCAATAGTTTCTCTTAAATGTAATATTGTTTCTGTATAAAAAGTTATAGCGGAAATCTGCTCTGAGCAGTTGCTGTAAATCTTCAAGGTTAAATGTTGGATATATTTGACTAGAATAAATTGAAAGTTAAAATTGAAAAATGGTTATTATAGCTCGCTGTCTTTTGGGCAGCGGATCTCAAATCCCAGGTCCTCTGGGGCAGGATACTGATATCAAATTCGTGACGAGTTTTCAGCGATTCGGTAAGTTGTTCCAGCAAAATTCCATGAGGAGGTCGTTCAGATCTCCAGGTCCTCCAGGGCGGCATACCGCCGGACGATGAGTTTTCAACGATTCGGTAAGATATTTCAGCGAAACTTCAGGGAATGACGTTACAAATCAGGTTCGGAGCTGCAGGTCCTCCGGAGTGGGTTACCGATGTCAAATTCGTGACGAACGACACGAAAAACATCCGGACGACGAGTTCCCAGCAAAACTCCAGAGGATAATGATACCAATCAGGTCGTTCGGAGCCCCAGGCTCTCTGAGGTAGATTACCGATATCAAATTCATGACGATCGACCCGAAAAACCACCGGACGTTGAGTTTTTAGCAATTCGGTAAATTGTTCCAACAAAACTCCAGGGTATGACTTTATTAGCTAGGTAGTTTGGAGAACCAGCTTCTACGGGGAGAGTTACCGACGTCAACTTCGTGATAAGGGATCCGCAAAATCCCGGACGATGAGTTTCCATCGATTCGGTAAGTTGTTCTAGCAAAACTCCAGGGGATGACGTTACCAGCCAGGTCGTTCAGAGGCCCAGGTCCTCCGGAGTGGTTAACCGATATCAAATTCGTAACGAGCGACACGAAAAACTTCCGGACGACGAGTTTTCAGCAAAACTCCAGAGGATGATGCTACAAATCAGGTCGTTCAGAGCCCAGGTCCTCTAGGATCGACCACCGATATCAAATTCATGAGGATCGACCCGAAAACTCCCCGGATGATGAGTTTCCAGCGATTTGGTAAATTGTTTCAACAAAACTCCAGTGGATGACGTTACTAGATAAGTCCCCTGGAGCACCAGCTTCTACGGGGAGGGTTACCGATGTCAAATTCGTGACGAGCGATCCGCAAAACCTCCGGACGGTGAGTTTCCAGCAAAATTGGAGAGAATGATATTACAAATTATGTCGTTCGTAGCCCCTGGTCCTCCGGAGTGGGTTACTGATGTTAAATTCGTGATGAGCGACACCAAAAACTTCCGGACGACGTGTTTGCAGCAAAACTCCAAAGGATGATGATACAAACCAGGTCGTTCTGAGCCCCAAGCCCTCTGGGGTAGTCTACCGATATCAAATTCATGACGGTCGATGCGAAAAACCACATAACGATGAGTTTTCGGTAAATTGTTCCAACAAAACTCCAGGGGATGATATTACTAGCTAGGTCGTTTGGAACACGAGCTCCTTCGGGGAGGGTTGCTGATGTGAAATTCGTGATAAGAGACCCGAAAACCCCCTGGACAATAAGTTTCTAGCGATTCGGTAAGTCATTCTAGTAAAACTCCAGGAGATGAGCTTAGTAGTCAAGTTATTCGGAACTCCAGGACTTCTGGTACAGGTTACCGATGTAAAGTTCATGATGAGCGACCTAAAAACTCCTGAGTTTTTCTTGATTTGTCCGTAAGTTCAACTCCAGGTGATTACGTTCCTAGTGCCATAACGATGTGGTTGTGCTAATTTGATTACCACTAATTGAATATTAAGTTCTTTCGATGGAAATTAATTTTAACATGAAAAGTGATTTTTTAAAACAGTGAATAATCGTTGGTAAGATTTATTTTTTTTGGTTACGTCTTAATGTTTCTACTTTTTGTTGAAATTGCAGTGGCAACCATTTTGATCATTTACATTTCGTTAATTGTAATATTTTATCTACAGGTTAGTACCGATAATGATAGTTTTACATATACATTTAATTAAAAATGAAAAATTTTGATTTTTCAATTTAAATTATCTGTTTTTTGATTATGATATGAGATTTCAAAGTTATTTTATTGGTATTTACAAAAAATAATTATATTGACCCTTATCTACCCATGTTGTCGTTATAAATGTAACTAACTGTGTTCAAATAATTCTACTATACAGGGTGATTCACGTTGAATAGGACAGAACCTAATGGTAATACGACCAAACAAATTAAAAATTCCTTTAGGAAGAATACGTAGATCACAGGGGGCTACAATTAAAAATTAGTTAGATATAAACAGGGTGTCCCAAATAGAACGTATACAATGGTTTTCAATGGAACATCCAGTAATTTATTGTGAAATTGAAAACAATAGTTTATTAACGATAAAAAGACGATGACGTTGCAAAACAAAATATTGTGATGTTGCCGTGGTTTTTTCCTTTATTTAACGAAATTTAGAAAAGTCAATTTGATGTTAGATTCGCAGTTCTTCTTTTTCATTGTTCCGTGCCTCGTAGGGCGTAAGTCAAAAACATTTAATTGAAAATGAAAGACTTGTATGATAGTCTTGATTAATTCAATATAAATATTTATTCTTACACTTGTGTTCTTACACTTGCTTCTGAGTAAGCCGCAATCTAGAATTATCTAGTGAAAAAGGCACTAATATATAAGGGACCGACCAGGAAGAGTTAGTTTAGTTGAGAATTTGACATCGTGAGATAATCAAGTGAATTAGTGAACTGTTGATATAAATTAATAATTGAGTTTGTGTGCATATAAACTAAGGGTTGTTAGTAGTTTAGTGTTTAAATAAATTAGTAAGTATCCATACCGTGTGTTTCAAGTTTATCCCACCCGTAATACAAACGTTCACAGTTTAAATAAATAACAAAAACATTACGATAAGTCCATTTACACAGCGTTGCCAAGGCAGGTTTATGGATGTATTGTTGTCCTTTTCTAGCACATTGTTAGAAACTTTACTGATGGCTTCAAAACAATCCCGGTATTATGAATGAGATGCCAGGTCTACTGTTTTTCTAAGACATTGGTTGTGAGAGTTGGATTCGAACGCATCGGATATAAACAAATTAACTGATTCAAAATATAAAGTCAACGTAATTATTGATTTTGAGATGGAAATTTTCAAAATAGAACAAACCTTCCTCTATCTCCTCTTTGATTTCAATTCAATAATATATTTTCCAGTTTCATGAGCACCTAATTGATTTTATAAAAAACAGTCTATGCAGTACAACTAAACGTAAGTTTTGTTCAATTTGAATCACCCTGTAATATATAGTCGAGGAAATCTGGGTATGTAAACGTCATTTTCGAGGTAACGGCTGATACTTGGTAGAAAG
Source organism: Galeruca laticollis (assembly GCA_963921935.1). NCBI lineage: Eukaryota > Metazoa > Arthropoda > Insecta > Coleoptera > Chrysomelidae > Galeruca > Galeruca laticollis. The sequence goes on along the minus strand of OY998175.1, from coordinate 82,636,691 downwards.
TTGGTAAAAATGGTGTAAAACAAAACTTAACTTATGAGACCTCTCAAATCGGACCGGAACATTGTTTATGCTTCGATTTACACTCATTTTTTATGCCTTTTGTAGATTTTTCAGGTATAACTTTTTTCTCGTGGATAGTACAGACAAAAAGTTAAATACTTTTACAATTCTAGACCTTACACGTAAAAAAAATTGATTGGGTCAAAAGTTATTGGCAAATAAACAACAAATTTGTAACATATGTTCACCCCCGGCTTGAGACTCTTCCTTAGGTTGTGGTATTCGACTCCAGTTAATGTATCTTTATAGCAATCACTGGGATGGGGTAAACAATTGATATTAAATTGGATGCCGCTTTTTAAGCGATACTTGAATTAAACAAAAAAAACTAAACCATATATTTACTTTAACTTAACAAAACGAAATACTAAAAATATTTTACCGCGATGGTCCAAGTTAATATAAATTGCTGAAAATCAAATATCAAATGTTCAGCAAATTATATTTATTGATAACTCAATAGATAATTCACATTAACTGCATATCCAAAATACAAGACGAATACGAACGCCGTTATACAATAAAAATCTCCAATTCTAGATTTCCATGAATTGAATATAAGACAAAGGACTTATCATGGAGAGGTTCTGGAATTATTAAGCTCTCAGCTAGGTCCTAGTCGATGGAGATGATGTGCTGAATCCATCCCGGCAGGTTTCCTGTTGGCTCTAGCGGTGTTGTCTATTCATAGGGCCTACCCAGCGGCTGCAAAGCTGAGCAAAGAAAAAAGAGTGAAATCAAGGAAAAATTCTGGGAAGGAAGGAATATATAGAACAGATAGGAAGCTTATGCTTCAACACATAAAAAACTGAATTTAGTTTTTTAAATAAAACTAACAGAAGTCTGTTCTATCATATCCGCTTTGTTCCCTAAATAAACAGAAAATGCGGAATTATAAAAAAGCTAAAAATATAATGAAAAGAAATTATTAAAAATTTGCTACAAAAAGAATTCAAAATGTTTCTTTTTTACAATAAAAAAGAATTAAACATAAAAAATTCATCAAACGCCAGCCAATATTATAATTCTAAATCAAACAGCATAAACATCGGGAAAAATGTTTCAAAAATCTAACTCACCAGCTAATATGTGAAACCACAACGATGTAGGTACTAACTCATGAATTTTACTGATAGAAAGAGACTTTTCCAATGTACGATATCGTTTAAATACTCGAATTTTGTTAAATAAACAAGTTTTTCAATTTCGAAACATTAGTACGACGAAATTAAAATACCATAGTCTGATAGAAATCGTAACAGGCGATCGGCTTGTTACAAACGTTATTGTTAATAAATGAAAATATAATTAGCATTTTTCACACTAACACTTCCAAATCACGCTTATCTATTCTCACTCATTAAAAAATGATACTCACGAAAGATGGAGTCTGTAAGTTCAATAGTTTATGAATTATGGCCTTATAAACAAATTAACTAAAAATTGACTTGCAGAGCTCTGTAAGCTATGCGACCTCGCGCACATTTTTTCACTGTTAGATTTTATAATAAGACATCGATACCCATCATTGTTCTTTAAAAAAATACATTTTTGCAACAACGCGAATTTTTTTTCATATTTGGCTTAGTTCCATAATTAATTTGACACTATATCCGCCGATTTTTGTCGAGAATCGAGTACGCACATAGGAGGGGCATGGAAAGAGCTTTAATTGAAAAAAATATATGTTAAGATTTATTGAGAAACGACTGAGTTACGGACAATCGAAGTCGGAGGCCTGGCAGTCAACAATTTATGCGAGTATCGAAAAACAAAACTTTAGCTCGACTACACTCTCTGAGATTCACCATACGACTGCCAACACAAAATACGGACGATGATACAATGAAAAGCTAGGCGTTCCCCGCACTCCGCTGCCACGCAGTAGCCAGCCGAAATATCCGCCCGCTGCTACTTCCAATTTTTTTTTTGATTGGGTTGCAATTTACGCAACGTATCGCTATTTCGTACAATAAAAGTACATTGACTAAAAATTTTAGGGATATTTTTTGTTTTTCTGACAGGCCTCCGACTTCGATTGTCCATAACTCAGTCGTTTGTTAATAAATCCTAACGTATTATTTTTCAATTAAAGCAATTTCCATGCCCCTCCTATGTGCGTACTTAATTCTCGACAAAAATCGGTGGATAAAGTGTCAAATTAATTATGCAACTAAGCCAAATATGAAAAAAAATCGTGTTGTTGCAAAAATGTATTTTTTTGAAAAACAATGATGGGTATCGATGTCTTATTATGAAGTCTAACAGTGAAAAAATTTGCGCGAGGTCGCATAGTTTATAGAACTCTGCAAGTCAATTTTTAATTAATTTGTTTATAAGACCATAGTTCATAAACTATTGAACTTACAGACTCCATCTTTCGTGAGTATCATTTTTTAATGAGTGAGTGTTAGTGTAAAAAATGCTCATTATATTTTTATTTATTAACAATAACGTTATCAGTTGTTTATTTGCCAATAACTTTCGACCCAATCAATTTTTTTACGTGTAAGGTCTAGAATTGTAGGTCTTTAAAAGAAGAAAAAAAAAGTATTTAACTTTTTGTCTGTACTATGCACGAGAAAAAAGATATACTTGAAAAATCTACAAAAGGCATAAAAAATGAGTGTAAATCGAATCATAAACAATGTTCCGGTCCCATTTGAGAGGTCGCATAAGTTAAGTTTTGTTCTACACGATTTTTACTAACTTTTTACCAAGTATCAGCCGTTACCTCCAAAATGACGCAAAATGATAATTTTGGGTCTGATTTTCCTGGACTAATAGCTGATAAGAGTTATGGTGGCATTACGCGAAATTTCAATATGTACTAAAGAAATATCGTTTTTCATCGTATCTGCTATATACTGTATAAAATATTATAGGAAATAAATTACATTGCGAATCCTGAATAACTCGAAATGTCAATAAATAATAGCTTTTAAGAATTGCTTTTTTAAAAAATGGTTCAAGTTAAATTTGTCTGTAAAATGTAGGAGAAAATATATTTCATGATAGATTGATTGCTTCCGTTCACAATACATAATAGGCGGGATTTACGATGAGTTATTTCATAATATTGGAATAATTCTTCGATGATATATATATATATATATATATATATATATATATATATATATATATATATATATATATATATATATATATATATATATATATATGGGGTATTCCTCTATACGATAGTAATTATATTTTTGGATAAATTGGGGATGTAGGATAATTTCCAGATAAGTCGCTAGTCATTATTACGTTCAAACACCGTAAACACCGTTTCAAGTATACGAACGTTTTGAAATTCAATGAATATAGCATTATGGTGATATTTCAGCCTGTTTTGGGGAAAATAAATATAAAGTAAATATGAAAATATTTTTTATTCCGAGTTTAGCCTAAAGTACCTCACAAGGACACTTGTCGAATGTGTGATATCTATACTGCTGAATTAAGTTCTGCTGATAATTAGAAACAACACATTCAAAACATTTACAGATTGCAGAAGAACTACGGGCTCAAATGAATTCTGATATTACTGCGTCACAGGAAGATGAAACAGTGGAAACTTTAACGTTCGATTTACAGAAAACGCATCCTATTCCTAAACTACCAACTGGGATCGTTTATTATAAGCTACAGTTGAAGTTGTCCAACTTGGGCATTTTTGTTGGAAGCTCCAAAAAAGGCATTTTTAATATCTGGTTGGAACATGAAACTGGCAGAGGTACCCAGGAAGTCGGTTCTTGTTTGCGTAAATTTATTAATGAAAATGTCAAAGTACCTGTTAAAAAGTTGAATTTGTGGTCGAATTCTTGTGGTGGACAGAGCCGAAACATTAAATTGGTTTTAATGCTTATCCACGTTTTACAAAATCACACATCGTTTGAAACAATTTCATTGAAGTTTTTGCTTTCTGGTTATAGTTACTTACCTAACGACTCACATTTTGGTGACATAGAATGTTCTCTAAAAACTCATCAAAGACTGTACGCTCTCGATGACTACACAGATATTATGAATACTTGTCATAGAAAAAATAAGTTCATTGTTAATCGTATAAAACCACAGGACAGGGTATCAGTAGTAAACCTCGAAAAAGTTATTACCAATCGCAAGACTGATGTTAATAAGGAACAAATAAATTGGCTTAAGTTGCACGAAATCACCTTAAGAAAAGAAAATCCTACTCTGTTATTTTTGAAATCCTGTATATCAGAGTCAGTATATACAGAAGTTAATATTGGAAAAGGAGGAAAAGGCCGAAAACCAGTTCTGAAAGAGGTTGATCTTCCTCCTCTGTGGCCAGTGGGCAAAGCGTTGTCTGTGGAAAAAATTGAGGATCTGAAAGAAATTCTTAAGCTGGTTCCACAAGATGCAAAACCTTTATTTAATTTTTTAAGAACTGTGGAAGGGCAAGATTTTAGTGAAGACATTGAAGGTGCCGATGCAGATTTTGAAATAAGTAATTTGCAAGAGACCTAGATTAAAAAAGTATATAATATGTAAACGTTGTATATTGCAGCAGAGGTGCAATCCCATTTTTTATTTTAGTATTTTTTTATTGCTTATTGCAAAACTAACAACTGTTTATATCAAGTTTTTTAGAAACCGTCTAACTCTCTTTCACATAGTTTTTTTCTGTCAAAAAGTACTTTTATTTTTATTGGGTTATAAATTTAGTTTTTGTGTTTGTTTCTATAGGGATAAAAATAAAAAATATTTCTCGCCAATCGTTTTTTTCCATGTGTTTAATATTAAATGTTATTTATCTCATAAAAACAAAACTGTTGGTTAGCTCATTGTTGCATAACACCGTCCAGTTACACTCTGCTGCTTCATGGAATCGGAGCATATTTTGACTTTACATGAATGATTTGAATGATAGAAAAAAAAGCCAACAAAAAATTCAGTCATTGAATCATATTTTAATTTTGGAAATAATGGAAAATCAGCTGGAGGAATATAAGTTGAATACCATAGCAGCTTGATAATCATTGTCGAGTTTTTCGCTGGCAACAATTTTTCCGAGCCTTGTAACCATAGTGCAAAATTGAATGTACTGTTTGAATCCTTGCTTTGTGAAATCTAATCATGTCAATAATAACAGAAGTTATGTTCGATGGTAGGCTTCACATCAAATGTAATTTCTGTCATTCTGACATTGATATTTTGATACCGAAACAATTGTCAAATTTTTTAGAATTTTAAAGATTTTATGATTATATAGTGGAATTTTCTCAGTGTCATTTATAACTGTAACATAGTACAAAAGCCACAAGTTCTCTTCCCACAAATCTGTCTTCTTTTTTTTACTGCCACTCTTCTTGATTTAAGTTCTCGCCTTCCTGCAAGGATTCCAAGTTCAGATCATGGCATGACAATATCCTTCACATTAAATCGATTTTTACATACTTTTCTCGGTCTCATCATTAATCATAATATCTATTACAAATGTGAGATATGAATTTACCAAATCTTCACTCACGCGATTTCTCTAGTCGAGCGGCAACGGTTTGCAAATAATCATCCAAAATAAGCCAAACTGATTAGACATATATTTTTCAAATTTCAGCAGCTCTCAGATCTAGATGGCGATTTTTAGTTACTTTCAAAACATTCTACAACTTCTTGACGGCAATAGAGTGAACTCACTGTAACGTGAATTTCGTTCACCACTCGTAATATTTCTCGCCGATGAAAGAGTAACGTAAATTTCGTTTACCACTCGTAACATCGAATAATACTTCTGGTCGATGGTTGTCGAGTTTTAAGTTTTCGGAAGAGTTCGTTTTCATTTGGATATTTAAGTCAATGCTCGCTGAGATTCGGCCCTTAATCTACCTATTGTTGAGTTCGTATCTTATCGTATCGAAGTGCATTCCCATGAAGTGGTAAGTGTTTTCGCTTAAAATGTATAATATTTCTTCGTTAATTATTTCTTACATGGTACTCAAGAGTTTCAAATTAATTTTTCTTTAAAACATTCAGTACCAGAGATATATTATGTCGATTTCGTTTTTGTTATATATATTTTGATCTGGTTCTTCATACATTTTTTATACCAACGTTGAAAACCATTGAAATAAAATTAAATGAATTCGTAACTTTTGTTATGATTTTTATTGGGCTTTTATTTCTAAAATCTCTATTAAAATATTGATACAGGAAACATGAACCACGTGTTCTGGTTTTTTTATATTTTTTTATACCAATGGAATTCTACGTTGAAAACCATTGAAATAAAATTGAATGAATTCGTAAATTTTCTTATTATTTTTATTGTGCTTTCATGTCTAAAATAAATGAATTTTCTTGAAATATTGTAACGTTGTTTGATATCATTTCATAATTTTGTACGTATGTTACTTGTACCTACTGTAATTTCAGTCTCCAGATATCCTGCATTTACTGAATTCAAGAACCATATCTGATTCAAGTGTATTTTCTAGCACTTCTTCTTGCCGCCCTAAAAACTTTTCCGTACCGGCCTAAAGTTATTTCACTGGCCTAAGCCTTCGTATCGATCGAAGCCTCTTCCGTTGATGAATTCTACCTGCTGGGACCACGGCTCTATTCAGAACCGACTGGACCTCTGGACTTAACTTGACGCAGCCAGCTGATTGGTTCCCGATTCATTTGGACGTCATCCAAATCATCATTGGAAAGGAAAAACAATGAAAGTACTAACGTCCACAATCATTGGAAACTATACATTATTTCCAACGAATGTTCATCTAATATCAACTTAATAGGTTGTACCAATGTAAATTATATCTTTGTAAAATATTTAATTCATGTTTAAACTTTAATTTTCTTCAGAATCTATTTTTTTTTGAAATTTCAGTTTACTTTCAGTTTTTAGTTTTTTTTTTAAATTAATAAATTACGTTGTAAAATTTAATAACATTTTTATCTTCAATTTTTCATTCAACATATCATTGTTATTCAATAAAACTACTTGTAAATTTCAAATAACATTGTTCATATTTTTTTATAACCTTCCAACTTCTTGTTTTGTTGACTGGGATTAGTCGATGTTAGGTAACTTATATACTAGTAGGACTTAGGGTGGCGCCCACTTATCTTTCCGTTTCGTTACGTAAAATAAGTAGGATTACCCGAGAACCGGTAAGACCTACTCCTTGGGTCTCTACTAGTATATAACCCACGCCTGAGTAGCTCTTCGACAAAGTGTCCGTTGCACCACACAAATATGTTTCTATACTGAATTTATGATAAGCATTATATAACATTTTCCGCAATTCTTCTCAAAATGGATTGATACAATTAAGTACCTACTGTGTGAAAATTAAACGAAAGATGCTGCCCAAACTTCAACTTAATATATCAAGAGTTCGATAAAAAAAAATTTTTAAGCAAAAAATTCAGCAGAAAAACTAATTATTGTATTCAGAGATTTTTATACAGACTTCAGATTGAACCACTCACATTTACCTAGATAAATTATGATAAATTCTTTCATTACGCGAATGGACAATCAGTAAACAATTATAACATTTCTAGTCCCTTCCAGATTACATACTACTTTGTTCTTCACTGATCTGGTAAAATCACAGGTGCAACAAAAACCAGTTTTCAATTTACATTCGAAATGAAAATTATATTCAATAGAGGTCTCCCAATGTTTAATACTCTGGGTATTATCCAGGATTAAACAGGAAAGGGATCATTCATAATTTCAATAATACAAACACATGAAAATTATCATCCTTTTCCTTTTACGTGGATTCTCTACTGAGGTTGGTTTATATGGCATATTTCCCTGTTTATTGCTTAGTAAATAAGGGTGTTAATTTGTTTGGGTCCGTCTCTAATATTTCGTTGTCATGGTTGGTGCCTTATGCGAGGAAGACTGTGTCCTTAATTTGAGCGTAGTAGTTAGGTCAGCCTTCAGAGTGTATGCGAGTGACCAATTTTATGATTGAATATTATTCAGGGAGTCTAATAGATGAACCTTATTGATTTTTAGCTGACCAGAGCTAGTACAATAGGTGCTAATGTGCCTGAAGTGTCACATTTTTGGTCCTTTTTGAAGGAATTTCGCGGTTCACTAGCCAATGTTTGAATTGCCATTAGTGAAAGAATGTATATGGTTTTCTCAATAGAGATATTGCTGGCAGCACCTTTCTATCAAACTAGACTAGTCCTCTAGTCGGAGTGCTCTTCAGATGACAAGTTTGTAACATATGTTGAGAAGATTCGTATTTTGTAGTTGAGTTAGTTTTTCCCAAATATTTTCCGTCTTTTTCTCTAACCGCTCTGATATGTGGATATATATTCGGATCTTTTTGACTCCTTTCGATTTTGTCTAACTGTATTTTTCATAGGTTCAGTAGTGTATTGAAGGACTTTACAAACGTTTTTTCTTCTTTACGTGTGACCTTAGCTTTAATGTTATTGTGCTAATGAGAATTGATGAAAAAATTTCCAGGCGTGAATTTAATTCATAGTATGGGTGGGAATTGATTTAAAATTATACTTGAATGATGAGTAAGAGTTACTCAAGTGAAATTTCTTTTTTAATTGAAAAAATGTATTGTTTGGTTCAAAAACATGCCCGCTAGAATGAAGAAGAATATTTTTGTGATAATGTTTCAATTCTACAATTAGTATAACTAAATTATCTCGGTAAATATCCTCATATGCTACTGCCTATTGATGTTCCCAAATTTCAGTAGTCTGTGATTTCATTATACATGGCAAAAGATGGTAATACATTAGAATGATTCATTTATCTATCTATATAAGTTTTTTCCAGGTATATAGTGTAGCATGATAAAAATACAATGCCTTTTTTGTATTGTATTATACGAGTAACTCACGTAGGTGCAATAATTCGGTTGAACCACCCACTGAGTATGCAACTTTATACACACTTCTGTATAGTTGGTTGCATAAGGGAATTAACTATGGGGTTTAAATTATTTAAGCATGTCCTGGAATAACGGGATTTAAATAATTAAATGGGTGTCTAGAGTAATATTTTTATTAATATTTTTCATGTGATTTAACGAATCCATGAGTAATTTATCATTCCATGTGAGGATTTTATTTGACTGCCATTGGTAACACTGATTGTAAATGTCAATGGTAAAGGGAAGCTAAAATTATTGAAATCACTTGTCTGATACTTTTCGAATGGTTAATTTGGGTGTCAATTAGGACAAGTCGTGAGTATAAAAAATGGCCGGTGGCACATGGTTTAATCCATTTTTTTTCGAGACTATCGTGGTGAAAAGCCCTTGGTAACATGGTAAGCTTTCATCTTGTATATATTTTCACACAATATTTTTTGCCAAATGGATATAGTTTAATAGTTTTTATGGGTGATGGTTGTCAATGATAGGATGATCATGTCCAGATTTTAAGAAGCCTCAAATTTCGGATGTTCCTGTATGGGATATATTCTCGTAGGGGTAGCTGACAGGCTGTTCTCCGTTCAGGGTTGTAGAAACGTGTCGTACCTCGGATTGAGATTAAAGTTACAGAACGACAAGAGCTTTTAACGGCGTTTCCAGTTCAAAGGACGAAGCTGGACTTATGTTTGTTGGTGACAACTGCGGAATAATTCCATTATGGACAACGATTATTAACCGCATGGCTGAATCTTGTTCCATAAGTCAGATGTTGCTTGTCAATAAGGCCAATTGACGTTTAGTAGTTTGGACACTAACCGCAAGTAACATTCTAAGTTTTATTTGTTTTTATCTGAACTTTGAGCAAATTATTCATTTTATAACTCCATGTTTCCACGTTTAATGACACATTAACTTTTATGTTCCACTATTTAGTAACTTCACTTTGTTATAAAGACGTCTATCAATTCACAATTTTATTATTACATTCTTTCAACTTTCTAGAGTTGAAAAATCAACTTTGTTATTCCATATAGCCCTGAAATTATATTTCAGCTTAATCTTACTATATAAGAGATACTTTTGATTTATTTGGTTATATCTTGGTAATTATTATAGTTTGTAAAGCGGTAACTGGTATACCGTTTACATGTTACTAAAGATTTAGTATATTGTACATAATAATCTCAGTTAGTTGATAACATTAGAAATTGTTAAACATTTTAAATTAACCAACCATTGATAACTGATTATCAGTTCATAATTAGAGTTGATCACCTCATATTTATTGAGACAGGTTATTACACAATCTGTTCAAGGTACCATCCATTTAATTAAACTGTTTCATTGGCAATGAAATGTGTTTTATTTGATTCACAAACGTAAAAGCAAAACGATATAAATAACATATTTGAGAAGTTACGATAGCTATTTTTTTCATTATTGGCTTCTTGATTAATCAGTAAGTTTCTCGAATGTCCTACTAATCAAGTGGCGCCTTAAAAAAATAATACAGGACAAGCTTTCAAATATTCCTCACTAACTGACGACCTCATGCTCTCCGGCGAAAAGCGAACCTTTGGCAATGTAACCTCACTTCTTGTAGTAACAACAGCAAGGTAAGGTTACAATAGAAAGTTTTACAAAATCTCCCGTAGTTATTTTGTTATACTTTATTCAAACATTCCTTTTTTCTGTATACCTGCCCCGTATTCCATACAGGTACCACCCAATTTTCTGTTAATATTCAAATCTAACTACCTGTAAAGAATAAAATTTGAAGTAGTTAGTATTCGGCAACCTGCAAGTAACGTCTGTTCGTCTAATTAAGATGGCTTCTGGTTCAAGTTTTTCTCCAATTCCTATTCAACGAGTTAGCAAAAGTGCATATTCTCTGCAGGAAAAAGCAAAAATCCTGAACGTTCATAATGCTCTTGTGCACCAAAACCCCACAAGTTCTGTTCGCGTCATAATTACGAACTGTGCCAATATGATAGGGGTAGGAGAAACAACGATTTATACATTTTTACGTGATTGAAAATGCCGGAACCTCGGCGAACCTATTCCTCACCCGAAGAAGAAACCATAAGACATTGAGGACGATGTCAAAAGCAGAGTACGTAGAATATTGCATGGTATGTATTTCGCAAAAGAAATACCAGAACAACAGAACAGAAAATCTTTTCTTATTGATAGGCCGGATATTGTTTGATGGTGACGATAATACAATGAGTGCTAATGTATCTGAAGTGTGACATTTTTGGTTCTATTTGGAGGAATTTCGTGGTATACTAGCCAATGTGTCAATTGCCGTTAGTAAAAGAATATAATATATGGTTTACTCAATGGAGATATTGCTGCCAACACCTTTCTATCAAAATTTTTGTAGTCCTCTAGTCGGAGTGTTCGTCAGATGACAAGATTGTAACATATGTTGAGAAGATTCGTTTTTTGTAAGGGTTTTGCGTACTCATGTTGAGTGTGAGTCTGGTTGAGTTAGTTTTTCCTTCTTTTTCTCTAACCGCTGCTCTGATATGTGAAGATATATTCCGATCTTTTTGAGTCCTTTCGATTTTGTCTAATGCTATTTTTCATAGGTTCAGTAAAGTATTGGAGGACTTTACCAAAGTTTTTTCATCTTTACGTGTGGCCTTAGGTTTAATGTTATTGTGCTAATGAGAATTGATTGAAAAATTTCCAGGTGTGATTTTTATTCATAGTATGAGTGGGTATTGTTTCCTCGAAAAAGAGGTTACAATGAATGTTATAACTGTACTGTGGTTTTGTTCAGATTTTTCGAATGTAACCCCATGTTCCAAACAATAATTACTGTAGTAATAAATTAGGCTTATTCCAATTTACAGAAACGTATATTTCGCAATTAAAATTATATAAACAATGCACAATGTAAACAATTATATGTAAAATCTAATGATTCCGAGTGATATCCAGTTAATGTGAAATCAAACGTTTTTTTGCGTTTTTAGCACTGATAAATAAACCAATGTCCAACTGAGCTTTATGATGACCCTCGTTTACAAAACAAAATTTGTGTCGTTTTCAGAATACGCGTAAACAGTAATTCGTTCATCCATTAGTACAATTTGATGTAAATCAGTGGATTATATAAACAAATCATTTTCTCATAGCAAAGTTTGAATGAAAAATTAATGTGGCTCCAAATTAGATCCAATTAAAAATGGAGTTATTCAATTTTCATACTTCCTGTAAACTGAATTTGAATTGCTTTACAAATAAAGAAGATGAAAGGGAAGCAAATTCAAACGATCATATATTTTATTTGCTTCGAATCTACAAAAATTAAAAAACAATGAAAAAACACTTGATGAAAACATTGATAATAAAAGTTAGGTACTACTTTAGCAAATAACACAGAAATTTGTTATTGAAAGATTTACAGGTAAAAATTCTAATGCAGTCCAATTCTAGATACTTTTGAGAATGAAAGCACTCATTTAGAAATCAACAAAGATATAGAAAGAATCGAAGTTTTGAGATTATTTTTATATACCTTAATACCTTAACATCAGAATGGGATACTTTTATGAAACATATGCTAACAAAGGTTCGTCTTTAATCAGGTATGCAATCCTATATAAGTATATACATGGCTCGTTACTGGATAATGCTTGAAAAAAAGAAACAATTCTATTAGAAATGAATAACACAATCGAGGATGTTACTATGATTAATCTGATTGCAGTAGGTTCATCAGAATTTATTATTAAATGTCAAAATTCAAAATAAGGTACTGTTCACATAGTGTATTATAAATTCAAATGATATAAAGTTAATAGTAGTAAATTTAACTGGATATTGCACTAACTAACACCCCTTCTCAACCTATAGTTAAATTTAATTACATCAATCCAATCGCCCTGGCATGTTTTGCCAACTTTGGTCCATCTAGCGGTTTTGTTAATATATCAGCGATCATTATACAACTTGAACAATAAACAGCTGAAATGCGTTTCGATAATATCAAATCATATACGCACTTATATTTGATATCAATATGTTTTATTCTTTGATGACATAACGGTCCACTCAGTAGCTTTATACGACATTGATTGACTTCGAATATTTTAATTGGTGTGTCCAATTTTTGATCAAAATCATTTAAAATTCGTTCAATACAAATGAGTTCACGTGAAGCCTCTGCGAATGCGATAATTTTAGCTTCAGTTTATGATAAAGGGACTGAAGTTTGTTTTCGACTTGTCCATCCAATTAATGCTCCATTGTGAATAAAGCAATATCCGGTATTTGATTTTCGATCTTCATGATCTCCAGCCCAGTCTGCATCTACGTAACATTGAAATTTTCCTTCGTTTTCATGATCACCCAGTCGTAATTTCAATTACTTAGTTGCCTTTAAGTATCTGAAGACTCGCTTTACTTCAGTCCAGTCACACAATCTTGGACTGCTTACATGTCTTGCCAATATCGACGTTGCAATTGCAATATCAGGTCTAGTACTGATTAACGGATAAAGCAAAGAACCAATTGCACTTCGATTAAGTTCTTGTGATTCGAAAGGTTCCTGATTCATTGTTCGCCTTAAGTAGCCAACATTGATTGGAGTTGTTGAATCCTTAGCTCTTTCAAATTAAATTCCTGTAGTTTGTTTATGATATTTTTTTATTGATTTAGACTAAATATACCGTTTTCATCTCTATCAAACTGAATACCAAGATAAAATTTAAGTTCTCCGAGATTCTTAACAGTAAATTCGGCATTCATCGGTGATTCAAAATCATTTAATAATTCTTCGGTTGTCCCAGCAATAACAATATCATCTACGTGATTACATATGTATATTGTTTGACCATCCGTCTTCTTTGTGTATAAACATAGATCATTTTTACTTTAAGCATATTCGTTTTTCTTCATAACTGCATCGAATTTCTTGTTCCATTCATTAGCACCCTGTTTAAGACCATATAAATTCTTTATGAGCTTACATACCTGTTCCTTATCAGAAGAAGTATATCCTTTCGGTTGCTTCATGTAAACTTCATGTGACATCACCATTGAAATATGCACTTTCGATGTCGAAATGTTGAACCTTCATTTTTCTTCCACCTGCCACCGCAAGAAGAATTTTGAGTGTAGTACGATTTGCCACAGGTGCAAAAACTTCTTCATAATCACGACCATACTTTTGTGAGAAACCCTATGCCACTAAACGAGCCTTGAACTTTACGATGTTCCCATTTTGATAAGTTTTTGTCTTGTACACCCATTTACATCCAATAGCACTTGAATTTGGAGGTAATTTCCCAAGTTCCAAAATTTCGAAGAGATTTAATTTCTGCATCCATTGCCGACTTCCATTTATCAGCGTTTTGTCCACCAATAGTCTCATCGTATGTGACTGGATCAACATCCACCATTTTTCCATTATTAAACGTTATGGTGGAATACCTTTATTTGATCGTTGAGTTCGGTGACATCCAGTTGATTTTCCCCTTCTGAAGCCGGTTCAGGTACTTCAACTTCCTGCTGTAACGTCAGTGGTTGAAATCCATCGATTCGATTATCCTCAACTGCTAATTCAATATCAGGTTGTTCGACAATTTTATTTTCAATAATCTTAACATCACGACTTATTTTAGTTCGATGAGTACCAATGATTAAAACTCGAAAGCCTTGCGTTCTCAAATCATATCCAATGGAAATTAATTTTTCAGACACATCGTCCAAGTTTTTACATTGATCTTTTGGAATGTGAACATATGCTGGAGTTCCAAAAATATGAAAATAACTTAGATCTGGTGTCTTGCCGTGCCAGTATTCATATGGAGTTAATTCTACACTTTTAGTATATAAACGATTGATAATGTGATCAGCCGTTGTCACTGCCTCGCCCCAAAACTGTTTGTGTAAACCAGAACTAGCCAACATACAACGTGTCATTTCGAATAAAGTACGATTTTTGCGCTCAGCCACTCCATTTGGTTGAGGTGTTTTATGTACCGATAACTGAGTTTTAATTCCTTTTGATGTAAAATATTTACGTAAAATCCATCCATATACTCACCACCTCTATCTGATCTGATAACTTTCGGTACTTTACCGTACTGCGTTTTCATCATTTCAACAAACTCGATGATTTTATCACGAACATCTGATTTTTGCTTAATCAAATAAATATGTGAATATCTCGTGTAATCGTCAATTAAAGTGAGTATATATCTGTTTCCTCTAGGTGTTGGCAACTGTATGGGTCCACATACATCTGTATGTACCAAATCCAATATTTCTTTTGAGCTGGTCAATGAAGTACGAGAAAATGGATCTCTGGTTTTCTTGCATTGTAAACATGTTCCACAAATATCACTGTGACTGCATTCTGAAATTTTCATGTTGACTGATAAATCTGCCATTTTTCTTAAATCACTTAAATTCCGATGTCCAAAAACTTTATGCTATTCGTGAATGCATTTCGATTCACCCGAACTTGATGCGTTGTAAGCCCGATTCGATGGTGTTGTTTTATAAACATCATTTTGTGACTTTAACGTTATTAATGTTTTACCATCTTCATTAATGTCACACTTCTCGTCTTCAAAAAATATACTGCAGCCATCCTTTGCAAGCATACTGACTGATAAGAGGTTACACTTTAATCCAGGTACAAATTGCACAACATTCAATTTGAATTTATTGACAGCAGTTTTGAATTCAATTACTCCGAATCCTTTTATTGGTGAATTTCTACCATCAGCCAAATTCACCGAATCATTGCTTGATTTGTTCATAGTTTCAAAGAATGTTTCGTCACCACACATATGTGCCGATGCACGAGAATCAATACACCATTCGGCTATATTTATATTTTGATTGACCATTAAACATACAGAAGCACCTTCATTATCACTTTTGTTTTGCACTGCATTTGCCTGTCGTTGACCTTGATTTTATTTCTCTTTGTTTAACGGCATTCACTTTTGATGTGACCTTTTTTTACAAAAGAAACAATACATTGATTTCGAACTGTCTGATACATTATTTTTTTTATGGCTTTCAATGCTTTTTCACCATCTTCATTAATAATTTCGATTTCTTGTCGTCGTCTATATTCTTCCAAAAGTTTGTTTTCCACCATAGTTTTAGTTAAATCAGCCTCAGGACGTGATTTAAGGGCCGTTATTGGAACACCATAACTTTCGGATAAACTTGATAAATATAACGCAACTGAAAGTGCATCTGCAATTGGTTCACCTAATGTTGTTAATTGATCTATACATTTATCCATTGCATTTGAATGTGTTTGCATATTTTCACCTTCAGGCAATATCATTCGACAAAACCGTCTTAAAAGTCTAATCTTGTTTGATAAAGTTGATTTTTGATGATATTCTTTTAATGCTCCCCACGATGCTTTTGCCGATGTTTTATTCTTAATACGAATAATTTGAGACTAAAACCGAAAGAGTATTGATCCGCCGGTTGCTCAGATCCCCAGTTAGCTGAACATTTCACAGGACATAGAGAGTCACGTCCACCGTCTAGTATCTCTCCGAAATCGAAACACAGTACCTATCAACCGATGAAAGGACACGGATCGACGAAGCGTGACCTTCGAAATATTTACGTACCGGATAATTATATAGAATATTGAATTTTAATTTATTTTTGTCGTTGTAAATATTATTTTCAGAAATAAAACAGTTAATTTGATTGGACTCTGTCTCCTTTGGGCTTACCTGGGCAATACACATTACATGATGTATTATAAATTCAAATGATATAAAGTTAATTGTAGAAACATTAACTAGATGTTGCAATAACTAACATCTACCTGATTTTGGAAAACGACAGGTATTGTCAGTTAAATTACAAAGAGTCATTTTGTATTAATTTCATAATTATATATTAAATATTATAAAACTGTGAACCAATAGCTTGAATGTCGATTCTTTGTTTATGGGTAAGACTTTTAAATTATGATAAGTTATTCCATAATTGTTACCGATAAAATTCTTTGTTTACAGAGAAACTGATACTAGTTATTAAAGAAATTATTTTAAAAAATGATACACATTATGTATGTATAGTAACCGAAATAATGGATTTAGTCCATTTAGCTTTTCTATTCGTTTTCCGCTTCAATATTTCCAATATTCCCGTAGTACCATTAGTCACGACATCCAAATAACAAATACTTGACGAAATTTGCATTTTCCATCGGTTCTTTTTTTTCAAATTTAATTAGTGAGAACGTCAGAGAGCACATTTGCAAACAACTTTAACGTGAAACCTTTCAGAGTCCCGTAGAAAACGATTATTCCTCCCAGCTTTTAGCAAAATTTCACCGAGGGCGTGTATGTATGTGGAACTGAAAGCAATAACGAACTAGGTACATTAAATATTCCGAAGTTGGCGAATAACCAGTGGTATGAGTGTGTACTACTAGCATTACAGTTAAAGGTCATTAGTATTCCCTTCTTGTCCCTTTCAACTTCGGTGAGCGATTTTTGCTGCCGCACCAGTCTTGCCTCACAAAACCGCCCATTTCGGACATGGAGAAAATTTTATTCTGGTTATTTGTTCCACTTTGCACCTCATCAAAATAAACATAGCCATTACTATCAGGAGAAAATTCGCAATCTGCAGATAGCGTGGAGTATTATTTTAAATTTAAAATCTTCAACTAATAATAACGTAATTTATTAAACATTATTTATAGAATATGATACTAAATATTGAGTAGATAAAAATGAAACCAACCGTTAATATGCTTTTGTTCACTCAATCTTTTGCATTATAGGTAGATTGTTATTCATATTCCATTTCATATTTATTTGTATAGAAAATGAAAGAATCTCGAAAATATCCAGAAATTCTCCATAAATATCCGCATGTGCTTAAATAAATATCAATTTTTTCCACGATTATTTAGACTGTTGAATTATTTGAACAAAACTGAATCTACGTTTGGAATTTTGAAATTACTATATTGTAAAACACATTTTAAAAGAAATAATTTGATTTTCTAGAACCTGCTTTTATGAAGATAGGTCAGACTAATGAATATTGTCTGCTGTATTGTTTAGATAAGTAACTAAAACACATGTTTCCCTGTGAAATATAAGAACATTTAGGTATCACTAGGTATGCATGGGCTATGCTAATGACATAGTTCTAATAGTCAGAGGCAAGTTCAAGGGACTCATAATAATTGAGCAATGGTGCTAGTCAGTGGGGCTAAACATCAACCCAAACAGGACCATAGTAATTCCATTTACCCGGAAAAGAACACTTCCAGTCATGAAACCCCTATCTTTAAACGGGGAAATCATAGAATGGAAATCAGAAGTTGAATATCTAGGGATAACACTAGACAGTAAGCTTCTGTGGAATAAACATGTTGAAATAGCTGCTAGTACAGCATTGTAAATACCACACTTCAATTTCTGGATGGCCATCCTTCGGTTATTAACTAGAATCGAGCATTCTTTATCCCACCATATAGTAGGTTGTTTATTCATTTCGTTCATTTTGTAACCCTTTTTTGCGGTTAAAGTCTCTAGGCTTTATCAATTGTATTAATTCTATTCTCATATGAAGTGTCACTAGTTTGTTGAGCTATCTATTGACATAACGATTCATATTTTCTCCAATCTATTTTTTTAATATTATATGCCTGTGTTTTTATACCATGTGTATTAGGATATGTATTGTTGTGATTGTGTACTTCCATATTTGTCTCCCTGAATTTTAAAATGATAGGAAAATGATCACTAATACCCTTATCCAGGGGAAGAGTGGTCCATTCGCCCATTAAGCCTAATTGAAATGTGTAGAATGTTAGGTCCGTAATGCTTATTGCTTGTCCTGGAAGGTTGATTCTTGTGGCTGATCCATCGTTCATGCAAATACAGTTTTCGTCCAGCAACACTTCTACGAGAAGTTTTCCGTTGTGATCATTTTTATTGTTGCCCCATACTAAATTTTTGAATTGAAATCCCCTCCTATTATTATGTTTTCAATATTTTCAATAATTTATTAAGTTTTACATTATTTGGGTTGTAAATATTTATGATAAGGTGATTAGTTATTTTAATACTTTGAATTTGGATTCCATTTGGTTTATTTCTTAAATTAAGATGATACAGTGAAGCTGTTATATTATGTTTAGTTTGTATAGCTATACCATTATGACCTTCGATTGAATCTATTCTAAATATATTATAATTTTTAATTTTCCATGTTCTGCTATGTTTTAAGAATGTTTCTTGCAACATGACAATGTCAGGATTGTCCCTATGTATTCAAATTTCTAAGTTGTGACTATTGGAATTTGTGCTTCGGATATTCCATTGTAGGATTTTGAATGTGATGTGCAATTAATTTAATACATTTCCATGTCATCTGACATCTAAGTATGACACGTTTTCGAAGCTCATGATTTCTTTGATTCTCTTTTTCCTAAGAAGTTCATCACAACCATCTGGGTTTTTTAGTTGTTCGGTTATCAGGTGGGGTTGCCTACGATAAAAACAATTTTTAGATTCGGGAATTCATTACATTTCTCCTCCTCATTGTTATCCTGACTGCATTTTGGACATCTGCTTTTGCTATGGCATTGTTTAGCAGTGTGGTTAAATCTGTAACAATTTCTGCATGAAGTTATGGGCCGAATAGAAGTTCTTACTTCCAGTTTATTAGCGTATATATTAACGTACCTTGGGAATGATTTGCCCTGGAATGTAAAGATATAGGTGCCAGCTGGCACATAGCTGGCTGTTTTGTCTTCAACTCTTCTGTTCAGACGTCAAACTTCTAAGACTGTATATACATTTTCAAATTCTTTATTTGATTTTTTTATGACCTCTTCTTCAGTGATGTTAACTCCTACACCTTTCACGACTCTTTTACAGGATATTAACGTAGCCGGAATAAAAGTTTTATATCCCAGTTTTGCTATTGACTCATTGTTTTTGAAATTGTTAGCTTAAGTTGATGTTTTGAAAGTGATAGCAACTCTGTTTTTGCCTTTTTTTCTATGTTTTTTTATTCCTTCGATATGTTTTTCATGTAATAGTTTGCCTAATTCTACTGGGTGTAGGTTACCTACGTTACGTTCTGAGTGCTGCATCATAATCTTACATGGGCCTGTATCAATGCTTTGATATGGGATTCCAGCCCAAATCAAGCCGCAAATGTTCAGTTGTACTAACATATGAATTAATATTTGTGGATATAACTAATATAAAATAACTTAATAATCACGAGTGATAATGAGAATCATAAAACGATAATATAAGTCTTTATTGAGAAGTGAATCAGCAAAACGAAATTCTCTGTTATACTTAGCTGGATGGCACGTTTTGGTTAGGTTAGGTTAGGTTAGGTTAGGTCACAATCGGGAGTAGATATCTGGTAAATCTTCAGGGATCGTCTCGGCCGGGAATAATTTCTGCTAGCATATAGCAGGTCGAACCAGGTGTGAAATCGAGTACAAAATCTAATCTCGATAATCAAGAGGCTCCCAAATATATCCCAAAATACTAAAAAAACTAAAAATAACTCACCTCAATTTATCGATAAGGGTTCTCAAAATTCCAATATCCAGCCACAGTGGAATTAATCAATCAAAAGCCTCCACCAATAGGCTTACAATATAGCGAATTCTTGCAGGTGTTGAAAGAAGGTTGGTTCGATCTTAGTGAATCGTGGTTCCAGTGTAAAACAATATCCCTTAACGGCGGAAAATTGACTTCCAAACTAGTTGCTTCCTCAAAATAGTCGTATTTCCAAACAATTTGTGCAAATTCTATCCCCTAATTAGGGTAAATGAAAATGAAACCAAGAAAATAACTCGCACAAAGCACCGAACCCTTTTCGTTCCTCAAACCATACAATACACACCTTCCTTCTCGTCGTTTTCAAAGAAAAGATGGCTTCAAAACCAATGATACAAACCATATGAAAAATTTTTAAAATTCGAAATATTCAAAAGTCCGTTAATAAAATCTATTAAAATCTAGGCTTTAAATTATTCCAGTTGGTAAACATGCATTTCTCGAGCACAATGGAGAAACCAACGAAGTACGTCCAAATTTCCTACATTCTCCTTCCTTATTGTCGCTTTAATAAATAATTATACATGTTGTGAAAAAGCAAGACCGTTCTTGTAGCGAGTTAATTTCGGCGAGTCGGAGATTAATACCAGCCGTGTAGAAGGGATACGAGTTTTACCGATCACCGAAGCATTTCTAGATTTATTAGTTATACAGAGTGTCCCAAAATATTAAATAGTCCAAAACAGTCAATAAAAGAATTCATATTAAGAATAAAAAGTAAGACGAACCATAATTACCTACAGGAAATGTGCAATGTTATTTTCATTGTCCACTGGGATTTATTAAAATACCAATTTAAAATTTGTTTAAATATTCTTTAATTAAAGATTGTATTCAAGAAATAATGTAAGTGAGAATTTTATTCTGAATTCACACCATAACAGCATCTAGTGCGGTTGTTGGTGATAATGTGATAAATAATAGTAATAAAGCTGGTAGTAATCGCAAGATAAACTTCACGAATTTAATATGTATATGGTTATATACAGAAACGATTAATGTGATAAAAAATTGAGCATACGTTTTTCTATATTACTCAGAGCCTCAATCTCTCATTCATATGGTAATACTTTTGTGACAATTTCAACTTCTTAAACTTTCCTTCAACGTTATTCAACCGCAACTAATGAAAGCAAATTTGAGTGCTTTCTACGTATTTTAAAATTCATTCGAGGTTTCTTCACATTCAAGACTATCTTCATAAAACAAAGACAAGAACAGTTTTAAAACTCTATAAAAGATAGAATGAATCCAATCAATTTTTTCTTGAATAGTCATTACTTACTGAACTTAAAATTCCAAGTCGAATTTTGTTTGTTTTTTAGAAAATAAACTCCTGAACTCTATAGTTAGGACAATCTTTGTCATGCAATTCATTCTAAATTTACAATCTCAACAATAATCGGAATGAATCTGCTCTTGCCTCGACTACGGTTTCAAGTAATACAGATGTTCAGAGCCGAATAAAACTACAAAAGGCTCCAGGATACAAATAAAAGGAAGTGGCTCCCCAACAATAAATTTTGATTTCGACAGAAAGAACGAGCTCGTGTATGTCCATTAGTGGTTAACTTTACTGTTTCACGATGAAAACAACATAAATATCAGTTGCAAAGTAATGTGTCACTAACGGCTATATAGTAAACTCTAAAACTTATCGGTTTCAGTTTTTTTATCCCTCCAAACATTTAATTTATAGAAAAATCAAGTTATCATCGTTAATTAATACGTGTTGTTGTGCCCGTAGTCACTGGTTGAAGAAGAACGGAATATAACTTGAATTTGGATCACAACACGTCCGTAGGATTATAATATGTTCGAAACATTTCAATCCTAATTTCCAGAAGTTTGTTTATAATAGTAAAGTTTTGATTATTATAGTAAAAATTAGATGTAACTCCAGTTAGCACAAGCAATTCCAAGTTGATAGATACTTTGGAAATATTTAGAACTATGGCAAGAGTATGCAAGATAGTGTCTATTTGAAAATTTTGTCAATAATGAATATATTATGTTTATGTGTGTGTGAAACATAGGATAATGTACAGACTAATAATCGATTTTCAATTAACCTCATACAATACATCCAATAACCATTGAAACAACCGAGAATCCGTATTTGTCGCGTAACTTATATAAAGCAACACATGTTATATCTATTTTAAGGCTACGGCTCGGTCAAATTAATGTAATTAGCATAGAGAAAGTAATAAGAGAGTGTTCGTTCCCGTATAAACAGCTGGCATCGCGTCGATCTGAGCGCACCCCTTGCGGGTGGCAGAACTAATTCTTAGAGGCGGGATATTTGAAGTTTGGATTATTGGTAGGTAAATTTTACAGTTTTTCTCAAAATTGTGTATTATATAATTATTTCATTCCAAAAAATAACATTGTATTTCATTTTTTTGTAATGATATAATTATAATAAACAATTTTGAGACAAATAATTTAGGTAATAAATATTAATTCAAACAGCACACATTTAAATTGTTTATTAACCTGCACATAATATCAAAACAAATTGATAAAACATTTCTTTATAATACATAAGTCTGTTATTTATACATGGTATTATATATACAATATTAACTTTAAAATTCTTATTCTAGTAGTTAACAATATCAAAATCCAAAAAATATGATAAGATTATCAGTTACATTATTATTAAAAAGTTTTACTGATATTTACTATTATTAAAAAAAATATTGTAATATCACTTAACAGGGTTACCACACAATTTTCAGTCATTTTTCCTGACAATTCCTGAACAAAAAAACATAATTTTTCCTGATACACCCACTATAAATAGACATTTATAAAACAGTACATTTTTCAAATAAATTCTACTGCAGCCTCCACCTTCCCCATAGCTGCCCAACTCTCACCTTTCTTTAAATTCTTCTATTCCAGAAAACAATAAAATTTACATAACTTGTACATTTAGTTTTAAATTTATTGAAAGGACAAAACATGTGAAACAGAGAAAAACCCACAGTTGTATAAATACACAATGAACCCATGAACATATACTTAAGAAAAACTAAAAGTAAAAAATGGCACACTAGCTTGAATATTAAACCATGTTTTAAATTGGTATCACAAAATATGAAAAAATTATCTATATAATGAATTTATCATACAGTTACATCTTATTATGAATCACAAAATTACATATTTCTACTAAAGTTAATCTAATATTACATATCAAATTGCACATTAAGTTATTTTGAAATTATGGACAACAAAAACAACAAATATTTTAATAAAAAGGATTTAAAAAGTAAATTCCCAATTTCCACGAAGACGGGAACAGGTCTGAAACAAAAAATATTGAACGCAGTACATTGTTACCAAAAAAAATTATTTTTGTTTGTTAGTCCTCTTACTATCATTATAATATTTTTTAATTAATAAGGGGACACGAACTTTCATGATTTGAGAAAATACGTATGATTTATGTTCTCGACAAGTGAACTAAACAAAATTTATATGATCTTTTGCAAAGAGTTTGGTTTTTTCGGTAATATTTTCTACAAGACCTAAAAGTGGTAAAAAATGATAAACAATGTCATGCAGAATGGAAAGAAATTTTGCGAGTTCTCTTTGTACATAAATCAGACTTGTTTTATCATATTTTTTTTTAAGGAAGTGAAAGTATGGTGAACATCTAAAATATCTGTCTGCAAATTAGCCTTACATGCTTCGCAATTGAAAGTTGTAATTTTTTTAACAACGAAACCAGAAACATAGCTTATTGCCTGACTGTCAAAATTTGAATCATTTAATTCTGTATCTGAAAAGGGGAAATCCATATTTTCCAATTCATTAATAATATTAGAATTCAATGGTTTTGGTTCATTATGAAAATTTAAAAAATAATTCAAGTTGCCTAATAAACTGCAGTCATCTGCTTTACAATTGTTGTTGTAGTTCTTGGCAGTAATTAAACTATTTAAAATTGACGTTTTCAAAGCTGTTATAAATTGGTAACAATTCGGAGAGGTATTGGCAGTACCATACTGCCGAATTGCCCCAAACATATTTTCAATTGGGTCCTGATTTAAAGAACGTGTTCTTATGAATTTGAATCCTAATTTACAACATTCTCTTGTTAACAATTTGACACCCATAATAGTAGTTAACCAAGATGTTTTAAAAGGCATTTTGGTTTTCATAGTCTTCCCATTTTTCGGTCAAAACTGCCAAGATTTTATTTTTGGCAGCATAGAATTCGAAAAAAGCAGATGGTTTGACTTTTTTGAAACACACCGTCTAAGAGCTTTACCAGCATCAAAGGTTGATTTCCTACCATTAAGACTGTCAAATAACTTATCAATGTCCTCAATAAATTCGGCAGTATAGATAGCTTCAGATGGTAATTTACCAGGAACAATTAAACTTTCAATGGTAGCAGCCACAATGTGGCTCATTATTTTTGCAGCATCTGAAACTTTAATTTTACTGTTTTTACGAAGATCAAAAAATGATTCTTTAATTTTATGCTAAGCCTGAAATTTTCTCGTTTTATCAATATAAAAAGCATTTTTAATATGTTGTAACTTTGCACATTTATATTTATCAAAATAAATATCATAATTAAATAAAGCATTTCTCGAACATTTCCAAAGATGAGGAGGGTCATATAAAGTTATTATTTTCTTTCCATTTACAAAAAAATAAGGACCAGATTTTTCAATTTTCCAAAGTCTACTTAATTGTCTCAAAGCTGCTCGATTTGTATTTCCCAGATCGCAAACAGTTGCCATTACATTTAATCCTACATCTTGTAGTGCTGAAATTACGTCGACAATAATTAATTTCAAATCTTCAGTTTTAACCTGATCCTTAGTAAAATAATAAGCCACCGGCTGCTTCCAAGCTTTATGTAATCCATTAATTACAAACACTAATGCATGATTGGCAGGTTGTAACTTCCTGTCTAAATTACTACCAAGATCTACGAATCCAACAATTTTGTCATTAGCCACATCCAAAGTCAATTGTTCTTTTAATGCTATTTCATCAAATAAGAGGACACAATTTTTATCTACCTGCTTCATTTTAACAACCCTTTCTTTAAGCCTATCAAAAATTGCTTTATTAATTCCAGTATCAAATGGCACTGATCTTAGAAGTGACTGTTGTACAACTCTACCCTTTGTTACCGAGTTGTTTCTCAACAAAAAAACCGCTGTCACCAGTGTAATAATGTCTAAATTAAAGTGTGAGTTAAATAACGGTCACCAGTGTAACGAAATAGTAACTCTACACTTCGTTGCATTTTAAATATAAATCAAAGTGTTATAACTTGTATACCCCTAATTAAATCTGCTGTCACCACTCTGATAAAATCTATCACCAAATTCCGCTTCCCGTGCGCGGCTGAGCGTGTAAGGCAATCCAGTCCGATTGGTTTTTGCTAGGTTCGCCTGGTCTTAAAACGGATGAAACTTCCTTTGCCAGGACAGGGTTTGTCCTCCTCGTCTCCGTCACACGTCCACGTTTGTTACACTTCCAGAGGGGGAAGTTTTTGGAGTAGGTGTGATAGAAAAAATAATGTAGAACCTCCACGTTATACAAAAAAATATATATAATAAAATAATCTCTCCATATCCTCATATACAGCTATACATATATATTTAAAATTAAACTACAATTCCGTATGATTAAATTAATCCCAATTTCCTGGTGTAACTCTACCTATACATATTTATCTAAAATTGGTTTATTATCAAACCTACTCCTGTATATACTGCAATTATAAAAACAAAATCAAATTTATGAACAGAATTCTCGCTTGTTCGGTGGTGCGGCAAAACTAGCCCTTTTAACGGCTTGGTCTTGTTATTCAAAAAAAAATGCGTGAAAGGCGTATGTTTTATATATTCGTTTCTCAATCCTCCTATTCTCCGGTGTCGAGAAAAAATAAATAACTATTACGTGTAAATACTTTTATATGCAACAATGATTCATTTTACGTCGTTCCGGTCGTCATTGACCTTCAGGGAACGAAAGTGAAATTTTTGTTCTATAAAGAAAAATTCTGATGAACTAAGTGAAACAATTTAAATCATTTATCGACACCGGCGTTACAAGTTGCGAAAGTCCCCAGTAATATAATTACCTACGATAAATTTATGCGTTTACGCGAGTTTTAATTTATAATTTACGGCTGAACAAAAGCCTGATTACAATATTTCTCTACAATAGATTGACTTATCAGCGCAATTCCGCTGAAACCCGTGAAAATATGGAAAACATACGCTCCGGCCTCTCGGCAAAATCTAAATTATTCCAGTACACACGGTAAATTATATATTTGTCAGGACGATAAACTCAATCTGGAGAGTGAACAGCTATGTCCCGTCTCTTTGAAAAAATCAACAATCAAACAAAAAAAATCTAATAAATATATTTGCTATCGCTACACCTTGTATATAGCAATTGACCTATACACCCAAGTTCAGGATCCAGCTCGACCAATAACGAGTAAATATATCACTAGTAAAAATTATCCCAATCTGAATTTAATTCAAAAACTTACTGCTTGATAAACGTCCTCCGTCTCGCCGGGAATTTTCTTGACTTTTCTTACTATCTGCTTGTTCACCGCGAGTCGTGCCAATAAACGGAATCGTGCTAGGTCGAAAGGCAATTAGCGTAGAGGGTAGTTTCTACCACTCGTACCGCTAACACTAAAACAAAAGCACTAGTACCGTTCACCGTGGCAGGGGAAAAACCTTTTCCCTTCGCGCGATCGACCCCCGGTACACACTCACTGCCGCTGCTGTTCTGTGTACACTCCTTTTTTGTTTTCCCCCGACTTCGGTTTTGGGGTTTTCGTCGAGTTGCAAAAAACAGCTTTTGTTTTTTGAATTGTGCTAGTTTTTTGTTATTGAAATAATTGTATTCAAAACAATTACTTCGCTTTGACCCAGTAAGATGTTTTTTATTTCTCTATTCTGTTTTGGCTTTATGTGTGTCGCGTTCCAGTTATTATTAAATGAAAAATAAAATATGTTTTACCGTGTGTTCGGAAATTTTCTACCATAAAATTATCTTTTAGGTATTCGTATTTTATTACACTGTAAAGTAAATTTACTGGGCAGAGCTATAAAACATTTTATAAAGTTATATGCTCGTGGTCCCTTCTTATAAATGGTTAATGAAAGGACCTTATCTTTTATTGACCATGAAGGTTTATTTTTCTTAGAGTTTGCAGTACTACTTTTTAAAAAGTCCATGCTTGCTGGATCTAATTTGAATTAAAATTTAGAAATAACTTTGATTCAGACAATTTAACTGCTTTTTTAATTTTGTTATTACTACGAATAAGTGGCTTTTTTAATTTACAAATTCTATTTCTCTGACCTTTATTAATGTAATACATTATCTTCTTGGGAGATAAATTACTGGCTGTAGTTTTATTTATTTTACTTAAAATACAAGATTCCAAACATTGCTTTTTAGGTAAATGTTCTGATTGTGTTTCTTGGCTATCATTATTGTTACAATAAATAAGCTTTTTTTCACAGGCAATAATGTACTTTCAAAAGATTGAGTATTACTGCTGTGTTCAGCTACTTTTGGTGGTGTATGATGTAATAAGGGTTGCGAAGGTAAAGCAAATTTAGTGAGTCATGGCGTAATGAACTTGTAAATGCAGTATCATCAAAATTATCTTCAGACAACCTTTGATCTCTGGATGTATAAGGCAGTTCTAAAATGTTTTACCAATATTTCCTTCGATTAATGTCAGATGGAAATTTGGAAAATAATTTGTTAAACTCTAACTTGCGAAGTGATCTGAAATATTTATTATTACAATTTTTTGCAATACAACTATAAGAAATTTTACCTGATGATGTCATTTTAAAGGTTCACTTACTTTTATTTACTTTCGTAGAATTAATGCTAAATAAATTTAAAAAATACTTACCCTTGTAATGGCTAATTTTCCGCAATTAAAATTTTTGACATTATTACTTTGAATTTGACAAACACAAGCCAGATTCACACCAACCAATGTAAGATTGATTTTGGATATTCTCATTTTTAATGACTTAAAAGTTAAGGCTCTTGGATATTTCATAATATTTATCGATAGTAAAGGCAATATGTTAAAATTTATTTTCGTTTGTATAGTTTCAAATTATTTTATTCTATTTTGCTTATGTAAAACAGTCTTGTAGTTCCCGCGACTACAGAGACTCCATGCGCGGGTGGCGGCGCAGAAACGTTGTGCCACTTGCCGCCTATTTATCAAACCGTCTCTTATATTATTTGTCTATGGTAATAAGGTTTGTTCTCACAGGAGTCACAAACCATCAGAAACAGTCAGGATTCTGCGCAATACATTTCTCCGCGTTCATACATAAGTTTCTGATTGTTTGAAAACAGCTGGACGATGTTCACACATGTTTGACTGATAGTTTTCCAACTGTCCAACGTCCATCTGTTTTCAAACAATCAGAAACTTATGTATGAATACGGAGAAATGGATTGCACAGAGTCCTGACTGTTTCTGATGGTTTGAAATTCGTGTGAGAACAAACCTATAGACGGAGATCTGGACGTAGGGGAAGGGGTGACTCGGTGTAGTGGCAATTTTATCAATTATAGGCTCGATTGTTACCGACATAACATAAGGCACCCCGGAAGAACAACGCGGAAGTAGGGGGTTAAATGTGCAGTTTTTGACGTAAGCAAATTGATAAGGTGCAGTGTCGAAAATTTACAAAATAATCGGAGATGATTCAAACAAACAGATAGTCACAGGCTTGGCTTGGTTTGAAATCAAGCCAAGATTTTAAAAATACTATGCCAAGCCTAGCCATTTTTTCTCAAGCCAAACCAAGCTTTTTTTTGAAGAAAGCTTGAGCTACTAAGTTTTTTCAGGCCAAGCTTCAAAGCCTTTGAAGGCATTAACTGTTAACAATAATGTTACGAAACAGCACCCTGGGATAGTCCCTAAAACCGACTCTGTCTAAGCCATGTATAAAAGTTAAAATTATGGCGGATGCGCACTGTTTTTTTATAACTGTTTACGACTTATCTTATGTAAACATTGTTTTTGTGACCAGAGTTATCTAGAAAATGCCAGAACCAATTGTTTGTGTAAGCCGCAGCCCCGAATTCTCTAGTAAAAAAGGCATTAATATAAATTAGGACCGATCAGCGGAGGAGTTGATAAAGTGATCTCGTGAAATAAATACACCGAAATAGCAAACAGTAAATATAAATTGGTTTAAGTGAATATACTGAGTGTTAGTGATTAGTTTAGTGTTTAAATAAATTAGTAAGTAGCCATACCGTGTGTTTAAAATCTATCCCACCCGTTTATTGTTTAAATAAATTAGAAAAACATTACATTGGTGTCAGAGGTGGGATAATATAAATGAATATCTACGTAAAAATTGCCAAGAGATTAAGGGATCTGAAAGTGGCGGAATTAAGGGCAGAATAAGAAGATCGTGAGTTGGAAACGTCCGGTGAGAAAAGTGAATTAGTAGAAAGACTTAAAGTGGCACTGGAAAATGACGGCTTTGATCCAGAAACATTTTTATTCAATGACAATGCTTCCACCTTAATCTCGTCAATTTCTGTTAATATTTCTGCTGATATGGACGAGAAGATTACCACAATGAAAAGCGATATTTCTGCTAATATGAAGAACGATATTTCTGCCATGGAAGAGAAGATTTCAACCATGAAGAACAACATTTCTGCTAACATGGACATGAAGATCTCTGCTATGAAGAATGATATTTCTGCAGATATCTTATTATTGAAAGGGCCAGATCGCTAGATGGATTGAATGACTTCGAGTATGATTTCAACATCGAACATCGAGCTGGTGTGAGTCACCGAAATGCCGACTCTCTGTCCAGACGGCCGTGCCCAGTAGACTGCTCCCACTGCAACAAGGTGGAATCTAGGGAAGCTTCAGTTTCAAGAACTACTGTAGTCAACGAGGAATGGTCACCCACCAGGATCAGAGAAGATCAGGAGAATGATCCTCACCTGAAGATGATCCGGCAATGGAAGAACGAGAATCGGCGACCTACCTAACAAGAAGTGTCAAAATTTTCAAGGCGTATTGGGCTCAGTGGGACTCTCTTATCCTGGAAGAAGGGCTGTTGAAAAGAGTCCTTGAAAACGATGATAGTTCTGAGATGAGGAGACAGCTAGTTATCTCGAGAACAAGAGTGGCTGAGGTACTGAAGAAGTTACACGACAGTCCATCGGGAGGTCATCTGGGTGTGAAGAAAACCCTTCAGCGAGTCCGTGAAAGGTTTTATTGGATTAACAGCTCTGAC
Source organism: Galeruca laticollis (assembly GCA_963921935.1). NCBI lineage: Eukaryota > Metazoa > Arthropoda > Insecta > Coleoptera > Chrysomelidae > Galeruca > Galeruca laticollis. Next base: position 82,605,806 of record OY998175.1, on the reverse strand, counting down.
CATGTGAAGGACTGGTGTAAGGAACGTACGACTTGTGCTACGAGTAATGGACCACATCGCAAGAGAAAAGCACCTATGAAACAGTATAATGTTGGAAGCCCTTTCGAAAGGATTGCTTTAGATATTGCTGGACCATTTCCGACGACAGGAAATGGTAGCAAGTACATACTGGTCGTAATGGATTATTTCACGAAGTGGGTGGAAATTTACGCTATCCCGAACCAAGAGGCCACAAATGTCGCGGATGTATTGGTGAAGGAATTTATCAGCCGATATGGAGTAACTTTGGAAGTCCACAGTGACCAGGAAAGAAATTTTGAAAGCCATCTATTCCAGGAGATTTGCGACAAGCTGGGAATGAAGAAGACCAGGACCACGGCTTTACATCCACAGTCAGATAGAATGGTCGAGAGTATGAACAGGACTATTGGAAAATACCTGTCCAAAGTAGTTTTCAGCCATCAGAGAGATTGGGACCAGTATCTTTCCCTATTCGCATTGGCTTATCGATCTGCCGTCAATGAGTCCACGGGTGAAACACCTGCGAAAATCCTGTTTGGACGTGAAATGAGGCTTCCTTGTGACCTGGAATTTGGCTGTTAGCCTGGAGAAGATCTAGCAGACGAAGGCTATGTGATCCAATTGAGAAGAAGGCTGGATGATATTCATGAATTAGTTCGAACAAATCTTCAAGTTGCCAACGACAGAATGAAAAGTCGTTACGACACGCAGGCCATTTCAGGCGGTTTTGAAGAAGGAGACAAAGTATGGTTACACAACCCGACGAGGAGAAAATGATTTTCTCCAAAATTAAAAAATCCTGGGAAGATCCATACTTCATCAAGAAAAGGATCAATGATGTTATATATCGCATAAGCAAGATCCCCAACGGAAAATCAAAAGTAGTTCACCAAAACCGATTAGTGCCATTCGAAGGGGACCATGATCTAGAGAAAGGAGTAAACCATATTCGAGATGTATCTGACCCTACCTTCGATGAATTTATGGGCGCGTATGGAGGTACCGGGAAAGCTAGATATGGAGTTACTTCAGAACAAAGACAATATTTGTTCACTCTCCCGGAAGATTATTCACTGGCATACAACATCCCCGCCCGTCTCAAGAACGCATGAGGGTTGGCATCCGTTTTTCGAAAGAAGTTCGGGTAATTAGAAAAACTTGAAGACCAGATTCCAGCCCCAGGCAAGACACTGAAGCTGAAACATAATTCGCGGTACGTCTTCTACGTGGTAACTGTAAATGAATTTCAAGATCGAGCTACCTACCGCGATGTGTGAGAAGCACTTCGAAACCTCCCAGACCATGTGTTGGAATCCAGCGTGAAGAAACTGGCTATGCCTAAGATAGCGAGTAACCAGTTGGATTGGCAAGTCATCAGGAACATGGTAGAGATTATCTTTCAAGATAGCGGTGTCCAGATATTAATTTGCAGTTACAACTCCCGTTATCAGTATCCGATGAAGACGGTGCCCTGCTATTTCCATAAGATCGGAAAGTGTAGAAATGGGTCCAGTTGCCGATTTGAACATCCAGTTCCGGCTACACAAAAGTTCCAGGAGAAACTTCCATTTAAGGAGGGGGTAATGTTACGAAACAGCACCCTGGTATAGTCCCTGAAACCGACTCTGTCTAAGCCAGGTATAAAAGTTAAAATTATGGCGGATACGCACTGTTTTTTTATAACTTTTTACGACTTATCTTATGTAACCATTGTTTTTGTGACCAGAGTTATCGAGAAAAGGCCAAAACCAATTGTTTGTGTAAGCCGCAGCCCAGAATTCTCTAGTAAGAAAGGCATTAATATAAATAAGGACCGATCAGCGGAGGAGTTGATAAAGTGATCTCGTGAAATAAATACACCGAAATAGCAAACAATAAATATAAATTAGTTAAGTGTTCATATAAATTAGTTTAAGTGAATATACTGAGTGTTAGTGATTAGTTTAGTGTTTAAATAAATTAGTAAGTAGCCATACCGTGTGTTTGCAATTTATCCCACCCGTTTATTGTTTAAATAAATTAGAAAAACATTACAATAATGTAATAAAAATTTTTGAAGTAACTAGATAATGTATTTAATGTTCTCTACGGAAGTTCTTAGGATGTGCGTTGAAAAAAAGGTTTTATGCCTAACCTTCATAAACCCGAGCATTTATTGGTTTGCTTATTATTTTTGGAGCCTGGCACGCTGCTAAAGAGCCAATATGTGTAATATGGAGTCAAGATCCAACTTTATGTCCGCCTCTAGTAGCATCTGCCTTGCCTCGCAACAGATTCCAACAGATTATGTGCTTTCTAAGATTCGACAATTTTGAAACAAGAGAAGAAAGAAAACGCACTGATAAATTTTCCTTAATCAGAGATGTTTTTGATGGTTTTGTAACAAATTGCAAGTTAGTCCCATTCCGACGCAAGGCTCCTTTTCGGGTTTACATGAAGCGTAAGCCGGACAAGTACGGCTTAAAAATTTGGGCACTGGCTGATTGTAGTTCGGCATATACAGCAAATATGCAACCTTATTTAGGTAAGTTTTTTCATAAAAAATGTAGATTTTTATTACAGAATAATAATTTTGGGTAAAGTAGGAAACAAACCTGGGAAAGGCCAAGGACAAAGGGTAGTGATGCGTCGCTAACTTTAAGTATCGTCGTCTCTCTCTGACTCATGCGCTGCAACGACCTCTCTGTGTCCTGAATCATAATTCATCATTTATCTAAGAAACCATTAACCTAATCAAGATTGGTAAAGAGAGCAATGTTATTAATAATTAAACAGTCTACAATTTGTTTTTAACAAAAGTAATTTAAGTATAAATCGGAACATGTAATTAAAATTAATTCCTTTTTTGTTATGATCATAGTAATTTATGCATTTTTATCAACAATAATAAGATATAATGGTATTTGAAAAATTTTTGGAATCGCAATTATATATAAATAATAAGCTTTTGCTCAAAACATACATTTGGATAAATGCATTGAATCCGGAATATAAAACATTAGATTTTACGAATTTCGCATACAAACTAGAGAATGATACTTTGCTAATACCTTTATTTATAAACAAAACCCCATTTCCAACTGATCAAAATCTAATGTTTTATATTCCGGATTCAATGCATTTTTCCAAATGAATGTACGTTTAAGCAAAAGCTTATTATTTATATATAATTGTGATTCCAAAAATTTTCCAAATACTTTTATATCTCATTATTGTTGATAAAAATGCATAAATCACTATGATAATAACAAAACTGTTATTTTAATTACATGTTCCGATTCATACTTAAATTGCTTTTGTTAAAAACAAATCGTAGACAATTTAATTATTAATAACATTGCTCTCTTCACCAATCTTGATAAAGTTAATGGATTTTCAGATAAATGATTAATAATGATTCAGGACACAGAGAGACCGTATGTAGCGCATGAGTCAGAGAGAGACGGTGATACTTAAAGGTAGCGACGCATACTTGTGAGCGCGCGAAATTAACAATTAAAAAACAGGTATAAACAATGAAATTTTCTTGAATATCTATTGAGAATATTATTTACTATTATATAAAGAATTTAAAAGAATTATTATTTATATTCTATTATATTTTCTTAATATATTTTTCATGGGTCAAAAGTACTCAAATTTGAGATTTTTCGAACCTTTAAAAATCCATATCTCTAAAAATACTAACTTTATCGTAAAAAGTCATGGAACCTTTTTTATTTGTATTTCAATGAAGAATATGAAAAAATTTGTCCAGTTGAAAAATAACAATTCCTTCCAATTGTTTGAACAATTTCGGTTTAATCAATATGGCACTAGGTTGCCCCATGGCAACATGCATTTATATCATCAGTAGGGCAATTCAAAGAGGATCGCATGAAAAAATTGAGGTGGAATAGTTTTCGGTACTCATGCGCCGATTCCTCCTGGACTACAATTATATATACTTGCATGTATGAGAAATATTAGTTTCACGATAGTTAATTATAATATATTATTATAATTCCAATAAATAATATTTACTTAACTCAAAACACCCATTTTTCGTAATAAGACAAACATTGTTTTATCTAAGTATTAAACTGGTTTCTTATATGGTTTGCAATGATATATTAAATTAATAATAATGAAGTGTCTCCCTAATTCGATAATTCGGTAAAGGAAAAGGAAAATCAAAAATAAGAACATGGTTTTCTACACAACTTATATGATGAACATGAATATAAAAAATAATATATTATTATAAAAATACAATATGACTTTAGAATGAAAAGCAGGAAAATAAAAAACAATAAATAAAACAAGAAAATAAATAATAATCCTAAAAACTAAACAAAACATATATAATGGATTACTTAAAGGAACAAAGACGGTTTTTCCCAACATCTAAAATAGTTCTTGTCCCACCCAACTATTTAGGCACATCAAGCACCTTATGGATTCGTCATTTAATCTGTTACGTAATTTGGTAACAGTAAGGGAGGCTCGGGAAAAATATCTTTCGATCGCTGCAGAGGTTGCAGGAATGGACAAAAAATCTTTTACCATTTTAACTAAAATTGTAAAGCATTCTCGTGGCATCGCCACCAATTAGGAATATCTTCAGAACCTTCAATCCGTGGTGTCTCTAGATATTTATCAATTCCATACCGCCAAGCTATAATATTATCAATATTCCTAGTTGGCGATCTGTTGTACAAACTTCAAAAATCTATATCGAATTCGTTGTTTTAGGCGTCAATACCGTCAGTGTCAGTACAAGTATTAAATTAGTTGTTTTCCAATTCTTCGTTATTTACACAGTAGTAAGTACTTTTATATATTTGCTCAAATTGTTCAACGGCATTCGTTTCTAAACTTTTCCCCAATTAGTTGCTGAGAAAGTCTCAAAGTGTCGCGGATCCAATATTAAAACTACGTAATATATCCAGTTTGTTTTATCATAATGGTTTAATATTTTATCGCGAGCTGCTTGAAGTGATTCGTCAACGTTGATCCTATAAACTTTTTGATCTGAGTCTAATGCCCCCTTTTCTAATTTATCTAGTAATAAATTAATTCCTATTATAACCATTGGTAGAATACATTTCTTTTCTGATTCCAAATTTATTGAAAGTTCACTGAAACCTGTTAGATAATTGCAAACATTTTGAATAAGATACCACTCATTATTAGTGACTCGAAATGTCTTTAAGTCATCCACATTCTCGCAAAACACGTTAATGGCATTTTCTAAATTTAGGCCCCAGGACAGCATTTGAAACGTGAAGTTCCATCTTGTAGTCACATCTAATTTTGGCATTTTCATTTTATATAGACGATTTGCTGGAGGTGAGTTAGTAACTTGTGCATTTTCACGAAAAATGTAGATATCTTATTATAAGAAAATACCGGTCTCTACTCATAAACTTCGGAAAACATGTTCCAAGTAACCTATGCTTCTTCCAGTAATCCTCCGTGCGAGTTAATTTGATGGTGCCGGTATGTAAAAACAATCATATAAAAATAAGTAATTCAGATATTGTTAAACCCTTCCACGTAGCAATTCTTGAACGGTTCTGTCCACTACTAGTAGAACCTAAACCAGTCATATGGTTCTTCGCCAGGAAAATCTACCAATAATTTATTTATTTTTGCAAAAGGAATTTGCTTCATATCTTCACATTTTTCTTGCATAACATCAATTTTCGATGTGATACTCTTAGAACGATCTTCATCAACATCTAAAGTGAATTGTGATCAAGTTCATCAAGTTTTAATAGGAGTATTTACTTACAATCATAATCCCTATCTACTTTATGATCACTTTCTGCATCTAAATTGTATACAAATTCCATCATTTCCTCGACTGTGAGTTTGTTTGGATTTCTCATATGTATACTCTTACGCCTTCTTACACCTGAAGGACCAGGTTCACTGAAATCAGCCATTATAAACAAATATATAGGTTATAGCTTAAAAATCCTATAATACAAACCTGTGGGAACCACCGAAAAACGGCTGCCATGTGTCAACAAAATACATATTTTCGTATGTGCGGAACATGTTTCCTACTGCGGCATTCTCAAAATGTGCGTTTAAAAACAATCTGTCGAGGCCGCGATAGTGCGTCGTACGCATTTTCGTAAAAACCAAATGGACGCGCTAGCGTTTCCTCCGCTTTGAAAGTGTTAAGCATAATTATAATCATTGGGTACTGTAATAAAGATCTACTGTTTTATATCTTAGGTTTAATTTTTTTAATGAACTTCTATGTTTCAGAAGAAAACTTGAATCAAACTTCTATTAAAACTTTATTTTTTTTTAAATTTGGTATTTTCCATTTCATACTGAACTTATTATTAGTTATCATTATTTATTCTCATTTAATAAACTATTATTTCAATGGACAAATGAATTACGATAAAAACGTATTGCAGCTTCTCTGTTGAAGCCAAATATTTTGAAATTCATGCATTATAATATAATGAAAGTCAATAAGTGTTTGTAATTGAATGTCGATTTATAAAATTATTTTTAATTAGTTTCGTAATTAATAGGCGGACGAATATATCGCTCCCACTTGCAGTACGCCACTGGATAACGTATTTGAAAACTAACTTTCGGTATACTTTTGCATATTTAATAGGACAGCTAGGTACAAAATTTGAAAGAAAAATTTCGAGTCGTTCACCAGATATTACGAGTATATTATTTTTTCAACTTTAACACGCTGTATATCATTAACTAAGTATTTGATGAATCTATGTTCCTACCTCAATATGTCAAGGACTATTACTTGTAAATCGTTGTCGGTCGAATATCTGAACACCCTGTATATTTAAATTTGTAGTGTTACCTACTGTTGAATTATTCTCATTAATTTCTGCTTTTGAGTATGAATTAGAATTCCGTGTATTTGTGGATACACTATTTTATTTTTAACAAGTTTTTTCATTAAACTTTGCGCATTGTATTAAAATAACGATCAAATGATAGTAAACTGCAATAAATCACTTAAAAAGTACTGACCCAGTTAAGTTTTATAAGTTCTTCAGCCTAAAACAATAGTGTATCAATCAATTTAGATACTTCTAATGGCAGACTCTATGCCGCTTTTTTTCAAACATCGGCGATGAACGAGGCCAGTGCTTTTTATTTTCTCCATTTTTCAACAACAATGGAGCTTTTTGGAAGTTTGACTGTAGTTGTTCTCGTTAATGAAAGTGGACAAAATATTATTGATTTTTTATCCGGAAATATTTAAAATGTGCAATGCACTAGGTACAGATACACTGAAATAATATAATAGAAATAGAATCCAATTTTACAAAAAAATTAACTGTACAATCTGTCAAAAGTAGTTTTGATAAATAAATTTGAATAAGTGAAAGTATCGGTGCGCACTTTAATTCTATTATTTATTCTCTTTTGAGTACAAATATATCATGTGGAAAACTGGAAATGTAGTGTCTCACATACCAAGATCTTTCACATCTTTGATCATACCCTGTTTTTATGCCGATGTACATTTTTAGAGTATATATGTCAATTGAATTTAGACTAAGAGAATATAATTAATGCTGCAGTCACGATGATTTCAGAGATGGACGGAACGTATCTATAGTGACATATCCATATTCATAAGTAAAGTTACAATCAAAAATACTTCAAACTTCCTAAAAACTTACTTGGAAAACGGAGCTAAATATTTCATATTTTATTGGAGAAAATCATGCTTGAAGAAGATCAAAAGTAATATCGCAATTCTAAAATCCTGTGTATATTAAACTCAAACTCAAAAATATTCCAGTCAACATTTTTCTTGCCGTTCTGTCCATAAAAATGTTTACCAAAACTGGCGATATGGGGCTTCCCATCGGTAAATCTTCATTTTGAATATATATCTTAATGTCAAAGGAGAAATTATTCTGATTAATACAAACATAAAACAAATTAAGTATATCTGATGTTATTTCGGCATTCATATTTGTATCTTCTAGTAATTTTTATACAATTGTTAGACATCATTTCGGAGGAATTTTAGTGAATATATTGGTAATATCAAATCGAAATAAGTCTAGAGTTATCTTATAAGTTGAATCTTTTTTAATTTTTTTATTAGTTCTATTCAATTTTTAATTGAGTATTTAGATATTATTCCGTAATTATTGAGTATATTGTTAAGTTTCTTTGCTAATATGCTATTGGGAGTATTAACATAAGAAGTTACAGATCGAATTGGTTTCGATATTTTATGGAATTTAACGGTTCCATATAATTGTGGAGATAGAGGACTTTTATTTACGATGTATTTCTTTTCATAATCACTTAAAATATGATTTGAATTATTAACAATTCCTCTTACATTATTAGAAAACATTTTTGTTGGGACTACTCTAAGAACTTTTACATCAGTAGATTCTATAAAGTTACATATTTTTGAATTATAATCTTCCGTTTTTAATATGACAGTGGCTTTTCCCTTATCAGATTTTGTGATTGTTAAATTATTATTTTCTACTTTCTTTTTGATTCAATTCAAATCTGTAATGTAATTTCTTGTTTGACGTTTAACCTTTGACGGTTCAACATTTTTGATTACATTGACAATTTTTAATTTCTCATAATGAAAATAATTTGAATTAGATTTTGATCCCATTTCTGATTCGGTAGCTAATATTTATTTGATATTATTCGTTGATTTTGGTGGTATACTGTACTTTAAACCTTTATTTAAAAGCCAGTCGGCTTCAAGCCAGTAGTGAGTGTTAGTGTTAGTGTTTCACGGTGTTTTATTATTTTTCTATTTATTTCATTTTATATTTTCATTGTTATGTGCTTTTTCGGTGAAATTCCAAGGAGTAAGCAGACTGAGGCCTTGGAATTAGCCGGAGGTGGTGATTCGTTGCGTAGAATAGGCAGATTGAGACTACGGAATCGGATCACGCCCAAGAATAATGAACGAATAACCTAACCCCCCCCCCCTCTTGATAATGGCTTCATAGTGGAAGCCGAAACGTCGATAAATTACAAATTTTCAACGGGATTCAACCCGTGAACCTAGTTCATAATTGTAACCGCGGAAACTGTTCCGAACATATATAAATATATAATATATATATATATATATATATATATATATATATATATATATATATATATATATATATATATATATATATATTGGGACGATATAGGGTTTTACCCCAACGCTAGGTTTTCGTGTTAGGTCCCTATCCGTCTACCAACATCCACGATGTCGCTACTGAATCCACTATTTGGGTCAGGGGGTCAATTAAGAAACCACTCATTAAAACTTATCTAATGTATTGCAGAAATACAGATACTCAAAAATTGACGAACTATGTACAGGATAAAAATAAAACAACTATAACCAGCCCGATAAATATAAAACAAATATAACCAGCCCTTCCGGGCATGTATTCAACAATAATCCTCAAGGGGTAATACAATATCCAATCCCATAATTACAACTACAAAATTATACAAAATATATATCATTACATATTTTTTTACATAAACATCCTAGGGCACGTCTTCGCTACTCGAAGGGACAGTTTCTCTTCAGTCACGGTATACACTTCTCAGTTAGGCCTTTCCCGATTCACTTGACTGGTCGCGGGATTTTCTCAGAACCCACTGCCCCGAAAAATTATATTTTTCGAACCAAGAAAGTGTTAATTCCAAAAATGATTAGTTTGTTGTTTTTCATATTAGAAAATATTATGCTCTACTCTGAAGTAATTAGCAAAACAATTTTTAAAACATTGACCTAGATTTGTTTGGCCTACCATATACTGGGTGTTATTTCTAAACGTGACTATATATATATATATATATATATATATATATATATATATATATATATATATATATATATAATAAGTAACGAAGAGATTAGTGGGTATTGCACGCAAAAAGAAGAAGGGGCTACTGAAAAGAGTGGTAGCCGCAGACATGCATGTTTCTGGCTCATTAGTCGTCCTCGGTACGGTACAACCAAGAAAAGATGTTAAACATGGGAGCAAAGCTGTTGAATGTTTAACATCTTTTCATGGTTGTACCGAACCGAGGACGGTTAATGAGCCAGAAACATGCATGTCTGCGGTTACCACTCTTTTCAGCAGCCCCTTCTTCTTCTTTTTGCGTGCAATACCCACTAATCTCTTCGTTACTTATTGTTCATATGTCACGCACTATTCGTACATCTTATATATATATATTTATATATATATATATATATATATATATATATATATATATATATATATATATACCCCTTCTCGTATCTTTTGAACGGCTACTCTTACATTATTAAAATTTGGAGGGTGAAAATAAAGTGTTGTAAAATTCTCTACGAATGGTAACTGGTGACGTAATAGTAATAGATGACGTCACAGTGCCACTCTGGCCAATAATTTTAAATAGGACCTTATGGCAAGCGATATCTCGTTTGAAAGGCATTGACATTGGCTACATGGCCATATTATTTTGTTTGGGTTTAAATTAATTTTGACGGATAAATTAAATAAATACCAAAATTATGGAAATTATTTTTTTAAATTAAATTAATCAAATATCAACAATGAATTCTTCGAAATGTGCTCCGTCTACTTTCTAACAGTAATACATCCTATTAGTAAACTCTTGTCGTTCTCGTTCGAATGTGTCAGCTGAAATAGCATTGCATACTCCAGTAAATCTTTCTTTCAGAACGCCAATGCTATCTGGTGCCGTAGTATAAATATTTGATTGCAAGTACCCCCATAGAAAAAATCTAATGGTGTCAGATCTGGTGACCGAGGTGGCCATTCTATAGGACCTCGCCGGCGGATGTATTACTGTCAGGAAGTAGACGGAGCACATTTCGAACACTTGCTATAAGAACCCATTGTTGATATTTGATTTATCAAATATAAAAAAATAATTTCAATAATTTTGGTATCTATTCAATTTATCCGTCAAAATTAATTTAAACCCAAACAAAATTAATATGGTTATGTAGCCAATGTCAATGCCTTTCAAACGAGATACTGTGACGTGACTATTACTATTACGTCATCTGTTACCATTCGTAGAGAAGTTTACAACACTTTATTCTCACCTTCCAAATTTTATTAAAGTAAGTGTAGCCGTTCAAAAGATACGAGGGGGGGAGGGGACTTTTGAATAGCACTGTATATATATATATATATATATATATATATAATTTTTATATTATCTATTCTTCGAATAAAAGGTCTCCATTACTTCAATTATAATTTTATTTACGTTTCGACATCATACGTGTCATCTTCTGAACAGTGTTTCTAAAATTACACAAATATTTACAATCTTTACATTATTTAACAGGTGTTAAAATACTCACATAAAATCTACATTTTTCTACAATTCAAAACATTTTAAAAATCATTTTAAAATTTGTATCTAAAATAAATGATCTAGTATCAACTTAATGGATGTTATGGTTTTTTTAAAGATTTTTTTAATTTAACAAGTTTTAATGGTTTATACTGTATGAAAATATATCAATTTATTTTAGGTATTATACAGACTGGACACATTTATCAAGATGTGTTCAAGATTGTAAAATCTTGAAATTTATTTGTTAAGATACATTTAAAATATGTGAGACATTGGTATGCCTCCCTTTTTTCATTGTATATATTTAAGGCGTAAATTCATTTTAGTTAATAGCTTTGTAGAAATATGTTGCAGAATTGATAAGATCTTTCTATTGTAGTAAATTCAAAGGATATTTTAATTTTATTTTGTAAATATCACGTTTTCCAACAATGATTGTAAATTCTTTTGTATGGGCAGATGAATGACACCTTTTTGAAAGTCGACATTGTCCTATAGTTAAGATGTGAGAGAAAAGCACGTTTCACCCTATTTGTATATTGGATTGTAAAAACCCCAAATTTAGTGTCAATTCTGCATGAATTTTCTGGTAGAGGTTCGGAAGACATGAAAGACATTTTTGAATTACATTTCTGAGTGAATAGGTTACAATTGCTATTGGAGTATTCCATAGAAATTTAACTTATTATTGGCGGCATCCATGGTAGATTCTTGTCTAGGAACCCGACAAGTTAAATGATACTGGCCAATAGGAAATATTTATTTTCGTTTGGTCAACCCAATCCACGTGTTAACACGCCCCTCGCAGATTTCTACTTAACACGTCTCACAACGTGAAGAAATCAGTTACACACTCATCGAAACGAGCGCAACGCTCAACAGCAAAGTTACTTCTCACTCATCGAATCGAGCGCAACGCTTAACAGCAAAGTTTGTTACACACTCATCGAGTCGAGCGCAACACTCAACAGCAAAGTTTTTTCACACTCATCGAATCGAGCGCAATGCTCAGCAACGAAGTTAGTTTTTAACTCATCGAAACGAGCGCAAGGCTCAACCACAAAGTTAGTTTTTCACTCGTCAGTTCTACACTTCTAGACGCGAGTTTTACATTCATCGACGCGAGTTTTACACACTCATCGAATCGAGCTCTACGCTCAATAACAAAGTTAGTTCAAAATTCATCAAATCGAAACATAAAGTGTCTTCCGATCTGAAACCACAGAAACTCAGCGTTCACAACTCAACTTTGTGAAATTTTGTAAATTTGTACATAATAAATTATTAATTTCGACATTAACTTTGTCAAATTAAGATTATTTATTTAGTTGAATGTCCACGCCAGTTGACGAAGTTCAACTGGAAATATAATCAAAAACAAGATGCAACAGTTATTTCGATGTCTGTTTTTTCATATACTATTTGTTATTTTTAATTCTAAATGAAACCGTTATATATATAACTTAGGTTATTGATGTATATGCGTATATATATATATATATATATATATATATATGCGTCAAAATTGTACAAGCAGCTTTTCAACGACACAACTGTAATAACAGCTTTATTACCGTATGTTGAATATTTCAAACTGACAATAGTTGTTAAGATTGCCGGCTATCAAAAAAAATTTTCATTTTTATTGAAAAATAGAGTTTTTATTAAGAACTATTATCACTCTTCACTCAGGATGGAATCAATGCGCTAATAAATTAAAAAAACAATTCTAATGATCTATACGGTTCATCCAAATGAAATATTATCTCCTATACTTTTATTCTATATTGACACAATAGTCTCGTGTGACTGTTTGTGCTATATTATGAGACTTTACAATTCCCTTATGACAGTGATGATATTTAAATGATTTATTTGTCACTAATATTTATTGAAATGTCAATGCCAAAAATAAAATCTCTGTTGGATTATATGAATTTAATTTCTATTAAACTGTCTCCAAATATAATATAACAGATACCACAGTAAGTTAAGGTTCAAATTTAGATATAATAATCAAATCTCAGAATTCAAATTCTAGTTTTTATATCTATTAACAAAATCGTATTTTTTTAACAGAAAGATTAACACTAAGAAACAACCTACAAACTCAAAACACTCCTAATATCTAATTGCAACGTTTATAAATTTTTCAATTAAAAGGTTCATCATTTAAATTGTCACATGACTCATATGAATGTCACATACCACGATCACCGTTCTGAAGTTTTGTAATAATTATTCGAATAGTTCAGCTTCTTTTTATACGAATCCAAATTATTCTTTCCTATAATTTCAGATGTATCTAATTTAAAATTTTGTTCAAAGGCCTGATCATTTGCTAAATAATAATAAGTGGAGTAGACTCCCCAACTAGGAACAGGACCAACTCGTACAATTCTAAATGTAATTTAGAATTCTGGAACTCTCACTTTCTTTCTAATATGATTTAGATATTTTCCAGAAAAAGATTGATTACAATACTAAATTTGTTATTCTATTTCTTTTCTACAAAATGCTTGGACAACTCTAAAATACGATGTTGTCCTTTCAAGGTATCAAATTCAACCAACAAAATTTTTTTTTAATAAATAATTATCTCCTCCTGTGGTTATGAATTTTTCCTTTTTTAAAAAAAACTAAATTTGTTTCCCAATAACAAACAGAGATTTTAAATTCTTTTATTATTACTGTATATATGCTAGCAGAACCTCTGTTTTCTGAAATTTTGAATATTTTTTCCAAATTGTAACATGATCTGTTCATCATTAAATACATTCTATATAAATGTCATCGGAAATAAAAAATGTCAAATTTGATATATACTGAATTTTTGAAAAATATTGATTTAATATATAATACTGTGTATATCAAAATTATTGCACACAAAAGTATAAATAATTTTAATTTTTTTATCGCTTCTTTAAATTTTAAATAAAGGAACTGTATTAATATATATATTCACTTGTAAAATCAGATCATAATATTCAATATCATCCATATCGCAAAACGTAACATCTATTAGTTGACCGCATAATTTTTTGTAATACATCTTGCCAAAATAATCTTAGCACACAATTCTTTTTGTTTCTTTCTCGACCATAATGATAAATGTAGGCGTTTGACGTACCAGCTATTAATAATCAATTCTAAAATTGAAAATTGGCCTCTTGTCATCGCCAACCGATCCACACTTATTAATCATCCTGCGAAAAATACAATAAAGTCAATTGCTCCTTGGTCGATAACTTTCTGACTGACGTTAACATGAATAGATGAGTTTTGTAGGACCGTGAAACAGTACTCGTGGGAATTAACGTCGAACAAGAGGGGATATTGAATTGAAAAATTAAGAAATTCGTGCTGTTTTCAATCTCAAAATGAGAGTATCGAGAATAGATGGAGCTCTATCTTGTTGTTAGAATATGCGTTCAGCTTGAAATACAGGCAATTGAATCCTTTTAAAAAAAATATGTAGTGTTTTAATTTTAGTCCCTGCTTTTAGTCGTTCATTACCTTGAAGTCTTAATATCCTCTAAATATCTCCACACATGAACGTTTACCAATGGGAATTCCTATATCATCAATTTTGGCAAACATTTTTATGGACAGTTTAGAAAGAAAATCTTTGACAGTAATATTTCAAAAAATGTCTTATTTGGGTATAGATGTGTAGATGACATATTAGCTTGTTTTATAGGTAGTGAACGACAATTAGATATATTTTTCAACCACCTTAATAATTTATACCCAACAATTAAATTTACATTTTTGTTGATTTAAAAATTCTAAGAGTTTATGTACTTGATTATTCAATTTACAGAAAACCAACACACACTGATGTGACTATTCCATATAGTTACAATCACCTCATGTCACATAAATTAGCAGCATATAATTCGATGATACATAGAGCAATCTAAGTTCCTATGAACAAATGTAATTTTGATAGAGAAATTAATACAATTAAACAAGTAGCAACATCCAACGGTTATCCATTACGTATGGTAAATAAATTAAATAATAAAAAAAGGAAACAAAGGCATTAAAACTAATATTTCCTGAACAAACTAGCGGATTAAAAAATTATAAAACCATCACATATGCAGGTAATATTTCTAATAATATTTCAAAGATCATATCTTTAGCCACAAATACAACAATTTCTTTTAAAACGGAAAGTAATGTGATTAGAAAATTGTTAACTGTAAAAACAAAAATATCTCCATCAAAGAAGTCTGGTATATATAAACTTAAATGTCCAGAATGTGATGCTGTCTATTTGGGTCAAACCCTTAGAAATTATGAGGTCAGATATAGTGAACATTTACGAACATATAGATTAAACAAACCAGATAAGTCCCACTACGCAAAACATCAACTTGACACCAATCATTCATTGACACCTAACACAGACCTAGAAGTATTACATATTTGTGATAAGAAATTAGAAGACAGTTGAGAAAGCCACAATATCAAGTTGTCAAAATCTATGGAGTTCTCCACTTTTAAACTGTCCTCTTAAGTGATAATTGTAAAGATTATCAGATATAGTTTTCCTGGTTTCCTATATCATTGCACAGTTATACTGATCTTAATAGGAAAAATATATCCAGAATATCTCCATAGGGCTAATAATATCTAAGCTTAAATGTTTGTAATATCATTCATCTTCTTTTTTCTATCAACATATATTAAGTCAATCACTAGGTAGATCACTTCTTGGTCTAGCCAAAATAATTATTAAACATCAGATAGGCATGAAATGAAATGGAACTTCTGTCATTCTGACGATGATGACTATGCGTATATATATTTAACTATAACACATTCATGGGTTTGGTTAGCATTGCGCTGTTTTCAAATGGGGATTTTAATGAATTGAACATTTCTTGTATTTATATCAATTCGAGGAACTTTTCTTGTAACTATTTTGCATCAGGTCTGTAGTAAATTCACAAAACTAGTTCGTTATCAGACATTCCATCATTTTCTTAAACACATAGAAATCCTTCCCTCCATATTCCTGCTTGGTAGCGTCCTTTTCGGTTGTGTGTGTTTAAAAATTATTTTACGATAATAATCTTGTGCAAGTTATGTGTTTCTATTGTTTTTATTATTATATTATCCTATAACAGCCTCAATGTTGTTAATATTACTGCTAATTTGAATGTCAATTTTTCCGTAACTGATGCCATGTGATGAGTTCTTCAATATTATGTTTTACATAAAGGAAAATAATTTCACATTGGATCGTCCCTGATAATGAAAACGAACGTTTTCGAAAGCTTGGATAAAAACCAATAAATAATTCTCTTTCTCCCTGTTCCTGCAGTCCCCAATATTTCTGAGTTTTATTTCTAGCTACTCAGCAAAGACCAGCGTTTTATATATATATATATATATAGATATATAAGCGTTTTATATATATATATATATATATATATATATATATATATATATATATATATATATATATATGTTATAACGTATATGTAAGGTAGAAACATTGTCATGAAACAGAATAATTAGAAATTGCTAAATAATAAAACAGTAGACTATACTTCACTAGGATGACAAGAATGAGACATTAAAATTGCTCATGTTTATTAGATAATTGTAAACATCTTCACTCAATTTGCTAATACAGCTTTATATATAATTTATAATTCAAGGAAGCTTTACAACTTGCAAAGAATTAAACAAAAAGATACATTACCTCAAACCATAAATCCGAAACCATAGAATTAAGATCATCCATTTGTATCAAATATTTTATAAGAAAATAACATTGAACACATAATCTAAAAAAGAAATAAGAATCAATAACTATTCAAAAAAACATACAAGATATTGTTCAATATTATAACACAATGTTTACAAAGAGATATGGTTAGAATATTTGACGCTGTAATGTCAATATGTTTCAGTGACAAACGCTGACATTAGAGTAATTTCATAGAGTAAATAAATAGAAATTGATTAATGGATTTAAAAGAATATAAAATGAATGTAAATAGTCAGAATAGAGAATGTTGACAAATTGTTTAAAATAATTTATGTGAATGGCTAAATACAATCGTAACAATAACTAATTGTAATAAGAAAATAAAACTAAACATTGGTATATTAAAGACTATTGTATTTCGTCAGTATAAACTATTCGTCCTATTACAATCAAATGAACTTTAATAGTAAACTAACAATCAAGTGAAACTTATTTTGATATATAAGTAAAGATATTTGAGAGTAAATAAAAATGAAATCATAATTTTGAGTGCGGTAAACAAAGATGATTGGTTATTCGAGACATGACAGAACAATTTTCAATCAATAAACAAAGTGTAACAAACATTTCCAAAATAGTGAGCTGGGAAAAACAAAAGTCTGATTGTTTATTGAAAAAAGTGAAGAAAAAAGGTTGGTAGCTTGGCGTCGGTTCGAGGATGTTGGTTGGAGGAGCGTTCCAGAAATTTTGATAAATTATTCCCAAAATCATGATTAAAAAGTAAGAAACCACTAACAAAACATACAACAGTACTTACCAAATATCTACAGCTAATTTTCCTGAGAGAGAATCAATTTTTCTCAAATTTATCCGACTTTAAACTTCGGAAGCAGCGTCCCAGAGTGCAGAGAGGCACATCCTAGTTCCAGGACACAAGGTCAGTGCGTATCGTTATATAACAAGAGTTAAAGAACTCACTAATTACAATTCAGTGTTTAAAAATCTCATGAGTAAAATAAACTTTGCGGAAAAGATCTATCTGAAAAATAATCATAATAGAGACTTAATATAACTATACAATTAAATAATTTTCAATAATAAATGGCCAATCTAAATAGACAAAATTAAATACTTACTCATTTCAAATAAAAACTTAAGAAGGATGCATCTGAATTCATTTATGTAATATTTCAATTCCATGTATATAAAACTGATAACTTGTTCTTGTACCATATTGTTTCTGTATGTATAATTTGTTTCAACATAAATTCTTTACATGTGCATTACGCATCAAATATTCGATGGTATAACGGAAAGCACATTGTAAAATTGAACAGACGCAACTCGTCTATGAAGTGCTTCTCTTAACGCATCATCACCTGATGTTTTAAACATGCGCATAGCATACCATACATAAAATGGATCGATAATTCTAGTTCAGCCACACATAGGCGTAGAATGATAAATTTTACAATAAAAATTCTCATTATTAAAAAAATTAAATTATTTTTACAAGTAAAGTGTTTCTTTTTATTTAATAACGAATATATTCACAGCAACCGGAACTCAAAGAGCAGAGAGGGTTTCATGCTCCCAAATCCGTACAAATCATAATTATACAAAAATTTAAATCAATAAATTATTTGAGCTAGCCGTATCAACATTTTACAACATAACATATAAAACATCTAAATTAATATAAATAAATTAATATGATATAATAAAATATACTATTAAAATTGACACCTAACAACGTGGGACTATTTGAAAAATTTTTGTAGGAGTCACACTATTAAAATATATATTTATATATAATTTATTTTTCTAATTCTTGGGTATTAGGTTGTGTAATTAATTGAAACATTTTGTTGTCACTGACGTTTCGTCCCTGTGTTAGGGACTTTCTCCAAGTTTATTCATGACTGAATCGTTTCAAAAAAAAAACGATAAACTAATTAAAAAATGGTTGAATAATAGTTCGATCACACAAAAGGAAGCAGAAAAACTACAATTACATAACGCGATCCCATCTCGAATATACGGTTTACCAAAATTACACAAACCAAACATACCCTTAAGACCTATAGTATCCTACATGAAATCACCATTTTTTAATTGGTCTAAATATTTAGCCAATTGCCTTTCAAATGTAGTCGGTCAAAATGACAGTAATTTAAAAGATTCATTTTCATTCAAAAAATTTATTGACACTGCTGATATACCAATTAATCATAAAATAATATCATTGGATGTAATATCAATACCTAACGAATTAATAATTAAGACTGTACAAACAAAAGGGATATTATAAAAGAACACACTACACTCAAATACAACGAACTCATTGAAGCCATCTTATTAATTCAAATCAATAATTACTTTCAATATAATAATGAGTTTTTCCAACAACTTAATAGATGCACAATGGGCTCTCTCATATCTTCTACCCTCAGTTAGTAATGGAACATCTAGAAGAAGTAGTAATGAAAGATTTGAATGGCAGTATTCTGTTTTTAAAACGTTATGTAGACGACTGTTTAGCAGCAGTACTCAATGATAGTATTAATAACGTACTGTCCGCTTTTAATAATTTTCATGAAAAAATCAAATTCACTGTAGAGACAGAAAAAAATAACACAATAAATTTATTCGATATAATAATATCAAAACCAAACTTTATAATAAAATAACCTCATAAGGTATACCTTAACTACAATGTCAACCATCCAAAGTCCCATAAGAGAAGCGTAATTACTGGATTGGTTGATAGAGCCATTAAACTAACTTCGTCTGAATACAGACCAGATATTATAAAACAAGTTAGAACGACTTTAATAAACAATCACTATCTAATACATAATATAAACCGTATTTGCAAACAAAGAGTCTGTAAAATATATAACAACACATCAAAGAAATACTCTAAAAACAACGTGTCAAACAATAATAAATATGTAGCAATGCCATACACAGAGCAGCTTTCTGAAAAACTCAGACACATATTTTCTAAATATGATATCACAATATGTCATAAAGCTCAAACCACCCTATCACCATTATTCATCAAGTTAAAAAGTAAAATAAAAAACACAAAAAAATCAAATTTTATATATTCCATACCATGCCTAGACTGTATAAAAAATAAGTAGGAATGACCACACAGACTTTAGAAATAATATTAAATGGCCATCTCCAACTTTAGATGCTGTTCATAGTTTGGCGTCCTGTAACGTTATTTTTATGCTGCCACTTCAGGAAATGCGTTTTTGCGATAATTTTTCAACTTGGAAAGTGCGTCGTTGCTGGTGTAGATCAGAAAATTGACTACTCGGTAAAGTGACAGAACTACTCGGTAATGTACCTACTTTCCCGAGCTCCTATGTGAAAATGTTCATTAAAGACAAAATCCCAGCATCTAGCCAGAGAGACTTTTCGAAGGGTATGTTAAATAATTATTAACGTAGAAAATGAACAAAACCAACCTGGAACTTCAAGAACCGATTCCAATATTATTGATAACACAAATATTATGATTCCTAAATTGACCCGAACATCAACGTTTTATAGTTGTAGTTTGCATTCAAAATAAATATTAATAATTAATGAGTTTAGCTTTGTTATAAATTTTGAGCAACAAATATTCTGTTCCTATATTATTGTCAAATTGTTGGTGGTTGCATAATAAATATTGTACGCGCCATAATCAGAAAGTGTATTTATAGGGCTGGCATGCTTTTAGAGCTCAGCCTTCAGTATCGCCCTAAAACTTGCATGCTCACCCAGTAAAGTATCCCTTTCCGAGTTTGACACGTAAATAACTATTTTCGCCCTACCAGCTAACAGGAAAGATTACAGAGTGTTCAAAATGTTGATTTGTCCGTCAGTGATGCATGGAAACCTCCAAAATTAATATTTTATAGAAATTAGTATCAATATTCAACTTTTCAATGAAATGGGTAATTTTGTATATTCGAAGCATAAAGGGACATCCCAAATAATAGTTAAAAGAACATCAAACTCTCCAATATTCGTGTTGTATAGTCCATTCCTAATACCAACGTTATTTCATCATTACCAATTGGGTTTAGCTTTCCAAGTTCACAGCATATACTATATATATCTACAGCGAATTTGCCATATGATCGACAGTATCTAATTGAAGTGGAGAGCGAAATTCATCGGATACTAGTTTATAGCGAATCAGACTCCATTCCTAGTTCGAAGTAATTATAATGACAGCTCACCAGAAGTTGCATAATATAGGAATTTGTGCATAACTAATCAAGGAAATTGCCAATCAACAAATATTGAATATTGCAATTTATCATTGAATCGTTTAGAACGTAAATGCCAATGCGGGTAACACAGTCGTTAAATTTACTGTATCAACCCTTACTTTGTGGAATTTACTTATATTATCGTTATAGATTAAACTAACTGTTTCTAAACAACTATTTAGCTGTAGTTAGTTAGTCATGATGCAAATTTAGTGAATTATTTAGTGGAGTCAAGATAATATTACAATTAATATGATTTTGGCGAATATGTTCCTTTGTTGTTGAACAATCAATGAAATATGATGAAAATAATAGTGGGGTTTTTCGAACAGATTCGAATCAATTTGAAAAATTATAAACTTATGAATGAAAATTTAAGAATGAAGAAGGATACGTGGAGAAAAAATTCAGGCTATATAAAAGTCCTCCTTTAATATCCGTATGAAATGTAGAATCGTTTGCAATAGAACGAGTATTCATTATTGAATTGTATCATACCACATCATAAAATAAATGAGATAATTCCGTGTTCGGATGATTTGGTATATCACTAGGGACTGCCGTTTGATTGTTTTGGTTTACGTTATGAGTTGCATGAGGTATAGAAGTATAGTTTGTTGCGGTATAACTTCATTGTTCACATAAAAAACGCATCAGAGTTTCATGATAGTTGAATTATATAGGAGATATGAGTGGGGAATAGATCCTAATGGAAAACTAAAGCAAACCTGTGAATATGGTTTACTTCTGGTACTCTGGCACTCACTTATCCATGACCTATTCGGAATTGTAGGGCAGCCGTCAGAGAGTACAAGTCTCTTCAATGATGTGACAAGCTTTAACTGTGCCGTCGTTAATTACTATTTCGCCACCGTATTTCCTGAATGGATATGATCATTTCATTTAATAACCGCTACTAATGAGATAAGTTCTTCCTAATGATCAGAGTTTTCTATCGCTGAGGAAATTATAGCTTGATGATTTACTTCGTCACTTTGTATACTTCTGTAATCAAATTTCAATACGAACTTCCAATTACTAATAAACAAGTAGCTATTGTTGAAAAATAAAAAAGGCTATGATTTGATTTTGTTCTCAAGTCCGGTTCCGATACGGCACATGTTCAATATTCAAAACACTTAGTATTAACTTATTGTCAAAATCGAAGAAGCCGTTCGCCACGAATGTTCATATGGAAGTCCTATTTTCAAATATATATATATATATATATTAAAGTGAAATATTAATAACAGGAGAATGAACAAATAAAATTTTGTATATAAATGCCCATTTGCAACCAAAAAGAATTATAATGCTCATAGTTACATGATATTTGAATTCATGATAAAAACAATATTGATAAACGAAACTATTAACATATAGTTGTGTGTTGCACACACGTGAGTCAATTATAAAAAGATATTATTCATTCGTAACATAAATTTAAAAAAAAAAAACCAACTTCTATAATTGTATTCTCCCGATTGCTATAACTTTTGACAAACCCTGTATACGATAAAGTATTTTTTTTGACGACGATTAAAAAAGCAAATAGACATGAATAGTATTATATATAAAGTGACATTAGTGCAATCGCGGAGGTATTTTCGAACGGAGTGAATAATTGAAAAAGAACAAGGCGCGGATAAATAGATTTTTTTTAAAAACAATAACTGTTTACAAGTTAACAAAAGAGGATCGGAAAAAACAGAAGGAGGTTGTTGATTGTTGAGCGTCGAGAGAGGGTTGTTAGGTTGAAAAGGTGGGATGGAAAGATGTGAGAACGAGAATAAAATAATACAATTAAGTTAAAAAAATCATAGTTAAAGGATAAAATTTTGATTTTTTTTACTGTGACAACGTCATTAGCAATAAATGGAATGATCCAGTTTCCAATAATTGAATATCAAATAAAAAAATACTTTTCATTAATCGTCTTCTAGAATTTGGTGAGATAATTTAATTTTTTACCTTATTTGTTCCTGGCTATTTGGTTACGTTTTCCTCGTAGCAGAAATCACTTATATTGAAAGTAATCCGAATATAATAAACTTTAACTCCTTGTCGAATAGAGAAGCTATTACACTTTAATCATCACAAGTTTCATTGAACTGAAATGAGTGGAAACACAAGACTTTTGTTATCTTCAAACTCATGAACTTCTGTATGTATTCACAAACATTTGGTTTCTTGAATTATTACTTAGGTTAGGTATAATATTATGAACATATCTTTTTGAATTTACCTAGTTATTTAAGAATAATCAATTTCCACTATCCTACTAATTCAATTTAATCCCAAACAACGACGAAATCACTCACTGATTTTATTATTAAGGACTAAATATATCAATAAACTTTAAAAACTATTACTTCTAAACATCCATTTTGCGATTGACAAGCTATCTGGTCATATGACGTGATTCACGCCACCATCATTCTTCTGGTTTAAAATGCTAGAGGTGGGAATTGATTGCGGGTTAACGATGATATCATGGTTACACAGTATTTATTAGTTATTTTTGTTATTTTATCATAATAATTTCACTTAAAACATTTAACTATGAGAATTATACATAGACGTTTATAAATCATTATGTAATTTGTCCAGGCTTTATCGTCAGTAAGTATTGAGGGAGAAATGTTAAGAAATACATAGAATTTTTGATTAGTTATACAAAACTACATTCAAACCTCCTTGTTTTCCTTCAAGTGTTCTCAAAACCTGTCAGTTTCCTGTTACTGTTCAACGCTAGTGCCGGACACACCCCTGAGATCTAAAAAAAAAAGGAATAAAGCTTTTGGTATTAATATTTGAACTTGCATTAGGTACGAAATCGCTCTGTTTATAATAAGCAGACCATGCGAGTTCTGGCGCCCATAATAAAAAAGGGAAATACAATGATTAACAAATTTAATATTCATAATAAATAATAGAAAATTCCACAACAATATTGCAACTTGACAATAACATAATAATTAAAAATAATCATCATCGCAATTTTTTTAAAAAACCCAACCTGTAACTCAAATTAAAATACAGCACAATATATATATATATATATATATATATATATATATATATATATATATTGGAATGTAATTTATATTTTTATATAATAGTAGTAAAATTTGTTAATTTTAATTATGCCTCTGCGTTGAGAGCTATTTATTACGTAATTATTTAATTTAATTCAATTTTGATTTTATTATGGGCGCCAGAATTGGTTTCGCTTGCCGCTATTTCCAATTCATCCAGAACGCTCAACCTCTACCATAGATCTTTCTAATGCGATTCATATAGTGTGTCGTTCTATTGTGATGTATTTCAGTTTGTAAAATGAAGGCGAAAGTGACGTGTCTAAGATTTATTATTATTGAAGTTGTTATATGAAAATTTGTAAGTACGTATTTAATATGTATCTAGTGTTTCGTGGCCGTTATCAGTGGAGATTGATTGATTGATACTAATGTTTAACTAATGAATTGTTACTAGAAATGATTAACCTACATATAAATATATCAGTGAATGTTTTTTATAGGAGAAGCTTTAATATACACGCGGAAATAATGTTCATTGTTAGTTCTTCATAATGTTGAAATATGATGCTCTTGGAGAGAAAACGATCAGCTGTGATCGAATAAAAACGAAATCCAGGATGTAGAAAAGATGATATATGGATTAATATCACCAGCTGATGTATCTTAATCAATTAAAGATACCTGGATGTCCATCGAAGTAATATTAATAAGGTAATTATAGTTCTTACCAAGTCTAGTCGATTTCACGAATGTTTCACTTAATTTTAATGATACGAAAGATATTTTTATTTAATTCACTTTCTAAAATTCTCTTAGACACTTTGATTAATGTTTTTTTAATGATTTATTCAAGTTACATGAGTGTTTTATAAAAATTTGGAGAGGAAAAATTAACACGTCCTCCCTCTTATCAATTTACACGGCGTCTCTCCAAGCTTAAAATCAACAACATACATTTATTTTAATTTTGTTTTTCATAGTTCAACTGTTGATAAACAAACATTGTTTTTCCTAAATCAATATATCCATTATTGCGTTCGTGTTGATAAATTCACTACGTTCTTATGCACTTCTATAGTCACTCCGAATCACTCCATACGAACTGTTAACAAAACGTCGCGTTTGGCGTTGATCTTTTGACCTTGACGTATTCATATAAATAATTAAAAGTTTATACGATATACGGGGTTTTCGAAAGTGTTTACAAAAATATAAAATTGTGATAATTGAATTTTGTTTGAAATTTTATGTGATGATATATACAGTGGTTACCATAATTATGTATAATATTACGCTCGACGTAATTTACTTGTTGTTATTATATTTCTTTATTTTGAAATATACTTTAAAAGAAAATAGATACTAAATTAAATAGCAATCTCTTAAATTAATTTATCGATTGTATACAATAGTTAAATATTTCTTGACATGTTCAACTTATGTCTTTACGGATTATTTCCTTTTTTACTGAATATTTACTACTGAACTACTAAGATTCACACTATCTGTATGATGTTAATTGATTCAATTTTATCTGATAGATATGTTTCACTTTAATATATATATATATATATAATTTAGTATATAATATACATATAGTTAATATTGATATTTGCCGAATAATTATTACTAAACATAGATTTATTGGGGAAGCGGCAAATTAAAGAAATTAAGGTTATGTTTAAATTAACCATATCTCTATATAGAGTTAATGTATTTGTGGTTGTCTTCTTTCTTTTTCGATTAAAGAAATGGCATTTAATTAACCTACAAACTGTTTTTTTAAATAGAAGAAGAATTTGAAATTGAAAGATATTTATGGTTCTTATCAGTAGACAATAAGTAATAATAAATATCACTTAAATTATAATGATCACTTTTCTTATTAATGATATTAGTTTCTTGAGGTATGTGAGCCATTTCTAAGAAAAGTCTTTTCTGAATATTTGATTGGATATCTAAAATACTTACAGAATCAAAGTTCATAATATGATCTTTTTCAATCACATGTTTTGCCAAAGCACATCTATCGGGATATAATCGACAATCGCTTTTATGTAGGGATATACGATTCTTTAATTTTTCACCAGTGTGACCTACATATTATTCTTCGCGATTTTTACAGGGAATACAATATACCATATTTGATAGGTTGAGAATATTAGTTTTATCTTTGACTTTTGTGTAAATTGATTTTATTGTTAAACATGTTCTATTTGCAATTTATATGTTATCTAGTGGTTTAAAAGTTCTAATCAATTTGGGTGTTATTTCCTTAATATATGGAAGAGAAATATAATATTTTTGGATTTTAGAATTTTCTAGAGTAATGTTTAAATTTGAAGAAAAATGATATAATATGTATTTTACTAAATTATTTGGATATCCATTATCTAAAAATAATTGATGAAGAATTTTAAAATTCTTTTCGTGGAACATAGGGTCTGATATATTAGTTATTCCATTTTTCATTTGTTTAATTAAATTTGTTTTCATAGAATATTTATGATAAGACCAAAAGTTCATTAATCTCCCAGAACTTATTGGTTTTCTTTACCAGTCAATCGATAATGTGTTATTATCATTTCTTATTAATATTGTAAATTTAGAATATAATTTGACTTTTTTAAAATCAGAAATAATTCAATCAACTTCAGAATATTTTTTCAATAACTTTGAATATTATCAAAAAAGAAATTATAATAAGATCTTTCATTCAACAAAAAACAAAAACATTACAAAATTGAATAATTTAATAGAGAAAGAATTTGAAATTAAACTAAAAACAAATCCAAAATGGATTAAAAATTTAACTAATATTGAAATTCCATATCACATTTTATGTTTTTTATCATTAGGACCTAAATTTAGTATCGAACCAATTCCTGGAAAAAACATTCAGATTAGACATTTACTAACAGATATCGAATACATTACTACACAAACTTCAGATGGAAATTTAAGAAAAACATTAGTTGCAAAATCAACTAATATTATCACTAATCATATACAGAAAAAATCTAATAGTTCTTTTTTCATAATTTATATTACAAAACAAACATTTTTCTTAAAATGCATCCTAATATAGTCGTCACTAATAGTGATAAAGGTAATTGTACCGTACTCATGCCAAAAGACAACTATATTGAATTTTCTTTAGAAATTATTAATAACAGTTCTTCTTATATCAGAATAGAAAAAGATCCTACAATTTCTATACAAAATAAATGTAACACTATTATTAAAAAACTATATAAGTGTAAACAGATAGATGAAATTACGAAAGAAAAACTATCTTGTTATAATGGTATTCCTTCAAAATTTTATGGTCTTCCGAAAATTCATAAACCAACTTTATCAGTTAGACCAATAGTTGCATCTTTAGGAACCACTACTAATTTTTCAGGTTCTTATATTACAGATATTTTAACTAAAGCTTATGATTTTAATACAAAGTACTACATCAAAGACTCTTTTGAAGTATATAAACAATTTATTAAATTTCAACTACCAAACAATTATGTAATTTGCAGTTTAGATGTTGCACCTTTATTTAGTAATATATCTTTAGATTCTGCTTTGAAAGCAATAGGTAAAAATTGGAATAAAATTAATCAATATTGCAGAATATCTAAAAAATATTTTGAAGAAATCATAACATTTCTATTTGGAAGTACCTATTCCACTTTCAATAATCAAATTTATAAACAAACTTTTGGTACTCCAATGGGAGCTACAATTTCACCAATTATAGCATGTTACGTTATGGATAATTTGTTAATACCAACTGTACCATTCAATTTAATACTCATAAAAAAATATGTTGATGATATTATTTTATCTTTACCAGAAAATACATTAGATGCAGTTCTTTCCATATTTAACAACTATGATCCACATATACAATTTACAATGGAAAAAGAAGACGAATTACAAAGTATACCATTTTTAGATACTAAATTAATAGGAAATGATAATGACACATTATCGATTGACTGGTATAGAAAACCAATAAGTTCTGGGAGATTAATGAACTTTTGGTCTTATTATAAATATTCTATGAAAACTTATTTAATTAAACAAATGAAAAATACGATAACTAATATATCAGACCCTATGTTCCACGAAAAGAACTTTAAAATTCTTCATCAATTATTTTTAGATAATGGATATCCAAATAATTTAGTAAAATACATATTATATTATTTATCTTCAAATTTAAACATTACTCTAGAAAATTCTGAAATCCAAAAATATTATTTTTTTCTTCCATATATTAAGGAAATTACACCCAAATTGATTAGAACTTTTAAACCACTAGATAACATAAAAATTGCAAATAGAACATGTTTAACAATAAAATCAATTTACACCAAAGTCAAAGATAAAACTAATATTCTTAACCTATCAAATGTAGTATATTGTATTCCCTGTGAAAATTGCGAAGAAAAATATGTAGGTCACAATGGTTAAAAATTAAAGAATCGTATATCCCTACATAAAAGCGATTGTAGATAATATCCCGATAGATGTTCTTTGGCAAAACATGTGATTGATAAAAATCATATTATGGACTTTGATTCTGTAAGTATTTTACATATTCAATCAAATATTCAGGAAAGACTTTTCTTAGAAATGGCTCACATATCTCAAGAAACTAATATCATTAATAAGAAAAGTGATCATAATAATTTAAGTGATATTTATTATTACTTATTGTCTATTGATAAAAACCATAAATGTCTTTCAATTTCAAATTCTTCTTCTATTTGAAAAAATAGTTTGTAGATTAATGAAATATCATTTCTATAATCAAAAAAGGAAAAAGATAACCACAAATACATTAACTGTATATAGATCTATGGTTAATTTAAACATAACCTTAATTTCTTTAATTATTTCTATGTTACAATATAAAAAAAGAATAACTATTTAAAACGATTTCATTTACTTTCAATTTGACAATTATTTTTAAAAAATTCAAGTATTTCTTTTGATGTTATATACAATTGACCATTTACATCTATTATAAAATACATTCTCATATACTTTATCCTTGAGAATGGAATAAATAAATTCTGAAAGCTTGGACATAAAAAGTATGAAGGGTACTTGTTTTAATTTGCCGCTTCCCCAATAAATCTATGTCTAGTTATATAAATATACAGGGTGTCCCGGGACTAATGGGAAAAAGTCAGGAGCGTATAATTTGAGCCAAAATAATGTTAGTACTTCATATAAACTTTTTCTATGTAGGCCCTCGTTTTCGAGTTATAGGCCTCCAAAGTTTTAATTTTGAATTTGGTTTTTATTTTTATTTTTTTACTAGTTATTTGATCTTTGTAAAATTTACGGCAAAGCTATAATGTACGTGTATGTTCATTTTGGAAAGGTAAGCAGATTTACAGTAGTGCCTTGAAGCCAGGGACGGACTACTCGCATTGGTTAGTAATCCAAAAAATTTGCAGGGATGGCACACCCTGTATGAAATTATCTAAATTGACTTCCCCACACATTAAGCTAACGAAAAGGTACTCTTGCTGGAATTCGATAAAATGAGCCGTTTGGCTAATATTTACAGTTTTATTAATGCACTACGTACAAATTTACCTAACTAACTTATTAATACGATGTACTACAAAAAAATAATTTGATGATAGCAGATGATAAAAATATTAAGAACTTATTTAATGGGAACTAAAAAGGTACGCAGACAACGTAATTAGTTGCTTTTAATCAAAATTACAAACACAACATTATTAAACCATTAATAAAACCTCATAAAACACAAGTTATAAAACAATCGACTGAAACTAATTCCTAAACAACAAAAACTAACGTTCTTCTAATAAATGTTCAATATGAGCTCCTCCCACTTCCACGCACATTCTAAGTCTACGACGGTTGTTTCTTTGCGTATACCTTACTTTTGAGATAACCCTAGAGGAAGAAATCCATAGGATTAACATCTCCTGATCGCGGTGGTCATTGAAAAGGGCCTCCACGACCAATCCATCTACTAGGAAACCTTGTGTGTAAATGCTATCGTACATCTAAACTGAAATGAGGAGGGGCCCCATCATGCATGAACCATAAATTCCTACGAGTTTGTAGTAGCACATCATCAAACAGGTTCCATAACTCATTTTGCAAAAACTCCAAATATCTCTGACCGGTCAAAGTATCGTCAATAAAGTATGGCCCTATCAAATGATTTCCAACTATTCCTGCCCAAACATTAACCATGAATCTATGCTGGCTCCTAGTTTGACTAATGCCATGTGGATTCGCATCATCCCATAAATGCATATTATGAGAATTTATGACTACATCTCTGGTGAAACCGGATTCGTTCGTAAAGAGAACGTTACTAATAAATGTATTGTCTGCTTGTTGTTGTCGCAGAAACCACTGGCTATACTCAAGTCGTGAAGGATAATCAGCCACTCTCATACTGTGAACTTTTTTCATGTGAAAAGGATATAACAGCTGTTCTTTTAGAACGCGATGCACAACTGATTTCTAGACGTTATGTTCTCTTGATAATTTTCGTAAACTCGTTGATGGTTCGTCTGTCTGGAAATGCTCTGTTTGCAAAATGTTCTGCATAAATCCTTCTGGCCTCTAAACAGTTTCGAGAAACCAGTCCATACATTAAATTCATATCTGCGTACTCAATAAAATTGAATTCTGCCATTGTAACTGTTAAATTAAGGACTTATGAATTATTGACAAGTACTGACTACGAACTATTCTACACAATGTTTGACAACTAATCCTATGGTTACTTGATAAACGGTAAAAACACTTTTAAAAAGTTTTTACCAACTTTCCAATTAATAAGTCGTTAATGTTTTTTATCTTCTGCTATCGTTAAATTATTTTTTTGTAGTACTGAAGGTAAATCTTGGACATCGTATTAATAAGTTAGTTTTACCTCGTTGTGTACTTATAAAAATGGTGAATGTACGTAGTGCAATAAAACTGTCAATATTAGCCGAACGGCTTATTTTATCGAATTCTAACAGGAGTACCTTTTCGTTAGCTCAATGTGTGGGAAAGTGAATTTCGATAATTTCATACAGGGTGTGCCATCCCTGCAATTTTTTTGGATCACTAACTATTGCGACTAGTCCGTCCCTGGCTTCAAGACACTACTGTAAATCTGTTTACCTTACCAAAATAAACATACACGTACATTATAGCTTTGCCGTGAATTTTATAAAGATCAAATAACTAGTACAAAAAATAAAAATAAAAACCAAATTCAAAATTAAAACTTTGGAGGCCTATAACTCGAAAACGAGGACCTGAATAAAAAAAGTTTATATGAAGTACTAACATTATTTTGACTCAGATTATACGCTCCTGACTTTTTTCCCATTAGTCCCGGGACACCCTGTATATATTGTTATGTATTTCTATATTTATTTATTATTTTATTATTTGTGATTGAATAATCGTTAAGCATGTATAACAACTCTTTCAAAGGGTAGGGTTCAATTGCGCCAATCAAATTTACTCTAATTATCTGAATTGTGAAATTAAAATGTACAAGCTTATGATTTCAGGAATTTTAATTGTGAAATATTGTTACTGCATCTATGTACACATAACTAGCTAACAATCCAAAATTATTACCATAATAACATATAATTATAACTATCTTATTCTAAATAAAAAATATATAAACCGCCAATGATTGTCAAATTTTAGAAAATGTGTATTTAATTTTCTCCGCAAATGTTAGAAAGGAAACCCCAATGACACTGATCACGCACAGATCTGTTTTATGAGCTCATAATATTGATAACATTTTCGTACCTCATTTTACTCCAGATTTATGGTTTTGTAGTCCAAAACAAAATATTTTTTTTAACACCAACAGCAATGAATTTTGTAAGCACCTTTACGTTTCTCAACTCTCTATTCCATTTTTGATTCAAATTTTTAATAAATTTTAGTACGTACCAATTAGTATTGTAATAATTTGAATATTTTTATTTCTTCTGACTATTACTTTGAAATTCGTTTAATTTTCCTTTTTATTAAATGTCCAGGTTTTAATCTTCTATATTCAGGATACAGTTTTTCTAAATATCGACTTTTTAATCGTCTTTTTTGACGAGATCAATTATAATATTCCTTCCCACTTTGACGTCTCAAAATTCAGTGACTTTTCAATTTTCAATCCATCCATCAACAGCGTTCGGTTGCTGTGGAAACTTATCTGTCTATACGTTATGAATTATATAACCATTGTGTCTTTGTCGATGATTGGCTGTGTATATTACAATAAACCATTAAATGTTAAAGCCGTATAAATATGAAGCATGAAATAACATTTTAGTATTCGAAATGATAATGTATATAGATGAGGGTTTTCATACATATAAATATTAACATAACTTATTTACTATTAATTAAAAATTCCTGTAATCCCTTGCATAAAACAACATATTCACTAACTGTATAAAATGTGTCGTGTTTCTTTTAAGTTATTATAAATTTTATTCTAATTTCGACGGATTCTTTTGAAATTACATCCTCTACTGAGTTATTAGTTTTTTTTATTCTGTGTGGTTGTGAGGATTTTGTTCACTGTTTTTACTATCGGCATCTATAATTTATTGAGATATGTTTCTTTTTCCAATTTATAACTATACGTTAAAATGATGGCTTTGCTATTGGGCTCCTTTTTTTTAATTAAACATAAAAAATATAATACTATACAGTTGAAGCTAAAATAATTTCAAATATTTTAAAATCCGTATATCAGCAGCCCTATTAATTTTGTCACAACGTCAATGTATTCAAGAAAATAGATTCAAGGTGCTCATTATACTTGCTTGATGATTCAAAGTATGAAAACATATATATATATATATATATATATATATATATATATATATATATATATATATATATATTATTAACAAAAACTGTATTATATTTACTTCTTTTATTGTGAAATTTATTTATAGAAGTTTATATTTTAGATTTTTAGTTTTAAGTTTGGCTAGCTCAGTTTGTTTTTAATATTTGTTTAATAATTTATGTTAATTAGATTATTCGGGAGCATGAAATCCTTTTTCCCTTTGAGTCCTGGCAATTTATACTGATGTGATAGTTGAAATAAAAAGAAAACACATTATTTGAAATCAATTTAATTATCAATGCAATATTTATTTGATAAAATAATATGCGACGCCAATGGTTATATGTACCTATTTATTGATTTTAATAATATCCTAAATGCGCATGCGTGAAAAAATTAGTCATGCGCTTTAGCATGAAACAAACAATTATGATATGTAAGAAACATCTATATTATACAACACAGTTTGTTAACGATGCAAACAATTGAATGGTTCAACAATAAACATAAAAGAATTTATATATATCATAGTTATATATGATACACATAGCTGTGGGAAGAAATTAATTATATACATGGATAGAACAATAGAAATTATATACAAATGGACATGGTTACAACATTATAAAATTTCAATCACCAGATTTCTGCGATTACAAGATGGCGTGATTAGCGTAAGTACATATTTTAATTTATATAAAGTTCGGCCTTTTATTAAATTTAATGATTTATGCAATGAATATGCTATATAAAGTCTGTTTCTTTCTTTTTTAGATCGATCATATGTGAAAAAGTTTGTCAATTTATGATATTAAGTACTTAATTGGTAATTTGAGTTTTTGCACTGTTTATTGGCCAATAAATGATTTAAATACACTGACCTGTTGATCTTGAATTTGGAAGAAAGTCTCTGGATCCCAGGAACACCCACTGAATCTCCAAAAAACCAAAATTGTTGATAATTTCGCAAATTCTTGTCGGAAAACTTGTTACAATTAACTGTAAGTATTTCTAATATTATATTTAACAGTACTTTAGGAGTTTAAATGTCTTATACCGGGAATATCTTTAAATTTTTAGGAACACTATCCCACACACTCCTCGCTTCTTAACACCAGCTACCGTTCTCCTTAAGCGTCCCCTCGATTCTCAACTTTTTTAAACAACACAGTCTTTTGTTCTTTTCCAGATCACTATTCAAAAGTTTATTTATTGATTCACAGTTTGTTATGTCATTTTTTTTAACCAATAAGATATTGTCTTTTGTAATCAGATAATTGAAACTTCAATCACTTATCAAAACAATTTCATACATACAAATACATTAAAATTGGTTATACTTAGATACACTTACATGGTACAACATTCAATATTATTATTGATAGTATATCCTTGTTACATTCATATCAATTATAAATATAAATTCTCTTATGTTATTTGTCTATATGTCATTATTTGTTTATCTATGAAATCTATTGGATTATATTCTATTCAATATTTATATTTGTTCTTATTCTTAAATTAATGATTATAATGAATTAACTATAGTAATATTTGTTTTCATTTCAGATGAACAGCTGTTATGATATGGAAATTATTCTTCGTCTTAGGCAACTTTATTTACACCATTACATTGGTTAGGCAATATCTATATTTTATGTTATCATTTAGGTAATTCCTTTTTTATTATATTGTTATTGGCTGTTGTTTAATATATCTTTATTTGATATGTTGTTTAAATTAAGAAAAGTGTTTCCTTTTTACTTGTTTTTTTAAATTATGTTATTTTCATATATATTTCATACTAGCAAACTTAATTTTATAATACTACTTCTCTTATTATCTAAGATATCTGGTTCAATATATATATATATATATATATATATATATATATATATATATA
Organism: Galeruca laticollis; assembly: GCA_963921935.1. Classification (NCBI taxonomy): domain Eukaryota; kingdom Metazoa; phylum Arthropoda; class Insecta; order Coleoptera; family Chrysomelidae; genus Galeruca; species Galeruca laticollis. The sequence continues at coordinate 82,570,591 of OY998175.1, read as the reverse complement.
TATGTGAAGAGTATAGTTTCTGCTGAGTAAGTGATGATTCTGGGACATTTGTATAGTTCCAGGACGGTCCTGGAAGTTTTATATGTTATGCGCGTAGTTCAAGGACGGCAAACGTTCCTGGAAGTTTTTTTTGTTTATAGTATTATTCCAGGACACCAATAAAATTAATTTTCAAAAATTTTTCCTGGTATAATTGTGAAACAGACAACAATATCCAAAATGGAAATAAAACTTAAACGTTCATTCTATAGTTATTGTGAAAAACAAAAATAGTTTTATTTGCGATAGATTTATAAAACTTGTATAATGATTAACTTCTTGATCGCATCATTCTGTAGGTGGATTGTAATTATTGTTTTTTTATTTTTTAAGAATGACTTGATTGAGTTATTCGATACTTGGTGGAGATCCGTAGTGTACACTATGATTTAAGTTAAACACCGTTTTACTTACTAAACTCCACTATATTTTTCAAATAAAAAATACATATTTGTATACATTGCAGCTTCTTCATATAATAAATATGAAGTAATGTTGAATGCAAATGAAAGAGGTACATTACATAAAAGTTGGGGCGTGATAAAAATACTTTTGAGCCAGTATACTAAAAAATTGTGTAGAAAAGATAAAACTAAACAAATTGCTCAGTCAGACTTAGTTTGTTACTGACTCTTGAGGAGCTGCCTGTAATTCCAATTTTGTAATCACATGTATTTAGGGTTTGTGATGTTGGTTGATAAAAAGCACCATATTAACTCATAACAATAACACTTATATTCAACAGAAAAGCAAGTAGAGTATATTCAATTGAAGAAGTTGTTTTTATAAGGAACAATACCGAACTCACTTTGTTAACACGAGCGTATATCCAAAGTAACGGAAAGAAAAATAATGTTTACTACCTGTATAGATTCAAAGCAACGGATAGCGTACGTGGACTTGATCGACGTGCGTCAAAATACAAAATCTTTGGTGTTCAACCAATTAAAACGGTGAATCGTAGGGTTGAGCGAAGTGTAATGGCCGAGAAGGGTATCAAGTCCGAAGAGTTATAAATAATCATCTTTTATAGTTGAAATCTTTTAGGAACACAGACAGTGGCGAGTGTTCCGTAATAGATAGAATATTATATTTCGCTTAGTTCAAGTTATTTTATTTTGAATATATTACATTGTCTTAAAAAGAAAAATATTCAGTAATCTGATAAAGCAATCATAGTAAGAATTGCTGAGTTAACAAAAATTAATAAAACTTCCATTTATCGAGTTATCCTGAAAGGAGTTTTTATGGATCATACTGGAAAAGGAAAATGTGGAGGAAAAATTTACAAAAAGTTACAGAACTATGCAAGAGTATATACGTAGAACTATTTATAATTTATATAAGGAGGACGTGGTTGCGACATTGCAACTTATACATAAAAAATTAGCAGAGTATCCAGATTTCACTTATATGGAGACATTGCGTCAAGTTCAAATAAGTTGTGGCTTTTACTCAAAAAAATTGATAAGCGCATGGCAATTACCGAATCATTAAGGATATTACAAAGGTGACAAGATTAGTTGCATAAAAGACTTCAGAGACTTCAGATGTTCTAATACTACCATTATTTTTCTTGACGAAACAAGGGTCGATATTCAGGATGTAGTGATTACAATTGGGTGGACAATAGCAAAAAATGATGTTTAAGTGGGCCATCCTATAAAGGGAAACTCGTTATAATACTATACATTGGATAGGACCCAAAGATGGTTTTGTACCTAATGCGTTATTATTTTCTGTTAATAAAATAATGACTGCTGCCGATTACCATGCAGACATGATAGCAGACTTATTTGAAAATTGGTTTAGAGAACAGCTTCTACCTAATATTCCACCCCAGTCAGTTATGAACAAAGATTTCAACTAGTGGCAGTAGAAACGCTGAAATAATTGCATTTATATCAACAATATACCTCTTCCTACAAACAATCGTGCAAAAGGTTCAACAAAAAAAGATATGCTTACTGTTATACGTTTAAAGCTAGAAAAAATAAATGATATTGACGAACTGTGCAAAGAACGAGGTCAAACTCTTCTAAGAATTCCTCCATATTATTGCATATTTAACCATATAGAGTTCATATGGCCAAAAGTAAAATCAGAATTACGAAATTGTAATCAAACTTAAAATCTGAGTAAAGGTTGTAGAAAATGTGAACAATCAAGAGATTTGGAAAAATTATGTTAAATATGTTATGAAGATGGAAGATGAGTATGTGGTTTTACCCTCTGTCCAACCCATTATAATACAAACAAATGATGGTTTTAGTTCAGACGAGTTTGTCTTGAAGATTGCTTATAAATAGGCTTGCCAGATATCTGTTCAACTAGGTATTACAGTGTCAAACAAAAGCCCTCCTCTCAGACTAGATACTTTTCTGTCTATTCGTATATCACATACCGTTTGGTTTATCTTCTGCCCCCTTTGGTTTCTGCCAGCTGTTTACACCTGTTTTAATCTCTCTTAGATAAAAAGGGTTATTAAGTGTTAGCTATTTGGACGACCTTTTAGTGTCAAGTAAATCAAAGAAATCATGTCAGGAGAATACTCATATTACAATTGAATTATTATCAAAATTAGGATTTATTGTGAATTTTGACAAATCATGTATATCTCCAGCTCAAAAAATTAGATTTTTGGGATTCCTTTGGAATAGTAGAATTATGACCATAAGTTTGCCTATTGACAAAATGGATAGGGCCGCACAATTTATCGCGGACATTATATCGAGCATCAAATTAAAGCTTCGTTCCTTTGCTAAACTTATCGGATATTTAGTCTCCATTTGTCCGGCCCTTACTTATGGATGGGTACATTTAAAAATTCTAGAGTATTTGAAATGCAAATCATTGGAAGAGTCTGATGGGAACTATGACTCTAGAATAGAATTATCAAGAGATTGTTTAGACGATTTGGACTAGTGGCTAAAGAATATCTTTAGTTCAGGGTGTTCAATATTGCAGCCCAATTATTCTTATCATTTTTTTTCGAATGCATCCAAAATAGGTTGGGGCGCGGTTTGTCCTAATCAAGAGATATGTGGCTTCTGGAATAAGGATTAGGTGAAATATCATATAAACTGCTTAGAGCTCTTAGCAATATTTTATGCCTTAAATTCCTTTGTCAAGGATAAATCAGGTTTATACATTTTATTTAGGGTAGATAATACTACGGCAATAACTTATATAAATAAAATGGGCAGTTTGAAATATAAACGCTTAGCTAAGTTGTCGAGAGCCATATGGAATTGGTTCGAAATTAGGCACATTGTTATATTCGCCTCTTATATTAAATCCGCTGAGAATAATTATATGTCGAGATCCTCAGAAATACAGACTGAATAATCGTTATGTGATAATGCCTTTAGAATTATTATAGAACGTTTAGGATTGCCGTCAATAGATTTGTTTGCTTCAAACTATGTTTCCTGGAAATCGGACGCAAAATCGGTAGCAGTTGATGCGTTTTCAATATCCTGGAGCGATCTCAACTTTTACGCCCTTCCACTTTTTCCTGTTATACTTAAAACAGTTAGAAAAGTAATGATTGACAGAGCGGAAGAATTATCGTTGTACCTTTGTGGTCAAATCAGCCTAGGTATCCCTTATTTGCGGAGTGTTTGATAGGAAATCCAATTTATTTCAAACCAAGACTTGATCTTTTACTTTCTCCATTTAGGGAAAACCACCCAATATGGTTCAACATTACCCGGGTTGCACGAAGATTATCGGGGAAGCTTACAAAAGAAAAGGAGTAACCGAAGAAGTAATACCTACACTTATATATTCCCTTAGCGTTCATTCATTAAGGCAATACGATTATACATACAGAAAGTGGTATAATTTTTGCTCGCAATATAATATAGATTGGTTTAATCCTACTAACAATAATATCCTTTCCTTTCTGAATCAAGAAAATAAAAATGGGGCTCTATATAATACCTTAAACTGTCATAAATCTTGTTAAAGATTTTGGCGAAGGTATTTTCCAACGATTTTGGAAGGGTATTTTTAGAGAAAAACCAGTATTTCCTAGGTATGGAGTTACTTGGGATCCGGAAGTAGTTCTTGATTTTCCAGCTACTTTATACCCCTTGGAGGACATCACCTTAGAATTATCATCTTACAAGTTGGCGATGCTAGTATCCCTAGTTACTTCAGACAAGGTTCAGATTTTATCGAAAATCAGGTTAAGTGATATTAGGCTCTGTGGCACCGAATACAAGATCTTTATTTCCGAACTAATTAAAACGTCTTCACCAGGGAGACGACAACCTGTTCTTATAATTCCATTTTTTAATGACAGGCCCTTACTGGTTAGGGAAGATTTTGCAGAAAAAGTTGGTTTGCGCAAGTAAATTATTTAGTTATAGTGTTTACACAATGATGTGTAGTCTGCGTTTTTTGTTTAGATCTTATATCAATGTTGTTATGTTATATATGTATATGTGTATATATAGATAGATATATATTTTTTTGTGGCAGGTATTATCAAAGATAAAACTAATTTAGAGCACAACTTACTGTTTATGAATATTAAATATGAAGATTAAGAACGATATATCATTGGATCTTAGAACCTCTAGTAATGCTTAAAAATCTGATGAAGGAGGCTTTAAACGTCTACATGGTGGTCTAGTAGAACGTGGTTAAGAAGTATAATGATAGATTAAACGACTTACCTGTAAGGAAGTTCAATCTTCATTATACGATTAACCACGTTCGTATAGACCACCCCACCCCTCCCAAACTATCCTATTAAACCCTTGAACTTATCAGATTTTTACTTCAAACGTATTGAGGATCCTTATGGGGTTCGGGCGAAGGGTTAGTAAAAAGTTGTTGTTTTGCTTTGTTAACAGTGAGACATTCGAGCGCCAGAGGCGTAACTACATGGTTAATCGTATAATGAAGATTGAACTTCCTTACAGGTAAGTCGTTTAATCTGTCATTATAATGCAAAATTTAAATAGTGTGAACGTTTACCAAATTATTCTGGAATAAATACCAGAAAAGATTTGTAAAAGTTCAGGGAAAGTTGAGATAATTTATTCAATAAGGAATAATATATAAAGATCATAGATATTAAAGATTAAAAATATCATAAGATAAAACAATCATAACAATAACATATGAAAACAAATTCAGTTTCTTTAGAACATTCAGTCAACAAAAATAAGAATTTCAAGCAGTAGGTCAAAATATAATACCAAATATGATATAAATTAAATTTGATTAGTGTAACAAATATGCACTGCGGCCGCCCCTGGTAGTGCTGCTCACGTGTGCGCCAGCAAGAGGTCGCAAGCGACACCCGCTACAACGGCGACCGGCGCGAAGGGAAGGCAGTATGATAACCGCCATCGTAATATAATAACGAAGTTTTGATACTTTGTGTTTTCACGTCAATATATTTTTTTCTATTTAACTTAACGTATTCTTACTCTGAAAACCCAAAATCCCGAGACGTACATGCTACACTGGCACCCAACTTAGGGCAGAGTAAGAATTTTTTTGTTAAATCTGTGAAAACCCAAAAACGCGGTTGTGAAAAGTGAGGTTGTGTTTGAAAAACGTGACTGATCCCAGTTCTTGATCCCGGTTTTCCGATCCTTGGACAAGAAAAAGTGAAAAGTATCTGCTTCCAAATAATACATTGAGTGTTCTATAATTCCGCTCCCACTTTAAGTGATTTAGGACCGAATTAACACTCCCGGTTTAAATAGTTCGATTTATTTAATATAATTTCGTAATATCGAATTATTTTTGAGACATTTTCTTCCTGTTATTTTAAAAAACTGTGAAATCTGATCCCGGCTAACGTCGATCTTGGACTGGTTTTATAGTTCAGTGCTTATATAGTGGTGGTACCTGTCTCAACATATACAGAGTGTATCAAGTAAGAGCTAAAATAAGATACTGAAGCCTTCTGAATGTCAGTACGTTCTTTATTTTGCATGCTCCTGAATCGTTTTATTCAAAATTGCCGATAAACGTAAACATTCCTACAATTTGCGTTTTGCAAGAAATCAAGAATTCGAAACTTTATTCTCAGTCATGTCGAAACAACCAGAAAACGTAAATAATCAAGTTGTCTTAACAAATGAACAATTCCAACAGCTGTTAGCCAGTTTATCGGTACGTGATATTCCTAATTTGAACATTCCGTCTCAAAGTGGTAATTTTTCTAAATGCTCGTCGCGATTTAATGGCGCGAGGGACGCAGACGTCAACGCATTTATTGACGAGGAAGTCATTTATAAAGATTGTTAACAAATAACCGATGACAACGCGCTAAAAGGACTCCCTATGTTACTTGATGGTTTCGCAGCGACATGGTTTCAAGGCATTAAAAATACGACAAATACGTGGCAAGATGCAATAAATCTATTAAGAAACACGTTCGGTCCCCAAAAACCACCGTATCGAGTTTACCGCGAGTTATTTGCAAACGAACAAGATTTTAAAACACCTGTGGACATTTTTGTGCGTAAAATGCGTGCTATAATCGCTCAATTACCGGCTAACACATTATCCGAGGACATTCAACTAGACATGGTTTACGGTCTTTTAAATAAAAATATACGGGAAAAGATACCGCGTGAAAAAATTGAAACTTTTCAAGGATTGCTTTCGCAAGCGCGACATATAGAGGAGACGTTCGAAAAGAATATGGATATTAATGTAAATAGTAGTGTTTTCAAAGACAATAAATCGCGAAATCGTTTCTGTAGTTATTGCAGAAACCTCGGTCACATAAAAGAGGATTGCCGCAAGCGACTAAACGCAAATTCAAAGAAAGTTGAAACTAATTTACAAAATAATTCTAAAGCCGTTTCTACGACAAACCCACCTATCTCGTGTTATGGTTGTGGTAATCCCGGGTTTGTTCGGTCTAAATGTCCTAAATGCAATATTTCAGATACGGCTTCAGTAGAATTTCTAAGTGTAGATACATTAGTCGATCCACAACCCAGACCTATTTTAAGCATTAATATCTTGGGTCATAATGGTAGAGGCCTTATCGATACTGCCGCGAAACAAAGTGTTGCTAGCCATACCTTGTATCAAATTTTGAAAAATGAGGGTCGAACGTTCACATCCGAATTAATTTCAGTCAAATTCGCAGATGGTAAAGCAAAAAATGAAAATGTTCTTACTATTTGTGTGGATGTTATGTTGAATGACAGGGCCGTCCCTACTAAATTCATTACCTTTCCAGGCTCTCAAAACAAAACATTGTTAGGTATCGATTTTTTACAAAATGCTGATATAGCCTTAGACATTCCCAAAAGGCAATGGTTTTTCTCAAATAATTCACATACTAGGTTTGATTTGTCATTTGAATCCGATATGCACCAATCAATTGAAATTTCCTGCTGTGAAAACTTACGGACAGAGGAAGGTGTTATGTTGGCACCTGATGAAAGATGTCGCCTTGATCAATTTATTAAAGAAAGGGAAAATATCTTCCAGTTGGGGGGAGGAGCAACTCCCTATGCAGAGCTTCATATAGACACAGGTGATCATCAACCTATAGCGTTACCACCGTATCGGTTATCACCCGCTAGAAAGCAAGTGTTGAAAAACGAGCTAGACAAACTTTTAGGAGAAGGATTCATTGAAGAATGCGAAAGTGCATGGGCAGCCCGGTAGTTTTAGTTCCCAAAAAGGACGGAGGTACTAGACTTTGTGTTGACTATAAACGTTTGAATACTATTACAAGTCCGTCATATCCTTTGCCACGAATGGATGATTTATTTCATGCCGCAAAAACAACATTTTATATGTCCACCATAGACTTGCGTATGGGTTATCACCAAGTGCGCGTCGTTGAACGTGATAAAGATAAAACTACTTTCGTGACACCCTCCGGTACTTATCGTTATTTGCACATGCCGTTCGGGTTGAAAGGTGCTCCAGGAACTTTCCAACGGTTGATGGACCGGTTCCGTCGTGGTCTCAAAGACATTCTGGTGCTTAGATACTTAGATGACCTGATGATGCTCGATGAGCATTTCAAAGACTTAAATACCGTTTTAGACAGACTTCAACAATTTAAATTACGTGTTAACAGCAAGAAATCAGTTGTCGCCCGCGAAAAAGTTAAATATCTCGATCATATAATTACGCAAAGCGGAATATCCGTGGATCCCGAGAAAACAGCGGCTATAGCTACCCGGTCAGCACCTCGGAACGTAAAAGGAGTACAATCATTCTTACAAACATCCAGTGGGTATCGTCGATTTATAAATAATTTCGCAGCTGTGTCCAAACCACTTAGTGACCTAACCAATAAATCTGTCGCATGGCAATGGACTATTCAGCAAAAGAAATCTTGTGATACGTTGAAAAATCTTCTCACATCTGCTCCGATTCTACGTCAATGTGATGAGACTAAACCATTCATAATCCGCACAGACGCCAGCAGCTACGCATTGGGCGCTGTATTGCTTCAAGACAGAAACAAGACATATGCAGACAAAAACAGGCGCAATGCCCCATCCTTCAAGGTAGGAGACCTGGTATGGGTTGATACTCACACCCATAGTAATGCGACGAAAGGCATCACAACCAAGTTTCATCCAAAAAGAGATGGACCTTACCGAATTTCCAAAATAATTTCACCAGTAAGCTACCAAGTCTCAGATCCCAGTGACACACGAACATGGCTAGGAACATATCATATGTCAGCCTTGACTATAGCTAATACAGAAGACGAAGAGACTCCCGTAGTCCCGCTAAGAAAAAGAGGAAGACCAAGGAAGTTTACTGGCCCTTCCTCGAGACGAGTTCAGGACCAGGGGGGGAGACTGTAACAAATATGCACTGCGGATGCCCCTGGTAGTGCTGCTTACGTGTGCGCCAGCAAGAGGTCGCAAGCGACACCCGTTACAATGGCGACCGGCGCGAAGGGAAGGCAGTATGATAACCGCCATCGTAATATAATAACGAAGTTTTGATACTTTGTGTTTTCACGTCAATATATTTTTTTCTATTTAACTTAACGTATTCTTACTCTGAAAACCCAAAATCCCGAGACGTACATGCTACATTAGCATTATATCAAGGTGTAAGTCTAGTAGTAAAATTTCTTCGAAATAATAAGTTGATTTTAAGTTCAAAATTCTAAGTTATTAAATAGATCATAAATTTAAGAAAATGAAAGTTTGATAATAAAAATTTGTCAAATACATCAAACCTACAGGACTCATGAGTCATGTCCATAGATTTGTCTGGAAATTAGATAATTAACTTAATAATTAAGAAAGATGTAAAATTGTTGGTTAAGAACGTCTATTGAAAATGTTTCAGATAAAGATATTTATCTTAATAAAATCTTATGCAATTTGGAACGTGACATCTAAATATTTTCATAATATAGTTTCTAGTTTGAAAGAAAAATTAAAACAAAATTTTAATAAGATCACTCAATTTAAATTTAGAAACCATGGAAAATATTATATATGGAAAAGAATTATAAAACTTATAGCGTATGTAGAATAAACAAGTATGTAAAATTTTTATTTATTACTTAATATGAAATAAATAATCATTTGTCAATAATATTTCTCTAAACTTTATCAAGATATCAAATTAAATTTCATTATAGTAATAATCCAAGCTAAATAAATAAGCTAGATCAAATCATTACAAATTATCAACAAGATAATTTTACGTTATAAGTAACATAAGACCGAATCTTAAAAGAAACCAAGCTCAACTAATTAATTTGACGGAAGCGAGACATTAGACACTAAAAGAATCATTTGTTAGCGACATAAATTTCAATGAAATCTGTAATTTGTATGCTATGTCGATAAAAAAGGGGAATTAAAACATGAGACAGAATTACCAACTGATAATTACTATGATTATTGACAAATGATGAGGATGGAATTATATAAAACAAATGAAATGTATATTTTAAATTGTAGTGAAGAGAAGACAAATGTGAAATAAATTGTATACACATGTTTTTGAATATTTCTATTGTAAAATTGTGATATATCGAAATTTGAGCTGACCAATCAGACAATAGGACTATGAATGGAACATTCTAGAATGTGTAAAACTTCCGGTTATCAACAAAGGGTTGATGAAGAAGAGTAGGACGCGGAAGAGTGGTTGTTGTAAGAGAAGCCAAGTGATGAGATGTTTTCTGAATGAGTTAATGAATTTTATAAAAAAAAGTGAGATATCATAGTCATATATTTATCATAAAAATCATATTGTGCACCATTAAAATAAAGTGTGAATCAAATTCCCAGAATGTGTTAATTGTATCCAGTTTCCAAAGAAATAAATTAGCATCAGGAATAAATACAGCATCAAAAGTGCGGACATTTTGTGAAGCGAAAATACAAACAGGTTGGTGATATTTGAATTTATTTTGATCAAAATAATATACAGTACTGAATTAAACAAGTGATCATTGCAAATTTAATTAAAAATTTAAAAGGTCGAAATTAAATGAGAATTTGAATGTAACATTAAGAATAACTAAATATGTGTAATATTAAATGCGAATGTTATAAGATTATATAACTTACCTGATATTTGGTTGATAAATGTAGATTGCATGTAATAGTTCATAAGAAATTTATAGTTTCATAAGTCACAAAATTTATCATTCACACACATATATTATACAAATATCAAATTTGTAACAATTAAACCGATGCACCACGAGAAACGATTTCAAACATACTGTTTGAACGCTTAAATATAATTTCTTTTCCACATAAATTTGTGTTATGATACAAAAAAGGATTTTTTGTACCTGCAGGTGCTCTCTAGAAGCTTTTAAGAAGCAATATTGAAGTTATGCAAATAATTTTCATAGGCGTCACATTTATATTTTGTAACCATTTGGAATATGAATTTACTTAAATGATTTAGTTAGAAAAATTTTTTAGTTTAATTACTAACATATCTAATTTCCGTTTTGAGACTAATCCCCTGTGATAAGTTTAGGCTTCACAAATATAAGAAGAGGAATTTGAGAAAAATTAAGGTAAGAAGAATTAATTTATTTCATTGAGCAAAACATTTAAAAAAAAGAAATTAGAAACATTAATAATAAATAAATTAAATTGGCATCCTAACAATTAAGTGATACTATTTTAATAGAGGTTTGATAACTAATTAAAATTGAATTAATTGTATCTTAGATAGAAGGTTAATCTGAGAATAAAAATAATCATAAATAATAACATTTATATAAAAAAAATAACACAACAAAATTAAATAGATATATTAATTTGGCACCCAAAACGTGACAATTAAATGAAATAATAATAATTAATAATACATATATTAATATATATATATATATATATATATATATTGTTATTTTATATTCTTGGGATTGAGGACCATTTTTAAAGACATTTAACTAGTAGTTAATACATTTTTATTTTACGTTTCGGTCTTCCATGACCTTCATCAGAAATAAAAGTTTTTGTTAAAACTAAAAGAAATGGTACAAGTTACAGAAAGAATTTTTAAAAGCAAAACAAATAAATCTTACCTTCGACAGAACGTTCATTTGATTATATAATATATTTTATAGATGTTTTAGGACGCATCACATAACAGAATACAACTCACACCCAAAACAAAACGAACATTTTAAAAATATGACATTCATTGATTAAAATTTGTATTGGAATATACGAGTATTTGTTCTATACAATGAAAGCAGCCGTAACGAGGTTTTAATGTGTCGTTTTTGTGTTGACTGGTATTAAAATGAAGTTTATATTTATATAGGGAGTGGTAATAAATGGATTTTATATTTATATAGGGAGTGGTAATAAATTTATTATATTTGGAATGTGCCACGTGTTTCTCTATATTTCTAAGTTTTTATAATGTTATTATAAATTTTACTAATAACATTATAAAAACTTAGAAATATAGAGAAACACGTGGCACATTCCAAATATAATAAATTTATTACCACTCCCTATATAAATATAAAATCCATTTATTACCACTCCCTATATAAATATAAACTTCATTTTAATACCAGTCAACACAAAAACGACACATTAAAACCTCGTTACGGCTGCTTTCATTGTATAGAACAAATACTCGTATATTCCAATACAAATTTTAATCAATGAATGTCATATTTTTAAAATGTTCGTTTTGTTTTGGGTGTGAGTTGTATTCTGTTATGTGATGCGTCCTAAAACATCTATAAAATATATTATATAATCAAATGAACGTTCTGTCGAAGGTAAGATTTATTTGTTTTGCTTTTAAAAATTCTTTCTGTAACTTGTACCATTTCTTTTAGTTTTAACAAAAACTTTTATTTCTGATGAAGGTCATGGAAGACCGAAACGTAAAATAAAAATGTATTAACTACTAGTTAAATGTCTTTAAAAATGGTCCTCAATCCCAAGAATATAAAATAACAATATATAAGTAAATAAAAAAGACCAAGAACCAAAAAAAAGAGAAACAATATATATATATATATATATATATATACAAATTGAAAAATATCTTATTGGGGATTGCAGCATAAGAGGAAAAATACACTCTATTCAATTCTCCAAGCTTAATTCTCCAAGATTTCGTAAATCTTTATTTACATCATCAGGGAACTACAATAAGGAAAGAAAAACATAAATTATAACAAGTGTTCTTTAAAACATTTCTACAACTAACATTGATCGAGATTGCATCATTGGTCTTGAATACAGGAAAAGTGCACAACAGAAAGTCATTAAAGAAATAGGTCCAGTCGGCAATACATTTGCCTATTACTGGTAAACATTTTTATTTAAAACATTATTAAAAAGTAAAAAGTTTAAAACATTTAAAATCGAGAATCCACACACCCACGCGGACTTGTGAGAATAATGGCGGAAACTAAAAATGTCAGGTTAAGTACACCAATCCTCATTACTAAATGAATGAAAAGAATCGATCTTTGCAATGACGCGAGACACTGAAACAATCGAATTAAAAACTTTCAAGAGAATACAAGGGTGGTACCAAAATTATGGAAATGTATTTGAGTTATCACTCCAATGAAAAAATTATTTTAATCACGAGAATTAATATGTGATTATTAATGTTATTAATTATTATTATTAATATTATTATGGAACTATTAATAATGGGGGAACACCTACTAAAAAGGGGGAACACCTACCATGATGCCACAAGTAGGAAACTACGCCCAGACTTGCTAGAATTTTTTCACAATACTTACAGAATGTTAGGTTTGCCTCCAGGAGTTCCTTAATTGTTAAGTCAATTTATAGTCCTTTGAAAGACAAGATACCTGTTGCGGATTGTAGTAATGTTGTTTATAAGCTGTGTTGTAACAGTTGTGGTCTATCATATATTGGTCAAACTTCCCAAAAAATTTCAAGCCGTGTATCCCTCCATAAAAGTGATATAAGGTTACATCCTGAAAGATGTTCTCTGGCTAATCATGTCTCCTCGTTGGATCATGTCATCGATTTTGAGGGAGTTAAAATCCTTTCTCGTGAGAGAAGTTATAATAAAAGACTGTTTTTGGAAATGGCTTTCATCTTCCAGGAAGAAGGTTGTATGAATAGGAAGACTGACATTCAGAATTTGAGTAATCTCTACTCCCTCCTCCTAACGCTTGATAAGCACAATTGTCTCCATATTAATAATAATAATAATGATAATATGTATATTTCTCACTAGTTTCCTACTTGTGGCATCATGGTAGGTGTTCCCCCTTTTAAGTAGGTGTTCCCCCATTATTAATAGTTCCATAATAATATTAATAATAATAATTAATAACATTAATAATCACATATTAATTCTCGTGATTAAACTAATTTTTTCATTGGAGTGATAACTCAAATACATTTCCATAATTTTGGTACCACCCTTGTATTCTCTTGAAAGTTTTCAATTCGATTGTTTCAGTGTCTCGCGTCATTGCAAAGATCGATTCTTTTCATTCATTTAGTAATGATGATTGGTGTACTTAACCTGACATTTTTAGTTTCCGCCATTATTCTCACAAGTCCGCGTGGGTGTGTGGATTCTCGATTTTAAATGTTTTAAAATTTTTACTTTTTAATAATGTTTTGAATAAAAATGTTAACCAGTAATAGGCAAATGTATTGCCGACTGGACCTATTTCTTTAATGACTTTCTGTTGTGCACTTTTCCTGTATTCAAGACCAATGTAAGTTGTAGAAATGTTTTTAAGAACACTTCTTATAATTTATGTTTTTCTTTCCTTATTGTAGTTCCCTGATGATGTAAATAAAGATTTACGAAAGCTTGGAGAATTGAATAGAGTGTATTTTTCCTCTTATGCTGCAATCCCCAATAAGATATTTTTCAATTTGTGTTCTAATTGATCAGCAACGATCACGGCGTTTTTCGCTTTTCAGCTATATATATATTATATATATATATATATATATATATATATATATATATATATATATATATATATATATATATATTGTTTCGGTCTAAATTATTTATTATTTGAAACTGAATAATCGTTAAGCATGTATAACAACTCTATCAAAGGGTAGGGTTCAATATCGCCATTCAAATTTACTCTAATTATTGTGAAATTAAAATGAACAAACTTATGATTTCAGGAATTTTTTTAATTATAGAAGTTTATTGACAGAAAATGTGTATACATACACTACGGAAAAGTAAAATACAATCACTTTGGAACAATTAAAATTTAAGATTGATTACTAATCATGAATGCCTTCCTCTTTTTTTTAATAAAGGCCTATTTCAATTTAGAGATTTCTAATATAATAATTTAAAACGGTACTTACTATTTACTAAGTTTGTATCCACTACAAACTAATCTTCACTCTCAATTTCTTTGCTGTTGTACTGTGCAAAATATTATTGATAAACTTTTCTTAAATTTCACTCGCTATGCCACGATTTCTTCCCCCAGATATCTATCCCTTAACTGGATATACAATTATCTTCTCTGTTCTTTTAATCATTATAAAATTGGTTTGAAGTTCTATGTTTGTCAAATAAAAACCTTTTTATCGTCCTTATTGTCGAAAAAAATTTACAAAATCACTTGCCTCTTTTATGACGTTTTAAATACTAAAATGACTTTTCTCCCCAGGATATTGCAATTAGGGTCAAGTGATGTAAAAACGAGACGATTTTTGAATCTTTTAATTTTTTCCTAGGAAAGAGTACTCCAAACGGCTAGACAATTTTATGTAATATTAAAGCTTACATGTAGGATTTAAATGCGTCATCAATTTTTTAAAACTATTTCAAAATTTTTGTGAAAAAAAAATACGTGTCTTGTTTTTCACCCTGGTTAGGCTATGACGAAAAACAAGACACGCTAATTTTATATACTTAGAACCATTTCAGAAGGCTGGGCTAAATGCGAGACACAGAATGTCAAATATACAACAAAGTTCACATTTTTTCAATTTTTTATTTCGACAAAAAACAAAAATATGGCGCTCTGGATGACAACATAACATATATTTTTCCCTAAATATTTATGAAAATTAAAGTATTTATTATTCTTTGGCAAAGTTATTCATAATTCTGAAATACAAGTAGGTACCTGGGTATGTTACCGATTTATAACATCACTGAACATTATATTCAACAAAATCAATAGTAGGAAATATGAACTGTTTAGCAGTACGCTTTGTTACTCCCTGGACAGTTGGGGCAGAAAGTTGGCATTCTATATGAGTCTTCAGTACAGAATATTTTTCTGCGATCACAGGTTCCAGGAACTTGTTACCGTTGCGTCGAAGGTATATTACATCAACGTCTTCATCTCCTACTTCGTCAATTTGTACCACATAGAAAACTTTCTAGCATTTGGTTGCAAATCTCACTAGGACGTAGTCACCTTCTTGCAATGGCGATGGTTCATCTGCTCCGTTATTTTCGAAATCGAGCGAATTCTCTTCATTACTAAAAATGTCTTGTAAAGTAACATTTTCAATGTCGCTTTCATCGTCTAATTTAACGATCTCATCATTGTCACTATCAGACTCAGACTCACTTGGCTTCCTTGTCTTCTTTGGCTTTTTAGTTTTTTTCACACTTTTCTTCTCATTTTTCTTATTTTTATTTTCAATCTCACTTAAATATTCCTCTGAAGTCCATCCATTTTCTTTCTTTTCTGAGATGATGGGACTGTTCTTCGAAGTTTTGACAGTAAGAGTGACTCGAATGAGAGGCGTTCGGTGCTTGGAGTTGAACACAATGATGTTGGCGTGTTGCTGTGAGATGCACACGATGATGTTGGTGTATTACTGTGAGTGGAACACGGTGGTATTGGTGTTGTTGATGGATTTACACTACTGTTCCTCGTTGACAGTCCAGCAACAGCAACAGATGGGTTATTTTCTTCCGCAAAGGGCAATAGTTCCGGTTCCAATTGTTCATCCATAAAAACACTAGTCGGGTTTTCACGATATCTCTTCATTCTTTCTGTATCCAACCGATGTGCAGGATATTTATTTTTGTTGCAAGGGTAAATTCCGGTACTAGCAAACGCAGATTTTATTACATGTTCGGAAATGCCTTCTTCCCATATTTCACACAACAAATTACAGAATTCGCTCTTACTTAACTATTGCTGGTTGAAGCCGTTGCCATTCGATTGAAGAATTATTCCACTTCAATTTAAGAGGACCGAAGCAGCATTTGTCCAACGGCTGCAAGACATCAGTTGTATGTTCTGGCAGTCTTAATAACGTGATATTTTCCTTAATTGCTAGTCCGATTGTGCCCTAATCTAAATGGGTAACGGGATGATTATTTGAGGCCTCTTCGTAATCAAGGTACAAAACATTTGGAACCATTCTTGGAAAATATTTGTCGTCATCCAGCCTTTTTCAGAACACGCGTAGAAGGTATTTGGCAAATCTTTCGTCACTGTAATTAAAAGACAATTCAATCGTACAATTTTAAAAAGGCAGTAGGTATCTCTTACCTTTCCAGCTACTCCACAAATGAGCTCCTTGAAAAATTATTAGGGGCGGTAGCAACACACCAGCAGCAGAAATGCATGCCATCACTGTTGTATTTTCTTTTCCGGATCCTTCTATGTTTCTGTGCACTTTTTGTCCTATTTCAGCAACGTCCTTCAATCTGTTTGGATCTGATGAAAAGCTGGTCTCATCCAAGTTCCATATTTGGCCTGTACAATCTTCCAAGTTAAGCTAGCGGATGGTTTCTTCTAACTTTGCATAAATTCCGTTCATAATGAAGGGATCGCTGGTTGCCATGCGTCGACTGTTCTACTGTTGTTCAAGCTTCTTCTGGCTAAGTCTATTACGCTTACAGAATTGCCTGAACCAATCATTTCCGGGCTTGCCATTTTTGAATGTGTTTCGGATGTCATTTTCTATGCAGTACGTCTGTACCGTTTGTAGAATTTCATTCTTTGTCAAGGCAAAGCCGCACTTTGTAAAATTTTTATTTTTTCGCTCAGGTCCTTTTCTGCTTCTTGAGATAAAGATGTCTTCCTTCCTTGAGTACTTACAGCGTAAGCTCTTCGGCGTGTTAGCACAGACTTGTCGATTTTGAATTGTTCACTAGCCGCTCTGAATGTTAAAACACCTTTGTCAATTAACTCCAACGCCTTCTTAATATCATTTTCAGTGTAGTGCCGCACTTTCTTAACGTAAACCTTCGGCATCTCTAATTCGTTCTGTCTTGTTACTTCCCGAACCGTGTCTCGAATTTCGACCTTCGCAAGTCTCGTTTTTCACCTCAATTTTGGTCGCACGTTCTACGTGAAACCGGTGAGGTATCGCAACGCACTGGACCCCATAGAGAAATAAACATATTAAGAGAGTGTTCGTTCCCATATAAACAGCTGGCATCGCGTCGATCTCAACGCACCCCTTGCGGGGAACAGAACTGATTCTTACAGGCGGTATATTTAAATTTGGTAGTTTGGATTATGGGTAGGTAAATTTTACAGTTTGTCTTAAAATTGTTTATTATATAATTATTTCATTCCAAAAATTTATATTTCATTTTTGTAATGGAATAATAATAATAAACGATTTTGAGACAAATAATTTAGGTAATAAATAATAAAACAGCACACATTTAAAATTTTTATTAACCTGCACATAATATAAAAACAAATTAATAAAATATTTATTTACTATACATAGGTCTGTTATTTATACATGTTATTAAATTGATAACTTTGAAATTCTTATTCTAATAGTTAAAGATAATAATAAAGAACAAAAACATCTGATTAAATTATCAGTTACAATAATCAAAAAATTTAAATTTTCAATAATATCTCCTATTATTAAAACAATTATTCTAATATCACTTAACAGTGTTTCCACACAATTTTATTTTCAAAGTTATTTTTCCTACCACACGCACTATAAATAGGCATTTATACAACTGTATATTTTTCAAAAAAATTCTATTGCAACCTCCGCCATCCCCATAGCTGCCCAGCTCTCACCTTTTCTTAACTTTTTTATTTCAGAAAACAAGAAACTTCACATTTACTTCCTTTAAATTAATTAAAAAGACAAAACTTGTATATCAGAGGAAACCTATAGTTGTATAAATACACAACATAAACCTATACTTAGCGTAAACTAAAAGTAAAAATGGCACACTAGCTTGAATATTAAATAATGTTTTAAATTGGTAACACAAAACATGAAAAAACTATTATTATCTATATCATTAATTTACCATACAGTTACATATTATTATTAATCACAAAATTACATATTTCTACTCAAATTACAGCATTATACTTAAGAAAGTTCATCCAATATTACATCAAATATCTTAATAAAAAGCATTTAGAAAGTAGATTCCCCTTTCCATGAAGACAGGAACAGGTCTGAAACCAAAAAAAAATTAAACGCAGTACATTGTTACCAAAAAATAATTATTATTTTTCTTTGTTAGTCCTCTTACCATCATTATAATAATTTTCAATTAATAAGAGGGCACAAACTTTTATGAGTTGAGAAAATACGTATGATTTATATTCTCGACAAGTGAACGAATCAAAATTTATATGACTTTTTGCAAAGAGTTCGTTTGTCATTAGCCACATCCAAAGTCAATTGTTCTTTTAAAGCTATTTCATCAAATAAAAGGACACAATTTTTATCTATCTGCTTCATTTTAACAACCCTTTCTTTAAGCGTATCAAAAATTGTTTTATTATTTCCAGTTTCAAATGGCACTGATCTTAGAAGTGACTGTAAAGTAGATTTACTGGGCAAAGCTATAAAACGTTTTAAAAAATTATATGCTCGTGGTCCCTTCTTATAAATGGCTAATGAAAGGGCCTTATCCATTATTGACCATGAAGGTTTATGTTTCTTAGAGTTAGCAGTACTACTTTTTAAAAACTCCATGCCTGCTGGATCTAATTTTGAATTAAAATTTTGAAATAATTTTGATTCTGACAATTTAACTGCTTTTTTAATTTTGTTATTACTACTGATAAGTGCCTTTTTTAATTTACAAGCTCTATTTCTCTGATCTTTATTAATGTAATACATTTTCTTCTTGCGAGATAAATTACTGACCCTAGTTTCGTTTATTTTACTTAAAATACTAGATTCCAAACATGGTTTTTTAGGCAGAGCTTCAAATTCAGTTTCTTTAAGACTATCATTATTGTATATTTTCAAAAGCTTGAGTATTATTATTATCTTCAATTACTTTTGGTGGTGTATGATGGAAGGGTTGCAAAGGTGAAGCTAATTTATTAAGTCTTTTGCGTAATGAATTTGTAAATGCCTCATCATCAAAATGATCTTCACACATCGTTTGATCTTTGGATGTATAAGGAATTTCTAAAATTTTGTACCACTGTTCCCTTTGACCAATGTCAGATGGAAATTTGAAAAATGTTTTGTTCTTAAACTCCAAATTGCGAAGGAGCGAAAAATATGTATTATTACAATTTTTTGCTATACAACTACGACGAATGTTAACTGGTGGTGACACTTTAAAAGTTCACTTAATTTTATTTACTTTATTAAAACTAAATTCTAAATAAATTACTAAGTACTCACTCTTGTATTGTCTTCTTTTTCGGATTTGTTATTTTTGACACTGTGACTTGTATTTGACATACAGAAACCATATTCACACCAACCAATTTAAGATTGGTTTTGTATATTTTCATTTTTAATGACGTAAAAGTTAATATACTAGGATATTTTATAATATTTATCCACATTAAAGGCGATGTTTTAAAATGTATTGAAATTTATGATATTTTGTTTATGTGAAACAGTCTTGTAGTTCGCGACAGTAGAGACTCCATGCGCGGGGAACTTGCGCAGAAACGTTGTGCCACATACCGCCTATGCATCAAACTGTCTCTTATATTATTATTTGTCTATGCTGGATCCATTTGAATGCCGCACAAAATAACTCATCGAATGCGACTATCGGCGAGCGCTTCCGACTTCGTAAAAGCGCGCTACCAACAAAGGTTTAACTCGCGTCATGAAAGTTTTGAGCCTGCATTTTAACGCATATGGCGTTGCATTTTTTAAAACATATTTTTCGATGTTTCTGAATACTGTTCAATATGGGACCACATAATAATTATATTAAACTCCAGGTTATCGATTTTTAAACTCAAACTAATGTAATTTAGCATGATTTGGTATGAATGTCTCGTTTTTACTCAAAATTTTGCTAGTCTCGTTTTTACACCACTTGAAATTGATATTATTGTTATAAAATTGGTTTAATTTTCTTTCTCCCGTACTTTAAATATAAATTTTTGGAATCCTCCTCATTGACGAGTTTAAATTATAATATTACTTCCACTATTCCGTTTCAAAAATCACTGACGTTTTTCATTCACCATCCATTATCGACATCGTTCCGGGTTGCTAGGGAAACTTATCCATATATTATGAATTGTATAAGCATTGTGTCTTTGACGAAGATTCGCTGTTTATACTACAATAAACCATTAATTTTTGAGCCGTATATGAAACATGAAAATAAAATTTTAGTATTAGAAATTAGAATATATATAGATGATGATTTTTATACATGTAAATATTAACATCTTATTCACTATTTATTAAAAATTCCTGAACTCTCTTGTATCAAATAACATATTTGCTAACTATATAAAAATTTGTCATGTATCAAATGTCTGTTTCTTTCAAATTATTTTGAATTTCATTTCAATTCCGACAAATTCTTTTGAAATTACATCATCTATTCAAGTATTAGTGTTCATTTCCGTTGAATCTGAATCGGGTTTCATCGTATTTTCGATTGTGGCGGTTCAAAGAGTATATCGTCTGTTTCATTATTTCCTTCAGTATTGTTGTGAGGATTTTGTTCACTGTTTTTACTATCTGTATCTATAACTGATTTAAACATGTCTTTCTCTTATACAATTCCATAAATATTCGTTAAAATGACGGCTAATAAAGGACAAGATGGGAAAATCAATTTGACTTATTTCACGAATACTATTAATCATTATTAAATTGAATATAACTAAAAAAGACTGTTTCAATATATATATATATATATATATATATACAGGGTGTCTCAAAATTGACGCCCGTCCTTTCAGAATATGGATCGGGGGACTAAAACGAATTAAAACGTAAAAATAAAAAAATTGCGGTATGTCCATGGTTACAGAGTTATTGACAAAAAACAAAGATCTAACATTCAATGTTTACACTTTATTAAAAACGAAGTCAGCTAAAAACAAATGAGTAGCATAGGTTGCTGTGGTAATGTTAAATGTTAATTATTAGTTCTGTCAACTTTTGTCATAATAAGTATAAGTATAATTTCATACGGTTATTTGTTTTAAAAATGGAACGTTATTATTCCAAACGAGAATATGTTGATATGTTAAAAGTATTAGGTGCGCATAATGATAATGCCAGTGCTGCAGCTAGAGCATATGCCGTAAAATTCCGAAATCGACGGCACCCTGATGCAAAAACTATACGACGGGCTGAACAAAGATTACTGGAAACAGGTAATTTAAATCCCAGATTAAATAAGGGAGGACGCCATTCTACGCTCAACGTCGTCCAAGAAGAGCAAATTCTTGATTTTGTTGAAGCGAGATACCATTCATAGATTATTAAGAAGGAATGGCTTATATCCATTTAGGCCTCAAAAAGTTCAAGTTTTACATGAAGGAGATAGGGAGCTTAGGATTAATTTTTGTAGATGGTTATTGGATAACGTAAACAATGATCCACATTTTATAGAAAATATTATGTTTACTGATGAGTGTACATTTACCCAGACAGGGATTATAAATACTCATAATTTGCACGAGTGGAGAGGTGAAAACCCTTATTTAATAAGTAAAAGATGTCACCAAAGACGATGGTCAGTAAACATTTGGGATGAATTATTAAATAATAATGTAATCGGCCCAAATATGTTACCTAACCGACTTAATTCAGCATCGTATTTTCATTTTTTAAACGACAATTTACCACTGCCATTTCTCGATCAAGTTCCATTAGCAACTAAATTGAATTGTTGGTTCCAACATTATGGTGCTCCTGCACATTATGGTAGACAAGTGAGAACATTACTAAATCAAACATTCCCCGACTGTTGGATTGGAAGAGGTGGACCCGTACTATGGCCTCCTAGATCTCCAGATCTAAATCCATTAGTTTTTTTCTTCTGGGGATTCTTGAGAGAAAAAATTTACTTTGAACCTGTTGAGTGTGCGGAAGATGTAGTAGCTCGTATTCACGCTGCTGTGACATTTATAGACGAAAACATGCTACAGAGGGTTCGTGATTCAATGATAAATCGTGCAAATATTTGCATTGAAGTAGGAGGCGATTTGTTTGAACACCTTTTATAAATTAATTTCTTGTTTTGTAACAAATATTCGTTTTTAATAAAGTGTAAACATTGAATGTTAGATCTTTGTTTTTTGTCAATAACTCTGTAATCATGGACATAACGCAATTTTTTTATTCCTACGTTTTAATTCGTTTTAGCCCCCCGATTCATATTCTGGAAGGACGGGCGTCAATTTTGAGACACGCTGTATATATATATACACTGTATTATCAATAATTTGAAAGGTTCAATATACCAATAAAATTTGACATTTCAATTTCATATGACATTACTTCAGAATAGACTTAATGACAGATAGATTTTGAAACGATTTGAAAAACCAGAATACAGATGTCTCTATTGGCAAAATGGCACTTATAAAAAATAATGAAAATCTCTCTTGGTATATAAAAACGTAAATTTGTATTTTAAAAAAAAAAAAAATTCTTGGTAACCAAAGGAGAAGAGAGTTATTTATGGAAACAGTTTAGTCAGTTGATTCATAACATCGCGAGAGACAACATCGAAATAAGAGTTGTCTCAGAATTTTTTAAATAGAGTTGAATTTTAATATCTCGAGAGACAACATCGGAATAAGAGTTGTCTCAAATCTATTTGAGAATATCAGAATAATTTGTAGCATTATCATCAAATTAACACAATTTACCTTTGAAAGCCAGTGCGTGTATTAATCGCAGAGAATTACAGCGGTAAAGTGCGAGTGTTGTTCCAGTTTCTAAATAAGTCATTTAAAAAATTGTTCCAGATATTCTAAAACGTTTTTAGAATACAAACAAGTCTATCCAATTTGGTGAGTCCAGTCCATATTATATATTATTTCTCGAGAATTAATAGGCCTTTAGTAAAAAATATTTCGAAAGTAGATGCATCTGATGAATTATTGATATATCATTCTACGTAAACTCAAAACAAATTTTGAAAAAGACAATTTACAAGGAAATTGGGGAATGTTACATTGACATATAAGTCATTTTAGACTTTTAGTTAAAGTATTTAGAAAAGAATTTCTAATTTTAGATTGTTCATAATATTAAGGTTTTGATAGAAAATTCTATTTTGGAGTATTCGTTGGTGATATTTTTTGAAAAGTGTTAATTTTTGTGTTTATTTGATAATATAATATATAAATTTGAATTCTAATCACCTTTTGGCTCTCTTTTCATAATCATTCTCATTACATTTGATAATTTCATCCTATAGAAAATCTAGTACAAGAAGTGACATTTGGTTTAATTTCTGACAGTAATTTCATATGTGTCATAAGATAATTTAATTGTCTTATAATGTATTGTACAAACAGTTACTTTCGATTTGAATAGTATAATACGTGATTTGGAAAATTATTTGGAAATTTATAAATTTTGAATTATTCTTTGAAATCTTTGATCCCTCCCTGAGAAAAGAGTGGGTTGATTGATATTGTGTATTAATTTATCTTTCAGGATATAAAATTTAATATTTATTTAGCCGGGCATATTAATTTGACAACTGCTGTTATTGAAAATTTTATAGGTTATATTTAGCTAAAGGTATTATCACAATAGTATAGTTATTATCACAAATTGTGACGACAGCTACAAATTAAATTCAGCATCATATAAATTCATATATAATATTATAATAAAAATATAAAATAGAACATTGAATATATTATAATTTGTCACCCGAACGTGGAGCAAATATTATTAAAGAATTATAATATAGAGTATATTATAATATATATATAAAAAGTTGTCTTTACATTCGAAAATTACTCTCATTCTCCAGTTTCTGTTTTCAAAAGTTTAGTTTCCTAACTATAATTTAATTATGTTATCATTTACATTAGGTGTGACAAACGTATTCTTCTAATTCCCACGAGGATCAACTTCTAATTTTTTGTAAGATTTCACGAAAATAACTTTATATCGCATGACACATAAAAATATTATTAATAATTCATTTTGTTTGGAAACTTAGGCTACAAAAAAATAAGCGTGTTAATAATAGCACTTGGGTGATGCGAAACCCCGAAAAGCCGAGCGAAATTATACTGAAAATAGTCTCTGCACATGAAAAATATCACAAATCTGCTCCACTTCGTCTGTTTCTCTTTCCCGTACTCTCCGAAATAAAAAGAATAACGTAGTTGTTTTTCCTCAAGGAGTTAATATCACCCTATTAAATGGTAATATTTCACAGACGGGCGAGTTTATTCCATTTTATTGCTAATATAACTTGAAAAAACTTTAGAAAACAAATTTTCACTGGAAAATAACTATTTATAAATAAGATCATAATTCTATAGTTTAAGGTCGAAATTCCTTTACTTTACAAGCACAACAGTTAATCGTCGCTAGGTTAATTCATTTATACGAGTAATATTCATTTTAAATACATACCCTAACATAGCAACAACACTGGAAGGACGCATCAATCTGATTACAATTTCTTCAATAAATTACTTTGTTTTGGCGTACTTCTGATGTCGTGATGCTTTTCCCCAAGTGAATACCTGTCAGCATTGTTCACTTACCTGACACAAATATGTAGTGGTTTCCATTCATTGTCAATTTCATCCGATAGTTTTCGAGTTATTTCAGGGCCGAACTGAATCATTGTGAATAGTTGTTAGGAAAACAAAAAGAAGATCGGCGTCACCTGATGGATGGGCAAGCAAGAAAGAACAGAACTGTGTTAAAATTTGAGTGAAATTATGAGAAAATTTAAGTAAAACGATATGAAAGTTGATAACTTTTAAAGAATAATATACAGGTAATACCTACAGATGTTTTGTGTCCAGTAAGTATATCCACGAAAAACCAGAGTATCCAGAATAATTGTGAGAGCTCCGTTTCAATACGGGAGAAAGCGTGTGCACCATCTTAGAAACTTCAGAAAAAACTGTCCAGGTCATTGTTTTTTTTTTGAATAATATTGGCCAATAATGATAACAATAACAGAAAATTTAAAACGACAATTATCGAACTATATAATTTATGAAATTGAAACATGAACTAATGCCATTCCTTCTAATACCATTGTTGCTATAAGTAATATTCATTGTTTTATTATCATTTAGTTATAACAAACGTTAAATTATTTCATTGTTGTAATAATGCGACGATATAGGGTTTTACCCCAACGCTAGGATTTCGGGTTAGGTCCTTCTCCGTCTACCAACATCCACGATGTCGCTACTGAATCCACTATTTGGGTCTGGGGGGTCGATTCAGAAACCACTCATTAAAACTTAACAAATGTATTGCAGAATAAATAAAAATTGACGAACTATGTACAGGATGAATATATAAAAACTATAACCAACCCGATAAATATAAAACAAATATAACCAGCCCTTCCGGGCACATATTCAACAACAATCCTCAAGGTGCAATATCATATCCGATCCCAAAATTACAAATACATATAATTACTTATTTAATGAAACTAACTGTCTCGACCCTTACTTCGTGGAATCTGCTCATATTAGTGTTTTATATGCATCTCACGGTTTCTAGTTAATTCCACAATATAATAAAAGTTATTGAAAATTCTAATAAATTGACAATAGTTTCGATAAATCAATATCATCGTCATATTGACAGAGGTTACATCTCATTTGATGCCTACCTGATGCTTAGTAGTTATTTTTGGCTAGACCAAGAAGTGACCTAACTTGTGATTGACTTAATATATGTTTACAGAAAAAAGAAGAAGATGTGATATCACAAATATTGGAACTTAGATTTTATTAGCCCTATGGTGATATCCTGGATATCATTTTTCCAATTAAGATCAGTATAACTGTGCAATGATATAGAAAACCAGGAAAACTATATATGCTGATCTTTACAATGATCACTTAAGAAGACAGTTTATTAGTGGAGAACTCCCTAGATTTAACTGTCCATTGACAACTTCATATTGTGGGTTTCTTAAATGTCTTCTAATTTCCAATTCTTCAAGGAAATCCAGTTCTTGTTTCTTTTCACAAATATGCAGCACTTCTAGTTTTGTGTTAGGTGTCAATGAATGATTGGTGTCAAGTAGATGTTTCGCGTAGTGGGATTTATCTGGTTGTTTTAATCTGTATGCTCGTAAGTGTTCACTGTATCGGATTTCAAAATTCCTAAGGGTCTGACCCAAATAGGCAGCATTACATTCTGGACATTTGAGTTTATATATACAACAACTTCTTTTAAAACAGAAAGTAACGTTAGTACAAAATTGTTAAATGTAAAAACAAAAATACCACTATTAAAGAAGTCAGGTATATATGAACTCAAATGTCCAGAATGTAATGCTATCTATTTGGGTCAGACCCTTAGGAATTTGGAATCCGATACAGTGGACACTTACGAGCATACAGATTAAAACAACCAGATAAATCCCACTACGCAAAGCATCTACTTGACACCAATCATTCATTGACACCTAACACAAAACTAGAAGTGCTGCATATTTGTGAAAAGAAACAAGTACTGGATTTCCTTGAAGAATTGGAAATTAGAAGACGTTTAAGAAACCCACAATATGAAGTTGTCAATGAACAGTTAAATCTAGGGAGTTCTCCACTAATAAACTGTCTTCTAAAGTGATAATTGTAAAGATCAGAAGATATAGTTTTCCTGGTTTTCTATATCATTGCACAGTTATACTGATCTTAATTGGAAAAATGATATCCAGGATATCACCATAGAGCTAATAATATCTAAGCTTCAATATTTGTAATATCACATCTTCTTCTTTTTTCTATAAACATATATTAAGTCAATCACAAGTTAGGTCACTTCTTGGTCTAGCCAAAAATAGCTACTGAACATCAGGTAGGCATCAAATGAAATGTAACTTCAGTCATTCTGACGATGATATTGATTTATCGAAACAATTGTCAATTTTTTAGAATTGTCCATAACTTTTATTATATTGTGGAATTAACTAGAAACTGTGAGTTTCATTTAAAATACTAATAATTACCTATTTGCTTACATAAACATCCTAGGGCACGTCTTCTCGACTCGAAGGGGCACTTTGTCTTCAGTCACGGTATACACTTCTCAGGTAGGCCTTTCCCGATTCACTTGACTGGTCGCTGGTTTTTCTCAAAACCCACTACCACGAAAAAATATATGTTTCGAACCAAGAAAGTGTTCTCTCCAAATATACTTAGCTTGTTGTTGTTTTTATTAGAAAATATTATGCTCTACTTTGAAGTAATTAGCAAAACATATTTTAAAACATTGACCTATTTTTGTTTGGCCTACCATATACTGGGTGTTATTTCTAAACGTGACAATAAATATATTTCTATCGTCTTACCTCATTAAACTTCCATAAACAGAATGCATTCATTTGTAATGTTATAAACGCTATCAGGTGATGTATCATTGTGTGTAATGTTAACAGAATCTCCGCTTATCTATATGTAATTCTTGTACACCGATCCTTTTATATTAATCGTGAACACATATGGTAATTGGACTATTTTATTCACGTACATATTAACAATATCCATCAAATAATCAGATATTATTGATAACTCTTTAGCATATGTACAATCCATGACCATAATCAAAACAACGTTTTTAGTAATATTTCTGACTATGAGCAAATAGCACAAAGGCGTATCCAATTTTGTATCCCTAAATAAATTTCCTTAAAATTGAAATATTTGAAATCACTTTACTTTTATTTGAATAAATTTTCATTTATTAAAATTCAAATATAAGTAAATATATAGATTATAACATTGAATTATTTAATGAAATTAACTCTCTCGGCCCTTACTTCGTGGAATCTACTCATATTAGTGTTTTAAATGAAACTAGCTATTTCCACAATATAATGAAAAATGTTAAAAATTATAAATAATTGACAATTGTTTCGATAACTGAATATCATCGTCAAAATGACAGAAGTTACATGTTATTTGATGCCTACCTGATATTTAGTAGTTATTTTTGGCTAGACCAAGAAGTGACCTACCTACCTTGTGATTGACTTAATATATGTTAATAGAAAAAAGAAGAAGATGTGATATTACAAATATTGAAGCTTAGATATTATTAGCCCTATGGTGATATCATGGATATCATTTTTCCAATTAAGATCAGTATAACTGTGCAATGATATAGAATACCAGGAAAACTATATCTGCTGATCTTCACAATTATAACTTAAGAAGACAGTTTTATAGTGGAGAACTCCCTAGATTTATCTGTTCATTGACAACTTCATATTGTGGGTTTCTTGAGTGTCTTCCAATTTCCAACTCTTCAAGGAAATCCAGGGAGTTCTCCACTATTAAACTCTCTTCTTAAGTGATAATTGTAAAGATCAGCAGATATAGTTTTCCTGGTTTTCTTTATCATTGCACAGTTATACTGATCTTAATTGGAAAAATGATTTCCAGGACATCACCATAGGGCTAATAATATCTAAGCTTCAATATTTGTAATATCACATCTTCTTCTTTTTTCTATAAACATATATTAAGCCAATCACAAGTTAGGTTACTTCTTGGTCTTCTTGGCGTTCTGGTGGGGGGGTCATCGCTCATTCTCCGCCCAAAAACCCTTCCTAACATGACTGACGACGTACTTGTAAAAAAAAACGACGAATTATTGAACATTATTTTGTGTTCTTGTACCACAGGGTGCTCTAACCAGGTGTGGTTGTAAAAAAGTTGGCATACATTGTACGATATTATGTAAAAATTGCAAAGGCAAAAAATATTTGTAATATCACATATTCTTCTTTTTCCTATTAACGTGTAACGACACAGTCGTTCTGAACATAAAATAACCCCAATAAATAATCAGAAAACAGAACTCTACGCGAAGCAAACTAGACGGAGTTAAACACCCAGCACCGAGAGGGCAGCACCTTCGCCTTTCTGCTAATAACTTGACCGATACTACCAAAGCATACGTTCTGCGATATACCAGGCAAGCTCTACCTTGCGTAGAATAACGATAGGAAGCTTCAACTGAAAACAACCTTCCGGAGCGTGTTGAGCTCGCAATTGTGAACACATAAATATCCCGCTTCTCGTTGACTCCTCGATGTGCTTTGAACTCGAGGCTAGACGCTGAGCAAACCTGCATATCGGACGAAGTCCTAAAGCGTGTTGAGCTTAGGACGGACGCCAACTACCCTAGGTCAAACCCTCCAGCGTGGTGAGCGCAGGGCCGAGGCCTTTCCCGATTAGCCGAAATTCCGGAGCGCGTTGAGCCCGGGACGAAAGCAAACTCCCGACCTCCGAGATCACGTTGTGCGTTGAACGCGGGATCTCGACCCTGACACACACACTCCTTCTGGTTATAGGAACCTGACGTCCCCGTGAGGAAGTTGGCCGGCCGATAAATATATTCCGACGACCACCCTAGAGGGTTTGTCAGCCTCCAGGACCAATAAACTTTGTGTATATATCTTTATTGTACAGAATTTTAGGTTTTAATTGTAGATAATTATTATAGGTTGATAAAGAAATATATCTAACAACCCCTTTTATGCTCTACCAATTTGACGTACCCTCACAAACATATATTAAGTCAATCACAAGGTAGATCACTTCTTGGTCTAGCCAAAAATAACTACTAAATATCAGGTAGGCATCAAATGAAATGTAACTTCTGTCATTACGTCGATGATATTCAGTTATCGAAACAATTGTCAATTTCTTGGAATTTTCAACTTTTCTCATTATATTGTGGAATTAGCTAGAAACGTTGAGTGTCATTTAAAACACTAATTGAATTATTTATTAATTTGAAAATCGTTGGTGCCAGAACTCAAAGATAGTAAAGAGTCTCATCTAGCTACAGAGATAAAATATATCTAGGTAAAAAAATAACATAGAACATATAATCACGTAAAAACAAATAATATTATATATAGAACCAATATAATTGTCGCAAACAACGTGAGGCTGATAAATTTGGGAAGAATTCGTAGAATTTAAAATAAAATTGAAAATTGAGATAAATTATATTGAGAGATGGAAAGCGAGTAAGAGTTGAAAGTGGTTCGGAAGAGGAAAGGGAAGAAATGAGACATGGAATGGGAGATAAGCAAGTGCAGTACTTGGAAAAAGAAAGACAGCAATCAGAAGAAGGTTTGACAGGAGTTGAAACTCAAGAACGGGAAGATAGGAAACAAGAAACACAAGGAAGAACAAGTAGCAATGATCAATTGATGCAATTTTTGATTAATATGAAGGAAGATTTGAATGGAAAAATGGATAGAATAGAGTGGAGCTTTAGTGGAAAGATAAACAACATGGATGTGAATATAAATAGCATAAATGTAGATATGAATAGCATGAGGAGAGATTTAAATGAAAAGATGACTTGAGGGAAGACATGAATGGAAACATGAACAGATTTGAGAAGAATATAGATGAAGTAGAAATTGAAAGTTTGAAGGAAATTAAGAATTTCAGGGAAGAAAATGAAGAATTTAGAAAGCAGATAGATAAGGTGAAAGAAGATATGGAGGATTGAAATAAATATATGCGGATTGGAATACAAGAAAATGAAATCAAAATTAGAGAAGAGATAGAAAAACAAATGGTAGAAGAAATTCATGAATTAGGGAGATCTATAGAAGAAAACTTACCGGGAACAATTCAAGCAGAAGTGATAAAGCAAAATGAAAATGTAACAAAAGAAGTGGAATATATAAAATTCAAATAACAAACAGTAGAAGATATAATACAGAGTTATCAACAAGCTGTTGATAAGAAATTTAATGACTTAAATGTAAGCTTCAAAAAACAAACAGGAACATGTGAAGAAAGGAATGCGAAAATGAGCAGAACATTTAATAAAGAATTGGAAGAAATGAACAAAAAACTACAAGAAACTATGGAAGAAATGGAATATAACATGAGACGAAATGGAGGTGGAATAATATGTACTGGGAATTTTGACATAGGAGTGAAATTTTATGGAATTATAAACATAATTCATCCAAAAGTTTTATTAAAATAATTAAGGGTAAATTGAAGGGAATAAGAGACATTATAGAAAAGAAAATAATCATTAGAGGGATGTTATCTAGACATGCACTCTTATGGTTTCGTAATAAGGAAAAACATATAATGGTCATCGAATATTTTGAGAGTCAATATATCTGGGGTGAAATTCAACAGGCTAATTTTAGGGAGAGGTTGTATTTCGGCAAATTTGACTACAGCAAGAGCAATAATTTAAATTCATATGCGATGCAATTATACAACATGGTTCAATAACTGGAACCTGTAATGAAAGAGGAGGAATTAGTCTCATATATTGGAAGACATATTAATGCTGAGGTGTCTGAGACGATAGCACTGCATAATATAAAGACAATGGATAATTTTTGAGATATGTACAGAAAGTTGAAAGGAGTATTCAAAATGGAAATGGTATTAACAGATATCTACATAGAAATGAAAATATAAGGAATCATAGACAGAGAGAGAATGGAAATGGGAATTTCAATAGCGATAATTATGATAGTAATGGAACTAGAAATTATGGAAACGGGGATTTTGAAAACAGAAGGAATCAAGGAAACGGAGATAGATATCATAGAAATGGAGAGAGGAATAATAGTAACAGATATCATGAAAATCGAGAAAAGCAAGGAAATTCTGAGCTAAGGAATTATTATATTAATAGGGATAGAAATTGGCAACAAGGCAGGGAAAATCAACATAGTAGTTTTGAGACTAGAAACAGGGATTATGAGAATCGAAGACAAATAAATATGGTCAGGCAGGAGATACAGGAGGAAGAATGTATTCCTGGACAGGACAATGAGCGAAATTTTACATAGAATATCCTTACGTGCATAATGTTATCTATTCATCTCGATGTGAGCATCCACGAGAATTTATAATAGAGGAAAACATTTTAAAGAAAAAGTAGAAAAATCTAATTAGATATTTTTTCAAGGAAAATTACAAAACATAACATGTGAAATATTAGTGAATACAGGTTCGGAAGTGACTTTTATTAAACACGTTATTTTGGATATTTTATATAAGGATAAATACAAAAAAGTTATTATTAGTAGGGGCGAATGATAGGAATTTATACTATGCAAATAGTACAACTATAACAGACATTTCTTTGGAAAATATGACTTATGAATTGCAATCATTAGTAGGTAGATTTGAAATTTGACTTAATTTTGGGAAACGAAGAAATGAGCAATCACAAGATGATCATTGATTATAAAAAAGGTTACATGATATGTGAGGGTAATATAATACCATTTATTGAAAACGAACATAATAATGCAGAGAATGTCCAACATCAAATAAATGAAATTTAGATTCTAGAGAAGGACATACAAGAAGAATTATGTCCCATAGAAGATGGAGAGGAAATTAATGTACGAGTATTATTGGAGATGCATGGAAAACTTTTTAATAGAGAAGTGTGTGTAGCAGCAAGATTTATAAACAAGTTGGAAATTAATAAAGATAACAGTAATTTTATGATAAAAATATATCCCATCCCTTATAATCTCAAAAAGTGAGTAGACCAGGAATTAGAAAGGATGATACAAGATGGTATAATAGAAAGATCCAACTCTCCATATATCAGTGGAATAACTTGTGTCCGTAAAAAGTCAGGTGAGATTAGTTTATGTCTGGATGCTATAAATATTAACTCTTATACTAAGGAACAATATGAGAGTCCCTTAAATCTAGAGGGTATATTCGGTAGAATTACAAGAGCAAACATATTCACAAAACTTGATTTTGAAGGAATTGGAAAGAGCAGGTTTAAAGTTGAAAAATGAAAAATGTCTATGTTATCAAAAGGGAGTGCAGTATTCGGGATAGATTCTGAATTCTACAGGAGTAAAAATGAACCCAGAACGAATTAAAGCTATAAGGGAATATAAGACACCGACTAATCTTAAAACAGTCAATTATTTCAAACGACTAATACCGGATTTAAGTAATGAAGAAATTCCGCTAATTGAATTACATAAAAAGGAAACCAAATGGAAATGGGATTCTAGGAGAGAACGAGCATTCCAAGAATTAAAGGAGATATTTTTATAAAATTTGAAAGTTTATCACCCCCAAGATGATAAACCATTTATTTTAATAATGGATGCATCCATATATAGATTAGCTGGAGTTTTATTGCAACAAAAAGAGGAAGGAGAAGTACCAATCAGTTTATTTCACAAATGACGAAAAAATTTGGAAGAAAATATTCAGTCACTGAATTAGAAATGGCAAGCATTGTATTCTGTATAACTTAGTTACGTTTTTATTTATTAGGGGCAAAATTTTATTTGGAAACAGACCATTCAGCTTTAACAGCAATTTTTTAAAATCGTTATGCCAATAATAGGGCACACCGATGGATTCTTCTGCTACAGGACTATGAATTTGAGATTAAATTTATTCCTGGGAAAACTAATATAGTAGCGGATGCCCTTAGCCGTGAAACTGAGATGAAAAAGAATAATCAACAGTTCCAAATTGGTATTAATGAATTACAGCAAACTGAACGTTTGTTTACGTTGGAGAAAGTTATCGAAGATCAGAAAAACTTGCAATCATCTTGTAAAAGGAGAGCATTTCAAAGTGTTGAAGTTTGGTATAAGAAAATGGAAGATAGGGAAATATATCTTGTAACACAAGAATATGCAAAAGAACTTTTAAAACAATTACATGACGAATATGTACACATTGGATCTAGAAAATTATGGATATTCTTTAGAGAAAATTATACTTCAAAAAAGGATATATCATTGGTTAACCCCTTACAGCATACTGTGCTATATTTGGCACACGTTCAAAATTATTATTTGTTTCCAAGTTTTCGAAGAGTTTGTGCTGTTAACTCAGGTTGTCCCATATCTAGCACACTCGCTTGTTCACAGGCAGCCACTAAATCCCTTCCACTATCGTACGCGCAAATTTGATGAATCATTTAGTGAATATAAGGACGGTGACAGGTGCTAGCTTGTTTGGGGAAAATTCAATATAGAATATTTTTATTCTTTTGGCCTAATTTGAGTGGAAAAAATTATTTTTATAATGGTAAGTGTTCACTGTGATGACTAAAGTCGTACAAAACTTTTTTCTATATAAAAATGAGAAAAAAACTGTCTTTGTTTACTTGTGTCATATTTAGAACAATATGAGGTAAAGATAATATTTTTGTATCGGATTTTTTGTTTTTCAAATGAATACCAAGAAGTTCTATTGAACAAAAAAAGTACAAATTCCAATGACTAATGGGAGTGATGATGAGAATTTATCTTTCAATGATGACCATCGAAAGAATGAGTCTCATAAAACCTACAAAAATTTTGTGTGAGGCATCAGATAGTGAAAGCAATGCTTCATCAACTAAAGAGGTAATTATCGATGAAACTGACAGTAACAGCGAATATAAAATACCGCTCTCTGGATTACGACAATCTAACCAAGATATGCATAGTCATATAAATGTTCCCTTGATATCTAAATCTCATAGTGATACAAATTTATCATCGACATCGACTAGCAAAAAATGTAAAAAATCACAACAACAAAAAATGGGAAAAGAAGAAGTTGTCTGGCATAATAGGATCCTTGCTGTTACTGAAGAACTTGTGAAATTCAAAGGAGATGAAACACTTCCAATTTTCATAACAGCACTCGAAGATCCCATTCAGTTTTTTAATTTTTTTTCACTGACGAAATTTTTACTCATATAGCTGAACAGTCAAACTTGTTTGGAGTACAAAGTAGGCCTGAAAAACCGCCCAATATATTCAAAGAAGAAATAAAAGAAGAACTCCGCATTTTTTGCGGTATTTGCATATACATGTCAATTAATCAACTCCCTTCAACCAGGTCCTATTGGAACCAATCGTTAGATATTCCCTGCATCTCATGTGCTATGACCTGCAATAGATTTTACTAAATCAAACGATTTCTTCACTTCAATGACAACACACGCCAGGTTCCTCAAGAGCAGCCAGGTTATGATAAGCTTTTTTCAAGATACGTCTAATGCTAAACAAAATTTCGGGAACGTTTCTTACTTGTTCCTAAATAGGAGCATATGGCCGTGGATGAACAAATTATTCCGACAAAAGCTCGATCAAGTCTCAAAAAATATAATCTCAAGAAATTAGGATACAAGATTTTTGATCTTAGTGGGGTATCTGGATTCTCTTACGATTTCGATTTTTATTGTGGAGCTACTACTCTTGAAAATAATCAACCAGATCTAGGAGCAAGCAGCAATGTTGTTGTAAAACTTTCAGAATCAATTCCAAAAAATGTAAACTACAAATTATTTTTTGATAACTGGTTTACGAGCATACCTCTACAAATATACCTCACCAAAAATGGTATTTCACCTTTGGGGACAATAAGAGGAAATCGTGTGCATAATTTCGAATTGCCTAAGGAAGCAGCTGTGAAAAAAAAAGATAGAGGTACAGTTATTGAAACAGTGGCCAATGTAGATGGTGTGGACATATCTGTTGTTTCATGGTTTGATAATAAAATTGTGAACACTATGTCAACATATGCTGGGAGTCAGCCTGTGTCAATGGTAAATAGATTCTGCAGGAAATCTAGGACACATAAAGAAATCACCCGCCCTCAATGTGTTGCGGTATATAATGCTTATATGGGGGAAGTAGATCTTCTCGATTCTATTTTAGGGCAATACCGAATTCGATCTAAATAGTGGTACATGAGGGTATTTTTCCATTTCCTGGATACGATATGCGTCAATAGCTGGATACTGTGGAGGCGAACCAAAACAAATAATTATTTATACCTACCACTTTCAGAATTCATACTTGGTATCGCAGAAGTTTTGATGAGAGCTTATAGTTTAGAAAGAAAAAAGGGAAGACCAAGTAACAGCTTACAACCTCAACTGGATCTCAAGAAAAAGAAATATCCTTTTTCGCAGAATCCAGCTCAGCAAATAAGAACGGACAATTTGAGTAATTTGCCAAGAGTAAGTGAAGAACGACAGAGGTGCAAATATCCAGATTGTAAGGGAAAATCCCACATACCATGTGGCAAATGTTCAGTATTTTTATGTCTAAATAAGGATCGTAATTGTTTTAGCAAATTTCACACGGAATAGGGCAAGCTTTTCACTCTTTTGTTGAGATAAAATATATTTTTTTTGCATAAATCTGAATTTATACTTAGTACTTTTATTTTATTTCCGAAATTCGTGCCAAATTTGGTACATGTCAAAAACTAACATTGTTACTGATATCTCATTTTGTGCCAAGCTTGGCACAAGTCAAAATTTGACATTTATTTCCTTTAAATATCGATAAATATTTTTTTCTTTATTTTTCATAATTCCTAATCAGTCATTCTAAGGCATATATTTTTTGACAAAAAAATAAAAAATCATGCAGTAAGGGGTTAAACAAATTTGTAGAACATTTAAACTTTGCCAATTAGTAAACGAAAAAAATTATCATAATACTAGTGGCCCGAAATCTATTTTAGCTCATAAACCATTACATATTGTAGCCATTGCCTTTATATCCCAGCAAATAGGTAATGATTTTTAAAAATATTTTATACCATCATTAGTTATTAGTACATCATTTTTAAATCAAAACATTCCGAAAACTGTGAGTTCACATAAAATTTTGGGCTACAAAATTCAACCACAAAAAAGATATGTTTAAAACTACTCTGTATGAACAATGTAACTAGCGCCCTCTGTAAGAGGCATATATAAAAACAATTTTATACGTTCTCTCAGCTTCCAAAACATATTCGTACAAAATTTAACTGAAATATCGCCAGTAGTTTCAAAATAAACATAAAAAATGTGTATAGGAATTCTTTTTTCAACACCCTGTATCTTGAAAACGAATGCTGTACGAAATGTTTTCAATGGGTGAACTTAACTTCTTTTGCAATGTTCTACTTGCCCTAGCGAGGGGTCATCTTTTTTTGAAACAGCCGGTATATGTATATATTATATGCGCATATTTCTCTTTATTTTTGGTGAAGATATTCTTGAGTGTTATTCTTCCATGTTCACATTCCAAAAAAAATTTAACCACTACTTGGTGGTATCTCTGAGAAAATAGATAGATAGATATTGTTATCGTAAATATTGCTCTGAATTGTTGTATTTCTAACGTTTGGATATTGCATACTAAGCTAGCTTCCTTTTTTGACCATATTATTATATTATTATTCTACAGGGAAATTAGTTTTCCGTAAGATTGTTTTCAATGAAAACTTTAAATACCTCTTCAACGGTGACCCATGGTATTACAAAAAACGATTTTCTTAGATTTGGAATTGTTATATCTTTAGATACATCATGCAAGATCTTAGCTCATTCAACACTTTTGACGGCGATTTTAATTTGTAGTTCATACTCGAAATAACCTCACGGCTTTCTCGAGTATTGTTTGTGTCCAATCATGTTTCTCCCAAGTAGATAATTATCATTCACTAGTCTTTATAAATCCTGATTTTTGTGAATGTTTTAATTGTGATTTTTCAACTTAATTGAACTTAATTGAAACTGATTATTTCTTTATCTAAAACTTATAGTTTGAATTCATTTCCTGGAAGTTTCAAGACATGTTTAATTTTACTGTTTTAAATGAAACTTACTTTTTCTAAATGATTCCACAAAGTATTGAAATATCAAATATTTACGAAACAATTGTCAAATTTCTTAGAATTTTCAACCATTTTTTCAATATATTGTGGAATTATCTAGAAACAGTAAGTTTCATTTAAAACAGTAATTTGAGTGAATTCCACGAAGTAAGGGTCGACACAGTTAATTTTGTTTTTATATTTTCCAGTCCTTTCCATCAAATGATCCACTGAGAAAACATTCCAATCTATTCTTGTAAAAATACTAGACTCTCTTCTTATTTCATTCATTGAAGAACATTTATATGCATTATCTGACGTTGTTATTTCCTGACGCTGCTTGTTCATGCAATGAGGATTGAATAAACATTTATATATCATCCTTATAATTATTATAGTTTGACTATTTATACACCTCAGTAACTGCAATGCTACAAAATAAGCCAACCATTTTATTCCACTGTTTGTTCATGGCTAATTTTTGATAATCCACTTTAATCACTTGACAATATAAATATTTGGTTTAAACCTAAATTGGCACATTCGTTCGTTTGAGCGATCCTATCAGTTTCTAACCGAATGTGAAGATGATCGTGTGATTTGATTCCCGCATAGTTCCCGTAAATAATTTTTGAATTACACCGATATTACTTTATCAGAGTACTTTTAATTTTGAATCGTATTAAATTACATCACTTGTATACAAAGAAGCGGAATCATTTCTGTTCACTACGACAGGGCAATTACAAATGAAAGCATGTAAAACATCAGAAACGTTTGTAAATTTTGTATAGACGATAATTAAAGGACAATTATGTGCTACAAACGTCCTTTTTGTAGAACTTGACAAAGCCTCTATGGTTATATAGGAACTATGGAGATGCCGTTTCGTTGAATTCTGTTTTGAGAACCAAAAAGGATTCTGTTCCATTTTCTGGAAATAAATAACTATGGAAGCTTCATCAAATTAAACAAAATCAAGGGAAGTTTTCAAGAGAAAGCATAGAAAATTTCCACAGTTTGGTTCATGTTTATTAGGGTAAATGACAAACGGAGTTCAACCATATAAACTCTACTAGTAGAAGGGTGTAAGTTAATTATTTAGTAACATCATTAGGCTGGAATAGGAGCTTTAATTAATTTTCACCATTTAATTTATTTTTATTCTAATAATTACGACAGAGGCACAGAGAGAGAAAGAGAGATGTTAGTGAGTTAATTTTGGGTTTTTGATGTTATTGAAATTGGTTTTCGAGTTTTTTCAAAGAGGGAGGATACTTTTTCTAGGCAGGACTGAAGTTGGATGTTTGTGTTTTACTTGGATTAGATATTTTCGAGCGGTGCGGCGTGAGTGTGGTAGGTGCGGGATTGGTTTGTGATGATGATAAGTGGCTCATTATGGAGCATCACTGAGAAGCGAGATTGAATTGGTAATGGGATGGAATTATTGCGAAGTGAGTGAAATAGACAATAATATTAGATAGAGAATGGGCGGGTAGAATTGTTGTTGTGTTATTCCCTGCCGCCTGCACTTCAGCTAATATTCCAATTTACCAGGTTACAGGAAAACCACACGAAACCTGCAACACCGACTGGAGAATATGTGGAAAAAATGGAAGATAGCAACGTTGACTATCATGAGAACATGGTTTGAATTCACATGAATCGAAAGCTTAGAGCCAAATAGTGTTGTAGTTCCTGACAACGCTTCTTAACATTCACAAAAGCTCAATAAAATACCAAATAAAAGCTACAAGAAGAACGAATTACAAAATTTTTCATTAGATAATAATTTGTACTTTGAAGATACTTATACAAAACAACAACTGATTGAAGTTTTAGAGACAAAGAAATTTAAGAAATTATACGCACTAGAGAGTATTGCTGAACAACATGGACACTCTATAGTGAGAAAACAAAGATTAAAAAAGTAATCAAAATTGAAGATGAGTATAAGAATATTGGGCAAGTCCATATTAATGGATGAAATGAATTTATTATTGATTTACAAGATGATAGTGATAGTGAAGCAGATGATATGGGAGAAGGGTAAATAGAATTTTTGGAAGAGGAAAATTAATTAAGTTTAATATATTTTCATGTTACTTATCTAGTAGTGGCAAACAGGAACTAGACATTATATTTATTTTTAAAGAATTGTTTCATTCATTGGTATAAAATTTCTTTTTTTTTGTAATTTTTTCATAGAATTTTGTTTTGTTAATAAAAAACAAATGGAATACAAAAAGGGCTCAGTTTACGTTTGGTATCCCGATTAAACCGAACGGCCTTTCAACAATTACGTAACATCAAATACAATATAAGTATTTGTGAGAGTAAACAAAATATTAATACCTTTCCAGCTCCGCAACCTAACTTGTAGGGGATATACGATTACATTGCTACACTATATGTTTTGCACCAACTATAAAAAAACTGAACATAAATTTAATGATTTCAGACAACAACTGATACACTTTCAATCTGACAAAGTTACGTAAGGTAATACAATAGGCCATTCACTTACAATAACATCCTTAACGGGTACGTCTTCCTCACTAGACACACCTCATGTAGGCTTTCCTCTAACTTGAACTCTAACTGAATCATTTGTTCGCTTCGCTGGTCAGAAGATCAACTCCCTGAAAAATTATAATCTCCGACCCAAGAAAGTGTTCTCTCTCGAAAAAAACAATTCTAGCAGAAGATTCTATGGCTTTCCCAAGATAGCTTGCTAGCACCCATGCTCATCAATGTATAAACCAATGATCAACCAACCGGCCCAATAACAAAGAGCGTTATCTATGCCGACGATGTAGCTATCAGCTGCCAGTCAAAAAACATCGTAGAGATAGAGAAGCACATAACAGAATCCTTATCAAGGCTGAGCGACTATTATAGGTCAAACCAGTCCTACACGAACCCAGCGAAGACGCCGACATGCCTTATTCCACCTCAATAACCGACATGCTAAAAGGGAACTGCAAATAGATTGGAACTCAGTGAGACTGCAACATTACCCAAACCCAGTTTGCCTAGGGGTTACATTAGACCGCTCTTTGACTTACAGAAAGCATATCGATAAAAACAAGGCCAAAGTCAAGACTAGAAATGGCATCCTCCGGAAACTGACTAATGCTCGCTGGAGAGCAAACCCTAACGTCCTACGCTCCTCGGCACTTGCGCTATGCTACTCCGCAGCCGAACATGCATCATCCCCCCCTATGGGAAATATCAACACACGCCCATAGGCTGAACTCCGTCCTGAATGACACGTGCAAATTAACAACGGGATGTCTAAAACCCACCAACTCTACATGCTAGCCGGAATTGCAACACCGCAAATACGGAAGGAAATCATAACCATGGCCGAACGAAGCAGGCAATGCGACGACGCCATACATCCTTTGTATCAACATATACCGGTAGCAGCCAGACTAAAATCAAGGCGAAACTTCATATAATCTACACAAAACCTCACAGCCTCTGAAACAGCGACGAAGGAGGCAAAATGGGAACAGCGCTAAGCAGACCATGACATCCCAACCTGGAATCCAAAAGAAAAATTTCCTGCAAGATCGTATCTGGACTGGAGTACCTGGAAAACCCTCAACCGACTCCGATGCCAAATGGGAAGATGGAAGTACAACCTCCTGAAGTGGCGATATGCGGAAAAGGAAACATGAAAAGTCCAGACAATGGAACACCTTCTGACGTACCAATCCCTACAAACTTCATGTACCCTCCGAGACATATGGACATGCAATGAAAATGCTGCGATATGCGCCAGACATTGGAGTGATATATGAATAGTTATATGTATCGTTAATATTGTAAATAGATATTTTAAAAGTTGTAGTTCAAACCCGATTAAATAAATTGTCTACTCAGTTGTATATACTGGATATGATGGCCTGATGATATCGTTCTCTTTTTTTGTCTTGATTCTACGTTACGAACCAAATGTTGGCCGCCCCTTCCAGGCACGAGCAAAAATATGTTATTTTTAGTCCATCCATTCGTTATTGCCGTCCTCTCATAAATGTTTATGAATGCATGGGCATTGCCTGTGCATGGGTTGAAAGTTGGGGGTGGTTTAAACTGAGGTGTTGCTGATTTAGATCCGGAGGACAGCGCTTGGGATAATCTTATGTCAGCCATAACGAGTATTTGCGCTTGGATGGTAGCCGTTAAGCCACGACTTTCCCCTAATAAAAAGCCATAGGTTTATTTATAATAAATTGTATTATGTTATTCTTATTGTTAGCAGTTATATTTGTGAACCTCGTAAAAATAAGAGGAGAATACGACTATCGTAAATATTGGGATATGAAATTATAGAAAAAATGAAACAAAAAAATTATTTCTCTTCCGAGACTAGAAATAAGGTTCCTACATTAGCCTCAATACTTAAAAAATTAACAAAATTGTATACTGCAAACAGTGAACAATTAGTTATTACCCAATATTATGTATTTGCTCCCGCCCCCAATGAAATAAGTATTCATGATGATATTGATGCATTTTGGGCAAAAGTGTTGAACAATTCAGTTTTCACATATTTGAAAATTTGTCTGTATTTGTGTTGACTATTTTGGCATTTCTTCATTCAAATGCTAGTTGTGAGCGAGTGTTCATCGAAGTGAATAATATTTCAACAAAGTCTAGAAAGATATTGTCAACAAGCACAATTAATGGTTGCTTGCTATCCAAAGAATGTCTGGCTTAATAAGGTAATTATGCAAAATTTAGACCAAATGCAGATGTGTTATCGAGAATGACATTCAAATCTATATACCAGAGAAAATACTCTTTTAGAGGCTTTGGAAGAGGGGGAGGATGACTTTGACATTGATGAGGAAACATTTTTCTTCCAGGATTTGTTGTATTAGGTAGATGGACCTATGTAAATTTTGTTTTATGTTGTAACATGTCTATTGACCTGTTTCGATTTCATATAACAAATTCCGTGTAATTCCCGCTTGCCATCTCATTAGCCACTCCCAACAACAGTATTAAAACTGAACGTTGAGACAATTGACATCTGTCAATTTCCCCCTGTTTGCTACAAGCTGAAAATC
Organism: Galeruca laticollis; assembly: GCA_963921935.1. Classification (NCBI taxonomy): domain Eukaryota; kingdom Metazoa; phylum Arthropoda; class Insecta; order Coleoptera; family Chrysomelidae; genus Galeruca; species Galeruca laticollis. Next base: position 82,526,983 of record OY998175.1, on the reverse strand, counting down.
AGCCTTTCCGATACCGACGCTGAAGAAAAAACACGTACTCACTTTTACTCTTGTTCTACTGAAATTTTTCTTAATTTGTTGTAGTAAGCACAACTACGTGAGAACTACGTAACAACTACGTAATAGCAACGTGATAGCTAAGTGACTGCTAAGAGACACCTTTACCGTTGAAGACAGCTTCCATTTATCTGGGACACCTTTACCGTTTGAGACAGCTTCCATTTATCTAAGACACATTTACCGTTGAAGACAGCTTCCATTTATCTGAGACACCTTTGTTTAAGACAGCTTCCGTTTATCTAAGACACCTTACCGTTGAAGACAGCTTCCATTTATCTGAGACACCTTCACCGTTAAAAACAGCTTCCATTTATCTAAGACACCTTTACCGTTGAAGGCAGCTTCCATTGATCCGAGACATCTTTCACCATAGAAAACACAGATTCCATTCCTTCAGAACATCTAAACCACCAGAGGACCGTCAGTTAAGTACATCCTCTATTTTTTCCGTCCCGCCCTAAGGCAGAATTGAATCAAATTTTTTATACATTCTTTTTTCATTTCTAATCCACCCGGCTATGAGAGCCACAGGGTATCGTATCCGGGTTGATTAAGTTTGAGCACATTTTATTCTAACATTTTTAATAATAATTTTTCATAACATTTCAATTTAGAGTAAATTCTTTCACACGGTAGTGTTTTTAAATGAAACTCACGGTCTCTAGTTAATTCCACAATATAATAAAAGTTATTGAATATTCTAAAAAATTGACAATTGTTTCGATAAATCAATTTTTCAGAATTTTCAATAACTTTTATTATATTGTGGAATTAACTAGAGACCATGAGTTTCATTTAAAAACACTAATATGAGCATATTCCACGGAGTAAGGGTCGAGACAGTTAATTTCTTTTACACGGTGTTTATACCTTTATCACCGTAGTTTTGTTCTTGTTCTTTCGTAACGTTTGAAAAGGTAGTGGCGCCATAAGCTCTCATAGCCTGATCATCCTCTGTTATACAAAGTGTGTCATTAACTTGAAGTCGAACGACCCTTGAGAAGTCTCATGCCGGGATTTTGTTCGAGTGAACGATAAATGATTACAATGTTTTTTGTTATTTTTCTATAAGTATAATTATTATTTTATTATTTAATATTATTTTTTTATCAAAAGTCATACCCATCGGCAATTTCGACTGAGCTAGTACGGTATTCCGCTTTCAGACGTGTGGTAACACTGGGTGGAAGAAAAGTGGAGATGTTTGCCTATGCTAGTGATAATGCAGTTGTACCTATAAAAGGATGGGGTTAGATGGCGGGGGTTTCGGCTAGTATTTTTCGGGAGGGTGGCTTTGATTACATGACGGTTGTGGCTATGAATTCAATAAGGATTTTGGTATATGTAGGGAGTAGTAAGGAACTTGTGGTTTTGCCAGTGGGACTAGAGCGGTTCCTTGGATTTTTTGGGGGTGACTATCCTGTTGGGGTAGCGAGGGTGGAATGCGGAGAGTAGAAATGTGCAATTTTTACAGGTTAAAGTATTGGATTTTGGGCACTTTTCTGGGCAGTGGCCAGATTGACCACTGAAAGCGCAGATCGGTTATGATCTGCAGGATTCTGCTAAGGGTTTGATTTGGTCTGGGTGCAAATATATTGCGATGGGAAATCCAGAATCCGTGTTTTAGGGCTCGCACTGGTGGAGGAGCCCGTAGAATTTGATTCTGGATTATAGCCTTGGTGGTAGTAGATCTCGGATGTGGTTATTATGCGGAACATTGAGGTAGGTTTGTTGTTTCATTTGGCGATTATTCGCATTTCTATCTTAACAAAACCAGTTGGATAAAAATATTTATAAAGAAAAATCTGTAGGTTGAGATCAAAAATAACTTCTACTATATATTATTTGCAATCGTTCCAAAATTGATTAAACAATGATAACAATATTGCAAAATAACAAATCTTGTGGGTTATCCTATGGAAATTGCTACGGTGTTCATTTCAAATTATTTAATATTTACAAAACTATTCGTCCTACTAAGCAGTTGATTTTCATTGTGAAAACTGATATCGTTGTCAGCAATCAACTAAACTCGCGTTTGTTATGAAATCACATTTGATTAAAAAACTCTTCAGCTCTTTATTCGCTTTGCGTTCGTAGTTCAAATTATTCATGCATAAAATATGTTTTTAATCGCAATTCTAACTGTTTTGTAAACTGGGAAATACAATTATGCTAAATTTTATTGCAAAATGTATTTACTCATAGAATTAATTTAAAATATTTATGTAATATTCGTTGTTTTTGATCAATTTGAGTGCATAAAGGTATCTGTTTTACGTAAACTGCTATATAATTCTCCAAAAGAGCCGGTAGGTTATATAATAACTGAGAATTGTCTAATAATAAAATAGGATAGGGTGAAAGAAAAAAAAAGAGTGTAGGACAAAAATATTGTGCGGATACTTTGGCTCACGATAGGACATTAATTCACATCCTCGAGGTAGTATGTCTGTATGTATATTTTAACAGAAAGATCATAAAGAACCACTACAAATATTTCCAGTTCGCTAGATTTTCTAAGAAACGATCAGATCACTATTTTCACAGATATAGAAATCATTGGATGACATTTTTTCGAGAAATTGGAAAATTTCCATTAAAAAAACGTTAAGGGCCTAAACCAAAGTTTATAAAAATCGTGCAAGCGTCTCCAAAATAATTTAGGCTTTCCACACTTAAAACTCAGTATGTATTATTAGTTGACATAATAAATGAAAAATTATATCTTAAAATCAAAATGTGTTGATTTATTGCGTAAAACAGTATTTCAAACCGAATTTCCAAAAACAAATATTGCATTTGCAGAATTTATTCACCACTTGGTTATAAAGCTCTCAGAAAGGACTATGGTCGATCAGAGAAGAGTCCCAAGCTCACAAAAATTTTAAGGGTGATCCTGGCATCGGAGGAGAGGCCAGGGCCAAAATAAAGAAAAGTCTTAAGCTTTCGACTGTTACATATTACAAGGTATAAGACGTCAATCACACCGAGTTAGGGCTGCCCGACGGCTATAAATATATAAATATATGGATATATAAATGTGTTAATATTAAAATATAAAGTCATTATTTGAATTGCTCTACATTATTTTTCATGATGTACTTCTTGTATATTCGACATTTTTGAAGATCTGAAGTTCACAATTAAGAGTGGATTGTCTGAAACTGAGGGCCAAGTAACATCATTTATTGTTTATTGATATCTAATAAGAAGTAGAGCCTCACCTTGTATTATGAATTTATCTTATTTATTAGAGAGGATTCTTGAAATTGTTCTCTGACCTATAACAACATTTGCAACTGCTGTCCCTAAATCATAATCTAAGCCGATGAATTCCAATATCCCTCTAATATTATAGCAATGTTTTAAATTTGAATGAAGATGAATTCGATGCATCAGTCGTATTGTGTGATGTCACACCGTATTCCGTTCAACGTGTTTAGACCAAACTCAATCGAGTATTGTGATAATCTATGAACATGCTTCAATAATTCATTCGTATCTGTAGTCAGGATGAGATTCAATTGCGATTGAATTATATTTCCGAAATATATATGGATCTAGCCGATGTCTGAATACGAAAGTTTTGTTCGATGAATCGTGTTTTCGATTGAACAATCCAAATTTTGTGATAAAAACTTCTATTATATGCAGATAATGTATTTGTTCAGTTTTGTAAGAGAGCTTAATGAATGGACATGAAAATTGGTAAAAAAATATTTTGTGTGGAACAAAAAAACTAAGTACATACAACACGGTACATATTTTAGTACAAACAAAGAAAACTGTGAAATAAATAACTTTATTTTTATTGTTTTAAATGTAACTTATTGTTTCTAGATAATTGGCTGGTAGGTATTAAATGAAATGTAATTTCTGTCATTCTGATGATGATATTTTTAATATCGAAACTTTATTTTCCTCGTTTATTTACCTTCGAAGCAATTGCAAACCATAAACATTGGTCTATCCATGATATATCTAAACTAATTACTCAGGTAGACTAATGGCTCATGTTGGTTATAAGACATTTGTTGTTACTCAAAAATGGAGTCAGAAAATTAGTACTAGATAAACTATGAAGCAGTGAGGTGTATAAAACTTTTTGTTTTGAAGAATATGACCTAACTTGTATCTGGTCACTTAATATCGAGCTTCACACTTGTTCTATGATTCAACTGAAATCAAAGTATGTACAAAATAATTATTGATTCCGCTCCTGAACACATTTTTGTAAGATTCTTCCTCCTTTTACTTATTGTTAAAAAATATTTCAGAAGTTAAATTTTGGTTGCCAATGCTGCAGATTCATCCTTCTGAATGTGTCAAATATTTCAACGCTATGTCTTCAATATCCAATCGATACCACGCCATTCGGAGACTATACTTCATCAATGGGCTCATACCCTTGAAGTGTGATAATCAAGTACATAAATTGAAAATAAAACAAAAGAGCAAGATTCATATCATTATAATATATTATCCACTTTCTCGACTTTCCTAATTTCCGTAAATATTCGAAATTCATTATAAATAAACTAAATGTTGTTTACCTCATCAGGTTTCATAGATTTCAGTTTAACCATTTGTGTAGATATTATGTAAATAAAATTTTCCTATTGACCTCTATTAATTATGAATTTAAATACATGTAAACTGAATTAGATTGTGGATTCATCAGTTTGAATATGTATCATTGAACAAAACAATAAACAAAACATGGTACTTATTTCAACACCATCAACTAACAACAGGGCATCGTTAGGCTAACAAATTTTAGAAAGCTTCGGTCAATTAAGATAACGGACTAAAATCCAAGTAATTCCGATGAGATATCTATACATTTATTTTTGGACAAAAACTTATTGAACAAAATGAAGTATATTAGACGTTTTCCTAAATTATACTTATAATTCAATTTACCATTCATTCTTCTTTGTAATTTCAGTCAAAATATAATGATCCATTCATATTTAGCTGAATGCGATCCTGAATTGTTAGATATGTCAAATGTCTTGTGAAATTATAGTGGACAATCGATAAAAACGATGTTATAATAAACTGAATCAATAAGGTAATGGTTAAAGCCATAAAAGGAATTAACGATTAAAAAGAGGCCTTTATATCCATGTAGTGAAAGTTTCAACATTATAAAATGAATGAAACGTTCGTTAATAACTTCATTTATTCTACAGTGATGAATTCCTTGCTGAGCATTTTTATTTTCTCTGCAATTCGCGGAAACAAAAATTCAACTCAATGTGAAAGACGGCGATAATTTATACAAATTCAACCCAAACAGAAAATTCATTCCAAGTAACTCCAATTCTCTGAAGTCAATTCCTAAGCAGATGTTGCAGGATTTTTTCTGAACAAATCCCAGAAAGAAATATGCGATTCGGAACAAATTTGGAATCCTTTTCGGGATTTTACTGACCACGCACTTTACCTTGCAAAAGTAATATTTATGCCACAGGCCGACATATGCAGAAAATGAACGAAGTAAAGTTTTATGAGATCAGTGATTTATCTCAGGATTATCTGTGACTTCAACACTGCTACTAAGGTTCCATTCTGTATCTTTATAATATGCAGCTTCTATTGTTGAATAATAAATATACGAAACTGAATGATTCTCAGAAATATACCAAGAACAATAAAAAATAGTATATTATATTATAAGGATTAGAAGTGCATATTTTTTTACGGGCAATATTTGCAGTTGCGAGGCGGAGCGCAGCGAAGCCGAGCGAATGCAAATATTGCGAGTAAAAATATGTACTTTTGGTCCGTATGATATATACTATTTTTTCTCCAACCAAGTCACAATTTAAATCAATTTAGTTTCATTCAAAAATCGTTAATAATTTGGTAATAAATTTAAACACCTATTAATTATAACATCGATAGCAAGTCGGTAGTCATGGATATCTGGTAGGGTTGGTAAATATTGATTGTCAAGTAGACGTCAGTAGACGTACTAATCATATAATCTGTGTAGTAGTTTTTACGCTGCTTTCAAAATGAATCCCGAATACGATGAAAACATACCTGCGGGTATACTGGAAAGTGCCGAAGCAGTATATCTAAATCTTTTGCCACCCAAATCTCGCCAAGTATTTTTGAAGTTAGAAAATTGGAAGGAATATACTGGATATTCGCTAATAAGAACATCTGCTACACTTCTTATTGATGATGGCGGTGACCTCGCTTGTCTTGAAAGACATGGAGGTTGGAAATCGAGTACGGTAGCAGAAGGATGTATTGAAGAATCACGTATCAACAAAGAGAATACTGCCAGAAAAATATTGCATCCTGACAAAGAAGGTACAAGTACCTGTTCAGATATTTCCTCGAACGTTTCATCAACAGTTACGGAGAATATTTTGAGCTGTTCTAACATCAATGAAAATCTTTCGAATTGTTCGAAAATTGTTAGTGATAATTTCAGTGGTGCTTTGAATTTTGGCAATAATTGTTCCAATTGCACATTCAATATCACTATAAATAACTAATATATACCTATATATAGTTGCCCAATTAGTTTTTTTACTAAGTTTGTAAGAGACAATGTTTTTTTCTTCAAATTTCAATAAGAGAGCTCAAATGCAATTACTTTTAGTCCTAGAATTAAAAGTAGCGTTTTTAATCCTAGGATTAAAAGTGTTGCTAAGCAACGAACACATTTTTGTACGGTAAGGGAATTGATGACTTTTGCACCCGAAAATAGTACAAAAACGTCAACATTTTTTGATGGTTGGAGAGAAAGAATATTTTGGTATTATGAAATATATAAATGTTCTGATCTTCCAATTTTGTTAATAAATGGTAAACCTATTATACAGTCTACACAATATTCACATTTGGACTGTGAAATAACTAAGTATGATAAACATAAGATGCGATATACTACACATCTGTTTTCAAGTGTCCTGACTTCACATTACAGAAGAGAAATAGGCATGTTGGTACATGTGTACAGCGCTTGGTAGGTGGAATGTGTTGTTTATATACTGTTTGGAGAAACATTCAAAATAATCTTCAATTGTTTCATCCCCAGTTATTATAAGTAGCACCTGAACTGCGTGTGTAATTGGCTACTAAGAAGATTTTACAGTTCTGATTGATATGTACCGTTGTTTTGGCATTGAACAATTTATCTGATGTTTCTTCAACCAACCGTCACATTTGACAATACTGCGCAACAGTAAATCGTACTATACATATTGCGTAGTAAACAAAGGCACATCTGATCAAACCATAGAGATATCAAGATTGTTACGAGGTTTTCGTTACTAAAAGGTTATTTTGTGTCGCCGAGTGTATTTTCATTTTGTATTTCCTGTGAGTATATTGATTTTATATTATATATCACCCGTTATGTATTCTGGCCTTTGTATACAAACCATTTTATAGTTTATGCGCCGAGTATATTTTTATTTCATAGTTTATGTCACCGAGTATATATATATATTCATTTATATTACGTATCCCCATTATATATTCTTTGCTTTGTATAAAAATCATTTTATAGTTTATGCCGCCGACTATATTTTCATTTGATAGTTTATGTCACCGAGTATATATCTAATTTATATTATGTATCACCCGTTACATATTCGTTCCTTTGTATACAAACCATTGTATACTTTATGCGCCGAGTATATTTTCATTTTATAGTTTATGTCGACTGTCGACGAGTATATATAATCATTTGTATATTGCATCTACCAGCTATATATTTCGACCACTGTATCGAAATTGTTTTAGGCATAAGACTTATAAGTATTGTAAATCTCCGTGAACATTTTATTTTATCCCTTGGTTTCGGGGTAGAACCAATTGTTGTAACAGGTTAATAGTTATTCAAAATTCCGATGATATTTTCATTTCTTTCCTATCTAGTTGCGATGGAGAAATCATTTTTTCTGTGTAAAGTATTTATTTCGATTTTAAAACCCAACATTTCAATGTACTGGTCTCCCCACTGCAACGAGGTAGATCTTGGTAGAGCGCGCAAGTCGAACTAATCGAGAGAGGTGGAATAGTAAGGCTGGAAGGCAGGTAGATTCTAAAATCGAACAGAGAGTACCGAAGTGCTATCCGACCGAAGCAGAAGCGAGAAATTGTGCATCGTCCGCCGAAAGTTGTTTAGCTTTGTTTTCCCGATAACCATAAATTTCTTGTTGATTTTTTTTCCGCACTGTAAAAAATTTCTCGATAACTTCGTTGCTGTGAAGGTAAGAGGTTTTTAGTAATAAAAATCCGAAAACTAAATGGTCTTTTCAATTATAAATTTAGAATATTCACGCAGTTGATTTTTATTTTAAAATTCTCGATAATTTCGTTGCTGTGAAGGTAAGAGCTTCTAGAAATAAAAATCCTAAAATATGTGGTCTTTTCAATTATCAATTTAAAATATTTATGCAGTTGATTTTCATTTCAAAATAAATTGGAATATCTTGTACATTGGAGTGTGGTAAACCATTTATATATCGCATCTGATTTAATACCTTTCCCGATTTTCCTTTCTCGTAGGTTTCCTGATATAAGTTCCGTTCTTAATCACCTTTTTCGATTTGTAGGGAAAATTCTTGATTGAAATCTCCGGTTGCGCCAGGCATTCATAAACGCTAGGGTTTCCGGATATTTTAAATCTAGAATCCCCAGTTTCAACACCTCTCCCGAATTTTATTTTAGTGGGTTTTGTTGATATTCGTCCCGTTCTTTAACACCTTTTTCGATTTGTAGGGAAAATTCTTGATTGAAATCTCCGGTTGCGCCAGGCATACATAAACGCTAGGGCTTCCTGATATTTTAAATCTAGAATTCCCATTCTTTGATAACTTTTCCGATTTAAGGGAGAATCTTGATTGAAATCTCCGGTTGTGCCAGGCATACATAAACGCTAGGGCTTCCGGATATTTTAAATCTAGAATCCCCAGTTTCAATACATTCCCGAATTTTCCTTTAGTGGGTTTTTATGATATTCGTCCTGTTCTTTAACACCTTTTTCGATTTGTAGGGGAAATTCTTGATTGGAATCTCCGGTTGCGCCAGGCATACATAAACGCTAGGGCTTCGTGATATTTTAAATCTACAATTCCCATTCTTTGATAACTTTTCCGATTTTAGGGAGAATCTTGATTGAAATCTCCGGTTGCCCCAGGCATACATAAACGCTAGTGTTTCCGAATATTTTAAATCTAGAATCCTCAGTTTCAATACTTTCCCGAATTTTCTTTTAGTGGGTTTTGATGATATTCGTCCCGTTCTTCAACACCTTTTTCGGTTTGTTGAGAAAATTCTTGATTGAAATCTCCGGTTGCGCCAGGCATACATAGACGCTAGGGCTTCCGGATATTTTAAATCTAGAATCCCCAGTTTCAATACCTTTCCAGAATTTTCTTTAGTGGGTTTTGTCGATATTAGTTCCGTTCTTTAACGCCTTTTCGATTTGTAGGGAAAGTCCCCGATCTTCAGTATTTTTTTCCGATCTGATAGTTTTTTTTTGGAGTAACGCCTAACCCGTCCGTTTCATGAGAGTTTATCAAACATTTAAATGAAAAGACCACCAAACTTTGAATAGTTTTTGTTTGCTTTTACCGCTTCTTTTCTTTGCGTGTACGCTATTTTATGATCATAAACCACTCTCGCTTATGTCCTGCCTGCTTCGTCGCTAATTACTGCATATCAAATATACATATAGCTAAGTAATACATATGTGCTTTTGGGATACACGGATATTGTCTTCCCTTATGAGTATTGTTTATTTTTATATATAACGGCTTGGTAGAGAGTATAATTGTTATAAAACTGAAATAAACCTGTGTTGTGTTTTATTGACCTATAATAGACTAGTAATTCCTCATGGTAGAGTAGTTGTATGTCTGCACGAATTTTAGCTTCTCCGTAGTGTGGATCAGGATAATAATATTTATTTCAGGACTAGCGAGAACGTTTTTTCATATATTTAGCAATAACCTCCCGAATTTTGACGACAATAGACCCCTGGAATTTACCGTACCTCCATCTGAGGCTACCTGGAACTCTCGACGAGTGAAGTCGAGGGGCCGTGGAGACGACCACGTTAAAAATCTGGCGCCCGAGAAAGTGTAAGGTTTCAAAGGTGTCAGAAGTGACGTTCCGAGGCGTTAAGAGGTAGAGCAAGAGGCCGCTACCGATATATCACGCGTAACGCAGCGCACCAACGTCGCCTCCGAGGAAAACGCGTCACAAGATAGAGTGCACCATTACTGTGATTTAATATCAGAGTAAATAGTGATCGCTGCACAGTGGTTCCATCTCTCTCACTATAGCAGTGCAACTCCATTGGTTCAAGGGAGTTTATGTTGAAGTTCGTTACCTCCACCAACGCCGTTAATGGAGCGTATCTATTCGGTAACGATCAATCGCTCAGCTTAAGTGAGATTAACAGAACCGTTTGTTGTGTAATGTTTATACATATATAATATTGTTACTAAACAGTACACTGGTATAGTCCCTGAATCCGACTCTGTCGAAGACATGTATGAAAGTTAAAATTATGGTGGATACGCAAGAATTTCTTAGAACTGTTTACGATTGTGACTATATTATCTAGACATTGTTATTGTGACCAGTCCTCTCTAGAAAATACCAGAGAGTCAATTGTTTTTGTGTAAGCCGGAATCTAGAATTATCCAGTAAAAAAGGCACTAATAAAGGGGCGACCAGGGAGAGTTAGTTTAGTTTATAAAGTGATCTCGACAAATGAACAAAAATACACCGAAATAGGGAACAGTAAAGTGTTGATATAAAATATTAATTAAGGTTGTGTGTATATAAATTAAATTTAAGTGAATAGTTAAGTGTATATAAATTCAGTGTTAGTGAGTAGTTTAGTGTTTAAATAAATTCGTAAGTAGACGTACCGTGTTTAAAGTTTATCCCACCCGTAATAGAAACGTTTTAATAAATAAGAAAAACATTTCAATAATAACCGGATATATCATATAAAACGGATCAATAAGAAAAACAATTAGAGTCCTTTCTTTTAATTATTAGTTAAGAAAGGCCTTGCTACAAATGTAAGTGAGTCAAAGAAATAAAAGAGAAGATGTACAAAATCACATTCCTTCAACATAACAATTGTCACGGTTAAACTACGATCTGAAAATATCAGCGTGACCCATCAGTGAATGACGTAAGTAGAACGTGCCTATGGCGAATAGAGAGATGGAAATAATGGAAAAAGGCTCGTATTCAGCACTGATGCGAAAATAGATTTTTTTGTATTTCACAAAATGTGTGTAATGGAGAATTTGTGTCACACACTGTACTTGTTAGGTATTCGTGGAGGAGTGTGATGCAAATAAGAGAATAGAATTTAGGGAGATCCATTTAAGAGATACTGACAAAGGGATTTCGGAAAAAATGGGATGCTTACGGATTTGGTTATATTTGACAGAAACTAAATGTACTTAAGAGACGTCTGCAGAAGATTTAGTATATTTAGGAATATAAGTTTTGTTAAAATAAAGCAGATCGATTGCACATTTTTTTACGTTTAACATTCTCAAATAATTTGTGAAGTAATTGATTAATCCAATAAAATTTATATATTTACGAGTGATTGGGATTAGCTAAATTATAATTTTTTCCCAAACGTCCAAGTTGATTTTGAGTCTCAATGATATTTGAAATAAAACATATAAAGTATTTTTATGAGATAATATACATTGCTCGAAATACAATTATGTCGCCAATGGAAACAAGCTGTTAGATGTAGTCCAAGGTTCTGAGTCTAAAGATTTCCATCATATCACCAGCTCCCAATAGTTCTTGTAAATTACGTTAGACATTTTACTTATTATACAAAACGTCGGTAAAGTTACGGAATAATTAATTCTCATGGAAGTAAATGTAGTTCACTATAAGGAAGGGCGATTATTTATTCCAGTTACTGAAATTTAACGAAATGGATGAATAATCAGGATTATTGACCAAAAAGTTGCTGATTTTTCAAAGAAACAAACAATCATTTTCTCTCAAATTCAATAAATTGTTATTTGCTATAATTTTCGATGACATTCATTTTGTGACAATTCGACAAGAGAAAATGAACATGAAATTTCGTGAACATATCTGTGGAAAGAAGCCATAACTTGATATGTCGACTTTCGGTAACTTTACAGGAGAGCCATTTTAAGATAAACTGTCGGAGGCAAATATATACTTCAACATACATTTTACAGTTAATACTTTTTGTAGAGCTTAAACACCAAATATTGGGAGTTTTAAGTATGAAAGTGAAATATATAAAAATATCGGAGTTATTTAAGGTTTTCGAACATAACAGGTTTTATCATCTTTTACTCCGGTATATTTTTTTAATTGGCAAATCGATAACAGAACTAAAGATATCCCAAAACATGTTATTCTCGTGCAAATATTTACATTTCTAAGTTTTGATATCAATATAGGTACCCAAGGAAAAAAATTCAACATCTTATGAAATTAATATTTCTTTAATGAACAAAATACAAAAAAAAACTAGTGTTCAGACTCGGAGTCTTCCTGCATATCGCTCAACTCATCGAACTCCTGAGCTGCTGATGTTGTTGGGAGCTTCTTGTAGAAGTTATGGAGCTCTGCATCTATTAAACTTAGTATTGATAACAGGTCCTTCTTTTTCAAAGGATTTATCCCAATGGTACCCCCATATGAGTTACCAACTTCAAGATTAGTAGCAGAGGTTTTGCGGCCTTTTCTGTCGCGAATAAGGTTTAGGGTCCGAAATGGAGAAAATGGATTCAGATCATATTTGAAGTGAATGATTCCAAAATCCTTAGTGTATCTTATCCATTTTGTTTTTAGCCACTCGACTGGCTTTTTCTCAGTGTCCTGATTGCGATGAACTAAAACGTTATTCCTAGCTAAAAGAGATGAAAACGCTTTAAAATCTGGTAAGTTCATCTCAATCACATTAAAGCTTTTTTTCCAGGAATAGCTCTTACAAAATGACACCAATCACGAGGAACTATAATCCTATAATTTTCTCCCCCACTGCTGGAAGATCCTGATGACCCAAGTCTTTTTTTTGCCCGCTCAATACGTGCATGGTCACTGTCACATTCTAGACGTGTGTGATCTGGTAGGAGAAATTTTTGATCAATGACCTTCAAATTCTCGTTTTTTGCCAGATCATACATAAACATAACTGCCATATTAATGTTTCTGTTCTGGCCGCCACATGTATCTGAGTACGTAATTACCTGCTCTACACTTGTTGGTAACTGAAGAAGCTTTTTTAAAATACAAGAGGCAATCTGATCCTCTCCCTCCTTGAAGCTCACTCCACATACAACAGTCTGACAATTCTTTCTCTTGTGAACAATCACGGATGGTTAGGTTGTACATACTTAATAGACTTTTGTAATATGCAATATTGGTTGTGAGGTACGGCACAGGCAAAATTTGTTGTGAGTCAAAAACCAAAACTCTTTGGTAAACAGTGTTCTTTGCATTTTCTTTGCCTTCACGTTTACGGTCATAACCCTCTTGTGCCTCTTGAACGTGAACATTATGATTTTTATCGATTTCATCACGGTCAGCTTTACTAGTAGCATGTCTTTTAAATACATTAAACTCGTCGCAAGTTTTGCATGTGTCAACTTTAAACTTATAGCCCTTTGTATTAAAATTTTTTCTAAAAGTGACGTAGCCAACCGATTTTTCGAGACCATTTTCTTCTCTCCATTGTAAGTACTGTTTCTACATTATTTTAATACTCAAGTGACTAGGTAAAAATATCTTTTCTGATGAGCTATCTCGCCTAGCGTAATGACTTTCGTGTCTTGGGTATTTCTCTATAAACTGGTGAAAAAAATTTATCTCTTCATCACTTGTTTTATTGGGTGGTGTCTTCTTACCCCTCATATCAACATTAATAACGCCATAGGAAGAGGCCCTTTTCTTTTCTATTAATATGTCCAATTTCCCTCTGGTTACGCCATACGCACTCATGAACATTAATTTGCAAACATTGTGTTTTTCTATTTTCAACAATAATACTATAACTGACAGTCACAAGCTGGTCGTGAGTAAGAGCACTCTTACCTCTACCTTTTGCACTATACTTTGTATTTGAAATTTCAATTCTTTCACACAATGTTTGATTTCTCACTTTTATTGGCAAAGAATAAATATTTTTAAATATTTGATTTTGTATTTCTGGAGTTATTATCCCGGAACACTTTTTCCTCTGACAACATCTCTCAATAGACTTGAACTCGACGGGACCTTCAACTTCACCTTTTCTATTTTTGTAGGTCAAACCGTGATCTTTTTCATTTTTTTCTTGTTCACGTGCTCTAACACCTTTCTTTCTTTTTGGTTTAGAGGAAGTAGAAGTGAGTAGTTTGGTTGTAGTTGAATGTTTGTTTCTACCTTTATTCTGATTATCATCTTGTAACTGAGATGGTTCCAATGATACATTGCTTTCGGAAACTATTAGTGGACTGCTACGTATAATAAGTTCATTATCCAACATAACCTCATCTGAAAAACAAACAATACTATTAAGATCTTAATTTTTTTTCACGGAGGTGTACAACAGGTACATCCATCCAAATCTTCAAGTTCTTCAATCTTCAAAATTCCCTACTCAAACTAAAAAAAAGTGTAAAATCTGTAATCTTTAAAATAAATCATCATATACACAATAAAAAAAATAACCTTCAGTATCACTTTCCGATCTTGTCTTTTTCCCCTTTACTGGCACTAGACTAAATAGTTTTCATTTCCTAGAGTGGTCTTTAAGGACATCAGGAGTCCATTGTGGGTCTGCATGTGAGTCATGGGAATCTTCTTCGAAAGAGTCCTACAACAACGTACAAACATTAGTTTTACGTAGACCTACTATTAGTTTTAACGACATTTATAATATTTACCTGAGGTTCATATGTTGAGTTCAGGCTACTAGTTGAAGGTTTACACATCAATGTATTATGTGGCATAGAGATTACGCCAGTAGCTGCATTTTTTCGTCAAAGGTAAAATCATTTTTAGTAACACTAACCTCACTTTTAACCGAAGACCTTGTACCGCACTGTAGTAGTTTATCTCCACATTTTCCGGAATGTACCATCAATTCACTTCGAGTGACACAAATTTTGTTACAGTTAGTACAAGAATAAGTCATTGTTGGTACATAAAACACACTTTTTTCACAACAAACAACAGCACCTATTTTAAAATCGATAATAATGAATAATATGACAAAACTTGATAACACAGCTTGACAAGTGACATCACTGTAGTGCAGTCATCTTTTCTCAGACGCGAAAACTTGATATGTTCACATAACAGATTCCGCATTGATATAATTACAGAATAGAGGATATTTTTAAGGAAGGTACAATTTGATATGTCAACATATCAAGTTATGTCTTCTTCAAAATCTATAAAAATTAGCTGTTTTTGAAAGTGGAAGAATTAGATAAATCGACATATCAAGTGTTGACATCTTTTTTAAAACCATTTAATTAGAGGCATACATTGTTATGTCAACTTATCAAGTTTTTACCTCGTCTGTAATATCCACTTTAAACATATCAGGTTTGGGCATCCCTTCTATGACCGTTATTATTAGGAATTCGAATTATCAAGTTATACCATCTTGTAGATCTCGACGAGACGAACACAGTGGTGTTGATACCTTAATTTTGATAAAAAGTCGACTTATCAAGTTGTGGCTTCTTACCACAGATATAATAGTTGAAGTTTTGGTTTATCAAAATGTAGGGAAGTTAGGGTAAGATGACCTACTTAAGATTCCAGGACAGATATTTTCGTCAAAGTTGAAAGTAATGGATCACATTTTATACTACTTCATGGCAATTTTATTATAATTTCATGGTTGCTAATGACAAAATGCTACATTTTTCAAATTTTGTAAAATATGTGATTTTCCGCAATAGTGACAAATGACCATTTTACCCATCTAGCTTGGTCAAGTGGTCATTTATAGAAGGTAAAGTGACCCAGTTCGCTTGACAACTACTTTAATATTTTGTTACATTTTATCCAGTCGTCTTCTTGATTCGAATGAGACGAGAACTCCATAAAATATGGACACACATTATCCCGTTTCTCTTCATCAGCGTAATCTAAAGTTTCGTTCTCTTCTTCCTTTTTCTTCCGTTGATGCTCTTCTTTCTTAATATTAAATTTTTGACAAATTCCGTCTGCGTTTGCATTCGTTTTGTTCTCTTATTTTTCACACGTTTATCTTCTTGTTTTTCCTCTAATTTTTCCTGACAACTATTTTCTATGTGGATTGCCGGTTGAGATAACTGTTCGTTCTCGCTTTCTTTCCTGCTTTCTAACTTCAGATTGAGCCTTTGGAACAGGAATAATTTCTATTAGCGACATTGCAAAAGATGTGCTTTCTTGCTTACCAGCTTTTACACGCCTAACGCTGTAGCCATCCAAGTGTCCCTACCGGAGAAGAATGGTATGACTAACATAGTCGCCTGTTCTGCCAGCGGTCATGGATACTGTACATCCCCTCGCTGTATGGTGGCTAATCGACTATAGCAAAAAGAACAGACTCCAGCTAGTCATCGGCAGTAACGCCAATTCACACCATACACTGTGGGGAAGCACAAATATAAACGCAGATTTGAGTTACTTTTTGATTATATACTAGGGGAAGGGCTATCTGTTATCAATAAGGGCTCTGAACCAACCTTTGTAACTAGAAACAAATCAGAGGTATTAGATTTAATTATCAGCTCAAACTTTCTGAGCAATAAGATACAGCACTGGGCAGTATCTACTGAGCCTTCGTGTTCAGATCACATACATATTCAATTCAGCATTGAAATAGGTCCAAGGCCAGTAGTGGAATATCGCGACTCAAAAGCTGCTGAGTGGAGTGGATACAAAAATCCCGCCAACGGTACATTGAGGGCGGCTCCACTACCATTAACAGTTGTGATGGGATATATACTGCGGCGGAAGAGCTTAGGGAAGCAGTGATCTCCTCCTATCATGAAAACTGTCCACTCAAGACAAAAAGAGATAATCGCAACTCTACTTGGTGGAACAAAGACCCAGAAAAATGCAGAAAAAAGTTCGACGACTATTTAATCGAGGTAAAGAGTCAGACAACTGAGAGCCTCATAGAACTGCTCTAACAATTTACAATAAAGAAATTAGAAAGGCGAAGCGGAAGTATTGGAAGAAGTTATGTGAGAGTATATCTGATATACCTCGTAGTACCAGAATACACTAAGTTCTCACTAAAGAGTCGATTGCCGAGATAGGGTCGATTAAGCGACCAGATGGCACTTTCAGGACCTATAGTCGTCAAGGAAGTTACGATTGAATTGGCAATCCAATCATCTCAGCCGTTCTAATCTCCCGGTGAGGATAGCATTTTTCCAACTCTGCTGCAAAACGAACTGGAATTACTTTTACCCATCCTCATTAAACTGTATAGAGCTAGTCTGGCGTGGAATTATATACCACCCAGTTGGTTGGCGGCTATATATACCGAAAGTGGGCCGCACAGACCCACACTCTAAATCGGTCAGACCAATTAGCCTTACATTTTTCCTGCTTAAAGGACGTTAAACGGTACTGGATTGTTACATCAGGCGGGTAGCATTATACAACTCCCCCCCTGAACATCCACCGGTACGCTTATCAAACTAGCAAATCAACAGATTTAGCGTTACACAACCTTCTTGGGAAAATGACAGAATCCCTTAACAATAAGGAGATTGCGGTGGCCATTTTTCTTGACCACGAAGGCAATGCACTACTGGCCTCTGTTAGTTCAGCTATGGCTGAAAAAGACATTAAACCAACCATTACCGGCTGGACATTTGCCATACTCACCAATATAACAGCCACTACATCTCTTCAAGATGAGGCCATTAGCTTTGAGGTTTCCAGGGGTTGCCCTTAGTGTGGAGTGCTATCTCCCCTACTGTGGTCACTCTTGATAGGTGACCTGCGTGGTACTCTCGAAGGATGAGGGGTAGAACTGAAAGCGTATGCAGACGACCTTGTCATACTGACAAGGACCAAGTCAGTACGGGAAGCATATAATATCCTACAAAAGACATTGGACGATGTTGGTGCCAGAGGGAACAGATGTCTGTTAATCCTGGTAGAACTAATCTTCTTACAGTGCCATATCCGTGATCGGACGTAGGCGACCTCTCACTTCTACCTGTGTTGTGCTCTCCAGTTACCACAGATAGAAGGGACCTACAGTTTAACGACGGATCCGAACGTCTATGTTGAGAGGCTGTACTAGGCAGAATACTGTCGGTGGTTTGCCATTGCCTTCCGACAGGTGGCTCTCCGAATTTTTAATTATGATGTTAACTAGGCCCGGGTTTGATCCCGGGGCCTCTCGGTTAGCAGACAGAGCACCATTCCACTAGCCTACGGAGACCACCACTTTCCTATAATGGTGAGGTAATTCCATTTTCAGCGGAACTCAAATATTTGGGGATCATCCTAGATAAAAAACTTGCTTGGAACGCTCACTTGGAAAAGTTATCCATAAGGCCAGACTATTCTTGTGGACATGTCGCAGGATCTGTGTAAAACATTGGGGCTTGGGTCTCAAACAAATCTATTGGATATATGTGATGATTGTTAGACCAATGATCACATATTGAGCCATTGCTTGGTGGTCAAAAACTCTACAGAAAACGGCCCAAGCAAATCTCTCTGGTATATAGAGACAGGCTTGTAAGGCTATTACTGGCGCCATAAGTACTACACCGTCAACAGCCATGGAAATCGTCCTAGGCTTACCTCCTTTCCATATATTTCTGGAAAAGGTCAGATGGGCAGCATATAGAATTGTGAATATATATTAATATATATATATATATATATATATATATTGTGCAGGCTTATACAGAGCAAAGCAGAATGCTAGCGAACATTGAGGGTCATAGAATTCTGGGAATGACCTCTGTGGAGAGCCTTACAGACCCACTCATTACAAACCTAACCTAACCTAACCATTGATACCATTCTATTGTATCGTTTCATTTTCATGTTATAATTAAATCTATTGTTTCACTCGAACCCGAAATATTATGGATCTGCAATTTTTATTTTAGTCTTGAAGAATTAAAATAGTTTTTCAACCGCAACGACTTTTCATTTCCTTTCGATATAGTATTATTCGAATAATTCGTCACGTCTTCAATTATATTTTGATCCTTCGCAGACAGTTCCACATTCATATATTCTGTTCTCCAATTTATCTCTGGAATTGTTTCATTATCAGGAGTATGCCTCGAAATAAATAAGCTAGTTCTCCCCTGTAACTCTACCTTATTCAATAAACTAAAGTAATGGACAAGTGAATTAAAATTTACTCTTGTAATCACGTCAGTAAGATATCCGGAAATTAAATTTCAAAGTGTAATCTCGCACATATGTGCATCTCACGGATGCTCACAATTTCATTAGACAGAGTCCCAATTAGTCACTAATAGGTGTTCCTGCTCGAGTTACCAAAGCAGTTGCTTCCAGATGATTCCAAAGACAACTAATAAACCTTTAACGTACAGTTAATTGATATTCTAGGACCAGTAACAGTTTCCACGATGCACATTTAATATAAATTCTGATCATGTTTATTACGATATAACCGAATATTTGAAATAGTAGCAATATTATCAAAAGTATCAAATTATTTCTAATATTTAAATTTCCTTCATCGTGTATGGAGTGGAAAGTGATCAGCTGATAAATTCAAAAATATTTATAGTTGGAATATCGACTTTAATTGTTAATATACATATAAAATTAAATCGGAAACAAAATGGATGGATTTATTTTTTTTGTTACTTGATTTCAAAAAGACAACAACATCAACTCAAACTTAACTGTTCAATTTTATAATTATCTGTTTATGAAGTATAAGAATTTTCCACTACTTGTGGATTCTGTATATTTTTTAATAATAATATATAATGGAAATTGGAAGAATATTCACCAAAAATTGAAGAAAAGGCCACTAAGAATATTTTTAACATAATATGTCAAACTACTCATAACAAATGACAAAGTCGATTATTTTTAGTTTATTGTAGGGTAACAGTGGATCAGGTAATATTTCGAATCAGATATATCAGCAACATTTATGTATATTATCGCAAAAATTAAACAAATATTTTTTCTTTTATTACAGTACCAAATTATGATACTAGTCAGGATAATACTTCACCACAAAATGTAAAAATCTCTTTTTTTCTTAATACTGCAGAATGATCCATTGTGCACTATGATGGTATACTCGTACAATGGATTGTGTGGTGGTTCACAGTGGATCATTTGGTGATTATTTTCATTTTAATTGGGAAATGTAATAGAAACAATTATTGTATACTTTAAAGTAATATATATAAAATTAGACAGAAAATACAAAACAAAAAACTTAATAATTCTTCTTATACTCTCTTTGTTCACAAACTGAAAGCTCTCCGTGTTTTCAAAGTAGCTATTACAAATAATGGTATAATGAATAAACTCATCTCAATTATGAAAAACAATATGTTATGTAAATCAACGTATGTTCAAGTGCGACAGGTTTTCTGGAAATTTATAATAAGACTACCTCTTTATTGTTCCACTAACCAACGGCTCTAGAAGAATGAACTTTAAATCCTGCTGTTGAACAAACGAGATATCAGGCACATTAGGTATACAAAGTTGTTGTGTATATTTCACTTTTAATCTGAAAAACTAACTTTATATTCCAATTCATCTGTTAGTGTTTCTAAAACTTTTGCCACGTAGTAAACTCTCTCTTCCTTTGTACAAAATACAGCAAGAACATGATCATCCACTTTAAATTTTCTCAGTAACTGATTTTTCAGACGTTCTTTAGTCAATATTATTTGATTATCCACATTCTCATCTTCAAACCATTCTTCATCGTCATCAGTATCTTGGTAGACCACTTCATCACAGTCTTCTTCTGAATCACTCTGTAAAACTTTACGATTTATCGATTAACTTCTTGCAGCTTATTTCTTCCTATTTCATTATTCTCGACCTTCAGCAATTCCATTTATCTCCGGAGTGTCTGTAGCTATCATACTTCTACCCAATTTCCGAGGTTTTCTCTTGTTGTTACTAGGTCCAGCATTCAAAGCCGATCTGAATAGTTCTGGTGCAATAAATGCATTATTCTCGTTGGATGGTCCAGCAACCGAATATTCTATTGGGAGATATTCGAGGATATTTTGAATAGTGGTTAGGGAGTCAAAGTCGGAACTAATTGGCTTTTGAGTAGGAGCAACGATGGACCCATCTGAACAAACATCTTTTTGGAAAGAATTTTCTAATTAATTTGAGGATAGGTCTGAAATGAACTATGTTGGATTTGGTCGATTGGTTACTGTACTTCATAAAAAATCATCCTTTGAGAATATATCCTTGTCAAATGGGAATATACCTGTTTTCCTAAAAGCTCCAGTTATATTTTGTATGGCCATTGACTTGGTGAATGAAATTCCAATTAATTCACCAATGTCGTATATTGTTACTGGACAACCTGGATGACGCATTAACCAAGAATCCATAGCGTTGTGATAGTACGTCTAAAATGGATCAAAGATTCCAGAAGTGTGAGAATAATTACACCAAAATTTTTCGCCAAATCCAGAGCTTCGATACTTAACTGTGACTCGTAATTATCCATGATTAAAATTGATGGTTTCTTTGGGGTGCTGTGACTATATTTAATGAAATGTTCCGTCACTTGGATAAACAATTCACTGTTCATCCAGCCTGCTGGTGTCGCTAAAATCAACGAACCAGGGAGAGTACCAGTAGCCATTCTGGGATTTACATTCTTACGGAGAAAGATAATGCCAGGCGGAAGTGCAGAACCACTAGCATTAATTATACAGCAGGTTGTGCATAATGTTCCCTTTTCAGCACTGGTGACCTTACATAGATTTTTGTGTCCTTTGGGTCCAATAATTTTTTGTGGTTTTTGGACAGTGATTGTTCCAGTTTCGTCCAAATTAAATATCCTGGTACCATTTGCAAAAACAGGATTTCTCTAAATTACTTTTTCCCGATTACTAAAAAATGTTTTAACAATCTCTTCCTTAAAAGATGTAGCCCTAAAAAGACTACAATTTTCTGGTTTTCTTAGATTTAAATCGGAATGACGTTCTCCAAAGCCTCTAAGCTAGTCAACCCCTGATAATTCATTAACATTCCAAGTATGAGGCATTTCAATATTATTAAGCTTTGAAGGACATCAAATGATGCTGGTGGCTGTGTACACGTATAGGGTAACGAAGAAAAAATGTATTTGTATCTCGTGTAAAATTTAATTTATTTTTGCATAGCGCGCTTTCAGCTCTCTAGACATAGAGCCATCATCAGTGCTTAATCTAAAAATACATACTCAAATAACAACCAATAGTGTTAAATTACTAAATAAAATTCAAGTTGAGAAAGTTAACAATAGTAATATATGAATTTAATTTAAAGGTAATGCAAAAAGGTTTTAATATTAGAAATTTAATAATAAAAATGATTTTCATTACATTGAAGTTACTATTATTTAAATTTAGTATATGTGTCATAATGAGGTTTTTTGAATCTAAAAAATAGAAATGAAACCAGATGTTAAACTTATTAGGTAGGTATAAGAAGTTTTATATTATTAATTGATTTTTAACGAAGAAAGGAAAACTAAATATGAAATTTAATTGCATATAAAATTATTTTTAATATTATTTATGATTATTAAAACTGGAAATATCGAATTGCTTGTTAAGTGAAAGTTTGACTAAGTTTTTTTATGAAAGTTTTTTTAATTTAAAGATAAAAAAGTTGATAAAAAATACGTACTGTCAGATTCTATATAATAAAATTTCCTGGCTTCATCGCCTCCAATAATAATTAAACAGGTTAATAAATTTTTTACATTATACAAGCTTGGACATCACATTTAAAATTTTCTAAAATCGAATTTTACTTCCAAAAAATTATTTACTTAAACACCTGTCATGTTAGAACCTCTACAGGTGGTTGTGTCGGTTTGACTGACAAATATGAGAACTTCTACTGTCAATTGGGTTTGTTCGATTGTTTGTGAAGACTCTGATCAATTTGAGAGATCGAATGCAAAAATGATTTATTTAAATTCAGAAAATTAATTTTTAACAACAATAAAATCTATTATGTGTAATATTATATTTAATTTAGTAATTGTAATGAATGATTAGCAATTTAATTAGGATATTTAAAATTATTTAGAAGGTTGGGTTGAGAAAACAAACAAATCAGAATTAAAAATAAATTAATGCGAAAACATCTGAAATCACGCTTATCCCACAATTTCGAGATGCCATTATGGGTCTTAACTTGAAGAAAAGACACAGGATGGAATCCCGAATGCCTCTATAGAGGTGTGAAGATAGTTTCTATCCAGCCATAGAAGTAATCTGATTTCCTTCATGTTGGAAGGGTGGGATGTAAAGATGAATTCACATTGTAGTTCAAGGCGACACAAAAAATATGCTCATGATTTTGATATCATGGTCCTAAAGCAAGTTCTGATGTGTTGTCCCTAAGTTAATTTATTTTCAATTTCAAGTTTAACATATAATATGAAATTATTTAAATTCAGAAATGTAATTTCTAAAAAACAACAGTGAAATTATTTGTGTGTAATATTCTATTTAATTCAGTAATTGTAGTGAATGATTAAAAATTTAATTAGGATATTTGAAATTATTTAGATGATCCACTGTGAACCTACCTATTAATATATTTTCACATTTTTTTAAGAGTACAAACAAAAATGTACTTACGTGGAATACTGACTATTACCCGCCAAAATAGAAAATTTGCCGAAACACGTGCCTTACAACAACTTCTCAAATACTGAGTTCGATCAAAGACACACTAAAACTTGACAACGTTGCTAGCTGTAGTGCAGTTTCATTCGTTAGTACAAATAATCGTCGCCTGATTCAGTATGTACCACTGATCCACTGTTAACCAGGTTACCCTATATAAGATTGTTTGTTGGGAAACTACGATGCAATTGGTTCTGAGGACTTTTTTGTTGCATATGTGAATGTAGTACATACTCCAATAGATGCGACAGGTCTTATGAACTACGCCAACTGTAGACTTTATTAAAATTTAAAAAAGTCTGCCGTTGTTATTTTGATCCAATATGAATAATAGGTACTACTATTTATATTGGATAATGGAATAAATGATCCAACTATATTTTAATTTTATCGATGAAAATCATTCATAGACTGGAAAGAGCATTTAATGGTTCCATACAGCCTTTCATCTGGTATTCCGTTTAGACTCGTATAACTACCTGAAACACATCTTTTTCTTCATGTACAACCGCGGTGCTACGTTTAGGGTAGTACTTCAGTGCCGCCCCTGTATAGTTCAAATATATGGGGCTTTCTTCCTTTGGTGGCAGTAAGGACATTTACACTTCTACTTCCTGGTTATTTTATTAATAGTACTCTCGGGTTCTAGTTGGTCAATTTCTCGTACCAACTTACAGATACATTGACATTATTTTTTTCACAATACATACAATGGAAATTATGTCGGATAATATTTCACTTCCTTTTGGATCCAATACTTTATTCACTTCAAATGAAAATTTGGCCTTCCATTCTTTCATGGTTTTGGATCTTCAGCTATTCTATTATCTCCTCGAGGTAGAAAATTTTGAATATGTCGACTTTAATTTGAATATTAGAAAATGTCAAGAATACCTAAAACTAAATATGAAGGTTTTCTGAATTCACACTTTTCGGCGATAAGGTATTCTTCAAAGTTTGTACTACAATCATAATTAATCAGTTCCACTATGTGTGGAAAACGAGATCTACAGTTAGTTAACGACATTTCTAATAGAAGTGATAAAGCAATATGTATTGCAGAACTGTTCAAAGCCTATTTCAAGTTACAGAAAACTGTAAATGAATAAATATGAGATTTTTTGCATTAAAATATAACTGACGTGCCCACTGGAGGAAGATGAATAAGAACGAATTACTTTTGAGTACATTAGAGATAATACAAACTCCTTAGTTGATTGGACCACGAGCAGAAGTTGATTGGAATGTAAAAGGATTCTCGTAGTAAACATCAGAACTTGCAACTACCGAATTAATTCAAGACTATTTGAAATAATAAAAATATTCGACGAATTTTGTTGGAATGTTTCTTTGCTAAACGCTTTGAAGGGAAACGGTATAATAAACATTGGATACATTCCAGTTCGAACTATTGTAGAGTACGGACGTGTGTGATTGTGTTTATCAAAACAAACTGTCTTTACCTTTAAATTAAATACGGGCATTTGTGGTTTGTAGGTGAATGATAAATAGCAGTAAGTAAACCTCAAAATCCGTACTACAGCATATGTTAATAAAATATGAAGGGTTAACTAGTTTAGGCTCACTGAGCCATCATCAGGCCTTAGATACATACATCAATCCATATGGAAAGCATGATAAAAGGAAAGCTGTCACATGTCCGTGGCATCCAGCAAATTCAAACAAACGTAAGAAGGCAATACGGGAATAGTACTGTAGGGGAATATTATTAATGAAAATAATAATGAAAATTTACATGATTATGTACAACATCAAACAAAACAGAAATAAATTAAAATAGGACAACATTGAGAAAAATCATTAAAATTGGATCAATGTATAAAAGAAAGGAAGAAAAAAAGAAAACATGGACATCGTCGTCCGACAGAATGTGTCCGAAGCAGGAAGTCTAGTAGTAGTAACAGGAAATGGAGGAAACAAATGCGGACCAAGAGAAAAGAAAATGAAAATAAGAAGGGATGGGGTAGTACCCATCCCACAGAGAAATAAAGGGAGAATACGGAGTATAATTCCCTAATGGAAATGTAAAAATATTAATAATAATAATTTCCTTGGAATTATGTATAACGCTTGGAAAGGTTGTCAAAAAGACCCACACCGTGATGTAAGTCAGGAGAATGGCGAACATTGTTGTACTATAAGTCTGAACAGTGAAGTGAAGTCCATAACCCGACACTTGAATAGTAATATCCCGGGTCACCGGAAACCAACCCCAAAACAACTAAATTAAAACTTTTTATAATGTTACAGTAATCTGAAGCGCAGTGACTCAGTACTATCACAAATAAGGTCTTATTTGTTAGTATTAAGGAAGAAAGAAGCATAACTCCCTCAAAAAGTATACTTCCAGTAGAAATAGGTAAAGCTAGGATTATATATACAAAACATTCATTTATCCATTATGTAGGTATTAAAGGAGTAGTCAGACAGATAAACACGTTAAAAAGTCATTTTTCTAATATATAAAAAACTGCTTAAGTGAAAATTTTATAAAGCGAACTGAGTTTCTAATTAATTCTTTAGACAGAGAATTTGAAAACTTGAATCCCCATAAGCGTTCAAAGAGAGGTTTAATAAATGGATTAGGTCAAGCTAATAAATGGTTATTTAGTTATTGAGACACAGATGACAATGAGCGTTAAGACAATGGAATTAAACTTTCACTGGAAAACCAAAAACATGTACCATATGAATTGAATTTACAAACTTCTTTGTTGAATAAATTAATTGACCACTATAATCAATCACTAACAACACTTTGGCAAAATCAACACGAACATCATAACAATTTAGAATAATTTCAAGCATCTATTATAAATCAAATTGACTCTTTAGGTAGATATATTATATTTCAAGGATCGATAAGTCAAATTAATCTCGATTGCCAAAATATAATATCATTTATAGATAATAACGAGAATGCTGTCTTATTTTCCAAGTTAAATACTATTCATAGTTGCATAATATCAAGTTCTGAAGTTTTAGATTTAATTGACCTGTGGATGGCCGGAAAGTATAGACTAAGCGGTAAAGATCTGCCATTAGCCGTATCAACAGGTAATGAAATTTCAAATAATATTTACGTTGAAGATGTCGTATTTTCAGAATTGATTAGTATGGATGAATCTTATAATATCTTACAACGCGATAATTCTGTTGTTAATAACTCCAAAAATTCCGATAATGTCATTAATGCGGTTAATATAAACTCGCAATCGAATTCTTTCCAGTCTAGTCGTCATGTATTTAATACTTCTAATCGATTTAATTCTAATGATAACGGACCGCATTTCATTCCTGCTCAACATATTGACTCAAATATAGGCCGTTTACATCCTATGAAACTTGGAGAACAATTACTTGCTCTTTCGAACTATGATGTAAATATAATTGAAATTGTTAGTTTTGGTAGGAACCGTATTAAGATCGAAGTTGATTCGGGTCTTGTAGCAAATAAGTTAGTAAATGAACCTTTCTTTAAATAAAACAACCTAATTGTTCGTGGCGTAGATACTACATTGAGTGATAATACCCTATTAAACGGTATAAAATCTAATATTACTGTTAAAAGAGTCAAAAGAATGACTCGAATAATTCAGAAAAACGATATATCGGAAAGAGTTCCACGACAAATGGTTATCATCACTTTTGCGGGAAAATTAATTCCTCAATTTATTTATATCAATAAAGTTAGGTGTCCAGTTGAAGTTTTTGTAAATCCAGTTATGCAATGTTTTCAATGCCTACGGTATGGTCATTTGGCTACCCAGTGCAAATCAAAAAAACGTTGTAAAAAATGCGGAAATGAGGAAAAAAATTCTTCTTCTGATAACTATACGAAATTTTGCATTTTTTGTAAAAATAACAACCATGAGTCCGTTTTTAATTTATATAAAAAAGAAAACTGACCCATCTGACTCTTTGTTTTCAGAAACATCACTGTTGGATGTTAGACAAACATATTTTTACAATATATTATAATGATAATATATGGCTTTAACAGTAGCAAGTGTCAAGTTATATGGTGAAACAAGTTATTTAAAATGAAAGTCTTATCGTCCAGTTTGCAAGGGGTAAATATGGCGTTGTTATGGAAAAAATGATATTCAAATTATAATATATAATCTAGATGTTATAAAAAAATGAAATTCAAATGAATCGTTGAAGATACCTGTGGTTACAAGAAATGCAACATATACAATTAAAACCAGAATATGAGTCATAGATTTATTAGATCATAAGATTGTTTCTAACTAGCTTTAAGGTATGTAAGTAGTGTCAAAATTTTTCTTGTGGATTTCTGAACATAATAGTGATGTCTTTAAAGTGAACTTCACTAATCAAAATCTAAAAAAACTTTTGAATGTGTTGATATTATTGACAGAGTGTCAACACCTGTATAAACATAACATTTTATAATAAAAAGAATGTCAACATGAATTAAATTGAACAGACAATTGTATCAAGCATTATCTATATATATATATATATATATATATATATATATATATATATATATATATATATATATATATATATATATATATATATATATATATATATAAAAGAAAGTCGTGTTAGTTACTCCACTTATAACTCAAGAACGGCTGAACCGATTTAGCTGAAAATTGGCAGGGAGGTAGTTTAGAGCCAGGAGAAGGACATAGGATACTTTTTATCCCGTTCGACAGCATTCCCATAGGATACTTTTTATTCCGTTCGACAGCATTCCCGTGTGACTTGACATGAAACGTCAGTCACTATAAAACGTGGTATAACAAAAAAGAATCAGACTTGGAATAACAAAACGCAATGACAGCTTTGTAATTGACGTATAATGACAACTATGTAATGCCGTATGGATGACAATTTGATATTTGTAAGAAATCGATAATAAAACTATTTCTATTAAATAAATAATTAACAATTATAATGTAATGATAGTGCCATTGCCCATTCGTATAAACAGTGAAGTGAACTATAAAACTCGGTATGGTTGAAAATTTGAGTTTTTAGGTGAAGTGAAGTTTAATTAATAATGCCGCGACCAAGACGATCGAATCTTTCCCGACAAAGCCGTGATGCAAGAAGAATACGAAATACTGCAAATGAAAGGAGTGAAGAAGAACAAGAAATTGCACGTGAACAGCGCCGCGATAGTATGGCTCGACTTCGTGCTTCTCAATCACGAGAGCAAATTGCAGCAGCCCGTGAAACAGCTCGGTTGGCAATGCAGAATCGTCGAGCGAACAACAGAGGTCAACAAATAGATAATTTGCGACGCAGAACAAGATATTTATCAAGTGCTGATTTGAATCGAGCAGCGTTTCAATACGATTGCAGCAATGATTACAGCTTGCATCCTAGCGTTTGCAATGGGCAAATGGACGTAGTTTGCGAGTATTGTGGTGCATTAAAGTTTTCCGGAGAAACGCCTGAATTATGCTACCTTAATGGTAAAGTGAAATTGCAATTGTTGACTGCGCCACCTGAGCCATTGTATTCATTGCTTTGTGGCGAAACAAAAGAATCACGCCACTTTCTTGCAAATACTCAAAAATACAATGGTTGTTTCCAGATGACGTCATTTGGGGCGAAGAACGAGGATTTAATCCGACATTTAAGGTATTCATTTTTGTACTTATATAGAATGTAGTTAAAGAATAACATTGCTTAATGATACATCTGCTGAAGATTTCTCGGGGCAATTGCTGACTATCGGTAATGGTCAAGTACCTGAATTTTTAAACTCTTTGGACGTGCCTGCCTTACCACCGCACAATTTACGCCTAAAGTTTGGCTCCGTAGTAATCATGCTTCGAAACATAAACCAACCAAAACTGTGCAACGGTACGCGTTTGGTGGTTAGAAAATTGATGAACAATGTAATTTACGCTACGATAATGATAGGAAAATTCAAAGGTGAGGAAGTTCTCATTCCGAGGATACCGATGATCCCAACCGATATGCCGTTTGAATTTAAAAGAATTTCCGATACGTCTTGCATTTGCCATGACCATCAACAAATCACAAGGCCAATGTTTAAAAGTTTGTGGTTTAAATCTAGAACATTCATGTTTTTCCCATGGTCAATTATACGTGGCATGTTCACGGGTCGGAAGACCATCTGCGTTGTTTGTTTTTGCGCCTGATAATAAAACAAAAAATGTCGTGTATCATAAGGTACTTAAATGAAGAGCAACCTATGTACTAAAATACAGAAATAATTATGAATGATAATTGTAGGTATTTAATTTTTTTTGTATTTTTTCCAATTAAAAAAAAAGTCTGCTTATTTGTTGCCATTAAGGCGGAACAAAGTTCGCCGGGTCAGCTAGTAGTGGATAAATAGTATCTCTTCCCTTAAAAGGATTGAAAATTTCATAACAAATATAGAAAACTAAATTTTATTGGTCAATAAATATTAAGCAATTTGATTTTTAATTTGAAGACTATTTTTTTGATAAAAACAAAATGAAAAAGTCCTTAGTAACGAGGTAACGAAAGGTAGAAGTCAGTAAAAGATACAGTAGTCAAAATTTCCAAAAATTATTATATAATCCAGGTAAATATTTGTAAAAAAAGGCAGTAAAAAAGTGAAATAAATCTTTTGACAAATTTTAGAAGAGAAAATAAGGTTAGGTAATCTCTGTAAGTAGAATAATTTCATTTGCAAAGACTTATCCAAAGACGATTTTATGTTGGAAGACATCAAATACAACAAACAACTCTTAGGTGAATTCAACATTTGACGTATACGTGTATGTGAGGTTATACACTCAAGGACTGGAAAAACAGAACATTGAGATTCTTGAGAGACAGTGCACAGTTAAAAGGTATTTCTATAAACTTTATTTAAATAAAATTAAACTCACCTGAGTTTTGTCATAGTTTTGATACACTTTATAAACAAGTATATTGGTTTTCAAACCACTCCCATTAACTAATTAATACACACTTACAGATAGTGACATACATATTATTAATGAAAACAGGTCGGCAATACACATAAGTAAATAACCAAAAGACACCATATTGGATACAATATTTTTCTTGTTAAAGTCATTACTTTTATTAAATCGTTGTGTGAGATTGAATTTAAGTTTGATTTGTCAACATGACGTATCTTTCATTGAAAAATTTGTTTGGTTGAATTCAAATAAACTGGTTTATATTTTCATAAATCCAAACATTTGTCATTTTCTTCTTTCTGGATAATATATGTTGGTAACTATACGCTGGCTTAAGTCAGAGCTCTATGAATTTGAAGGTTTACAGGGCCGTACTTAGAAAATTGTAGGAATATAGTTTTTATTCTCTAAAAAATTTAAAAAAAAAATCTGATGGACTTTAATGAAAAGAAAATTATCATACAAAATATATTCATTCGGTACATATAAAATACTTTTGGTAGAATCTATTATCCGGGAAACCTGAGAAAAATGAGTCTAAAGAAAAATGTATGATCACGTGCATGAAATGGGAGTATATAATCATACAATCACTGTTGCATTCTCTCTCTTCATGTTGAAACAAACAATTTCTCGAAACGTGATGGATTGTTGAAATAATGCATATGTGGCAGCTTCTTACGGTTGTCAGTGGTGAGTTTTGACAGAGAGCAGAGAGAACTAACGCATCGCATGTCGTAATAAAAATGTAATGTCAATATTGTCAATCTGACGTTTAAGATAATTTCTATCAGTTTGAATTGTAGTTTTTATATAATAATAAATGTTGAAGCCAAATGTATGATTGCATAAACATCCTGAGAACTAGCGCAAACTACAATACTGAGAGCAACGTAATCAACAAAAATTGGACCTTCTAGCCGGATTTGTATGTGACCAGCAATTTGGCCATTCAAGACAAGAAGAGACAAAATAATTGAGTGAGTCAGTTCCATTTACTATTTACTTTGCATTCTTTTTGAGTTTGTAGGGGTAGAATTTTCGTCATTTCATATTTGATTATATATTTCATACGAATTCATTATTATTGTTTTTACAATCGTTCACATTAGAAAGGAGCGTACCGCGCTCTTTTCTACTTTCCCCGATTTCATCATTGAGATTATGTTGGTTGAAAAATATTAATTTTATAACGTCATACACTTATTCGTCTATCTATCGTGTAGATAAACGTTTCTTCATAATCCAAATAATATATAACCTACCGTTGTGGGTAAAATAAAATACTTACATAGTATATCACCTACCGTTGTAGGTAATAAGATAACATCTCTAACCTCATTGGGATATATTGCCGGCGTTGTTTTCGGCGCAAAAAAGTGTCGGCCGTCCAGTGGCGTTCCGAATATATTATTCATTCCACATTTACTTTCTTTGTTTTAATTAATCGGTAGAAATGGCCAAAGAAGCCGATCGAAATGATCAAGAACAAGAATTTCAGTTAATGATTTCTCGTCTAGTTTCTCGCCGCGGCCAATTAAAAGGGCAACTAACTCGATTCAAAAAATTTGTTACTGATTCAAGCAATAACTCAAAAATCACAGAAATTTCAACTCGTATGCAAAGAATGGAACTCATCTTTGATGAATTTAATAAGGTTCAAGAAGAAATTGAGCAATATGATGAATCCGAACAAAATTTCTCCGAGCGAGTCACCTTTGAAGACGATTATTATGAAACTGTAGCAAAAGCAAAAGAATTCGTCGGTCAATTTGGCAATCAGGCTCAAAATTCGTTATTTATGCCGCAACAAAATAATTCAGATTTCAATATTCAATCTTCTCGCATAGAGACATTCAATGTTAAATTGCCTCCTTTGTCACTACCCGAATTTGACGGTAGTTTTGATAAATGGGTAACATTTTACGATGCATTTTCGCCTCCCATTCATAATAATCCTAATTTAGGTAACATACAAAAGTTTTACTATCTTTAAACAGCCTTAAAAAAAGAAGCAATAGAAATAATAGACTCTCTGGAGGTAACAGATTCAAATTATCCTGTGGCATGGGAATAGTTAGAGGAAAGATATTAAAATAAAAAATTTATAATAAAAAACCACATAAAACAATTTTTTGATCAACCAAATGTAAATAGAGACTCATTTGAATCTCTGCGATTTTTTGTGGACAATTTACAAAAACACTATCGAGCTCTGCGTAATTTAAAAGAGCCGGTAGAACAGTGGAGTACAATTTTAATTCATCTCTTGTCGTCTAAATTAGATACAAATTCTAGGAAAGAGTGAGAGATTGAAACAAAAGACGTAGTGTCACCAACTTCAGAAATATTCATTCAATTTTTGATCGATAGATGTAAACTTCTCGAACCTATCGACAATAAATATTTAAACAAACCATCTTCTTCAAATTATCATAATACACATCATAAATCCGTTACAACAAAGATACAGAGTAATATTTCTACAAGGCTTTTATCCTGTATTTTTTATCAATCCAATACGTAAACTTGAAGCTTGCACTAATTGCCTTCGACTAGGGCATAAAGGTTCGAACTGTCAAGGGAGTTCATGCAGAATTTGTGATAAAAAACATAATAGTTTATTGCATTTATCCACTACAAATAAAACCACAAATCAAAATTCCAACATTGCTGATAAGCATAATATTTCTGACGATGGAGTGCACGCCTCTGTTAATAATGCTTCACAGAGCCTGCCCATCAAATCTGATGATAATGAAATACAGGCCAAAAGAGATAATAATGAACTAAGTGTTGTCACTTGTTCTCAAAATAATTTAACTTCAACTGCGTACGATAACGACTCATTTGTTTCACTTACAACAGCACTTTTAAGAATTGCAAATAAAAACGGAGAGTCTGTGCTTTGTCCAGCACTTTTAGATGCCAGCTCTCAGTCAAGTTTCATGAGTCAAGAATTATTTGAACGATTGAATATTCAAGGGACCGATGTTCACATAAAGATTATAGGAATAAACGGAAACATAAGTTATATTAATAATGTTATCAAAACACGAATTAAATCCATAAATTCGAATTATAATGTCAATTTACAATTTTTGGTATCCGATCAAATAACGACTGACACACCCCACATGGACTTTGATGTGTCTAATCTCAAAATACCTGATATTAATCTAGCTCATCCGCGATTTAATGAATCCAGTAAAGTTGATATACTTTTGGGTGCCGGTATTTTTTATCATTTATTATTACCCGGTCAAATTTCTTTGGGAAAGGGTCGTCCAATTTTACAGAATACAGAACTCGGTTGGATTGTAGCAGGTACGATGAGTTGTCCGAATATAAACAATCGAAATTTTTCGGTGTGTAACTTGTCAACGTCAATTAACAGTCTTGAAAATATAATAGACAAATTTTGGTTAATCGAAGAGGTTCCCTCTTTAAAAAATAATTATACAGAGGAAGAAAATGAAGTAGAGATTCATTTTCAACAGACTCATAGTCGCGATAATTACAGCAACTTCGTTGTCCGTTTACCTTTTCGGGACAATCTAGAGCATTTGAGCGAGTCATTTGATATTGCAGTCAAGAGATTTCAATTTTAGAAAGAAAACTTGATAAAAATCCCATATTGAAGGACAATTATAGTAAATTTATAAACGGATATATGAACCGGGGACATATGTCTGAACTTGATAATTTCAATTTCAATTTACAGCCAAACTTTTTCTTACCTCACCATGCTGTAATAAAAGAGTCCTCAATGACCACTCGAATTCGTGTTGTTTTTGACGCCTCCAGTAAATCCACTTCCGGTTTAAGTTTAAACGATATATTAAAAACAGGACCTTGTATACAAGATACATTATTCTTTATCTTATTACGCTTCCGATTATTTCCGATTGTCGTTTCCGCGGACATCGCAAAGATGTATCGATGCGTTAAAATACATGAAAATGATACCAAGTTTCAATTAATTCTCTGGCGCAATAATCCGACAGATTCTTTGAAAATCTATAAGTTGCTCACTGTAACATATGGGATGAGTCCTGCATCCTTTTCAGCTACTCGTTGTTTAAAACAGTAATCCCTTGATAATGAAATTAATTATCCTGAAGCTGCCCAATCCATTCTAAAAGATTTTTATATGGACTACTCAGTCTCCGTAAAAGATATTCAATCTGCATGTTTTTTAATAAAAGATGTAAATAACATTTTACTGTCGGGCGGATTTAGTTTACGCCAATGGTCTTCAAATAATAAACAAGTTTTGAATTTTGTTTCACAATTAGATTCTTCTACTAAAACAGATTATATTATTAAAGACGAGCAAAGTTGCAGTAAAACTTTAGGTACTGTCTGGAACTCCTCAAAGGATATTTTAAAATATGTTACACATTCCGAACCTGATTCAGATCAGTACAAGGTCTTCACAAAAAGACGAATTTTATTCGTTATCAGCCAAATTTTCGATATTCTAGTCCTTATAGGTCCAGTTATTACACGCGCAAAACTATTTATGCAAAAATTATGGACGTTAAAAATAAGTTGGGATGATGTAGTACCCAACAACTTTCTAATTTCGTGGTTACAGTTTTATAATAATTTGAAATTAATTGAAAATTTGAAAATTCCACGACCTATTTTAATAATAGATTTTATTTCAATAGAAATGCATGTCTTTACCGACGCTTCGCAGCACGCTTATGGCACTGCAATTTATTTTAGGTCTGTAAATTCATTGAACATAGTAGATGTAAATCTAGTATGTTCCAAATCTAGAGTTGCTCCTTTGAAGGTAATTTCTATTCCTAGATTAGAGCTTTGTGCTGCATTGTTAGGTGTTGAATTAGCACACACAGTAATCAAAGCTACCGAGAATGAAATTAAAATTGATAAAATATTTTACTGGTGTGATTCGACCATTGTGTTGTCGTTGATATCATCAGAATCCAATAAACTCGAAACGTTCGTCGCAAATTGCGTATCTAAAATACAGACTTTTTCTCATAGCTACCAGTGGCGCTATATACCTACGGACATGAATCCAGCTGACTATATATCTCGTGGTGTCGACCCGGACGAAACTCAACAATTAGATTCGTGGTTCTTTGGTCCAAAATTCCTTTTAAGTGATGATCAATATTTGCCTAATAACATTGAAATTCAATCAAATACCGATTTACCTGAATTGAAACAACCACACAGCAAAATATTGTTAACCAAAGAATGTGACAAATTCGACGTATTTTACAGATATTCTTCGTTTAATAAATGCATTCGCGTAGTTGCTTATCTTTTGCGATTTAAGAATAACTTAGCGCTTAAGCTCGAACGGAGAAATTTAGATAACCTCAAAATTTCCGAATTAGACGAAGCTAGAATAGCTATAATTAAACATTTTCAATGCAAACATTTTTCCATTGAAATTAAAGATTAATTAAGACACGGACAAGTTTCAAAAAAGAGTAAACTCTTTCGTTTGAGCGTTTTACTCGACGAGAGAGGTATAATTAGAGTTGGGGGACGATTGAAAAATGCCGATTTAAGTTTTGATAACAAGCACCCAATTGCTCTACCTGCAAAATGGCACTTAACCTCGCTTATTGTGAGACATTTTCATTTTAAATACTTGCATGCCGGACCACAAACTCTATTATCTATTATTCGACAAAATTATTGGCTTATGCAAGGTCGCAATTCAGTTAGAAGGAGTTTAAGAAAATGCGTTATTTGCTTCAAAGTCTCACCTTCTCCAGGACTTCAAAAAATGGCTGATCTACCGGCAACCAGAGTACAACCTTCTAGAATATTTTCTATACTTGGAGTAGACTATACAGGTCCATTCTTGATTACAAATAGTTTTTTGAGAAATACCAAATCAATAAAAGCATGGATATGTATTTTTGTATGTTTTGCTTCTAAAGCCGTACATATCGAACTAGTAACTGAACTATCAACTAATAGTTTTTTAAATGTTCTTAAAAGACTAATCGCTCGCGGAGGTTTTCCCTCTGACATCTATTCGGACAATGGGACGAATTTTGTTGGTGCGTCCAACCTTATAAACAAAATCAAAGATGATGTATTCCAAAAATTCTTAATTGACAATCGCATTACTTGGCATTTCATACTACCACGATCTCCACATCATGCAGGATTGTGGGAAAGCGCCGTACGGCTCACAAAATATCATTTAAAGCGGATTTTAACTTACGAGAATTTATATTCTTTATTGGTTCAAATTTAATCTATAGTAAACTCACGCCCTCTGACTCCACTCAGTGAAGATCCAGACGACTCGGCAGTTTTAATACCTGGACATTTTATAATAGGTGCTCCTCTAACTTCCTTACCAGAAAATCCATTAGACGTTAAACATTCTATGTTAAGTTTTCGCTATAAACAGTTGCGAGCTCTATTTGAACAGTTTTGGAGAAGCTGGTCTCGCGGTTATTTGCAGAGCCTTCAAGAACGCCCCAAATGGCAAGTTGCAAATGACAGTTACAAGGTTGGTCAATGCATTATGTTACATGATGATACTGCTCCGTTAGCCTGGAAGATTGGAAGAATCATCGACGTGCATCCTGGTGCGGACGGACATATTCGAGTGGTAACTGTTAAAGTGAAAAATGCTATATTTAAACGTCCTGTCACTAAAATTAGTGTTTTACCTATTTATGACAAATCTTAATTTAGTGATTACCATATGTAATCTGATTTATGTCCTATTAATTTGTGTTGTAATATGTTGAAAATTCTGTTTTCCTTTATTTTTCTTGAAACTACGAGATTTCAAGGGATGCCGCTATGTTGCGTTCTCTCTCTGTTGAAACAAACAATTTCTCGAAACGTGATGAATTGTTGAAATAATGCATATGTGGCAGCTTCTTACGGTTGTCAGTGGTGAGTTTTGACAGAGAGCAGAGAGAACTAACGCATGGCATGTCGTAATAAAAATGTAATGTCAATATTGTCAATCTGACGTTTAAGATAATTTCTATCAGTTTGAATTGTAGTTTTCATATAATAATAAATGTTCTAGCCAATTGTATGATTGCATAAACATCCTGAGAACTAGCGCGAACTACAATACTGAGAGCAACGTAATCAACAATCACTTTAAATAATAACATTGAACAAATTATATTAAAGTTAGAAAAATATTGAAAATTATACAGGGTAAATTTATATTATAACAAATAAAAATAATAAGAAAAGGAAAATCGGTATCAATTGTAGTACTTGCATGTTATAAATAATAACACAAGAATATATTTATAGAAATAAATCATCGCTACTCCAAATAATCCAACATAATTACAACTTAAGGAAAATATGGAAGTTTATTTTAAAAAACAAGACCATTGAACAGAAATCATTGACATTTTTGAGTACCATAATCTACAATTTTTCACAAAACACATATAGAACTTCTTCTTCTTCTTCTTCTTCTTCTTCTTCTTCTTGTACCTTGTGCTTCTCGCACGTTGGCGGTCCTTTGAACTTCTTTCATGTCAAATGTGAGGTACCATTTTCTGCCTTTCGGAAGATTGTGGCTGCATCTCTAGTTCCGCACCAGTCCCTATTGTTTCGCAGCCATGAATGTTGTTTTTTTCCCGGGCCTCTTCTACCTTCCATTTTTACTTGCAAAATCAACCTAGGTATTGAGTATCTGGCGCCTCTGAGTATGTGTCCAAGATAGGACATCTTTCTCTTCTTCACGATTTGCAGAAGTTCTCTATGCATACCGGCGATTTCCAGCACCTCTTCATTAGTTTTATGTACAATCCATGGGATGCGTAGGAGTCTACGAGTTTAGAGACCAAGTTTCTGCCCCATAGAGCAAGATAGGCCAGACGTAGCATTCAACTACTCGAATCCGGAGTGCCAGTGGCAATGTTCGGGCAAGAAAGAAGTTCTTAAGTTTATGAAATGTGTCTTTTGCACGTCCGATCCGTATTTTCAGTTCCTCGTCGCAATCCCATTTCTGGTTGATGGTGGCGCCCAGATATACAAATTTTGACACCACATCCAGTTTTTTGGCTGTCAATCGTAATTGTGATGGTACTGTGGTGTCGAGCTAATACCTTAACTTTTGTTTTATTTGTGTTGATAGTCAGGCCAAAATGTTTTCCTATTTGGTTGATTCTGTCAACAGTTTGTTGAGCATCCTCAGGAGAATTCGCCAATATAGCGGTATCATCCGCATATCTGATGTTGCTTATTAGAATTCCATTAACTTTAATTCCTCTGTTTTCCTTTTCCAATGCTATTTGAGAAACTTTTTCAACATATATGTTAAATAGCATTGGCGATAGGATACATCCTTGTCGTACTCCCTTGGATATTTTAAATGTCTCTGTGGTTAGGTCGTTGTTAATTCTCACCTCTGCGGTCTGATGCCAATACAGTTGCTGAATTATTCGTATGTCCTTAGAATCGATGCCAATCTCATATAGTCTTTCCAGAAGAAGATCGTGTTCAATGTTATCAAAAGCTTTCTCATAGTCTATGAAACATATATAAACGTCTCTTTGTTGGTCATAACATTTTTGTACAAGTAATTTCATTGAGAACAGGGCCTCTCTTGTACCCAAACCCTTGATGAAACCGAATTGGGTTTCTCCACTCATTGCCTCGCATTTGTCATATATTCGGGAGTGGATGACTCGAAGTAACACCTTGAGAGCATGATTCTAGAATTTCAGGACCAGTTATTTCCTCTGAGGTAGGTCTACTGCCGCGTTGGTCCTCGAATAGTGCTTCCGTATATTGCCTCCATTATGCACAGAGATCATCTGGTTCTAGAATTATTATTACATTTTTCCTCTAGGGGATGGAATTGGTGCCTTCCTGAGGGAGCCAGTAATCTGTTTCACCTTCTTATGGAAATTGAATGAGTCGTGTAATGCGTGCATTCTCTCAACTTCTTCACATTCAGCAGTTATCCAATGTTCTCGAGCTTCTTTACATTTTTGCCTTATCGTATGGTCTAATTCATCATATTTTTCCTGTTGCTGAAGGTTTTTGGCACATCGTCGTTTTTCCATCATATCGAGAATCTCGTCTGTCATCCAGGGTCTGACTGCTACTCGTTTTTCATTGCCCAAGATCCCCTCGCATGCACTTCGAACATTTTTTATGATACCCCTCCATATATGCTCTGGTTCACTTTTGCTTCTAGGGTTTCTTTCAGTACACAGTCTATCTAGTTCTAGATTCATGTTTTCATAGATGATTGGGCGTTTTAGCTTCCGAGTGTCCCATTTTACGTGGGTCTTTGATCTTGAGGTAATTTTGAGGTTCACTTTGAAATTGGCTATTAGAGGATTATGGTCCGATCCAATATGTGCTCCTGGATATGCAGCCACCCTTGTTACACTATTCTCATATCTACGTTTAATCAAAAATAAATCAATCTGATTTCTCACTATACGGTTGAGACTGTCTTGTGGAGACCGCCATGTATACAGACGTCTATTTGGTAGTTTGTAATAAGTGTTCTTGACCACAAGATTTTCTTGTTTACAAAATTGGATCAGCATTTCACCTCTGTCGTTTTTCTCACCAAGCCCAAATGCACCGGTTACCCCGTCTACACACTCTCTTCCCACTTTTGCATTAAAATCACCGATTACAATAGTAATTTCATCAGATTTCAGGGAACTAAGCACTTCTTGGACCTCTTCATAAAATTTTTTGATGTCTGAATCAGCTTTATCTGCTGTTGGTGCATACACCTGAATAAGGTTGAAGTTGACCGGTCTCGCATTCAACTGCATAAGTATAAGTATATATAGAACTTACTCATCAGAAATTAATTGATTAATTAATTAGGGATTTTTGAATCATATATAAAATAATTTATCTTACATGTTGGAAGGTGTGCGATTCACTCCCTGATTGAGAGAGATAAAATATTTTAAATATGTAGATTCAATTATATAATCAAAACGAAGAGGAAAAAAATGAGGCCAAAGTTAGGAACAGGAATGGAATATTTAATTGTATAATACAAAAGAATGTGATAGATTGCGTGCAACCTGTATAGGTCAGAAGCGAGTTGGACGGTGGTCCATGCATGTTTATTCGATTTATTCGATACCTTTTGTTGATTTTAATTTGTATTGTTAATATTTAGTATTATTTATTGTTACAATTCCTTTGTAAGTACATACTTTATTTGAATAAACAATATTATGGCCAAGTTCCGTCTCGCGTTCAATTTTGTGCACCTTGTATAATCATTATCTACACCGAGAGAAACAATAATCGATTTTCTTTGCAATAATTAACCATTCCATAATGTTTTTTGTTTCTCCCCATTCCACGCTAATTTGAAGTGATGAGATATATCCCATTCATGTCCAACTCATGGAAAATTTACTTAACTCTGGGGCTGAATTAGGGTTCTGTGTAAAAATTACACTAAAAACGTCGATAATGTTATCAAAAAAATATATGAATCCTTTTTGCAGACATGTATTATAAAGTAAATAACTCCGGACAGACTGTATAAGTTTAATTTCCCTATAAAAGAAAGGGAGAAGCAAAAGAGGATGACCTCTTCACCGGCTTTGATTGTTCATAGATCGTGGATACAAATTTAGCATACAAAATATCTACAAATCCGATTTATTTTCGAAGTAGCGAAACAGTAAGCATGAAATACGACTGTCGTTATAACGTGACATCCGAAATAGAGAACTATCGCGTATATATTGCTCCGACGATTTGAAATGTGTGTTTTTCGTTCCAAAGAATGACCAATCCATATCAAGTCTAATGGGGGTCTGACATGGTCATCTATCTCGAACAAAAAATTAGTTATAAGGAACAGAGATCATTCCTGATTGAAAAACTCATAATATCAACTTTTATCTTTGAACGAGTAGCGTTTTTAGTGGAATTTTTCTTTCTTGAATCCGAATGTCACGGAGATTATATCATGATGGCTAGAGGTTTCATGATATATGGAAGTATTTGCTAAATTCGCTTTCCGTACTTGCAGAATTATATATTTAATGAAGCGCGTCATGAAGAATTGCTCCGTCTCCCAGTTTCAATAATCCCATCATTAAATACGGTAGAAAAGAGCACTTCGCTGTAAATGAATCAAACGAAATTTTAGGTCCAACCTCGGTCCTATTTTAATTCCATGTAGCCATTTTCAATATGAACAAAAAAACTGCAAATGGCGTACATCATCTGTCTATATGATTTAAAATAAAAAAAATGTGATCCACAAATGTTTCTGTTACCACATCTCAATTAATCTACCTGGTGCCTGATTAAGAGAGGTACAGCTTAGAGAAAAAAATCTGAAATACGAAGTCGCATACGAGAAACTTCTGGAAATTATTTTCAAGTTTTTTACTCAACCGCTAGAGGGCGTAGTTCACAATAATAACACAAAAACATCATTTTTCTATAAAAAATGCAACGTATAGTACCACAAAATTTGGTTATTCGTTATCATTAGATAATTTTACGTAAGCTTGCTCCAATCGTTTTTCCTCTATCTTGTAAAATATATGGTAGGGGTGAGTGGGAAAGCTGATTTATAAAAACTGTTATAACTTTTGTTCCGCTTCATGGATGTTGACAAACTTAGTATAATTTGAAAGAGAATGCCTGATATAATATTATATCACCGTTTCATTCCAGTGGTTTCAACGGTGATTGGTGGTGGTGATTGAAGAATTGTTTTGT
Organism: Galeruca laticollis; assembly: GCA_963921935.1. NCBI lineage: Eukaryota > Metazoa > Arthropoda > Insecta > Coleoptera > Chrysomelidae > Galeruca > Galeruca laticollis. The sequence continues at coordinate 82,484,355 of OY998175.1, read as the reverse complement.
TATCAACTTTTTGTGGGAATCTTCCAATGCGATACTATATTTTTAATCATTTCCTTCAAAGTGGATGGAATTTGAAATAAAATGGGGAAAACCATCTCTCAATATCTATTTTCTTAGCGAAGATACGGAAAAACATGAGTATAGCTACATTATTTTAGGATTTTGACAAACTCATTATATTAGTGTTTTAAATGAAACTCACTGTTTGTAGCTAATTCCACAATCTAATGAAAATTGTTGAAAATTCTAAAAAATTGACAATTGTTTCGATGAATGAATATCATCGTCAGAATGACAATATCAGTATAACTGTGCAACGATATAGAAAAACAGGAAAACTGTATCTACTGATCTTTACAATTATCACTTAAGAAGACAGTTTATTAGTGGAGAACTCCCTAGATTTATTTGTTCATTGACGACTTCATATTGTAGGTTTCTTGAATGTCTTCTTATTTCCAATTCTTCAAGGAAATCCAGTTCTTGTTTCTTTTCACAAATATGCAGTACTTCTAGTTCTGTTCATATCCATGAATGATTGGTGTCAAGAAGATGTTTTGCGTAGTGGGATTTATCAGGTTGTTTTAATCTGTATGCTCGTAAGTGTCCACTGTATCGGATTTCAAAATTTCTAAGGGTCTGACCCAAATAGACAGCATTACATTCTGGACATTTGAGTTTATATATACCAGCTTTCTTTAATTTTGGTGTTTTTGTTTTCACATGCTCTATGGTACATAGAGCATTTCCAGTTCCGATGAACAAATGTAACTTTAATAGAGAGATTAATACAATTAGACAAATAGCAACATCCAACGGTTATCCATTACATATGATAAATAAGCGAATTAATAAAAAAGAGGAAAACGTGGCATAACAACTAATATTTCCTAAACAAACTGATGAAATAAAAACTTATAAAACCATCACATATGCAGGAAATATTTCTAATAATATTTCAAAGATAATATTTTTAGCAACGAATACAACAATTTCTTTTAAAACAGAGAGTTACGTAAGTACAAAATTGTTAAATGTAAAAACAAAAATACCAAAATTGAAGAAATCAGGTATATATAAACTCAAATGTCTAGAATGTAATGCTGTCTATTTGGGTCAGACCCTTAGAAATTTTGACATCCGATACAGTGAACAGTTACGAGCATACAAATTAAAACAACCAGATAAATCCCACTACGTAAAATATCTACTTGAGACCAATCATTCATTGACACCTAACACGGAACTAGAAATACTGCATATTTGTGAAAAGAAACAAGAACTGGATTTCCTTGAAGAATTGGAAATTAGAAGACATTTAAGAAACCCACAATATAAAGTCGTCAATGAACAAATAAATCTAGGGGAGTTCTCCACTAATAAACTGTATTCTTAAGTGATAATTGTAAAGATCCGCAGATATAGTTTTCCTGGTTTTCTATATCATTGCACAGTTATACTTACCTTAATTGGAAAAATTATATCCAGGATATCACCATAGGGCTAATAATATCTAAGCTTCAATATTTTTAATATCACATCTTCTTCTTTTTTCTATTAACATATATTAAGTCAATCACAAGTTAGGTCAATTCTTGGTCTAGCCAAAAATAACTACTAAACATCAGGTAGGCATCAAATGAAATGTAACTTTCGTCATTCTGACGATGATATTTATTTATCGAGACAAGTGTCAAATTTTTAGAATTTTCATTACGTTGTGGCATTTGCTACAAACAATGAGTTTCATTTAAAACACTAATATGGGTAGATTCCACGAAGTAAGAGTCGAGACAGTTGATTTCGTTAAACTCATTATAATCGTAACAGTAACCACAGCTTAGCACATAAAATAGATATGTTTGTTCTGACTTTTTGATGTCCCATATATCAAATAACATTATAAGCTCTTTTGCGGGTACTTCCACCGTTTCGCCATGTCTATAAATTTTCATTGGTTGCAGGAAAAATTAAATTAAATTAGCCACATCAGTTTCCTTTTTGTTTCAGTGAGGATGGACCAAAATAAATAAAAGAGCTATTCTATGGATGCAATTCGAAAAGCCATATCTGCAATTCAAAATGGCATTAGTATTTCAAAAGCCAGTAAAACTTTTGGTATTCCAGGTATGACACTTTCGGATAAGTTTCATGGAAAAAAGCCTTTGGAATGTTCAAAAGGACCTTCTTCATATTTAAGTTATGAACAAGAAAAAATCTTGGAAGATTAGATCTTAAATATGCAAAAACGAATGTTTCCGGTTACGAAGGATCAACTCTGTGATAGTGTGCAAAACTAATTGACAGAACTTAAAAGAGAAAACCCTTTTCCCAACAATAGACCACAGAGACATTGGTATGAAGCTTTCCTAAAACGTCATCCAAAAATAAGTCAAAGAACCGCAGAAAATTTGTCCAAACGAAGGCACAAGTAACAGAAGAGCACATAAAAATTTGGTTTGGGGAAATTAGGTCTGACCTGAGTGATAACGGTTACCTTGAAATTTTTAACGATTCAAAACGTATTATAATTGTGATAAATCAGCATTTTTCTTAGCACCAAAAGAAGACAAGGTGTTGGAAAAGAAGGTGAACAAACCGTATATTTATTTGTTGCAAACGATGGCAAGGGATGTCTAACTACATTAATAATGTGCAATGCGGCTGAAGACCTGCCGCCTCCGTTAGTTGTTTATTCTTATAAAAGAGTCCCCAAACTAAGTACAGCTACTTTTCCGAACCACTGGGCCGTTGTTAGGTCAGAAAATGGGTGGATGACCCAAGAAAGTTTTTTCGAATACATCGCTAATCCATTCTTATCCTGGTTAAAGGAGAACGAGACTCCCCTTCCAATAGTGCTTTTTATTGATGGACACAAGTCACATCTTAATCTACAACTAAGTCAACTTTGCAGTAAAAATAGAATTATTTTGATGATCTTGTATCCGAACTCTACTCATAATATTGCAGTCGTTAGATGTCGCTGTATTTATTCTCTTAGAGTCATTGTGGAAAAAAGTAACAAAAAATTGGAGAACAGAACATTCTTCCAAAGCCATTACCAGGGAAGAGTTTGCCCCGCTTCTGGAGACTGCGCTGAACCAGGTAAAATATTTACCACTGTGCATTGCCAACGGATTTAAAACTTATGGTTTATGTTCTCTAAATCCAGATAATATTAAATATGAGAAGTTTTTTTAACTGATGCTACTTTGCGAAAAGAGCCTAATTCTAACACCAGTTTAAGCAAGGCTGAGAAAAATCGTTGCTATATTTTTAAAGAATAAACAAAGAAAAAATTAATAGCTTCAAGTTATCCAGCTCCGAATGGAAAGGCGAAATAAAACACACCAATCTTTTTAATTTTTGGAAATGCATTAAACAAGAAAACTTTATTCACACTCCAAATCTTCTTACCTCTTTACCAACAATAACTGTCGATGCCAAGGTCGAGACTAATCAAAAAAATGTAGCAAATAATAATCACAAAGAGATCGGCGATATTTCAGTACCCAATTATAAAGTAGATCATGGTGTTTCTGCTTCAGAAACAACTAACAAAATGTCCGAACAAATTACTTTGACATCTTCGATAGTTTTTCCAATTAATCCCAGCGCCGAGTCAACGGATGATGCTATACTGGTCAAGGATAATTTTTTTGAATCTTTTGATTTAAACGATTCAAGTGCCACAGACCTTAATGTATCTGCTAGTGAAATTAACCTGAGCATTCTTTCAAATGGAACTTTTGGCCAATATGAGACCTCCGCTTCAGCACAAAAAAACATTACAGGATCAAAACATAACTAACTTGAGTTCAGAGAATGTAAATGAATTTAGACAAAAGGATAAAGACACATATTTGGATAGTTCTCAAGAAAAGACAAACAATATGAACTATAGCAAAGTCCAAATAAAGCAAACTGTTTAGCTAAGCCGAAAAATCAATGCGAACCAGTAAGAGATCCAAATTTTATTTCAGATAATTTTGATTCAAGAGAAATTACTAGGGACGAAATTGAAAGAAAAAAGCAAGAAGGTGAATTTTGATACTGAAAATCCAAACATACCTAATGCAAATAAAGTAAACACCTTAGAGAGCCCGAAAAGGATGATCAAAGACAAAGTTGCTGACGAAGAAAAAACTCCTAAGGTTAACGAAAGTACTTAAAAAAATATATATTTTGCGAACAACCTGATCATAGAAAAACAACAAAAATAAAACCTAAAGATTAAGTACCAGCAGTTGAAATGGCATCAGATTGGCAGGAATATCATCAGAAAAAGGAACATAAAAAACTTAAAGAAATTCATGAAAAAGAAGACAGAAAAACTAAGAGAAATAAAAAACTCAAGCAAAACGAGCAGGAGGCTGGAAAGAGAAAGGAATCTAAATTAAAAAATTAAGAACATATTATTAAACCAAAAGGAAAACCAATAGTATAAAAGGTTGACAAGAATTATGTTGCAGTTAAATACGACGGAAAACTGTTGCCAGGCTTAGTCGTTAAAAAAACCTACTACACAGTTAAGTGTATGACTCCTATCGGTGCAAATTGGAAATGGCCTGTGTAAGATACTCCCTGTATATATATTTACTTTTATTCAATTACATGTTTTTATATGATACATACCTTATCGATATATGGACGAGTTTTGCAAAAGCAGTATACGAATAAATACGTTTCACATTAATCGTTGTTTTATTTGTAATTAGTGATTATATTCAAATTAATATTTTCATATATATAACAGTTGGCGACGAGATGTTTTTCTCTTTGAATTCACGTGTGCATAATCGGAAAGTAAAGTTTATCAGTTAGTGCTGAAATTTTTGTTTTTAAGTAAGTGCTAGTGGTAAAAAAAATGTCGGCTGAAAAAGATAATCAACAACGTTTTGGGTTATTAGGAACCTTAAATACTTTTGATCCTGATAGATTGGATTTTTCGGTATTTAAAGAAAGACTATTCCAGTTTTTTATTGCAAATGAAATAAATGACGTTAACCGAAAAAAAGCCATACTTTTAAATATTTTATCGGAGAATTGTTATAAATTGGTGCGGAATTTATGTGTACCAGATCTTCCGAATGCAAAAACTTTCGATGAATTAATTAAATTATTGGACGAACATTTAAATCCAGTAAAGTCGTACTTCGCAGAAAGATTACAATTGTACTCTGCACGGAGGAAACCTAGTGAATGTGTTGGCGATTGGGAAGCACGTGTAAAAAGTTTAGCTTCAAAGTGTAATTTCGGCACTGAATTAGGTGTCATAATGCGTGATATTTTTGTTATCGGCATTAGTGAAGAAAGGATAATGGATCGGCTTTTTGAAGAAGATGCTTCCAGCGCAAATGTTACGCTGAAATCAGTAGATAGATTAGCCATTTCCAAGGAATCTTCTTTGAAGGAACATGCGTTGCGAGAAAGCTTGGGTGCGGTGGTGAAACGAGAACCGACCGACTCGATGAATTTCCATCGTCAAAGGAAGAATAAGGGCCAGATTACACGCAATTCTTCTAGCCAGCCGTTTCAGCGATATCAAAAAGACCAAGGCAGCAGCGGTTTAGCTGGTAAGAATAGTGTCAGAAATCCTACGGTAAGCAATCGTAAATATTCTATAGAATGTACTGTTTGCGGTCGTAGTAAACACATGGTAAATGATTGTGCATATAAAAATTGTAATTGCCATAAATGTGGTGTGAGAGGCCATTTACCTACTCAGTGCAAAAAAGTTTCACATAAATATTTGGAAGTAGATAATGAAGTCGATACTGACCAATCAATTTTTAATTTATCGGATTTAAATAAACCGGTTGCGGAGAATTTTGATGAATTTGATAATTATTTGTTAAATTTTGGGAATTTAAGCGACAATGTTGATAAGAATGGAAATATTAAACCTGTTTTTGTGAATATGCTTGTTGAAAATATACTAATGAGTTTTAAGGCGGATTCTCGTTTTGCTCATGCCGCAATATCTGAAAAATTATACCAAAAACATTTTTCAAATAAAAAATTAGAAAAGAATGATTTATCATTGAAGGATTATGTGGGTGTTACTTTTAAACCCTTGGGATTGGTTAATTTCAATTAGGTTTTTGAAAATAAAAATTATGTATTGAAAACTTATGTAATTAAAGACGGGGGTCCACCACTAATTGGTAGAAATGGTTTAAATATGCTTAAATTGGGTATCTGCAAAATTCAGAAAGCCGAAAGTTTGAATGATATATCTGATACAAATTTATTAGAAAGCTGTAAAAATATAGATGCTTCTATCCAGGTTACTTCTTTGATTAAAAAATATGGTGCTATATTTGATAACATATTGGGAACATTTAACAAATTTAAAATTTCGTTAAAGCTAAAGGAAGGCGCTCTGGAGACATTTTGCAAGCCTAGACCAGTACCGTTCGCTTTAAAACCCAAAGTAAAACAGGAAATCGAAAGGTTAGTGAAAATGAATGTTTTAGTACCAACAGAGTTTTCAAAATGGGCTACTCCTATCGTTCCAGTTTTAAAAAACAATGGAGGTATAAGAATATGCGGAGATTTTAAAGTTACGTTAAACCCAAATTTGTTAATTCAACATTTTCCTTTGCCGAGAATAGAGTATCTTTTTTCGCAATTGCAAGGTGGTGATAAGTTTTCAAAAATCGACCTCTCGGAAGCTTATCAACAGGTAGAGTTGACAGAAGCTCCTAGAGAACTTGTTACTATAACTACACATAAGGGACTCTACTCTTATAAACATTTACCTTACGGGATAACGAGTGCCCCAGATATATTTCAAAACATAATGGAACAAATGTTTGTTTTTCCGGGTGTTGTCTGTTTCCTTGATGATATTTTAGTAACAGGTAAAGATGACCGTGAGCATCTGGAGCGTTTAGAAAAAGTGTTTAAACGTCTTCATGAATGTGGACTTAAAGTAAAAAAAAAATGTACATTTTTTCAAAATTCAGTAAAATATTTAGGTCATGTAATTGACAAATTTGGATTACATACGCTAGACGAGCGAGTTACTGCTATTACAAAAACCAAGGTTCCGAAAACAGTTACGGAACTCAAATCCTTCTTAGGAATGGTAAATTTTTATAGTAAATTTATTGAGAATGCATCACAAATTTTGAAACCTCTTTATTGTTTGTTAAAAAAAGACTCAGCTTGGAGTTGGACGCCTGAGTGTACGAAAAGTTTCGAAGAAGCTAAGGCTATGTTGACATCTTCTTCGGTGTAAGCACATTTTAATCCCGAAGAAAAAATAAAACTAACGGTTGATGCTTCTCAGTTTGCTCTGGGAGCCACTCTCTCTCATGTCCACAAGGATAAAACGGAAAGGTCAATTGCTTTTGCGTCAACTTTGTTAAAATCCAGTGAAATAAAATATTCTCAAATTGAAAACGAGGCTCTAGTCATTATTTTTGGCGTAAAGACATTTTTTCAATATCTCTATGGTCAAAGATTTATTTTATGCACTGACCTTAAACCTTTATTAACCATTTCTGGCAATAAAAAAGGTTTACCAATCGGATACAAAGATGGGCTCATATTTTATCAGCTTTTTCGTATGACATAGTTTACGGCAAAAGTAAAGATAATGTTACAGATTGTTTGTCCAGACTTCCCGTTAATCCCGAAAAAGAAGAATGTACTTCATTTTTAAGCTCAGAATTTTATTATTCATATTTAAATTATATTGAAGATTCCGATTTTCCTTTGAATGTTCACTCTATAAGAAAAAAGGAAGATATACGAGGGTTGCTTTTTATGTTTCTGGATTTGTCAACCCTAGTGTTACAATCTCGCAACTGTCAGCTCTATCGTAAAGTTGGACATTTTTGAGGTTATACGTACTCAGAATGTTTTGACGAGGTTATACGTACTCAGAACGTTTTGAGATACGAGCGCTATTTGTGTTGTTCACAGTCACTTAAAAGATTTATATCGGCCCAAAAATGGAATTAAATCGTGAACATTTTCATGCGATTATTTTTTAAAACTTTTGACGTCAATTATCTCAGCAACAGTACATGGATGAACTTAATTCAATTTTTGGCGATGAAGCTCCATCAAGGACCAGTGTTTATTGATGGTATGGTGAATTCAATCGTGGTCCTAGTTCACTCCAAGACGAATTTCGTGAAGGTCGTCCTAAATCAGTTGTTGTTCCGAAAACCATTGATGCTGTGCGCGAACTGATATTGCAAGATCGTCATGCGACCTATCGTGAGATTGAGACCTTAGGCATTAATGGGACCAGCATACATTCAATATTGCATAAACATTTGACTGTCAACAAAATTTGTTCGCGTTGGATCCCACACAATTTGTCAATCGCTCAAAAAAAGGCTCGTGTCGATTTGTCGAAAGAAATTCTCAAAAAATACGATCGCGGTGCTTCGAAACACATCTAAGACATCGTGACAGGTGTTGAATCGTGGATTTACGCGTATGAGCCTGACAATAAACAGCAGTCGACTGTATGGGTGTTTCAAGATCAGCCAAATCCAACAAAAGATGTTCGCGCACGAAGCACTTCCAAGCAAACGGTCGTCTGTTTTTTCGGAAAAACTGGATATGTCGCAACCGTACCACTAGAACCAACGCAGAACAGTCAATTTTGAGTGGTACACAACCATTTGTTTGCCAGTTGTCTTCCAAGAAATCAGGAAAGCCAGTCGCCGAAGACGGATCACTCTTCACTACGACAATGCGAGCTCTCACACATCGGCTCAAACAACTGCATTTCTGAGCACCCAAAACATCGATTTGATGAGTCTTCCACCGTAGAGTCTTGACTTGGCACCGAATAACATCTTTTTTTTTCCCGTATGTAAAAAACAGACTGAAAGGTCAACGTTGTTCGACAACTGAAGAAGTGGTTGCTGCATGTTTTGGAGATAGCTCAATCAGAGTGGCAAAAGTGCTTCGACAATCGGTTCAAACGCATACAAAAGTGGGGAATATTTTGAAAAACAATAAAGTGATTTTCGATGATTGATATTTGTTTTTGGTCTCTAATCGCGAAATATAGGCATCAAATGAAATGTGACTTCTGTCATTCTGACGATGATATTTAGGTAATATCGAAACAATTATCAATTTTTTAGAATTTTTAACATTTTTTCAATATATTGTGGAGTTAACTAGAAACAGTAAGGTCCATTTAAAACACTAATATGAGTAGATTCCACAAAGTAAGGATCGACACAGTTAATTTGATTTAATTTTAATTAGAGAAAATATCGTGAGTTATATAGATCCGTTCAATGTTTTGGAGATACCTCAATCAGAGTGGCAAAAGTGCTTCGACAATTGGTTCAAACGCATACAAAAGTGTATAGATCTTCATGGGGTATATTTTGAAAAACAATAAAGTGATTTTCGATGATTTATATTTGTTTTTGTTCTCTAATCGCGAAATATAAAAGGCAAGGTCATTTTAAGATTAATGATGTTCCTGAAATAGATTGACATGGGAATTTTATTACTTTTATAATTTTTTCGTACACCTTTTACATAATATTTTTATAGTTTATAAGTTGAGTTCCTAATGAACCAAAAAATTATCCAAACACGTACCTTTTAGTGTTAAGTTCGTTTTTCTAGGTTTAAGTTAAATAAATCTTTTCTTACATAATATGATAATTTTTGTTTTATTTTGTATTCTTTTTATAATTTACGAGAATAAATTTGTTTAAAATAACAATGACATTCGTTTCTAATAATAATTCAAAGGAAAGACCGGTACTGGGTCATTTTAATGACGAGTTCTGGGTCATAGCCGTGACGGATATTCCAACATGTGCATGTATTTAGAATAAAAAATTATTTGGTATTTTCTGGATCAATAACCGGTTTTAAAGATTAAAACTAACTTTTCCGCATCTGTGGCCCTGAATAATATTCTATCATAAAATTGTTGTGCTAACAAATCGAAATTTCTCCAAAAATAACCAAAAATTCAGTATATCTGGAGGTATATCTGGAGGCTGTATCGTGCTAACAAAATGAAAATTCTCAAAAAATGACAAAATGTCGTACTTCAAGTACCATAGCACCCGTTGTAGTGGCTCTGATGAGCTGAAAATCAATAGGATTCATCTGTGACATGTCTTTAACAATATTCAATCATAAAATTGACTTATTGCTTTCCGGAGGCTGTATCGTGCTAACAAGACATGTAAGGAAAAGTGGCCGACGACACACACACAGGATTTTTTCCTAAAAATCGTTTTTTCGTGTTGTTGTTGATGGAAAACGTAAAAATAACTCAATTTTTTTTCAAATTTCCAACTTTTTTTGGGGTAAACTAATACTTTTCTCGCATATAGATAGCTTGGGCGAAAAAGTAAAACGTTGAATTTTGGATTTTTTTATAATTCTCAACAAACCAAAGAAAGCAATAGAATCCATTTTAACGCCCTTAAGCTATTATAATAGTTATTTGTATGCTTAGGCCGCGAAATACCTTTTTAACGTACCGAAAGAATAGTTATCGCCGAGGCCGCTTGCGGCCGAGGCAAGATAATCTTGAGGTCGCGGCCATGACATACACACTATTTTTCGTGCAATCGTTAAAATTATTAAACTAGATAACTGTAAATAAATTCAATATTGCTCTAAAATCAACAGCAGTTCAATTCATTTAACAATGTTAACGTGTGCTATGGAAATGATATGTTTCAATATATACAAAATATTTTGACAGTTCTTGACAAAACGCAAAATGTCTGATACTGATAGCGATATTTCAGTACCTTCCACTCCTACTGAACTCAAAAGCGTTGTAAATTCGGCGCTTTCCGTTTTAATACCCGAAAAATCGAAACGGTAGTACGAAAAATGTTACGGCGAGTTTGAAGATTGGTGTGACAAACAGAATATTAAGACGATGTCTGAAAACATTTTATTGGCTCATTTGATGCAGATATCAAATGTTGTAAAAAGGATTTACCCTAAATAATATAAGTATTTGTGTATTCGTTGGTATTCAATAAAAAATAATCCTTGTCTTTGTAGTATTTTCGAAATCTCAAATTTGGAAGTGATATTCAAATTTGGAAGTGACGTTTGGTTTCGCGGCCGTTGCTATGGGTAACGGCTGCGAAATTAAATTTCGCGGACTGTGCTGAGAACGCGAAATACTGACTTCGCGTGCAATTACACGAAAATGTCTTTAATACATTAAAAAATAAGAGCTCACATATTAAGGGCCTTAGGGTGACAGGCATAGGGTCGTTTACCTTATAAAGTCTATTTCCACCATGACAAACTCTTTCCTTTGAGAATACTGGGAATATATCGAATACTATCTGACGATCATCCATCTGGTCTCACTTCCGTTCCATGTACACTTTCAGACCTTTGCAGATTTTAGTATTAGAATAGTCTATTTTCCAGCTTCAATACTATCATCTCTCTTTCAGAATTTTGTAATAAACTATGAATAAGTATCAATATGTTCATTGTACTTTTGAAATAATCCTAGTATTTGTAGAGACTATTCTGGATGTCACAGTTGAAAAGACTGTTATCGTATCACGTCACATGCATTCACCTCAACGTATTCCTGAAAATATGCTTATTTATTATTGTGTTATATTTCCTTCTTTCTACTGAGTTTATATTAACTTTGTCAGTAGACGCGATTTATCTTGTATTGTGTTGGTTACGATAAAATATTTCCATTTTGGTTGAGCGAAAATTCAATACCATAAATCTGTATTAAACCGGAATGGTGCATTTAATTCGAGAGGAATCGTAAATTTACAATTTATTCTGCATTTTAAATAAGAAGCAATATACCTACCTTCATTTATTTAGGGATGTTCGATGTCCAATATTTATGTCTCCAATTATCTTAATCCAAAGGGTTGAAAAGGGTATTTATATATTCCTTTATAATCGTTTATATGCGAAAAAGATCCTACCGGCACGATTAGGAGTATCGACATGTGAAATATGAGGGTTAATCATATACTGAAAATGATGAACTGTGCTACTGAATATATTCATGCATAAACATTTCATAATATATTCATCATAATGAGCTATAGATATTGTGAATTGACCCTACCATTTCCACATAACTTCATAATGAATCTCCTCTTCACCAAGGTGATAGAACAGTCTTTTTTAGTACAGGTTTTGGTTAAAATTATCTCCTCTGAGTTGCAATATTTCTTAGGAGAAAATCTTCAAATAATTTGGATCGACAATTATTAACTATTTAATCTATAAACTGCTTCTATATTACTTGCAAAATGGCGCACAGAATACACCACTAAAGTAAGCTAGTATTTGATATAGAAAGGAATGTACTTTTTGTACATGGTACCAAGATAGTATGATAACTTCTGAAAACAATCATTTTTATGATTTCGTTATGACAAAAATAATTAATAATAAGGGAATCCAGCAATATGTCGGCATTGAACGGATCTATATAACTCACGATATTTTCTCTAATTAAAATTAAATCAAATTAACTGTGTCGATCCTTACTTTGTGGAATCTACTAATATTAGTGTTTTAAATGGAACCCACTGTTTCTAGTTAACTCCACAATATATTGAAAAAATGTTAAAAATTCTAAAAAATTGACAATTGTTTCGATATTACCTAAATATCATCGTCAGAATGACAGAAATTACATTTCATTTGATGCCTACCTGATGTTTAATTATTTTTGGCTAGTCCAAGAAGTGACCTACCTTGTGATTGACTTAATAGCTTAAGGTCGTTAAAATGAATTCTATTACTGTCTTTGGTTTGTTGAGAATTATGAAAAAAATCCAAAATTCAACTTTTTTATCCATAAAATACCAAATAATTTTTTATTCTAAATTCATGCACCTGTTGGAATATCCGTCATGGCTATGACCCAGAACTCGTCATTAAAATGACCCAGTACTCGTCATTCTTTTAAATTATTATTAGAAACGAATGTCATTGTTGTTTTAAAGAAATTTATTTTCGGAAATTATAAAAAGAACACGAAAAAATTTCTAAGGTATCATATTATCTAAGATATTATGTTAAAAGGTTTATTTAACTTAAACCTAGAAAAACGAACTTAACATTAAAAGGTACGTGTTTACTTATTTTTTAGGTTCATTAGGAACTTAACTAATAAACGATAAAAATATTTTGTAGAAGGTGTACGAAAAAATTATAAAAGTAATAAAATTTCCATTTCATTCTATTTTAGGAAAATCAATAATATTAAAATGCTCTCTTGAATTTATCTGAACTGGTTCTGCAATTGCACATAAAACATCCTTTGTTTCGGAAGTTATTATATCTTCCTTTTCAGGCCATTTCCAATTTGGACCGATAGGAGTCATACACTTAACTGTGTAGTTGGTTTTCGTTTTTTAACGACTAACCCTGGAAACAGTTGGTTTTTCTTTAGGTTTAATAATATGTTCTTCATTTTTTAATTTATATTCGTTTTTCTTCGCAACCTCCTGCTCTTTTTGTTTGAGTTTTTCATTTCTCTCTTCTCTTTTTCGGCCTTCTTTCTCTTGCATTTCTTTATGTTTTTTATGTTCCCTTTTCTGATGATATTCCTGCCAATCTGATGCCGTTACAACTGCTGGTACTTTTTCGTCAGGTTTTCTTTTTGTTGTTTTTTTGTTATGATCAGGTTCTTCCTAAAATATATATTTTTTAAATGGGGTGGGTATGTTTGAAGTACTGTCGTTAACCTTAGAAGGAGTTTTCTCTTCGTCAGCAACTTTGTCTTTGATCATCCTTTTCTGGCTCTCTAAGGTGTTTCCTTTATTTGCATTAAGTGTGTTTGGATTTTCAGTATCAAAATTTCCCTTCTTGCTTCTTTTTTCAATTTCGCCCCTCTTGAATCAAAATTATCTGAATTAAAACTTTGATCTCTTACTGTTCGCATTGATTTTTCGGGTTAGCTAAAAAGTTTGCTTTATTTCGACTTCGCTGTAGTTCTAATTTGTTTGTTTTTCCTCTAGAACGATCCAAATTTGTGTCTTTATCCTTCTGTCTAAATTCATTTACATTCTCTGAACACAAGTTAGTAATGTTTTGATACTTTAATGTTTCTTGTGCTGAAGCGGAGAATGCTCAGGTAAATTTCACTAGCAGATACATTAAGGTCTGTGGCACTTAAATCGTTTAAATCAAAAGATTCAAAAAAATTATACTTGACCAGTATAACATCTTCCGTTGACTCGGCTACCAATGCGATGGGATTAATTGGTGAAACTGTCGTCGGAGATGTCAAAGTAATTTGTTCGGACATTTTGTTAGTTGTTCCTGAAGCAGAAATAACATGATCTACTTTGTCAATCGGCATAATTGTAGATATATACCTAATCTGCTTAATTAGTAATCTTCTTCTTGTCAGAATATTTAGTTAGAAAATCAAACCTCTTTATTGAAATAGGTTCATAATTAATAGTTAGGAAATGATGCAAGTTACTTGAGGCATAATGTTTTGTCATATTGAGATAAGTTTTATATACGATAACCTCTCCCAAAAAACAATTGGTAAAAATATTAGAGGCATTAATGAATAATACGGGAAATATCAAGGTAAAAACTTTTGTTGCATGCTTCCCTCTTACTTGTAGTTCGATGATACTAATGTTTAAGAATTGTGATTGACAACGCTCATGAAATAATTAACTTACCTTATTGTCTTTCTGCCAGGAGCAGGATCCGCGTTTGTTGAAAACTTTACAGACAATGAGCGCATCTTGACCCGGATTAACTTCTGTATACGTTGGTTGTTGTTCAAACCTTTGCACACCAACCGTTCCTGTAACAAAAAAGGAAAGTAATAATTACACATTTTAAATTCATACAAGTTATACGTAGTTAGTAAAAATGGTACAAGATATAACAGACTCCTGTTATTTTTATTTTAAAAACTAGATTCAGTTTTTTATGTGTTACAGCATAAGGTTCCAATCTGTTTTATCTATTTATTCCTTCCCAGTAATTTTACTCATTTTTTCTCTCCGAAACTCTGTAGCCACTATGTAGCCCCAATAGGGCACCATTTGAAATGATCTTACTGTTTCAAATCAAACTTACTGTTTCTAATTAATTCCACAATATATTGAAATTCGAATATAATTGATAATTGTTTCGATATTAAATATCATCGTCAGAATGACAGAAGTTACATTGCATTTGAAGCCTATCCGATGTTTAATAATTATTTTGGCTAGAACAAGAAGTGACCTACCTAGTGATTGACTTGATATATGTTAATAGAAAAAAAAAGAAGATGTGATGTTACAATTATTAAAGCTCAGATATTATTAGCCCTATGGAGATATCCTGGATACCTTTTTTCAATTAAGATCAGTATAATAGTGCAATGGTATAGAAAACCAGGAAAACTATATCTGCTGATCTTGACAATTATCACTTGAGAAGACAGTTTAAAAGTATAGATCCTCAAAGCTGGCCGTTTGATCTCACCATCTACTCGATTAGTCCTTTCTAACCTATGTCCAACAAACCCTCACAACAACAATTCAAGTCAATTAAAAACATATGTTGCTCATCGAATAATCAAAATTACTGAACTGACAAAATTAGAGGAATAGCATTTTGTCCAAAGCGAAGACATAATGATACACCAGGTATTAACGTAAGGGATATATTGAACTATAACCTTTGGTGATTAGGTACGTCTTCTCTTGAAGAAAAAGACATACAAATTTACACGACATTTCGTTTCAAGTACAAATACTATCTGAAATCAAAAAACTGTGTTTAACACTAACAACTACTCAAAATTTAGACTTTTCAATGTTTAATAAATATTCCAATTTCATAAAGTTACAGAATATGGTTGCTTACATTTATGTAGATTTAAAAATTGGTCATCGAAGAAGACGACAAAAACTAATTTGTATAACTTAATTGAAAATTACGTCAATAGCACTGTATCAGTTAGCTTCCATATACATACAAAAGAGATAACTAAACATCAAACTACTCTTGTACCTTGAACTTATTCCAATTTTGTTTCTCCAAATCCTAATATGGCTTTCAAATTATTCAATCCACTAGAAATTGAAACATAAGTCAAACTAGTTTTTTTTCAAATGTACATGAACGGCCCAATCTTCAGTGAACACAGATTAGTATTATTTTCGAATTACAAGTTAACTTATTTGGTACTAACTATAAGTTGGTCAATTCTAATCGCGGAAGATTTTTTGCTGTTTTTCATAAAATTTTGTAAGGTACTGGGTGGAGAAAAGTGTAAAGGCACGTGCATAGTGCGTCACAAAGTGGAAATTACTGGTGTAAACCTAACTTTTAACAGGCTAGGGATTATATATGTTTGACGCCATTTTGCTTTTGCCCATAGGCGTATACAAACTGTAAAAAAAAATAAAAAAATATTTAATAAAGAAAAGAAAAATATTTTTCCTCATAATAAAATATGTACATAATCTGCAACAAAGTAGAAACATTTGAAAAATTATATTTTATTAGTATTTTGTTGGAAAATATAGACTTGTTGATCTGTTTTTATCAACTAGAGAATTTTAACTGTGTACGGCCCTTATATATTGGATTTAATCACATTAGTTCATAGAAATATACGCGATTATTTACGGAATCGTGATATTCATGCTCATGACAAATGATTTGAATCAGATTTCTCTATACCTTACCAGCATATCAAAATTAGTTAGATTTTATCATTTTAATGTGCTCATATTTGACCTGTATTATGACATTATTTGATATTATGAGATAAATAAATTATATTCTACATATTCTCGGTGTTACATATCAATACTCAAAGTTTGAATGATAAAGTAGTTGAAATAAATTTACTACCAGATGTAGAAAGGTTTGACAATCTTTGTGTATCACACACGGAGCTATCAGCAATAATTATAAAGGGTTTTTTATTGTTGTCGTCTTACTGTCGCTCTAGAGGTGTTGCGATATTTGGCAATACTAACATCAATTTGTCTGATTAAACATACAAAATTTTGCGCTGTTGAGTTGGTAAATAAGAATAGTGTTTTAATTTGCGTCTATTGATCTTTGTTTTTAGTTTACTGACTTTTTATTAATTGAATGAATGAAGCGACGAGTACTGAGTGTGCAGTTTATTATAAACTAAAGCTAACTGCTTTCAGCCACTAGGACATTATCAAAGCTGCCATCAAAAAAGGTTGCTAAAAGTGTCTAAAAACATAAAATTGTGCACTTGTTCTGCATAAGCAGATGAAATAGATAAAAAATAACAATATTTGTAATGAATTGAAAAATAAACGGCTTTAAAGATTAAAACTAACTTTTCCGCAGCTGTGGCCCTGAACAATATTATATAATGAAATTGTTACTTGTATACACTTCGAGGGATATATCGTGCTAACAAACCGAAATTTCTCCAAAAATAACCAAAAATGTAGGATATCTGGATTTATAGGACCCGCTGTACTCGCTCTAGTCAACGGAAAATCAATAGGGTACATCTGTGAGACACCTTGAACAATATTCAATCATAAAAATGATCAATCGTATACTCTCTGGAAGCTGTATCGTGCTAACAAACTGCATTTCATCCTAAAATGACAAAAATTTCGTACTTCAAGTACCATAGCACCCATTGTACTGGCTTTAGTGAGCTGAATATCAATAGGGTTCATCTTTGAGACGCTATGAATAATTTCCAGTCATAAATGTGGTTACTTGTATATACTCCGGAAGCTGTATCGTGCTAACACACTGAAACTTCTCCAAAAATGACAAAAATATCGTACTTAAATTACTGTAGCACCTGTTGTATTGGTTCTGATGAGCTGAAAATCGATAGGGTCCATCTGTGACATGTCCTGAATAATAATCAATCATAAAATTGGTGACTTGTTGAAGCACCGAGGCTGTATCGTGCTAACA
The DNA here is from genome assembly GCA_963921935.1 of Galeruca laticollis. Lineage (NCBI taxonomy): Eukaryota > Metazoa > Arthropoda > Insecta > Coleoptera > Chrysomelidae > Galeruca > Galeruca laticollis. The sequence continues at coordinate 82,466,430 of OY998175.1, read as the reverse complement.
AACTGAAACTTCTCAAAAAATTACAAAATGTCGTACTTCAAGTACCATAGCACCCGTTGTACTGGCTCTGGTGAGTTGAAAATCAATAGGGTTCATCTGTGACATGTTCTTAACAATATTCAATCATAAAATTGGTGACTTATTGCACTCCGGAGGCTATATCGTGCTAACAAGACATGTAAGAAAAAGTGGCCGACGACAACGACGACGACATACACACAGGATTTTTTTTCTAAAAACCGTTTTTTCGTGTTGTTGTTGATGGAAAACGTAACAATAACTCAAATAAAATTTTCAAATTTCCAACTTTTTTTGGGGTAAACCAATACTTTTCTCGCATATTAGATAGGTTGGGCGGAAAAGTAATAGGGTTAATTTTAGTTATTCTCAAAATTAATTTTATGCAGAGCAAGTGCCCAATTTTTAGACACCTTTAGTAACCTTCTGTCTCACTATCAATAAAATATTGTTCTACTTTTATTTAAATATTTTACCCTATGATCAATATATTTCCCTATACCCTTATATTCCTGATATTAACTCATCTATACATATTATTAACAAGCCGTTCATAGCAACCAAATATTAAAGGCCAAGCAATCGAGAAAATATTGTGGTCGAGCCTAGTGCAGCGTTGCCTAATAAGTATAGCAAACCCAACGATTCATCTTGTTTATTTTGGATCTATGAATGACTTGTTTCGTCTATCTTTAGTTGAATGTTTTTGCTTATTATATTTGGCAACACAATTGAGATGTTGCTTATCGAATTCAGCCACACTATCGGTAACTATATAACAAAGTGTTTTATCCAACTTGTTGGAAATACCCAATGTAAAAAGTGTGACCGGTACGTCACTGGGCTAAAACGAGTGACGGTAAGAGTTTATTAGACGCTTAGTAATAGGAACGTTGTTTGAGAGTGCAAATTCTCTTCATTTTATTACCATTGTAGTGGTTACTCAGTAAGTGCTCCTCGTATAAGCTATGTTCACCATAGAGCCATTATAACTTTGAGGAAAACACTTATCTAGTAGCCGTTCTTCGGAGATTGAATAAACATCATTTATAAAAATCACTGGTTTCAGTATATTTAAAATTAACATAGATTACAATATCATAGACCTTTTAACTTATTCAAAATAATAATAATGAATGAATCATTGGTTAATTACACTTTGTTTTTATAGGACACATTCAAGTCATTCACCGGTAGGTTCGACCTTCCGCGTATGTGAACGCAATGTTTGAGTTTAATAGAAACGTGATCTCTAGGTGTTCGCCTGACCTTAATCAGATCGATGGCCGCTATTAACATTGGAAAATATAATATACACAATTTAATAAAAATGTCTTTTTTTACAATACTGTCTTACCGTCTTAATTTTTCGATACTACCTATAATTATAACAGTTCTCACTGATTGTTTTTGTTTACTAACACTACTTGTTCGTTTAAAAACACACTTCACTTGTTTACAATTGTTTTTTGCTGTTGTATTTATACAAACGATTCTTATGAACTGGTTTATTGTCCTGAGATGTAATCTCACAATTCACGCCTTTTATTTCCGTTAATTTAAACGGACCTAAATAATGTGGATCGAACTTATTTCTTCCTTCATTTTTTAAAATAACGAATTCCCCTATTCTAAAGTTTACAGGTGAAGATTCCTTTCCACTATTATTGACTCTAATTATTTTATGTTTTATTAAAAACTGTTTGGCTCTTTCATTTGCGTATTGTAACTTATATTCTAACTCTTTATCATATCTTTCAAGATTGTAAAACGGTTCTATTTCTACATTTAAGAATTCTGGTAAATTGGGTTTTCTTCCGTATAATAACTCAAAAGGAGTGTATCCGTGATACGTGTTTGGTGTTGTATTATAGCAATATGCAAACATTTTTACAAACTCACACCAGATATCCCTAGAATCTTTGATAAAGTTTCTTATATACTCATTAAATGTTCTATGTAATCTTTCACAACTGCCTATGGCCTCATGATGGTATGCTGTTGAAAAATTATGATTTATATTTAAAAGTTCCGCTAAGTTCTTCATTATTTCATTCTTGTATTCCGTCCCTTGATCTGTTCTTATCTCCTTCATCAGTCCGTAATTCGGTATAAAATTGTCAAATATCGCTTTTGCTATTGTGTATGCTTCCTTGTTCTTGACCGGTATCATAACTGCGTATTTAGTTAGTTCGCATAGTATTGTAATACAATAACGATTCCCTTTTTTACTTTCTACAAGCGGACCTATTGTGTCTATGTAAATAATATCAAACGGCTTTATAGATGTATCTGTGATGACAAATTTTTCCTTATGATTAAGCTTTGCTTTATTCATTTGGCATTTATGGCAAATCTTTACATACTTCCTTACATCTTTCTCTATGTTTTTCCACCTGAAATTTGCTCTTAGTTTCTCTAATAATCTATTATTTCCTACATGTCCTCCAAACATTGGATCGTTGTGGTATCTTTCTAAAATCTTTTGGATCTCTTCTTTTTGCTGTACCGTTTGTGTTACTTCGCATATACATACTTGAATATTTTTTAGCCTTGGATTTCCTTCTTCTATAAATTCTTCCACTGTGCACTTTTTGAATATATTTTCATTCTATTTACTTCATTTTGTACCGATAGCTCCCTTAAGCTTTTCCAACGTTCGTCCTAGGTCGAAGTTGTATTCCGGTAATTAAGGCTTCACTAAACTTCAATTTATTTTTGATCCGAATGCTCATCCTTAGTGAGATACGATTAATTTCAAAGTGTAAAATTGGTAATTTATGTGCCTCGAGATTATTCAAAATTTCAATACTGAAGGTTTTTGTATGCTTACTTCCTTTGTTTCTTCGTTAATCCTTAGATCCTTTTGATTGAGCGTTTTATTATCGCGTTTGTGCTCTTGTGATTGCCAAGACATGTGAATTATTTATATATAAATCCTTAAGTTCTGCTATCGATATTATCGATATGCTATCTGCGTAGTTCGCTATACCTTTGACATACTGTATTTCAAAATCGTATTCTTCCAAATCGATCAAATTTCACGTTTTTCCTAAACAATTTGTTTACCTCTTAGTTGATTAGAACTTCTATCGCTGAATATTTTATCCAAAATTTTCGGATTAGTTTCTTTATTTTCCTTATATGTTGATTTATTCCATCCTGTATGTATTTCAAACTGATTCTCCCTTTCTTCTAGTTCTTTTAAACTGTACACGTTGTTATTAATCATTAACGTATTTTCAATTAAATTTCAAGATGAAACCTTCTGTTATTATGTACAATAGAACTATTATGTGCATCGCAAAACTGTCTTGCTGTACCATGAGAGTATTATTGACAATTCTAGTTTCTTTTGACTCTTGTTTGGTTGATGAACCTCCCATTGTTTCTCTTCTCCAAGGTCCCAAATTTAGATAGGAAACAATATATTTTCACTTGTCCTTACCATTTGTTTTGCAAGAATATTTACCATTTATTACCATTTACCATTACCATGTGTTCTATACCATTACCATTTCCATTTACCATTTACTTTACCATAACCATTTTACAATTACCATTTCCAATTAGTTTGCAGGATCGCCATGTAGTGGTTACCCAGTAAGTGCTCCTCGTATAAGCTATGTTCACCATGGAGTCATTAAATCTTTGAGGAAAACACTTACCTAGTAGCCGTTCTTCGGGGATTGAATAAACAACATCATTTATAAAAATCACAGGGATTAGTATATTTAGAATTAACACAGATTACAATATCATAGACCTTTTAACTTATTCAAAATAATAATAATTAATGAATTATTGGTTAATTACACTTTGTTTTTATAGGACACATTCAAGTCATTCACCGGTAGGTTCGACCTTCCGCGTATGTGAACGCAATGTTTACGTTTAATAGAAACGTGATTTCTAGGTGTTCGCCTGACCTTAATCAGATCGATGGCCGCTATTAACATTGGAAAATATAATATACACAATTTGATAAAAATGTCTTTTTATTACAATACTGTCTTTTTCGGGATCATCACACCATTGCTATATTTTATAAAAATGCATTGTAATATTTGAGTTCTAATTCTTTTTCTACGATACATTTTCTTGCTGTTAATAAAATTGTAGAACCTTGAAATAAAATTATTTTGAGAAAAATGTGTTAAGAATAACAAGTGTATTGTTGTACTTGATAAACAGTTTCTTGAAATATACACGTACCGTTTGTATAAATTCATAGTTGATTACGTTTCCATTGTAGTTTGCAATTTTGCTGGATTGTGAACTTCATTTGATAGCCATGTATTTGAAATACCTTATCGTTCGTATATTCACGACATTTGTCGTGTATTGTTATTCTGTAACTATTATATATACCAACTAAAGTAACAACCAATAAGGGAAAGGCACTTTTAGCAATCCTTACTAACATTTATGAAGCCACGGCATCTGAAAATTTGTACTCAAGGGATAGCTTCAGATGTAAGTTTCATCTTTAAGATCCTACGTCTATACAGCAACTAATCTAACATCTAGTCAGTATCAAGTGTTCAATGCTTCTTATAGTAAATGCGTATTGCAAATTCAAATCAAATTTAGATAAGTTCGTTATTTCTAAAACTTTTTCCGGGTGAAATGCAAGTTGAATAATTTGTTGTGTAAATAAAACTGAAAATCCCTTTTCTTCTGTGTTCCATTCGACGTCAACGTATCCGAAGACCACGTATAGGAAACAAGTCAAAATATAGAATACAGTTCACTAATTGTCCGACTGGTGAAATAGTCAAACTGACTGAAGACGACGGGAATGTACTAAATCTCTTCCAATTCCGCACACAACTTGTTTCTATGGAAAGAGTATCATAGTCTATTATAGAATTGGATTTATTTCGATAGAAGTTTATAATTTGCATGTGAAACTATCTAATCAACCTGGAACTAAATATCTCGATACCGTACTAGAAGTGTGTATTCCGATAATAACGAAAATCCGTGTAAATAGAGGCGACTATGGAACTGGTAATCCTTTAGTCGGCGCAATAATCCAAGCTCATGTTTCGATAACAATAACAGTATGTTTGCTCTTACTAATCTCGGAGATCAACGGGCCGAAGTTCAGCATCGTTTCACGTGTAAATTTAGGGGAAAATTCTGTAGCAAGACGCCTTTCGCCTTTTGTTTTCTTTGAATATGAATTTACAAACTCAACTCCTCTCTCGCATGAAATTTCAGACTAGGAGCTTACCAACACTGGCGAATATTCAGTTTTGTTTGAATATGTAAATTTCAAGAATCTTTCTGGTGAAGAGCTCACAGGGATGAATTTCTCGAGCGATTTAAGCGAAAAATAAGACAGTGTTGGTCATTATTTTTGAGAAAAATATATAATCTCATCGTTATATTGAATACTGAGTACAAAGTATATGTAGTCTCCTTCTTGGGCAAACTAGTGATTACATATGAAGTGTCAATTGTTTGCTACATGGTCTACATTTTATAATACGAGTGCAATTTCCAATAGCTAATAACAAGATAACTAATCATTCTCCTCCTATATCTTGGAACATGAACATCTCGTAGTGTGCCTGACTACTTGAGATAAATTTGATCCAAAACGAAAAAATAACTCAAAAATTTTTTCAGAATTTCAACTTTTTTGTGGGTAAACCAATACTTTTCTCGCATTGTAACAGTGATAATTGTAAAGATCAGCAGATATAGTTTTCCTGGTTTTCTTTATCATTGCACAGTTATACTGATCTTAATTGGAAAAATGATATCCAGGATATCACCATAGGGCTAATAATATCTAAGCTTCAATATTTGTAGAATCACATCTACTTCTTTTTTCTATTAACATATATTAAGTCAATCACAAGTTAGTTCACTCCTTGGTCTAGCCAAAAATAACCAATAAACATCAGGTAGGCACCAAATGAAATGTAACTTCTGTCATTCTGACGATGGTATTGATTTATCTAAACAATTGTCAATTTTTTAGAATTTTCAACAATTTTTATTATATTGTGGAATTAACTAGAAAACGTGAGCTTCATTTAAAACAATAATATGAGTAGATTCCACCAAGTAAGGGTCGAGACAGTTAATTTCAGTTTAAAAATCTGTTACAACAATATATAATTTAATTTGGATATACTAAAGCGGTATTATCTTTCTCCGACTAACAAGTTTAGTTAAATTTCTACAATGAAAAGGTACGTTCGTAAATTATTCGTCGGTAGGTGCCACTATTAGTACCGAATTATTAATTAAATTTTGCATATGTGTGCGAAATTCACCTGTGTGGTAGTAAATTGCCGTTTTTTTGGTCGATTGTCGAAAGTGATATCACGTTGTGTTTGGTTTGGTGTGCTACAATTTTCATAATCTGGTGATATTTTCTCCATCTTTGGCGGGATTATAAACTTGAAAATTGTATTTGTTATTGTGGGATTTTGTTGGATGTACGTGGATGCTTCCAGGATTATATTATTCCCAAATAACTGTCTCAATGAGGTTCAATTAATGCCAAGCGAACGCCAGCGATTTACAACGTTTTACCAATAAGGTATGTGTTTTGGTTTTTTTGTTGTCTTTCTTTTCGTATCGTAAACTCTGTCGGTTCTAGTGAATAAAGTTTCTGATTGAATTTTGTTCTTTGCAGGAGAGGTTATGATAAATCAAAAACATCTAGAAAGTGCCTTTAATCTCTTAAGCTGATTTGGCACAGGTGAGCGAATATTCATATTGTTATTTACCATATTGGCTATGTGATTAAAAATTCAATATTTGAACATTAAATTTATATTATTTTTTTGTTCTCAAAATAACTTTAATATATATTTTCATTTTTACTATCATTCAAAGCATAATATTGAATAGAGGCGCGTCTAGGCAAACTTCTTATGTCGGCATTCTTATTTATTTTTTTGTACTTTTTAGGGTACTTAATTATCTATTATCTTCCTACCTAACTAACTTTTGGATTTTAATTTTGAGCTCAATTGCTACTAAAAAGACCCATTTTGGTTTACTGGATTACTAAGAGAAATTATTACGCTAATTTGACAGTAGTAGAATACAGGGTGATCTACCATCGCTGGATATATACGCAAGTTGCATAAACTTATCTTTGATTGTGATTGCTTACTTGAATCCAACTGAATATTTTAGTGAGTATCTAGTTGCCACTATTCTCTACTTTATTTGTATATTTTGCTTAGGTTGCGTATATTTGCTGGTTAAATATTCCATAGTATACTTTTAAAAAGTTGTAAATTTTCTAATTTTTTGATTTTTATTTTTTTTATTTTTATTTTGTACCATTTTTGTGAACTGCTATGGATTAGTTTTATAGTTTTGTGTTTTATTTTACCAAAAAAGTGATTGCCATACAGGAAATAATGACCTTAACGAAAAAAATCAATATTACATTTAAAACATCAGAAAATTGTTTATAAATATTTCGAAGAACCATAATTTTTAGACGGCATAGTAGCTACAAGTTTTTTTATACATCAAATTTACGCTCGGAATTGATGCCGTACATTTTTAAATGACCTTAAAGAATAGAGGTTTGAATCAAGGGTTGCACCAAAGATTTCTCACCCCTGTCCCAGTCGATATGTACGGCGATGCCAAAAAATCAAAGTATGCGACAACCCAAATCGTTGTATATGAATGCCGTACTGTATCAAATTACCGAAAATGGGGTGGAAATTTTCGGAAAATCAAAATTTTTATCTGCGTCTGGTACCAATACTTTTGTACGGCATTAGGTCGTAGGCCATTACTTTCGTATTATCTATCTAAATTCCGAATGCCGTACAAATATAATTGACCAAAAAGTCTCCTCCCCCCTTCAACGCTATGTTTAACTTACCTGTGTACTCACCTGTACCGCTAAGAAGTGACGGCATAGGTTCTAAATTGTTTTTTATATATACTAGTATTGATTTATATGTGATTCATGGTGGGTATACCATCATTCTGTGTGAGATAAATTTTTTATATTAAATATCCTCTATTTCATATTTAAAGAATGCTTCGCAGTGACATAACGACAAAATACTACTGTGACAGAGGAAAACCAAACGGATGCGTTGTTGGCAAATACCGAAAACCCACTTACGAAATAAAGAGAATTATCAAAGAACAAAGACTTAGTTCATATTGTGACCAATAAATCACTTGTAAAAAGCAAATGCGCCCTTATCATATTCAGTTCCATTATTCTCAATATAAAGTGCCTAATAGAGCCAACATTACTTTGTCAATGAACTTATCACAAGGAATCTTAATTTTCAAAATAAGTCCATATCCATAAATATTTATGTTAATTCGGATACGAACAATCACGAACGTCAGCATTAACAAAGAAACTTGTATATATAAATAAGTTCAACGATTAACTTTCTATTAAATGAAGAGATTTTCTTATTAGACGTTATATTCGAAAGAAAACCAAAGGACGTACGTTTGGATTATTCTTTCTTAATATATGTTTTCGAAATAGTTTACCTACTCTTTTTTTGCTCTAGCATTAGGACTAGACGTTCTAGTTGTGGTACATATTTATACATTTTGTTAGAGGTGTACTATAGCGGCTTGGTTCCACTTTACCGAGTAATTTAATTATTGTTATAATCTACAAATACATAAAACCTGCGCTTAAGCTCACACGAAGTGTTCTTTATGATCAGCTATATTCTTTTTATATTTGCTTTTCCTTGCATGCTACCAATATTTATTGCCAGCGCTTATAGTGATCCTGTTTTAGGCCATTTTTGTTTGAAGTCTTTATTGTAATATAGAATAACTTGCTTATCAGTAATTAAGGTGAGAGTACCCATTATTATTATTATTTTTTTTTATTATTGTTATATAGCTGGAAATTCAATTCTGTGGTTCATAAAATAGTAAATAAATTGGGCACATGTATATATATATATATATATATATATATATATTTATTCAACTGAAACATAAATTGCTTGTCTTTTTTTATGCCTAAATATATCTTTCAGGAAACCTGATAAATACTATTCTGGGTTTATATTGGTCTCAGTGTTTAATTGAAATTTTGGTGAGCATTGGGAATTCCTATCGTGATTACTTTGGGTACTCAAGGGATCAATTTGTCTGGCGCCCAGATTTGAATTCTTGTAGTTTTAGATTAGAGACCCCGCCCTTCTCCACTATTTTAGCTAGCCGTGAGTACTCGTCTGCCGGGTGGCAGACAAAACAACATAACCGATATAATTTCACTCATAGAAAATTTGGAAGAAACTTAATAGTACCGTTTATTTTCATTTTAAATTTTAATTATTGAGTAGAGTTATAGCATATTATATAGGTTGAGTGGAAAAGTAAAATATGAAGGTATAATCAACATTTAATATTGAAATAACTGTTTTTAATTCAAGAAAAACCAACTTCATTTCATTGGATTTTTCAATAAAGCCAGAGAGTATAATATAACGCCTTGTCAAATAAATATTACGATGCTCTTGAACTGTATATAGGCAAACACGTACAATTGTGATTGCTGCTTTGAAATATTTCGGGATTTCAATCTCAAATGTTGAAAAAGAAAAATTCAACCTTTTCATAGCGTAGAATTGATATGCCGTATTGAAAGTATTTGACGCAGGGATTTGTATTTCATTCTTTTGGCTTTAAGAATATGACAGTCCTAGTCGAGAAAAAACGCTTCTGAATCATGAAAAGGGATGTTTATGCCAGTTTCGATACGAATGCGACATTTCAGATGCTGATGGAGATTATCGATCTTCCTTATTCAAATTTTAATGAATGAGTACCAAGTCTTCTTGTATGAATCTTATTCGATTCAAAATATTTGAGAAATCTTGGCAATTCCATTGAATGTATTTTAATGCACAGGCTATTTCCGAATGCAAATATTATCTTTTTGATTAGTTAACTGAATCCAATCAAGATTAACTGCAATGGGAGGTAACGATCAACACAAAGAAATAATTAGAAAGAAATGAATTGCATTAATATGAATTTGATCAGAATGTAGAAGAGATAGTACAATGACAAAGTAATTGCCCAGAATTTGCTTATTTATGTCAATCTAAAAATCCCAATGAAACGTTTCCTGTGACTGTTAATTTTATTTTCTTGCGAAAGAACAAAATAAGGATACAAACCAGTTAACTAACGTAAACAAGATAATTTCAAAAGAGATTTGGAAAAATCTGGTGAAACATAACTCAGAGAAAACCATGTAATGCAAGAAAATAAAAGTCTGGAGATATTTAGAAGAAGTCTGGCGGATGGAAAAAATCTTTAAACTCAATGATGAAAATCGAAGATTAACAAGAAGTTGTAAAGAATTCTACAAGTATTTTACATGAGTATAACAGACGTGTTAAATAATAAAATGAACAAATTAAAAGTGAAAAATCAAGGTTCAGAATTATTACCAGAAAAAATAATGGAAGAGGCGAGGAGTGACCTTGTGACCTTAGGAATATGAAGAACAAAAAACAGCAGGAGATGAACAAATTGTGATAGATGTTTTGAAGTAGGTGGTGAACAAGTTTTAAAAGAAATGGCCTCGCTTTTCAACCTATGCCTACAAAGCTGTGAAATTCCAGAAAAATGTAGTGACAATTATTCTTATACACAAAAAGGGGACATAGCTGACCTGGAAAACGTCAGACCTATAAGCTGCTCCTCGCAACTTATAAATAGTTTACTAAGATAATAACAAACGTTTTAATGAGAGTTAGACTTCTACAATCCCAGAGAACAGGCAGGCTGTGGACGAAGAGATGGAACTCCTACGTTAATCAGAACTCTAGTTATAGAGGTTTGAATGAAATAAAATCTTGAAAAAACTGAATTTAGAGTTGATCGTGCATATCTTTCCTTAAACTCAACGAATTTGAGCAGTTAAAATTTCAAAAGAAAAAGCTTGATCCACTGAGTGTTCTGAGAGTGAAACGATCAAGATACATTCATTAACAGAGGGGCAATCAGAATTCGAATTGCTTGAGCGAATGTGTCCCATAGAAAATACGGGGAAGAATCGCGTTTGAGTATAACTTGAGTGAGGTGGGAGTTGAGTAAATTTCAATTATTGATGACATATTGTGTTTAAATACCTTTCATTTAAAAAAAATGGAGGAAATCGACCGGATAGGACGACCAGACGGACTGACTTAAGTTTTAAGATTTTTTTTTAATATATAAGATGCGAAACTATACAATGAGATAGTATCTCTCCTAAGCTCTTGACGCCACTGTTAGAATACTTTTTCAATGAATTATACTGGTAAGTGAAGGAATAAACATTTAGTATTTAAACCATCTTCGATTCGCCGATGATATTGTCATAATTACAGATAATATGGGAGACGCCAACAAATGGTCACTGACCTAAAAAGAGTATCGCTAGATGTTGGTCTATAAATATCTGGACAAAATAAAAATTATGACAAACTTGTCGAGGGATGCGAGATAGGCCAAGTACATGAATATAAATATCTAGGTCATGAAGTGAGAATAGGAAAAGATAACCAAACGTGCGAGATAAATCGTCGAATACAACAAGGATTAGTAGCATTTGGTAAGTTGGATAACACCTTAAAAGGAGACTTGCCAATATATTTGAAAAGAAAGGTGTACAAGCAATGTGTACCTGAGATGAGGTATGGGGCGGAGACGCTTACGCTGACAAAAAGAACTGCAGACAAGATGAGAGCTGCTCAACGAGTTATGGAAAGGGCAATGCTGAGATCACAAGAAAAGATAAAATTCCAAATGAAATCATAAGACGAAGAACCAAGCTCAATGACATCATAACTCAAAAGAAGTAGAAATGAGCAGGGCATATAACCGGAATCGCCGATAATAGATGGACAAAAAGGATATTGGAATGGAGTCCTAGAATAGATAGGAGAAGTAGAGGCAGGCCACCAACTAGATGGAGTGTCTATATAGGGAGAATTTTAGGAAAGTGAATACACACTGCCGAAGAGAGAGGGAGCGATAAAATGCACTAGAGAAGGCCTATATCTAGCAGTGGATAGAAACGGCTGATAAATCATAATTGATGAAGACAAAATGTATATTGAGTACAAGGATTTCCTCGGAAAGTTGTCCACTATTTGGCTATATTAAATGTTCTCTCTGTCTATTTCTTGTTCACTCCAGATCTGTTGATTATTTATCCGCATCCAAGGAAAAATGCATGAAACGATTTGCTAACTCCAGTAAAATGTGATTGTTAGACACTACATCCATATGTCAAACATGTTGTAAGTGAACGTGTTCTGTCAAATTGGTAAGGTAACCATAACATAACACATTTTCCTCAGACATGAAAATACTCTTCTTCAAACAATTTACTGAATTTTTGGTGACCAATACGATAATGATCGGAATACAGATTCAACAAACAGACTGGAAGTTTGTGACTTTCCAGGAGCCGTTACCGGACAAAGACTACGGGAAAATTTTAATGATGGACCAAAGAGATAGGGGTAATATGGGGAATACCAACCAGCTGGGTAAGACCAACCAGGAGATTTAATTTCAAATTGCGCGTCAACTGCAGTGTAATGTAATGCCGCAGATGGATATACGGCCAGACTGTCGCGCACAAGTGCCGGTGACGCCTTGATTGAGCTTTGTGCAATTTTATGCATTAAAACATATTTCCACGTGAATCTGTTTTAAGTTCTAAAATGGGTGAGTACTCCGAAAATAAGTGATTTTTCCCCTATATCTGTATGACATTCATTAGTTCGAGCCTTTGTTACGCAAAAACCGCATGAAGACGTAACTTCATTTTTCTGATAATGCCGTGGCGATTTACTTTTAATCGCATATTCTACTTTTCCGCCCAAACTATCTATATGCGAGAAAAGTATTGGTTCGCCCTAAAAAAAGTTGGAATTTTGAAAATTTTTTTGAGTTAATTTCACGTTTTCCATCAACAACAACACGAAAAAACGGTTTTTAGAAAAAAAATCCTGTGTATATGACGTCGTCGTCGTTGTCGTCGGCAACTTTTCCTTACATGTTTTGTTAGCACGATACAGCCTCCGGAGTGCAATAAGTCACCAATTTTATGATTGAATATTGTTAAGGACATGTCACAGATGAACCCTATTGATTTTCAGCTCACCAGCGCCAGTACACGGATGCTATGGTACTTGAAGTACGACATTTTGTCATTTTTTGAGAAATTTCAGTTTGTTAGCACGATACAGCATCCGGAGTTCAACAAGTAACCAATTTTATTATTGATTATTCATTCATTTTCAGCTCACCAGAGCCAATACAACAGATGCTACAGTACTTTAAGTACGATATTTTTGTCATTTTTAAAGAAGTTTCAGTTCGTTAGCACGATACAACCTCCGGAGTATATACAAGTGACCAATTTTATAATCGGATATTATTCAGTGCATCTCAAAGATGAACCCTATTGATTTTCAGCACACTAAAGCCAGTACAACGGATGCTATGGTACTTGGAGTACCAAATTTTTCTCATTTTTGGAGAATTTTCAGTTTCTTAGCACGATACAGCCTCCAGAGAGTACGATTGATCAATTTTATGATTGAATATTGTTCAAGGTATCTCACAGATGTACCCTATTGATTTTCAGTTGACTAGAGCCAGTACAGCGGGTCCTATGAATTCAGATATACTAAATTTTTTGTTATTTTTGGAGAAATTTCGGTTTGTTAGCACGACACATCCCCCGAAGTGTATACAAGTAACACTTTTATGATAGAATATTGTTCAGGGTCACAGATGCCGAAAAGTTAGTTTTAATCATTAAAACCGTTTATTTTCGGGTAAGACCAACCAGCAGCTGGTTGGTCTTACCCGAGCCTGGTATAATACTTATTCTACTTTTTTTCAGATGCTCTAAAAATACCTTTCAAGTACAACCGGGGATCATGGTCTTTAGAAAATATGACTCAGCCAATAAACGCCGTCCAAACTAAATCTATGGAAATAATAAAAGCATCTAGATTGTATCAGGTAACTTATGGTACTTTTCAGGACCGTCTTAGAGGCAAAGTCGATCAAAATAATAAGAAATTGGGAAGATATGCAGTTCATAACCCTACCCAGGAGGATGAGCTGTGCAATCATATAATTAAAATGTCGAAGTGGTTTTATGGAATGTCGAGACTTCAAGTTAAAAAGATCGCTTTTCAATATGTGGAAGCCAGCAATATCCCGAATAATTTTAAAAAGGATGAAAAAATAGTTGGTAATGAATGGTACTATGGTTTTTGAAAAGGCACCCTAACATATCTCTGGCTAAGCCAGAGAGCATGTCATTGAACAGGCTAAAAGGGTTCAACAAGAAAGAAGTAGACTTATTTTTAAACGGTTTTATTTAGCTCACCCCGTTTGTTTTATTCTTGCGTCAAATTTAATAATTCAAGTTTCACCCTCTTCCTGTCAACCAATTAATCTGAAATTTTGTATACACTTTGGATTTTGGTGACAATACAATTATGTTTATTCATTATCATTATAAATTCAAGATAGCCGCCGCTACAAAATGGCGGATGATTTATGTTTTATTAATCCCATCAATATGGGTATCAAATGAAAGGGCTCAACAAGCAGAATACAATATACTATAAAAAAATTAAATCCAAGATGGCGGCCGCTACAAAATGGCGGATAACGTAGGTTTTATCAATCCCATCAACATGGGTATCAAATGAAAGGGCTCAACAAGCAGAATACAATATACTATGAAAAATTTAAATCCAAGATGGCGGCCGCTACAAAATGGCGGTTAACGTAGGTTTTATTAATCCCATCAATATGGGTATCAAATGAAAGTGCTCAACCAGTAGAATACAATGTACTATATAAAATTAAAAACTATTTGCGAATAATGAGGCAACAATGGCATCAGACAGAATTTTTGATTGTCGACGAGATTTCCATGGTGTCTTATCAAATGTAATGCACGATGGACGCTCGATTAAGGCAAATTAAGAACTGTGAAAATGAGTTTTTTGGAGGACACACAACTCTGCTGTATTGAATTTGTACATTTACAAAATAAAAGCGCAGGATCAGCTAGTACACGCCACACGAAATGCAGACAATGTGGATACAGCTACTATAATACCAGCTGATATCAACCAAACTGGGGGTTTACCAGCGGAACTGGAAATATTTGTGGGGGCAAAAGTCATGCTACGGTCCAATATTGACGTTTCAAAGGGATTAGTAAATGGCGCTATAGGCTACATCAACGAAATCGTTTATGTTAAACATTCATTGCAATGTTTAAGATAAATGTACTAAAAACCAAAAAATAAAAATAGGTAAAAAAACTTTTTAAGTTAAACGGTTTTATGTTAAACATACATTGCAATGTTTAAGATAAATGTACTAAAAACCAAAAAATAATAAAATAGATACAGTCGTGAGAATTATAAACATATGCATAGACTAGACTAAAATAAAACCGTGGGGCACGTCAATTGTCTACAAATTATCGACTTAATGTGCGATAGAAGAATCGTTTAATTCGTCGTTAGGCAGCTGGCCCGCAGACGGTGAGGAAATTACTTACTATTGTCTTGCTCATGGAAATTCCAATAGTTATACACTCCATGTAAATGAAAGAGATGTTTCAACTAGTTTATCGTTGGACATTCACACTGCTGGCTGGCGAGGAATCGTTTCACTGCTCGTAGTTTGTCTTTAATCTACAAAACGTGCCTCACGGTTTTATAAAACCGTTTAACTTAAAAAGGTTTATTACCTATTTTTATTCTGTAACTTGTCTAGAGCCTTCGAAGACTATCATTATCCTGCTAATCGTATTTACAATGCCGACGAAATCGGTATAACTCCTGTGTATGTTCCTGTAAAGATTTTGGCGTTTAAAGGACAGCTACAAGTTGGTGCAATTCCAAGTGGAGAACAGGGAAAGTTGGTAACCGTCCTTTGTTCAGTGAGTGCTGCGGGAGAATATGTGCCCCCATGTTCATTTTCGGAAGGGCCAGAATGAAATATGACCTAACAAAAAATGGCCCAGCAAATGCTCTCCATATATCTTCAAAAAATGGCTGGATCAACGGAGAACTCTTTTTTGAATGGACTCAGCATTTTGCCAGGCATACTAAATGTTCAATCACGGACAAAGTGGTGTTAATTATAGATAATCATAGCAGTCACTGTACACTAAAAGTGTACAATTTCTGCAAAGGGAATGGTATAACCATAGTCACTTTACCACCTTACACATCCCATCGAATACAATCACTCGATGGTTGCTTTTTTGGACCATTGTAAACCGCATAGAATCCCGAGCTGTCCAGAAAGGCCTACAACAAGACAGCGACAATTGAAAAAGGTGTAAAAGGATATGAGGTAACAGGGATTTTTCCAATTTACAGAGATGTAATAAATGAGGAAGAATTTATCATAATTGAAGAAATCATGATAGAGGGAGAGGAGCCGCAAAGACAAGATGACAACAAAAGCAAAGGAAATAGTGTGAAAAAGACGTAGAAACTAGGGTGAAACAGCAAATAGAATGTCAAAATGATAAAAGATGCTGTCACATATTAAGCAAAGACTTAACAGAAGCTGATCCAACGCGAATTTCAGGACAAAAAACTATCAATAAAATGTCAAACGATTTTGATACCGATAGCGAATCAGACGCTAGTGTAGTTTACTATACAAATCAGGATAGTGATAATGACTTGAAAAAAAACGTGGAAGTGAATGTGTCATTTGAAGACCTTCAGCTTACTCCCTGATTTTTAAGGTTCAGCCAGGAAAAGGGCCAGAAAACACATTCTCAATTATTTACCGTGACACCAAATAAAGAAGAATTAGAGAAAAAAGAAGACCCAATAGTAAAAAAAATGGAATTGGCGAAATCGAAAGGAACAAAACGAAAATTAGTGAGAAATGACGAACCAGAGAAAAACAAGGATAAGCCAAATAGAAAGCAGAGGCATTTGGAAGAGGCCATGGACCCTTGGATAGTATGCGAGGAATTCGGCAAGGACAATGAATGTGGGTGACCTGCGTTCGTGGAAAATCATAACATGCTGAATGAGCAGGCGTGGAGATCACCCAAGTGTATATTTGTCATTTTTGTCAGACATAAATCACTTACACAGCTATCATGTTATATGTTTAAAGTTACCATGCATGTTTGACATCTTGACATCTTGATATTTTGTCAATAAGACATATTTTCTTGAGTTTTTGTATAGTCCAAGTATGGTCGATATTACCCGAATATCGATATTACCCAATTACCATTTTCATTTTGTAATGTTTTTAAATAAATTTTTTATTTGGTTTGATATCTATGTCTCTGCCGTTTCTGTCTTCTATAATTGCACTTTGTTAAATTTTGCACAAAATAAAGTTTTAAATTCCAGCTATATTTCCCCTACCTACTGTTTCTAACATGAGAAATAAAAATGAGTTACTCTAGACAATTATCAAAAATTGAGAAATGTGAACTGTTCCAATTCATTATGAAAGGTAAAACGTAATACATTTCGAAGACTAATAATATCACAGTCCATGAACTCAAAAATTATGGACTTGCTCTGTGCAGCAATCGATAAAGTTTCTAATAAATATCAATAATTTTGCTTATAATAATACCAATTTGCTATTGAAGATTTCGAAAAACTTTGTCCACCATTACAGAGAATAATTAGTCAACAAATTTCATTCTACTGAGGCTTGATCTATCAACTGTCAGTTGAATTTTTGAACAAAAAATGTTCAACCTTGTGTGTTCGGGTCAACTAGAAACTATAATTATTATCAGCTCGCCTTGATAACATCGTCATTTGTGAAATTGCTAGATAATGATGGTCAGATATATTTTTCGACAGTGATAGCAAATTTGGTTGCTGCTGAATTAATATGATTAAATTCCAAACCTATCTTCTACTCCTCTGATTTTTAAAATATTTACAGAAGCTATGCTGAGATAATCGGAATATTAATATTATTGAAACGTTTCTATAATTCTCATACTGCCGTCAATTTTGACATGATTTTGTGTTTCATATTATTTCGTTATCTACTTCTGAAATAATGATATGTATTCGTGATGAATGTTTAACGAAGTGAGTATCTATCTGAAAATCGTGTAGCTACAAAACTAATTTGAAAATAATTATTCTAACAAAGCAATCACAAAGTAGGGGTATAATTAAAATCGCTTGAACAACACTATTATTGTCAGTATGCTTTATGCACGCTATCAACAGATTACAAAATTATGGGACATCAAAATTATTCATTAATTAACATGGCACAATAATCTAAAAACTCCGGAGCTCCAGCCGAATCTCTAACCTTGTATTCGTTGTGGCAGTAGGAATTTTAGATACTTAAACGATCAAAGGCTTGCAAAGTAGATATAAGCTCTAACAAAAACAGGTTAATTATTCATGTAGATCAATATGGTACAATTCTATTGAAATATTCGATATGTCCTTACTGATCTGATGTAGTTTATTCACAAATTAAAACTATTATTGGATGAATATGAATATATGTTTATTTACCAGAAGTTACAAAGTATAAGTAATGGAAATCGTAAATAAACACAATGCGCCACAAAAGCTGTGAGAAACAGTTTGTTGTTATCTAAATAAAGTTCACAACAAAAGTATTCACTCTAATAACAATAATGGCAGTAATAATAACACAAATAATACAAAGTATAATCAGAAAATGACAATAAAATTGTAACGTTGTTATTATTGGTTTAATTATGATTCTAAAGAAAATATGTAAGCGGACAATGTGACATACGAAAACTATATTTAAAACATCGATAAATACTTTTAATACGGGGAAGAATGGAATTTCCTGTACTTAGTCCGAAGCCACAAAGTATTGTCGAGTGCTGCGCCATCTATTGTGGTGAAAGGTTACTATTCACCAACAGGGAAAAAATAAAGAAAGAGACCTGCATGATTAGTCACAGTTTACTAGCTACTACTAGATGGCAAGCCAAACCAATACTGAAGGTTTTTTAAATTATGCCTATATTGTTTTTTCTTAAATAAACAAATAAAAACAGTCACACAAAGTTTAAGCACTTTTTGGAACAACCTGTTATTTTATTTTGGCTTAAACGTAGGATAGGTTGTTTCAAAAAGCTGTTTAAAACTTTTATCCGTTTTTATTAACCAGGATAGTTTATTGAAAGACGAATGTCGACCAATAGTTTCAAAAATTTAATATAAAATTTTGTTTTTAAAATAGTACAGGTGATTTTCTTTATTTTCTTCTCAAACTTAAGATACGAATAAAATTTATTGATAATAGCATGTGCTAACAAATATTACACATATGATACAATATAATGGATACACATTTTTCAAAAAGTTCAGATTTTTTAAAGGTTTCGGCAGCATAATTTTTTAACAGCAACTGACGACTTCTTCTAAACTGGGTAGCTCTTTTTTTAAATTGAGTGGCTATTTGATAGAGACGTCTGACTTTTAGTGATAAGTCTTTAACCCTAGAGACATTCACCTCAGCAAGTATATCAGATCTTTCTAAATTAAAAAATAATATCATTAGCAATAAAAATAATATGAATATGCAATGTACATTGCATTTAGATAACATTTTTGTTGAAATGTTAAACCTTATTTTAGACAATATTCTAATAGAAGTATACAGTCAAAACTTGATGTAACTAAATAATATGAAATTATAAATGCATTTCTAAGTATCTAATAATTTTTCATGTTTGTTAATAAATCAAAATATTGACCTATACCTAATATCTACTATTTCTGTGAAAATTTCTTTGTTAAACATCTATATATTAATAAATCAATTAATTATTCAATCTCTTCTTTTTGGAGTAACTGTGGCATTCAAGTCTGCTGGTGTGACAGAAGTAGAATCTTGAACAGCATGTGTTGATAATTTGAGCTCGGGTTCGACTGAATAGCTACAACTAGCCTCATTAATAGGACAGGATTCTTGTGCTTTTTTAGCTCTCAGTTTTATAAACTGAGCATTTAAAGCTTACTGTAACTTTAAAGTCCTAGGACTCTTAGTTACAGATACAGTGCCAATTTGTGTTACAGCTAAAGAGGTTGATGGTTCAGCTTCAATTATTGAGGAAGGAATATAATCAGTTACTGTTTCTAAAGATTCTAGAAAATAAAAACCATTATTGAATAAATGTATCCTAGTTAGTTGTTAGTTTTTTTTTCTCTAATTATTATATATTTACCTGATAAATTGACTAATGGGAAAACTCCTATTTTCAGAACTTTATTTGGACCAAAATCTTTAGGTAAAGTGTAAGGCACACATTCTAGAATTGTTGTAAATATTCTCAAATGTCATTTTCTCCTACAACCTTCTGTTTCCACATAAATTCACCCAATTGTCAAAAATGACTTTATTTTTTAAAATTGACATCCAAACAGGTAGTTTGGATAAATTCACAGATGACGGTATTACAGCAATCAGTGAAATAAAGTTCGTTAGTAACCTTCCAAGCGAATAGATGGCGTTAAAAATGCAGTTTAGCAGTGGCTATAAAAGATCGTAGGGTATGATTTAAAATGACGTTTCAATGATGATTAACAAGTTTTACACTAGGTATCTATACTTTCACTTTCTTTGTAAACTAAAAACATCATTTTTCAATCTCACCGTGAAAAAAAATATTAATTTATAGATTTTTTCCCATTATTCTAATATATTAATGGTTAACTAATTATACCTATAATCATAAATTGCACAGCACAACTTAATGTAGCTTATGAAATAATATTGTAACTACTAATTCAATTATTATCAAATATCAAGTCTATTTATTGGTTTAATTACTCTACCAAATCCTTATCGCTGGATGAGCAAGGTTTAACTTCTGCAAATGATTAGAAATGTTTGATGACGAGCTTGTTGATGCTGGAAGTCACCTAGGAACAGCTGGTGATTGTTCTTGTGCTGGAACCTGCTGTACTGATGTACTGCTGGTTCATCTGTGTATTTGGTCTTAGGAACCACCACTCTATTGCTAATAATGTCTAATCGTGTCTTGTGCAGATGACTGAAGGCTCTACTTAATATTTGGCATTGATCAGTTTGAATGATTACAGATCTTGGCAGACCTTGAGGCTTCCCTACCACTCTTGCCCTTTCCCATGGGCGATGAAAAGCTTTGTGCCTGACTTTTTCATTAGTTGCACAATTGTCTGGTCTTTTAGTGTGCTTATTACTGTAGTTGGCTTGTTCTTATATTAATCGTTTTAGATCAGCTAGGTTGCTGTCTTTTCTACAAATGGTAATGGAGATTATTATGATATATAGACGTTAGTTGGGTTCAGGTTAGGGTGAACATGAAATACCGTTTCTTGGTGTATTTCTCCAATTCAATAAAACTAATTGAACATCGGACTTGTCAATAATATATTTTTTTAATATGGTTTTGGCTACTTGAACTGTTTTTTCGGAAAGCCCATTGCTTTCATGGAGATGTGGACTGGATGTGACATGGTTAAATTTCCACTCTTTTTGAAAGATCTCGAATTGTCTAGACATGTATTGTGTTCCATTGTCAGTTTGTAGCTCCTCTGATATTCCATGTTGTAACGAGTTATTTGTTTTTAAAGCATTTATTATTGATTTTTCCGATGGTATTTTAATTTTAATAAGTGGATATAACTCGTTACTTACTTTCCAGCTCTAATTTGTGGTACCGTTTCAGTCCCGTAACATTAATTTAAGTATTTATCACATTAGTAATTCAAAAGCCATGATTTACCATTTAAGGAAATATGTAAAATTTATCAAATTTCGCTTTTAAAAATCTAAATTATCGAGGACGCCCGGTATATAAACTATTTTAATTAAAACCAAAGCCGTTCAGTATAACAGAAATAGTTCTTGTTGTTATTAAATCGATTCACGTTGATTCACTCACCACCGTCATCGCCAAAAATTTTAGGTAGGAAGTAAATAATAAATTCAAAAACCGAGCGTTTTGAAAGAATGGTTAGAGTTAGTAGAATCGAGAGATAATTTGGCAGTAAGCAGATATAAAATTGATAGTTGTGAAGTGTCCCACCGTCCAGTATTTTCTGAGTAAGTGGAAATTTATTTTGAAATCCGAATAAAATATTTCACCGAGGTTTTGAAGTTTTATATTCAATTTCCATAAACAATTTAGTAGTTCGGCTATTTAAGAATATAATTCCGTATTTTAATAAAGCTGGAATTTATTTTTGAAACGATAAAAACCAAACTTATTTACAGTTTTTATCACCGCGTTCTGTATATTGTTTCTTTGGAATTAAGTTCTGAGCCTTCAAATCATTGAAGTAACATTTTGATTTTAATTTTGCGATTTAGATTGTCCTGTTTCAAATTACCCAAATACATATTAGATTTTCATTTGCTTTTCTCCTCAATAATTGGATTCTATTTCGACTGTGATCTTTTGTTTTTTTTATTCAGGAATTTACCTCTTTGTTATACAATTTTAACTGACCGAAAATTTTGAAGCACAATTTTCTCCAAATTACTTAGATTTATTTTAGTTCAAAATTATATATAGTATTCACTGACCGGAAGTTTGTAAAATTGAAAACCGGCTGTGAAACGGATCAGAGGCTGTTGCCACCAGCCGCTTTCCTTTCGGAACGCGCATAATTTTCTCTAGATCACTTAGATTGATTTTACTTCAGAATTATATATAGTTTTAATTGAACGGAAGTTTGAAAAATTGAAACCCGACTGTGAAACGGATCAGAGGCTGTTGCCACCAGCCGTTTTCCTTTCGAAACGAGCATACTTTTCTCTAGATTACCTTAATTTATTTTAGTTCTAAATTGTATATAGTTTTGTCTGACCGGCAATTTGGAAAAGTTAAAACTGAGTGTGGGGCGGACCAGAGGCTGTTGCCACCAGCTGTTCCACTCTCAGCCGGTAATAATTTCGTTTCATATTTATCTATTCTGAGACACAGTTTTATTTTGCTTTCATTTGGGTAACCGCTGTCGTATCCTCCGACCAATATTTTAGAATAATTTTAACCGATAATTTGAAAATTTAAAGTGTAAATTCTCCTATAAAATTTGCTTTCTTACACCTAGTTTATTGTGTCATTGCTCACATTCCTTAATACCGGCAAATTTCGCATGGTGCATAATAACATAAGGCTTGAACACATTCGCTTACTGTATATATTTAACTGATTGGGTACCGCTTGAAAGTAATCAGAAATTGTTGAATGTGATTTTGTATGTATATATTTTAAATTGGTCTTGTAATATACCAATAAATACGATCAGTGTTTTCCTAATATCCCGTAGCATCACCGGCTAAGGTTTAAAGGTTTTGTAGGTGTGTTAAATTCAACGAGACCCCTGGAATTTTCCGTAACCTCCATCTGAGGCTATCTGGAACTCTTGACGCGAAGGGTTAAGGGGCCGTGGAGTAAACCACGTAAAATAATCTGGCGCCCGAGCATTTGCTTCAAAAGAACTTTGCATCGAGGGTGTCCAAAGTGATGCGTCAGTTGCTAAGAACCTGTGTGAGAGGTGAAGGACGAAGCAAGAGGCAGGAAAGCGCGTCACAATGTACAGAACACCGTATTTTCAGTTGTTCTATAACTTCATATGAAGACTGACCTTTCATCTGTTGAAAATCTAAATATCCAGTGTAGCTGTCACAAATTAAGAGGTAAGTTTTTCCTTTCAATCCAAATAGATCAGATGCAACTATTTGCCATGAAAGTGTAGGAACTTTTTTAACTAGCACTATATCTTTAATATTGTATTTTTGTATTTGTTCACATACAGAGCAGCTTTTAACTAGTTTCATGACGTTATCATATTGTCCCTTCTGGTAGAGAATTTTTCGTGCTCTTCTTAAACAGCTGTGTATACCTGCATTATCCTCATCAATATTCTTTAGCATTTTAGGGATCTGTGATTTTAATACTACAATTTTATTACCTTTGAAAGTTATTTCTTTGAGATAGATCAATTCCCCTTTAAAGTTAAAATAGTCTTGTAGTTCTGTGGGAAGTTCACTAATTTTTTCTGGAAATCCTTGTATTATTATCTGATGTAGTAAATGCAAATGTGGATGTTTCTTTGGAGCTGTAGTTAACTCCTCTTTTGCGTCAAGTGGCATAGGTAGTATTACTGAAACTTTTAAATTTTCTACTTGTTCATATTTCACATAAGATGCATCGCAGTTTCGACAAAGAAAGTCTGTTAAGGGTATTTCTGTGCGTTTTTAAAATATGACTTTTAGTGCAAAACTGGATATTATGTGTTAAAATCTCGCTGGAGCAGATTGTATGTTTTTCTTGAAGATTGTCTCAAGTGGCTTATGGTCTGATTCCACTGTCAGTTCTTTACCATAAGCATATTCGTGCAACTTCTTCCATTCGAACTGTATAGCGAGTGCTTTATATTCAATCTGTGGATAATTTTTTTCAGACTTAGTTAACGCTCTTGCTTCATAGGCTATAGGTTGTCCTTATTGAAGAAGTGCAGCACCAAGATTTTTTGAACTTGCGTCTCCGCGTAATGTTACAGTTTTGTTTACATCATATAATCTCAATACTGGAGGACTTTGAAGAACATGTTTTATTTATTTCAAAACGTTTTAGTGAGGAATTTCCCATATAAGGCTTATATTTTTGTGTAACAAATCTCTAAGTGGATTTGTTGGGTTAGACATTTTCGGTATAAATTTATTTAGGTATGTGATCATTCCTAGTAGTCTCTGTAGCTCTGTTTTGTTCATTTGTGTCTTCATTGCTTATGTAGCTTCTACTTGCGCCCCAGAAATTTTATTCTTTCCGATTCAAAGATACATTTATTTTTATTAAGTTTGAAGCCTGATTTCTCTAGTGTTTCTATGGCTTCACTAACGGTTCTTTGTAGTTCTCCTCAACATTTTTCATATATAAAAATGTAATTGATTGATATTCTTATATTTTTAAATTTACTGAGCAGATTTGTTAAAATTTCTTGGAATATTTCAGGTGCTGATGATACTCCAAACGGAAGTCTCTTCAAAGAATATCTTCCCCATGGGGTAGCGAAAGCTAAAATTTTTGGTGTTCTTTCTGAAAGTTTAATTTGCCAGAATCCTTCTGGGCAATCTAGTAATACAAAGAATTCAGAACTTTTATTATCAGATGAAATTTCCTCTATTTTGTTCACATTTGATGTATCTATACAGCCCCCATTTTGCTTTCTGTCTTACAATTACCATAGGACTTATAGCAGGGGTAAGCTCTGTTTCTGGTCTAATATATATCTTTCAAACGCTATATTTATTTTTGGCGCGAAGTACACTCTTCAAACTTATCTTTAATGACTTGTAAGTTATTTGTGTCTGCGTCGCTAAGGTTAAAACTGTTGTATATATCGATCGCTTCTGAGCTTATCACTGCCATAAACGATGCTGCCCGTACTTCAGCTGGCTTTTTATCTAGTTGAACAGCGATTGCATACCACTCGAACTGTTGTAGCCACTTTTTTCAGTATTGTCGGATTAGTCATAGTCGCCTTTATCGTTCGGATTAATTTCTCTGGTACTCACATTTTCCTCATTCCATTTAGTGAATAGTTTTCATTTAATGAACTATCGAACGCTTTTCTAAAATCGATCAAAAGAGGTGTGGAATCAATCCTATGTTATGTTTATAGCATTTTTCTATTGTTTACGTTAGCAGGTCTATCATTGACCTCTCCTTTCTAAAGCCGCGCTGAAAGTTTTCTGTTTTTCTATTTGTCTTGTTATCCTATTTCTTAGCAATAATGTTAGAATTATATATGCTGTATTTAGTAGTGGTTTCCATTCTTATATATTGTTATTATTTAGCCTTTCTTCCATTCCATTAGATATTTTAACTGTCCATATATTGACTAGCCGCACATATATAGATTTAAGTAGTGTTTTTTCTCCATATTTTAATAGTTCATCATTAAGTTCATTATGTCCTGCTGTTTCATTTAGTTTCAACTGCTTTATAACTTCTATTAATTTCTAATATGTATGTTTCTCAGTCAAATTGTATCTCGCTTCGTATTCTTCCTTTTTTTTGTAGATATTAGTAAACTACTTTTTATATGTTTCCTTGGTTATCGTTGCCGTTGGTTTGTAGCAGTTAATTTGTTTTTTAGTATATTCGCATACTTTCTTATCATCTTTTATCTAATTCTATTTCTTCCATCTGTTGAGTATTCTATTTCGTTTCCTTTCTTTTGAAAAGCTTCAAGGCTTCTTATTTCTCTGTTCCGTATTGGCTAAGATCATTTTTAACATTTCTTATTACCCATTTGTCTCTAGATCCCTATTTTCCCAGCAATCTTCTTTTCTACCTTAAATTTCTTCTGCATTTGCTATTATACATCCCTAATTTTCGTCAATTATTTTTATATAGTAAGTTCTTCCTTTTTTTAAAAATATTATTCTATTACTTCCGAGTATTTTCTTCTTATTTCGCTGTCTTTCTATTTCTCCAGATTCCACTCACTTCTCTGCTTTTTTCTACCCATTAATTACTTTTATGTTTGCTACTGTCGACATGTGGTCAGTGTCTGCATACAGTCCTCGGATTGATCTAATATCGTGTACTTTTTTGAGCCATTGTTTAAGATAAGTACGTGGTCTATATGTAGAACATTATGAATAGTTTCTTTGCCTGCTAAATTTGTAATGAATTCATCTTTTCCTATTTTGGCAATAAAATTTCCTATTATCACCACGACGTGTCATTTCTTAGAATTTCTTCAGTGAATTGGACGATTATTTCATAGAATGCAATCTTCTCTTAGCCTCGTGCTTCGTCTGTTGGTGCATTTGCATTTATTATTAATAGGGTAAGAACATATAAGTTTATTATCTTCCCAATATTAATTCATTGTTCAGAAACATGAATGATAAGAATGGAGAATAAAAATCACCTATTCAAGGAAGATAGATTAATACGTATCCTTACCTCTGATTATACAACAAATGCGTAGCAAAATAGATTAAATCTTGAAATTAGAATTTCCTCAGATATCTCTTAGAATTGAAATTCTGAAACAAATGAAATTTAAAAAATCTTCAATAAAACCTTAGACCTCACCTAGAGCGAGTAGTCATAAAAAAAATTATTTTGCGGGTAGTTTTTATGCTTCTTAGGAATGAGAAAATTCCACCAGTTTGATCAACATCACTAATTTCATAAAAACAAATACATAATGGTGGTTGTTAGAAAATGGCAATCAGGAAAATCAATACAGTAGGATAACATCTCTCTATTTAATGAAGAAACATTTCAAGTTATTACTCACGTCTGAATTTTGTGGTTGATTTCTATCGCCGGGATAATGTCACGTATTCTAAAAAAGATGGTGTAAGAGCACGCAAATAATGATAAAACAACTTCCCCAAAGACTACAACTATTTTCAGCTTACTTCAACGAAATATTTTTTCGATAAAAAATCTGAATATATTCAACTACAATTCCTAAACATGTCACGAATAACTTACACCCAGCAACGTCAGACACAAAACTGAATGTATGAAGATCAGAACAAACGATAATATTCCTTTAGGAGTATAAGGAAGCTAACAGTGGCATGACATATGCTGTAGATCGTGTATAAAAATGGAAATCAGCAGGTGGGAAGGTATTATGATAGCAAACAATGTTGCACCATATGGGAAATTTTCTATTAAGATGTTTAATTGGCTAAGGTTGTCTCTGAATATCCTAGAGTCAAAATACGCATGAAAAATCCAACTTTATACAGGGTAGGGGCAAATATTTAATTCTCATTTAAGAGTAAAGTAAGCCTTTTTTTAAAAATACGCAAAAATGTTGCTTGTATCAGTTGTTAGGCGTTAATTTTTGTGTCTAAATATGAAATTTCATGTATCTTTGGTGAAAACTAAAAATTGAAGGTTTCATGTGCTTTAGGATAATGGTTAAAGTTGCCAAAAATAAATTTTGTGTGTGGTATTCATGCATAAAACCGTTCTGGTTTTAAATTATGTGATGAGGTATTCTGTTAATTGTGAAATCTTTGAATTTCAGTATAAACTAGAAAGGAATATGGTGCACGATGTCTGCTATTTTCAATATCTCTTGCTAAAGAAATCGGATGTATAGTTTTCTACTAAAGGGGCATTTGTTTATGTACTATAATATCCATATTTTAGATGTACGTCCAGCATATTGTAAATCGAAATCATCGACTCTCTATTAGTTTTTCTTTCACTTGCGTATGTGCTTAAGCACCGATCCAAGTTATCTAATGCATCTTCAGTAGAATTATATTTCAATACATATGATTTGCGGCTTTTTATATTGCCTGTTATTAATTCCATATTGTCTGCGACACACCGTACTCTTGCCTTCGATTTTTTCTTGAATGGTCAATTGAATGAATTTGTACCTGTTCCCTCTCAAAATATCACCAGTGAAACGATTCTTTGTTCTCTGTTCCGATTTTTCTCAGGATACTGTCATTCTTCCACCTGTTCATGATATCCGGAACATTATCTGTGATACTCACATCTCAAAGGCCTCCAGTTTGTTGATGGATGATGTCTTCATGATCCACGTTTTGACACATCATAACATTCCACCATTTTCTATCGCAGCCTGAAGGAGAGGTTGTGATTGTGCGGTAGTGGTGTGCGTTTATTGAATCCTCATCTTGCTAAATTATTTCGACATTTTAACACTTGTTGTGGGTTTCATTCATCCATTTATACCTCCACAGTATCGAAAGAATCTCAAGTTCTATCTGAATAGTACCAATTCATCTTCACAATTATCATGTTTGCATGACAAGGATTTTTCTCAAGAATGTGACTCATTTTATTCAAAACAATAGGATAGAGATTTTTAAATCTCTCTTCCCAATTTTGGTGCATGATAATTAACTATACTATTTATCTAATTTCAAAGCATTGTACAAGCAATCAATATTATTCTTGGTTAACTTTCAGACACAATCATTCATATTATTCTTCAGTTAATGTCTGCACACCGACTCATTTGTGTAATTTTATTAATCATTCTATATATTCCAAATAACCAGAACATTATTCAATATTGTCAATTCATCAAACCCCAAAGAATATTAAAATCATCAAGTTATTGAAAGTGTTTGTAAAGTAGACACTATTCCCAAAGCTTTTACATTCAATTTGCTATATTATCCACCAACAAACCTGACGGAATTATTGGCAATGTGCATCAATATATTCCATCTTTGATTCATAGCTCAAGTAAAAAAATATTTCCACATCACTGTCTTGCCGAACAACATTTCTATATTTTTTCTTGCGATAGGACTTCCCTCTTTATTATCCTACCTCTGATATGTTTGAAATATGTAAATAGAATGAGCAAGTCTTCAAGCAAAACTTATTTATTTTATTTCGGTGCTATGAAAAGAGAGGCATTTCTAAAATACCAGTCGTATGAAGGAAGAATATAACAATTTATATTGTTCGTTCTACAAATCCTGGCAAATCGAAATCGGGATGTATTTTTCTGAAAGCCGAGATAAAATTTAATATTTCATAAAAATGTATAAATCCGTTACGGACATGATATCGGCAGACGATTGTAAAATATTTTGTAGAAAAGTTCCTTAGGTCAAAGAAAACAAAGCGTATTTGATTGAATGTTTTCACTAGATTCAAATCAAAACCAATTACTCAGTCTCTCAACATAAGTTTCTCAAGTCTTGTTGTCTGTACTTTATGTGTTGCCCTTGTAAACTTTAATAATTCAGAGCACTTCGTGTGTATCTCAATCGCGATACAGTTTACTATTCTACCAACTTGTCAGATTTTAATTATCGCCCTGTTGTTTGGTATCCACAAAGGCCGAGCGGATCAACTAAGATTGGAATTCAATTCAATGTACACGAAACTCAGCGGTGGTCAAGTGTGAAGCCACAACATTTGCTAATAATTAATAGTAAACCTTGTATTTGATAGAAAAAAGGGAAATAAATGTTCAGTGATTTAAATAATCGCGATTACTATCATTTAAGCACACCAATTACTTACAAAATTGGATCTTCCAGCCGGATTTGTATTTCGAAAAAAAACGACAGCGCACGAACAGTAATATTCAACAAACATAAACATTAAACATCCAAACGCGAGTAATACGAAAGGCAGTTATAAATATGAAATAATAGTGCATCATCACATCAAGCGATATCATTCGCCAGCAAGGACAACGTCGGACATGTATTCCATTCGATGAGTCTACTCCATCTTATTTTCATTCTTATTCAACAGATCATAAAATAAAATGAGTTAAAATTCCCAAAATATTTGAAATTCCAGAATAAAAATAATGCATCCCACAAAAATGAAATGGAAAATTATTTTCTGATCACGTGTCTAAAGAAAATCAATACAGTTGTCATTATTGCAAGGAAAATCAGTTTATTCTTGCTTGTAGTAAATTCAGATCATTATCAGTTCCTGACAGAACATAGGAAATCAATCATTTAAAATTATATATTAACTGTTTTCACTTCACAGAAATCATGAAACATCAAAAGGGTGCAAAAAATGCAATCAACATATCACTCCATCCAGAACCACTCTCAGAACAACCACAACTTCCAACAAAACGACAACACATCACAGTCTACAAACAACACACACAAAAATCCAGTCACATATCATACAACATCAGAAATACCATATCAAATACATGCAATGCTCCACAAGCACTAGCGCTTTTAACAACTGTAGTTTTAATCAAGGAATCGGCAGGCAACTGGCAACAGTATAGGGCCTTACTTGAAAATGGAAGCATTCCAAATTTCATTATCACTAAATTACAGCGCGTTGAGAAAAACAAATGTAATAGTCTAAGGTGTAAGTAACTCAGGTATAGACATCGTGGTCATGTTAACACAAATATAATCATGTATTATTAATTAGAGCGCGAATCATTTTTTGTTACGGATAACATGACAGAAAAGCTACATCCGTCTTCATTTATTAGCAACTTAATCAATCTAGCACCACAGGTCTCTCTCGCAGATGAAGGGTATAACGAATCTCGTGAAACTGAAATTTTAATTGGTGCAAGTGTTTTCTCAGGTTTACTTGGATCGGATCAAATCGGACTTCGCCCTGACTTACCAATCTTACACAAAACTCAATTAGGTTACATAATATCAGGACCTATATCACCAAAGCATTAAAACGCAATAAGTCATTAGAAAATCAATTGAATCATACTGAAAAAGAATTTCAAAATAACAAAATTTGCAATTTATCAATCAAAAAATCACTTGAAAAATCAATCGAAAGAGTTTGGTCAATCGAAGAAATATCAATACCCTAAATCAAAACTATTGAAGAGCAAGCAGGTGAGGAATTATTTTCGAAAACAATAGCTCGTGAACAAACCGGACATTTTGTTATTAATCTTTCAGTTCGTGATCATTTAGGCTAGCTATGCAACTCCTTAGATAATGCAGTAAAGCGTTCACATAGCATCGAGCGTAAATTCCTAAAAAAATATTCATTTAAAAATAAATACACGAAATTCCTGCACGAGTATGAAAAACTCGGTGACGTGACCGAAATAAACCAGAACACTATTAATACTTCATCACCCAGCATTTTTTATCTTCCACATCATGGCGTATTAAATGATAATAAAGATACCATTCAGCAGCGCGCAGTTTGTCACGGATCTTGTAAATCATCCACCGGTGTTTCCGTGAACGACATACTTAGAGGGACCGACCATACAACCCGATCTTTTAACTATTCTCTTGCTATTTAACTAACATAACGTGGTTATTACTGGTGGCATTGCGAAAAAGTATCGACAAAGGAACGTAGTAGAACACCAACCTTAGATCATATATACTACCGTGGATCAGGCAACAGCAGTAAACTCTGTTTCCAACATATTCACGACGTATTTCTACGAGCCATCCTTGTTTGACAGTCAAAAGTTTCTAACGTTGCATCTTTGTTTTGGAGCCTTTGACAATTTTGACGTACATAGTCAGCGCTAAATTTAAATAATCATGTATCAAATCTAGATTTTGAAAAGACTTCTAAGAAGGTGGAGGTTCTTATCCGGTTGTATTTTTGTGATGCTTCTTTCCTTAGAACTTTGTTATTTATAAACCGTTTTGGAAAATTCTTTCTTTCATTTGAAAGGAAATATTTCAAAATATTGGTTGAGTAGTTTTGGTTTTTAAATAAAGATAAATACAATAAGCAATATCATCTAACTAAATAAAATTGCGTATTTTTGCTTTCACGTCTACTTTGATTAATTTTGGTTTAGTACTTTAGTACATTAAACTATTATAAAACTGAACTATAGACCAAAACTTACAAACGTTTTAAAAGGTTATGAATTCGTTTAATTTTTTCAAAGCTTTTAAGTATATTCAATATATTTTAACTTAAATGGTGAAAATTATTGAAAAAAAACTAGAAATTGTTTATAAGCTAAACATCATTTTATGTTTATTGAAACATTTCACATTTAATTCGTTCCTAAATGAAACATTAAACTTATTTCTAACTCTACAATTCCACTATTTTTCAATATACATTCACACAATTTATTCTTATGTTGTAATAAAAATTATTATTTGATAACTTTAAAATATCGCAAACACGTAAACACTTGATAAACCCCAAAAACTACTGGCCATATTATTATTATTATGCCGATGCGAGAAAAGAACGCTATCAACATTGCCAAATATCTAAGCTAGTTCTTATTTCTACTTATCCCGTACTACAAAAATGAATAATCAGGCAACAATTTTGTACAATAATTAGTTGGATAAAATGTATATACATTAAAATGACATAATTGAATTTAAACATATCTTAGATAATGAACAAAAAAAATTTTGTATTGATAGTATTAAAAAAGTGGAGAATAACAATAAATGTGTATGAATCTGGCAACCAGGAACAAGGACACAAGCTCTCAAATTGAACATGGTCATACGTTGAGATTGTTAAAGCGCATGCTTAATTGGCAGACCGAAATAAAGACAAAGCTATGCTGAATTTCATACAGCAGAAGAAGATAGTGTAATTTAGTCATGTTGTATGTTATGTGATGCGCCTGGTTTGCTCTAGCCGTATTACTGAATTGTATTGCATAACGCACCGCATGGCTGCCGGATTAAACTCATGGAGGTTGACGTTTGACAGTCTGATATGACGGCTTGGCGCCTTTCATGATATATGCTAGGTCGTATGTAAAATCCGAGGTAAATTGTTTAATTATACTAAATAAAGAGTTACATTCAGCTTAAATGTGTTATTAAAGAACCCGCAAAACATGGTGTCAGGTGTGGCTGCTGGATTTGCCACCTGCAAAGTTTGCTAGACCATTAAAATGTGCATGAAGAGTACATAGTGTTGGGAGAACCACAAAAAAAAGTATAACCCGTTAATTTTGGAATAGTAATCGACATTTACTTGTGAGAATGGATGTCTTTAAACCACCCAGTCCTTTAACGGACTATGATATCAAATATTGGACCTTGTGGAAACAAAAGTTCAAAATTTACCTAAAAGCCGCTGGTAAAGAGGCCGTAGCAGAAGATATCAAAATAGCAATTATTCTGAACTGCATAGGTGATGAAGGCCTAGACATTTATAATACCTTCCCGCCAGATGATACCTCGACTTTGGAAAAATGTTTACAGGCTTCTGTTAATCAGTTTTTACCTAAGAAAATAATCCCAATGGAGGCGTTGAAGTTTAACAACCTTATCCAATCTGAGGATCGGTCTATTGACCAATATTTGACTGAGCTAAAAAAACAAGCAAAGCTTTGCGATTTTGTTTGCAAAAAACCTGAGTGTGCCACAAGTTATGAAGATCGCATGATTCGAGATAGATTGATAATAGGCATCTTTGATAAACAGATGCAAGCTAGATTGATTAGAGAACCAGATGTAGACGTAACAAAAATCATAGAGTACTGTAAATCTGTTAAACTTAGTAAAGAACACTTGAAAACTTTGAATCCACAAGAAGAAGTAAACTATGTCAAAAAGTCCCAGAAAGTTAAATGCAAGAACTGCTTGTATGAACATTGGCCAAATAAGTGTCCAGCCTTTAATAAAACGTGTGCTGCTTGTCAACTGAAAGGGCATTTTGCTAAAGCGTGCAAGAATAAGAAGCCTGAAGAGGGAGCAGAAAGTAAACATGGAAATAAACCATCTACATCAAAACAAGAAAAACAGGTTAGAGAAGTAAACTGCAAGGAGGAAGATGATAGTGATAATGTAGATATGCTTTATGTAAATGAGTGTGCAACAAGTGGTAAGAAAGAATCATGGACTGATACAGGCTCAGATTGTAGTATTTTGCCTTTAGAGATTTTAAAAAAAATTAAAAAACCATACTATATCACTCCTAGGAATGTAACGCTTGTCTCTTATGGTAATTTTAAGGTCAAACCTCTAGGTGAAGTTCTATTGGAATGTTCATAAAAAAATAGTACTTTAAAAATAAAATTTGTAATTTTTGATAGTAATAGTCAACCTTTGCTAGGTCTAGATGATTGTCTAAAGTTTGGTTTGGTACAAAGAGTTAATAATATTGAAATTTTACCAAAGAAAGAAAAGATTTATGAATTGTTTAAAAATGTTTCTGAAGGTATAGGTAAAATCCCAGGATTATGCTCTATTAGATTGAGTGATGATGCTAAACCAGTTATACAGTGTCAGAGAAAAGTTTCTTTATCTTTATATGATAGATTGAAACAAACTTTGAACAATCTTGTAAACAAAAAAATTATTCAGAAAGTGGATTATCCTACAAATTGGGTCAACAGTCTTATCATTGTAGAAAAAAATGATATAAGTCTCTAAGACTTTGTATTGATCCCAAACCGCTTAATAAATATACACGTAGGGAACATTTTCCAATACCAAGGGCTAATGATATTATTTCTAGGCTTACAGGAAAAACCCTATTTAGTGTAACTGACATGAAAGATGGGTTCTGGCAGCTCCAGCTTGATAATGAGAGTACTGACCTCTGCGTATTTAATACCCCCTTTGGGCGGTACCGTTTTAACTAACCGGGTACCATTCGGAATTTCAAGCGCCCCAGAAATCTTTCAAAAAAAGAACTTTGAGATATTCGGAGATATCCTGGAGCAGAGATATACTTCGATGATATCATTGTGTCTGGAGTTGATGAAGTTAGTCATGATTTAGCTCTAAAGGAAGTATTTCATAGGGCTTGTAAATACAAAGTTGAGTTTAATTTTCAGAAATTTCTGTATAAACTAAGTCAAGTAGTATTTCTAGGTCAGGTAATCTCTAAAGACGGTGTAAAACTAGACATTCGCAATATTGAAGATACTCAAGCCATAAAAAGCCCCAAAAACTAGTCCGAAATCTTGAGAGTCCTCGGCTTACGTAAATTTTTTTCTAAATTTATACCGAACTTGTCTCAACTGACCACAAATATGCGTAATCTTACCAAAAACAATGTGCCTTTTGTTTGGACCGGTGACCATGAAAAAGAATTAGACCTTTTGAAAAAGTTGATTTTAGAACAGCCTGTTTTGCAAATCTTTGACCCATACATGCCGATTTTAATACAAAACGATGCCTCAAGTGAAACTTTTGGGTGTTGCCCATTACAAAATTCACACCCAGTGGTTTTTGCTTCTAGGAGTTTATCAAAGTCAGAGAAACGTTGGGCCCAAACGTTTGCTCTTAAAATTGTTGAAGTATAATATTAAAATTACGTATTTACCTGGGAAAGATATGGTAATTGCGGATACCTTGTCTAGATCATATATAGATGAACCTGTTGCAGATGACCCAGAGATGACATATATTGTTCATACCGTGAGTAACAATATTCCCATGTCTGAGGAAAAGAAAGAGCTTTTTAGAAAAGAAATTATTTCTGACCCTATCTTGTCAAGAATTAAAAAATTTTGTAACTATTCATGGCCTAATGAAAATAAAGAAATTTGTCCTGAAATGAAACAGTATTTTAAAATTAAAAATAATATTTATTTATCTAATGATCTCTTTCTCGTGCATGGCAATATGTTCACTCCGATTTTTTTGAATTTAAAGGTAAAAACTTCATTTTAATGGTTGATGCTTACTCAAAGTGGGTTGAAGTAATTCACACAAAAACAAAAACTGCCGATGAACTAATATTAGTTTGCAAAAATAAATTTCAACCATTTGGAATACCTGATATATTTTTCGCTGATAATAACCCTTATAATTCTCATGAATTCAAATCTTTTGCAAGAAATTGGAACTTTCAAGTTGTTTTTAGCAGTCCTTATCATCATCAGTCAAACGGACTAGCTGAACGTTATGTTGGTATAGTGAAGGAAATGTTAAAAAAAGCTAATAACGAAAATGATCTGCCACTTTTACTTTTAGAATATAACAGCACTCCTTTATCCTCATTTAATTATTCGCCTAGTTAGTTATTTTTAAACCGTACCCTTAAAACCAAAATACCTATTTCTGGAAAATCGCTAGAACCCGTCTTGATTGACAGTAATAAAGTACAACATGTTAAAGAATAAGCAAGACACTCTAAAATATTTTTATGATAGAACAGCAAAGGATTTGCCTAAACTAAAACTAGGTGAAACAATCCTGATTCAGGAGGGAAAAGGATGGAAAAAGGAAAAGTATTAGAAATTGTTAATAGTAGATCTTACATTGTTGTAGATGAATATGGTAATAAGTATAGGAGGAATAGAAGGTATTTAAATAAAACGAATTTAATCATTCAAAATAAAAGCGAATTCAATTTACTGTATGATTTTGATGATTGTTTTTCTATGAAACAAGCAAATCAAAATAACATTACTGTGCCTAATACCTCTCCTACTCCTTCTAGTATTCAACAAACACCAAACCAGTCAATTATTCAGGAGCTACAGAGTCCTGATATCTTAGATAACGACAACAGTATAAGTTCTATTAAATCAGATCACTCTCAAATTGTCAATAATAGTTATAATTCTAGTAGTGATAGTTTTGATAGTGCTCCCGAGTTTGACATTAATCCAAATGTGACAATACAACGTAAACATATACCAAGAATATACAGTTTGAAGACTATATTATGAATCCTGATTTCTCTGATTAATAATGCCTTTTTACATGTATGTATTCATAAAAAAAAAGAGAGAGCATGTTATGTGATGCGCCTGGTTTGCTCTAGCCGTATTACTGAATTGTATTGCATAACGCACCGCATGGCTGCCGGATTAAACTCATGGAGGTTGACGTTTGACAGTCTGATATGACGGCTTGGCGCCTTTCATGATATATGCTAGGTCGTATGTAAAATCCGAGGTAAATTGTTTAATTATACTAAATAAAGAGTTACATTCAGCTTAAATGTGTTATTAAAGAAATTTAAAAAAATAATGAACAAAGCACATATTACCGATATTTTGTGACAAAAGATGGAGTCCGAAAAACATTAGGCTAATTTTGGCAATCAAATCGCAAAATTATTGCCTATAAAACAAGCGAAACTCAAACATACGAAAAAATAACGAAGCAACTGATACTATCATCAATATCAAAATTATTTGATCCATTAGGAATTTTATCACCCATTACAATAGTAGCGTAAATATCAATGCAATCGTGGTGGGAATCAAAAATCGGATGGGATATTCCCCTCCCCGAAAATCCAGTAAACTAATGGTTAAAATTTAATAACAATTTGCAGCAGTTAATTTTCTTGGAAATACCTCGATTATTGGTCATTCCAAATGATACAAAAATAGAAACTGACGCGTTTAGTGATGCGTCTCAAAAGGCGTATTAAGCATGCATTTAGTTAAAATCAACTGATGTTGACGGCAACGTATCAGTCACACTTCTTACTTCCAAAACGCGTGTGGCACCGTAAAGATCATAACATTACCACAACTAGAACTACAAGGTGCTTTAATACATAGGCAAAGTTATCAGAAGGTAAATACAACTTTGAATGTAAAAATAAGTCTCACTTTTTTGTGGACTTGTCTTAACATGAATAAATTCTCATCAAAACACATTAGAAATATTGGTAGGAAATCGTTTCAGCAAAATTCAAAATCTAACCTGCAAAACTCAGTGCCAGAGAATAACCCATCAAATCTTCTTAACAATTCTCTTTGAAGAAATCGAGGGGAATGGCTCCAAAAAAACGAAGAATTCTGGCCCAACCAAATCCAGCCCCCAGAAATTGACCTAGAGAGAAGAATATATCAACCAGCCCTTAAGGCAACCCCAAGTAAGAGATTTGAGCTATTTCTAAAATTTTCATCTCTTCATAAATTACAAAGAGTAACAGCTATTTGGATTTGGTTTATTAATATTCTTCAAAATTACCAGGAAAAAAAATAACACTCTAACTCTAATCAAAATTGCTCAACATGAATCTTTTTCAGAGGACATTAAGTGTCTTAAAGCATCTAGGCGTTTACCTAAAAATTCGAGATTAAAAAATGTAGATCCTTTCATTGATTCAATCGGATTTCTTAGAGTCGGTGGTGGGTTATCAAAATCACATCTTGATTATAACACAAAACATCAGTATATTCATCATAGCCATTTACACGCTGGATAACAAGCAATTCTGTCTTCTACTTGAGAAAGATTTTGAATTCTTAATGGTAGAACCACAAATCGAAATATCTTACTTAATTGCACTACGTGCTTTCGGGTAAATCCAAAAATATTAGAAAAATGGAAAATGTTCTTGCAGATCGAGTCACACCAAATCGACCCTTCTACATCGTGGGCACTGATTACGCAGGTCCATGTAACATTGAGGACGGAACACTTGTGACGCGTTTTCCTCCCTAAGGCGACGTCTGCGCACTGCGTTGCGCTTGATTTATCGGTAGCTGCCTCTTGCTCTACCTCTTAACACCTCGGAAACGTCACTTCTGATACCTTTGAAACCTTACACTTTCTCGGGCGCCAGATTTTTAACGTGGTTGTCTCCACGGCCCCTCGACTTCACTCGTCAAGAGTTCCAGGTAGCCTCAGATGGAGGTACAATAAATTCTAGGGGTCTATTGTCGTCAAAATTCGGGAGGTTGCTAAATATATAAAGAAAAGTTCTCGCTAGTCCTAAAATAAATAATATTATCCTGATCCACACTACGGAGAAGCTAAAATTCGTGCATCCAAATAACTACTCTACCATAAGGAAGTACTAGTCTAAAATAGGTCAATAGCTTAGAGACTAAGCAGGCAGGACATAAGCGAGAGTAGTTTATAATCATAAAATAGCGTACATGCAAATAAAAGAAGCGGTAAAAAAGGAAGCAAAACTATTCTAAGTTTGGTGGTCTTTTCATTCAAATATTTGATAAACTCTTATGCGACGAACGGGTCAGGCGTTACTAAAAGAAAACTATCAGATCGGGAAAACAATACTAGAGATCGGGGCTCTAGACTTAAATTGTCAATAACTCACTAAAATTTGAACAAAATCGAGAAGGGTATCAAAGGACGGAACTAGTATCAAGAAAACCCACTAAAAGAAAATTTGGGGAAGGTAATGAAAACGGGGGGATTCTAGAATCAACCAAGATTCTCCCTAAAATCAGAGAAGTTATCAAAGAACGGGAATTCTAAATTTAAAAGATGATTCGGGAAAGGTATTGAAACTGGGAATTCTAGATTTAAAATATCCGGGAGCCCTAGCGTTTATGTATGCCTGGCGCAAACGAATATTTCAATCAGGAATTGTCCCTACCGATTAAAGAAAAAGGTATTAAAAAGAACGGGACGAATATCAACCAAACTCACTAAAAGGAAACTCGGAGAAAGTATTGCACCTGGGAACTCGAGATTTAAAATATCCAGGAGCCCTAGCGTTTATGTATGCCTGGCGCAAACGGATATTTCAATCAGAAATGGTCCCTACCAATTGAAGAAAAAGGTATTAAAAAGAACGGGAAGAATATCAACCAAACTCACTGAAAAAAAACTCGGGAAAAGTATTGCAACTGGGAACTCGAGATTTAAAATATCCGGGAGCCCTAGCGTTTATGTATGCCTGGCGCAAACGGATATTTCAATCAGAAATGGTCCCTACCAATTGAAGAAAAAGGTATTAAAAAGAACGGGAAGAATATCAACCAAACTCACTGAAAAAAAACTCGGGAAAAGTATTGCAACTGGGAACTCGAGATTTAAAATATCCGGGAGCCCTAGCGTTTATGTATGCCTGGCGCAAACGGATATTTCAATCAGGAATTTTCCTTGCAAAATCGAAGAAAAATGTATTGAAGAACGGAACTAATATTTACAAAACCCACTGAAAGAAAACTCGGGAAAGGTATTGAAACTGGGAATTCTAGATTTAAAATATCCGGGAGCCCTAGCGTTTATGTATGCCTGGCACAAACGGATATTTCAATCAAGAATTATCCCTACCAATCGAAGAAGAAGGTAATAAAAA
Organism: Galeruca laticollis; assembly: GCA_963921935.1. Taxonomy (NCBI): domain Eukaryota; kingdom Metazoa; phylum Arthropoda; class Insecta; order Coleoptera; family Chrysomelidae; genus Galeruca; species Galeruca laticollis. The sequence continues at coordinate 82,425,890 of OY998175.1, read as the reverse complement.
AGTACGGGACGAATACCAACCAAACTCACTAAAAGGAAACTCGGGAAAAGTATTGCAACTGGGAACTCGGGATTTAAAATATCCGGGAGCCCTAGCGTTTATGTATGCCTGGCGCAAACGGATATTTCAATCAGGAATTCTCCTTGCAAAATCGAAGAAAAATGTATTAAAGAACGAAACTAATATTAACAAAACCCACTGAAATAAAACTCGGGAAAGGTATTGAAACTGGGAATTCTAGATTTAAAATATCCGGGAGCCCTAGCGTTTATGTATGCCTGGCGCAAACGGATATTTCAATCAGGAATTTTCCTTGCAAAATCGAAGAAAAATGTATTAAAGAACGGAACTAATATCAAGAAACCTACGAAAGAGGAAAATCGGGAAAGGTATTAAATCAGATGCGATATATAAATGGTTTACCACACTCCAATGTACAAGATATTCCAACTTATTTTAAAATGAAAATCACCTACATAAATATTTCAAATTGGTAATTGAAAAGACCACATATTTTCGGATTAATTATTACTAAAACTCTTACCTCTACAGCGACTAAATTATCGAGAATTTAAACTAAATCAACTACCTGGATAATCTAAATTTAAAATGGAAAAGACCATTTAGTTTTCGGATTTTTATTACTCAAAAGTTCTTACCTTCCCAGCAACGAAGTTATCAAGAAAAAAAATTTTTACAGCGCGGAAAAAACTCAATAAGAAAAATCGGCAAAAAGCAAAGCAATTTACGGCGGACGATGCACAATTTTCGCTTCTGTTCCGGTCGGGACGCACTTTGGTACTCTCTGTTCGAATTTAAAATCTACCTGCCTTCTAACCTTACGGTTCCACTTCCCTCTCGACCTGCGCGCTTCTACCAATATCTACCTCGTTGCAGTGGGGAGACCAGTACATTCAAATGTTGGGTTTTAAAATCCAGAATGAATACTTTACCCAGGAAAAATGATTTCTCCATCGCAACTAGGAAGGAAATAAAAATATCGGAATTTTGAATAACTATTAACCTGTTACAACAATCAGTTCTACTCCAAAATCAGGGGATAAAATAAAATGTACACGGAGATTTGCAATTACTTTACAATACTTATAAGTCAATATACAAATGATTACATATACTCGTCGACATAAACTATGAAATGAAAATATATTCGGCGCATAAACTGTTAAGCGATTTATAAACAAAGAAACAAATATTTGACGGGTGATACATAATATAAATTAAATATATACTCGGTGACATAAACTATCAAATGAAAATACAGTCGGCGGCATAAACTAATAATGGTTTTGTATACAAGGGAAAAGACTATATAATGGAGATACGTAATATAAATGAATATATAAGTATATATATATATATATATATATATATATATATATATATATATATATATATATATATATATATATATATATATATATATATATATATATGTATATGTATTCGGCGACATAAAATAAAAATATACTTGGCGCATAAACTATTGAATGATTTGAATACAAAGAAACGAGTTTGTGACGGGTGATATATAGTATAAATTAAATATATACTCGGTGACATAAACTATCAAATGAAAATACAGTCGGCGGCATAAACTAAAGAAAATGTTTTGTATACAAAGGAACGAATATGTAACGGGTGATACATAGTATAAATTAAAAATATACTCAGCGACAAAAAATACAAAATGAAAATACACCAGGTGACACAAAATTACCTCTTAGTAACGAAAACCTCGTTACACATTTGCAAATTGGCAAATAATAAAAGTTTTCGTCTGTTTTACAACTGAATCAGTTTACCTTGAAGTTTAAGCACAGCGTCTTTTGTAAACGGTTTGACGCAAGACGAGGTTTGTGCAGACGCATATTTAGTGATAATGGCACTAATTTCGTAGGGGCGAACACAGAAATCAAATAACTCTATAAGGCCATTGGAAAAATCGTCTTTTATTCTGAGGTAACTTCATGGTTTCTTAAAAATAATATTGAGTGGAAATTTAACCCACCACAATCTCCTCATCGTGGCGGTTTGTGGGAAGCTGCAGTCCGATAAGCAATATTTCACGTTAACAGAATCTAAGGAAAAATTACTCTGTCACTCGAGGATTTATCTAGGTCTTCAGCCAAATACAAGCAGTTATGAACTCTTGTCCTCTGCACTCACAATCCAGTAATCCCAATGATTTCTCTATCCTTACCCCGAGACATTTCCTCATAGGCCAATTCCTTACAACCTTACCCCAACCAGACTTCACCTAACTACCAGAAAATCGACTAAAACAATACCAAACTCTTCAACGAGCAGTACAGTTGTTTTGGAAACTCTGGAGCAAGGACTGTCTTCACCAGTTACTGCAAAGAACACGCTGCTAGGATAGATCTCACGAGTCAATTTCTAAAAACAGTATGGTCTTATTAATTATAATCTTCTACCCTCTTTCCGAAAATTAGGATGAGTTGTTGAAATTCATATAGGCAGTTATAGTTCTATCAGAATTGTTACAATTCGTACACAGTCTTATGCTGTTCAAAAACTTTATATCCTACCTTCTTTGCACAATTAATCCAAGTGATTTAGTTATTGAAAGTATTTCAAGTTAGAGTTAGTCTTCCAAGGTCAGCGGCATGTCTGTACTTTACGTGTTGCCCTTGTAAAATTTAATAATTCAGAGCACCTCGTATGCATCTCAATCGCGATAAAGTCTTCTACTCTACCAACTTGTCAGATTTTAATGATCGCCCTGTCGTCTGGCGCCCCCAAAGGGCGAGCGCAGCAACTTAGATTGGAATTCAATCATGGACACGAAGCTCAACGGTGATTAAGTGTTAAGCCGCACCATTTGCTAGTAATTAATACAAAGTTTTGTATTCAATAGTAAAAAGTGAAATAAATATTTAGTGATTTAAAAAATCGCATCTACAATAATTTAAGCATACTAATCACTTACACTTGTTCCATATCTTTAGAGAAAATATTCTTGGCAAGAAAAAGTTTTACACAATTGGGTATCGCAAATATTGAATGTAGGTCACATTATAAAGACTGAAAAGTGACGATTCTTTTTAAAAAAAATCATGGAAACTACTGAAATTAAAGATTTGAACTGTTGTTTTATAACAATTTGATATTGCTGTGGTTAATTCTTCTAAAATCTGTCACAACCTAAACACCCGGCCTTGGGACTCCGCTCAGGTAGTGAATTTGGCCTTAGTTACACTATTTTTTATTACCTCAATTGGGATAAGGTAAATCAACAAACAAAATTTCGGGACAAATGGATTTATTTGACACACAATAATAAATTTACAAAAGCCGTATATTCTCGATACAAATACGAATAAATATTAGTTATACAGTGAAAACGTCCAACTCAATATTTTATATATATCAAAAATAAGTTGAGGACTTATCTTGGGAAGACTCGGGACGTACAGCTCGCAGCAGTAGTCAAAAGTTGAGACGTCGTTTTCTGGACTTGGACGCTGTATGATCCGGTGTAGTGGAGAGTCTGTAGAGTCCGTAGCGGTCGGTAGAGGTAAGTCCGTGGAGGTTAAGTTTGTAAACGGTCCTTAAAGTGGTCCTTAAGGTAAACGGTACAGGCTGCAGAGCTGTAGGGAAAGAAATAAAAAAAAACAGGAGAAACAGTAAAAAATTGAAAATTGGAAAGGAAGAATAAAATGAACAGGTAGGAGCTTATACTCCAATACATACAGAAATTTGAATTAAATTTTCAAAATAAAACCACAGAAAATTGTTCATTCTTATCCGTCCTGTTCCCAAAATATTCAGAAAAAGCAAATTTAAATCGGTGGAAAATAACCTTATAAAGAATCTGTTATAAATTCGCTTCATAAAATAACTAAGGGCGCCACCAGATTATTTAAAGAAAGATAATACCGGCGAAGAAAAAAAAGGAAAACGCCATAACAAAACATTGTTTTTTTTAAAAAACGAAATAATTTAACTAAATAGAAAAATCGAAATAGAATCAGTTGTAAGCACACAATTACAATTTGAAAATATATAGATAACTTACCAGCGAAGAAAATTAAAAATCACACACAAAATGATATGATTAAAAAGGAGAATACTGAATACTTCTCAGTGAAGAAATGAACCAAAAGAGCGAGTTCCACTTCAATCGTAGTTTAAGTAGATATTTTAACGATGGCAAAAACGATTACCGATGTGTTCCTAATATTTGAAATAATAGGAATTGGAATTAGAGGTGGGAGTAGCCGACGAATAAGTAACGCTCCAAAATAATTGATGAAAATAGTAACATGTCTCAGCGACATGTTACAAATCCTAAAAAATTCAATTTAAGTAACTGAACTTGTTTTTGAGGAGACTGAGTTAGGGCCCAAAACCGCTGATACTACAAAAAATAAATAATGGTTACGTTTCCTACACAAACTTGTCTCTAAGTTATGGAACCGTTCAATTTTACAGTAAATGATTAAATTATCTTAAAAAGAGGAATTGGAATATCCAGCTTTCGTTTTGTATTTTCTTCTGAATGCCAATGCCTATAAATAATATTGAAGTTCAGTTCTAATATTTTTCAGTTAGGAAACATCGAAAAATATCATGTCTTGGATCTGTCAGATCTGATATAATGTATCTGAAAAATAAACAGGGGGACAGATATAAATCATATGTATACAGAACAGATCCTTTTTTTCATCTAACTCCTTTTGGATATCGGATATAATAAGATAAACTAACCATGAGCAACTTAGTAATTAGAGAGAACAGATTAAAGCTTCTAGGTGATTATTGAACCGTTCTGAAACTTAAACGTTTAAGCCGTGAACGGTATAGTTTGGCTATTTAGCGGTGGTTTTCCTATTGTTTTTGGCTAAGTAAGTGACCAATTGTGACGGGTATTGAATCGAAAGGTCACAATAGATATGGGAAGATTTAGTAAGTAAGAATAAACCACGGATCTATAGAAATACGAGTAATTACATAGTAGTAAAGACACATTCACGGTTTTACGCGCCAAATATACCAAACAACTGAAACAACAAGGCTAACAATTTCGCAGGATAAGTAAACTTATGATTTGGTTACCTGTCTTCATGACCAACAGATAAGATCCTCATAGTTTTTCCTCATTTCAATTTCTTTGAATATTTGTGGTGAATCGGAAATAATTTATTTGTGGTAGTTTCTAATTACGGGTGAATGACAGGCCTGTGGATTATAATTGTGTGTTTGAGCATGAATATATTGTAAAGTCTTAGTTATTGTTAGTGGGATTTACAGGTAGTCTCAGAAGTTTTAAGTTATATTTGTTATTAAATATATTAAATTCAGATTAATGTGTTCAATTAAAATCAGTTAAATTTAATTCTGTGTGCAAAATTATAAAAACAACAATAATTTTAACCGGCATCAATGAGGATATGGTCTATTGAATTTCGAGAATTAAAAGGTCGACCCAATTTTATTGTTGCAATCAAAGAGTGATTGCAACAAAGCTCTAGTTTGTTATTATTATTATTAATAATAATAATAATAACAATAATAATAATAATAATAATAATAATAATAATAATAATAATAATAATAATAATAATAATGATAATAATAATAATAACAATAATAATAATAATTGGGGCCTCCGAGGTACCCTACCAACAGTATTATTAGGATTTCTCTCAGACAGATCATTTCGCATTCGTATCGGAAATCAAGAGTCTTCTACTAAACCGCTACAAAATGGTATCCCACAAAGGATCAGTTCTCAGTGGTACTTTAATCGCAATAGCTATCAACTTTATTTTAGAAGAAACAAACCAACTTACTAAGAAAGTTCTCTATGTCGATGATTTAGTTATGTCATGTCGCCACGAAGCAATGGATACAATTGAAGATGTATTAAATACAGACATAAACAGTATAAATCGATCAGCAAGATCAAAAGATTTTACTTCCTCTCATGAGAAAACCAATTGTATACACTTCTGCAGGAATAGAAAACCACATCCCGAACCCTAATTGTGGATGCAAAACAACCTAATTAATATTAAAGATACTGTTCGTATACTAGGTATGACATTGGATAAGGGTTTATATTGAACACGTGAATTATCTTGTCAGCAAATGCCAAACAGCACTCAATATCATTAGATGCTTAGCTAACATCAGGTGGGGTGCAAATAGAGAGATTTCATTGAGTATGTCCCTAATTCAAGAAAGGTTAGATTATGGAGCTCATATATACAACTCCTGCACTGCAACACTCCTAAAACAGCTAGACCAAATACAATTATCTGCTATACGTTCTGCAAGTGGTGCGTTTAGAACAAGTCCAATAAATTCTCTCCAATGCGATACCGGACAAATGGCTCTTGATCTGAGAAGAAAATACCAGACCATAATATATTGCGCAAAAGCTATAGTTTATCCATCTCACCCAAATAAAAATCTCGTTTCAAACGAACAGCGAAACAAAAAAACAACATTCTATCGTAATAAAGAGCTATGCAACATATTATCAATCAATCTGGAAGGAGTTATGCAAGAAAATATTTCAATGACTCCCCCTTGGACTCTTGTTACCCCACATACTGATACCACACTAGCTAGCTTGAAAAAGAGGAAAAGCCACAAACAGTTTACGGAGAAAAATTGGAAGAAATACTAAAATCTTATCCCAATAACCTCATAATTTATACCGACGGCTCCAAGACTTAAAATGGGGTAGGGGCTGCCTTTGTCACAGAAAACGAAACACGCTTCTGGTGCCTAGATCCTATGAGTTCAATTTTTACAGCGGAAATCTATGCAGTCTGGCAAGCACTCCTATATTTTTCCTCCTCAAATCTTCTCTCCTGCCCAATATGCACCGACTCCTTTAGTGTCATCCAAGCCATTGGCTAAATTTTTCCAAATGAGCCCTATTGTAAGAATATTTTAGAAATAAACACTCACCTCACCTCTTTAGGGAAAGCTTGCACTATCATATGGGTCCCGGGCCACTGCAATATTCCTGGTAATGAACTTGCCGATCAAGCAGCCAAAGCAGCAACACAGAACCTAAGCGACGTTGGATGCCCTATCCCTCTGGAAGATTTGGAAAAGGCAGTAAAAACAAAAATACGCTCCCTTTGGCAACAAAGATGGACTAACTTTGGAGGCTAGCTGTCAATGATCAAGCCTAGTATAAATAAATGGATCTACCCAAAGGCAACAAGGAGAGAACAAGTTGTTATGTGCAGAATTCGAATAGGTCACACTTATATAACACATCACTATCTATTGACTGGCAAATCCAGACCACAATGCGGAACATGTAAGATACTCTCATCTGTAGAACACCTATTGAAATGTAAAAAATATAGACTCCAGAGAGTATTTGATGGATTGGACGCCGACTTAGACTTAAAAGCGATGGAAAACAACGATACTTTAAAGAAAATACTTTCCTACAAGCAATCGACATATTTAGAAAAATATAATTAATTAAAAAGAGTGAAAGAAAGGATTCAAAGGAGTTAATGGCCAAAGTAGTCGAACCTCAAAAATAATAATAATAATAATGATAATAATAATAATAATAAGGGGTCTAAAGGGTAGTGAAGCGACTCTTATAGCCTCTCCTACCAATTCCTACTCGCACCTCTACGTCGGTGGACCCTGGTAACCATCTCTGGAAATTCAAGATCGGGTAACCAACCCCCGGTGGCGGATCAACAGCAGTTGGGCTAACGCGAGAGGGAGAACAACCATTCTAGGGGCTAGCAACCCCTAAATGTGACTTTAATGCTGTGCGCACAAGAAGACAGCGTTACTCGGGCGGGGTAGGAGACCAGCCTCCTCCTATTCGGAACCGTCCTGATGATCCCCAGGCTGGCGCAGGATCTAGTGAGAGAGGTGGCGCTAACCTGTGTAAGGAAACCACCAAAGCTAACCTTAGGAGTAGAAAAACGAACTCAGAGCCAACTACTCCACCTACAGCAGATGTTGAGGAACGTGAAGGCCCTCCCATACCTGTAGGCTGTATCGAAGGCAGAAAGGCCCGATTCAAATGGTCAGAAGACATTAACCGTCACCTATATCGGACCTATCTGCTAATAACAGAAATGGAAACTAACTCAAAACCATATGGTAATCTGTTGAGAGATGAAATGGTGAGACAGTTTCCAGAACTGCAAACCAAAACACTTCAAAATATATTGGATCAGAGGCGTCAAATTTTTCTCAAGAATCGCCTCCCACAGGGAACAATCCAGAACATCAGGGAAGAGGTGGCTCGGGAACTTGGATTTACACCAGTAGTAAATACGTATAATAATCGAGAAGCAGAACCAGAGGTGACACAAATCCAAATAATAATGGCTGAAATCCAAGAAGCGTTCAATACACTGAAAGAATTCATAGCCAAATATACTGGATTAGACCCAACATCTAGACCTCCCATTAGAAAAATCCGCATTGATAAAATAACTAAAGCAAAGATAAAAGAGGTCAACGACTTACTACAGACTGAGATAACTAACTGCAACAACATAAATGAGCTGCACGACCTAGTCTACTGTGCAGCTCAGACCACTGTAAAAATATGCGGATACACAACAACACAAACCAAAGTGGACGTGAAGAGAAACAACAGGCCAGGATGGGAAATAAGACTGACAAAAAAACTCAACAATACACGGAGAGAAATTGGTATATTAACAGAAGATCAAAAACATAACGCACACAATAAGAGATTAAGACGTAAAGCACAAGAGATAATACAAACGTACAAAGATAAAAACAACCCATCGCAAATAGAAATAATGGACCTCCTAAAACAGCGCTTAAGAGTCATTGCCAATAGGCTCAACAGATACAAAGAATCGTACAAAAGAAGAACCGACAACAAGATTTTTAACCAGAGCCAAAGAAACTTTTATAGAAAATTAAACAACAACCAAACTAACGATGGTAATGCAAAATACCCCACAACTGAAGCCATAAAGAAATTCTGGGGTGGAATATGGGAAAATTCTATAAGACACAAGTCCTCCGCTAATTGGATAAAGACGGAAGGGAAGATTAGAAACAAAATACCGATCATGATATCCCAAAAGATCACCATGGAGGACCTTACTGAAGCACTGAACCACACCTCTAACTGGAAAGCACCGGGGCCTGACAAAATTCAAAACTTTTGGTACAAAAAATTTACCAATATCAGATCAAAACTTCTGGATCTTTTGAATGACCTAATAGCCAACCCAGAGAAAGTACCGAGTTTTATGATGAAGGGTGTGACATACCTTATCCCCAAAACAGATCAGCCGTCAGAAGACCCTTCGAAATACAGACCAATCACCTGCCTTCCCACCCTCTATAAGATTCTAAGTGGTATTATATGTAACAAAATCTACGAACACCTCACAGACCATAAACTTCTTGCTGAGGAACAGAAGGGATGCAGGAAGAAAGCGCAAGGATGTCGGGAACAACTTATAATAGACAACACTGTAACAAAACATGCAATAAAGAAAAAGAACAATATGTATATGGCATTCATCGACTACCAGAAAGCGTTTGATAGCGTTCCACACTCTTGGCTTATTGAATGTTTATCTATGTACAAAGTAAACCCCAACATAATTGAGCTTCTGAAAGTGATGATGGCACAATGGGAAACCAGACTAATTGATGGAGCCGCAGACAGTGATGAAATCAATATAAAAATCATGCGTGGAATCTTTCAAGGTGACGCCCTAAGTGCGCTCTGGTTCTGCCTAGCCATCAACCCACTCTCTACTGCTCTTAATGATCTAAAAAATGGATATGAGATAAATGAACATGTTCAACTCTCACACTTAATGTACATGGATGACATCAAAGTATTCTCGGCAACTCAAAATGGATTACAAAAAGAGCTTCGATGCATTGAGAACTTTTCGAATGATATACGAATGAAATTTGGATTAGAGAAGTGCAAGATCAACAGTATTCGGAAAGGAAAATGGCACGAAACAGAGGATTACACGCTCACACTGGCATCAGGTGGTGGAATCATCTCTCGCATGGAAAAAAGTGATACTTACAAATATCTGGGATTTGCTCAATCGCTAGGCATCCAAGAGCGGGAAGTAAAAAATCAGCTTAAAAATAAATTGAAAGAGCGAACCAAAGACATTCTCAAAACACAATTATCCGCACAAAACATCACGACGGCAATAAATGCTTATGCTATTCCTGTAGTAACATATAGCTTTGGTGTCATAAACTGGACTATTACGGAACTCGAAGACCTAAATAGAGCAACTAGAGTATGCTTTACTAAAGATCGGAAACATCACCCCAAAGCATGCAAGGAGAGGTTCCAACTACCTCGGAATAAAGGAGGCAGAGGTATAGCTGACATGCGCATTATGCACAAAAAACAAATAGAACTCATGCGCAACTACTTTTACAACCGAGCAATAGATTCCCCCCTCCACCATGCAATCATAAATGTCGATAAAAATATAACCCCGCTAAACCTAACTGATACAGAATACGCATGCGACCCGCAGCACTCCGTCTTAGCACTGGAATCACAATGGAAAGAAAAAGAGCTGCATGGACGATATCCAAATACACTAAATAATACTTCCTTAGACAAAGCTGCTTCCATAGCATGGCTCAATAGTGGTAATCTTTTCCCAGAGACAGAAGGATTCATGTGCGCCATCCAAGACCAGGTCATCCCTACTCGTTCATATCTTAAATATATAGTCAAAGACCAAAGCATTATATCAACACAGTGCAGAATGTGTGGAGACAAACATAAAAATGTTGAACACCTCCTTAGCGGTTGCAAAACACTTGCTCCTAGAGAATACACTACTCGACATAATAACGTCGCTAAAATCATACATACAGAACTTGCCCGCAAACTAGATTTAACTGAGGCGAAAACGCCATACTACAAGTACACACCCCAACATGTGTTAGAAAGCGACAAGTTTTTGCTATACTGGGACAGAGATATCCAAACAGACAGGACTGTACAACACAACAGACCCGACATACTGGTTTTCAATAAAACTGAAAAAGAAATACTCTTGGTGGATGTTTCGGTTCCAGCGGCTGCTAACATACAAAAAAAGGGCATGGAAAAAATAGAAAAATACTTACCATTGTGCGAGGACCTGAAAGAGACATGGCAGGCGAAAACGGTTAAAACCATCCCAATTATTATTGGAGCCACTGGAGAAATACCGAAAGACCTGAAAAAGAACCTGGATAGCCTAGGACTCCAGAAAAATCTTTTCTACGAGCTACAAAAAGCGGTCATTTTGAGCACGTGCAATATAATCAGAAAAGTGTTGAACAAAAATACATAGGAAATGCTGGAAACCTTGCAACTAACCTTGCCGGTTCTCACGCTAAACATCCGGTTAACGTGAATAAAAAAAAAAAAATAATAATAATAATAATAATAATAATAATAATAATAATACGATACGATTTATTGACCAGTTTTAAATACAAAAGCATTTGTGTAGTCCTAATACTAAATTACTAAGTAGTTATCAAAATTCCTAAATCAGATAATAGAATAGAAATAAAGTTAAACCAATATTTTCATAAAATTAGATTTCTGAAGTAACATATATGTAAGAATGAATTAGTGAGACTAATAATTGAACGACATGTAGTCCCGAACTGCGTAAAAACAATTCTGTAGTAAAAATAGTTTTGAAAATCTATAGAACTGATTCCGGCTCATATTTTTCACATTCTTATCAGCATGCAAATCTAGAAACTTATTATACAATCTAACATCTAGTTTGTTGTATTGTGTTTGATGCAGCCTAGAAAAAGGCACAATGAGTCGCTCTGCACCTCTGGTGGTATAACAGTGATCACCAGAATGAGTTGCGCCATATGTAGTACACCCCTATGAATACACAGAAGTGTCTCAAACATGTACATGCAAGGCAATGGCAGTCCACTGCAATGTACTCGACTTTTTGCATTATGAATAATGCGCAAAGCAGTCTTCTGAAGAGTAAAGACTCTTTGTACTCTGCTACAGTTACCCCATAGAGAGATACCATAAGCCAGATGACTGTGGATCAACGCAAAGTAAATCGTACGTATAACAAGATTACTACCAATAGATGAGCGTAATTGTCTCATTGCAAAAATCTGTGATGAAATCTTTGAGCATAGTGAGTCTATGTGGTCCCCCCAATTGATACCAGGATCTAATGTGATACCCAACAATTTCACAGATTCCCCTTTGGTACCTCGTTTTACAGAGCTAAATGTTATTTTTTTAGTTTTCCCATCGTTTAATTTCAAATTGTTTGAATCAAACCAAGATTTAGCTAGCTTTAGATTCTCGATGCTGACATTTTCCTCTCCTTTCATTAAGAATGTAGCATCGTCTGCAAATAAAACCGATCGACACTCAAGAGACGCCGGTAGATCGTTTATGTATAGTAAAAATAATAATGGTGCTAACACTGAACCCTGCGGGACTCCATCGTTTACCGACATCCGACTAGATTCACAGTCATTGTAGATTACGTATTGCTGACGATTTTCCAAATAAGATTTAAACAATTCCAACTCTCTACCACGGAATCCGTAATGTTCCATCTTTCGCAATAAATAATAATAATAATAATAATAATAATAACGTTTATTCAAGGAATATAATACAATACAATAAATAATTTAAAAAGTAATTATTGTTAAAAATACATGAATAACATGAATAAACATCACTGAAGCGCCAAAGATGCTTGTATGTAATATTTTCACATAATTAAAAATACACTTATAAAACACCATAAAATATAAAATTGACATACCGCCACCTTATTAAAACGATAAATAAACACCTACCTATAATTTCAACATACATAATTATTGGGAATTTAATTGTGTAATTGTCTGAATTAGATAATAATAAAAAATCGGTGAAACAGTCACAATTGGGTGAATTGACACAATCGGGAAATATTTACTTCATAATTCAAAGTAACATAATCAATTAGATTCCTAAAATCAAATACAAAATTTAAGGTCGACTAGATTATTGAATATTTTCCTGTCAGTATTGTACATCCATTTCTTTATAGAGAGTTTGAATGTTTTATGATTATTAATATCTCTCAAGTTGAGAGGTAAAATATTATAAATTTTTGCTGACAGAAATTCCACTGGGCATTGACCGATTGTTTTCTCAAATATTGGAATATTGAAATTTTCTTTTGCTGTCGTCTTGTGACAATGCTGGATTAGCTGTACTTTTCCCAAACTCTCCACACATGAAGCAATGGCATAAATTTCCGCCTGAAATACGGTTGCATAGGATCCCAGAGAGGTTGAGATTTCTGTCCTAGGTCTTCGCCCGTATACACCCGCACCAGAGCCTGAGGGTGTCTTTGACCCATCAGTGTACCAACTATTTTATTTCTATGTATATTTGGGAATATCTTTTCACGGAAAATTTGTCAACAGTAAAAACACAAGAGCTTTTTTTTTATCGGATAAATTTCTCTTTGCAACGAAACAGTTTTGCCAATAACTAATTTCACGAGAAAAACTGACATGATAAAATCGCGACACCGAAGGTGGAGCGATTTTATCTAATGTCAGTTTTTCGAGCAAATTTAGTGATTGGCAAAACTTTGAGTCAAAGAGGAATTTATCTAATAAAAGAAAAGCTCGAGTGTTTTTTGGCAAGATAAATTAACGACAGAATATATGGATGAACAACAACAATAATTATCTTTATTAATACAATAAACTACAGAATATATGGATGAACAACAACAATAGTTATCTTTATTAATAGAACAAAGTTAAATAATTACCACACCGATTCAAAATAAAAGCACTATATGTTTAAAATTCAAAAATCTGACAGACTAATTGACAGTTTTTGCAGTTTTGCCAACACTTAATTGCTGTGAAATTATAAGTAACCAAACTTGCGACTCATTGTCATTGTGTAAAAGTGACGTCCACTTACTAGATATTGAGGAAGAGAAGTTTTTATCCGATAAAAAAGGATGCACCTTTTTTATCGATGTCAAAGTGACAATAACATTTCCAGGTATATGACATTTTAACATTGGAGTTAATTTATCTCACATAAAATATTTTATTTTGTGAAAAAAGTTTGTCACTAGAGAACTTTATATCTTTTTTATAAATGATTCTCAGTATCCACTTTTGGAGACAACAACATCCATCCTTCTTAATCAAGCGACATTTGTTATGATTATGATGACAGAATCACTTCTATAAAAACAGCTTCACAATGGTTCAATGGAAACGAAAACAAAACACTACAAAAAGTTGTATTTGTTACGTACGATATTGGTATTCGTTTCATGATTATAACGGAAATAAGTGAAAGTAACAAAGTTGCTCAATAATAAAGTTGGACAATAATAATTAGGAACGTACCCGAAAGTGACAGAGACTCCAAATTTGTCATGTATACCGAAAAGTAAATTCACCAAATTGGTCAACGTTGGATATATTCTGATATCCAAAACTTTTAATTGGCAGCTTTCCTATAAAGATATCACAAACATGGCTTGAATGGAACTGAAATAACTCATGACACTGATGATAGAATCCATTCGCAAATACATATACAAATTCGTTTCTGTTCAGTAATAAGATTAAAATCACCATCTTTGCTAATATCTCACCATCATTAGTACCAATGGACAAATCAAACACAAGCTAATGTTCAATTGAGTGGCACCTTTATTTCTCTGGTTTACTAAAATCTAAATTCCACAAACAACGATATAAAAAATGTTCACGAAGCCAATTGGATAAATTCAAATATATCTCATCACTCTACGTTACAAAATGGTAACATGTGCTTCTATTAAACGCTTGCGATACATTTTTTTCTTTATATATCATTCTTTATCACTACTCACGATAAATTCATTCCATTTGCTATTTCAAGCACCAAAATATTTCCCCTTTTTATATTATATTGCTAGCATCAATAATTTTCATTTCACTCACACGACGCTTTGTGCAATTATCAAAGTTTTCTAATTATCATCCTTCTCGAGGCAACTCAACAACTCCAATTAATAAAATGAAAGGAACGATCGCCGACCCTGAATTTGGGGAGTTTTCTGTTTTCCTGAACGCAGCTTGCCAATTGAATTCCTGAATAAACTTCATATTTCCATATAAATTCTATGACGGATGCTGTCATTCTGTACGGTCATTGTTTTTCAATTAATATGAGTTATTGTTAGTTGAGATGAGTTTTTGGGGAAAATTTCTCACTTTGAATAATTAACATAAACGGAGCGTCAATATTTATTTTAAGATCTATGATTTATGACCGTTGAGCACCGGTAAAAATTGTTTCTGAAAATGTCTATTACGCATAGTTATTAAACATGGTAGATTAGACAGCTTCATGTCAAATCAAGCCCATTTATCGGGACATATAATATTGTTGATTTAGTGGAGTAAACTAGAGATTGAATCAAAAAAATTGCTAATTTTTAGAAGATTAGTTGAAGCAAAATATCGATGAAGATGTTTTCTGAGAATTTTAAAATTTCTTGGGATTCGAAATTCTATTTTAATGCGACCTTCAGTATATTCAGACAATTGGCATTTTTGTAGTAGCTAATACGAAACTTCCATTATTTTTCTTCAACACGAATATATTGCCGCTATTCATTTCTACCAACGTTGAGGCAAAAAAGTTGATAATGTAATGTTTTTCTTATTTTAAATTTATCCTGATAGGTGGGATAAATTTATACTCTCGGTATATTCAGTTACACCTAATTTAGTTTCACACGGTATAATAACTTACATTTAATTTATTCACATACTGATAATTTGCCTTTCCGACTGGTTGCTCTTTATCTATGCTATGTCTAGCTAGTTTCTTCACGTTGGATTCCCGCACATGGTCGGGAAGGATTCGTAGTGCTTTTCATACATCCCGGTAGACGAATCGATCTTGAAATTTGTTCTTTGCTACCGTGGAGAAGTACCAAGAATTGTGATTGAGTCTCAGTGTCTTGCCAGGGCATGGAATCTGATCTTCAAGTTTTTCTAATTGCCAAACTTCTTTCGAAAGACGGTTGCCAACACTCTTTTTGATACTAACGTGGACGTGTGCCAGTGAATAATCTTCCTGGAGCGTGAACAAATCTTGTTGTTGCTTTGTTGTGACTCCATATCTAACTTTTTCGGTACCTTCATATGCGCCCATAAATTCTTCGAAGACAGGGTCAGGCACTTCACGGATATGGTTAATATTTTCCTCTTTGCCATGGTCTTCTTCGAATGGCTCCAGTCTGTTTTGGTGGACTACTTTCGGTTTTCCGTTGGGAATCTTGTTTATGCGTTAGATGACGTCATTGATCCTATTCTTGATTGAGTACGGACTTGCCCAAGATTTCTGTAATTTCTTCTCGTCGGGTTGTGTAACCATACTTTGTTCTCCTCTTCAATAATAATAATAATAATAATAATAATAATAATTGTGAGAGATTGCAGCGAAGCTCGAGAACAAGAAAAGGAAGATGTCTTATTACCTACTAGGCCACCTGGCAGCCACAATGAAATAGAAGAAAAATTCCTTAGCATCATTGCGCACTACCAAAATTCAGATCCTCTATCAAGGCCAATAATACCTAGGCTCAAGAATCCGGCTTCTGTGAAGTTATTTATCGATAAGATCAACGAACTTTTAAATAAACATTTGAAACCTCACTTTGACCTGGAACAGGTCCATCTGTTTTTGTACTGTGCTGCGGTAACGGTTACAGAGCTCGGTGGACAAACAGTCTATGTAGAGAAGGAAGACAACAAAAGAAGTGTCAAGTGCGAGCCGCCATGGAAAATACGCATAGAAAAAGACATCGAAAAATTGAGATCGACAGCAGACGTCATCTCGGAATACATAAAGGGTAACTTGTCAAAAAAGGTGAAGGTAAAAACCATCGCAATAGCGAAACAAAGAAGAATCGTTGATGTTAATCCCAATTCCCATGAGCTTCTAAAACTGCAAGACGAACTTCGACAGAGAACTAAGACGAAGGGTGCAAGACTCAGGAGATATAATGAAGTATCGAAAAGAAAAAATCAAAACGCCGGGTTTTTAAGAAATCAGAGGAAATTTTTCCGTGGTTTGGATAGTTCCGCCCATGTAAACAATATAAACACAACTGCTTTTCCAGCAGAGTTCATTAACTACTGGAACAAGGTGTGGGAAAACTCAGAAGGTTATAATAAGAACTCACTTTGGATCGAAAATTACCAAAGACAGCAAACTCTTATACCGGAAATGTCTGTTGTAAGATTCACTGCTGACGATATCAAAAGGGTATTGCAAAAAGCTCATAACTGGAAAGCACCAGGACCCGATAGACTTCAAAATTTCTGGCTCAAGAACTTAGTAGCAGCACACGAAAATATCGCAACATGCTGCACGAGAGCCCTTAATGACCCCACACAAATACCAACATTCTTGACTGAAGGCAACACTTATATGCTCTATAAGAAAGGAGACCCTAATGCCCCCCAAAACTACAGGCCTATAACTTGTTTGTCAGTAGCTTATAAACTATTCACCTCCGTCATCAACAAGAAAATATAGTCATTGTCAAACACATAACATATTCGGTGATGAACAAAAAGGGTGTACACGAGGGGCACTGGGATGCAAACAACAGCTTACAATTGATGCTGTAGTACTCAGACAGTCGAAAGTAAAACAACGTAACCTCCATATGTGCTACATCGATTACAGCAAGGCATTAGATTCCGTGCCCCATGATTGGCTCATAAAGGTACTGGAAATATATAAAATATGTCCTAAGATCCGGAACACTCTGATTCATCTAATGATCAGATGGAAAACCAATATCCACGTGTCCAGTCAGAAGGTTGGAAAGGTTGATAAAAAGCGGGGAATATTTCAGGGTTTTGTCTGGCCCTCAACTCACTTTCAGCCTTATTGAATAACACGGAAGCTGGCTACAAACTTAGTATGGGGTGACCAAAAAGACTATCGCATCCTCTGTATATGGATGACCTAAAGCTCTACGCTGAGACCAGGCAAAAGCTTTCCCAGCTCCTCGGTTTAGTGAGAACCTTTAGCAATGATATCAGGATGTCATTTGGATTTGACAAGTGTGCAATCATTAACGTGAATAAGGGAATCCTGGATCAGGATCAACAACTACCTATGCATGAGATTAAGCAGCTACCACCAGACGAGCTGTATCGCTACTTGGGAACCCCCCAGAACCAAGTAATGAACCATACACTATTAAAACAACAGCTTAGAGAAAAATATAGAAAGAGACTCACGACTCTCTTGGACACAAAACTAAGTGGGGGAAACTTGATCGCTGCTATAAATTCATGGACAGTGCCAGCTCTAAACTATTCATTTGGAATAGTCAAATGGTCCAACACTGACTTGGAGGAACTGGATCGCACGACCCGTAGAATTATAGAGAAATTTAGATGTTTGCATCCCAACTCATCTGTTGAAAGGCTGTATATTCCAAGAAGAGAAGGAGGTAGAGGGCTCCTTAGTATTAGAAACTTATGTGAGCGCCAAGAAAAGAGTATGAGGCATCGACTGATGAATCAAAGAAGCGATCTGATGAAGTTGGTTGCACATCAGGATAAAGGGTATACGCCACTAAACTTAAGTGCTCATAATCTGGTGCTGGAAGGTATCCTAAACTTACAACAGCTCCTGGTACGGATAAAAAATCGTCTTTTAAGTGGCTTACTAGAAAAGAACTTTACCCAGAAACGGAAGGTTTCATTATTGCTATTCAAGATAGAGTCATAAGAAAGAGAAATTATGAAAAGCACTGTCTTAAGTTAGATGTAACCGACAAATGTCGAAAGTGCGGGATGGTTGGTGAGACCATCGAGCATATTACCGCTGGCTGTATGGCTCTTGCAGAATCTTCCTACTTAGGAAGGCACAATCAAGTAGCTAAACTTGTCCATCAGCAATTAGGAATTAAGCATAAAATTTTTGACGTGATGCTTCCTCCGTACTACAAGTACAACCCCCTACCAGTTATAGAAAATCATGACGTGGTGCTTTACTGGAATAGACCGATGCAAACTGATCGCACTGTGGATTATAATAGGCCAGATATCGTGTTGATTCATAAAGATAAAAAAACAGGAATTATCATCGACATTGCTGTACCTCTCAGTCACAACATCAGGAAGACCGAGACAGAAAAGTGTACCAAATATGAAAATCTCGCCTATGAAGTCAAGAACACTTGGAAACTAAATACAGTGAAAATAATCCCCTTAGTGTTTTCGGTGGAAGGGATTGTCAGTGACCAGCTTTCCAAAAATTTAGCAGAATTAGAGTTGCCACATAACATAGTGGACATCGGACAAAGAGCAGTCTTACTGCAAACATGCCATATAGTCAGGAAATTTTTAAACTAGCAGAGACAAATTGTTTCCTCTCTAGCATATTAAAACCGCACGCCTCTTGAAGGTAGATGGAATGATAATAATGATAATAATAATAATAAGCTAATACAAACACAAAACCCCATACTATAAATACATACCACCCAACATTTTAGAAAATGAAGATTGCTAAATTTACTGGGATAGAATCATACTCACAGACACAACAGTATCACACAATAGACCAGATTTAACACTTGTCAATAAAAAAGATCGAAAAACATATCTAATAGACATTGCCGTACCAAACGATACAAACGTCACACGAAAGGAACAAGAAAAAATCACGAAATACACCCAACTGGCAATAGAACTAACAGAATTATGGCAACAAGAGCAAGTTTCAATATGGTCAATAATAATATCGGCGACAGGAATAACAACAAAAAATGTTCAAAAATACATCACTACTTTAAATATCGAACCACATATCCATAAAAATATACGGAAAACAATTTTATTAAAAACAGCAGCAATAGTTCGGAAATTCCTCAACCAATAAAGTCGACCAACACACCAAAAGCAAGAAAATGTTTTGATATGGCGTGCAGTCCTATCACTGCCGTCATATCCGACACTAAACGTAACCCGCTTCCTCAAGAGGGGAAGAGAGACCACTACCATAATAATAATAATAATGCATGTGCCTGAATCCCTTATCAAATGCATTAAATGACACAAATCATGGATTCCGAATCAAATATCAAAAAACAGTTAAACACACCATCAACCACCTACTGCACATGGATGATATCATATATTTGTTGACGGATCTAAACCAAACTAGCTGCAAAAATCGGTTAGGCCAAAATCTTGGACGAGTTCGTTAATGAGCCAAATCGGCCCAGTCAAAACAAAATGGCGGCCTGTCAAAATTGAAAAAAAATCGTATTTCTTTTGTTTTTCATTTGACGCAAAAAAGTTTTCATAGACCTTGATACGTTCTACAACTTTTGTATTCAACATTTTTCTCTGAATCGTACATTAAAACATTTATTTGAGAAAATTCACAAATTTACCAGTTTTTTATTATTTTTTTTGTTTTTGATTTTATGCCAAAATGTTACTTTGATTTTTAGTACATCTCAAAACATTCTATTACTTTTGTATCTAATTTTTTATTTTAGGTTTTATGCCAAAATGTTACTGAAATAAGCCTGTCCAATTGGTCTTGTGCCATTGAGATGTTTTTTAAACTGAGGTGTTGACTTCATCAGCTAGTTGAGTCAGTACTGGAATTTGATTAATTTCTTATGACTAGGCTATTTCACGACTGATAAGTGTTATAATCTCATTGTAGAGAGCAAATTATAATATTTTTTCTCTAGTATAATGTAAAAACTGCAATACTGTGAATAAATTACAATCATTACTTCAGTATTACGTATCCTGCATTGGTTTTATCTCTAGTTTACTATTCGTATTTCAAAGGATTATCTGACAGGGAATCGATACCATTTGTGTAGAAACTCGGGGATTAATTCACGTACAAACTATTCCACGGCGCCGATAATTTCCTAGTAATGAGTTGTTATCTCTAAATCGGATTGCGATTATTAGATCCGTTGAGGATGTGTTATAAAGATTATCAAATCAATTGAAGAGGATTATTTGGAAAGTTCAAAACACCAGCGTTACGAATTACCATTGATCAGCATAAACCGATTATTCTATTATTCTAATCTGGTAATACAAGACTTGACCTGGAAATTTTTGAGACCAAGATTCGAATGCCATAATTAAATTTTCCGACTATATGAATTTGACATTGTTGAAATAAATTGATATAAAATAGTATGTTCACGCCACAAATAAATTTTCCTTTACCTTCTTCTTAAAGGAAAGTATTGCAACTGCGTTCCACATGTACCAGATTGACTCCCAATTTAGATGTCCGAAGCAATAACAATTTTTTTTAACAAACAGTTAAATTTGAATTTTGACGTTGAATGTCATCTTAATAAAAAACGTTGATCATACCATACAAAGTGATTTCTATCTAATCCAAACCAGTGCAACAAGTACAGTCCAACTATATATCGTGGGGTTACATGCAAAAAGCACTAAGTCCAAAAACAAGTTTAGGAGTTACGAGCAATTTAAAGTTTGAACGAATTTCAAAAATTTGTATAAATATTGTAGGCGTTAAAAACTGTTTGAAATAGAAGAGATACACCTTAGGAACACCATGCCATAGTTTTACATTATTTAAAAATATTGCAATACCCAAAAATTAAAAAAAAATGTTAAAAACAACGACTTGGTGCATTTTGGTTGTAAAGACTTTTATTATCTAGGACTTAGTTACAATTATTTTGGTTTCATTACTAAATGTTAGAAAATAATCAAACTAACCAAACAGTCGAAAAAAGCAAAAATTATATTATAAAAAAATATAAATTAAGCTTGCTCCTCTGGATCAGAATCTAGAATATCGGCTTGAGGCAAAACGCCTCTAACTGCCAAATAACTTGGAAGGGATTCAAACCATGGATGAAAAACTTCAGGAATAACCTTTTCTTTACACATGGTTGATAGATTTTATTTTCTTGCCCTGCTTATTTTCAATTCTTCGGAGTACAGTTTTGGTAAACCATCGTTAAATGTCAAATTATTGGTTGATCTTCTCCCACGTTGATTTGCGGTAACTAAGATACCTACATACTCGCTACTGTAGTCATATCTGTATTGGATATAATTTGGCTTTGCTTTTTCAAACTTGAAGCATTTACCTTTGCACCGTTTTAAACAAGAGATTTATTTTTTATTAAATTAGCCGATAATTCCTTCAAATCCAACATGTCATTAAATTTTAGTTCTTCTGTTTCATAAGGTGGTTTATTTTTGTTTTTCCTCTTCCAGAGCGTGCTAATTTAAAAATGTTCATCCAATCGTTTACGCAAAAAACTGATACAAATTTCCTTTGACGCTCTATAGCGCTATGCATCGAGTCGACCTCAATAAATGAATGTCCGCTTTCCAGAAATAATGCGGAAATCTGTAAGTTGCGATTTTGACCTCCGCATGTATCTGAAAATAGTGACAAATGTTTTATGTGGGGACGTAATTTGTTAATGTACTTCAGCAAGAAAGTTCCAATTTCACAGCTTCCTTTTTTACCATTGACTTCTGTCCAACAGAAACAAAATGCTCTGTCAGGTGGTGCTGATTCATACACCGTCAAATTGTACATAACTAGCTTTCGCATGTAATAAGTTAAAGACACTTCAGATGACATTATTTGCAGTACACTTTGCAAGTCAAATGAAACCGACATGAATGAATTATCATTATTAGCTCTTTCTTTACCTGCTGTTTTAGCTTCTTGTGCTTGGTCTTTTCTCTTCAGATGTTCTTTATATTCCCCTTCCAATCCAATTTTCGCTTCAGGAGTAGCTTGCTGGTACTTTACACAAGTAAGACATTGGTCCTTCTTTGGATGAAAGAAAGAAAGGTTGTATTCACTGCAGAAGATCCTGAGATATGTTATTAAGCTAACCATTTCCGTCTCTCCTCTTTCTTCACACTCCTTTTTATATAAGTCATACATTTTTGTTATAGATAAAGTGCTGTCCAAGTATTTCCTTTGAATGTAATGACTCTCCACGGACGGGAAACTCTCTATGTGTGCTCTTACTTTAGCAGCAACCTCTTCTTTTGTTTTGTTACTGGGAGGTTTTTCCCTCTTTTATCAGTGCCTTGAAAATGTCCCAATTCATCTTTGTCTTTGAAAGCAGATAATATTACACGATTTGATATACAAAGTGCTTTCATAAAGAAATTATGACAGACTTGTAATTTTTCTGAATCTTTGCTAAAATAATACTGTTTAGCATTTTGTCTTCTTTTGGCTTTTCCTTTTCGAGGACGTCTTGTTAACGGAACGGAACTTGGAAAGGTATATAGTATAAAATCTTTTTTTCTTTGATACGATGACAAAATCCAATATTTCTGGCAAATTATTTTTCGTTCGTCTTCAGAAAATTTGTTAGTACACTTAAACTTGCACTTTGTACAATCTACTTGCTTTGGATGTTTCGGAGCCTGTTTAACTCCTTTGTAATTTTCATATGGAAGGCATTCATCTCTCAACTTTCTATTCTTATGTTTTTTCCAGGTTTCAGGTTTCGCTTTTCGCTATCTGCTTTTTTCACTAGACCCTGCTCGTTTAGTTACATTAGGTTCTGCTTGTTCAATTTCTTGATTATCCATTTCTGTACTTGAATTCAAACTGTCATAAGATTCATCACTCATATTTGGTTCATAGTCTTTATCAACGACAGAATCATCACAATCACTTATATAGCTGACGTTTTCTTCATGAATGTCACTTTCGTGTTCATTTGATGTCTGGCATACAACAGGTTCATCGGGGATTTTTGAAAAACTATTCAAAGGAACTTGTGGTACTTGTTTTTCTATGGCTTCCCAACTACCTTCTTTATGTTTCAGTCGAATGTTTTTTCCTGGAAAAGAAATAAATGTATGATTTTTACATAAACTAACCCTGAAAACAGAAAGTGAAACATAATAATTTATTACTTACGTGATGATTCTTGCTGTTCCAGTTTAT
This sequence comes from Galeruca laticollis, assembly GCA_963921935.1. NCBI lineage: Eukaryota > Metazoa > Arthropoda > Insecta > Coleoptera > Chrysomelidae > Galeruca > Galeruca laticollis. Next base: position 82,401,808 of record OY998175.1, on the reverse strand, counting down.
TCTTGGCCAACATTGCCAACATTAAAGCACCCCGGCCACTCATTTTTAGCTTATTTCACCTATTTTAAAATTGGAAAACACAATTACGGTACGGAACGAACGTTTCAAACCTAACTTTTAAACGACTATAATAAGCACTAAGTCACGTGATGCAATGCTCTATTACATTTTCAATGCTGAATAACTACAAGCAAAACGCACTAAGTGACTTAGTGCAATATTTTTGTTACACAAGATTCGAGAACAAGCAGAAAGCACTAAGGGACTTAATGTGTTTTGCTTGTACTAATACCTAGCAAAGTGATGTAAGTGCGTTTCGTCACATGATGTAACTCTATTTTTAGTTGATTGCGGACTTAGTGCGATTTAGCAGTACATAAATGATCAAAAGGTAATAGAGTAACCGATAAAAAGACGTTTTTCCAAATTGTTGACTTAGTGCTTTTTGCACTCCACGATATATATAACATAGTATATTGTTTAAATAGTGACAAAAGTAGCATTTCCTGGAAACAAGAGTACAATCTGCTTACTTCTTGGCATTTCATCGAAAAAGTGAATAATTAAATAAAAAAAGGGTCGATGGACGTCATGTTCTGTGAAGCGTTTCTTTCCATTTTCAAAGCTATAAAAACCAAAAAAAAACAAATGGTTAATAAAGTGACATTAACAAAAAATGAAAAAATTGCTGTGAAAGTTCTAAGTTACTGGTACTTCTAGATTTGCATTATTAAAAGCCATATTACACGAAACTTCTCGAAAAACATATTCAGAAGTACAAAAATGTTTACTAGTAAAAGTTTATCAACTACACTATATTGAATATAGAAACTTTTTTCGATTCGAAAGGTATTTTATAATAAAATAGAAACTGACATTATATTTTTTGAAAATGCTTGCCTACCCATCGTAAATCGACTGAAATCGTGTTCACCGGGGGCATCTGAAAAGTTAAAATTGTTAATTAAAAATTCAAAACTAAGTGTTATGTTTCTTCGTACTTAAAAATTGCAAAAAGGAGTAGAAGTAGATTATGACACATCAATGACTATGAGACGATGGAAAGAACGACTTTATTAAAGGTATTTGAAACTATTTTTGACAGCAGCCACTTGTCATATGTAAATTGTAAAAAAATTACTTTGGGATAACGAAATAAGCGAACAGTCAAAGAACTTTCAAAATCTCTCACATTCGTTATCCCCAAACGGTTAAATCATTCCAGCACTATTGTAATAACAACAAGCAAGTAAACCCCAATAACGAGTACTGGTAACTTGCCACTTTGGAGTTAATTTCCATGAAAAGAACAATGATTGTATTTGAATAATGATTACAATGTGATAATATATTAACTGTCTCAACCCCTACTTTCTGAAATCTACTAATATTAGTGTTTCAAATGAAACCTAATGTTTCTAGTTAACTCCACAGTTTATTGAAAAATGTTAAAAATTCTAAAAAATTGACAATTGTTTCGATATTACCTAAATATCATCGTCAGAATGACAGAAGTTACATTTCATTTGATGCCTACCTGATCTTTAATTATTTTTGGCTAGTCCAAGAAGTCATCTTGACTTAATATATGTTAATAGAAAAAAAAGATATATTACAAATATTAGAGCTTAGATATTATTAGCCCTATGGGGATATCCTGGATATAATTTTTCCCAATTAAGATCAGTATAACTGTGCAATGATATAGAAAACCATGATAACTATATTTGCTGATCTTTACAATTATCACTTAAGAAGACAGTTTAAAAGTAGAGAACTCCCTAGATTTATCTGTTCATTGACGACTTCATATTGTGGATTTCTTATGTGTCTTATAATTTCCAATTCTTCAAGGAAATCCAGTTCCTCTTTCTTATCACAAATATGTAGTTCTTCTAGTTCTGTGTTGAATGTCAATGAATGATTGGTATCAAGTAGATGTCTGGCGTAGTGGGATTTATCTGTATGCTCGTAAGTGTTCCCTGTATCGGTTTTCAAAATTTCTAAGGGTCTGACCCAAATAGACAGCATTACATTCTGGACATTTAAGTTTATATATACCAGATTTTTTTATTGGTGATATTATTTTTACGTTTAACAATTTTGTACTTATGTTACTTTCTGTTTTAAAAGAAATCGTAGTATTTGTTGCTAAAGATATTATATTTGAAATATTATTAGAAATATTTCCTGCATATGTAATGGTTTCATAAGCTTTTATTTATCCAGTTTGTTTAGGAAATATTAGTTGTAATGCCACGTTTTCCTTTTTTTTACTAATTAGTTTATTTATCATACGTAATGGGTAACCGTTGGATGTTGCTATTTGTTTAATTGTGTTAATATCTCTATCAAAATTACATTTGTTCATAGGAACTGAAAATGCTCTATATATCATTGAATTATATGCCGCTAGTTTATGGGACATGGGATGATTGGAACTGTATGGAATAGTCACATCAGTGTGTGTTGGTTCTTGGTGAACCGAATAATCAAGTACATTATTAACTCTTTTAATTTTTTATTAAAAAAAATTGATTGAACTATTTTCTTCAACTTCTAATGTAAATTTAATTTTTGGGTGTAAATTATTAATGTGGTTGAAAAATATATCTAATTTTCGTTCACTGCCCATAAAACATGGGTAGTAACATAAGTACAAAATTGTTGAATGTAAAAACCAAAATATCACCATTATAGAAATCTGGTATATATAAACTTAAATGTCCAGAATGTGATGCTATCTATTTCGGTCAGACCCTTAGAAATTTTGAAATCCGATACAGTGAACACTTACGAGCATACAGATTAAAACAACCAGATAAATTCCTCTACGCCAGACATCTTCTTGATACCAATCATTCATTGAAACCTAACAGAGAACCAGAAGTACTACATATTTGTGATAAGAAACAAGAACTGGATTTCCTTGAAGAAATGGAAATTAGAAGACACTTAAGAAACCCACAATATGAAGTCGTCAATGAACAGATAAATCTAGGGAGTTCTCCACTTTTAAAGTATCTTGTTAAGTGATAATTGAAAAGATCAGCATATATAGTTTTCCTGGTTTTCTATATCATTGCACAGTTATACCGATCTTAATTGGGAAATATGATATTCAGGATATCCCTATAGGGCTGATAATATCTAAACTTCAATATTTGTAATATCATATCTTCTTATTTTTTCTATTAATATATATTAAGTCAATCACAAGATAGGTCACTTCTTGGACTAGCCGAAAATAATTAATCATCAGGTAGGCATCAAATGAAATGTCATTCTGACGATGATATTTAGATAATATCGAAACAATTGTCAATTTTTTAGAGTTTTTAACATTTTTCACTAAACTGTGGAGTTAACTAGAAACGGTACGTTTCCGTTAGAACACTAATATGATAATATGTATTAATATAACAGCAATGCAACTGATATCCATTATTTAATTTTATCTAACATTGTGTGTCTGTATATTAATTGTGAACAAACGTATATATTCAGTTCATTTGCTGAAATTTCATTTATATGTCAAATACATTCTTCAGTATCTCCAATGAAAGGCGTTTTAAGACTATGATATTAAAAGAGTCATACGTCGAGATTTGAAATATTTTTTCTAGCATTTTTGACAATAATTGTGTATTGGGCACATGTTATTTCCTTAACAAGACTTCAATAAGTAAATGTAGTTTAAATTCAACAATCAAATTGCAGAGAGAGAGTGAATTGATGATATTTTTCGTCTTCTAATATCCTAAAATCCAGAAATTCCTTGTAGGTATATCTTTATTTCGCATGCCTCTAGCAACAGAATACTTACAATAAAAGTAATAATTCACTGTCCAAGAACTAGAGAGAAATTGTTAGATTTATTGTCTTTCGAGGGAAAGTGAATTGAGTTATTCGAACGACAGAACTGGTAATAATCATAAATCAATTTATCGGTTTGAACTTTACAATCACATCGTCATTAGAAACTGATCGCGAATCGATAAGTTTCTATTTGTCTTAGCGGCAAGCTTGTAGAACATGAACATTTCAGGTATGCCACCTGGAGATAAATCAAATTTCCCAGGGACAGGATGGCAAACTGAGGGTCGATGCTGAGAAACCGCAAGATCAACTGTGATCTATTACTGAGGTTAAAGGCAAACACGAAATTACGAACTATTTTAACCGAATACTGATTGAATGAAATAATAAAGTCCACACAATACGAGTAGGTGAACAACGTAGATAATTATGCTGATATAGCATACTCGTATACCTGCATATCTGAAACATATAAACGAAGTAAGTCATTTGTCAGGACAGAACTTCACAAAAATATTTGAATAATGTATACGAAATATTCTAATAATGGAAAAGAAGGTGTTTTCCACAACTTTCATTGATGGTGCCTGATTTTTCATTGATGAAATAAAGAGAAATTGAGATGTATGACACTGTATATACAGGGTGTTTTAATGGATGATTACGTATGTATGTAGATTTTTAGATCATTCATTATTATTACAAATTGATCAGAGCAGAGGAGCTGGCTCCTATTATGCCCCAAAAAAAATACATCTCAAAAGAAATACGTACTAGTAGTGAACAAACAATTAAGGGGAAGAAGAAATTACGATTAGGCTCAAAAAGTTATTAAATAAGTTACACTGATCTAGTGTATTTTTGAATATGTTGACACTTGTTTCTGAGACAATTTCACTGTCCAAATCATTCCAAATATTGAAACTTCTGTTTGGTAAAAAGTTTTGTCTCGATCTAACTGCAAAATGTTCCTTTTTAAACTTGAACTGGTGTCCTCGAAGTCTCGTGCCCATATTTAGGGTGAAAACTGTATTTAGATCACCAAAATAATATTTAAGATCGCCTCGTAACCTACGCAGCTCAAACGTGGTAAGATTTGACATGGATAATCTTTCTTCATATGAAGGTCTTACAGGTCCAAAAGCAACTCTGGCAGCCTTCCGCTGTACACTTTCCAGCAACGTTCTATCACGAGTTAAGTCCGGGTGCCAGACTGGGACGGCGTATTCAAGGATAGGTTTGACGTAAGTAGCATACAATTTGCAGAAGCTCTGAAAGGATACTTTTTAAAAACATTTCCTAATAAGATAAAGTCTGGTATTTACACGTTTGGATACTAAGAGCACATGATCGGACCACAATAGTTCACTATTCACGATAACACCCAGGTCATTATGAGAGGTCACTGTGATTAGAATTTGACCGTCAATAAAATCATCTAAATGTGGGTTGTTTCTACCGACGTGCAGCACTACACATTTTTCGCTAGTGTACACTGTAAACAAAAGTGGGACCAAAACTGAGCCCTGCAGAACTCCACTTTTAACTGGTCTTTTATGAGAAAGGGAGTCACCTATTCGAACCGTTTAGAAATTTTACGTTGGGTTGTATTCTCACTAATTATTTTACTAGTGATTTGAAGGAACTCACTAAACAAGAAACGTAACAAGTCTTTTTTGTGATGTTCTTCTTAGAGACTTTTCGTGACGCTTATTTAAAACGTTAATAAGATATCTCCTAGATGTCTTAATTTTATTACCAACTCTATTAACATCCATGTCATGTATATAAAACATATTTTTGATATACACAGTAATTCTTGAATTCACAGTTAAATACACATCCTATGAACTTCTTTTTAGTAACTTCCTATAGGAAACATTCATACGATGTTAATTTGTATACTTCTCACTAATATCACATACAGAACGTCACTGTAATATTATAAATTAACATGTTTCTAAGATGATCACATGTTGCAGTTCCTTTAACATCTTTCGAAATAATTTATAGTAACATCCTACTATTACGTCTGTACAATGTTAGTTCATAAAACTCTCAGTAATATCTCATATTGAACATCACAGTAACATAAAAAAAAGAAGAAGACAGAAGAGGAACTGACGAACGAAACAAACAGTAGTTATCTGTGGAATCAAATAACAAGCATGAAATGGCGGATGGTTTTCAGTTATGTGTTATATTTTATTTGCAGGAAGCACATAATTTGCAAGTAGTACTTGAATAAAGTGGTCTTCGTTTTCGTCAGTTCATACTTAGCTACAGTTTCTATACTTAGTTATAATTCTTGTTATAATGGACGGACAACAATTGTTATTCGTAAGTACCTTTTCCAAAATCATAATTATTAAAACTTAATACTCATTCAATACTTTATTCGGCTATTATACATTGAAATTGCAGGTGGCGGAATTGTACACTAACATTATATAATAGAGTTTACAAAATATGGGTTTTTTCAATTTTTAAAATATTTTAGTTAGTAAGTATATTTTAAAAACGATTCACATTATTTCAAATCCCAGATATGCATTATACCCTACAAAAAACTTAATATTGCAATAGGGTAGATATTATTATCAATAATAAAACATGCTGATATGTTGGCAGATATTTGAATCTAGAAGCAAATATTTTCAATGTTCAAGATGTTTCAGAAGCGACTTACACAAATAAAATAAAAGACAAATAGATGATAATTATGTAATGAAAGGAGAGTAACCATTTCAGATAGTCTGATACAAACATTGTATTAAACAGTACAAAAAATATTGAATCAAGTATCTGTAGTTCTAGTTTTTGTAGTAGTAGTCTAAGCCATCAATATAGTTTTGCAGGTTTAGGAAAATTTAACATTATTACTAACAATTCTTGTGAACATTAGGAGACTGTTTAAGACTTTAAAAACAGAAATTTCTGTTAAAAAGCTCATTTCCATTTAAAAATTCACTGAATACAATAAATGAGCTGTGGGTGTCCCTTACAATGGTACCTATATTAATCTAGTTGAAGAATATGTAACTTATGATACTGAATGCTCCAGTCAACAAACAGCATTCAATTATTTATTATTGTAGAAACACAGCTATTGCATACTCAATTGGATACAATTAATTATAAACTCATTTAACTTGATAATGTGTTCATATCTCTTCTTCATAAGTAGTTTTTTTTGTATACAGTGCTTAGTTTCCATTAAGTTACAATTCCACGATGTTAATATACAATTTGTTCCAGGATAAAAAACAAGATGAGAATAGTATATTATTTTATATAAAAAAGAAGTATGAATTTTCATAGTACACCTGAATTTACCTGCCAAATGGAGTGAGGCATGTGATAGAAGGTAAATCATGAAAGTCACTTCTCGAAATAAAATATGTTATTATTCCTTTGACGAACCCCGCATGTATCTTATGTAAAATGGGTCCCAGTCAATTGGCTGAAAATCAAGTTTGATGTAGTTTATGATGATCGATCAAAAGTCTCCATGGGCACAATTTGATCTAAAGTAATTGTTTTATTAGCTGCTGTTCAGAACACCTTTAAATGTTTCACAGATAAGGATTTTGAAGTGTACGTTCTGGAATGGTTGAGGCACTCGAAACAGCCACTCTTGCGTGAGAAAAAATAACCGTAAGTAGAGATAGAATTTTCTTTAATCAGATTGGATTTCTGTTGATGTAACGTAATGTTTCATTAAATCTTTATGGTGTAAAATTTTCATTAGTTTTAATATAATTGAAAAAACTATTCAAATAAATTTTTTGTAAACTAGCTGTAATGTATGTGTATACGTCAAACTTTATTAATTCAGTTTCAAAACATGTTACGTTATGGTAACTACAGATTATTATACCCTTTTTTATTCCTTGCTTTCACTGAATGCGTTCAATAGTTTCCAGTTTCCAGACTTGTTAAGTAATATGCTTATACGATTATATTATTTTTAGGTTGGATTCCTGGAAAAGATATTTTTTTTCTAATTTTGTACCCGTCTTTTTCAAATTTACCATACTGTTAATTAATAGTGAATAAACGTTTCAAATCCTTTATTTCTTTTTTTGCTATTCTATTTTAAATGTACAGGATGAACAACTAAGAACGACTGTAGGCCACATCTCAGAAAAGAATCATGGTACAACTTTCAAAAAAATTACCTTCAGCTAAGTGATCCTCAAAAATTGCTGGAAAGTATTTTGCAGTCTCTAATATATCCGCTAGGGGTGGAATGAACACTCGAAAACATAATACTCCAAAAAAACATACTAAAGGTGTCCAAAAAATACAATTTTTGAAATCTTGATGAGATTATGAATACATTTAATTAATGAGATTTTTTTCCATTATTCTCAAAATAATGGGTGGGGAAGGTTCAAACTAATGAACAAATGTATAATTTTTTCGTTTTTTAACCGATATAAAAGAGTTTTTTGGTTTAATAAGATTGATAACAAAATTAGATAATTTTGTATCCACTCGGAAATTTCAAATGTATATTGAAGCATTTTTTTTAATTTTTATATCTGATATTGTAAATGTTATATTTTGGAATAGATTCCTATTTTTTTAACCCCTTTCCATCAGAATTTGAAAAATGCATTTGAAATTTCCGAGAAACATAGGAAAATTGTCGACTTTTTCACCATAGCGTTGACAAAATTGTCCAATTTTGTTAAACATATCTTATTAAAGAGGAAAAACTGTTTTAAATTACGCCAAAAACATGGATATCGATTAAAAAAAGTGTTACATTTGTTTTTTTGGTTAAACCTTCCCTCACCCCTTACTTGAAGAATGAGGACAAAAAGTGTCTAATTACATTTTTTCATAATATCAACAATATATCAAAAATTGTATTTCTAGGATACCTTTAGTATGTCTTTTTTGGAGATAATCACAGTATTATGTTTTTAAGTGTTCATTCCACCTTAAAGCAGATATTTTAGAATCTCAAAAATATTTTCCAGCGATTTTTCAGGGTCATTTTCCTGAAGGTATTTTTTTAAAGTTGTAGCATGACTATTTTTTGAAAGCCACCGTTCTTAGTTGTTCACCCTGTATTTGCTGATTAGGCATAGAAACATCTATAGGATATCATCTAGAATGTTTGAAGTATATTATTTAGAGGTTTATGTAATGTTCATACATCTACGAGAATACACTCTATTGTTTTTGAAATGTCGCATTTAGATCATTGATGAGATGTTATTCGTTAGACATTGCATTAACATCGACAGGATGTTAAAAGGCATTTCAGAATGTAACAGAAATGTTGTTTTTAGTTCGTTATAAAGACTTCCTTTTAAGGAAGTTCTAGTAACATCACAGTAATGTAAACAGGCAGCGCTTTAACATCGCTAAGAAGTTAAGTTGAAACATCACAAAAGTTAACAGCCACAAGCTGGGCATAAGCGGTTGTATATATGTACATGTGATGAAAACAAGAGGGAAAAAAGGAACAACATTATCACAATGTGATGTTGAATTAACATAACTGTAATATTTATTCGCTTATTGGGAAGGTATTCCACATTGTCGAAGGATCAATAGACAAATTCAACACAGAATGCCAATCGAGCTGGGATAAGTCGTCGTTAACTTTGTTAAAGTCAGTATAATTGTATGTGAGTGTGTTACTCAAACTTGGAGAGGAGTTTTCATTAAACTGAATGTGGGTTGTTATGGTTGCGTGATAAGATTTACCTATTGGTGAACTAATTTCGGGAGTTGTTAGTAGATTGTCATCCTTGGTAAGAATATGGTCCAGAGTAGACGGTCGGTTGTTGATTCTAAATCTGGTGGGTTCTTCTATAAGTTGGGATAGGTTGGAGTTTAAAATAAAATTTTGAAAAAGATTATGTGAACTAACACCATCAGATAGAAATGTCGTTTTCCAGACAATTTCTGAAAAGTTGAAGTCACCGACTAGTATAATATTATCAAGCTCCGACATTTCTCACAGTTTATCGATGAACAAGATGTCATTTTCACGGTGGGTGTCTGGTGGTCGATATAAGCAAACAAGATTAATTGAAAAAAAGTTTTTAGCAATGCACAGATGGATGATATCTATACCTGGAATATCAAAGTCACCCACCGTGACAGAATGAAGAAGTAATAACATCAATCAAGTACAAGCACACACCTCCACCTACACGGTTGGTTTAAGCCAGCTTTCCGATATCATAATAATATGTGGTTTTAACAATTGCACAGTGCATAATAATTCATTAAATTTGGTGGTCAGGGAATCAAGATTGGAAAAAAAAAGTAGCCAGTCGGTTAAGTTTGAGGAAAGAAAATTATTGACGAAATTTCGTTATATTTGGAGTACCTTGAATATATTTGATTGTCTAGTCTAGTATTCAATTTATTGCGATGATCTTTGAGTCGCTGCTGTTGGATAGGTGTCTTATCATCTATTATGGAGAAAGAGGCAGTGGCTTGGTTTTCCAATAGTTTTGATTCATTTCTTAGTATATGTTTAGCTTGGTATTCTGAAGACATAACAACTTTTAACATGCAAGGAAAACGCTGGTTTGGTTTTGACTTACCTACTCTGTAGAATTCCAGGTGATTTTCTTGGCAACCGACAACGTTCAACACTCACTTTACTCTATTTAAATCGTGATCCTTTTTGGACTGAATATCGCCCGTGTGCTCTGGAACGTCCCTAATCAAAATATTCTTTGCATGATTCAGGCGGTTCATAGCTTCATTGACGATAGTATCGGTCATTTCCGTTGAGTTTATAGAATCCATTTGATCTAATTTGTCATTCAATTCTGGCAATTTGTTTTCAAACTCAGTTATTTTATTATGAATATCATTTTCAAAATCTAGCAAAGGTCTTAATTTGTGCAATGTTTCCAACGTTCGAATTACAAGAGCTGCATAGAATACATAGTCCTCGTACTTTCTGCCTTAGATAACCCACAGATAGATGCGACACTGATTGTGGCGCCATCTGAAGAGGCCGTCGAGTAAACAACTGAGTGATGTTGGAAAGATTTCTGTAATTTTAGGTTTTGGCGGATTGGCGGTATATTCAAATATACTGTATATTAATTATTTTATTTCAAAATAGCCATTCATAGTCCATCATTTGACATTTCATTCAATTTAACTCCATTAACTTAATAATGATTAGATGTTGAATTAAATTAAATGAAATATCAAATGATGGACCATAAATGGTTAATTAAATTGGAAACAATAATCATATGAACATTTTTATTTATTTTTGTATAAAAATACACAACAAATAATTTATTTCACAAAGTACTTTTCTTAACAAACCTAATGACAACAAATAAATATTAGTGTAAAAACCATGCAATAATTAAGAAATATTTTGAGTAACATACATTCTAGATTGGAGTATCATTAGATTTTCAAATGATGTTAAATCAAGATGAAAGTAGAAAATCATGTCTGTTAAGTTTATATTAATTTATTATTACACTCGTATAAACACACAGAGCTGGACAAACTGCAGGAGTATAACTGCTACTTACCTAATCAAAAAAAGTGTTAGCAGTAAGTTGTTAACTACTATTTTTGGCAACTTTCTGTGAAAGAAAACATTTGAGTATAATTACTGTGAATGTTAGAACAAAAGTAATTAAAATATTTTTATAGGAAAAGTTGTTAAATACTGCCCAGCTCTGTAAATACAAGGTGCCAAATAATTACATATAAGAGTGCTAAACAGCACTTGTGACTGTACAAAATTTAATGATTTATTAATACTGCTTTTCAGCCATATTAATTTTATCTTCCTGGGTTGGAGGAACAAAACTGTAAAAAGAAATATTTACTTTATTATTGCAGCAATTTTCAGTTTAGCTAATGTAAAGAACAAACATGATCTCTAAAGTTGTCGATTAAATTAGTGAAAATTCTCTGTGTTTTATAAAAATAAAGATAATGGTTGTTAATTGTGAAAGAAAAAATGTTCAACTTTTTTTAATAAAACTTACAGAGTATACTACTTATTAGACTCCTTCAGAATACACTTTGACAATGTCTCTTCAATTAATAACAATAAAGCAACGAAACAACAGATAATATTACACTATAGCAATTGAACAATACACCAAAATACCGTAACCTTAAAATAACCACTTGAACCACAGAAAACGTCGTCCGTATTTTGTGACTTGAACTGAGAAATGATAACAGTATAACAGATAACATGTGGGGATGGGGACGAGCAATATGATATCGCGCATACGCAGTTATAAAAATCAATAAAATTTGATTACTAACGACGTAACAGTTTTCGTTGATTTTTTGGAATTATCTACCGATTTTAGTTACTCGACCGGCTCTATAGATGGCAGTGTCCCTAGCCTGCTTTCTGCTTCGTGACTCGATCATCGGTAGACACATCAGTGCAAGTGATGTGGATCCGTTGTTTACAACCATCACACTGAAGCTTGCGATCGGCAGCTCCTACCGATTTCGAACAATTAGCACAAACTGATAACGTAGGCATAATCAACTTTTTGTTGGGTTGATCGATACTAAATTCTTAAAATCAAAGTTTTGTACCCACGGTAAATTCGTTTCTATTGCACTTACACTTCAACTTTTAGAAATAAATTTAGCACTGTTAATTGCTGCTATATTACTGCGTTGGTTTATATGGATTCCGTTAATTGAAGATATTCAATTCTTTGAGAAATTAAGAGTATTAACGGATACAAAAATGGACGTTTGCTCGCCGTACTAGTGGCATACATCATATATGTTGTACATGCCACGGAAACTGTTCGCCATAAAGAGACATTTTGAAGAAAATATCATTAATTGTAATTATTTTTCGAAAATACTTACATGAGGTATTAAAATACAATCAAACAATCCTAATTGATCTGCATACTGTCGAACATAGTGTTAATTACAATTACTGATAATTTTCTTCAGAATGTTCCTTTGCATGTACAACGATCTAAAAATCTAAATATCTCCTAAACGATAAATTTTAGCGAAGTAAACAAACAGTAACTTTTTCTTAAAAAATCGTTGCAATGTATAATTTAGAAAATATACTTAAATATAAGTTCTGATTTTGCAACTTTAAAGGCTTATAACTCAGAAATACATTTTAGCGAAGTGAACAAAGGGTAACTTTTTCTTAAAAAATCGTTCGAAAAATTCATTTTTGCTACCTTCAGATTGTACAGATTCTCCCTGTAAAAGATACGGATTGAAACCATTGGGTTTGAGCCGCCCCTGGCCTTCAGATATTAATGTAGAATTATTCATTCCGTCAAACACACTACATGGACATACGTAATCATTCATTAAAAATTCATAATGTTGCAATGTATAATTTAGAAAATATACTTAAATATAAGTTCTGATTTTGCAACTTTAAAGGCTTATAACTCAGAAACGAGGAGTTGTATGAGAAATTTTTTTATGTCACAGCATTATTTTCACGTCATCTACTCACTCCCGATTTTTCTGCATCAAGTACCGGAACATCCTGTATAATAGGGTGCATATTGCAATTCATATTTACCATCATCTTTTGAAAAACGATTATTTCAAATGCAATTGTAACTCATTCGTCAGGCACAGCACAGCATAGCATGCTGTCAAAGTATTGAGAGAAGTTGGAAAATTTACGCATATCATGTGAGATGGTCATTGGAAATAGGACAAGTTCTAAACATATTCTTCCATGTCTATCAAAAATCTCTGAAAGACACGCCACAAAATATACAGGCCCAAAAACAGGCGAGAAAGCCAACAAATGTGCACCAGTAGTGGGCCACGTCTATTAGATTGACGTTAAGGTTGGTTCAATTAAGATATGAATTATAGAGCCAGAAGCAGTAAAACATATAATGTACGAATTCAACACATATGACTATGATATTGATTTATCGAAACAATTGTCAATTTTTTAGAATTTTCAATAACTTTTATTATATTGTGAAATTAACTAGAAACCGTAAGTTTCATTTAAAACACTAATATGAACAGATTTCACGAAGTAAGGGTCGAGACAGTTAATTACATATGAAACGGTTTCAACAAAATGGATGTCGGAAGTCATCTAGATAAAATTTCCCAAATTGTGATTTGGGAGGTTGAGATCAATGAAATTAAAAGATAGTCAACTTCACTTAACCCTAAAGAACTTATCGGCTACTATTTAACCGATTCCATCTCAAATATTCAACAGTAATGATAATTGAGTTGTGATTTATAGCGATTGGATAATTTTATGTCGATTTATATTTTGATGATTGCTATAATTTTGGAGAGATATTTACCGAACAGAAAAAAATGCCTTCCAATCTCTACTCTCCATTCAAAATCTGACAGCCACAAAAGTACTTCGAAAGGACCAAATTTTGGGCTGAAATTTCCATGTTACTATTACAAAACAGCACACTGGTATAGTCCCTAAATCCAACTCTGTCTAAGCCAGGTATGAAAGTTAAGATTATGGCGGACGCGTGGGGTCTCCTAGAATTGTTTACGAATAGTGACTATCTTATCTACATTGTTTTTGTGACCAGCCTTATCTGGAAAATGCCAGAAAGCCAATTGTTTTTGTAATATAGAAGTATCTAGTGAAAAAGGCATTACTATATAAGGGACCGATCAAGAAGAGTTTAGTATAGTTGATAAAGTGATCTCGAGAAATACACAAAAATATACCGAACAGTAAAGTGCTAATATAAATAAATAATCATCAAGTTTGTGTGCATATAAATTAAATTTAAGTGATTAGTTAAGTATATATATATATATACATATATATATATATATATATATATATATATATATATATATATAAATCTTAGTGAGTTAGTGTTTAAATAAATTAGTAAGTAGCCATACCGTGTGTTTAAAATTTATCCCACCCGTTTACGTTTTAAATAAATTAGAAAAACATTACATTACCAATTCTCACTTTATGATCTGAAATTTACATCAGCTTGGACATATCAAACAACAACATCCATGTTGGAATTGAACGCTCAAAACTTAAAACTGGAAAAATACTTATAGACTATTTTGATTAGTGTAATTAATTCAATATATTAATGTCGATCATACACTTATTAGTACTACAAAAATGGAATAATTGAGACATGTTCACCATTAACAATCAAGTATCCCTTACTGGTGTGATATTCTTCTATTAAATGGTAAAAGTCAGGTCTTCAAAAATTAAAGTCAGCGGAACAAGACAACCTTTCTGCTTAAGATGTAATTTTATTTTCCTACTTCTACAACCCCAATAATGGCAAGTTACAAAAATGTTATTAGTTACAAATATAAAGATAAAATATAAACTCGCTGAAATAAATAATAATAATTTATACATACATACCATTAATAACTTAACCTACTTTACTAAAATATACACAGGGTGATATTAGCATAATATCACAGTGAATTGAAGTTTCAAACAACACAGCATTTCACAAAATGAATTTTTCATATGCATAGCTGCCATTTTCAAGTCCAATAAGTTCATGGTATAAATATTGTCCATCTTTGAATTTTATATACAGAATATTCTCTCACAAAATATTCGAAATGAGATTTGACTTGATTGTTCTGACCATCGAATAACTCAGACGTTGTTCTCCCGAAACTTCTCCCAAACAATGACTTGTATTTCGGATTGTTGGCCTGCTGAAATCCATGTCGTTGCGGCATATCTCACCCTAATATAATTGGAACGTCAAATGCAGCACTTTTATAACAGCTGAAGTACTTAAGTAGGTGTTATTAAATTGAAAACAGGTAACACAAAAGCCACTTCGATGGTAAACATTTTACTCGAGACATGAAATTGATATAAAGGACCAAAAGAAGGGTGAACGAGAACCATACATATGTGCTTGTAAACGAATTCCTCATCTCAGCAATGAAGTATAGTAAATCGATTCTATAACACGAAAACTCGAAAAAATACACCAATTTATTTTTGTGGAAAATAAATTTAACCCTTAACTACTACCCACTCAAAACAGATACATAACTACTACCCACGGGTCATACTGACCCATTTTCAAAAGTACTAAAAAAATACAATGTAAGGAAGAAAACATAATTTATTCATAAAAAGTAAATGGTAGCACATTAATTTATTGTGATAAATAGTAAAACAAATTTTAATACAATTTAGACAATTTTTTTTAAAACATTGCTGACACACCGGTAATTTGCAGGAATCGCAAAAGGTGTTAGTCTTGCGATCTTTTTTTGTGGGGAAAAAAGTACATCTCTTCCATTTGGATGCTGATTTGTGCTGCTGAGGGACCTCTCGAACTTCTATGATTACCCCAAGTATATCAGCTGTTGAATCTCTTAGCTTGCGTGGTATTTTATTGTTGTTAATACGCCTCTTCATATGAGGCCCACATAGGTTACGACCCAGTCTTGAAATTGTTTTTCCATCAGTAGCAAATTGAAATAATACTCTGCTGTTGATTTCCGATACATTTAAAATCGTGTGAAAGATTGCTATTGGCCAGCGGCGGGTTCTACGAGACGTAGAATAGTTAGAGCATTTCTGGTCCAATGCGTCAACACCAGCTTTAGTTTCAACATAAAATAAAATAATATCTGGCTTTTTTGTTGTTTCATCCACAAAATTGTCGTTGTGCATAGTAGATATTAAAATAACAGCCTTGTTCAATTTTGGCACATGAGACACAATGGTATGGTTTGAAGTAAACCCAAAAACAGAAGAACCAGGTTCACGCTGTTTGGATGGTAAAACATTTGATGGAATAAATCTCTTATTTTTTTCAGCGTAGCGACATAGATTAACTTTTGTTTTAAAAGTTTATTAGTTAATTCCATCGAGGAGTACCAATTATCACCTGTGATATTTCTACTGGTGGAGGCGACAGGTTGAACGAGGCGACATACTGTTTCTGTTGGTACCGAAAACTTGGACTTCTCATTTCGATTTCCACTGTATATCTCCGAATTGACCATGTAATGTGTTTTTGAATTTGCTAAGATCTGCACTTTCAAGCCGTATCTTGCCGGCTTACTTGGTATGTACATTCTGACGCTACATTGTCCTCTAAACGGTACCAACATCTCGTCAACGGTTAAAAATTCTCCACGCGAATAACATTATTTGGAGTTGTCAACAAATTGATAAAAAATATCTGAAATTGCAGCCAACCTATTTTCTTTTAATCTTTCGCGGCGTGTAGCTTCATCATCAAATCTAAGACAACATAAGAGAAAAGAAAATCGCGCTAAAGACATAGTGCAGCGAAATATATCCCTACCAGCCCCATCGGTAGCCCAAAGAGACCGGAGTTCTTCATGACCAGATTTGAAACACCCTTGCAAATACAAAAGACCCAATAATGCTTCTAATTCTACTTTATCGGTTTCTTGGATCAAAACTGGTGAAAACAATAATCTACTATTTCTCTTTTTTTTTAAATTTACTATATTGACCTTGCATGTTTCTTATTTTTGAGTTTGTGTGTATAACAGTTTTTCCAACCATAGAGTCTGTTATTAGGAGTCTCTATGCTTCCAAAGGCGAAGTTGGGGGATCTAGTCGAGCTGGACCTTTCAAACCAGGAAGCACATTTATAATATTTTGTTGTTTTGTTTTTCCCCTTGTTGGTGCCGTTTTCGACCACTTGGTTTTATCTTTTGCGTACCACGATGGAATTTACCGTAATATTTGGGTATTTTCATGTTCGTCCTCCGATGAACTTTCTGAAGAATCAATTTCGTCATCATTTTTGTCCAATTCAACTTCACTCTCAGAGTCGTGTTCGTCGCCTTTGTTCAAAATTTTATTGCAGGCAATACGTCTTTCTTCGCTGTCAGTTGCGGTACTTGATGATGCAACGTCCAAATCGCCTGTCGTGTTTTTTCCTCTTCCATACCCAACCAAAATTCATCATTTTCAACAATTTGCAATGAATCATAATCGCTTAGTGGTTTGTTTTCCATATTCTATAAAAATAAATACCGAGACTTAGTATACTACCCTGATTTTGGCTCTAAATCCCATAAAAAGCATGTAGGTTAACACAAAAAAAACTTACCTTAAAACTATCCACGGGTCAATTCGACCCACTAGCGCTAAAAAATATATCAAAGCGACAATCTTTCTACTTTGCACTTATAAGACTAAAATCCGTCGTCGCTAGCTAGAGCATATCTCGCCGCATGCCGTCCCCACTCCTCGGATTCGCCTGAAATCATGTTGGGTCATATTGACCCGGGGATAGTAGTTAAGGGTTAAAGTAAAATGTGATATTCACCGTATGTCTCATTTCATTGGAATTGAGTAATACTTATTCTCACTATGCACAGCTTAGTTGAAATTATATTTTGCAAACATAAGTTTGGTGAGCCAATTTTTCTCGGTAAACAATGGCTTTTTGGCTGGACATTTGCTATGAATTTCAGGTGCAAGTAATCCTCGCACTGACTCAGGCTTCAGATATTCCATCTGTTATTCTTGTCCCTGAATACTACGCACTCTCGTTTTTCTATCAACCTAAAGTATAATTTTCCTTAGACTTTCTATTTGCGGCATTCTGTCCATTTTTTTCCTTCAGTTATGACGCAAAATTTTTGTTTCTCATAATCACAAATTTACCGGAATTTTCATACAGTATAATTTTGCAAAGCCGTTTTCCTTCTTACAAATTCACTTTTGATAACAATAAGGAGAAATTAATTAAATCGCGGAATGCGATTTTTCATTCCTAATAAATGCGTTTGCTTTCTATAAATATAATCAGTTACTTCACTTTTGGGTGACGCAGAACTGTATAAATAATCACGATCTGATATTGAAATATCCATACAGGAGCCTGCTTCCTCCATCAGATTTTAATTCCGTTCGAGATTGTAATTTTTCTCAAAAAAAATGGCTAAATCTCTATATATAATTCACTATTTCCATCTACCCAAATTCTTAAAATATATAATTGTTATTCTCTATACATTGGAAGGAAAATATTTCACAATACTCGCAACTCACCATAGTAGAAATGCCTAATTATTTCATAATTTAACTACTCACAACTTTTTTGGGTGTATTCTACTCCATTTATTACGGCTAAAAGATTGGAAATAGGAGCTCCGGCATCGCTTACCTCTATACGAGCAAAATAAACAACAAAACGCGATATTTTCCTCGACTATAAATAGGAAAAACCTGCTTTCCAACTCGTACTCACAACACAACATAAAATAAATGGTCAACCAACACGCTATGTGTCTCCGACATTATTCCGGTCGTTTTTGACTAATTGTGTTTGTTTCAACATATAATTGGAGTGTTACTTTATAATGATTACTAATGAGGATGTTTTCCTCCTTGAAAACTATGAGATACTTATCAACGCATTAGTTTTGTTCTAGTTTAGAACTAGTTCATTCCATTTATCGTTGATCTGAAATACGATTTTTCTGACATATTATTTGAATGGTTCTAATACAGTAGCAGATGGAATAAACAGTGTTTTAACGTACAATTCAGATATTGACATTCAATGCTTGTGGTCACTTTATTATAACGCTTAGGTTTAATTTGTTTCCATAATCACAGGCAACGTTAGTTGCCGAGTGACGCAAGCAGACGCCCACAAAAACCACCACACTCAATACAAACTGTCCAAGGCAAGTTAATCTTCTTCTTCTTCTAGTTCTTGGAGATCTGTCGATCTGTTACTTCTGAAGCTGCCTCTGCATCTTTTCCTGGGAGGTGGATTGCCAGCTATCTTTTAGGTGATCTCCCGGGAGGTCTTGAGCTGGGCGGGTTGTTTTCTAGGACTATTCTCGGTAGTCTGTTCTCGTCCATCCGTCTTACATGGTTGTACCACTGCCTCTTACGTTGTCTTCCCCATCTCACAATATCCTGTATCCCGCAAAGCCCTCTGACATCTATGTTTCTTACTGTGTCTCTTCTTGTTTTCCCCACTATTGTTTTCAGTGATTTCATCTCGGCCACCCTTAGCATTTGTTTCGTCTTGTTGGTGTCCTCGCAGACTTCCGTGCCGTACGTCATGATGGGTTGGACCAGACTATATCACGTAGGCATTCTGATAGTGTGGATGCTTTGTTATCTGGCTTCTTAGGTCTTTAACTGAGTCGTGGTACTTGATATATCTATGCCCAGATATCTGAATTGCATTACCTGTTGTATGGGATTGTCCTCCACCACCAGCTTACATCTGAGCGGATCCTTCGCGATTGTCATACATTTGGTTTTGCTGATAGGAATGTTCATATTGAGTTGGCGGCTTACCAGAAAGATTTGGAAGAGCTGTCTCTGTAGGTCGTTTTCTGATTCGGCGATGATTGCTGCATCATCAGCGTAGCACACCATACCAACTCTTTTGTTGCCCAGTCTGTATCCGAGGTTGAGACATGTTACTTTGTTTATAATTTTATCCATGAGTAGAATAAACAAAAAGGGAATTAGACTGTCACCCTGTCGAATTCCTCCCGGTGTTGGGATATTTTCAGTGAATTCATCTCCTACCTTGACAGTTGTTACGTTATTGTTATGTAGGTTATGGATTATCTTCGTTTGCTGGTGCCTTATTTTCCATTAGTTAATCAAACCATGAAAAGTCACTCTATGTAACATATACAGTAATATTTTTTCATACAATACGTCAATTTTCAAATGACCGAAAAAATTGGAACGCATTCACCGATCATGATGAAATTCTGTCAGTTGACTTGAGGCGCTGAGGTGACGCTACAGTAAAATTTTCAGCCTCCTAGCTGTACTCAAAGCTGATATACAGGTGCCTCGTCTTAAGTGTTTTTTCGGTATATATATATATATATATATATATATATATATATATATATATATATATTTATGGCAACTTTGTAATGGCCTTAACTGTTTCGATGATACTTTGCAGGATAATAGAGCTCGAAAAGTGAAAGGATTTTTTATTGGAGCAGAGATCTCACACACAACTTATTTACTGAATATGTGAAGAGAAGAACAAGCAACACAAACATGAAGGGAAAACAAAACCAGTACAAACTAATAAAGTTTTGGAGGCAAACGTAAATTAAAAGAGGATCAGAAATGTAAACGGGTCAGTTTCGACAGAAGATAAAAATGAAAAGATAAAACAACGATCATATTGAGGAAGACAAATTAATTAATTTATCTATATATATATATATATATATATATATATATATATATATATATTATTGTAAATCTGATCAGATAGGAGATATTAGCATTTTGGGTCATTTCTACTCCCCATACATAGTGTATGTAAAAAGCTTTACGGAAATTACTCCACCTAAAATAGACAGGTTGTTTTCCGCCCTAAAGCCCGGTCCTCCCAACTGGCATCGAAACCGCGTCCCTCGAAGAGATCCGGGAAAATCCATGGCCCGGAATCGAGTGGAAAACCTCCTGCGGCAGTGAGGAGAACTGACTCTCTGCACAAGAACAGGGGGAGTGTACCGCCGGCACGTAGCCAAGTACCAGCTATCCAAAAAGGAAAGCTGGTTTCCCCAAAAACAAAAGAGGTAATGTATCTTCAAAGAAACTTCAATAAGGGACTGAACCTGCTTTCTTGAAATCGGGTGTCTCATTATATTCTGGCTGTTTTTAACAGCTTATATCGTCGAAACCATTCTAGATAATAAGATGTGGTTTTCACAGTCAGGTTAAAAATTACTGTAATTTTTGTTGTGACACATTTATATGAATGGCCTACTTCTGGTTTACCCGCTAGAAAAGTGGCATATTTTCAGAATATAGTAGATGTAATTTTTTAAATAGGACACCCTGTATATTTATTAATTTCTTGAAAGACGCATATTTTTACTTTATAACGGTATCAACTGTCTCGACCCTCACTTCGTGGAATCTACTCATATTAGTGTTTTAAATGAAACTCACGGTTTCTAGTTGATACCACAATATGATAAAAATGGTTGAATGAAAATTCTCAAAAATTAACAATTGTTTCGATAAATCAATATCATCGTGAGAATGACAGAAGTTACATTTCATTTGATGCCTACCTGTTGTTTCGTAGTTATTTTTGGCCAGACCAAGAAGTGACCTAATTGATGATTGACTTAATACATGTTAATAGAAAAAAGAAAAAGATGTGATATTACAAATATTGAAGCTTAGATATTATTAGCCCTATGGTCATATCCTGGATATCATTTTTCCAATTAAGATCAGTATATTTGTGCAATGATATAGAAAACCAGGAAAATTATATCTGTTGATCTTTACAATTATCACTTGAGAAGACAGTTTATTAGTGGAGAACTCTCTAGATTTCACTGTTCATTGACAACTTCATATTGTGGGTTTCTTAAATGTCTTCTAATTTCCAATTCTTCAAGGAAATCCAGTTCTTGTTCCTTTTCACAAATATGCAGCACGTCTAGTTTTGTGTTAGGTGTCAATGAATGATTGGTGTCAAGTAGATGTTTTGCGCAGTGGGATTTATCTGGTTGTTTTAATCTGTATGCTCGTAAGTGTTCTGTGTATCGGATTCCAAAATTCCTAAGGGTCTGACCCAAATAGACAGCATTACATTCTGGATATTTGAGCTTATATATACCTGACTTCTTTATTGGTGGTATTTTTGTTTTTACATTTAACAATTTTGTACTAACGTTACTTTCTCTTTTAAAAGAAATTGTTGTATTCGTTGCTGAAGATTTCATCTTTGAAATATTATTAGAAATATTTCCTGCATATGTGATGGTTTTATAAGTTTTCATTTTATCAGTTTGTTTAGGAAATATTAGTTGTAATGCAACTTATTCCTCTTTTTTATTAATTAGCTTTTTTATTATATCTAATGGATAACCGTTGAATGTTGCTATTTGTCTAATTGTATTAATCTCTCTATCAAAATTACATTTGTTCATAGGAACTAAAAAAGCTCTATGTATCATTGAATTATATGCCACTAGTTTATGGGACATGAGGTAATTGGAATTAAATGGAATTGTCACATCAGTCTGTGTTGGTTTTCGGTGAATTGAATAATCAAGTACATTATTAACTCTTTGAATTTTTAAATCAAGAAAATTGATTGAGCTATTTTCTTAAATTTCCAATGTCAATTTAATTTTTGGGTGTAAATTATTGATGTGGTTGAAAAATACATCTAATTGTCGTTCACTACCAATAAAACAAGCTAATATGTCATCTACATATCTATACCAAAATAAAACATTTTTCGAAATATTACTTTCAAAGACCTTTCTTTCTAAATTGTCTATAAAAATGTTTGCCAAAATAGGTGGTATAGGGCTTCCCATTGGTAAACCTTCATTTTGAATATATATCTTATTGTCAAAACTGAAATAATTTTAATTAATGCATACATCGAATAAGTTAAGTATATCTGATATTATTCCTGGATTGATATTTTTATCTTCTAGTAATTTTCTTACAAGTATTAGACATTCATTAGGAGGAATTTTAGTGAACATATTACTCACATCGAACGAAATAAGTTCATAGTTATCTTGCAAGTTGATTGCTTTCAACTTTTTGATTAGTTCTATTGAATTTCTAATTGAGTACTGAGATTTATATCCGCAACTATTAAGTATATTGTTGAGCCTCTACAGGTCTAATTGGTTTCGTTATTTTATGTAATTTAACGGTTCCATATAATTGTGGGCAATGATAGACCTTTTTTCGTAATCACTTAAAAGATAATTTGAATTATTAACAATATCCCCCACATTATTAGAAAACTATTTTGTTGGGTCTGCTTTAAGAACTTATATATTTTGGAATTGAAATTTTCAGTTGTCAAAATGATAATTGTGGTCCCCTCATCAGATTTTGTAACTGTTAGGTTATTATCTTCTACTTTCTTTTTGATTGCATTTAAAACTTCAATGTCATTTTTTGTTTGAGGTTTAACTTTTGAAGGTTCAATATTTTTGATCAAATTGGCAATTTTTAATTTCTCATAAAGAAAATTATTTGAATTAGATTTCAAAGCTATTTCTGACTCTGTAGCTATAATTTGTTTAATATTATTCGTAAATTTTTGTGGTATGCTGTACTTTATAAAATGTGCTCATCGAGTTTGGATAAAAGGAGAATGTAGGAAATGGTTCATAGTTAGAGACTCATTAGACAACTACATAAAAGTTGTACATTCAGAACTAACATTCCAATTACATCCAGTAGAATTTGACTGTTTGGATGACAAAATTTAGAGAAAGTGTCAGCACGATGAAGCATAAGACATTTAAGAAACAAGAAAAGAAGCTACAGAATCTTGAACACACACAACTTAAAATTCAATACTCAAAACATCATGAAACTGTAAGTACCAACGCACTTTACACCAAGATTTGAAAACCTTTCAGACACTAATTTCACAGATAGTAAAATAGAATTTTTAGATAAAGGCTCAAAGTACAGCATACCACCAAAATTTACGAATAATATTAAATAAATTATAACTATAGAGTCAGAAATAGCTTTAAAATCTAATTCAAATAATTTTCTTTATGAGAAATTAAAAACTGCCAATTTAATCAAAAATATTGAACCTTCAAAAGTTAAACGTCAAACAAAAAATGACATTACAGTTTCAAATGCAATCAAAAAGAAAGTAGAAGATAATAACCTAACACTTACAAAATCTGATAAGGGGAACACAACTGTCATTCTGACAACTGAAAATTACAATTCCAAAATATATAACTTTATAGAATCTAGCGATGTAGAAGTTTTTAAAGCAGACCAAACGAAAAAGTTTTCTAATAATGTAAGAGATATTGGGTTCCGGTGCACTTCGCGACCCTCCGAATTTTATGTTAATTTTAATTTTGTTTGATAGCTTACCTTAAATAAAGTAGATTAGAACAAAAATTTCGCTGGATCATTCAGAAATTACTTTTAAAATCGCGAATTTAGTTCGAAAAATGGTACTTTTTCAACACTAGTTAATGCTATTTTACGATAAATATTTTCACTTTATATTATTAAGGTTATTATCTTGAACTAAATATAAGTCTGTTTCACAAAAAAAACCGGAAGAAAGCACTTTAATTTTGCCAATTTTCAAAAAATATTCTTAGGCATTATTATTTTCACTTGACACTTATAGGTTATGAATTATACACTGACATTTTATGCCTAGGCATCCAGGGTCACAAATTAGGTGACTTTTCTGTCATCATGTGATTTTTAGCGGCGTTGTCAAATGGTATTTATTTTCTTTCAGTTGAATTAATTTTGTGTTGTAATAGATATATGAATATATTTTAGAAAAGTATTTGCTTAATAATGAAGAATGAAATAATAAATATCCTTAGAATGTACTGTTTATTTATTTCTAGATACACTTTCTTTCGATTATGGTCCATGATAAAATTGTTCTTATTTTGTTTTTATTATTGGCATATGATTGGTTGTTAGTAGTCGCAATAATAATATTTTTCTATTTATTGTTTTATTTTTAATGATACTCTAGTTAACACTTTGATCTGTGTCAGTTGGTCAGGAAGCGATATTGAATTGAATTAGGTAAAGTATTGTAAATTATGCTAATTCGGCACTAAAAAATCCCATTAAAATTTTACTACAAATATTTGACTGTTGGTCGGGTTATAATTGGTTCGAGGAGTGGAAGGAAATATAATCTTGGTATATTCCCTTCCCCTTCTCGAAAAAATTTATATTCTACATAAAGTTTTCGACAACCCACGGAATTGAGAACTGACAACATTGTACATCTCCTTCTCCTCCTAAAATTTGTGACTATCTGAAATCTAGACATAAATGTCAAATTTTTTTAAAAAATGGCGGTTTTTTAGTACTTTCAATTGCGATTTTCTCTTTCAAAAGTGCATAATCCAAGAATTTTTTTCTCTTAAAATGTTCTATAACAATAGGGCTTTCTAGTAAAAAAAAAATCGCTCCAAAATTCGGAGGGTCGCGAAGTGCACCGGACCCAGATATTGTTAATAATTCAAATTATCTTTTAAGTGATAACGAAAAAAGGTCTATCATACATAAGAATCCTCATTGTCCACAATGATATGGAACCGTTGAATTACATAAAATAACGAAACCAATTAGACCTGTAGTTTCGTATGTTAATGCTCCTAATAATATATTGGCAAAGAGGCTCAACAATATACTTAATAGCTACGAATATGAATCTCAGAACTCAATTAGAAATTCAATAGAACTAATCAAAAAGTTGAAAGCAATCAACTTGCAAGATAACTATGAACTTATTTCGTTCGATGTGAGTAATATGTTTACTAAAATTCCTCCTAATGAATGTCTAATACATGTAAGAAAATTACTATAAGATAAAAAATATTAATCAAGGAATAATATCAGATATACTTAACTTATTTGATGTATGCATTAATCAAAATTATTTCAGTTTTGACAATAAGATATATAATCAAACTGAAGGTTTACCAAAGGGAAGCCCTATATCACCTATTTTGGCAAACATTTTTATGGACAATTTAGAAAGAAAGATATTTGAACGTAATATTTCGAAAAATGTTTTATTTTGGTATAGATATGTAGATGACATATTAGCTTGTTTTATGGGTAGTGAACGACAATTAGATGTATTTTGCAACCACATCAATAATTTACACCCAAAAATTAAATTTACATTAGAAATTGAAGAAAATAGCTCAGACAATTTTCTTGATTTAAAAATTCAAAGAGTTAATAATGTACTTGATTATGCAATTTATCGAAAACCAACACAGACTGATGTGACAATTCCATTTAATTCCAATCACCGCATGTCCCATAAACTAACGGCATATAATTCAATGATACATAGAGCTTTTTCAGTTTCTATGAACAAATGTAATTTTGATAGAGAGATTAATACAATTAGACAAATAGCAACATCCAACGGTTATCCATTAGATATAATAAATACGCTATTTAATAAAAAAGAGGAAAAAGTGGCATTACAACTAATATTTCCTAAACAAACTGATAAAATAAAAACTTATAAAACCATCACATCTGCAGGAAATATTTCGAATAATATTTCAAAGATGATATCTTCAGCAACGAATACAGAATTTCTTTTAAAAGAGAAAGTAACGTTAGTACAAAATTGTTAAATGTAAAAACAAAAATACCACCATTAAAGAAGTCAGGTATATATAAACTCAAATGTCCTGAATGTAATGCTGTCTATTTGGGTTAGGAATTTTGAAATCCGATACAGTGAACACTTACGAGCATACAGATTAAAACAACCAGATAAATCCCACTAAGCAAAACATCTACTTGACACCAATCATTCATTGACAGCTAACACAAAACTAGAAGTGGTGCATATTTGTGAAAAGAAACAAGAACTGGATTTCCTTGAAGAATTGGAAATTAGAAGACATTTAAGAAACCCACAATATGAAGTTGTCAATGAACAGTGAAATCTAGAGAGTTCTCCACTAATAAACTGTTATCTTAAGTGATAATTGTAAAGATCAGCGGATATAGTTTTCCTGGTTTTCTATATCATTGCACAGTTATACTGATCTCAATTGGAAAAATGATATCCAGGATATCACCATAGGGCTAATAATATCTAAGCTTCAATATTTGTAATATCACATCTTCTTCTTTTTTCTATTAACCTATATTAAGTCAATCACCAGTTAGGTCACTTCTTGGTCTAGCCAAAAATAACTACGAAACATCAGGTAGGCGTCAAATGAAATCTAACTTCTGTCATTCTGACCATGATATTGATTTATCGAAACAATTGTCATTTTTTTAGAATTTACAACAATTTTTATCATATTGTGGTATCAACTAGAAACCGTGAGTTTCATTCAAAACACTATTATAACGGTACCTTAAAGTTACAAAACGGTGCACAGAAAGCGAAGTTGGATAACTTTAACTGGGATACTGTAATAATTCAGATTGGAATTGTCATAAACAAAAATTTTATTAGCTAGTAACTAAAAGTGAACAGTAAAAAACAAATAAGAACATGTTTTAAAACACTCTAAAACAAATATTCGATGTGTCTTCCTTCTTGCATTTCAAGAGGAATATTTTCCATCACTTGTCGTATGTTATTTTTTAATTCCTCAATAGTAGCAGGCATCCCCATACAAAAAAATCGGTTACAGGTAGGTCTGGAGAATTTGGAGCCCATTCTATTGGACCACTCCTACCAATCCAATTATTTCCAAATTGTTGGTTAACAGATTCTCTTGCTATGTTGGAATAATGGGGTGGATCCCCTTCTTGTTGAAAGTAAACATTTTGGTTTAAAATACCATCTTGTTCTAACTGGGGATAGACATATCGGTATAATTATTATCACGAACTGTAATTTTAGCAAAAAGAAAGGCCCATTTTCGTAACGTTATATTCACATTTAAAATTAAAAGTAGAGGGGGGCATATTTGACAAAAACTGGAATCGTATATTAACGTTTGTTTACAAGTAATATTTGATAAATAAAACTTTATTCATATTAATAAAATAACAAATAGTATTTATTATACAAGAAATAAAGCATTTATGTATTCTTTACTTGTTACCGTCTTCGGTCCTCGATGGATCCCTTATACTGATGAGCTACGCTTACGATTAAAAGGAGCTAGTCTATTCGTACAGCGACATCGATGAGCGGGAACCGGAACTCCACGGCGACGTTAATAGGATTACTACCAACTCTTCAGGCGTCTCGTGTTGGCCGTTGTGGTTTGGGGTTGCGAGAATTACGGGCGAATGTTACACGTTATATTTATTTTATTTGATAAATCCACACAAAAATTGTATACAATAAAAAAAAGAAAATTCTTGTAATTAACATAATAAAATAAAAAATGTTCTTAAAACTATAACATAAAATATATAAGATTTCTAGTTTTAATATTTTACAAAACAACGTGTATATATATAACGGGATTAGAAAGCGTTTTTGTGAATACATATGAGTTCAATTAAGTCGTTGTTTCCAAATTTAAAAAAAGCGTTGTATAAACAACGTGTTAAAAACATTACTGTATAACCGTTTATATCACGCGTAGTATAAAGAATGTTAAAAATACTACGTTAAAATAACGGGAATTAAAAGCGTTTTTGTAAATGCATATGAGTTCAACCAATTCGTTGTTTTCAAATTTGAAAAAGCGTTGTATATACAACGTGGTAAAAATATTGCTTTTCAACTATTTATATCACGCTAAATAGTATGAATAATGTTAAAAATGCTACGTTGAAATAACGGGCATAAAAAGCGTTTTTGTAAATGCATATGAGTTCAATCGAGTCGTTAATTTCAAATTCAAAAAAGCATTGTGAAAACAACATATTATAAACATTTACTGGATAACATTGTATATCACGGAAAATAGTATAAATAATGTTGAAAATATAACGTTAAAATAACGGAATTAGAAAGCGTTTTTGTAAATCCATATGAGTTCAATTATGTCGTTGTTTTCAAATTTAAAAAAGCGTTGTATATATAACATGTTAAAAACATTACGGTATAACCGTCTTTATCACGCGAAATGAATTTAGTCGTTGTTTTCAAATTTAAAAAAGCGTTGAATATACAACGTGTTAGAAACATTTCTGTATAACCGTCTATAACTCGCGAAATGGTATAAATAATGTTGAAAAATACTACGTTGAAATAACGGCCATAGAAACCGTTTTCGAAAATACATGTGGGTGAAGCTAAGTCGTTGTTTTCAAATTTGAAAAAACGTTTGGAATATAACGTTTCGAATTCAACCAATTTGTCAACGTTGAAAATTCAACGAGTAACGTTGAAATAACATTAAAACGTTTTAAAAACGTTTTTTTACGTAGGTGTGTTTATTGGGTGTCTTCTAAATCGTCTTCTAGTCTGAACATAGGATTGCGTTTGAGCATATTAAAATATTGTTTGAGATTTTTCTTGAGCTGTAGACTGCATTTTGAGAGATTAAACACATCAATTTTATTGAATATAATACACAATGTGACGTTCTGTCAATGATCGCAATATTTTTGTGATGTGACATTAACGCCTCCTTGATTATTATTTATTAATAAGATATCTGAATCATTACAGTATCCCAGTTGAAGTAATCTAACTTCGCTTTCTGTGCACCGATCTTAAACTTCAAAGTACAGTTATAAAGTAAAAATATGCGTCTTTTAAGAAATTGCTAAATATACAGGGTATCCCATTTAAAAAACTACATCTACTGTATTCTGAAAATACGCCACTTTTCTAGCGGGTAAACCGGAACTAGGCCATTTATATAAATGTGTCACAACAAAACTGACGGTAATTTTAAACCTAACTGTGAAAACCACATCTTATTATCTAGAACCGTTACGAAGATATAAGCTCTTAAAAACAGTTAGAATATAATGAAACACCCAGTATTAAACATTTAAAATGTAGATTTGTTGCAACGTTACTTTTGTTTAAAATAAAGTTATGCTTTTTTCGGAATGGGCATTTTTATAAATTTTTTTAAATGTAGTGCAATCAACAAATGTTCTGATTATTTTTTCTCCCCTACAGGTTGTTTGAAAGTTATTCATTGAAAATAGTAATTTGCCCAAATATGTTTCTCTCTCGTTTTTCAATAAGGTTGGAGATCATAGAATCAGGAGAATAAAATATAGATGATAATTTTATGGATTGGAGCTGGAAAAGTACCATTTGGGGAAGAAATTTTTTATTTCTAATTTTGTGGCACCTCATTATCGAAACATCTAGATTTGACTGAAGTTAATAAGTAAAATAGTATATGCGGAAACACCAAATACATTTAGTCTTACTTATTTTTTCCAGATCATCCCAAATTTGTAAATAAAATTTTAAAATATTGATATACAGGATGTTGCTTCGATTCAAAGCCCACTTATTGAATTTTTTTAAGGCCGGAACTGGAATAATACGTTTTTTATTATGTTAATCTACACCACTGTGGACAACTAACATACGAACCAAATATCACAACAATTTACTGAGTGGTTCATAAGTTATCATTGATAGAAAACATGTTGAAAATTAATAAATCACCCTGTATCTTGGTTATAAAGAACGATAAACCCATAAAATATGGGTTATTTAGAAGCAACTTGGTGTCCTCCATCTATCCTAACTGTATGCGCCTTTCCCAATGAATCACCCTATATGTAGTAGATTTCATAATTATACTCAAATTATATTGATAATATTAGAGATGCTTAGACAATAATTCTTGATCCCTAAAAATTTTTTAGTATGCTTTCTATAGGTGGCATCGCCAAAGTATTTTTTTTCAAACAATAGATTTACCTCACACTTACTTTGTAAGATTTAGATATTTTAAAGTGTGTATAAAATTCAGGTATTTCCAAAGTAGACATTTTTCAATTCAAACAGGTCAACATGTATTTGAGTTTGTTGTAAATTGATCATAGTCACAGAAATTACATACGTAAGATAAAGAGGTCCTTAGAAATGAGACAACAAGAGAAAGCAATTATATCTTGCTAGTGGCGGTACAAATGAACCCTTCGAGGGTGCTAGAGAGAACTAATTCCAACTTTTTTCTAATAAAATAATGCGAATTATAACAATGAAATAAGGAGTAGGAAGTATAGTATGGTAGCGAAGAGAAAAGGTTACTACAAAGATTATTTGATTACTCAAATTGCTTGAATCAGAATCTGCTCAATAGATAACCCCCACCGTTCAAAATTTTAATTGCGTTGATGGAAATGTTTCAACAGAAGATAACCTAAAAATATCAATAGTCTCATTCAGTCATAATTGTACATTTAATCCAGAAATCATCAAAAAAGTTTCTGGTGAAGAGCTGATGAAAACAAAAGATACTTATTTACTCAACAGGGGTAAAATCTCAATTCGACGTGACGTTGTCGCCAGCGAGAAAAAAAAGAGTAAAAAGGTGGAAAAGCCAGACGTTATTTTTGCACGTGGTAAATTCATCACGGTGACTTATATTGCACCTGTAATGCCCCCATTACTATCTCACAGGCTTAAAAGCACGCCTCATCGGGATTCGGTCCGGAAGTACCATTTGTCTTGTTCTTGACAGACTACCGTAACACCATTCTTTTTTCTACATCCGAGATTTTTCAACGAGGACGTGCAGGAATGAAAGTTGACGAAGGAGACAGGACGAAAGGATTTGCGTATGGAGAGTGAAAGTAAGCTATTTTTCAGAATAACATAAATTCGAAACACCATTTATTCGTTGAACGTTATTTCGTTACAAAAAAATCCCATTTGTATTTTGTACAGGATTGTTTATTATTCTACTTACTCTGAAATTCTGGCTCCACGTTTGCATTACCGACAAATCTCTATGATAAATATCTCTATTGTGAACATTTTCTGAATCAAAGGTTTGAATACATTTTTCGTTGATTGACTTTGTGAATCCTCATTTCATTTCACTTACCATGAATTGGGTTTTTGTCATTGTAAACGTTCAAAAGGCCTCAATATTCTGCAACTGAAATATATTGGTTTGTTTGATCGTTTTCAGCATATTTATAATGCATGTGTATTTTTATTTCGGTAAAATTGTGTCGGTAAATTGAATCAAACTTACAAGTTTACTGAAGCTTCTTGTTCTTCACGAAACGGAGGTGGGGAGATTCGTTAAGACCTCACAAAACAACGAAAATATCTTCATGGGTGCCAGGAACTCAGTGTCCAAATATCCCTAGCATTACTACTCACGCGTCTTACTAACATAAGCAGGTATGGTACCAAAATAAAACAAAGTGTGTTCCACACAGAAATAACACAATACTAATTGAAAATATTAACTACCAGGTAAGCTATAGTGATAATATTTAATCCTTCAGTGGTATCGCCTGATCAGATGGATCGCAACGATTTAATTGGCTATGTATTATTTGTACTGGGTGGGGAAGCCGCGAGTTACAGGCCTAGAAATTTCGAGATCAACAACAATAGAAGAATGCAGCGTCAGCGTTTGATTGAATCATATATCTAATATATTAAAGAGCATCAGCGGTTTGAGAATATTTTGCTTAGTATTTAAAATTGATTGAAACTATGTAATTAAAACACCTTAAAAAACCACAATCATAAGTAAAAATGGACAAGTAAGTAAACAGGTAAATCAACATTCTCAAGAAAAAGTGAATTGAGAAATTACAAATTTAGATGGAAGAATTATAAATCCGACAGGAATATATGCAAAAAGAGTCAAATCTTGGATAGACAAACTAACAAGGAAATACAAGAGATGAATCGAAGATTAACAGATACAGTGGAAGAAATAGAAGATAGTATAAGAAGAAATGAAGGAGGTATAGGATGCTTAGGAAATTTTTATAACAATAATAATGTAGTAACTGGAGTAATATATGACAACAACATGATGATAATTTACAAAAAAGCTTCCTTTAGAATAATAAATAGTAAAATGAATAATATGGAAGAATTTGAAATGCAAACTTTAATGGATTCATGGGAAGAAATTTATGAGATATGGGACAACAAATTTGAAAAGGATATAGTAGGGAACAGACAGACGCTTCAGAAACATATCGAGAATCAAACAACAAGAGAAGAAAACAAGAAAAAAGTTAGAAAAAGAAAAGCAAATTGAATAGTAGGACATGAGAACAGGAATCAAATTTGGAAACGAAAATGCAATTCAATGGAAAATGGAAAGGATACAGAAATGAAGTCGAAATATAAATTTATTATTAATGAGTAACCCATTTATAAATCATGTATATGAATAATGTATATATAATGTTATGTTACGAACGAAACTAATAAGAAAATAATAGTCATAAGTATAGTTTTAAATTTAATATTAAAGTAGTGTACAACGATAAACTAGATAGTAGATAGGGCTTTGGTTCCATTTGGCAGATAGTGATCCAATAAAATTCTTCACTTTTATTTCTTCAGAACCTTAAAAAAATTTTGAAAATAAATAAATGAATGGATACAATATAATATAAAGAAAAATTTATTAGGTAAGATTTAATACAAAACAGCTTTGAATATAAAGGAAGGAAAATTTGAATATGACAAATCAAGATACAATAATTGAAGAAAAACAATTTATGAGAAATATTGGCTTTATAGAGAAAGAAAATATAAAGATATAAGATAGAGGGGAAGAACATAACTTAAGTATTAAATAGAATTTCACATTTTTTTTAAAAAAGGGTATAAGACACATAAATAATAAAAAGGATAAGAAAAGAGATTAATGAATGATATCGATTAAAATATAGGAGGTAATGTTTGATGTCAATTAGAATTTTATAGAATACTTGAAAATACATGGAAGAATAAGGAAATTGATGTTGATATATATATGAATTTAAGAAATAATTAATTATATTGAATAATGAGTATTGAAATGAAATATGATATGAAGAGTATATAGAAAATAAAATATAATGAAATTATAGGAAATATAAGTTGATATATAAGCGTCTCTAAGAAACGTTCGGTTTTTCTCGCATCCATTCGCATTTATTTGAGCATGCGCATAGGATGGTGTATGTTATCATTTATGACTATGGATTTGGTAATGTCATAGGCGTAACTGTTTTATGAATACTTAAATAAAATTATCTATTAAAAATTAAATCATTGAAAGTACTGTATCATTTATTTAAGCATAATAAAACAAACAAAGCCAGAACTCGAAGGGTAGAATGAGTCTCATGCTCCCGAATATAATAATATAATTATAATATAAATTATAACAAAACTGAGCTAGCCAAACAATTCAAATTCAAATAAATATAAATTATATATCTAATTAACTTAAAATAATAAAATTAATAGAACCTAGTTTAATTGTCTATCCCAACGTGGTGTGATAAAAAGTAAAATTCCTCACATCATACCAATTAAACATAGTTTGATATATATATATATTAAGCCAGTCCTCTAGTATAGATAAATATTCATATATTAGATTGAATTAAAAAGGAATTTTTTTTGTATATATGTATGGTGTATCATTAGACACTACCTAATTAAGAACAAAATTTAACATAAAACGAATGAATGACTTAAGCAAATGTATTATAAAATATTGAGTACATCAATTTAAGAAATGGATTAAGGATAAGGAATAGAATGGTAATGATAATATAGAAATTAATTCTTAAGAAAATGTTACCTTCACAAATAAATCCTGAGGTCAAGTCAATGTCAACAATTTTCATTAAAATCAATCTGAACGCTGCTATGTCCACACTTGAATCGGGAAAAGGATGTTAATTTGTTCAAAACCTAAAATAATAAGAATTAATAATCAAATCACTAATTTATTAACGATATGCAAATACAATAAAAAGTTGCAATTTGAAAAAAGTAATTTATAAAAATAAAACTGTATGAAATATGACATTCGGAATAAGAGCCATATTGTATGTCATAGAAATCTAGTAATCAAATCGAAATCAATGAAGGAAGTGATTGAATCTAGTTATAATATTGCCAACCTAAATTCAATGAGTTGGAAGTTAATATAAAACAGAGAATGTAAATTTGAAATTAAGTTAGAGTTTATATAAAGCGAAATTAGTGCTAATTAAAGAATTAAAAAATAAACAGTTCCATATATATAAATCATAAATTTAGATTGTAGAAATTGTATATTAATTGTAAACAAATTTACTAAAAAAAAAAGGAATTACAAGGATTGAAACCATTGTAAGACATGTGAAAGACTATTAATATATTCTATAAGATATTGTTAAACCATTTATACAAGTGATTTCACTCTCCAAGACTATTTTAATTGAAGAATTCAGTATTTCCATAAAAAAAACATTATCATTGACAATTGTTGAATAAAATAACAAATTAGGAGGCTGTGTTTTAGAGATTGTAAAAATGTTGTTGATTTTAAAAAAAAAGAGAGTCGAGAGTTAGTTGGGGAATGAGGAACTGGGATGTAATTCTCTGGGAAGATTTTTGTAAAAACTTTAAAGTAAAAGTTATAATTTTAAATCTAAATCAATTAAAAATTCATGATATTAATGTCGATTAACCCCTGTGAAAAAGTGAAACGTGCCGAACGAGTATTTCTTGGGTAAGGAATACCTAAGAAAAGAGACGAAATGTTGCAGGTCCACCACGCCGAGAATGGAATATAAGGTCTGTGTTATTTGAGTTTTTTTAATTTGGAATTCCAAACAAACAAAGAAAAGTGAACTTTTGAAATTAATTTGAACATTTAAAATTGAATAATCTAAAATTGGCCAAAGAAACTTTAAAATAATCAATACCAAATTTTATCCATGGATAATTAAAGAACTCTAATTTTCTACAACAATAATTTTAGATATTAAATATGTACTTACTTGTAAAAAGTTTTTCGTTTGTAAAATAATCAAAGTTCACACCACTCATAAATGCTTTTCCAATCTTAATTTCCGCTTTGCATGCTAACCTATTCTTCTAACTATCAAACACACACTTAATTTACAACTTGAATTATATATGTAACTGTTTAATATAAGTTTTCAACCATATGATTCTAAATGCACTAAATTAATGCACATTGAACTGTGAAACGTTTGTATCCTCCATGTTAAATGCATACTATAATTTTGTGACGACGAGAAACGTTGTACCGGAAGAGTTGCTCCGTTGCGCCGAAGCAGCTACTATAAGCGTTCAGTGCGCATGACTATCAAAGAATACAGAGGAGGTTCAGGAATATTTGTGTGTGTAAAATTTTGAAGATTTCATCAACAATTTATTAAAATATTTTTATTTAAGTGTTGGTATTTTTTTTTTCCAGTCAATGTCCATAACACTTTTCACGAACATGGTTTAAATCATTCATTCGATTATCCTATCATGAAATCATAATAAGTAAATGTGCATATATGTAAAATTTTTTCTAATAGGTGTCCAGGACTCAAAGAGAGAAGTCTCATGCTTCCGACTACAGTATAAAATTTAAACAATACAAAATTTTCATATAATTATATAGGGCTAGCCGAAGGTAAAAAATGGGTAAATAAAGTTAAATCATATAAGTATATATTAAAATATAAAACATATCCACTATAAATTGTCGGCCCAACGTTGGGGCAAATATAAATAATTAAATTTCTTTAATTAATAACAAACAAAGAAATCATGGATAAGAAAATGGTATTGAGAGATGGAAAGCAGGTCGGAAATGATAGCGGATCAGAAGAGGAGAGAGAAGAAAGGAGCCATGGTATGGGAGATTTCCAGGTCCAATATTTGATACAGGGACAGCAATCAGAAGGAGATGCTCCTGAAGAAAGTACGACAGGAGATGAAGAAGATTTGGAACAAGAAGATAGAAGACAAGAGAGCAAGAAAACACAGGCAGGAACAAGTACAAGTAGGGATGATTCAATGATGGTCATGATGCAACAATTATTTGCTGATATGAGGGGAGATATAAATGGGAAGATAGACACCATAAGTGGAAACATGCAAAATTTGAAGGGAGATATGAACCAGAAATTTGAAGAAAATAGGATAAATATGGACACGATGAATGGAAATATAAATAGCATTAACGGAAATATGGATAGAATGGAGCTTAATTTGAGGGGAGACATTCATAATATTCATGAAAACATGAACAGATTGGAACGGAAGATAGAAGAGGTTAGATTTGAAAACTGCAAAGAGATTAAGGAACTTAAGGAGAATCAAGAAGAACATAAGAAGAGTATTCGGCAAATACAAGAAGACATAGAGGAAAATAATAAAAACATAAGACAAGAAATACAGGAAAATGGTATGAAAATCAGAGAAAACATAGTAGAAGAAGTATTAGAATTTAGAAGAGATTTAGAAGAATATTTACCAGAGAATATTAAAGTAGAGGTCTCAAAACAAAATAAACAAATAACAAAGGAAGTGGAACAGATGAAAGATAATGTAAATAGAAAATTTAAGGATTTGGATGGCCGGATTGAAGAGAGAACGGGGATGAGTCTAACAATAACCGACGACATAAATCGACAAATGAATAAAGAAATCGAAGAAATGAATCGGAAATTAAGGATCACGATAGAGGAAATGGAGGAAAATTTGAGAAGAAATGGAGGAAACAATATATACCCAGGAAATTTCCACAATTTAGAAATCGGAGTGAAATTTGATGGGAATATTAACAATATACATCCCAAAGTATTTCTCAAAATAATTAGAAACAAAATTAAAGGAATCAGAGATATTGTTGAGATCAAGCTTATTATAAGGAGCATATTACAGGGCCATGCTTTATTGTGGTTTTGTAATAAGGAAGAACTAATACAAAGCCTAGAAGAGTTCGAGCAACAATTCTTAGCCTATTTCTGGGGAGAATTGCAACAAGCAACATTCAGAGAGCGGTTATACTTCGGGAAATTTGATTATAAGAAAAGCAAAAACCTGAATAATTATGCGATGCAATTATATAATATAGCCCAGTACTTAGATCCGGGAATGAAGGAGGAGGAATTAGTGCTATACATTGGCAGACATTTCAATTCAGAAGTAGCTGAAACAATAGCGCTTCATAATATTAAAGCCATGGATAGTTTATCAAGATATCTACAAAGAGTGGAACGGAGCTATACAAATCATAACGATACAAGAGACAATCGATTAAATGAAAATGGGAATGGACAGAATAGAAGAGAAAATGAATGGAGAAATGATCAGAGAAATTATGAAAATCGAAATTACGAGAGAAGAAGACCAGGACGGGATGATAGAAATCCGAGATATGATAATTACAGAAACGGAAATGGAAACTATCGTAATGGGTATCAGAATGGTAATAATGGGAATCGGAATAATGGATATAATGGAGGAAATTACCAAAATTATGGAAGACGGAATGATAACGACAATCGTAATCGGAACTGGCAACAATACAGAAGAGAGGGGAGAAATAATGAAGAGGACAGAAGAAATGAAAACAGAGACAGGAATTATGATCAAAGAGATAGTCGAGGAGGTGAAGATAGAAGACAGGTGAACATGATACAAAACCAGGTAGAGGTAAGAAGGGATAGTGATCAGGGCCCGAGTTCTGATCCAAATTTCGAGTAAGTTGCTCTTATGTGCATAATATTGTCTATTCTTCTAAATATCAACATCCTAGAGAATTTATATTAGATGAAGAACCAACAAACCCAGAATTAAATAGATTAGTATTTATAGAGGGAAATTTAGATAACATTAAATGTAGAGTTTTATTAGATACGGGTTCCGAAGTTTCCATTATAAATCAAAATATAGTAGACAATTTAAAACAGGACAATATTATGGTGATAAATACAAATAAAATATCATTAATAGGGGCAAATGAAAGAAAATTATATGAAACTACTAAAACCATTATGACAAATCTAGAATTAAATGGTGAGGTTTTATCAGTACAATTGTTGATTGTGAAAAATTTAAAATATGACATAATCATGGGTACAGATGAATTAAGTAAACATAGAATTATAATAAATTATAAAATGCAAAACATAATATATAATAATCATACAATACCGTTTATAACAAATTATCAAACAGATATAGGAAAAAACGAATGTGCAATTGGACAAATAAATCACATTGCTGAAGAAGAACAAAACATGAGGGAGGAATTATGTCCGGAGGAATACAAACAGAGAGTCTATGAATTACTTGATTCTCACGAAAAGCTGTTCAATGAGGAAGTATGCGTTGCGACTAGATATGTTCACAAAATTGAAGTCATACCAGAAATAAAAAATTTTAAGATCAAAACTTATCCTATACCTTATAAATTAAAACAAGAGGTATATCAGGAAATTAATAAAATGTTACAAGACGGTATTATTGAAAGATCTAATTCACAATACATAAGTGCAATAACATGTGTAAAGAAGAAATCGGGGGATATTAGAATATGTTTGGATGCTAGGAATATAAATACATTTACAAAAAAACAATACGAAAGTCCATTAAATATTGAAGGTATATTTGGAAGAATTACAAAGGCTAATATATTTTCAAAATTAGATCTAAAGCATAGCTTTTGGTTAATTCCATTGGATCATCGTTGTAGACAATACACTGCATTTATGGTAGATGGAGTGGTGTATCAATTTTGTGTAGTGCCATTTGGACTCCAAAGTTCTTGTGCAGCCTTAGTACGAACGTTGCATACAATCTTGAATCCGTATGAAGATTTCACTCTCCACTACATAGATGACATTTTGATTTTTTCTGAAACAGAAGCGAAGCATCATAAACATCTGGAAATAATATTAAAGGAATTAGAAAATGCCGGACTTAAATTAAACTTAGAGAAATGTCAGTTTTATAAAAGAGAAGTGGATTATTTAGGATATGTTTTAAGTGACACTGGTATAACAATGAATCCTGAGAGAATTAAAGCAATCCTAGAGTATAAAACACCACATAACTTAAGAACTTTAAGAGGGTTTCTAGGTATCATCAATTATTTCAAGAAGTTAGTTCCTGATCTAAGTAAGAGAGAAGTTCCTCTTATAGAGTTATTAAAGAAGGATATTAGATGGAAATGGGACGAGAGAAGAGAAAAGGCATTTCAGGAGTTAAAGGAAATTTTTCTAAACAGCCTAAAAGTATTTCATCCACAATATGACAAACCTTTTATCTTGAGAACGGATGCTTCAATAGAAAGATTGGCAGGGGTATTAATTCAAATACAAGATGGAGAAGAAGTACCTATTAGTTTTATATCCAGAGTGACTAAGCCAGCAGAAAAGAAATATTCAATAACAGAATTAGAAATGGCAAGTGTTGTATTTTGCATTAGCAAACTAAGATTCTATCTATTAGGAGCTAAGTTTATTTTAGAGACTGACCACTCAGCACTTACAGCTATGTTGAAAAACCGCTATGCCAATAATCGTGTACACCGATGGATCTTGTTGTTACAAGAATATGAATTCGAAATCAAATATATTCCAGGGAAATCAAACGTGGTAGCAGATGCATTGAGTAGAATAGATGAAGTAGGGAACAATCAAACCAAATTTCAAATTGGAATAAACCAATTGTACCAAACAGAGGGGATATTTACATTGGAAAAGGTTAAAGAAGATCAGACACATTTTGATAACGAGAAAGTTAAAGGTGCCTATAAAATTGATGAAGTGTGGTA
The DNA here is from genome assembly GCA_963921935.1 of Galeruca laticollis. Lineage (NCBI taxonomy): Eukaryota > Metazoa > Arthropoda > Insecta > Coleoptera > Chrysomelidae > Galeruca > Galeruca laticollis. Next base: position 82,360,786 of record OY998175.1, on the reverse strand, counting down.
TAAGAAATTGGAGGACAGAGAAGTATTTGTAATAAGTAAGGAGTTTGCACAGGAAATTATTCGTCATCTACATAAAGAGAATGGACACATAGGAACAAGAAAACTATGGACTTTGTTTCGAGAAAATTATGTGGCAAAGAAGGATTTGAGTATAGTGAAAGAAATATGTAAATATTGTCAAATATGTCAACTGGCCAAAGAAAAAAATTACCACAATAGCATGACAGCAAAATCGATAATTACAAATAAACCATTACAGATTGTGGCAATGGATTTTATAGGAAACTTAATTAGGAGTGAATCGGGTAATAAGGATTTACTAGTAATAGTTGATGTTTATACCAAATTTGTTAAAACTTTTCCATGTAAGAGATCAACGGCTAAGGTGGTAATAGAATGTTTGGAAAAATATATAGAAGAAGTAGGAAGACCTGAGAGAATTATACTTGACCATGCTACATACTTTGAAAGTAAAAAATTAAAGCAGTATTGTGATAAAGAACAAATAAAACTACAATTTATTAGTATTAGAAGACCTAGCTCCAATCCAGCTGAGAGATATATAAAGGAAATCTTAAAATATTTAAGAATTCTTTGTCAAAAGACACATATTAGATGGGATGAAAATTTGGACAAAATTGAAGAATTTATAAATAATTTACCACATGGGGTAACAGAGGAAAGTCCAATTTATTTAATGAAAGGTATCCAACCTAAAAGAAACTGGATTCTGAATAGAGATACTACTCTAGAAGAGACACTAGAAAAGGTGAATATCAGAATAAGGAGGAATGCAGAAAAATATATACGGGATCAGAACAAGAAAATTAAGAAGAAAACAACCTTTAATAAAGGAGAATTGGTTATAATCAGAGCATTAAAGACATCTAATAAAGCAGAAGACCAATGTATTAAATTGCAATTGCCATTCGAGGGACCTTATGAAATAATAAATGATAATGCACAAAATAGTTATAAATTGGCATACCCAGGAACAAACATGATCAGGGGTATTTTTAATATAGAATCAATTTATAAGTATAATTCACCATAAGAGGAATAGATAATATTATGTTACTTACATGTAAATAGATAGTAGTATAGGTAGATGTAAGGTTTTTTTTTCGATTTTACTTCATAAGACGTATTCTCATATACAACGTGAAGATAATGACCAAGTTAAACATAAGATTTTCAATTTTCATAGGTAGTGTACTAGTAGGCAGCATACAGTATCCGTGGTTAATGTAATCTAAAAAATTGAAACATAAAGAAATATAATGTATTAATGATAAATGAATAATATCAAAGAAAGATGGCAAGTTAAGCTTTAGTATAATAGTAAATTTTTATGAGAATTTCTTAGATAAAGGACATAATAAAATTAAATAAACACTCATTAATAAGGACAGGTAGGAAATAGGAAGGATAAGATAGGAAATAATTAAATAAACAGTAAAAGAGATGAGAAGGAAAGAAAGTTTTCAAATCAAGATATAAGTAGGAAATATTCATGTCAAGAAAAATTTTATAGGAATTAGGAAGAAAAGTATAGTGAAATAATGGTAAAGAAATATTTATAAAGCATATGATATGATTAATTATTATGAGATAGGGAGATATGATGAGAAAATTATGATATAATGAATATAGTTATGAAATAAAGTTGATGAATTATGATTAAGAAATATGAAAATAAATATAAATTAGGATAGAAAGTAAAGAGTTAAAGGTTCGACTATAAGAATAGATAAATTGACATGAATATAGGTTGAAAATTGATATGAAATTATAGGAAATCATTGAAATAATTAAAAAAAAATGTTATTAGTATAAAAGATGAAATAGAAAAAATAGAAGAGTAGATAGGTAAAGGAGGAGGTATAAGTATTGAGATTTTGAATAAGAAACGGTGGAAAAGAGTAAGGAATATAAGATATGAATAATTTAATAAGAATAAGAATTATGAGAATAAAATGTAAGAATCATTATTGTTATGTCCCTAATGAGAAATTATTTTGGAATGAGTTTGATATGGTTAAATTATAAGAATATCATAAAAATTTTAATAATAAGAATAAAAATAAAAATGTTATCAGAAATGTAAGTACTGAGCTGAAATCTATAGATCGATTAGCATGGATTACAGATTGAAAATTGAAATTTTAAGAAGTTATCTAAATAGACACCTTTTAAAATTTAAATTTGAGGGGAGTTAAGCCAGTCCTCTAGTATAGATAAATATTCATATATTAGATTGAATTAAAAAGGAATTTTTTTTGTATATATGTATGGTGTATCATTAGACACTACCTAATTAAGAACAAAATTTAACATAAAACGAATGAATGACTTAAGCAAATGTATTATAAAATATTGAGTACATCAATTTAAGAAATGGATTAAGGATAAGGAATAGAATGGTAATGATAATATAGAAATTAATTCTTAAGAAAATGTTACCTTCACAAATAAATCCTGAGGTCAAGTCAATGTCAACAATTTTCATTAAAATCAATCTGAACGCTGCTATGTCCACACTTGAATCGGGAAAAGGATGTTAATTTGTTCAAAACCTAAAATAATAAGAATTAATAATCAAATCACTAATTTATTAACGATATGCAAATACAATAAAAAGTTGCAATTTGAAAAAAGTAATTTATAAAAATAAAACTGTATGAAATATGACATTCGGAATAAGAGCCATATTGTATGTCATAGAAATCTAGTAATCAAATCGAAATCAATGAAGGAAGTGATTGAATCTAGTTATAATATTGCCAACCTAAATTCAATGAGTTGGAAGTTAATATAAAACAGAGAATGTAAATTTGAAATTAAGTTAGAGTTTATATAAAGCGAAATTAGTGCTAATTAAAGAATTAAAAAATAAACAGTTCCATATATATAAATCATAAATTTAGATTGTAGAAATTGTATATTAATTGTAAACAAATTTACTAAAAAAAAAAGGAATTACAAGGATTGAAACCATTGTAAGACATGTGAAAGACTATTAATATATTCTATAAGATATTGTTAAACCATTTATACAAGTGATTTCACTCTCCAAGACTATTTTAATTGAAGAATTCAGTATTTCCATAAAAAAAACATTATCATTGACAATTGTTGAATAAAATAACAAATTAGGAGGCTGTGTTTTAGAGATTGTAAAAATGTTGTTGATTTTAAAAAAAAAGAGAGTCGAGAGTTAGTTGGGGAATGAGGAACTGGGATGTAATTCTCTGGGAAGATTTTTGTAAAAACTTTAAAGTAAAAGTTATAATTTTAAATCTAAATCAATTAAAAATTCATGATATTAATGTCGATTAACCCCTGTGAAAAAGTGAAACGTGCCGAACGAGTATTTCTTGGGTAAGGAATACCTAAGAAAAGAGACGAAATGTTGCAGGTCCACCACGCCGAGAATGGAATATAAGGTCTGTGTTATTTGAGTTTTTTTAATTTGGAATTCCAAACAAACAAAGAAAAGTGAACTTTTGAAATTAATTTGAACATTTAAAATTGAATAATCTAAAATTGGCCAAAGAAACTTTAAAATAATCAATACCAAATTTTATCCATGGATAATTAAAGAACTCTAATTTTCTACAACAATAATTTTAGATATTAAATATGTACTTACTTGTAAAAAGTTTTTCGTTTGTAAAATAATCAAAGTTCACACCACTCATAAATGCTTTTCCAATCTTAATTTCCGCTTTGCATGCTAACCTATTCTTCTAACTATCAAACACACACTTAATTTACAACTTGAATTATATATGTAACTGTTTAATATAAGTTTTCAACCATATGATTCTAAATGCACTAAATTAATGCACATTGAACTGTGAAACGTTTGTATCCTCCATGTTAAATGCATACTATAATTTTGTGACGACGAGAAACGTTGTACCGGAAGAGTTGCTCCGTTGCGCCGAAGCAGCTACTATAAGCGTTCAGTGCGCATGACTATCAAAGAATACAGAGGAGGTTCAGGAATATTTGTGTGTGTAAAATTTTGAAGATTTCATCAACAATTTATTAAAATATTTTTATTTAAGTGTTGGTATTTTTTTTTTCCAGTCAATGTCCATAACACTTTTCACGAACATGGTTTAAATCATTCATTCGATTATCCTATCATGAAATCATAATAAGTAAATGTGCATATATGTAAAATTTTTTCTAATAGGTGTCCAGGACTCAAAGAGAGAAGTCTCATGCTTCCGACTACAGTATAAAATTTAAACAATACAAAATTTTCATATAATTATATAGGGCTAGCCGAAGGTAAAAAATGGGTAAATAAAGTTAAATCATATAAGTATATATTAAAATATAAAACATATCCACTATAATATATATATATATATATATATATATATATATATATATATATATGACAAACAAATGTAGTTTATTGTGGATTTTAGTTTGACATTAATTGTACAGCTGAATCTCATATTGTAACAAAGTTTTTGTTAAAAATTCTTTTTAAAAAGTATTTTCGTGAGAAAAATACGTAATTCGCACAGTTGGCAGTAGGATCCGTGCGGTTGCGAGGAACTTTGACGAATCGAATCGATTAAAGAACTTTCACAATTTGGTGTTTCAATATCCAGTGCGGTTCCAAGAATTTACGATCTGGAGAGGAACCTGAGTGCCGCAGTAAACAGTGAGTACCAAATTCGAAATTTTACCTTTCCTTACCTGTTTAGAAGAGTATAGGAAAGAAATTTTGAATATTTTTAAATTTATTTTTTTATAAAGAATCTATAAGACTTATTAAGAATAGTTGTTACGTTTAATACTACAGAAAAATAAATAAAATATTTTGATTTTTTTTATGGACGATATTGAAGATTTACTAAGTATATTTGATAAGTGTGATATTGAAGAAAAAATAGATAAACATAGTTTTGAGAATTTAAATTTATCTAGTAATATAAAAATGGCTACTCCATATTATAGAAGGTTTATTCCAACTTTTGCAAGAATAACAACCCCCTTTTCTCAATGTACCCGCAAAGGAGCTGTCATAGATCCAACAAACGCCAACTATAAAGAATGCTTTGAGAAGTGCAAAAACTCTTAAACAATGCCCCAGTTCTCCAATATCCCGACTTTTCAAACCTTTTGTTTCGACAATTGACGCTTCCAATATAACAATGGGCTCTGTATTATCACAAAATAATCATCAACTATCGAACTTTGGGCGATATTAGATTCCTGTAAACATTTCCGTCCGTACTTGTATGGTCTAAAATTCACAGTCGAAAGTGACCACAATCATCTTGTTTGGATTTGCAAAATTAAAGATCCCACATCCCGATTAGCCCGATGGAGACTGAAACTTGAAGACTATAAATTTGACGTAAAATACCGGAGAGGCAGAGGAAATCAAGTTGCCGACTGTCTTTCTAGAGTACTGGTCAATGTACTTTCATCTTCTTCTATATATGTCGAACCTCCAGACAATTTTGACTTAGACGAATTTCTTGAAGATGTCGAGAAAAACCAATCTCTTAGCGATGACACTAATCACACTTCCGGATTTCCGGAATCCCTATATCTAAAGATCCTATCAATTCTGCTACAAATCAAATTCTTATTGTCCCAGAGAATACGACATTATTATTTATATAAAATGTTTTAATAAACATAGGCATATCGTAACTCTCACTGATGATTGGAGAATGGAAATTTCTGATGCTCTTAAAAACAAACTTAGACCTAATGAAAAATTTGCGTTACACGTACCACATCAATTTCGACCTTTCATTTTTGAATACTGTAATGTTTTTCTTATTTATTGAAAGTTTTTATTACGGGTGGGATAAATTTCAAATACTCGGTATGGCTACTTACTAATTTATTTAAACACTAACTCACTAACACTTAATTTATATATATTTAACTAATCACTTAAATTTAATTTATATGCACACAAACTTGATTATTATTTAGCACTTTACTGTTCGGTGTATTTTTGTTTATTTCTCGAGATCACTTTATCAACTAACTCCTCCGCTGATCGGTCCTTATTCATATTAATGCCTTTCTTACTAGAGAATTCCCTGCTGCGGCTTACACAGACACAAATAATTTTTCTGGCCTTTTCTAGATAAGTCTGGTCACAAAAACAATGTTTAGATAAGATAGTCCCAAACAGTTATAAAAACACTGCGTATCCGCCATAATTTTAATTTTCATACCTGGCTTAGACAGAGTCGGATTCAGGGTCTATACCAGTGTGCTGTTTCGTAACATTACCCCCTCCTTGAATGGAAGTTCCTCCTGGAACTTTTGTGTAGCCGAGACTGGATGTTTGAATCGGAAACTGGCCCCATTTCAACACTTTCCGATCTTATGGAAATAGCAGGGCACCGTCTTCATCGGATACTGATAACGGGGGTTGTAGCTGCAAATTAATATCTGGACACCGGTATCTCTTAAGATAACCTCTACCATGTTCCTGATAACTCGCCAATCCAACTGGTTACTCGCTATCTTAGGCATAGCCAGTTTCTTCACGCTGGATTCCAACAGATGGTCTCGGAGGTTACGAAGTGCTTCCCACACATCGCGATAGGTAGATCGATCTTTAAATTCATCTTTAGTGACCACATAGAAGACGTACCGCGAATTATGTTTCAGTTTCAGTGTCTTGCCAGGGGCTGGAATCTGGTCTTCAAGTTTTTCTAATTGCCCGATCTCCTTCCGAAAGACGGTTGCCAACCCTCGTGCGGTCTTGATACGGGCGGGGATGTTGTATGCCAGTGAATAATCTTCCGGGAGAGTGAGCAGATCTTGTTGTTGTTCCGAAGTGACTCCATATCTAGCTTTCCCGGTACCTCCATACGTGCCCATAAATTCCTCGAAGGTAGGGTCAGACACATCTCGAATAAGGTTTACTCCTTCCTCCAGGTCATGGTCTCCTTCGAATGGCGCTAGTCGGTTTTGGTGAACTACTTTTGGTTTTCCATTGGGGATCTTGCTTATGCGATATATAACATCATTGATCCTTTTCTTGATTAAGTATGGACCTTCCCATTATTTTTGTAATTTTGGATAAAACCCTTTTCTCCCCGTCGGCTTATGTAACCATACTTTGTCCCCTTCTTTAAAACCGCCTTCTGTGGCCTGTGTGTCGTACCGACTTTTCATTCTGTCGCTGGCAACTTCTTGAAGATTGGTTCGAACTAATTCATGAATATCGTCCAGCCTTCTTCTCAATTGGATCACGTAGCCTTCGCCTGCTAGATCTTCTCCAGGCCGGCAGCCAAATTCCAGGTCACAAGGAAGCCTCATTTCACGTCCAAACAGGATTTTCGCAGGTGTTTCACCCGTGGACTCATTGACGGCAGATCGATAAGCCAATGCGAATAGGGAGAGATACTGGTCCCAATCTCTCTGATGGCTGGAAACTACTTTGGCCAGATTTTTTCCAATAGTCCTGTTCATTCTCTCGACCATTCCATCTGACTGTGGATGTAAAGCTGTTGTCCTGGTCTTCTTCATTCCCAGCTTGTCGCAAATCTCCTGCAATAGATGGCTTCCGACATTTCTTCCCTGGTCACTGTGGACTTCCATGGGCACTCCATGATGAATCCTTTCACCAATACATCCGCGACAGTTGTGGCCTCTTGGTTCGGAATAGCGTAAATTTCCACCCACTTTGTGAAATAATCCATTACAACCAGTATGTACTTGCTACCATTTTCTGTCGTCGGAAATGGTCTAGCGATATCTAAAGCAATCCTTTCGAGAGGGCTTCCAACATTCTACTGTTTCATGGGTGCCTTTCTCTTGCGATGTGGTCCATTACTCGTAGCTATTACTCGTAGCACCAGTCGTACATTTCTTTCACGAGTTCTTCACATCGTCGGAGCTGTTCATCCAATTAAACTCTTCACGAACTCGCTGAAGGGTTTTCTCCACTCCCAGATGACTTCTCGATGAACTGTCGTGTAACTTCTTAAGTGCCCTAACTACTCTCGTTCTCGGGATAACTAGCTGTTTTCTCATCTCGGAATCACCATCGTTTTCAAGGACTCTCTTCAACAGCCCTTCTTCCAGGACAAGAGAGTCCCACTGAGCCCAATACGCCTTGAGTTTCGGTGAAAACTCTGACACTCCTTGCCAGGTAGGTCGCCGATTTTCTTTCTTCCATTGCCGGATCATCTTCAGGTGAGGATTATTCTCCTGATCTTCTCTGATCCTGGTGGGTGACCATTCTTCGTTGACTACTGTAATTCTTGGAACTGCAACTTCCTTAGATTTCGACTTGTTGCATTGTGAATAGTCTACAGGGCATGACCGTCTAGGTAAAGATTTGGCTTTTCGGTGATTCACATCAGCTGGATGTTCACCCCTGTCTGATTTCCCCTGTGACTGAAGTTCTTGGGTTACAGGAGTCTTGGGGCGCTTAGAGGGACTGCGCACGTGCTGTATCTCGCCCCACTTCCGGCATTTGATCTTCTTCGGCTTCCTGTCTGCTATACCTTTCAACAAGTTGACCATCTGGTCAAGTTTGTCGTCGTCATCTTCTTCCTACATGGTCCTACCTTTGCTGTACCGCGAGTCCTTCGTGGCTGCTTTGCATTTAAGAGGTTATTGGTTTCCAGGAGTCACAGGACGCTTACACGAACTGCGTGGATGCTCTAGCTCGCCACAATTACAGCACCTGATCTTCTTCGGCTTCACGTCTACCATACCTCTCAACAGGTTGACGATCTGATCAAGTCTGTCATCGTCACCTTTTTCCTGTATGGTCCTACCTTTGCTGTATCCCAAAGCCATCGTGGCTGCTTCATATTCAAGAGCAGCAGTCAATGCATCGACCAATGTTTTAGGATGGGCTAATCGAAGCGTCTTATCCATATCGTGGTCACAGAAGCCGTCAATGAAGGCCTGGATGCCTAAACATTCCATCATGTTCTCTGGTGCTGATGGATAAGCAAATCGAACTAGTCGAGCAATATCCATTTCATACTCTTGAAGGGGTTCGTCACGCTTCGGTTATTCAGCTGGAATCTGTACAACTGTTCAAAATGTTCGTGACCATATCGCATGTCCAACCTCTTCTTCAGCAGCTCGAAATCATCCATTTCTTCAAGCGGTATCGTCTGAAGTACATCTAAGGCATCTCCCCTAAGCGCGATTGCTTGGTTCAGTGCCTTCTCTCTATCGGACCAATTATTCACTCTTGCGGCTGCTTCAAATTGTTTCACATAATTGGTTCACGACATTTTTCCATCGAACGTTGGAGCCTTGACTTGGGTAAAACTGCCAATGTCTTCAAACTTAGATACTGTTTCTGGCTTGCAAGGTTTCGTTTGCTCGGTCTTCTTATCTTCCTCTGGCGTGCTTCGCGTTCTTGAATCGACAATCTTTTTCTCTAACTCCTTGATTTTCTCGTCATTCGTTGTAATCTTATTCTCGATTTTCTCGTCTATCGTTGTAATCTTATTCTCTATTTTCTCGTCCATCGTTGACATTTTATTCTCGATTTTAAATTTCAGAGACGAAATTTCATTTTCCACGTTAGCGGCAATGTCGTTTTTCATTAATAAGATATCGGCAGATATATCGGTCTTCAAAGTAGAAATCTTCTCGTCCATATTAACAGAAATGTTGTTTTTCATAGCAGAAATATCGTTCTTTATAGCCAAAATATCGCTTTTCACATTTGTAGAAATCTTTTCTTCTATGCCAGAAATATCGTTCTTCATAGCAGAAATCTTCTCGTCCATGTTCTCTCCCATGGCAGAAATCTTCTCGTCCATGTTAGCAGAAATATTAGCAGAAATTGACGAGATTAAGGTGGAAGCCTCGTCAATAAATAAAACTGTTTCAGGATCAAAGCCGTCATTTTCTAGTGCCAATTTAAGTCTTTCTACTAATTGACTTTTCTTACCGGACGTTTCCAACTCACGATTTTCCAATTCTGTTCTTAATTCCGCCACTTTCAGATCCCTTAATATTTTCGCCATTTTTACGTAGCAATTTATTTATATTACCCCACACCTGACACCAATGTAATGGTTTTCTAATTTAATTAAACAATAAACGGGTGGGATAAATTTCAAACACTCGGTATGGCTACTTACTAATTTATTTAAACACTAACTCACTAACACTTAATTTATATATACTTAACTAATCACTTAAATTTAATTTATATGCACACAAACTTGATTATTAATTAGAACTTTACTGTTCGGTGTATTTTTGTTTATTTCTCAAGATCACTTTATCAACTAACTCCTCCGCTGTTCGGTCCTTATTTATATTAATGCCTTTCTTACTAGAAAATTCCGGGCTGCGGCTTACACAGACACAAATAATTTTTCTGGCCTTTTCTAGATAAGTCTGGTCACAAAAACAATGTTTAGATACGATAGTCCCAAACAGTTATAAAAACACTGCGTATCCGCCATAATTTGAATTTTCATACCTGGCTTAGACAGAGTCGGATTTAGGGTCTATACCAGTGTGCCGTTTCGTAACAATACTTTCAAAAAACTTTTGACACGACCGGTAATACCATTTTTTGTAATAAGTTACTACAGAACAAAGACAAATAGAGTGTGAAACAGTATCATACCGAAAATCATAAAGGCATAGTTGAAACCTATAAACACTTGAAAAATCAATTTTATTGGCCCTCCATGCAAACTACAGTTTCAAATTTCATTTACCAATGTGAAATTTGTTTAAAAAATAAATATGAACGGCACCCTTATAAATTACCTCAATTAGGTACATTATTAGGACAAAAACCTTTTGACATAATCCATATTTATTTGTTCCACTGTAACAAAAATTACTACTTAACAATTGTCGACTCGTTTAGCAAATATGCGCAATGCTATAAAATTTCTGATAAAACTGTTTAAATTCTCATAATTATCCGAAAAAAAGGGTTTGTAACAATGGTACTGAATTTCATGCTGCTGTAATTAAGGAATTTATGAATGTTTATAAAATTGAAATTCATTTCAAAACTGTCAATAACTCATCTTCTAATTCCCGAGTTAAACAGACAATCTACAACCTTCTATGTACTAACTAAACCAAAAAAAAACGTGAGGAAATTTTAGATAAACATAATGAATGAAGAAGCCGAATCAATTCCTGTAATCTATCCCTCTTCCTCTCTCTACGTAACCAGAAGAAAACATCGACCTAAATTGAGCTCTCCTTATTCTAGACTACATCCGAAAAAACAAAATAAAACAAAAAATATCGTCAAGACGAATAAACAAAACACAACTTACACACAATACACTTAAAATTTGCTAAAAGACTTCGTAAAGTGAAAAAAAGGATATTTTAGAAATACCTTCATTGCAGGGCGACCCTATCCCTGGGACATCTTATCAACATACATGAAATCGCCAATAACGGTTATTATGCAGAAGAACTTGGCAAATGAAATGAAATTAATCATTATCATGGACATATTTTACATATTAATTTGGAGAAATTAGCTAACACTTTATAAACTAACCCCAATGATCTTTTCAAGAAAACGGACCCTTAGCTTCTTTGAAATTTCAATATAATTACCTTCTAAATGAAGCAAAAGACAATCTTCATAAAATAACTCGTAAGCATAAAATATGATTGTTTAACTTTTTAGGCACAATAATTAAGTACATAACTGGAAATCCTGACGATTACGACTTATAATTATTAAAATCACATATTACTGCAATAGAACTCAATGAAGATGAAATTATAACTCAACTCTTCGAAGAAATCTCTTTTGATCAATATATTGATACGAGATTTAGTAACCTTCTAAATTGAATAAACAATAATAGTAAAATAATTGTTGCTGCAGTAAATAAGTTATTATCCAATTTCAATGGATACGTTGCTCATCATAACTAAATTCTCAATCTCCAAATTGTAAATGAATTCCTCTTGAAACTAATTAGAACCATAACCTTATCCCAACTAAATCTTTCAAATAGTGAGCTCTTTACTTTAGACGAACTGGAAACATTAAAACAAACACTGTTAGAAAGTAGTGACGAACATCCTTACCAACTTATTGAATCATCAAAATCTTTAGTTTGTGTTACCACCAAGACAATGCTCATAATATTAAAAATCCCTATCCTTTATCCAGAGGCTTATCTCACATTTAGAAACTACCCCATTTCTAATAATGATCACAATGATTCTGCCAACTGCGCATTACTTCGCAAATGGTAAATGGTACGAAGCCTGCACCAATCTAGCCCAAACAATTTATCTGCACAAAACATGTAAAATCTCAGTGCCAAATTCCAAATGGAGAAAATTATACCAAATCAACCTCAACGGAGAATTTTTCCCAAGAAAAAAAGAAAAGTAATTTTATTGCGAATAGTTCACCCAATAAAAATTAGAAATCAAGAAATTAGCATCTTAATGACAACTAAGCCGATTGTCATAGAAGGAATACAGTACAACAGTAAATCTGTCCAAGAACTGCCATTGCCGCAAGTAGTACCGATCAAACTATATCGGAAGCACGAAATCAAGAAAGAAAAACTCCAGATTCCAGAGACGCACGCTCAACTTTTACGCCTGGAACCGATACATCTTTTGCCACAACTTTCTGCAGGGCTTAGCATTGCTTCCTTTATTATAATTTCAACTGTTTTAGGCATTTTTATAACAGTTACTGTGAACAAAAAGAAGAGAATCTCCAAATTCTTATATGGACCTACAACCAACTCAAATCCAGTTTCTTCAAGAGTTGTTCACAGAGACTTCGATGACGAAGTCTGGACCAAGGGAGGGAGGAGAAATGTGAATGGACCCCGACCCTGTCCCATAATCAACGAACTCAAAATACCAAGCAACGCGATCAGCAATTTCAAAACACCGATGTAATAAATATAGGATAATGACTATGTAAAATTCTTTCATTCAATAATTTTAATTCAATTAAAATTTTCTATTTATTGTTATTAACAGTTTATTTATTGTCAAGTTACTTTGGTATTTCCTCTCTTCTCTCTTTCCTCCTTTTTCAATTACTGAAGTTATGATCAAAATTCGACCAACTTAGTATACCTCAATTAATATGCGTACTTCAGCACCTTATACTAATAAAATTATGTTTGAGTGGAAGTACAAGACTACAGAGACGACATTATAATAATGCAAAAATTGAATCCCTGTAAATTCACTGTATATTTATGGCTATGAAATAGTGTATTATCAGGAAGATATAAATCATCAACACTTATCCGGAATATGTGAAAGGTCCAAGCCACAGTGAAGCACGTTGTGATATTCGCTTGAAATACAATTACTCAACAACTTGGATACATATACTCAGAAACTAACAAAGTTTTCAAAACTCATTTCACTTTGTAATTAAATATAACTTATTTACCGGCAATGTAAATTGTGAACTTTGTTAATAATGAACAACACAACTATGGTATCAACCTCAGTGTCTGATGTATTACATAAAAAATGCGAATTTACTTCATGAATATTAATAGCGTTGGATGATGGAAAATCTATTCAAACGTACTCAAATTTCATTATTTCCAAAATAGTAATGGAACGTATCAAAAATATGACGAATAGCTATTGGATTATCAGAGCCATTATATAATTTACTGAAATTAGCCTGTTATTATAGTAGATGCCGCGAAGAAATTTATTGTGACACTAATTACGTGATTACCACGAATATGTAATAAAGGACAGAAACTCGGCAGCAAGGGTTATGTTTACCTGCTATTAGGGCAAAAGTTTTCTGAAAGGTCAACTACAACCCGAATAGTAGATGGGAGTGTCTAATCACACACTTCGGTGTGTGGTGAAATCCTGGTATGAAGGATCAATCAGAAATTATGATGGAATTAGAAACTAGTATGAAATCATATGGAAAAATCATATTCAAGGATTGAATCTTTTTTACGGAATGTTTCTGTTATAGTGTTTCGATCAATAGTCATCGACGTAGACGACAAAAGGCTATAATGAAAATTGATATTTCGTTACACTTCATAATTGTTCCATTTTTTTCCTCTATTACTTAGCTTGTTACGACCCTTTGTAAATATGTTATCTAATGAAATTAACTGTCTCGACCCTTACTTCGTGGAATATGAAGTTGTCAATGAACAGTTAAATCTAGGGAGTTCTCCACTAATAAACTGTCTTCTTAAGTGATAATTGTAAAGATCAGCAGATATAGTTTTCCTGGTTTTCTATATCATTGCACAGTTATACTGATCTTAATTGGAAAAATGATATCCAGGATATCACCATAGGGCTAATAATATCTAAGCTTCAATATTTGTAACATCACATCTTCTTCTTTTTTCTATAAACATATATTAAGTCAATCACAAGTTAGGTCACTTCTTGGTCTAGCCAAAAATAACTACTAACATCAGGTAGGCATCAAATGAAATGTAACTTCTGTCATTCTGACGATGATATTGATTAATATCAATTTTTTAGAATTTTCAATAACTTTTATTATATTTTGGAATTAGCTAGAAACCGCGAGTTTCATTTGAAACACTATTATGTTATCTAATATATCTTTGTTTCAAACTTCTCAAACCTAGACCTTACACTTCTCAGTTGGTATAATCTTCATTCTTCATAACTCACCAATATCTTCAAACAATTCCCATAAAATATGATGACCGATTTTCTTTCCGAACACCCAATTTCAGAAAAGAAAGTATTGTAATGGCGCGAAAATAAAAAGTCCGGATTTTTAAGGAAATATCCGTTCCACGACTATTTAACTTTGAACATGATGTCCGTGCGTCCGTATATATGTCATCAATTTTTGGTAGCGGCACATTACATTAAAAATGGTTTTTAACATTTTTGTCTCCCCAACTTACAATAATTTGAAAAATAAAGACAAATTGTGTGTGCCGATGGGCTGGCTATTTTCAAAACCACTGTGTTTCCTGCGTGGCTTACGAGCATGATCCATATGTTGTGATTATATGAATAACTCTGCCCCTAGTATATAGTTATGGTTCCTCGAATCTTTTGGCTGGATTTTCCTTGAAAATCAGCTGAAAAATATGTTTTATAATTGATACGGGGTAGTAGATTTCGAGACAACAGTATGGCTGACGTTGGTTATTGTGCGATATAATTTATGAATTATATGAAGTGGTAAATTTTTCAAATCGATTTCCATATATGAAATATTCATTTGTTAAACGATTTAAAAAGGTGACATTAGGATGAGACAATAGTTATTTATGTAACAAGTAGCCTTTTTTCGACGAATGTGAATATTGTCACAATCAGATGAGTCGAAAAAAGGCCTTTACACACGAATTGCATACACTATTTTTTCTACTACCCAAAATTGTATTAGAATACAGAAGTTTAACAGTAATTTTCTTTGCGCACTAAAGTAGCTTTAATTTTTCTTTAGAAGAAACTATAACGTTTTTATTGGTTCCTAATTGAATATATTATATATTGATTAACATTTTAATCAAAATTACAACAAAACAACAGACGAATTCAATCATTAACAATACTCATATTAAAGGTGCCATTTGTGCACTCGGACATTTTCGGAATATTTTGTTATTTTATTTTACCTAGACCCATTCTTTAAACAAATTGTATTTTGTTTCGTAAATATTCACAGATTTTTGGGACAATAAATCATTACAAGCATTCTGTGCTACGTGTAATATGTTTGATGGTGTATTTTCAAAATAATCTCCTGAGAGATCATCAGAGGAATCCATATTTATAATTATATGTACCTACCTACTCCGTTTTCTAAAAAAAGAATCTAAAATAACATGATAGTTTCCTAAAAATGTTCAATTCTCAAATATAAATACTTTTGCTTACCCAAGGTATAGTCGGAAGATCTCAATTTCAAATTTAAATGTCAGATTCAATGCACAAAGAAATGTCAGTCACTCACAGCCAACTTATAGGTAACTATCTATGCACCCTATTCTATCATTTTCCAGTACCCAATAATTATTACGTATGTATGTACTTCACTGAATTCTATATTTTTCAATCTCTGATTTGAAGAAAACTCAGATTTAATATCCGTTCATTATACATACCTATATTTTTATAAGACTAGATAAAACTACACAAAACTTGCTACATACAAGTGCGTAAAGAAAAACTATTTACGCACTAGTGCGTAAAGTTTTACGCACTCGAAAGTGTGTCTAAAGTACGTACTTTACGCACGGTAGTGGGAAAAATATTTTTCCTACGCCCATGTCTGTAAACGTCAAAAATCGTAGTGTCAATATTCCTTGTAAATGACATTTAACAATAACATGCACGTAAAAAGATATCATAATATACACGTGCGTTTTGAGAAGAAAACTCAAACTTCTTTGGTTTAATCAAATTACAATTAAATTTTTATTTACGTAAGACTTCATTTGGCCTATTTACACAAATTTAGTCAATTAAAAAACATAAAAAGTTTTAGCATTAGCGAGATATATTTAGGATTGATGTAGTGATGCCCCTAAATATAGGCTGCACATTATGCAATTTATTTAAAAATAGGACACGTTTTCTTAAGTAGCATGCTATGAAAATAAATGTCAAGTCATTTATATTGTCAATATTTTCAACAAAATAAAATACAATTATAAATAACCGTTCACCACCATTAAATAATAAGGCATAATCGAATTACAATAATTGTTCAATTGTTATTAACAACTATCATAATAAAGTTTAAACGATTGCGATGTTTTTCTATTCATTGGAAGAAAATGAATGGGCGTAGAAAAAGTATAGTACGTTACACGAGTTGTAAGCCCATTACGCACTCATGAAATGTATGCTTTTCCATTTCGTGCGTAATGGGTTACTTACAACTCTTGTTACGTAATATACTATTATGCACTCATGTGTCAATTTTATGCACCGTTATGTCATCATGACAAACAAATCGACGCCATTTTTAGTCCATTAGAGCAACCTAAATGAGACATTTTTGGGTTTTTGCATGCCTGCGGCTCATGCGTCAATTTTTCCATACGTGAAAAAAGCACCACTTTATATTCTTGTTGCATAAATAACTACTCTGTTTCTGTCTACAGGAGTATATAAAAGGGCGCATGTTTATTTTGTGTAAGATACCTATTTAAATGTAATAGGTTTGTTAGCTTATAATTATAATTATTATACTCATTTCATACCTATCTCTATTACGTTTTGGTTTTATAATTTGTTTTGAACTATCTTCTGATTTCAGTCACAACTGCGGTTTAGTAATATTAAAATGTGTTTGAAATAAAATTTAAAGATCGTACAAAACAACTAATGAACTGAAACGTAATATAGTATTTTTTAATTTGATACTTCTTTTAAATGGCCGAAAACGACGACAAAAATTTTTATTTCGAAGAACGGTCACTGACAACAAATTTAACTACTCATTTTATTTGTATAAAAATACACATGAGTGAAACTTTTAATACAACATTTATAGCGACTTATTTTATTGTCAGGTCATTGAACGAGTTTCTCCTGCTACGACAGTTAGCCAAAGAACACTTTCCCGTATTAATTAAAAAAACAAGCTCTGGCAGGATGTAATGCTGACACTGATGTGCCTACTAAAAAACAGAGAACGTCCAGTATCCGTATGGATCAATTCAACAAAACTGTGCATAATAAATTATCACATATCCGAGAAATAGTATCCACGTTAATAAATGTACACCAAACCTTCGCAGATAATTAGGGCTTCGCAGGAAGTCGCGAATCTCTGCGCAAACAAATACATTCTTTGGGTTTTCGTTGGACCGACATGAAAAGCAACAGAAGTTTGTTAATTGAATGTCACGAAATCAGACATTTACGCCTACTATATTCAAGAAACTTTAAAAAGTGCAGAGAACAGGGCAAGCCTATCATTTATATGGATGAAACATACATTCATTCAGGTCACACGCATCTTGAAGGATGGAGCGACAAGAGTAGCGAAGGATTGATAAAACCCGTTTCAAAAGGTATAGGCACATAATTGTGCATGCAGGAAGTGATAATGGTTTTGTACCTAATGCTGGTATTATGTGGAACTCCCAGTCAAAAACAGTAAATTATCATAATGAAATGACGTATGAAAATTATAAGGAGTGGGTACAAGAAAAACGTATTCCAAACCTACCAAAAAACGCTATTGTGGTATATAATTGATAACGCCCCATATCACAATGTTCTAAATGAAAAATTACCTACGACTGCTTGGATTAAACACCAATTAAAAAACTGGCTTTCTGGAAGAAACAAGTGAACAAATGTTAAAGCTGGATCTTTATAACGTCGCAAAAATGTTCAAACCGCAAAATGAAACTTATAAAATTGATGCATTATTTATTTGACATGGATTGCAAGTTTCAAGGATACCTCCTTATCACCCGGACTTAAATCTGATCGAAAGTGTTTGGGCGGCACTTGAAGAATATGTGGCCAAACGAAATGTTACCTTCAATTTTACAAAGGTTGAAGAATTCTGTAATGAATTTTCTGACCCATTTTCTGCAAATAATTGGAAAGTTAGATGTGATCACGTTAAAAACATTAAATATGAATTTATGAACAATGAACCACTGTTAGATACTATTGTGGATAATATTATTATTAGTTTGGCCGAAAAATTTTTACATTATTTTCTACTACATATTATTAAGAATAACAATTTTAGAAAGCTTAACAGGTAGGTATGTCATTAACTATTACTACGAACAGATAGGAAAAATTGTTGGCGATTGTTAAATTTATAAAGTCGTTTAACAATCCTTATCATATTGTACGCTTTATCTACAAAATCTACCTGACTTCCAATTTATATACAAATAAACCTCAATGACGAATATTATGAAGGGAGCACTTAAAATACATTAATTTGAAGTAAAGGTGAAAGTTTATGTCTTTTGGAATCAATTTATTATTTACATCACATGAAATAATAAAGGATAATTATGGTTTTTGAAGCAATAAACAATTATGTCTGTACAAAAATACCAATTTTCGTAGAAAAATCTAATGGTTTTTATTTCCTTATTCATTTAATGAATAATAAAGAACACATTAATGTTATTTTGTTTTGTAAACTCGATTTTATATAGCATTATACATGTGCCACAATTTACTATTTTTGAATCCTAATTCAAAAGATTGTGTTACCCTCGTACATATTAGCAACCTCACAGCCTTTGAAATTTTGCATGCGGAATGTACGTCGCCTGCTCTTCCCGATAACTGCGTTTACAACGTTGTCAAGTCGTATGGCTTTCTCGCGCATCGTCAACTGCCAACATTAATTTGCCAACCTGCACTTATTTCATTTTTTAGGTATAAGTGCATATTAATTAAAATTTCATTACTTATAGCACATAGGTGATTGAAATTACTATTTTTCAGCAAATCACATTGAAAACGTGGTATGTACTAATGTATTTGACACGGCAATTTCATATAAAGAACCGTCATGGCAATCACTAAAAGAAAACGCAGAGAAAGATTTGACTCAAATGAAAAATTGGTTTGCATATAATCTCCTAACACTTTACATAAACAAAACCAAATACCTTTCTTTTTAATCTTATGCTACTGGGCTGTCTACATTTGGTCCAATCACTATCGATAAAGATACCGAAATTCCAGAAGCAGAGTCCATCAAATATCTCGGAATAATTATTGATAGACACCTAAGATGGGACTTGCATATAAATAATCTAACTAATAAAATCAGAGGCCTTTTATCCAGATTTAAATTATTGAGGGATTTTTTGGATAAAGAACATTTAAAAATTATTTATTTTGCTTTAGTACAAAGTTTGCTTCAGTACGGTATATTGGGATGGGGCGGAGTGTCCGATATACATATGAATAAATTTTACATATTATACAAAAGTGGATATTAAGTGTAATTTTTAAAAAACCAATTTCATATCCAAGCAACTACTTATATCAACAAAATGGAATATATGATGTACGACAATTATTTGCGTATAAAATCCTAATTAATATTCATAAAGGAAAAATTGAAATGCGGTACACAGAGAAGTACACCATTGAGCATAACCGCCCTCTAGCATTGATATTTGTCGATTTTAAAAAGGCTTTTGATACAGTAGAATTAGCAGCTATATTAAGGGCACTGCAAGATTGTAGAGTCGACCACCGATATCGCGAAATAATTAAAAATATATATGAAAATTCCACAACAACTGTAAATCTACACTCTACAACCAACAAGGTAAAGATGGGAAGGGGAGTTAGGCAAGGTAACACTGTATCACCAAAGCTGTTTATTACTGTACTCGAATATGCATTTAAAAGATTGGCATGACAACAAGAAGGAATACTCATCGATGGAGAAAGATTCAATCACCTACGCTTCGCAGATGACATCGTTATTTTGTCGGACTGTCTGGGAGAGGCCAAAGACATGCTCCAAGAACTCAACGATACCATTCAAGAGATTGGGCTTACAATAAATTTTGAAAAGACCAAAATAATGACTAACATGGTTCCCAGTGACCAAATACAAATTATCAACAACAAAGTAGAATTGGTCGACAAATATATATATATATATATATATATATATATATATATATATATATATATATTTGGATCATGAGATTAAAATAACCAGCGACAACCAAACAGGCGAATTACCCTAGGATGGGCGGCGTACGGAAAAATGAAGGACATCCTTAAAGGAAATATCCCAATTCGTTTGAAACGAAAAGCATTTAAACAATGCATATTACCGGTTCTGACCTATGGCGCAGAGACACTAACTTTAACGAAGAGAACCGCAGAAAAACTAAGAGTAACACAAAGGCGAATGGAGAGATCGATGCTTGGCCTGACCCTGAGGAATCGAGTGAGAAATGAAGAGATACGCCAAAGTACTGGAATAGATGGTATTATACAACGAATCACTACACGGAAATGGAAATGGGCTGGGCACATTGCTAGAATGGACGACAGGCGATGGACCAAAAAACTGTTGGAATGGAGACCAAGAGCTGATAAACGTAGCCGAGGCAGACCTCCCACTCGATGGACGGATGACCTAAAGAGGATAGCGACAAATTGGATTGCAACAGCCACGGACAGAGAGAACTGGAGACGTTTGGAGAAGGCCTATGTCCAACAATGGACGTGAAATGGGAAGTATGATGATGATGATGATGACACAGAGCATGAGTATGAAACAAGAAACGAAGAATATAAAATGCATCTTCCTAAATGTAATAAAACAATAGGCCAGCCTAGTTGTAACTATATCAGCTCCAAATTATATAAATATTTTCTAAATGAACTTAAACAAATCAAAATTTTTATTATGTATAGAAATAAAGTTAAAAATTGGATCCTAGAGACGGATCGGTATATATTTCATAATATAATATATAAATGCTTAACATTATGAATATACTATTGAAAATAAAGTAAACTACTTCAGTTAGGATCATTTGAGGCAGGAAAATGAAATGTCGAAATATGTGTAGAACATTTTCTCCTTTAACATTATTTTCACATTGTATTTATGTGAAGCTCTCTCGTTTGTCATCTACATCTCATAATTTGATTGATTCTCTTGTTTCATATCATTTCAACGTGTCTCTTTTTTTACCTACGATTATGACTTCAAACGTGTTAAATTTTGAAATGATGATTAGTACCGTAAATGGGGAGAAAAATAAGGTATAACCTCCGAATTCTTTACAACCGCTCCGATTTTGATGAAAATTTGGAAATAAGTTATTTTCACCCTCTAGATCAAAGTTGATATGCTCTTGAGGTGCGCTTTTTATTTTTAGGGGGTGAAAACCACCCCTTATGCTAAAAAAATAGAAAATCCATAAAAACATATATTACATCGAACTAAATCAATTTAAATACGTATAATAAATATATTTGTATGTTGTGAGTTGAAACTAAAGAATAGTTTCACTCTTTCAACCTTTAAAAACCACCCTTATTGTCAAAAAAAAATGATTTTTTCAGCTTAAAATTTTTGAATTGCGCATAAATTTTAAATAAAAATGTTTTTAATGTTTTACAGTATAATAAATATTTAATTACAATCATTCAATCCCTAAAAACTACCCCTAATAACCACCCCTAACTAAATGTATAGAAACAAATAGTTTTTGAGAAATTGAAATAATTTTATACATTTAAGACAACTAAATATTATTTATCCTTAAGTTATTGCATTTTTGTTTTTCTTGAGATTCACCCTTGCTTTAAAAAAAGTCATAGTCCATAGGGAAAACTTAAAAATAAAAGCAATTTGTATTTATTATACAAAATAGATTTATAAATGGTACATAATGTATAAGATTATTTATCGACACTATCAGCTTCTTCTTCCTCGTCTCGTAATAACTGTTAATATTAAATAATTTACTGTATTATTATGAAATTTTAAAGCTATTATAATGATCCAAGTCTCATTTTAGAGGAAATTTTAAGCTATAAGCTCTGTAAATTTAAATATTTTTTTACGGGTAGTTTTCAAGATTTTTGAGGTTAAGAAGCTTCAGACACATTATTATTTCCCTCAAGAGAAAACTTCTACTAGCCATAACTCTGTCAATTTTTATCGTATTGAAACGAAAAAAAACCAAAAGATTTTGTAAAAAATAAGCTACATGGAATATTTTTCGTATCTTCAATATTTTGTAAGTTATTTTCAAAAATATCAATTTTTCCTTAAAATTTGAATTTTTTTCTCAGTTCAATATTCCTATTTTCAAAAATATGTAGGGTCAATGTGGGTAATTGGAAACAGATATGGAGTTTTATCCTATTTTTTTTATCTCAATAGCTATGGTTTATATTTGCAGTATAAATCTCACAGCTCTTTTGTAAGTTTTTTTCCAATATATTTTTGATTATACCATTATTAAAAGACGAATATTTCAATCAAAAAATGGTGTTTTTATTTACCCCAAAAAAATCAAATAAATTAGGATGTCGGGGGTAAATGAAAACAGGTTGGTTTTTGGATATTGAAATAAAGATAATACATGACAGGGTAAATGGAAACCATTTGTAAATATGTTTTGATGCCAAGTGCAACTATTTCTTGTGTTACCAATTACCCCCTCATTGTATTAACTAATAATTTGGCAAAATAGGGACCACGGTTTATTTAAAAATTAACACAACAATTATTTTAGTAAGATAAAACATTATTTTAAGTAAGAAACTAAATCTAAGGCTTTTCAAAAATATCCAGAAGCTTTGTAAATTTGTAATATACTCTTTCTCCCTTCATTAGAATGGTAGGGTCGGGAGTGATTCCAATTAACTGGTCATGTTGTACATAACTAACATCATTTTCCAATACAGAAAACAGACTGGAATCATTATTTGTACATATTAAGGCTGTAATCTTGATTTCATCTTCTTCGAAGTAGATTTCCTCAATGACACATAGGTATTTATACGAAACCGTCTTCCTGTTACCACCTTTAAAGCCAACTATGGCAAATTTCCATTCTTTTAGGTTATTTGGTTTCACTGGTTGAAGCTCCAGATACTCTTTTTGTTCCTCCCAAGGGCTGTCATCTGTTTCTGCATAAGACAATTCCCCTTCACTTACATCTGAGTCTGATGTTCTATGGAGTTTTATTATTTTGGTTTTTAATGATTTTGTTTTATTGTTTTACTTATTTCTCTTATAATCATTGGACTTCATTTCTTTACTGTCGCTCTTGTTCTCTTTTCCTTCTTTGTTTTTACCAGTTTTACTTTGTTCTTGAATTGTTTTCATTCTGTTTAGGACCTCGGCAGTAGTTAGTACTTCCCCATATGATAATTGTTTCAGTCTGGGTATTACTGTTGTGGGGGCTGGCTTAGAGAATGTAGTTGTGTCCAATTTTAATTTTTCAGGTAGATTAGTAGATGTATTAAATATGGCGATTAAGTCTTGTTTAGTAGGACTAATAATGTCTACTATGTTTGTAGTAGAAGCTACATTACCGCTAGTACAAGGAATAGGTTCTGAAATATCTGCTGATCTAACTTGGTGTGTTGGCAAAATACCATCTAATAAATTCAAATCTGTATCAGGCAAATTCTTCATATTTTTATCAGAACTAGGTCCAGCACTCTGATCACATGGATCCGGTGAAATTTTTTCTTTATAAAATTCCAGCTGATCAGGATTAATTTCATTTTCAGGGAATTTGGCGGCATTTACTGGATACACTGTGCTTTCGAATCCGGAAATTATACTTTTGGGTAACATAGCTTCTCTCCATGTTTCAGCTAGATATTTCCAAAGGCTACCAATTTTCGATCCCACGTGTATTTTACTCCTTTGAAGAAGCATTTATCCAGTGGTTGCAGCCGATCTGTAAGATGACTGGCAAATCTTAACAACTCAATATTGTTATTTATCGCCTCTTCGATA
Organism: Galeruca laticollis; assembly: GCA_963921935.1. Classification (NCBI taxonomy): domain Eukaryota; kingdom Metazoa; phylum Arthropoda; class Insecta; order Coleoptera; family Chrysomelidae; genus Galeruca; species Galeruca laticollis. The sequence goes on along the minus strand of OY998175.1, from coordinate 82,336,320 downwards.
ATTCGGACACTAACATGGCTACAATGTCCATCAAAAGTAAGCAAGGCTTTATGATCGGGCTTATTTTGTTCATTGCGAATTTTTTTAACATGCGGTATAAATCCGGTTGTAAACCAATGGTAGAACGCCGGCTCTTCCATCCAACCGTTTGTGGTTGCCACATAGAGGGTCCCTGGCAAAGCATTTTCAGATACCCATCGTGCTTGGACAGCTCCTCCCTTAAAGACGATTAATGGCGGAAGATAATTCCATCTGCCGGAACACAAGCCAGAACAGTCGTTGATTCCCTCCCTGAACCTCCAGAGACCCTATACAGAGCTTTTCCTTTTTGACCTATTGCTCTAATACGTGACGGGTCGCTGTTAAATCCAGTTTCATCAGCATTGAACATAAATGACGACATGTTGGGTTGAGCAAGTCCATTTTCTTCGACAAGCCTCTTTAATTTGCCATAAAAGTAATAAACTATTTCTGGTTTTCGGGCGTCTTTTCTAAGCTTTTGCAAATGCTCGGGCTTCTTGAGGGAAAGTGAAGAATGCCGCAACATAAATCCTCTGTACCATTCTTCTCCGGGTATTCCATCTTTAAACCTTGTCTTCATGTTTTTTAATTTCATATATTCACCAACGAACCGTAACATTTCTTTTTTGTCACAAGGATATCCAATACTTGCTCTCGTTTGTTAACACGTAGCTATATGATCTTCTTCTTTACTGCTGAGTATTTTGGAAACACCTGCCCCCATTTTATCAACAGGTATTTTCCTTCCACCAATCCAATTATAAATTACTGCAGTAGGAATGCCATAAAAGTTACTAGTAGCCCAAAAACTTTTTTTCTTTTCCTTGACATCAGTCACAGCATTTGCGAAGTCCTCCTTTGTGTACTGTGGTGGATCCCTTTTTTTATGTAATTTCGAGGCATTTCTGTGATGATATTTCTAAAAAATAAAACAATACACTGTAGATACTCATTTACCCCCTACCAGTGTTTCCCATTAACTCGTAATAAAAATGTTTACGAGGTATTCGGAAACACCTCTAAATTCAACTCAAGGACCTAAAGAACTTAAAAAACAATATTTAGACTGAAAAGAGCAACCTTTAAATAATCACATATAAAATGAATACAATACTTACATACCTAAACAGCCAGGACAAAAATAATTATTTCATTAAACTGAGCACAATCACCACAGCGAAAAATATAAACTGAATTTGGGAAGTGTTCAACAACAACAACTAAAAGAGGTTATAAGCGCGCCAACTTCATAGTGCTTATTCAGTGACCTTCATAGAGTAGTGGGACTATGGAACCGATGTTGTCAAATGTATTATAAAATAGTTATTTATGGCGTTACCATTTACCCCTGGGCTGGACCTAGTTTTTATCCACATTGACCCTACTCTAAATTGCTTAAACTTGCAGAACACATAGTTAACACATCAATAAAGTAAATTGCAGAAGGATTTTTTTTCATTTTATTTTTATCAAAAAATTCTGAAGCCTAAGTGCTGATTTTTTTTCAGAAAAAGTGAAAATTCGATTTTATTTTCAACAGAATTTCGTTAACTTTTATGCTAATGGATTCATTTTAAAGATTTTTTGAAGTACTTTGAAAAATAAACGGTATACTTTCTTTGAAAACTTCAACTTTTTTATTTATTTTACGTTAAATGCATGTAATTTAGTGATTAAAAAAATTATTTTTTGCTAGCCGCCGTGTCTCGGTAATAATTGCACCTATGTCATTGATAAACCTTTCAATCTTTTCCTTTTTTTTGTAAGCTTTATTTTAGTTCCGACATATTTTTTCGTAGCATGTCAAATTGTTGACTTATACAAGAAAAACTGTTAAAAAGCGTGATTTTTTTCATAAAAAACGAGCATTTTCAACCAAGAATAACTCAGTAAATATTGACTTTACGAAAAATGTTTATATGGAACTTTTGCTTAAAATTAACCCCTCTATCAATTTTTGAACTTATTTTCAACATTATTTTCCACGCCCGAGAAGGGGTGGTTTCCACCCCCTGGGCAAAAACGCACTACAGCACTATATCAACTTTGCTTTTTATGGCATTTTATAGTTACCCTCCAAATTTCAGATCAATCGGACTGGGTGATTATTTTTCTTAGCAAAAACCCCCCATTTACTGTACTAGATGATAAGCGGTTAAAACTTGTTTATTAGCATTATCATGTATTTGGTTCATATTAACCCTAAATTCCCAGAAAACTTAAGTTTTTGAGGATATCCGGAATTTCTTAAAAATAAATTTTGTAGTTTTAACAAAACAATTCACTTTTTTCCATATCCCAAATAACATTGGTGTCATCATATGCATATGACCCAATACTGTTCCAACATCAATTACTTTATGAATGCCTACTTTTTTTGGATTCAAAATATTTTTCTCCTCGAAATTCCATACAGCGGTATGACAGTAGCTTATATGTTTTGTTTATTCGAACGTAGCTAATTGTATAACCGTCTGATGGTTAAGTAGACACTTTTCATTTAAGACCTATAAGAAAAGTAGTATGCCATGCCATCAACGATGATGAGGGTTCTTGAAAGTAATGAGTAAGAAAGACACTCAGCAAGCTCTCATGAAAAGTATCTAATAGCGTAATGACAAGAATATTATGAGTAGTTAGAAAAGGTTTTAAGATAATGAATCACTACACGATGGATTTGTGAGATATTTGTTTAATAGACGTGTAAAGTACGAGCAACGTTTAAATGATTCGCACTAACTGAATTTTGAGGAGTTAATCAACTTTATAAATGTATTAAGTATTATCTAGTAATAGATTAGCAAATTATGTTCAAATTATCATCGACTACTTCATAGGTAATTTGCATTAATCGTTATAGCTAATCAGAAATGTCAAGCGGGCATCTCCAAAAAATAAAGCAATTTGATCCATGAGTGAAGGAATATCATATTCTGTTTTAATTATTCGCAATTAACACGAATATAGATTTCGATTTACAGAAAGTCAAAGTGAAGAGAGTATACACATGAGTGAACTGATATTTTTTCGAACAATAGTCTTTATTTATTCAGTAAACATCATTTAGTAGAATAAATTCAATGGGAGTATTATAATTCATACCACATATCACACAGTCATTGATACATCAAAATCCTTTTGCTGAAGTTAATACTAGGTGACTGATATTCACCGTTCCTATATATCCCTACTTTTAGAAACTTCCTCATGTTACTGTTATAAATGAAACTAATTGTTTCTATACAATTCCACTATATAATGAGGAAATGATAAAAATTCTAAACAATGACAATGACGATTCAGAAGTAGTTTGTTTCAATAAAAAGGTAACATAAGATTATTACTATTGATTTTGAAAGTTTTGTCTTGTAAAGCTGCAGCGCCTGCGGAAGTAGATGTGGATCGGACATGGGACAGAGCTCAAGTGTCAGTGCAAGTGAAATCCCATATAACTGGTCTGCCGCGTTGCCATGGAATGAGAGTAATGCCATCTGGACGTTTACCGTCGTCGCGGCAAGTACCTAACGGTTCCAACGAACAGGGAATCTTTGCAGATGACAAGCCTCGTTTGATTAGATCATTTACTGCAGAATGACGTGAAAAATGGCCGGAACTTAATTGGCAGCTTAGGCCGTGTCTACCATAATCATCAATATCAGCACCGCAACAACAGCGATGTTTTACACAAATTTGACAACCTAAACGGAGACCAATAGAAATTCGGAAACTTTCGTCATCTAAAAGCGTACCTAGTACGGCCGACGGTATAGTATTCAACCATGCTTCTGATTCCATTGAAAATGCTGAATTCAAACGAGCCGTCTGGTGAATTGATAGCGTTCTGAAGCAGATTTTCTTTTTCAATGTTCAATAAAGGTATATCTCAGGATTGTTGAAAGGATTTATATTCATCGGGTACAACTTTGTTAGACTTTAATGACCAAATATTATTTTCTGCCTCCATTAATAAAGGGTCTTGTGTGTGGAAAAATATAGGAAGAATGTAATCAATGAAATTTTTTTAACTATTTAATGATGACAAAAAAGAAGGAAGAGCTACTGAAACGATTGAGCGAATTCATAAACCACCATATCAAACAGGTAGTGAATCTTGTTTCCAAGAAAGGTTCTCTAATTTAATGGTTATTAATGACTCTAATGAATGACGAAAGGTATTGTCAAAATTGATTAAGATATCATTATGAAACCAGGGTGGACTACATCTTAGGATTTATGTTAATTTTGGAATTAATAGGCAATTCTTGAGAAGGTAATAAGCAATATGTGTCGGTAACCAGGATAAACGAGATGACATTTTTTGAAAAAGATTTGTTTTTCATTGAAAGCTGATAGAAAGGATTCGTTTAATAAAGGAGTACCTAATAGAAATAAATTTTGTCTGTTGGTAATTGTTATGCCTGGTGCTACAAAATTAATCGTTTATAATATAGACAAGAGACTTGAACACGGAATTAGTATTACCACCTAAAGAACCATCATTAAGGTAACAAGCATTGAATTATGTGTCAATGTTGCTTATAAGTTTGTGTATCGATATGCAAATAAGGAGGGGTGCCAAAGGGCCCCCTAGTTGGACGCCTCTTTCCGAATAAATGATGTTTTTCTCTAATCATCCAGACGTTAATAAAAAAGCTTTTCTGAAAATGGATTTTAAAAATGCTTTCAATGCAATTCATCGCGATCATTTATTAAAACTTGTAGCAGATATTCTACCTGAAATTTCTCGAATACAGAAGTTGAAGTTATGCAGTCTAAAAAAAAATTCTACCATCCAAAATATCCACAAAATTTCGGAGATTCACCAAACCATTCATATTCAAATCGTGACAAATCCGAACATGTATCAAGCGAATTATGGGGTCGAGGGGTCTGTTCCCTCTCGCACCCGACGTAAAGTTGAAAGGGAAAGGGAGGCAGAGCCCAGAGAATAGGTTTTGCACGGAGAGTTCTAGAACAATGCACCTCCTTAAAATGTCCCAGGACCGCTGGGTACTCCCAGATTACACACTTTATGTGGTGGCCCTGTTGCAACTGAACTCAGCGGATCTAGACCGGGAGGTCGATAAACATCCCCCAACCCAAGGTGTCAAGCGACCCGTGCCAATGAGTGCATGGCGGTGGAGGAGCACCGTCGCAAACGGAGCCTCTGGGAAACCGGGCCACCTCCCAGAGTATTAGCCTTATTCTCCCAAACGGGTCACTGGGGGAGTGGACCGCACTAACCCGGAACTCGTGGGAACAGATGAATGACCCGATAACAAAACAAAAAACTCCTGAATTGGAATGTGGCCAAGAGACCGCAGGCATTCCTATTCAGTCAAAAACATGCAACAATTCTCCTACAGGGATGGAGGAGGACAAGTTGCTAAGTTCTGGAGAGGAGGGCAACACCTCAAAGAACCCAGGTAGGCAGTCGCCAAAGGAAGAACCAAAAAATAGGCTCTCCAGAGGCGAACTGAGACGTCTAAGGAGAGAAGAAGCCCTCGCTAAAGGCGAGAGGATTCTCTCTAGAAAAAAAGACAGTTGGCGTGGAAGGAGAAGCATGGTACTCCGGCTGAGCCACCCCTTATCAAATCCGGTTCCTCTGGACACATTCCAAACACGTAGCTCCAGGAGGGAAAAGGTTGCACTCGCAGCGAACTCCGGAGGAATCTGCAAGGATGACAAAAAGATCTAAGGCAGAGGGAAGCTCAGCGAGAGCCTTAAAAGGCACCTGAGTCCTTCGCCGAGAAACTGATGGTTGAAAAGATGGCAATTGTCCATGTGAACTATCCAGAAACAAAGCTGGACAAAGAGGCAGCCTTAAAAATCAAAATGGAGCTGGGGAGACGTTCCCTACGGGGCGAAGACGTCAGAATATCCAGCTGCCACCCTGAGAACGGTACAGTAGTTGAAGGCTGCGCAAATTCTATCACAAAGGTATGGTTATAAGCCCAGTTCAAGCAGCTGAATCCGTTTGGCGAGACTCAGCTGAGACTGGGCCCGGCCAAAAACCTTCTGAAGATGTGCAAAGTCACAACTTTTGTACCACGATCCACGGGAGCGGAGACCAAGAAATACGTGATGCTTGGTCTAAAGAGCCAGAGTGGATTGAACACCGAGCACTGGGCTGTTGTGGGTGGTAATACCACATCAGAAGGACAGTTCCTAGTCATCCACATTGACGACGAATCCCTGCATAAGCTGGGAAACTTGGTATGCGCCCATTCGTGGGAGCAGAAAGAGTTCTCTTCAAGTTGCAGGGGGGATCTCATAAGGGTAGCAATGATGACCGCAGTGCTGTAAATCAATCTGCATCACAGTAGAGCGGCAACGGCGCCGCTCTGCCAGAAGATCCTGGCTGATGACATAGGAGTGGTTCTTATTCAAGAACCATGGACCGTCAATGGCAGAGTAATGGGAATGATCGCTGCGAAGGGTAAGTTAATCTACGACACTGATAATGCAAACCCAAGGGCATGTATTTGTACCAGGAATAATATCAAAATGATGAAAATAACGGATTTATGTTCTAGAGATACTGCCATGACTGAGGTACACCTGCAGGCAGGTGATGGAAACATCAGAATCCTGCTTGCACCCGTGTATTTGCCATACGATTCCACAGAAGCACCTCCGTCCATGGAAATGAGGAAATGAGGAAATGAGGAAATGAGGAAATGAGGAAATGAGGAAATGAGGAAATGAGGAAATGAGGAAATGAGGAAATAGTGAAACACGGATCAGAGACGGGGAAGCAGCTCATCTTGGGAATGGACGTCAATGACCACCATCTGGCCTGGGGGAGCTTCAATACCAATGAACGGGGTGAGTACCTTATTGAATACCTAAAAGAGTCGAATCTAACTTTATTGAATAAGGGCCGCGAGCCAACTTTCCAACAAAGAAGGGATTATTTGCTTAGGGAAGAGGTTCTGGACATAACTTTGGCCAGCCACTTTGTGTTACTACAAAAAAATGGAAGACCATCCTCGATGCCCAGCCAAGTTTTGTGAACGTCAAATAGTATTTATTTTTATTTGACGTTACGGGGTACTGCTGTCAGATCAATAATCAAAAAGTTTCTTTATTTATATTTAGAAGGATACAGTGTATATATGAATATATAAATACATTTTGCAGAAAAAACCAAATAAGACATTGGTTCCCAATGAAAATATACTATTTAAAAACTAATAAAAAAAGTTGTCATTGATACTTACGTTTCTCAAGTTGTTGTTGTTAACATGGGGACTTTAAAAAACGCGCGTGTTTGAAAGTTCGATTTCAACACGCTGACGCGTGCTTTAGAAAGATAATATGAGGCATCAATAAAAAAAAATATTATATCTCCTTTTATTTGACGTTTTTGATGGGTTGAAAATTGACATTTGTCAAATTCCATGAATGAAAATATTGGATTATCACTCTCATATTTCACGGTACAGAAAATTGGTGAAAAGGAAACGTGAATAATTCAAATTGTCTTAATTTTAACTGGTAAATAGCATTACTTCCGTGAAAGGGTATATATTATGACATTGACATTGAATAGCGATTCGAGATTCAACATCGATAATAACCGCTCATGAGATCGCATATATTTTATATAGGAAAAAATTAGGTACTAAATTTACAAAAATCGATTCAAGTAAAGCTTATTTACACCTTGAGGTTAAGCCGGAAATGAGACATTTATTAACGTTAAACACTCATAAAGGTTTGTATCGCCCAACCCAACGTTTTCCCTGATGGTTCGGAAAGTCCAATTCAATTTGCCAGTCAAACATTAACAAAGTTTCAGCAAAAGTACTCTCAAATTGATAAAGAGGCTTACAGTTTAATATTCGGCGTTAAAAAGTTTTACCAGTACCTTAGCGGTAATAAATTTACATTATTTACCGACCATAAACTGTTAATACATATATTTTCTACATAAAAAAGTTTACCGTTATTAAGCGCCACCGGAATGCAGCGTTATGCGGTATTTTTACAAGCATTTCAATACCATATTAAGTACAAAAAAAAGTACAGGAATACACGGAAATGCAGACGCACTATCACGTTTACCTTTAACTTCCAAAGACCTATCGATTTTCGACGAACATGACGTTTTTGAGATTAGTCAGATCGAGATTTTACCAGTTACTGTTGAAATGTTAGCAAGAGCTACGGCTCAAGACGTAACACTGAATAAGTTGTTGAATGGATTACGCACTGGTAAAATAATTCCTAGAAACGATTGTTTTAACATTGATCAAACTGAATTTACTTTACAATCAGGTTGTATAATGCGAGGACAAAGTGTTTTAATTCCTGTTTCTATACGAGTTAAAATACTAGCCGAACTTAATTCCGCCCATTTTGGTGTTGTTAAAATGAAAGGATTAGCTCGTAGCTACTGCTGGTGGCTCGGTATAGATCAGAGTATTGAAAATATTGTTAAAGACTGTTTCGAGTGTAATAAGTTCAAAAACAATGTAGAAAAGGCAGAAACGCATGTTTGGGAAGAAGCAGATTATCCTTTTGAACGTGTTAACGCTGATTACGCAGGTCCTTTTAATGGCGGATATTATTTTATTCTTGTTGATTCGTTTTCAAAGTGGCTTGAAATTCATTTTGTGAAGAATACAACCACGGACACAACCATTGAACTTAGTCGAAATATTTTCGCTACATTTGGGTTACCAAAATTTTTCGTTAGTGGCAACGGTTCAACTTTTACTTCTTTCAAATTTAAACAATTTTTACAGGAAAACGGTATTTTGCACAAATTACCAGCTCCCTATTATCCCGCAACTAACGGACAAGCCGAGAGATTTGTACAAATTTTAAAGAAAAGTATTAGGACAATGATTACCGAAAGCGAGAATGAAAATTCAAATTTATGCAAACTACTTATACAATACCGTAAAATGCCACATGTAGCTACAAATAAAAGTCCCTCAGAATTAATGTTTGGCAGACAGATCCGTTCCAGACTGGATTGTATTATGCCGGACTCAGAAAAAAATATAGTAAATATAGGGAAAAAGTATCGTTTATTTTCAATAAACAGTAGAGTATCGGTTCGCAACTACTTTCAAGATAAATGGAAATTCAGTAGAATTAAAAATAGGATAGGCAAATTACATTACGAAATAAAACTCCATGATGGAAGAGTGTGGCGTAGGCACATCGATCAAATTCGTGAAATAGGGCAAAACACATCCAAAGAACGACACTTTCCAGATGACTTACCTATTATTTTCCCCAAAAACGACTTACCTGTTGATTTATCTAGAGATAACTTACCTGATCGAGTTGATTCACCCGATTTGGACTTACCTACAATTTCTAAAACAAATTCGGGTAATATACAAAACAATCAAAATTCTATTCCAGAACTTACTCCAAGTACAACTTCTGAAAGTGTTCCTGATAAAACATCTTTAAGGAGTTCTCAGATAATTAGAAAAGCACCGAATCGTTTATATTTGTGATGAGTTTTTTTATATAATTCTTGTTTCACTTGAATAATAAGTTTGTGTTTTGCAATGTAAATTTCACGAGAGAGAAACGAGATGTTATATTTGCCACATTACTATGTTTAACATAAGTCACATACCATTTTGTAGTCAGTTGACATTCAGTATTGTTCTAGAATGGCAGTTATATAGTTACCACGTCCATTATATTTCTTTTAATTAATAAAGTTAATCTTGATTTAGATTCGAAGTGATTTATTACGAAGCATTCACCCATCTCCATTTTTGACCATACACAACAGTTATCTTCAACTTTTTCACTTCATGAATGACGTAAATTGTCAAAATTATTAAAATCTCGAATGTTCTCGCACGGAAAAATTTCAATTGAATATTATTGAGATATGAAAGGCTAGAACATTGCGTATCATATTGTGTTGTTTTAATCATATCCTCATATTGATTGTTTGATTGAGAAACTTGTAAAGATTCGTGTCAGTTTAGCGGCTTTATTCATGATTCATAGCGACGTATCAGGTGGTACAACAATTTAATAATAAGCCGTTTAATATTCAATTTCAGACGGTAATTTGGAACAAATTACTGAGATTTAATTTCGACAGAACCGCCACAAGAAGCAGTAGATAATTTTAAAGATTTTCCTCGACTGCAATCAACACGCAAATATTTACTAAGCCACTCTACACCACCACTAGCAGATACGACAAAATCTGTTTAAAATGCGAATAAATTGAAAATTAGTTTTTCGCCTTCAACCTAGAAAATATACAATTTGTTATGAAATACGGGGATAAAACTACAACCATGCAATCTAAGCACGGTGTTCTAATTAATACTGTTTATATCAAGTTATACTAATTAAAATACATACAGAATTCTGTGAAAACTTTTTTTACGAGACTTATCTCATTACTTCCAAAGTAGATTCGTTTTGGAATAATTTACGCTAATAATAATTCATTCATCGAAACATTTTTCAAGTGAATATTCAAAAAATGACAGCGCACTCTTTAACGTCTTCTTAAGACTGAAACCACGTGCCCTGAAGTGGTAATCGTAGTTCCAGTAAAAGAAAAATGTCGGTCGGAGCTATATCAGGGGAATACGGAGGCCTTCTATGTGGTTTGTTGAGTGGTTAACCAGAAATTTGTTCTTAATTATAGCCTTGTTTCTCGAATAGGTCAGAAGGCGTAGGATTAAGGGTAGTGGAGATAAAACAAAGCTTTTGCGATTAGTTTAACTAAAGAGGCCATAATTTCTTAGGCGGATACGACGGAGTTCCACTACTATCGGAAACAAGTCGAAATGCAAGAAAGAACATATATTAACTGTCTCGACCCTTACTTCGTGGAATCTACTCATATTAGTGTTTTAAATGAAACCCAATGTTTCTAGCTAATTCCACAATATAATGAAAAATGTTGAAAATTCTAAAAAATTGACAATTGTTTCGATAACTGAATATCATCGTCAGAATGATAGAAGTTACATTTCATTTGATGCCTACCTGATGTTTAGTAGTTATTTTTGGCTAGACCGAGAAGTGACCTACCTTGTTATTGACCTAATATATGTTCATTGAAAAAAGAAGAAATGTGATATTACAAATATTTGTGATGATCACAAAAGGCATTATTAGATTTAATTAGATATTAATTTCAAATATTGCTAGCGGCCAGTGAACTTGAAGGTCACTGGCAAGGTGTAGTAAAGTCAATAGCGTGTTAGAGAATCACGACTGTTTAATAAATAATGCGTCGACAAGGTCGAGAAACAGATCGTTGACTGTGTTAGTATAACAGTAGAATTTCCTTATATATAGAGAAAGTTCATTTCTCTTGATAATTATTAATAGTACAAACGTTATATTCTGTCTTAGACATGGTCAGTGATTTTGTATACGTAGTTTTGAATATATGTTGTCCCAGTGAGTTTTGATAAACGATGTTATTTATTTTACTCTAAAGAATGGTTCAAGTGGTAAGTGTTTCGCGAAGATGAATGGTTCGATGGTTCAAGAAGTGCATACGAGGGGCACTTGCTAAATAACCACCACATATTGAAGCTTAGGTATTATTAGCACTATGGTGATATCCTGGATATCTTATCCCAATTAAGATCAGTATAACTGTACTATGATATAGAAAACCAGGAAAACTATATCTGCTGATCGTTACAACTATCACTTAAGAAAACAGTTTAATAGTGGAGAACTCCCTAGATTTAACTGTTCATTGACGACTTCATATTGTGAGTTTCTTAAGTGTCTTCTAATTTCCAGCTCTTTAATCCAAATCTTGTTTCTTATCACAACTTCTAGTTCTGTGTTAGGTGTCAATTAATGATTGGTGTCAAGTAGATGTTTTGCGTAATAGGATTTATCTGGTTGCTTAAACCTGCGTGCTCGTAAGTGTTCACTGTATCTTATTTCATAATTTCTAAGGGTCTGACCCAAATAGACAGCATTACATTAGATCAGAGCCAACAAAAAAGTTTTCTAATAATGTAAGGGATATTGTTAATAATTCAAATTATCTTTTAAGTGATTGCGAAAAGAGGACCATCTTAAATAAGAATCCACATTGACCACAATTATATGGAACCGTTAAATTACATAAAATAACGAAACCAATTAGACCTGTAGTTTCTTATGTTAATACTCCTAATAATATATTGGCAAAGAGGATTAACAATATACTTAATAGTTACGGATATGCATCTAAATACTCAATTAGAAATTCAATAGAACTAATCATAAATTTAAAAGCATTCAACTTACAAGATAACTCTAAGCTCATTCCATTTGACGTTACTAACATTTTCACTAAAATTCCTCCTAAAGAATGTCTAAAATTACTAGAAAATAAAAATATTATTCCAGGAATTATATCAGATATACTTGATTTATTTGATGTATGTATTTGTAATGATATAAATTCATTACTATAAATATCGATTCAAGAAACCAGTTAGCACCGTGATGACGAGGTACCCCACCAGAACAGCAAGACCCCACGCCAAAATGCGCACGTAGAATCGACAGTAGAAGGGAAGGAGACTTCCACCACCACCTCTATGATGTGTATAAAAATGCAAACCGACAGACGATAGAGCGACTTGAATTACGGACTCCTGCTCCTCCAAGTTCAGCCGCCTCCAGTGCGAAGCGTAGGTCGAAGGTACTGACTTTAACCTTAAACGCTTTACACTATCCACCGCCGAGTGTTGTACTAAGTCGTAGGATTGATCCGATTTTATACATCATTCACTAGAACGACCGTTGGTTTCTGGTATTGACGGAAATGAGAACGATTGTTCAAACTGTTAGAAGAATTTCGGTGTGGTATTGACACATCGAAAGCTCTACAGTATCTTCGTAGTGTAGCGCCGTTGAGCCGGGTACTGACTGGTTGTAAACGATCGCTTCAACTGTTAGTATAATTCTGGTGTGGTATTGACGCGCCGTAATAACTACAGTCTCTACAAACCGAGATATTCGTTAAGCTGGGTACTGACTAGCTATAAACGATACTCGCACATCTTGAGATTAAAACCGAAAGAGTATTGATCTGCCGGTTGCTCATACCCCTGGCCTTCTGAACATTTCTTAGGACGCAGAGGATCCCGTCCACCGTCAAGTGTATAACTGGAATCGAAAAATGCACCGCTACCGTTACACCTACCTATCGTTCGAACCATCAGTTTCTATCGATCGACGAAGGGATACGGACCGTCGGAGCGTTACCTCCGAAATATTTACGCACCAGAGTAATACGTATATTCATAGAATATCGAATTTTAGTTTATTGTTATCATTGTAAATAATATTTTTTAGAAATAAATCAGTTAATTTAATCGAACTCTGTCTCCTTTGGGCCTACCTGGGCAATACGCATTACATATTAATCAGAATTATTTCACTTTTGACAACAACACATATATTCAAAATGAAGGTTTACCAATGGGAAGCCCTATATCACCTATTTTGGCAAACATTTTTATGGACAGTTTAGAAAGAAAAGTTTTTGAAAATAATATTTCAAAAAATGTTTTATTTCGGTATAGATGACATATTAGCTTATTTTATAGGTAGTGAACGACAATTAGATATATTTTTCAACCACATTTATAATTTACACCCAAAAATTCAATTTACATTAGAAGTTGACGAACATAACTCAAAAGTGTTAATAATGTATTTGATTATTCAATTTACCGAAAACCAACACACACTGATGTGACAATTCCATATAGTTCCAATTATCCCATGTCACTTAAACTAGCGGCATATAATTCAATGATACATAGAGCATTTTCAGTTCCTATCAACAAATGTGATTTTGATAGAGAGCTTAATACAATTGGACAAATAGCAACATCCAACGGTTATCCATTACATATGATAAATAAGGAAATTGATAAAAAAGAGGAAAAAGTGGCGTTACAACTAATATTTCTTAAATAAACTGAAGAAATCAAAACTTATAAAACCATCACATATGCAGGAAATATTTCTAATAATATTTCAAAGATAATATCTTTAGCAACGAATACAACATTTTCTTTCAAAACAGAAAGTAACGTTAGTAAATAATTATTAAATGTAAAAACAGAAATATCACTGTTGAAGAAATCACGAATATATAAACATAAATGTCCAGAATGTAATGCTGTCTATTTGGGTCAGAGCCTTATAAATTTTGAAATCCGATACAGTGAACACTTACGAGCATACATATTAAAACAACCAGATAAATCCCATTACGCAAAACATCTACTCGACACCAATTATTCATTGACACCTAACACAGAACTAGAAGTACTACATATTTGTGATAAGAAACAAGAACTGGATTTTCTTGAAGAGTTGGGAATCAGAAGACACTCAAGAAACCCACAATATGAAGTCGTCAATGAACAGATAAATCTAAGGAGTTCTCCACTATTAAACTGTCTTCTTAAGTGATAATTGTTAAGATCAGCAGATATAGCTTTCCTGGTTTTCTATATCATTGCACAGTTATACTGATCTTAATTGGAAAAATGATATCCAGGATATCACCATAGGGCTAATTATATCTAAGCTTCAATATTTGTAATATCACATATTCTTCTTTTTTCTATTACCATATTTTAAGTCAATCACAAGGTCTAGCCAAAAATACCTACTAAACATCAGGTAGGCACCAAATGAAATGTAACTTCTGTTATTCTGACGATGATATTCAGTTATCGAAACAATTGTGAATTTTTTAGAATTTTCTACATGTTTCATTATATTGTGGAACTAGCTAGAAACATTGAGTTTCATTTAAAACACTAAAGAACATATCGTTCAATTGCTATCTTTATAGACAGCCAAAGAGTGCTAAAGATATTCTATTCTGTAGAAATTAACTCTTAGCTAGCATGCGATTGTATGTGCTTTAAACACGCGGTGTGACCGTAGTATCGTCAGGGTATCTTCGATACCGGGGCTCAAAGACCGTGAGGGCAACGAAATAGCAGAGAAAATGGCTGAGCAAGCTGCGTAAATACCATTCGTTCGACTGGAACCTTTCAGCGGCATTGCAAAATCAATAACAAAAGTGGCCATTATAAAATTAGTGGAGTATAATACTAGGTTATGTTGGAAATATTTACCAGGTCAAAGACAAGCGGAGCAGTTAATAGTAGAACAAAATTCACCAAAATTCACGGCAGACCTGATAAGTAATGAGAGGAAAATGGTCACAACTGTTGTGAGTCTGTTAACAGGGCATTTTAAGCTCAATAGGCGTCTAAAATTGATGAGGATGAGAGATGAGATTCTTTAGATCAGAAGAAGAAACTGCTGAGCATATTCTATGTCACTGCGACAGTTTAAGAAACTTGCAGTAATCTAGATTTAGGGGACAACAAGAGATGACAGAAATTTGTCATACTTTGGTTTCCAGTCATTGTTTTTGTTTTACTCTAGCGTCCAATTGAATACGTAGACAGCTGGCTAGAAAGATATAAATCTCCCATCATATGTCCACCGTTTTTGACTGCACTGTACTATTGAAAAGCAAGTACTTTTAATAACGTTCATTCACCGTAAGCGACCTGTCTAGCTCTTCGCGAAATTTGATTTTATTAGAGTCTTAAGCTCTCATTAGAGTTGCCCTAATCTCAACTTAAGAATTATTAAGGTTATCTATGGTTACCAGTGGATATATTAACCATTATGTAATTAACCTACACCCAAAAAGTGGATTGTTACTAGTGTTCTTGAGAGAAAATATAAAGTGACAAAATTATCAAAGACTATAACAAGTTATATAATTTTCACAGTATACTGAAATAAACTATCCGAATGATATCGTAGGTCTACTCGTTATTCATAGTCACAAAAAAATATCAAGCTAGCTTCTTTTGAGAAATACTGGGGTACAAAAATGAATAAATAATCGCTGCTTATATAAGGCGTTATCGCCGATGATTACCCGTGCTAAATAAAATAATTACAGTGATTAAACAATATCTGTAGAAAAATAATTAAGAACTATTCTTCAGGGATTAATATGGGGTTCTTTGTATTATTGTTTCCTTGGTCATATACTTAAGTCAAATCCGTGAATAGGCGCAACCGAATTTTAGAAACTATAATGCTAAAGGCGATCGTAAGAAAACGTTATAGGAGTAGCCAAAACGCGGAAAATATATTGTTACGAACTCGCACACCAAAGCAGATACTAAGTACGGTCCTGTAACATTATGTTAACTGAGTTAAAAAAAATGGCGAGCGCGCCGAATTCTGGGAAGGTCTATTGGGATTTATTGTGACAGTTTTTATAGACATGTTCTCGGAAGGTCTTTTAAGAATTGAGCCGGCAATCGAGAAATATCGCGAAAGGCATTGGTTTTGTGTAAGCCGCAGCCCAGAATTCACTAGTAAAAAAGGCCCTAGTATATAAAAAGACCGATCAGTGGACCAGTTAGTTGATAAAGTGATCTTGACAAATAAACAGTAAATAAGTGAATATAAAAGTGTTGATATAAATTATTAATTAAGTTTGTGTGCATATAAATTAAATTTAAGTGATTAGTTAAGTACATATAAATTAAGTGTTAGTGAGTTAGTGTTTGAATAAATTAGCAAGTAGCCATACCGTGTGTTTAAAATTTATCTCACCCGTTTATTGTTTGAATAAATTACAAAAACATTACAATGTGTACACAACTAACGTATAAATAAATAAATAGTCCAACTAGTACAAGCCAATCGTTTATTGCAAATAAGGAAATCGGCAATACGATGCTCCTGTTAGAAGTAAACACAAAAGAAAATAAGTCAAATATCAATTACCAGTACAAAAATATTCTAGGTATAAAACAAAAGAGCAATCGATTTAGTAGGAGTTATAGCGTGGTATGATCATACGAGCTTTACATGTATGTACCTTGTATCTATAAGTATCACAAGCCGAATAAGTATCTAAAACATTGTAAATATCACACTTATCAATGCTTTCATATGGCATTCCAGCTCAAATCAAGCCGCAAATGTACTAACATATAAATTAATATTAGTATACAGGGTGTCCCGGGACTAATGGGAAAAAAGTCAGGAGCGTATAATCTGAGTCAAAATAATGTTAGTACTTCATATAAACTTTTTCTATTCAGGCTCTCGTTTTCGAGTTATAGGCCTCCAAAGTTTTAATTTTGAATTTAGTTTTTATTTTTATTTTTTGTACTAGTTATTTGATCTTTATAAAATTCACGGCAAAGCTATAATGTACGTGTATGTTTATTTTGGTGAGGTAAACAGATTTACAGTAGTGTCTTGAAGCCAGGGACGGACTACTCGCAATGGTTAGTGATCCGAATAATTTGCAGGGATTGCACACCCTGTATGAAATTATCGAAATTCACTTCCCCACACATTAAGCTAACGAAAATGTACTCTTGTTAGAATTCTATAAAATAAGCCGTTCGGCTAATATTGACAGTTTTATTAATGCACTACGTACATTCACCATTTTTATAAGTACACAACGAGGTAAAACTAACTTATGAATACGATGTCCAAGATTTACTTTCAGTACTACAAAAAAATAATTTAACGATAGCAGAAAATAAAAAACATTAACGACTCATTAATTGGAAAGTTGGTAAAAACTTTTTAAAAGTGTTTTTACCGTTTATCAAGTAACCATAGGATTAGTTGTCAAACATTGTGTAGAATAGTTCGTAGTCAGTACTTGTCAATAATTCATAAGTCCTTAATTTAACAGTTACAATGGCAGAATTCACTTTTATTGAGTACGCAGATATGAATTTATTGTATGGATTGGTTTCTCGAAACTGTTTAGAGGCCAGAAGGCTTTATGCAGAACATTTTGCAAACAGAGCATTGCCAGACAGACGAATGTTTGAGCGTATTGATCTCAGGTTACGAGAAACAGGTATGAATAAGTAAATGTAATTTTCCATGTATACAAAACAAAGTTTTAAATTTTAGGACGTTTTTTGCCAAAAAAAGATGGAGAAGGTCCAGTACGAAGCGTACGTACTGTGGCAGTTGAACAAGACTTGTTAAATGCAGTTGATAATGAACCATCAACGAGTTTACGAAAATTATCAAGAGAACATAACGTCTCGAAATCAGTTGTGCATCGCGTTCTAAAAGAACAGCTGTTATATCATTCTCACATGAAAAAAGTACACAGTATGACAGTGGCTGATCATCCTTCACGACTTGAGTATAGCCAGTGGTTTCTGCGACAACAACAAGCAGACAATACATTTATTAGTAACGTTCTCTTTACGAACGAATCCGGTTTCAACAGAGATGTAGTCATAAATTCTCATAATATGCATTTATGGGATGATGCGAATCCACATGGCATTAGTCAAACTAGGAGCCAGCATAGATTCATGGTTAATGTTTGGACAGGAATAGTTGGCAATCATTTGATAGGGCAATACCTTATTGACGATACTTTGACCGGTCAGAGATATTTGGAGTTTTTACAAAATGAGTTATGTTTGATGATGTGCTACTACAAACTCGTAGGAACTTATGGTTCATGCATGATGGGGCCCTTCCTCATTTCAGTTTAGATGTACGATAGCATTTACACACAAGGTTTCCTAATAGATGGATTGGTCGTGGAGGCCCTTTTCAATGACCACCGCGATCAGGAGATGTTAATCCTATGGATTTCTTCCTCTAGGGTTATCTCAAAAGTAAGGTATACGCAACACCTGTGCAAACAAGGCAAGATTTAATAGACAGAAATGTGTTACACTGCAATGTTATTAGAAGTGCAAAGAAACAACCGTCGAAGACTTAGAATGTGCGTGGAAGTGGGAGGAGCTCATATTGAACATTTATTAGAAGAACGTTAGTTTTTGTTGTTTAGGAATTAGTTTCAGTCGATTGTTTTATAACTTTTTATGAGGTTTTCTTAATGGTTTAATAATGTTGTGTTCGTAAATTTTGATTAAAAGCAACTAATTACGTTGTCTGCGTACCTTTTTAATCCCCATTAAATAAGTTCTTAATGTTTTTATCATCTGCTATCTTCAAATTATTTTTTTGTAGTACATCGTATTAATAAGTTAGTTAGGTAAATTTGTACGTAGTGCATTAATAAAACTGTAAATATTAGCCAAACGGCTGATTTTATCGAATTCCAGCAAGAGTACCTTTTCGTTAGCTTAATGTGTGGGGAAGTCAATTTCGATAACTCCATACAGAGTGTGCCATCCCTGCAAATTTATGGATCACTAACCATTGCGAGTAGTCCGTCCCTGGCTTCAAGGCACCACTGTAAATCTGTTTACCTTTCCAAAATAAACATACACGTACATTATAGCTTTACCGTAAATTTTACAAAGATCAAATAACTAGTAAAAAAATAAAAATAAAAACCAACTTCAAAATTAAAACTTTGGAGGCCTATAACTCGAAAACGAGGGCCTACATAGAAAAAGTTTATATGAAGTACTAACATTATTTTGGCTCAGATTATACGCTCCTGACTTTTTTCCCATTAGTCCTGGGACACCCTGTATATAACTAATATAAAATCACTTAATAATCACGAGTGATAACGAGAATCATAAAACGATAATATAAGTATAAGAGGTGAATCAGTAAAACGAAATTCTCTGTTATACTTAGCTGGATGGGACGTTTTGGGTTCCAACCAAACGTCCACAAGGTCACAATCGGAAGTAGATATCTGGTAAATCTTCAGGGATCATCTCGGCCGGGATTAATTTCCGCTAGTATATAGCAGGTCGAACCAGGTATGAAATCGAGTACAAAATCCAATATCGATAATCAATCAAGAGTCAAAATAGACGGGAATATACAACGTAGAAGTAGGAAACCGAAAATAAAAATCCTCAATTTACCAATGAGGGTTCTCAAAATTCCAATATTCAGCCACGTGGAATTAATCAATCGAGAGCCTCCACCAATAGGCTCACAAAATGGCGAATTCTTGCTGGTGTTGAAAGAAAGTTGATTCGATCTTAGTGAATCGTGGTTCCAGTGCAAAATAATATCCCTTAACGGCGGAAAATAATTGCTTCCTCAAAATAGTCGGATTTCCAAACAATTTGTGCAAATTCTATCCCCTAATTAGGGTCAATGAGAATGAAACCAAGAAAATAACTCGCACAAAGCACCGAACCCTTTTTGTTCCTCAAACCATACAATACACACCTTCCTTCTCGTCGTTTTCAAAGAAAAGATGGCTTCAAAACCAATGATACAAACCATATGAAAAGTTTTTAAAATTCGAAATATCCAAAAGTCCGTGAAGAAAAACTATTAAAATCTAGGCTTTAAATTATTCCAGTTGGTAAACATGTATTTCTCGAGCACAATGGAGAAACAAACGAAGTACGTCCAAATTTCCTATATTCTCCTTCCTTATTGCCCATTTAATAAATATTTATACATGTTATCAAAAAGCAAGACCGCTCTTGTAGCGAAGCAATTTCGGCGAGTCGCAGACTAATACCAGCCGTGTAGAAGGGATACGAGTTTTACCGATCACCGAAGCCTTCTTAGATTTATTAGCTATACAGAGTGTCCCAAAATATTAAATAGTACACAGTCAATAAAATAATGCATATTAAGAAAAAAAATTAAGACGAACCATAATTACCTTCAGGAAATGAATGTGCAATGTTATTTTTATTGTCCACTAGGATTTATTGAAATACCAATTCAAAATTTGTTAAATTATTCTTAAATTAAAGAATGTATTTAAGAAATAATGTAAGTAAGAATTTTATTCTAAATTCAGAGCATAAAAATTTGCTATGCAGAATTTGAAACCATAAATTCATTGTTCGAACCATTGAAAAATTCACTGAACGAACTCGAGGACGGACACTCTGAACAACCTCTATGACAGATAACGTTAAAATTTAGTTAAAGTAAAGAAAAACAGTTTTGCCAGCTTGGTAACAAAAAAATTCCGAAAGTCTATTGATCCAAAGTTTTCAAATGATCTATTTTAGTTAATTGAATAATAAATCAATAAAATATGACAGTCTCCTTTTCATCACTTGATTCCTAATCAACGACTAAAGTATTTGCAATAACACAAATACAAGACAATTGCATTGTTATCATACTACTCAAACACAGTATTCCAACTCAACTCTAATATTTTCAGATCAACTAACTCATCTTCTTTTTCGTATCCGCTTCCTCTACCCTCTACTCAGGTGTCGTAGCTTGATTGCGGTTTATGAATTATCCATTTTTACACTCCCTTCTATTACCTGCTGATTCTTTCATGTCCTCTGTGGATTTATTTCCCTTCAATACTCCTCCACTTGATTCAGCCACTTCCTTCTTGGACCTCCCGTCTTCTTTCTGTCGATTTTTCCATCTCCATTATTCTATTCACCAGTCGCGATTGGTCCATTCTCACCACGTAACCACACCAATTCATTTGTTTCTTTTTAACCTTTGGTAGTGTTGGTTCTTGGCCAATGCTTTTTCTTATTTCATCACTTCTCATTTTGTCCCATTCACTCTTGCCTGTAATGTTCTTAATATGTTTCATTCCCATTGAGTTTATCCTTGGTTCCTATTTTTTGTTTTTACTTTTCCGCCCAACCTATCTAATATGCGAGAAATGTATTGGTTTACCACAAAAAAAGTTATAATTTAGAAAAAATTTTTGAGTTATTTTTAGATTTTCCATGAACAACAACACGAAAAATATTTTTTAGAAAAAAAACTCCTGTGTGTATGACGTCGTCGTCGTTGTCGTCGGCCACTTTTGGTTACATGTCTTGTTAGCACGATACAGCTTCCGGAGTGCAACAAGTCACCAATTTTATGATTGCATATTGTTAAAGACACGTCACAGATGAACCGTATTGATTTTCAGCACACCAGAGCCAGTACAACGGGTGCTATGGTTATGGCTTTTTGTAATTTTTCGAGAAATTTCAGATTGTTAGCACGATACAGCCTCTGGAGTTCAACAAGTCACCAATTTTATGATTGAATCTTATTCAGGACATAACACCAATTTTATGAATATGAACCCTATTGATATTCAGCTCTCTATCGCCAGTACAACGGATTCTATGGTACTTGAAGTACCAAATTTTTGTCATTTTTGGATAATTTTCAGTTTGTTAGCACGATACAGCCTCCAGAGTGTATAAAAGTGACAAATTTTATGATTGAATATTGTTCAAGTTGTCTCACATATGTACAGATTTTCAGCTGACTAAAACGATTACAGCCAGTCCTATGAATCCAGATATACCACATTTTTGGTTTTTTTTGGAGAAATTTCGGTTTGTTAGCACGGAACATCCCCAGAAGTGTATACAAGTGAAAATTTTATGATAGAATATTGTTCAGGGCCACAGATGCGGAAAAGTTAGTTTTAATCTTTAAAACCGTTTATTTTTTATTGGCTTTGACACTTGTCAACAGGAGCGAACTATTATTATATAATAAAACTTACTCACATCTATCCAATTCTAAGAGAAGACAGAACCACCTACCTAAAAATACATCAAGGATATAACAGGGTCACGCACTTCTTATCTAGGGGCCCTACAAGACATTATTATTCATCACAAACAAAACTAGGCCACGGAAAGGTAGAAATAACTACAATTGGGATGAACAGTGGTAAACAAATCTGGTTCACACATTCACAAGCATACCTTTGATTCATGTATGAATTTCCTCAGAACGTTATATACTTTCATTTTATTTAAAGCTAAATTTGGCAGATATTGAAGGGTGGGAGAAAACAGTTTCTTATTAGATCATTAATGAGGTTTTGAGTTACTTGGGAATGGATGCAGTTAAAGAAAATATGTTTCAGATTACTTTTGATATGTCAGTGTTGACACAGCTCTGTGTCAAATTTTTTATTCTATATAAATGTGCTGGATAACATGCGTGTCAAAAGCGTAGTCTAACAATAATTGTAATGTATTTAAGTAGGCAGGAATAAAAATTGAACCAACAGCAATTCGGAATTTCTTGTTGAATTGAGTTGTTGATTGGGTTTTAGATATTTTACAATAATCATTCCAAGACTTTTTCCATAGACAAATTTGTTTTTGCCTAGAATTAGCAAATGCGTCTGGTACAGTAAGTGGGTAGACAGATAAGGCGCTATTTTCTACTGCATTTTTAGCTAAACGATCTACATGTTCATTATGTTTGAGTACTATATGTGCATTGATCCATATTAGCTGTACATGTTTATTATCTTTTTTTAATTAAAATAACATTTTTTTATATAAAATATATAGAGATTATCTGATAAAGCAGGTATAGTAGGATTTTGTATGACTGTTAACACAGACAGAGAATCTCCTAATATATTAGCAGAACTTTTTCCGGACGATGAAAAAAATTTAACGACTCGTAGATGCCCACAGCTTTAGCACTGAAAACTGAGAAGCATGAGGGGAGCTTTAACAATTTTTCGACATTATTACCTGGAATGTAGAACGCACATCCAGTTCCATATAAAGTTTTGGAATCGTCTGTATGGAATCAGGATCATTTTGTAGAATGAAGTTTCAAATTGTAAGAACATATGAAAAAAGATGTCAAAAGCATCTAAAGTCATATTTTTTCTGCTCTAATTATACATAGATTGTTGTTGATGATTTCGTGGGAGATACTTCAAAACCATTTTTAATGAACCATTTATAAGCCGACCCGTATATTTTATCTAACGTCTCTACACCATCATCATCTTTTTGAGCCTCTCAATATAAGCAAAAATTATCCACATACTGAATAATTTTCGGGGTGATATTTCCATCGTAAATATTATGAAAGTCAGCTGTATACAAATTAAAAAGCAGAGGACTCAATACTGTACCTTGAGGTAGTCCTGAATTATTATAAAAAGGTCCTATGAGGTGATTATTATGAGATCTTATATATAATTTTCTATGAGAATAAAAGTTAATGATTGCATCAGTTAATCGAATCGGTTTTAGGAAGTTATTTTTCTCTCAGGATAGGTAAGCAGACGCTATCATAAGCACCTTCGCTACCTAGGCAAAGTATAGTTAAATATCTATTGGTGGAATAAGTATTTTGAATATCGATTAAGATAGTTGTTAGAGCGTCAATTGTACCACAACCTTTTCTGTAGCCAAACTGGGATCTTGAAATAACCATCATTCAAGTATGTGCTTAATGGTACGTTCTAATGTTTTCAATATACAAGATCTAAGTGAAATAGGACGATAGGATTTAGCATGATTGGGATTTTTATTTGGCATGAGAATAGTAATAATGATGACATCCTTCAACTCATTAATTAGTGATAAATTATTCAGTATGTAATTGACTGTCTCGACCCTTACTTCGTGGAATATGCTCATATTAGTGTTTTTAAATGAAACTCAAGGTCTCTAGTTAATTCCACAATATAATACAAGTTATTGAAAATTCTAAGAAATTGACAATTGTTTCGATAAATCAATATCATCGTCAGAATGACAGAAGTTACATTTCATTTTATGCCTACCTGATGTTTAGTAGTTATATTTTTTTGGCTAGACCAAGAAGTAACCTAACTTGTGATTGGCTTAATATATGTTTATAGAAAAAAGAAGAAGATGTGATATTACAAATATTGAAGCTTAGATATTATTAGCCCTATGGTGATATCCTGGATATCATTTTTCCAATTAAGATCAGTATAACTGTGCAATGATATAGAAAACCAGGAAAACTATATCTGCTGATCTTTACAATTATCACTTAAGAAGACAGTTTATTAGTGGAGAATTCCCTAGATTTAACTGTTCATTGACAACTTCATATTGTGGGTTTCTTAAATGTCTTCTAATTTCCAGTTCTTCAAGGAAATCCAGTTCTTGTTTCCTTTCACAATCATGCAGCACTTCTAGTTCTGTGTTAGGTGTCAATGAATGATTGGTGTCAAGTAAATGTTTTGTGTAGTGAGATTTATCTGGTTGTTTTAATCTGTAAGCTCGTAAGTGCTCACTGTATCGTATTTCAAAATTCCTAAGGGTCTGACCCAAATAGACAGCATTACATTCTGGACATTTGAGTTTATATATACCTGACTTCTTTAATAGTGGTATTTTTGTTTTTACATTTAACAATTTTGTACTAACGTTACTTTCTGTTTTAAAAGAAATTGTTGCATTCGTTGCTGAAGATATTATCTTTGAAATATTATTAGAAATATTTCCTGCATATGTGATGGTTTTATAAGTTTTAATTTCATCAGCTTGTTTAGGATATATTAGTTGTAATGCCACTTTTTTCTCTTTTTTACTAATTAGTTTATTTATCATATCTAATGGATAACCGTTAGATGTTGCTATTTGTCTAATTGTATTAATCTCTCTATCAAAATTACATTTGTTCATAGGAACTGAAAAAGCTCTATGTATCATTGAATTATATGCTGCTAGTCTGTGTGAGACAGGGTGGTTAGAATTGAATGGAATTGTCACATCAGTCTGTGTTGGTTTTCGGTAAATTGAATAATCAAGTACATCATTAACTCTTTGAATTTTTAAATCAAGAAAATTGATTGAGCTATTTTCTTCAATTTCTAATGTAAATTTAATTTTCGGGTGTAAATTATTGATGTGGTTGAAAAACACATCTAATTGTCGCTCACTACCCATAAAACAAGCTAATATGTCATCTACATATCTATACCATTTTGACGACTGAAAATTACAACTCCAAAGTATATAACTTTATAGAATCCAGCGATGTAAAAGTTCTTAAAGCAGACCCAACAAAGAAGTTTTCTAATAATGTAAGGGATATTGTTAATAATTCAAATTATCTTTTTAATGATTACGAAAAGAGGTCTATCATACATAAGAATCCTCATTGTCCACAATTATATGGAACAGTTAAATTACATAAAATAACGAAACCAATTAGACCTGTAGTCTCTTATGTTAATGCTCCTAATAATATATTGGCAAAAAAGCTCAACAATATACTCAATACTTACGGATATGAATCTCAGTACTCAATTAGAAATTCAATAGAACTAATCAAAAAGTTGAAATCAATCCACTTGCAAGATAACTATAAACTCATATCGTTCGATGTAACTAATATGTTTACTAAAATTCCTCCTAAAGAATGTCTAATACTTGTAAGAAAATTACTAGAAGATAAAAATATTAATCCAGGAATAATATCAGATATACTTAATTTATTTGATGTATGCATTAATCAGAATTATTTCACTTTTGACAATAAGATATATATTCAAAATGAAGGTTTACCAATGGGAAGCCCTATATCACCTATTTTAGCAAACATTTTTATGGACAATTTAGAAAGAAAGATCTTTGAAAGTAATATTTCGAAAAATATTTTATTTTGGTATAGATATGTAGATGACATATTAGCTTGTTTTATGGGTAGTGAGCGACAATTAGATGTGTTTTTCAACCACATCAATAATTTACACCCGAAAATTAAATTTACATTAGAAATTGAAGAAAATAGCTCAATCAATTTTCTTGATTTAAAAATTTAAAGAGTTAATGATGTACTTGATTATTCAATTTACCGAAAACCAACACAGACTGATGTGACAATTCCATTCAATTCTAACCACCCTGTCTCACACAGACTAGCAGCATATAATTCAATGATACATAGAGCTTTTTCAGTTCCTATGAACAAATGTAATTTTGATAGAGAGATTAATACAATTAGACAAATAGCAACATCTAACGGTTATCCATTAGATATGATAAATAAACTAATTAGTAAAAAAGAGAAAAAAGTGGCATTACAACTAATATATCCTAAACAAGCTGATGAAATTAAAACTTATAAAACCATCACATATGCAGGAAATATTTCTAATAATATTTCAAAGATAATATCTTCAGCAACGAATGCAACAATTTCTTTTAAAACAGAAAGTAACGTTAGTACAAAATTGTTAAATGTAAAAACAAAAATACCACTATTAAAGAAGTCAGGTATATATAAACTCAAATGTCCAGAATGTAATGCTGTCTATTTGGGTCAGACCCTTAGGAATTTTGAAATACGATACAGTGAGCACTTACGAGCTTACAGATTAAAACAACCAGATAAATCTCACTACGCAAAACATTTACTTGACACCAATCATTCATTGACACCTAACACAGAACTAGAAGTGCTGCATGTTTGTGAAAGGAAACAAGAACTGGATTTCCTTGAAGAACTGGAAATTAGAAGACATTTAAGAAACCCACAATATGAAGTTGTCAATGAACAGTTAAATCTAGGGAATTCTCCACTAATAAACTGTCTTCTTAAGTGATAATTGTAAAGATCAGCAGATATAGTTTTCCTGGTTTTCTATATCATTGCACAGTTATACTGATCTTAATTGGAAAAATGATATCCAGGATATCACCATAGGGCTAATAATATCTAAGCTTCAATATTTGTAATATCACATCTTCTTCTTTTTTCTATAAACATATATTAAGCCAATCACAAGTTAGGTTACTTCTTGGTCTAGCCAAAAAAATATAACTACTAAACATCAGGTAGGCATAAAATGAAATGTAACTTCTGTCATTCTGACGATGATATTGATTTATCGAAACAATTGTCAATTTCTTAGAATTTTCAATAACTTGTATTATATTGTGGAATTAACTAGAGACCTTGAGTTTCATTTAAAAACACTAATATTCAGTATGTCATTAAATATATCAATTAACGTGCATTTAGGAACAACAGAAAGGTTATCAATCATAGAATATTTAATTTTATCAAGCCCTGGACTAGTACTGATGCGATTTTTAAGAACATAGTAACTCTGTTAAAGTTATGGGTTTTCTTAGAAACTGGTTTTGATCACTAGATGAAGTTACAACAGGAAATTACATTGTAGCGAAGGGAGGAGAAATTTTGTCAAAAAATTCTTTCATCCAGATATCATCTAAAGGCTTGACGTTGGAGATTGGTTTTCTATAAATCTCTCTAGCTTGTTTCCAAAGTAATGAAGACGAAACACATTTATTAGGAGAAGAAACATACCCAATCCAGTTTTGTTTAGACATAGATTTGAATTTTTTTCACTCCTTGCCATTATTTCTTGACAAAAGAAAAAGTTTTGGAAATTCGAGTTTCTTTTGTAAATCTAAAAACCAAAACGTCTATTTTCCAAGACCTTTTGACAATCTGAATTCCACCAAGGTGGGTAACGTTTTATGTTTTTATTAATTTTGAATAGTGGTACCGCAATGTGTGCAGCATAATTTATACTGCTGATTGAGTTTTGATACTTATCTGATGTGGAGTTTAAAGAGAAATCTTCTTGAAGAATATTTTCAATTGTACCAGAATACAATGGCCAGTTAGCTTCTTTATGCTCCATTAGTTTTTAAGGAGTATTTCGTTAATAACATGGTCAATTGGAAGCTCCATAAGAAGAACAAAATGATTCGATCCTAATGTATCATCTAATACGGAACAATTAATTCTATTAGCAACTTCAGGCGAACAAAAGTTGATATCTATCGCAGAAAGCTTTTGATTAGGACGAGTTGAAACTGTGGGTTGTTCATTATTCATTACTGTAAGATTAAGATCATCTGCAACTTGTATTAGCTGTGTACCAACTGTGACATTATGATGTGCACCCCACAATTAATGATGTGCATTGAAATCACCGCCCACGATTATAGGATTTTTTGCTTGTGAATGAAGTGTAAGCCAATCATTAACAGGACATTCAATTTTAGGTGATTTATAAACAGAAAAAAAGGTTAGTTTCGATTTACCATATACAATTTTTATGCCACAAATTTCTACGCATCTACACACATTCATATTAATTTTGAATTCACAAAAATGTATTTAATGATGAACTTATATGACAACACCCTTCGTAGCCATCATGTCGGTCATTACAGATCATAATATAATCGTTAAAACAATGTTGTATATTTTTTTAAAACCAATTCTCCCTAATAAGTGCCATATCTATTTTCCTAGAATTTAAAAAGTGTTGCAAACTGTTTTTATTTGCAACAGCTGATTTAGCATTCCACTGGATAATGTTAAGTGAAACTTCCCGAGCCATTAATATTCAATAACTATAAGAGTATCCTCCAGTACTTGTTTTATGCTACTGATTATTGAACTTTTTTTTATTGATAGCAAGACTTCTACTGTGCTAATATTATCCAATAGATTGAATACAAAATTAGAGACAATATCAGCAATATTCTGTTTCTCACTTTCAATAATATTAAAATTGGATTTGTAGGGATTAGCAGGTAATGGTTGATAAGGACCAAAAGTCGAAGGAAACATAGGCGAGCAAGAGTTAAGCGAAACTCAACGTCGTAGAGTAATTCTGATACGGGATATGAACTCTGCATAAATGACAACTGCAAAAACAGCTTTCTGTTTTTAAATCACAATAAATAAACATGAAAATTATAGCCACTAGTACGGCGATCAAACGTTATTTTTGTATCCGTGAATATTCCTCATTTCTCAAAAAAAAATATCTTTAATTAACGAAATCTATATAAACCAACGCAGTAATATAATAGCCATTAACAGTGCTAAATTTATTTCTAAAAGTTGAAGTGTAAGTGCAATGGAAACTAATTTACCGTGAGTACAAAACTTTAATTTGAAGAATTTAGTATCGATCAACACAACAAAAAGTAGACCACGCCTACGTTATCAGTTTGTGCTAATTGTTCGAAATCGGTAGGAGTTGCCGATCGCAAGTTTCGGTGTGGTGGTTGTAAACAACCGATCCCCGTCACTTGCACTGATGTGTCTACCGATGATCGAGTCACGAGGTAGAAAGTACGAGGACTATGTATTTTATGCAACTCTTATAATTCAAACGTTGGAAACATTGCACAAATTAAAGACCTTTTTCTATATTTTAAAAAGAGATAATGAAATAACTGAGTTTGAAAACAAATTGTCAGAATTAAATGACAAATTAAATCAAATGGATTCTTTAAAATCAACGGAGCTGACCGATAATATCGCCAATGAAGCTATAGACCGCATAAATCGTGCTAAGAATATTTTGATTAGGGACGTTCCAGAGCACACGGGCGATATTCAAACCGAAAAGGATCACGATTTAAATAAAGTAAAGTCAGTGTTGAACGTTGTCGGTTGTCAAGAAAATTACCTGGCATTCTACAGAGTAGGTAAACCAAAACCAAACCAGAGTTTCCCTCGCATGTTAAAAGATGTAATGTCTTCGGAATACCAAGCGAAACAGATACTAAGAAATAAATCAAAAATATTGAAAAACCAAGCCACTGAATCTTTCGCCATAATAGATGATAAGACACCTATCCAACAGCAGCGACTCAAAGATCTTCGCCATGAATTGGAAATTAGAAAAAACAATGGTAAAGATGACTTGACAATCAAATATATTCAAGTTACTTCAAAGATAACAAAATTTCGTCAATAATTCTCACTCTTCAAACTTTTACGACTGGCAGCTTTTCTATACCAAAGATGATTCGCTAACCGCCAAATTTAATGAATTATTATGCACTGTGCAATTGTTAAAACCACATAATATTATGATATCGGAAAGCTGGCTTAAACCAACCATACTCGACTCTGTAATACATATAAATGGATACACATTATTTCGTAAAGAGAGAGAACAACGTGTAGGTGGAGGTGTGTGCTTGTATTTGGTTGATGTCATCACTTCTTCATTCTCAGTCACGGTGGGTGACTTTGATATTCCAGGTATATATGTAATCCATATGTGCATTGCTAAAGCCATATTTTCAATTAATCTCGTTTGCTTATATCGACCGCCAGACACTCACCGTGAAAATGACATCTTGTTGATCGATAAACTGTGAGAAATGTCGGAGCTTGATAATCTCTATCTAGTCGGTGACTTCAACTTTCCTGAAACTGTCTGGAATACGACATGTCTATCTGGTGGTGTTAGTTCGCATAATCTTTTTCAGAATTTCATTTTAAACTCCAACCTATCCCAACTTATAGAAGAACCCACCAGATTTAGAATCAACAACCAACCGTCTACTCTGGACCTCTCCCGAAATTAGTTCCCCAATAGCTAAATCTGATCACGCAGTCATAACAAATCACATTCAGTTTAATGTAAACTCCTCTCCAAGTTTGAGTAACACACTCACTTACAATTATACTGACTTTAACAAAGTTAACGACGACTTATCCCAGCTCTATTGGCATTCTCTGTTGAATTTGTCTATTGATCCTTCGACAATGTGGAATACCTTCCTTCAAATCACCAGTAAAACAATTACCTAGTGAGAATACAACCCAACGTAAAATTTCTAAAAATAACCTTAAACCTTGGATAAATAACCAGGCAATATATTTAATCAGACACAAGCGACACCTCTGGCGAAAGTATAAACAAACAAGGCTCACTGTAGATTTCAGTAACCATCGCAATTTTTCTAATCGGTTCAACGTACTACTTGATAATCTCAGGCACATCTTTAAAGAATCAATTATAGCCAGCGGAAACTCAAAAAAAGTTTTTGAATACATACGTTCCTCACTATCATCTAAAGTCGCTATTCCTCTGCTTCTAAAAGATGACGGTAGCTTTTGCTTGTCAAATAAAGAGACTTCCAAAACACTCTCACAGACATTCTCAAAAATTTGTACAAACGAACTTCCTAATGACAATATGCCTGACATCCCATCCTCCCGTCTCTTCGCCACTCTTGACAACATTCTATTCACAAATGATAAAATCAAAACAGCTTTTGCTAAATCTTCGTACTAACGCCTCACCTGGCTTAGATGGTCTGAAACCCTACTTTCTTAAAAGATATTCCGCCGCTCTCGCTACTCCGCTATGCTTAATAATGCAATCGTCCTTCACACACAGCTCTCAGCCTTCTAGTTGGAAACTAAATTCTGTCACCCCCATTTTTAAGAAAGGCAATAAGCTCGATAGCCACGATTATCGCCCAATAAGTTTATTACCCATCGTCAGTAAAGTAATGGAATCCATTATTTCCGAGACTATTATGGGTTTCCTCCTCGAACAACATATTATTTCAAAACAACAACACGGATTTATTCCAAGGCGGTCAACACTTACCAACCTACTTCGTTGTGTAAATGACTGGACATCATTCTTAAATAATAGAGAGCCTGTTGATGTGGTGTATTTAAATTTTTTCAAGGCTTTCGACCGGGTTCCTAAGCGAAGACTCCTGTACAAGTTAGAACATTTCGGTATTAGAGGTAACTTGAAACTATGGATTGAAATCTTTTCGACGGATCGTTTCTACAAGGTTTAAGTTGGTGACTTCTTTTCTCATAAAAGACCAGTTAAAAGTGGAGTTCCGCAGGGCTCAGTTTTGGGCCCACATTTGTTTACAACGTACACTAGCGATTTACCGTTTCACGTTTCCAGCAAAATATCGCAATATGCCGACGAGTCAAAAATATATGACAATCCCATCACAAGTCATCTATCTATTCAAAACGACCTAATGTCAATACATAGGTCTTCGGAATGGTTACTTCCATTGAACACTGAAAAATATGAAGTGCTTCACGTTGGTGAAAACAACCCAAATTTTGATTATTTTATTGACGGTCAAATTCTAATCACAGTGACCTCTCATAATGACCTGGGTGTTATCGTGAATAGTGAACTATCGTGGTCAGATCATGTGCTCTCAGTATCTAAACGTGCAAATACCAGACTTTATCTTATTAGGAAATGTTTCTCAAAGGTATCCTTTCAGAGCTTCTGCAAATTGTATGCTACTCACGTCAGACCTATCCTTGAATACGCTGGCCCAGTCTCATATCCGGACTTAACTCGTGACAGAACGTTGCTGAAAAGTGTACAGGCGAAGGCTACCAGAGTTGCTTTAGGAGCTGTAAGACATTCATATGAAGAAAGATTATCCATTCCAAATCTTACCACGTTTGAGCTGCGTAGGTTACGAGGCGATCTTATAGTAGCCTTTCCAATTCTTAAATATAATGTTGGTGATCTAAATACAGTTTTCACCCTAAATATGGACACGAGACTCCGAGGACACCCGTTCAAGTTAAAAAAGGAAAATTTTGCGGTTAGATCGAGAGAAAACTTTTTACCAAACAGAATTTTCAATATTTGAAAAGATTTGGACAGTGAAATTGTCTCAGCAACAAGGATCAACATATTCAAAGATAGACTAGGTCAGTGTATCTTATTTATTTACTTTTAGAGCTTAGTCGTAATTTCTTCTTCCTCTTATTTGTTTGTTCACTACTAATAGGTATTTCTTTTG
The DNA here is from genome assembly GCA_963921935.1 of Galeruca laticollis. Lineage (NCBI taxonomy): Eukaryota > Metazoa > Arthropoda > Insecta > Coleoptera > Chrysomelidae > Galeruca > Galeruca laticollis. The sequence continues at coordinate 82,302,991 of OY998175.1, read as the reverse complement.
AAATGTATTTTTTTGGACATACTATATTTTTTTGGACATACTAGGAGCCAGCTCCTCTGTCCTCATCAATTTGTAATAACAATAATAATAATGTTTGCCGATTTGTTTAATCAATATTGATTATTACTCAAAACTATTAATATAAACTCAAATTTATTCCACTGATATCCAAAGTGGTGCTTGAAAATGTATATTTGCCAACGAAGCCCCGGATGAATTAACGTTCGATTCACCTCTCCAAATTGTTTGTTTTAATATAGTTTGCTTGGTTTATAACAAAATTCGGTTTTCACTCTAACCGTATCATCAATATTGAAACATGGAGATATCGGAATTTGCCGTCAGGTAGGAGCGTTAGTGGTGCCTGTGATTAAATTCATGCCGAACCTATCCAAAATTAATCAAAACCCCAATATCTACGGAGTGTAGGTCGACATGAAAATATTTCGATGATTAGATGATTCTTTCTGATAACCATTCATATAACGGTTCTCTGTGATCTAGATTTATATGGAAATTTTAGACTGGCATGAGAAATATGCATTGTTCGTGAGAATTTTAATAGAGAAATTTGATTAATGGCTATCAAATTTCAAATCGCCAAAAAAATATTCAAGTTTCGCAGAATTAAAAAACTATGCTGCTGCCTCGAAAGTCCTTTTTCCTGCAGTCATATTCAAACAAATTAATTTATAATTCACGTAGATGGATATTGGAGCAGCGTAAAATGAAGAAATGACGTTCCAATCTTCACACAAAAGAAGGTCACAACTCTTTTGGACAGCAGATTAACACCAGAATATGATATGATCATTGCAAATAACTTGAATTCATCTTTCAACAAAATTTTCGTGATAGGATAATCTCTGTCATCAAATCTATCGGAAGTTGTTCAGTAAAATTAATTTATTATTTACAATAGCATCAGTGCTAACGATCACCAGCAACTTTCACGGTAATTTTATGATGGTTCATGTTGTTCTTGTTTAAGGAACCGCTTCTTTCATTGTTTCCAAATTGCTGAATTATTTAAAATTTTGAAAAACATTAGTCCCGTCGTTCGATCGACATTTTTTATGATAATCCAGCAATTTCTAAGTTACAGAAACCCTTAGAGGTATTTAATTTGTTACGGGTTAAAAGGAGTAGGTAACCTTAGCAAGATGGGTCATGCAATATACAGTAAAATATTAAAGTGAACCATATTAATTTATTGTGATACTTCTTTAATAGAATTTGGTTCACAAACTAACTCTTGTATATTATCGAATTTAGTGTTCTTCAACTTCACTTTCAATCACTGAATGTAGCTCCTACAAAAGGAAAAATATTATTAAGAATATTAAATTTCAAAAATTGTGAATAAAACGGTTAATTCACGTCGAAAATCCAAGGTTAGATTTCTTCCTCTTTTCTTCTTGATTTTATTGTTAATTTGGTTTCAGCCTTTATAAACAAACATTTGTTTAAATGATCTTCCAAGGCTAAAGTCGCTAAGTGGTCTGCCAAAAAAACGTTTAAATAAATAAGGGGCTAGGTGAACTGAAAGTGACAGAGCTAAAGGCAGAATTGGAAAATCGTGAGCTGGAAACGTCCGGTAAGAAGAATGAATTAGTGGAAATACTTAAAATGGCACTGGAAAATGACGGTCTGTATCGAAAAACATTTTTATTAACTGACGAGGCTTCCATCCCAATATCGTCAATTTCTGTTAATATTTCTGCTGATATGGACGAGAAGAGTAACACAATGAAAAGCGATATTTCTGCTAATATGGACGAAAAGATTTCAACCATGAAGAACGACATTTCGACTATGGAGAATGATATTTCTGCCGATATCTTATCATTAAAAAATGACATCTCTGCTGACGTCGAAAATTAAATTTCGTCCCTAAAATTAGATATAGAGAATAGGATAACAACGATGGACGAGAAAATCGAGAATAAGATGACAACGATGGATGAGAAGATTGAGGATAAGATAACGACGCGATAGACGAGAGAATCAAGGAGTTAGAGAGAAATATGACAGATTTAAGAACACAAGACACGCCAGCAAAAGAAAACAAAACCTTGTAAGTCAGAAACACTTCCTAAGGTAGAAGATATTGGCAATTTTTCACGACTCAAGGCTCCAACGTTCGACGGAAAGACATCGTGGACCAATTATGTGAAACAGTTTGAAGCAGCCGCTAGAGTGAATAATTGGTCCGATAGAGAGAAGGCAGTGAACTTAACCATCGCGCTTCGCGGAGATGCCTTAGATGTACTTTAGACGATACCTTTGGAAGAAACGGATGACTTCGAGAAGCTGAAGAAGAGATTGGACATGCGATATGGCCACGAACATCTAGATCATTTGTACCAATCCCAGCTGAAGAACCGAAGGCAGAAACGTGATGAATCCCTTCAAGATTATGAAGTGGATATTGCCCGACTACTTCGATTTGCTTATCCATCAGCACCGGAGAACATGATGGAATGTCTGGACATCCAAGCCTTTATTGATAAGACGCAGAGGACGCTTCGTTTAGCTCATCCCAAAACGTTAGTCGGCGCATTGACAACTGCTCTTGAATATGAGGCAGCAACGAAGGCTTCGAGTTATAACAAAATTAGAACCATGCAGAAAGAAGGTGACGATGACATACTTGACCAGATCGTCAAGAGGTATGGTAGACAAGAAGCCGAAGAAGATCAGGTGCTGTAATTGTGGCGACCTAGAGCGGTACAACAAAGGTAGGACCATGCAGAAAGAAGGTGAAGATGACAGACTTGACCAGATCGTCACTTGTTGAATGATATGGCAAACAACAAGTCGAAGAAGATCAAACGCCGGAAGTGTGGGGAGTTAGAGCACGTACGCAGTCCGTCTAAGCGTCTCAAGAATCCTGCAACCGAAAAACTCCAGTCACAGTGGAAATCAGACAGGGATGAACATCAAGCTGATTTGAATCACCGAAAAGCCGACTCCCTGCCTATACGGTTATGCCCTGTAGACTATTCTCAACGCAGCAAGTCGGTATCTAAATAAGTAGCAGTTTCAAGAAATAGAATAGTCAACGAAGAATGGTCACCCACCAGGGTCAGAGAAGATCAGGAGAGTGATCTTCACCTAAAGAAGATTCGGCAATGAAAGGAAGAAAATCAGCGATCTACATGGTAAGAAGAGTCAATATTTTCACCGACACTCAAGGCATATTGGGCTAAGTGGGACTCCCTTGTCCTGGAAGAAGGGCTGTTGAAAAGAGTCCTTGAAAACGATGGTGATTCCGAGATGAGAATACAGCTAGTTATCCCGAGAACGAGAGTAGTTAAGGCACTTAAGAAGTTACACGACAGTTCATCGAGAAGTCATCTGGGAGTGAAGAAAACCCTTCAGCGAGTTCGTGAAAAGTTTTATTGGATGAACAGCTCCGACGATGTGAAGGATTCGTGAAAGAAATGTACGACTGGTGCTACGAGTAATGGCTACGAGTAATGGACCACATCGCAAGAGGCACCTATGAAACAGTATAATGTTGGAAGCCCTTTCGAAAGGATTGCTTTAGACATCGCTGGACCATTTCCGACGACAGAAAATGGTGGTAAATGCATCCTGGTTATAATGGATTATTTCACAAAGTGGGTGGAACTTTACGCGATCCCGAATCGAGACGCCACAACTGTCGCGGATGTATTGGTGAAAGTATTTATCGGCCGATATGGAGTCCCCTTGGAAGTCCACAGTGACCAGGTAACAAATTTCTAAAGCCATCTATTTATTCCAGGAGATTTGCGACAAGCTGGGAAAGAAGAAGACCAAAACAACAGCATAACATCCACAGTCAGATGGAACGGTCGAGAGAATGAACAGTACAATTGGAAAATACCTGTCCAAAGTAGTTTCCAGCTATCAGAGAGATTGGGACCAGTATATTTCCCTATTCGCATTGGCTTATCGATCTGTCGTCAATGAGTCCACGGGTGAAACGCCTGTGAAAATCGCGTTTGGACGTGAAATGAGGCTTCTTTGTGACCTAGAATTTGGCTGTCGGTCTGGAGAAGATCTAGCAAGAGAAGACTACGTGATCCAATTGAGAAGAAGGCTGGAGTCAGTTCGGACAAATCTTCAAGTTACCAGCGACAGAATAAAAAGTCGGTACGACACGCAGACCACAGTAGGCGGTTTTACAGAAGGGGACAAAGGATGGTTACATAACCCGACGAGGAGAAAAGGATTTTCTCCAAAATTACAAAAATCTTGGGAAGGTCCATACTTAATCAAGAAAAGGATCAATGATGTTATATATCGCATGAACGAGATCCCCAACGGAAAACCAAAAATAGTTCACCAAAACCGACTAGCGCCATTCGACATAGAGAAATGAGTAAACCATATTCTAGATCTGTCTGACCCTACCTTCGATGAATTTATGGGCCCGTATGGAGGTACCGGAAAAACTAGATATGGAGTCACTTCAGAACAGAGACAAGATTTGTTCACTCTCCCGGAAGGTTATTCACTGGCATACATCATCCCCGCCCGTATCAACAAGAATTTTATTAGGGGCATTTGAAATTAATCATCTCATAACAAAATTAGTATTTAAAACAAAAAAAATACACAATAAATATTTTTTTGACTATTTAGGGGACATTCGGTATATTAGAAAGATTGAATTTAAGTAATTACATCGACAAAATCATTTAATAAACAAATCTTGAAGTAGTAAATCTTACCAATGTCTGTTTTTAGTAATTACAGTTCCACGTAACTGTGAACGTATCCTATTAGAGGTGAATTTCAAAATTTTATTTATCCAGTCAATTGTCACATTGAAATAAAATATTTAACAAATTATATTTTACTATAAACAAAACAACTGGTGACAATAATATTAAAGCGTGATCTCCAGATTTTATTGCAATGAATCTTCTGATTGGAGATAATTGTAACGAGAGGGAGAAAAATCATTATGGGATGTCAGTGTCACATTTTTTTGAAAAAAGGAAAATTGTAATTTGAGATTAGTATTGTTGATAATTATTTAAAAAGTAGAGACAAAACGGCGATAGAATCGCCTGTAACAGATAAGTGACCACAAAATATTTGCACGAGGGTTAGCAACCGTTATTCGAAAGAAGTTTGGGGGGCAATTAGATAAAATTGAAGATCAGATGCCAGGCCCTGGCAAGACACTGAAACTGAAACATGATTCGCGGTACGTCTTCTACCTGGTAACTAGAAACGAATCGATCCTCCTACCGATATGTATGGGGAGCGCTACAAATCCTTCGAGATCATGTACGGGAATCCCACGTGGAGATACTAGCAATGCCCAGGATAGAGAGCAACAAGTTGGATTGGCGAGTTATCATATTAATACATATTAATATGCAGCGATACCCCTCGTTATCAGTACCCGTTGAAGACGGTGCCCTGTTATTTCCATACGACCGGAAAGTGCAGACATGGGTCCAGTTGCCGATTCAAACATCCAGTTCCGGCTACACAGAAGTTCCAGGAGAAATCGCACACTGGTGTAGTCTCTGGATGATAACAGGATGTTTTTATCAGTTGATGATAAAGTTGAGATAGGATAAATGAAGAAATTATCAGAAAACTGAGTATTATGAACTAAAATGACACCAAAGTATTACTTCAAACGTGAGATAATCTATTACTTACTGAGACTATGCAAGTGTCTATAATGTGACTGAACAAACAGCAACTCAAAACTTATATTAAAAATCTCCTCTGAAACGATTTTCTGATTGAAAAGTCTTATTGTCAAATAATGTTCTCATGATACCATTTCTTCAAAAAAAACAATTCATCTGACCAACAATTGATAATTAGGGCTGATGTATTAATTATGGAATGTTCCATTGTTATTATATAGTTTTGTTTATTTTTCATTAAAAGGGCTATACTGGAAACAGATCTTCACGTCTAGTAAATGTTGAAGTTCACTCCAATGAAATACAAATGTGCTCTTATTTTCAAATATGAATAAAGTTCAACAGATTCGCGACCGATGTTTCACCTATTTGACTAATAATTTTCGCGATATCTCTAAATTTGAATGCCGTATAACTTGGTAAGACTGCAATTTAACTTTGACCATCATTTTAATTTGAAAGTAATCTTAATTGTGCTCTACTGTTTGAATTGGGTGAGTCTTCGAGGTTGAAATAATGGAATAAGTTAAATGGTAATCGTGACTTGTGAAATTGTTGAATTGTTCGTTATCTTGTATTAGATGAAAAATATGTATTCGGTTTAATTACATTCCTTAATTAGATTCGGGTTGATAGCAATTATAAGGGCAGAATAAAGAAATTCTGAGGATTTCAATATACACCGTTTAGATGCAGATAAAGCACTTTTGGGAAAAAAAATTGTGACAGATGTGATTGCTTTTACTCTTATTTGCAGTGCTCCAGAATTACCTCAGCAAAATATTTTGAGTCAATATGCATAAGATAATTATAATCATGTTAAAAAATGCGTTTTGCTCGAGTAATGTGAAGATTACCAGCATGTACTGAATAAGTGATTCAACCGTATTGTATACTGCTGAGCATAAAACTAAAGTCATCGTATTATTTCATAAATTTTTATTATACCAGTTTACTAACCGATTCGATGGAGACAATTTTTAGTTTGTTAATAGTTCATGGACAGTAATGGCAAAGAGCAATCGTCTAGTGATCAAGTGATGAAAGAAGTAATAAGACAGAAAAATTTACTGTGTTATGCTTGTTACTGAAACAAAAGGAATAACGGCATCATGAACGAGCATTATATACGCTTGACATACTGCCTTAGAACAATTACCGGTGACTACATTAGGCGAGAGGACTGTGAGAGAGTGAGAACGGCTGGAGAAACCGAACTGGTCTTGCGTAAAAAACCCATCAAACAGTATAGTAATGTTTTTCTAATGTATTTGAACAGTAAACAGGTGGAATAGAATTTAAACACACGGTATGGTTACCTTGTGTGAAAGGCGCTTACAATCAATTAACTTTTTTCGCTCAACAAGCTTCTGCGAAGCTTTCAATCAAATGGCATTTTAACCCACCTGGAGCACCCCATTTCAATGGACTTAGTGAAGCAGGTGTAAAATCAGTTAAAACGCACTTGTATCGAGTCATAGGGGACCAACTTATGACTTTCGAGGAGCTTTCTACACTTTTAACTCAAATTGAGGCACTCTTCGTCCTTCACGTCCCTTAACGGCTATTAGCGAAGATCCCAACGATCTTGCACCCTTAACTCCAGGACATTTTCTGACCATGGAGCCCCTTTCATCCTTTCCGGAACCAGATTTGTCTCATGTTTATCACGATGGCAAATGTTACTAAAAATGCATTTCGATTTTTGGAAATGCTGGAGCCAAGAATATTTGCATACGTTACAGCAGCGTAGTAAGTGGACTAAATCAGTCCCAAATATAACATTAAATACGTTGGTTCTAATAAAAGATGAACAAAGGTCTCCTCTAAATTGGTCTCTTGGACGTGTAGCGAAGTTACATCCCGGAAAAGATGGGATAATTAGAGTAGTAACGTTAAAGACACAAAACGGTACATTATAACGCCCGGTTGTCAAGGTTTGCCCATTGCCGGGGCAATAACTTGATTAATCATTTACCTTTTTTTTATTATATGCTTAATTCAATTACAGCGGAAAAAACAAGCTTGTTTTTGGTGGGTGGAATGTTCAATACTATATAATAATTTTCAATTTCTGTTTCCCAAATTAAAAATGTATATAACATATTTGCAAGGACAGGCTGTATAGTCAATTTAGAAGTACTACCACGGCGACGAAGGAGAAGAACAGATTAATACCGACATCGATAGTGTAAACGTCGATACAAAAATTTAGTTACGGTCTACGACCTAATAGTTTTAATGATAACATATTTACGGGGTTTTCGCGCTGTGCATCACTGATCTAGACGCAAACAGCAAAAGGGCGCCCTTTATAAGTGAAGACCAGGAGAGTGGTAAGTACTGCTATTTTTTCTATACATCTGTCTTTCAATCTACAGTCCAGTTTTATACGTTTCCCAGAAACTCTGGTGTTTCACACTTAATTATTAATTTATATCAACACTTCACTGTTCGCTATTTCGGCGTATTCTTGTTTATTTCACGATGTCAAATTATCAACTAACTAAGTCTTCCTGGTCAGTCCCTTATATATAAGTGCCTTTTTCACTAGATAATTCTAGATTACGGTTTACACAAAAACAATTGGCTTTCTGGCATTTTCTAGATAAGACTGGTCAAAAAACAATGTCTAGATAAGATAGTCACAATCGTAAACAATTCTAAGAAATCCCTGCGCATTCGACATAATTTTAACTTTCATACCTGGCTTAGACAAAGTCGGATTTAGGGACTATATCAGTGTGCTGTTTCGTTACATTACCCCCTCCTCAAATGGAAGTTCCTCCTAGAACTTTTGTGTAGCCGAGACTGGATGTTTTAATCGGCAACTGGCCCCATTTCTACACTTTCCGATCTTATGGAAATAGCAGGGCGCCGTCTTCATCGGATACTGATAACGGGGGTTGTAGCTGCAAATTAATATCTGGACACCGGTATCTTGAAAGATAATCTCTAGCATGTTCCTGATGATCCGCCAATCCAGTTGGTTACTAGCGATCTTAGGCTTAGCCACTTTCTTCACGCTGGATTCCAACACATGGTCTCGGAGGTTTCGAAGTGCTTCCCACACATGGCGGTAGGTAGATCGATCTTGAAATTCATTTTTAGTTACCACGTAGAAGACGTACCGCGAATTATGTTTCAGTTGCAGTGTCTTGCCAGGGGCTGGAATCTGGTCTTAAAGTTTTTCTAATAGCCCGAACTTCTTTCGAAAGACTTGCGTTCTTGAGACGGGCGAGGATGTTGTATGCAAGTGAATAATCTTCCGGGAGAGTGAACAAATCTTATCGTTGTTCTGAAGTAACTCCATATCTAGCATTCCCGGTACCTCCATACGCGCCCATAAATTCCGCGAAGGTAGGGTCAGATACATCTCGAATATGGTTTACCTCTTTCTCTAGGTCATAATCCGCTTCGAATGGCGCCAATCGGTTTTGGTTGAACTACTTTTGGTTTTCCGTTGGGGATCTTGCTTATGCGATATATAACATCATTGATCCTTTTCTTGATGAAGTATGGACCTTCCTAGGCATTTTGTAATTTTGGAGAAAATCCTTTTCTCCTCGTCGGGTTGTGTAACCATACTTTGTCTCCTTCTTTAAAACCGCCTAATATGGCCTACGTGTCGTACCGACTTTTCATTCTGTCTCTGGCAACTTGAAGATTTGTTCGAACTAATTCATGAATATCGTCCAGCCTTCTTCTCAATTGGATCACGTAGCCTTCGTCTGCTAGATCTTCTCCAGGCTAACAGCCAAATTCCAGGTCACAAGGAAGCTTCTTTTTACGTCCAAGCAGGATTTTCGCAGGTGTTTCACCCGTGGACTCATTGACGGCAGATCGATAAGCCAATGCGAATAGAGAAATATACTGGTCCCAATCTCTCTGATTGCTGGAAACTACTTTGGACAGGTATTTTCGAATAGTCCTGTTCATTCTCTTGATTATTCCATTTGACTGTGGATGTGATGCTGTTGTCCTAGTCTTCTTCATTCCCAGCTTGTCGCAAATCTCCTGGAATAGATGGCTTTCAAAATTTCTTCCCTGCTAACTGTGGACTTCAAGGGTACTCCATATCGGCTGTTAAATTCTTTCACCAATACATCCGCGACAGTTGTGGCCTCTTGGTTCGAGATAGCGTAATTTCCACCCACTTTGCATCTGCATCTGCATCAACCACTTGAGTGCTGCATGATCAGTCCGGATTAAGAACTTCCCACCATAAAGATACTGGTAAAAGTGTTTCACGGACTTCATTACCGCCAAAAGTTCCCTTCTTGTGACGCAATAGTTTCGTTCTGGTTTGGAGAAGACTTTACTGAAATATGCCAACACCCTTTCTTGCCGTCATTGGATCTGTGAGAGCACTCCTCCAATTCCTACGTTGCTTGCATCAGTGTCAAGAATAAAATCTCCTTCGGGTACTGGGTATCCTACTATCGGCGCCGGGGTTAAATGCCTCTTAAAGGTTTCAAAAGGCGTTTGACAGTCTTCGTCCCATTGGATATGTCTTGCTTCTACTGTAAGTCGAGTTAGAAGCTTGGCAGTATCTCCAAACTTCCTGATAAATCTTCTATAATACGTGCAAAGTCCAAGGAACTCCCAATTTAATGTTTCTCGGTTGGTTGCGGCCATTGTGGAATGGAAACAATTTTCTCTGGGTCCACCGCCGCTCCTTCATTGCTCACTATATGACCCAGATGGTTGACTCGGTTTTGGAACATCTGACATTTCTTCGGGTTTAACATGAGCTGGGTAGCTTGGAGCTTGGAGTCGTTTGAATACGTCTTCCACATTCTTCAGGTTTTGGTCGAATGTCTTCCCCAGTACTACGATGTCGTCCAAATAGACCAGGCATGTCTTCCAAGACAACCCTCTCAAGACATTTTCCATGAGTCGCTCGAATGTCGCAGGCGCATTACAGAGCCCGAATGGCATGACGTTGAATTGCCATAATTCAGATCCGGTGGTAAAAGCAGTCTTCTCTTTGTCTTCTGGGTCCATTTCCACTTGCCAATAACCAGACTTCAGGTCCAAGGTGGAAAACAGTTTGCTGCCGGCCAAAGTATCTAGCGTATCGTCAATTCGATGCAGATGATAGCTGTCTTTTTTCGTCACGTTGTTAAGCTGGCGATAATCCACTCAGAATCTCGTAGTTTTTCTTGACGAGCTTTACTGGAGACAACCATGGACTAGTAGATGGTTCAATTACTTTTTTTTCTGCCATCTCTCGAATTATTCTCTCAGCTTCCTTTCTCTTCGCTCGTGGAAGTCTTCGAGCTGATTGCCTAATTGGCTTAGCATTACCATTCTGTGTTTGACGGCTGATGTTCTACCAGTCTTTCCTCCTTTTGGTCCGAATAGGTCTCGATACTGCAATAGAAATTCTCTCATTATCATTTTTTCAGCTCGATCCACAGATTGACCAGCTACTCATAACATTTGTTCGAATCTGGCATTCGAATTGTCAGTGGTCGTTGTTTGACGAGCTATAGACGTCACTGCTACGCAGGATCCAATCATGGTTTCCTTCCTGATGGTAACTGGGTAATCATTCACGTTTATCACACGTACTGGGATCCCTTTCGCCGACGTAACCAATCCCTTTCCAATGAGTACTCCTTTGCCTCTCCAGTTATTTAAATGTTTAAATAATAACTCTTACTTAAAACGAAACCTACCATCACATGTCCTTGAAATTATAGCACAAATCAGTACGGGTAGCAAAAAAATGATTAAGTTTACTTATAAAGGTTCAGCATACATAATAAACAGCGGAAAAATCTGCACAATATGTAATCTAAAAGCACCAGAGTCCGGCTACCTCATATTTTTTAAGTGCCCTCTATATCAACCGTACAGAACGATCTATCTGACAGATATTGGAAATATTGACTCTCTGGTTAAGATCCTTGACACTGGGACCTCCAGGCAATTGACAAATGTAGCTTATTTTATTAGTAATGCCCTAAAACTTAGATCATTTATATTTGATGAGTGACAACCTGAAATATCGAAATGTCAAATACTATTACTTACTTATCAATTTTGTTTGTGGCTAGGACCCCTGCAATATGATTTTGAAAATTTCTTAAATGCAATAAAGATAATAATAATAATACTCCTTTGCCAACTTCTTCGTCGTGGTTCCTTGGTTCCATTATAACCGGTGTACCTTCCTCCATGATTCCCTGTAGCCGTGCTACTATCATGGTTTCGCTTCGTGCAGGTAGAACGGTATCTTCCTGCACAGTTGCCAACACCGCGCTGCCTTCATATGTATGAAGGAATACCTCCTCGGAACCCACTTTAATGGTTCTGTTTCTAATGTCTAATTGGAGACCATGTACATTCATTACGTCCATTACGTTTCGTGACAGTACTGTTAGGATTATATTTGGAATCACAGTCTAGACAAGACTGTTCTATTCCTGCATAAGTATGTCACGAAGCTGTCTGTCTGGGGGCCGGCGCAGGTCTCCGTAAACTTTCCTTAGTCTGACCTTCTATTGGATACTAATTTAGGTAATACTATTGTCTTTTTAAGAGAGTCGAAAATAGTATATTAAGTACCAAGTGTCCAAAAGGTTACTTCAGTCACGACTTTTACTAGGCACGAGTGTAGCGAAGCGGAGCAAGTTCCTTGTGAAACGAGTGACTAAAGACGTTTTCAACACGAGATGCTTACTATACTTTTTCTTCGCCCGCGGAAAGGAAAAAGATTATATTATATTTGAATTATATTCATTACATGACGGACGATGGCTGACAGCTGGCTGACAAATCAAGTGACGCAGAATAACAAAATTATCACGGAACATGAAATTTAACATACAAAAGTTATACTAGATTTGACGTTTAAAAAACAAAAGATAAACGAGATGTGACTTTTCGCATTTTGAACACTAGTGTTTAAAGAGTCGTTTTGTACATGTCAAACCCGTGTTCAAAGTGCGGTTTTAGTAGCGGAATTAGAAAAAAGTATATATCACAGAATATTCTAGCATTTTGTTGCGCTTTTGACTGTTTTGAGAAAAGTTTAACGACTCCTGACCTTTCGGTTGATTGCCAAATTGATTCTGGAGTGTCATGGTTGATCCAATATCCTTCCACCGTTACGTATGTATGCAAAGAGTTATTTATATTCTACAGAAACATCAAGACTATTTCCTGCATTCTTAGATGACAAAACGATTTTGTCAACTCCTTTAACATTTTTTGGTTCAATCACCTCTTTAGTGCCAACAAAACGAGACGCATCAACGGTGTTACAACGAACCAATCAATAAAGGACGATTCTCCTGATGCAAAAACTAGCATTTCAACGCTGTTTATTTTCGTATTAATTTATTCACGATTATTAACATGTTTTAGCTCTTGACGGTTATGGTCTTTTCACATATTTCTTTTGTTAAATTATCCAAAATTAAAACGTTAAAGGGACATTATAAATGATTAACAGTTTTTTTCTTCTAGAGAACATTATTGGTCATCAAAATGAATCAGAACATAGGATAATAAGAATATTGTCCAATTTCTCTATGCTCTGCTAATGTCAAATTCAATTTTATATCCACTAAAATGAATGTGGTGATAAAACAGAGAATTTCTTTCTGCTGTCATGATACAAAAGTGGAGCGAGCGTAGACAAGAAACCGACAAAAGTATAGGAAAAATAAAACAATGTACCCAAATAAGACTCGACGTTAAATGTTCCTTTCATTTTTCCAATTCATAATAAGCGAAAAGCTGCTCGTCTGAGAATCCGTAACGTTCAAAAATTTCTCACAACGCAGATACGTCTTGCATCAATGATTTTCACAGCATTTATTCAGAAATGCAAATTTTCTTCTTTTATTTATTTCTGTTATAATATAACAACTTCTCTCCATACATTTCATTTTCGATTAAAGATTATCAGAAAGGGAATGATATTCAAGAAGAACAAAAGGACACGTCAAAAAATGATGTAGATAACAAGGAATATATTAACAAAGTGAACCAGACCAATGATCTATCGACATCATCCAAACTTTCTAAATCCGTAATATCTACATCCAATTCAGTAGCAAACAACATCAATTCTAATTCATTGTCACGCCGATCGAGTGAGAAAGAGAATAATAGAATCCGAGATTATTCGTACAATGATAGTAGTTGCGAAAGAGCTCTTAACAATACCTCCACAATCAGGTCCAGAAAGGGTATTCTCCAAGAATCTTTGGGTCTCAAAGGCCTCAAAAATATTGGTAACACATGTTTCATGAATAGTATTATCCAATGCCTATTAAACACAAGGTGGCTATTAGAATATCTAAAGAAAGACGCATACATAAGATATATTATCATAAACATATCTAACATGAAAAGAACACTAATTAAAGCATTTGCTGAAGTTATTCAAGAGCTTTGGACTGAAGACGGTTCAGACAGAGTGGTTATTACAGTATCATTGAAAAGTCATATTCAGCGATTTACTTCAAGGTTCATGGGATACAATTAACATGATGCACAGGAGTTTCTTCATTACCTATTAGCAGGACTTCACGAAGATGTCAACAAGGTATATGAAAAAAGCCCATATTAACAAAGATTGATAACAAATTCAGTGATATCGAGAAAGCACAAGAATTTTGGTTAAGATATGCGAGAATGGACAACTCCAAGATTGTGGATAACTTTGTCGATCAATTAAAATCAATAATCAAGTGCACACACTGTGGTCCTTCCAACGCTTCCTTATAAACGTTAGTGCAGTCTGTGATGTCTGTTTATTATAATCATGGGAAACATTGCTGAAAGTAAAATTTATGATTCATTAAGTGAGTCAAGAGTTAGCTTTCTGATCAAGAAAGAATTACCGGTAAGTGAATTAAATTGATATTTTAATTCCTCGAAACTATAAGCTTACCTACGTTTCGTGAAATTCGCAGAATGGCAATATTTTTTATGCAGTACCATAACTGACAGCGTACCAACTATTACTGATATATCACTTCTGTTTTGGGTAATACGGTTTTTTAACCATGAGACGTTTGACCAACGTAGCATCCTGAACACTGCGAGCAATTTATTTTTGAAATAACGTTGGTTTGGTACATTAAAGGTGTTTTATCTTTGACTTAAGAAAAGAGGAGAGAATTAGTAGTTGAACTGTATTTGGCAACTATGAAATTGGTGAACTGTTTGAACAGTGGCAGAATCAATTGACTTAAACCATTAATATACGGAAGTCTCATTCAATTTAAAAGACTTCCGTATGTAATATGTAAAAGTTCTGACCCCTTTCGTCCCGCAGTGAAAGCCATCACATCTGACAAACATGCTATAGCCGTATGTAAATCAAACATCTTTTCATGTGATAAATCATTGCAGTTTACAAAAGATTTACACAATGACACTAACTTTTCACTGGACTCAATGACTCCTTCTACAGTCAGATCAACACAGGAGACCTCTACTAGAGGTAATAGTTATATTATTTCTAGATTAAGAGAACCGGCTATTTTATCAAGTGTGTGATCGCGGCAAATAAACAAGAATACACCGAAATAGCGAACATTGAAGTGTTGATATCAATTAATAATTAAGTTTGTGTGCATATGAATTAAGTGTTAGTGAGTAATTTAGTGTTTAAATGAATTAAACACTAACACCGAGTCTTTAAAGTTTATCCCACCCTTTTACTGTTTAAATAAAATATTAAAACATTACATTATTTTACTGTAGATTCCACGAAGTAAGGGTCGAGACAGTTAATTTTATCCATAACTTAAGTTAAGCAAAAGATTGTGTTGATCTTTCTCAAGATATTGAATCTAAATCTTTGGACGATTTTTTTCTCTCAAGAAGAACTGGGAGCATCGATAGGTTTGCTAATTATTTTGAGCGCCCGGCGCGTTGTCTATTTTTGTTTATCCATTTCCACACGCTCACTGCATACCTATTTAAGTAAAAATATCCAAATATTGTTCTTTTTTTAAGTCAAAATACGAAAATTATAAAGATGTTGCGGTGCATCCGCACCCCAATATTTATTAATTGGATTTTTTCGGCCACGAATTTAAGAATAATTATAAATTATGCATAATTTCCGTTTTCAAGCATGCAGTTGCCAAATTTCAATCTTAAAATATTTGTGCGCTAATTAATGGAAATTCACACAGTTCGAGCAATTATTGCATTAAGGAAAGAAGGCGAAGCTGCTACAAAATGATTTGTGGCGCCCTCGATAACCATGCATGAGAGTTAAAAAGATAAGTTTCGTATCAGAAACTTTCCTCTGAGTTGCTATGATTTTGCGAAATCTGGAAGAAAATGGATCAAATCGTGCTCAAAGAATAAGGGGGAGATGACAATAACTTACCAGTAATTGAAAACACCGTCTCGGAACATCTATAAGTAATGCTGTGATGAGATTGATTCCAATTTAAAATTTCCCAACTTGATTAAAACAAACTCTTGAGCAACGACTATAGGTATGAAGTGTTTGAAACAGACTCTGGATGAGGGTAGAATTCAGTTTATTAATTCTGCTTCTAACAATCTCCAATCGATAATTTTGAGAGATATTATTTGGTATTTTGAATCAACAGGTCGTTGGAGTTATTTCCAATTCTTATTTCGCACTGTTTGCTGATCATCGCAATGTTTTTTCTGAATGTAACCGAAAATAGAGGTGTCGAATTTAGAGGTTTCAATACTTTTCTCTACTTCCGTTACTAAAACCGCATTTTTAACACGGGTGTGACATGCACCAAACGACTCTTTAAACACTAGTGTTCAAAATATTGGGAAACTCTAGAACACATTCAGAATTTTCTTCGATAAGAAGTGAAATCGATATATTATTATAAACTCTTTTGCCCTGTCTACGATTAAATTTTTCTTCAATTCAAATGTAAGTGAGAAGGCATAAACATAAGATTCTCTAGTAGTATATCTGTTCGGATCCCTTCCTTATATTAAAGTTCCTGAATTTTACTCGCCTATGTTATGCTTCCTCATGGAAACATTTGATTGTCTCGAAAAAGGTTCCAGGTCCGGCAGCTATCTGGGTTCGGAGAACAGGGGGTGGGTTGCCTAACTCACTGATTGTAGTTGATTCGTAAATGAATAGTAGATACACTATACAAACTTTTAGTTATGAAAATTAATTTCTACTACTGGTCAATGTAAAAGCAATAAATCTATTTATAGCCCACCAACTATTTTTATTGCTTTGGAAGGGTATTTTTATTAGAAGACTCAAACAAGGATTACTAGGTATTTGCATAAAATATTTTCAAAGACGGGTAATAATGTATGGCTCAATGGTTTGAAGTACTGAGATTTTATTATACCTTTCATAGCCATGGTCGGTTTACATGGTTTAAGTTTTATATGTTTAGTAGAATTACAGAATGTATGACTCCAAGTTAATTGCGAAATGGTTACTTGAAAAGTTAAAATGAATCGCTTATTTCAGACATGTAGAAAAAACGTTCCATAAGTTTATCTGAACATTTTGAGTAATGCTGGAGCTTGAAGTCGAAATTTTACCACCAAAGTAATAAGAATTTATCGTGAACAAAAGCATTTCAAAGTTTTACAAAAATTATAAGGAAAAATAATAAACGGGACTTGGGTTATTTCTGAAATGAAACACAGGTTTTGAAATTACATTTTTTATTATCGAACTATTGTTGTAAATTGGAAGGCATAATTTTTTATACCTGAGACATTGTTATATGTTTCAAAAAATATCACGTTTTATATAATTCCATTTTTATTTAGTGCTGTTAGAGTGTAGCACCATAGAATAGTATTTGTTTTGTCAGATTAATATTACTAATATAGTTGAATACGTCTACTACAGTCGACAAAGTTCAGTTAATTATTAATCAAAAGCAATATTCAATAATGGAAAGTGATCATGATTATCACGAAAGCATCACATAGTTCCAATAAAAATAGTGATATCGCGTCAAGAATAAAACCAGAAAGTATAAAGTTTCTTTTGCGGAAGTGTACCACTTTAGCCAAAAGTTTTCCCAAATTAACAACTATGGTAGTTTCAAAGCCCAATACATTGAGTTAAGAATTTTCTTCGAGGCATTTCTATAACGTTACCAACCATAATATCCAGAACATGGTGGAAATTCTGATGTCTAAAATGTGTCTATGAGTTTGGGAAATTACATAACTGACCACTATTTGTTTATCCATTAAAAAGTTACCTTCAAAACCTCGGCTTTGTTCCAATAATGTTTTGAAAATTTCCTATAAATCTTTCACATATGAAATCACTCAAGTATCTCAAAAATAGTTTTATTCTTTCCCTCCATACATAGTAATAAAAGTGGTGCTCTTCCTATATTAACAAGCTGATAATATAAAAAAACATCCGATTACTGAATTGAGTGGACTAGACAAATGTAGAAAGATTGAAATGAACTATGGCCTCCTGAATTGTGATCTAAAGTTCCATTTGATCCGAAAACCTAAACATATGATCGGATTGTTAATTCTGAAGCTTCTTCTAATATGTGACAACGATTGGGTCAGGAAGGAGTAATAACACGATATAATTCTTCTACTCTTATTCGAACTACCGAATTGACTGAGAGTTGGTGACAAAATAGACAACAAAAGAAGTACCGAGATGGCAGCATAACTACACGAGTGAGCAATCACTAATATATCTTTAATTAACGGTGCCATGGAAAAACTATATGGAAAAATAAGGACACTAATACCACATCAATAATTTATTTTCGAATAAACAGTTTGAGAAATCTTTATGTTTTTCTTCTGGATATGGTGAGCGAATTTCTTAAACAGAAAAATAGAATTAGTATAAGCTGGACAACCGTAGCCAAGACCCTAGTCAACCAAGCACCATGAATATATCTAATCAAACATAATTCCACACGCACTCTCTGAAAATGATAGGGAAAAAGAGGTCAATGTTGACACAGTGAACATAAGTGTTAACGATTCAAATTTCATAGAACAGTTGCCTGCTTATATAGTTTCCCCCTCCATTCACTCGCTCAATCTTCTGATAATCATATTAGAAATTAAAATCTCACAACAAAAATTTTAAAGTTCAACAAAGGGCGTCCAGTCCATTACACTAATGAACGAACTGAGAATGTGCACACTTCAAGAGCAGACTATGTTTTTTATAATAAATTAACTACTAAAATTTACGTCAATTAGAGACTAACTTTTTCCTTTCTGTAGAATTTTAAATGGTGAATAAATTAATGGATCCCTTGGCTATTAAACCAAAAATTAATATGGCCTTTCAAGGAGCTTGGAAAGGAATAATTAAACGGTTCGTTCCACGTTCATTACGTTTATTAACCCAACATTGTGAGTTGATCTATAATAAAATGACTTCATTATTTTCAACACTTGTTATTTGATTTAGAATGTCTTGAGGAGTTGAACACAAACAAACAGACGTATTATAGAACTATGTGAATTCTTTGTAGAGTTGGAACCAGACTACAATACTGAATCTTGTTGTATTGATGTTTATATATATATATATATATATATATATATATATATATATATAAGAAGGATAGTCTTTGCTGACTAGTTAGGAATAAAACTAGTGAATATTGGGGAATTGCAGCAAGAAAATGGAAAAGGTATACTCTTAGCGGAAAATGTCCAAGCTTTCCAGGAAGTTTGTCCTCATCATCAGGGCGACTAAAATGAAAAACAACAGTTAAATACTGTGGTCAATAAAGAATAATTAGAATTGAAGTTCACAACCACGTGTGAACTTACCTCCGAAGTGCGGTTAGACTCCATAAAGTTGTAAAATCGTGAACTACAGATCGTAAATTGAGAAAACGTTTCACAATTATATATATATATATATATATATATATATATATATATATATATATATATTATATATATACATATTATATATATATATATATATATATATATATATGCATCGTTTTGTGGTAAGCTGTTTTGTTTTGAAAGATGTTTTATAAATATTGACACTGCTTTTTATCTGTTTGTAGTATTTCGATGAAGGCTACACCGTATAGCCGAAACGTTAATAAACATGTTTCTTGTAAAACTAAGTTTTCGTTAGATTTATAATAAGGACCTAATCCCAAGAATATAAAGCAAAACTATATATTATATATATATATATATATATATATATATAAATAATCAATGAAAAGATGAAAGAATAACGCGTGGAATATAAAACAAAAACAGCCAGAAACATGCATGTCTACGGTTACCACTCATTCTCTGTAACTTCTTTTGCGTGATATGCCCGCTAATTCTGTTTTTGTTTTATATTCCACGCGTTATTCTTTCATCTTTTCATTGATTATTTGTCTATTTCCAGGGTCGGAAGGTTCAGACAGGAGAGCTATAGACGCCTCCGTGTCTCTGTTGGTTGTTGTCCTGAAAACTCGGGATCTTCCATTTGAAGGCACAAATGTGCGTTTGGTTATCTTGTTGAAATCCGTTGTTTGTGTTTCCTCATGTTTCAATTAACATCCTTGCTCCCAAGTTGTACACCTTGTCTTGGTTATGCCGTACCGATGAAGGCTAATGAGCCAGAAACATGCATGTCTACGGTTACCACTCATTCTCTGTAACTTCTTTTGCGTGATATGCCCGCTAATTCTGTTTTTGTTTTATATATATATATATATATATATATATATATATATATATATATATATATATATAGAATTATTAAAGTTGAGATAACGACCGTACTATGTTAAAGGAAACGAAAGGTAAATATTGGGTAATCGGTATATATATATATATATATATATATATATATATATATATATATATATATATATATATATTATATATATATATATATATATATATATCTTATTATCATATTTTATGTTTTCGTACCAACAATTTATTATGATATTATAATTTTATTTATATTTATTATTTATTTTTTTAATTTATTTTAACTACACGATTTCATTAAATAATTTGTAATATTTGTGGTGTTAATTGTTTTCTTAATTTCTTAATTATCAACACCTTTTAAACAAAATTTGAAATTAATGATTCTTATTTAAATTCAAAAAAATATGTTATACCCCTTGTCCTTTTTATGTGCCTTTAAAGTGACCTAGTCGAAATTGCTTCACTTTGTACATATGGCGGGAAGATGGCGCCAGCTGACTACTTCTCGTACATGTGTAACCACACCGCGCCAAATAGAAGTTGTCGGAGGACGGAATCTTTAATAAAGATTAGAGATTCTGAACTACAAGGCATTATGGCACTTTCGAAGAGACCCAAGAAGGTCGAAACCGGTTAGTGAACTATGCCCACCTCCATTATATTCCTCCAAATCGAGTCTTATTCTCGTGAGTTTTGAAGTCGGATCTTGCATTGCGAATAAATGAGTTAGTGGTTTGTGATCTGTTTTTACTATAAAATGTGGTGTACCGTATAAATAACATTTAAAATGATTGATTCCCCAATGAATTGCTGATAACTCTTTTATGATCGGGGGTTTGTTAAGCTCACTTTTCTTAAAGCCTGCGATGGGTAGGTCAATCCTGTAGTTTTGACTTAGTATTACTGAACATGCGCTATTTGAAGCGTCTGTAGTTAAGATGAATTGTCTATTGAAATCTGGGTATTTTAAAATTGGTGGGTTGATTAACGCATTTTTAAGGATCTGAAATGACTTTTCGCATTCTTCCGACCAATCAAATTTCGCATTTTTCCTGGACAATTTATTTAATGGAATGCATATTTCTGCAAAATTCGGAATGAACAGTCTGTAATAATTGCAAAATGCAACAAATCTTTTGACTGGATTTTTGGGTACTCGGTAATGCTGAATGACTGAATATTTTGCTTTGTTTGGTGAAACACATTCATTTGATAAATTGTGACCTAAATTTGTGACCTCTCGCCTGAAGAATTGGCATTTTTGTGGATTCGATTTTAAATTGAATTTACGACATGTGTCGAATATTAAGATTGCTTAAATGATGATTTTCCGAAATTCCTATGACCACTATGTCATCCATATATAGAAATGCTTTTTCTGGAGTTAAACCTGAAAATGCTATTGACATCATTCTTGAAAAACTGTTATGACTTATATTTAATCGAAAGGGTAATCTTGTAAATTGAAATGAACCTTTTTCTGTTCTAAACGAAGTGTACTTTCTAGAAGATTGTTCTAAAGGTATTTGATGAAAACCTAACATAAGATCTAAGATTTAACACCAGTTTGATCTGCCTAACTGGTCTAAAATTGCGTCTATACAGAGCAAAGGAAATTTTTCCGTGACTTTTTTCTTATTTAACTGCCTAAAATCGATACAAACTCTCCATGCCTTTTCATGACTCACTGATTTCTTCGGGACTAGCAATACTGGACTGTTATAATCTGACACTGAAGGTTCCACTATTCCTTAGTTTTTACTGAAATACTTTCGTAATTTGTATTCAAAATTCTTACATATGGATTTTTCCCTGATAATATTGGTCTAGCTATAAATACTCCCGGTGCTAATTCCTGTTGTTCTACTACTGTATTTTCTCTCAAATTCTTAAAGTTTTCTACTAATCTATACACCTCGCATCTAGGCGGTATTGCTGATGTATCATATTCTGGGTTACCAAAAATCTAAAAGGTTACTTGGTTTCTAGCCTTGCAATTTATTTGTAATTCTGATTGTGAGTAATCTAATACACAATTGTATCTATTCACGAATTCTTTGCCTATAATCCCATTCGTTGGTATCAGGAAATTTTCTTCCACCACGTGATAGTAATGATCTATTGTTATGTTATTGATATAAAGATTAATGCTTATTTGAGCTTTAGAAAAGCCTTCTGTTATCTCCTTGATATTTATTTTATTGCCAGTTTTCATTAAGTGATATGGAAAGCTTTTAGAACTTTTAATGAAAGATATGTCAGCCCCTGTATCCAATATGAACTTATACATACTATCAGATATATTTGTCTGTATCTCTATTAAGTAGGAAAGTGATAAGTCTAAATAATATACCGAATAAGTTTCTGAAATCTTGTATTTGTCATTTGTTTTAGTATTCAAAACCCCAATTGTTTCTGATTCACGCTTGACTCCTCATTTCCCATCTCACATACTCTTACATTAGTATTAGTATGATTATTGTAATTGCTATGCCTGTTAAATTTCTTGTCCTTGTAGTCTATGTATCTGTTATACCCGTTTCGTTGGTTGTATTATCTGAATGTTCTTCCTTGAGAATTACCGTTATACATTCTGCTGTGGTTTTCTCTTCTTTGATTGTTCCAATGGTTAAAATCTGGTTTTCTGAAGAAATTCCTATTGTGTTTGAAATTCAATACTTGTTGATGACTTACTATGCCTTCTACTGATACCAGCTTAGATGGTACTTCTTGTGTGTTTTCGAAGCTTCCTGTTGCTATAATTGTTTTCGTCGCGTCTGTTGTATCATTCATCGTTACTGCCTTAATCGTTGCCTCTTTGGTGTATTTTTCTGCTAAATTCTCTGCCATACCTCCCGACACGTATGCTGCCTGTAGTTTCTCCGCCAGCTCCTCTATTTCCGATGCGTACTGTCTTGCCATTTTGTCTTACTTTATTCAGTTTTGCCAAGAGAAGACTTGGGTTATCTCCTCTTATTCCGGATTTAAGCTTGTTTCTATTTCTGTAATAGAGTTTTCCGTCGTTATCAGACCTCTTGCTTTCCCCGTCAGTCTATTTTTAATTAAAGGAACTGCATTTTCCTCGTTACCTGTTGCGTTTATTTGTGATAAATCTAACGAATCCAAAAATGACTGTAACTTACTTCGCCATTAAATTCAGTAGGTGATACGTTACTCGCGAAATTAAAAAAAAATCATTTACACTCGTAGCCATTTTCACTTGTTTGCTTATTGTGTGTAATACGACCGTATCGATCTCCTCAAATATAGATGTAGGTATTTTAACAGTACAGTTTAGCGCTTGAAATGACCTAGAAGTTCTATCCCTAATTCTATCAGAATAATTTTCATAACTTTCTTGCTGTATTATACTTCAGTTTTTCCAATTTTCACCTATTAATTTTGTAAAATTATTGTAAAGAATTATTATATTATTAACTATATCAGTATGTATATCTGGATTTTTAGGAGTTTCCTTTTTTTAAACCCCTTTTCCCTGTTTATTTACTTCTTCTGCGATTGATTTTAGGCTATCTTCGAATTCTTCCCTCGTAATTTTCATTTAAAGAAAAAAAAAGATCAACCATTCAACCATTCGTTCATAAGAATAGAGTGCATATGTATTTACAATTGTATAACGTTAAAGTTCCCGTCGTCTTCTAAACCGCTATGCTTCTGTTCTGTCTCTTTTTAGTGCTCTTCGATGTGTCTTCCATAGGGACCATACGAATTTTAAAATGAACGCTACCGTTATTATGTACAATAAAGCCATTATTTGTGTTGCAAAACTCTCTTGCTGCACTATAAAATTGTTGTTTACCGTAACAGTTTCTTGTACCTCTCGTTTTGTAGCTGTACCACCCATAATTCTGCTCCGCCAATGTCCAAAATTCAAATAAAAGAACATATACTTTGCTCGTTCGGATGCGTCTTTATGACTAAATAAGCACCAATTAACCATTTATTTCCACTATCATTTCCATTTATCTCAGTTCGGAGGATCTATTTACCATTTGAATGTTACCTACCATTAGTTGTCAGGATCCCTTTATTATCGTCGAATATTACCGTTTGTTTGCAGGATCGCCATGTGGTGATTGAAACGGCAAGTGTTCCTCTTGTTCAGTCCTCAGTCCATTATACTATTATCGATGAGAAAACACTTACCCTTAATCGGTGGGAATAAATAATACCATAGTTTAGCAAAAATCACTGGCATAATATATTGAATATTATTTCTAAAAAAGTCACTGACCACAGATAACTCAAACAAAATGCATTACTAACATGACACTAGTTAACAATGTACTCTTCTTTTCAAACGTAAGGAATTCCTACATATATTATCAAAAACTAAACATAAACAGTCGATGATCTCCGTCTACCTTACTATACTTGAATTATTTATATCGTTGAATCGCGTTTATTATTATATTTACCAACAGTCGTGATTCCGTTTTGAACAATAACCTTCCTACAACTTGTTAACGACCTTCAAGTTCACTGTCCGATGACCATACTTACAATTAAACTAACCAAGTCTAATAGTGACTTTAAGGATCGTCACAGTGGGGAATACAACAATGTGAGTATGAAAACTCTGTTTATTTAATTCTAAGATTTCGCTTATTTATTGTAACCATTTTCAACGAAACTACAAGTGATATTATAGATACTTAAGTTCAAAGTAAAAAAATCTCACACTAATTGAGGTTGTTCACATATTTCTAATATTTATTTAAATGGAGACCAATTATTAATTTGTTTTAAAAATTATATTCATAATAAAAATATATAAAAACAATTTTTATATTTATTATTTTAGTAAGTGATATTAAATTTATTATATTATAAGATGTTTACTACACTTTTCTCATTTTTAAATGGAATGATAGTAAATCAATAGGAAAAATTCTCCTCCGTGATGCCATGATTATATTTTTTTATTTTTTGTCAAATGATAATAATTGAGTGTAAATTGAATTTAGATTCTGTATATCAGTTTTTTATTTAAACAGTTATCCTCTTGAGAAATGAATGCCATTTGCAGGAAAATCCTTCCAGAGTAAGTTAATTCTATGCTTTCGGTTATTTACTGTAACCATTTTTGAAGAAAACACCAGATATACATATTATAGATATTCAACATAAGAATAAGAGAAACAGCGCCAGCTTCCTATCTAAGGACAATCTCTTAAGCGCTAGAGAAATTATCAGTTTAAGAGTTAAATAGAGATTCGGTACTTTTGCATTTTGCAGTGATTAAAGATGGGAGAGATTTTAGGGCCATTCTAAAAATAGTTGCACACAGTTCCTATCATGCTTTAGCTCACTTCCCTTTGTTTCCCCTGTATATAACACTGTATGTGACTTATGATGTTCAAGTATAATACATCCATATACTTAATCCAAAAGCGATATTTTGAGTAGTTTTCAGTGATTATTTTTGGTCTCTAAATCGATCACTTTAGTTTTTGTGGAAACACGGAAAACATATCCGACCATTGTACGTTTTAATGGCACAGATCTACAAAGAACTTTAGACAAAAGACAGTAACAAAACAACGCCGTATTTGTTACGAATGAGTGACGTTCAAGTGTAAAAAAGATCCAATCTGGCATCGCGTTTGGTTTTCTGCAGCTTTTGTGTGCCGTTCGAAGCTTTGTTGTAACGTCCAATATAAAAAAAGTTTGTAGGTCGAAATGGAATGTATACTGCGGTTTTCTGACTCAATAAATCTACTAAATTTGTTAGTTGGATGTATTAGAATTGATTTCAGGGGATCAAAATATTCAAATGTAGCGTTATGTGCGATTCAAGTTTAAACTAAATTCCACTTACTTTAATTTTGATTACTTGGAGTAATTGCCACTAAAAGAAAACAGGAATGAATGTATATTTTATTATGGCAATAAATATTGAATTTTGATAGTGGAGAGGGGTAGTAAGAAAATTGAATATATGCACAATATTTTCAACGAATGATTGAATGTGTTATAACTTAATGAATAATGAAAAATAGGATATGAACTAAGATAATGAATACAGAAACTATTGCGTGTGTCAAGTGAAAAATAAACGTCTAAATACACCCTACCCAATTATACCGCTTTCGAAGATTCCAATAAGCTACCAAGGTGGGAGAATAAGTTGAGCACAATTTCAAAGTTTTGTTGTTGATTTGCAGGACCAGCAAAAAACGGCGAACACAAATTTTCAATGTTAGATTTTTTAAAGGAAGCATATTTTAAGAAAGAGGCAGTATGGAAATCCAGTAAGCTCATGGAGAATTAGTAGATTGTGTGAAGAGATATTGAGTTGACACTATTGTGTTCCATTGATATTGTTAGTCTATAGCGCTTAGGGGAGGTGCCTTAGATGTACTTCAGACGATACCACTTGTAAAAACGGATGACTCGAGCAGCTGAAGAAGAGGTTGGACATGCGATATGGCTACAAACATCTAGAGCACTTGTACCAATCCCAGCTGAAGAACCGAAGGCAGAAACGTGATGAATCCCTTCAAGAGTATGAAGTGGATATTGGCCGACTAGTTCGATTTGTTTATCTATCAGCACCAGAAAACATCATGGAATGTCTGGGCATCCAGGCCTTTATTGATGGCTTACGTGACCCCGATATGCAGAGGACGCTTCGTTTAGCCCATCCCAAAACATTAGTAGATGCATTGACAGCTGCTCTTGAATATAAAGCATCAACAAAGGCTTCAGGCTATAACAAAAATAGAACCATCCGAGAAGAAGGCGACGATGAGAGGTTTAACCAGATCGTCAGCTTTATAAAAAGTATGGTGGACAAGAAGTCGCGAAAGATCAAATGCTGAATTTATGGCGAGCCAGGGCCTGCGCGCAGTTCGTGCAAGCGCCCCAGGACTCCTGCAAACCAGGAAAACTAAAACTGATAGCTTCACTCAGATGTTACAACTACAGTGTATATATAGATGGCGAGGTAAATGGCCAGAAATATACTCTGCTGGTAGACACTGGAGCGACTAGAACCATTATACGACCAGAGATAATAAACTTCATGAAGAGGCTTTTACGAACGAAACTGCCACTGCGGACCACCACAGATGAGAGTGCCAACGTTCACGCGAAGACAAAAATCCAATTAGGAATTGGCGCAGAAAAGTTCACGCATGTAACCGTAGCTGACATCGAAGAAAACGTGATTCTGGGAATGGACGTAATGAACCTACAAGGCTTTCAATTGAACTTTAGAAATAGAACAATTAAAGTGGGTTCGAGGAGGTATTCCTTCATCCATACGGAAGTAGCACTGTGTTGGCAGTTGTACAGGAAGATACCATTCTACTTGCACGAACCGAAACCATGATAGTAGCGCGGCTACAGGTAATCAGAGAGAAAGGTACACCGTTTATGATGGAGCCATGGAACCACGACGAAGAGGTTGGCATATGAGTACTAATTGGCAAAGGATTGGTTACGTCGGCGAAGGAGATCCCAGTACGTGTGATAGACGTGAACGATTACCCAAATACCATCAAGTAAGAAACCAGGATTGGATCCTGCGTACCAGTGACATCTATAGATCGCCAGACAACGGCAACTGACAGATTCGAACAAATGTTATCAGTAGCTGGTCAATCCTTAAATCAAGCTGATAAAAGGAAAATGAGATGACTTCTCTAGCATTATCGAAACCTATTTGTACCAAAAGGAGCAAAGACTTGTAGAACATCAGCCGTGAACACAAAATCGATACTGGTAATGCCAAGCCAATTAGACAATCAGCTCGAAGACAACCATGAGCGAAAGGAGAGGAAACTGAAAAAATAATTCGTGAGATAGCAGAAGAAAAAGTAATAGAATCATCTACTAGTCCATGGGTGTCTCCAGTAGTGCGCGTCAAGAAAAAGGATGAAACTACGAGATTTTACGTGGATTATCGCCAGCTAAACAACATGACGAAGAAATACAGCAATCCTCTGCCTCGAATCGACTATATGTTGGATACTTTGACCGGCAGCAAACTGTTATCCACCTTGGACTTGAAGTCTGGATATTGGCAAGTAGAAATAGATCCAGAAAACAAAAAGAAGACTACTTTTACCACCGGATCTGGATTATGGCAATTCAACGTCATGCCATTCGGGCTCTGTATTGCGCCCGCGACATTTGAAAGACTCATGGAAAGTGTCTTGAGAAGGTTGTCTTGGAAGACATGTCCGGTCTATTTGGACGACATCGTAGTACTGGGGAAGACATTTGACGAACACCTGAAGAGTTTGGAAGATGTATACAAACGACTCCAAGCTGCCCAGCTCATGTTAAATCCGATGAAATGTCAGCTATTCCAAAACAGAGTCAAGTATCTAGGTCATATAGTGAGCAATGAAGGAGTGGCGGTGAATGCAGAGAAAATTACTTCCATGCAGCAATGGCTGCAACCAACCAACAAACACCAAATTTGGAGCTTTCTTGGACTTTGCACATACTATAGAAGATTTATTAGGAAGTTTAGAGATATTGCCAAGCCCCTTACTCGACTCACAGAAGAAACAAGAGCATTCCAATGGGACGAAGACTGTCAAACGGCTTTTGGAACGTTGAAGAAGCATTTAACGACGACGCCGATATTAGTATATCCATTACCAGAGGGAGACTTGATTCTTGACCCTGATGCAAGCAACGTAGGAGTTGGAGGAGTGCTCTCACAGATCCAAGAAGGACAAGGAAGTCTGCTGGGATATGTCACTAAAGTACTTTCCAAACCAGAACGAAACTACTGCGTCACAAGAAGAGGTGATCTTATATATCCCGATCAGATCAATTCCTGATATTACCCTATATAATTTGTAGCCAAAGGAAACAACTAGAGTTATATATTGTGGTTTTGTCTTTAACATTAAAACGGCAGATTCACCAAATATGATGATATACTCATGTTTTTTTCTAGTACCTTAAATTGATACATTTTAAACACAAAATAAATAAACCGTCTATTAAATCCTAAACCATGATAGAAAGCTATATAATATCTTATTGAAAGTAACTCTTATTTTGTATGAGGAAGAGTTGATTCCTGACCATGAAAAACTTAGCACCCTGTATACGTGAAATGTATATATTATGAAAGTTCCCTTAACAACAATAACACTTCATATTTAACTTTTTGTGTATCGAAATAAGGCCATTTAATCCACCCATATACGTCCAAACAAGTTTTGAGTAGATCTAAATTGTTTGAACCGTATCTAAAACAGAATGTGTTAGACACGTGTGCGGTTCATTAATAAAAGTTGCAGCTGCCCTTTAACTCGACATAGATCCTCCGAAGCTTCAGTCTTAGAACAACAAATATAATAAATCTTGATTTTCAATCCTTCTCTTCTCTATAATACGTTGAATAAAGCAGATTTACAGTTTAATGAAATTAGAACGGTCCGGTCAAGCACTAACTCTCTCTGACGGTCAATTAACCCTAAGCTTTCGTACTTTCCTTCAGTTACAGTTTACTGATTTATCGTCGGATACCGTCTAAACCCCACATTTGTAGTCTCGTTACAAAAATTAATGGCTCACTCTTCCAGTCCTTTTACTTTTTAACTCATTACGTTTATTCAATGGGAGCTTTTGGCGTTTAGCCAAAGACACCGAGCCAGTGACAGATTGGACACGTCTGACACCAGGTTTTTTGATGAAACACAAGCAATTTTACAAATGAGCTACACGCGTTTCTTTTGTGTTAGTTAATTCGTTACATATCCAGTACGAAAGGAAATTTTACAAGGACGCATGTTATATTTTACATGATTGTATTGAAACTAGGTTTACTACATTTGGGTAGATTAATTTGATTGTTTTAGTATCATTATGAACTGTTTTGTTGTTAGTATAATTCTCACAAACATATCAATATTAATTATATCTACATAATCTACTTGTTTTTCAAATATATATTCAAAAAAGCCCCTCAAGAGGTGGAAAGTCCGACTAACTTGATGGAAAAATGAGCCATATAATTTCTGATAATGATGTGGTTATTATTATTTAATCCCTGAATTGGAACATAATATAAATCTATTCATCTGATTCAAAAGTCAGCCTACATGCAATGTCATTATCATTCGCCCGTAATCGAATATTGTTCGTCACTGGTAAGCGATCTGATTATTCAGTTGACCAATATAATCACAGTGATATGATAAAATTAAGTTGTACAATGCTGAAACATTGCCATTGATAATAGACACAGTTACAAGTTCCTGAGAATATTTCGAATTTTATGTTCACTCGCGTAAAATACGTTTTTAAAAATAATCGAACCATTAAGGAAAATGGAACTTTATTAACTTAACAAACAATTAAATATTATAGTTGAAAGGTATAAGTTAGAAAGATGAAAATGCCGGCTCGCAACTGGTTTTGTTCTCGCTGTCCGAAGTGGGGGAATGCTTCTTAGATTCAGCAACGTCGGCTCTTTTCTACTACATGCAGGTTTATAACTCCTCCACCCTTAGAGGAGAATTCGGGGTTGAACAGGCGGATTCGGTACTTCTTCTTCATCCCTTGTAGCTGGTTCTCTAGTTTTCCTATTATAATATCTAGAGTAGTAGTAGTAAATAAAATAAACCCCAATAAAAACAATTAATACATATAAAAATATTGTCAATACACTAATATTATTAAAGTGTACTGAATTTTGAAATGGTCCATTTAAATTTTCACTTTGAATATCTGAAGAGTCTTTTAAATTATTAAGTCTATCCAAATTAACATTTTCTAACTGAAGAGAGTCAAATTTCACTGGTTTTTTATTCACAACATTTTTAATTGTAAGTTTTGGAAGCTCGATTAATTTTAATTGACTTTTATTAAGTCTATTGCTACGGAGAACTATGTTGTCTATCTTAACTATACCTACAGTTTTTTTCTAACTCTACTTTGAATGTTCCATTTAATTGTACTTTGTCTTTATCACTACCGCACATTTGTTCAGCCACTGTAGTCTGAGGAGAAAAGACAGCCCATTTATTCGATTGAAGTTTTTGAAAACCGACTTCTCTGATACTAACTGGAATAACATGACAATTACTTAAATTTTTGGAAAATTTTAACATTTGCACTTCACAAGGGGCATCTTCTTCTTGAATAGATATTGGTGTCGACTCATGGCAGATGAATTTTTGATCGCTAATTTCTTGACAATCGTTGTCGAAAGGCATGAAATTTTGCTCGTTGAGGATAAGGAATTTGGTATAATTATATGAAAAATATTGTCTTTAGGAGTGGGTAAAGGAAAAATTTGATTTAAATCGTAATTCTTGATCTCTACAACAGGGATTTCTATTATAAATATTATTTTATTCATTTTAGAGTAACTTGTAATCTGCATTACCTTTTCGAAATTGATAATATTTTCTGTAATTGGTTCGAATTGCAATTTGGAATTTGATAAATCTGTGTAAATAAGTTTTAAGTGCTTCAAGAGATCTTTCGGATCCATTATTGAATTGTGGAATATGTTTAATTTAGAAAATGTTATGGCTGTTTCAATCCTCTCTAATAAATCGTATACATTTTGATATAGAATGGCTATTTCATACAAAACATGCTTTATATATAATAATACTCGAAAGTTTGCTGGTTTTTGTTCCGTTCTCTTTCGACTATATGTTCAGCTTCAGTTATTTTATATTCTAATGCTTTTTGATTTCTCGTTAGGACTTGAGTGCTTTTATTAAAAATATCAATTGATTCTTCTATGATAGTAACTTGATTATTTACTAATGATCTCATTTTATTTTGGTTTGTTGAAAGGGCTTCAATAGTTTGATCGTATTTTTCGGCGTCACTGCTATCTAGATTTCCTGTTATTGATTTTATAATTGAACCTAAACCGTTTATTATTCCTCTTTTTGTTCTGAATTACTGATCAATTGTAGGAATTGATTGATTGATTAGAACAATGATCTTATTTTCGATCATGGTAAGTAATTGAAATGTACTTGAAATTTCATCGAATTCTGAAATATTGGAAATATTAGAAATTTTACTGAAAAACATGCTTTGCAGTTTAGTATGCTTATCTTGTAATGATTTAAATTCACTGATTATTTTTGATGTATAAAAAGTTTTTACAAATGACCAAAAGTCAATGATATTTTGACTGGTCTCTAATTTAAGCGGTAATATACCAGGGTTATCGTTTACATTATGGAAGGTAGGATATGTTAGTCCGTAACTTCCGAAGTTGATGGCTGCGAAGAACCTGCAACGAAATTTTATCTTAATTCTTTTATATGAATTATTTCTTTCTTATTATTTCTAGTATTCATTATCTCCACTCTATTTCTATCTAATAAACTAATCATCTTAAATGGACCTAAAAATTTATTATCTTTCTTACATCTATATTGAGGATTTTTCTTATATACTATTTGATCTACTTGAAATTGTTCATTTTTGTCTCCGTTAACGTTATGCTTTGAAACTACTTTTGCTTTTTTGGATTCAAGTGCTTCTTTAACTTTATCCACTATGCAAATAAATATTACAGTTATGTTAATTCGACAGCAGATTGTGATAATGTTCTTCCTTTTTTTCCTCTTGTTTTCATCACATGCACATCTATACAACCGCCTATGCCCAGCTTGTGGCTGTTAACTTTTGTGATGTTTCAACTTAACTTCTCAGCGATGTTAAAGCGCTGCCTTTTTACATTAATGTGATGCTACTAGAACTTCCTCAAAAGGAGGTCTTTATCACGAACTAAAAACAACATTTCTGTTACATTCTGAAATGCCTTTTAACATCTTGTCGATGTTATTGCAATGTCTAAAAAATAACATCTTATCAATGATCTAAATGCGACATTTCAAAAACAATACAGTGTATTCTCGTAGATGTTGTATGGACATAACATAAACCTCTAAATAATATACCTCAAAACATTCCGGATGACATCCTATAGATGTTTCTGTGCCTAATCAACAAATACAGGGTGAACAACTAAGAACGCCGGCTGTCGGCCATATTTCAAAAAATAGTCATAGTACAACTTTAAAAAAATACCTTCAGGAAAATGACCCTGCAAAATCGCTGGAAAATATTTTTGAGTTCCTAAAATATCTCCTATGGGGTGGAATGAACACTTTAAAACATAATACTGTGATTATCTCCACAAAAGACATACTAAACGTATCCTAGAAATACAATGTTTGATATATTGTTGAGATTATGAAAAAATGTAGTTAGGGACTTTTTGTCTTTATTGTTCAAGTAAGAGGTGGGGGAAGGTTCAATCCAAACAACAAATATCGTATCACTTTTTTTGTTAGTCGACATCCATGTTTTTGGCTTTATTTGAGAGAGTTTTACCTTTTTAATAAGAAATGCTTCACAAAAATAAAAAAATTGGACAATTTTGTCAACGCTTTGATAAAAGTCCTCATATTTCCCATTTTTCTAAGAAATTTCAAAAGTAATAAGGCGTTTTTTAAATTCTGATGAAAAGGGGTTAAAAAAATAGGAATCTATTCCAAGATATAAGATTTACAATATCAGATATAAAAATTAAAAAAATGCTTCAATTTACATTTGAAATTTCAGAGTGGATACAAAATTATCTAATTTTGTTATCAATCTTATTAAACAAAAAAACTTTCAAATGCATCTAAAATCATTAATATCGGTTAAAAAACGGAAAAGTTATACATTTGTTCATAAGTTTGAACCTTTCCCACCCATTATTCTTCAAATAATGGCAAAAACTCTCCTTAATTAAATTTATTCATAATCTCATCGAGATTTCAAAAATTGTATTTTTAGGACACCTTTAGTATGTTTTTTTGGAGTATTATGTTTTCGAGTGTTCATTCCACCCCTAGCGGATATTTTAGAGGCTGCAAAATATTTTCCAGCAATTTTTCAGGATCCCTTACCTAAAGGTAATTTTTTTGAAAGTTGTACCATGATTCTTTTCTGAGATGTGGCCTACAGTCGTTCTTAGATGTCCATCCTGTACATTCAAAATAAAATGGCAGAAAAATCAATAAAGGATTTAAAATGTTTATTCACTATTGATGAACAGTACAGTAAATTTGAAAAAAACAGGTACAAAATTAGAAAAAAAATATCTTGTCCAGGAATCCAACCTAAAAGAAATAACATTGTGTAAGCATATTACATAACAAGTCTGGGAAGTGGAAACTATTGAACACATTCAGTGAAAGCAAGAAATAAAAAAGGGTATATTAATCCGTAGTTACCATAACGTAACATACTTTGAAACTGAATTAATAAAGTTTAACGGAAACACATACATTACAGCTAGTATACAGAATTTATTAGAATAGTTTTTTAATTATATTAAAACTAATAAAAATTTTACACCATAAAGATTTAATGAAACATTACGTTACATCAACAGAAATCCAATCTGATTAAAGAAAATTCTATCGTTTACTTACGATTACTTTTTTGGAGTGC
Source organism: Galeruca laticollis (assembly GCA_963921935.1). Classification (NCBI taxonomy): domain Eukaryota; kingdom Metazoa; phylum Arthropoda; class Insecta; order Coleoptera; family Chrysomelidae; genus Galeruca; species Galeruca laticollis. Next base: position 82,268,156 of record OY998175.1, on the reverse strand, counting down.
CTCAACCATTCCATAACGTACACTTCAAAATTCTTATCTGTGAAATATTTGAAGGTGTTCTGAACAACAGCTAATAAAACAATTACTTTAGATCAAATTGTGCCCATGGAGACCTTTGATCGATCATCATAAACTACATCAAACTTGATTTTCAGCCAATTGACTGGGACCCATTTTCCATAAGATACATGCGGGGTTCTTCAAAGGAATAATAACATATTTTATTTCGAGAAGCGACTTTTCATGATTTACCTTCTATTCCATGCCTCACTCCATTTGGCAGGTGAATTCAGGTGTGCTATGAAAATTCATACTTCTTTTCTGTATAAAATAATATACTATTCTCATCTTGTTATTTTTATCCTGGAACAAATTGTATATTAACATTGTAGAATTGTAACTTAATGGAAACTAAGCATTACTAATACACTGTATACAAAAAAAAACTATTTATGAAGAAGAGATATGAACACATAATCAAGTTAAATGAGTTTATACTTAATTGTATCCAATTGAGTATCCAATAGCTGTGTTTCTACAATAATAAATAATTGAATGCTATTTGTTGACTGGAGCATTCAGTATCATAAGTTACATATTCTTCAACTAGATTAATATAGGTACCATTGTAAGGAATAGCTACAGCTTATTTATTGTATTCAGTGAATTTTCAAATGGAAATGAGCTTCTTAACAGAAATTTCTGTTTTTGAAGTCTTAAACAGACTCTAATTGTTCACAAGAATTGTTAGTAATAATGTTAAAATTTTCTAAACCTGCAAAACTATATTTGTGGCAAAGACTACTACTAAAAAAACTAGAACTAGAGATATTTGATTCAATATTTTTTGTACTGTTTAATACAATGTTTGTATCAGATTATCTGAAATAGTTACTCCCCTTTCATTACATAATTACCAACAATTTGTTTTTTATTTTATTTGTGTAAGTAGCTTCTGAAACATCTTCAACATTGAAAATATTTTCTTCTAGATTTAAATATCTGCCAACATATGAGCATGTTTTATTATTAATAATAATATCTACCCTATTGCAATATCACGTTTTTTGTAGGGTATAATGCATATCTAGAATTTGAAATATTGTGAATCGTTTTCAAAATATACTTACAAGGTGATATCAATGTATAATAGCCGACTAAAGTATTGAATGAGTATTAAGTTTTAATAATTATGATTTTGGAATAGGTACTTACCGATAACAATTGTTGTTCGTCCATTATAACAAGAATTATAACTAAGTATAGAAACTGTAGCTTAGTAGGAACTAACGAAAACGAAGACCACTTTATTCAAGTACTACTTGCAAAATATGTGCTTCCTGCAAATAAAATATAACACATAACTGAAAACCATCCGCCATTTCAGGCTTGTCATTTTTGTTTGCTCAGATAACTACTGTATGTTTCGTTCATCAGTTCCTCTTCTGTTTTATTCTTTTTCATGTTACTGTGATGTTTAATATGAGATATTACTGAGAGTTTTATGAACTAACGTCGTACAGACGTAACAAGTACGATGTTAATAAAAATTATTTCGAAAGATGTAAAAGTGACTGCAACATGTGATCATCTTAGAAACATGTTAATTTGTAATATTACAGTAACGTTCTGTATGTGACATTAGTGAGAAGTATACAAATTAACATCGTATGAATGTTTCCTATAGGAAGTTACTAAAAAGAAGTTCATGGGATGTGTATGTAACTGCGAATTCAAGTATTACTGTGTACATCAAAAATATGTTTTATTTACATGACATGGATGTTAATAGAGTTGGTAATAAAATTAAGACATCTAGGAGATATCTTCTTAACGTTTTAAATAAACATCACGAAAAGTCTCTAAAAAGAACATCACAAAAAAACTTGTTATGTTTCTTGTTTAGTGGGTAATTATGATTTTGGAATAGGTACTTACCGATAACAATTGTTGTTCGTCCATTATAACAAGAATTATAACTAAGTATAGAAACTGTAGCTTAGTAGGAATAACTAACGAAAACTAAGACCACTTTATTCAAGTACTACTTGCAAAATATGTGCTTCCTGAAAATAAAATATAACACATAATTGAAAACCATCCGCCATTTCATGCTTGTCATTTTTGTTTCCACAGATAACTACTGTATGTTTCGTTCATCAGTTCCTCTTCTGTTTTATTCTTTTTCATGTTACTGTGATGTTTAATATGAGATATTACTGAGAGTTTTATGAACTAACGTCGTACAGACGTAACAAGTACGATGTTAATAAAAATTATTTCGAAAGATGTAAAAGTGACTGCAACATGTGATCATCTTAGAAACATGTTAATTTGTAATATTACAGTAACGTTCTGTATGTGACATTAGTGAGAAGTATACAAATTAACATCGTATGAATGTTTCCTATAGGAAGTTACTAAAAAGAAGTTCATGGGATGTGTATGTAACTGCGAATTCAAGTATTACTGTGTACATCAAAAATATGTTTTATTTACATGACATGGATGTTAATAGAGTTGGTAATAAAATTAAGACATCTAGGAGATATCTTAATAACGTTTTAAATAAACATCACGAAAAGTCTCTAAAAATAACATCACAAAAAAGACTTGTTATGTTTCTTGTTTAGTGGGTATCATATACATGTTCTAACTTATTTTTATGATTTTCGGCATAGTCTGAATAAAAGGTTGTTGGTAAAAATGTTTCATTGGGATTTCTGGAGTTCGTATGCCCAAAAGTTAGCTCGAAAGGTGTGTAGTTAGTAGCACTATGTATACTACTGTTATAACCTAAAATAGCATGGTTCATAAGATTATCATTTTCTTTAGGATACATTTCTCTAAGTATTCTGAGATGTTCTATTATTGTAGAGTGAAAACGTTCAACAATAGCATTTCCTTCATGATGGCCTATAGTGGTAAAATGTATTTTTATTTTATGCAATTTTAAAATTTCTTGAACTACTTCGTTGTTGAATTTCGTACCGTTATCCAAAATTAATTTTTCTGGTACGCCAAATGAAGAAAAATATTTGATTAAAGCGTTACTAATGTGAATCGCGGTTTTATGTATTATCTCATATGCTTGAGCAAATTTTGTAAAAGAATCAACTAATGTTAAAAATATTTTGTTATCAAAAAAGAATAGATCAATATGAATAATTTGAAATGGTTTTGAAGCTGTCTCTGTAAGCATTAACGGCGAGTATGGATTTTTCCTAGCGTATTTGGTTTTTTGGCAAATATTGCATGAATTTGTATAGTTTGTGACTGAGTCTTTTAATCCTATCCAATAATAGTTTCTTTTTAAATGTTCAATAGTTTCAGAAATACCTCGGTGGTTACTTTTACTTTCATGATGATTTTTTATTAACAAAATCTGTTCATCTTTATCTTTTACTGTATTAACTAATTGCGTGCATCTAATTAATTTAGAACCTTTCTCTGAAAATTTGTTTAAATACACTTCATTGAAATTTCTATATAAACCTTCTGTATGGAAGTATATACAATATGTTTAATTTTGTATAGTGTAATCTCGCAAAAATTCAAAAATTAAATCGTGATTATTTTCTGTGGGAATTTCTACAGTTATGATTTTATGGTGCTCATAATTTTCTTGTTTAACGTCCAATTTATGATATATTTGTCCAAAAACTAAAATTTGATTTACTTTATTATTAATAATTTCGTCAAGGATTTTAATTCCTTCGTTAGTAGTTTCATTAGCTGTTGTATGTTGTGTACTACTACCAGTATCGTACTCAGGGAGTTTAATTTGTATATCAGAAATTATAATAATATTTGATTGATTTTGAATACTAGCGTCGTCCAAAGGATTCTCAGCTATATGTTTAAGATATTGTAATGTTTCACTATTGATATCTCCGGGATTGTTAATAATTAACTCATTTTCTAGTGCGTCTAAGGTTATTCGTGAGAGTGCGTCTGCAATAGTGTTTTCCCTTTTTTATATTCTACGTCATAATTAAATTCTTCGAGTTTAAGTCTCCATCGTACTAATTTGGAATTGGGTTCAAGTAATTTAAAACGCCATACTAAAGGTCGGTGATCAGTTACTATTGTAAATGTTCGACCATATAAATAAGGACGGAAGTACTTACATGCCCATTTTATTGCTAATAGTTCCATTTCTATCGTGCTATATTTTTGCTCTGAATCATTTAAGGTACGCTAAGCATAAGCAATAGGTTTGTCTGAACTAATAGGTCCTTGAGATAAAATAGCGCCTCAAGCCACATTTGAGGCGTCTGTCGTTAATATAAACTTTTCATTAAAATCTGGGTATTGAAGAAGAGGTGCATTAGTTATTAAATCTTTACAAGTATTGGAAGCATTAACAAATTCTTAATCATGAATAATTTTAGAACCTTTTTTTAAACATTTTGTTAAAGGTTTTGTGATTTTTGCAAAATCTTTAATGAATTAACGGTAATATCCAATTAAACCCAGAAAGCTTTTAATGTCTTTTGTGCAATTAGGTATTGGGAAATTTTTTACAGCTAAAATTTTATCGGGATTTGGTTTGACTCCATACATACATGTCCTAAATAATTTACTTCTTTTCGTAAAAATTCCGATTTGTCTAATTGGATTTTAAAATTAGCTTCTCTGAGTCTATCAAAAATTTGTCTAAGTCGAGTAATATGTTCTTGGAGAGACGTACTATATATAATAACATCATCGAGACAAACTAAACAAGTTTCATTTTGTAAACCTCTAAGTATATTATCCATGACTCTCTGAAAAGTACTCTGTGAATTTTTCATTCCCATGGGCATTCGAACACATTCGTAATGTCCGTTTTCGGCGTAAAACGCTGTTTTATGGATATCATTTTAATCCATTTGTATTTGATAAAAACCGTTAGCTAAATCAAGGGTAGTGAAATGTTGACTTCTACCTAATTGGTCAAGAATTGTACTAATTAAAGTTAGTGGATATTTGTCGACTGTCTTTCCATTCAACTTTCGATAGTTTATAACCAATGGATATTTTTTTCTTATTTGATGCGTCTTTACGCTTCTCTACAATCCAAATTGAACTTTTATACGGTGATGAGGAGTGTCTAATAATACCTTGTGATAACATATTGTCGATTTGAGATTTTACTTCTTTTTTGTAAATTTCGGGATATCTGTATGTTTTAGTGTAAACAGGAGTATCGTCTTTTAGGTTAATTTTATGTTTTACGGTATTTGTAAATGAAAGAGGAATTTGGTCACAATAAAATATATCTCTGTATTCATAACATAGATCCTGTATATGTGGTCTTTCTTCCGAGTTACAATGATTCAATCGAATTTGCTTTAAATTATCTTTCAATAGTTTATCGTGGCTATCGGTAAACATTTCATTTGATTCTTCTAATGTGCCTACAAAATTTATTTCTGTAAGATCTGATTTTTCTATAATAAATGGAATGGTAACCGTAATTACTTTCGGTTCACAGCTGGAATTTGTAATAGATGTATATGCAAAGTTATTTTCTATATTGAGGACATTCTAATTGTGTATCAAATTTTATATATTTCATGAATCCTAAACCATTCTCTATATTTACTGGTAATTTGACAATTTTAGTGGTTCTTTCTGGTATATTAATTTGATAATTATCTATTTTTATCAATTTCCTTGTAGTGCTATTTTGTTCACTATCAAAGTTCATTGGAATTTGAGTCTTAGGTGTAATAATTAATTTTTTACATAAGTCAACTTTTGCACATAGTTGTTTAAGTAAGTCAATACCTATAAGTCCGTTATATTTCTTACTAAATTTGAAAAGATGAAATTTGTGGTTTTCTTTAACTTTAAAAATATCGAAAAGTGGAATTTCAATTACTTCATTATGAAAACTGATACTATGAGCTGTTTAAATGCTGAAATCTTCGTATAAAATGTAATTTCTAAAAAATCTATAAGCTAAGTTAGGATCAATTAAACTTCTACTACTACCGGTATCTATTAAAAAATTAGCATTTAATTCGGGAATAAAAATATAAGGAAGATTTGATTTTAGTAAGTTTATATTAATAAGTGTTTTTAAATGAAACTTACGGTCTTTAGTTGATTCCACAATATAATAAAAGTTATTGAAAATTCTAAAAAATTTACAACTGTTTCGATAAATCAATATCATCATCAGAATGACAGAAGTTACATTTCCATTTATGCCTACTTGATGTTTAGTAGTTATTTTTGGCTAGACCAAGAAGTAACCTAACTTGTGATTGGCTTAATATATGTTTATAGAAAAAAGAAGAAGATGTGATATTACAAATATTGAAGCTTAGATATTATGATTTTTTATACATGTATTACCAGACGACGTATCCATTGGCTCTGGATAATTCCTATTTCTATTATGATAATTTGTATTTCTAGAAATTTGAGTATTTCTAGCAAAATTATTCGCATATGAATTGTTATTTTGAATATAATTATTCTGAGGTGATTGATTTTGAGGAACATAGAAAGATCTTTGATTATAATTAGAATTATTTGGATGATTGTAATTATTAGGATGGCGGAAATTATTATTGTTATTTTGATTTGAATTATTGTTATTTTCATTTGAATTATAGTTATTGAAGTTTCTGTTGAAATTGGGAGAATATTGTCTATTAAAAGATTGAGATGGTATTGAGGTTGATAAATTATTTATCCGGGGATTTGATGGTGCCATTCTCTGAACTGGTCTAAAAATTTGTGAATTTAAATAATTAGTTTCACGCGTACTGTATAAGAAATTTTCTTCTTCGACTACTAAAGACATTGCCTTTTCTAGACTGTCTGGATTTCTTAATCGAATATTATTTTGTAACTGGCCCGTGAGCCCACTAATAAATATTTTTAATGCTAACTCATCATAACTCTCTAGTCTAAAACATTTTTTTTGTGGTGGTAAAATTGATGAATTTATTTTTGACCCTATTAAACTTCTACAATCTTGGCAACGCATGCCAAAATTATATGGTGTTTCATTTTTGAATGGATGTAAAGCAATTAAGTCTTGAACGAGACAATCAAGATTTCTTTGATCTCCAAAAGTTAATTGTAATAATTTCTTACTATCATCCCATATAGTTAATTTTGAGCGGGATCCTATTAAACTTAAGGCTCTACCTGTTAATTTACCTATTATTGCCAGTGAAATATATGAATTAATTTGAGCACTTACATTTGTAGTGTCTGCAAATTGACTTATCAAACTTTCACAAGCATCTAAAAATACTCCTAATGTGTGTACATTACCATCAAATTGTGGTATAGTATCTACATATAATTTTAAAAGTGAATAATTTACATTTGCTGTAGCCATTTCTAAAATTGAATTTTCTGAACCTGAACTATCCTCAACTGGTGGCAAATTCTCAATATTTGTTAATATATCTGAATTATAACTATCTTCTAAATTCAATGATTGACATAAAATGCTAAGGTCTTCATTGTCTGACATGAAATATTAAAACATATAAAAATGTAGAAAAATAAAAAATCACTCATAAATCAACATAAAAATATGGAGGAAAATTATATAGTAGAACAAAATTCGCTTACCAAAGTAAATGTGTTGATTTCATCTATCTACTTCGTACCAAAAGGGGTTGAACGATGCTGTTTCTTCCACTTAAATTGGCTGATCTTCTTAATACTAACCGGTTTCTGCAATGTTGGCTTCCTCCAGGGCCTCTAAACTTCGGCGATGTGTATCCTTCGTCTGGACGAACACTTTCCAAATTACCGATATTTTCGACGATTTTACGCGATCGTTAATTGTCAATAAACTATTGATATAGACCGGTTTGACACTATTTTTGTTGTCGTTCCGTATGACAATCCTACTGACTGCGCCAATTTTATGTTCACTAGCGTAAAATACGTTTTTAAAAATAATCGAACAATTTAAGAAAATGGAACTTTATTAACATAACAAACAATTAAATATTATAGTTGAAAGGTATAAGTTATAAAGATGAAAATGCCGGCTCGCAACTGGTTTTGTTGCCGCTTTCCGGAGTGGGGGAACGCTTCTTAGATTCAGCAACGTCAGCTCTTTTCTATGAAATCGAGGTTTATAACTTTCGCTTGTTTGCGATAAGGTTGACATAACTCAAAATTCCCGATTTTTGAGATAATTAACACAGAAACATGTAAACGTTTTTCTAGTTTTGCTACAAAAGCGTCATAACTCCAAGACGTAAGGTAAGAGCGAGAGAAAAGATGTGACGTTTTGGCGCCATTTTGTCAGTGTTGGTAGTTCGCGACGATAGTAACATTTTTTAGTTGTGTTGTGGTTGTAGGACGGAGAGAACGTATCAGCTCCCTTCAAGAATGACATTTGTCGAAATATTACGTTCTAGTAGGTAAGTGAAGTTGGAATTTCTCTCAAACCTTTCCAAGAATAATATTGCTTGATTAAATGTGTCGTTGTTGCGAAGAATTCTTATTACCAGTGTCTATGTATTCCTAATAATGTCAATATTGCTGAGAAAACCAATATCCATTAGTGACCTGTTACGCATAATGACGTTATTATTAGAATATGAAAGACAAAACATATATTTGTTTTGAGAAATAATTTATTTTAATTCATATTTCTTGAAATAAGTTATGCTGTATTTAAGACGAAACTTTAGTATTTTGTATTACAACGTTTTAGGTGAAACTTGAAATACGCCATCGAACAGATACGCAGTGAATATGGCGTTTCCAGGAAGCTCAAGAGCTGGAAAAATTTTAGCTTTAATTGATAAAAATGATATAATACCCGATGACCTGTCTACATTGAATGCAGGCAGTAAGTATGTATCGACCTTTTCATTTATGTATTCACTGCTTTTAATTTTATTTAGAAAAGTGTTTATACTCTACTGCCCAGCTTCTGCTGATTTTTTGAATATTTATACGCAAATATAATTTATCATGATTTAAATGAATTTCCTGTTTGATGGTTTTCAATACGTAACCCTCTAACCTGTATGATACCGATTTGCTACCTACAAATAAATATCTTAAATTGTAGTTGCGTGAACGACTTCGTGCAAACGTCATTTATATTATTTATAGTAAAGTGAGAATGTACATTGGTAATATAACATTAAGCTGAATTCTATCAACATTTGTAGGTTATGGGGAGTCCAATCATGTACCACTTGACTATGAGACTAGTTCTTCTAGCTCGTCGTCATCCGAGTCCGATTCTTCTGAATCATTATTTGTGGAAAGTAATTTTTAATATTTTGTTATTATATGCATTGAAAGTGGTAGGTATCAGCTAGCCATGAGAATAAACTGATATGTTTTATTTTCAGATAGCGATGATTCGGTAAAGGATCCTATGTATCTACCACCCAAACCGATTCAAGAAAAACTTAGTAACAGTTATTTATTAAATCCCCCTTCCACTTTAGTTGAAGATACGAGAAATGTCACTCCTCCACCAACAACTCCAATGGAGGAAGCTGGTTCCCCAGGAAGTCCGAAACCTAAAAAAGGAAAAAAACGACAACGAAATGAAAAAAATTGGAAGAAAAATGTAAGCAAAAAATTAAGAAACACAAGACAGGCTTATGAAACTGCTAGCAAGAAAATTAAGGACAAACGGAAGATGAGGGAGCCATGCACAGACAGATGTCGGTTTCAATGCAAATCTAGAGTAACTGAAGAAGAAAGAGTATTATTATTTAAAAACTTCTGGGCATTAGGCGATAACAAAAGGCAATCGGATTATATTACAAAATGTATGACCACCATTACACCAAAATATAGATACATCCGGGAGAACGGAACAAGAAAACCCCGTCAGACGAATAACGCATTTTATTTCCATCTCTCAAAAAAATCAGTATGTAAATGTTTTTTTAAAAATACGTTCGGCATTAATGATCGCCCGATTCGTACTGTTTTGGAGAAACGAGACCAAGTTGTTCATTTTTTGTTAGCTGAAGACAAACGCGGTAAGCACAATAATCATGCAAAGGTGGATGAGGCTATTAAACAAGGTATAAGGGAACACATCCAAAGATAGAATCTCATTACATAAGAGTAAATACCACCAGAGTGTTTATCGATGGAAGCAAAAGTATAGTAGATATTCACAATGATTATGTAGCAAACCAAAAAGAAAAAAATCTTGCTTTTGCAAATTACGTTTTATTTTACCGGATATTCACACAAAAAAGGATTCATGTGACGTCTGTACTGCCTAAGAAAATTCGGAAGATAAGGAAAACAAAGAAGAAGAACACGAGAAGCACTTAAAAGAAAAACAGTTATGCCGCATAGAAAAGGCCAAAGATAAAAGAGACGAAAATGTTGTAGTAGCAGATTATGATTTGCAAGCTGTTTTTCAATGCCCAAAGGGGGATATTTCGGTTTTTTATTATAAAAGCAAGTTAAATGTATTACATTTTACAATTTGCTATTTGAAGTCAAACAAAGTAGAATGTTACGTTTGGGATGAGTCATCTGCAAACAGGGGTGTTAATGATTGTGTTTATAAGTACTTAGAACAGGTTTCACGAGCTGGTAATGGCAAAAGCGTTAATGTTGTATTTTACTATGACAACTGTGCAGGTCAACACAAAAATAAAGTGATGGTTGCTACTTACTTATATGCAGTGCAAACGTTTCCTAATATCGAATCCATCACACATAAATTTTTTATCAAAGGTCATATACATACACTGATAGAAAGACAGGTAAAGAAACCACTCAAAGCAGGACCGATGTACTCGCCAAAGGCCTTCATTTGTGCAATAAAACCTGCTAGAAAAAAGCCCGAACCATTTCATGTCAATGAAATGTGCACAGAAGATTTTTATGACTGGAAGATGTATGTACCCAAGTGGAAGTGAATATTATGACGGATACAGAAGGAAACAAGCTTAAGATGACTGATATTAAAATTCTTAGAGTTCGAAGACATAGACCACGCAACTTGTTCTACAATACTTCTTACAGTCAAGAGGAGTTTGAAAAGGCTGATATTAGAAGAAAGAAGAGAACGATTGACGTGGATGTCAAAAGAGCGTATAACTGTAAACCTAGCATATCCGACAAAAAAAGGCTGATCTGCTAGAATTACTAAAGCACAATTTAATCCCAAGGTTCTATGCACCATTTTACAACACTTTGTAAAACTAAATTTGCAGTAAATGCGTCATAGTTTTGAGGTGATTTATATTCACGTGGTAATACGACCAAGAGCAAATACCAATGAAAGCCTAAAACTGAATTATAAAGACTGAGTTGTATCAAAATAACAGTACCTGTACTTGAGTTATTCATTTAGTTTAATATAATGACTGTTTTTATGTTTTGAGTACGAGTAAGCATTAATTTGCATAGTATGTTTCAGTTTCGTTAATCAAAAGATTAAATATTATTTTTTAATATCGACATAATTTTATTCAATTGCCACTATCATTCTCCAAATTTGAAATAAATATCTTCAACAAGGACATAAATCAAAATAATGAAATCAAATTTGCATGATTATCGTTAAGAACGCCATAATTGATTCTTCGTTTTTTAATATATTGTCCAGTCTATGTTCAAAACCTCATACATAAAAAATAACACAACAGATTTATGATAAACATATCATACAACAATTTTTGTAAAGACATTCCATTCCAAAATTCAAAGATGGTGAAGATATTTCACTCCAAACTTTAAAATTGCTCTCCTGTAAAATCATAATATTTGAGGTATGTCGACTTTGTCGCATATGAGTGATTTGTGGATCATAACATTATCTAAAATCAAGTTCCAATGACCGTTATTTCGATCTTTTGTCGTTTTATAATTGCAGAAACCTTCTTCTTCTTACAGTGCCATATCCGTGATCGGACGTAATCGACCTCTCACTTCTACCTGTGTTGTGCTCTCCATTGCCACAGATAGAAGGGACCTACAGTTTAACGACGGATCCGAACGTCTATGTTGACAGGCTGTACTAGGCAGAATACTGTCGGTGGTTTGCCATTGCCTTCCGACAGGTGGCTCTCCGAATTTTTGATTATGATGTTAATTAGGCCTGGGTTTGATCCCGGGGCCTCTCGGTTAGCAGACGGAGCACCATTCCACTAGCCTACGGAGACCACAGAAACCTGCAGAAACCTAGATTTGGCTAAATAAAAATGCGATATTGATTGTAACTTCGTGCTTTGGTCGTTTTAAAACGTCCAAACTTAGGTTTGAGCCCAATACATACATCATATACCAACTAAAGCAGGCAGGAGGCAGTTTCACTTCGGTCTCTCAAGTCTCAAGACGAAATAATTGTGAGTATTGGTAGTAAACAATACGTTCAGTATGAATACTAGCAACGGTTCTAGAATTTCCATCTTGGATGTAATGCAATGTTTTCATGTTCCTACCAATAAAGCCATATCATTCTCAAACATGAGCTATTTCTGATTTTTTAATCATATTCTTCTCCGTGTTCCCTTCCGTTGGCGTTGTTTTTATCTAAAATGCTTGATTCTAAATTTTTAACAATTCATTGTGTTCCTCCCAATCCCACGCACTTAATCATATGTCCAGTGATATTTCCTACTTACGGTATTCCAACTATCCGTATTCTGTCGATACCTCTTGTTATTTTTTCTTGTATTGTTTCCTCAATATGTTGACCATTCTTTCTACTTGATTCTTATCCAAATATATCAGAGTTATTCTTTATTGGCTCTAGAAAATATTTCCTTCCTATTTCCGTTATTTTGTCTTTCCGTCTAATCATTTTCTTTCCATTCTCCATTTTATTTATCATTATATATTCCTTATTGTTCCTCAGTTGGTTCAAGGCTCCCAAATATGAATTTCGATTCTCTTAGGTATATCTCCCTTCTAAGTTTTTTCTATTTCTCCTCCTAACCTTAACGTCTTTCTTATGTTTGTATTTTTACTCTTCCACAGGTGTCCTTGTATATTTCAAATAAAAACAAATTTAAAATATCATTTACTAAATTTTTTTAGTCTCCCCAATAGATTTTTCCTGTCTCACTTACTTTTCAATGTTATCTCTACTCTCTTCATCTGCTCTCATATCCATTCCAAGTAAGTTGAAATTACTTCCCACCTTTGGTTCTGACTTAGACGTCAGTAACGTTATCAATAGGGTTGTTCACTGTCCTTGATGACCATTTTTCTCATGTTCATCCAGAATGAACAACATCACACGGTGATGAGAAGTCTTCTATTCGCTTTCACTAGTACATATGTGTTCAAGAAGTGCTGAAGCTTATAGAGAAGACTATTTGTCATCGCAGGTGCTGGACTTGACGTATAGTCAGTCCTTCTCATTATTCAAATCCATAGGTTCAAGACTAGAAGTCACATATTCGTGGCAAGTTACATGACTCACGACGATATCATCTTTACATTATTCTCGTCTTCAAGGTGCCTCAATCTCAGTCTTCTCCCGTTTGATTAGACTTATCCAGAACTTGACTACTGCGGTGACTCCAGATGCTATGCGTTTCATTTGTTCATAGGATCCAACCTTTTCCTCCGATTTGATCAAATCCATGCTTAATCTACAAATTTCCGTAGCAGAATCGAGTTCTGGATCTTTCTACAACGATGAATATGTGGAGAGTTAACTATTTGCATCCTCATTTCCTTTAGGAGAGACAATGGACTGTATAACCAAAGGTACCTCAATTCTGTCTTCAGTCTTATTCCTTTACCGACTACATTGATTGCTGTCGGTATGTGTTATGTAAGTAATCGTACTGCTAATGACCCACAATAATCGAGAAAATATTCTGCGCTACACGGTTGTATTCCATAATGGTTTCAGGCTTCTGAAGATCTAGATTCTTCGCGTTGTCAGCTTGACGATCAGGCTTTCAATGATAAGCTTTGGCCTTCCAAACTCAAGTTCCAGCACTTTCATAATCTATGGGACGTTGGCAGGATAGGTAAACAAATATTTGACTGATTCGTATGCTTCACTCTTCAAAGCCAGTCGTAATCGGTGTTCTTGATTCTGCTGTAGAGCGATCCAAAATTGATCCAATCTTTTGGCTCACCCCCAAAGAATGGTACGTTCCAGTCAATCGCAACACATGATTGGGGCTGGAGATTTTTACTTCCAATTTCAGCTGCGGTTATAAACGATCTCTCCAAGACTGATGCAAGTTGATTGACTAGAATCTGCTAGAGAGTTGCTTGAGTTTGTGACTGAGGTAGATGCCCATGAGAAGATGAAACATTTACTGAATGTAATGCTGTCTATTTGGGTCAGACCCTTAGGAATTTAGAAATACGATACAGTGAGCACTTACGAGCATACAGATTGAAACAACCAGATAAATCCCACTACGCAAAACATCTACTTGACACCAATCATTCATTGACACCTAACACAGAACTAGAAGTGCTGCATATTTGTGAAAAGAAACAAGAACTGGATTTCCTTGAAGAACTGGAAATTAGAAGACATTTAATAAACCCACAATATGATGTTGTCAATGAACAGTTAAATCTAGGGAGTTCTCCACTAATAAACTGTCTTCTTAAGTGATAATTGTAAAGGTCAGCAGATATAGTTTTCCTGGTTTTTTATATCATTGCACAGTTATACTGATCTTAATTGAAAAATGATATCCAGGATATCAGCATAGGGCTAATAATATCTAAGCTTCAATATTTGTAATATCACATCTTCTTCTTCTTTCTATTACCATATTTTAAGTCAATCACAAGGTCTAACCGAAAATAACTACTAAACATCAGGTAGACATAAAATGGAATGTAACTTCTGTCATTCTGACGATGATATTGATTTATCGAAACAATTGTCAATTTTTTAGAATTTTCAATAACTTTTATTATATTGTGGAATTAACTAGAGACCGTGAGTTTCATTTAAAAACACTAGTATGAAACATTTACTGTTATTGGGAAGACTCTCTCACCTATCGGTGGTTCATTAGCTTCAAAACGATAAGGCTGCAACTGAAGATTTGGCACACTCGCCATCTTCAAATTCATCCTGAGTTTCAATCGTGGTTTGTTGAGGGATGAGGCGATTTTGTAGAGTTTCCTTGATCGAGTCATCAATGTCCTTATCTTGACTTTTAACCTATTCGCTCAAGCTGTATCTTCTGTTTTTTTGTCTTGAATTTTACTTCTACCATTCGCAGTCTTTTCTTTGTAAGGGCTTTATTTTCTTTTAGCTCCTGCAATACCTTATCCTTTTCTGTTTCCAACTCACGGAGACTGATGGAAAATGACTTGCTGATTGCTGAGGCTTTCTTCGAAGCTCTAGGAAGGCTCATTCTCGAACATGCTGGATAAATTCCCTTATTTTCCCCTTGACTCTGACGAACAGCTGGTTGATGGCTCGAACTATCGCTACTTTGGTCTTGGCATCACCCCACTGTACAGCTGGCGTTCTGTCTATGCTGAGAATAGAAGCTGGCTGCCTCCGGCTCTTCTCCTAGTTTAAATTGCCTCTTGGAGTATGCGGCTCAATGTTGACTAAGAGACATCCTTCTCCGGATTCTCCAACTTGAACTTTGACACAAGAAACGGCAGGAAGTTCTTCTAGTGTTTCAGTACTATTATGTTGGGCTTGACTTTGGAAATGACGATAACAGCCTAGCTGGTTTTGGCTTGCGCCTTGTTCTGATTTAGCTAGCTTTCGAAGATACTCTACTGCAGCTAACTATGACGGTGATGGCTGACTAAAAAAGCGGTTTCTCACTATGACCTCCACCAATAGGTCTTCATTTTCCTACAGTTATTCCCAAGACTCAGAATTTCATCAACGATACAAGGTATTCGACAACCGAAATCCTATGTAAGTTGTATTTTACTTAGTTAGAATGAGTGACAAATTTTTTACTGAATTTTATTTTATATGAAACTGACAAAAACGATACTGACAATCACAGACATCGAATAATGCATATTTTGGACAAATCATTTTGAAAAATCTTACAACATGTGACCAAAAAGATGAATTATGGAAGTTAAGAACAGTTCACCAAGAAATAAGTGAAAAAAAGAAGTTTATTAAGAACTACGTGCAATAATATTACTCCAAGGTGATTATAAAGTGAAAATCTTGTCTCTTTGCGGTATGTGGAGTATTGAAACAATGTGACTTCTTGAAACGATGGCTTCATCTGCCATCTGATAAGAAGTGAACGATTTCCCCTTATCCATGGTTTTCATGAATGAGACATCCAAATCCACATTCTACATTCATTAGTAATTTTTACCATAAAATTATTTACCGCTTCTTCACTCAACATGTTTACGAGAACGAATTGCAAACAACAGAATAGCTCGTAGATATTGAGAAAAAATGTTTCAGTGACAGCAGCTGATTTACTATGGAGGCAAAGTCTCAATTGACGGTATCCTGGATTTCTCTTATGAGTAAATCAATCCAGTTTTTCCATCTAGAAACATGTCTAAATTATGATGAAAAAAAAGTTCTGTACAATACTTAACATACAATCCTCTTTTAAAAAAATTAGACTGTCAACTTAAATGAAACGTTGTGATAACGGATAATAAATCTAAATGAACTAGGGAATAATTATACTCATCTAAAACGTGGAAATGGCATAAAGCGATAATTTTGCCGCAAGAAAGGAAATGAAAATATATCAAAGCAACGGAATCTGAGGTTTCTACAATAATTATGAGCCGAGTAACTTTTGTGGATGTTTCAGCCCCTGGCTCTTCTGAACAATAGTTGGCAATAAACTGAAGGTTTATAGTCGTTTCCCATGCTTAATTCCCAACCAAACTTGAGCTCGTTATTTTGTAACGTTATTTCTGTTTCGATATTCGCACCTATTAAAACTCGAATTTGAATAGAACGCGATTATCATAATGAAGTTTAATGATCCGAAAATTATTGGCGTTTATAGTTACGGTGATTAAATTATACGGTGCCAACTCTGTTTGGATTATTGCAATATTTCTGTATTTATCGTAAAGTCTTATATTATGTGGAAATTACTATTTTATAACAGTAAACACAAAAGTAAATATCCAGTCATTGTAAAAGGACTAGAGTATATTCTCATGGATAGTGATGATGTATGTAGGAACAGCTTCAGCTGTGGTTTGACTTTTGGTCTGATAAACGGACAGACCTTGTAGCATTACACATTGAAGTGAGCTTCCTTTAAATCAATCTCAACCTTTCTAAAATTATGAATCAATATAATTTTTAAGTTCCAAATTTGAAAGCTAGCAGAAAACTAAACAGTTAGTTTGTATAGGAATATAGAAACGAAATTCTGATTCTATGGTAAATGTTACTGAAAGTATCTGAGTATCTGAAAAATGCACATCATTAAACAGATACATTCAAATTAGAAGACCACCGTTACAAAATGTAGTGATTTCAAATTTAAAGTGTGTCGTAAAGATTGAAAGAAAATACCTAACGATAAATTTGGTTAAGTTGACAGAGTTCGTATTTCAGTCCTCTGATAAAATGGAGTTAGTTGTCAAACGTAAATATTATTTGTGAATGCTTGAGGGAATATTTATCTGTTTTCTATTCCGTCTCCTCAAGCCAATGACAAATTGAATCTTAATATTAAAGTACCACTTCTGTTTTCTTTGGATGAACTTTAATTATATATCAACTGAGAAATAATAAAGTTTTATTCCAATATGCCTCTCAGTCGCATATTCGTATTTAATCAGTAAACAGCGTCACATCTTCCATCAACGTCAGTCGAGGACAGCAGAAACTGTAATAATGACGAACTTTCTCTCGTCCCTTCATTAATTTGAATGGAACGTGACAACTTTTCCAAACTTATTACATTTTAAGAAGAATAAATTATGTGCCAAGGAAACATCTAAACAGATTTGTGCGTTGAGTTTGTAAATTTCTGGTTCTTTCATCGTGTGATTTATCTTAAACAGTTTTTAATACTGTAATAAGATGCTTGAGAAATAGACATGAACGATACTTCCACCGTAATAGCTGTTGGAGTTTTTCATCAGAAGGGTATTATCTCAATTTTGATAAAACATTTATCTCCGAAACATGTTATTGATTACAGGATATTACAATGTATACCATTTGTTGATACTAATTTTAATTCAATTTCAATTACAGCTGTGTGCACAAGAGATGAATTGAAGGATTTCTTCAAAAGAAACAAAGTAGTGTACTGCAATTTTATTTTATTAAAATTTCGCAGTGCGCTTTCGGCATTATGCCGTCATCAGTGCGGTGACTATAAATTTGTTAATTACAATTCGTAAAATTTGATAAAATTCATACAAACTTGTCAAAATCCTAAGACAGGGGCTTCCAAATTTGTACGTATGTCCATTTATTTATTTCGTGGTTCACATTGTGGGTTTTACAACAGTGTTAAAAATATGTTTGAAGAATTAAAATTCAATAAAATCATTAAAATCTGTACTATATATCTTTATGATCGACCATTTTGCCAAGTTTTCATTAGAAAAACTTATTCACAAGCAACTGCAAAAACTCTAATTGGTTTTCCATTCCATCAAGTGGGTTCCGAATCGTCGGAGCATAGCTAAATATCGTGGTGGTATTGTTAAGTGAAGAGATTTCGTGACCCTCAACAGACAGGCAACTACCATCTACCAAAAATAATGAATTTGGAGACAGACTTGATGTCCATCTGATGAGGGCGGCGAAATCTGTGAAAACATTGGGATGAGCCAGACACGCGAATGAAATTGAAATAAATTGAAGTCCAAAAAACATGGCTCTAGGAGGAAATATAATTGATAGGAATTCGAATAAATAATAGATGAAGCGTATGAATGGAAGGATGAATAATGGTAAGAATTGAAACAAACGAAAAAATAAGAACTTATGTGGAAGATAATGAAAAATGGACAATTACGATGTGGTTGCTGATGTAGTAGCTTTGGGCGAGATGCGACAGATATAGAGATGGAATAGTTGAGGTGATACTGAAGCGTGTTAACTTACAGGGATATATAAAATTGAGATAAAAGGTGAGCAAAGGAAAAGGCTATATTAACTAATTTATTCGAAATATTTGTGGTAACAAAACGCTAAGGAGTTTACAGATGTTAAAAACTTTCAATGCGAAAGATTTTTTTTACGTTCAAACACGCGTCTAACACATCCATTGCATTCTGAAATGTGAAATGTAATGAAAACCCAAAGTTACTGCATAAATTATGTGAAAGTTGATATAAGAGGTCATCGTCCTAAGCGTAGAGCCATCAACTGTCTATCAAAAATAGCAAATTTGGAGACAGCTTTGATAACTTACCGATGAGGGCGCCAACCTCTAACAATAGACCTTTTCATCACAATTTGTTTTGTGCGCATGCGTGCAGTTCAGCCATCTTTTTCGTACTGTTCCCTAAATAAGCATGTTAAAATACATGTGTACAAATCGTTAAAACCGACAAACATTAAACAAATAATACTTATTAAATAGAAATTAAGAGAAAATTGAAATAATAAGCGTCTTAATTAAAAAATAAATTTTACAAGTCGACTATATTATCTGTACGAAAAGGAGTGTGTATGAAGAGTAATACATGTTATACAATATTTTAAACCAATACATAATATATATATATATATATATATATATATATATATATATATATATATATATATATATTATTTTACAAATTTTCCTTAACCTTTCTTGCAATATATAGATGTACTTAATATATACGCGTAATCAATCCTCTATGATTGAAAAAACAGTATGTTTATATCAGAAACGTTTAAATTTCATTATTACCAATATTAATTATCAACCTTAATATTAATTTTAGAGTTTCTACATGTGCTGTTAATAAATGATGCTTAATTAGGATAAAATAATTTACCTAATTTTATTTAGATAATAATTATTTACATATTTTTATTTGCATAATAGATTGTATTGACAGCTAACCTCTAAACTAGCAGATTTATTTTGCCTTTTTGAGTACGCCCATAACACTTCAATCACATTTTAATCGTTCACAAATATACGCTTCAACTGATTTGTCAACAATGACTGCATCATCAATAATTGGTTTTAATGATGAATTTGTTTGTGGAGATTGCATCCCTAGCTATTATTGCACAAAATAGTACGAAACTTTTAAATTCCCGCTCTTTCAAAATGGCTGCTGCGCTTCCGCTTGTCAAGTGATGAAAAGTACTATTGCGATCTGGTGAAATAATGGAATGAAACTTATGTCAACCTGTCGTCATCCTTGAAAACCTTGTAGGAGTCTATGCAAAGGTGTAAATTTGCTATTTAAATTGACTTCTGTATTAAGGCATTTATTGTTTTTGTTTATCTCAGCTGACTTATTGGTCCTAATCAATCTTCGTGAGACAAACGTACAAATTTGGAAGCCCCTGTCTTGGGATTTTGACAAGTATGTATGAATTTTATCAAATTTTACGAATTGTAATTCACAAATTTATAATGATCGCACTGATGATGGCATAATGCCGAAAGCGCTCTGTGAAATTTTAATGAAAGAAAATTGCACAACAGTACTTTGTTTCTTTTGAAGCACACAGCTGTAATTCAAATTATTTTAATGCAGTATGGCAAATCCAGCTGACATTTATACAAGACTTTCCATCAAGAGGGCCCTTATTAACATTGACATATGGTTCATCCACAGATGCATCGAAAACCAGGAAGTACCCACATTTGCAAAGGTTAGAACATCAAAAAACGTCCCTGTTAACATTAGACAAAGTATAGAATATAAATTGTTACACAAACAAATATGTAAACAATATGCCAGGTTGAATGATATTAGCTGTAGGTTGAAAATTATTTTTGACGAGAATAGGTTCAACAACCAGATTTTTTTTAACAATTCACATTTCATTAGTAAATTAAATGATAATGTTGAAAGGGAGAGGGTCACTAAATTTAATAGAGTAAAAAACATATTAAATAAATTAATCTATGAAAAGGCAGCCATGGTTCGTAACAGAGATAGACATCGTAATAAATTTTCTAATTTTCAGTTTTTTGATCGGATGAAAAACTTATCATCTATTAGCTTCACTGATGATGAAATGGATCTTATCAGACTTGGACCAGAAGATTGTCTTAATAAACCTTTTTCTGAGAACGCACTTCTCCATTTAGCTGTAGATTAAGACAACATAATAGAATTTCTACCTAATAACATCAATAATCGTCAACTGAGACTTGATATTTATCACAAACTCAACAAACAGAATTTAACTTCATACCGTAACTGTTTAGATAACAACCAAAAACATCATTTAAAAATACTAGAATCGTTAAAACTAAAAATTAGGAACAATAATTTAATAGTCCCATAGGCCGACAAAGGACAATGCATTGTCATTTTAGATAATCGTGATTACGCCCAGAAAGTAGATTGATAACAATTTCTTTCTGTTGAGCTCAGACCCATTACGAAAATTGATTAGGAACATTGAGTCGGTACTAAATAGTAACAAGCCTTTTTTAGGATTCTTGAAGCTAGGGGTAGTCTAATACCAAGTAACCCTTATATGCCTCGCGTGTATGGACTTCCCAAGCTGCACAAACCTAGAATTCCCATCAGACCTTCGATAAGCTTTGTCAATACTCCACTTCCAAAATTAACTACGTTTATCCACTATTTAATCCATTTATTAACGAACTTCAAACCTACAAACTCGGTAAGTAACACACTTGAATTAATTAACAAAATGAAAGATGTTCGTATACCTAATGGTTGTTTAATGGTTTCATTCGATGTGATTAACCTATATACTTCGGTGCCGGTCTCAGATTCGATTCCTTTAGTGCGCGAGATTCTGGAATCCGCAGAAGTCCTTCCACAATACATTAATCCAATAATTATTTTTTTAAAACTTTGCCTCTCTCAGAACTTTCTCACTTTTAATAATGTTATTTACGATCAACCCGATGGCTTAGTCATGGAAAGTGGTTTATCTCTACTAATTGCAGATAGTTTCATGAACAACTTAGAAAAGAAATTCATAATTCCTAAAAATAAAGAAATTATCTTGTATTTTAGATATATCGACGACATATTCTGCTTAATCGAAAGCAACTTATCAACAGCTCAGTAAATTTTAAATAATATCAATAACATTCACCCTAATATTGAATTCACTTCAGAAACTGAAATAGATGGATGTCTCAATTTCCTTGACCTTAGTATACGTCCGTGCGGGTCCGAGTTCGGCTTTGGGGCAGGAAGCCCACTCATACTGACCACGCCAAACATGTTTATTCCAACCACCCCCCTCAGCACAAAATGTCAGCCTTCAACTGCCATGTCCACAGACTACTGAACATACCTTTTAACATAGCTCAGTATAATAATGAAGTTAACATAATCAAACAAATTGCAGTTAACAATGGATATCACCATTCTATAACTGACAATCTCATACAAAAAAGAATCAGGAAAAGAAATCAACAATTAGCTTATCCTTCTATCACAGACAATATTCTTCCATATATTTCGATACCTCTCATAAATTTTCACCTTTTTCATCAAATAACAAACATTTTTAGAAATATTACTAACAACATTAAAATTTCATACAAAACTTAAAACTCTTTATATAATGACTTAGTCAATTCTAAAGATAAGTTAAACAAATTATCTAAAAGTGGCATTTATGCGATGAGGTGTGGTGATTGCGAAGCTTCATATGTGGGAAGAACTTGGAGGTACGTATAAGCGAGCATATAAAATATCCAGATAAATTAGCGTTTTGTTTTCATAGTAAATACAATAACCATAAGTTTGAGCCAGAAACCAATTCAACATTGATCAAAAGTATTAACACCACAAATTTCAACCTATTAGATTTCTATGAGGCATCGATATAACAGCCGAGATAAACAAAAACTATATCTAAGTTACTGTAGAAATATCTTTATTTACAATTGTTTACAATTTGATTCTTTGATTCACTCTTTTTAAGTTAAACACTACTGTCATAATCTTCTTTTTTATCTTTTGACTAGACTACTACTTTCAGTTTATTGACTATTCTTCTTCTTTTCCACAGAGTGAATTCTGTTTACGCTAACTTTTACTATAAGTTGTATCGTTAGCTTTTATTCCGGGGGTAACATGAGATTATAGTTGTTGCGCTTTCCAGTAACCTAAATTACATCCTTTCCTTCATCGGCGCTATGTGTAGACGTTTGTTGCTCCACTTATAATTATCATCATTTAGGTAAGATATACAGATTGTTCAATGTTTTCTTCCTCACCCAAACACTCTTTGCAGCCTGAAGATGGCCATTGAGGGCCGAAACTAGTAGCTCAGCACTTCAGTATAATAAA
This sequence comes from Galeruca laticollis, assembly GCA_963921935.1. Classification (NCBI taxonomy): domain Eukaryota; kingdom Metazoa; phylum Arthropoda; class Insecta; order Coleoptera; family Chrysomelidae; genus Galeruca; species Galeruca laticollis. The sequence goes on along the minus strand of OY998175.1, from coordinate 82,244,798 downwards.
ATAAATTTGTGACGTTTTGACTTTGAGTTTTTCATTGTTACATCTATGTGTTTCAAATGTAATGGCAATTTTTATTGTCGATCGATTTTCTTCGAAAATTTTAATAGGGTAAACATCATCTTTCAAAATCTCATTTAATATCTAAGCTAAAAATAGACTCACTGTGCAACATGTAGCTAGAGCTACATATTCGGCCTCACTTTTTGATATGGCTACAACTGATTGTTTCTTTGATTGCCAAAATACATTATTATCATTAATCTTTAAATTGACTCCTGTCATTAATATCACCTGCAAAATCTGCATTAACAAACGCACAAACATCTATCTTATTATAATTACTTTTATCGTAAATAAGTCCAAAATCTTCGGTATACTTTAAATATCTCAAAACATTTTTAAGAATTCCCCAATGCTCTTTATCAAAACAATTCTGAAATCTACTTAAATAACAAATAGTGAAACATAAGTCCGGCCTAGTGCCTATCATTATGTACATTAAACTACCTAACAGTTCCTTGTAAGGAGCATTAAAATTACTATGGTTTTTTATTGAGTTGTAACTTAGGCTTCAACGGAACCTTTTGAATAAGAAATTTTTGAGACACTCTAATCTCATTTTTACACATTTCTATTTTTAAACCCGAAAATACAATTTTCTTTTTATTAGTTAAATCCATGATTTCTAATTTTGACATCAAATAATCTTTTATGTTTCCAACTTCGACACAATAAATAAGTCATCAACCCAAACAAGTAGAAAAGTAGAGTTTGTAAAATATAAGCATGGATCCACTTGAGATCTTACAAAATTTAAATCTATTAAGTGTTAATATAGACAATTATACCAACATTTAGGACTTTGACGAAGACCATACAAAGCTAATTTACAAAGATCAGAAGATATAGTTTTCCTGGTTCTCTATATCATTGCACAGTTACACTGATCTCAATTGGAAACAAGGTATCCAGGATATCCCCATAGGGCTAAAAATATATAAGCTTTAATATTTGTGATATCATATTTTCTTCTTCTTTCTATTAACATATATTAAGTCAATCACAAGGTAGGTAACTTCGTGGTCTAGCCAAAAATAAATATTAAACATCAGGTAGGTATCACATGGAATGTAACTTCTGTCATTCTAACGATGATGATAATATCGAAACCAATTTAATTTTTTTAGAATTTTCAACATTTTTCAAAATATTGTGGAATTATTTAGTTAGTTCTATTTAAAAAAGTAATTATTTGATTAGTCTTTGTAAAGAGTGTACGTTTATTCTTCATCAATTATTTTCTGATTAATGGATTGGCATAAATAACTATTGAATTTTTGTTCGCCATTCGCTAATTTGAATCACCTTGTTTCGAATCAGCTCCGCAAAGGTTAATCCGGAAATATGAAAAATCAAAACTATTCGATTTCAAAAAACTGTTGCTATTGCTGACATCATTACTCACCCTGTATTATAGACTACTATTTGAAAAGATAGTAAATTCAAATCTAATATTGGCGTGTCCCGAGATTTTTCCATCTTACTGTTTCTTTGGCTCATAACGAATTTATGCCTTACTTTATGGTAGCAATGTTTATCACAGTAATGAAGTTATAATTACCAGAGAAGTTTAGTTTGTTCTTCTCATTTCATACGTACGTTGGTTCGGGCACTATTTGTTTTGCAAATACTCCGTTTCCTCTCTGTAGTAACTGAGTTGATATAATTTTTTCGTAATATCAACATGGGTGGATAAAATTCTCATATTGTACAACAGTAAAAGAATAGGAACGGGTTTGAAATCAGCCGATAAAAATGGTCTTCACAAATCGCAAATCTCGTTATCCAATTATTAATGGACATTCGTAGCCAGGAGAAGGTATTCATAGAGAGTAAGTATGCTTTAGCTGAGAATCCTGGAAAAAAAGCGACAGCATAGGTACGTCTGTGTTATTCAAAGATTGTTGTCGGAAAGCGAATCATAAGTTGTTGACGGCTAGTTTTTCTATAATGATTTCAATGGATCTTTCTTGATTCTACCATTATATTTATAAAAATGTATTTCATATTATTTACTGACATTCACTTACGTACCTAATGTAATAATTACCTTAGCTATTTATGTTTTCTTACCAATTGTTAATTATTTTTCAAAATTTTAGCAAAGAGCTGATTTATATTATGGGTATTTGTTTTGTACGTGTTCTACCAAAGTTACGTTATTAACTAAATTATGTTAGGTTATATCTACCTTTTAAAAAGTATTCTAGATTTTCTCTCATATTTTTATTTAAAATATAAGGTGTCAACCAATGACTCTAAGACTGTTAGCTAATGGTATCAAAGAGATTCCTTATAACATTTTGGTTTAAACACTTTCTAAAGGGTTTTATTGATTATTTGACAATGACAAACAATAACAAATATTTGCATTTTCATATGGCTTTATACTACTTAGTTTAGATTGATAAATAAAATTGTTATGATGGAACTAACTGTCTCGACCCTTACTTGGTGGAATCTACTCATATTAGTGTTTTAAATGAAACTCACGGTTTCTAGTTAATTCCACAATATAATAAAAAATTTTATTATATTGTGGAATTAACTAGAAACCGTGAGTTTCATTCAAAACACTAAAATTGTTATGGTTGAAATGTCTGCTTTTGGTTCAAAATGTTGTCAAGAAATAGTTATACCAAAATTTTTATAGATCAGCTACTGGGTATTTTAGAATAATTCTATAAAAATTATGATATTTTCCTACCACTAATCAATACAAGTATTTTTACAACAGTAAGGGGTACAAAATAACATGAGCCATATTACGATCATATTACTTTTCTTTAAAAAATGGGATAAACCGGTGGAAAATTTTCCATAACTTGTCAACTAATGGGTTCTCTACTTTAAGTAATTTTCTATTAATAGGAATTAAAACCTGTAGTAACCAAAAGTAATTTTACTATTTTACACAAACTTCATACACTCCAGTACAAATCGAACCAGTAATCAATCAAAAATCTTACCTGGGAATTAAAAAATGATACTCGACTTCTTAACGCGTAATATTCCTGTTTGTATTTCTATTGCAAATGGAGTCGAACTTTAGTGATAGCGATCGTCGAAACAAAGCACCAAACCAGGCTATGTTTTTCTGGCAGCGAAAAATTGGGTGATAATGTACTTTTAATGGAAAATGGCTGTATTTTCGCAATATACTGGTTACAGACGTCGAAGACCAAATTATGTATTTAATAAACTAATTATATAACCAGTATTTTCAAAGCGCTTTTTATTGGATCAACAATTTATATAAATGAAACTAACTGTTTCTAGATAATTCCACAATATATTAAGAAATTGACAATTGTTTCTGTCTCTGTCTGCCTAAGCCAAGTATGAAAGTTAAAATTATGGCGGATACGCAGGGCTTTTTATAACTGTTTACGATTGTGACTATCGTATCTAAACATTGATTTTGTGACCAGTCTTATCTAGAAAATGCAAGAGCCAATTGTTTTTGTGTGTGTAAGCCGCAATCTAGAATTCTCTAGTAAAAAAGGCACTAATATATATAAAGGACCGATCAGCGGCTAAGTTCAGTTGATAATTTGACATCGTGAGATGAATAGTAAATAAGTGAATATAAATTAAGTGATTATATAAATCAGTTTAAGTGAATATAGTGTATAGTGTATAGTGAATAGTGTAGTGAATAAATAAATTAAGGAAGTTAGCCTACCGTGTGTATAAATTTATCGCACCCGTAATATAACGTTTTAAATAAATAAGGAAAACATTACATTGGTGACAGATGTCGTGGACCAATTATGTGAAACAGTTTGAAGCAGCCGCTAGAGTGAATAATTGGTCCGACAAGGAGAAAGCAGTTAACTTAACTATCGCGATTTGGGGAGATGCCTTAGATGTACTTCAGACGATGCCTCTGGAAGAAACGGATGATTTCGAGCAGCTGAAGAAGAGGTTGGACTCGCGATATAGTCACGAACATTTGGAACATTTGTACAGATTCCAGCAGAAGAACCGAAGGCGGAAACGTGACGAAACTCTTCAAGAGTATGAAGTGGATATTGCCCGACTCGTTCGATTTGCTTATCCGTCAGCACCAGAGAACATGATGGAATGTCTGGGCATCCTGGCCTTTATTGATGGCTTACGTGATCCCGATATGCAGAGGACGCTTCGTTTAGCCCATCCGAAAACATTAGTCGACGCATTGGCAGCTGCTCTTGAATATGAAGCAACCACGATAGCTTCGGGATACAACAAAGGTAGGACCATACAGGAAGAAGGTGACGATGGCAGACTTGACCAGATCGTCTACTTGTTGAAAGGTATGGTAGACAAGAAGCCGAAGAAAATCAGGTGCTGTAATTGTGGTGAGCTGGAGCAGGCACGCAGTTCGTGTAAGCATTCTACGACTCCTGCAAGCCAAGAACCTCTCAAATGCAAAGCAGCCACGAAGAGCTCGCGGTACAACAAAGGTAGGACAATGCAGGAAGGAGATGATGATGACAAACTTGACCAGATCGTCAACTTGTTGAAAGGCCGAAGAAGATCAAACGCCGAAAGTGTGGCGAGTTAGACCACGTACGCAGTCCGTCTAAGCGCCCCAAGACTCCTGTAACCCAAGAACTCCACTCAAATGGGAAATCAGGCAGGGGTGAACATAGAGCTGATGTGAACCACCGAAAAGCCAACTCTTTGCCTAGACCCTGTAGATTATTCTCAATGCAATAAGTCTAAATCTAAGGAAGTTGCAGTTTCAAGAATTACAGTAGTTAACGAAGAATAGTCACCCACCAGAATCAAAGAAGATCGGGAGAATGATTTTCACCTGAAGATGATCCGGCAATGGAAGGAAGAAAATCGGCGACCTACATGGCAAGAAGTGTCAAGATTTTTACCGACACTCAGGGCATATTGGGCTCAGTGAGACTCCCTTGTCCTGGAAGAAGGGCTGTTGAAGAGAGTCCTTGGAAACGATGATGGTTCCGAGATGAGGAGACAGCTAGTTATCCCGAGAACAAGAGTAGCTGAAGTACTAAAGAAGTTACACGACAGTCCATCGGGAGGTCATCTGGAAGTAAAGAAAACCCTCGAGCGAATTCGTGAGAGGTTTTATTGGATGAACAGCTCCGATGATGTGAAGGACTGTTGTAAGAAATGTTCTACTTGTTCTACGAGTAATGGACCACATCGCAAGAGAAAGGCACCTATGAAACAGTATAATGTTGGAAGCCCTTTCGGAAGGATTGCTTTAGATATCGCTGGACCATTTACGACGACCGAAAATGGTGGCAAATACATACTGGTTGTAATGGATTATTTCACAAAGTGGGTGAAAATTTACGCTATCCCGAACCAAGAGGCCACAACTGTCGCAGATGTATTGGTGAAAGAATTTATCAGCCGATATGGAGTGCCCTTGGAAGTCCACAGCGACCAGGGAAGATATTTTGAAAGCCATCTATAACAGGAAAGTTGCGACATGCTGGGAATGAAGAAGACCAGGAGGACAGCATTACATGCACAGTCAGATGGAATGGTCGAGAGAATGAACAGGACTATTGGAAAATACCTGTCCAAAGTAGTTTCCAGCCATCAGAGAGATTGACAATTGTTTCTGTCTCTGCCTGTCTAAGCCAAGTATGTTAAAATTATGGCGGATACGCAGGGCTTTTATTGTTTACGATTGTGACTATCTTATCTGAACATTGTGACCAATCTTATCTAGAAAAAGCGAGAGCCAATTCTTTTTGTGTCTGTAAGCCGCAATCTAGAATTCTCTAGTAAAAAAGGCACTAATATATATAAATGACCGACCATGGCGAGTTTAGTTTAGTTCGTAATTTGACATCGTGAGATAAACAGTAAATAAGTGAATATAAATTAAGTGATTATTTAAATTAGTTTAGGTGAATATAGTGTGTAGTGAATAGTGTAATGAATAAATAAATTAAGTAAGTGTGTATAAATTTATCCCACCCGTAATAAAACGTTTTAAATAAATAAGAAAAACATTACATTATTGTTGTCTAGACCAAAGCATAGACTTTAGAAAAAGATGAAAAACGCATCTGAATATCTATTTTCTAAGCGAAGATATGAGAAAAACTAGATACGCTAGGATATCAATCAAATTATAGTTAAGTAAATCTAAAACTTTACATAATCTAATAGGTGTCCTGAAGTCATAAATTCTTAAATGAGGAATAGTTTGATTCATTGTTGATTGAGTTTGCCCTCACATCAAAATGTCTAGTAGATTTATGAAGGTTCGATACCTTAAAATATCTATTTTACTCGAATTTTCGCTTAGAAAATAGATATTCAGATGCGCTTTCTACCATTTTTTATTAAATTCTATGCTCTTTTAATTTGATTAATTAAAAAACATAGCATTGCTTTGAAAATTCCAAGGAAAAGTTAAAAAAATAATAATTGTTCAAACAACTCCCCCTAGCGATCGTTACAAAAAACTTAAGAGAAATTGGGCATTCATTTCTCTTTCAAATAATAATAAGTTTCTCCAAATCCATAAAGCGGTAAAAAAGTTATATTTATTTTATTGATTTAGCTTTCCTACTCACCCCTACCTATTATTTTAGAACATAGAGGAAAAATTATACGAGCAAACTTACGTAAAATGATCCGAAGTTTACGAATATTTAAATTTTGCGGCACTATCACTGCGCATTTATTATAGGGAAATTATGTTTTTGTGTTATTATTATGAACTAGGCGGAGGAGTAAGAAACTTGAAAATAATTTCCAGCAGTTTTTCGTAAACGACTTTGTTGTAAAATGTTTTGCTTAGCTGTACAGTCAATAGTTTCTGAGATACAGCGTGTTACTTCTCTAAAACAGCGCCTGTTAGATTTGAATAAACGCACATATTTTAGTGCGTATATGCAGAGGCATGCTTAATAAATATGTGAGGTGGGTAACCCACTTAGGAAACGGAATTACAGGTCTGGTATCCGTTTCCTATACGATTAGTGAACCACGGTTCCACTAGCACTATAGGAGACCGAAAAATGCCGACAGAATTATCAAAATGGATTTTTTCAAGTAGGGCTATATGAAAACCACGAGTACTACGAATCAGCAACAATAGAAGCTTTTAATACAATTGTCTTCAATTATTAAGGAATGTAACAAATTCATTTGAAAATCGGATACAAAATTGCGTAGATGTTGTAGGATAGTTCGAACATTTAGTTTAAAACTATTTTCATTGAATTATAGTATGGTATATGTATTTTAAATAATATTTGCTTATATGAACCAAATATTACGGAAATTTGAAGAAACTTAAAAATAATTCGGAAAGTAATGGATTTCGATATAGGGAATGCTTCATAAAAAGGAAAGGACATATCAATTGCAATTAAAAAAAATATGAGCGGAACTATTTTAAAAAATTAAGAAAGCCATAAGTTTACTTTTCAGACCACCGTATATACTGATGTTCGTCGATGATTTCATTACAATTAATATGAAAACTAGACAATATTCTTCAAATCACTACGTAAAATAGATAATCAAGTATTCACTAGTTCTTCATATACATAATTATGTAAATATATATTATTATTAATACTAAATATAAAAACATATTTTTGTTAGTTTTCAATTGGTACAAAAATCTATCGTGGGTTATTCCTTGTTATCGATAATACTGTGAGTAAACATTGTCCAGTATGAAGAAATGTTTACACATTTGAGTTAATTGATGAGCATATTGAATCAAACAGCTCCGTAATAGACTCACTCAATCTGACAAAGTCAAGTATTTCTTCCTGAAAATCTAGACATCATCATCTACTACAGAAAACAATTTTAATATTTCGATGGGTTTCTGACAAAACATCGTAAGCGACTAATTTCTCGAAAATTATGTTTTTACACCAAACTGTTGCTTACGATGAACGGCACATACATTTAACTTGGGTCAGCCTGTTGATTATTTTAAAACGTATACAAAACTTATATGAAAGTTATCGTATCCACCAGTAATTTTGTAACGGTTTTCATAACGGACATATTTACACCGTAACCGCCAATATGACCCTGACAAAACATCGTATGCGCCGTATACTCGTGGTGGTTACGATTTATCCTAATGTCCCTTACGATAATTTTTGGCCTCTCTACCTTAAGGTGGGCTGGGCAGTAACAAGCATGCATCGACTTGTTTAGAAGTAAACTAAATTAATTTCATTTCAGTTTGCTTTAAATGGTATTGACGAGTGCATCGTATTCCATTAATAATAATTAGAAATAAAATACGTTAGAATTATTTATTTTATTGCGATAAAAGATCTTTGAAATTATTTTGCTGGTAAGTTATAATATATTATTTTTTATTTTTATGTTTAGTTATATAATTTTTATTTATTTAGATGGCTCATTCAAGAGGTTACCACATAGCCTTAATGGCATTGCGTGATATTGCTGATACTAGTACTCGAAATGAATGTGTAAATGATGACTACGCGAACAAAATGCAAAATATCTATCCAGTTTTAAAACCAGTACAAAATGAAAACAACACTGAAAGTATTGACAATGAAAATAACGTTGATTCTAATACTATAATGGAAGTTGTACAAGATCAGTCAGATATTTTAATTGATATTGCTAACATTCCGATAAAGCTTGTAGATGACTTCGTTGAAGACGTTTCAAAATTCAATCTGGAAAACGATGTTTCTATTGAGACTTCGAATTTAAATGACACCATGAGAGAAACTAATGTTAATGTTTCGGTTAGAACCCAACAACCAGCCTTACCAAGTAAACTGGTAGACTACTCATCCAGTTCAGAATCCGAAAACTACGATAACAGGAGCTCTCCTAAAAGCAAGACGTTAAAAAGATTTGACTCCGATTACTCTTTTCATGAAGATAAACATTCCGATTTTGGCTATTCTGGATCAGATATTGAAGAAACATATGTTATCGCAACATACATTGTGGGCATTTCTGGGTTAAAAAAAACTGAAAAAGAATCAAGAAAGAAAAAAAAACTGAGGAAGCGTTAGGGGCTAATAAATCCGTTCAAGAAAAACCGTGTAAAAATAAAAAATGCCAAAATGGATGTACAGGAAACTTTACAGAACAACAACGACATAACATATTTGAATACTACTGGAGTTTGGGCAGTTATTCTAGGCAAAGAGATTGGCTTTTATCATGTATAAAGGAAAAAGAAGTGAAGCGAAGGCGAACAAAAAATCTAGAACATAGTAGAACTAGAAGCTTTAGATACCTTATTAAATGGAATGAGGTTGAAACTGAAGTGTGCCAACAATTTATTTTAAAAACGCTTTGCATCTCACAAATGACATTATGATACACTGAGGACCATGCAGGTCCTGGTATATTTGCCAAAGCTGATCGAAGGGGAGAACATAATCCGCTTCACAAAACTACAACCGAATACAGAAAAAGAGTTCACGAATTTATTAAGAAGTTACCTGCAGTTGCCTCACATTATTGTAGAGCAAGTTCAACTAAAAAATACATATCTAGCGAACTGAGAAATTTGTCTTTTTTATACCGGATTTTTGGAAGGATCAACAATAAATTTACAAAATAAAAACTTAAATATCCCTAAAAGTATTCAGATCAATATTTAATGAAGACTTATATCGGCTTTCACCTTCCGAAAAAGGATAAATGCACCATATGCGAATCTCGAAAAGACGAAGAAAATAAATTTAGCGAAGCTGAAGATTTGTTATACCAAATTCATATTAAAGATAAAGATGAGATCAAAAAACAGTTTCTTTCCGACCACGATATTGCAAAAGAAGACGATAGTTATGTTTGCGCAAGTTTCGATTTGTAAAAAGTTTTAAATACGCCCCATGGAGACAACATGCTATTATATTATTCACATAATTATGCGTTTTACAACGAAACTGTGTATGAAAGCGGAACAAGAAGTGCTTATTGCTATTTATGGGGCGAAACAGATGGAAACTGAGGCACCAATGGAATTTGCTCAATTCTTCACAAATATCTGGTTGAAGTTGATGGTCGGGAAAACGTTAAAAGTGTTGCTTTATATTGTGATAGCTGCACTGGTCAAAATAAAAATAAGGCCATGCTAATAATGTTGATTACGTTCCTAAAAAAGGCAAGTGATATCCGCCACATTAAAATAATTTTCCTTCTACCTGGACATACTTACATGCCAGTAGATGCAGTCTATGGCACAATAGAAAGATTTATTCGTAGGCGCATTGTTTGGGCACCGTCAGAATGGCCCACCTTAATAGCAAACGCTAGGGTTCACCCTAAACCTTTGGAAGTTATTAGCATGAAGTATTCTGAATTTTTATCTTGGAAAGCGGTGAGCGAAAATTTCTTTCCAAATAATAGGAAGAACTTTGAAGATGGAACTAAATTCCAAATAAGTCAAGTGAGAATTGCATTATTGGAAAAAGGAAAAGAAGAAATCAAAGTTATTCTGATACAGCTGAAAGTTTTATTTAGCAGATTCCTAATGGAGCTCCTAAAAGTTTTTTAACGATTTCAGAAATTACGATATTTAAAGCCCTATTTTTTTATAATTTCAGGTAGAAGATCAAAGAGTCCTCAAAAATCACTGGAATCTATATACAAATGTCCTTTAGAAATATCCCTTCCGAAGTTAGTGTTTCAAATGAAACTCACGGTTCCTAGTTAATTCCACAATATAACAAAAGTTATTGAAAATTCTAAATAATTGTCAATTATTTAGAATTTTCAATAACTTTTATTATATTGTGGAATTAACTAGAAACCGTGAAATTCATTTAAAACACTAATATGAGCAGATTCCACGAAGTAAGGGTCGAGACAGTTAATTTCATCCCTTCCGAAGTTTCAAAATCTAATGGAACTTTGCAAGAAGCATGTTATCACAAAAAAATTTGTTAACGATTACCGACAATTCCAAGGAAGGGCAGAAGCTCCGGATGTTTTAGCAGAAACTGATGACGAAGACCAATACCAACACATAATTTAAGATGAAAGGTTAAAACCATTTTTAAATGTTATTATTATTGTCATTTTCGTTTTTGAGTACAGAGTTTTTATGTATGCAATGAATTTTATTTCAAAAGAAGATGCCGACAAAACATCGTAAGTGTATCTTAAGCGACAAACAAATATACATGGCTTTCAAAAAATGTATTGACAAAGTATCATAACCTGCAAAAATACCTGAATATGTTAAAGTTGACTAGAATTGACTCATCTAAACTAGTGTTTTCAAATGAAACTCAAGGTCTCTAGTTAATTCCACAATATAATACAAGTTATTGAAAATTCTAAAAAATTGACAACTGTTTCGATAAATCAATATCATCGTCAGAATGACAGAAGTTACATTACATTTTATGCCTACCTGATGTTTAGTAGTTATATTTGGCTAGACCAAGAAGTAACCTAGCTTGTGATTGGCTTAATATATGTTTATAGAAAAAAGAAGAAGATGTGATATTACAAATATTGAAGCTTAGATATTATTAGCCCTATGGTGATATCCTGGATATCATTTTTCCAATTAAGATCAGTATAACTGTGCAATGATATAGAAAACCAGGAAAACTATATCTGCTGATCTTTACAATTATCACTTAAGAAGACAGTTTATTAGTGGAGAATTCCCTAGATTTAACTGTTCATTGACAACTTCATATTGTGGGTTTCTTAAATGTCTTCTAATTTCCAGTTCTTCAAGGAAATCCAATTCTTGTTTCTTTTCACAAATATGCACTACTTCTAGTTTTGTGTTAGGTGTCAATGATTGATTGGTATCAAGCAGATGTTTTGCGTAGTGGGATTTATCTGGTTGTTTTAATCTGTATGCCCGTAAGTGCTCACTGTATCGTATTTCAGAATTCCTAAGGGTCTGACTCAAATAGACAGCATTACATTCTGGTTTCAGTTTCAATTTCATCAGCTTGTTTAGGATATATTAGTTGTAATGCCACTTTTTCCTCTTCTTTACTAATTAGCTTATTTATCATATCTAATGGATAACCGTTAGATGTTGCTATTTGTCTAATTGTATTAATCTCTCTATCAAAATTACATTTGTTCATAGGAACTGAAAAAGCTCTATGTATCATTGAATTATATGCTGCTAGTCTGTGTGACACAGGGTGGTTAGAATTGAATGCAATTGTTACATCAGTTTGTGTTGGTTTTCGGTGAATTGAATAATCAAGTAGGTACATTATTAACTCTTTGAATTTTTAAATCAAGAAAATTGATTGAGCTATTTTCTTCAATTTCTAATGTAAATTTAATTTTCGGGTGTAAATTATTGAGGTGGTTGGAAAATACATCTAATTGTCGTTCACTACCCATAAAACAAGCTATTATGTCATCTACATATCTATACCAAAATAAAATATTTTTCGAAATATTACTTTCAAAGATCTTTCTTTCTAAATTGTCCATAAAAATGTTTGCTTAAATAGGTGATATAGGGCTTCCCATTGGTAAACCTTTATTTTGAATATATATCCTATTGCCAAAAGTGAAATAATTCTGATTAATGCATACATCAAATAAATTAAGTATATCTGATATTATTCCTGGATTAATATTTTTATCTTCTAGTAATTTTCTTACAAGTATTAGACATTCTTTAGGAGGAATTTTAGTAAACATGTTAGTTACATCGAACGATATGAGTTTATAGTTATCTTGTAAGTGGATTGCTTTCAACTTTTTGATTAGTTCTATTGAATTTCTAATTGAGTACTGATATTCATATCCGTAAGTATTGAGTATATTGTTGAGCTTCTCTGCCAATATATTATTAGGAGCAATAACATAAGAGACTACAGGTCTAATTGGTTTCGTTATTTTATGTAATTTAACTGTTCCATATAATTGTGGACAATGAGGATTCTTATGTATGATAGACCTCTTTTCGTAATCATTTAAAAGATAATTTGAATTATTAACAATATCCCTCACATCATTAGAAAACTTCTTTGTTGGGTCTGCTTTAAGAACTTTTACATCGTTGGATTCTATAAAGTTATATACTTTGGAATTGTAATTTTCAGTCGTCAAAATGACAGTAGCGTTCCCCTTATTTTAGCAAACATTTTTATGGACAATTCAGAAAGAAAGATCTTTGAAAGTAATATTTTGAAAAATATTTTATTTTGGTATAGATATGTAGATGACATATTGGCTTGTTTTATGGGTAGTGAACGACAATTAGATGTATTTTTCAACCACATCAATAATTTACACCCGAAAATTAAATTTACATTAGAAATTGAAGAAAATAGCTCAATCAATTTTCTTGATTTAAAAATTCAAAGAGTTAATAATGTACTTGATTATTCAATTTACCGAAAACCAACACAAACTGATGTAACAATTCCATTCAATTCTAACCACCCTGTGTCACACAGACTAGCATCATATAATTCAATGATACATAGAGCTTTTGCAGTTCCTATGAACAAATGTAATTTTGATAGAGAGATTAATACAATTAGACAAATAGCAACATCTAACGGTTATCCATTAGATATGATAAATAAGCTAATTAGTAAAAAAGAGGAAAAAGTGGCATTACAACTAATATATCCTAAACAAGCTGATGAAATTAAAACTTATAAAACCATCACATTTGCAGGAAATATTTCTAATAATATTTCAAAGATAGTATCTTCAGCAACGAATACAACAATTTCTTTTGAAACAGAAAGTAACGTTAGTACAAAATTGTTAAATGTAAAAACAAAAATACCACTATTAAAGAAGTCAGGTATATATAAACTCAAATGTCCAGAATGTAATGCTGTCTATTTGGGTCAGACCCTTAGGAATTTTGAAATACGATACAGTGAGCATTTACGAGCATACAGATTAAAACAACCAGATAACTCCCTTTACGCAAGACATCTACTTGACACCAATCATTCATTGACACCTAACACAAAACTAGAAGTACTGCATATTTGTGAAAAGAAACAAGAACTGGATTTCCTTGAAGAACTGGAAATTAGAAGACATTTAAGAAACCCACAATATGAAGTTGTCAATGAACAGTTAAATCTAGGGAATTCTCCACTAATAAACTGTCTTCTTAAGTGATAATTGTAAAGATCAGCAGATATAGTTTTCCTGGTTTTCTATATCATTGCACAGTTATACTGATCTTAATTGGAAAAATGATATCCAGGATATCACCATAGGGCTAATAATATCTAAGCTTCAATATTTGTAATATCACATCTTCTTCTTTTTTCTATAAACATATATTAAGCCAATCACAAGTTAGGTTACTTCTTGGTCTAGCCAAATATAACTACTAAACATCAGGTAGGCATAAAAAGAAATGTAACTTCTGTCATTCTGACGATGATATTGATTTATCGAAACAATTGTCAATTTCTTAGAATTTTCAATAACTTGTATTATATTGTGGAATTAACTAGAGACCTTGAGTTTCATTTAAAAACACTAATATGAGCATATTCCACGAAGTAGGGGTCGAGACAGTCAATTTCATCTAAACTAAACAATCAAAATACAAATGATTACAAAAAGAATTTAACAGATTTGAGTTCAAAAGCAGAATAATGAGAAGGAAAAAAGCCCTTCTGTAAAATTTGACCCTCGTCGCTTACGATGTTTTGTCAAAAACCCATCGATTTGGCGGAGACTCAATATGTTCACACCAATTTTATAAAAATACATAAACACATTAAAATGTACTTAATTAGTATTCAAATAATTTCACCTGTTTCAAATTCTAGTTTGGCTTTTTGGTACGTCATTCAAATCTCGGAACTGTTATATCAATAAAAGAAAAGAAAATAAGAGCCATGTCAAATAAATACATTTCAATATTTGGCGTGAGTGCCGAGCGCGTTCGCCAAAATATAGTCTTAAAAAGGTAATAATACAACAAAGTACACACAACGCAAAAAGGGATATTTTTGTAAAATCCTAAAACCAATAAAAGACATTTTCGTATTCATATAAACTCACTTCGACTGTGACTGTTAGTCTAAATACTTACTTTTTCATGTAACAAAGTTGCAAAACAGGTAACAATACGTGTTTTAGAACGTCTTTCACAAGGGACGAAAAAAATGACATTTTAATGTTTTGTTTAATTCTATTTTTTACTCATTTCATACTGTTCTTGCTTAGTAGGTGTGTTATAGATAGTGTTTTTTTACCATGGAACGACAACATTTAACGTTGGATGAGATGAATAAGTTGGTGGGCCCCCTTCAAGCTGGTGTGCGACAAACCCAAGTAGCCGAACAGTTGGGAGTCTCGCAAAGCGTCATAAGTCGATTATGGCGTTGGTTTGGAGATACTAGGAGTCCAGCCGAGCAACATCCAGAACGTGATCGTTCTACAACCGCCGCTCAAGACCGGTATTTGGTTTTAACCGCTAGAAGGCAACCGACAATCACAGCACCCGAGTTTGTTTAATGAATTACAGTGTGCATATAATGTGATAATTGGTAGTAATACGGTGAGGAATCGTCTCCATGAACCCAAGCTTCGTAGTCGGTGACCACTGAGAGATATCCACCTCTGCCTAGAGGCAATCTCGCTGCATGATTAACCTGGTGTCAAGAGTTTCTGAATTGGACTGACAATGACTGGGGTACAGTTTTATTCCCCGATGAGTCAGATTTGGATTTCATCCAGATTCTCGTCGGAGGAGAGTGTGCAGACAGCCCGGAAAGTTGGAACGCTTGCGACATGTGCAGGATGTGTACACATACAGACGTGGCACATTATTGGTATGGTGCGGAGTCATTATTGACGGAAGAACTGAGCTCATGTTCCCACGCTGCTTTCTCACAAGTTAGCAGTATTTGGCTACTATTCTCCAACCTATCGTTCGTTCATTCAGGTACTAGTGCTATTTTGGAGATAACTAGCACTAAATACATGATAACGCTCAACCACATGTTGCCCGCATTGTAGTAAATTGGTTGGATAACGAGGGTATTGATGTATTGCCATGGCTAGCACAGTCACCGGACTTGAATCCCATTGAGCACGTATGGGACATGCTCCAACGACGAATTACTACACTTATGAGCAACATTCATAATGAGTTTCAATTTCGAGAGCTTCTGAGAGTACAATGGACAAACATACCTCAAGCAAACATTAACAATGTAGTTTTGAGCATGAATGCTAGATGTGGAGCTGTGATAAATCACCGCGGTGGCCATACTTTATTTTAAGTTTAATTTCTACCATAGCTCTGGCTCCATTAGTGACAATACAGAAACATTTATCGAATCCCCTGTAGACTGAAATCACTTTATTCACAGCTTGAAAAATATCCGTACCCTTGGTTGTACCATGGAGAGGAATAAAATCGAGCATCTCTTCAGCTACACTGAAGACGTTTTGAATACTCCGGATAAAAATTACAAGCTGACTAATGTCGGACAGATCAGTGCTTTCATCCAGGCATAGCAAAAAATATTTACATTTTTCGTAGAGATTTCGATATAGAAATGGTCATATCTTTTTAAATACCCTACATAATTTGGTAAAACTGCATATTCTAAGAACGAGGATTATTACTGTCACGCATGTGCCATCCTGTAGACATCGGAATATTTTCCAGGTAAGGAGCATGTTGCTCCCTACAGTTTTTGATTATAACTTTTTTTGATAATTTCCATAATAATGCAGTTATCGGCCGTTCACACTAAAAACTCCCCTCCTGTATATACACAGACGCATGTGCGTGAACCTAGAGTATCATTTATGTTTTAGTCTTCTGTAATTATGAACCTAAAATGCCTCAAATATAACTAAGGATCAACAGACAATAATTAACTCGCGAATACTTCTCGGGAAAGGTGTTGAAGCATTACTCTTCCAAATTGTTCAATTATTTACATTGTATCAAAGTTTCAACACCATTTCACACCAACTCGCAGGATATCAACGTTGTATAACGCTGTAAAATATATTTTATCTTATAATCTTTTCTGTTAGTTAGGGATTACTTGTGGAAACATTGTTTAATCAGTGTAAGTATTGTTGATTGAACCCAAAATGGAGTGATTTCATGTATAATATAATATATAAGAATCAGCAAAAAGAACGAATAAACGAGGTATACCAGTTTGAAGGAATTGGTATGAGAAAATCTTCGAAATATTCGGAAATATTCATAACAATGTTTATTTACTTTTATTTATTTATCAATTAAAGGGATACTGAACTGATTATTCTAACTAAATACTATGAAATTGAAACGTAATTTCGTTATTCAGATACGGCTTTTTCAGCTTACTACTAAAATTAAACCATCTGTCACGAAATGTATCAATATCAACATGGTTACAGACTGGGTTGAAGTATTTACAACACCTATGCAAGGGAGAATTTTGATAATAATTTGAAGCACTACAGTTGATATCAAGAACTTTAAAATCTCTTATATCATAGGCCGGAATATAAAATTTAATGAGGAAGGAAATCTCGTTGCAATAAATAAGATTATTAACAATTTTATATAAAAATTTAATATCATTTATTTGACGTCAATCTTCCAGGGAAATTAAACTTAAACTCTGCCTAACTGAGACAATAATACTATTAGGAAACAATTTCTTTTTTCTTTGATCACTATGAAAAGTATACAAATGGACACGGATTACTTGCTTTCAAAGTTACTAAGTGATGAGGGAATTTTCTGTACCACACACTGCACATGCGTAAAAGACAGCAGAAAACTATTATACTGGCTCTGCCACACATATATCTTAGGATACTGCGTTTGTTGACAGGTAGTTTTCTAGATCTGTGAAACCTTTTCAATTGGGTGGTTTTCAGGAAAATATTGGAAACCAACTATGCATCGTTTTCTAGAGAAAGCATTTAGTTAAATTCAAAGAAAGAAAGTTTTTTTTACAATGAGAAACAAGTCTAATCAATGTAACGTGGATTTCGTTCACCACTCGTGATATTTCTCGTCGATGAAAGAGTAACGTAAATTTCGTTTACCTCTCGTAACATCGAACAATACTTCTGGTCGATGGCTGTCGAGTTTTAAGTTTTCGGAAGAGTTCGTTTCATTTGGATATTTGAGCCAATGCACGCTGAGGTTCGTCCCTTAATTCATCTACATTGTTGAGTTCGTTATCTTATCGTATCCAAGTGCATTTCTATGAAAAGGTGAGTGGTTTGGCTTAAAATGTATAATATTTCTCCGTTAATTTTTTCTTACATGGTACTCAATAGTTTCAAATTAATTTCTCTTTAAAACATTCAGTACCAGAGATATATTATATCGATTTAGTTTTTGTTATATATATTTTGTTCTGGTTCTTCATACATTTTTATACCAATGGAATTCTACGTTGAAAACCATTGAAATAAAATTAAGTGAATTCGTAACTTTTCTTATGATTTTTATTATGCTTTTATTTCTAAAATCTCTATTAAAATATTGATACAGGAAACATGAACCACGTGTTCTGGTTTTTTTATATTTTTTTATACTAATGGAATTCTACGTTCAAAACCATTGAAATAAAATTAAATGAATTCGTAACTTTTCTTATGATTTTTATTGGGCTTTTATTTCTAAAATCTCTATTAAAATATTGATACAGGAAACATGAACCACGTGTTCTGGTTTTTTTATATTTTTTTATACCAATGGAATTCTACGTTGAAAACCATTGAAATAAAATTAAATGAATTCGTAAATTTTCTTATTATTTGTATTGTGCTTTCATGTCTAAAATAAATGAATTTTCTTGGAATATTGTAACGTTGTTTGATATCATTTCATAATTTTGTACGTATGTTACTTGTACCGACTGTAATTTCAATCTCCAGATATCCTGCATTTTACTGAATTCAAGAACTATATCTGATTCAAGTGTATTTTCTAGCACTTCTTCTTGCCGCCCTAAAAACTTTTCCGTACCGGCCTAAAGTTATTTCACTGGCCTAAGCCTTCGTATCGATCGAAGCCTCTTCCGTTGATGAATTCTACCTGCTGGGACCACGGCTCTATTCAGAACCGACTGGACTTCTGGACGTAACTTGACGCAGCCAGCTGATTGGTTCCCGATTCGTTTGGACGACATCCAAATCATCATTGGAATAGAAAACAAGGAAATTACTAACGTCCACAATCTCTGAAAACTATAGATTCTTTCCAACTAACGTTCATCAACTAATTAACTGAATAGTTTGTACCATATATAAATTACATCTTTGTAAAATATTTAACTCTTGTTTAACTTTAGTTTCCTTCAGAATCTAATTTTTTTTAGAATGTCAATTTACTTTCAGTTCTAGTTTTCAAATTTAAATTATATCTTTGTGAAATATTTAATTCTTGTTTAACTTTAGTTTCCTCCAGAATCTAATTTTTTTGAATGTCAATTTACTTTCAGATCTAGTTTTAAATTCATAAATTAAGTTGTAAAATTTAATAACATTTTTATTCTCAATTTTTCATCCAACATATAATTGGTATTTAATAAACTACTTGTAAATAAATTTTTCAATTTTTATACAACATATAACTTTACTTAATAAAACTACTTGTAAATTTTAAATAACGTTGTTCATATTTTTTTTATATAACCTTCCAACTTCTTGTTTTGTTGAATGGGATTAGTCGATGTTAGATAACTTATAGACTAGTAGGACTCAGGGTGGCGTCCACTTATCTTTCCGTCTCGTTACGTAAAAATAATTAGGATTACCCGAGAACCGGTAAGACCTACTCCTTGGGTCTCTACTAGTATATAACCCACGCCTGAGTAGCCGTTGCATCAAATCACTTTTTATCAATTGAGAATCTGCAACATTACACATTTTGAGGTATATTTTTAATTCATCCGCATATTATTGGTATTTACAAAATTTTAAACATTCATATATATCGTTGATATAGAAATTAAATAATAAGGGCCTCAAGATGGGATCCCTGAGGTATTCCTGAAGTTACATAACTGAAAGATGATAAATATTTTCCTATGACTACTGCCTGGGATCTGTTACTTATGTAAGATTTGAACCTCAGATTAACAAATAAAATAGATATGTTTGTTTTGATCTTTTCTTGCCCCAAACATCGAGTCACGTTCTAAGCTTACTTGCGGACACTTCCACTGCTTTGCCATATTTACAAAGTGTCTTTAGTTGCAAGAAAAATGAAATTAGAAGTTTAATTGAAAACGTGTTAAAAAGTTATGCAAATAACAAAAAGTCATAATAGTTTATGCATTTGAGTCGTTGCTTTTAAAATTAATTAATAACACTTGAATTTTATTTGATAAAGGCATATTCTCATATAAATTTTGAACCAGTATTTGGTGTATCCTTAGATATATTTATGGTTATAACTAAACGTGGCAAAATTTCAGTACCTGTTGAATGTGTCAATAATAATCTATTTAGTAGTTTTGTCCTTGTTAAATTATCATATAAAGAGTGATGCAAATATCGTCAGAGTGTGATCGACGATCATTTCGAATACACCGTAGTATTATAGTAAATAATGTCAAACGTGGTTTGTTTATGCGGGCGCCATTACGACTAGATAGTAAACATTTAGATCTTTCGTTCTGATTTGTTTTTCAGGACTTTTCAGTGACAAAATAAACTTTTAAGTCAATTAATTTAACGTTTTTGGATTATCATGGTTCGTTGGTGCCTAGTTTGTCAGAAAAACAACTACAATACCATCCCCACTTTTGTAATTCATTCATAATTTCACTACTGGCGTTTTGAACTGTTGGCCACAAAAATAAACGTGTTTATGAATGAATAGCCCTCTCTATCTTTATTATTACTCTAAGATTTGAACCATCGGAGTAGATTGCAATGTCCACCGTATGCACCAATTTTATCCAACAAAGTTGAGTGATCATTTTTATCAAAGGCCCTACTAAAGTCAGTATACGTAGCGTCTACCTGAAATCCTTTATTCATATGTTCTAGCATATATTCGCTATATGCACCATGTTGGTCCTCATTAATAATATGCTTAACATCTGAAACCAAGTAATCACAAATAATTGATTCAAATAATTTGGCAATAATTTAAAGTTTTGATATGGGACGATAACTTTCTACTGAATATTCACTACAAGATTTAAAAATAGTAGCTATTTAGGCCGTATTCCATATACTAGGAAAAGAGCCTTTTATTATTGATTTATTAAATAATAAGCACAATGGGGTGGCAATTTCATTAACGCAATTTTTAATTATTACAATTGGAACTTTATCTGCACCAGCTGGTATATCTGTAACGTTTTTAAATTTATCGACGATTTCGTTTAAGGGGATGTGATGTGATGTGAATTGATATTAATATTTCAAGTAGTATTGTTGGGGTTCGTGTTAGGAAAGTTGAAGACAGAAAATATTGGAGATCAATTGGCCTTCAGTAATCAGTTTCTTGTTAGTATCCCTAATGGAATCGATAGTACCAGACTTGCCCTTTTTTGATTTTACGAAGTACCAAATGTGCTTTGGGTTTATAGTTATTTGAGTCTCAACATTGTCGATATAGTTTTTAAAATCTAGGTTAATCAAATATTTTCCTCTATCTCTCAAAAGCTTGAATGTTAAATAATCTAAAGCATTATAATACCTTCTCCATTTGACATGGTATTTTTTCTTTTCTTTGATAACTTTTATGGCGCTTAAACTAAACGAATGCGAGAAATTTGTCTTATATTTAAGATATTATGGAACGTGCTTGTCAGTAATGCTTCTCAAATGGCAGTAAAACTTGCTAGTGCTAATAATAATAATAGTATATTCAATAAAATGTTTACATGGATTATAGTAACAATTTCGTAAATAATATGAAAAAACTTCACGTAGCCCATAAGACCGTAAATGGTTGAAGATGGGCTTAGTTCAGTGTTTCACAATAATAATCAAAAATTACTATCGTATTACAGATACAGTACATTTCTACGTTTATATAAAAACATGAATGAGTGAAAACGCTCTCCTTGAAAACTGAAAATTAAAATCAAGATTAAGACTAAAATTTTACCACAATATTCGAATACTACTTATATTTGTATAATTTAGACAATTAATTTTTTATATCTATCAATTTATGAACCGCTTCCTGCTCTTAACCTTTAACAAAAAATTTGAATCTATTTTTTATCATCTCTTTCAATTCAATGTAGTTAAATATGTTTTATATATATTAGGTAGAAAGTTGAACACCCTACCGGCAAGATAAGTAAGACATCGTTGCCCTATGGTCTTCTTACTTGTTTCAATTAAAACACCACTGTTTTCTCGATGTCGCGTTTGATATTGATGGCTTGGCCAATTTGATGTATTTTTATTTTTGTAAACGTAATTGAATACATGTGTATTTTTCAGGGGTCCATCACGTTACTAACTTGGTAAAGAGTTTTAGAAGGGTAAGTGCGAGGTTTATTATACATAATTTTCGAAATTCTTTTTTGTAACACATGAATTTTGTTTAAATAGGTTTGGTGAACACCACCACATCCAAGGATTCCATATCTTATACGTGATTCTACGAGAGCATATTAGATAATTCTTCGGTAATGTACATCTTGAATGGTATTAAGTTACCTAAATTTAGAAAGGAGGTATCGTAAGTTATTTGCTATACTATCTATATGATTGTTCCATTTTAAATGAGATATTTTATTTTGTTCGCTAGCTTCAACAGTGTCTGAGAATTAGTAATTTTTATTCAGGTGTACGATAGTAAGTAACTTTTATAGCTAGTAAAGGGAACAAAATTTTTTTTTGTAATTCACTGTTAAAAGTTTATAATTAAACCGTTCTATAATATATTGTAAATCCGATACTGCTTTCAACAGAGCATGTTAAAAATGTATCTTCAGGATTATCCTCAACAATAGCGTAAAGCATTCAATACTTCGGAAGAAGTAATTTCATTATCAAGCCGAGTATCTGTCTTAGTCACAATTTAAAGAGTTTTAAAAATGTTTTGTTATCAAACTAACGTTTTGATAGGAAACCGAGACAGACATTCCGAAAACAGTGAGTTATAATTAATAGGTGAAAGGAAATACAAATATGATTACAGTTTACTGAAATCATGTTAAAAAAAATTCTCTTTACCTAAATATTTTTAATCCAAACAAATTTGAAATATTTCAGCTTGGCTATTTCTTTCGCCTTTTCCAACAAATTTTTTAACGAATTAGTGAGGTGTTCATTTACGAATAACTTTTTAGATACCTGATCCACTATTAGCCCAGGGGTAGAGCTGTTGCTGTATGTACTAAATTCTCGTTACTTTTCTCATTGACGCCTTGTATTTCAACATTTTTAGAACGTAGATGTGTAGATGTGGTTCAAGCGTTTCTATAAGGGTGGTGAGGGATTGCACTCCTTTTTTGAGTAGGGTATTTTCTTTTGATATTCCTGTTAGATTGTCGACGTTTTAGTTTGGCTGCAACTATAAAGCCAATCATCATCACTTGGAGGTATTTCGAGATACTAAAGATTATTTCTTTCATCTATTGAATATTAGTCATCATCCAATCATACTCTTGTCTCCTGTTTGACAAAACCAAAGCGAATTTCGTGATAATATCAAAAGTATCGACAATATTTGTAAAACTTTGATCTGAACCAATATTTTCCGCAAGGTTCCTAACAGATATCTCTATTTTATCGCATATGCAGATTTCTTTGAGTAAATATATAATCGCGATGTAGGTACTATACGATGTATTGGAACAAATTCTTTCGACTACCTACCATGTATAGAAATCCAAATTTTTAAGAAGGGGTACTTCACTGAGAATGTTTTCTCATAAAATTTTGCTTTTAGGAAGATATAGTTTCCTTAAGTGATAACTAGATTGGATCATTTTGAATGCTGATAGAGATATAGTCTTACCACCACGACCTTTAGACGTTATATTTGAATGCATATATAGAATATCATTATCTTGCAAAATTTGGTAAATATTTCTTCTTCATTCCAAAAATGAATTTCAATGAAAATGTCACCAGATATATTGAGTCTGAACTAAGTATTTGCAACTAATAACGCTACACTACGATTTTAAATGAAAATGAGAAAAAAACATTTAAATTTGAATTCTTGTGGTAGACTGTGGTGGGCTAGAGCCAATGGCAAACAAAGAAATGTTGCGCTGTTGTCACGAGGGAAAACTAGTTATCTTCTGTATCTAGCATTCGTTAAAGAGGAACGCAAAGTACTGTCAAAACGTACTTTTTCAAATAATGTTCTCCTAATCGGGTGCCTCGTAATAACAAAGGTTACTCTCGCGTAGTCAACGAAATTTGGATATAATATATATTTTAAACTGCAGTGATGATGCTTTCAAAATATAATGTAAAATGTATGTATAATGAAAATTAAATGTTCTCCATGTATGTTGAGTTGTATGGAAAACACATACTACACAAATTGCGTTACCCCAGAATTTCGAGCTCGATTTAGTACCGGATCACTTATTCTTCATCTGTTTAGGGGAGTTCGAATGTAATTAGACACCATGTCTACATTCAATTGAGGAAGATTTGTCGAATTTGCCTAGGTGAAACCTGGATCAATTTAAAATATGTCTTTTAAGAGGCAATCAAACAGAAGCACACTTTCTACTATAACATAATATAACTCCAACAACTAAAAAGTCGACGAGGATGATATCTGTTTGAGGTTGGTTGTGGATATTGAAGTCAATTGTCAAATTCTTCTAGTTGACTTCTACTTTGTATTAATCAACTTGGGTAGTCCAGTAGGATTTGTCAACAGAACTTATTTTCAATCTCTGACAACAAGGACTTCTTCCATTGGTCGACTTATGGAGGTTTATTTAAATATAATAAAATTTTTAAATCTAATTTTCGAAGATATGTATAACTTTTTGAGATAAATATCATTATCATAGAAAAATATGTTATTCTTAATACTTCTGATATGATTTCAATTGTTAATTCATACCCACGAAACGAGCGAGTTGGTAACGTCAACTTTTTGATGAAGGGATTAGATTCTCCTTGTATTACCAAACTATGAAACGTATTCATTAGTAGAGTATTATTACTATTATTATGCAGTTTATTCAAATACAATGAAAAATATCTACCGATTATATGTAGACAGTGTATACTTACTTTTAGCAGATATACTCAGGGAGAATGATTAATTTCTTTCTTACCTGTAACAAACGGAAAATTTATTATTATTTATTTAGGCAATGACATCTGAAAATCTTTAGTTTACAATACGAAATTATATTATCAATATACGGTTAGGTGGTACCAGCAATAGTTACTTAAGTTTTCAGTTTGATCCGAATAAAACCAATTGGACGTTTTTTTAAATACCCTATGTACAATGTTCACTTAAATAGTCCCAATCTCTTTGAAATTATAGAATTTGGACTCATTATAAGTTTCGCTCATACCCTCAAATTATGCCAAATTATGCTAGAAAGCTGATAGCATTCAAAAATCATTCAGAGTTTCACAGGAATTAAATTTCATTAAGGAGAAGCAGGATCGTAGATCAGCACTGGTGGAAAGAGAAGAAATAGTTTGTTAGAGACGGAAATATTTGAGGGATCAAAAAATGGGAATAGAAGGAAAACGAATATTCTATTTAGATGATACCAGGCTGAATGGAGGATACAAAAGTCTGGCAAGATAAATCAGTTAAAAATCCTGAGTAATCTTTTTCAGAAGATTTATCAGCGGGTTTAAAGACTCCAGTTGGGAAAGGTTATCGTTTATTAAAAACTCATATTGGGGTGATAAAGGTTTTGTATATGGCGGTTTGCTTGAATTTTTGTCATAGTCTAGCAAAGATTACCACGAAAAAATTAATGCCGATATTTTTGAAGGGTATTTGTATCGAGTGCTGGATTTAATTCCTTTAAACTCCGTCATAATTTTGTTGTAGCTATCATTCAAGGTTGAAAGATCCATTACCCACGGCTAACAGGATAAAATAGAGCACAAAAGACCTGATAATTAAAAAGAGAATTACTACTAACAACGATATGTTGAAGGAAGAACTTTTATTATTGTCTAGGCAATATACACCAGCATTTAAGCAATACCCTTGTAACGAAACTGTCGTCTAAAATAAACGTTAACACCCTCCCCACATAATTACCACAAAACGTTGGCGACCGGGATACGGAATACTATCAAACCAAATTATCGCAGTAGACGAAGTTGAGCGTCCAGTACTTAGAGACAAAAACTTTCGACATCTCACTAACAGAACGACCGATATTGATAATCCTGAAACATTTCAATACATCGACAAGTTTAATCCTTATGCCTAGAATTGAGAGAAAGCTTTCGGTGGAAGTTGCTCCAACTAATAAAGCGGGAGTACGCTTACCCTGTTGATTTACATTTCCTTGAGTGCGTTGAACCTAGGATTATAATCAACACCCGGCTTGTCGTTGGCCCCTTGGGGTACGTTGCACCTGAGGTTAGACATAAGCTTTTCATAAGTCATAAGTCTTTCGGTAGAAATTTTAGATTGCATTTAGCCTTGAACGGAAGCCAACCGTCCTAGCCGAAGTCTTGGAGCGTGTTGAGCCCAGAACAGAAGCGCTCCCCTCTAGCTGAAGTCTCGGTGCGTCTTGAGCCCGAGACGGAAGCGAACTCCCACCACACTGAGATCTCGCTGTGTGCTGAACGTGGGATCTTGTACCGAATACACCCCGTTTGATGTAGACAACTGGAACGAGGGGGTCAAACTAATATCACAGGTCGACGAAACTAAGTGAGTTACACAACCTTACTGATTCGCCAATCAATCCTCGTGCAAAGTCAAAGGGTTGAGGTAACGACCGATCCAGAATATTTGCATTTGGTTTGGTAGTGTTCTGAACCACGGTCGCCAATGTTTAGTGATAATTATGTCAATCCGCGACTCCATGTGGCTTCCCTGATCTAGTCGTTTGGTTGGGTCGTCCACTGATAACCTCTTAATGTGCGGCTTACGTGTTGCAAATAGTCTGGATCGGTCGTTACCTCACCCCTTTGACTTCCTACCTATCCCTCACGGCTCTGGTCTATCTAACCTTCTGGTCGGCCGCTAATTTATAAATTTTACCCTCTTCTTCCAGCCAGTATTCCTACCTACCCCTCACGTCTCTTGTTTATCTAATCTTTTGCTCGTGCGCCAATTTCTAATTTGCTCGGGCACCAATTTGTAATTGCTGTGTGTAGTCAAGGGTTGGCTTCCGTTCTATGTTCAACGCGCTCTAAAATTTCTGCCGAAATACGGGGTCTGCTTGTGTCTTACTTTGGGTTCAACGCACTCCAAGGGGTCGACGACAAGCCGGGTGTTGATTACGATCCCATGTTTAACACACTCCGAGATATAGTAAATCAACTCGGTTACGAGAACTTCCGCTATATTAGTTGAAGCTACTTCCACCGATGAAGCTTTCGCTTGTGGGCGGAAGGATTGAACTTGTCGATGTATTGAAATGTTTCAGGGTTATCAATACCGGTCGTTCTGTTAGTGAAGTGTAGGTACTGAATGCCCAACATCGACTACTGTCATAATTTGGTTTGGAAATTACACCCTATTGATGAAATGATCAAAGAAAGTGGAAATAATGTTCTTCAAATGTCATCATATCACTGCGAATTGAATCCGATCGAGCTGATTTGGGCAGAAATGAAAGGATATGTGGTTTGTTACAATACATTTAAACTTGATGATGTTCGGCAACTTTTATTGCAATAATTATCAAAAATTTGAAAAAGCTATAGAACACGTAAATAAAGAGAAAAAAGATGTGGGATCTTGACAATATGGTAGAGGGTATTATAGAACCACTTGTTATACCTTCAGAAACCGATTATGAATTAAGTGATGGCGTAGACTAACTAATTATAATTATCAATATGTTGTATGTAAGTTATTTGATTCACTTTTTATGAACTTTTCTATTTGGCATATAATTATAATATTTAAATTTTTAAATATCATTTACACTAGTAAAGTATTCAATGTTTCACCCCTGAACATAGGTTTATATATTATGGTTGTATTCTTAATATACCCAAATAGCTACAGATTTAAGAAGATACAAGATGGTCAAGCTAAAATACTATAAAACTATATAAACGTGTGATTGAAACTGAATTTGGCTGGATTTGCACCACAATATTTATTATTGTAACTGTTACAATGCAGCAATAGTAGTAGTAGTAATATTAGTAGTAGGATTGTTGGTAATAGTAATATTAGTAGTAGGAATGTTAGTAGTAGTAATCAAATTCCTAAAATACAATAATATAACTAATTTTATGACATTCTAATAAAATATTATTTAAGGTTGCCTCTATCGTTTCAATCTTTCGAATGACAAATTTTTTCTGACATCCTGTCAAAATTTAGTTTGGACTTGCATGAAAATCTGTGTTTCTCCAAATATAGCCTTCATAATTTCATTGACTTTATTACTTTCCATTTTTCAGATACTGGATAATTTTGGAATTATTTGCATACTGCAACCTGCATACACTTTCCTTTGCATATTTTGCAACCAAAGTCCTTATCGTACGATCCATGTAACGCGAAAATTCGCCGAGCTGTTGGGGATTTAATATTGGAAAGCCTGTCGACGGAGAGAGTTCAGAGAGCGCTGACTGTGCGAAGTTAAAATTCAGTCCCCCATTTTTGCCGTCAACGTGTACACACATATTTTTAATGTAAAAATTTTTGCATGTGCTCTGGGAGCCATAACGTATTTTACGATAAATCCTGACAATTCCTACGCAAGGGAAGAAAATACGGATTAAGTCAACAGCTGGCAGCACTGACCCGTTAATCTACTGGTCTAGGAAGGGCCGATGAGCAAAGATAGTAGTAGAATTGGTGGAATTGGGTAACACATGGTAAATTTCCGTAGACGGCGTTAGTTCATTATTAAGAGGGTTTTTTTATGTGGATATTAAATTCGCTAATTGAAGCTTGATGAGTCAGGGAGGACAGTTCCAGGAGAGCTGGAATATTCTGGAGCGACTTCAGTTGCTGTTCTGGGTCCGGAAGCAGGATAAGTGAACAGTTTTCCTTTTTTTACTCTTCTTACATTTGTACATTCACCTTTATCCGTCACATTTCATAATTTATTTATGTAAAGTTTTTTATTTCGCTCTTTTGCGGCAATAGTAGAAATTTATTTTCACTTTGTATTTAAAATTGTAATAATTTGCTAATAGTTTAAAATATTGGGCTGTTGGCTCTGAACGTTAGGATACTACGGTACGTACCTGGGTACTGCGTTATTTAGTGGAGTTTCCAAACTCTGACGATTTTATGTAAATAATTTTGCGCCGTACATAATTTCGACTCATATTTTACTTTAGCAACGCTGAGCTCTTTTGCTATTTAAATTTTATGCTTATGCATGTATTTATATTTATATTCCTATAAATTGCGGAAGTGTGAACCCGTGTAACTGTACATTGTTAATTTTTGGTATGTATTTTCATAGTATTTTGAGAAATTGTACATGAACTATTTGGTCGTTTCTCTATAATTGTAGAATTGAGACATCGGTGTAGTTTGGGGCCCTCAGCTCTTCTGCACCCTGAGTTTGAAGCCTTCAGCTCTGCTCAGAGTTTATAGAACCTGCTTGTCAGTTATTTATTTAAGCTGCGATTTCGTTGTAACTGATAATTTGGTTTGCGATTTAGGATTTATGTAGATTCCAGCCTTCAGCCTAACTACATTCTAAGTCTACAGCTTTCAGCTGAGTTCAGACATTATTTGGGATATTGTCATTGTAAAATTGTAATACATATTTTGAAAAGAGACCTTTGGTCCAAGTGATTATTTAAAACTTCAATCAGGGGATACTTGCTGACTTTTATTTTCTTATGATAATTTACCTATCAGTTTAACCTTTGGAGTGTGTAGTGAGTGATGTTAACCCACTAAGGAGTTGTGGGCTAACTTAAGAAGTCTTGGGTGCTTGCCAAAACTTCTCTGGGACCCTTTTTAAAAACTTAATACTTTTTTTTGAAGAATCCACCCCTTCTTCGACTCGAAGCTAGTCTACTGGCGAGCACGGGTTGTACCACGTGAGACAACCCGCATATCTATAACGAGCACTGAGAGGGTTAGTAGTGTTTTCTCGTTATATCCACTATTAGTATTATGAACGTACTACACTTTGATTAAATTATTTCTCGATCTAGTATAAGAAGGGTAGGTAAAGCGGTGCATAGATTCGTAGCAGTATTGTACATTCAATCAGCAAATTCAGTAACACCATTGAACTTTTTTAAGGAACTGCGGTGCAAGGCCCAATTTACTTTCATTTGCGATGGAAGCTTTTCTGTCAATTCATGCATCAATATTGGGTTGTTCAAGTAATCGTTCAAATTTAGCTGCATAGGTTTTTTATAGCTAAAGAATATTCAACCAGTGACTCAAGTTTTTCCATTCTTGGTGGTGGTTGACGTGGTATCGCATAAATATGTGTTTCTATGATATGTTCCGGTCACACATAAAGAATCTTCAACGTGGATATTATCTGAGGTAAGCATTCCGGTTTTACAAGAAAACTGACAACAGCTGCACTTGCAGATCCTCTGATGCTTTTCTGTAGTCTGAGTAATTTTTCAATATTTTCAAAACCACAAGATATTGTCGATCTGTTACAACTTATGAATAACGGCCAATCAGAACGATTTCCGTCGAAGATTGGGAGCTCTTTTGAAGTAGTTTTTCAGGCGGCATATTGTTGCGGAGTCAATGCGTTATAATTAAATGTATCATTAAAAAGTAACTAATCATTTATTTGTGAAGATCCAGTATTATGTTTGGCTGCATTTGGTACATCGTGAGTAGACATGCGAACATTAGACATATGATCTTTATTACCATATTTTCGGTCCAAGCATTCATCAATCTGCAATGAGAGCATTTTATTAGTTACCGAATCGCAATGTTGTATTTCTTCGTCACCAATTTCTTGACTATCATCTAATTCTTCCTTATCTAGTAATAGTTTTGCTTATTTAGTTAATTATCTTTATTTTCTTAGTAATTCTCTCTGTTATTCAATTAACTGCTCTTTTATTATGGCTCTGCTACTGACAACAGACGATTTCTTATTGCTTTTAGAATGATAACCACTCTTGTTACTTCTTATTGATTTATATGAGGTACTAGGCTGTAGTACTTTTGTCGCTTCTTTACATAATGGACACATCTAAGTTTTGTTAGCGGCAACATTATCGGAAACGTTTACACACTCGTATCAGCACCATATCATACATATCGTGCATTCAACCATTCCAACTTCCATATATGGCCTATTGCATACCGGACAGCGATCGCATTTGGTTCTTTCAACTCTTGCTGAAGCCATTTCTTATGATCCAGTATATATGCAACACCAAATTTGAGCTCCAAATTTGAGCTTGTTAAAATTAGTGCTGGAAACTGAATTTGGCTGGACTTGCAGTACACTCGTTATTATTGTAACTGTTACAATGCAGCAATAGTTTTTTTTCTTGAGTGGTAACAAAAATCTTCAACAAGACACCAAGCCACACACGCAGATCGAAAGGACCTGAGTCCCCTATAGCTGCATGTGCAGCCCGATAGTGCCGGATTTTTACCGGCTAAAAAATCTTCCACTCGGGTAACCATGCGGCCTTGCCTGGGACTTACAAAAGACATTACTTCAGGCAGGGTGGTTGTATTGATGTTAGTACTCATTGTTTATTAAATGAAATTACACAAAAAAATCAACTATACAAAAAGTTAAAGAAAAATCCCACAGATGATGCCCTAAAAGATTACTACAAAACATTTAAAAACAAACTTATGAAGTTAATTCAAAAATCCAAAAAGGAGTTTACACAACGAATGATAGAACAAAATCAAAATACGTCCGAAAATTTGTGGACGTGTATTAATAAATTGTGCGGTAAGGTTAAATCAATAGACACAATGAAATTGTAACTGAAAAGTCTGATATAGTGAATGAATTCAATAATTTTTTTAGTTCAGTAGGAGAAGTTTACGCTGGCAAAATAGAAGCACCTGCTGATTTCAACAAACATATTTCTCAACTAGATAATACTATGTTTCTATATAATACAAATGAAATTGAAGTTCAAAATATGATAAAATCACTAAAAAATAAGAAATTTCCAGGTGTTGATGGTTTGCGAGCGGAAACTTTGAAAAAATTATCAGACTTAATATGTAAACCTCTATCTACTATAATAAATATATGCTTTTAAAAGGGTTATTATCCTAAGTGCCTGAAAACTGGTATGTTAAAACCTTCATTTAAGTCAGGATCTAAATTAGAAGTAGGAAATTACCGTCCAATATCTTCGATCTCTTCGGTGTCAAAAATCATCGAAAAAATACTAAAAAGCCGAATCGTAAAATTCCGAAATAAATATCACGTAATATCAGACAATCAGTTCGGCTTTAGAGAAGGCAAATCAACAGAAGATGCTATTTGTTCTCTTACAAAAACAGTTTACGAGGCTGTTGACTCAAAAACACCGGCTTTAGCTATATTTGTTGGCCTCTCTAAAGCCTTCGATACTGAATCGCACGACATACTATTGTATAAGTTGCATAAATATGGAATTAAAGGCAAAATCTTCCACTTATTAAGCAGTTACCTGAAAGACCGACAGCAACAGGTAAAAATCGGCTATGTCATCAGTGAACCG
Organism: Galeruca laticollis; assembly: GCA_963921935.1. Lineage (NCBI taxonomy): Eukaryota > Metazoa > Arthropoda > Insecta > Coleoptera > Chrysomelidae > Galeruca > Galeruca laticollis. Next base: position 82,212,017 of record OY998175.1, on the reverse strand, counting down.
AGGACAGTAACCTATGGGGTACCACAAGGTTCTGTTCTCGGACCGCTTTTGTTTACAATTTATATAAATAGTTTATTGAATATGAACTTGAAAGATACAATAACGAGTTTCCCTGATGACACTGTGATATTCTACAAATCAGACTCTTGGGCAAATCTAAAACGAATGGCTGAAACCGATTTCTCTTTGATTAAAAAATGGTTTGCCTGTAATAAACTTTCCCTCAACATCGACAAAACCTACTATTTGCCTTTTGCATTCTACTCGAGTACACTGCCTGACATGGGAAATCTCAAAATCGACGATATGACTGAAATACCAGAGATATGCTAAGTATCTTGGGATAATTATCGATAAGAATCTTCATTGGGATCTGCAAATAAATAATATTGCAAAGAACTTAAGAGGTCTCATTAGTAGGTTTAAATTTCTAAAAGGATTTTTAAGCATACCTCCTCTAGAAACAGTGTATTTTGCACTCGTTCAGTTACAGTTATCCTATGGCATGCTGGGTTGGGGGGGTGTGTATGATAACCATCTAGAAAAAATTTATATCTTACAAAAGTGGATACTGAAAATAATCCATGGTAAAAAGCGCACCTTCTCTAGCGATCGTCTGTTTGATATCAGCAAAAATCTAGATATAAGACAGCGTTACTGTCAACGAATACTTCTAGCTATTTTTAACAGGAAAATAGAAATTGAACATCAATACAATACGCGGACTAGAGACCAAAATATTGTAAAAATATCCAAATGCGAAAAAAATATTAAACGGCCATTCTTTGCTTACATAGGAGCAAAACTATACAACTTAATTCCACATTCTCTAAAACAAATAAAAAATTACATATATTCAGAATAGAAATTAAGAAATGAATTCTTAGTAAAGAGTGACACATATTTAGAAATATAGTAAATAATCTCTGAAAGATACTTACCTCTATATTATAGTTATTTTTTCTACTCTAGTTTTTGGTTTGGATTATAAATATTAAACTTTACGTTTATTTTAAATATTAGATTCTAAAACTTATGTATAGATATATGTACATTATAAATATTAAATTTTACGTTTATTTTAAATATTAGATTTTAGAACTTATGTATAGATTGACCATAGCTGCACACATAAATGCATCACACACAAGCTCAGGTTCTTTCCTATTAGGGCTTGTGTGATTATTTATGTTTATTTATGTATATTTAATTTGTAACTGTAATTGTAATTTTTTTTTCTTTCTTTCAAAATAAATAAACATTACTAACTCATTGTTTCTTCTTTATTTCCTATATTCCCAGTCGCCTGCTTTCATCAGTTTCTTTCTTCTCGATTATTTTCTTTACCAAGCCTGAGATTGCTATTCAGTATGCTTGTTGGCTCATCATGAGGTTAATCATGCTATCTACAGTCAGTTTATTTTTGATTACTGTTTCTACTCCCCTTCTTAACTCTATCCACTCATCGCATTCGATCAGGGTGTGCCCTACAGTATCTTGCGACTGGCAATACATACATACTGCACTGTCTTTAAGTACAAGTATATGTGGGTATACCATAGAACATCCATGTCCGGTAAGTATTTGTGTCAGATGGTAGCTAGTATCGCCGTGCGTACGTTCATACCATGTTTTCACATCTGGAATGAGTATATATGAGTCCACCTTCCCTTATCACAATTCGACCACTCGTTTTGTCATATCGCAAGTGTTCTATCTCTAGCTTCATTTTTTTCCGCTCGGCTTTGGCCCTGCGTCTGTTCTCGTTCTTCAATTAGTAATTGGTTAGGAATAATACCGGAGGTAACTAGGCGTTAAGTATTGTTTTATATCATTTACATATTCTTATGGCAAGGGTTCGTTGCAACTTTACTAAGGGACTCAGATTTCTCTTGATTTCAATGCCGTTACTCCATATATTTGATGTATACAGGATTATAGAGTGCACAACTCCAGCTAACAGTCTTCTCTTCACGTCTGTAGCGCCACCTTTTCTTGGCATCAGTCGTATCAATGCCACCATGGTATTTTGTGTCATCATCGTAATTTTTTTGATGTGCTCTCGATATGTCAAGCTCGTATTCCAAGTAACTCCCAGATAGTTAACGCTGCTACTCGGAGTTATTATTTTCTCCTCAATTCTAAACGTTACGTTTGTCCTAAGTTGTTTCTTTCCAATTAGTAGGATTGCCTCTGTTTTTTCCGGCGCTAATTTTAATTCATGGCTTAGTATCCAGTTATTTACCATTTCTAGGGTCGAATTTACCGTAAACATTAGCCCTTCTTCTGTTCTTTCGGTAACAACTACTGCTAGTTCATCATCATAGGCCATAATTTTAACATTATCTGATGTTTCTAGACGCAATATTCCGTCGTACAGTATGTTCCATAAAAGGGGGCCAAGTACGGACCCCTGCGGAAAACCTGCGGAAACCATATATTCCTCTCCTTTTTTATCTACTATCATACGATCCGTAAAGTAGCTGGTTATCAGTGTTCGGAGGTATTTTGGGAATTTCCGTCTTCTAAGTTGTGTAACTATATGTTTCCATGGTGCTGTGTTGAAAGCATTTTTAATATCAATTGTTATCAGGGCACAATAGCCTATGGATCTTTGATTTTTTTTCATCTCTTTTTCCGCTACTTATCCTTTCTGAATCCAAATTGCATTTCAGATATATCTTCACCTTCCTCCAATTCGCTAGCTATTCTTGCGGCTAGTATATGCTCTAGAATTTTCCCATAGTATCCAGAAGGCATAAGGGACGGTATGATGAAGGATTATCGTCTTGCTTACCAGGTTTTTCAATTAATACTAGTTTTCCAACTTTCCATTCTGCTGGGAATACTCCTGACCTAATGATGCTGTCCATGATTTATTTAATTTTGTTGGGGCATTCACCTATAGCAAGTTTTGTTATTTCTGGAGGTATTCCATCTGGGCCCGGAGCTTTGTGAGTTTTCAGTTTTTGAGCTGCATCCTTTAGTTCTTCCAGTGTAACCTTTTGCGCTGCTTCTTCTTATCCTCCTTCAGGTATCCAATTAACTCTTCCTTGCTGCGGAAATAGGGTATCTATGATCTGTTTTCTGAGATCAGCGGGTATGTCCAGAGGTTTGGATTTCAGTTTCCCCATCATTATTTTGTAGGCTTTTCCCCACGGATCATGTTCGACAGTACTACACATGTTTTGCCAAGCTGCTACTTTGCTTCTTATTATTAGTTTCTTTAACTTTCTCCTAGCTTCCTTTAAGTTCTCGGTTATTTCTATTATACCAGCTGGGTTTTGTATGTTGATTCTCATTCTCATCCTCCTAAGTCTGTTGCATTCTGTTCTTTGTCTATTGATTTCTTCTTTCCACCAATAATTTTCTTGCTTTCTGTGGGTTCCCTTTTTTCTTGGCATCGATGTATCACAGGCTCTTCTTATGGACTGCATAAGAGTGGTTGAGTTTAGTAGCGTTTTCCGTTCAATTTCCAGTCCAAGGGCTAGTCTAAAGATATCAGAATCTATCTTATTCAAATTCCACCCAGGTTATTGATGTCTAATTGTACTGGTTTCCGAGGTAGCCCCTATCTCATAATATATGAACTGGTGCAAGCTTGCTGGTTCGTCATTTATCACTTTCCATCCATGAATTTGGTCGTTACAAATCCCTGAGTTGCACTCAAGGTTTCATTTCTTGCAGATGTGAGCTAGCTAATTATATTTTCTTCCTTCCAATTCCTAGTGTAAGTCCTAATTGCCTGCTTTATGTCTTCTTGAGAGGTTTATAGTTCTAGTCCTCTTATATAAAGTTTCCTGGGTCTCCGATTCCCCTGCATTTTTACATATGAGCAATTCTTTACTAGCATTCAAGGCCTCATTGATATTTTCTGCTGCTTGCTCATCCTTATCCATCGTTATCAGTAGTTTCCCATCCCGTGTGCTCCGAATGGTTCTAATGATTTTGTTATTTGGATTGTCTCCTATTATCGTTTCTACTTGTCCAAGCACTTCTTTATATGCTTTTTCTTTATTGTTTACTACCATTCCTAGTGTGTCCTTTTCCTTTTTCGGCCTGTTTATTGGTTGTTGTTTGTACGGGATATATACGACTACATGATTTTGCTTTTCTCGGAATGCAGCAATAGTAGTAGTAGTAATATTAGTAGTAGTAGGTACTCAAATTCCTAAAATACAATAATATAACTAATTTCATGATATTCCAATGAAATATTACTTACGGTTGCCTCTATTGATTGAATCTTTCGAATGACAATTTTTCTCTGTCATCCTGTCAAATTTTAGTTTGGACATAGTATTCACACTTCTATTCTAATATAAGTACAATATGAAATAATTTTAAACAAAAAATTTACAATTGCACTTAAAACAGTTAGTTAACGTACTATTCTTCACAATATGTGAGTATACATTTATTATAGAGTCGCCGTGTGTCGCATTATTATTGTTATCGGTAATTTGTTTCGGCCGCTGAAGGGATCGACTATAAATGTCCATTTTCAGTAAATATACCTATAATTTTAAATCATGATGATTTCTAAGAATCTACACAAAGGTGAATCCTCAGTTTTATATTTGAAGTATGAGACACCAGAAATAGAACACGCGATAATAAGATGAATTAAATTGTACGTACACTTTAAGAGAAAATCAGAGATTGAACAATATCCTACTTGTATTAAATACAGAATAAAAAAGTCAGATAGTTGTTTCAAAAATATTTTTCAATTATTCGAACAAGACGTGAATCAAGATATCAATAAAAGTTATTTCGGAGCATTCATAACATTCCTCAGCTCAACTCAGAATAAATCAATCGAAACATATAGGCAAAACTTGGTCAATTTTTTGTGCGGGAAATATTGTCAATTCACGTAAATTGTGAGTTAAATGGAGATTTTTCAAGAAATTACTATGTATACATTCACAAATTTTGTAGCCTTCTAGTGAAAAAATTCCTTATTAACTATTTTACACTGTTCAAAAGTCATCGTTAATTGTTATAAATAAATTGCTCATGAGAATAAAAAAGCACTTGAAATCTAGCTACTACATTTAATATTTTTATTTCATGTTCGTCATATTAATATTGAATCAACACACTGGTTCTAATAGATTCATGCAAAAGATTCTTGATAATTAATTGTTGCTTTATGTAATTGATAACTGTTGTTGTTTTCATATGAAAACTTCTCAAAGTGTCGGCCCATTGATCTTATCCCTTTGGTTATTCGAACAAGCTCTTGTATAATTATTGAGGATACAAAATCCATTTGCCCTTGTAGTTAAATAGTTTATCCCTTACAATCCGACTATTCGCTGAGTAGGACTGAACATTTGTCGAAAGCCTGTTTGATCCTCCCGCAGGACTTCTAACGTCCATCCCTAAGGATTCACTCCATATCGACCGTTGTTTTATCTACCCGTCCACAAATTTTCAATAACACCTTAAGATGTATTTTGTTTTCGAGTTTATCCTCGAATGCCACTATTATTATGTTGCACGTTTGTTGTGAATTGGCCACAATCCATGATGCAAAATAGGTTATTGGAGAAAAAAAGTATCTTTTTTAATAAATATATTATGTTTTGCGGGTTTCCAGAAGTTATATTATGAAATTTAGAGAATTATGCGAAAATATATATTGAATGCAATCTTATCAATATACAAAAGTAGGGGTAAATTATTTTACGTGAGTATAGAACTATAGTACCTGTGGATTAGGATTTGCTACTCTGGTACTTGCCTCTAGAAGTATTTATATATTAACAAGATTGTTGACACTTTCACAGAAATTCATTAATATAATTAGGAATCACGTTACTATTACAAATTATATATCAATGCGCATATTGTCTAGTCTCACTCTTGTGTTTGTTACTAGTTTTGTGGATTTTTCTTGAAACAAACAAAATCAAAATCAAATGCAACAATCAGGTACACGATATTGACGATGATAATACAGGGGTGGAATAATGACGACAACAGAAAATGAATTTTAAACCTTAAATCACAGACAATCCTCTCAACATGTTAACTATTCGTAGCCAGTAATTGTTGATATAATCCATCAGAAATTATAACGAAACAATTAGAGAAATAGACGTGGAAGACTGAAAAAAAGACAACAGGAGATGTTTCCGGCAATAGAAAACTCTAGAAATAGAAGCCGTAGCACTAGAAGCAGGAGCTGGTCAATCGAAATAACTAAAGAAAAAACAGGAACACCAAATCAATGACGCGAAGAGGACGCGATTACAGACGACTACTCGGCCGACATAACAAATGACAATTAGTGTTTTAAATGAAACTTACTGTTTCTAGTTAACTCCACAATATATTGAAAAAATGTTGGAAATTCTAAAAAAATGACAAATGGTTTCGATATTACCTAAATATCATCGTCAGAATTACAGAAATTACATTTCATTTGATGCCTACCTGATGTTTGATCATTTTTGGCTAGTCCAAGAACTGGTCGACTTATATGTATAAGTTAATAAAAAAAAAGAAGATATGATATTACAAATATTAGTGCTTAGATATTATTAGCCCTATGGGGATATCATGGATATCATTTTTCCCAATTAAGATCAGTATAACTGTGTAATGGTATAGAAAACCAGGAAAATTATATCTGCTGATCTTTACAATTATCACTTAAGAAGACAGTTTAAAAGTTGAGTTGACAACTTCATATTGTGGGTTTCTTAAGTGTCTTCTAATCTCCAATTCTTCAAGGAAATCCAGTTCTTGTTTTTTATCACAAATATGTAGTACTTCTAGTTCTGTGGTAGGTGTCTATGAATGATTGGTGTCAAGTAGATGTCTGGCGTAGTGGGATTTATCTGGTTGTTTTAATCTGTATGCTCGTAAGTGATCACAGTATCGGATTTTTGGGTCTGACCCAAATAGACAGCATTACATTCTGGACATTTAAGTTTATATATACCAGATTTTTTCAATAGTGATATTTTTGTTTTTACATTTAACAACTTGTAACGTGTAACATGGAGTTGCACTGCGTAAGATACGCCGGAGGGCACAGGGCAGCGGATTGCACCCTGAGCCAATCAGAGACACCCAAATATCAAAACTGTGAGCTGCGATCACCCCGCAAACTACAGGGAGTATCCCAAAAAACACAAGAAGGCGGAGAGAAAAACAATAAGACCAAGTGCAGTAGTAGCAGGAGTTAGCTACGCACAAGCGACGAAGAAAGCGCCCGAAGAGGCGAAAAAAGCACCCACCCAGAATACCCCAACCGCAGACATTATGAGTATGTTGCAAATGTGACGGTTGTCATACCAGAAGGTCACTAATAAACGTACGAAGGTTAGGCAGTAAAAGTAAGCCACGTTTATTTCGGAAATACGTTTATTTAGATAGTTAATAAAAACACGTTCAGATTAGAATGCATCTAAAGTATAAAACAACAATCAATTGTTGAAGATATACATAAACAGAGGAAAAGGATTTTAAAGAAGGAAACTCCTAAAAATCCAGATATACACAGTGAAATAATTAGTAATATAGTAATTATTTACAATTATTTCACGAAACTAATAACCAAAAATTGGAATAATTTAGTTATTAATTATAGAGCAAGATAGTTGTAAAAATTATTTTGATAAAATAAGAGCTAAAACTTCTAGAGCATTTCAAGCGTTAGATTGTAATATTAAAATACCTACATCAATATTTGAGGAGAATGACAACTCTGTATTAGAGACAATCAGCAAGCAGGTAAAAATAGCTGTAAGTATGAATGATTTTTTCAATTTCGCGAGTAAGGTACTACCCACTGAGTTTAATGGTGAAGCGGGTGAACTACAATCATTCTTGGATTCATTGGATTTATTGCAATTAAATGCAACAGCGAATGAAGAGAATGCAGTACTATTAATTAAAACTATATTAACAGGGAAGACAAGAGGTATGATAACGACGGAAGATTAAATTACGGAAATAAGGAACAAACTTAAGTCTGGAATAAAAAGAGATAACCCAACTCTTCTTTTGACAAAGCTGAACAAAGTACGTCAAAATGGTAAAGATGTAACAAGCTACGCAACGGAAATAGAAAAATTGGCGGAGAAATTACAGGCAGCATATGTGTCGAAAAGTATTCCATCAAATCTAGTAGAAAAGTACACCAGAAAAGCGACAGTTAAGGCAGTAACTATAAATGCCACGACGGATTCGACTAAAACAATTATAGCAGCTAGAAATGTCGAAACTACGCAAGAAATGCTATCTAAACTGGTGTCAGTTGAAGCCATAGTAAGCCAGCAGCCAGTATTACAATTTAAGGATAATAAAAATGTCTTTAGAAAACCAGGGTTCAACTACAGTAATAATCAGAGGAGAGGAAACAATGCCATAATTCACAACGGTAACCTCAAGAAAAGACATTTAGAAAATACAATCACGAAAATGGATATGTAGATTACCGCAATAAGGATAGGAAATTCAACAGGAATAACAATTACAATAATAATAACGTGAGAATATGCGAGATAGAAGATAAAATTGAGAAAATTAGCTGACAAATAGAACAGTTAAAGAAAGAAAACTACCAATTAAGAATAGAAAATATGGACCTAAAGTAAAAAACAGAATTATTGCAAGGAAACACAATTGAGACTAATAAAGATTTCAGAAAGAAGAATTTGATAATACATGGTATATAAGAAGACCATGAGGAAGATGATGTACAGCTAGAAAACAAATTAGAAGATGTAGAGGTTAACAACACAGTAGATGTTAAATCAGATATTTTGAACTATAAAAGAATAGGAAATAAAAACAGTAACAAAAATAGGCCAGAACTAATACAGCTGAAAGACATGAACATAAAAAGTAGAAACTTTGAAAGTAGCGAATACATTGAAAGGAACAAAGATATATATATATATATATATATAAATATATATATATATATACAGGGTGTCCCACGACAAAAAAGTAGAAACTTTGAAAGTAGCGAGTACATTGAAAGGAACAAAGATATATATATATATATATATATATATATATATATATATATACAGGGTGTCCCACGACGTTTTGACAGTCCAATTTCTCGAAAACTGTTCATATGACATGTATGAAATTTGGCAGATATAGACAGTTGAAACTGATGCTTATATTTATTATAAAATGAGTTCCGTCTTTCCAGTCATTTCGGGTCACGTGACTCCAACATACCTTTTTTTGAATGGGACAACCGGTATATTGTTACAATTTTGGATATATCAGTCAAAATCAAATACTACGATAGCACACTTGTTATCATTGTATTGTGTAATAATGATAATCTGGGCTATTTATTTTTACTAAATTTATTAAAGCAATATTATGCTCCCAAAAATTTATGTGGCTATGAAACAAATAGCTATAGTAGCAACAACATAGGTAGTCATTCATTATTGTTAGGTGAAGTTTATTCCAGAACTGTCAATAATTATTAGTCATAATCTTGTGAAGACACTGTAATAATAACTAAATAAGGCCATACATTTTTACTTACGATGAATATTTTGAAATGCTACTTATTTATGGAGAATGTGCAAAAAACAAAACTCATGCTCAAGGTTTGTACATAAAATCGTTTTCCTCTTAGAATAACTCCAAACAAATATACTTTTGTCTACGTCGAACGAAAGCTAAGAACTGGTTCTTTTCGAAACGGTAAAAATCAAGTTCCTCGTCAAAAAACCGCTCAGACAGATGACAATGTGATACATATTTTGGGTTATCTTCAGGTTGATCAACACACCTCAATACGATTTATTGAACAAGAATAACAAAGAAGTAGAACTTCAATACAAAGAGTATTAAAAAATCACAAAAACTATCCTTATAAAATGCATTTAACACAAGGTTGATTTTCTGCAGATCCTGAAAGGAGAATACATTTTATTGCTGAAATGTTAGTACAAAGTAATGAAGACCCTTAATTTTTAGCAAAAATGTTATGGAGTGATAAAAGTAGATTTCATAACAATGGTATTGTTAACCGCCATAATTATCATTATTCGTTGCAGGAGAATCTAAAGTAGATGCGCGAAACCAATTTTCAAACAATATGGGAATCAATGTTTGATGCGGTTTATTTAATGGTCGGTTGATTGGTCCCTATTTTTATGAAAATACATTAACGGGGCAAAGATATTTAGATTTTCTTCAAAATACTCTTGAACATTTTCTTTAATTGTTTTAATTACTTGTACTTTTTAATTCCCTATATTATGTTTTTTAATAAAATAATTTATACAAATGATCATTTAATTGCCCCTATTATTATTACTGCACAATACAATGATGACAAGTGTGGTATCGTTGAATTCGTTTCCGAATGTTATATACAAAATTGTAATATTATACCGGTTGTCCCACTTAAAAAAATTATTTGGGGTCACGTGACCCGAAATGACAGGAAAAACGGAAGAAATGGAGGCAAAGCTAAGTTAACGGATAATACATTACTAATAAATCACAACGTATACAATCTAAAAGAACTAGAACAACGAAAAAATCAGTTGGAGATACATACAGGATGGAGTAAATCAACATTTAAGGAAAGTAACGGAACTAATCTAAAAACTTTTAATAAAACCGTCAGTGGTAAAAGTTTTAAATAACTAAGAGGTGTTTTTAAATGAAATTCAAGGTCTCTAGTTAATTCCACAATATAATACAAGTTATTGAAAATTCTAAAAAATTGACAATTGTTTGGATAAATCAATATCATCGTCAGAATTTCATTTAAAAACACTAATATGAGCATATTCCACGAAGTAAGGGTCGAGACAGTCAATTTAACTAAGAGGTGAATAAATTACCAATTCTACATTTTCAAAATAACCGTATCTCGCTAAAAAAGAGCGTAAAGATCAAAAACAGATTGAAATTTAGCGAAGCCTTACCTACCGGAATATAAAACTTCGACTTAGGACGAACGTTTGAAAAGCTTGATGAGCTGTCGGTAATAATTGAAATGAAGAAAATGAAAATATATGTAGATGATTATATATTCAAAAAGTGCGCGATAAAGCAATTTATAGAAGAAGATAATAAAAGAATAAAAAACCTACAAGTATGTATTTGCGAAGTACCGAAGATGGTAGAGCGGAAAGAAGAAATTTCAGAGATCTTAGAAAGGTATCACAATTATCCAATGTTTGGAGGACACGTAGGAAATAATAGATTGTTCAAGAAATTAAGGACGAATATCAAATGGAAAAATATGGAGAAAGATGTGAGGAAGTATGTAGAGAATTGCCATGACTGTCAGGTATATAAAGTCAAGCCTAGTCATAAAGAGAAATTTGTCATTGCGAATACTTCAATTAAACCAAGCAATATCATATATATATATATATATATATATATATATATATATATATATATATATATATATATATATACATATATAGACCCTTTTGTAGAAAGTAACAATGGAAATCGTTATTGTATTACAATACTGTGTGAACTGACAAAATATGCGGTCAGGATACCAGTCAGAAACAAAGAAGCGATGGCAATTGTGAAAGCGATATTTGACAACTTGATACCGATGGTTTGATGAAAGAAATAAGGACAGATCAAGGAATAGAATATGAGAACGAAATAATGAGTAGGTTAGCAGAACTGTTAAAAATAAAACACAACTTTTCGACAGCATTTTACCACGAATCGATAGGGAGCTGTTAAAAAGTTCATCAAGCATTCAACGAGTGTGTAATAAATTTTATAAATGCATCTAGAGATAACTGGTGTGAATTTGTGAAAATGTTTGCATATTACTTTATTACAACACCTAACACGTATCACGGATACATTCCAGTCGAATTGGTGTATGGTAGAAAGTCAAATATACCGGAATATTTGAATACAGAAATTGAACCGTGTTATAATTTTTAAAAGTACGATGAAGAGTTAAAATATGAATCACAGTAGGCACACGAGAGAGCTAGAGTGTTTTTATTAAAACATAGGTTAATTAGAGTAGATAAAAGTGAAAAATAATATTAAAAAAAAGAAAGAAATAAGTTTGACCTCCAATACTTAGGCTCATTTAAAATTACAAAAAAAATAGATGTAAACTCTGAGATTTTATCTCAGAATAATCAAAAACATTCCGTTCATGAAAATCGACTGTATTTGTATAATAACCCCAATATTTGTAAACAAAGTGTGGCGAAATAGAAAATAAACAAGCAATTACAACAAACAGACAATACAGAGAATAAAAACAAACAATGTAACACAAACTAACAATTGAGTGATTAATAACAAAAAGAGTTAAATTCAGTATCGAAAAATTATCAGAGATAATTCTCCTCTTCCAAGAGGGGATGATGTGACGGCTATTAAACCAGAAGGTCACTAATAAACGTAAAAAGGTTAGTCAGTAAAAGTAATCCACGGTTCTTTAGGAAATACGTTCATTTATATAGTTAATAAAAACACGTTGAAATTAGAACGCTATTTAAGTGTAAAACAACCGAGTCGACAAGGTTATTAAACAGAGCCAACAGACTGTAGTGTATCGATTTAGAAACTTTACTTTAATCAATGAGGTTTAACTTACTAAGGGAAGGTAGATTTTGTTAATGTTGGTGGTGCATATGAGTACATTAGGAGTGAATTCCACTGCACTACACTGTTTTAGGAATTTGTCGTTGAGGGGGAAGGCAACTTTACAATATATACCTAATAACGCTAATCTAATCAGGAGGAGAAGGGATTTTGTTTTTGTTGATAGTGCAAGGGAGTGCATTAGGAGTGGGTTCCGATGCTAGATATTTTTTTTTAAATTATCATAGGTGAGAGTGCAACTTTACTTTATATGGTGCAAAGTAAATAAGCATACTGGTGTATTATGGGTGCATAACGATCAAATATGTTTTTAATGAAAATATATATTGCGGGGGGGGGGCAACTTTACTGACCTTCAATATTCTATTTATCTTAAAATATAATAAACGTTCTTGATTTGATATCCTCCAAGAATCCATGACAAATAAGAACAAACAAGTAAAAATAACGACCTATAAACACTACCGCTAACAAATGAAATGGTATTTTGTCCCTATCACTATATTCTATGTTGGTATCGACATATATCGAAAAATTACGGAGTGCATAGTGTTCTAGTGTGCTAGTGTTCTTTTAACGGATCGGTAGGTTTATCTGTGATAGTATGAATACATAGTATTTTATATAAATTTGTAAATGGTTTCTCCAACAATATTCTCGTTCCCAACATATTTTGTATACTTCGCTTCATATACAAATACACTCGCTGACCATATATCTGTTCAATCTTCTGGTATATCCTATGAAAGCCAAACTACGCGGCAATGATATAATTCCGGGATTATTAGCTTTATCAACGTACAAAACTTTTTGTCCAATTGTGTACGAAAGGTGTTTAACGTTATCAGTTGAAACAGTTTCTGTAGCGTTTTGAATAAACGTTGGTATTCAATTAGGAGAGAAATATATTTAAATCAATTGGAATTCCTCAAAATACGAGTATAACTAAGCGGTTACTGAATTTTGAAGTTTGTGATGAACAAAACTTTTTTCAATTCAATCTGCCTGAGAAGTTGCAATAAACAAAAATACTTGGGAAATATATTACAGCATCATACATATTTATAGAGCTACTAAAATTTTCATCTCACTAGAATAAAATTGCATGAACAACAATCAGAAGAAAAATACTTTTGGTTGTATAGGTCAAATCATTTTTGAGTATGTAGATATTGTACTTAAAACCTCATTTTCAAATATGAATAATAGGTCACTAACTTTAACTAATAATACTCTCAGGGGCATGATTACTGCGACTTTAATACGGCTGTGTTTTATATTATTTCTTTTGTGTTGTAAAAGAATCGCAAAGAAATATATTCTAAATAATAAAAATAACAATTTATTGTTTAATTTAACTTCAGTTAAGATTCCAGATGGAGTGAACAGTATTAGTGAGTTAGGTCCCAAATTTCGTTTACCTCTGAGAAAAAATGAAATTCCTGTTCTCAGATTGATAAAAAATACTGAACTCTGTATACCAAATGTTAACAATGATACAGTTAATATTAATAGTGATAGAAGTGAGGCATCAAATGTTCAGACAAATTTTCTACAAAATCCGGTTAAACAAACTCACCAAGCAAATATCTTGATTGATTACTGTAAGAGTACAGAACGTTTTTTAAAAGGACATCCTGTAATTTTTATTACCAGATCAGATAAAGGAAACAAGCTAGTAGTAATGTTTAAAAATGAATATATGCAAATAATTAATGATGTAAGTAATGAAAATGTATATGAATAGTTAAAAAGAGATCCGACAGAACAATATCAGGACATTTGCAATAATATTGTAAACAATTTGAAGGCACTAAACTTAATAGATCAAAAAATAAAAAAAGTCTTAAAGAGCTATAACTCACAACCACCAAGAATTTATGGTATAGTAAAAATACATAAAAATAATTCTTTGAGGCCAGTAGTACCTTGCATTCAATCTCCATCGTATACACTATCAATGTTTGTAGTAAACATTTTAGGGAATTTATGTCCAGGTTTCTTTTTCCATTTGAAAAATTCTGAAAAACCTATAGATTTCTTCCAAAATTTGGAATCGCCTAAAGATTTTGAACTGATTATTTTGGATGTAATAACTCTATAAATCTCCCAAAAATATTATTTAATACAGAACTGAAGGCTGGAATATTGTGTATACTAATGAAACATATACATCCACAGCTCGCGTATGCAATCCAAGATATGGTATCAGGAATAGATTTGAAATTAGTCAGGAAGAAAGTTTCTGAAGTAGATGTTCAAGAATGGGGTTCTATTTGCGAACCTGTAAAGAAATGATAATCTGAATGGATTAAAAAGGAATACATTTATGATAATGCTGTAGATTCTGTAAGTTTAACGTAAATCAATATCAATCAATATGTTTTATATTTTAGGAATATGGAATAGTTCACATTTTGAAGAGGATTACAAAACAGAGAAGTTGTAGGGACAGAAAAAACTTGCTATTTTGTATGAGTGTAATAGGACTGTTTCAGATTGTACAACCCTTT
The DNA here is from genome assembly GCA_963921935.1 of Galeruca laticollis. Classification (NCBI taxonomy): domain Eukaryota; kingdom Metazoa; phylum Arthropoda; class Insecta; order Coleoptera; family Chrysomelidae; genus Galeruca; species Galeruca laticollis. The sequence continues at coordinate 82,196,892 of OY998175.1, read as the reverse complement.
TATTGTAATTATTTAGTTTTTATTAATGAATGATTTTAGGATTATTTTCTTCGTATAAGAAGCGCAATATAAAGATCTCAGAAAGCATCCATATTCGTGGAATGTGTCCATCAAGAATTAAACTAGTGTTTTTAAATGAAACTCACTGTCTCTAGTGATGGTATCTACTTATCAGATAACTATGATTTGAATATTATATTTCAACTTACTTGTTATTATAATTTAAAGCAAATATAATGGTATAAATCACGGAAACACAGGTGAGACATAAAATTGAAATACATCCCAAAATAATGAATGAAGGAAGAACTCAGAATATTATGATAAATTAACAGCAGGTAGTACAACAGACAGGATAATGCAGAAGAGCGAGTTTGTTTCAGATACTGCCAGCACTACATTGGATGATGATTTTTATATAGGTGAGACATCTATAACTTAATTATCAAAAATGAGTGACCCATTTTAAAGAAGAAAGGTCCAGCGCACAAGCTTCACTCAGCTTAGAAGAAATAACAAAGGTAATTGTAATTTCATCAAGCTTTTTTTTAAAAGATCTTCAATTCAACAGGATTCCATTTCAAAAATTAATTATTTCATCAACAACTCAAACTATGAAATTGAATAAAATATAAAAGCTGGAAAATGAATATGTATTTTTGCTTCTCAAATAATTTGAACAATGTGCAATTGCCAGTTTCGACAATTTCCAATTAAATTTCGGATACAGTATCAGAGGAAATATTTAAAATTGCGGATTTAATCAGATTTTCATTAGTTTATTGTGTATTTTATCTGGGAGGTATGAAGCTATGAGCGTTCATCCACAAATATCTTGTTATTTCTTAAAAAAACATATCATTTAATGAGGATTTCATCAGTACAACGGATATAGGAGTAATACATTTCGGAGACTCGATAATCGCAAATTTATATGTCACAGTACACTTCGAAAGCGTATATATTTGCAAATATGTGGTCTATCAAATTTGTCTTAAATAAATATTAAGATAATTTCAATTTGCTCAGAACATTCTTGATGTGTGCTTAGACCAATTAATTTGTGTATTCTATGTAGAGACTTTTGATGATGATGATATTCCCAATAAGTAAAGAATGACATGGGAACCAGATGATATCTATAAAATGGGAACTTATTAATTTGTATAAATTTGATAAATATTTTGCACTAGGGGATATTAAATGGATCCAAATATGTAATTCTAGCTCCAGTTATTATTCTGAAAACGTTAGAGAGCATAATTGCATATCTTGAGTAACATATTTGTATGCGGAATATCTAATGTTTTAGTGAGTGAGCATCCTACGTAGAACATATTTTAAGAGACATTAGTAGATCGAATTCCATAAATCTGGAGATCAATCAATTACAGAATAGTATATTCTTTAACGAGTGTATAATGATGACTCGGATGATTACAACACTCGCCTACGGCTCGGTTTATAATTTTCATCCCCGTGAATAATAGCCATTATACGCAAGTAGAAGACTATACTTTCTCCACGACTATACAAAGACAAAATCGCTCTTTGAATGAATAATTGAACAAATTCTAATGTTTTTATTTTTACTCAGCCCTTTTTAATCAATAATCAAATATTTTAATTATAACAAAAACAGCTCATATTGTATATAGATATATAATAAATAGGTGCCAATTTTATTTTCACTCGCGTAAAAGTCATTTTTAAAAATAATTGAACAATTTAAGAAAGTGGAACTTCATTAACTTAACAAACAATTAAATGGCATAGTTGAAAAGTATAAGTTGAAAAAATGAAAATGCTGGCTAGCAACTGGTTTTGTTCCCGTTGTCGTAAGTAGGGGAACGCTTCTTCGATTCAGCAACGTCGCCAATTCTAGGAAATCGAGGTTTATAACTCATCCACCCTTAGAGGCGAATCCGGTGTTTAACAGGCGGATTCGGTACTTCTTCATCCCTTGTAGCTGGTCTGGTTGTCTAGTTTTCCTATTATAATATCTAGAGTAGTAGTAGTAAATAAAATAAAGTCCAATGAAAACAATTAATACATAAAATAATGAACGGTTCTAAAGATTAAAACTAACTTTTCCGTATCTGTGGCCCTGAACAATATTCTATCATGAAATTGTTACTTGTATACACTTCGAGGGATGTATCGTGCTAACAAACCGAAATTTCTCCAAAAATAACCAAAAATTTACTACATCTGAATTTATAGAACTCGCTGTACTTGCTCTAGTCAACTTAAAATCAATAGGGTACATCTGTGAGACACCTTGAACAATATTCATCATAAAATTGATCAATCGTATACCCTCTGGAAGCTGTATCATGCTAACAAACTGAAAATTCTCCAAAAATTACAAAAATTGGGTACGTCAGGTACCATAGCACCCGTTGTACTTACTGGCTTTAGTGAGCTGAATATTGATAGGGTTCATCTTTGAGACGCTCTGAATAATATCCAATCATAAAATTGGTCACTTGTATATACTCCGGAGGCTGTATCGTGCTAAGAAATTGAAACTTTTCCAAAAATGACAAAAATATCGTACTTAAAGTACTGTAGCACCTGTTGTGTTGGCTCTAGTGAGCTGAAAATTGATAGGGTTCATCTGTGAGATGTCCTGAATAATACTTAATCATAAAATTGGTGACTTGTTGAACTCTGGAGGCTGTATCGTGCTAACAAACTGAAATTTCTCAAAAAATTACAGAATGTCGTACTTCAAGTACCATAGCACACGTTGTACTGGCTCTGGAGACCTGAAAATGAATAGGGTTCATCTGTGACATATCCTTAACAATATTCAATCATAAAATTGGTGACCTATTGCACTCCGGAGGCTGTATCGTGCTAACTAAACATGTAAGGAAAAGTGGCCGACGACATACACACGGGATTTTTTTCTAAAAACCGTTTTTTCGTGTTGTTGTTGATGGAAAACCTGGAAATAACTCAATAAAAATTTCAAAATTCCAACTTTTTTTGGGGTAATCCAATACTTTCCTCGCATATAGATAGGTTAGGCTAGGTTAGGGCAGAAAAGTAATATTGTCCAGACACTAATATTATTAGTGTACTGAATTTTGAAATGTTTCGTTTAAATTTCCACTTTGAATGTTTAAAGAGCCTTTTAAATTATTAAGTCTATCCATATTAACATTTTCTAACTGAAGAGAGTCAAATTTCACTGGTTTTTTATTCATAACATTTTTAATTGTAAGTTGTGGAAGTTCGATTAATTTTAATTCATTTTTATTAAGTCTATTGTTAATACCGCACATTTGTTCAGCCACTGTAATCTGATAAGAAACGACAGCCCATTTATTCGATTGAATATTTTTGAAAGCTGACTTATCTGATACTAACTGGAATAACGTGACAACTACTCAAATTCTTGGAAAATTTTAACATTTGCACTTCACAAGGGGCATCTTCTTCTTGTATAATACCTATTGGTGTCGACAACTGGTATTTCGATTATAAATATTATTTTATTCATTTTACAGTAACTTTCAATCTGCATTACCTTTTCGAAATTCATAATATTTCCTATAATTGATTCGAATGGCAATTTGGAATTTGATAAATCTGTATTAATAAGTTTTAAGTGCTTCAAGAGATCTTTCGGATCCATTATTGAATTGTGGAAAATGTTTAACTCAGAAAATATTATGGCTGTTTCAAACATCTCTAATAAATCGTATTCATTTTGATATGAAATGAATATTTCATACAAAACTTGCTTTATATAATAATACTCGAAAGCTTGCCGGTTTTCTGTTCCGTGCTCTTTCAACTATATTTTCAATTTCAGTTATTTTAGATTCTAATGCTTTTTGATTTTTCGTTAGGACTTGAGTGCTTTCATTAAAAATATCAATTGATTCTTCTATGATAGTAACTTGTCTTTTTACTAATGATCTCATTTTATTTTGGTTTGTTGAAAGGGCTTCAATAGCTTGATCGTATTTTTCGGCGTCACTGCTATCTAGATTTCCTGTTATTGATTTTATAATTGAACCTAAACCGTTTATTATTCCTTTTTTTGGTCTGAATTACTGATCAATTGTAGGAATTGATTGATTGATTTGAACAATGATCTTATTTTCGATCATGGTAAGTAATTGAAATGTACTTGAAATTTCATCGAATTCTGAAATATTGGAAAGATTAGAAATTTTACTGAAAAACATGTTTTGCAGTTTAGTATGCTTATCTTGTAATGATTAAAATTCACTGATTATTTTTCATGTAACAAAAGTTTTTACAAATGACCAAAAGTCAACGATATTTTGACTGGTCTCTAATTTAAGCGGAAATATAGCTGGTTTATCGTTTACATTATGGAAGGTAGGATATATTAGTCCGTAACTTCCGAAGTTTATGGCTGCGAAGAACATGCAACGGAATTTTTTTTAATTCTTTTATATGAATTATTTCGTTTGTACTTTAAATCACTTGGGATTTCAACTGTTCCTTTTTATCCCTTGGGTCTAATATAGTTTCTAACATGTGAAAATAAAGTTACCACTTGAGTCTCGGAATTACAAAAATTCTTTCATTGATAACGTACTATGAAGTCACTTTTACTTTCCCTCCCTAGGGAGTACGATTTTGCTCCCTACAATAACGCTAGGAAATGTATACTTTGGAGGGTTCGGCTCGGACAGAACAAGTGACTAGTCTAGTTTTGTGCAGTTCTCGAAATATCACAAATTTAGTTAGTTTAAACCTTTTTTAATTAGTTTGGATCTGTGAGAAGTACTTTCAGAAACTGTAAGTTCACTTTACTTATATTGTTCTTCAAATTACTTAAACTTAGTGAATTCTACATCATAAATACGGTCAATTCAAGTAATACATCACCTATAAAAAGCAACAAACTAGTTTCGCATGCTACTATTTACTAATAGCGGCCAGGGACGTATTCCAAATTCCGACCAAATAAAATCAAATTTTAATGATGTCTTCTATCAATGATTCACACTCAAATACTCCTACAACAGTTATCAAAAGTTATTCTTCAGCAGTCAACCAAGCTGTTTTTCCAAGTAAGCAACAAGCAATCGTTTTTTGCGCTATCAACAATGCAAAATTACAGGATTACCTTATCCCATTAGAATCAATCATCCAACCAAAAAATATTATTTTTTCATCGAGGCTTTCGAACAATCGTGTTTGTATGTACTTAGCAAACAAATCAGTAGTTGATAACTTCATGAACAATTATGGCTCCATAACCGTCAACGGCGAAAACCTAGTAGCTCGTCGACTCATAACTCCGGCTGATAGAATCATACTTTCCAATGTAAGTCCAACCATCCCACATCAACTGCTAACAGATGAAATATCAAAAATAGGTCTAAATCCAGTTTCTCCCATGACGTTTCTAAGAATCGTTGCAACATTACCTGAGTATAGTCACATACTGCGTTTCAGAAGACAGATTTACGTAAGCCCTTATACTCAACAACTTCCAGACTCCATATTGATCGAATTCGAACAAACCAGCTACAGAGTTTTCCTCCAAAAAGACGGACTAACGTGCTACAGATGCAAAGCTGTTGGTCATATAGCCTCACAATGTATCAATAGCTCCAACCAATCAGAACCTAATACATATAGTTCAACATCAAATAATCAACCGCTTACGACTTCCCAAACTCTTCTTACAACCCCAATCCAAACTCTCCCACCATCTTTGTCAACAAATAACATTAAAACACAAAAATTGACTTCTGATCCAATAACAGTTGACTCTCCACTTAGTCAAGAAACGTCCACAACTTCAATGAATATGGAAGCAGAAACGGAAGCAACAGATATCCCCAATATGGCCAAAGTCACAAGCAAAAGACCTATGGAAGATACCCCTACACCCGATAGCGATAATAACATAACGCCAGAAAAATTATTCCCTAAACCAAAACCAACTGTGAAAAAGAATAAATTGAGCAAGAAACAATCAACCATCTCCTGCAAAGAGTACGTCGAAAATCATTCGCCACATTTCATTCTGGACTACGACCAATTAATTGTTTTATTAGATAACATAACCGGCTCACCCCAACCTGTAAATATAGCTCTAGATTTCACATCTGATCTCCTTGCGCTTACTACTATGTTAACCGAAGTATATCTCCACATAAATGACAAGGCAACAAAACCGAGAATCACCAAACTTAAAAAAAAGATATTTACTCATCTTGGCCAAGACTTAAAATTGACTCTGAATCGGATTCATCTACTAATAAGTAATTTGTCGCCCGTAACCCTCTCAAATTACTCCAAAATTCAATTCCATTCTTCAATGGAACATAGATGGTTTCTACCATCGACTAGGTATGCTACAAGTTATCATTAAAGAATACTCTCCGGACATCATATGCCTTCAAGAATCCAATCTCAAACCAGATAGCAGCTATTCAAACAGTCAATTTCAATTTTTCTCCAAAACCCGTAACAACACCAAACGTGCCAGTGGAGGAGTGGTAACTTTAATAAGTAAATCTTTTCAAGCAGATTACTTCCATGTAAACTCAGATATCGAAGCTCTTGTTGTAACACTCACCAGCCATAAAACCTCTTACATTTGTAACATATATATATATATATATATATATATATATATATATATATATATATATATATATATGTTATATAGGAAAAAATGCTTATGTTTAAGTAATGTTACGCAATGTCAAACATCAGATTACGATTTCCGTATTTTCATGAGAACGATGCTACGTTGCGTTTTTATAAAATAAACACATTAAGTAACACAAATATTATGTTACAGAAAAATAATGATTTCTGCACTTTCATGGGAGCGACGCTACATCGAATTCTCCATGAAAATAAACGCTGACGTTGATTTAACAAATTCTATAAATTCTTTGACTTTATGTAAAATAGTCAGTTACAATTATAATTTCAACCTATTAATTCTTTTTTATATAACATAAAACTGTGTAACTCAATAAAAATTGTTTTTAAAAAGTTTAATGTGAATTTGTGAATATAACATATATATATATATATATATATATATATATATATATATATATATATATATATTGCTCCCGATTCCACAATAGAATACAAAGACTTAGAAAACTTATTAAATCAGATACCAAGTCCAAGAATCATCATTGGAGATAATCTGGGGCCGTAAATTGACAAATCCAAGAGGACACATACTAGAGAAACTCATTGCCGATATTCCACTGAATTTTCTGAACGATGGAAGCCATACTAGGTTTAACATATCTATCGGAGAAACCTCTGCTATCGATTTAAGCCTCTGTGACCCAGCACTATCTGCAAATCTATCATGGGAGACTCTCTCGTACTCATATGGAAGTGATCACTTTCCAATTATTATCGAGAATTGTACCTCTCCAGGAAAATATTCACCAAAATACTCGCCTAAATGGAGAATTAAATCAATAGATTGGACATCTTTCAGAAATCAGATTGAACTAAATATGGATAGCTGCGATATTACCAACGATATCCAGAAACGTGTATTGAACTTCAATGAAATCACCTTGGATAGGGCCAACCAGCACATTGGCCAAACAAAAGACATAAAAGGCCATACTCCAGTCCCCTGGTGGAATCAAGAGTGCGAAAAAGCTATCAGAGAAGCAAAAGCAGCGTTGAACAAGTACAGGAAACACAAAACTCTCCAAAATCGCGTAGAGCTAAAGAAATAAAAGGCAAAGGCACAACTTGTAATCAAACAATCCAAGAAAATATCTTGGCAGGAATATGTTTCTGGAATAAACTCTTCCACTTCAATAAGCCAAGTCTTGACCAAAATAAGAAAAATGAATAGACATAGTTCAAAAAGCACTATTCGTAGCATTAAACACAATGATCACTACTACTCATCCACAATAGATATAGCCAATATTTTGGGCCAATCCTATCAAGAACAATCGTCAACTTCAAATTTCGCACGCGACTTTCTCAATTACAAGGCTCAAATCGAACAAACTCCTATCAGTTTTGAAGATACACTCGATAACCCTTCAAATCATCCTATCACCATAGAAGAACTTGACAGCTCCTTAGACAAAATGAAAAATTTGAGTCCAGGTCCAGACAATATTCCTGTCATATTTCTCAAATATCTACCACCTTCAGCAAGACGGCATCTACTGAAACTTTTCAACAAGATATGGGAAGACAAAGTATTTCCTTCTTTATGGTCTGAAGCTATTATTCTACCATTTTTGAAATCTAAAAAACCCAAACAAGAAGCCAACTCGTGCAGACCAATATCTCTAACTTGCTCAATGGGAAAATTGCTAGAGAAAATTGTCAACCAAAGACTCATGTGGTATCTCGAAACTTCTAACCTCCTAATCAAAGAACAAGCTGGATTTGGACCAAACCGCTCAACTCTAGACAATATTGTGGATTTGGAAAGTGAGATCAATGAGGCTTTTGCCACCAAACAGGTATGCTTAGCCATTTTCTTTGATATCTCAAAAGCATTTGATACCTGCTGGACTCCAAACATCCTGATGCAACTACAAAGATGGAATATCACAGGAAATTGCCTAGCTTTTATCAACAACATTCTTGCCAACACAACTTTCAAAGTTCGGATTGATGACGAACTATCTGATACTTACCGCCAAGCAAATGGAACCCCACAAGTCTCAGTTATCAGCCCTACTTTATTTTTGATTGCCATTAACAACATTCTTAACAATTTAAAAAAATCCACTGAAAGCAAGAGTTTTCGCAGATGATCTAGTGGTTTACATAAAAGGAAAAAATATAAATACAATATCTCTATTTATGCAACAATTCATCACAAATTTGGAACTATGGTCACGTCAATCCGGCTTCAGGTTTTCTGTTACCAAAACAACAGGTGTGGTATTTAGTAGGAAACGTTCATATACTACTACAAAATTGAAGCTTTATAACCAAAATATTAACTTCAAATTATCAGCAAAATTTCTAGGAATGATCTTTGACCATAAGCTAACCTGGAAAGATCACATAGAGAAGTTGGTCCAAACATGTATGCAGCGGCTTAATATAATGAAAAGCCTAGGAAATATAAATTAGGGATCAGACCAAGCAACGCTACTGCTTATATATAAAACGCTCATCAGGTCAAAAATAGATTATGGCTCCATAGCTTATGCATCTGCCAGAAAAACTGTACTTCGCAAACTTGATGTTATCCACAATACAGCATTAAGAATAGCTTCAGGCTCGTTTACAACATCCCCTAATACCAGCATCCAAAGTCTTCTTGGTGAACCATCATTAAGTTACAGACGCTCTACATTGAGTTTGAATTACGCGGCTGCTATATCCACTAATGCTGAAAAACCAGTTTACGGCAACACATTCAACAACAGATATAGGGATCTTTTTGATAAAAAACCGCATCTATCTAAGCCATTTCACGCCAGAGTTAGAGAACTTTTTCAGAAGTTCAATTTAGAGCTCCCAACAATGTTTCCATCCACTGTCGAACATCCAGCTCCGTGGACAATTTCTACCCCTCGCTGCCGTACTAACCTGACTGGACTTGATAGGAATACAAATCGCCATGAAATATTCGCAGAACTCAACAGGATACTGCATGACTACAATGACTTTAACTTAGTCTACACGGATGCTTCGAAATCGGAGGCTGGAGTGGGTGCTGCAATAGTTACTACAACTGAATCTTACAGCATAAAATTCTCCCCTCACACTAGCATATTTACGGCAGAACTCTATGCTATCTTTCATGCCCTCAAAGTAATTACCTCCTTTCCAAATCCCAAAACCCTAATTTTAACTGAACCCTCAAGTAGCATTCATTCCTTGAAACATCCTTATCCCAAGCATCCAATAGTACAATCAATTAAATCACAGCTTCATAATATCCAGAACGACAACAAATCTGCCGATTTCATGTGGATTCCTGCTCACACTGGTATCAGAGGCAACGAAGAAGCGGACCTATGTGCGCGTAACGCAATCCTAAACGTTAATGCCGAACTCAAAACAAAGTGCGTGGTGAGTGACTTGAGAATACTTATTCGGGAAAAAGTTCACAACCACTGACAACAAGACTGGCAGCGATCGCAAGACAAACTTCGCGAATTTAAGTCAACAGTGACGCTGTGGAAGCATCCAACCACAACACGCAGATCACAGGTGATTGTCACTAGACTTAGAATAGGGCATTGCAAATTTACGCATACTTATCTTTTCAATAAAGACAATGCTCCTATATGTGATCTATGTCAAGAACATTTAACAGTGAAACATGTCCTGATTAATTGCATTAAGTTTGACACGAACCGGCTAAAATATAGACTACCTACAGACTTAAATATACTCTTAGGTGTAAATTGCCCAGTTGAAAAATTGATGGGATTCCTAAAAGACATTAATTTACTTAACAAAATTTAATATTGTATATTGTTATACACCGCTAATCACCTTGGGTGGAAGCGGATTAGTTTGAATAAAGAAAAATGTATACTTTGGATAGAGGTTGGCGGACAAAATATTTTTCTTCCGAAAATTGTAATTACAATAATGTAAGGGATGAGAGATACTGATTCTCACTAGGAACAGGAGGAAACGTGAGATAGTTGTTAGTTCAACATCGATATTCAGTAATGGTAATTGACAGTAAGAGTATGGGAGTTGTTTAAACTATCTTATTTAGAACTTTAGACATTCATGCCTTCATCTTAGTGAATTTCTCTGATTTTAACAATTGTTATGATGCAGATGTGTATATTTCACTCTAGTTTCAATCCTATTATTGTTCTATATAATGTGAGATGTACAGTAATGAGCAGCCCAATTAAAGAGATAGAGTTTCAACAATATTAAGCTTACTTTAACAAATTGCTTCCACTTTTTATATGTGTTGTTAAGTTTAATGTCAACTGCTATAACCAGAACTTTGTGACGTGTAGTAACAGGCTTAGTAGGTTCATTATGCGGTAAATAATCTTCTACGTGATGAAGATGAAATCGATATTAGGTAGTCATAAATAGAAAAGCCAAGAAAATTAAAGTAGATTATTCGATGTATCGAATCTATACATACGTGGATAAGAAGTTTTTTCTGTAACGTACCAAGAAAGATAGTAATAAAAAACCATACAAACAGTTAGTTACTAAGAATTAATGATTTCGTATGAATACGTAGGTCTAGTTGTATCTCATACTACCCCGGAGCGTCATTTAGTCTGTTTATAGTACTCTTTCATCAGCACATTTCAAGCGTGTTTCGCGATTTCGACAATAAATATAAATAACGCATAAAAATTTGCCTTAAATCTGTACGGAAATAGAATTTCGTTAAAGAAAGCACGGAAAATTAAACAATGATACGAAGCTTACGATGACGTTGGGAACACGTGCGTATGAATGGTTCACTGCATTGAAAGGCGGTCGAAATGAGATGGAGAATTTATGTGGTTTTTTCCTAATTATCAATATCGTCAACTTATCTCAATCACAGATAACCCACATATAGATAAGACACTTATTGTGGCGCCATCTAAAGAGCCTGTCAACTGAACAATTGAGTGTTATTGAAAAGATTTCTGTAATTACCTACTATATCTTATGGAATATCAATTGAACCATAAAAAGAAATAAATATTAATATTATAATTGGAGATTCAATATTATTTATTTTATATAATACAAGTTAGTTAATAGATTATATCCAAAGAAGGTAATAATGAAACCGGAAATTATATTGACATACGCATATTGAATATAGATACTTTATTATTACACAGAAACAGCTCATAGACAGACAACAGCTGTGAGTTTGAATTTGATGGGGGTGTAAAAAAATAAATTTTAAAATTATTGGTGGTTTATATTTAATAGTTGGATGATTAAGAAGTAAAATGAAAATGGAATAATTACATATAGGTTATTTATTGGTTTGTGTTGACAAATTCATGTAAATAGAGTTTAAAATCCCACCAATGAAAGGAAAAATGTTACTAGGACATTTAAAAGGACTAATTAAAAAGTTTTATGATATAGTGAAAATTATAAAGTGTATATAAAGTAAATCATAAGACATTTATATGAATAATGATGTGATTTAGGATATTTAATAATATGACAATCGATAATTATTGAACAAATATATGTAACATATGAACATCCAATGAGAGAAGTTTGTTTGGAAGAAAACAAGAGAGAGTTGTCGAGATGTAGAACGGAAAACTCCATGCAGCTGAGCTCCACAAAAATTTCAATAAAATTTAGAAAAATCTGATAATTTTGTTCACATTCTGAAAGCAAGTTCAAGTTAGTTTCCCGATCAAGATACCAGGATTGAGGAAGGAATTCACTGATCCATAGCAGTGAACAGGGGACGCTAAGGTGCGGACATTTTGAGATTTACTATTCTCAAAAGTATAAGGTCAGTGAAATTATTTCTTTGGGTCCCAAAGATAAACATTATAATGAAATGATCATTCCGTCAATAAATCAAATAAATAAAAAAGGCCATAAAAAACAATTCAAAGACTAAATTTAAAATTAAACTAGTGCTAGACTATAATACAGATTATTTAATGACAATTTACTCACCTTTTTAAAAGATTACCAGTACAATATTAGTAGGTAAGAGATTTTTAAACAATTTTCCAGTTTGTAGTTATATTTCCTTATACGTAATTTATCCTTTTTTTCTTAGCTTCCAATAATTTTTCATTACACAAATGTGAATATTAGCTCAGTTCAATCATACGAACATTCGAGCACTTCTAAATGTTTATCGTTGATATTGTAAGTTTTGTGACAGAAGATCGATTTGCGTAAGCGTTATTTTCTCAAGGTTATATGTAAAACATTCCAGCATACCGTAAAACGCCAGCGGCGCCACTCAATTCAGTTCTTTAATAAATAATTCAATTATAATATTAAATTGAAATATATGTAAACATTGTTTGCAAATAATTTATTTATTAAACTCATGTATAAATAAAAAATATATCACTTGATTTCTCAAATTGTCTTAGCGTCTGAACCCGAGTGAGAGAGTACTCCATGCTACGGTTTCATAAACAAATATTATTAAACAAATATATATAATAAACAAACATCACGTTGAACCCAACTTGGGCAAATAAAATATAAAAATTGATATTCATATAATAAATAATATAATTATTAAATACATATAAACATATATAATTTGAAAATTTCAATGTTTATTGATAATACTCTTTTACTCTTGAGGTATATTTTCAAATGAAAAAAGGGTCACATCAGAATGGACGTTATTGAAGTCACGCTATCTATCATTTCAAATAATTTTCCTTACTCTATAGACTGTTAATAGGATTACTGACCATAAAAAAGTATTTATTGAGAAAGTGCTTACAGCGAGTTAGCAAATATTTCAAAATAAACAAATCATCCGATTGAGACAATATATAGACGCAAGCACATGCTGGAAAATCTCATAAAATAACTTATAGTGTATTCTTTATCCAATATAAAATGAAAAGTAAGATGGATGGTCTTATTTGCGGTGAAGCGCAAAAGTAATCGGAATATCTTTTTTCTTGATTACCGCAGGTATCGCCGAAGCTTTGTCTCTGTATATGGGATTGCTGCTAGATGTCGCGTATGACGCCGGAAAGACATAAATTCACCATGTAAGAACACCAAAAGACACATAAACACCAGATAAATTGCAGTTCTAGCAAAAATTGGGCCAAGTCTTATACATTTTTTTTCTTCTCAAATGATTTTTTAGATCAGTTTAAAATTAGTTGGAAAATAACTATGTATATATATAAAAAATTCATCTGAATAAATTTCAGTCAATAAATTGGGAATCATTTGGAAGAATTTTTCTTTGTAAGTATCAATTGAAAATAGAAAAAGGGGGATAAATGTAATATACGACATGGTACTTTACGTGATTTCAAAAATTTTTGTGATTTTAATTTAATTAGGTATTTAAATTGTTTATTGAATGGAATTTTATTCTTTCTAGAGTCACTTGAGACGTGTACATGACGCAAAGTTTTACTGATATCCGTAGATAGCAGTTTTGGTAGTATTTCAATTATTTTTGTAGGTTAATCTTTTAATTCGTTCTATTGTTCATTTAGTTTCATTTCTTCAACGTGTGACAAGATTATAGTTTTTAATCGAAAATATTTTTTTTCCAAGACTAGACTATCTACAAAATGTCTTCTTCGCTTGTTTAAATATTGCTTAATCAAAATAGGTAAAGTGTGGTCAGCCTTGTTTTATAGCAAATTGGAAGTGCATTTTTCAGTTTTTTGTATGAACATTTCAGTGTGGCCTCCTCCACCCCTCTAAGCCACCACAGTCCTCACAAACTATTTTTAGTATGGTAACATGGAGTCATTATTTCCTTAAATGACTGACTGCCATCTAGCAAACTGATCGTTCTCTTTTTCTTTTATTCACATGAATCTACATCGTCTGCTAAAACTCAGTTATTGATAATCTAGCAAGTATAACCTGTTTTTACTACTGTATATCGATACTGCATGATTGTTAATTTCAAGATAAATTAATGTGTCAAAAAATGTACAATTTAATCAGTTTTAAATGAAAACTATTTTTATGAATATTTATTCTACAGAGCTGTGAATGAAATCAAATCTTAAGCTCTATATTTTCAAATTACAAGTTTAATTTTTGACATCATTAGAAATTATTATTTAGCAGTTTTTGGCATTAACAGGCCATCTTAGTTTTGTGATTGTCTCTAAAACTGTTTTTGCAAATCGATATTCACTTACCATTTGGTGTAAACATCTTCTCACGTTCACAATTTTTTTCTTATGATGATCCTACCCTCGTCGTTAACTTTCCCTCTTTTTTATTGTCTTAATGTCAGAATTAAAGCGCTAAATTCATCTTTTGGGAAGTTTCATTTAATTAATTAGTCGACACCAGCGCCATCTCAGTACCTTAGAAGTTTTGAACTACTTTATTGCAATTCATGTTAAATGAACTCAGCCATTCGTTGTAGTAAATCTCTATTCTATGGAAGTTTAGATTGCGCCTGTATGTTTTTTCTCGCACATTTTCATGGTTAAACTCATACCCTAAACATACATATTTCTTCCATGTTTAGTGTGCCGCGATATCTTACGGAAACTATGCGCATTCTCATTACGTGATCACCAAGTGTGATCAGTAGTTGAGGATTTGTAAAAAATTAGTGAAAACCACAAGTAGGGCAAATTCAGTTTGTCGTAAAATGACGTCACAAAATTTGGCGAGGGCATGCTAGTTCACTTGATTGCACTAAAAAATGCGTCTTAAATCGAACATCCATTCAACTGCGAGTGCGGTGTTTCTAACCCAAGTATCGGTCAAAAAGCGGAAAACAAAAAACAGCAAGGAGCAAGACACCATATATGAACATGACCACCAGCATGGGAAATATATATTTTCTAATATATGAAACATACAAACAACTCTTCAAGTAGAGAGACAAAACTTTAATAAAAATGTAAAAATGTCTTTCAACGAAAAATGGTACATTTTCATCTTTATCTGAATATTTCCTATCATATTAGTAAAATCGAGTATCTTGATTTTTTCTTCAGGACTTTCAGAAACATTTCTTCATACGAACTATAGAATCGGAAGATGAAAGTAATTCGGTTAGCATTGATTATTCGAATTTTTTTGTATTTGGCGCCACTTAAAACTGAACTGACAGGACTACACCGTCTTTCACTTTTGAATTGAGTGCGCACTCAGTTCATCCGGAGCGGGTGAATCGAAAGTGTGTACTTATTGAAGATGGGTCATCATGGGTGGATTTGAAGCAGACTCAATTTGACAGCGCAATACGCTCGTTTCAGCGTACTGGATCCTGACGAATTTTGTTTATTCCGTTTCAGCGTAGACAGTTTGTTTACAAATAGAGAATAGTTGGAAGTTGATTATTATTGTATTTTTTATTGCGTCTTCAGTTGAATACTTATAAAATAAAAAGAGATATGTACCTACCTAATTTGGCAATCAAATTATCGAAATGCCCTTCATGGAGAAGATCTGCCATCAAGCACAATCTAGTAAAGTTACATTTAATTCATCAATTGCAAGAATAAATAACAATAATGAGTAGAAGAAAGAGATTTAATAATATAAGTAGTTATCGAACAATTATTTAAAGAATATGGATCAATAATAGTAATATCAGCACTTTTCGAAGAGTTCATAATACAATTATTTATTGAATTCACCTAGAAAACCACATCTAAAATGGAAAACCTTTCCATAAATTTTGAAAAGACTATTAAGATTTCTATTTTTGAAGTATGATTATCAAACTATACATCAAAAAAAAAATTTAAATACTGAAAGATGAAATTTGAGACCGTCAACCCAGAAATTCAAATATTTCACAATTAAAAACCCCAAACTTGTTAATATTGTTACAAAAAATTCTATAAACAACAAAATGTACGTTATTTAATAATGTTGACAGTTATCGAACCGACTACTTGAATAATAAGGATCAATAATGGTTATAAAAGAACTTTCCGACGACTTCATAATATAATTATTTATTGATTTCGCCTAGAAACCCACAACTAAAATGGAAAACCCTTTTGTTCAATTTTGGAAAAACTATTCAGATTTCTATTTTTGAAAAACGATTATTAAACTATACATCAAAAATAAATTTAAAATACTGAAAGATGAAATTCGAAACCGACAACCCAGAAATTTAAATTTTTCACATTTAAAAACCCCAAACTTGTTAATATTGTTACAAAAAAATTCTATAAACAACCAAATATACGTTATTTAATGAATAATCATAATGGATGAACAATTTTGGATTCTGTGTTATTCAATCTTTGTATAAATGAATGAATTGTTTTTAGTGAGCAGTGCTGGATATACAATTAGATTCGCTGACGATACAGCCATTATTTATGAAATAGATAATTGGTATGATATGAAATAGAGGAAAATGATCTAAGAGTAATTAAGGATTGGCTTCATCAGAAATTACTTACTCTAAATTTTAATGAAATATATTTGCCATTTCTTAATTCCAGACCATAAGAGTGGCTTCACATATTTTTTAAAGAAGAAAACTAGAGATTATGCTTTATAAATTTAAGTGTTTAAAAAAATATATGTATCATGTCAATACTTGTAGACATTGTACTACGGTCTAGTGGAAAGCCATATCAGGTATGGCCTATTGTCTTGGGGATGTGCTTCCAGAACATTTATAGGTCTCCTAGAGATTATACAAAGAACTTTAATTTAGATTATTATGACTTATTCCAGCATGTGCCCTAGTGATGCACTGTATAATATAAACAAAATATTTGACTTGAAAAAATTATGTTTTCTGTGTGCATCTGTAGAATATCATACTATGAAAAATAAAATTACCTTACCTGCACATACATATGAATCCAGAAATAAACACTTATATGTAGTTCCTATGATGACAAAATCGTTACATCAAATTCTTCCTATTAACACAACCACAAGTTTTGTGAAATTGATATCTGCAA
Source organism: Galeruca laticollis (assembly GCA_963921935.1). Classification (NCBI taxonomy): domain Eukaryota; kingdom Metazoa; phylum Arthropoda; class Insecta; order Coleoptera; family Chrysomelidae; genus Galeruca; species Galeruca laticollis. The sequence goes on along the minus strand of OY998175.1, from coordinate 82,179,322 downwards.
TATCTCTTCATTCTCTGCAATGTCTATCCACATCATTTATTTTATGTATAATTATAGTGTTTTCTTATTTACCGAAACATATGTTGAGGTAAATTCATTCATCTCTGGCATACATTTTTTAGTATTTATTATTAACAAATTGGCGTTCATAAGTTGTTCGGGATACTAATGTTTAATTTGGGTTTGATACTGATTAACTGATTGTAGAATTCATTTTATAGGAGAAATTGATAACATATTTTGAAAACTTACTTACAGTTGACGTAACAAAATGGCAAATGACATTTGTGCTGTGACGTCAACTGACGTGTCAGGACGATTCAATTCGATGATTTTAGGAATGGTGCTCGAGAATATCATTTTTAAGGACTATTCGCAAATAGAGCATTCACAGGCTTGCGTATACATCACGTTGGCAACGATGTCAATAATAGCGCCCCGGTTCGAGATTCAGGGCGAATGAAACTTAATCATCGACCACCACACCTGCAAAAAATGAATCATCGGTGGCGACAGTGATTTTCTTAACGAAATATCGAAACCACACATGACCAACGTTCAACTTTAGAAATATTTTTACAAAAGTTACAACTTTCATTTTTTAGATCTGAATATCTTTTTAATAAATACATGGAAAATCATCATTGATGCTGCAATTGGAAGATCATATATGAATTATGTGGCAAATGTATGCATACTTTGCCTGTAGATAATATACTTTTAAACTAATAAAAAAAATAGTATTGCGGGGAGAGGAAAAAGACGAAATTTTCGGTATAAGAGTGTCTGTCGTCTAGCGCAAAAATATTTGAAAGAGGGCGGAATCGAGACGTGACATTGCGCGAGTGACGAGCAGTCACTTTTGATATAAGCACAATGATAATGTCATACGAGCATTGACGGGATACTCAAATACAAAGAGTCGGGAGTAATAGATACTAATCGGTGTTCGAATATCCACAGTACTGACTACTTACGTTGTCAGCGTCTATTTGCCCCATACCAAAACAACTTCTTATACTATTAAGATTATTGGAAGTTCAAGAATAAAAGATCGTACATACTTAATTCAAATTTTGTAATATATTGTTTAGAAAGTACTTGTATCTTGAGCTGTTACACATCAGAGTAATTGATTCTCAATATCATTCGATTCTATCAATACAATGTCTGAATGACGTTTATTTGTTTATACTTTTCATGACGTTACGATCATAGTAGATATCGTTTTCAAATAAAATTTCTAGAGCCGTTAACCACTTTTATAAATTTAAACCAATATATTTGAGTTCCTTTAGATAAATATTTTATGTACTTATTAAACAGTTTTCCAATACATTTTGGTATGAGTCAGATGGGCTATTAACGTTCCCAATTACCTACGAAATCAATCTACCTGTAATTACAATCGCAAGAATAACACAAATTTCCAAAACTGAAGATGAAATAATCTTCCAAACCAATTTTCAACAGATAACAGAGAAGTTGTATTTCACTTTGGTTGCTTTAATCGAAATATTCGTATTCGTTAGAAACAGATTAGAAATGTTGATAAGATTATGTCTGGTATTCTGTAACGCTTCTTTTTAGTTAATACATGGAATAGTAAGTAATCTTTTGTTCCATTATTTAGAACCCACGTGTAAACGATCAAAAATTCACAAAGAAATCGGTTTTCATAAATTGATTCCCGATAACATTAAAGTTAAACCTGAAGTTGCCACTTTTTGATTATATTCGTCCTCCATTTACGCCTTAAATATTCTCGCGTAAAGTATCAGAAATTGAAGAAACTAAAAGAATGTTCGAGATCTATCAAATACTGTAATCGATTACGTGAAAATGTAATTGCCAATATTATGAAACGACGATTCCGACATCCGAAGTAATTTCTTGGATGTCAAACTGAGGAATTTTCACGAATCATTAAACTACCTGAATTAATTTCAAACTTTTCGTTTTCGTTATGCGGAGCGAAAGAGACATTTTTCATCAAAGGTATCGATTTCATCGAAGATTTTAACAAGATATTGGGAATAAGTTGAATTTACAATTGGAATCCTGACTTTTATTCCGACTTTAATAAATTTCATCAAAAATGTACTCGGAAGGAACTCGAAGATGCCATGAATAGAGTTCCCTCAAAAGAAATGCGTCTTCTTTATAGACTTTTTAGAGAGAAATATAACCGTAAAGTCAAGTAAAAGCTTCGAAAAACTTGTTAGCTACTGTAGTTTAATGTTGATGATAAATAATTTTAAAATTACTACTTAAATTAGAGAAGCTAACTATTTCAACGAAATAATTCATTCCTTCGTGAATTTCAGGTAGATATATTACACGTAATGAACTAAGTATATATGGTCAAACATCTTAGGTTATTACTATATGTATTGTTGCTTAGAAAGTCCAAAACATTGCTGAAGAAGTTCCTTCAAGTATGAAATGTTCCTGGAATTCGAATTCAGCGGTGATAAATCGTTTTGCAAAAGTGGAAATTGTCAGTATCAATTATTTCTTGGTCAAACTGGTGAAAATTACGTTTGAAGCTAAGCTCTTCGTCTGCTGAATTCCACCACAACCCGGAAACTCGTTCCTCGAAGAAATTAGACTTTCCCCTTCCTTAACCTTTATCGACAAAAGAGACTCCGACGCTCTGAATTCTTCAGGAATGCTTTAAAAAATGTCTTGACTATTGCCGGTCCACTTCTTAACACACATTCTACCAGAAGGATGGATAGTGGTGATGTCACATCGTAACATAATAGTTTCATCTATCGTTCGGACACCAGCACAACAATCATCAAGGTAGAAATCCTGTTAAGTAGTACGAGGAGCTTCGGAATATTCACCCTAGAAGCGAGCAGCATTTTTATTTTCACAAATATAGCGGATGAAGGAGCTGAAGTAGCTCCAAATATCATGACTTGCATCTCATACGTCGCAAGTCCTCCTTCTCGATTCTCCACAGAAATCGTTGGCTGGCTATGTCTCCTTTCTTTAAACTAACACGATGGAACATATCCTTCCATCCCATTATCGCGATGTTATGGAGTCAAAAGTTCCACAAAACAATGAGCAAGGATTGATTCAAATGAGGACAAGTCGAAAGGAAGTCGTTCAAGCAGGAATCATTCGCATTAGCAGCAGCGTCCAAAACTATCCTTAATGGGAAAAATATGAGAACATGAATGTAGCACAAATTTGAAAACAAAAATTTTACAGTATAAAACATTAATTTCCTAACCTGGAAAACCAAAAATTTCTCCGCGGAAACACATATTAATAGTAAAAATTCAATATGAAAAGTGTGAAGATACTAATATTTACGTCAAAATTTTTAACAACGTTGCCAAAGTTGAAAATAGAAAAATTAAAAAAGAAGAATATATCAACTACTGCTTCTTATTTTGAAGGTCTCAGCTGACAAAATTATCCAGCTCAAACCTATTAACTAATCTAGGTGTAGTTTAGTAAATGATCTAACCTTTATGGCTTAAACAGTAAACATATGTTTTAAAGATCGCTCCCCGACGCCTAACATATATCAATGAATAACCTATACACGTATGTTATATACCTATTTAAGCCCGTATTACTGAATAATGTGCCGGATCAACGTTTCGCAATTCGTGCACGCGAGAATTGCGAAACGTCGACACGGCGTTTTTTTGCAAACTGCTGTTCATAAAATTTTTTTTCTTTTCAAATTGTGCATATATTCCTAATAACGTATGTGGTATAGTTATTTAAGCCCGTATTACAAAATAACGTGGATTTAAATCGAGAGCGAAGCGAGCCCGCCGGGTCGACGTTTCGCAATTCGCGCGCGCGAATTGCGAAACGTCGACCCGGCTTGCTTTTTTTGCAAACTAACTTCATGGAATTCCGAAATAACCATAGATGAAAAATATTGATGTAACTGCATACAAACGAAATCGAGACTTACATTTTTCGTAATTTCATAACTTCATAAATTTGGCAACGTCTCTAATGTCAGTAGATATTGTTCTCAAAGCATAACAAAATAATTTTTAAAAAAACTAGTGTTTATCGTAATGATTCAGTCTACAATTATCACATATCTATTAAGAACAAATTAAATATTATACTTCGAGAAAATATGAAAAATATCCATTCGAAAAGAGACAAATTTGAAAATGAAAATTCTTCTACGGCGCTTGTTAAGTGTTTCCGCAGCAAAATTTGTGGTGCTATGTGTTTGTTAGTAAGTGCCTTACATAATTAAAAAAGAATTTTAGAAATCGGTGTCAGGTAGGTTTTCTCAAATTTCACCCCTTATTTTTCCTGGCTTCTTGACGTTGGTGACAGCAAAATGAGCTCCGGCTGAAGGAAGCTTGTTGATAAATCCCTGGTTTCGGCACCACTATGTTGGGGTTGATGATTTAACTTTTGAAATAACGATGATAACCTGGCTATATATCGACAATATTAGACTGAAAATGTTTTCTCTTGCACCATGCCATGATTTGACTAGCTTACATAGATACTCTTGCTGTAGTTAACTATGAGGGTGACAGCTGACTGAACTTCACTAACAACACGGAATCTTCGGCAACCGAAATCCTATATGTCCTGTATTTTACTATTCAACTCACCAGTTAAAATGACAGACAAATCTTTTATTTTACAGAATTTTATCAAAACCGACAAAAGTGACACTGACAATCAGAAACATCGATTGATTACGACACAAGATACGAACTAGCTCTGACAGACCCCAAATGGCAAAATAACAGCTCCATCTACGTTCTCTATCGCAGATGTCCTTCACAACAATTATACAGTTTGGATATATTTTTTATATACCTTAATAATTCAAAAACATGAGGTATTGATAATCTAGCAAGTATAACCTGTTTTTACTACTGTATATCGATACTGCATGATTGTTAATTTCAAGATAAATTAATGTGTCAAAAAATGTACAATTTAATCAGTTTTAAATGAAAACTATTTTTATGAATATTTATTCTACAGAGCTGTGAATGAAATCAAATCTTAAGCTCTATATTTTCAAATTACAAGTTTAATTTTTGACATCATTAGAAATTATTATTTAGCAGTTTTTGGCATTAACAGGCCATCTTAGTTTTGTGATTGTCTCTAAAACTGTTTTTGCAAATCGATATTCACTTACCATTTGGTGTAAACATCTTCTCACGTTCACAATTTTTTTCTTATGATGATCCTACCCTCGTCGTTAACTTTCCCTCTTTTTTATTGTCTTAATGTCAGAATTAAAGCGCTAAATTCATCTTTTGGGAAGTTTCATTTAATTAATTAGTCGACACCAGCGCCATCTCAGTACCTTAGAAGTTTTGAACTACTTTATTGCAATTCATGTTAAATGAACTCAGCCATTCGTTGTAGTAAATCTCTATTCTATGGAAGTTTAGATTGCGCCTGTATGTTTTTTCTCGCACATTTTCATGGTTAAACTCATACCCTAAACATACATATTTCTTCCATGTTTAGTGTGCCGCGATATCTTACGGAAACTATGCGCATTCTCATTACGTGATCACCAAGTGTGATCAGTAGTTGAGGATTTGTAAAAAATTAGTGAAAACCACAAGTAGGGCAAATTCAGTTTGTCGTAAAATGACGTCACAAAATTTGGCGAGGGCATGCTAGTTCACTTGATTGCACTAAAAAATGCGTCTTAAATCGAACATCCATTCAACTGCGAGTGCGGTGTTTCTAACCCAAGTATCGGTCAAAAAGCGGAAAACAAAAAACAGCAAGGAGCAAGACACCATATATGAACATGACCACCAGCATGGGAAATATATATTTTCTAATATATGAAACATACAAACAACTCTTCAAGTAGAGAGACAAAACTTTAATAAAAATGTAAAAATGTCTTTCAACGAAAAATGGTACATTTTCATCTTTATCTGAATATTTCCTATCATATTAGTAAAATCGAGTATCTTGATTTTTTCTTCAGGACTTTCAGAAACATTTCTTCATACGAACTATAGAATCGGAAGATGAAAGTAATTCGGTTAGCATTGATTATTCGAATTTTTTTGTATTTGGCGCCACTTAAAACTGAACTGACAGGACTACACCGTCTTTCACTTTTGAATTGAGTGCGCACTCAGTTCATCCGGAGCGGGTGAATCGAAAGTGTGTACTTATTGAAGATGGGTCATCATGGGTGGATTTGAAGCAGACTCAATTTGACAGCGCAATACGCTCGTTTCAGCGTACTGGATCCTGACGAATTTTGTTTATTCCGTTTCAGCGTAGACAGTTTGTTTACAAATAGAGAATAGTTGGAAGTTGATTATTATTGTATTTTTTATTGCGTCTTCAGTTGAATACTTATAAAATAAAAAGAGATATGTACCTACCTAATTTGGCAATCAAATTATCGAAATGCCCTTCATGGAGAAGATCTGCCATCAAGCACAATCTAGTAAAGTTACATTTAATTCATCAATTGCAAGAATAAATAACAATAATGAGTAGAAGAAAGAGATTTAATAATATAAGTAGTTATCGAACAATTATTTAAAGAATATGGATCAATAATAGTAATATCAGCACTTTTCGAAGAGTTCATAATACAATTATTTATTGAATTCACCTAGAAAACCACATCTAAAATGGAAAACCTTTCCATAAATTTTGAAAAGACTATTAAGATTTCTATTTTTGAAGTATGATTATCAAACTATACATCAAAAAAAAAATTTAAATACTGAAAGATGAAATTTGAGACCGTCAACCCAGAAATTCAAATATTTCACAATTAAAAACCCCAAACTTGTTAATATTGTTACAAAAAATTCTATAAACAACAAAATGTACGTTATTTAATAATGTTGACAGTTATCGAACCGACTACTTGAATAATAAGGATCAATAATGGTTATAAAAGAACTTTCCGACGACTTCATAATATAATTATTTATTGATTTCGCCTAGAAACCCACAACTAAAATGGAAAACCCTTTTGTTCAATTTTGGAAAAACTATTCAGATTTCTATTTTTGAAAAACGATTATTAAACTATACATCAAAAATAAATTTAAAATACTGAAAGATGAAATTCGAAACCGACAACCCAGAAATTTAAATTTTTCACATTTAAAAACCCCAAACTTGTTAATATTGTTACAAAAAAATTCTATAAACAACCAAATATACGTTATTTAATGAATAATCATAATGGATGAACAATTTTGGATTCTGTGTTATTCAATCTTTGTATAAATGAATGAATTGTTTTTAGTGAGCAGTGCTGGATATACAATTAGATTCGCTGACGATACAGCCATTATTTATGAAATAGATAATTGGTATGATATGAAATAGAGGAAAATGATCTAAGAGTAATTAAGGATTGGCTTCATCAGAAATTACTTACTCTAAATTTTAATGAAATATATTTGCCATTTCTTAATTCCAGACCATAAGAGTGGCTTCACATATTTTTTAAAGAAGAAAACTAGAGATTATGCTTTATAAATTTAAGTGTTTAAAAAAATATATGTATCATGTCAATACTTGTAGACATTGTACTACGGTCTAGTGGAAAGCCATATCAGGTATGGCCTATTGTCTTGGGGATGTGCTTCCAGAACATTTATAGGTCTCCTAGAGATTATACAAAGAACTTTAATTTAGATTATTATGACTTATTCCAGCATGTGCCCTAGTGATGCACTGTATAATATAAACAAAATATTTGACTTGAAAAAATTATGTTTTCTGTGTGCATCTGTAGAATATCATACTATGAAAAATAAAATTACCTTACCTGCACATACATATGAATCCAGAAATAAACACTTATATGTAGTTCCTATGATGACAAAATCGTTACATCAAATTCTTCCTATTAACACAACCACAAGTTTTGTGAAATTGATATCTGCAATATCTCTTCATTCTCTGCAATGTCTATCCACAATATGAAAAGTGTGAAGATACTAATATTTACGTCAAAATTTTTAACAACGTTGCCAAAGTTGAAAATAGAAAAATTAAAAAAGAAGAATATATCAACTACTGCTTCTTATTTTGAAGGTCTCAGCTGACAAAATTATCCAGCTCAAACCTATTAACTAATCTAGGTGTAGTTTAGTAAATGATCTAACCTTTATGGCTTAAACAGTAAACATATGTTTTAAAGATCGCTCCCCGACGCCTAACATATATCAATGAATAACCTATACACGTATGTTATATACCTATTTAAGCCCGTATTACTGAATAATGTGCCGGATCAACGTTTCGCAATTCGTGCACGCGAGAATTGCGAAACGTCGACACGGCGTTTTTTTGCAAACTGCTGTTCATAAAATTTTTTTTCTTTTCAAATTGTGCATATATTCCTAATAACGTATGTGGTATAGTTATTTAAGCCCGTATTACAAAATAACGTGGATTTAAATCGAGAGCGAAGCGAGCCCGCCGGGTCGACGTTTCGCAATTCGCGCGCGCGAATTGCGAAACGTCGACCCGGCTTGCTTTTTTTGCAAACTAACTTCATGGAATTCCGAAATAACCATAGATGAAAAATATTGATGTAACTGCATACAAACGAAATCGAGACTTACATTTTTCGTAATTTCATAACTTCATAAATTTGGCAACGTCTCTAATGTCAGTAGATATTGTTCTCAAAGCATAACAAAATAATTTTTAAAAAAACTAGTGTTTATCGTAATGATTCAGTCTACAATTATCACATATCTATTAAGAACAAATTAAATATTATACTTCGAGAAAATATGAAAAATATCCATTCGAAAAGAGACAAATTTGAAAATGAAAATTCTTCTACGGCGCTTGTTAAGTGTTTCCGCAGCAAAATTTGTGGTGCTATGTGTTTGTTAGTAAGTGCCTTACATAATTAAAAAAGAATTTTAGAAATCGGTGTCAGGTAGGTTTTCTCAAATTTCACCCCTTATTTTTCCTGGCTTCTTGACGTTGGTGACAGCAAAATGAGCTCCGGCTGAAGGAAGCTTGTTGATAAATCCCTGGTTTCGGCACCACTATGTTGGGGTTGATGATTTAACTTTTGAAATAACGATGATAACCTGGCTATATATCGACAATATTAGACTGAAAATGTTTTCTCTTGCACCATGCCATGATTTGACTAGCTTACATAGATACTCTTGCTGTAGTTAACTATGAGGGTGACAGCTGACTGAACTTCACTAACAACACGGAATCTTCGGCAACCGAAATCCTATATGTCCTGTATTTTACTATTCAACTCACCAGTTAAAATGACAGACAAATCTTTTATTTTACAGAATTTTATCAAAACCGACAAAAGTGACACTGACAATCAGAAACATCGATTGATTACGACACAAGATACGAACTAGCTCTGACAGACCCCAAATGGCAAAATAACAGCTCCATCTACGTTCTCTATCGCAGATGTCCTTCACAACAATTATACAGTTTGGATATATTTTTTATATACCTTAATAATTCAAAAACATGAGGTTTGCAATTACAAATGGATGGCAGATCAAAAAGGGAATGAAAACTCTACAAAAAACATCTTAAACCGAAGTCATGAATTGACGAAATGGATAGATTAGTAGTACATCAGAACTCCACAGAATATTTAATTGGGTTTGAAGCAAAGTACGAAATATGAATACTAAGAAAACCGGTAGAATTATCATCTCCGAGATGTCTGGTAACAGTTTACCATGGTTTCGATATCACACGTAACATATTCAACACATAGTAGGGGTAAAACAGGAATTGTCATCTTCTGCTACAGTTACATATACTCAAACTCAGTAAATGGACTGAGGATTACATGGAATATCACGAGATAGAAAACCAGTTTCTCATATTTCGAATAAATCAGAAAAGGATGGTATGCACATATTATTTAAACTCAATAACCAAAAAGACGTACGATTTTTCAATGAAAAATTACGCTGTGGCAAACTTGTATTACATCTAATCGTCTTTTTCATTCTGCTTATCCTGCAGTGTATACAAAACCGATTAACATTCGTTAAAATAAATACTTCCAACTTAACTGGGATCAAACATACTGGTCTCTACAAATTTGATTATTAAAATCGATTTGCAAATTTCACCAATTCGTCACATGGCCACCGAATGAAAAATCGTGGAATAATTGCTGATTTTGCCGTTACGTTGTACGAAGCTACTGGATCAAAAAATGATTGAACGTTCTAATTAAATATAGATTACTGGAAATTGAAAGTTACTCTCACATTGATCTGTTCAATTAGCCAGTGAGTTGGATGTGCATCTAGAAGAAATCCATACCGATTTGATACTAAAATAAAATATAGGTGGTTTCTCAAATGATTCCAAATACAGTTGGACGTACCTTTTCGTAGTTATATTTTTTTGAATCATAAATGGATGCAGTGGTTAAATTTTTTCACTCTGCAATATGAGGCAAATGTATGAAACTATATAATCTATCAACTCTAAAAGAAGAAATACATGGGTCTTTATCACGAACTTATCGGCAACAAGACTCTCCATGGCCAACCTAACTTCCTTTGAACTTCGCAGACACCGCGGAGACATCATTACCACTTTTAAAATATTAAAAATTAATTTTGGTAATCTCTCTCGATATGATGGAAAAACGACGATGTGCCAAAAACCTTCAGCAACAGGAAAAATATGATGAATTAGACCATACGATAATGAAATTGACTGTCTCGACCCTTACTTCGTGGAATATGCTCATATTAGTGTTTTTAAATGAAACTCACGGTCTCTAGTTAATTCCACAATATAATACAAGTTATTGAAAATTCTAAAAAATTGACAATTGTTTCGATAAATCAATATCATCGTCAGAATGACAGAAGTTACATTTCATTTTATGCCTACCTGATGTTTACTTGTACTTGATTATTCAATTCACCGAAAACCAACACAGACTGAAGTGACAATTCCATTCAGTTCTAACCACCCTGTGTCACACAGACTAGCAGCATATAATTCAATAATACATAGAGCTTTTTCAGTTCCTATGAACAAATGTAATTTTGATAGAGAGATTAATACAATTAGACAAATAGCAACATCTAACGGTTATCCATTAGATATGATAAATAAGCTAATTAGTAAAAAAGAGAAAAAAGTGGCATTACAACTAATATATCCTGAACAAGCTGATGAAATTAAAACTTATAAAACCATCACATTTGCAGGAAATATTTCCAATAATATTTCAAAGATAATATCTTCAGCAACTAATACAACAATTTCTTTTAAAACAGTAAGTTACGTTAGTACAAAATTGTTAAATGTAAAAACAAAAATACAACTATTAAAGAAGTCAGGTATATATAAACTCAAATGTCCAGAATGTAATGCTGTCTATTTGGGTCAGACCCTTAGGAATTTTGAAATACGATACAGTGAGCACTTACGAGCATACAGATTAAAACAACCAGATAATTCCCACTACGCAAAACATCTACTTGACACCAATCATTCATTGACACCTAATACAGAAATAGAAGTGCTGCATATTTGTGAAAAGAAACAAGAACTGGATTTCCTTGAAGAACTGGAAATTAGAAGACATTTAAGAAACCCACAATATGAAGTTGTCAATGAACAGTTAAATCTAGGGAATTCTCCACTAATAAACTGTCTTATTAAGTGATAATTGTAAAGATCAGCAGATATAGTTTTCCTGGTTTTCTATATCATTGCACAGTTATACTGATCTTAATTGGAAAAATGATATCCAGGATATCACCATAGGGCTAATAATATCTAAGCTTCAATCTTTGTAATATCATATCTTCTTTTTTTTCTATAAACATATATTAAGCCAATCACAAGTTAGGTTACTTCTTGGCCTAGCCAAAAATAACTACTAAACATCAGGTAGGCATAAAATGAAATGTAACTTCTGTCATTCTGACGATGATATTGATTTATCGAAACAATTGTCAATTTTTTAGAATTTTCAATAACTTGTATTATATTGTGGAATTAACTAGAGACCTTGAGTTTCATTTAAAAACACTAATCTACGGAGTATATTAGTGCATTGGAAACCGAGTTAGGGATTCAAGGAGTTCAATGGAAACATATTTGTCCGTTGAATCCTCATGCTGGTGGTCCTTGGGAGAGTAATGTCAAGTCAGTAAAAAATCATATTTACAGGGTAGTAGGTGAGCAGTTGCTAGCTAATGAGGAATTTAACAAATTATTGATCCAAATTGAAGATTTATTGAATACGCGACTCCTGTGTCGATTGTCAGTTGATCCCCTGGCACCAGAAGCATTGACACCCGCACATTTTTTAACGTTAGCTCCGTTAAACGGATTTCCTGCCGAAAATTTGGAAAATATTCACTTGGGTAGATTAGATAGGTTTCAACTCATTGACACAATGATTCAAGATTTTTGGAAGCGGTGGAGATGGGAGTATCTTACAACCCTTCAAACTCGTCAAAAATGGAACGAAACCAAGCAAAATGTTTTGACCGGTACAGTAGTTCTTCTAAAAACAGACAATGCCCCCCCTTTACATTGGCCTTTGGCAGTTATTACGGAAGTCCATCCCGGAAAAGATGGAGTAGTTAGACATGTTACGTTAAAAACAAATAAGGGTATTTATAAGCGACCGGTTATAAGGATCTGTCCTTTACCCTCGCAGTGAACTTAGTAGGTAATAAGAAATATTACTTGTTCTTAGAATAGTTTATACAATTTTTTTTGGGATTATGTCATAAGATTGATTTCTCTCTCATGGGTTATAAGATTTGTCTGGGATTGCGCAGAGGTATATCCTACCTATTAACATTATTGTTTTATTTTTATTTATTTTATATTTTCAATTTGGCTGAAAAACGTTTTTTCAGGGTGGGCGGTATGTTCACGCGATTTATTTTGTTAAAGTAAAAATCATAAGTACAGCTTGACAAAACCGCCCAAGAATACGATTTAAAAATTTATTAGCTAAGGATAGTAGTAGGTACTTTGGTATTGATCGGTTCAGTAACAGAAAAATATACAATTTTCGGTCTCGGTATTTCGAATGGCAAAGTTCTGTCGGAATCGGGTTTAGTTTATCACAAAAACCAACTTTCTTGAAACAATACGACAGTTAATTAAGTGGTTGTTTGAATTTCCTTTTGGCCTTCCTTCGACCAAACCCTCGTTACCAGATTTTCTTTGGAGTAAGTGATAATAAGAAGCAACTACGTCGTGTATTGGTAAGTAAAAAAAACAGTCCACATTGACATAACTGAGTTACGCGGAAACATCATGAAATTTCCGCGATAGAAGCTTGACGCCGCCACAGAGTTCAATGTCAGCGACAGGAATTCGTTGTCATAGAACTATATATAATTCTGACGAGCGTATAAAGCGACAATAAAATATAACACATAAAGAATTTTTGTAAATATAATTTTAGGCCAAGATTATGAGAAATAATAATCGTTACCAAATTTTAATAGAAATTGAAAAGAATTATATATATTTTGAAAAATATCAGTTTGTAGATTTGTCTAATTTAGAATGGAAAAGTATTACACAATTTTTTTATAAATAGGGATATTTTTGGAGAAGTAGAGTTTTAAATAGATAAATTAAATTATTTTTGAAATAAACAAAACATTAAATATCATCAAATAGTTAAGAAAAATATGAAATTAAATGAAAACCTCTGATTTGTAAATTATTGTTAAAAAAATCTAGTGAGATGATGAGTTTTGTCCATAGCAACGGACAGGGAAAATGGGAGTTGTTGATTTGAAAAAAATTGGAGGATGATTTTATGATATTGTGGAGAGAGGACGTAGTTAAATAAAATTTTAAAATTATAAGAAAATAGAAGTAAAGTCCTCATATAAGTAAAGAAAAGTATATAGAAAGTGTAAATGAAGTTGAAGAAGTTAATTGAAAAGATTTATAAGTGAATTGAAGGTACAGAAGATATAGGATTAAAAGCCATAGAAAAGAAAGGTATTGGGTTGATAAGACAAACAGAGAGTACCATTAGATCATATTTCTAAATTAATTGAAGTCTGAATTGGAAATGGAAAAAGAAAAATATGACATCTTAAATTATACCTGAAATATAATTTTAAACTTACGTGTAAAGTTCCAGAGTATGTGTATATGGTAGACACATTAGAAGTGTTGGTGTAGAAGATTGATTGTTGGTTCCAGAAGAAGACATCGGTAGTGCCAGGTTAGTGTTGAGTACTTTATTGGTTAACCAATTAAATAACTCAAATAATTTTGATTTGGCCATTTAAATTCAATTTTCTAGCATAAGGGTATTTAATTCAAAATTTATTAGGTTATAGTTAATTTTTCATTTCATCGTATTAGATTTAAATTTTGTTTGTATTGATATATATACTTCTTTTCGTATTTTCATTTCATAGTTCTTATAAAATATATAATTAGAGTTTATGTCATTGTCGTTTCTTCTCGTATTTCTTACTTTGGCTTGATTCAGCCAGTCGCTGATGACCTCCCTTAATTTCGTCTTAGTACATTCAGTAAACATTTTCTACAGACTTCTAAAAAAATAAAAACCATTGAAAATATTTGATTAAAATAAAGAACCAGCGGCATACTTACGAAATATTATTTTACAAATTTCAGTCTGCAGAAAAGATTTTTTAAAGAATCTTTTCATTGTTTTCCTGTCAAGAAATATAATTCTGCAAGATCATCTAGCATAATTCTTTTCATAATATTGGTAGATAAAGTTTGAGCATGCTTTCCACCAATCGCTCCTAAATGTCTGATCTGGAAATAAAAATTGTCAAAAAAACATATTAAAGGTAAATTCAATCTTTAATACTTACTAAGAGTTTTCTGTTCTGACATTCTTTCAAATCCTCATTGATTTTCATAAAACTGTCATCATTACTGACAGGTAAACAAGCTAAGATTTGTTGCATGTTTTCCCAATTGTCATTTTGATTTGGAGCTTTAGCAGTATTCTCTGTTTGGGATAAACTGGAGTCAGCCTT
Organism: Galeruca laticollis; assembly: GCA_963921935.1. NCBI lineage: Eukaryota > Metazoa > Arthropoda > Insecta > Coleoptera > Chrysomelidae > Galeruca > Galeruca laticollis. The sequence continues at coordinate 82,164,299 of OY998175.1, read as the reverse complement.
CTACTCCACTCTGTTTAAGCCCTCTGATAGGTCAGTTACTAATTGAGTTAGGGTAGCCAGCAGAACTTGAAATTTTTTCAAATTACAAGCTGTAATAAAATATTAAAACTTGTATGACTATATAAACAACTTCAGAAGATTGTCAAATTCATGAAAACCGCTGTTTCCCCGTCTCTCTGAAGATGGTATATCACTCATCTGTATTTGAGATAAATAAATTTATAGTTTATGAAATGAGATATTACATCTTAATAACATTTTATTTTGTTTGTAATACTTTAACCCAGTAATAAAAAAATTAATAATTATCTATTATAAATAAAAGAAACCCACGTGCTCTATAACTTATTCTCCCACTTTATTTAATCAGTAAATGGGAATTGAAGTTGAATAAACACAATTCATATTAATAGACGCATATTCTTACACAAATATTATTTTTATACATAAAAATAAGATACTTATACCTATACAACGAAAATCACTATATAGAATCGTGATAGAATTTCAGTCTCTGGCAACTATTATAACAATATAGAATCACTAACACTAATAACGCACAAAAACACTCTTTTCTAGATAAAACCACCAAAAGTAACCATCAAAATATTCATCTTTGATGGCGTCTGACCCTGAAAACGAACAGTTCATTGAGTAAGGTTATGTTAATCTTCTTCTTTTCGTAGTGAAACTCTGATCTTTGAATAAAATAGTATCCGACCGCAACGAAGCTATGTTTAAATTTTATGAATATTTAAACATTATTGAATTAATACATTTTGTTTTTTCATATACGTGATAAAATTGAGTACGGTTAAACACAAAAACAATAAAATGTTTTTTTTAAATTTGCTTCAAATTTGCAACAAACTTTTCATATTAACTTTGACATGGCAATTTTGTTGCAAACTTGTTTCACGCTTAATATGACAAATTTGCTTGAGCAACTCAATATCAAAAATCAAGCTAGTTTGCAGCAAACTTTCGTGTTATCTGAGTTACTGAGATATACGATATGTTATTAAAGAATGAATGCAAATGGAATCTTATGGAAAAGAAGATAGATGATATCAATAAAATAGCCGATATGTTTACTTTCTTTAAGCCAGATTTGTTGCTTAAATCAGTACGGCATATGGAACATAATATCTTAAACATATCTGCTATGCTTTTCAACGATTCCGGAGACACAACGAAAATTCATATCCATGATTCCTCATCCCTGGAGATAAAGGAAGATTTGCATAATTTAGAAAGTGATTTAACTCATATATCCAGTTTAGTGAAAGAGATGAACACCGAAATTGATAACAATAATCAGAAGAAGCGTCCCACCTATATTACATCATCCTCTACACAAACTGAAACATCTCCTGCAGTAGCCAATATTCCAGAAGTTTCGAACAACTTATCCCCTAGCCGTAATCAAAGGTGGCATTATGTAATAGTCAACAACCTCCCTGCAGGCTTCACCACAAATCATATTGTACATCATGGTAAAGAAAAGCTAGGTTTTACAGAGTTCATTCGTTGCTTTCCCTTAACCTTTAAGCAGTCGCGTGCTTGGACTGACATAAGTAGTCACGTGGCGCCATATGGCGCCAATGTGCAATAGAGGCATTTTTGTTTGTGAGTCGCCTTTTTTTAGGAGAAAAATTGAATTTATATATCCTTATAATGGTACAAATCTTTTAATATGAAAAAAAAATAAAAAAGCATTACAAATAATAATATGCTTCAAAATATATAATACAAAATTTGAAAATATTTTATTGATCATTATAACAATCGGAAAAAACATTTCTTTGGTGATCTTGACATACATGTTTATGGCAAACTATAAAAGTAATACTACTTGACTTATTTTTTGATCGTGGGCAAATATGGCATCTTTTTCTGGGGTTTGGACCAACAACAGGAGGGATTTGGACTTCTTCTTCTGCTTCTTCTTGAAAGTAACTATGCAGCAGTTTTCTAATTTTTCGTGGAATGTGTGAGTCATCCTTTCGCTACATCTGATAGGGTTGCGCTAATTCGCGTCCTAATTTTTTCTAAAAATTTCTTCTTTTCATTAGCTCGCCGTTGCGTGCGGAGTTATAGATCACAAGTGCATTTATGGCACACACATTGATAAGATGGAAAAAAAAAGTCATGGGCCATCTTCTTGTTCTTCTTCCAACATTGTATGTGGCACATAGCTTGTCGTTGGTATCAACTCCATCTTTCGTGCTATTATAAAATGTCAATTGTTCTGCTTTCTGAGCATCTCCCGAATCTTTATCGATAGCAGTATCTCTATGTAGAGTTGAAATTAGTATGACCGATTTTCTTTTTTTGGGGACATACGACATCATTGTAATGGTTTTCGTAAATCCAAATAGAGTGCTTTTTTCCATGCGCGTTTTATTAGGCTGGAATTCAAAAGGACTTTGTATTTTATTCTTTCTAAGTGTTCCAACTAATGTTAATTTATGATTCTCCAGTAAGTCATTAGCAAGTGGAATACTGGTAAACCAATTATCCATGCTTATGTTCCTCCCAGTTTTACTTACAGAAGTAATAAACCGGATTACCACATCTGAGGCAGAATTGCTTACTTTGAAAGGTCCACCTGGTTGGTTTCCTAAGTAAGCTTCCATCTTCAGGTTATAAAAAGTTCTGGCATCCACCAATGCAAATATCTTTATTCCATATTTATTAGGTTTTTTAGGAATATACTGACGAAAATTGCATTTTCCACGAAACGCTACCAATTGTTCATCAACTGTAAGATATTCACTTCGTGTATAAAGCTCGGCACACTTATTCACTAAATAATCGAACATATCACGAATGGGTGCTAACTTATCAGTTTGTAGTCTCACTGCTCTTGTTGTTTTGTCATTAAACCTAATACATCGCATTATGGAAAAGAATCTCTGCTTACTCATAGTGGTATAAAAAAAAATCATTGCCCATATCATCAACATCCAATAAATCTTCAAAATTCAAATGAGATTATCTCATGACTCCACTGACTACCAAAATCGCTAAAAACGCTTTTATTTCACCTTCAGTTACTAAACGAGCATCTCTTTCACGTGTAAACTTATCTTTTACTTCAGCAGTAATAAAATTATTAGTGTTTGTCACAAGAAGTTGCATCACGTAGTCATAAAAAAATAGATAAAAAGCCTCTGAAGGGGTGGAAATGGTTCTTGCAGGTCCTTTACAGCCGGGCAAATGTGTTGTTATATTATATTTTCGAGTTTTGGTTTTAGGCGGTAGCACTTTTCTCCACTTTGTATTTTTGTCTTTACCTATATAATAATCAGCATCTGTCGGTAGAGGTGTTGGAGAAGCATCATCCTCGTATTCATCCTCTTGGCAAGAGTCTGTATTATGTTCACTATATTCCATAAAATATTCTGCAACACTGTCATCACTTTCTGAATCATTTATCAAACGTTCTAGTTCAGTTTGAGTTAGCGGGACTTTATTTCGCCAACTGGGACCTGCTTCTGCACTAACACTTTTACTGGTATCTTTACTTGAACTGGCCATTTTCAATAAACTAAAACACAGATAGAAATATTGAACCACTACGGCACCAATTGTAGGTATAACTAAATTTTCAACATTCGGTCGCACAGCCTAAATAATTCGATCTTCAACAATGGCTTCTTTTATTGCCCTTATTTACAAATAATTATAAAATAATATTATGAGGCGAACGTGACAAAAACTGATTACCTAGACAATAAAACACTCATTATCCGCCGACAAATTTATACCTTCCTGACTAGTCGCATGGCGCCAAACGGAGCCTTTCAATGCACCGCATTAGTTTATTGCTTCTATAATTGAAAACACTTGAAAATATAATTTCATATTTTAGTATCTTATTTTTCATACCCTATTTGAGGAAAAATTGGGTGAGATAATTTTCAAAAAATTTTTTCAAAATAAATACTGGGTATTGAATTTGTGTTGGCGCCGTACGGCGCCGCGCGACTAGTTAAAGGTTAATCAATCCAAGCAATGAATAAAAAACATCAACATTTAAAATTGGGTTTCTAACAAAAATGCCTGCTAGAAAAATTGTTGAACAAAGATGTATAGCCGCCTGGAGTTTCATTAAAATGGTTCATTGAATCTTCATTGTCCCAAGAAGACTCGCCTCCTCCGATGATGGACTCTCTTCAGCTAATCAAGAATACGACCTGTAAGTGAACGTTCTGATCCTTCTCGTCCCCTAGTAGTAGCCGTCACATCTGACAAACATGCTAGAGCCGTATGTAAATCAAACCGCTTTTCGTGTGATAAATCATTTCAGTTTACAATAGATTCGCACAATGACACTAACTTTTCGCTGGACCCGATGACTCCTCATACGGTCAGATTAATACAGGAGTCCTCTACTGGAGGCAATCGTTATATTATGTCTAGATTAAGAAAACCGGCTATTTTATCATCTCTCAAGTTATTCCTCGCCTATTTACATGACCAACCATCGTATGTATGTTTTTAAGGTTATACTTCCACAAGTGTAAAGTTGTTTTTAGCATCCGAGGGTCTGCCCGTTGATCCCATAGCTTTGAGGGTAATTTATTATAACTTTCACGATTTTTATGGCATAAGCTCAGTTGAAGTGGATGACGATCTATCCACGTACAGAACTTAGATCACCTCGGAACGGAGAATTCGCCAACAAAAAATTAGAGAGTGTAATAGCCGTTACTTTACTGCCGATTCTTCCAAGAAAATTTTTTAGTTGATAGGACGTGATCAGAGGAACGAGAATCCTCACATAGTTTTAAGGACAGTAAGTTAAGAATTGTTCTAATAAATATTCAGTCAATACGCAATAAAACGGACGAGTTGTATTTGTTTTTGGAGAAATTGGGGTTCCCGCAGATAGTTGCTATTACTGAACACTGGCTACAAGCGAACGAACCTCTTTTTATTAAAAAATATCGAGTTATTAGTAGATATGACAGGAGTAATTCAGCTCACGGTGGAATACTAATTTTATCTTTTGGCGAGGGCTTATCGGTTGTATTAAAATATGATTTTCTACAAGTAGAAAATACTTTTTAATTCTCCATAATATACAACAAATATATGGATTTATATATAATTTGTATTTACAGACCACCTAAATCAAATGTTCATTCTTTTTACTTGACGCTCTGCCTGTTAAGAGCAAGAACGTTTTATGCGGTGACTTTAATATTGACTTTACTAATGATTGTGCCACTCAAAGGTCTTTAGTGTATATTTTTCAGTCGTTGGATCTAAATATGCACGTGAATTCACCAACTCGTACTACTAAAACAACTTCGTCAATTTTAGATTACATAGTTTCCGACTTTCTACCCCATGATGTGAATCACTTATTAATTAACTCAGGTCTCTCTGACCATGAAGCAGTTTTCACCGAATTTGTAAAACCTCTTAAATCTCTAAAGAAAAACACTCAGTTGGTGAGGATTTTATCTCAACAAAATTTCACCAAATTCCATAATTTATGTTTAGCAATTGATTGGGTTGATCTTTCTGAAGATATTGAGTATAAATTTTTGGACTTTATTAATAAAATTATCAGGTGCTTCAATACATCATTTCCTTTTCGCTCTCGTGAAACTAAACATCACAAATCATGGTCTACGAAAGGAACACGTACTTCATCTAAGAATATGAGATCACTCATGTACATTAAAAAAATCACACACAATCTTCACGTACTCAATTATATCAATAACTTTAAAATATTGTACCGGAAAACTATCAAAGTTATTAAACAAAAATATTATGACAATCGCATCTCAAGAGCTGAAAATTCCACGAGAGACACTTGGTCTGTTATCAATTATTTAAGGAACAAAACTCGTTCCTCAAACTTTATTGAACTTGACCCAGACGAACAATTATTTCATAAACGTTAGTAAGAATATTAGCTCTAAAATATCTCCAAGTCGTGATGCTCTTTGTTTCCTCGTTCCTTCCAAAAGAATCACTGATAGTTTCTTCCTTAGACCAATAGATAAATTTGAGCTAGTGCAAACCATACTCAGCATTCAAAACAAAACTTCCTGTGGCATTGATGGGTTATCATCTAAGATGTTTTTGAATATTCCAGATGCGGTGATTAACGTTTTATGGTCTCTAATCAATGAATCCTTTGAAAAAGGTCTGTTACCTAACTGTCTAAAAACAACTATAATTGTTCCCCTCCTTAAGGGTGGCGAGAAACAGAATACTAGTAGCTATCGTCCTGTTGCCTTATTACCAATCTTATCGAAGATAATCGAAATACTAATGAAAAACCGTCTACTACCTTTTCTTTTCAAATATAAAATCTTGAAATCCCAACAATTCGGTTTCCTACCTAATAAATGTACTAATGACGCAATGTTTTCTGTTCGTGATTAAATATATTCCTCTCTGAATAATAAACTTTTCACAGATTCGGTTTTTTGTGACTTCGCAAAAGCCTTCGATTGTGTTGATCATGAAATTTTGATAAACAAACTAGAATATTATGGCATCCGTGGTATTCCTTTAAAATGGTTTAAATCTTACCTGGAATGTAGAAACAAACTGGTACGAGCAAATGGAAAAGTTTCGAAAAATTCACCAGTTACCAGTGGTGTACCCCAGGATTCAGTTTTGGGTCCAATTCTTTTCTTGGTATTCATTAACGATGTCACAGACTTACGAAATAATGGTAAATTCACTTTATAAGCCGATGACACTAGTGTAACCTGGAGCAGTTTATATATACGAACTTTACATTCTACCATAGGCAAAGATCTCATTACTATTAAGTCCTGGTATGACTCGAACTGGCTTTGTTGTAACACTGAGAAAACTTTAGTTTTATCTTACAAAGGAGTTTTGCAGCCTCTCAAACTTAAAGTAATGACGTAATAAGATCTTCAAATTCGACTCCATATTGACAGTGCCCTTAAATGGTCTGTACATTTAGACATTTTAGCGAAAACATTATCCTCTGCCCTTTTTGCCATTAAATCTGTATCTAAACAGCTTGATTCTTGTACTGCTTTAACAACTTACTACTCTTTATTCGAATCGCACCTTCGGTATGGTTTGCCTTTCTGGGGGTCTCGTAGTTTACACCTCTTCACATCTATTTTCCAACTACAAAAAAGAGCTATTCGTTACATTCATGGTTTCATTGCGAATTCTATTTTAAAAAATACAAAATTATAACTCTTCCTGCTCTATTCATTTTGGAATCCGTGTTTTTGGTTCGCAAACATTTTCACAATTTAACTGAGAGGCCAATTCATAGTTACCCTACTGGAAAAAAAAATTTCGATATCTACTTAACTATACCCACCTCTGATCTGGTAAAAAATTCCATCACCTTCAATGCCAAAAAACTATTCAATCAGCTACCTTTCGAATTAAAAGTGACAAATGCATTCAATAGGTTCCGGAGATTGACAACTGCGTTTATGCTTGAGAGACCTTATTATTCAGTGCCAGAATTCTGCAATCTACCCTAGACTTTTGAGTTACATCGGCGTAGTTCAATATTTGGTATGATGTACGTTGGTAACATTGTATTATAGTTATTGATTTAAATTTGTATTTTTATATATTATGTTTTGTATTGTTAGTATAGTCAGTATTTTCTGTATCTTTATATTATTTTTTATATACTTTTTTCATATTTATCTATTTTTAAATTATTTCGCTTTGTCCATAAAATTGTAAAATTTTCCATGACAATAATAAAGCTTATGTCTCTCTCTCTCTCTCTCTCTCTTTCTCAGCCGTAGTTTCGTGGCTAAAGGATTGCACAGAAGATTACGACGCCGGGTGAAATTTCGATTTCACCTTGAAATCACCTGTTATACCAATGTCTCTTGGCTGACCTCGGTAAAAACATAAATTCAAGGTATAAAAGCAGGCCGAAGAATGCGTGGCTATATAGAAGAGTAGTCCTTACTGGTTATGACTTTGATATTTCCTCTTCCATTCTCAATGACTCCTTTATCATTTTTCATCTTGTGGATAATCATTTTACCTTTAGATCTCTCGAGACGGAGTACATTCATGTGTGCGTTGTTCTGTATGGCTCCCTGTACCATTCTCGTATTATAAGTTCTCTAATCTTTGCTGATGGCCTTCTTCATGATCTTATTCAGATCCCCATACCTTGGTGAGGTTTTTTTGGTTTTCCTTCGTTCTTCGATGAGCGTTCTGCATCCATATTGTTGTATTTTAATTCAACGGGAATGGTTAACTGCTAGTGAATATCCAATCGAATGGAATAAAACGGGGGTGATTGAATAACTCGACATATAAGTAAATTATTAATATGTTGATAGAAACGATTTACATTTGATCATAATATCCTACTCCAATAAAATGATTCCAAGACATTTTTATCTGATAATTTTTTGTCTGATTAAAAGAAATAATATTTATGTTATTCATTGCAGGACTATAAAATAGATGAGACATGACGTGAAGTTTCCAATCAAAATCACTTCCAAATTATTCTTGAAACTTCAAATAGAGTATCCACCGAATATGGCAAATAACTTCAGTATTCATATTTCAGTACTTGTCAATTTAAGATCGTATACACAGGCTCTTTTTAGATACAAATAATTTTTATTCACTCACATCCAAGCAATACATTGTTTTCCAAATATTTAAGATTCTCCAGAAATCATTTCATCGACGCCCGTGTGCAATGATATTTTACGTAAGTGGTTACATTTTGAAGGCTTCTTCTTTTTGTGAGCGATAATGATACATAGTAGTATGTTATTATTGGTGTTTATGTATTCATACTCGTTCGTTAAATACATATTAAGCGGTTTTTGGAATCTACCATGTTGGGGACGCCAAAGCGAAGGTTATAATGTATAACATAACAGACAATTTCCCAACATGCAAAAAATGTTTCTTTTTATGTCATTATATTGTAAACGTTATTCCTTTACTTCCGAACGATTATCTTGAAGTCTCCAAATACAAAGGAAGTGATGATGCTACGCAGTGGTAAGGTAGCCGTGAATATACATTACTTGAATGTAAAATGCTATTCCAGTACCAATAATGAAGAAAATAATTAGGGAAAACGATTAAACAGGCTGGAAACTCAAATATAAAACAAAGTGGGAGACCCAGAAGGAAATGGGTAGAGTAACTAAGAGAAATAGGTTTAAAAAAAAGAAATACGTGGGATGAAACGAGAACAGTAGTAAGAAGAAGAATGCATTGAAAAATTGGTACCAAAAATAAACCAAAACCGGAAGAAAAATAATGGAAAATAGCCAATCATGAAGTGTAACTACCCGCTATTCTTTCCAATATTGTTGAATCTTAATGTATTAAAGATTTCATAGTGGGTGATGGCGTATAATTTTATAACGACATAAGCGTTTAGAAATAATGTAAAATTGATGAAATTAACTGTCTCGCCCCTTACTTCGTAGAATCTACTCATATTAGTGTTTTAAATGAAACTCAATGTTTCTATCTAATTCCACAATATAATGAAAAGTGTTTAGTAGTTATTTTTGGCAAGACCAACCTTGTGATTGACTTAATATATGTTAATAGAAAACAGAGGAAGATGTGATATTACAGATATTTAAGCATAAATATTATTAGCCCTATGGTGATATCCTGGATATCATTTTTCAATTAAGAGCAGTATAACTGTGCAATGATATAGAAAACCAGGAAAACTATATCTGCTGATCTTCACAATTATCCCTTAAGAAGACAGTTTAATAGTGGAGAACTCCCTAGGTTTATCTGTTCAATGACGACTTTATATTGTGGGTTTCTTAAGTATCTTCTAATTTCCAACTCATCAAGGAAATCAAGTTCTTGTTTCTTATTACAAATATGTAGTACTCTTAGTTCTGTGTTAGGTGTTAATGAATGATTGGTGTCAAGTAGATGTTTTGCGTAATGGGATTTATCTGATTGTTTTAATCTGTATACTCGTCAGTGTTCACTGTATCGGATTTCAAAATTTCTAAGGGTCTGACCCAAATAGACAGCATTACATTCTGGACATTTGAGTTTATATATACCTGATTTCTTTAATGGTGATATTTTTGTTTTTACATTTTGTACTTACGTTATTTTCTGTTTTAAAAGAAATTATTGTATTCGTTGCTAAAGATATTATCTTTGAAATATTATTAGAAATATTTCCTGCATATGTGATAGTTTTATAAGTTTTTATTTCTTCAGTTTGTTTAGGAAATATTAGTTGTGATGCCACTTTTTCCTCTTTTTTATTAATTAGCTTATTTATCATATATATTGTATTAACGTTGGATGTTGCTATTTGTCTAATTGTATTAATCTCTCTATCATAATTACATTTGTTCATAGGAACTGGAAATGCTCTATGTACCATTGAATTATATGCCGCTAGTTTATGTGACATGGGGTGATTGGAACTATATGGAATTGTCACATCAGTGTGTGTTGGTTTTCGGTACATTGAATAATCAAGTACATTATTAACTTAGTGAACATATTAGTAACGTCAAATGAAATAAGCTTAGAGTTATCTTGTAAGTTGGATGCTTTTAATTTTTTGATTAGTTCTATTGAAGTTCAAATTGAGTATTTAGATGCATATCCGTAACTATTAAGTATATTGCTAAGCTTCTTTGCCAATATATTATTAGGAACATTAACATAAGAAACTACAGGTCTAATTGGTTTCGTTATTTTATGTAATTTGACGGTTCCTTATAATTGTGGACAATGAGGATACTTATTTATGATGTACCTCTTTTCGTAATCACTTAAAAGATAATTTGAATTATCAACAATGTCCCTTATATTATTAGAAAACTTTTTTGTTGGGTCTGCTCTATGAACTTTTACATCGCTAGATTCTATAAAGTTATATATTTTTGAATTATAATTCTCAGTTGTCAATATGACAGTTGTGTTCTCCTTATCAGATTTTGTAACTGTTAGAAAGTAGAAGATAATAACCCAATAAAATTTATGAAACAATCAATAATTAGGGAACAAAACCTGAACGTGGAATATACATTTATTTTGTTAAGGAAGGGATCTTTGGGATAGGTATTATTGTAGGCTAAACCACAGAGATGAAATATCAAACGAAACATGTGGAGAAAATCCGAACCAAATCTTCTTCTTCAAGTGCCGTGCCCTCCTAGAACATTAGCGATCAGTTGCATGATCTTCACTTTCTCTACAGCCGACCCGAATGGTGTCGTGGTGTTTACTCCATACCATTGGCAGAGATTCTTGAGCCAAGATGTTCTTCGGCAACCAGGACCACGCTTTCCCTCTATTTTTCCTTGAATAATAATGTGGAGCAATTCATATTTCGGATTTATCATTACGTGGGCCAAATACTCCAACTTTCTTCTTTTTATGAGGTTAAGTACCTCCCTTTCATTATTCATGCGCTGTAAAACCGCTTCATTCGTCACCTCGTCAATCCACGATAGCCTCAGTATTCTTAGGTAAGTCCACATCTCAGAAGCCTCAATTATTTCGCATATTGTTTCCATCCCATAGAATAATATGCTAAAGACACAGCATCGTAATAGGCGTATCCTTAAGGGAATTGTTGAAGCTCTGTTGGTAAGCACATTTTGTTCTTGAAATATGTTCGTGCCTGCTCTATTCTGCTTCTGATCTCTTGAGTTAAGTCCCATTTTTCATTCAGTCAGCAGCCCAGATATTCGTATTTTTGTACTCTCTCCACTATTAAGTTGTCGGCTATATTTTTTTTTTTGGTGACAACTATCCATTTGATAATCTTTATATTCAAGTGTAGACCCAGTTGTTGGCTATTGTCTGTAACCGCTGCTAAGAGTGTCTGTGAATAATCTTTATCTGTTGCTATTAAGACCATCTCGTCAGTATATCTTAGATTGTTGATGACTCTTCCATTAGAAATTATACCCTCTATTCTGTCTTCGACGTTTTCCCTCAAAAATGTTTCTGTATATAAATTAAACAGAAGGGGGCAGAGCTCCTCGCATATTAGGCACTTCTTCAGGTGTCTGGTCGTTAATTCTAATGTCAGTTGTCTGATTTCAATACAAGTAGGTGATTATCCCAATGTCTCGTCCGCCTAGGCCTATATCATCCAGTGTAGCTATTAACTTGTCGTGTTGAACACTGCCGAATGCCTTCTAGTAATCTATCAAGTAAACATATATATATATATATATATATATATATATATATATATATATCAACATTCAAATCTCTACATAGTTGTAGTAGAACCTGGACACTAAACAGCGCTTCCCCTGTACCGACACCGCTTTTGAAACCAAACTGAGACCTGCCAATATTTCTTTCGCATTTGGTGTATATTCTGGAGTGAACGATTTTCAAGAACAACTTCAATACATGGCTCATTGGCTTTTTTGATATGGCAACGAATGTTGACCTGAGCCAGTTTTTAGAAATTACTACGGTCATGTATATGCAGTTGATCTAGCTTAACATAACTTTGCTTCAAGGGAAAAACCTGGAACTTGCGACAAGCAAAACGGAAGCAGTCTTCTTAAAAGGTACTAAGTGGGAGAAGATAAGAAGGTTGATAAAAGTCTAGGTAGGCACGCAGAGTATAACCCGTACAGTTATGTGAAAAACTTGGGTATCTATATAGACCATCAAGGAAATTTTGGGGAGCACGTCAAGCAAACCCTTGAAAAAGTAGACGATAAAGTAGCCAAGCTATCAAGGTTAATGCCAAACCTCGGTGGACCTAGTAGCGTTAAAAGGCAACTGTTATACGAGGTGGCGCAATTCATACTGATGTATGGAGCTGAGACCTGGGGAGGAAGCATCAGGATTGCACGATATCAGAACCTCCTGATTAGAAGTCAACGTAGGGCCTTGATTAGAGTGGCCAGTGCATATCGCACAATCTCGACAGAGGCCCTGACGGTAGTCACTGGGATTCCGCCTATTGACTTGCTCATATGGGAAACTAAAGACAGCTTTGAATACCCGGAAACCGGAAAAGATATCCGCATGGAGATGGTGGAGCACAAATGGCAAGCCCAATGGAGTGAGCTAACGGGAAAGGCTCAATGGACCAAAAAGCTTATTCCACGAATAAGTCCTTGGATATCCTGCAGCTATAGGAAAACTAACTACTTCCTAACACAGTTCTTATCAGGGCATGGGGCATTCAGAACATATACCAAAAGAATAAAGAAAACCGATGACAATGAATGTATCTACTGTGGGAAGACAGACACTCCTGAGCACACGTTATTCGGATGTCCAAAGTTCCATTGAGAAAGAACTGAAATGGAATCGGAACTGGAACTTGATATAAATCCAGACAACATTATAAATAATATGGTTGCGAGCAAAGGAAAATATGAGAGAATACACCAATGGATAAGGAGGGTAGGGAAAAAGAAGAAGGAAGAAGAAAGATCAAACAGAAAATAAGTCCTCTGGTAGAGGAGCTGACGTAAACCAGCGATGGTAGTACCAGTCTCTACTAGGGTGCAGAGGGGTTTTTAGTGGGTAGTAGAATTCTTTAGTCCTACACTACCCTGTCTAAGAGCTCTCAGGATGTGCGGGGGGAGGCATTTTCCCCTTAAAAAAAAGCTTTACAGAAGTGCAACATTTTTAAAACCTCTATTTATGTTCTATTTTTGCACTTAATATACCGTGTAAGAATTCTGCATTAGTGATATCTAACCCGTCATACAGAGTTATATTATGCGAAGACCTCCTACTATCCACAAAGAGATTTTGAATATATTTTCTCCACTCATGTAGTTGTTCTTCTGTGCTACTAAGAATTTGCTGTTTAATGAGAGTACTGTTGTTGCTCTTTTATATTGACCAGTTATCTGCTCTATATTCTTGTTCATATTGAAATAGTCGTATTTGGCTTCTAGCTACTCTATTTCATTACACTGCCCCAGTAACCACTCTTCCTTCGCTTGTCTAATCTTAGCAATAATTTCCCTTTTCACCTCTCTGTATCTGTCAGGATCTTTATTTTCATGTGGTCTACGGCTGTCCATTCATTTGAAGAAGTCATCGGTAATCCAAGCTTTGTGTTTGGTTCTCTTGCTTTTCAGCTTAGCTTGACTAACTTCTACTACGGACGAATTAGTCTGTCTCCACGTATCTTCGATATTATATTCGTCAATGTCCATACACTGTAGAGCCTGAAGCTTCTTGTACGTTTTCAGTTTCAATGTAGCGGCCAATAATGAGTGATCTGTTGAAACGTGCACCAGGATAAGTCTTAGTATTTTGAATAGTATTCCTGAATCTTCGATGGAATCTATTTGATTGCGTGCATTTCTATCTGCATTGGAAATCGACGTATATAGAACCCAATGTGTAGTATACGTAACTCGATAAATAAAGGTTTATCGCAAAATTCCTGAAACACGTCCATTTTTATTTTCAATGGGGCATATTACAAAGAGATTTGTTCATCGTTCTAATTATCTAGGGGGTTGCAGACATCCCCAACTTTTTTTTAAATGGAAGGGTAGGTTGATTAATTTTTTATTTGAAAGCTTTTTAAATTGCAAATAGAACTCCATTTTTTTGTTACTTTTTATGAGCAATGTGTCGGAAAAAAATGTAATAAGGAAGTATTTACTGAAATTACTTTAATGCAATAAATGTTCAAAGTGCTTTCCACCTTATTGCTGACAATATCCTAATCGATTATAAATAGCATTTCGACCACTTTGTAACACTTGTGGCCTAATTTCGTCCCTGATTCTTTGTTGAAGATCGGCGATGTCGTTAGGTTTAGTGGCATAAACCTTGCTCGTTAGATATCCCCATAAAAAGATTCCAATGGAGTAAGATCGGGTGATCTTGCTGGCCACTCAATTGGGCCCCTTCTTCCATTACATCTATTTGGAAACCCTTTGTTAATATAGGTCTGTACATTTTGAGCAAAATGTGGTGGTGCCCCGTCTTGGTGAAACCACATTCGTTGGTCTTATAAGTTTGGATCCAAATTATTAGGGAATAAATTTACTAAAATAGGAATCAGTTCTTCTTGGAGCATATTAAGGTATGTTTCTCCCGTTACGTTTCCATTGAAAAAAGTGGACCTACTATGTGATCCCCAAGAATTCCACCCCAGCCGTTTGTTTTCTGAGGCCTTTGGGTATGGAATTCACGCATCCAACGGGGATTTTCGTCAGCCCAATAACGGCCCATGTAATGTGAACGTAGCCTCATCAGAAAACAGCACCCATTCCAAAGCAATTTGTCCAACATCGATAGAAGCCATAATTCGTTCGCAAAATTCGAGTCTACGATCAGGATCATCATCGTTAAGATCCTGCAGCTTTTGCATCTTGTAAGGGTACTTTTTGGCTTCTTTAATACTTTTTAAAACGCTTGTGTGACTGTCACCATGAACGCGAGCTATTTGCCTAGCTGTAGTAACAGGATTTTCTTCAACTTCCAACAATATGTTCAACTGGACTTCTTCGTCCACTTTTAAAGTTTTTATCAAGGAGCATTCTTCACGTGGCCCAATTCTCGATATCGAGTTTCAATTTTGCTAATCGTACTTCGATTAATTGAAGGTAATTCTGGATGAACTTCAGTAAACAAACGAGTGACTTCAGCCTGTGTTCGACTTCTGTCGACATACCCGATCATCCTTAAAATTTCGATAAGATGCGTCTCGATTAAACTGGGCGTTTTCTTATTCCTCGTTTCTAATTTACACGTTGATATGCAAACAAGTACTAACACATCAATCACATTCATTTCAAATTGACCAGAAAACTATCGAGCAGGTTTTTTATTGGGCTTATCAAGTAAGAAAAAATGTACCTATACATTAAAGTAATTTCAGTAAATGGTAATGCAGTATACATTGAAAAATTGATAGAAGAAGGTGAAGAAGAACAGGAATATCATATTAGGCCAAGCTACAGAGATTTTTTCATGTAAAAATAATCAGAAAAAAACCCGATGTGCCATTGTCTGGATAAAAGTTTTGTATGATGTAGTCAGATGTTTTGCACTCGACTTTATTATTCATAACTTTGTTATCACCAGTTTTATGCAAAAAATCTAGTCAGTATCATGTATTCAATGATTCTTAGCAAATGCCTATTGCAAATTTGAATCAAAGTAAGTGAAGTTCGTTATTTCTACAATTATTATCGCGTGTTGCGCCAGGGGAAATAATTTGTTGAGTAAAAAAAACTGAGAATCTCTTTATACAGTCCACGAATTGTCCGACTAGTGAAATAGTCAAACTGACGAAAGACGACGGGAGTGTACCCACCAATTCCGCACAACTTGTTCTATTGGAAGAAAAGAAAAAAGTTCTTTGTATAGGCGATATTAAACAGGTCCCAATCAATACAACTTATAATAATTCATTCAACAGACTAGTCACTGAAGCGTGCTTAACATTTAGATTGATAAGTAATATTTCAAAACAACTTTTGAATATCTATCCATATCTAATCAAAGTTTTGAACATGCGATATCCAATTAATATCATGTCTGCACTGTTATAGGGCCCTAGAAATTAGTTACAGTACCCCAATTGAGGTTTTATCTACTGTGCGCAGATTAAACAAATCCGGAAATATAATATGCTTTGCAAGGATAAGTACAGAAAACATCTCTTTATCCTTATCTCGTTGTATCTCTTATAATCGTTGCACCATCTGTCTGTGGGACAATACCTAAAGCTTAGGATTATTGTGGGAAAACGGAGGTTTATGACGGGTAGTTGGAGGAGTGTCACCATTTTATCAGATAAGTATAAAGTATATTTTTAAAATATGTATACAGTGTGTCAAATGGAATATTTGTATTATCTTGTTACTGTCTATATTTATGAGAATACATGTGAATTCAAGATAAAGGTGATTTTATATTTACATTTATAGAATGCTTATTTGCTTCATTAAAAAAATTACAGTACGAATGCGGTTAAATTAACAAATTACAAAATTAATTGAAAATTGAATTGGTTCCATATTAGTTTTTGAGACTGAGCTGCTCCATCGCTGGATTCGACAGTTTCCTATTTTTCCCAATGGAAAGTAACCCTTCAATATTTGTAATTTAGACAATATAATCCGACATGAATTTTCATCTATTATTGAAACATACCAATAATTTGAAAAAATCGCAAATGGAGAATGAAAAGCTAGAATATATTTGAAAAATAGTGAAAAATGCCAAAATTTCTGAAAAACGTGTTAACCGTTTCCGAAATAATTTAATTCCTCACTTAGGTCTCACTCCGCAAAGTGTGATGTATAGAAATTCTCAAAATTGGGAATGTGGTCATGGCCAGTTCAAAAAATCATTCTGAACAATCTTACTTATATTGCCGATGGTGAGGATAAGATGTTGCGGTGGTCGAGTGTTTATTATATTACAATGTGTAACAGATGGATCCTTTCAAATTTAAATGTAATTCAATTTTGTATTTAATTTTCAATACAACGTATGCAAACCTCTTGAAATGTAATTACCATGTATAAGTTAACTGGTAAATAATTTGTATCGGGTTTCTAGGGGCGTAATGGAATTACAGAGTTTGGAACGTCAGTATATTTTTGAGTAATAATTCGTTAAAATTAGATTAAGTTAATTGAAACATGGCAATTTGCCAGCGTATATTTTCCAACATTAAGTTTGATTAGATTGACTTTTGACAAAGCTGTGAATGCCACATTCGGAGTAGACGTTAACTAGTTAACTCGTTTTAAGCTTGTGAAACTTGGTGAGTTAATATAATGGTTATAGATGTCGTTACAGCAGAATGGAATAAGAGCATGAAGTTAAGATTCAAAACATAACCAAATGGTGTGATGCTGTTCATCAAATTAATGATAATTCTTTCAAAATGGATATTTAATTTACTAATTATAACAAATGTTTTGCAGCAAGAGTTGGTTGAAGAAAAGTATAGCCATTTCCTGAATATTTGAGACATTGACAAGAAGTTACTTTTTTAATAGTTAATCAACGAAACAAAGAAATTTAATGATAATTGACACAACAAAGACATACATAAAAGTGTATCAATATAGTTTTGTGGTGAGTTCTGAAATATTTATACGGGGTAGTGTCAATTTGACAACTTATCACCCGCTAAATTTCGGCCCCTATAGAAAATTCAAAAATATGCATATGCAGACATTAATTTTTAAGGGGACAGGTTTCAGACTAAATGACATAAACCTTCTTGCGGGGGCGGACACAATTCCTAAAATCTCAACAGGAAACGGGCTTGACTGATATCTCATATTAACTAACTACTTACTAACTTTTTTAGCAGTACGCAAGAAATCTGGTGAAAACTGTAAACAAGTTATAGGTACAAAAAATACTCTATGATATTATTTTAATTAAACATGAATTCGTCTTAACCACAGATCATAGAACCACAATCCGCTTCAGACACCGAACAAAAGTCGAGTAAACCCAAAAATATTCACAATAAAAGTTCGTATGTCATCTACGAGCACATCAGAGAGGAAATCTGTGAGCACAATGAGTTGATTATGACTCGTAAAGTCAAACAGCAAATGCTAGAACGGGATCTCGACTACTCCCAACGAGAAACCACAAACGAACGTAGCTATCCATCTGTCATCGAGCAAATTGTCAATTCCAACATAACCAAAATTCTCAGCAAATCCACACTACAGTGATTCTCAAGTATTAGAAATTATTTCAGTGATATTAAACAATAATCTTAATCTTAATGTACAAAGCTAAAATACCCGTAATTTTCACACACATCAGATGTAATCAATAAGTTAACGTCTTGAGTAAATGTTTACATTATATTCGAATGACATTCAAGTCTTAAACAGAAGATTCTGACCGCTATGGAAATACTTACTGAAGCCATAACAGGGTACATAAATGAATATCAAATATACAACTATCCCGAGAGACAAGTATGTATAAACAAATTAGGTAATTTATTTCAACCTAACACTAGTGTACGAATTCAAGACAAGATTAAATTCTTCCTGTAAGTCATACATTAATTACATTTATATTCCACCCCTGTATAATAATCATTACACATTTCTATACCTACACACATAATTCCTGCTTAAAATTCGTTCATAATACTCCAAAATCCATAAACATCAATTTTAACCATGTCTTCACATACAAAAAATTATCGTAAAAACTTTCCTTACCTATAATAAAAACAACATTTTTATGACAAAAACCGACCTTAGCCTACGCATAATTCAACCGTCGTTTATGACGGTTAGAGTTCAAAATATTACAATTCATTGGCCAATTCCCCACGTGATTTCCTCTGCTTACACCCACTCTGAGCATCACATAACTACGGATCCAACCCAACAATCCCACACAAGTCTCTCATCGTACCAAAAGGTAGTTACATTACATCTTCAGCTGGCCAAATTGACCGGTATAATTAAAACTCCAATAATCATTAAATACAATCAAATAATTTAATCATATTAAACTTCATGACTAGTAATCAGTTCTACATTTTTAATTGTTCCGCAAACGAAGAACACTTATATCAAAAACTTGAATAAAAAGACCAGTGAAAGTACAAAGGTATATCATTTATCCGACAAACATAAACTCAACGTAGAAAATGCAACTTTTGCCATATCAAAGTGGCTGGTCCTTCGAGATTTTCGTGTATATAAGTATTCGTACCGAATTTCAAACTCTTACTACAAAAAGTAAGATTGCGAAACAACTAGTAAAACGTTTTAGACAAAGTCAAGGAGTCGGCTAAACCAGCACCCTAATAAGTTATAGCACTTATCAGTTAAAACGGGCAGTTTTTTGGACTACTGAAGCTAACACCCCAATATGATGTAACCAAAGCAAAAAATCAGTAGTCACACGGTCACTTATATCTACAATAAAAACCAAACTAATTACATGACTTTTCAAAAGGTAGGCGCACGTTTTGTATCATACAATAATAACAAACGTTTAATTCACCACTTGCCAAGCGACAATAGTGACAAATATAAAATCGCTGCCAGGATGTAGTGACACATTGGTTATAGCCTGCACCAATTCGCCGGTGAGATGATGGCAGAGCGATCACTAAAACTCTGGGCTGACAGGAATTATTACAAATATAATTATATGTAGCAGGGTCGGACTATGACTCTGTAATAAGCACTAATATGGCAAGGCAGTTTAGGGACACCTTATATATATATATATATATATAAATTTAATCAAATATAAGTTGAATCAAATATAAAAAGTCTAAAAGAAAAGCGACCTAGTGTCGATTGTCAGAGGCGGTAAAACTTAATTAAACAATTATGAAAAATAACTAAATTACCACAAGGTCGTCACTCATATAAGTCGAACACAAAAACATCGTTGTTTTGAATATCATAAAAATACAGACGAATTATGCAACTTAGCATAGAGAAATTTAATTAAAGTTAACCTTAAACAAAAACATAGAGGCGAGGACAAGTAAATGACGCATGATGCGTTTTCACAGTGAGTTTTAGTGAATGTCGCGAAGTGCTGAAAGCCTATCAGAGCTCATCTCCCGTCGACCAATCGAGAATAGAATCCAGACGCCGTTTGTTTTTTTTTGTGACGTCCGACCAGAATTTTCCAAACCGTAAGTTTTTGAACCTGACACCTTTTTTTTCTCCATTGTTTTTTTGGGAAAATCATATTGGTATTGATTTTTGTTTTGTTTTGTATGTCTGACTATCCATCCTGCCATATAAGTGTTATACTGAAGCTTGAGCCGTATATCACCGTAATCAGAGAGTATTATACTTCGTAAATTTTTCTTTCTGTTATGACCATACAATTTTATTTAGGGAGTTTGCGAGGGGTACATACCCCATAAACCTGAGCCAGGCAGATTACTCCAATCACACGCTCAAAAAGTTTAGTATCAGTTATTGCATTATCAAGTTTTATTCCCGAGATATTTATTTAGTTGAGTGTTTACACTGTAATTAGGGACAAATATTTTCAATACCAGAACATGAAAGACGCCAATGACCATATATTAATTCTAACATAAATTATATTCGCTTGAACAATAAGATTTTATTATTTAATTGAACTTTATCAGGCAACGAAAGTACCCTCGATCAGCAGAAAGGTCGGGTTACGAAATCGTCTGTTTTTACATTACGTAATTTCAAAGTTATTAAAGCCACTGAAGTAACCGTTAGCTAGGTCAAGGCGTTATGTTTTAGTAAGGAGACGCTAAATAAATTTTTTGTTTTGCTTAAGAAAACCCTGGCCACTTTTCTCTGACGAATGATCTTTGTTGTCCTTACCGGACGATAACTGGAAGAGAGGGCGAATATATTTAGGAACCCTAGCTAGTTTAATTTTAGCACCGGACAAATAACATTGTTATTATATTATATCATATACCGTATGCATCGAAAGTGCACCCCAGAGTTGAGTAATTGTTTTTTTGTAACTTTAGTTTCATTTGATCGTAATATAGGCCTATTTATATGTTATCTACCGAGACTGTTTCCTTCACTCCCAACAAATCCCTCTAATCTATACAGGTGGATTGGACCCTGGGGTCGTACAGGCAGTTGGACGACTCTACGAACCTTAGAACTCAGGCTTGGCACATCGTTTAAGCCCAAGAGGGCCCACGAATACCCTCCCGCTCGAGCCAGGAAACCACCCTCTCTCAAGATTCTTCAACAGGGGATTTCCGGCTCTATTGTGCCCTACGGAACTGATGACAGCAAACGTTGCAGAAATAAAAGGGAACAAATAACAATCAAACAACCGGCAGTTGTTACAACTCTTTCAAAATCTAACGTTTAAGTTAGTCGATGTGGAACGCCTTATTAAGAAATCATTGGCACGACTGATACCAGAAACTTGAGCAAATGCGTTGCTCATGTTCAAAATGAAGGAAAGAAAATGTGGGATGTAGAAAATAGGGCTGATAAAGTAGGGCACATATTGAAAAAGTTTATATGAGGTACTAACATTATTTTGGCTCACACTATACGCTCCTGACTTTTTTCCCACTAGACCCTGTATATTAAAGTGAAGTTTCCAGTTCTAGTTTCGTAATGAAATTGTAAACTTTCGTTGTGGTTGGATAGTTTCATAATTCGTATAAAAATTACTTATTACGTTGTTGATAATTAGTCAATTTATAATAAACTAATAAAATATGCGCAATTTTGAATTTAATGTAGATACTGGCATCCATGCAAAAGTCTAAAAATCGTTACTAGTAGGAATAGTCCGTTCCTGGTTGCAATGGAATATTGTAGATCTTCTAAAATGAAGGAAACATAAATATACTTTTCAAGGCTACCGAGAATTTTAAGACGACCAAACGCCCAGAACAAAAATTAAAAATAAGAAACAAATTTCAACTTTGATGAAAACTGATTCGCAAGCAGGGGCCTGTATTGGAAAACTTGGGATGTAGTTATATCATAGTTTTTAATCAACATAAAAATCCCCAGCAATATTTTACTAGTCTAGGAATAAATTGGCTTTCTCTTAAAAGGGCTTTTATAAGAACTCGACTTGATAAAAAATATTCCTAAGGAAGCTATTATACCTTAAAGCAGTTCTGATTATAAGTCGAAAATAAATGGATTAAAAAATGCCATTTTAAACGCAAGGAGAGATGCTTGGATGAAACTGTGCGAAGCAGTGGATGACAATATCTGCGGCTTAGGGTACAACGTGACTATGAAAAAACTGAAACAACCTTCTAATTGGATGAAAAAAAAACAGTAAGAAATATGTAAAGAGTTGTTTCCAGTTGGCGAACTTCTTAGCATGCGTATAGAAAAGCATCCAAAAAAATATAATATGAGTAAAACATGTGTGTCCTCCCTTGATTCTCTTATCTATTCCGAATACAATACTATACCATCGAAGCAGCAGCGATAACCTCGCATTGAATGAGGATGTTCAAATTATCACAGTATTCCAAAAAACTATTTTTCTTGCAAATGTGTTCATTCTAGAAATAAATTTTGATCCAATCTGACTCCAGAACTCCATATATCCCGTCAAAGCTGTTTATTTCTCCTATTAAATCAAAAGATGTCTCCACATAATTCCTCTAACATGAAAGTATTGAAGCAAATGAAAATCAATCTTCGAAGCTGGTAGTGTAAACAAATGTTCTAGTTGTAATTGATAACTGGCAAGAATCGGATTGAAAACTAGCAGTAAGCGAAAAATATTTTGTTCATAGCCAACATATTGGCATACAAGGAACCATCAACCTATAAATTTCGCTGTCACATCTACAAATTGGTCGTATCAAACTCTCTCATATTCATTCCATAACGACTAAGAAATATTTGAGTGATCTGTGATTATAGGTATCATAATTGACCACATATTTATCTTGTACCAAAACGTTTACGAAAAGAATGCAGTGAAAAGCCCAATTGAAATGTCGAATGGTGTCCAAAGTCCAAAAAAATCATTTTCATTATTATATGGAGGAATCGAATTTTCTAACGCGCTTGTTTCTCATGTGGTTGATCAAAAATACAATCGATAGGAAAAATATCCAAGAACTCTTTCACAACGCTTATATCATTGCTTATTTATAGCCCGTTAGGCTACCAGTCTTCCTTCAAAATAACACAATCAATACCTTCATGGAAAACATATTTATTCAATAGAATCTTCTCATTCGTGACATGACATTACGGTCCTGGTTATTTACAGAAAACTAGTATAACAACTACTTGTTTCCCCTCAAACAACTAAAATACGATCCGCAATCACCTTTTGTTTGTTCATATGCGGCTCTAGCGTAGACCAGTGAAAAACTTTTTCCTATATCAATTCGAGTGCAATGAGCTGATTGCCAGTCGACTTTTTTCTGGCAAATGACGCTTTTTCTTCGCCAATTAGACCCGGATTTGCCGGTCCGTCGTAGAGCGACCGTCAATGGTTTTTTATTTAGAAAGGTCCGTTAAGGTTGCGGCTTTATTTGAGTACGGCGGACACCTGCACCCTTCATTTTCACTTTGTTTTATCTAAATTGCGTTCAAAATCGATATTGAATTGACAAAGGAGGGTAAAACTATTCGCTAACTTGTTAGCGTCTAGTTTATTCGTTCGAAAAAAATCATTAATACAGAAGCTCTCATAATAATTAAGGATATCTGGGACATTTGATATTTTTCACTACGCTTACAATAAATCACGTTAGTTTTTTTTCAGGAGATACTTTACTAAGTTCAAGATGGTTACTAGAAAGGCTTCTGGTAAAATCTCGTTTCTTTCTGAACATCGTATGTTTCATACGTGGATGTTTGTAAAATCAGGTGCAGTATTCGTGAATAATATATATATATATATATATATATATATATATATATATATATATATATATTATTGTGATTTGTTAGGTGTGTAATTTTAATGTTTTAAGATAAATGTATTTTCTCTAATTTGCCCTACGTTGGGCCGACATTTTATTTTGGATAGAATTGGTATGAGAGAATATTTAAAATGTTATTATTATTGTTTAGTTTTTGTTTGCCCGGTATATTATAAAATTTTTAAAATAGTTTGTAAAGTAATTATACCCTTTGCATGAAAGACTCCACAATCTCAACGTAGGGTTCAAATGCTGAAAAAAAGTTTAATTTCAAATATGAGCGCCATTTTTAAATGAAATCCTTACATTTTAACGAAGAAATTTTGTTAATCAAAAAATATACTTGCTTTTATTATTTCTAAATAAATTCTAGAGACGGTCCTGTCTGCTTAAATTCGAACCTCTCCACGATTCACAGACGTCAGGTCAATACTGTTAACTGTTGAACATAGATGGAGCAATCACAATATAATTTCAAAATGTTTTTCAAAGGGAAAAACGTTATTTAATGTTGTGGAAACGAATACATCATTCTTTTACAAAAAAAAACTTGTGAAAACCATCTATCTAGGATGATCATTCATTCAAACAAACCATACACTCAGGTGAAATATTATTTCTATGTGCGATTACAAAATAGGCAACATTTTATACAAATTTGAAAAAACAAATTCCGTTATAAAACGTCTATGACAGAAAATGGCGAAAAACAATGCTGATGAGCGTCTATGTAATATCAAAGTTCAATTCTTTGCACAAAACCGGTAAGTTTGTTTAACATTTTTTATATATAAATAAAATAGTTTTAAATACCTGTTCACTGTATTGTTCTAGTACACTTCAATGATTGGTTTTTTTTTATTTTATTTTAGGTTACCTCTTGGAAAACCATACAATTTGTCCAGCTTGGATAATATCAAGAATTAATGCTATACTTCGTCCATATCAATACATTTTAGATGAATCCCATAATCAAGTGCTTTCTGAAAAGTATTGTGGAGACACCATTTCCACAATACAACATTTCACTTGGTTATATTGATAAATTTTATGGTTAGTACTCTATTATATTTACCAATTTTCTTGTTAAAATATGTTTATCTACTTGATTAATTACATTACTGAGTTGCTTTTAAGGATAATGTATTTCTTTCTCTAATTACAATTCCAAACTGTTGTTTCTCAAAAAAGTTTAAATAATTTTTCTCAAAAATTTTGCTTCTTATCCATTCACTGCAATCAAAAAGAAAACTACCTAGTGAATAGTGTCCTTTATCAACAACTTGTTTCTATTCAATTTTTTTTATTATTAATCTGCTTCTCGCTGATGAGAATATTTTAAATTTGTTTCACCAATCAAAATTGGCTATAAAAATTCTTATTGAAAAGTTTCACTTCAAGTTGTAGATCGTCCATCTATCCTTTTAAAACATTCTGTTTTAAGTTTTTAAATGATTAAAACCCATATATTATTACCTTTAAATTGTATTCCAAAATATTTATAAATGACAGTTCTTAATTTCAATAATATCTATACGGAATGACAATTCATTTCACAAATGTCATGCTTCATAAAATTAATGTTATTATTTGACTTCCTACCTTGACATATTTTAAATAAATACATAATCTTATCAGAAAACTTCTTTCAATATCTAATATTTACTTTTTTAAGACAAATCATAATATTATTTTACTCTTACAATGAGAAAAATGGATTGTTATTATTTATATGGAACAACGTTCAAAAATTCTCTCTCTCCAATATTAAAATCATGTTATTTTATTCCACATATGTATTTATAAAGCGTATTTAAAATTCCCTCCACAATTCTACAGCTTGACTCTTGTCTACTTTCTCTATTTAATAGTGAATAGTACAGATTGTCTCCATTTCAAACGATTTTTTAAAAAAATTCAAATTCTAAAATTTTGTACTTGCTTACAGTGTGTAGTCTTTTATTCCATAATTTAGTATACAGAGTGTTGCCAGTTTTTTTCTATGTTTATATATATATATATATATATATATATATATATATATATAAACTGTAAACAAAGTAGTTGGGATGCGGTCAATATAGGGCTAATTAAACAACTATTTTTTGACTAGTTTAGCTTTCGGAAATAATTTATTTCCTTCATCAGAACATCTACAAATGAACAAAATTTGAATTAATAAAACTGAAAAACTGCTTAGAATACAAAATTACTCACCAAAATAAGTTTAACATATATGCATCAAGTACATCAAGATTTACAGGAGCAAGAAAATTCATTGCACAAATACAGAAATATCACGTTGAAAGTCAAAAACATTTAAAAACATTAAAACTGCAATATCAAGCAGAAAAGTAACAATTATTAACAAACACAACAATCCAAACACAATTAAAATGAATGTTCAATACATTACCCAAGGAGAAAGGCATATATTTCAAGTCCATATCGGTTTTTTATCAAGAAACAAAAAGAAGACCTCATCATCTAATGAATTTAACAGCAACTGGAGTATCAATTATATTTATATTTATACAGTAAGGATATAAATTGGTATTATAAAAGAATATGAGAGTGATGTAAAAACATAAATGCGAAAAATGAAAAACGATTAAAGAAACTCAGCCATTCTACAAAGACAACAGATAGGTGTAAATTTTACTAAGTCCATCAAGATCAGACTTTTTGTTCAAACAGTTATCCAAATTTTTGTGTATATGACACATCTCGAGAAAAAGTCTTTTATTATAATTTTTTTCTTTGTCAAGTACTTTAACATTATCAAACATCATACTATGTTTATCAACTATAACATGCTCTGCCAAAGCACAGGACAGCTTTGCAGTATTGCAATCACTTTTATGTGAGGTCAATCTCCCAGATACACATCTAGAGGTCTGGCCTATATATATTTTATTGCATTCACTACAAGGAATGCTATAAATAAGGTTCGAAACCTCGCCCTTGCCCAGCCTTGACTTGATTTTAGTGTAAAGGTTGTTGATTGTAAGTATATTATAAGTTGCAACCTTAACAGTAGTGGTACCCTTCAAAGCTTTAAGGAGGTCTGATGTTAAACCTGGTATGTACGGTAATGAACCATACCCCAAATCTGCACTATGGACTGAATCCGATACAACATCTTCAAATTTCCTGAAAATTGTCGGAGTGTTGTTTAGAAACTTGTTCACCATACCTCTAGGATATGAGTTCTGAATCAGAATCTCCTTCAATAAAATTAGATCATTGTTAAGAAAATCTGGATGAGATAACTTTCTCACCCTATCCTTAAGAGCGAGAATTAAATTGGTTTTCATTTTTGGTGGATGACATGACCAATAACTTATAAACCTATTACTACATATCGATTTTCTGTACCAAGAAGTTCTTATAATATTGTCCTCACCTCTATGCAACTTCATGTCTAGAAAAGGTAACACACCATCTTCTTCCTTCTCAACTGTAAACTGTATGTGTTCGTTATAAGAGTTGAACAAATTTAATGTGAACTGCACCCTATCATTAGGAAGAGCGAGAACCAGATCATCCACATATCTCTTGATGAAAGGAATTGGAAAGCTCAAAGAATCAATAGAATGCTTAATGAGGTCGTCCAAAACAAAATTTACCAAAATTGGCGATACAGTAGATCCCATTGGGGTGCCAAAAATCTGTTTATAAAATTTATCATTGAAAACAAAAACGTTGGAGTCAAAAATAAATTGAAGTGCCTCTTTAAAAGCTGACAAAGTCAATGTACAATGAGGTTGAATATCATCCCAATGTGCTGAAATGCTATCCAAAACGACACTTAAAGGTAAATTTGTGAACAGTGAGACCACATCAAAGCTAACAAGAACGAAGCCATCTGGAATAGACAGATTGTTTATAAAACTACTGAACACAAAAGAATCTTTGATGTTATAATCATTTTCAAAATTATAAGATTTAGTCAAAATGTCAGTTAAATATTGTTCAATATGTCCGTTAGGAGAATCAATTGAAGATATTATAGGTCTCAAAGCTAAATTGTGCTTATGAATCTTAGGCAATGCATAAAATCTAGGAATTATTGAATTGTAAAATCTAAGTTTTTGAGCCAACTCCTTAGGTATCAATTTTGATTTCTCAAATGAGGTAATTAACTTGTTTGCCTTCTGCTGCAATGTACAAACCGGATTTCTAGGAATGTTTTTATAATATTTGGTGTCAGATAAAAGTTGTTCAGACCGAGTTACGTAATCCTCTCTATACATGGCAACAGTGACATTACCTTTATCACTTCTAACAATATATAAATTTGGATGATTTCTAAGGAACTCTCTACACTCAAAAAAATACTTCTTCATGAAATGCCTGTTATCCTTATGTTTGTGTGAAAAATTAGTAAGAATATTAGTGAATCGAGACCTCGCCAAATCTTTACTATTATCATCCAAATTTTTAATGATATTTTCCAAATCAGCCAAAATTTTTGATATTTTGAAATCACTCATTGAAGGCTCCAAGCAAAACCTAGGACCCAACGAAAGAAACTTTTTTATATTGTATGGAAACTCAATATCTGTCAAATTTTTAAACCATTTTTCGTCATATTTAATGTTATTAAATAGATCAGTCTTAATTCTATCAAACATTGATGTCTGAGTTCCCCTAATCTTCACAAAAATATTGTTATATCTCTTCAATTGTCTATTTTCAAATTCAAATAAAATATGATTAGGTAAAACATTATGCAATTCTGTCTTAATAGATCTCAGATACCTTTCTACCTCAAGCAAATCAGAACATGTAACACTTATCTCTAAATTAATCAAATTTTTCTTTAACCTAAAATTGAAATTGTTTATCTTAGATCCTAGATGTCCAGATGCCAACCTGGTGTTAAGGTTTTGCCCATTTTTTTGATAGGAAGACAGAATGTTGACCATATTGTCTACCCATTTCCTCGAAAAAACCCATATCTGTGAAAACGTACGTGCCAGGTAGTGACCGTTATGTAAACAAACTGTAAACAAAGTAGTTGGGATGCGGTCAATATAGGGCTAATAAAACAACTATTTTTTGACTAGTTTAGCTTTCGGAAATAATTTATTTCCTTCATCAGAACATCTACAAATGGACAAAATTTGAATTAATAAAAATGAAAAACTGCTTAGAATACAAAATTACTCACCAAAATAAGTTTAACATATATGCATCAAGTACATCAAGATTTACAGGAGCAAGAAAATTCATTGCACGAATACAGAAATATCACGTTGAAAGTCAAAAACATTTAAAAACATTAAAACTGCAATATCAAGCAAAAAAGTAACAATTATTAACAAACACAACAATCCAAACACAATTAAAATGAATGTAATGTAATTTTATTAATTCAAATTTTGTCCATTTGTAGATGTTCTGATGAAGGAAATAAATTATTTCCGAAAGCTAAACTAGTCAAAAAATAGTTGTTTAATTAGCCCTATATTGACCGCATCCCAACTACTTTGTTTACAGTTTGTTTACATAACGGTCACTACCTGGCACGTACGTATATATATATGTATATATATATATATATATATATATATATATATATATATATATATATATATATATATAGTACAGTGCTATTCAAAAGTGGCCCCCCCCTCGTATCTTTTGAACGGCTACACGTACATTAATATAATTTGGAGGATGAAAATAGAGTGTTGTAAACTTCTCTACGAATGGTAACAGGTGACGTAATAGTAATAGATGACGTCACAGTGCCACTCTGGCCAAGGCATTGACATTGGCTACATAGCCATATTGATTTTGTTTGGGTTTAAATTAATTTTGACGGATAAATTAAATAAATACCAAAATATTGAAATTATTTTTTTAAATTTAATTAATCAAATATCAACAATGGCTTCTTAAAGCAAGTCGTCGTCGTCATCGTCGTCACGTTTTCACAGAGTTTGGGTTGCAACAAACTGGAATTTATCGGCTCTTTTGTCTTACAAATCCTATTCATTAATAACTGTGCAGGTGTGTGACCAATATACTTTAGCGGTGAATTTCTATATTGCAATAAAGCGGTATGTATGTCAGAATTTTCTTTCAAACATTTTTTTAGAATTTTCTTACTTATATCTACTCCAGTTCTGATGAGTTGTATGTCCAGTTGATAAGAAAAGTTGATACTGTCAATAATGCGAAGAAAGCAGTATCATGGTTGCAGGCAATTGATGTTGAAGGACATAAGATAACATTCAAGTTAGATACTGGATGTGAAGTAAGCATTTTAACGTTAAATATTGTTGGAAAACTAGAGTTACTTAACAAAATGCAAAAAACTAAAGTTATACTAGCTCCTTATGGCAATCCTGATTATGTATTCACTACAATAGGAGAAATCACCTTAAAATGTCAAGTTAAAACATTGTTAAAAGCATATTTTTCACAATTTGTGATAATGATGAATTTCCATTGCTGAGTTGTGTTGATGTAAACTTGGTTAGAAGAGTAGACGCAGTATTTGCAGAGTCTTGTCAGTTGACGTCACTTGATAACGTTGTTAAAATATATCCTGTCGTTTTTGGGGGTCTTGGTTCTTTTCCTAGAGAACATCATATAGCATTGAAAGAAGGTGCAATTCCTGTAGTTCAACCACTCAGACGGATTCAAATTGCTTTGCATGACCGTCTAAAACTTGAGCTTGATGACCTTTTAAAACAAGGAATCATAAGAAAAATTGATAAATCGACTGAATGGTTGAACCCTTTAGTGATAGTTGAGAAAAAAACAAAGATTTACGCTTGTGCCTTGATCCAAAATACTTGAATTTGGCAATAAAATGAGGAAGATTTTTAATACCTACAGCAGAAAAAATAGCTGTTAAACTTAACAATAAAGAATATTTCACAGTCTTGGACAAGAAAGACGGTTACTTTCAAATTCGTATTGATGAACAGAGTCAAGAATATTGTGTATTTGGAACGCCCTTTGGAAGGTATGCCTATTGTCGTTCCCCTTTCGGAATTTGTTCAGCTGTTGAGGTCTTTCAAAAACAAAACTATGAAATATTCGGTGATATTGAAGGCGTAGGCCCTATATCGATGACCTAATTATAACAGGTATTAATGAAACTGAACATGATAATAATTTACGGTTGGTTTTGGAAAGAGCACAAAAATATAATATTAGATTCAACAAAAATAAAATTCAATTCAAATCTAAATGTGTTAAGTTTATGGGTCAAATTTACTCAAAGGAAGGAGTCAAATTGAATCAAAATTATGTCAAACCAATTCTACAAATGCCAATACCAAAAGACAAAACTGGGTTACTAAGAATATTAGATATGGCTAAATATTTAGGCAAATTTTTACCTAATGTGTCAAAAATAACAGCCCCATTGAGAAATGGTGTTGATTGGAATTGGACTAAATCGCACGATGAATCTCTAACATAGCTAAAAAAACATGTTAACCAATGCCCCATTTCTTTCATTTTTTTATTCATCAAAATCTATAGAAATAGACACCCATGCATCTAAGGATGGTCTAGGTGCGTGTCTGTCTCAAGAAGTTCACCCGATAGCTTTTGCGTGTAGGAGCTTAACTCCCTGTGAGCAAAAGTATCCACAAATAGAGAAAGAGATCCTAGCAATTGTGTTCACCACACAATAGTTTCATTATTTTATTTATGGCTTTGATATAAACATTAGCTCAGATCACAAACCATTGGAAACAATCATGAGGAAAGATCTAGCATCTATTTCATGTCGCTTGCAACGGATGAGACTCCATTTACTAAATTGAAACATTACAGTGAATTACAAACCTGGCAAATTTCTCTATGTGGCTGATACTCTTTCGAGAGCCTTCTTGCCAGAATCTGGGTTAAAGTCTTATCAAGAATTTAATTTTGCAGTACACTCGGTGTCAAAGAATTTGGCTATGTCTGAAGAGAGAAGAGAACAGTTTAGATAAGAAATCTTGAAAGATGAGGTTCTTAAACTAGTCATTAACTTTCATGAAAAAGGCTGGCCCAATAATAAGAATGAAGTTCCCGTTTCTGTAAAGCATTACTATAAAATCAAAGATAACATAAGCTATGTTGATAAATTGTTGTTTTTTGGTGAGAAAATTGTTGTTCCATCTTCTGTAAAAAGTGATATGCTTAAATTATTGCACGAGGGTCATGTTGGCATTGAAAAATGTAAGAATCGTGCGAGACAAATATTTTATTGGCCAGGGATATCTGTTGATATTGGAGCCTATGTTAAAAAATGTCATATTTGTGAAACTTTTGCTAAAAAACAGCTATTACCTCACAAATTACCTAAACGTCCGTGGGAAAGAGTGGGGTTAGATATTTTTTCATATGCTAATAAAAGTTTCCTTATTGTATTTGATGTCTACTCTAATTGGCTGGAAATGCCTTATATCAAAGACAAATCTGCAAAATTAGTTATTTTGACTTTAAAATCTGTTTTTTTTGTACACGGATCACCTGATAAAGTAACTGCTGACAATATACCATTTAATAGCCTAGAATTTAAGACTTTTACAAAGAACTGGAATTTTGAAATTAGTCTGCGAAGCCCTTATTACGCACAATCTAATGGACTGGCAGAAAAAGGAGTAGATATAGGTAAGAAAATTGTTGTTCCTTCTTCTGTAAAAAGTAATATGCTTAAATTATTTATCAACATAGCTTAGGTTATCTTTGATTCTATAGTAATATCTTACAGAAACAGGAACTTCATTCTTATTGACTGGACATACAGCTCATCAGAACTGCTCTCACAATGACTGTTTCCTGATTCACTATCGCTGTAATTTTCTGTTTGCACATTGTGCGCTTTTTTCTTGTCCGATTTTCTAACACCTTTCTTTCTCTCCAATTTCTTCTCCTTCTGGTTAGTATTTTGTACTTTTTTGCACACACTAGCAAAATGATTGCGACACTGGCACTTGGCACATGTTTTATTCCAAGCGGGGCACACATTTTTCTCTCGGTGTACATAGCCACAAAACTCACATTTCCCTTCTCTCTTTCTTTTCAAAACTGCTTTGATTTTACAGAACTCACACTGGCTTCATTCTGCAAAACTTTCAACTGTTTTTGACGAACTTCTCAAGTTCTACAGATGTCTATTACTAGCGACAATTTTAAATCGGATTTTCTTAACAATTCTTCTCTCGTGCTTTGGTTATAGATGCCCATCACTATCCTATCTCTTATAAACTCCTCTAATAAATTACCCTAACCAGTTGTTTTTACGGCTGTTCTTAATTCTGTGAGAAAGCTATCAAAACTTTGTCCTTCTTGCTGAGTAACGCTGTTAAATAAGAATCTCTCGTATATAACATTTTTCTTGGGTTCACAGTGGTCTTTAAGCTTCTTTCAGATATTGTCAAGCGTTTGTTGGTTTACCGGTAAAGGATCAAATGAGTTATAAAGATCAAGCCTATCATTACCCACTAGGTTCAATAAAATTGCAATTTTCTTTTCATCATTTCTATTACTCAAGCCTGTAGCAGTCAAAAAATTATGAAATTTTTGTTCAAACTTCTGCCAGTTATCAGCCAAGCTTCCTTCAATTGACAAAGTATCTGGAGGTTTAAAGTACGATTCCATTGCTACTGGATACTGTTAAATCTTGCCCAATTCACTTTTCAAAACTAGACAGCGGTTGTATGCAAAAAATGTCATGGATTTTTACAGTCACGTGAGCTTTTTGTTTTATTATGAAAAGTGTACTTACTAGTTATTCTCACGATTTAATACTAGAGTTTCGAACTATCTCACAAGAACTAGAGTGTATTTATATGCAATGAATGGTACTAATCCAGCAGATACCAATTTGCTTGCTACTCACAAACACTTTTCATTTTCATCGAGCTTTTCTAGGACATTTTTCCAGAGTTCCGCAATCAAGTTCTAGTCACACTGTTTTTATTCATTAAAGTGAAAGTAATACATCAAAATTGACCAGCTGTCAAAAACTAATAGATCACCTACTGGACTAGAGAACTATAACTATGTCTAGTACACAGGTGGTGGTACAAGCAAGAATTTAGAAGATAATATGAGGTATTAACTTACATGCACAAGTAACTATATAATTCAATATGTTTAAACATAATTCCTGTGGTTGATTACGTACATCTATGAGCTATTTTTGATTATATAAATGAATCTATATTACAGAAAAAAATCCATAGGCAGTTTGTGCCCAGTGGTTAACAATGCGTAATTTTATCAGGGACAACCTGTGTAATATCTTAATTTCAAAAATTAATTTTCCAATTGATATAATAAAAAAACGTATTGTTGTTTAAAGTCGATAAAATGAATGGTTAACCAGAAAATTGATTTTTTAGATCGGAGCGTAAGTAGAGGAATGTATTTAACCCTTAACCAGGGAGGTGAAGTTTTAAAACGCAACTGGTCAGGTGGGGTGTTCACAACACCCCATATGATTTATTGTTTTTTGAGAACTCTAGTTGAAGTAAATAATAATATCGACAAATTAAAATAATTGTTTATTTATTTTCTTTAATTATTTTTGTTTTCTTGACAATTTTTACAAATGTTGATCATGTGATTCAAACACATCCGCTTTTTGCAGTCAAAGCAAAAATATTTAGTCTTAATGTCTTTATTTCTAGGACAAACTACACATCTTCCTGGTTTTGTTACAGTAATTTCTTCAGGAATCTCTTTGCTCACCCCAGCTGAATGTACATCTTTTTGTGATCCTGATATTCTAGCAGCTTTTTCTCGCAGGGTTCTAGGTATGTGCATGTTAGACGCCCGTTTTTTAATTTGAGGTCGGACTAATGCTATTCCAAGATCACGCAGAAACAATCTTCTTACAACTTTCCTTGGACCGTTATTAGCTTCGTAAATAACTTGAGCATTTATTCCAGCAATGTCCAGCAATCTATAAAAGAGGGCCATAGGCCAGCGCCTTGTTCTTCTTGATGTAGAATATGTGGCACACATTTCGTCTACTACGTCGACTCCAGCTTTAGTTGCGTTATACCATGTTATGATTTCAGGTTTGCACTCATCTCCTGTTTTAGGGTCAATAGAGTCATCAAAATGCATAGAAGATATGGCTAAAACATTTTTATTCTTTTTGGGAACATATGACACTAATGTCATATTGTCTTGAAACGCAAATATGCTGCTTTTGAGTGGTCGATTTTTTGTATTCACTAACTCTAACGGAAGTTCCTTTTTATTTTTACGTAATGTCCCAACTAATGTTAGTTTGATTTTGAACAATTCTTCTAGCAATGGTACCCTACAAAACCAATTGTCAGCCGTTATATTGCGATTCCTCCCTGCAATTGGCTTCGCCAACCTCATAACAACATCTTTGGCACTATTTGAAACAAGATAAGGACCGTCAGGTTGCGTACCAACATACACCTCCATACTAAGTGTATACCATGTTGTGGAATCACATAAGGTCAAGATTTTTACGCCATATTTTGCCGGTTTGCTTGGGATGTATTGGCGAAATGGACATTTTCCACGAAATGCTACAAGTTGTTCGTCTACAGTGGTGTATTCTTCAACTGAATAATGTTTTTGGCAATTTTTTTCAAAGGTTTCAAAAATATTCCTAAACGCAGCCATCTTATCTAACGCCCTCCTTTCGGTTCGATTGCGAACATCATCGAATCGTAAACAACGTAGCAGAAAAAGGAAGCGTTTTAGAGACATTGTCGTATAGAATATTTCTATTCCAAAACCGCTTTGATCCCATAAGTCTTCAAGATTCTGATGACCGGCACGTTGAGCACCAGCTAAAATCAGAAGTCCCACAAAAGAAATAATTTCTGTTTCATCCGTAGGTTTCACATCGCTGTAATTTTTATAGTTACCACAAACAGTTTGGATGTAAATATTCGTGAATTTTGTGATATCTTGTACCATTCCATTATCAAAAAAAAAGAAAAAAACAATCTACTGGTGTTTTTACATCCCTAGCAATATTCTTTACTCCAGGCAAGTCTCTGATTATGTTTTGGGCACGTGTTCTTACTTTACTTGATCCGCACATTTTTGTCCATTTCGTTTTCTTATCTTTGCCTAAGTAAAATGGTGTATCGCGATCAACACTTTGTTCAGCATCACTTTCGGAAGAATTTGAAACTTCTTGCTCACTTTCGCTGTCACTCCGTTCTTCTAAACAATCTATTTCTTCCCCATCAGAGTCATCATAAAATGTCGGGCGATCTTCCGATTCAAGCAAGAGGCTTTGTAAATATTCTTGTTCTTCTTCATAGCTTCTAAACGTTTTACTACACATTTTACACTAGTTAGTTATAAAAACGCAACTGGTCAGGTGGGGGTATGATGACAGCCCAACGTTTAAAAAACGACTTCACAGCTACAAATCACACAAAAACGAAATTGTGAGGTTATGTTAGCATAGAATGACAACTAACAGGAAGATACTGCCAACCTCAAAGTTGGCATTAACAAGACATGCTAATTATATCTACAAATCTTCACGAGGTGTGTTGACAACACCCCAGGTCCCCGGTTAAGGGTTAATAGATTCTGTGAATTGAGTCGCTAGAAATGCAATAAAAATTAACTTAATTATTGATTATCTATTATATACTTTTCTGTTTATTGTGTAACATACAGTTTATTATATTAATGTTTTATCGAGTTAAATAGTTGTAATTACTTACTGAAAAATAACAAATAAAATACCTTGTAGTTTAAACAATATGGACCTTATTTTTTATGTAAATTTTCATTCTTTTTAAGAAAATTATATTATAGAACAAAATTAATTGTTTCCATTCAAAAGATTTAGTTGAGTAATAAATACATATTTTACATGAATTGACCAATTTTTGATATTTCAAAAATATCAAGTAAATTACGAGGCAGTTTTATTTATAACGAGTTTTGTTTTGTGGTTTTAAAATGATTACTGATTAAAAACTAGCTAATTTATATGACCCGACAACACCTGATGGTGTTATTAAACATTTTTTTATTAACCAAAATTTGTAAAAGTTGACAAAGCATAATGAATTTGTGTGAATTTTCGAATCATAACAAAAAAATTATCACATTAGAAAAAATGTTTTCTCTAATTTACTAATTAAATGTACGCATCTGGTTTGTTTACGCTAAAACGGAAGTCGACCATATTAAGAAGCCTCTTTGGTACATTCCCTTCTCTTTTATTACCTCGTTTATTAAAACGCAATACAACAATTTCAGTTCTAGTTCATATCTCTAAAAAGAGACATTCTGAAGAAAACTGGAGTATTTCAACAGATTCGATCGCTTGACCTAAAATTAAAATTGCTATGTAATTCTAGTAGTGACAATTGATGACAGTGTTATCCAAAATACGTGTTTTCACAGCATATGACGAAGTAGCTCCTCTACACACATTCCGGTCTAAAAATTCAAATTTCTTCTAATCCATTCATTTTATCGAATTCAAACAATAATACGTTTTCATTAGTTAACAGATTGTAATGTGAATGTTATTTTTGGAATTTATATATTATACTGTTACGAACTTGCACACGGAAGTAGATACTAAGTACGGTCTTGTAACCTTATGTTAACAGTTTTAAGAAAATGGCGAGCGCGCCGAATTCTGAGAAGGTCTATTGGGATTTTTTGTGAGCGTTTTTATAGACATGTTCTCCGAAGATCTTTTAAGGATTGAGCTGGCATTTGAGAAATATCCCGAAAAGAAAAGAATATTCCAGGGAACCAATTGTTTTTGTGTAAGCCGCAATCTAGAATTATCTAGTAGAAAAGGCACTAATATATAATGGACCGACCAGCGGGAGTTTATAAAGTGATTTCGTGATAGAAACAGCGAACAAGTAAATAGTCTAAGTAGTGATGAAACCCTTCAAGAGTATGAAGTGGATATTGCCCGACTAGTTAGATTCGCTTATCCATCAGCACCAGAGAACGTGATGGAATGTCTGGGCATCCAGGCCTTTATTGATGCCTCACGTGACTCCGATATGTAGAGGACGCTTCGTTTAGCCTATCACAAAACATTAGTTGGCGCATTGACAGCTGCACTTGACTATGAAGCAGCAACGAGTCTTCGGGTTATAACAAAGTTAGGACCATCCGAGAGGAAGGTGACGATGAGATACTTGACCAGATCGTCAACTTGTTGAAAGGTATGGTAGACAATAAGCCGAAGAAGATCAGGTGCTGTAATTGTGGTGAGCTAGAGCATGCACGTAGTTCGTGTAAGCAGCATACGACTCCTGCAAACCAAGAACCTCTAAAGGCAAAGCAGCCAGAAAGCATTCGCGCTACAACAAAGGTAGGACCAAGCACGAAGAAGTGACGATGACAGACTTGACCAGATCGTCAACTTGTTGAAAGATATGGCAGACAAGAAGCCTAAGAGGATCAAATGCCGGAAGTGTGACGAGCTAGAGTACGTACACAGTCCGTCTAAGCGTCCCAAGACTCCTGCAACTCAAGGACTCCAGTCACATGAGAAATAAGACAGACAATGATCTTCACCTAAAGAAGATTCGGCAATGGAAGGAAGAAAATCGGCGACCCACCTGGCAAGAAGTGTCAAGATTTGCACCGACACTCAAGGCGTATTGGGCTCAGTGGGACTCCCTTCTCCTGGGAGAAGAGCTGTTGAGAAGAGTCCTTGAAAACGATGATGGTTCCAAGATGAGGAGACAGCTTAGTTACACGACAGTACAGCGGGAGGTCATCTGGGAGTGAAGAAAACCCTCCAGCAAATCCGTGAGAGGTTGTATTGGATGAACAGCTCCGATGATGTGAAGGACTGGTGTAAGAAATGTGCGACTTGTGCTACGAGTAATGGACCACATCGCAAGAGAAAGGCACCCATGAAACAGTAAAATGTTGGAAGCCCTTTCGAAAGGATTGCTTTAGATATCGCAGGACCATTTCCGACGACAGAAAATGGTGGCAAATACATACTGGTTGTAATGGATTATTTCACAAAGTAGGTGGAAACTTAGCTATCCCAAACCAAGACGCCACAACTGTCGCGGCTGTATTGGTGAAAGAATTTATAAGTCGATATGGAGTCCCCTTGGAAGTTCACAGTGACCAGGGAAAACTTTTCTAATGCCATCTTTTCCAGGAGATTTGCGGCAAGCTGGTAATGAAGTAGACCAGGATTAGCTTATCTATCTGCGGTCAATGAGTTCACGGGTGAAACACTTGCGAAAATCCTGTTTGGGTGTGGAATAAGGCTTCCTTGTGACCTGGAATTTGGCTGTCGGCCTGAAGAAGATCTAGCAGGAGAAGACTACGTGATCCAATTTAGAAAAAGGCTGGACGATATTCATGAATTAGTTCGAACAATTCTTCAAGTTGCCAGCGACAGAATTAAAATTCGGTACGACACGTAGGCCACAGTACACGGTTTTAAAGAAGGGGACAAAGTATGGTTACACAACTCGACAAGGAGAAAAAGGAATTTCTCCAAAATTACAAAAATCTTGGGAAGGTCCATACTTAATCAAGAAAAGGATCAATTATGTTATATATCGCATAAGCAAGACCCTCAACGAAAAACCAAAAGTAGTTCACCAAAATCGACTAGCGCCATTCGAAGGAGACCATGACCTAGAGAAATGAGTAAACCATATTCAAGATGTGTCTGACCTTACCTTCGATGACTTTATGGGCGCGTATGGAGATACCAGGAGAGCTAGATATGAAGTCACTTCAGAACAACGACAAGATTTGTTCACTCTCCCGGAAGATTATTCACTGGCATACAACATCCCCGCGCGTATTAAGAACGCACGAGGGTTGACAACCGTCTTTCGAAAGAAGTTCAGGCAATTATAAAATTTTGAAGACCAGATTCCAGCCCCTGGCAAGACACTGGGACTGAAACACAATTCGCGGCACGTCTTCTACGTGGTAACTAAAAATGAATTTCAAGATCGATCTACCTACCGCGATGTGTGGGAAGCACTTCGAAACCTCCGAGACCATGTGTTGGAATCCAGCGTGAAGAAACTGGCTATGCCTAAGATAGCGAGTAACCAGTTGGATTGGCGAGTTATCAGGATCATGGTAGAGGTTATCTTTAGAGATACCGGTGTCCAGATATAAATTTGCAGCTACAACCCCCGTTATCAGTATCCGATGAAGACGGTGCCCTGTTATTTCCATAGAATCCAAAGTGTAGAAATGGGGCAAGTTGCATATTCAAACATCCAGTCCCGGCTACACAAAAGTTCTAGGAGGAACTTCCATTTAAGAGGGAGTAATGTTGCGAACTCGCTCACCGAAGTAGATACTAAGTACGGTCCTGTAACCTTATGTTAATAGTGTTCAAAAAATTGAGAGCACGCCGAATTCTGAGAAGGTCTATTGGGATTTTTTGTGACCGTTTTTATAGACATGTTCTGCGAATATCTTTTAAGGATTGAGTCAGCATTTGAGAAATATCTCGAAAAGAAAAGAATATTCCAGAGAGACAATTGTTTTTATGTAAGCCACAATCTAGAATTATCCAGTAAAAAAACACTAATATAAAAGGACCGACCAGCGGGATAAGTCAGTTTATAAAGTGATCTCGTGATATAGGCAGCGAACAAGTAAATAGTCTAAGTAGTGAAGTGTTTATATAAATTAATGTAAGTGAATATACTGTGTATATAATATAAATTGGTGAATCGTGTAGTGATTATATAAATTAAGTAAGTGAACCTACCGTGTTTATGAATTTATTACACCCGTGAGGATAAACTGTTTTAAATGCATAAGAAAAACATTACAATAGATATTGTTAACCACCAGGCACAAACCGACTTTGGATATCTGTGTGTAATGTAGATTCATTTATAACGTCAACCACAGCACGTCCATGTACATAATCAACCACTGAAATTTTATAGTGTTCCAATATATAGTTTTGAAATTATGTCGAAACATAAAATTTTATTTCGAGACTTCAAAAACCTGTAACTCTGAAATGAAGGCTGGTATGACAAAGATTTATTTGCAGTTCTAACATTATTTTGACTTCTACTCGTTCCTGAATGTTTGTCATTAAGTTCCTGGACGAGATATTTAGTTCGTTAAACACACTTTTTTCAAAAATTATTCAACAAAATTTGTGAAGAATTTAATTTTTGACTTAAAAATTGCGTATAATAAAATGATCACTGTATAAATTTCAGGAAAGTTGAAATGTTGTTTTGCTTTCACTTCTATGAATCCAAATTGAAGCTCAAATATATTATTGATCAACTTCCTGTATAGTATTATCCAAAACTAATTCCTGATGGAACCCAAGTTCTCTTATTTTTTTGTCAACTCTGATCCTTATACAATGTTATTCAACACTTTGAACGTTATAATGTATCACGAGAAAAAACTATCCCTTTCTATCCCCCAGTGCACTCCATGCTCATATTTTTCCAACAAAAACTGTGCTAAAATATACGAAATACAGAGTTAAAACCGCTACTGTTCCATATCTGATGATTAATCATGCATGGGACTTTGGTTGTGGAAAGAGAATTGGGAAAAAGCATCAAAAGTGTTCTGGAATACAAGGTGTCCGAAGAATGAGAGGCCAAAACTTGGGAATGGGTAGATGGTATGAAAATAATGTCAGCACTTTATACAACTTTTTTCCCTACGGACCTCCTCTGTTGAGTTATAGGGATTTCAAGCTAAAAGTTAAAAATATATTTTTATTCATAACTCTAAAACTATGTTTGGAAAGTTTATGAAAATTTAGCGGAATTTCAAGCATATCAATGCATTTATTTAGGCATTATCAGTAATAATACTAGTGTTGCATAAAGTTAGGATTGGACTTGGCTCACTGGTTAAAAGGTCAGAGCTTGTACACTGATGAAGTAACAAACTTCCAAATAGTGTCAGTTCATTTCCCAAATGTTTTTCTACAAAGAGGTACTCATTGTCGAAATCGATAAAATTAGTGGTTTCCGAGAAATATAGTATTTTGTGAGAAACCCCAGAGCACAAATTCAGCTTCCATCATTACTTAGAAAATGTGCTTTTACGCAGTAGTACGCTGTCAATTATTTGTCATTTGCTTTAACCATCCTTTCGGAACTGTAACTTTATCAAGTAAACAGCTGTCAGTTTATTTGTCATACTCGGAGGTAAATAATATCATTTTATTTATTCCTGTAATACTTGAAATAGCAGAACACAAGTTCAGTGAATATGGAATAATAAATTCAATGTATGGGAAGGCATCTGGCAATTCTCGCGAAGAACTTATTATGAAAATTTACAGTCAGAAAAACGTTTGAACGCGTTGTCAGAAATTTAAGAGAAAAATGTATGTTTTTATAAAATATTGCAAGCATGCATTTTAAAAGGTAATCAATGTTATTGTTAGATACACTTATACAAATTGCAGATGATGTGGGTCCCGTAAGAAATGTCCGTACTAATGTTTTGGAGCAATCTACATCAGACGACGTAGACAGCCCTACAACAACTGTTAGAGAACTTGCGACGTAACTTTCACGTTTCAAAAACCATTTATATAGAGTACTACAAGAGCAACTGTTACATCCGTGCCATATTCAAAAAGTATAGGGTTTGGGGCCAGAAGATTATCCAGCACGCCTTGTATAAGTGCGCTGGTTTTCACAAAAACAAAGGCAGAATCGAGATTTTATTAAATCAGTACTGATTGCCGCTAAAGGTTGACGAGAGATGATGGTGTTATCAACCCTCATAACTTGCATTTGCGGGCTCATTAAAATCTTCAAGGCATAATTCAGACACGAATTATCTCACCATTCCTTATGGGAATCGCAGATTCAGCAACCTCATTTCCAAGGATATGCTAATCGTATTGTTACGGAACAGTAGACTGGTATAGTCCCTGAATCCGATATTGTTTTTGTGACCAGTCTTATCTAGAAAATTCCAGAAAGCCAATTGTTTTTGTGTAAACCGCAATCTAGAATTATCTAGTAAAAAAAGGCACTAATATATGAAGAACCGACCATGGAGAGTTAGTTTAGTTGATAAAGTGATCTAGACAAATAAACAAGAATACACCGAATAGCGAACAGTAAAGTGTTGATATAAATTAATAATTAAAGTTGTGTGTATATAAATTAAATTTAAGTGAATAGTTAAATGTATATAAATCAAGTGTTAGTGAGTAGATAAGTGTTTAAATAAATTCGTAAGTAGCCATACCGTGTGTTTAAAGTTTATCCCACCCGTTTACTGTTTAAATAAATAAGAAAAACATTACATTGGTGTCAGAAGTAGGGTAATATGAATAAATATCTACGTAATATGGCCAAGGGACTAAGTGACTTGAAAGTGATTGAGTTAAGAGCAGAATTGGAAGATCGTGAGTTGGAAATGTCCGGTAAGAATAGTGAATGAGTAGAAAGACCCAAAGTGGCACTGAAAAACGACGGCTTTGATCCAGAAACAGTTTTATTTAATGACATTCCTGCTAATATGTATGCCAACATGGACCAGAAGATTTCTGCCATAGAAGAGGAAATTTCAACGAATGTGAAAAACGATATTTCTGCAATGAAGATCGACATTTCTGCTAATATTGAAGACAAGATTTCTGTTTTGAAGAACGATATATCTGCCGATATCTTATTAATGAAAAACGACATTGCCGCTGACGTTGAAAATGAAATTTCGTCTCTAAAATAGAGAATAAGATGTCAACGATGGACGAGAAAATCGAGAATAAAATGTCAACGATAGATGAGGAAATCGAGAATAAGATTACGATGATGGACGAGAATATTGAGAATAAGATGACAACGATGGACGAGAAAATCAAGGAGTTAGAAAAAAATATGACAGATATAAGAACTAAAGACACGATGAGAAGGAGGCCGAGCATACGAAACTTTGCAAGACAGAAACATATCCCAGGTTAGAAGACATTGGCAGTTATACCAGAGTCAAGGCCTCAACGTTCGATGGAAAAATGTCGTGGACCAATTATGTGAAACAGTTTGAAGCAGTCGCTAGTGTGAATAATTGGTCCGATAAGGAGAAAGCACTGAACCTAACTATAGCGCTTTGGGGAGATGCCTTAGATGTACTTCATACGATACCGCTAGAAGAAACGGATGACTTCGAGCAGCTGAAAAAGAAGCTGGATATGCGATACGGTCACGAGCATTTGGAACATTTGTACAGATTCCAGCTGAAGAACCGAAGGCGGAAACGTGATGAAACCCTTCAAAAGTATGAACAGGATATTGCCCCACAAGTTCGATTTGCTTATCCATCAGCACCAGATAACATGATGGAATGTTTAGGCATTCAGGCCTTTATTGACGGCTTATGTGACCACGATATGGAGAAGACGCTTCGATTAGCCCATCCTAAAACATTGTTCGATGCATTGACTTCTGCTCTTCAATATGA
This sequence comes from Galeruca laticollis, assembly GCA_963921935.1. NCBI lineage: Eukaryota > Metazoa > Arthropoda > Insecta > Coleoptera > Chrysomelidae > Galeruca > Galeruca laticollis. The sequence continues at coordinate 82,119,484 of OY998175.1, read as the reverse complement.
AGCAGCCACGATGGCTTCGGGATACAACAAAGGAAGAACCATACAGGAAGAAGGTAACGATGAGAGACTTGACCAGATCGTCAATTTGTTGAAATATATGGCAGGCAAGAAGCCGAAGAAAATAAAATGATGGAAGTGTGGCGAGCTAGAGAACGTACGCAGTGCGTCTAAGTGCCCCAAGACTCCTGCAACTCAAAAACTGCAGTCACAGGGGAAATCATACAGGGGTTAACATCGAGCTGATGTGAATCACCGAAAAGCCGATTCTCTGTCTAGACGATCGTGCCCTGTAGACTATTCTCAATGCAACAAGTCAAAATCTAAGGAAGCTGCAGTGTCAATAACAACAGTAGTCGTATTGGGCTCAGTGGGACCCCCTTGTCCTGGAAGAAGGGCCGTTGAAAAGAGTCCTTGAAAACGATGATGGTTCCGAGATGAGGAGACAGCTAGTTGTCCCTAGAACGAGAGTAGCTGAGGTACTGAACAAGTTACACGTCAACACATCATAATAAATTTATGAAAAAGAACTTGTATAACAATTTAACCTTGAAAACCTCTGGTCTCAGAGAACCGCTTGGAACAACAATAAGCTGTATGAAGCCTGACTCTTTAAACGAAGCTTTGCAGTATGTTTTAGATGAAGATAATGTTCAATATTTTCATAATAAAAATATGAACAAACAAAAACCAAATAATAATAATAAACAATAGTAACAATTTGAATAATGGAGGTAATTTTAATAATAGAAATACCTTCTGCAATCAAGGTTATCATGATACAAACTCCAAATAATAATAATTTTCCAAACAAGAATTTCTTTCAAGCCCAAAACTCTTTTCCGATGGGTCCAGTAAATATTCAACCAAGGCCCCCAAGAAACCAAAATTTTCTACCAATTCTCATTTAATCAAAATAGAAATTAGAACTGTCAATATCATTCATCACTTCTGAATGTTAATTTCCATCATGTAGATATAATTGTACAACCTCTTAAAGGGTTATTTTAATGTTTTTTTAATTATATAATTGTAAAACAATGACGTAACTTCATACACTGTTTCGTTTTAATCAGCTGGATGTTTTTTGACACCTGTTTTTTATGACGACAGCTATGATAATGGCCTAAAGGCCGAAAGCGTTTAGCTGCATATTAATAAACATATACACACTCTGTACTCGTCATTTTCATTCACTCAAAATAGAAATGGCAATGTTTTTAACCCTAACCAAATACCCAAACAAAATGTACCGAACTCAACGCCAATGTTCATCTCCACATGTAATACATTCCATAGAGGCACGCCAATGAATGCTAATACCAGGAACGGTGAAAATTTCGCAAATCCTTTTAACCAAAATCAACCTCGAGGAAGTTTCATATCCGAAGAATTATTCAATGCAGAATGTCAGGATAATGATTTTTATCCTCAAAATTCCAATTCAGATCCCTATAATACACTTGTAAATAGTCTATTTTATTTTAACGGTCCCGAAATAAATTTTCAGGACCTGCCTCACAACGGTTGTACCACGTAGAACTACAAGTAATATCTCTTAATAATGTAAATAAAAGTGAATTGCCCTATATATATATATATATATATATATATATATATATATATATATATATATATACATATATGGGGATATATATATATATATATATATATATATATCCCCATGAACATAAATTAGAATTTTTAATATATTCCGGGTCTTTAAAGTCCTTGGTTGACCCAAATGTAGCATTTAAGTTATTTTCTAAGCTTATTAAAGATGACCCGTTTATCGTATCAACTGCCATTCAAAAATCTGCTCATAGATACAGTACCTTAATGTCAAAAATATTTAAGTTACCAGAAGCGTCATATCAAAAATTCTTTGTTTAGATTTGGATAAATTTTGTTCGTTAAGTTAGCTCATTTGTATCATTTACAGATGCTATAATTTTAATACCTACATTTCAAATCCAATGACCTATGGAGCTTCCTAAATAAAGCTATTAAAGTTTTATCGAGCTAGTCCACTAGCTAGGTTTATCAGTTTAACCTACTGAAAGTGGTATCAAAAGAAAAAGCGAACCCACTTCTGATCCAATAAGGATAGCAAAATATGGTTGATATGATTGAGGGATTCTTAAGTATTGCGCAATTAGTGCCAGCCGCGTCAGATGGCAATGAACAATTTAAAATTCACCTCAAAACTTGGGATGGTTGAAAATCAAAAAGTTCCTCTGGATAAAGATAAAACACCAATAAGACTGTTTTCTAATCTTAATCAGGTAGGCATAGTTAGTGACAAAAGTTTTACTATAATTCCAAGAAGACGTCGCTGATAAATAATATATGTAAATTTGAGGTGATACTGGGGATAACGTGGGAAAACCAAAACTATCAGAAACAATAAAAAAGCTACCACCGTAACTACTAGAATACTATTATAATATGAAACGTGATAGATATGCTAGCTTCAATTCCTAAAAATAGCAGATATTTTGTTCCATATTCATGGAAAATTTGATATGTTCTCTACTATAAATAGTTTATGTTCTACCGTTGAGTGAATTTCTCACTCAACGGTTCTACAAAATCTGGAATATCTATTTATTTTCCACGTTATTTGGGATTATACTCTCATATGAAGAGATTATATTGTTGTTGAGTTATAATTTATAAACTTTCTGATGATTATGTTGAGTTTGTGGCTTTTTACCCCAGTTATAAGAATAATACAGTCAGACAAGTTTTAAGCGTGGTCAGTTATATTATTATATTTATCACATCTTTTAAAACCTAACTCATATAATATGAATTCTCGCTATTGTGATTTTTGAGATAATTTAGTAAATTATTGGTGACTCAATTATGTTATGATATTACCAAATTATTGTTATGTTTAACTCCAACAAAACTATCTCTACTTCACTACTTACTGAATTATACTTTTCTGGTCGGATGACACATTTATTAGAGAGTAAAGAATGTACTGATGAATGGGCACAATCATGAAGAAGCGAAATATGCAAAATGAAGTCTAATTGTATGTTTTGATTAATTATGGACTGAAACTGATAGATATTCTAAATCTATATGCATGTCACAATGAAATATGATATTTTTCTATGTCACATTTTTTAGGAGAAATTTTATAACTGAACAACATATACAAGTTATTGTTGTAGCGAGTTCTAGCAAATTTGAACTTTTTTAAGTCCGGCATAAGAATTTGTGTTGAATTGTACTGATATTGCAACTACGACTAATCTTTCCTCACTTCAATATGTTACAATTAAATAGTTAAGTGAAAAAACGTATCATTTGTTCTGAACAGAAATAACTAAACTCTCAATACATGAACTTTATTTGACATAATTCAAAATAATTAATGACAATGTAGAAAGTTATTATGTCAAGTAAAGAAACATTCACGACAAATATTAAAACTAAGTATGTGTTCACAAGAACCGTTAAAAAAGCGAAACTGTAAATAACCAGCTTATCAAATATACTACGAGTACATCATTCAAATTTAGTAAAGGAACCAAATGATGAATTTGCTTGTCGATTGCTAGAATTTGTGAAACCCTAGTAGGTATCCAAGCTAGGATGGAGCTTTAAATTCGAACAATCTTCTGCAGTATTGGAATGGAAAATTTGTACTACCTAAATCTATGAATTTCATAACAAACGTTCTATATATTTTCATTATATTACAATGTTTTACAGCAACCATCGACCACTGAATTTATATCAATCAATGAAAAAAATTCCGATATACATAGAACTAAAATGTTGTCAAAAAATCTTGGCTTCCGATTTAAATTCAATTAATACTATTTCGATGGAAGGGTAACTTCTACTGAATTACCATATACCTTTGAGTATTAAATGATTGAGTTTCTTCAAAATATTTCCTTGACCCGACTCATTATTTCTAATTGAATGAAATGTTAAAACACTTTTATTATTATCACAACAATAAATCTCTTCTCAATATTTCCTCAATATTCATATCTGTCTACTTTTCCCCCTTAAAACTGACAGTGAAAAGAAAAACGTGCCTTATCAGTTTAGTATCTGCAAAAAATCGTTTGGAGTGCGTCTGGCCATTTTTCTTTACCCGAATTAATATTCCAATGGAAATAATATTTTTTATCATTAGCATATATTTTAACAATTAGAATCAGTGGCTTTTCAAAATGGAGTTATCAGTAATAATTGTTTCTTATTAACATTTATACTAACCGTGCATGCGAGTAGGGTATCTAGAACAAACGAATATAAGATTTAATAATGATATCGAACCTCCATCTTCTTTATTTGCAATCAATGAATACTGAAAAATATACCAGCTATTGGTTTAGCCCATGACAGTCCATAATTATTGGGAAGGCATAGGTTGCAAATATAATTCAATCAATATTCTCTCTCAATATTTCTACTTGAGTCATTGATATGAAATAAGGTAGATTTCACAAACTTTGTTTTGTCATGTTAGTTGTCTCTGCTCAACCATTTATTATCATTGAAAAATATTTACAATTTTGATCTACAGTAAGATGTCCTAAATTTTCAGTAATTACCCAAATTGACCACAAATTTTTGTTTTCGTTTTTGATGATTGGAAGACTAGAAATCTTCAATTACGAAATAAATTTTTTGTGACCAGTCAAAACGCGGCCATGATGGGCTTTGTCGTGACGTCACGTAACTTATAAACCAATCTCTGACATAACATCAAGACATAAATGTCAGTAAAACAAAATCATGGAAATGATCCTCCGATTTTTTAATACATATCTATGATTTCTAATATATTAGATAAAAAATATAGTACTTATTATAATAATAATATACGTTTATTCACTAGAAATTACAAAGTATAACAAACGTAGATCAAAAATCGTAAATAAACACAATGCCCCAAAGAAGCTGTAAAAAACAGCTTGTAAGTGGTATCTAAATTAGGTACATCGACAAAATTAGTTACACTTACAACAATAGTGAACTTAGCAACAATAATGATAGTAATAATACATAGCACAATCAGAATATCAGAACAAAATATGAATTTAAAAAAATATAATATGAAAAATTGAAGGAATAAAAAAAATGAACCTGTACTACTACAGAAAAAAACCTGTAGTATATTAAACTATTTAAGTGATTGAACACCGAAAACTCCAACCTTCAGCCAATGTAACCATGTGTAGTTGTAGATACTTCTCACGTTACGATTTTTATATCGCAGAATTCTCTTTTCTGCTCTAAAATGAAATGTTTTAGTTTCTTTTTAAAAAATCGAATATTTTGAATGCTTTTAATATAATCTGGAATACGGTTGTAAATCTTAACGGAATAGAAAGAATATGTTTTCTGACAACTCGTTTTTATCATCCTAGGGACTGTATGGAAATGTCTATTCCGAGTATTGTAATTATGGATTGGTAAGTTGTCTGTATTATTTGATCCATGATATTCCACTGAAACGCATAAAAAGTATAGTTGTTTCAGATCCAATATTCTACTTTCAGAATACAAAAGATCTGAAGAATTAAGGTTCGGTTTAGACATTATGATTTTTAAAAATCGCCTCTGGATTATATTTAATGGCTGCAGGTGAGTTTCCAACGCACTTCCCCAAACCTGAATTCCATATCGAAGATGGCTTTCCACTAATCCAAAATATAAATTGCGGAGATGTTGGCTAGATATATACTTTTTCAAGCGCCTAGATTTATGCAAAATAAACTGTAATATTTTTGTTATATATTTAACTACCAAAACTGCCATCTATGGATGTCAGTAAAACTTTGCGCCATGTACACGTCTCAAGTTTAGAAAGAATAAAATTTCCATTTAATTAACAATTAAAGTACCTAAACAAGTTTAAATCACAAAAAATTTTGAAATCATTTAAAATACCAGGTCGTATATTAAATTTATCCACCTTTTTCTATTTTCAATTGATACTTACAAAGAAACATTCTTCCAAATAATTCTCAATTTATTGACTGAAATTTATTCAGATAAATTTTTTATATATACATAGTTATTTTCCAACTAATTTTAAGCTGATCTAAAAAATAATTTGGCAAGAAAAAAAATTTATAAGACTTGGCCCAATTTTTGCAGCCTTATACCAATGTATTAACTAAAAATAATGTAAACATACGAATTCGTTACGAGAAAGCTACTGTGTGAGTGAAACGCGTCAAGTAGCTGAAATTGAAGATTAGTTCAAATATAATGAAGTTTTAAACAAATTATATAAATTATATTGTTTTATTTCATCATTATATTTATTCATTTATTTGAACGAAAAACCCCCACTACAAAATACAACAGCATACAATATGGTTTACATTTAACTTACTTAACTAAGTAACAGTAACACAACATGATAATATCATAACAAGAATATATATATATATATATATATATATATATATATATATATATATATATATATATATATATACAATCACTTGAAAGAAACCTTAGTAAAGTAGTCTTAAAGACTTGGAATGAGCCATTAAAAACATCCAATCTATCCTCTCTATTTAAAAATTCTAGAGATCTGTCTATGAATGAATGTCTACCATAATTAGTTGTGTGAAAACTAATGGAAAATAATTTACAATGCCGCAGCGCTCTTTGTGGAACTTCAAGATATATTTATATTTCAGGCAGCAAGGATGGACATGATGCAATACCATTTAGTATTTAATAAATCAGAGATATGTCAAACATAAGCTTTCTTTCATCCAGAGTAAGCAATTTTAATTCATGTAAAATATGAGAATAGTCATGATCAATGAGATTCAAATTAAATCTATAATTATAATATCTCAAGAATTTGTTTTGTAATCTTTCGAGTAATAACTTATAAACAATATAAATACTGAGGCGTCCAAATAACTGTTCCATATTCCAGTTGAGATCTGACCAACCCAACATAGACAGACCTCACAGCTTCCAAAGATAGATCATTACAATTCCTCAAAGTAAATCCCAACATCCTTTGAGACACAACCACCAATTGATTGATATGCTCACCAAAACTTAAGTGAGAGTCAAAAAGTATTCCCAAATCCTTAGCCAATTCTTTACTTATTAGCAATTGACCATCTATTGAATACGAAAATGGGATCATAGTTTCCTTTTTCCTAAAAGACATCTTAAAGAATTTTTCAACATTCAAATCCAACAAGTATATCCGACACCATTCAGACAAATTATCTAGCTTCCTTTGAATTAAACCAATATCGATGTCATTCCAAACCACTAAGAATAATTTGAGATCATCAGCGACCATTAAAAACTCACTCCTTTATATCATCTTTGAGATCATTAACAAACAGGCTAAATAAACGCTTGGTTTCAATAAGTTGTTAATATAATTTATCAGATTGTAATACTAGTAATTGTTACATTCTTCATTCTAAAACAAATGTAACTACTCTAACCTTACCTGCTAAATTTTGTATCGGTTATGAACCAAATTTTAGAGGCCTATTCTCTAATCAGTAACAATGTCATTCATAAAAGTTCGGAACTGCATTGAAAGAACCAATGGAATGCTCAAAGGTGTGCAATACGATCCTGCATTTGTGTCAAGAATTATATATGCTTGTGTTATGCTCCACATTATTATAAAAAGGATTGTACCTTCTTCATCTTCTTCGGCATTTTCCTATATTATGAGTTCGCTGTTATTTCGTTCCACAGTTCCCTTAAGTTCCAATCTCCTTCTTTCGGAATATATAAATTGATGAATATCTAATTTTATAGGAAGATGACAACAATTTTGTCGATGAAGATGATATTGGCCGATTGGACAATGTTCAATTATTAAATAGGGTTAATAATATAGTTTGGAATCAAATTATAAATAATCTCTTTAATTGAGCAAGACTTATTGTATATTTTAATACAATAATTGAAGAACAATTTTCTTAAGTTTCGTGTGTTATGGCTCTTACATGGTACCATTTATAAGAATCAAAATAAAAAAATCAATTATCAAAATAACAATTCCAGAAAATTCACAATTTCCATTTTAATACGATAATGTACTAATAATTCAAATTAACTCTTTTATAGGAAGATAATTGAAGTTGTTTAGTGAATTATTTTTTTATGTTATTTTACTAAACATAACGACAATGCAAGTTTTTTAAAACCTTACATAGGACAACTTTTTATTCGAAGTGATAGAGTAGTACTCCTCAAGGCAGAGTAGTAGAAAATAATTTAACTACTTTGGAAGTACTACTCTATCACTTCGAATAAAAAAATTGGTCTGTCGGGTTTCAAAGAACTTGCACTGTATACAATTTTCACAATAATACTGATTAAAGTATATGTAACAGTTTGAAACAAAATTTGAAACAGAAAGTGAAATAATACTAGATCAGGTGGCTGTAACTCTGCAAGTGAGTATTAAATTCAATTGCTAACAACTTTTTAAAGTGCAATTTTTTGATATTTCCAAAAATAAAAGTTCTTTCCTCTTGAGCTATATTGATACTTTATGACGAATCTTGTTTACTACTAATAAATATTGATATTAGGTTATCGCGTTTTAGGATTTAGAACATGTAGAAATGAAGAATAACTTAATAACTAAAATCAATACCAAAAAAATTTACACCAACTTACGGACAGGGGAGCACACTGTGGGCAATTTAAGAATATGAATCCAAGTTCAACACAAAATCATAATCATGATCCTTTACCCGAAGATTGAATTAACACAGGTTTAGCATTTTTTCCTCTATTACCCTCCTTTCTTTGACATTCTTTGCAATTTCTTTCAGGATTGTTATTTTTTCACTTTCATCATTACAATTACTTTCTTTTAAATTCTTGCACCCCAGTACTTGATGTTTTTCTTTCTTTGATGGTCTTTTAAGTGACTCTTCAACCAAGTGTTCAACTGGTTGATTCTTAGGAATCTTACTTTGAATCAAGTATTATACGTACCCTTTTCCATTCTGCAGAATCCTTAATAGGACCTTGAGTTTCATTTAAAAACACTTAATAGGACCACCTAAACTATTAAATTTGTCTGAAAGCTGTTTCCCTATGTTTTTAATAATAACAGGGCTTATAGCATCAAATTTGTTATCCCTCAACGGTTCATTTTTGTATTCAATTCATCCAAATACATTATACATTGTTCCTATATTGTCTTGGTGTTTGAACTTTGTCTTTATCCATAATAAAAGTTACGTGAGTAAGTGAATAAAAATCTTATTTAACAAAACTTCTATAAACAAATATATAGGTAATCTTTTCCAGCCTAACACAACTACACAATATGTCTTCAATTTGGGTTTGTAGAATTCATTTTTATAGAAGAAATTGATAAACATATTTGAAAAGCTTGTTTTTATTTATATTGGACATAACAAAATGACAAATGACATTTGTATTGTAACGTCTACTGACGCTTTTGTGAGGGACGATACAATTCGATGATTGTAGGACCGGTGCTCGAGAATATCATTTTAAGGAACTATTCACAAATAGAGCATGCACAGCCTTGCGTATTCTTGACGTTCGGAACGACGTCAAGAATAACGAGATTCAGGGCATCAGGGTGAATAAAATTTAATCATCGACCACCACACCTGCAATAAATGAATCACCGGTAGCGACATTGATTTTTTTAGCGAAATATCGAAACCACACATGAGAAACCTTAAACTTTAGAAATATTTTTACAAAAGGTACAACTTTTATTTTTTAGAACTGAATATCTTTTCAATAAATACATGGAAAATTATCATTGATGCTGCAAATGGAAGATCATATATGAATTATATGGCAAATGTATGCATACTTTGCCTGTAGATAATATACTTTTCAATTAATTAAAAAAAATAGAATTACGGGGAGAGGGAAAAGACGAAATTTTCGGTATAAGAGTGTCTGTCGTCTAGCGCAAAAATATTTAAAAGAGGGCGGGGTCGAGACGTGACATGGCGCGAGTGACGAGCAGTCACTCTTGATATGACAATCCCATTTTAAATTTGTATCCAATATAACCCCCAATCATTTTATTTTGTTTATTGGTTTAATAAATAAATCCTGATCAAACTGTGATATTTTCAGTGGATAAAATCGGTTATTAGATGAGTTGGAGTTAAGAATAGGCATGTAAAAAGTTTTTTCAAAATTTAGGGTTAATAGTTTACTATCAAACCACGACTTAATTAGCTTAGGGTCGGATTCAACTTTTAGCTTTAAATCATACCAATTACTGTCCTCATAAACAATTGCAGTATCATCCGCGTAACCAATTATTTGACCGCTATTTAAAGAATATAGATTATTCATGTAGAGATTGAATAACACAGGGCCTAATATAGTACCCTGTGGTACTCCGTATGTTATATCGCGTTCTTCACTAATGAATCCATTGATTTTGACGACCTGTTGTCTATGTGAGAGATAACTCCTGAATAACTTCAAACAAGTATCCCGTATTCCGTAGTTCTCCAGCGTTTTTAATAGTCTACTGTGGCGGACAGTATCGAATGCTTTCGCTAAATCCAAAATAATACATAGGCCCGTTCTATTCCTATTTAGAGCATGAAACATTTCGGTTGTAAAATTTAATAAAGCATTGTGTGCGGAACTGTTTTGTTTAAATCCAAACTGGTGGGACGATATCAACCCATATTTGGTTATGTATGAATCCAATCTTATTTTCAATACTCTTTCAAAAAATTTTGATATATCTGGTAGTAATGAGATTGGTCGATAGTTAATGAAGGAAGGGATTTGTCTCCATTTTCATAAATAGGTGTGATTATAGATTTTTTGAACGCTTTAGGCCATATTCCCACCTTCATACACTTGTTTATTATGTGTTGCAGCGGATCAAGGATATATCATTGTATTGACTTTAGACACTCAGCACTAATTTCATCTATACCAGTTGCTTTTTTGTTTTTCATTTAATTTCTCATGGACTTCACCTCAAATTTATTTGTTGGTAGCAAAAACAGTGAATTTGAGAAAGAAACATATACCCGCTGTCGGTTTTTGTCAATTTTTTCGGCCAAATATTTCCCTACTTCAGAAAAAGTTGAGCTAAACTCATTCGCTATTTGAAGAAGATCGGTTAATATATTTCCTTTTTGATCTTTATTATTTCCTATGTTGACTCGTGAATTGCTTGATCCACAAATATCTTTCACTACATTCCACAGTTGTTTGTTATTATTGGAATTTTCGGTAATTTTTGTGATATAATATTTTTTTTTGTAGTTTGAATTAGAGCAACTTATTTCTGTATAGTCTGTAATGTGAAAGTATATTACGATCATTCGGACTTTTTTTGGTTATCTGAAATAAACGTTTCTTTTCATTTATGGACCTCAGTAGAGCATCTGTTACCCATGGCGCGGTTTTGGTATTTTTCCGGTTGTGTCTATTATAATAGAGGCACTTATCAATATTTTCTTGAATTATTGAAATAAATTTCTCTGTGGCATCATCTGGATCATAGCAACTTCTTATCGAATCCCATGATATTTTAGAAACAGTTTCCTTCAGTTTTTGGTAGTTGACATGCTTTGTTACACTTTCGGATGGCTTCTTTTGTTCTTTATTGTCCATCATAATTTGTAATGCTATTGCGTAGTGATCTGTTACACCAGTATATATCACCAAAGAAATAATATTTTCTAAATTTTTATTAGATTTTGAATATTATTACTGTATAGTACCAAAATGTAAGAATACATCTATCATGACTCCAGAAAAGTTGTTTATTAGAGTACACAGCGAAGTGAGTAAACGAAACACCTTGCTAAAACTTGCTAAAAAGTATCCTTTATCTTTTTCTAGTAAAGCTTGTTAATATCATTTCAATGTAAGTACTTACTGAATTAATAATTCATTTATAATAATAGTGATTTCTTCATTCTCAGAATGTCATAAACATTTAGGTTACCATAATAATTTAAATACAAATTATATTGACAAACGAATATTGACGGGAATTACATCCTGTTTATTGCCGACGTACCCACTGGTTTCCCGTACGACCGTTGGTGCAACCTCAGCACATTCAACGTATAAATACGATTGTAAATATATTTCATTCAGTCTGCATATTATTTTTAATTTACTTATCCTGTTTGTACAATTTATATTTTTACTGTTATTATTGCAAGTCGATATTTTGTAGTTTCAAGTGAATAAAAGTTTGTCCAGGACTAAGGGCAAATGGAGACCGTACTGTAAGTCGATTTAAGTTCATTCATTGTATATGTCAGATTCCTCTAGTGTTTCCTCTTCATTCGGTGATAGCGAGAACGACCTAGAAATAAATTTAATTACCGACACATCTAATAATAATTTAGAAATAGAAATACTTACTCAAACTTTGAATTCATTTTCTTTAGACGAAAATAACTTAGAAATGGCAAATATTCCCGATTTTAGCAAAGTTCGTGCCGAAACCATTCCAGATTTCGATGGTAACAAGAACAAACTACAATTTATTTTAGAAAGTATCGATAGTATTGTAAATAATTTCTACTATATTACAAATGCCGATAATTACCAAAATATCATAATTTTCAGAACTATAATAAGTGAATTGAAAAGAAATGCAAGATAAGTCATTAACATTAGTGGGTTTACCACAATAAATTAAAGCAATCAGAAAGTAATCAGAAATTTTTATGATCCTAGATATGAAGCAAGCTTGCCCCTTGATTCGAATAACTTAAGGCAATAGCATAACGAATCCCCGTACCAATTTTATGATAAAGCTAGAGAAGTATTGCATACTATTTAGCATGCAATCGATATAAACACACGTCCATTCAAGCAAAATATATATAATAATCAAGTTTACAAGCATTTTTAGCAGGTTTAAGATATCCGTATGGTATCATGGTTCGTACAAAATAACCTCAAACTATGTTAGAATCCATAAATTTCATAAAAAAGGAAGATAATATTAGATATCTACAAAATAATTCTAATTTTCAACCGAACTATAATAGTCAAACTAGGCCAAAATTTAATCAAATACAACAAAATACACAAATTCCAAATCACTATCGTAACTTTAATAGAAATAACAATTTTAATTTCAATCAAACAATGCCTCAACAATCTAATTTTCAAAATAATAATCCTCCACCTAATAATAATTTCCCACGAGGTCCAATTTCTGTTCAACCCAGACCAATCAATAATAATCAAAGATATTTTTCTTATGGACAAGTATTCGGCAGAACCGAACCTAAAAATGTTTGGAAACCAAATCCAAATAATGGGCCCAGACCTGCACCTATGTCAGCTCCAACTATACAAAATAATAATAATTCTCAAGTACAAGCACATCACAACCGTAGGTGGGTGTCCGAAGAATTATATAATGGAGAGCACGTTGATAATGGAAACAATGTAGATTTCGTTCTCCAAAAAAATAATGATGATGATTACTGTGAACTCCAATATAATAATGACAATTTTGAAAATTTTCACGAAGATCCGCCTCTCGACGTGGAACCTTGATACAGTATAATAATTCATCCAATAAAAGAGAAACTACCTTATATTACTATAGAAAATCCACCACTAAAATTATTAATCGATTCCGGTGCAACTAAATCTTTTTGTCTCCAAAAATAATTGATAAATATTTTGCTGAGTATAAAAGTGATGAACATTTCGTTGTCTCAACGTCCTTTGGATCATCACATGATAACATTTCCGTAACCATACCCGTATTCTCAGAATTACACGATGACAAAAATTTAACATTTTATGCGTATAAATTTCATTGTATTTTCGACCGTTTGATCGGAGTAGGTTTTACGCAATTGTATAATACCTGAATGTATCTCAGTCGCTAATAATGGTTGGGCAACTGTCGAAATTCGCAACAATTCCGACGATGATACAAATTTGACTATTTTATATCCTATTAATAGTATCCATGTAGAAAATAATTTTGAAATGTACCATTTTGTTCTTAAAATGACAATGACGAATATAACTAGGACGAAATTGACAATCTCATTAGAACAGACTATTTGAATGTCGAAAAAAAAGAGAAATTCTTAATATGTGTAGGAAATACGCTGATATCGTCCATAAAGAGCAAAGTCAGCTAACTTTTACAAACGAAATTAAACATAGAATTCGTACTACTGGTGGAATACCTGTTTATACTAAAAGTTACCCTTACCCATACGTCCATAAAGAAGAAGATAAACTACAAATTGAAAAAATGTTAGTGCAAAATATAATCAGACCAAGTAATTCACCATGACCATCACCTATCTGTTTCGTTGCAAAGTAAGCTGACGCTCCTGGCAGACAGAAGTGGAGAATTGTCGTGGATTATAGAAAATTCAACGAGAAAACCGTTCCTGACAAATATTTAATTCCTCGTATAGATACAATTCTGGACAAACTAGGTATATGTAACTATCTTTCAACATTAGACTTAGCATCGGGTTTTCACCAAATCGAGATGCACCCGGACGACATACAAAAAACAGCGTTTACCGTAGAAAATGGGCATTATGAGTATTTAAGGATGAGTTATGGCTTAAGAAATGCTCCAGCTACCTTTCAACGCGTAATGGACAACATCTTCAGAGGACTACTAGGAGAAATTTGCTTCGTATATCTCGACGATATAATAATTTATTCGACATCACTACAAGAACATATGGTTAATTTGAAAAAGGGATTCCAGCGACTTCGGGAGAGCAATTTCAAAATTCAGTTAGATAAATGTGAATTTTTTAAAAAAGGAAACCGCTCATTTAGGGCACATTATTACAAGAGATGATGTATAACAAACCCAAATAAAATTAAAGGTATTAAATTATTCCCAATTCCAAAAACGACTAAATAAATGAAACAAGTTTAAGTTTATCAGGTTATCACAGAAATTTCATACATAACTTTTCGCAAATTACTAAATCTTTGACTTCATGTTTAGAAAAGGGTTCAAAGATAGAATTCACACCTGAATATGTACAATTTTTCGAAACATGCAAAGAACTGTTTAGCAACGATCCTATTTTAATATATCCTAACTTTACAAAGGAATTTATATTAACAACTGATGCTAGCGGATTTGCCTCAAGGACGTTAAACCAAGCAGAACAAAATTATAGTACAATCGAAAGAGAGTTACTCGCGATTGTATGGGCTACGAAGTATTTTCGACCTTATTTATACGGTCGAAAATTCACAATATATTGTGAGCATAAACCTTTACATTGGCTCTTCTCAATAAAAGAACCCAATGCTCGTCTCGCGAAAAAGAGATTGAAACTAGAAGAATTCGGTTATCAAATTTTTTATAGAAAAGGAACCTTGATTAAAAACGTAGACGTTCTTTCTCGAATCAAAATAAACGAAATTAATACAAACGACATTATTGAATACATGAACGATTTTAACAAAAATATTTCTATTGGCAGTTACGATGAACAAAATGATCAAGAAGATACATCTCTCGATAATGAATCAATTGTAAGAAATATTGACGAAACTCCTCAGGTAACAGACACTGACACAGAAAATATAATTAATGAATTATGTCCAAACAAGTACGACGAAACCATCCACACTAGTCACGAGAACCCAATATTAGAAATGCCCATATCAGAAACACCTATTAATCATTTTCAAAATCAAATATTTATCAAAATAGTATTTCATTCACCAGCAGCTCCAATAGTTACTAAACTATATGACAATAAAACTAAATCCACCATACAAATTTCAGAAATAAACTTCGAACCTGAAATTATTAAAATATTTAAAGAATTTACATCAACAAAGAACTTATTTGCTGTAAATATTGATCGAATAGATTTAATTCCAAAACTATGTACAACATTGCAAGAAACTTTTAAAAACTCCGCATTCAAAGCTATTATTCGTAACAATAGTTTAGAAGATGTAATTGGCCACAATTCGCAGATCGAAATAGTACAAATGCATCATGAACGTAAGAACAATCACAGAGGAATTAGTGAAACTGAAATCGAAATTGACCGTAAATATTATTGGCCAAATATCAGAAGTACTGTACTCAAATGTGTAAGTAATTGCGAGCTGTGTCAAAAGATGAAGTATGGCAGAAATCCCAGAAAACAAAAAATCGAATTAACACCAACACCTAATAAACGTTTCGAAATAGTTCACGCAGATGTTTTCACTATTAAAGTACAAAAATTCTTCAAAGGTTTTGATAGATTTAGTAAATATATAGTATATTTAGTAAAGCTTTTATTAATCTTGTTACTCATTATGGTATACCTAAAATGTTAGTAACTGATAGAGGTACCGAATTAAAAAATCATGTTATTGAAGACTTTGCAAAATTACACAAAATTGAACTTCATTATACTAAGACATTGAATCCAAATTCTAATAGCATAATTAAACGTTTTCACTCAACTTTTATTGAACAAATTAGAATAATACAAAAAACTCATAAAAAATCTCAATATCTAAGACCAAATGCCTTATGCAATTTTAGGAAAGAATAACTCCATTCATGGTGCAACAAAGTTTCGTCCAATAGAAATTATTTCAGGACCGTTGGATACAAACAACCCTCTTAACATTGACATCAATCCAGAATTGCTTTCTAATTACATGACTAAACATAAAGAAACTACCGCTGAAATTTATAAAACATTAATGAACACATGGCAAATCAAAAAGGTTGGAAAAGACTAACGAAAACAGATACGAACCATCAACTTATGACCCAGGTGCATTAGCATATCATAAAACTAATGCTAGTAATAAAATTAGTATTAGATTTAAAAGCAAACCAATCAAACAAAACAAAAAATCAATGTTAAAACTTACATCGTGATATCAGACAAAAATTAGTAATTACTAACACCTATCATGAAAATAATTTGAAAAGGTCATTTGCTAATCAAAAAATTCTACCATTACAGAATCCTCCTCTCGCTGGTAGTAGCAAGGCAAGCACAGAAAATTAAAATTGTTAGTTTGGGGTCCAATCCATGCATACTTCCCTACAAATTAGGAAATGGTAGATTACAATCTACCTATCATTCTTTTATCCATTATTTTGATCTAAACTCTATAGAAACCGAATTACTTCATACAACAAATCAGTTCGAAAATGTTTTGCAGGTAATTCATATCAAAAATCAAGTTTTTGCAAATGAACTTAAATTCTTCAATAATTTAATTAAATATCAAATGAAGCAATGAAAAGAAAAATTAAATTTTATACACGGCAGTAGAATACTTAGGAGAGGACTTTTAAATGGTTTAGGAACATTATTCAAAGGCATATCTAGCAACTTAGACGCAGAAGATGTCAAACGTTACGATGATGCCATTGTTTCATTAAGCTCAATTCAAAAAGATATAGTTATACAGTTAAAAATACATAAAAAGTAGTGCTTAAATAACCTAATTAAATATATGAAAAAAAATATTAGTAGTATTCTAACATCATACCAATTGTTAGTAATATAAATAGTTTTCATTTTAATTATCATTATTAATTGTTTTAGTTTCCTATTATTGATTTTACGTAGGTGGTTGGTAGCTCTCTGATATAATCTTTGACTGTTTTAGTGAAGCCTTGAATTGTGGGTGCGTTTTTAATATTATCAGGTAAGCAATTGAATACCTTTGGTCCCAGATATCGGTAGCATCTCTGACCGAGTGATTTCTTCATAAATGGGGGTATGAACTTGTCCTTTTGTCGCGTCTTATGTTGGTGAGAATGTGTAAGGAGTTCGTTCTTATGCAAATATTGTGTTTTTCCTAGTTTCAAGAAATAAAGTTTCCTCAAATCATAAACTTGTGTCTCCTCAAATAGCGCTTCACTTGGATATCGGTTTTTTCCACACATTATTAGTTTCAAGAATCGCTTTTGTATGATTTTTAATGATTTCAGGTATGTTTTGGATACTCTACCCGATCCTATAATACCATAGCCCAGATGCGATTAAACTAAACTGTGGTGAAGAATTTTTTTTTTGTTTAAAGTTAAGTATATGTGTGACTAGTTTGATTCTATATAGAACACTACGTAATTTTTTTACTAAATAGTTTATATGTACGTCCCATCTAAAGTGGCTGTCTATCATAATACCCAAGTATTTAACCCTTCTCGATGGTAAGATTTCAAGGTCATTTTCTATTGATATTTTGTCAAATGTTGGGAGGCTCGCAGATAAGCTACAGAAGGGCAGGTAGAATGTTTTTTTTTAGATTATATAATAGTAGTCTATTATCGAACCATTCCTTAATGTTACCAAAGTCAGCTTCTATTTTATTCTTTAAGTCGTCCCATGTGTTACTTTCATAGAATATGACCGTATCATCTGCAAAACTTATGATGCTGCCTTGTGTTCGTATGGATAATAAATTATTTAGATAAATATTGAATAGCAAAGGTCCCAACACCGTTCCCTGGGGTACACCACATGATATATATAGTTTCTTTTTTGCTGAGTGTTTGGTATTTTTGTTTGCTGTTTCCTGTCAGTTAAGTATGAGTTGAAAAGGTCATGTGATTCACCCTTCACTTCCAGATCGTCAAGACTTGATAACAGTATATTGTGGTCCATGGTATCGAATGCCTTTGCCAAGTCTGGAAAAATTCCAGCGGAGGTTTTTTTTATCTATAGAATCATATATTTTGCTCGTGAGTTCTAATATCGCATCGCTGGTGGACTTTTTTTCTGTGAATCCATACTGCGCTCCTGACGACAGATTGTATTTCTTCAGAAACGAATTTAGTCTTTTTTTATGATTTTTTCCATAATTTTACCCAAATTTGATATAAGTGTTATAGGTCGATAATTTGAAACCTCTGTTTTTTCGCCATTTTTGTAAACAGGTACCACAGTTGACATTCTGAAAGCAGATGGAAAGTGACCACTTGACAAGGATTTATTGATAATATAACTTAGAGGTTTGGCTATGTAAGTTGATATGAGTTTCAGTGTTTCCGATTTCAAGCCATCAGATCCTGGTGATTTTTTATTTTTCAACTGCAAAATAGTTTCTTGTATTTCATAGGCATCAGTGGGAAAGAAAAAAAAGCTGTGATCTAATTTAATTTTCGTTTCCGTATAGTTTCTGTCCTGCTCAATATTTTTTGCTAGATTTGCACCTCCATTGCTAAATAATGAGTTGAATTTTTCAGAGGTTATAATTGGATCGCAAGTTATATTTCCATTCTCAGTCTGCATCAATGATATATCGGTATGTTGTCTTGCCTTCTTTAATTCATTTACCAATTGCCATAATCGTTTTGAGTCTGCCCCTTCTTGTTCTATCTTGTTTTTGTAGTATTTCATTTTTGTGTCTTTTATTGCTTTCTCTAGTATTTTTCTGTAAGTATTGTATTCAGTTTTTAAAATTTCATTTTGTGGATTTTCCTTTAATATAGCATACATAGTATTCTTACTATTAATGGATTCCAGTAATGATCCAGTAGCCCATGGTTTCCTCTTTATATCTTCGTTTCTAACTTTTATGAATTTCGAGGATCCATCTATTGCAGTTTGGACTAGTCTGACAAATTCAGTAACCGAGTTTTCCAAATCATTTATTTCAAAGAAATTTCTCCAATCCGTACTTTTAATGATTTGTATCAATTTTTTTTCGTTTATTTGTTTATAGAATTTGGAATTGGCTATAGTTTCTATCGCATACTTATCGTTGAATATTATTTGCATCAGTATTGTGTAATGGTCGGTAATACAAGTCTCCACAGTCAGCGGAATGATAGATTCAAGGTTTCCCTTTTTCGACTTTATGAAAATGCGGTCTATGCATGTACCTGACTGTGGTCTGGTGGTAGTATTTATTGCTGAGTTATATCCATACTCTCCTAATGTGTCCAGATAAATCTGCGAATCGTCTGTATTTTCATTCAAGTCGATATTCATATATCTGATAAACACACTGTATGTGAAGTTCTTTGGGTGATTTTTTAATATATTGTCCAGGTAATCAATAAACGGTGCGATTTGAGTATTACAAGGTGATCTGTAAAATGCATTAATATAATACCTTCTTCGCCAATAGTCACCGTCAATTTGAGTAGACTTGTACCATTTATTTCAATTTCTTGGTAAGAGTGGTATGAATTCGATTTAATGAAAACTACTACTCCATAATTCTGGTTGAGTTTGCCAAAATTATAGAGAGTTGTATGGCCTTCAATATTACATACTCCGATGTCATCTATAATTCTAGTTTCTGTAAGTACTATGTAGTCTATTGAGGAGTCTAATTCCTCTAGAATTATTATAACTTCATCCAGATTTCTAGCTATGCTTCGAATATTATTATGTATTATTTTGAAGTTGCAATAACTGTTGACTTTTAGTACTTGTTTAGCTTGGTCTGTATTTTTCAACAAAAAATTTCTTATTTTATCTTATTTGAAATCTCTAATATATGGAATCATTTCAGAGCGCTCACTTATATAGATATAATATACAATTTTGAAGAAACATCAACAATGCATGTAATAAAATACTCATTCGCGATACATGTATTTCAATAAATATTAGTCCGAGCGTTTAACATGAGATTATTTGGCATTTATGCTTAAACAAAGGTACTATCATTGGAAAATATAATAACTTAGACTAATACTGGAAAATAAAGAATTATTTTAAAAGAATTATGATGGAGAAATGATTTTATGTTAGTAAATGTTAGTTAATGTTCTGCTATGTTAAGTTTATAAAAATTTCATTTATTACCTGCAGTCGAATTGTTCCTTGTAGCACGGCCAAATTTGGTTATGTTTTTGGCTTGTATACTATGTGTTGTTGGTTTCTTCTTTACTTCCACCGTTGTCTTCGTATTCTTGGGGGTCTCTTCTCTTGCTAATTCCTCTACGTTTCTCGGATTTTTCTCTGTATTTTCAATGGTATCTTTCTTGTAATCTATTTTGTGACTAGTACTTGGAGTGGGAGGTACACTGTTCGCTTTGGGTGGTAAATCATCAGCTTCAAATACTTTGTTGCCGCTCTCTAATTCTTCTAGAGTGTATGGAGTACCATTAACATATAATTTATGGTTCTTTATATGTGCTTGATAATTATTGACTCTGGCACTCTTTAGATGTTTGACCATGATTTTATTTGTGGTTTGATCTTCAGGTCTTAAATCATGAGATATAGAAATACCGGTGCCTCGTAATTTCTTCATGTTTTGAAAAATTTTCAACTTTTGTAAATAAGAGATAAACTCTAAGATGATTGTACCTTTTTTTCCGATGAGGTATATGTTATTTACGTCTTTCTCAGATAGGTTGCAGTTAAATATCTCGTTCAGCTTTCCAGTAGTAACTTCGAGTACATTATATTTCCTTGCCTCTATCCCAAAAGTGACAATATTATTCCTTTTGTTGAACCGTTCTATTTCGACGATTTTGTGTTTTATATTATTGCATTTTGTTTCCAATTCTTTGAATCTGTTAATCAGGCTCTAATGCTTTGTATTTCTGGTTTTAATTCTGTAGTTTTATCATTTATGAGTATCTCTATCTTCGACAGTAAATCATTATTTGAGATCTCATTCATATTTAATTATTTTTATATATATACATATACCGTTTCTTGGAGATCTTGTGTGTTCTTAATAAATATATCCACCAATAAAACGTACACAGCTGCAAATATTACCTTCAATTATTTCAAGTACGCCACTGGTGGCATTTCATCAACATCAAAGAAGGTCTGACTGGTTTTGTTTTGAATTAAAAAAAAACTCCAGCTAGTTATGTCTACAGCCTTATCTGAAGAACACCTGCAAAAGTGCAACTTCAACACTTCTATAAAAGTTATATATACTGTCTGTAAATAATTTGAATTACTCTTCAGTTAATTTTCATTTACCATTGTTAAACTCTGATGTATGTTTTGTACAGTTCGAAATAAACTAAAAATTATATTTGTCTTTTTAAAAAAGAAATTTTCTAATAAGAAAATAAAAGTGGCGCAGTCAGTAGGATCCAGTACGAGTTGTGATTAAAAGAAACTGTCCAGTTCAAGTGAGACTTTTTCGTGAATTTTCATAACTTTTAATGTGTTAACGTTTTAAGTGCGGATCGAACCTTAGTTTTGAGAACATTTGTTACATCGTACCCAGCAGAGTTCCAGAGTGCCCGAAGAGTCAGAGGAAGAGGACAAGACACAGTTTCTCCAGAAAAACGTAAGTGCCAAATAATTCCTTTTCTTGCCTTTCACGCCATTTGTAGGTCTTGAAAGATATATTAAGTAAAAGTAAATAAAACTAATTATGAGTGATTCTGAAATCGATAATATTTTAATAACCTTGAAGAATATTAACTTAAGTGATACAAATAACAGAAACAATATGCCGAATGCAATTAATTGGGACCTCTTAAAACAAAAAGTCAACAATATTAAACCTTTCAATGGTGATTGCGATTATTTAAATAAGTTTATTTTAAAATGTGAAAATTTAATAACTACTTATAGTGCTTATAATGATCCTGAACTAAAAGCACATATTTTTGAATGTGTACAAGAAAAATTAGAAGGACGAGCGGAAGTTATGGTAGGAAATAGAATTGAAATAAATAATTGGGATAAATTGAAACAAGCTTTAATCCAATGTTTTGCTGATAGACGCAATTTAGACTGCTTAGTACAAGAATTGACGCGAAGTAGACCTCTTAAAGGAGAACATTTAATAGATTTTGGAAGTAGGTTACAATTAATTAGAAGTAGAGTATTACAAAGGGTTAGTAATGATATAAATATGAATCAATTAGAAAAAGAATGTCAAATAAATCACTATAATAAAGTTGCTTTAAACACGTTCATAGCGGGATGTAGCGGTATATTAAAAAATAATATGCATTTGAAAAAACCAGAAAGTTTAGAAGACGCAATGGGTTATGTCACAGAATTCGAAAACATTGAAAAAATGTACGGAAATCTCAACGACAGATTTCATCAGCCAAATAGAACAAATGTTAATATGCAAACATACAATCCTAGAAATAATATCCCCAACAATTCTCAAAATGCTCAGTCTTCAAACAACAATTTATTTAATCGAAATTTTAATAATGGGTCATATTCCAATAATAATTATCGCCCACCTCAATCTAATTTTAACAATAGGTCATATTCTAATAATTATCGTCCACCTCAATCCTTTCAACAAAATAACAATAATGGCACACAATTCCCCAGCCAACCAATTGATATTCAACCAATTCCACAAAACCGAAAATTCTTAACGAATCGTCAAGTATTTGTTCCACCTAAAAATGTCTTCAGACCAAACCAAATTCCAGAAAACCAATTGCCAAATCCAGTACCAATGTCTACAATGTCAAGAAACCCTTCATTGCAAACGAGAAATCGTTTCCAAAATAATTATTTTAGAAATAATACGAATCAAAGACCGAATTTTATATCCGAAGAGTTACACTCTAATCAATATAATGATCCCAATTCACAAAACGAATATTACGAAGCAATAGAACCCGATAATAATCACGAAGTAGAAAACGAAAATTTTTGTATACCAGGCCCATCCAACGAGAGCAAGTAACAGAAATTAACATTGTTTCCAATAACGCCTTGCCATATATAGAAATTAAAAATCCAAAATTAAAATTACTTATAGATACTGGCAGTACTAGATCTATAATAAAACCGTCAATAATGGAACAATTCTATCCAGAAACGATTTATCAATGTGATATTACTTTATCAACCACTTTAGGAAGTAAAAATATAAGATACCAAGCACTAGTACCAGCATTTAATGAGCTTAAATGTAATAATTATTTTATAGATTCTATCCTATATGATTTTCACGATTTTTACGATGGAATCATCGGATTATAAGATTTAATTAATATGAATTTGAATATAGATCTTATTAATAAAAAATTAGTAAATCAATACGTAGAGATACCTTTTAAATATAGAAAATTTGACGACGTTCAATTTTCCTTTTCCGTAAATGCAAATGAAAGAACTATTAAGAGACTTCCAGTTACTATTGATAACGGTGAAATTTTGATAGATGGCCAAATTATAGATAATGTTGAAATCCCCCAAACACTATCACTAGCAAAAAATGGATTTGCTCCTGTAGAAGTCCAAAATTACACTGATAAATGTATTTCTATTACTTTAACAAAACCAATAAAAGCCAACCTATTCAACCTAAGTCAATATGAAACGGTTGAGTTCGAGAGCTTCAATAACAATTTTGAGGAAAATTCAAAAAACGACATTTCCAAATTAATTCGCACTAGTCATATGAATAGCGAAGAAAAACAAAAGATCATCAATCTGTGCAAAGAATTCTCTGATTTATTTCTCAAACCCGGAGATAGACTAACCTTTACATCTAAAATTAACCATATAATTCGAACTAAAGACGAAATACCAGTCCATTCAAAATCCTATCGATACCCTTATGTGCATAGAAACGAAGTAAGACGACAAGTCCAAGAAATGTTGGACAAAGGAATAATTAGATCATCATGTTCACCATGGAGTTCGCCAATCTGGATCGTAGATAAAAAATTAGACGCTTCTAACACACGAAAATGGAGACTAGTCGTTGATTATAGAAAATTAAATGAAAAAACTATTGACGATAGATACCCGTTACCGAATATCTCTGACATTTTAGATAAATTAGGCCGTGCACAATACTTTAGCACTTTAGATTTAGCGAGCGGCTTTCACCAGATTCAAATGAGTGAATGCTCTATAGAAAAAACTGCGTTTAACGTCGATGGCGGTCATTATGAGTTTCTCAGAATGCCGTTTGGACTAAAAAATGCCCCGTCTACCTTTCAAAGAGTAGTTAATGAAGTCCTAAAAGACTTACAAAATAAAATCTGTATGGTTTATATGGATGATATAATCATTTTCAGCACAAGTCTACAAGAACACATACAAAATTTAAAATTAGTCTTTATTAAACTACGCGAAGCACGATTTAAGATACAATTAGATAAATGCGAATTTCTTCGCAAAGAAGTAGAATATTTAGGTCACGTTGTAACACCTCAAGGTATAAAACCAAACCCGAATAAAATCAAAGCAATACAAAATTTTCCTATCCCTAAAACAACAAAAAATATCAAATCTTTCCTAGGTCTTCTCGGTTATTACCGAAAATTTATAAAAAACTTTGCAAAATTAACAAAACCACTAACGATGTGTTTGAAGAAAGATATGAAAGTTGAACATACGACCGAATTTCTTAAATGTGTTGACACTTGTAAAAATATTCTAATATCAGAACCAGTCTTAGCATACCCAGATTTAGAAAAACCATTTGAACTAACAACAGACGCATCAAACTATGCAATAGGTGCCGTCTTGTCTCAAAATAATCATCCGATTTGTTATGCCTCTAGAACCTTGAATTCTTCTGAAATTAACATTTCTACAATTGAGAAAGAATTGCTAGCCATAGTATGGGCATGCAAATACTTCCGACCCTATCTTTTTGGTAAACGTTTTACAATATTTACTGACCACAAGCCATTACAATGGTTATTTTCCCTCAAAGAACCGAATTCCAGATTAGTACGCTGGCGATTAAGACTTGAAGAATTTAATTATGAGATAAAGTATGTAAAAGGAAAAAATAATCAAGTAGCAGATGCTCTTTCGCGAAATGTTCAAAATCTAAACGCATTCGAAACCGAATCCATAGCTGTAAATTATGATGAGAACGATTTAAATGATATTGACGAAGTTTTGCAAATTAATGATATTCTTCCGAATTTAGATGATATAGATCTAACAGACGAATTACAAATTTTTGACAAAAATCAACATAACAAAAAATAAATATCATTTCTGACATAACAATACCTAGAGAACAAACCAACCAAACTATAGATACAATTCATACAGCTTTAGAAAATCCAATACTAAATATTCCCATTTCAGAGAAACCTTTAAATATGTATAAAAATCAAATTTACCTCACGCTAGGAGAAACAATGAATTCTCAAATTACGCGAGAGAAAATTTTTGAAAATTTTAGATTATACGTAACGATACCAAAATTCAACACGGAACAAAATATAATCAAACTTATTAAAGAGTACATTGATCCCAAACAAAACTACGCTTTATATTTCCAAAACGAATCCTTAATGAAAATATTCGTAGTTACTGCACAAAATGCATTCAAAAATTCAGCACTTAAATTTATTCATTGTCCGAAAGTCTTAAAAGACGTAGAAACCACTGAAGAGCAAAAAGTAAAAATTGAATACAGTCACATTTATAAATCAGGACACAGAGGAATCAATGAAGTAAAAAAATCACTTAGTTCGCTATATTATTGGCCAAAAATGAACGACGATATCGAAAAATATATTAATAATTGCGAAACCTGTTTGAAAAATAAATACGATAGAAACCCACCAGTAATCAAATTTAATTTAACACCCACATCATCAAAACCTTTTGAACATATACATTTAGATGTATTTTATATAGCAAACAAATCATATCTAACAATTATAGACTCATTTTCACGTTACGGTCAAGCTTATCCATTAGATAGTATAATAGGAATATTGGTAGTCGATAAACTACTTGAATTCATTTCACACCACGGTTTACCCAATAGAATCACAACAGATCAAGGCACAGAATTTAAAAATTTCGACCTCCAAGATTTTTGTAAATTACATCATATTCATTTACATTTTTCAACTGCAAAAAACAGTAATTCTAACTCTCCAGTTGAGAGATTTCATTCGACTCTAATTGAACATTATAGATGCCTACAAGAGGAAAACAAAAATATGAAACCCGATCAGTTAATTAAAAACGCAATATTTTGTTATAATAATTCCATCCATTCAGTTACAAAATACACCCCTTTTGAAATTATTAAAGGTCATATTAACAACCCCGATCCTTTCGATTTAGATGATCATTTAATAATATCGTCATATGTACAAGACCACAAAGAAAATAGCAAAAGATTATATGAGAAAGTCAAGCAAAATAATGAAAGTACAAAAGAGAAAATAATTCAAAAATTAGTGTTTTTAAATGAAACTCAAGGTCTCTAGTTAATTCCACAATATATTATATTGTGGAATTAACTAGAGACCTTGAGTTTCATTTAAAAACACTAATATGAGCATATTCCACGAAGTAAGGGTCGAGACAGTCAATTTAATTCAAAAATTAAATGAAAAACGTGAAGATCCCCCAAGTTTCTCAACCCAAAAAACGTGTTATATTAAAACAAAACAAAGAAATAAAAAATTACCTAAATTCAAAAAAACAAAAGTTCTTGGTCAAAAAGGTGTTATCATTAAAACCAGTAAGGGTACATATCATAAAAATTTAACCAGAAAACCAAGATCAGTAACTAAAAAATTATTACAGGAATCAAACGATGAACCTCCTGATATTGACAACGACATGCATCCTGATACTTCAGACACACTGTGTTGAAGAAGATGTATCGACTACGAGAATTGAAAACCTAATCCTCCCTATCCAATTAGGAAATTCTCGAGTCATATATAATAAGCATACATTCTTACATTACATAGATTTAGAAATAATATTTAAACAAGTTAGTAATTTAGTCAAACATTTTTATATTATTAAAGATAGCATTAGACTATTTAATAGCAGTAATCCTATATCATACCATAGCTTAGCGCAAAGTATTTTAATAAGAACAGAGTCTCTAATTAATTCCTTAAAAGAAAAATTAAATAATCTATATCCCCATGTTAGGAGTAAAAGAGGACTTGTAAATGTAGTCGGAAAAATCGACAAATGGCTTTTTGGCACGTTAGATTCCGATGACGAAGAACGATATAATAAAGCAATCGACACATTACAGAAAAACCAGAAAAAATATCATTCAAGAAGTAAATTTACAAATTTCTCTAAATACAAAACTCATTGAACATTATAATAAATCCATTAGTATTCTAAATAATAATCAAGAAATATTAAAAAATAACTTAGAGAAAATACAAGCATCATTTCACGATGAAATAGAAACTCTCGAAAGTTACTTAAGCTTTCAAGGAGTTATTTCACAAATAAATTTAGATTGTCAAACTACAATTACCTTATTAGATAATTTAGAGAACGCCATAGTATTTTCCAAACTAAACTCTTTACATAATTCTATAATTTCCAGTTCCGACATATTCGAAATGATTAAATATTTACATAATATATACGATTCTAACCAAATTCCCCAATTTAATAATCTACTGACTTATTACCAATTCTTAGGAACCCAAGTATCGATATCAGACTCTAAATTAAATTTTGCAATTCATGTACCTATTCTTAAAGACAAGACTTATGAATTTTATCATATTTTCCCCATTATCCAAAACCACAAAATGTATACTCCTTTATTCCCTTATTTGGCACACAAAAACGATGACAACCAATTCGAAAAAGAAGAATGTCCTTTCTTAGAAGAAACATACTACTGCAGACAAAATCTAATATCCCAAGACAACTGTACTATACAATTACTCCGAGGAGAAGCTCCGAAATGTTGCCACATCATGGAAGTAAACGTTCAACAAATAATCATAGAACAAGTTACAGAAAAAGAAATTCTAATAATACCAGAAAAGCCTCATCAAATATTTTCCGAGTGCCGAAGTAACCAATATATTCCAGTGACGACTCCAGTACTGATCAAAATTCCAGATTCATGCGAAATATGGACCAATAATCAAAAATATATTAACAAAATTCCGATAAGCAGAGGAAAACCATTTATATAACCTAAAATTGAAACAGAATCATTGATCGCTTCCAGAAACTACCAGATACCGAATATAACAGAAATTGACTTTGAAGAACTTAAGGAAATCAGCCGAATTTCAAAACAATTAAAACCGATCACAGAAATCGAAAACAACCCGTATAAAGCAAACACAATAGGAACAATCATAGGAATTACAATCGTATGTGTTTTAATCTGCATTTTAGTTAAATATAGAAAGCAAATATTCAAAATCTTCAAGAAGTCAGAAGAAAATCCCATGGAAGAAAATGAAATTTCGAAAATCCACTCCGTGTTTCTCGAAACCTAAAGACGGGAGGAGTTATGTCTACAGCCTTATCTGAAGAACACCTGCAAAAGTGCAACTTCAACACTTCTATAAAAGTTATATATACTGTCTGTAAATAATTTGAATTACTCTTCAGTTACTCTTCAGTTAATTTTCATTTACCATTGTTAAACTCTGATGTATGTTTTGTACAGTTCGAAATAAACTAAAAATTATATTTGTCTTTGTAAAAAAGAAAGTTTCTAATAAGAAAATAAAAGTAGCTATTAATGAAATGAAATAAACAAAAACATTCAGTTCAGTATATGCAAAATGCACTTGATTACTTGAGTATTATCGTACAGTTATTACTTTCAATTGCTTCTATTAAATCACAATTTTTGCAGCTACACACTGATATAAAATATAACTTTGTGTATTGATGCGAATTCTTCCAATTTTCCAGTATTCTATTTACTTTAATGGAGCTCGAAATTGTGAACACTACATCAAACGATATCATTTATTTGAATACAACGTTATTTGATACTACTGCTGCAGAATGAACATAATAAGCCAATTGAACTGCATAATTTTGTCTCTGCAATCGGCAGAGATTTACTGTCAAAATAACTCAGTAACTGATACAATTGAAACTGAATATTGGAAACAAATTCGCTAATTAAACCAGAGTTCTCATAATTATTACACAAGTACATAAATAATTTCTTTATCTGTATGGATTCGATTTAGAGATCCATTGATTATGAACGTCACTATTCAAATGAATGAAACACAATATCAGTAATACATATTCGATGTTGTCACATTCTGCAGTAAATAATGATGAGAGGACGGATTAATTTTTGGTTGAAGGGATATACTCTCCAACACTTCTGACAAGAATGTCCTATGAACTTATTTCCATTGATGACTATCCCAAAGTGTTTAAATAAAATGGTCGGTCGACTGATAAATGTTCTTTGTAGATGAACCCTACTATTTCAGTTTAAACGAAGTTCCAATTATATTATCTCAGCTCTCTAAATTCCTTTCGTTCAGCGAAATGCATACGTTCGATTTATTGACAATCTTGCAGCACACTTTCAATCGGGGTCGAAAATCAAAGAAGATTGATGACTGAATAGCACTGGATTCGGAAAATTGATAATCTTGATGGTAAATTTGGATTGTCAAAGAAATTAATAATTCAAGATTGGTTGAATTTGATTGTCAAGTTAGAATGTAAGTAAATGATGAATGAATGAACTTTTGAGGTAAAATAATGTAAGATTTATAATATGTCATCATTGGAATGGATAGATTAATGATTTTTATTTCCTATAAAATTGATCGGATAGGGTGGAAGATTGGTGCACGGTTGAAATGAAAAAATTGATAATCTGGACTCAAAATATTCAAGGTCATAATCTCCAATAACTCCGATTCCAGAACATCACTATGAAATGAGTCTCATTTCAAGTAGCCAAAGAATAATGCCATTTTCTTTAATTTTTCAGATATTCTTGAATGCTACCCAGCATTTATCAACGATTATAGCATACCCAATAGGCATAAGATTGAAGTTTACCTTACAAACATAATCGTTCTGTTTTGTGCCTTCTTCGCACTAGCTTTGTGCAAAATTTCCGCTAAGCTCTGGTATACTATTATGTTTTATGGATCATAATGACATCCCAAATACGAGTTTAAAGATGGTTGTTAATGTGCTAGTATGATCTATAGAGAATAGAATGTACTTATAAAATATGAATACATTTTTTGGACCATCAGAAGCGTTAAAGATCATTTTAAGTACATATAAATGTGTATTTTAAATATATCTTCAAGAAGAACATTATCATTTTAATTAGATCCATTATAAGTTGTAGAAAACTTCATGTGAAATACAAATTATTTGATATTTTTTCGAGAACGGTTAGGGATTATAGCAAAATTATATTTCTTTCCACTCCTCGAACCAATTAAAACCCGACCAACAGTCACAAATATTTGTAGTAATATTTTAATGGAATTTTTTGGTATCCGGAAAATTCTTCAAAAGCAATTCTTCGAAAACAATTCTTCGAAAACAATTCTTCGAAAATCAATTCTTCGAAAATGCAATTCTTCGAATAAACAATTCTTCGACTAATAATTCTTCGAATAACAATTCTTCGAAGTATCCAAAAGGAATGACTTTGTTCAGACATATAAATCAGGTATAATTTATCTAATCTCAAGCTTGCAACTGACGATAATCCCTTGGAAATTAGTTTTAATTTAACCCTGTGCAAGTAAATATGGATGCAGAATTTGTTTGTGATATAAATCAGGTATAATTTATCTAATCCCAAGTTTGCAACTGACCTGAGTGGATATAAAAGGGATTGTTTTCCATAAAATAAAATTAGTTTTAATTTAACCCTGTGCAAGTAAATATGGATGCAGAATTTGTTTGTTTAGAAAAAGGAAAACATAAATTGTTGTTCGAGGGACATTTTTATTTTAAAGATGTTGAAAAAGGTGAAAAAGTGTATTGGAAGTGCGCATTTTTTGAAAAAAGAAAAACAAACTGTCCAGCGAGAATAATTACTGTCGACGATAAAATCAGTGAAATAACAAAAGAACATAATCATATTGCTGACGCCTCAGAAGTGGAAGCGACCAAAGTGTACGAAAAAATTCGAATCAACTCGAAAATAAGTAATGATCCTCCGCACAGAATTATATCAATTGCTTCGACTACATGTTCCATAACGGCAGCTTCCAAGTGTTAGCAGTATGAAACGGAGTATTCGCAATATCAGACAAAAAAATCTACAAGGACCAGCTCTTCCTACTAATAGAAGCGAAATAATATTTCTGGAGGAATATACGAATACCTACAAAAATGAAAATTTTTTGCTATATGATGCCGGTCCAGTGGACGAGAGAATATTAATTTTTACTACAGAACAAAATCTCCAATTATTGTCTAACAGTAAGCATTGGTATATTGATGGCACATTTAAAACCGTGCCGTTATTATTCCAACAATTACTAACCGTTCACGGACTGCAACACAATTTATCGGTACCTTTAGTTTATGCACTCTTACCAAAAAAATAAGAACGGATTTATGATCAATTTTTTCAAGAACTTAAAAATTTGAAATCATCTTTAGTGCCTGCAACGATTACCACTGACTTCGAAAAAGCATTGATTAATGCCTGCAATAGAGCTTCTCCAAGTTGTAGAAAAAGAGGCTGTTTTTTCCACTTCAGTCAATGCATTTTTCGAATGATTCAAAGGAATGGATTAAAAAAACGCTATGAGACTGACAGTGAATTTGCTTTCAAACTAAAAATGTTGTGTGCTATTGCTTTTGTCCCTGTGGATGATATACTTATGGCTTTTGAACAATTATATGATAGTGAAATATTTCCGTCAGAAGCCGAAAGTGTTATTAATTATTTTGAAGATACGTGGATTGGGCGACCAAATCGAAAACAGCGAAAACCACCACAATATCCATACGAATTGTGGAATCTATATCAAACAGTTTTGGATGATTTACCGAGAACAAATAATTCGGTAGAAGGATGGCATCGAAGTTTTGAAACACAAGTATCAGCAGTTCACCCCAACTTGTGGAAATTTATAAAATGTATAAAAAATTAGCAAAGTCTAAATGAACTTCGTGTAGAACAATATTTAAGCGGATTTGAACCACAAACACCAAGAAAGAAGTACAAAGATTGTAATCAACGAATCAAAACTCTTGTAAATCAGTATGATAAAAATAATATAATAGAATACATTAGAGGTTTAGCTCACAACATATCATATTAATCTATAATATTTTTCTTACCTTGGTATTTGATAGTATTTATGTCATTTATCTGTAATTTTTACTGTAAGCTTTTACTGTACTGTAAACTTTTACTGTAATTTATTAATAAAATGTTGACATAATTATAACAAATAAAAAAAGTAGTGTTTTATTTCCAGTTCCTAGGTATTCTCAAAAAAGAAAATGACCTTATAATTCTCATTTATTATTAGTATGTTCCGCATCATACGTTTATATATCATGCGAGAAATATTGATTATTGTCTAATGAAAACTTATCCCAGATTTTAGTAAATCCAAATAATAAAGCTGTCGAAGAATTATTAGTCGAAGAATTGTTTATTCGAAGAATATGGTATTCGAAGAATCGCATTTTCGAAGAATTGATTTTCGAAGAATTGTTTTCGAAGAATTGTTTTCGAAGAATTGCTTTCGAAGAAAATTCCTTGATCCGAATTTTTTAGTGTCGAATGAGCATAATTTACTTTTCATAATTCAATTCAATATCACTTCCTGACCAGCTGACACGAATCAAAGTGTAACTAGAATATCATGAAATATGAATCAAGAAATAGAAAAAAATACCTACTCAACTAACTTAAGTATATAGAGTAAATAAAACCCAACAATGTAGTAAACTAGAAAGTATAACGCGCCGAAGTTTGATTAACTACTAACATAACCTATTTTTTGTGGTGGGGGAAATCTTCTAAACACCTTGGGAAGGAGTCTCAAGTTGCCGGATTCCACCAACCATGTTTTCATCCTCAACCATTAATGGGCCAAGAACACGTCACTCTAAAGAGTCATGGTCGATCGCCTACCTGCTAAAACCTACAACTCATCTGACCGCACTCTGTACCTGAAATGTCTCATAAAAATGTGAATTCGGTCAACCTAACCTAACCCAATCTAATCCACTTATAAATATTTGAACTAACCTAATCTAACCTAACTAAATGTCAACTATAAACTACACAGGATAACGTGCCGAAATTTGTTCGATAATATTATTGAATCGCGCACTAGGAGTGGGACCAAACACTTGCCACCACATAAACTGATCCACATATTCCGATAAAAATATTGAGGACATCACCCCGAGACTCCTCAAATATTGTTTATGGCACGATCAGTGGCCTTCAATATGGTTCGTGCTCACCCTCGTTATCGGATCCACAAAGTTTCTGGAATGGTTAACCTCCCAGATCTTTGAGGCCACTATATCCCCTCCAGAAATCAGCCCATATTTCAGTAACCGGCACTACGTGACGGGAAATTATTGATTCCAGAGTAGTGGCTGTTCAGTTGGGAAAAAATACTACATAGCCACGTTTATCAGTGACATCATAGATACCAAGCACCCACTGCTCTGGAATCATGCGCCCCCTATTAAATTTTCGTTTGGTCAATACGGATTTATAAATACGCACGATGTGACCTTCCCCGCCCAAAAAATGTGAACAATTAAAGTATCCCTACAAGGAATCGATACCGGTCAACATTCGTGTAGCTGAAATCAGTTATGCGCGAATTGTACAATCTGCTGACTTTTTCCATTTGCGCGCATTTTTCACAATCTGTCCATCGATGTTCACTCAATTTTTCCATTTGCAAATTGTGTATGTATTTCTGATAGTATACCTATTTGAGCACGTATTATTTCATAATAATATGGATAATCATTTGAATTATTGAAGATTAGATTTCCGTTTGAAATACGAAAGCAGATTGATATCGCGCGAATAGCGAAACGTCGACCCGCCGCGCATTTTTCACAATCTGTCGGTAGTTGTTCACTCAATATTTTCATTTGCAAATTGTGTATGTATTCCTGATACTATACCTATTTGAGTATGTATTATTTCATAATAATGTGATTAATCATTTGAATTATTGAAGATTGGATTTCAGTTTGAAATACGAAAGCAGATTGATATCGCGAGCGAAGCGAGCGCGCCGTGTCGATGTCTAACCGGTGCGCATTTTTCAGTATATGGTATTGCTGGAACTAAACTATGACTGAGCAAATACAAATGCTTCAGTTCGAGTTCTCAGAAGAGAACACAATATGATTTGGGTTTATGTTTACTACTTATCACAACAATCGTATCCAAAACAACAGTTTTTCAATAACTGATTTCATCTAAGTGAGCCACCGAAACTAATCAAATTTAACTAATAGAAATCTGAAAAGTGGTGTAGTTCAAAACAAATCCAAATCTACTAAAATGAATGAAATCTAATCTAAAATAAATATTTTCGTTAGTAGCGACTAACAGCTACAGTGATACATACCAAATAAAAATAACCTGGACCCCGACCGAATTTCACATAGCCACTGCCATAACAAATATAAAATAGAACGAATTGTCATTTTACAGTTTTCAAAAAAAGTTCCCTCCACTAAACTAATTCTAAGCTTACACCCACACTATGTCCCAAAATACACCCGTTCTCCGTTTTTGAAGAGAACATTGTCATCGACAGCGTGCAGTAGGACACCTTATATTCCACGATAACTAGTTCACATTTTGGAGCCTATTTAACAATTCCTCATCGTTTAAATTAATAATCGAATTCAGTTGGAAAATGTTTTCGACTTTTATTTTGACTACTGTCAAAATACTATCATAATACTATCATTTGTTTTTTATTTGCGACTACTAACAGCCAATCCTATCCCAATAATAGAATCAACAATATAATAACACTTCTATCATCGACCATAAACGAAGGAAAGTGCATCTAGAAATAACGTCGGCATCTTTCCGCGTATTGTCGTTAAAGGGAAAGGAATTATTCATTGAATATTTACAAATTTCGTATAAGCGCAGGCGCAGATTACTATAGCTGCAACCCGGCATACACACATACTATATCGATCGTGGCTGCAACCGTGCACAAGAATAGATTATCGATGATTTTGCCCATGAAGCTTTCAAAACAAATCGATAATGTATGAAAATCGCCATAAGAGATTTATAATCTGTTGTTTATTGTTGATTTCTTGAAAATGAGAGTGATAGATAACTGTTAGAATCAAGAAGAGTGATTAGTCAAAAAGCTTTCTACAAAGAAATAGCAAGGTAAGATCTGCAAAGCTTTTTTGAAACTAAATATTTTATTAGCAAACATTTCAAGTATATTATTTCAGTTCTTCATTTCATTTATTTCAAAGTAATAAACTCTAAAATATGAAGGGAAATATGTATAGGTAATAGAATTGCACTTGTTATTATTGGACAAATAACATATATCATTTTGAACAAAAATTCGTAATAAAAGGAAAAGACTCTGTCGTCCAGCAGAAAAGTATGTTTCAATCTTTTTTATTTAATGTATGGTATAAAACAAATCTAAGATAAACAGTACATTCTAAGGATATTTATTATTTCAGTTTTCATTATTAATTGTTTCGGAGAATGAAAATGTTTTTCGTTACATATGAAAGGTTACAAATTACATGTAAAAGTATTATACAAGCAAATCGCCCAAAACTGGTATTCTTACCTGAAGGTCCCGGACGATCTTCTGCGGGGTTGCAACCCTTCTTCGAAGTGATATAATGGACTGTATCAGGGGTTCAACGGGTTTTATTAAGGTCTTTGGCACTAGCGCGGTAAATACACTACTTTGAACTGTTCACTTCGACAACTGTTCTGCTTCTGTGTGTTTGGAGAACTGGGTTTTTAAATTAAACATAATGTGTATATACCGTGTGTCCGCTAGGTATGAAAATACCACCAACGATTTGCTTGAGATTTAAACATTTAAATTTTATTATTAAATAACCTTACATATTAACTATATATCATAACTAATTAAAATAAAATTAATGAATACTTAACATACCCCCCACCAAAATGCATAGTATTTTAACTAACTTATTTAGAACATGTTGGTAAAGGACATAACTTTACCGTTGGTCTTTGAAGAAGACCCTGAGTGGTTCTGACATTAGTAACTCTTGCAATACCATCAGAACCCGGAAATAACTTCACAATTCTTCCCAATTTCCAATTTAAAGATGGGACATTGTTATCTTTAATAATAACTAGGTCGTTAAGTTTGAGTGGAATTTGTTGATTTAGCCATTTATTTCGCTGTTGGAGTGTATTTAAATATTCACTATGCCACCGTTTCCACACATCTTGCTGTAGTCTTTGTATAAGCTGCCATCGATCCAACTGGTTCATATTTAAATGGGAAAGATCTGGATCGGCAACTGCCGTTGGCGGCTCTAACATAAGAAAATGACTTGGGGTTAACACGGGTAAATCATTGGGGTCTGAACTTGAAGAATAGAGCGGCCTGGAATTGAGAATAGCTTCAATCTGAGCTAATAGGGTGTAAAACTCTTCAAAAGTTAAAACTTGAGAGCCAACAACTCGAAAAATATGAGTTATAACAGACTTTATTCCCGCTTCACTAAGACCGTTAAAATGGGGACCGGACGGAGGAGAAAATGAAAATTTTATTTTTTCTGATCCACAAGCCTTTTGCATATATTCATGAAGAATGCGAGAAGCCCCTACAAAGTTGGTTGCATTATCACAAAAAATATGGGTGCATCTGCCTCGACGGGCAACAAACCGACGCAAAGCAGCAATAAACGCATCCGAAGAGAGACTTGATACTAACTCCAAGTGTACGGCTTTTGTGGCGAAACACACAAAAATACAAATATAGGCCTTTTGTGACTTAATTCCACGTCCTTTAAGGGGAGTGACTAAGAAGGGACCTCCATAATCAGTGCCTACACAAGAAAATGGTTTAATTTGGTTGACGCGGGTAGGAGGTAAGTTTCCCATGAAAGGTTCGTGGGCCACAGGTTTCAGTTTAAAGCATCGAATACAGCGGCTCAACACACTCCGAATTGCACGTTTGGAAGAGAGAATCCAAAAATTCTGAGCAATTAGGAAATGTAAGTGCTGTAAACCTGGATGAAAATATGTTTTATGAACGGACTCAATTATTAAATCTGTCAAACGATGTTGACGGGGTAGAATTGCTGGAAATTTTGTATCATAAGACAATCCTGAGAACTTCAAGCGTCCCCCCACCCTCAAAACACCCCCGCTGTCCAGAAAAGGACTCAACTTTCTAAAAGGTTTTGATAAGGTGGTGCCTGCTTCCAAATTTTCAATTTCTTGTGCGAAACAAATATGTTGCACTCGTTTTGTGAGAACCATTAAAGCTTTGTGGAGTTCTGAGTCAGTGAAATAATCCCATGATTTATTTTGAGGATTTCTTAAATTTGCTACAAAGCGTAGCGCATAAGCAATTATTCGTTGAATTTTACTCAAGGATGAGTATTTGTCCAATAGAAGATCTAATGTGTCCAAAGACATAAGTGTTACAAGAACTGAGGGTTTTTCTTCCGGACAGGAAACTGGAGAAAATTTAGGATTGGACCACAGGGGCTTTGGAGACATTAACCAAGGAGGCCCCTCAAACCACAACGGATGATTAAGAATTTGACTGGGCATAAGACCACGAGAGGCACAATCGGCTGGATTATCGCAGCTTTCAACAAAATGCCAACGGTCAGGGGGAACCTTTTCTTGTATGTGAGCTACACGATGACCGACGAAAGTTTTCCAGCGGGAAGCGGGTGATTTAATCCATGATAGGGTTACCATTGAATCAGACCAAGCAAAAATTTCACTAATTTGGAGGTTATCTCGGAATGCGTTAAGGACAAATTCTATTAAATTGAAGAGTAGAACAGCTGCACACAGTTCTAGTCGGGGAATTGAAAGAGTTTTAAGTGGGGCCACTCTAGATTTAGCGGCAATTAGGCAGATTTTGGAAGCGTTATTCTCTGAAGTAAATTTAAAATATATTACACTGGAGTACCCTTTCTCTGAACTATCTGCAAAGCCATGCAGTTCACAAGAAATATATTTATTAGGTAAGCAGCGAGGAATATTAAGAGATGTTTAGCTAGGAATGAGAGTGGAGCTAAGAACCCAAGGGGGTCATACATTCGAGCAACTTCTGAGAGTATTATACGTTTAGAACAGAATCTGTCAAGGGGTTGAATATCATAAGAGAAAACATCTAAGGAGTTATTCCACCGCAATCCTAAAACTTTTACCACAAGGTCATGGGAATCAAAAGAAGACAAGGAGTGTTGGCAAACCTCAGCAGGGAGACACTGCATTAACTGGGGATTATTACATGCCCATTTTCGAAGAAGAAAACCTCCTCTTTCCAGCATCGAAATTAATTCTGATTGAAGAAGTTTGGCTTCCTGTAGAGTTGAGGCACCTGTGATAATATCGTCAATATAGATATCAGAGGATAAACACTTTGCAGCTCGAGGAAAATTTTCCCTTTCCTCTTGTACTAACTGCTGAATTGTACGAAGGGCCAGGAAAGGAGCGGACGATACTCCATAAGTAACAGTAGTAAGCTTAAAATCTTGGACGGGATCTTCCGGAGCGAAGCGCCAAAGAATTCTTTGGTAATTCTGGTGCTCTTCCGATATTGATATTTGCCTATACATTTGCTTAATATCAGCAATAAAAGTAAAAGGATGAAGCCGGAATCGCAATAAAATTTCGATTATATCCTTTTGCAACTTTTGCCCTATGAAAAGAGTGTCGTTCAGCGAAAAACCTGCAGGAGATTTGCAGGAAGCATCAAATACAACCCTAAGCTTGGTTGTAGCACTATTAGGATTTATGACGTAATGATGTGGGATATAATAGATTTTGTCGAATGAAGAAGTAGGAGAGGTCTCAACCATGTGACCATTGGAAAGATAATCTTTCATAAAGCTGTTATATTCATTGTAAAGCTGGGAATTTTTCAAAAGACGGTTTTCCATATTTTTCAATCTCTTTAGAGCAGATATTCTGGTATCTCCAAAAAATGGATCCGCGGTTTTGAAAGGAAGAGTAACACTGAAACGACCCGTAGATATTCTTTTATGAGTTTTTTGGAATATCATTTCACATTTTTTATCATCATCAGAAATAGGTAAAGACCGAGGAATACTTTCAAGTTCCCAAAATTTTTGAAGGGTATTGTCGAGGGATGTAAGACATGATGAAAGAAAAGAATGTGAGACCAATGGTTTATTAGCGGTATTTATTTTCCCCATCAAAATCCAACCAAATTGAGTGTTAACAGCAATCGGTTCCCCTTTTGCTGTTTGAACTTTGTCAGGTTTAAAGATTTTTGCAAATATATCGGATTCCAGTAACATATCTATATGAGATGAAATGTTAAACATCTTATCAGCCAATTCCAACTTAGAAATACAGGGTAAAGGTATCGACTGAAAATGATTGGACGGGCATATTGTTACAGATTGTTGACACTATTTGAGCATCCAAATTGAATAAGGGAGTTGACTTATTCAAAGGTTTTAAAATACAACTTAGAGACTTGTTAGAGAAAGTTCCAATATCTTCGACTCCTCCTATTTGCATAGGAGTGTTACATCTGGGCAGACCCAATCTGCTGGCACATTTATCAGTAATTAAAGAAACTTGACTACAGCTATCAATTAAAACTCTAACCTGTTGATAGTTTCCACGGCAATCCAGCACCTCAACCCGGGCAGTAGGAAGTAAATTAGTAGAACGTACTGACGTGTGTAAGACAGAGGCGATTTTAGGATCAATAGGATCTAAACTAGAAATCTGAGTTGAATTGGAAGAAGAGGGAGCATCTATAGCAGTCATATTGCTATTTACTAAAGGTTGTTGATCGAAATGTAAAAGAGTGTGATGTCTTTTATTGCAAATTCTACAACCACCATTAGAAGTACAATTCTTCGAAGAATGTTTGGTACCTAAACAATTAGTACACCACTTGTATCGTTTGGATATCTCGTATCTTTCCTTTGGGTGCTTGGCACAAAAATCAGGACACTTATAAATTGAGTGATTATTTTTACAAATCACACATTTAGTTAGATCTGCAACATTAGCAAGACATGCAGAATTGTACGGTTTAACATTTTTTATTTGATATTTACTTGAGTTAGTTCTCTTAGGAGGTTGGATTAAAACAACTGAATCGTAAGCATCGCATTGCTTTTCAAGAAATTTATATAAATCATCATATTTAGGAATTTCGGATGCAAAAGTGGCATTTTCTTGTTCGAATCGCTGTAAAGTTTCCGAATCAATTTTTTTGCTTAAAAGGTGAAATAGTACAAAATCCCACTCTCGGACCGGTAACCCCAAATTTTTTAGAGCTTCCAAGTTATCAAAAAAAAGTACCAAAAGCTGTCTAAGATATTTTGGGTTCTCCGAAGTTAATTTTTGAGAATTATAAACCTGTTCCCAATAAAATATGGCTAACGCACGCGTATTTTGATAATGCTTAATCAATTTACTGAAAGCTAAGTCATAATTAGCTTCTGTAAGTTTAATATTTTTAATGAGAATTAAAGCGTCGTCCGACAGGGACGACATTGAATATCTACATTTTTCAATTTTTGTAAGAGATTCATTAGTATCTATAAGAGACTTGAAAAGATCAAAAAATGTTGGCCATCATTTTAAATCTCCTGAAAAAACCGGTATATTCAATTTTGGCAGCTTTACATTTGAACCTTTGTTCTTGGAATGCAGGGTAGAGTTAGTATCAAACAAATCAGAATAAACACTCATTATATGAAAATATTTACTATCTACTTCCTGTCTGATCAATGTTTCAATATTCAGATCTGCCTCCTCATTTGCAGCGAGAGCAGTAATAATTGTAGAATGCTGAAGGTTAAAGTCACTGTAAAATGTTTTTAATTCAGCATATCTAGCTTTAAAATGGTTATGAGCACTTTGATCCCCCTCTGCCTGTATGGCAAGATCATGCAGTATCGAAATTCTATCAGAGGCTGAGTCTCTAAGAGCTTTTGCTTGACGCAATCTAGCCGCCATTGTGATACAATAATAAGGTTGATCAGATTCTAATATATAAAACTATATAAAACTTTCGAACACAGAAATAATGAATTTCAATTGATAAATATATTATGTAGGCACATACAGATTAAAGTTATACAACTCAAGCTAAAATACCTGATTTGAGAAATTAAATTAACGTGTCTAATGAATATTTCACTCAATCTTTATACTACCTAATAATCTGAGACACCTAAATTATAAGACCAATACACAATAGGTGTGTATCTAATAAGCGAATAGAGAGATAAGATTCAATCTTTAATTCAATAATTATTTTCTATTGAGTTGAATTCAATAAATTATAAATATTTAGTACACTTGAGAATGGATCTGTTTAAAGAGAATAAATGGGCCAAACTGTATTAATAAAGTGAACTTTTTTTTATTTAAACTAAGTATATTATGTTTAAATAGTCAAATTTCGAAGAAAGTAAAAACTACTAATTATCGAGAAATGCTAATGCCAGTTAACCTTGAAACTTATAAAAAGTTGATTTAAAATTTATATTTTCAAATTTCACAAGTTTGAAAATTAATATCCGGCTCAAAGGACCAAAAAATGTTTCGGAGAATGAAAATGTTTTTCGTTACATATGAAAGGTTACAAATTACATGTAAAAGTATTATACAAGCAAATCGCCCAAAACTGGTATTCTTACCTGAAGGTCCCGGACGATCTTCTGCGGGGTTGCAACCCTTCTTCGAAGTGATATAATGGACTGTATCAGGGGTTCAACGGGTTTTATTAAGGTCTTTGGCACTAGCGCGGTAAATACACTACTTAGAAACTGTTCACTTCGACAACTGTTCTGCTTCTGTGTGTTTGGAGAACTGGGTTTTTAAATTAAACATAATGTGTATATACCGTGTGTCCGCTAGGTATAAAAATACCACCAACGATTTGCTTGAGATTTAAACATTTAAATTTTATTATTAAATAACCTTACATATTAACTATATATCATAACTAATTAAAATAAAATTAATGAATACTTAACAATTAAGTATAGATGCAAATACTTTTATATTTCTATAATATATTCATATAGACTTATATTTAGTTCAAGATGATAAACCTTTACAATTTAAAGTGAAAATATGTATCGTAAAATAGCATTAACTAGTGTTGAAAAAGTACCATTTTTCGAACTAAATTCGTGATTATTAAAGTAATTACTAAATGATCCAGCGAAATTTTTGTTCTAATCTGCTTTATTTAATGTAAGCTATCAAACAAAATTAAAATTAACATAAAATTCCGAGGATCCCGAAGTGTTCCCTAGTTTTCGATCCACTCCGATACAAATACTATGAACCACCATTTACAAATCCATTTTTGCTACCAATGTTAGTAATAACTATTCTTCTAACATTTCCTAAAGGTGCTTTCATTTCAGTGGTCCGTTCTTCCATGAAAACTTGCCTCGCGCATTAAATATTATCATCCTGCTTTTTTTTCCAATACTTCACTGAATTTCACTCATTTAATAGATATTTCCCTATTCCCTTCAAATCTGTCAAATATTAGGGATTGCATATTGCACATTGCGATATTAAGGCAACTTGTGATGACTTTGAAATAGAAATAAAGGGGTATCCTTTTACAAGTTAGTGAGTGTGAAATCAAGCTAATCTTCATTCCTGTGGTCCTGTAAAATGTCTCACCGCTCTTTACATAATTATATGAATTTAATATCGAGGTTTACCTCAATGATTTCTGCAATAAATGTCAGTAATTTGGAGAAAGTATTTCCAAATCATCCTCGTGTTATGACTGACATTTTTTTGTATTATATATTTTGTTCTACTTTAGTAGACTGAAATTGAACTAAGCCCACAAAATTTTCCGAAAAGTTACGAAATACTTGAAGGTGCCATGTTTATTATACCGTTTGTATCGACCAATGCTTCAGAAAAACTTTGGGACTTTCTCGCAATCACAATGTAAACATTTTATAACGAATTAAATTCCATTTATGAAATTATTCCATTTCCATTGAATTCATTCGTAGGAAAACTTTGGTTTTCTTAATAATTTTGCTACGGAGATATATAATACTTCTCGTCTAAATTTAAACTATAACAAAATATAGCGAGGAAAAGTTCAATTCGAATCAATTGAAGCTTTAAGTCGTCAATGTAAAATATAATTAACATCGCTTCTATTCGTCTTCATTAGAGCAAATTTAACGTATTGTGCTGAATTTTCCT
The DNA here is from genome assembly GCA_963921935.1 of Galeruca laticollis. Taxonomy (NCBI): domain Eukaryota; kingdom Metazoa; phylum Arthropoda; class Insecta; order Coleoptera; family Chrysomelidae; genus Galeruca; species Galeruca laticollis. The sequence goes on along the minus strand of OY998175.1, from coordinate 82,075,396 downwards.
GGTAGTATATGATTCTTAATTAATAACAAGAGACTTTGCTACCAACTGTTGATTAAGAAACAGATGATTTTATCCTTACTTGAATGCATTTAACTAAGAAAACTATAACAAAGAAACCTTTATTGAAACTCACTATGCAGCTAGTTGTATTCTGCATATAATATATAATGACGTCCGTATCATTATAAAGAAATACTACTAATTAATAAAAATCTAACTAGGAATCAAAATAATGTATAAATAAAGGCAGATAATCTTTGACAAAATATTAAACTCTACCTTTTTCCAGGAAGTTATATAAATTAGTAATAAATTATCATGAAATGAGCTTTCCAAACCCTGCGTTGAAATCTTAAACGGAAATCAAAATTGGTTAATTTTTATGCCACTTAATGTATATTATAGATATAAAGTGCAACAAAAAGGTGCGTTATCTATTAAAACACTTTAATTAAATTTAAGAGAATGTCGAAGCACGATGGTACCTGTTTTATTCCAATAAACAGGTTCATACAAAACAAACGAAAATAATTTCGATCTTCCTGTTGCCACTGATACAATGGCTGAGACGTTTGCCCTCAGAAATGATAATCAGATGCTCTTCTAATGCATGGTAAGTATGCTTTTATGTATCGTTTCAAATGATTAGTGAAATAATCTGTTATTTCAGTTGATACCAGTGTAATAACACTGAATGCAGCAGTCAGCAGTTGAAAAAATAGCCAAATTATTCACCTTTTCTATTGATAGACATAGTGCAAAATGCAAACGCTGAAGAGATTTTAGAAACTTTGAAAGCGGTACAAGAGAAGCAGCTCTTCAGTCAGATATTGTTTACATGAATCTTATTCGTATGGCGACAGACTAAGCACATTTTGTGGGAGCTCCTGATATTTTTATGCCAAATTGTGGTAAAATTTAAGTGACATTATCTGAAAAGTGGTTATGTGCATCTGTAGTTCGAGGTGAATAAAGTGTAGAAAAATCAAATAAGAAAGCTCATTACTTGCAATGAAATTTTGAAAAATACAAATAAAGTGAACCATACACGTAATTATAATCAGGAATATTAAAGTAGACAATAAATAATGGATGAAAAATTCTTCGAACAACTGATTACTCAAATTTGTCAGAAACTTATAAATAAAATAGAAGATAAACTCGACAAGAAATTTAATAGAATTGAGACCAATATGAATGAGATGTCCGACAAACTTAACAAAATGGAGTCGAAGATGGTCACTATTAGTGACAGATTGGATGAATTACAAGAGTGCATAAACAGAAAAGAAAAAGAAATTATTGCCATATCAGAAAGATTAGATGAAACTGAAATCTACCAAAAGCGTAATATGCTAAGATATGATGGATTTAATGAGGCAGATAATGAAAATTTGATCTCGCTATTTACAAATCTGGTGAACAACACAATGAAAATAAAATGTACAAATCTGGACATATCCAATAGTTACATATAAGGCAAATTAAATGCACAACAAGGTAGGCCCAGAACAATAATCATTGAATTTGTATCTCTCCTCAAGAGAAATAAAGTATTCAAATCTAAGGGTACCCTTAAGCAGACTGGTATATATGTAAATGAATTTCTAACGATAAATAGATATGATTTATTGAGAAAATGCCAACAAAAATATGGCAAAAAGAATCTTAGAGTTTGAATGGAAATATATTTGCCAGAATAAATAACAATGTCATAAAATCTCTACAGAAGCTGACTTTGCCTAATAGTATATGGACACCTTTAAGCAGTAGAGTTTTAGTTGACTACCTAAACTTTATGTATTTTCTTTTTTTTTTCTTTGTAGGAACTCCTTTTTGTTTTAGGTATCGATAACAATAATTGTACTGTAGGTATTTAATCAATTTTTATTTTTATTATTAAGGTGGAATTCTTTTCGATTTGTAATCGAATATTTCAAAAGTACATAAACGATTATACCTTTGCACTATCGACTATTAAGCTTTTGCATTAGCTTCTATCGCGGGCCTTGAGCGTGGAGACTGAATCCAGAAATTCCGTAACGAAAATAACCTGACACTCATACGAGGACTGCCTAATAAATGTTGATACTTTTATGACTATACAAGGACTGTCCAATAAATTTTGATTATTTTATGATGATACGACGACTGTCCAATAAATGTTGATTCTTTCATACTTATACGAGGACTGCCCAATAAATTTTTTATACTTTGATGATTATTTAATGCTGATACGAGGACTGTCCAATAAGTTTTAATACCTATATACTTGTACGAGGACTGTCCGATAATTTTTGATTATTTTATGATGATACGAGGACTGTCAATACATTTTAATTCTTTTATACTTATACGAGGACTGACCAATAAATTTTGATACTTTTATGACTATACGAGGACTGTCCAATAAGTTTTGATTATTTTATACTTATACGAGGATTGTCGAATACGTTTTGATTGTGTTATACTTATACGAGGACTGCACAATAAATTTTTATACTTTTATGATTATACGAGTGATGTCCAATAAGTTTTGATTATTTTATGCTGATACGAGGACTGGTCAATAAATTTTAATACTGGTATGATTAAACGAGGACTGTCCAATACATTTTGATTCTTTCATACTTATACGAGGAGTGCCCAGTAAATTTCGATTATTCCATACTTATACGAGGACTGCCCAATAAATGTTGATACTTTTACGATTATACGAGGACTGTCCAATAAGTTTTGATATTTTTATGCTGATACCAGGACTGTCCAATAAATTTTGATACTTGTATGATTATACGAGGACTGTCCAATAAGTTTTGATTATTTTATGCTGATACGAGGACTGTGAAAGTATAGAAAAGAAAAGCATAAAGAGTTAAAAAAAGAACTAGAAAGAAAAAGAAATTGTGAACGTCAAAGTGTAAAACTCTATGCAATAGCTTTACCGCGGCAGTCTCCGAGTAACACGTTTTTTTTAAATTTAGTTAAGATATTGAATTGCCAATAATGTTGAGTATTTTAATCCAGTCTTATTGGTAATCGAACGTTGGTTATATTCTTAGTTATTATAGTTTGATTTAGTTATTTTTTTTGTGCAATATTAATTTGATTATTTCATGTTTGCCGCAATATTTTAATGTATATTTATACGTACAGGATAACTCTCACGTGATATGCATATACAGTATGTTCCATCCATCTATAATATACCAAAACTGTAGCGGGTTGAGCACAAAGACAGAAATATATACGAATAGCTTAGAAGGTAATAACGATGTGATAATAGTAACAGAATCGTGGCTAAAGGATGGGATATGCAATGTGAAATTAATAGATACTGATACCTACAACGTCTTTAGGGCTGACAGAAATTTTGAACTTACAGATAAAACTAACGGAGGGGGACTGCTTGTGGCAATTAAGAAAAAATATAGAATTTTAAATGTAACTCGGCGGTTTCCATGTGTTAGTTTTGGATATTAAATTTTCTAAAAACAATATTTATACCATTATAGGGGCTTACATACCCCCTAGTGCCACTTTGAATGGATATAGTGATTTTTGCAAACTTGTATAAAAAACATTGATAAAACGTTAATAGTGGGGGACTTCAATTTACCTGAGATAAAGGGCTGCAAAAGTTCAGATTCAAGAAATGTAAGTGCTAAAACGCTGACACTAAAATATTTTTTGAATTTCAATTCATCAGAATTATTCAAGGAAAGACACTAGATCTAGTTATTATGTCACAATTAAATAGTACTAATTGCACTGTAGCAAGAGAACAATTTCTTTTGGTACAGGAATACGCTCACTTTAATGATTAATATAAATTTAAAACAACGAGAAGAGTTAATTGGAAATAACTTGACCGATACCAAATATAATTTTAAAAAGGCTGATTTTAATTTATTATATGAACTAATGAGGGATTTGAAGGGGAAAAATGTAACGAATGAGAATGATGTACATTTGTCTGTAGATAATTTTTATATGAATCTGAATAATGTATTCAGTGGGGCAGTACCGCTGTATAAAACGCATAAGTATATTGGAAAATTTCCACCGTGGTTTGATGCTGAAATTGTTAATTTGTTAAAAGCAAAAAATAACTACAGGAAGATGTCTCTACGTACTATAATGAAAAATATTTTGAAGTTAGAAGGCAATTAAAGTCATTGATAAGGCGTAAGCATAAGGAATATTTGAGTAATTTTGGACAGAATATAACAGCGGATATAAATAATTTCTAGAACTATATTGGACAGAAAAAAGATAATAGATCGCGAATACATTCATTTACTTTGGGTGGTGATACGGTGGCAGATGAAAATGCTGCGGAGAAATTATCAGAATTTCTTGCTTCTGTTCATTCATCTGAACAATCTCATTATAGTACAGATTATGTAAATACAAATATATGTCAATTCAATACATATAACTTATATGAAATAGATTCTGATGATTATGACAAGGCCGTAATAAGATTAAAACCGAAGAAATCAGCTGGTACCGATCATTTACCGCCTTATATTTTAAAGGGTTGTCAAGAATTACTTGAAAAACCTTTGTTGCACATATTTAACTTAATTATTAAACAATCAGAATATCCTTCACAATGGAAAGTGGCAAAATACACACCAATTTATAAGAAAGGAAACAGAAATGAAATTGAAAATTACAGAGGATTTGCAATTTTATGTACTCCCTCCAAATTATTAGAATTTATAATTTACAGCAAATTATATAACCACATAGGAAATGTTTGGCAGAGGAACAGCATGGGTTCGCAAACGGTAGGTCGATAGATACAAATCTATTATCTATTATCTAATATATGGAGCAGCCGAATGAAATTTAAAATAAGAAATTGCAGCTGGATACTGTCTATACAGACTTTAGTAAAGCATTCGATCGGGTGAACCATGATATTTTACTACGAAAATTACACAATTTTGGAATTTCAGATAATTTGTTAGAATTACTTAAAAGTTACCTAAAATATAGAAAGTTTCTGGTGCAGTATAACGGCAATATCTCCACAAAAAAAGATGCGAATTCTGCAGTGCCACAGGGTTCCAATCTTGGACCGTTGCTGTTTTTGATTTTTGTAAATGACATTCCGTCAAATGTGAAGTATTCGATCTGTTTACATTTCGCTGACGACTTTAAAATGTTTAGAAGAATCCAAACGGTGAGAAACTGTGTCCCTCTCCAGAAGGATATTAGTAGACTATATACGTGGACTATTAATGATAAATTGTATCTGAACATTGAAAAATGTTATGTCATGTCTATCACGAAGAAAAAGAGCCACTTATTTTTGATTATATCATACACACAGATACTTTAACTCGAACTGATGAGGTGCGAGATCTAGGAGTCGTTTAAAATAATCAACTATCATTTGCTACACATATGGAAAACACTGTAAATAGCTGCAATAGAATCTTAGGCTTCATTCTGAGACAAAGTTCAACATTCTCTAATTTGAATACAGTAAAATTATTGTACAATACCTTTGTTTCGCCAAAATTAGATTGTGCATCTATTATTTGGGATCAACAACCACAAATTTACTTGAATTATCTTGAAAAAATACATAATAAGTTTATGCGCCATCTCTATTTTGAAAAATTTCACCACTGGCCTGATTACAACGTCATAAGAAGCGAAATGCTAAGAAAAGAATGTGAAATAAAATCATTGCATGTTCGACGAAAGATAACAATGATGAAATTCTTGTTTAAACTGATGACTAACCAAGTCTCATCAAATAATCTACTGTCTCTTCTACCTATAAATGTACCACCTAAACGCACTCGTTCTTCTTTGATGTTTAGAATACAACAATCATCGTCAAATTCTCCATTGCATGCAGTGCTACAACTAGCAAATAATATAAACAAAATGCAAGACATAGATTGGACCCTTCCATTTAACAAGTTTATGAGAAAAATAGAAAGCTATTTCGAGAATTTTCATCTCTACCATTCCCAACTCACGAAAGTTCTTGTGTTTTTGTGTTCATGCATTTACTTTTCTTTACCTTCATTTTGCTTTTCCCTTTAGTACAGTTGTATGAGTATAGATGTATAGATGTCAATAGTCACCAGATTAATTTTAAAAAACATATTCATATCCATGTAAAAAGGCCGGAGGGCCTGTTTGGATTTATTGTAAATGAATAAATATCATCTACCGTTCAAGAGTTACTGATGAATAGTTTCTTCAAGGAATAGTATGAACGAAAACTATTCCAACTATAATTTATTCGTCTGCTGTTAACCAACGAAACTATATTCACTTGAATAACTACCAACGTCCAACGCACATATATAGGTCGAAGATGATGCCCACAAAACATATTAGTCATTGCCGAATGACTTTGGTGAGGAATTGCGGAAAATAAGTTTCATTATTTCTTCTAAACAATTGAAATTATTTGTAGTTTTGATTGAACCTATCACCAAATCGTTAAGGTGAATATAGTCTCATCACGAAAAGTTCTTGAGAAATTCCAACTTGAAAGTGCAAAACTGTCACGGTATCTCAAAGTAAAACATCCTCCAAATTTCTATTTCTATATCAAAATTAGAGATACATCTTTGATTGAAGTTAAGAGCTACCTAGATTCATTATAGCCTTCAAATTGAGCTTATTATTTTTGGAAGTAGATATAGTGTATATCTATGTTTTCTTGTCCACTCAATCTGAACACAACGTAAAAAACACTTCATTTTAGACTGTATCAGATACGCAGATTGTCTATCTAAAAATGCAGATGATGTGAGCGCAGAACAAATATAGTGCAGAAATGGAACCACGTTGGAAAGGAAGAATCATAGAGGATTAGCAAAAGAAATTATATAAGAGTGAAAAATTGTGTGATATACCGTTTTGTAGGTGACTGGATTGATTTTCCCTTGGCTCGCTGGGTATTTGTTCTTGCCTTAGGTGGCTGAATCTTTGATTGTTTCTGTCCTGGGTAATATCAACCCATGGTTCAAGGTATTGTTGTTGAAGTCTCTATATATAGAATTCAAATTTCAACTCCATATTCGTACTCAACTGCATCAAAAACACCGAGTACGGGTTTTGAAGAGGATATAGTGAAAAAATGATCTGCCCCATAGGGTCATGACGTTAATTCAACATATTATGTCTTTACTTCAAATGAGCGTAACTTGAAGGAGAAAAATCGTAATTGAAAATTTGAGACTCCAAAATTGAAAAGTAAGAGCAGTACTTACTGAATAATGTAGTTGTAGAGAAAATCTCAAAAAAAGTTTGTTCTTTCTTTATATTACCTTAAAAGTAGCCATTTATTAAAAGATCGAACGAACTTACCTTAAGTGAAGTTCGATCTTAATTATATGTAGGCCTCGTCGAATAAATATTTAGTAGTAGTACCTCCCTGAGGTACCGAACGCACACATCTCTAGCTATTTTAAAATTATCCCATCTCTACCTGCTTCGGCGCGGTCGCTTCCTTATCATTTCTTTGAAGTATCCATTTGTGGCATCTTTGGGGAATGAAGGAACAGCAAGGCAATGGGTGGGACCTATTTATTCGACGAGGCCTACATATAATTAAGATCGAACGTCACTTAAGGTAAGTTCGTTTGATCTTTTAATTATATTCCGGCCTCGTCGAATAAACATTTAGTAGATTTTTAAAGTTAGATGCGACAAATTCCAGATTCAATTTTGTTTTTTACTGTTTTGTTCATTAACTAAAAAATATAAATTGAAAAATTAACTAAACCTTATACAACGGTAACTTGAAGTAACGTTAAAATTTATCAAATACCGCTCTGGTAAAGTTTGTTTCATCTAGTATCGGCCTCTGGTAGAATCTGGCAAATGTATTAGAGTCGGTTGACCATCCAGCACAGGTCCTAATTTGATCCATATGTATTCCTCTTCTGGCTGTAGCTGAAGTGGAAGCATGTCTTGTTGAGTGGCTCATAAAAATTGAAGTGTCAACTCCATTTTGTTTTAGCATGTTTCTAATCCACCTGCTAATGGTCTGGGAACTGGCATTACGATGCGGCTTCTTGTAGGTTAAAAACATGTTCTGATTATTATTGTTTCGTAACAGTTTTGTTCTATCTAAATATTTGAGCAAAGTACCAGCAACACATATATTTGGATCTTTGTGGAAAAAGGGCAAGTATAGAACAGGTTGATCTTTCTTTGGACCTGACGTCTTTATTCGTTTAGGTATTTTGATTATAATGTTTTGTTCATTTTTGATTATATTTTGTAGCTCTATACTTGCTAGTGTTTGCATTCTCTGACCAGTAGCTAGGGCTAACAAAGTGACTAATTTTTCTGACAGTACATCTAATTGATCATCACTTAGGGATCTTATAAAGTTAAGCACAACGGTTGGATCCCAAGTTACGTCATAACGTGCTCTACTGGGTCTTAGACTATATACACCTTGATTCTGGGATCTGAGCCTATATCGTGCATTGATATCTGAGAGATAGCGGATCTTGTTGAATTTAAGGTGCCATATGAGGCCCCTTTATTGAACTTTAGGGATAAAAATTCTAAGATCTGAGGAATAGATGCTACGAAGTGATCCACATCTTTGTCTATGCAATAATTCCTCCAAACACTTTTAACCCACAGTTATACTGTTTTAATGTGGATTCCGATAGATGCAAGACATACAGTAATGGACATTTCTGGGATTTTCTTATACCTAAGGGCTTGTTCGACAAGATTCCTGCCACCAGGGTAAGCTTTTTGTTCAGAGGGTGAGGGGATCTGTCAGGAGAAAACAATAACAATTTGTTAGGACTGGATTGCTACTAGAAGAGATTTAAATATCGGATACCATGGCTGAGAGGTCTAAAACGGTACTACCAGTATTCCTTGTTCTTTGTCAGTGATAATTTTTTGTAGTACTCCAAGTATTAAACATAAAGGCGGGATTCCATAAAAGAAAAATTCACTTTATTTTATCGTGAACGCATCAACAGCAAATGCGTCTGGATCTCTCATCCATCAAACAAATTTTTTACATTTGGTATTTAATATGTTAGCAAATAAATCAATAGACGGTTCTCCTAAATTGCTAATGATTTGTTGAAATGCACTATTTGCTAATTGCCACTCTGTTTCAATATCTATAGTTCGTGATTGTAAATCCGCCTCTTTATTATCTTTTGATGTAATATATGACGCGTATATGAATATGTTTCTTTTTTCACACTACTGCCATATCTTACGGGTAATTTTATTTAATCGATCATATTTGACACTACCCATACGATTAATATACGATATAGCAGTGGTGTTGTCAATGCGGCAGAGAATGTTTATATTCCGAAGATTCCCTGCAAAGCATTTCAACCCAAATAACGCCGCGTATAATTCAAGACAGTTAATATGGAGCCTTGCTTCGTTAATTGACCATGCGCCCCTGGCTTTTTGTCGATTACAATAAATGCCCCAACCCTTTTGAGAAGCATCTGAAAATATATCCAATTCAAACTGTGTACTATTTATGTGATTATTTCTAACCATGATATTTTCTAACCACCACTGGAAATCGCTTATTATTCGTTCTGGCATTATAGTTTCTTCTTGCTCCTTTCAATGCAAGCATCTTTTCTTCTTCAAATTGTTTTGAATACAGCCATCCATACTTAATGGCCGGGCAAGCTGAAACTATAGTGCCAATTAGTTGAGCGAATTCCCGGATTTTACAACTTTTCTTCGTTAACATTCGTTTTATGAGTTTTCTTATTTTTAGGCGTTTTTCTTTAGGAAGGGAAATAGTCATATCCAACGAATTATAAATAAAACCTAAATATTTACATTTTTGGGCAGGTGTCAATGTGCTCTTTTTATAATTAATAATAAAACTTAGGTCTTCTAAAAGGTTAGTTGTTGCTAAAGTATTTCTCAAGCATTCTGAATAACTATTGCCTAATATTAAAAAATCATCTAGATACAAAACTGAAGTAAAACCTCTTTCTCGAAGTACTTTAACAACGGGTTTCATGATTTTCGTGAAAATTCTGGGAGCACAACTAATTCCAAAGGGAAGGCAGTTAAACTGATATAAAATTCCTTTAAATCTGAATCGTAAAAATTTCCTATGTGAATTGTTAATGGAAACCAGATAATACGCGTCCTTAAGGTCGACTGTTGTCATAAAGGAAAATTGTCTTATTATTTTAGCAACCTTTTTTTGATCTTCAATTTTAAAATGTGCATTTTTTATGTATTTATTAAGACCTTTTAGATTGAGTATCAACCTACGCGTACCATCTGATTTTGGAGTCAAGAAAATATTTGAAAGAAATTGATGTTTTACAGGGCGAACCTTGGTAATAACTTGTTTAGATAAAAGGTCTTTGATAGATAGCGTAATATCTGAATCATCCCTATAAGACCACTTTGGTTCTCTCGGAATTTTCTTTTGTTTTGGGTGTTCTCTGAATTGAATTTTAACACCCGAAACCCATGATAGAATAATTTTATTTTTAGTAATTGACTTCCAAACTGGAACAAAGTCTTGCAATCTACCAGCATAACTACTCACCTCTAGTTGTGGCGGTACTGGTATCGTCTTTCGACTTTCTCTTGTCCGGCTTTGTTCTGTCGTTGACGAGGGCCCCGGTTGATTTTTTTCGGATATTGCCGTCCACCCTGGCGGCCCTGCTTGAAGTGGTTCCGAGGTGGACTTTTCTTGTTTAAATTATTTTTTGATGTTTGTTTGGCTAACTTGAGTTCTAATGAAGAACGTGCCAAATCCCTAGAAGTTTTCAGTTTTTTTTCTAATTGTGTTCCAAATAGCCACTCGTCAGCGCTAGCTTTCTGAAAGACTTGTTGTGAGTCTTTCTTTAGATTGATAGTTATGAGTTCTTGACGAGCTTCAGTTTCTTGGTAAAAAAGATCTAATAAAAGACGTGCTGCATCTCCTAGGGCCTCAATAGCTATTTTTCTATTTTCTGCTTCTTTGATAACGATTGAATTTAGAGCCGTGCCTATAGCCGAAACGCCAGCTCCCAGTTGTGCTTGGAGGTTACTCAACCGGATATCTCTCCTGATCACTGAGGGTATACACGCCGAGGATACGACTTCATTCAGCTTTGGAGGATTGAGGAAGGTACTATTCTCTGGAGCAGGATGTTTTTCTATGAGAATTTCTCTTGTTTCATCATCCATCCCCTCTTTAGTTAAATGATACCACTTTTCCGCTGTATCCGGTTGAAGTGGAGGTCCCAGCACTTTTTTCTCCACCTCTTTTCCCCCCAGTAGATTTAATATCTCATCATCAAGCGGTTTTGATGCTTGGCTTTTATCGCTCCGTTCTTCCTCTGAAATATAGACAAAGAGAAAAAAAAATATAACTTGTATTATATTGTGGAATTAACTAGAGACCTTGAGTTTCATTTAAAAACACTAAAATAGTTTTTGTTCCATGAGACAAAAATTCACTCTCTTGATGTCATAATCAGAAAGAGTGCATCCTAACATATTTGCATCTTGGTATGACAATGTGTACCTATAGACTATCACATACCTATATACGGTGTAATATTATTCATTTGTTATTTAATATCATAGTTAATTAGAGTTAAGTCTGATATCATAATCAGATTGAAGTTTGATATCATAATCAAACAAGTTATGAAAATATGATCCGTAGTAATCTGATGTCATAATAAGATTGCGATTTGACATCATAATCAATTACATGGAAATAACAATGATCTGATATCATAATCATATCTCCCTGTATATAAGCATAGTACCATTATTTCTATAATCTAATACCATAATTAAATTCAATAACTCATTTTTAAAATATCACATATAATTTTAGTAGCATTTAGTACGATTTTACATTATCTATCATACAACATAATAGACAAAAACAATTCGAGTAAAAAGAAAGGAAATAAGGTTTATTTGAAAATCTTACCCACAACATTTGACATTGGACTCGTCTACCTGAATTGAGCAAACACAAAAACATATTGAATACATATATGTTACATATTTTTTGAAATATAAAAGTCACAGTTATATAAAACTGAAGTCACAACTAGATAATATTTATGTATTGAATACTGACAAAGGCCGGCACAGCTAAAGAACAATAGTGATATAAGAAATACATATTATAAATTATATCTCAAATATTTCCAAATTACAATGTAATATATATGTAAAAATGAGATAATATCTAGAGAATATTTATGTATTAAATATTGAATAATATAGATGTAACAAAAGTTACCTAATTTTTCTTTTGCCTCACCCCTTACCCAAAATATTTTATTTCATTAAATCTATGAAAAAATTCAGCGAAATTCTTAATTTATAATAAATTCAGAAAAATCTGTTAAAACATTATTTTTCATAGATGAAATGAAATACAATATTTTTAGTAGTGTTGACGGCCAAAAGATTAACGAACTATTGTTACTATATTATTCAATACCTACCTTATGAATACAAACTTAAAGCAACGTAATACAATTTAATATTTGTATATTGTACATGGTATTTATCTATCTTTGGAATTTAGTAGCTGGTACTTAGTTACTAAAAAAACAACAAATAGATGCATATAAGTACATTTATTTTATTAACATAAAAAAGAGAAACTAAAAACAAAACACCTAATGAAAAAAATATTGCAAAACTAAGATATTTAAAAACAAAACAATAATTAACCATAAAAATATTCTCTTAGACTTTTCGAGTTCCACTGGTAAGCGTGTGGGCAATATTAAGGGATATTATCCATTGTTTTGAAGGGTTACAGTTTCGCCCTTCTTTTCCCTCTGGAGCCTCTTTATTTAGCCTTATCCACAACAAGGTGATTTGATCAAAATCAGTGCATGTCATATTAAACTGTCTCAGCAATGGTTCTAAAAATGTAGGTATATATTAATTATATTAAATAAATAAATCATATAGTAACAATACCTTGAAATAACTTAATTGATTTTAAGTTCCTCATTTTGTAGTTATTTATATGTCCTAACCATGAGTGAGATGTCTCTATATTATATATTTCTGGTTCACCATCACCATTGTACTACGTATCGTTTTTCTGTCTTATTGATAAATCACAGAAGTCTTTCAATTTTTTTCGTTTTAAACAATTATTTAGCCTAAAATTCATAATTTATTTTAATCTAAGTATTCGAATATGAATAACTTTGACAGATAAGAGTTAATTAATCCATTTCAAGATATTTTGTCTTGACTTACTACTTGTGGTCAGAGGAATAAAAACGTGTATTTTATTTGAAATTATTACAAAATCTACTTGAGCCCTAAGTGCATACCTGGGCGGCGGTATTTGTTTCGGAGTAAGGACTCCCTACACAGGGAATTATTGTTAAACCATGTCTAAGTTGTAAGTTAAAACGAAAATATTATCTTGAAAAGTACTTTAGTGATATAGGTATAATGTGATTTCTAATTGTTTACTTCATTGTATATTTTAATATAGTTAACCTTTTTAATACGTTTGTTGAATAAGCTTTTGTTAACGACAGTTGAATGAACGGCTTCATTGGCGATGCCCCTTGCCTGTTGAAAATAATAATAATAACACTTACATGATGTGTTCTCCATTCCTCTACAAACAAAACTGAAAACAAACACACAGACAAAACTAACGAAAAACCTTTTAAACTGTTATTATACTTGCAGGTATGTGGCGTACATCGACTCGTGACAATTTAAAGGTTAGAATATTGAAGAGCTTTCTTCTTTTTCTATAGAAAGATACTAGACGAGCTTCGTAAAAAATACATATGAAATATATAAAGAAATTTTATGTAACAAATTTTACTTAATAAATATATATATTAAAAAAATTTCATCTTTATGTAGCAGAATTTACATCTTGAATACATATAAAATTAGATTTATCCAATATATAAAACATTTTATAATATAAATATTGAGAATATATAACTAAATTTATAAAGATTTTGTTACATACATACTACATAAAAAATATATAAACGTTTTATATAAAAATCATTTCTCCCCTGTTATATATTTTTATGTAGCATATACATTTGTGTTTGCTGGGATGGATGAATATTCGTCGTCGGAATTGATATTATAACTTTGTCGCCTTGTTTTTCTTCTCGGTGATGTATGACAACTGCTATTATCATTATCACTATTTGAGGAATCACTTTCACTACTAAAATCATAAATATACTTTTTAATGTTCTCTAGCTCTTTTGTTAGTGCCTTCAATTTCTTTCTAACCTTATCACGTTTTATTTCTGGCATTCTTAGTGAATACTGAGTAACACAAAATTTGGATGTGATACGATCGGCGCACACAAGAAGAATGAGAAAGAAGCGACCGCACCGAGGCAGGTAGAGATGGGATCATTTTAAAATAGCTAAAGATGTGTGCGTTCGGTACCTCAGGGAGGTACTACTACAAAACATTTGTTCGACGAGGCCGGAATATAATTGAAAATATTTCCTCAAATATTCTGAAATCCTGAGGTGATGGGTTAATGATTGTCTGGATAAAGGCTCTACGAAAATTATTCCGGTAATGACCATTCACTTACCAACAAAAAATCCATGTTAGCCTGAATTGTATTACATTTCAAATGTGTAAGTAATTACACAATGAATTCTAGATCTGAGGTTGCTTCACCAAACTTTATATACTATTTTGTTAGATAAATAAATTCCATTTGACTTCCCTAGACTCCATACGTCAGAAAATTCAATATTTAGATTTGAAGTTACTATTTTTGTTGAAATGGTGAAGAGTACCTACCGCAGGAAAATTATATTCAAAACTAATCCATATGCATGGCAGCACAAACACTTAACTGCAAAATAATGTCGCTGAGATTTCTCGTTCATAACTTTATACATTTTGCATGTATTTAAAAACCTTGTAAGAAGTAGTAGTAGGAAATCTAAGCAGCTTTGACGAATATTTAATAACAGTTACTACGCTTAAGTGATTTAGAAGGTAAGAAAAACTCGGAAGAGGAAAAACATCACTTGATAGGATTACTGAACATGGTAATTTTCAATTCATGCAATATAATTTGGGAAATAATGTCTTGATAAGACTAGTTGTGAAGTTTTTATTCATTTGGGAATCTCCACTCAGTTCTGTTGAATATGGAAGATACAATTAACCTCCTTACGAGACATCAAAAAGTAATAGAATTAAGTGGTGAATTCTCTTATATAATCTAGTAATTATGGAAGATTGAAATTTTGAAAAGTACTTGTATTTCGGGACAAATCATCAGTCTTCCATGGAATAGAGTTTTGTAATACAAGAATATAATTTTGAATATATTACCATAAAGTTATTTCTTATCTTGGCTTCAGCAGATGTACATACATAAGTTTATTCCTGATTTACAAATGCTTCTTTTATTTTACAAGTTCTAACGGAGTTCCTATGCAAAGAATCTGCTGCAGATCATCAAATTAGAATATTTTGTTCCATATTCAATGACAGGAGGGAGAATCGATTATGACTTTAAAATATTACTGAAAATAGAAGTAGAGAGATTGACTGAAAATAGCGTCGTGGAATAAAATATGTGGAAGCAAGGAGTGCCAGTCAGTAGGATAATAATAAAAAATAATAGATAAGATTTAGTGCACAGACGATTTAATAGGACATTTCGAAATAACAAAGAAATTAATGTTTGTTAAATTAACGACTTGAGAGGAAGAAGAATATATTATATGAATTAGTGATGAATGGAACCACGTTGGTGACAATAAATATACAACCGCATCGGTTTGATGCGAGTTTTGGAAAAATCTGATGATGAAGTTGGGATGCTTAAAATGAAAACAAGAAAATAAGGAAGCAAGAATAATGAAAAAGTTCAATGAACAAAATAGGGACTGCAAGTGCTTCGATTTGAGTTAGGAAAAATGAAATACTTATAGAGTCAACTTTGCAACAAATAAAAACTAACTGAAAAACATTAGGGGAGAAGACTATATGATAGAAGAGGTGTTAAAACGAACAAAGAAAGAATAGAATGCGGAGGAAAATGATTAGATTATTTGGAGAGGTGAATTGGGAATGATAATAATAGCGTAAGTAAATGTCATGCTACAGAACACAACAACAGAAATAATTTTTGAAAATTATTGAGTAAATTCCTAACGTGAGCTCCATTTTTTGTATTGAAAATCCACAGAATGCGTTCAAACAAAGCTTTGATAATTTTAAGCTGAAAATTTCAAAAGAGTGTTGACTCGTTGTGAAGTTTGAGAAGGAATAATATAATTAACATTACTGATTACTTGTGGAGGGTGAGAGAGGGTGTGACTTGAAACTTGAAGAGTTGACTGTAGCGTGAAATTGAGATGTACCCGTGAAAATATCTAGAAAATATTTTAATTTTATATTTGGATGAAAAAAACTGTTCCTCCCATAGAGTCTTCCCCAAGGACGAAAAATGTTATAATAAAAATGTTATTTCAGGGACAGTGGCGTGAACTAAAAATAAAATAAGTCACTCTAATAATTTCGGCTACCACTCTTCAAAATAAGAAGTGAAAAAATTTCAAGTTCGCCGTATTTCAAGTCGGTTTTAAACACGATTCAATTCAGTTGAAGAAGGCACATATAGCGCTGAAACGATGAGGTGTAATGATTCCCCCGCCACTGATAAACGTTTAATAAGTGATTTATGAAACTTTTGGTTCAGCACGTAAATCCAGATTGATGGATTTGACCGGATATAGAAGGAGTTAGTGGGATGGTAACTTTCCGATATCATGTGAGTAAACGGCCAGGTGTGCCGAATTCAGCTTAATCGCTGTGAAATTGCACCAGACTTTTACGAGATATATCTATTCGTTTAAAGACTTTTTTCCATTTTTTTTCACGAGAAACATGTCGGCGGAGCGAATTTTGATAAATAGACATATAGTTCAAGACTCGTTGGAAATTTGCTGATGGAGTTGGTTGGCTGGAAATCTGAGATGGGGATATTTGTTTCCCACGATTTTCAACTATCAGAACTATATTCTTGGTAAACACAGATATTGAAGAAAGCAATGTCCAGAAAAAAAATGAGGCGATTTGGATACTTGACTGATTTTAACGTCATTCAAAATATTTATATTTGATCCTATCATCTTTATATATAAACAGGTGTTCACGTGATCAGCTAAGGGTAGTTACCGGCCATATCTCGGAAACCGTTAGTCCTAGAAATTGGGGGTAAAAATGTTTATAACAAAATCGGGCCTAAAAAAATGTTTAAAATATATTTAAGTTAGTAAATTTCCGGTAGGTGGCGTATTCCATCACTTAAAAAATAAAATTGGATTTTTTACAAAATATTCCCCAATCAAGGTTAATATAAAATATTTACTCAGACTGTAAAACGTTGTTTAATATTTTAGTAAGACATAAACTTGGGTTTGGATTTACTACCAGGGGAGATCAACCTCAAATATATTTAGAAAATATTGAAAAAGTGCAGAATAAATACTTACGTTTCTTGTATTATACAAAATATTAATACGGGAAGAATTTCAGAATTTCTCTATCACTAGTCGACGGAAATTGGATCTGATAATTGACTTTTATAAAATAATGAATTGTATATCGACATCTAGTCATTAATTCCTTTCAAGTTCGCTCACTGTTAACTCCAAATTATATTGTATTTTAGTTATATATATTTAAATGTATTGTATTCCGTTGTTTTCATATAATAAATATTGTTTTTTTTTGAAGTATTAATTTTTCAGAGTCACACGTTGATTGAGACAATTATCTTGATTTAAATGTATCGAGTTTCTTTTAAAATAATTGTATGCGCTCCAGCTGATTGATTAAGAGGCACAAAACAGGTGTTCTCAGCATAGACAAATCGTGTTGAAAGCGTATATAACTATTTAAGATGGTAATGCACTCTCGATAAGTAAACACATTAATTCGAAAAATTTCCTTTAATGAAAAAGAGAAATAAAATAAACGTGAGTGAGTAATGTGCAAATAGTATTATAAAATGTCTAAGAAAGTTACTTAGAATACACACAAATAATTGAAGAATAATCGTCGTAATTATGTATGGTCAATCTAAGGTTAAAATATCTTCACACTCGTAGGTGTAATTAAATGTTTCTAACTCTCTCAATATTATCAAACTAATGCTGAACACAACATCAAATACGTTTGAATCAACTTTATTTTCATAGAGGTTCCAATTTATCTATGGTTTCGAATTCAAGTTGAAATAATATGAGTTGAGATCTATGACGCAGGTGATAACAACACTTCAAAAGTTTGGTTAAAATTACTTTTTAATAAAATTAGGTGGTTATGATACCGAACAAAGAATATTAATAAATGCAAAGATGAATAAAAAATAAAATCACTAAAGGTAAGTTCTAGTTGTTAGTGAACTAACAAGTCATGCGTTTATAGTTATAAACAGATCAAAACATTGAACGTATATCCCGATTTCAGGTTATCAAAATTCCAACTTACCAGTTTCTGGTATACAAATAGAAAAGTGAACTACGTGTATTTATTATTCCAACTGTGCTGTGCTCCAGAGATGATAAATAGTAAACATAATCTCCAATTTCCATTAAAAAATAATTAGAGAACTCATTGATCAGGCACCAAATATTGTCAAATTTCTGCTATGAGAATTAAACTTCCAGGTAAGTACAATTTATTTTAGCATTAACTGCGTTTCCTCGAGTCTTCCCCTTTATTTTATATCTGACAGCTTCCTACATGAACTTTTTGTCAGAGTTGTTTGAATTATAATTTCTAGTAGCTTTGATTTCAGAAACAAATGAACGTCAGACAAAATTCTTGCGAGGCTCACGCTACAAACGCCAAAGAGAGACTAAACCTGACAATTATGTAAAATTTGGGCTTAAATTCGTTATTTTAACTTCAAATATTTTCCATAAAATGTATCAAATTTCCAAAAGTTGTCTTAAACATACTTAGAAACACTGAAAAACATTGTATAAAAACAAATTAAATTATTAAATCTAATCATTTTTCTTGAAATTGTGATTTATTGCATTTATAGTCTGTATAACGTTGTTCGTATGAACATGTCTTTATTCTTAACTCGTGCCTTGGTCTGGCACTCCAATCTACCGACAGATTGTTTACTACACTCCCTAATATCTATTAAACTAACTTAAAATTAATGGCCTTATCTAAGAAAAGAATACTGAGACAATTTATAAACGTTTTTTCAATTCCATCTGAAATGCTTTATATTCACTTCTCACAATTAATATGGGGCACCATGAGTTGTCTCATGTTATGAGATTGTTAGTTTGATGTCCCTAGTATATGTTCCCATAGTGAATAGTTATCTAGAATTGCTAGTTTGAAAATTTCATGCAAAGTTTACTATTCATGTTACATGTTGTGACCTTGTTACATAAACAATATTAGAGTGTATCATAAAAGTAGCCCTGGATGTTCTACAAATTCTTATACTTGTAACTGGGTATTGAACTGAAGTTCTCATGTCATAATCAAGATTCAACTATCGTTCAAAAGTACAGGGTGATCATTTTATCGTTTACCTTCTTTTTACTAAATTTAAAGTTAATATCTAAAATTCTTGTGCAGTTGAATGTTTGTAATTTACCCATGGATATTATAGTTAAAGAAATAAACATTATCTATCTCATAATGAAATCATATGGAGTGATTATATACATCATTGATGCCCTCCGAAGTTGATTTGACATCTAGGTTATTTATATTTCAGTAAAATTTAATATCAAATTTTATTAAATCTTGCTGTAGTATAATTATTTCATTAAAATATATATTATATTATATCATATTATAATATATTATATTATATTATATTATATTATATTATATTATATTATATTATATTATATTATATTATATTATATTATATTATATTATATTATATTATATTATATTATATTATATTATATTATATTATATTATATTATATTATATTATATTATATTATATTATATTATATTATATTATATTATATTATATTATATTATATTATATTATATTATATTATATCATATTATATTATATTATATTATATTATATTATATTATATTATATTATATTATATTACATTACATTATAATAAATCATATTATATTTTTCTAGTCGATCCATTTCATTATGAACCGTAAACAAAATGAACTTTAGGTAAATTATATATTATTATGAGAGTAATCGTCTCATTCCTGAACATTTTATTGAAGATTGATTATCATTTGAAAGATTTATGAGAATGTATTGATGAAGTTTTCATTGTAATTGATGATGTTAAAAAACTCTATAGTATCAATAAAATTGCAATAAGGTTTTATGTACATGAAACCTTTACTTAAAACCAAACAATGAAAATAAACTTCAATTCAGTAACAAAAGTTACGGTGATGTTGATAACTGAGGGGTTGACATAGGTTTATAGGATGCTAGAAGGACATTGGAGGACACATTTTCGATAATTCCATTTGTCGTGAATATTTAAGAAAATTTCAAAATGAATTCATAACTATTGACGAATAGCACAAGCTAAAGACCGAACACATATAAATTTCTAAACATAAGAATATTATTTAAAAGTTATTTTCTTATCATATACTTGGGATTTTATTTATAGTCGCTACATTTCATAATCCAACAAAAAAGTATTCAAAACTCTCACTTGATTATCCCTGGCTGCAATATGTTGTGCCATGCATAAAAATTGCAGTTGAAAGATTTAGGGTCGATTCGATAATACATACGGCTCTAACTCTTGCTTTTCGGCACAATACAGAGCAGGGAGAGCCGATTCCAACACCCCGGCAAATTTATAACGCTATTGTTGAATCTTTGTTGTTTTTTTCCGTTTTCCGGCCAAACTGTAACATATCGAACTCATCGACATGTCAAAAATTGAATTTGTAGCGCAATCTTGTGTGAAAATCCCACTCGCTTTGGAAATGGTAAAAAATAAGCGATGAATCATTCCAAATGATAAAATTTAACGTCCTATTTACTTTCTGCGGTTTGCTGTTTTTATGTTTCCCTCCGTGGTTGATGACCGAATCATATTTTCAAGTATCTTGATCGTGTTTGATTCAATACATCCATGATTGTTTTTTTACTGAAATTGTGTACAAAAAATATAAATTCCTTATTTATCGATGGTTCAACAGAAGCATCCTAAACACAAATACCAGACTTTCTTACATGGAAAATTACAGCATCCGTATTTGAGCATTTCTATACATGATGTGTTTGATATACAGGGTATCCCAATTAACATTAGCATCTTACAATTTCAAGTAAATACCACCAGTCAAATTCCCATCAATAAAAAGTGGCCCGATAATGTGGTCGCCCAGAATAATGGTCAAAAAATTCAATTTTGTGTGACCTTCTCTAAATGTGTGGGTTCGTGTCACTTCAACAACGACAATTATGTCTGTCGACTTGTACAAGGCATATATGAACACATCACAACAAGAATAAAGATTGGGAATTGGATTATTACTGAATTTTGCGATTACCAAAGGGTTGCACCGTGTTGTATATCGCCAATACTTTCTAATATACCTATATTTCGAACAAGATTTAAGATTGTGGAAGAAAAAATGTAGAAAAATGGGTGAAGAATTGGAAAACTCAACATTATACACTCTTCAATTCGCTGATGATTGAGTAGTTAGAATACATGACTGGGAAGTATTGGATGAATATCAAAAATGGGGATTAACTGTCAATATTGATAAAACCAAATATATGTGTTGTGGAAAGGAATAAAAAATGTGACAATTTCAAATATCTAGGGTTCTCGTTAAATTTCGACAGAAAAGATACCACAGAAATACAAAACAGGATATCTCATAGCAGGAAAATTATAGGTGCGCTGAACGGAGTTTTATGGTTTGGAAATATATCAAAAGTAAGAAAAAAACCATAATAATTCAAAGCGTATTAACATATACCTCTGAAATATGAATAATGACTGGAAGAAACAAAGAAAAAATACTGGCAACGGAAATGTGCATTGCGAAGATGGGTAAGAATTGGAACGGCGAACAAACGAACACGGGGGGACATTATGATTAAAGACACCACCATAATAGAAGAAAGAACAGAAACCACTTATATGGTATCGGCATGAATGTAGAATGAATTAAAATAGACTATAATGACATATACTGGACTGGTCAGCCCAAGGACGAGGTTGAAGAGAATGATCAAAAAAGAATTGGTTGCAAGACGTCAAGAAGGCCATAAGTTAAAGGAACCTATCGTAATACAACTGTCAATGTGAAAAGGAATGAAATTTGGATTTCGTAAGGTGACGGCAGACGCTCTCAAATTTATATATAAGCAGGTATGGGGACACCTGAGCATGAGAAAATTTTAAGGACTGTGAAAAAAAGTATCCCTTTGGTTTTTTGCCGCCGCTAATTAGCAGGAAATATGATACGACAGGTAAGTGGATGTCAGGTGTTTGAAGGTCGAATGATGAAATGACGTATACATGGTATGATGTATACGGGGTATAGTCGTCATAGCGATCATACCAAAGAAAGCATGATCTTTTATTATTGTATTGGATTATGTCAAGTGACGCTTGTTAATTATGCGGGTATAGTAGTAATGAAAATCCAAAAACATTTGTACGTTAATATTGTATTGGATTGCGGATTGGTTATGTCACTTGACGTATTCGTTAATTATACAGGGTGTAGTCGTAATAAAGACGTTGATTACCAAAGAAGGCATTACCTGTTATTGTTGTATTGGAGTGAGATGAACGGTATAAAGGCGGTGCGCGGCTGGATGGACAGCGGTGTGGCGGCGGAACGAACGGCGATGCGATGCGGAATGAACTGCGGTATGAACTGCGGTATGAACTGCGGTATGAACTGCGGTATGAACTGCGGTATGCAATAACGTTATTATTGGTCAAGTATCTCTTTGACAATGAACATTACTACTACGATTGCACCCTCTATAATTACGTCATCCCCATATTATCAAAGAGATATTTCACCAATAATGGCATTATTCTACACCCCGAATCTGCACTTCTGCAATAACGTTATGTCATTTGTTGCGACTCCGTGCCGCCTTCATGCCGTTTGCTCCGCCGTCCATCGGCACCCCACAATAATCACAGATAATGGTTTCTTTGGTGATGAACATCTTTTATTACGACGACACCCTGTATAATAACGTCATCCCCAAAAAGATACTTCTCCCATAATAATCCCATAAATTTCACACCGCCGTTATGCCATCCTATACAATAAAAAAAGATAATGCTTTCTCTGGTACTGAACATCTATATTACGACTATACCCTGTAGAATTAGCGAACACGTCACGTCACATAATGCAGCAGCCCCACTCCAATACAATAATACCGTGCAAATGCCTTTTTTATCATGATCTTCATGTGTGTGAATATTTAGCACAAGATCATGACTTTCGTGACGAAAGTACAAACAAAATTCTAATACAAATATTATCAACGATAAGTTTGTTGGGTTAGATTGCTTCACCTGGATCATTCCTGCTAATAAAAGAGTAAAAATCTACAACAAGTTTGTTCGCCAGATAACGAGTTCTGGTGTTAATAAAAAATTGGCAACCATATTGTGGATTTTGTGAACTGCCCGGACTCCAGCTTCTCCAGATTGAGACAGACGTTTTTGTACCCCCTGGGTAAGGATCATGGCATTACCAGATTAGAGGCGACGATGTACAACGGTAGCGGCGACCATTCTCTGGACTACTGTGTAATGGTTCTGGAAGACAGCAAAATTGATTTCCAGGAAACCCCGTTTTACTCTGTTGGCATCACTGAAATGTGGACGAAATTAGCTGACTGTCTCCAGAACAGTTGCTGTGTGGTGCACAATAATCTTTCACAATATACCAACTGGGGAAACAGTTACACGAGGAAGTTAACAGGAGTGCAACTTGCTTTACCAAGCGACCAAAACCAGTAAAAATAATTATTAATTACGTATTCTCTTCATTTACTCTCAACTATTTGCCTGTAAATTACTTGAAGATTGTGGAAGATGTCGCTGATAGAAAGCATGTTGGTGTGGTGTGAAAATGCTACATTAAGAGTGGCGACACATTCATTACAAAAGCTAGTATTGCCTTCTTTTTGATTTGTAAAGATGTGAGCCTCGAGAATTGTAGGATATTTCAGACAAGTAATATAATTCCACAGATTTTAAGTAAGAGAACAGGCTAGAACCCTACAGTATAAAGGAGATAGAACTATTTTCCACCGTTTACCTATTGTCGGCGAAAAAGCGAAGACTGGTACTGGAAAAAATCGACTAAGAAAGGAGAAAATTGGAATATATGAAACATTAAAAAAGGAATACAAAAAAATGTAGGAAAAAAGAAAATTATTAGAGAGATAAAAGAGAGGATAGGCTTATACAGGGTGGGGCACTATGAATGAACTATTCTCTGGCGTCTTGACGGTAAATAAAATTGGAAAAAATTAGACGTAGAATTAAGTAGATTACTTAGGACTATAATTTGAAAATATTTTGGAATATACAGGGTGCTCCAAAAAGCGTGCCGTATCAAAGTTAGGTTCCTTTAAATAGAACACCCTGTATTTTATCACATTTTTGAATTGTACTATTGAAAATAATGTAAGTTCATAACCATTTCCCTATACCTATCTAGTTCAGTTTCCAGGATAAATCGATTTTACATAATTTGTAGACCCCGAAAAAATACAATAACTTCAAAATAAAAACAAATAACCACATTTGCTTTACACTATCTCCCTAAAAGCTTTAACATTCTGTTTCCAATATTTACTGGTATGCTATAATATACAGGGTGTTTTTAATATGACAGTATAACACTAACCATTAGGTAGCCTATATCTAACTCTGATAGTTTTCGAGAAATTTTAAATTAGTTTTTTGAGTTTTTTAATATTCAATTATTTGCTGACATCTAGTTATGACATGATGATACTCCGATGGGAAGTTTTTAAAAATTTAAAATTTGTTATTTTGACAGTAAGTGCTTTGTTGTATGATTTTTTATTGATAAATTAAAGGTTTCTTAAATTAGAATTTTATTAAGGGTAAGTACACTATTATTGGGAATACAGATACAGTAAGCTTCAAAATTATATCAAAATAACTACAAAAAAATTAAAAAAGGTGTTCAAAGTGACGCCCATTTTGTTGGATACATATTTCAACTCTTTTAAAAAAGTTATTGTTCACTTTCTTTAACATTTCTGATGTGGCTGTTTGAATCGCTCTCCTTATCCTATCCTTCATGTTCTCAGGAGTGGTTGGCTCTGTATTGTAGACAATACTTTTTATGTAACCTCAAAGAAAATAGTCTAATGGCGTCAAGCATAAGGATCTTGCCGGCCAAAGATAAGGACCCCCTCGCCCAATCCATTTTTGTGGAAAAATATTGTTTAGGTAACGTCGGACAATTACTCTGTAATGAACAGACGCACCATCTAACTGCAGCCATATTTATGTCTTGTAGCTAGTGGAAGGTCATCTAAAAGTTCGGGTAGTTTGTTACGTAAAAATTTACGAAGTTTTCTTCCAGTTAGCGTTCCATTAAAAAAATAAGGCCCTATTATGTGGGTTCCAACTATTCCTGCCCATACATTTGATGACCAACGATGTTGATGATCAACACTTCGGAAGTAATGCGGATTTTCGTCGTTATAGTAATGAAAATTATGTATGTTTACTAAACCGTTTTTATGAAACGTAGCTTCATCCGTAAACAGAACAAAATCAAAAAAATCTTCAGACCCTGCCACTTTGTCCATAACCCATAAACAAAACTCAATACGTTTTTCAAAGTCCCTATCAAATAGTTGCTGGTGCATTTGAATATGGTAGGGATGAAATTTGTATCTTTTAATTATTCTAGTGACACTTCTCTGGCTTATACCTACTTGCTTACTAATACATCTTTGGCTAGTATGTGGAATCTCAATAAGCGCACCCATTACTTCAAATTCTGAATCGTCTGTAATTGCATATTTTCATCTAGAATTTTTTGTATATTGTACGCTTCCAGTAGTTTTGAATACTTGCAGTAGTCTTTTAAAAACATATCTGTTAGGATGATCTCTATTTGGATACTTTTGAGCGTATAATCTACTTGCTAAAAAACAGTTCTCCCGACACTCACCAATAATCAAGATCATATCTATTCTTTCTTCGTTAGAGTACTTTAACATGTTTAACCAGGGATTATTAACTATGTCAATTATTAAAACTTAATAATACATCAGCACTATACAAATACAATACACAAATACACAGTATACAAATTTATAAATTTATAAATTTATTTGACAGATAGAATGGTATCAAAATAATATCTGTTTGAATGACATTTCATAGGTAACTAGATGCCAGATAAGTGAATAATATTAAAAACCAAATACAATACATAGCAACCCACATCAGAGGACATGAAGAATAGGATAATGCGAGCTTTTTAAAGAATAACACCAGAAATATTAAAAAAAAATTAACAACAATTTTTTTAAAAGAGTTCAAGCTTGTATCTAACACGATAGGCATGCTTTTGAATACTTTCTTTAATTTATTTTACTAATCTTAATGCAAAGTTGATGATTGTGTACCCTTAATAAAATTCTGATTTAAGAGACCTTTAATTTATCAATGATAAATCATACAGCAAAGCACTTACTGTCAAAATAACAGATTTTAAATTTTTTAAAACTTTCCATCGGAGTATCATCATGTCATAGGTAACTAGATGTCAGCAAATAATTGAATATTGAAAAACAAATTCAAAATTTCTCGAAAACTATCAGAGTTAGATATAAGCAGCCCTAATATCAACTGAAAGGTAATAAATTCCCGCGTTGAACAGACCCAACAGATACAGGTTGTTCCTTTTAAATTAAGCCAGAAATTTATGTATTAAATGGTTAGTGTTATACTGTCATAATAAAAACACCCTGTATATTATAGCATACCAGTAAATATTGGAAACAGAATGTTAAAAGCTTTTAGTGAGATAGTGTAATGCAAATGTGGTTATTCGTTTTTATTTTGAAGTTATTGTATTTTTTCGGAGGGTCTACAAATTATGTAAAATCGATTTATCCTGGAAACTGAACTAGATAGGTATAGGGAAATGTTAATGAACTTACATTATTTTTAATAGTACAATTCAAACAGTGATAAAATACAGGGTGTTCTATTTAAAGGAACCTACCTTTGATACGGTACGCTCTTTTGGAGCACCCTGTATATTCCAAAATATTTTAAATTATAGTCCTAAGTAATCTACTTAATTCTACGTCTAATTTTTCCTTATTCTATTTGCCGTTAAGACGCGAGAGAATAGTTCATTTATAGTGCCTCACCCTGTATTTCAACTAGACTTGGAAGAATTTGTATATACATGCAGACTACTAGGTTTCCGAATTTACTGTTAATATTTGAGCGAAATACGCCTTTGTTTAAAAAAAATAAAAGTGTTTACTTCTTTAAAGGAAGGTACCAATCGTGGCTAATAGAGGTCTACAACGACAGACAAAATGTAACAATAGAGGGATTTGTTCTAACCTCCCATAACGACCTCGACATTGTGCATTTAGCAACAGAAAAAACAATTTTTACATTTATAACGAATTGACTTACCAGTTGAAATAACCATTCGTTTGTGAAGACAGAACATCTTAAACTACTAACAGATGCTTGGAAAACCCAGAAGATTTCCCCTACAACCAATATGAGGTAGACCAAGCATCCTCCCTTAGCAAGCAAGAAATAAATGGCGCAAAGCTATTCCGAGAAAATGTCGTCGGCTAGAGGAGCTACAAGAAGGGGTATAATTAGTCGTGTATGGAATCAAACAAATTTATTACAGAGATAAAATTCGTTATATTTTGCAGTTCCAAAATCTAGTTGGCTTGTATGTTTAGAATTATTGGTGAGAATGGGGAATATTTTATGTTTTTGACAAACCGCTGAGAACTAGATACATGAAACAACATGGTTTTGGTTAAAGCATCTAGCAGCGACACTAGCACACTCATTATTTTGATAGTACAGTTTTACTAATTCAACTTTTTCTTGTGCACACTAAACCATTTTAATAATTCGGATTTCAATCATAACCGAGTTATTGATCAAGAAGAACTGTTAGTAAACATGAGAAGTTAACGTTTTATTCCTTTTAACCAAAAATTTTTGTTATTTAAAAATGAAATTTACTTTTTCGTCCCTGAGTCTGTGGAATCTAGCCATATTACTTTTTTAAATTAAACCAACTGTTGTGGAATTATTCAAATTATTTATTATTTAACAAAGTTATTTGAAAAACTAAAAACCACATTTAATATAGACAAGAACATGTTTTACTCTATCCATAACAAAAAACATGTTAAAATTTTTAATGAAAATGTTCAGGATTGACAATTTCAAACACCCCAATGATCCTGAAATAATTTGGTATTCTCCATAAGAAAATCATTCAAAATAAAAGAAACACGGTTGTATAGAAAACTGCTCCAAAATGTCGTATTACTTGACACCACCAGCCATTTACGGTTAAAGCGAAATGAAAAACCCTACGGAAAAGTTTCTCAGAGAAGCAAAAAAACTCGAACTAAAAATTTGATGTTTTGATTGGTACACAGCACAAACATTTGGAGAGCTCACAATTTCCATAGGATAATTATGGTGTGTACATATGTCGTTAATCGAGATGACTTTTTACTAAAACTAGTCACTTTATCAAATGTCACACTTTCCTATTTTATTTTATTCTGTAGTTTTCGAATTAATTCAAGATATTATGCTCAGTTTAATAAAATAATATTTGGTAATAGATATTCATATTCTTCTATTTGTCGAAACTGTCTGAGACATCAAATAAATAAATTAGAATCCACTATCTGCACACAACAAGCAAAGAGGCCGGAATGAGACCAATATTTGTAGATAAACAAATCAATAGTGCTATTCAACGCGACAATCGATTACAATCATTTCCTGTTATTTAAAAAACAACATGTTCCACAATACATTTTCGATATCAATCGATCACTCTGATTATAATCGGCCTAAAATTATGATGCTATTGAAAACAATCGTAAATCGGAAGCATGTGATTGGTCGAAAAATTTAAATAATCTACCGTTTGTCTATGGGTTATGTGATGTGAGTGATATTTTGAAATTGTATTTTACATTTTTAGTTAACAGAACAGCTTCTATAAAATTAAACGTTATTAAACTGAATGAACTTGTGAAAAGTGTGCAATACACATGAAATGAACCAAAATAATGATGAGGTTATGTCAATATTGATTCATTTGCTTTGTAAAATGACATGAAAAATAACATTTTTTTGGTCGTTCAATAAACATCAATCCGATTTTGATTTCGATTATAAACAAAATCGGAATCAATATAGAAGTGTTGAATTACGTCACTACAACGTTCGATATACAGGGTGTCGACATAAGATCTCAAAAAGGCACTCTGCTATTATTGGTCGGATTTTCATCGAACAAACGGCATTAGGTCACTACGACGTTCAATATACAGGGTGTCGACGGCATTAGGTACGTCACTACGACGTCCGATCAATATACAGGGTGCCGACATAAAGATGTCATAAGGGCACTCTGCTATTATTGGTCGGATTTTTATCAAACAAACGGTATTATGGCTGGAGAGAGTAACGACACGATACAGGGTCATAAATATCATAGGGTGTCGACATGTCCAAAAGCGGATGAGGGCGCTGGGGAGGGTGACAATACGGAGTATCGTCATAAAGATCACGAGGTGTGTCGACATAAAGATCCCAAAAAGGCGCACTCTGCTACTATTCATCGGATTGAAGTCGACCAAACGGTATTATGTTAGATACGTTACTACGACGTTCGATCAATATACAGGATATCGACATCAATATGTCATAAGGGCATTCGGTTATTATTGGTCGCATTGTAGTCGAACAAACAGTATTATATTAGGTACGTTACCACAACGTTCTATCGATATACAGGGTGTCGACATAAAGATGTCATAAGGGCACTCTGTTATTATTGGGCGGATTGAAGTCGAACAAACGGTATTATGTTAGATACGTCATAAAGGTAAGAAAACCACATTACTTCACTTCCGGCGAAGCAGTTCCGGCGACGCTCCCTCTCTCTTCTCCTACTGCTAAGAATGATTCATCAACATAGATAACTTCCATCCTAGAACCGACTTTTATGATCACTCAATGTGTGGTGAGCGTCGCCGAAACTGCTTCGCCGAAAGTAAAATAATGTAGGTTTCTTACCTATATGACGTATGTAACATAATACTGTTTGTTCGACTTCAATCCGACCAATAATAACAGATTGCCCTTATGACATCATTATGTCGACATCCTGTATATTGATCGAACGTCGTAAAGACGAACCTAACATAATACCGTTTGTTCGACTTCAATCCGACCAATAGTAGCAGAGTGCCCTTATGACATATTTATGCCCACACCCTGTATCTTGATCGAACGTTGTAGTAACGCACCTTGCATAATACTGATTGTTCGACTTCAGTCCGACCAGTAATAACCGAGTGCCCTTACGGCATCTTTATGTCGACATCCTGTATATTGATCGACCGTCGCACTGACGTACCTAACATAATATCGTTTGTTCGATGAAAAATCCGTCCAATAATAGCAGAGTGCCCTTATGGCATATTTATGTCGACACCCTGTATATTCATCGAACGTTGTGGTAACGTAACTAACATAATACCGTTTGTTCGACTACAATCCGACCTATAATAACCGAATGCCCTTATGACATTTTGATGTCGACATCCTGTATATTGATCGAACGTCGTAGTGACGTATCTAACATAATACCGTTTGTTCGACTTCAATTCGACGAATAGTAGCAGAGTGCGCCCTCCCCGGCGCCCTCATCCGCCTTTTTGACATCTTCATGTCGACACCCCATATATTGATCTTTATGGCGATACCCTGTATCGGTACGTCACCCTCCCCAGCCAACCAGCGTCACCATTTCAATCTCGTCACCCTACCCAGCGCCCTCATTTGAATCACCCGCCTTTTTGTCATCTTTATGTCGACACACCCCGTGATCTTTATGACGATACCCCGTATCGTCACCCTCCCCAGCGCCCTCATCCGTCTTTTTGACATGTCGACACCCTGTGATCTTTATGGCCCTGTATCGTGTCGTCACCCTGCCCAGCCATAATACCGTTTGCTTGATGAAAATCCAACCAATAATAGCAGAGTGCCCTTATGACATCCTCATGTCGAAACCCTGTATATTGATCGGACGTCTCAGTGACGTACCTAATGCCGTCGACACCCTGTATACTGAACGTCGTAATGACCTAATGCCGTTTGTTCGATGAAAATCCGACCAATAATAGCAGATTGCTGGCATCGTCGACACTATGTATATCGAACATTTAAGTGACGTCACCAGCGCCCCATTTGAGTCGCCCGCCAACTCGACTCACCCGCCAAATTTGAACCACCCTCCAACGACCAGCGTCATCTACTGGCGAAATATGTCGACAACCTGTATAATAATCGAACGTCGTAGTGCCTCACCCTACCATACGCGCCCCATTTGAATCACCCGCCAACGACAATTTGAATCAAACGCCAACGACACCAGCGCCATCTAGTGGCGGAAATTGAAAACGGTGAGCCAGGAATGAGTCAGGACCAACTTAGTATATCCACTGAAACCGGTAGTTTTTGTCGTGGTAGTTAAGGTATAGTAATTTTTTTGTTACTTTTTTGTTGAAATTCTTTGTTTTTGTTTATATAGATAAGATTTGGCAAAATGTTTAAAGCATCATATGTTTTTCTGAATATATAGTGGAAGCTGAAGATTTCGTAAAGTTTCTATTGACTTGTTCTAGTTCTACTTCTCAATAACAAAGAAAATTTACGGAATGTATGATGCTATGAGATAAAATGTTTGATAACGAACGTTATTCTGATTTGGAATGAATTATAGAAAATTCTACCAATATTAACAAATTGTGAAGAAATAAATTGTTTCAATTGTAGGGGAGAAGTTCGGAACCAATTGAGGAGCAACACGTGGAGATATTGGTTACTTGATAATTATAAAAATACTGAATATTTGCACGGAAGTATTCATAATGTTATCAATGACAAACGTCGAAAACTGGACAATGATGACATCTCACGTTTAAGTAGTACGACCAATGATGAAATCCAAGACTGTCATTGCGTGAAAAGCTTCATCAACAGAAAATACTACAGAGGGTGAATATGTAAGATATATTATACCTAAAAACAACATGTCGAAAAGAAAGCAAAACGCGGTGTGAATGTTGCTATCTCATCCAAGGAAAATTAGAAAAAGCTGCGATTTTGATAAAAACTGTACTTTTTACCGACTAAACGACATTTTTTAATCGGACCTTTTTGCCGATAAAGCGAGTTACTTGGTGACTTCATGGCAGAAATACCGTTACCACACCTTCGACTACAAATTCGATTTTACATACCACAGTACATTATACAGTAGAGAATATCTCGAACATGTGTTTGCTATATCTCTTAAACTCAACCCTCTTGAATATTTCCACGTAGTTTCTCAGAACAGCGGATTAACCAAGTTTTAGTGTATTAAATATGTTTGGCAAAACACCTATCCTATGTCTAGAAAGGGTCTGCATATGTTTGTTCATAAATTTAACAGAATCGAGAAAACACTGTTGATCCTAGATACATTGAAAACATGAAGTGTTGAGTTGATCAACTTACATGCGTAGTTCCCATTTATTAGAAACAAAAACACGGAAAACTTATTCTAAAATATGTAGATATGCCAGTTTATTCAGCATTCGAACAATATGGTGACGTAGCCTGTAAAACAAAAAAAAACAAATTACTGCTCTATATTCCTGAAACTTTAGCGTTGAGAGCTGTTTTAATGAAATGTCCTATTTTCATTGCACCACAAGAAGTCCGCATAATGGCTTTGTGCTCCTTTTAAGTTTTTTTAATCTAAATATTAATAGGATAGAGCTGAAAGGCCTCTTAACGACGTTAAATGAACGAAAAGGGAAAGAAAGAGTGATAAGTTGATGTTTGATAATAAAATTAAGCTCACAAGTACTGCGGAATTAACCACAGCTTTTGTTTAAATTTAGAGAGTAATGATACAATGACAAACTGTTGAAAAATAATACGATAAAAATACAGAAGCATGACAAAATAATTGTCTGAAGAAGTTTTCCAAATTGATATATTTTGTCTAGAGAATTGAAGGCACTGAAAAATTGTTAGAATTTCATTATGTATTTTTTTGTTAGACGAAACATGAATTTAATTTATATTAGGTCGTTCCATTTTCAAATTGAAAGACAATTTTCGAATATGGAAGTAGTTCTTCTTCACTGAAAAAATCATCACAAATAATTCAAATTCAAACGTTCCTAATCTGAATGTGAATTATTCTTAATGAAATTAAAAAACAACAACATTTTCTACCAGATATCTGGAAAAATATGGAACATCAACTTTCCAGAATATCAAATAGAAATGCATGGGTCCTGGTTCTTTAGCGCAACTTGACTGATTATTTTGTCAATAACAAAATACTCGAGTAACATATTTCAAGCCACCCATTATCAGTGAATAACTTCCAGTTGAGTTCATTTATATTCTTTTAAATGACTTCAAAAATCTCATTATTGTATATTTAAATACTGACCAAATCAGTAGTCCTTGGATGTTCTTTTTTAATCGTATAACTAGTCATTCGAAATTTTAAATTTGCTAGAATCATGAAGCTTCAAGTTGACACCACCTGTACGAGAAAAAAAAGTTAAATTTCTGCAAAACGGTTCAAAGAAAATTTATTGACAGAGCTATTTGAATTTTAATGTTGATATTCGATTACTACAATGTGGTTTATGTTATGACACTACCATAAAACGAGGCTATTTCCAGGTCCACTTTTGGCAAAGTATATTCAGCTTGCATGCCAAAACTTTATAAAAGTAGTATGTAGCAACATGCAAAAGTTGTTTTTGTTCGTCCTTTGAAGACAATAACGTTCTTAAAAGTTATTTGCATAAAATTTTTCAGCTATTTTTATGTTGAATAAATGTAAAATTCACATATTCTGGTGTCCTTAGCAGAATATCCATTTTTTATTTGATTTCACATATTTTATTGAATTCAGTTATCTGTACAACGATTCATTTGAACATTGGAAAGTTGAAATGTAGCTGTTACCATTGAGAACAAACTGTCTGCTTAATCGAACTACCACTCATGGAAAACCTATTCCCGAATGAAAATAGAATAATATTAAACTCTAAAGGTAAAATCCAAAAATTGAGCAGCATTGCATCCATATCACATAATAAAAGATAGTAAAACAAAAAATTCACGAAAACTCCAAGATATGGGACGTTAAGATGAAGGATGCCTCTGCTTGCAGGATGAATTCTATTTTTGTGAAAGCCTATAGCTTATTCTAGAAGTCAGTAGGTTTCATTTTGTCGAAAAGATTCAAATGAATAGTTCAGTCACTTTAGCATAATTCGTTATTCAGGTGCAAGGTTTGTGCTGCAGTCGAATTATTTCATGGGCTTCTTTAACCAAAACTATTTCCATCGTGTGTTGTGATATTCTGCTTATGTGTTTCCTATTGTAATTTTTTTTTGTTTCTCGCATCAACCACGTTGGTTATTAGCGATAGCTTTAATAATATAATCACAGCTTATAGAGAAGAGAGGTATTTGACAGATATTTATAAATATTATCCACATCGCAATCCTTTCCTAGCAAGGTATTCAAGTCATTTGGAAAATTACATTGTTGTCTTTGCGATGTGTATAATGTACATTTTAATAGTATATGTTTTACATTTAGTTCACGGCTCCAAATTATACACATAGGTTTATCAGTTTTACGTATTAGATATTCATGCGTAAGTTTAGTGTGACCTATTCTTAGTCTGGTTATTACGACCTGATTTAAGCGGTTACTGCACATTCGCGGCAACTGTTTGACACTTTCCTTTATCTGTCTTAATTTTTGGAGTGATCCTAGCCACTCCGATTGCCACCGAGAATTAATTTTCATTTTGATGTAGGTTTTCACGTCACTGTAAACCGCACTGTTCACTATATGTACATCTCTGCATACTGTAGCGTCTTTTGAATGTTTGTCAGCATCTTCGTTTCCTTGTATTCCTTGGTGAGAGGGCACCCATAAGAATCTGACATCCAAGTTGTAATTTATTTTTCAAAGGTGGTTTATGGGAAGTGATAACAGCAGCTCCAACTCCATTTGGGGTTTTGGACGCATCAGTATATATTTTATGAAAGTTAGAATACATGGAGAGTTTCGTGTGAGACTTCTAATATACTATGGAAGCTGGAGTTTCTACCTTGTTAAAGTTGGTTAAGCTGGTGTCTATGCTAGGAATTTTAATAAGCCATGGCGGTGGTATATTAACATTTGCTTCTAGCATGGAAGGTATCTGCATGTCTAGTTGTATGATATATTTGGACACTCTCTGATAGAAGGGGTAGTCGACTCTTTTCCTGAATTCGTAGGTGTTTTGATATCTATTTGCAACTGTGTTATTGTAGTTTGGATGTTATTGGTTGCCCATTATAGTACTGGCATATGAGTGTCAGATATTGCCTTCTTTTATCTAGTGATTGCTCTCCTAGCTCTACTTGTAAGCTTTCGATAGGGGATGTTCTATAAGCTCCAGAAATGATGCGCAATGCTTGGTTTGCTATGACATCTAATCGCGTAGGCGATGGATCCATCATCGATCTTGGATCTAATAAGATGTCTGTAGATTAGGAGTAAAATTTCTTGATCAGATCCCCACTCTCTGTTTGCGAGGACTTTTAATAGATTTAGTCCATTCTGACATCTAACGACTAGATTCTTAATATGTTTATCCCAATTTAGTTGCGAGTCGAAGATCATTCCCAGAAATGTGATTTTTGACACATACCCGAGAGGACTACCATTTAGTTCAAGTAGTGGCTTTTGGCCTACTTCTCTCCTGGAGAACATAATACATTTGGTTTTCTCTGCAGAGAAATGAAAACCGGAGTCCTTAGACCATTTTTCAAGTATGTTTATGTGTGATTGTAGAATCGATTTCATTGTTGTCAGATTCTTACTTTTTATGTACATTACCAGATCATCCGCATACAGTCGGATTTTTATTGGTTTCTGTATATTAGTGGTGATGTTATTTATAGCTATAAGGAATAAAGTTGGGCTGATTACTGATCCCTGTGGTGTTCCATGTTGTTGTGTTTTTAGATCGGAGATCGAGCCGTTTATCCTAACTTGGAAACTTCTATTATTTAGAAAATTGTAAATAAAAGCCAGCATGTTTCCGTCTATATTCCATTCTTGTAAGGTTTTTACTATGTTAGGCCTCCATGCCATATCAAATGCTTTGTTTATGTCAAAAAATACAGCTATACATTTCTAATTGTTTGCTAAAGCCTCATGTATGTCGCTTTCTAAGTCGATTATGTTATCGATTGTGCTTTTGTGTTTTCTAAATCAACTCTGTTCTGGTATTGGTGCAAGTTAGGGATATGGGTCTATAAGAATCGACTTATAATTTATTTTTCCCTGTCTTCTGAATGGGTATAATTATTCCTTGTGACCATTTTTTTGGGAACGTATGTTTTGTCTTTATTTGATCAAATATTTTTAGCAGTGTTGCTTTAGCTGTTTCTGGGAAGTGTTACAGAAAGCTAATAGGCACGTTGTCTGGTCCTGGGCTGCAATCATCAAAAGAAGTAAGTGCTTCGTCAAACTCGCTCTTTAGGAGGGGCTTGTTGATGTCCGTGTCTATATTGTTAATGAGAAAGTAGCGTGGACTGGTTTCATTATTTTCAAGGAAATTTTCTTCGAAAGCAGCATCGCTAGATTGTTTCTCGTAATTGCTGGCTAGTAAATCAGCAATTTGTTTTGGATTGCTAATGATTTGTCCGTTATCTTCTAAGGCAGCAATTTTCTGATATGATTTGTGTCCCGATATTTGCCTAATTTTTTTCCAGATAGTGCTAATATTAGTTGAACTATTTATATTTTGTACGTAAGTCTTCCAGCACTCTTTTCTCCTTTTTTTTAGCGTATATCTTGTCTTAGCTCTAAGGTTCTTAAAACTTGCTAAATTTTCAGGAGTCTTGTATTTTTTGTAGCGATTAAATGCTGCTTTACTTGCTTTTATTGCCTGACGACATTCGTCATTCCACCAGGGTACCGGATTGTGGCTTCTGATGGTTTCTGTCATCCCAATACTGTCTTTGGCGGCTTGTTCAATTATTTTTTTAAATTCGTTAACTGTTTCGTCGATATCCTCTGTTATTTTGTATTGAGAAAGTAATGTTTAAATATTTAGAGAAAATTGATTCCAGTTTGCATTGTTAAGACGCCATTTTTGTAAAGGTTTGCTATTTTATGCGCCGGTCCTAATGTCAGAGATTACTATTGGGAAGTGATCGCTGTCACAGAGATATGGCATTACATCCCAGTTTAAGAGAGGAGTAATAGCGACATCACATATTGCCAAGTCTATAGCAGACGATGTCCCATTGTATGAGTTGAATCTTTTGTTAGATCCATTATTAAGCAAAGTGAGGTTGTAGTCATTCATAATTTCCTCAATAAGATTACCTCTATCGTCTTGTTTCTCCGATCCCCACAATAAATTGTGACCGTTGAAGTCTCCGACAATTATACGAGGTTGAGGTATTTGTTCAATCAAGTTCACCAAATCATTTTTATTGAGAATAATATTGTAGGGAATGTAAATATTACAAATATTTATTTTAGATGGATAGACAACAGTAACCGCAACAGCTTCTAGATCTGATATTTTGTCAATTTTAATTGATTGGATATTATTTTTAACGTATGTGGCAACACCCCCCACCCCCCCCCCCCCAGCTCCTTTCTTCAGTGGGTCTGTTTTTATAGTATATGTTATAGTTTTTCAAGTTATGTACATTACTGTCTTTAAAATGTGTTTCCTGTAAACAAATAGAATTTGGTTTGTACTTAGACAATAGTTGTTTCAACATTTCATAGTGTACGTAATAACCATTTGAATTCCATTGAAGTTTGTCCAATTCTAATATGATGATTGTGTCGACGACTCACTTCCAGAAGCAATGAGGCCTTCTGATATGTATCGTCGTAATCGTTTTCTTATCTTGGTTAAGCAGATTTTTAGGGATTTGTTCGTGATTTGGGGGTACACTTTTTCCAGCATATTAATGAGAGACTCAAAATCTGAGGTATAATTTCTTATGGTACTGATTGGATCACTAGAACCATGAATATTGGTAATCAAATCTGTCAGTTGATCATAATTTAATATTAGTTCGTCTGCGTGCTCCTCAATGAAATTTTTGGCGGGTTCCATCATTTTCATTATTTCGTCAAGCTCAACTTTCTTAGGTTTTTTTTCTTTAGGGGTTTGGAAAGTTGTTTCCGTGTTGTCTGGTATTGGGGGACTTTCAATTTCGTTGATTTTTCTTTTGTTGGTTTCTGTGTGATCATTATTTATTATGTCTATTTGGTTTGTTCCAAGTTCGGGTGAGTTGTTGATGGATTTAGGTTGGAGTGTAGGAGGAGTAATATTGATTTTCTCTGGTGGTGTAGGAGTAGTAACGTTAGCTTGAACTTGGGGTGTAGACGTAGTGGTGTTGCTGCCGCTTATATTTGATTGGGAGTGTAGTGGCATGTTAGGAGTATTATTAACTTGGCTGGAAGAGGTACAGTTGTATGAAGTGTGACCTGGTTGTTCGTATTTATAACAACCTTGCCCATCCATGTTGAGAAAGATACGATAACTGGTTGTTTCGAATTGTATAAGGAGGCTGTCTGGTACTGTAAGGTTATTTGGTGGATCAATATATACTTGACGTCGGAAACTGAGTATATGGCTGTACGCGGGATCAGTTACACCAATTCTTATGAATGTTACATTTGACATTAGTTTTGGTCCAATATTTTGTAAGGCTTCTTGGATAATTTAGTTAGGGATTGACGGGCAAACATTTGAAATTACAAGTCTTTCTGCTGGAGTAATCATCCTACGAGCTTTGATTTGTTGGCCATTAATAGTAATTTCTCCTCCATGCTCTTTCAAAAATTTGTCTACAATCTGTTTCGATGATAAATATATACATATTCTGTCATTAGCCATGCGTGAAGCATATAGTATATTTTTAGGTGAGATAAGTGGACCGACTTGATACAAGTATTCTTGGCATTTGATTCCTGTTATTGACGGAAAAATAATAGCTTGTTCTTTTGGCAGGTACTTTGGTTGCTGACTTTGTCCCAATACACTTGAATATGACATTCCGGGTTGTAGTGAATTGCTTTTAGAGTTATTATTCATGATATAATTTTGAAATTAAGTAACTTTTAAAACAATTTTCTGCTTCTGCACTATCATGTGCAGGTCCGACCCTGTCTACTGAGACAGAGTCAGAAATAAAAAGTGGATAATGGAATTCCTTTTGATACGCGGCTGGTTTGTTGATGAAATTTCGTCTGATTACTTCCATATACTATTCTAATTCAGTTGTAAATAGTACTTACGCATTTTATTTGTTGTAATTAACTAAGGTAGATTATGACTTTGGATTTAATTTATTCTATTTTATACTCGCACAATTCGCTATGCACTTAGGAGCTGATCGCTTTCAGGTAGTAACCCAATAACAATAACGGTCAGGACCGTACTCCCTATTGTAATTATTTTTCGTATTTATTTAAATAGTTTTTAACGCAAACGGGGGAATAACTTTTTACACGCGATAAATCTACTTACATTATTTATTGATATACTCATACACTATTCACTTATGCTTAATTTATGTACACACTTAATTCTAATTTATGTTATATACACTTTTAGCACAATTATTCGTGGCTGCTTCATATTCAAGAGCAGAAGTCAATGCATCTACCAATTTTTTGGGATGGGCTGAACGAAGTGTTTTATGCATGTCGGGGTCACGTAAGCTATCAATAAATGCCTGGATACCCAGACATTCCATCATGTTCTCCGAAAATCTGAGAAGAAGTTCGAGTGAAAAAAATATAAAATATTTTTCCTTACAAAATATTGTTCCGGCATTCTAGAACCTGTATCTTCAGTAACTTCTATACAAAGAGCTATTATCAATGTATATTCTAGCTTAATAAAGCTATGGAGCGTCACTTAGCAATAGTTGCATTATCTACCAGGCATTTGTAAATATTCAAAATATGGTACCTGAAATATTTTATTTAAATTAAAATATTTGTTGACAATAGGATTGTTCATAATAATTGAATATATCGGGTAAACCAAAATGCAATAGTTAACAACCAGGTAAATAACCTACATGAAATTATTGTGTGATGATAACAATTTCATCGCATTTTTAACCACAGTTAGCTCCAATCGAATTGGTTGAGGATATATATTAAATAATTTGTCACATATTCTCTACATCGAATTTTTTAATAATATAAACTTTATACGATGAATCTATTTTATGGGTGATTAAATTGAATTAACTAATGGAGGTAGATACAAATTGACAAGGTAGCATTATAATCTTCAGTTGCCTAATTTACCGCAAAGCTCTCATTTGTATTGTGGTATCCAATATATAAGTATGTTTCTTGCAGTTGAAAGAATATATACTAGATTGCGCAGCTATTGATAATTATTACATACTAAGAATGATACTCTACACCTAATATACACAAATTCATTAAATTTTGTTCAATGAATCGTTTTAATGAGAAAATTTTGAGACATATTGTGAACAAATAGTTCCAGCTATTGTATAAAAAACGTGTTTTCATTTCTGGTACCACCACTCAATGACAAAGTGAAACTTTGTTACACGTAATCTGTGATTACTGATGAAGATGAGACCACGAAAAGACGGAAAGCAACAGGACTGCTCGCACGACAGCTAGAAATACCAACGAAAGAATTAACGACAGTAAATATGAGTGACGTATCCCTTGACGACATCACCTACTACAACATATAGAGTGGCCTGATAGAGGAACTAAAAGAAAGCAAATGGTGTCAAATTTTGATAAGTTATATACTTCATTAAAGTGTCGATATGCGTAAAACATAACCATCTATGGTGCTTGTAAAAGCGATCAGTCCTTGAGCAATAACCAAATAAACCATAATCATATTTCCTAAGAGAAAGTCAACATACTGTTCTTCAGAGAATAAAAGCTGACGTTGCAACAACTATTCTCTATATTCATGCTTAATTTGAGCATCATCAAAAGATGGTCAATACAAATCGTCATTTTATGCTACTCCCAATCATTATTTGGGCCCACGATAACACACCATCTTTCAAGGTTTCTAATTGTGTTCGAATTTCAATCCAAAACTTGACAAACCTTATCACATATTGGTTAATTTTTTTGACGTTATGAAAATACATCACAATTTGGTGTTAATCGGTTTCTAATTAGGTGTTCGTTGTAATAGTAGTTAAATTATAAGTTTTTATTTTTAGTTCTTCGGTTCAGAATCGTGAAATATGTACAAGAACACGTATTTGAAAACTTTTTATTCACTTAATCTTTAATTTTTGGTAGTAAAGTTATGTAGCCTATTAAAATTTCATTATCTTCTTCTTCTTTTTTATATGTAAGCAAAATTTGCTTGTTTTTCTTCGTCCCTTTGTACTCTTTAGTCCACTGTAAGATTGTCACTCCATCGTTTGCGGCGTTTT
Source organism: Galeruca laticollis (assembly GCA_963921935.1). Classification (NCBI taxonomy): domain Eukaryota; kingdom Metazoa; phylum Arthropoda; class Insecta; order Coleoptera; family Chrysomelidae; genus Galeruca; species Galeruca laticollis. The sequence continues at coordinate 82,033,503 of OY998175.1, read as the reverse complement.
CCGATGTTCCTCCGTCCCAATGGTGACTTATCGCTTGATATCCTTACCAATCTGTCGGGTGTCATGCGGCTTATATGCTCATTCCATTCTCTCTTTCTTCACAGGATCCATTCACTGATATTATCTATTTTACATGCTCTTCTGATATCCTCACTCCTCTCTCGATCTAACAGTGTTTTGCCTGCCATCCTACGCACTACTATCCTTTCTGTTGTCTTTAGCATTTGTTTTATTTTCGAGGTATCTGGTCTGGTTTCCGCAGGATATGTTAGAATGGGTCTAATAGCTGTTTTATATATTCAAGATTTAGCCTCTGTTTCCATGTGTTTGTTGCTCCATGTAATATCATTAAGACACGCGACGATTCTCGATGCTTTCATGGCTTGCCCTCTCACCTCCGTCTCAACATCACCGTACCCGGATATTTCTATCCCAAGATACCTAAATTTCATTTCCTGCTGTACAATATTGTTGTCTATTTTGAGTTTACATCTAAGTGGTGTCCTAGATGTGGTCATGCATTTGGTTTTGGACACTGATATATTAATTCTGAACTTCTTTGCTGTTGTGTTGAATCTATGCACTAGTCTTTGTAAGTCGTCCTTGTTTTCGGCTATGAGTACAGCGTCGTCGGCGTAGCATAGTATTTTGACTTCTCTGTCTCCCATTTTGTACCCTTTCAGTTTCCGTATCTGCTTTATTATTTCATCCATAATGATGTTAAACAGCATGGGACTGAAGGAGTCTCCTTGTCGGATGCCATTATTTACTTCTATGTTCTCTGTTAATTATACGATTACTGTTAATCAGCTCATGTGTCTCTTTTCTATGGACTCTTATTAGCCGCCATATCTGTTTTTGGAGTCCGTAGAAGTTGCTTTCCATCCTCTTTGAAAAAGCGTCCCATTGTTTGTTCTTGACATATCTCACTAATGTATTGGTGATGTTTCTATTACTCTTATTCTCTTTGTAATCCTCCAGGGACTGTGTTGCTCTGTATTTCACATAAGCTCTTCTTTTCCTCTCACATTGCTCTTTGATGTCTTCATAGAACCAGGGCGTCCTGTTGGGACCTGTCTTTCCTTGTTTTATCTTTCGTGTTACCAGTGCTTCAGTTGCCGCCTCTCCAATATTTCGTCTCAATTTCTCCCAGCTGTTGTTAATGTCATCTGTCTCATCTATTAGTTCCCTCTCTAATTTTTCCGTGAGACGTCTTCCATATAATTTCCGCGTTGATTCATCATACAACGATTCCATGCATATCTTCTCCACACTGTGCCAGATTTTGTGCTTTTACAAAGTTTTAATTCCATTTTGATCCTTCCAAGTACCAATTTCTGGTGGCTACCGATGTTAGCCGAATTAAGAGTTCTTATGTCCAGTATCTGGGGTGGTTGTAAATTTCTATTAGCTATGATATAATCAATCATTGATTGCTGTCTTCGCGTGTTACCGAACGTATATCTGTATTGTGGCTTGTGATCAAAAACGTGTTATTTATGATGCGTAATTCATTAAGTGCACAGATGTTAACTAAAAGTTCTCCATTCTGGTTCAATATTTCTTCGTTGAACCGCTGTTTAATTCCCGGCAGTGTATAATTGCCAACACGAGCATTAAAATCTCCTAGCATTACCATTGGTTTATTCCGTGGTATCGACTCGATGACATTCTGGAGTTGATCATAAAACTGTTCCCTTTTTAGCTTTGATTTGCTCTCCTCTGGTGCATAGCCGAAATTATTTACATTTCTTGGTTTCCTGTGTTTAAATGTATAACCAATATTCTTGAAGATATGTACGGGTATCCCTTTATGTTGTCCTTGTATTTTTTGTGTAGAGCAATTGCTACTCCTTCTTTTGCACGTTCGTTTTTACCCACTCCGCTATATATCAAGAAGTAATCCCGGTATTCTCTCTGAACTTTTCCCATCTTTTTTGTTTCATGTGGTGCGCATATGTCAATTTTATGATCGTTTAATTCTATCATCAATTCTTGATCTTTACTATTGAAGAACCTTATGTTCCAGGTTGCAAATCCTATAATTTCCCTTTTTTTCCAATTCTTAATCCTTTTTCCAGCATGGGTCATCACCTTCAATCCAATCCTGTTCCGAGGCAAAGTTTCGGTTCTATGAGCTTTGTGTTTTTTTCCCCTAGGTAGGTTGCTAGCCTCACCTAGGAACCCTCCTCTTTTGTTTGGGCTTGGGACCGGCAGTGGCATTACCGAGCTACTCAATACACCCGGCAACTAAAAATTAACTTTTTTCGAAAAAGTTCTGTTTATTTTGTAGAAAAACATCCGTGGATGATTTCACACTGCAAGTATCAAACAACCGACGGAACCGCTCGAATGAAGGAATATTTTTTCCGAGATGTATACAAAACAAGAAAGAATATTAAGTTAATGAACGAATATAGACCAGAATGAAAATACAAAGTGGTATGAAGTTCATAAAACTCATCCGAATCCCACGTTTAGGAGGTTAAAATGAGAGAAAGAGGAAAAATTAAGTTAAATCAAACCTGACTGCAGTCCCTCTCATTCCTTAACATAGCCTTTATCTATGGCTTGCATTCTGATGAGTTTTGCAAATATTATGAAACAGGATATAAATAATTGTTTATTCAGTTTTTTACAGCAATATATAGATACTTTAAATACTCAGTTTTTGTTTAGATATTTAGATAAAATTCAAAGTTTTCTCATTCAGCAACAAAATTGTAATTGCCACTATACATTTTTGAGGTAATAGTGCGCTGTTTTGATAAGAAATCTAATTCAAGTGCTTCCACAACACAATTTAAATTCCAGAATTTCCAATTAACTCAGAATCACCTCATTATCCGCCATGTTTCCAAATCATCATTAAAATATTCAATTTTATGTAAATTGACTTCGTCTAAAATTGTCTTACCCAAATAAATGAACTAAGTAACTGCATTTGGGTCCCCAGAGATCTTATTAAGAGAATATTCAAGGCAACTAGTTTGAGTTTTATGTCTTTTTTTTGTTGTTATAATGAAAGACTAAAATTTTCATGTGGAAATACATTATAAAATCTCATTCTAATTATTGAAACTTAAGAAGAGGAGAAAAATGCAAAAAGACGTAGAACGGTTACTTGATTGAGTTTATATTATGAATAATATATTTTAATCAATCCATAATATTGTAAGATTGTTATATACTAGTATTATATGTACATCCTGTATATCGAAAAATTTTGACAGTGTCTAATAAATATTGAAATCACATCAAAGTCTCTCCTTAAATTGTATTGAAAATGCAAAATTTAGGCGACAAGGATAGAAGAAGATTACTTCTATAGAAATAAAACGATCCAGTTGTTAATTTCTGTAAATTTTTCCAATTCCACGATTCAGAAAAATGGCAGAAGATTTGGCACCTCTCATAGCTGTTCTAAGTGGACTAGCTAACAACAACGATCGAATACAGTTACAGAAATTCTTCAAACGCAGATACTAACTTTTGGATCTTTTGATGAAACCACCGAAAACTTTGATAATTATTGTCAAAGATTCGAGAAGTTTTTCAATCTGAAAGGTCTGTACAACGATTATGTGGAGACAAATGATGCAAAAGTTTCGGTTTTGATAAACTGGCTAGGAAGTAAGCAATATAAACTCTTGTCAAGTTTGTCTTCTCTTTATTTACCAGCGACGAAATCGTCCCCAGAACTCATAACCCCGCTTATAAATTATCTCACACCTAAGCGTAATGTGTTGGCTGAACAACAAAAAATCTTATCAAGAACCCAATGTCCTGTGGAAACAATGTCAACATATTTGCAGCTCTGAAGGACGAAATAAAAACCAGTGTGTTCAAATCAGAAAGCAACGATAAGAAATGTTCAAAGTTCATCGTGATCTGCAATCTTGGTAAGAAGAAAGGCCATGCAGCATCAGTATGTATTACTAGTTCCATGAAGAAGAATCCTAATATTCATAACTTAGAATGTGATCAGATTCCTCCGGAGAATTTTCTATTAACAAAATAATTGACATATTGACGGAAACTTTTGTTAACCTGTATGAACCGATGATGTTACTCCAGTGCAATGTCAATAGAAAACTATGGGAGTTCGAGTATGATACATGTGGTCCGTGTAACTATTATACCACAAAAATATTTTGAGAAACTCAATCTGGGAATACAACTGCAGAAAACAAATGTTTCATTCAGATCATACACTAAACCTCTACGTAAACCACTTGGTGTTGTTCAAGTTAAAGTTTCGTACAGAGCGGAACATTTTACTCAAGATTTATATGTCGGTCCTTACTATGGTAGTGCTATAATTGGAAGAAGATAGATTCCAGCATTAAATGTCAATCCTCAAGACTTGGACTCTAGTCAACGTCAATATCAGCGTAAATTTCAAAGTCAACGTCAATGTCAGAGGATATATCAAGATTTGAATCAATGCCAACTTGAAGATGTTCTTCAACCAACTGTAGGCAAAATACCTGATTAAAAGTGTTCACTCCAAATGAAACTCGAAGCAAAACCTATTTTCCTCAAGCCCAAACTAATTTCTTATGCTTTACAAGTTGACATGGAACTGAATAGTTTCGAAGAACAAAGAATTATTGACAAGTCCGATTGTCCAGAAAGGGGCAACCCTCTAGTAATCGTTCCAAAAATTGATGGAAAAATGAGATTATGCTCAGATTACAAAGTTACTGTCTGTGCCATTCCAAAAATAGGAGACATTTTTAACCAAAAGAAAAATGGCTCATTTTTCTGCACCCTTAATACATATAAGACATGCCTTCATCTTCCAGTAGATGAGTAAAGTGCCAAGTTACAAGCCATTTCTACCCATCAAGGGACCTACTTCGCGAAAAGATTGTACTAAGGTATCAAGACGGCACCAAATGGAATTAATAAAGTCATTTAACAGATTGTTCAAAACCTTTGATGACATGTTAGTACAAGGATCAACCACTGAAGAACGTAAATTTAGACTTATCAACGTTCTAGAAAAAATATGAAGATACAATTTACCCTTGAATAAAAACAAATGTAAATTTTTCGAAAATGAAATACAGTATTTGGGACACATCATATCAGAACAAGGTATCAAAAATCCAGTGATAAAGTTGAGGAAGTTTTTGAAGCTCATATGCCAAAAAATGTCGAAGAAGCTCAAGATTCTTCTGTTTTCCCTTCCATTACTATCATTTACTTCTACGTCCAGATCTAGTTCTGCTTCTTCATTTTTTTTCATATCATATTCCTCACCGAAGTCTTCAACATCTTATCTATTTTCTTCATCATCCATGCAGATACTTATATGTTTGGTTCTAAAATAGAATTCATTTTCATTAAACTTTACATTTCTTGATACAATAATTTTCTCTTTTTCTGTATTCCATAAACGATATGCTGTGTTGGTATATCCCATCATTATACACTTTTCCGCTTTGCCATCAAATTTACCTCTAAACTGTTCCGGGATATGGGAGATATAGTGTTTCTCAAAGATAAATGGTTTTATGGTTAAAGAAGTCTATGCAAGGGGCACTTGCCAAGTAACCACCACATGACGATCCTGCGAAACAAATGGTAATGGTAAATGGATTCTAAAATGTACATCGCCACTACATGGCGATCCTGCGCAATAATGGGAAGTTTCAATAACTGGCAAATAGATCCTGCGAACTAATGGGAAGTTTCAATAACTGATAAATAGATCCTGCAAATTAAATGGTAAATGTACATCGCCACCACATGGTAAATAATTCTGCGAATTAAAAGTTATTCTAAAGAGTAGGAGGTATATGGTCTTTTATTTAAATCTGGGAACCTGGAGAAGCAAAACTATGGGTGGTTCACCTACTAAACAAATTGATAGATACTGTATTTTTCATCAGGACGGCAGTATATTGCCATGTCCTATTCTGTTACCGCTAGCACTCCTGCTTGATCCATCTCCATAATTGTTAAAATTTCCTCCATTTCCTCTTTGGTTATTATATCTACCTCTATACTGTCCTGTTTTATTGATAGAAAATCATCTGTAACTGCCTCTTTATCTGTATACATTACTTCCATCATTATTTCTTCTACATTCTCTTTTATAGTGTCCTTTTTCTCCACAGGTGTAACGTGTTTGCTGTAAATGCTGCTGGCTTTACATAGTATCTTCCATTTTTGTTCATTTGTGATGATTCCAAAAAAACATTATCAAAAGAAAAGACATTGTTAGAATTGTGTAAATAATAATCTCAATATAGATAGCGGCCACCGAACTATTAAGGTCAGGTAAACATAACAAAACACGTCCGTTATGTAGAACATCGTATTCACATGTCCGGCAAGGTCAAGAGTACAGGCCACTGACTGCGTTAGTTTTGAATGCTTCCTATAAATACTAAAGTTCTACACATGGAAGGATGATTCATTATTATTATTTTGAATAGTACAAACGTATGCATTGTGTATCTATAATCTGCGTTAGTAGTTTATAATTATATTTATCCCAGTGAGTTTAAACGATGTTATTTATTCAAGCCTAAATAATGGTTCACTAGGTAAGTGTTTCTCGAAGATAAATTGTTTTATGGTTAAAGAAGTCTATACAAGGGGCACTTGCCAAGTAACCACCACACATTTCTATATCACCACTTGCTTTTCTTCTTTCTATTTCTGCACGTAATTTTTTTACTAAATCTAATGCTAAGTCTTCAGGTGGCATATTTTCTAAAATGGTTATTAATGTTTCCAATGTATGGGGCATTGCCATTAATAGGATACAAACTAAATCTTCCTTTAAATCTGCTCCTGTAACTTTCAGCTGATGTACTGTTTCATCAAATTTTGTTAGAAATATTTTTAGATTCTTTGCTTCTGTTAATTTCATACCTATAAGCTTCTTTCTTAATACCATTTGGCCTGGTATACCTTTTTTCTCATACCTCGTCACGAAAGTGGCAGACATCTTATAAGCGGTATTCTGTACTCGGATCAATTTAATTTGTTGTCCATGCATTGTACAATATAATATTTACACCTATTGCCTCGTTTTCTGGCTTCTTCCTTTTGTTGAACATCTATGTAATCATTTGGGTTATATTCTGTAATTATACATTCTAAAATTTCGTTATCCATAAATAATGTCTGCATCCCAAATTTCCATGTATGAAAGTTAATACTATTCAGCGGTTCATCATTAAAATTATTTTTTCTACGACCGTGCGTTTTTACCCACTCTCTCGCACTCATTTTAGTTTAGAAAGTGTCACTTTCCCGCACTAGTGCGGGAAAACTCGCTTCTCCGCACTAATGCGGGGGAGTAAAATATGTCAATTTATCGTTATTAAATGTACATTTGATTGATTTTACCTGTATATTACTATTAAAACTAATATAGGTTTTAATATTCAATCTAACCCAGACTATTATTCATTCATTGGAATGAAGAAATTGCGATACTTTTATATATCTACCCTATACATTTCTCAAAATTAATCCACATAACAATCAAACTAAGCTGAGTCAAGTGGTTTGGTGTGGTAACCAAAGATTTTTTATGACAACCAATTTGTCATCAAGACGTCAAAGTTTCAAGTCGAACAGCAATACAACCAATTTTTAAACTGGTGTAGAGAAAAAGGAGTGAATAGCTTCAGAAAAGAGGTTTTTTTGGCGTATTTTTCCGAGCTGAGTAAGGTACTGAAATCCAATACCCTATGGTCGCGTTACTCGATGGTGAAATGTTCAATTAAAATAAAACAAAACCTGGACATGAGCAAGTTTTATAAATTGACATCGTTCCTAAAAAAGCAAAATGATTTTTACCAAAGAAGACATATACAAATTTATGTTAGCCCCTCATGAGATATATCTTATGATTAAAGTAGGTACCATTTTTGCTTTAGCCGGTGCTCTTCGCAGAGCGGATCTTGTGAAAATCACGCTTAACGATATTCAAGATAAAGGAAACCTAATTATTGTGAAAATTTCTGATTCGAAAAACCATACCTCAAGATCCTTTGTTATATCTGGAGACATAAATAATGGAACCTTTTTAAAGCTCTATAGAAAGTATGCAAATTTACGGCCTCCTACCACCATGCACCTTCGTTTTTTTATCAATTACACAAAAGGCAAATGTTCCGTTCAGTGCGTAGGTGTAAACACATTTGGTAAAATGTCGGCAGAGATCGCTACCTACTTAGGTTAAACTCAGACGGACCACAGCGACGCGACTAGTTTGTGTTGTCGTCATCTGTTGTTGAAGACGACGACAGTTTGACTACAAATTAGTAGTTCGTTCAGACTTCAATTAACGACAGTAGTGTTTATCAGATTCAGTATGGAGTTTGAAGAAGAAGCCTTGTTATGGCTGATATTACGGCGAAGGCAGAGGCGGCGTCGGAATAAGGTGTATTGGATTCATCCGATTATAGAAATCAAAGATGAGAGTCAATTTCAGTTACTCTACAATTCACTGAGAATGTACGATGATAAATTTCTTAATTATTTCAGAATGAGTCAAACTACATTTGACTATATATTACAAGAATGAACTAACAGTATATGTCGAAAAAACACAAATATGAGAAAGTGTATACCAGTTGAAGAACGACTTGCATTGACGAGGTAAGTAACTTTTTATTTCATAGTAACCAATCAATTTACATAAAAGTTAATCATAAATATTTGACATAATTGATTCGTCATCCTGAATGGATTCACTTAGTGATGAAGTGACTTGAGGGGTTTCAGCTAATATAAACGTTAGTGCAGGTATGGGAGAGGTAATGTTAAAGCTGCGCCCTTGTTGCTGAACTTCAACGAAGTGACTGGTTGAAGGTTTCGAATATTGTTGTTGGTATGAAGACATCGTTTGCTGTAAAGATTGACTAACTGCCGTATTGTAGTCTTGCCTATACTGTTCCCCGTAATATCTAGATTGATCATAGTTCCAAGTAGGGGGTGGTGGGAGGCGACGATAGTTTTGAATGACGTTCAGGATTTCTATATGCGCCTGTAGGTTCATATTATTGTCAATCATTTTAAAATTGTCATACAATGATAATAAAAAATGTACATCACTGTCAGTGCTATTATTTGCTGGAGAGACATGTTGGGCTTTTAGTCGATCAGACAAGGAATATGACAATTGCTTAATCAGCTGATCTTCCTGATCTTTTGTCTTCAACTTCTTTCTTTTAACAAGCTTTTCGGAGGTTGGGCTCTGCCCGTCATTTTCTGCATCATGTTCCTTTTGCTGAGAATCTTCGTTGATCTGACTATCTGCCAGAGAATTTTCAGCAACTCTTTTCTCAGCTAAATTTTGTAGAAAAGCTAAATTGTGAAAATATAAATATTGGCGATGTTTTGATGCCCAGAACTACTTTTCGTTGTGGTATTTTTTCGTAGCTCTCGGTTGTAAGAATCCCTTAGACTTTTCCATTTTCTTTGTAGTGCAACAGCTGAAAATAAAAAAAAACTACATGTAGCAAAATTTCACGTCCACTTAGTATAAAATTGCGGTCGAGTCTTACGAATACTTATCATATTACTGATAATATCAATACCACAAATATATTTCAACTAACTTCATTTCTTGCAGGTATTTGGCAACGGGATGTTCTTTTCGGAATAAGAACTGAACTAATAATGAAACTAAAATACTAAATACTAAATTTTAGGGTTACTGTATTGATGTTATTGTAATCATTAAATGTGTGAGTATTTAGTTCTGGTAATTCTTTCGTGCTTTAGAAAGTGGATATATATTTCTTTGTACATACACTAAAAAAAAGGATTGTTACAATATTTCGATGTTCCTACAAATATAATTGAAAAACAAACTTCAACTACGACGTCTATGATCATACTAGAGAAAGTTGACAGGAAACAAAAATTGGCCAGTTGTCGCATTGAGAAGGCGATCTGTCGTCCATGTGTTTTGTATTCAACCACCAGCAACGACAATTTTGTGGGTGATATCGTCCACAGGTAGCGACCGTCACTGAGATAATTTTCAAGAAGTCGTTCGTCTGAGTACTGTTCTGAATATTCTGCATTTTTAATATAACCACGACCTCCGCCCACTAACAACCACATTTATGAAGTTGTCGTGTCGCGTCGCTGTGGTCTGTCTGAGTTTAGCCTTAGGCCTACCTAACCCAAAACGTTACACAGGTCACAGTTTTAGACGATCCTTGGCAACGTTTCTAGCAGATTCAGGTGAAGGGATAACCAACATAAAACGTCTTGGAGGCTGGAAGTCAACTGCTGTTGCTGAGAGTTATTTGGAGGACTCCGTAGAATAGAAGGAAACCATCTCGAATAAAATTCTTTCATGTACTGGCAACTTGCAACCGATGTCGTTTCCGTCATCTTCATGCACATTGCAATCTACGAGTGTTACTCTTAACAGCCAGTTGCCACCAACTAACTACTCAGGACCGGCTATTATGACGCATTTGCAGAATGCAACAAATTGTGTTTTCAACATTATTATTAATAATTAGTGTATTTTCATGGAATGTTTTGTATGTTGAAACAAAATATATATTTTCAGTGTGCTTTTTGAATCTTTATGCGGTCGTAAAAAAAACAATGTTCCTAATTCATGCGTAAAGTGTCTTTCCCGCCCTTGACTGCTTGCCCGAACTCCGCTTCGCGTCGTTCGGGTCAACGACAGTCGCGTGCGGGAAAGTATCACTTTCCGCACTTGTTAGGAAAATAACTATTGAATGTCCCATTGTGTATCTAGTATCAGTAACTTACGAGATGTCTGGGCCCATAACCTCTTGTTATTAGATCAAAACTCATACTATTAGTTGATAATAATATTTATATTTACCAGCGTAACATCATTACTCATACATAATATATATTTTGTATCAATTGTACACAATATTTTTGGTATTGCCTCATACCGCCATTTTTACAACTTAACAATACAATACAATCATCTCTTTTATTAGAACAAGGGAAGCATCACATATAAGGATCACTAAAATGCGATCATAACAAATAGTACAGTCTGTTTATCGAAAAATTCTGTCAAATAAATATTGTAAGTATCATCAAAGTCTCTCCATAAATTGTATTGAAAACACAATATAGATTATATTATATAACATAGTACTTGTAATATTAAGACGTTAATGAAATTGACTGTCTCGACCCTTACTTCGTGGAATATGCTCATATTAGTGTTTTTAAAACATCTACTTGACACCAATCATTCATTGACACCTAACACAGAACTAGAAGTACTGCATATTTGTGAAAAGAAACAAGAACTGGATTTCCTTGAAGAACTGGAAATTAGAAGACATTTAAGAAACCCACAATATGAAGTTGTCAATGAACAGTTAAATCTAGGGAATTCTTCACTAATAAACTGTCTTCTTAAGTGATAATTGTAAAGATCAGCAGATATAGTTTTCCTGGTTTTCTATATCATTGCACAGTTATACTGATCTTAATTGGAAAAATGATATCCAGGATATCACCATAGGGCTAATAATATCTAAGCTTCAATATTTGTAATATCACATCTTCTTCTTTTTCCTATAAACATATATTAAGCCAATCACAAGTTAGGTTACTTCTTGGTCTAGCCAAAAATAACTACTAAACATCAGGTAGGCATAAAATGAAATGTAACTTCTGTCATTCTGAGGATGATATTGATTTATCGAAACAATTGTCAATTTTTTAGAATTTTCAATAACTTGTATTATATTGTGGAATTAATTAGAGACGTTGAGTTTCATTTAGAAACACTATTAAGACGTTAAGATTACATTACCTTTTATTTCTAGCTTCGTCAATCGTTTCCTCTTTAAGCAAAAATATTTTTAATAATGCTCAACCCTTTACCTCGACAGTTTGACTTTACATTAAATTCTTGATTTATTAACCCCAGTAACTTGCTGTTAAACATACATGTTAGTTGTTTGATTCTCGTTTCCAGAATTGTGGTAATCAGCATGACACCAGCAGTCATGCATTTCCATTTAAACTTATTATTGTTTGGAAACGTTGACACTTACTGAACTATGCAACTTTGGATTTTCAGGAGCAGAAGCTGCTTCGCAATTTCCTTCAGGCTTCAACGAACTCATGTATGTTAGCTGAATAATCATATTCAACTCAGACAAATGTCAATTATTTGTGCGTAAAGCGCTAAATACATGAAATATGAAAAAAAAATCTTTAACATTCACGTGATATAGAATTGATAAGTCTGTGCTACGAATCTATATTAATTAAATAAAAACGTTTTTGAAAAAATTCAAATGACATTACGGTGGTAGTCAGAAATATTATCAAATTTAAATTTCAGGTTGTTGTAAAAAATATAAATTCATTATCATTTACTCAGGTGTAGCAATTTGACTTTAGAGCATTAAAGACGTATTGTGTCCGAAAGTCGCTTATCATATTCACAATATAAACCGACTTCGATTAAACATCAATTAGAAATATTAAGTAGAATGAAGAATGTAACAGGTCAGTAGAATAATAGATAGGCCATTTTTTAATTATTTCTTGAAAATATAGTATAATACTGAAAACAATATTCTAAATTTACAAAAATGAATGCACAATTTGGGATACCAAATGAAATGATGATGCCGTCCAACCTAATCAACTAATATCATAAATGAAGCGAATCTACAAAATGCTTTACAACAAATCAGCAAATGTTGCAAAAACCGAAACAAGAAAAACTACTATTAGAACAAATGTGTCAACAAATGTAACAACAAATAGATCAGCTGCTGAAACAGATGGTACAAATGAAAGTCGAACAACAACCTGGAAAGTTGAATAATACAGGGAATGTAGGGAATCTCAACATCATTATTACACTGACGAAAAGGAACTAGAAGCGTAAGTAAGTTTGTTGGACAGAAAATAGTTATAAAAGAAGCAAGAAGAATATACCTGAGAAACCTATCGGACAAATCCCAACAACTCACAATAGCCAACAAACAAAACAGCAGGTAAGTAAAAAACCACCCCCAATTATAATAGATAAATGTGAAATATATGACCAAATCTTATATAGATTACTATCTACTAATGGCATAAATACTTCATCAAAATTATCACCATCAAAATAAATAGAGCTTAACTTCGTAAATCCAGAAGACTACAGAGATGTGAGCAAAATATTCAATTAAGCAGTAATTAAATGGCACCCTTCTGAGAAAAAACTGAATCGCCCTATAAGGGTGATTGCAAATGGAATAAGCCTGACATTTGATAATGAAACGATACTTAACAATGTTAAGAATAGAAAATACCGAATCTCATATGTAGAAAACAAAAGTCTAGGGTAGATTGCAGAATTCTACCACTGAATAATAAGGTCTCTCAAGCAGAAATGCCGTTGTCAATCTCCAGAACCTATTAAATGTAGGCAATTTACATCAAAGTCATGATCTGACAAGAAATCCCAATTCATTACTTTAAGGGATTTTTGGAAATTCAGCATAACCGGATTTGTATTGAATCTTCTCAGAGAAGTTTAATTTTTTGTAACGCAGTCCAATTTGTGATAAATATTAATATGTTGCCCTCGGTGATCCGCAAAGATGAGTTCAAATACTGATACAGAATATAAATGGACAGAGATATTTGTCAAGATGTTATCAATATATATATATATAGGAGAACGAGCTGTTTATCTCATATATTCATTTATATTTACTGCTAGGCCGAATGATGCGAACAGGTATTGAAAATCCAGAAGTGAATCTGTTTCTATATTGAAATTTAGTCGCCAAATACTATTAGTTTGTCATAGTCCAACATTAATCGCTGAACTACGTGTCCAAAGTCAATAAGGAACAAGTTGAGATCACCCCTTCTTTCCAAATCTATATATAACTAAGAAACATATATTTAAGGAATTAAAATTTACTGCGCTGACTTGATAATTCTTTTAAATCAATTGAGGAATATTTTAACGTGTTTTATTATTTTTTACATATATGGCAATAGCTACATAAAGTTTACAATACTGCAATAAGCCGTAGCCAAACGATAACCATTTAAATTCACTTTTTTTAGCCACGCTTCACTCTGCCAATGCTCAGAGAAGCAATTTACGTCATAACTATTATCTAGTATAAATATTAGTCAAGAAACATTGGAAAGGACGCATACGAACACTACCATTTGTATTAATTTACATTTGTTCATAGTTTTTATTAATATTCATTAACAGAGGTTCATCAAATCTGAACTCACATCAAAATCCACGGAAAGAACGGCAAATACCTTTTAAATAGTCTAACAGAAATGCTCTGCTTCTATTAGACATTAGACCCTTAGATTAAATTGATCCATTTCTACGAAATTGGATTATAAACATCCCTAATTATACAAACATCTGATTCGTTAGTAGCAAAATACTTCAGTTTAACCCTAATTTATCACCTTTTCTTGTTAGTTTATATTAAAACACCTCTAATATATCTCCACCGAATTGTAGTTGTAAGAGGAATTTCGTTATAACACCTCCCTTACAAAACTAATTAATATTATTCATCTAGAGATAGTTATAGGGAAAGAGAGATTTAGCTGTGTGTCTTAGCGAGCAAATTCCCAGTCTAGAATAGAATAGATTAAGACACATTCTATTAAGGAAAACCTTCGTATCCACCATACAATACGGTTACACATTTCTGGTTTTAGTCAGTGGCGGCGCAAACGTGTTTTATCCATAAAAATTAATGAATTTACAGTTCCAATTCGTTACAAAGGAAAATATTCCATATTTCTAGACCTTCATAAGAGGAGTGAAGATATCTAAATATTACGAAATAATTTCAAATATTGCAATATAATTCAATGATTTAGAAGTTATTATTGTCTTCAGTTTATTTTCATATAGCGACTGAATGAACAATGAGTTGTGGTGAAGTACTGTTTCATATGATGTGACATTAGAGTATAGAAAAAGGGATCAAAAAAGTTTTAAAAAATGAAATGAATAAAATAAACTCTTGTTGAAGTTTAAATAAAAAAATCCAGACTGTTCTTGATCACACTAATATGTGGAAGAATGCAAATAATCCAACAATAAAAAAATAGCTATCGTAGCCTTCTAGGATAATTGAAATTACTACATCCATTATGGTTTAGTTACTGTGAACCTTTGAATCAACTTATTTGTGTTGTCAGTATCAGAATCGTCAGTTGAATTCAAGATTAACCACATATAATTAATTAATTATCATAGAAAATTGATTTACGTATGGATCAGGAACAAATCTAAATTATAACCTGTACGAACCAAGAGTAAAAATTGAGTGAATTTCTAATAGTGTTAACAGATAAGAATCATGATTATGATTTTGCAGAATTGGACCAATTTAACCTTTTATGCAAGTTCGAGCAGGGATTCATACATAAAAAAATCAAGGAGGGAATGAAACAATTCCACCTGAAAGAAAGTGAGGAGTATGTACACTTAACTATTCACTTAAATTTAATTTATATACACACAACCTTAATTATTAATTTATATTAACACTTTACTGTTCGCTATTTCGGTGTATTCTTGTTTATTTGTCGAGATCACTTTTTCAACTAAACTGAAACTTCTCCGCTGGTCGGTCCTTTATATATATATTAGTGCTTTTTTTATTGGATAATTCTAGATTGCTGCTTACACAAAAACAATTGGCTCTTGCATTTTCTAGATAAGACTGGTCACAAAAACAATGTCTAGATAAGATAGTCACAATCGTTAACAATTCTAAGAAGTCCCTGTGCATCCGCCATACATGGCTTAGACAGAGTCGGATTCAGGGCCTATACCAGTGTACTGTTTCGTAACAATAATGTATACATACTTATATAAATATAAATATGTTGCACTCGGTGATCCGCAAAGATGGGTTCAAATACTGATACAGAATATAAATGGACAGAGATATTTGTCAAGATGTTATCATTTATAGTTACTGTTAGGCCGAATGATGCGAATAGGCATTGAAAATCCAGAAGTTAATCTGTTTCTATTTTGAAATTTAGTCGCCAACATCAATCGCTGAACTACGTGTCCAAAGTTACTAAGAAACAAATTGAGGTCACCCCTTCTTTCCAAATCTATATATAACCAAGGAACATATATTTAAGGAATTAAAATTTACTGCGCTGACTTAATAATTCTTTTGAATCAATTGAGGAATATTTTATCATGTTTTTTTTATTTTTTACGTATATGGCAACAGCTACATGAATTTTAGAATACTGCAATAGGCCGTTGCCAAACGATAACCATTTAAATTTACTTTTTTTTAGACACGCTTCACTCTGCCAATATATATATATATATATATATATATATATATATATATATATATATATATTATAACATTTAATATTATTTATGTTATAATAATGATATAATTAATAGGATATTTGAATAGCCCACTACGTTGGGACGAAATTATTGTAATGAATTTTTATGTATCTATAGAGTATGAGATTCTTTCTGTTATCTGGGTTCTTACGGTTGTGAATAAATTCAGTTGATAAATAAATAAAGAAACATTTTACTTGAAAACAATATTTTAATTTTATTTATAAAAATTTTATGCGACGCCCATGTATGGGTCAAATGAAATTATTGATTTTATACTTATGTGTGGCGTTCTGTGCGCATGCTCAAGAACATGAGGTAACGATGCGCTAGAGTAAACATTTAATAGACGCGTCGGGTCTGTTCAGTTTCACAGCGAGCTTCTATGCTGTGTCATAGAACATGTTTCAAATTATACACAAGTTAAAAGAATTTATGCTGGGAGATTTATACATACAGAAATACAAATAATATGGTACAAGAAATAGTTATGAAATTTATATACATAGAGTTTAAATGTTACATGAAAGAGTTGGATGTATCTTTCTTAAGTTTCTTATTTGAGAAATGCGTAAGTATTAAATTTTATTTCTTTAGATTGGCCATTTATCATTTAGAATTATTTAATAATATAGCTATATTGAGTCTCTAATTTTAATTCTTTTTCAGATCGATCATTATTTCAAAGTTTATTTTACTCATGAGATTTTAAAGAAAACATTTGATTGACGTTAATGAGTTTTTTATAACTCTTGTTGTACAACAATACACTGACCTTGTGTTCAGGAACCAGGATCTGTTTCTCGGGACTCTGGAAAGCAGCTTCCGAAGTTTACAGTTGAATGAATATGTGAAAATATGATTTTCACTCTGGAAAATCAGCTACAATCATTTGGTAAGTACATGTGCATGTTTTATCAATAGTTTGCTATGTTTTTATCCTCATTTTGAGGATAATTTCTTAAAATTTCTGGAGCACTTCAAAACCCAACCTTCTAGAAACGAAGCCAAACCATCGACCCTTTTTCTTCAACTCTTTTCAACAATCCAGTCTTTTGTTTAATTCAGCTCACTATATTCAAAAATGTTTGTTACACTTGTTGTTGTTTGAAAGTTCCTTCTGTCATGTCACATAAACCAATCACCGTTTTCTTTTTTAACGCACTCAAAATTATGATTTCACTTTACATTCTAATACCTTTACCTACATACAAAAAATTAGTCTCACTAAAAATTGTTTATTCAATATTGAAGTTCATCTTGTTATTATGGGACGAATAGTTTTTCTTAGGCGATATACAATAGTCTTTCATATCAATGTTCAGTTCAATTTTCTTATTATAATTATCAATTGTGTTTAGCCATCAACATAAATTCTTTTAAAACATTTATTAATATTCCATAATCTAATTATTTATGTTCATTATATTCGATCAAACACAATAATTAATTTCTATTCATTTCATCTATGAAATTACTCTACTTTCAACGTTTGTGGCTGATACATATTGACATCTATATTTTGTCGCTAGCGTATGTCGCTAAGCGTATTGGTATTACAGCGTTAAATATTCTAACCCATATGTTTCTAGTAAAAATGCGTTATAATATTGGACAATATCCTTTTTATTTCGAATATTTATTAATTCATGTTTCTTTTCTAGATTATATGTTCATCGTTTTTTCTGACATGAGGTATTTAATACGATGGACGATATTTACTCTATGGCTTTTGGATATATGATCAAGGTAATGTTTCTTTTGTCAATTCTATGTGAGTCTTCTCAGATTATTAATTATATACATAAGTTGTATTACTTTTTTAGTTAATATGAGCAATTTTAATGTCTCGTATTTATGATTCTAATAAAATATAGTCTAATGTTTAATTTCTAATCAGTTTCCAACTAATCTGTTTTACACCAGTGTTTCTATCTTTATTTATACGTTATAATATATATATATATATATATATATATATATATATTAGTGCCTTTTTACTTGAGAATTCTAGATTGCGGCTTACACAAAAACAATTGGCTCTTGCATTTTCTAGATAAGACTAGTCACAAAAACAGTGTCTAGATAAGATAGTCACAATCGTAAACAATTCTAAGAAATCCCTGCGCGTCCGTCATAATTTTAACTTTCATACATGGCTTAGACAGAGTCGGATTCAGGGCCTATACCAGTGTGCTGTTTCGTAAGAATAATGTATATACATATATATACTTTCTGTGGAAGTTACAATCCTTTGGGTAGTAAATTGTTCGTATACGAAGCTGCCTTTGAGCTCTTGCAAAATAATATTGTGGATGTAGACAAAACTTATATAATTGGTGACTTGAACATTTCTTATTTAACAGGAACACATTATGATACAACTATTAGAAATAATAATATTATGGAAACTTGAATTTAATGGATTCAAACAACTATATAACGAAATTACGAATCACTTAGGAAAAACGCTAGATATAGTTATTAGCTCCGCAAATAATTGGAAAAACTGTGTGGTGAGTAAAGATTGTCTTCCATTTATCAAAGAAGATCTGTATCACCCGGCATTAGATATTGGTATAAAAATTTGGTGTAGAAATATATTATCTAAATAAATAGAGTCAAGAAAAACAAGGTATAATTTTATTAAACTGAGTCAGAGTGTTGGGGACGCTAATTGGCTACCAGTTTTGATGAAAATGTTGATGTTGATGTAGGACTACAGATATTCTATGACACATTTAATAATATTATTGGAAATTGTGTGCCAAAGTTAAATGTTTATGATGGTGGCATAAACTATCCATCTTGGTTTTCAAAATAAAGTAAAGAGATGCTTAAAGAAAAAAATAAACTTAGAAAATTGAGGTCGTTATCGGAATATTATAGCAATCAGTATAAAAAAACTAGAAAACAGCTAAATAGTATCATTGAAGCAGAGGAACGTAAATATTTAAAAAACGTGGAACAACATATTAAAACTGATGTAAAAAATTTCTGAAATCTTGTCAATAATAAAAGAAATAATAATAATACAAGTTTTAGTAATTATATCTGGAAAGGTGAACAGGTTGAGGAAGGGGATACAGCGGAAAAATTTGCTAAATTTTTTTCATCGGTATATTCAACTAACAAAGCATCTTATACACTAAATTTTGAGAAGACAATTCACTTATTAATGATTTCTGCAAATCAACATATATTACTGAATTACAGTTCAATAATGCCATAAAAAAGTTAAAGCCTAAAGAAGCTGCTGGGACTGACGGAATTCCGCCCTATATAGTAAAAGCTTGTAGTGATTGGTTCAAAAAGCCGTTAATACATATATTCAATCTTATTATTGCAACCAAGGTATATCGTAAAGCTTGGAAAACAGCATGATCCAATAATTAACAAAATAATTTCAATAATTTATACGACTTCCAAAATTTTCAATCAAATCAAATAGAACTTTCTCAAATTATCAACGAAATAACCTAATTTAATAATTACACAACTTTAAAAAAAAACTACTATAAAATTAACTAGATATTTCTAAAATTGTTAACGAAATAACCAAATTTAATAATTACAAAACTTTAAAAAAAAACTAACTAGTATAAAATTTAACCGACCTTTTAACTTAATGTTCTTTTTCCGCAAACTCGTCTGTATATATTTATTTATGTGGTTCCGCTGTCTTATATTGGGTTCATGTATTTCTTTACCATGTTGATTCTTTCCAAAATATTTATTTATTTTCTCAATATAATGTTCTTCTTCAAATTATTAGTTACCGTCTCAAATTATTCATTTTGCTCACAATCTTCTAAATATATTTTATTTATGTCTACTATCTGTGTTAAAATAATCTCACGTACTATTTTACCAGTCTTGCATCATTCCATAATATTTAATCTCTGTTTTCCATATACTGTTTTAATTTTCAATTAGATTTGTTCTATTCCTCGTATTGACTATGTTATTTCAATTTTCAATCTCTGAATCGTCTCTAATATAATTTTTTCAGTTATTTTCCGTCTTTTCGGGATAAAAAACTTCCGTCACCAAAATATGTCAAGTGAATAGTCTCCCGTTTCAACAACCTCTCTCCTCACTTCCTTCCTTAGTTTCCTCAAAGGCTTGTTCAGATACATTTTTATTTTAATTTTAATCAATGTCATGTATTGTAAAACTCAGATTTTATTCGATGGAAATTAATAGATCAACTACCATCAATACAACCGCATTAAACATATCATTTGCCTTTCTAATCATAACAATTCTCAATTAAGACACTTCTTATCTCCTACTTCCGTATACCTTTTCAGACGTTAACACCTGTTTCACAGCTTTTTGTAATTCCTACACTAATAAATTTCTCGGTACACTCAAAATTATGTTTCTCAAAATACCACTTTCTCTCAAATAATTAAATATTAAATATGTGATCAACACATGTCACAACAATCGTGAGACAACCTGTATGTGACAATATATATATATATATAACAACAAAGAGAATCATGGGTAATTCACGCAAAGTAAAGGGCTACTGAAATAGAGTGGTAACCGTGGACATGCATGTTTCTGGCTCATTTTGCCTCATCAGCACGGCATAACCAAATAATGATGTGAAATTTGGGAGCAAAGATGTTAATCGAAACATGGGAAAACACAAAATAACGGATTTCAGCAGGGAAACCAAACGCTCATTTGTGTCTTCAATTGGAAGATCCCGAGTTTTCAGGACATCAACCAACATCGACACGGAGGCGCATATAGCCCCCCCCGCCATGAACCTTCCGACCCATAGTAAATAACAAAGAAGATGTAGGAATATCGCGTGATATGTTAACAACAACAACAAAGAGAATCATGGGTAATTCACGCAAAGTAAAGGGCTACTGAAATAGAGTGGTAACCGTGGACATGCATGTTTCTGGCTCATTTTGCCTCATCAGCACGGCATAACCAAATAATGATGTGAAATTTGGGAGCAAAGATGTTAATCGAAACATGGGAAAACACAAAATAACGGATTTCAGCAGGGAAACCAAACGCTCATTTGTGTCTTCAATTGGAAGATCCCGAGTTTTCAGGACATCAACCAACATCGACACGGAGGCGCATATAGCCCCCCCGCCATGAACCTTCCGACCCATAGTAAATAACAAAGAAGATGTAGGAATATCGCGTGATATGTTAACAACAACAACAAAGAGAATCATGGGTAATTCACGCAAAGTAAAGGGCTACTGAAATAGAGTGGTACCCGTGGACATGCATGTTTCTGGCTCATTTTGCCTCATCAGCACGGCATAACCAAATAATGATGTGAAATTTGGGAGCAAAGATGTTAATCGAAACATGGGAAAACACAAAATAACGGATTTCAGCAGGGAAACCAAACGCTCATTTGTGTCTTCAATTGGAAGATCCCGAGTTTTCAGGACATCAACCAACATCGACACGGAGGCGCATATAGCCCCCCCGCCATGAACCTTCCGACCCATAGTAAATAACAAAGAAGATGTAGGAATATCGCGTGATATGTTAACAACAACAACAAAGAGAATCATGGGTAATTCACGCGAAGTAAAGGGCTACTGAAATAGAGTGGTAACCGTGGACATGCATGTTTCTGGCTCATTTTGCCTCATCAGCACGGCATAACCAAATAATGATGTGAAATTTGGGAGCAAAGATGTTAATCGAAACATGGGAAAACACAAAATAACGGATTTCAGCAGGGAAACCAAACGCTCATTTGTGTCTTCAATTGGAAGATCCCGAGTTTTCAGGACATCAACCAACATCGACACGGAGGCGCATATAGCCCCCCCGCCATGAACCTTCCGACCCATAGTAAATAACAAAGAAGATGTAGGAATATCGCGTGATATGTTAACAACAACAACAAAGAGAATCATGGGTAATTCACGCAAAGTAAAGGGCTACTGAAATAGAGTGGTAACCGTGGACATGCATGTTTCTGGCTCATTTTGCCTCATCAGCACGGCATAACCAAATAATGATGTGAAATTTGGGAGCAAAGATGTTAATCGAAACATGGGAAAACACAAAATAACGGATTTCAGCAGGGAAACCAAACGCTCATTTGTGTCTTCAATTGGAAGATCCCGAGTTTTCAGGACATCAACCAACATCGACACGGAGGCGCATATAGCCCCCCCGCCATGAACCTTCCGACCCATAGTAAATAACAAAGAAGATGTAGGAATATCGCGTGATATGTTAACAACAACAACAAAGAGAATCATGGGTAATTCACGCAAAGTAAAGGGCTACTGAAATAGAGTGGTAACCGTGGACATGCATGTTTCTGGCTCATTTTGCCTCATCAGCACGGCATAACCAAATAATGATGTGAAATTTGGGAGCAAAGATGTTAATCGAAACATGGGAAAACACAAAATAACGGATTTCAGCAGGGAAACCAAACGCTCATTTGTGTCTTCAATTGGAAGATCCCGAGTTTTCAGGACATCAACCAACATCGACACGGAGGCGCATATAGCCCCCCCGCCATGAACCTTCCGACCCATAGTAAATAACAAAGAAGATGTAGGAATATCGCGTGATATGTTAACAACAACAACAAAGAGAATCATGGGTAATTCACGCAAAGTAAAGGGCTACTGAAATAGAGTGGTAACCGTGGACATGCATGTTTCTGGCTCATTTTGCCTCATCAGCACGGCATAACCAAATAATGATGTGAAATTTGGGAGCAAAGATGTTAATCGAAACATAGTTATTAGCTCCGCAAATAATTGGAAAAACTGTGTGGTGAGTAAAGATTGTCTTCCATTTATCAAAGAAGATCTGTATCACCCGGCATTAGATATTGGTATAAAAATTTGGTGTAGAAATATATTATCTAAATAAATAGAGTCAAGAAAAACAAGGTATAATTTTATTAAACTGAGTCAGAGTGTTGGGGACGCTAATTGGCTACCAGTTTTGATGAAAATGTTGATGTTGATGTAGGACTACAGATATTCTATGACACATTTAATAATATTATTGGAAATTGTGTGCCAAAGTTAAATGTTTATGATGGTGGCATAAACTATCCATCTTGGTTTTCAAAATAAAGTAAAGAGATGCTTAAAGAAAAAAATAAACTTAGAAAATTGAGGTCGTTATCGGAATATTATAGCAATCAGTATAAAAAAACTAGAAAACAGCTAAATAGTATCATTGAAGCAGAGGAACGTAAATATTTAAAAAACGTGGAACAACATATTAAAACTGATGTAAAAAATTTCTGAAATCTTGTCAATAATAAAAGAAATAATAATAATACAAGTTTTAGTAATTATATCTGGAAAGGTGAACAGGTTGAGGAAGGGGATACAGCGGAAAAATTTGCTAAATTTTTTTCATCGGTATATTCAACTAACAAAGCATCTTATACACTAAATTTTGAGAAGACAATTCACTTATTAATGATTTCTGCAAATCAACATATATTACTGAATTACAGTTCAATAATGCCATAAAAAAGTTAAAGCCTAAAGAAGCTGCTGGGACTGACGGAATTCCGCCCTATATAGTAAAAGCTTGTAGTGATTGGTTCAAAAAGCCGTTAATACATATATTCAATCTTATTATTGCAACCAAGGTATATCGTAAAGCTTGGAAAACAGCATGATCCAATAATTAACAAAATAATTTCAATAATTTATACGACTTCCAAAATTTTCAATCAAATCAAATAGAACTTTCTCAAATTATCAACGAAATAACCTAATTTAATAATTACACAACTTTAAAAAAAAACTACTATAAAATTAACTAGATATTTCTAAAATTGTTAACGAAATAACCAAATTTAATAATTACAAAACTTTAAAAAAAAACTAACTAGTATAAAATTTAACCGACCTTTTAACTTAATGTTCTTTTTCCGCAAACTCGTCTGTATATATTTATTTATGTGGTTCCGCTGTCTTATATTGGGTTCATGTATTTCTTTACCATGTTGATTCTTTCCAAAATATTTATTTATTTTCTCAATATAATGTTCTTCTTCAAATTATTAGTTACCGTCTCAAATTATTCATTTTGCTCACAATCTTCTAAATATATTTTATTTATGTCTACTATCTGTGTTAAAATAATCTCACGTACTATTTTACCAGTCTTGCATCATTCCATAATATTTAATCTCTGTTTTCCATATACTGTTTTAATTTTCAATTAGATTTGTTCTATTCCTCGTATTGACTATGTTATTTCAATTTTCAATCTCTGAATCGTCTCTAATATAATTTTTTCAGTTATTTTCCGTCTTTTCGGGATAAAAAACTTCCGTCACCAAAATATGTCAAGTGAATAGTCTCCCGTTTCAACAACCTCTCTCCTCACTTCCTTCCTTAGTTTCCTCAAAGGCTTGTTCAGATACATTTTTATTTTAATTTTAATCAATGTCATGTATTGTAAAACTCAGATTTTATTCGATGGAAATTAATAGATCAACTACCATCAATACAACCGCATTAAACATATCATTTGCCTTTCTAATCATAACAATTCTCAATTAAGACACTTCTTATCTCCTACTTCCGTATACCTTTTCAGACGTTAACACCTGTTTCACAGCTTTTTGTAATTCCTACACTAATAAATTTCTCGGTACACTCAAAATTATGTTTCTCAAAATACCACTTTCTCTCAAATAATTAAATATTAAATATGTGATCAACACATGTCACAACAATCGTGAGACAACCTGTATGTGACAATATATATATATATATAACAACAAAGAGAATCATGGGTAATTCACGCAAAGTAAAGGGCTACTGAAATAGAGTGGTAACCGTGGACATGCATGTTTCTGGCTCATTTTGCCTCATCAGCACGGCATAACCAAATAATGATGTGAAATTTGGGAGCAAAGATGTTAATCGAAACATGGGAAAACACAAAATAACGGATTTCAGCAGGGAAACCAAACGCTCATTTGTGTCTTCAATTGGAAGATCCCGAGTTTTCAGGACATCAACCAACATCGACACGGAGGCGCATATAGCCCCCCCGCCATGAACCTTCCGACCCATAGTAAATAACAAAGAAGATGTAGGAATATCGCGTGATATGTTAACAACAACAACAAAGAGAATCATGGGTAATTCACGCAAAGTAAAGGGCTACTGAAATAGAGTGGTAACCGTGGACATGCATGTTTCTGGCTCATTTTGCCTCATCAGCACGGCATAACCAAATAATGATGTGAAATTTGGGAGCAAAGATGTTAATCGAAACATGGGAAAACACAAAATAACGGATTTCAGCAGGGAAACCAAACGCTCATTTGTGTCTTCAATTGGAAGATCCCGAGTTTTCAGGACATCAACCAACATCGACACGGAGGCGCATATAGCCCCCCCGCCATGAACCTTCCGACCCATAGTAAATAACAAAGAAGATGTAGGAATATCGCGTGATATGTTAACAACAACAACAAAGAGAATCATGGGTAATTCACGCAAAGTAAAGGGCTACTGAAATAGAGTGGTAACCGTGGACATGCATGTTTCTGGCTCATTTTGCCTCATCAGCACGGCATAACCAAATAATGATGTGAAATTTGGGAGCAAAGATGTTAATCGAAACATGGGAAAACACAAAATAACGGATTTCAGCAGGGAAACCAAACGCTCATTTGTGTCTTCAATTGGAAGATCCCGAGTTTTCAGGACATCAACCAACATCGACACGGAGGCGCATATAGCCCCCCCGCCATGAACCTTCCGACCCATAGTAAATAACAAAGAAGATGTAGGAATATCGCGTGATATGTTAACAACAACAACAAAGAGAATCATGGGTAATTCACGCAAAGTAAAGGGCTACTGAAATAGAGTGGTAACCGTGGACATGCATGTTTCTGGCTCATTTTGCCTCATCAGCACGGCATAACCAAATAATGATGTGAAATTTGGGAGCAAAGATGTTAATCGAAACATGGGAAAACACAAAATAACGGATTTCAGCAGGGAAACCAAACGCTCATTTGTGTCTTCAATTGGAAGATCCCGAGTTTTCAGGACATCAACCAACATCGAAACGGAGGCGCATATAGCCCCCCCGCCATGAACCTTCCGACCCATAGTAAATAACAAAGAAGATGTAGGAATATCGCGTGATATGTTAACAACAACAACAAAGAGAATCATGGGTAATTCACGCAAAGTAAAGGGCTACTGAAATAGAGTGGTAACCGTGGACATGCATGTTTCTGGCTCATTTTGCCTCATCAGCACGGCATAACCAAATAATGATGTGAAATTTGGGAGCAAAGATGTTAATCGAAACATGGGAAAACACAAAATAACGGATTTCAGCAGGGAAACCAAACGCTCATTTGTGTCTTCAATTGGAAGATCCCGAGTTTTCAGGACATCAACCAACATCGACACGGAGGCGCATATAGCCCCCCCGCCATGAACCTTCCGACCCATAGTAAATAACAAAGAAGATGTAGGAATATCGCGTGATATGTTAACAACAACAACAAAGAGAATCATGGGTAATTCACGCAAAGTAAAGGGCTACTGAAATAGAGTGGTAACCGTGGACATGCATGTTTCTGGCTCATTTTGCCTCATCAGCACGGCATAACCAAATAATGATGTGAAATTTGGGAGCAAAGATGTTAATCGAAACATGGGAAAACACAAAATAACGGATTTCAGCAGGGAAACCAAACGCTCATTTGTGTCTTCAATTGGAAGATCCCGAGTTTTCAGGACATCAACCAACATCGACACGGAGGCGCATATAGCCCCCCCGCCATGAACCTTCCGACCCATAGTAAATAACAAAGAAGATGTAGGAATATCGCGTGATATGTTAACAACAACAACAAAGAGAATCATGGGTAATTCACGCAAAGTAAAGGGCTACTGAAATAGAGTGGTAACCGTGGACATGCATGTTTCTGGCTCATTTTGCCTCATCAGCACGGCATAACCAAATAATGATGTGAAATTTGGGAGCAAAGATGTTAATCGAAACATGGGAAAACACAAAATAACGGATTTCAGCAGGGAAACCAAACGCTCATTTGTGTCTTCAATTGGAAGATCCCGAGTTTTCAGGACATCAACCAACATCGACACGGAGGCGCATATAGCCCCCCCGCCATGAACCTTCCGACCCATAGTAAATAACAAAGAAGATGTAGGAATATCGCGTGATATGTTAACAACAACAACAAAGAGAATCATGGGTAATTCACGCAAAGTAAAGGGCTACTGAAATAGAGTGGTAACCGTGGACATGCATGTTTCTGGCTCATTTTGCCTCATCAGCACGGCATAACCAAATAATGATGTGAAATTTGGGAGCAAAGATGTTAATCGAAACATGGGAAAACACAAAATAACGGATTTCAGCAGGGAAACCAAACGCTCATTTGTGTCTTCAATTGGAAGATCCCGAGTTTTCAGGACATCAACCAACATCGACACGGAGGCGCATATAGCCCCCCCGCCATGAACCTTCCGACCCACGGTTACCACTCTATTTCAGTAGCCCTTTACTTTGCGTGAATTACCCATGATTCTCTTTGTTGTTGTTGTTAACATATCACGCGATATTCCTACATCTTCTTTGTTATTTACTATGGGTCGGAAGGTTCATGGCGGGGGGGCTATATGCGCCTCCGTGTCGATGTTGGTTGATGTCCTGAAAACTCGGGATCTTCCAATTGAAGACACAAATGAGCGTTTGGTTTCCCTGCTGAAATCCGTTATTTTGTGTTTTCCCATGTTTCGATTAACATCTTTGCTCCCAAATTTCACATCATTATTTGGTTATGCCGTACTGATGAGGCAAAATGAGCCAGAAACATGCATGTCCACGGTTACCACTCTATTTCAGTAGCCCTTTACTTTGCGTGAATTACCCATGATTCTCTTTGTTGTTGTTGTTAACATATCACGCGATATTCCTACATCTTCTTTGTTATTTACTATGGGTCGGAAGTTTCATGGCGGGGGGGCTATATGCGCCTCCGTGTCGATGTTGGTTGATGTCCTGAAAACTCGGGATCTTCCAATTGAAGACACAAATGAGCGTTTGGTTTCCCTGCTGAAATCCGTTATTTTGTGTTTTCCCATGTTTCGATTAACATCTTTGCTCCCAAATTTCACATCATTATTTGGTTATGCCGTGCTGATGAGGCAAAATGAGCCAGAAACATGCATGTCCACGGTTACCACTCTATTTCAGTAGCCCTTTACTTTGCGTGAATTACCCATGATTCTCTTTGTTGTTGTTGTTAACATATCACGCGATATTCCTACATCTTCTTTGTTATTTACTATGGGTCGGAAGGTTCATGGCGGGGGGGCTATATGCGCCTCCGTGTCGATGTTGGTTGATGTCCTGAAAACTCGGGATCTTCCAATTGAAGACACAAATGAGCGTTTGGTTTCCCTGCTGAAATCCGTTATTTTGTGTTTTCCCATGTTTCGATTAACATTTTTGCTCCCAAATTTCACATCATTATTTGGTTATGCCGTGCTGATGAGGCAAAATGAGCCAGAAACATGCATGTCCACGGTTACCACTCTATTTCAGTAGCCCTTTACTTTGCGTGAATTACCCATGATTCTCTTTGTTGTTGTTGTTAACATATCACGCGATATTCCTACATCTTCTTTGTTATTTACTATGGGTCGGAAGGTTCATGGCGGGGGGGCTATATGCGCCTCCGTGTCGATGTTGGTTGATGTCCTGAAAACTCGGGATCTTCCAATTGAAGACACAAATGAGCGTTTGGTTTCCCTGCTGAAATCCGTTATTTTGTGTTTTCCCATGTTTCGATTAACATCTTTGCTCCCAAATTTCACATCATTATTTGGTTATGCCGTGCTGAGGAGGCAAAATGAGCCAGAAACATGCATGTCCACGGTTACCACTCTATTTCAGTAGCCCTTTACTTTGCGTGAATTACCCATGATTCTCTTTGTTGTTGTTGTTAACATATCACGCGATATTCCTACATCTTCTTTGTTATTTACTATGGGTCGGAAGGTTCATGGCGGGGGGGCTATATGCGCCTCCGTGTCGATGTTGGTTGATGTCCTGAAAACTCGGGATCTTCCAATTGAAGACACAAATGAGCGTTTGGTTTCCCTGCTGAAATCCGTTATTTTGTGTTTTCCCATGTTTCGATTAACATCTTTGCTCCCAAATTTCACATCATTATTTGGTTATGCCGTGCTGATGAGGCAAAATGAGCCAGAAACATGCATGTCCACGGTTACCACTCTATTTCAGTAGCCCTTTACTTTGCGTAAATTACCCATGATTCTCTTTGTTGTTGTTGTTAACATATCACGCGATATTCCTACATCTTCTTTGTTATTTACTATGGGTCGGAAGGTTCATGGCGGGGGGGCTATATGCGCCTCCGTGTCGATGTTGGTTGATGTCCTGAAAACTCGGGATCTTCCAATTGAAGACACAAATGAGCGTTTGGTTTCCCTGCTGAAATCCGTTATTTTGTGTTTTCCCATGTTTCGATTAACATCTTTGCTCCCAAATTTCACATCATTATTTGGTTATGCCGTGCTGATGAGGCAAAATGAGCCAGAAACATGCATGTCCACGGTTACCACTCTATTTCAGTAGCCCTTTACTTTGTGTGAATTACCCATGATTCTCTTTGTTGTTGTTGTTAACATATCACGCGATATTCCTACATCTTCTTTGTTATTTACTATGGGTCGGAAGGTTCATGGCGGGGGGGCTATATGCGCCTCCGTGTCGATGTTGGTTGATGTCCTGAAAACTCGGGATCTTCCAATTGAAGACACAAATGAGCGTTTGGTTTCCCTGCTGAAATCCGTTATTTTGTGTTTTCCCATGTTTCGATTAACATCTTTGCTCCCAAATTTCACATCATTATTTGGTTATGCCGTGCTGATGAGGCAAAATGAGCCAGAAACATGCATGTCCACGGTTACCACTCTATTTCAGTAGCCCTTTACTTTGCGTGAATTACCCATGATTCTCTTTGTTGTTGTTGTTAACATATCACGCGATATTCCTACATCTTCTTTGTTATTTACTATGGGTCGGAAGGTTCATGGCGGGGGGGCTATATGCGCCTCCGTGTCGATGTTGGTTGATGTCCTGAAAACTCGGGATCTTCCAATTGAAGACACAAATGAGCGTTTGGTTTCCCTGCTGAAATCCGTTATTTTGTGTTTTCCCATGTTTCGATTAACATCTTTGCTCCCAAATTTCACATCATTATTTGGTTATGCCGTGCTGATGAGGCAAAATGAGCCAGAAACATGCATGTCCACGGTTACCACTCTATTTCAGTAGCCCTTTACTTTGCGTGAATTACCCATGATTCTCTTTGTTGTTGTTGTTAACATATCACGCGATATTCCTACATCTTCTTTGTTATATATATATATATATATATATATATATATATATATATATATATATGGTTTGATACCCCATGTGGAGTTATGCCGCTTGTGCTTTCTAAATCCTCTTGGTTGGGGTGGATCAGTCCCCGTTATGACTTTAAATTATGTCTCTCCATAGTTTCCTATTTCTTGCTTTCTCCCTCCAGTTTGTTACTCCTACTCTATTAAGGTCCGCCTTCACCTCATTTTGCCATTTTGACCTGGGTCTACCGCGTCTCCTCTTTCCCCCTGGATTCCACTGCAAGATATTGTAGGTTACTGATTTAGCTCCTTGTCTCCATACATGTCCCAGCCATTTAACTCGTTGTGCTTTTATTCTCTTCACAATGTCTGCGCCTTGTATTTCATCCAAAATTTCACGATTCGTTCTCATTTTGTATTCATTTTCATCTTTCTTTACAGGACCTAGTATTGCTTTCAACATCTTCCTTTCAGTTATTCTTAGTTTTTCCTCTTCCTTCTTTGTTAACGTCATTGTTTCTGCCGAGTACATCATGATTGACCTGATTATCGTTTTATACATATTTAATTTTGTTTGCCTCGAACTTTCCTCTCAAGTAGCTTTTTATTTGCATGATATGCTATGTTTGTAGCGAGTATCTTTTCTTCAATTTCAGTAGTTCTGTCTCCAGTATTGCTAATCATAACTCCCAAATATTTATAATTTTTAACTTCTTCAAATTCATAATCGCTGATTTTTATTTTTCCTTTTTGGTTTAGGTTCCTAAATCTCATTAGCTTCGTTTTACTTTGGTTTATTTTTTAAATGAATAAAAAATAAAATAATCACCCCGTATAGAGATACTAATAACACAGATGTCGTGAGAATTGATTTCATCGGCACTCCAATAGTTCCAAATTTTTTCAAAGCCTATAAAATTATAATCGAATATTCATACTCAAAATGTTCACTTGTCCAATTGTCTCAACTATCCTTCTAAATGGTTTCAGTTACGACACCACTGTTCTCTTGGTATTCCATGGATTAATTGTAATGTTTAACAACTGCATAGGACGCCATTGTTAGTTTTCTCTACTATCTGTTTCCGGTTGCCTTTGTCAGCTTTAATACCTTCTTTACGCCAGCTATGTGGTTTACTTTTATTCACTGGCATCTCTTTGTTTATGTTCCGAGTTTTTGTTCTTGAATGTCGTCGAGATTTCCAATGTTCTTCCCAGTAGCTATTTAAGTAATGCTACCCGCACAAAGTAATACGTTTTAAATAGAATAACAGCATTGTTTCTTTATCGTACAGAGTTGTCTTAATATTGAAGTTTGCATAAGCAAGTGCAAATTGTCGTTTTTTGACTCTCAAATAAAGAATACAATTCGGCTTAGAGAGACAATCCTTTTTAATATAATAATTAAACATTTCATTGTATAGCTATTATCAATTTGAAACAATGTCGAAGTGGCACTCAATTGAAAAGCTGCTTCAAATAACTACAAATTCGTGTGGATTAATTTGTGAATAGTTAGTGTTTTAGATGAAACTATATGTTTCTAGCTAATTCCAAAATATAATGGAAAATTCTAAAAAATTGACAATTGTTTCGATAACTGAATATCATTCTCGGAATGACAGAAGTTACATTTCATTTGATGCCTACCTGATGTTTACTAGTTATTTTTGGCTAGACCAAGAAGTGACCTACCTTGTGATTGACTTAATATGTGTTAATAGAAAAAAAAGAGAAGATGTGATATGACAAATATTGAAGCTTAGATATTATTAGCCCTATGGTGATATCCTGGATATCATTTTTCCAATTAAGATCAATATAACTGTGCAATGATATAGAAAACCAGGAAAATTATACCTGCTGATCTTTACAATCATTACTTAAGAAAACAGTTTAAAAGTGGAGAATTTCCTAGATTTATTTGTCAACTGACGACTGCGTATTGTGGGTCTCTTAAGCATCTTCTAATTTTTAACTCTTCAAGGAAATCCAGTTCTTGTTTCGTATCAGAAATGTGTAGTACTTCTAGTTCTGTGTTAGGTGTCAATGAATGTTTGGTGTCAAGTAGATATTTTGCGCAGTGGGATTTCTCTGGTTGCTTTATTCTAAATGATCGTAAGTGTTTACTATATTTAATTTCAAAATTTCCAAAGGTTCGAACTAAACAGATAGCATTACATTCTGGACATTTAAGTTTATATAAACCAGACTTCTTTAATGGGGATATTTTCGCTTTTACATTCAACTATTTTGTATTCACATTAATTTCAGTCTTAAAAGAAATCGTATTTGCTACTAAATATATTGAATAATATGACTAAATCGGAGTATTTGCTAATACTACCAGTAATTGCTTCAATTTTAAAGCATATACTACCCAAATGAAGCAAGTCCTTCGAATATGAAGTAGATACTAGACACGACACGACGAAGATCTATCTGTATTGACTATTAACCATAAATTTCATAATTATTGAGGTACGACTAATGACATCTTATTTAAATTAACAGCTGTGTGCATAAGAGAGAAGTATCACGGAATTCCTTTGAAGGAAACAATTTAACTTTTTGTACTGTGCAATAAAGTAATTCCGGGATAATTATCTCTTATGCACACAGTTTCAAATCTAAATTATTTTATGCAGTATAGCAAATCCAACTGATGCTTATACTAGACTTTCCATCAAGAACAAAAACTTTGCACATCACAAAAAGTTGTTTCCTTCAAATGAATTCCGAAGTAGCATCTAAATTTGTGCATCAAAACATGGAAAATAGTGTTGAAATATTCATATACTATTTATAGACACTGGACGTATTTCGAATATACCTGCTTGAACACTTTATTGCAAATTCTGCATCATGTAATCAAATGGGAGAAGCGAGTGAATCGTGAAAATCTCTCTAATTTTAACAGACTGGAACTGATGTTACGTGCTCAGAATTGTGTACCACATACATGATGACCCTACCGGACAGCTCTAAATTAGGTTTTTCACTTAATTGGTAGCTTATTAGGTTTATAATTCAAGAGTTATTGTGTAGAATTGTTACGCTCTTTTTTCTAATTATACTGACCATAATCATATCAGATGCAATGAACAAAGATAAAATCGTTGGAGACTTAAAACTAACACTATCATTTTTTGGTTCAACTCAGTCCTTTCAAGCAGTGAACGGCACAGTTATTGTTAATCTAAAGTATAGTAGGCTACCTTTTTGACACTTTACAAAACGTCACACAACAGTTTTTCGGTCACTATGTTTTGCTTTTTGTTTGCACCAGTGAATTGAAATTACCCGTAACTACCAAATGATATACTTTTCACTATAGGTATTAGATATTTTTGTAATCACCTTTCAGAGAAGAATTCAAAAATGTGGAAATATACGCGGTCCTCCATATGAAGGAGGGGGTTAAAGTTATAAGGAGTACATATGAGCAAAAAGACGTCCCCGTTTATACGATTTTTGACGTATTTTTCCATAAAAGTGACGACTTCCGATTTGTAGAGGGTGGATAGTTTTCATTAAAATGCTCTGTATAGATATGCACAATGGAGGGACTATTTCGTCAAGTTAATATGTTGTCTGTACCAGCAGGATTTACCGGAAGGTTATTAATTTTATCGACGATGTTGTGTAAGGGAATGTGATACGAAGATACATAATTAAAGTTAATATTTTTTAAAATAGTATTGTTGGGGTTTGTGTTAGCAGAGTTGAAGACAGAGCTAAAGTAATTTGTGATAGTATTGGAGAATAATTGGCCGTCAGTAATCAGTTTCTTGTTACTACCCCTAATAGCATAGAGAGTACCAGACTTGCCCTGTTTTGACTTAACAAACTGCCAAATATGCTTTGGGTTTGTAGTAACATAAAATATGTTGGAAGTGGATTCAGAGGTAAATTCAACAAAACTATTGTGTTGTTGATTCTATCATTTCAGGAATAATGGAATTCATATCGTATTCTCAATGACACATTTAACTAGTTTATTATGGTAATCTTTCTGAATAAAAAACAATCTCTGCTTATTATCTTTCTGAGTTTGTCGCTATATCTCGGCTCTTTTAATCAACGTTAAGATTATCTGAAACAGCCATCTAATAATCTAGGTAACGGTATTTCCTCGTTCCCAAAACTCTAATTGAAAAAGTTTTTTATTTTTATCTCTCCCTTTAGGAGGGTTAATGGAAAGTTATTATGAAATTTGGTGGCACTTTTTCATCAATCAAAAATGTTATCGAAAATTACATTGTATTTTGAACGTAAAATATGTCAAACACTGTAACGTCTAAAAGATATTTTCATAACAATAAAGAAGAAAGTAGATCCAAAATATTCCCAATGATATTAACGGCAACTCAACTAAGATCGGAAAATTGATTTATACGCATATTTGAATTGAAATAGAGAAGTGACAAGGAGCATAAGGTTTATTTGGTTATGAAAGTGATATAGTGTGAACTTTAAATAATACAGTGTAATAGAAATTCAGTCAGTGAGAATAATTCAAGGAACAATTCTCTAAATAAATAAATGAATTTAGTGCTCTCTGGTATAACAATGATTCATGAACAAGAGGAGAATATTAGGTTACATATATTAATCTATGAACTGGTTGAGGTGCACTCAGTCATTCATTTATAATGAATGCTCTCAGTTTCATTGCCTCGCTCATAAACCTGTGAAGCTTTTGGATTATCAAAGCGTCGTTTGAAGTTAATAAAGCATCAAGGTCATCGTAATAACTCTCGATTTTTACTAAGGAGCCTCGTAGATCACTATGCATCGGACAAGTCAGAATGATGTGCTCAAGGGATTCAGGGTTTGTTGATTACACATTGAGCAAATTGATTTTATTTTGATTAAATACGAGTTTTTATTTACATATATGTACAAAGTTTCTGTATTAGTAGTACGTAATTGTGCAATTAATCTTTTAATATAGAGGGAAGCGTGTGATTGAGATAGTTGGTTGATACAAATGGAGAGTAATCTTTGAAAAGAATTTTATATTGTGGATGGTAAGTACTAAGCAAAATTTTCTTCAGATATCTAGTCAAAATTTGTTTTTTATCATTTAAATCTATATTGGTAGTATTTTTGTAAATAAGTTTGTAATTGGTATATCCAATTATACTTTATATTAACATTAGAGGCTTCATATAAATTAATTGAATGCATGTGGATATTATAGGTGCATCTGGTGTTGTCATACTTTGCTATACGACTCAAAAGTCCCAGCGCTGCTTTATAATAAAATATACCAATTTACAGATATTAACTTCTGTTCATATTATGTATGCAGATGTGCACTTTTGTATAAATAATAAGTTATTCCAAAAAATGCTCTGGATTTTTTCCATTTGATACAAGTATCGAAGAGCCCAAACACTGCTTGCGTATGTGAAGGTAAGTATAACTATATTATCATTATATAAACAACAGACATTAGCTCCTTTAAATTCTTAGCCACTAGTATTAGATGCCTCCACTGCTTCTGCCCGTTTGTTTATCTTTTAAAGTTTGTACAAGACCTCTTATAGGAAATATACAAAAATTATTAATATCTTAGGAATCAAAATGCAAATTGTTCATGCCTTGACAGTTCCAAAATAATATATTTAGTTCATTCATATGTGAATTTATTACCTGATTTTTGAAGGAGAAGAAACTCTAGTCCACCATTTTTAACAATACTAGTGTCTTTTTTCTTCGTTAAACGTCTTCTTCTTTGGATTTGCTCTGATGTCAATGAACTATATGTTAGATATCCCGATTCGTCACCTTCCGAAGCTGAGTCTTCATCGTATCTGCTCTGCGTGGATTATTCTTGATTCATCGATTGACTTTGACATCTGATCTGAGGCTGACTGTGCTGGCTCACATATGGTTACGAACTCGCACACCGAAGTAGATACTAAGTACGGTCCTTGTAACCTTATGTTAACGGTGAACGCGCCGAATTCTGAGAATGTCTATTGGTATTTTTTGTGACCGTTTTTTTATAGACATGTTCTCCGAAGATCTTTTAAGGATTGAGCCGGCATTTGAGAAATATCCCGAAAGGCGATTGTTTTTGTGTAAGCCGCAAACTAGAATTATCTAGAACAAAAGGCCACTTAGATATAAAGGACCGACCAGCGGGAGAAGTCAGTTTATGAAGTGATCTCGTGAAATAAACAAGTCAACAAGTAAATAGTAGTGAAGTTATACAAATTAGTTTAAGTGCATATATTGTGAATTAGTGAATAGTTTAGTGAATAAATAAATTAAGTTAGTGAACCTACCGTGTGTATCAATTTATCCCACCCACCAAGATAAACTGTTTTTAAATAAATAATAAAAACTTTACATTGGTATCAGAAGTGGGATAATACAAATAAATCACTACGTAAAAATGGCCAAGAGACAATGGGACATGAGAGTGACTCAACTAAAGGCAGAACTAGAAAATCGCGAGTTGGAAACCTCGGGTACGAAGAGTGAGTTAGTAGAAAGGCTCAAAGTGGAACTGGTTAAGTGACGGCTTGGATCCAGAAACATTATTATTCAATGAAGAGGCTTCCACCTTAATCTCGTCAATTTCTGCTAATATTTCTGCTGATATGGACGAGAAGATTACCACACTGAAAAGCAATATTTCTGCTAATATTGATGAAAACGTTAACACTATGAAAAGAGATATTTCTGTCTATAGACAAGGTTTCTAGTAATATGGACGAAAAGATTTCTGCTATGAAGAATGATATTTCTGCCGATATCTTATAATTGAAAAATGACATTTCTGCTGCCGTCGAAAACAAAATTTCGTCCATAAAATTGGATATTGAGGAGAAGATAACAACGATAGACGAGAAAGTCAAGGAGTTAGAGAGAAATATGGCAGATTTAAGAACACAAGACACGCCAGCAGAAGAAAAGAAGACCGAGCAAACAAAACCTTGCAAGCCAGAAACACTCCCTACGTTGGAAGACATTGGCAGTTTTGCACGAGTCAAGGCTCCAACGTTCGACAGAAAGACATCGTGGACCAATTATGTGAAACAGTTTAAAGCAGCCGCTAGAGTGAATAATTGGTCCGATAGGGAGAAAGCAGTGAACCTAACTATAGCGCGTCGAGGAGATGCCTTAGATGTACTTCAGACGATACCCCCGGAAGAACTGGATGACTTCGAGCTGCTGAAGAAGGGGTTGGACATGCAATATAGTCACATACATCTAGAACATTTGTACCAATACAAGCTGAAGATCCGAAGGCAGAAACGTGACGAAGCCCTTCAAAAATATGAAGTGGATATTGCCCGACTCGTTCGATTTGCTGCCTATCCATCAGCACCAGAGAACATGATGGGATGTCCGGGCATACCGGCCTTTATTGATGGCTTACGTGACCCGATATGCAGAGGACGCTCTGTTAAGCCGATCCCAAAACATTAGTTGACGCATTGACAGCTGCTATTGAATATGAAGCAGCAACGAAGGCTTCGAGTTATAACAAAGTTAGGACCATCCGAGAAGAAGGCGACCATGACAAGTTTGACCAGATCGTCAGCTTGATCAAAAGTATGATGGGCAAGAAGCCGAGATCAGATGCTGGAATTGTGGCGAGCTTGGGCATGTACGCAGTTCATGTAGGCGCCCCAGGACTCCTGCAAACCAAAAACCGCAGTCACAGGAAAACTAGAACGGGTCGGCTACGAGTGGGCAGCACCGACCCATGATCGTTCCAAAGGATGACGTAGTGAATGGCAAGAAATATACTCTGCTAGTTGACACTGGAGCAACTAGAACCATTATACGACCAGTGGTAATAAACTCTAAGAAGAAGCTTTTACCAACGACACTGCGGCTGTAGACCGCAACAGGTGAGAGTGCCAACGTTCACAGGGAGACACAAATCCAATTGAGAATTGGTGCAGAAAAGTTCACACATACGGTAATCGTTGCTGACATTGGAGAAGACGTGATTCTGGGAATGGACGTAATGAATGTACATGGTTTCCAATTGGACTTGAGAAACAGTACCATTGAAGTGGGTTCCGAGGAGGTATTCCTTCATCCATATAAAGGCAGCACGGTGTTGGCAGCTGTACATGAAGATATTGTTCTACCTACACGAAGTTAAACCATGATAGTAGCACGGCTACAGGGAATCATGGAGGAAGGTACACCGGTTATGATGGAGCCAAGGAACCACGACGAAGAGGTTGGCAAAGGAGTACTAATTGGATAAAAATTGGTTACGTCGGTGAAGGAGATCCCAGTACGTGTGATAAACGTGAACGATTACTCAATTACCATCAAGAAGGAAACCAAGATTGGATCCTGCCAGTGCCCAGTGACGTGTATAGTTCGCCAAACAACGCCAACTGACAATTCCAATACCAGATTCGAACAGATGTTATCAATAGCTGGTCAATCCTTGAATCGAGCTGAGAAACGATAATGAGAGAATTTCTCTTACAGTATCGATATGATCTATTCGTACTAAAAGGAGGGAGGACTGGTAGAACATCAGCCGTCAAATACAAAATCGATACTGGTAATTCCAAACCAATTAGACAATCAGCTCTAAGACTTCCACAAGCGAAGAGAGAGGAAGCCGAAAAAATAATTCGACAGATGGTAGAGGAAAAAGTAATACAACCATCTACTAGTCCATGGCTATCTCCAGTACTGCTCATCAAAAAGAAGGCTGGAACTTCGAGATTCTGCGTGGACTATCGCCAGTTAAACAACGTCACGAAGAAAAGCAGCTATCCTCTGCCTCGAAGACGTATTCAATTGACTCCAAGCTGCCCAGCTCTTGGTAAACCCGAAGAAATGTCAGCTACTCCAAAACCGAGTCAACTACCTTAGTCATATAGTGAGCAATGAAGGAGTGGCGGTGGATCCAGAGAAAATTACTTCCATTCAGAAATAGCCGCGATCAACCGACAAACATCAAATTAGGAGTTTCCTTGGACTTTGCACATATTATAGAAGATTTATCAGGAAGTTTGGAGATATCGCCAAGCCTCTAACTTTTTTGAAACCTTGAAGAGGCATTTACCCAGGGCCCCGATATTAGGATATCCATTACCAGAGGGAGACTTTATTCTTGACACTGACGCAAGCAACGTAGGAAATGGAGGCGTGCTCTCACAGATCCAAGGAGGGCATGAAAGAGTGCTGGGGTATTTAAGTAAAGTCCTCTCTAAACCAGAAGGAAACTACTGCGTCACGAGAAGAGAACTTTTGGCGGTAGTGTAGTAATAATAATAATGATATTTATTCAAGTAAAATTTTTTAACAACTGAAATATACAGTACATATATGAATAAATATAATAATCACAGAAGCAGTGTATAAAGCTGCTTGTTTTGTGATGTGAAATAACATTTAAATATATTTACATTTCGTATTGTTCGATATTGTCTTAATATTAGAACTTGTGTGTGCGATATATTCGGGATTTTTCAACAAAATTTAATTTTTCGCCATACGGCAATGGGACTGTAAAGTAAAATTTTCTAGTGTCGGGTTCGTTGAATTATTGTCTTTATCTACATATGATTTTTTACTAGATCAGAAAATATTGATCTATCCGTTTCCGTAATCCATTTCATAATTTGCCTTTTATATTTACTATATTTGTTTATCGTTTTTAAATGTTTGGGTACCATTGCATAAATTCTCGGTGCTAAGTAATATGCATTTCCCTGTCCAATAGTCTTCACACGTCTAGGCCGAATAACACCATCGTGGTATCTGGTATTGTAACAGTGGCTATATGAAGTGAGTACATCTCTTTCTCTATAAAGAAATAATAGAATTTTTTGAAAGTAGAGTTGTCGAATATCTTTGACTTGTAATTCATTATACAATTT
Source organism: Galeruca laticollis (assembly GCA_963921935.1). Lineage (NCBI taxonomy): Eukaryota > Metazoa > Arthropoda > Insecta > Coleoptera > Chrysomelidae > Galeruca > Galeruca laticollis. The sequence continues at coordinate 81,992,806 of OY998175.1, read as the reverse complement.
ATCTGTTGAGAAGAGAATATTATTACTGTATATAATTCTTAATACCCATTTTTGAACTACATGTACTCCGTTCAGATACTGGTCGTACACCCCTCCCCATCTCAATATACCGTAGGATAAAATCGATTCCACCAAAGCAAAATATACTGATTTTAAACTCTTAATATCTAGAAAATCTCGCAAAATTCTAAATTTTGGTATGTGACCTGTGTCCGTGGAATACTTTTACCAGTATCTCTATGGTAGGAAGTTCTTAATCCGGACTGATCATGCAGCACTCAAGTAGTTGATGCAGTTCAAGAATCCCGAGGGCTCGACCGCTAGGTGGATTGAACGACGTCAAGAGTACGATTTCAACATCGAGCATCGAGCTGGTGTGAGTCACCGAAATGCCGACTCCCTGTCCAGATAGCCGTGCCCAACATATTGCTCCCACTGCAAAAAGGCGGAATCTAGGGAAGCTGCAGTTTCAAGAGCTACAGTAGTCAACTAAGAATGGTCACCCATCAGGATCAGAGGAGATCAGGAGAATGATTCTCACCTAAAGAAGATTCGGCAATGGAAGGAAGAAAATCGGCGACCTACCTGGCAAGAAGTGTCAAGATTTTCACCGACACTCAAGACGTATTGGGCTCAGTGAGATTTCCTTGTCCTGGAAGAAGAGCTGTTGAAAGGAGTCCTTGAAAACTTTGATGGATTCGAGATGGGGAACAGCTAGTTATCCCGAGAACAAGAGTAGCTGAGGTACTAAAGAAGATACACGACAGTCCATCGTGAGGTCATCTGATAGTGAAGAAAACCCTCCAGCTAATCCGTGAGAGGTTTCATTGGCTTAACAGCTCCGATAATGTGGAAGACTAGTGCAAGAAACGTACAACCTGTGTTACGAGTATTGGACCACATCGCAAAAGAAAGGCACCCATCAAACAGTACAATGTTGGAAGCCCTTTGGAAAGGACTAACTGTTCCTAGATAATCCCACCATTCCAAGAATTTTTAACATTTTTTCGATATATTGTGTAAATATCTAGAAACAGTTAGTTTCATTTAAAACAGTAATGATTGTATGATGTTGAATAGAAATGATCTTGAAAATAAAAAGATTTCGCAAATTATATTGATGAGTCAACAACTTTGTGCTAATTCTGTTAAACAAAAAACGTGTCCCTCCTAGAATTTTCCATGAATTTCCTATTTTTATGCAATAAATGCAACACAAAATGTTAGTTTGGAAGTACTGCGTATCGTTTTAATTCAGAATCGACAATGTTCTCGCACATCTAACCATGCATAGGAATCCGGTGGGTCATGTAACCATCAAACATATGGATGCGGTTTTACAACATCCCCATGGATTCCCCTTTAGCGTTCGTAACTAACATGTGGATGAGCACGCCCTGAATGCTTTTACCGTGATTAACTCATTCCCGGTGTTTTTATATTGTAAAATTTTTTCCACATTTTGATTCCAAATTACAGCAATACCAATCAATTTCAATTACAGTTTCATTTTAATCGAACATACTGAAACGCATGTTTTTTTACTACAACGAACCTATTTGTTTTTGCACGTAGCATAGTTGATTTTATACACTGAAGTTTGAATATTCCAAAAATTCGTTGATTGATGCACTAACGCCAACTTCAATCATTAAAAATTAAGTAAAATACACTGTTTCAGGCAGGTATCGAATGAAAATTGTATTATTAATTGAAAATAGCGAAATATCTGCGTGCAATTTTATAAAACACAACTATAACGTCATGACGGAATCGATTATTAGCAATGTCTTTCTTAGCTTTCGAAGCTAGTTCAATTATAATACCAGGAAATACTTATAAATCATGTATAATTTAGAATAGAAACTTTTGGATAAGTGTGTACTCAAAAAGCATCGAAAATTTTTTTACAGATCAAAATTTCTCCTGAAATCGAAATAAAGTATCGTGAAGTGTCTAGAAAAGCTTTCGAGCAAATCATGAGCAATCGCATGCAATTCAAATTTTTCTCAGTAATTAGATTCAGTTTCATCAGAATTCACAGTTAAACGAAATTATATTTAATTTGTACCACAATTATTTCTTTGAGGTTATTTCAAGGGTTATATTGAGTAACTGATTAGATGGATCAAAGATGCTATATTTTATAATGCTTCATTTGAGCGTGATGCTCTGTTGGACCGTTACTAAGTATGGAAATTATTATTAAGACTAATTGCACCTTATGACATGAGGGAGAAATTTAAAAAAGTGATTGGTGATGAGTTACAAGAAAATTTTACAAGGGATACATTTGCAAATTATTGAGCATTAAAGCTAGAGTTCAGTATTATGAAAATGGGCGAAAAATGCTGAAATAATTAGGAAACTTTCAAGGCGTATTTTGAAATTTTAAAGGAGGGTCGCACTCTACATATCATCTATCCGTTTAGTTGCAAGGCGCTACGAGACCCTTTTTTGGCTTATTTCAGAATGAAATAGGGCTATTGTAGAGAGTAGCATAACGCGACTTCGGAATAATTTTAATGCAGTTTTTCGTTTTGGTGTTCTTAGATGCCAAAATCACCCTCCGTTCCAAAGGTTATATATATATATATATATATATATATATATATATATATATATACTACATACATGTTTCTGGCTCATTTTGCCTCTTCGGCACGGCATAACCAAATAAGGATGTGAAATTTGCGAGCAAAGATGTTAATCGAAACATGGGAAAACACAAAATAACGGATTTCAGCAGGGAAACCAAACGCTCATTTGTGTCTTCAATTGGAAGATCCCGAGTTTTCAGGACAACAACCAATATAGACACGGAGGCGCATATAGCCCCCCCCCCCCCGCCATGAACCTTCCGACCCATAATAAATAACAAAGAAGATGTAGGAATATCGCGTGATATGTTAACAACAACAACAAAGAGATTCATGGGTAATTCACGCAAAATAAGGGCTACTGAAATAGAGTGGTAACCGTGGAGATGCATGTTTCTGCCTCAATTTGCCTCTTCAGCACGGCATAACCAAATAAGGATGTGAAATTTGGGAGCAAAGATGTTCATCGAAACATGAGAAAACACAAAATAACGGATTTCAGCAGGGAAACCAAACGCTCATTTGTGTTTTTCCCATGTTTCGATTAACATTTTTGCTCCCAAATTCCACATCCTTATTTGGTTACGCCGTGCCGAAGAGGCAAAATGAGCCAGAAACATGCATGTCCACGGTTACTACTCTATTTCAGTAGCCCTTATTTTGCGTAAATTACCCATGAATCTCTTCGTTGTTGTTGTTTATATATCAGCTGAAGGTCGCCACGATATTAAAAAATTGTGAAAAGAGTGAAGAAAAATAACGGATTTCAGCAGGGAAACCAAACGCTCATTTGTGTTTTTCCCATGTTTCGATTACCATCTTTGCGCCCAAATTTCACATCCTTATTTGGTTACGCCGTGCCGAAGAGGCAAAATGAGCCAGAAACATGCATGTCCACGGTTACTACTCTATTTCAGTAGCCCCTATTTTGCGTGAATTACCCATGAATCTCTTCGTTGTTGATGTTAACATATCACGCGATATTCCTACATGTATGTGTTATAACGGAATTTGTAAGCACGATAGAGGGCGTATTTTTTGACGGATCGTAACCAAACTAGCTACAAAAATCGTTTATGCCAAAATCTTGGACGAGTTCGTTATTGAGCCAAATCGGCCAAGTAAAAACAAAATGGCGGCCTGTCAAAATTGAAAAAAATTGTTTTTCCTTTGTTTTTCATTTGACGCAAAAAAGTTACTGAGCTTTTCCATAGATCTTAACACGTTCTACAACTTTTGTATTTAACATTTTCCTCTAAATCGTGAATTAAAGCATTTATTTAAGAAAATTCACAAATTATAACGGAATTGGTAAGCACGATAGAGGGCGTATTTTTTGACGAATCGAAACCAAACTCGCTACAACAATCGGTTAGGCCAAAATCTTGGACGAGTTCGTTATTGAGCCAAATCGGCGCAGTAAAAACAAAATGGCGTCCTGTCAAAGTTGAAAGAAATCGTATTTCCTTTGTTTTTCATTTGACACAAAAAAAATACTAAGCTTTTTTATAGACCATAACACCTTATACAACCTTTGTATTTAACATTTTTTCTCTAAATCGTACATTAAAACATTTATTTAAGAAAATTCACAAATTTACCAGAATTTTTTTTTATTTTTTTGTTTTTGATTTGATGCCAGTATGTTACTTTGGTTTTTTGTACATCTCAAAACATTCTATTACTTTTCTATCTAATTTTTTTATTTTGGTTTTTATGCAAACATGTTACTGAAATAAGCCTGTCCAATTGGTCTTGTGCCATTGGGATTTTTTATAATGTTTTTGTTTTTGCTTAATTAATTAAAATGTTGAAAACACATAATCCATTTTCCAGCTACATTTTTTATTTTTTCTACGCAAATTTCAGACCAAAAGAAAGAGCTCGTTAGACTTGATGGCGCTACGAGGCCCTTATTTGATTTTACTTCACATTTGTTGTTAATTAGACTGAATTTGAAATTTTATGTTTCAGAACATATAAAAATCAGTTTTAGGCGGTGGACTGTCGTATAACTTTCTCAGTACCTTAGCTACTTTCGTTCTCAGGATAACCAGCTGTCTTCTCCTCTCGGAACCATCATCGTTTTCAATGACCCTTTCCAACAGCCAGGACAAGGGATTCCCACTGTGTCCAATATCATTGAGTGTCCGTGAAAATCTTGACACTTCCTGCCAGGTATGTCCGCGATTTTCTTCCTTACATTGCCGAACGAACCATCTTTAGGTGAGGATCATTCTCCTGATCTTCTCTGATCCTGGTGGATGACCATTCTACGTTGACTACCGTAATTCTCGACACTGCATATTCCTTAGATTCCGCCTTGTTGCAGTGAGAATAATCTGATGGGCATGATCGTCTAGGCAGAGAGTCGGCATTTCGGTGACTCACATCAGCTCGATGTTCGCTCCTGTCTAGTTTTCCCTCTGTCTGGAGTTGTTGGGTTGCAGGAGTACTTAGGCGCTTAGACGGACTGCGTACGTGCTTTAGGTCGCCATATTCACATCATTTGATTTTCTTCGGTTTCTTGTCTTCCATACTCTTTATCAAGTTGACGATCTGGTTCAATTTGTCTTCGTCACCTTCTTCTTCTATGGTCCTAATTTTGTTGTACCCCGAAACATTCGTGTCTGCTTTATAGTCAAGAGTTTCTTGATTTGCAGGAATCATAGGGCGCTTACGCGAACTACGTACATGCTCTCTAGCCATAGCCTACACAATGGTGAGGTTGGTGCAACTCTGGTAACAGGGTCCGGGCTCAGAGGGGCCCTGGTTTTTTTATTCAAGAATTATTTTCAGTGGTTCATAGCTTTACATTCAAAATATATCAAAATATTCAAATATAAAAACAGTTTATAGTAAAATAGATACTAATTAGTATACAACAGCACGCACGGGCCCCACCCACTCCCTCTACCCTCCCCCTCTTTAACTCTGCGAAGATTCTTGTCCGAAGACGCGCATTAAGTTCAGTTTCTCTGTTGATTTTTTCCGTTTTTGTATTATAAGCTATAACATTTAGTGAAAAGTGCCTTCTCAACAAAAAGGTAAGAGTAATAATGTTTAATATTTGGAATAGAGGTTTTTCTTTTTTAATAAGATAAAATTTAACAAATACCTACTCAACTCAATTAATAGGAATCTTATTTGTTTTGAGGAGATAGCGTACAAGAGTACCTACCTAGGTTTACAAATGAATACGACAAATGCAACTTAAGGACAAATAAAGTAATTTTTATATGATTATGCTTAGTTTTTGTTTCAGAGTTTATCATAAAAGAACAATAAGATGTCATCAAGCTATAAATATTAGTCTGGAGCTTTGAAAAGATAGCTCCTGAAAGAAAAAATAGAAAAATCAGCTGAAGGTCGCCACGATATTAGAAAATTGTGAAAACAGTGAAGAAAAATAAGAGGATACAGAAGTTCAACCGGATATTAAGCCAGAACCTACAACATCCTCAAATATCCAACATTATTGCTCTGGCCTTCAGCTGGTTTCAGAGCAAAAAAATAAAGAAATCTCACAGAATAATTTGGCAGCTGAACAACTCTTTAAAGTAGAAATAATGGAAGATTACAGAAGAGATTCTTCTACTGTAAGTTAAAGGAAGTAATGAAGAATGTGCTGATCCAGATCTTAGTATGGATATTAATAATAACAGCAAAATCGGTATTTTTCATGATCCTAATACCTGGCCTGCAGTGATTAGTGATAAAATACGACAGGAAATAGTATCATCTTAAGCTGGTTTCCCAGCTTTTCAAGGCAGATCAAAATCTTTTCCAACTGGCATCTCGGGGAAACTTTTTTATGAAACATTGTGGTAAATAAAAACAGCAGAACATGTAAACAAATTCCACGTGAGTGAAGCGAGTCTTCATTGTTCACCTTGCAGCATTTTCCAGTGAAATGTATCAGTTTCAATTCAGACTAAACTCGCAATAGATGGATTTTTCCTTGAAAAACAACCATACAAAAAACTTTAAAGGATATTATCGATGCACGAAAAAAGCAAAAAATACACAACTCAGAATGGAAAAGCCTTCAGATTTCATTGAAAGGCCATGGAGTTGGCAGTAATCTTCAACTAATTATTAAATGTGAAGCAACAAGATGGAAAGCTATGTTACAACGAATTTTGGACACAATATTATTCTCAAGTAGTATAGGTTTAGCTTACCAAGTGAAAAATACGCAGATCGGTGATGTTCACAATGGAAACTTTTTAGGAGTATTGGAGTTGATAGCAAAATATGACAAAGTAACTCGTGCACATCTAGCCAAAGCAAAGGAAACCCAATTGAATAAAAAAAGTATATGTCAAGCCCACTATATCTCATGGTAGTTTCAGAATGAATTGATTGCTCTCTGTGGTGAAAAAGTGTTGAAAACTATTTTGCATCAAAGAGGAGAGTCTGTATTCTTTGGGATTATTTTTGATGCAACCCCTGATATTTCCCACCACGAGCAAAATGTACTCGTTCTGCGTTGCGTTTATCAAAATGAAGAAAAAAAGACATTCGAAGTGTGTGAAAGATTCATTGCCCTAATTGTTGGAAATTTTTAAAGCAACACGTTCCAAAGCTTTCCGAACCTCGATGGAGTAAAAGACTGTACGCCCGATTGCCAAACATCACCCTTCGATCCTCAAGGTTCTGGACCTGCTCCTGCTAGATAATTTACCTACATTGACTCCTGCTGCCAGAAATACTGTTTTGGCTCTCAAGAGGTACTTTGGATCTTTCAAAGGCCTCTTGATATCATCGTTTTCGCACAAGAACTTGGCATCCATTGGTCAAAGAAATGTGATCATACAAAGTAAAGGAATTTCTCTGAATATAGGAACGCAGTTGATTAAAGATTTATTAAACGAATTCCAGGTCTTGAGAGATTCATGGGAAACCATCATAAGCGAAGCAAAAAATGTTGACGAGGTAGTTGGAATTGTACCAGAGTTGCACATCAAAAGAAAGCTCAATGTCGTGGAAAAGACGCCCGAACAACTTCAGCAAGAAGTACTACAGGATTTAAAATCTTCTGTTGCCTTTCCTGTTTTGGATTTCGTCATGGCTGATTTGAAAACCAGATTTGTAAGCTGTTTAGAAATTTGTAACTTGTGTGCTCCAGTTTTAGTTTTCATGGACCTAGACAACGAAGATCTAAAACTTAAAAGCACCTTACTCGTTTCATATTACCATACTTTTCAGATCCAGAAGGCTTATTTAAAGAAAGTCTTTATATGAAGAATGTCTATTAAACAGTGTTCCAATCAGAAGATGATCCGTTAAAACTCCCGAACTCAATGTATGAGAAAAACCTTCAGGCCATTTTTTTGAAACTTTGCACAGCTATTAAACTTTTTTGTACCATTCGAGTTTCGGTTTATACGACTGAGAGCATTTATTATGCTAGGAAATTCATTGAAAACTTGGTAAAGAAGCACAACTGGCCAAACTCAACTTAACGATTCAGCAATGTTGGCAATTAAAAATGAATTAGCCACAACTGTTGACTTTTCAGATGTTATTAATAATTTTAGTCAAAAGAAAGCTAGGAAAGTTATAATTAATTAGGCTATAAGTTTTTTAGATCTTCATTGTAGTATTATTTTTTAGTTTCTAGTTTTTTTATTTCTTTAGATAGATCGTAATCTTATTTTTTTGTCATTTTTTATAATTTTGTCGATAAAGTTTGGTTTTAACAATGAACTGATACCTTTATTGCTCATCTATACCTTTCAATATATTTCCAGTGTAAATAAAATTTGTAATAGGGCAGAAAATTGGGCACATGTTGGGGGGGGCGACTCAGATGTTTATTACAAGGCCCACAATCGAATGTGGGGGCCATGTCTCTAGCTCTCCACAACTACAGCATTTGTTTTTCCTCAGCTTTTTGTTCACCATACATTTTATCAAGTTGACGATCTGGTCAAATCTATCATCGTCATCTTCTTCTTGCACGGTCCTATCTTTGCTGTATCCCGAAGCCTTCGTAGGTACTTCATAGTCAAGAGCAGCGGTCAATACATCTATCATGTTCTTGGGATGAGCTAATCGAAGCGTCCTCTCTATATCGTGGTCACATACACCGTCAAATAAAGGCCTGGATGCCCAAACACTCCATCATGTTCTCTGGTACTGATGGATAAGCAAATCGAACTTGCCGGTCAATATCCAGTTCATACACTTGAATGGTTTCGTCACGTTTCCGCCTTTGGTTCTTTAGCTGGAATCGGAACAGATGTTCTAAATTTTCGTGACCATATCGCATGCCCAACCTCTTGTTGAGCTACTCGAAGTCATCAGTTTCTTCAACGGTTATCGTTTGAAGTACATCTTAGGCGTCTCTCCGAAGCGCGATGGTAAAGTTCACTTCTTTCTCCTTATCGGACCAATTATTCACTCTAGCTGCTGCTTCAAACTGTTTTACATAATAGGCCCACGACGACTTCCCGCCCAACGCTGAATCCTTGATTCGTGCAAAACTGCCAATATCTTGAATATGTCATTTTTCACTCTAACTCCTCGTTCATATTAGCAGCAATATCGTTCTTAATATTAGCAGAAATATCGTTCTTCATTGTTGAAATCTTGTGTGTGTGTGTGTTTGTGTGTGTGTGTGAGAATGGCCTCAGACATAGTCTATTAGCCACAGAAAAATAAAAGTGAGTAAAAAGTTGAAATATTAAAATGACTGTAACGGAATAGAGATATAAAATTGCTGATTACTGATGTAGCGTATATCTAAATAGATAATTAAGACTTATTTATGAAATCCACTATGGAATCAAGTACAGACTTCTCAGTATTTGCCAAAAGAGTGATTATATTTGTGGGAAGAGGAACGTTGAAATTGATCAGAAGATTGTAAAGTTCAGTAGTTGCTATTTTGTTTTCAGTGCATTCAAAGAAAATATGATTCAGATCTCCTACTAATGCCTTGTTACAGGAGCCAGCTGGAGAATTGACAATACCTATTTTAAAAAGATGAGCTGGGACACGACCATGATTCATTCTTGAACGTGATATGATGGAGGTATATTGTTTTCTATAATCAAAATTAGAAATATGAGGAATCTTAGTTGGTAAAGTAGGATGCAAATGGAAATAATTATTATTATATGTTTTAGCGAAGTCGGCGTAAGACCGCTTCCAATTAGTTCTAATATGTTTCTTATAATAATTTAAAAGGTCTGAGAAGACATAAATATTGGTATAAGAAGTCATTTTGCAGGCTCTCTTGGTTTCCAAGTCAACGTACTCATTTCCTTCTAAACCGCAGTGCCCTTTCACCCAAATGAATACAATACTTTTGTTCAAAGTTTTTAATTCGCTTATTAATTTTTTAATTTCTAAAATTATATTTTGTCTGTAACACTTGAATGGAGAACCTTCTATAGCCTGTAATACTGACTTGGAATCACACACAATAACAGCTCTTTGAATCGGATTTAAAGTACACCAAGTTAACGCTTTTGATATGGCGAAAGCTTCTGCAGAAAAAACAGAACAATAGTTGGGAATTCTAAATCTTTCCACGTAATTAGTATTTGAAACAAGAAATGATGCCCCAGTTCCTTCATCACATTTCGATCCATCAGTGTATATTGTGGTAACATTGTCGCCTATATTGTTAAGTTCAGTTTTGAAAATTACTTGGTTAATACTAGTAACTTCGTAAAAGGAGGGGTATATGATGTTAGGAACAGTCACTAAAGATTCATAATTGCTTTACGATATGATTTTCTTTGCTGCTGGTATTAAGAAAAGCCTCAGCTAATGGAGGACTGGTTTTTATTCTCCAGTATGGCATAGTCAGATTGTTAGTGTTTATTGCTGGAATATGTTGAACCATGTACGTGTTAAATGTTCGGTATTTAATAAGAAGCTTTTCGGCTAGGTATTGCCTTCTAATATGCAACGGGGGCTTTTGCATTTCTACTAAGACAGCTTGATTAGGTGATGACATCATAACTCCTAGGCATATTTTTAATGATTTGTATTGAATTCGGTCAACAGCTATTAAATTGGTTTTTGATGAGGAACCATAAAATATACACCCGTAATCCAATATTGAACGGATATAAGACATAAAAAATAAAGGAAAGTTTGAATCAGCTCCCCATTTTTGTTTAGAAACTACTCGGAGAAGATTCATACCTTTTTCACATTTTTGTTTAGTGTACTTGATATGGCTAGTCCATAATAATTTTTTGTCCAGGACAATACCTAGATATTTGTTTTCGTCAACAAATGGGAATGTGAACTCATCTAGAGAAAGAGCTCTGGACGTTTCCAGTCGATGGCGAGTAAAACATACCAGAGCAGAGCCCATATTTACCAGCCATGGTTTGAGTACTTGAAAGAATGCTTGTAAGTCTTTAACACATTCTCCATATGAATTACGAGTAACATAGAAACATAAATCATCAGCGTATTGAATTCGGTTAATTGTTTCACCGCCTAACCTATGCAGCTCTGCAGTAGAGATGTTAAAAAGCAAGGGACTTAATATGGATCCCTGTGGTAAACCGTTGAAGACTGTGCGTGGACCATGTAACACGTTATTATGGTCGCGGATAAAAATATTTCTATTTGTGAATAAATTAACTACATTAGCACTAACCTTTTTCCTAATACCAGCATCTACCATTTTTTCAAATAAAATATTTAAATCTACTTCATCATATGCACCTGTCAAATCGATAAATAAACATAATGTGTACTGATTGTTCGAAAAACATATTTGAATATCTGCAACTAATGCACCAACAGCATCCACTGTGCCCAGTCCCCTTCGGAAACCGAACTGCGTCCCAGGAAGAATAGAATTACTTTCAAGAAAATATTCAAGTTGAAGTTTGATTCATCTTTAAAACGTTTTTGTTATACAAGACAATAGGGAAATAGGTCGATACGATGAAAGAGACTCTGCATCTTTATTCGGTTTTAAAAGGAGACAAATTATAATATTTTTTAAATCGTCGCAATATTCTTGTTCCACCCACCAATCGTTGAAAATTTGAAGAAGGAAAATCTTCACCGATGAGGGAAGCTTTTGAATAATTTTATAAGTAAAACCATCCAGCCCTGGGGCTGTATTACGACTATGTTTTGTAGCAAATTCTAGTTCATCTATTGTAAATGCTTTTAATGTATAATCCGTGGGTTGGAAACCAAATGAGCTGCAACTTAAGAGATTGGGTGCAGAAGGAGGTGCTAATTTGTTTAAAATTTTTTAATAAGCTCTTTAGGAATAGGCTTTTTACGATTTTGATTGATTGCAGTTGCTGTTCATAGATCTAATATATGTCCATATATCAGTTAGTGGGGTATTTTTATTGAGTTTGTTTAAAAATGTCATCCAGCTGTTCGGTTGTTTGACGTTAAATAAACGTCTAGCCTTAGCAGCAGCATTTTGGTAATTCAAAAAGTTTTCAAAACTTGCTAGAGTTTTATATTTTTTTAGGGCTTCTTTTCGTTTTTTAAATATCGTTGTACATTCCTCGTCCCACTATATAGGCTTAGGGGTAATCGCTATAAAAGGTTTTTTGACCGGCATGGATTGACATGCCGAACTGATATCATTTCAAAAAGTTTTTTTACTTTACCCGGGCCAGTTGAATTTTTATCAAAATCATTTTTTATCATTTCGGTTTGCAAAACGTTTTGAAATGTATTCCAATCGGTGTGGGAATCATTCCACTTCGAGGAGGGATTTATTGCAAGGTTTGTAGGATTGATCTGAATCTCAATTATTAAAGGGTAATGATCAGATCCCAATGTGTCATCTAAAATAGTCCAGGAAGACTTTGCAGCGAGAGTGTTGGAGGTGAGAGTTGAATCGGCTGCTGAGTGATTGCCTCTTGGGTTAATTCTAGTAGGGGAACCGTCGTTGAGAGCTAAAAGTTCTAAACAATACATGGCTTCTACCAGTATTTTTCCGTGTCAATCGTCAGGAATTGGTCCCCACATATCGTGATGTGCACTAAAATCACCGCAAAAAGTTGCAGAAGATAAATCAAATTGTTTGAAAAAATTAATCCAATTGACTCGACTTACCATTTACGTTTGGATGTCTATATATTGATGCTATAGTCAAATTCAATGAGTCAAGCGATACGGCACATACTTCTAAATCCTTGATTCCAGTATTTAGCAAAATCTCTTTATAGTTGAGACCCTGAATCACAAAAATGCATACCCCGCCATAACCATATTTTCTACATTTACTAACTAGATTATATCCTTTCAAGCGAAATTTATTGTTTGGTTTTAGCCAGTGCTCTGATATAACTAAAATGTCCACATGTTTGTCTCTAATATATTTAACAAGATTTGCAATAATAGATCTACAGTTCCATTGTACAATTGTGATATTATTCCTGATATGCTTATTAGAAAGTGTCTGAGTCTTCGTCATTTTGTCTATTAATATTAATTTTTTCTTTTAATTCATATTTATCCAGGATATTGTTAATTGCTTGTTTAGCATTGATCTCATTGATGTTACTTTTTTTGAAAATTATATCTTTAATAATGTTTTCTACTTGGAATGCTAGCTGCTCTTTATAAAATTTGAAATCTTCCCTATAAGGATTTGGGAGTATGGAAGAATGTTTGTTAGTTTTTTTGTTCTCATGATTTACTGGAGGAGAAGGTGGAGGGAAGGACTTTCTGCGTTTTTTTGACGCAGATGTACTCGTATTAAGTTTAGGTAAATGTACGGGGGGCTTAGGTTTACTCAAGATTGAACTGTAAGAAGAAGTTGGAGCTGTATGTGTTAGCTCAGGGAAATTTTGTGGATTTGATAATAATGAAAATCGATTATTAGTTGAGATTTTTCCGTAAGCAGGATTTTTCACAATAGTTTCGGCTTCATAGAGGCGATTACTTTTTCAATACTTAATTGTGTATTGTAAACAGGGCATTTTTTGGATGTGGATTTATGTTCGTTACTGTCGCAATGTACACAGTGTGTTCTATTTTCTTCACAGGAAACTGAGTTACAATTTTCTTTTGAACAGCTTTGGCATTTCTGTTTACCTTTACATTGATGTTCAGTATGACCGAAAGGTAAACAATTATAGCATTGAACCACCGGATATATGTATGGTTCTACCTGAAAGTTTACCATATTTATTTTAACGGATTGGGAAATCCTATTTCCTAAGAAAGTAACCACGATCATTTGTCTATCTACTTCTTTTGTTTCTTTGGTTTCACTGTCCACAATTTTACGCTTTAATCGCTTAACATCAACTACTTTAATTCCAGATTCAATCTCTTAGGTACTCAGCATTAGAGTAAGTATCTACCATACGTACTATACCTTTTTTATGCGTGAAGAATAGTGGAATATAAGCAATGTAATTATTTTTTAATAAAACTTCATGATTTACCAACAAGTTAACAACATTGAAATTTTTAAAAATTACCTTTACCCTATTTACCCCTACTGGTTTTATATCTGTTATATTTTGCCTAAATTCTGTAATATTTCTTAAAAAGTGACCGATTTTAATGGGAAATAAACGACCTACATTTTTTCCTTTATGTTCTATATAAACTAAATAAGGACCAACATCTGAAGGCTGATATTTATTCTCGAAATTAATATTTTGAGAATCTTTTATCGAAGACCCTTTATCAATTAATAGGGGCGGCAGTTCGCCGCCCGAATTCAAATCCATAAGTTGGTGAATTCAATTAATTAGCCTTATTCGATTCTATACTTAAAAATAAAACTAGTTACTTATCTTTAGAAAAAGTTTTTGTTAGGCACTGTTAATACCTGATCGCTTGAACTATCGATACGTTCACTATCAAGGTACAAACACAAGTGAGCTGTTGAAATCTTCCCATCCATATTATCAAAAAAATTAGCAGAAATTAACGAAATTAAGGTGGAAGCCTCGTCTTTGAATAAAAATGTTTCTGGATCCAAGCTGTAACTTACCAGTGTCATTTTTAATATTTATACTTAGTCACTCTTCTTCCCGAACTTTTACAACTCGCGATTTTCCAATTCTGCTTTTAGTTCCGTCCCATTGAGTTCACGTCTCTTAGCCAATTTTACGAATCTATTTATTTATATTATCCCACTTCTGATACGAATGTAATGTTTCTTATTTATTTATTTAAATAGTTTTTAACACAACGGGTGGAATAAATTTATACGCATATATATGCGTATATCTACTTACGTAATTTATTCATACACTTATACTTAGTTTATGTACACAATTAGTTTCTAAATTATATTAAATACACTGTATATTCACTAACACTTAATTTATATAAATACTTGACTAATATTTATATTCGCGTCTATTCATCACGAGAATAAGTTGTAGATTGACTTCGCCGTTTAGTAGGTAGTTTCTTATATATTAAAACCACCTTCTTGAATCTTTGGATTCCGGAGACTTCTAGTATACCACTCCCAACAAACAATCGACCTTCTTGAAAATCTCTGTGAAACAATCTCAAAAAACAAAAAGTCATTTCCAGAATTTTACTTTTTATATATATTATTAGACAAACTTGGATT
Organism: Galeruca laticollis; assembly: GCA_963921935.1. NCBI lineage: Eukaryota > Metazoa > Arthropoda > Insecta > Coleoptera > Chrysomelidae > Galeruca > Galeruca laticollis. The sequence goes on along the minus strand of OY998175.1, from coordinate 81,977,647 downwards.
CAGTGACTACACCAGAGTGCGATTTCGTAACAGACTGTAATGTAGATTCAGAGAATCACAATAGATCTTAAAAGGTCACAGTGGAGTAGGGCCACAAGGTACCTCTGTGAAATATATCTATCTATCCATATGAAATGGGAAGTGCAAAGTGTATTGTGATCGTAGTTTAATGAACGTTGAGTAAAAAAAAGTCACTCTGGGAATCGGAAACACATAGTCTCCATATATTATCAGGTGAAACTAAAATAATTTGATATTTTTAAATGCGAATAATGGTTAAATGCAGTAGTATAATGGAAATTCACATTCTGCGTACAATAAAATAGCATTAACGAGAGAAATAATGGAATTAACAAGTATAGTGAGTAGCGCAAGAAATTGACCAAGACTATTCCAAAAAGCGGCCAGTCGTTTATAAAACAATTGGTGTGTATCATGCACAATTTGTCCTTTGACCACAAATATCAATGACTATCTAATTTTCAGAACTCGACCAGATATAATCTGAAGAGAATAACTTTTTATTAATTAAATAATTGATTGTCAGTATGAAAGGCAATTTTACAAAGGTAATAATTGGCAAATTGCCACTAGAGGGCATGAATATATTTACATTCAACAAAATGGAAAGTATTAATTATTCCGAAAATTGGATGAGATAAACGCCTGTAATTAATATTCTCGGATTAACACATACTTATAACAATCGAGTTTCCGCAAATCCACGACTTAAATCCTCTAATTCAAGAAGACCATCAATAACGATATAAATCAAACTAAGGTTTCAAGCGAAGTGAAGTTTAGATTGCGTCGCTGCGAAATATACAACGCTAGACCAGGATAATCCTTTCGACAACTATGGAACAGTTCCGACCAATGCAAATGCTATTGATCACGTGGAAATTGACAATATAAACTGGAATCCTATCCTTACTAAATAGATCCCCTACGTCCGCAGAAGTCTACTTCAAACATTACAAATTTAATTGCGCTTCAAGGGGTTTCAATGTAAAGTGTCCACTTTGATATCCCTAGAGATTACTTGTTATCGAGAACTAGTAAACTTCGAAGTAATATACAGAGTTGTTATTATTGGGATAATAAAGTCTTTGGCTCCAACTGATTATTGAAAAAAAAATAGAGAATAATTTTATTTAACATTGAAAAATCCAAGTAACCATACAACGCTGCAATTCCTCCACGTGACTCTATATTGGATATAATCAGTCAACCAATTAGTTATGAGGCACACCATTCTGAAATTATCGAAATAGGCTGATATTAACGCATAGTAATAATATGCCGAAACCAAAGACATAGAAAAAGTATAAACATAGCATCTTATTCATAATAACGAGATTCTTTTGAAGCCATCATTAAATTTTCGAAGAATGTGCTAGAAAAGAACCACAATACATTCATTAATCTGGTTTGGCAACGCTGCTTAAATGGAATCATAAAATTTCCAGTAGTGTACTGCTATGACTATTTTGTTTAACGTTTGTGGAGATTAACAACTGAGAAATAGATGCGTGATAGAAATGCTTCACTGTTTAAAGATTGTATTGAAATGAAAATGATTGACTGACCAGTGAAACAAAACAAAAGATACTTGATTTGTGTTCGCTCACGGTACTAGCTGACGATAAAAAGACAATTAGAACGTGGACTATATTTTATTCTGTACCGCGAGATTATGAATTAGTTATTGAATAATTGCCATTTACTTGATGAAGAAAAGGTGTATGATATGATTATATAAACTAGTAGAGGACTGTAGATTCTATGTATATTCTAAATGAAACACTTACCAAATATCTGGGTGAAACAAAGGAACCCCAACTCCGGCTGTCCTGTCCAAGTTTTGACAAATAAAACTGGGGATTAAGGTACGGATAAAAGGGTAAATAGAGGAAATTGACAAACTCGTAGTTTACACAATCTTTCACCTAAATTTACTATTATTTTCGATTGAAAAATGCTTCTATATTGAATTATTAACGATATTTTTCGATGATGATGGCTTATTCAAGTGCTTTATTCCAACTCACTATCTGAACCAGTTTTTCTAATAATACTAATTATCTATATCGGAACGGTCTTTACAAGCAAGGTGTGTTGCCTATTACTAAGAAATCAAAATTTTAGTATTGGCGCAAACAAAAGAATACTCACCGAATTTGTTCCTGGAGTTTCACTTTCGGGTACCCAAAGTCGGCTGAAGGCGTTTAATGTTTCTGAATACACAATTGTTTTCCTTGGCTAACTTCACGCATCCAAATTTTTCTTTTAGTACACACCGAAAAGTTCAGTTCGTCAGCCATTTCACCCCGCACGTTGCTTGTCGCGCCTTCGCGCAGTTCGGCCCCCCTTTCTTCAAGCCATGGTGTGTTTTGAATTAATATAACCGCGAAAAATAGTTTGTGAATAATCAATTTGGGGATTTCATATTCTTAAAATACATAAATTTCAACTTTGAAAGTGATTCAATAAATAGATGCACTTATATCGGAGGCACTGATTCTTAAATAATTGATGTCAAATGCTGCACGAATTTGAATTAACAATCAAATTCTTCCTTTAATCTTTACTTTAACTTCTCCCTGTATGTCATAATTATATATCCCGCATACATAATAAATAAAATATCATTCTTCTCAAATATTCGATAATTCTTTAAACACGCACAAATCCATTTCAATGTCCCGTTCATATAAGAAACAAGATAATTATTGCCTTACAATTGTTTCCACTTAATATTTCAAAACAACGGATATCAGTCTAAACCTTACCGCTTCATAAAAACTATCGTCGAAACTCCCTTATCTGCAACAAACAAACTTTTTTATGCAAGACCCCAGCGTGCATATTTCACTAGCTGTTTTTGACCGTTACATTTTAAACTCTCGCCTCCTATTGGTCGATGTTCCCTGATATGTCACATGACTTCCCACTTCGCTCACAACACATAAATATGAATAAGACCCAATTCTTCATCAGTTTCCTAGTCATCATCCATCGAACATATTACTCTAGTTACGAGATAATACCGGCATTTTTGTACCGGTATCTTATGCTACATTCATTCATTAATCACCTAAAGTGAACAAATGATATATCTCCTATCAACAGTATCAAGTGATAGTCTTAATTGTGCCGCAAAATGAACAAAATGTAACTTATTTTTCCAATATACGAAAAGTACAAGTGTTAAATGAATTTTATTTAACAAAACATCCGACTCCTATAAATATGAAAGTAATTATTACAGTGAATCATGGTCCTTCCCAGCCCCGTGAAAAGAGATTAACATACAAGCAAATAAAACTTCCCTCATTTTGCTATCTCATTAATGAAAATGAGAACGTAAAATGCAAATGTCAAATTACCAGTGGAAAGAGATATTTTGGTTGAAATGATCCAATTTTATTCGAATACAACACTGACGAACCATGATTATGTGTTATAATAAATATACTCACGAAGTCAGCAAAGGTACAATAAGTAACCGAATAATCACTTATAAAGAAACAAATCTACGATGGCAACTATGCGATGATTTGTTATGTTTGTGAATGGATGATGCCCTACAGTGTTGTGAGAATAATTTTATCATTGAAAATAGGTAAACCAACAACATCAATCGCATACAAATTTGTTTACTTAATGTCCTTCACTGGCATATCTAAATAGTATCATATGCCTCAAGTTATTATATATTTTTCTAGTAGTTTTCAGAAATAAAGCAAATTTTGACAACAACGCACTGTAAGTGTTAGCGTATTGTTGCCCATGTCATTATTTATTTTAAACGTTATCTTCAGTATTTGATGTGAATCAATGAATCTATATTTCTTAACGTCATTGGTGGAAACCTACCTACTACAAACTAGAAGTGGAAAATTAACTTACATCAAACGCACAAATATCATCAAAGCTTGAAATAAAAATCTATATTTCTTAACGCATTAATGTCATTTATCGAAACCTACTACAAACTAGAAGTGGAAAATTAACTTGAATCAAACGCACAAATAATATCATCAAAGCTTGAAACAAAATTAATAAATAAAAAATTCATTTCACGTAGGAGGTATCTACTTGAGCTTTCAAGGCAGGATATTTTTTATTGCTATTAATTTTGTTTTATTAGCTAGAATTTTGGCTTCATATCCACAAGAATGAGCAATGGAAAAATATAGCTTATAGATAGAAATAATGAAATCAAATATGCAGTATAATATGTGAAATAGTTGATGAATGCTGCTTCGAACATATTTATTGGATGATAAAATCAATCTAATTCGGTTGGATAACAAATATAAATACCATATTTTAAGATAAAGTCGAGAGGAGGTAATTTAGTACAAACACATAGCTATCGTTATCTAGTTATAACGTCGACCTAAATCAATTGGAAAAGAGACAGGTCGATTTCAATTATTTATATTGAACCTTTAATATCCTATGAAATTAAAATTAATATACTATAGATGAATATAAATATGCATACTATATAATTTCATCTTCACTCTCATCAGAAGAGGAATCAGCATGACAACTTTATTATTAACGATTCAACTTTAGCTCCTATTAGCTTATCCGATTCACACATTTGTTTTTCCACTTTTTTCTGCACGTGCTGGATCTAGTTCTCCAATTTGTCAGGGGTTATTTTACTAACTGCGTAATGAAATAGTAATTTTTATAATTCGCGTATAAAAGAGACTTCATTATAACATTGTTTACAATGTCACAATGAAGATCTTTGAACACTGTTTTAGTAATTTTTAGTGTACAGTTGGTTATTGTATTTAGTTATATTTTTATTTGACATTAACCTTGACACAAATTATAAAGAAAATGGTCTAGCGTTGTTCTAGGTAACAAATTATTATATTAAACGTTCTTAAAGGTAAATTAGAATGATTTAAATATTAATGAATAAAGTACGCTAACGTTTATCAATGATTTGTCAATTGTTTATTTGTATATTGTATAGGATCAATATATAGGTTATACATAACGTTCTATTTTTGGCATAAATTACCAGATATCTATGTGAAGATGTATTACAGAAATAATTCTGCTCATGATAAAATATAAATAGATCGCAAGAGCATATACGAAGAAGCTCTTTTTTAAACAACTATTCATCCTCTGTTTGCTTAAATGAAAGTTTGTTCACAATTTACACAATTATTCGATCATAATATGTCAGAAGTGATGATTAAAACCATCTGTGATCTAACCAATCAGGAATCTACAGAATTGCCAACTTAAATGCAAACCACACCTCCTAGTTTAAAAACAGGGATTATATGTAATTCTATTTTATTTAAAGAATTAAATAAATGCGAATTATAAAAAAAAATTTTGTGTAAAACTTGTGCCACAATGACTTTCTGTAGTACTCGTGATTTGTGCAACTCACCACTTCGCGGTTCGTTGCGCAAACTTCACTAGTAATACAAAACGAGTCATTATGACACTTGTTTCACAAATAACTATTAACCACCATTGACCACCCATGAGTGAAAAAAAGACACTTCATGCACATGTTGCATACATTATTTTTTCTACAGCCCTATATAAAAAAATCAAATGCAAATAGAAATTTGGGATACTTTAATTAAGCTCCTTTGATAAATTACAATTATATGTATTCCAAGTTTCATGTAAGTTCATCCTCGATGCCCAGCCAAGTATCTTAGAAGTCCATCCTCGATGCCCAGCCAAGTATCTTAGAAGTCCATCCTCGATGCCCAGCAAAGTTTCATTGTGTTATCTTATGGAAAGCGTGGAATAAAGTTAACGTTATGGCACTTTTTTTAACGCCTTTTTACTTTTTTTCACTCTAACCATAAACAACCACTTTAAGCCCTACAAACCGATGAAATACAAGGTACTTTAAAGATAGGGCGTAAAAAAAAATATTTTTAACGTCTGCAAATTTGAATATCTTATTTTTTACAGCTGCATAGCTCTTCACATCGGCCCAAATGAAATCAATTGGGTGGATATATAGCACTGTATTTTGGGATTTTGCTTTTTGTGTATATTAACAATAACTAAAAGATCCGCTTATAGTAAATTTCCGTCAAAAGGTATTGCATTGTGTAATAGATATTGAACCTCATGAACTTAGTTCAACTCATAACCTTGTTACAAGAAAATTACTAATTGAATTAAGGTTAATATAAAAGAATACAATGTCATTAATTACTTAAGCATAAACATTCATGTTTATATCGTACGTGTTCTAAAGTTATTGTGTGGGTCAGTACATAGTATTTAACGTCGACAAGACGGTCAAGCAAAGTAATGTAACGTTATACAAACCATACCAAGCATTGCTTAATAAAAGTCAACGTAACTAATTTAGTAATATTCATATCATAATGTACATATATGCATTTGCGACGTACCGAAAATGTCACAATGATCCTATGTTTGGAAGACATGTAGGAAACAATAGATTATTAAAGAAAGTACGAGCAAATTTTTGATGGATGTAACGGCCACTTCGTCGAAGAACTACTCAGGCGTGGGTTATATACTAGTAGAGACCCAAAGAGTAGGTCTTACCGATTCTCGGGTAATCCTACTTATTCTTACTTTACGAGACGGAAAGATAAGTGGGCGCCACCCTGAGTCCTACTAGTCTATAAGTTACCTCACATCAACTAATCCCAGTCAACAAAACAAGAAGTTGGAAGGTTATAAAAAAAATATGAACGTTATTTAAGTAGTTTTATTGAATGACAATTATATGTTGGATGAAAATTGAAAATTTATTTACAAGTAGTTTATTAAATAAAAATGATATGTTGAATGAAAAATTGAAGATAAAAATGTTATTAAATTATACAACTTAATTAATAATTTATAAAAACTAGAAACTGAAAGTAAAATAAAATTTCAAAAAAAAATTAGATTCTGAACGAAATTAAAGTTTAAACATGAATTAAATATTTTACAACGAAGATATAATTTACATGTGGTACAAACTATTGAGTTAATTAGTCGATGAACAGTAGTTGGAAATAATCTATAGTTTTTACGATTGTGGACGTTAGTACTTTCCTTGTTTTTTCTTTCCCAACGATGATGTTGATGACGTCCGATGGAATCGGGAACCAATCAGCTGGCTGCGTCAAGTTAAGTCCAGTCGGTTCTGAATAGAGCCGTGGTCCCAGCAGGTAGAATTCAACAACGGAAAAGGCTTAGGTCGATACGAAGGCTTAGGCCAGTGGAATAATTTTAGGCCGGTAAGGAAAAGTGCTATAAAAGACACTTGAATCAGATATAGTTCTTGAATTCAGTAAAATGCAGGATATCTGGAGATTGAAATTACAGTAGGTACAAGTAACATACGTACAAAATTTTGAAATGATATCAAATAACGTGGTTTATATATCCTGTATTTCACAATATTTTAAGAAAAATCATTCATTTTAGAAACAAAAAACACAATAAAAATCATAAGAAATGTTACCAATTCATTTAATTTTATTTTAATGGTTTTCAACGTAGAATTCCATTGGTATAAAAAAATAAAAAAAAAACCAGAACACGTGGTTCATGTTTCCTGTATCAATATTTTGATAGAGATTTTAGAAATAAAGCATAATAAGAATCATAAGAAAAGTTACCATTTCACTTAGTTCCAATTTAACATTTCTTTAATGTAAAATTCCATTGTTATGGAAAAAGATATGAGGAACCAGAATAAAATATATATATATATATATATATATATATATATATAACATAGACGGAATCGACATAATATATCTCTGGTACTGAATGTGAAATTAATTTGAAACTATTAAGTACCATGTAAGAAAGAATTAGCGGAGAAATATTATACATTTCAAGCGAAAACACTTACCATTCCTATGAATGCACTTCGATAAGGTAATATGACGAACTCAACAATACGTAGATGAATTAAGGGCCGAACCTCAGAGAGCATTGGCTTAAATATCCAAATGAAAACAAACTTCTCCGGAAACTTATAACTCGACAACCATCGACAAGAAATATTGTTCGATGTTACGAGGGGTAAACGAAATTTACGTTACCATTTCATCGACGAGAAATATTACGAGTGGTGAACGAAATTCACGTTATATGGAGAAAATAAAAAATTGTCACGAGTGTCAAATCAACAATGCAAATCATAAAGAGAAAGTTGTCATAACATATACAATTATTATAACACCATTGCATATTGTGTGAATAGACACTATACGCCAATTCACTAAGAGTAGTGGAAATAATCGTTACTGTATTACAGGTTGGCAAATTAATTTTGGCAGTCGGAAATTTGGCAACGTCCGATGCGCGGTAGTAAAGACGTATGCGGATTGCAAGAGCTCCCTTCGCTGGCAGAATTCGTAGGCGTCGTTTCGACAGTACAGTTCAGAGAAAAGTGTAATTACCGGGGTTGTGCAATACTAACTTGTTATGGCGACTCCAGAAAGTGAAGTTGTTCATCAAAAGTTGAGTGAGCAGTGTTGTGTTAAATTTCATGACCGAAGAGGCAAACAATGGGAAGTCGACAATTCCATTAACAGAGGTAAGTTTTAATTTTTGCAATAAAAATGTTAAATCAAAGTAATTATTTAACTAATTTACACTCGATGGTAAATTTTATAAATCGATTTTCGTACATAAAATATTTTAAAAAGTGACATTAGGGTTTTTAGCTTATAATTATGATTATTATACTCATTTCATACCTATCTCTATTACGTTTCGAATTTATTATTTGTTTTGAATCATCTTCCGATTTCAGTTACAATTGCGGTTTGGTCATATTAAAATATGTTTGAACTAAAATCTAAAGATCGTTTGAAACAACTAATGAACTGGTACGTAATATAGTATATTTGAATTTAATACTTCTTTTAAATGACCGAAAACCACGACAAAAATTTTTATTTCAAAGAACGGTCACTGAAAACAAATTTAACTACTTCCTCATTCTATTTGTATAAAAATACAGATGAGTAAAACTTTTAATACAACATTTATATCGACTTATCTTATTGTCGATCTTATTGTCAGGTCATTGAAACAGTTTCTGCTGCTGCGGCAGTTAGCCAAAGATCGCTTTCCCGTATTAAAAAAGAAGCTCTGGCAGGAAGTGATGCTGACACTGATGTGCCTTCTAAAAAACAAAGAACGTCCAGTATCCGTATGGATCAATCCGACAAATCTGTGCTTATAAGGTTCATAATAAGTTATCACATATCCGAGAAAAAAGTACCCACGATAAGAAATGTACACCAAACCTTTGCAGATAGTTATGGCTTCGCAGGAAGTCGCGAATATCTGCGGCAACAAATACATTCTTTGGGTTTTCGTTGGACCAACATGAAAAACAACAGATGTATGTTAATGGAACGTCACGAAATCAGACATTTACGCCTACTATATTTAAGAAACATAAAAAAGTGCGGAGAACAGAACAAACCTATCATTTATATGGATGAAACATACATTCATTCATGTCACACGCACCTTAAAGGATGGAGCGACAAGAGTAACGAAGGATTAAGAAAACCCGTTCCAAAAGGTAGTAGGTTCATCATTGTGCATGCAGGAAGTGAAAATGGTTTTGCACCTAATGCTGGTATTATGTGGAACTCCCAGTCAAAACCCGGAGATTATCATAATGAAATGACGTACGAAAATTATGAGAAGTGGGTACAAGAAAAACTTATTCCAAACCTACCAAAAAACACTGTTGTGGTAATTGATAACACCCCATATGACAATGTTCCAAATGAAACCTTATCTACGACTGCTTGGACTAAACAACAATTAAAAAAGTGGCTTTCTGAAAGAAACATATATTACAGTGAACAAATGTTAAAACCGGATCTTTATAACGCTGCAAAAATATACAAACCGCAATATAAAACTTATAGAATTGATGAATTGTTTATTCGACATGGATTGTAAGTTTTAAGGCTACCCCTTATCACCCGGACTTAAATCCGATCGAAAGTGTTTAGCGCCTTAAAGAATATGCGGCCAAACGAAATGTTACCTTCTATTTCACAAATGTTGAAGAATTCTGTAATGAATTTTTCGACACATTTTCTGCAAATGATTGGAAAGTTAGAAGTGACCATGTTAAAAAGATTGAAGATGAATTTATGAACAATTAATCACTTTTAGATACTGTTATAGATAATATTATTATTAATTTGGCCGAAGACGGAGATAGCGGAGGAAGATGAAGTTGATTTTGAAGAATCATTTGTAGCTGCACATCATTATTCTACTGTTGATGATCCCTGCACATCTAGAACATATTTTTCATTATAGTGTTTGTTTGTAGGTGGTATATTATTTATATCATATAAAATAATAAAGGGTAATTATAGAATTCCTCGTATGGTTTTTGAAGCAATAAATAATTATGTCTGTACAAAAAAAGCCAATTTTCTTAGAAAAATCTAATGGTTTTTATTTCCTTATTAATTCAATTAATAATAAAGAACACATTAATGTTATTTTGTTTGTAAACTCGATTTTAAATAGCATTATACATGTGCCACAATTTATGATTTCTAAATCCAAATTCAGAATATTGTGTTACCCTTGTACCTATTATCAGCCTCACAACCTTCAAAACTTTGCATGCGGAATGTACGTCGCCTGCTCTTCCCGGTAACTGCGTTTACAACGTTGTCATGTTGTATGGCTTCCTCACGCATCGTCAACTGACAAAATAGATTTGCCAATCTGTACTATGCTATACGAACTTACAAAGTGCGAAGTTATGATACCACTTAAGGACAAAGAGGCTCAGACAATAGCAAGAGGGTAATTCGACAACTCAATATCTTCCTACGGTTTTATTGAGGAAGTACGGACAGATCAACGCGCGGAATATAAGAAATAAATTATGAATAAATTAATGAAATTGCTGAACATTAAACATCACTTCTCTACAGCCTACTCTCACGAATCAATAGGGAATTGCGAGAAACTTCACAGAACATTTAATGAGTATGTCAGACATTTTGTAAATGAAACGAATGATGGTTGGTGCGAATATGCTAGAATGTTTCCTTATTGCTACAATACTACAACTAACGAATACCACTGTTACACGCCTTTTCAATTAATGTATCAAAAATAATTTGCCAGGTAATCTCAACACGGGAATAGAGCCGCGTTACGATTTTGAAACGTAACAAAACGAAGTCAAGCACTAGCATCAACTTGCACAGGAAAGTGCTAGGGAATTTCTAATAAAACACAAAATAAGAGAAAAAATCAATGCCATCAGAGAGCCCTCCAAATGTGGAGACTTAGTATTGTTAAAAAGGGAAAATATGGCAAAATTGGTTTCGCAATATTAAGGTCTATTTCAATCTACAAAAATAAACGGTGTGAATTGTGACATTCAAATAGAGCCAAACAAAGTGAAGACAGTTCACAAAAATAATTTATACCAGTACAACAAATACACATTATAATAGTGTAAGATGAGGGTCACAAACAATAAACAAGTCCAGTGGTAGCTAATATGAACATATATCACATATAAACAATATCAACTTAAATTCAGATTAAGCGTTACTAGGAACATTACAGACTTTTATAAGAAACCCTCTTTTAGAATAAGACAATATAATGATTATCGACAAAATTTTCTAGAAAAACTTTGTCTTCTAAGAAGGAAATCTGTAATAGATATTGAGCTTCATAAACAAGTTGGGTTTTTAATACAACGGATTTCAAGTGCCCCATGAGAAGAAGTCGAGCGGTGTCAGATTTGGTGACCTGGTGGCCATTCAATGGGTCCTCTCCTACTAATCCACTGCTCCGGATGATTATTCAACCACTCTCTTACTGCGCGTACATAATGAGGAGATGCTCCGTCCTGCTGGAAGTGCAGTAAATGTTTATCTAGACCAAGATTTCCATTGGCGTTCCTTTGATTTTCCACATCATAAATTATAAGAGGCTCTATACCTCTCTCTAACATTTCAGGATAAATTTCACAATTTAGATTTCCATTTATGAAGATGGAACCAATGATAGTATTGCCTAATATAGCCCAATGTCTTTCGTTGTTTGGCCGCCGTTCTCTTAAAGCAAAAATGAATACAATGAGTCAGAAAATAAAGAACTGTATAAGTAGACATAAACAATATGACTAATTCAAAAACCGGCAAAAACTATTATCAGTTATTTTATTCGAATAAGAAATAAATTTCGTGGGTGTTAACAGGTTTGAGCTATGATTTAAATAATTCGAAATTTCATTTTTATTTTTACTAGTGTTTCTAAAACACTCAAAACATTCCACACATTCGGGGGGTCAGGTACTTAAATTTTGAAAAAATAATAATAAAATTGATCTAAGAATTACATAAGGAACTATGGCAAAAATAGGGGTTGCCATTTAAAATTTTAGGGGTGTGTGCCCTGGGGGTCAAGAGGGTGAATGTAATACGATAACAAACGTCTCAACAGTTGTCCCCCTTGATATGTAAATTGACGTGTTTCGCCAAATTTTTATACTGTCATCAGTTTAGGCAATATTAAATGCCGTTCGTTTTCAAATTGACACCCTGTATATGAATACACCAATTATATACATCACTGAAGCTGTAATACAAGTAAAAATATTATTCTATCGGTCAGTGTAACTTACACATATTAAATATTATAAATATCAGAATTTCAGGTGAAAAGAAACCCAGTCCCTCATTTTTTACGCCAGTATAACCTTGACCTTTTTGTTGAACCTGAAAAAGCTCAACATCAATCGGAAATATATTCATCGAAAAGTTTATCTACTTTTCGTGTACTATTTCTACACGCTATAATTGACTGTGATGCGACATATGCATTTTTCCGGAGACGTAAGACAGCAGATTTGAAAATTTTGACAAGCAAGATTTAGTGCAATGGGCTGAAGTTTTTGAAATGAGCAATTCAACTCCATAAGAAGTTATCACCAACACAATTCGCTTCCTTCTCTCTATGTACATATGGAGCTCCTGAAAAAACTACGTGCCTAGATAAGTTTCGATATATTTGTTTCCTTAAAAATATTCGAAAAAAGAAACAAGTGCAATTAGCTTGTCTTCCTCCAACCTCAGCGGCTGCTCATCAACATCTTTTTCGAGTATGTTAACAAGTTCATGTGCGGTTTGGTTATCTGACCTAAAAAACTGATGTTGAAAGTTGGTAAACAATACAGTTCAGACTTTACTCCTACATGCACCGGAAAAACTGCTAAACGCAATTTTTTGCAAACTGTAAAAAAGGATGTAGTGCTAAACGTGGTTGCAAAAATGATGGACTGTTTTTTTTCAAGCATGTACAAATTGTCAAAGCCGGTCGTGCTCCAATGTTGAATCACCAACAGTTGAGGATTCGTTTGATACCCAGCGTGGAGACATGTGATGTATCACTTTTGAGGCAATTTACATGCACCCAGGATGAAGTAGAAGAACAAGGAGAAGAGGAAGCAGAAGTATTAGAAAATTATGAATCAGACGAATAAATCTAATTTACACCGCTTTTTTTTCTAATTTTCAACCGTTTGCAACATTTTTTATTATTCAATAGTTTCAAATTAAACAGAATCACGAAAGATCCGTGAAATAGGCCTACCGGGGAAACCATTTTAAAAGCGCGGTAAGTACTCTACTTCGAAGATGGCGTAGAAACGTTTGCATATTATGACGATAATAACTCTTCCAACTTTTTGAAACTCAGAAGCGGTAGGCTCTTAGGAAAAAAATTATTTAAACATTTTTCATAGACAATTATATGATCTACAATTTTTGTCTAGACATATTAGATTTCATTTATGATAGAGTTTTGAACAATCCTACCAACTTTGAGCTGAGTGCGAATTTTTGCAACTTCACTCCAATTTTTTGGACTAATTTAACCGGACTATATGCTGAATATTTTATCAATCCGAACAGTTAATTTTATAAGTAACTTCATTACATTTAATACATTCAATTTGTAGCGAGTCAATGTGTCTAAATATCCGTTGATCCATTCTAGTTTTCTCAGTGTACAAAATATTTAACCTATTTTTCGTTGGACTATTTTGCAAGCTCCATTTATCGAAACATAATTTGAGCTGGTTTGTTTGCGCTTATTGCAGGGTTCTATCACCGGAAGTAACATCCAATTACACCTTCTCGAGTTGCTGATGTAATTACAACCATTAAATCCACCAGTGGATGTGATTCGCAGGTAACATGATTGTCTATTGACATTTAATTAATAGAGAAACTGTGGAGGGGAACGACATGAAATACTAAAGACCGGAGATGGTTTTACAGTAATGACAATGGAAAATTTAATTGCATATCAATGTCTTATACGTCACTCAACTTGACGCTTTCTCATTCCGAGAAGGGAGAACAAATGTGATCTGAAATGATTCCAATATATATATATATATATATATATATATATATATTTCGATTTTCTACTACACATGCTTTTTGTCGAAATTTCAATAATTTCGACGTATTGGCCTGACCGTTCTTCGAAGGGAAAAAACAACTACATTCCTGGCTAATACCACGCAGAATATTGAATTACATCCCCTTCGAAAACCGTGACGTCGATCTACCATTTTGCCGATACGGACACCTGTGGTGATTCGCAACTGATAGCGGAATGGCATAGTACACTGACGCGTTTCGACCTTCTTGGATCTCTTCAAGAGTGATGTAATGCCTTCCAGTTCAGAGTCTCTAATCCGAACTGAAGATTCCGTCCTCCGAAAACTTCTACTTGGCTCGTGTAGTTACACACAAGCGAGAAGTAGTAAGCTGGCGCCATCTTCACTTTCAGTTGCGAAAAAACACCTCGGATAAATGCGACCGTATTAGACGTATGAAATAAAATGCTTTTAGTCAAAATTTCAATAATTTCGACGTATTGGCCTATCCCTTCTTCGAATGGAAAAACAACTACATTCCTGGCTAATATTACGCAGAATATCCCCTTCTGCGTGGTATAAGCACCTCGAGGTCTAAGAGCTAATTCCGTAATGATGGTAAGAAAAGTCTTTTCGTCATCCGTTAAAACCGTTTCCTCTCTAAAAAACGACGAAATATAATAAACTCGAGAAATCTGTATACTGGTCCTCGGCTAGGAAATACTATTCTTCCCACAGTCACATATTCGATCCACTGTTGAAACAAAAAGGGAAGCTTGAATATCCTGAGGCAAGCCTCCCTAGCTCGGAGTACCAACTTTAACCTCTCCTCAAATCGTCAATAAATCTCTTTAGACCAATCATAAAACTCGAAAGTGTTGAATATCAAGTTGGCTACCTTTTCCTTGTCTCGCATACAAGATTGCCCAATGATTAGAAAACAAACTGTTTCATTTTATCTTAACGTGCCTTGACAGCGCTGGTCATTGACACAGAAAAAATTATTACAAATATTTACATGAAATTGAATAACAACTATTACTATTTTTAAATTAGATTTTATGGTAGAGAAACTGTAAGACTTTCTGGATCTCGGTGGGGCAGTGGTGCATTTTCTTGAGGTTAGGTCAAATCGTAAATATGTAGCGGAAAATTGTTTTCAGTCAGTAAGTATGTGCTTAACTGTCAGGATAGCATTACAGCTGTGGCAATCAGGACGATTTCCTGAAGACATCAGATAACCGTGTGTGAGTTTGGTGTGGCTGATTCGAATTCTTCTGATTATAGCGGCCTCTCTCCTTGTTAAAAAGCTAACATAGAGAGGAGAAGTAGATGAATGGATATCGTGAAGTGCTGTCGTACTATTGCGCCATAGATATCCCCAAGATTATTGCGTAATGTTTTTGAAGTGGAACTTGAGGTCGGTTGCGAGTTGGACTATGCATTTTGGATTGTTGCTAGAAGCAGCTTCTTTCGCGTGGCGATCCGCAGTTTCGTTACCAGCAATTCCAATGTGAGATGGAAGCCAGATGAGAGAGACTGTTATATCATGAGCAATGAGAGTTTCATAGCTGTCATGTATGTTCTGGACAATTGGATGGTCAGTGGAGATTCTTTTAATGGATAGAATGGGGGAAAGGAAATCAGTATATATTGCAATATTTTTGTGGGGAAAAGAGATATATTTAAAAGCCTGAAGAATGCTTCGAAGCTCAGCTGTGTGGACGCTACACACTGAAGGTAAAGTGAAGGAGCCTATTAGATTATATCTCGAGGAAACTGCACAACCAACTCTGGAGTCAGTTTTGGAAGAATCTGTATAGAGTGTTAAATCGTGAGATTTTTTCCTAGTAATTCCAGGAATGCTTCCTTTACAAGTGCAGTGGGTGACTCATGCTTATTAGAAACAGCGACTGAGGTATCGATTATAGGAACACTTTTGGCGCAAGAAGGAGAAAAAGGTAGAGGAAGCGGGGAGGTCAGAGAGATGTCAGTATCTTTGAGTAAAGTAGTGCAGCAGCATATGTAAGGAGTAGGGATTGTCGTTTTAAGGGGAGGGGTGGTTCATTAGCTTCAATATGGAGACTATCAGCAGGGCTAGAACGGAAGGCACCTGGGCAGAGACGGAGAGCGGTATTGTGAACAGAGTTCAGTAAATCTGTAACAGATTTGGGGGCTGACATGTAAATAAAGCAACCATAATCAAGCTTCGAACTGATGAGAGGTCTGTGAACTCTTAATAATACGATTTCGTCGGAACCCCAGTGAAAGTGAGTGAGGATTTCGATTATGTTTAATCTAGAAAGATGTTGTTGAGTTCATCGATATGGTGTTCCCAGTTAAGTCGAGAGTCAAAGGTTATTCCGAGAATTTTACATCGATTTACAGTGGGTAAAGATGAGTTATTAAAGAAAATGTGAGGTAGAGGAGAAGATGTTCTTCTTGAAAACTTGATAAGTTTGGATTTACTCTGAGATAAGGACAATTCGAGGTAAGAAGATCTAAACTTAAAGGTGTCTAAAACATAAAATTTTGCAGCTGTTCTACATCGGTGTATAAAATTATTAAAACGATACAAATGATTGTAATGAATTTAAACTGCAAATAAAAATTAACCCTGTAGTAAGGGTGTACAATTATATTGCTACATGTTTCAAGTTGAACATTCATTTCAATGTTTAACAAAACATGTAGCAATTTAATTGTACACCCTTACTACTACAGGGTAACTTTTTAACTGAAGTTTCAATTAACTAAAAGTATTTGTATGTTTTTAATAATTTTATCCACTCATTCAGAACAAGTGCACAATTTTATGTTTTTAGGCACCTTTAGTATTTTTTTGTTCTTCTGTTTTTGGTTATTTTGTTATGAACATTTCTCCCATTTGTTTTGTTTGCTCGACATTTATATACCACCGAAGAGTTTTAAATAATAAAAATACTCTTGTTAAAATTATTTTTCGAAATCCTCCACTCATTTATAAAACATCATTTGAATGAAACGGCTTCGAGAGAAAAGAAATTATTAATAATCCTCCTTTCAAAGAAACAACGATAGTGTACTCCTGAATCTTCGATAACCTTCTGCTTGTTCCTGTTACCGGAAGACAAATATCTCTAACGAGAATAGACCCCCTCTGTTATGCAAATTTAAACTGATTACTTCGAATTTGACAATCCGATCGTAACCCAAGAGGAATTGTTTGGATTTTTCTTTTTTTCTGAGCTGAAAGTAATTGAGGACCAGAGAGGTTTTGAATAATCTTTTATTTATGAAAGGTATTAGAGGTATTTGATTCCAAATAACTACCTGACTGCATCAATGTTAAGTGTTCTTCTAGTGATTTTATTTACGATAAACTTAACTTATTCAGAAAAGTGTACGAGTTGTTGTGGAACTGAATAGTGAAGCAAATCATTGTCAGAAATACATTCCAAGTACCAAGAATCGCTCTGGATTTCTGGAATTTTTGTCCATTTTCATGTTTTATATTTGTATGATCGTATTAAATAATTTTGCAACCTTCGGCGATATCCTATACCGAACACTTACACTACCAATCTTTTTCACGATCCAATATTCATGGTATCATCTTGAGAAACCAAGGGTAAACTCGTACTATACTGAATTCGTAACCATCTCGAGAAAATGGATTTCCAACAAAGAAGGGTCCCGACAAAATATATTCACATTGAATTCATTTAAACTATTATTACATTTTTGAATGTAACTCATAATGTACCTATTGCTGGAAATATTTTTCTACATTCCAACATTTTTTAATATATTTTTTTTTAATTTAACAATTTTTCTGGAAAAAAATTAATTCAATTAATGCATTTGCAGACTTACTATTTCAGAACGAAAAATATTCAATTTCATTTGATATTAGTTCATTCTTTCCTAATTTTTACGTTATTCCGTTTAAACAAATTTACTTCTGGGACCTTCAGTAAACATATTTTTCTACACATGCATATGACCGCTAAATTGTTCGGAATATCGTAAAACATCCAAAGGAGGTAGAATGACAAACGACTGGGAAATAAAAAGAGAAATAAAGATTAAATTATCATGGAAATAGAATTAAATGACAGCATCGTTATTTTGGACATACAATGCTTGTCCCTTAGCAGTAAAAATAAATTATGGGACAGTAAAAGTTAATAGCTCGTATTCGGTTATTGCCATATTTTCAAATGACTTACAAATATTTTTGACGAATAATTACACACAAAATTTTGTATGAAATTTTAACAATAAAAAATATTTATTGAATAACTACTGTTAATAGTTTAACACATTTTAGACTGATTCGGAAAAGGATCAACTACCTTTTTGACTCAATAACCTTCAACATACATCATCGATTTCAAGAGAGAAATTAATCCATCTATCAACCTCAAGGTTATTTTTGTTCAATATTCTATTGAATTGTAACTAGCTCAAGGATCTGAATAAACTGTTTGTTTTTTTCTTCACTGAAGGCATCAAAGAGTCAACAAGTGATAGAGACTAAAAACAATGTAACGTGGTGAATTTGAACAAATTTATCAGGAGTATATGATACTACCAAAACTGCCATCTACGGATGTCAGTAAAACTTTTCGCCATGTACACGTCTCAAGTTACTCTACTTAGAATGAAATTTCCATTTAATAAACAATAATTGTACGTAATTAAGTTTAAATCACAAAAAATTTTGAAATCACGTAAAATACCATGTCGTTTATTAAATGTATCCAACTTTTTCTATTTTCAAATGATACTTACAAAGAAACATTCTTCCAAATAATTCTCAATTTATTGACTGACATTTATTCAGATAACATTTTTATGTATACATAGTTATTTTCCAACTCATTTTAAGCTGATCTAAAAAATCATTTGGCAAAAAATCGTATAAGACTTGACCCAATTTTTGGTGTAAGGGTAAAAAAAGTCTTATACATTTTTTTTCTTGCCAAATAATTGTTTAGCTCAGCTTAAAATTAGTTGCAAAATAACTATGTATATATAAAAATTTTATCTGAATAAATTTCAGTCAATAAATTGAGAATTATTTGGAAGAATGTTTCTTTGTATGTATCAATTGAAAATAGAAAAAGTTGGATAAATGCAATAAACGACATGGTATTTTACATGATTTCAAAATTTTTTGTGATTTAAATTTGATTAGGTACATAAATTGTTTATTAAATGAAAATTTTATTCTTTCTAGAGAAACTTGAGACGTATACATGGCGCAAAGTTTTACTGACATCCGTAGATGGCAGTTTTGGTAGTATTTCAATTATTTTTGTAGTTTAATCTTTTAATTCGTTCTATTGTTCATTTAGTGATTCATTTTTTCTACATGTGACAAGAATATACTCCTTTATCGAACATATTTTTTTCTAAGACTAGACTATCTACAAAATATTTTCTTCAATTCATCGAATATTGTTTAAGTCAACTAGCCAACTTTTTTCTACCAAATTTGGAATATATTTTTCAAATTTTTGTACCAACATTTTAGTGTTCTCCACCTCCACCTCAGTCCTCACACGCGATTTGTAGTTTGCTAGCATGAGATTATTTTCTTAAATTACTGGCTGCCATCCAGTAAACCCAGGGCCCTCTTTTTCTTTTATTCACATGAATCTACATCGTCTGCCAAAACTCAGTTATCATATTCTAGCAGGTATACATTTTTTTCTGCTGTATATCGATTCCTCATGAAAGTTAATTTCATGATAAATTGATTTATCAATACATATACAATATAATCAATTTATAGCAGAACGATCCCTACCAGGCTATACAGCTCTATCTACAGTACCACCTTCATGTAGATAGGCCCCGCACAACGTCTGAGACTCTCTTATAAATGGTAAGATGGCGCCACTTGAATCGCCTTACACCACACCGATAGTGATGTAACCTAGTCCTATACATAGTAGCATGGTCAAGGGTAGAAGCGAACACGGATTACGTATTATTATATACTTTAAATAGTTCATGTTATTTTCATTTAGTAATATTTTTGTTTGTTGTTAAATAAAATTATTACTACACTGGCGCCCTGACGTGGAGCTCGAATTAAGGATTCCTGAATGCAAGTGAGAGTTTCGTGAATACTTCGACATTTTTTTGTCTTGTAGAATCGAAACTGTTGCATTTGACAGATTGGAATTTCGTCAGTCCGGCTTTTTTCCAGTTATAACGACAGGAATATTCGCTGTTGACTTTATCCAATCCGATTTCACGAAACATTCCGCGTCGAAGTAAACGCATTGCTGCAATCCAAACAACCATGGCGATGTCTCCAGAGCAATTCCAACAGCTTCTACAAGCCGTAGCCGGCATAAGGACAGAACCAGATAATCGGAAGAAAGGGAGTTTGAGCAAATGCACGGCCCGATTCGACGGAACACGTTGTCATGAGACAGTCGACAATTTCCTAAACACCATAGCAGTCTATAAGGATATGGAACAAATCACAGACCAAGACGCAATCAAAGGCTTGCCACTACTACTTACTGACACTGCAGCTACTTGGTGGCAAGGCATAAAAGGAGAAGCTACAGACTGGAATAATGCTATTCGATTAATCCGTGCCGCTTTCTCTCCGGCAACTCCTGCATATCAAATTTACCTAGATATCTTCAAGTCCCCTCAAGGAATCTCGGCACCTGCTGACGAATTTATTTGTCAAAAACGAGCACTCCTTTCCAAACTTCCACAAGGAAGACATTCCGAAGAAACACAGATTGATCTAATCTACGGTCTTATGCACATTAGACTTAAGGAAAAAATCCCAAGAGGAAAAATCACTACGTTTACTGACTTGCTGACAAAAGCTAGACAAGTTGAGCATCTAGAAATGGAACTCAAGGATACGTCTACTTTACGACGCAATGAATCAACCGATACGCCACCGGTAAAGAAAACCAAATTAAGATGCACGTTTTGTAATTTTGAAGGTCACAGCATACAAGAATGTCGTAAACGGCAGAAGCAAGACCAACCTAAAACGACTGGGACACATACGGAGCCTACACAATCAACCGCTACCAAAACCGACAAAGGTCACCTTCACTGCTACGGATGTGGCAGAGCTGGATACTTCCGCAGCAATTGTCCCAATTGCACTAATGTCGGCAAAGTTGTCGATGTCCAAGCTGTCCACTTCTATTCGATAAATACGCTTTTAAGATCTACACCTGAAGTCCCAACAGTTCCTACAAGAATATGTGGTATTAAGGGCCAAGCACATATAGATACTGCGGCTAAAACAAGCGTAGCTGACGTCACCCTCTACAAACTTTTAAAAGACAAGAATTGTGCATTCACCAAAACCACAGCCCGAGTCACACTCGCTGATGGACTTCAAAACCAAACAGAGTTACTGACAACATTTACTACTATAGAGTTAGGCGGTAGAACTCATAATATCAACTTTGTCGTGCTGCCTAACGCCGTGGACAACAGAACCTTATTAGGTATAGATTTCCTAGAAAAAGTTGGCATCGTGTTAGACTTAGGACAACGGTGCTGGTACTACGCAGACCGGCCTTTCGAGCGTTTTGAGTTTCAACCACAGTACCAAGCACTAATACAAAGACCACGGGATCAATCAGCAGAATCGAAGAAGCCGAAGAAATCTCTAAATATCGAAAGCGAACCAACTAAGGTACCAGATCCTAGAATACAACTTAACATCACGGACGTTGACAAGAATGATGACGTTTTATCTCCATTCTTAGAGTTTTTCACGTCACCCTTACGGGATGAGTTATGGGAAGCTCCAGACTCCAGATTCCCAAATGTTAAAGAAAACAAGCACACGAGTAATGCGTATGCACCGGAAGACATAGATGAAATTTTTCGTGACAGCCTACCTCTCACTTACTCGCCACAAAAGAAAACAGGCACCAAGCGAAAAATCCTAGAGTTATTTAGTTTCGATGTCTCCCTGCAACCAAACGAAGCCGCAACGCTATGCCCGACTAATCGAAACCAGCTGAATGCAATACTGCAGGAATTTCCAAATTTATTTGAGGAACATGGCCCTCCTACCACGCGGGCGGAGCATCGAATAGACACAAGCACTAGTGGACCAATTTCCAGTGCGCCTTATCGTCTTAATGTCACCAAGCAAACCATTTTACGCGACAAACTCGACGAGATGTTGGCTAATGGAATAATCGAGGAAAGTGAAACAGCGTGGACTTCCCCCGTCGTCATGGTACCAAAGAAAGATGGCGATGTTAGGGTCTGCGTCGACTATCGCCGATTAAATTCGATTACGATACCAGATCGATACCCACTTCCTCGTATCGACGATTTGCTACACACAGCAAAGAGCAAACCTTATATGACTACCTTGGATCTCAAATCTGGTTACTGGCAAATAAGAATGCATGGGGAAGATAAGAAGAAAACCGGGTTTATTACACCTTTTGGAGTTTACTGCTTCATGCGCATGCCATTCGGTCTAAGAAATGCTCCGGCAACATTTCAGAGATTAATGGATAGGTTTAAAATTAGTCTCAGTCATATAACACTTCTAGTATATTTAGATGACTTGATTATTCGTTCATCAACGTTTGAAGACCACTTGAGGGACTTGGAACAAGTTTTTCGACGTTTACACGATTTCCAACTCCGTATTAATAGAACTAAATGCCCTTTTGCTTGTTCGACCATTGGATTCTTAGGCCACGTGCTGACACTAGATGGGATCACGATGGATCCCAACAAAATTCAAGCAATTGTGGATTTACCTGTGCCTACCCATGTAAAGGATCTCCTAAGATTTATCCAAACTTGTTCATGGTATCGCCGATTTATTGCAAATTTTGCCAGCATTGCAAAACCTCTTACAAATTTGACTCGGAAGAAATACTCCGTGGAAATGGGGAACAACTGAGCAAGATGCGTATAACAAATTAAAGAACTGTCTGATAACTGCTCCAATCCTCAAACAAGCAGATGAGAGTAAACCCTTCACTATTAAATCCGACGCCAGTAGCTATGCCATCGGTGCAGTTTTGGTCCAAGGGGAGGGAGCAACCGAACACCCTATTGAGTATGCGAGTCGCTTATCAACGAGTGCAGAGAGGAACTATATGACCACGGAGGAAGTAGCATCACCTGCCAATCCACCCCTAAGGAAGAAAGGATTACGAGGTAGACCCAAGAAACAACAACCTTAATCGTCCTGCTTGGTGTGCTAGCCTCTCATCGGGACGATCTCGAAGTTAGAGGGGGAGGTTATAGCAGAACGATCCCTACCAGGCTATACAGCTCTATCTACAGTACCACCTTCATGTAGATAGGCCCCGCACAACGTCTGAGACTCTGTTATAAATGGTAAGATGGCGCCACTCGAATCGCCTTACACCACACCGATAGTGATGTAACCTAGTCCTATACATAGTAGCATGGTGAAGGGTAGAAGCGAACACGGATTACGTATTATTATATACTTTAAATAGTTCATGTTATTTTCATTTAGTAATATTTTTGTTTGTTGTTAAATAAAATTATTACTACAAATTTTAAATAAAAACGATTTCTATGAAAATTTATTCTACAGAGCTGTAAATGAAATCTCAGGCTCTATTTTTTTTAAAATTACAAGATTAATTTTTTGCACCATTAAAATGAATATGCAGTAGTTTTTGGCATTAACGGGCCATCTTTGTATTGTGATTGCCTCGTCACCAATCATTGTTCATGATTAGGATTTTTTATCTTTCATCACACTGTAACGACGTCCATCAGATATGTGATTGCATTGATGAAATATGGAACTTCTCGGCGTAAGTCTGTAAGTCAGTAGTGGACATTACTAGGGAAGGTGTGGGCATTACTGGGGAAGTGGTGGGTATCACCGAGATAGTAGCGGGTATTACTGGGGCTGTAGTAGTTATTATTGGGGCAGTAGTGGGCATTACTATGGCAAGAGTATAGGTAATAATCTTAAAATGGTTCAGCAAAAATCATGATGAAAGACAAGATTTTGCGGAGAATCCGCCGGGAAGTCGTTACAACCAACGAATATCCCAACAGTGAAAATTAAACAACCAATTTTCATTGCGATAAAGTAATGGGTTTGCACTAAAGTTAGCGTCGATTATTGGAATACATTTAAAGATAAATTTATTAAGATAATAGTTTAATTGTTTACCTGTATTCAGTAGTCAAGAATGCAAATAGTATTGTGTGAAACAAGTATCACGAAAACTCATTTTAAAGTACAAGTGCGGTTTGCGTAACGAGTCGCGAAACAGTGAATTAGACAAAACAGGAGGCGGCGTCAAGGTCATAATTTTTCTTAAATGCGACCGACTTGGAAACTTCAAAGACTAAATGATAAGTGCGAATGAAAAACGCCTAATTCTTCATATAGAGCCTCTACAGCCTTCAGGCCCTTTTCTGAACGTCGCCCACTAAATCATACTACTTTTCAACTTCTAAATATAGATCAGTTCATCGGTTTTGGCTCTGTTATTCTAAAATACTAGGTGTTGCTTACGTCAACACTGCTGGTTATTTTCTTCGCAAAGAAAAAATGTATGGTGTACAAGCATTCGTGATAGGGGATATTTATCAGGAATAATTAATCAACACAGTTTTTTGAATGGCCATGTGGCTGTGGATACATGTGTTGTGTATGAACTTTGGTGAAAAATGAAAATATTAACAAGGAACCAGAAAATGACATTCATAAAGAACAGTCATTTTGGAAAATGGTTCTACGAAGATTATTTGATGTCATACTTACCATAGCAAAGAATTATTAGGCTTTTCAAATACATCGGGAGAACTTAAGTGAGGAAGGGCACCATGGAAAGTTCCTGTCTGTTGTACAACTTCTTGCCCGATATGATCAAATATTGCAGCAAGTTTTGGGTATGTCCAAAGGCAATTTTGTTAATTTGTTAAATTTTGTTTCCATTTCATTTATCCTTTTATTATTAATATATTATATATTTAATAATTATTATTGAATGCTTGGGAAATACACTAGAAAATCATCTACTAAAACAAATTAGAGCATACCCGTTTTTCGCTATCATATTAGATACGACACAGAACATATCGAAGATAGAAGAGCTAAGCATTGTTGTGAGGTATGATGTAATAACTAGATCGGCAAATGGACAGCCAGTTGATATAGAAGAGAGAGAAGGTTTTCTGGGCTTTTATGCCGCATTCAAACATGTAGCGGCAGATTTAGTAAAACGAGTGACTTCATTTCTTATTGACAAAAATATTTATTTGAAAAAATGCGTGAGTTAAGGTTACGATGGGGCCAGTGTGATGAGTGGTGTACAGAAACAGATTTAGGACATTTAGTCTAATGCAGAGTACGTAAACTGCACTACTTTTAATTTAAATTTGGTAATTAATGATGCTATTAACAGTTTTATCGAACTACAAATTTTTTCGCAACGTTACAGCATTGTTGTGCCCTGCACTGAGGTGTATGATAAAGAAATGATAATAAAGTAGCTTGGCTTGATAAAAACTGTACAATTAATTAGGGGGGGGGGCACCTATATTTTGCACCAGGGCCTCTGACTATTTAGCTACGCCCCTGATTACTGGGGCAATAGTGGGTATTGTTGGGGCTGTAATGGACATTTCTGGGTCAGTACTGGACATTAGTGGGTCAGTAGTGGGCATTACTAGACAGTGGAGTACAAACTTTTGCTGGAGGTTTTCATTGATAAAATGGGTAGAAAGAAAATAATACTGATTTTATTTTTCAAATACAAACATGTATGAGCAGTTTAACATTATCTCAGTAAAAAATATCTCACAGATTTCTGTCTCAAGTAGGGAGCTATTCTCTGAAGTGGAACATGTAGCAGATGTACTTGGTCCAAATTTATTATTAAGCATAGTACCGTATGTAAAACTTTTGCAGAGAGGTATTATAATAGTATCATTTTCATCAAAGTTATGTTCAACTACAAATAGTAATTTTTGTTAGTTGCTGATTTTTGTTTTTTGACTACTGAATGTTGAACGGTTGCAATGTTTATAAAAACCATAAATTTTTTAATGTATTGAATATTACATAAGTTGTCAAATTGTTATGTGATAATAACAATTTGTTTCACATACATAAAATTGTAACATTGATCATTGATGACAATGTGTTAAAAAGAAGCAAATACATTCAGCGAGGAGATACTCAGTTTCAATAAGTAGATAATAAGATGTATAATAACAATTTTTGGTGAAAAGAATAGTGGTTAATATAATTTATTACAGGTTGTAATACTAGTAATTGTTATCATCTTTCATTCTAAAACAAATGTAACTACTCTAACCTTACCTGCTAAATTGTGTATCAGTAATGAACCTAATTTTAAACTTCTTTTGCTGTCGGGCTAAATACACCCTTCATGCATAGCTTTCAATATATCATTTCTTACACGATTCAACCAGTAGATGCATACCTGAAAAAGAAAGAATTTTTTCAAAAAATGTAGATATAATACACCTATTTTGAAGTAAATAATTGACATATACACTATTTTAATGCTAAAATAGTATATTTATTAAAGGATCTTCAATGGGAAAACAGTGCGTATGGACTTCTTCATTGGTGTTATTATAATTAGTCACACGGCAATTATTCCTACAGTTTAACTTAATATTAACAATTTGTTTACATTTGATACTGACTTATGACAAAAATGTAAACTAACATTCTTCTTCTTTCAGTTTAATGGCCTCAGCCCATTAGGCCTTTAGCCAACGCAGATTTATTTAGTTTAGTTTTTGGGAATATTCCTTATGGAATGTCTGGATCTCTCCATCTCCCATTTGATAAATATTTATGTTGTAACACGACATTCGTAATGTCAACTGATGCTGAATTCGCTGTTGTCTAGTATATATAAGCATGCCAACGATACTATTCGTATGATTTTAGGAACTGTGCTCGGATCTCGAGAATATCATTTTCAGGATGTATTCGCAAATGGAGCATTCACAGACTTGCGTATACGTGACGCTGCAAACGATGTCAAGAATAGCGCCCCGACCATACGTTGTTTGGGATACAAATGAATGAATTATTATTATTTTTATTTGTATGCCTCTTCATTTTGGGTTTAATGCTGATTGTAGAATTCATTTTTATAGAAGAAATTGATAGTATATTTGAGTAACTTCTTTACATTTGACATAACGAAATGACATTTGTATTGTAACGTAATGCTGTTCTCAAGTATATTTAAACGTGAGAACGATACAATTCGATGATTTTAGAAACGGTGCTCGAGAATATTATTTTTAGGAACTATTCGCAAATAGAGCATTCACAGGCTTGCGTATACATGACGTAGGGAACGATGTCAAGAATATCGCCGCGGTTCGAGACTCAGTACGGATGAAACTCCATCATCGACCACCACATCGGCAAGAAATGAATTACCGATGGCGACAGTGATTTTCTTACCGAAATATCGAAACCACTCAAGCCAAACGTTCAACTTTAGATATATTTTTACAAAAATTACAGCTTTCATTTTTTAGAAATGAATATCTTTATAATAAATACATTGACAATTATTATTGATTGATAATATACTCTTTAAGTAAATAAAAGAAATATAATTGCAGGGAGAGGAAAAAAGACGAAATTTTCGGTATAAGAAAGTCTACGGTCCAGCGCAACAATATGGCATGACATAACGCGAGTAACGAGCAGTCACTCTTCATTATGGATACTGCTGATATGGGAAAGTTAATACAATTACACTGAATTATTTGAAGGGTTAATTCATATTAAAATGAGAATACTTCAGTGCCTAACTATGACTGAGTGTCTATTTTGAATACTATTAAAAATTTGAAATTTGAAACTTGATTGAAAATGCTTTAATTTTAGAACACAGTAGAATACGTACAACACGAAGGAATACACATTAGAGGGGCACCAACATTATATCAGGATAAAAATTTACCAAACTCATAACAGCTGGATTTTAAATATCAATTAAAGGTGTCTTTCCGAAAATCCAATCAAAACATAAATGATAAATTTGAGAACGAATTTATAGCAATTTCATTCCCTATTGGAGTTTTTCTTTCAAATAACATCGAATGAAAGCTCCTAACTAAAGACACGAAGACATTAAAGTTTTGAACAATGATAGAGTAGCCTCTCGGGCTTTCGATACAACTAAATTCCATTTCCGTTAGTAGTATACGATGTGTTTGTATACACTCCCAATTAAGTTCACCACACGATCTTGAGATTTATGAGCTTTTCGAGGGCACTAACGTAATGAACGAAATGAATCGAGAAAGCAAAGACGTATTTATTTATTTATAAACACAGAGATAAGTGAAATGTTTGAATTTTGTCCGGATAGAATTATAAATGGGAGGTGAATTTAAAACAATGTTTTGAAAAACTAGCTAATCAAAATATTACAAAATATAGTTTTACAATAGCTTTCGTTACATTTTTGAGACCTCAACTTAACTCCAAACAATATCGAGCATTGTTCAAGGAAAAAGTGACGGAAAAACCACTAACAAAGCAATTGAATTAACTTAAGTTTGTCAAATTATGCGTACTTGTATTATAAGCCAATATTCTTTATCTTAGGTCAACAATAATTTTTCCAACAATATGTTCGAAGTTCAGCTTGACCCCTCCACAACGACCTTTTCTCTCATGGACCTTGATCTTCATCACAGTTTTCAAATAAAGCCTAGTTTTAGCCATATTTACCATACAAACTTCAATATCTGTTTTATTCTCCAATTTATAGGCCGAATTTATTAAAATAAATTAACATAAAAGTACCGTTGCCAAATTCAAATTAAAAATTTCTGAATAAAACCACACAGTGATGGCTTCGGAGTACGGAAGCGCATCAAATTCTACAACATCTAGTCAACGTCAATATTCTCAAGTTGTTAACTCCGATATGTTTCCAAAAAAATAACAAGCGATCGTATTAAATATAAATGACAATCTCAATATCGGAGACTATGTAGAAGCCGTAGCAAGTATTGTTGGTACCAAAAATATAATGTTTGCCTCTATAATGTCAAATAATAGAATATGTATGTACTTGTCAACCGTCGAAGCTATCCAAGATATAACAGATAAATATTAAACTTTAAATATAAAACATTACCAAGTAGGAGTTCGACGACTCATTACTACAGCAAAGCGAATCATGTCATCAAATCTCTGTCCATGACATATTAGAAACAGAAATCCAAAAAATAGGTTTTTCAAAAGTATTACCAATGTCATTCCTCCGTGCAAGCCTGCCAGGGAACGAATACGCACACATCTTGAGTTTTCGACGTTAAATCTACGTACCACCAAACGATGACATAAGTGTACCGCCCTCACTGGTCATCACATTTGTAGAAACAACATATAGAGTGTTTCTATTATTCGACGGAATAACATGTTTCCTGTGCAAAACCCCAAGACATGTTGCCAAGCTTTGCCCAAATCAAGTACCAAACTCATCCAGTTTTTACGAAAACGCTAGAATACCCGTGAAACCAATAGCAATAGAAACGGGCGTAGAAGATCTTAGCCAAATTGATGAGATGAGCGATACTCTTCCATCAAAAACCTTTAAATGACCACGGCAATATCTAACAGCAAGTTCTAACAACCTTACATCCGGAAAAGATTCAGTGAAAGAAACAACTAATACAACGTATCACAAGTCCAAAAAAACCAAACAATGTCCCTCTGCAACCAAACAAAATTCGAATGCCGAAGATCTGAAACCTGTAAAAAAGATCTACAATGAATCACCTGAATAACTCCTAACATTTGAAGAGCTCTTCGACTTTATGGATAACGCATTTGGCACATTTGACCCCTTAAGTGTAGCTCAACTATACACAGATAATATCCCTGAACTACTTGCCCTTCTCCACAACATTGACCCATTCATACAACAGAGGGCGATGAAATCCTGATACACAAGAATCCAATCCAAGATACGTAAGCAACTGAATTGAGTATCGATATCAACAAATGAAGAAGACGAATATACTCGTAGTTACGATTCGTCCTCACCCCAACTAAGTCAACATTAACACTTTTTTACTCCAATGGAATATAAATGGGCTAATAGCCCATTTGGAAAAACTAAAAATCTTACTATCAAAACCTACGAAAGGTGTAATCTGAATACAAAAAACTAACTCCAAATATAACAAATACTATTCACTAAGAGGTTACGAATGCGTCTAGAATAATAGCGAGTCTGACAGAGCTAGTCAAGGAGTGGCTACTTAAATAAAAAATAATTTTACTTGGAAAAATATGCAGATAACATCATAACTAGAGGTAGTTGCAATTAACATACAATACTATGAGAAGAATATGACTATTATTAATATGTATATCTCATTCAACAAAAAATTAACTTCACAAAGCTTACAAGAAATAATCAGCCAAGTAAATGGCACAAAAATAAAAGTAGGGGATTTCAATTCAGATAATACAATATTGAAGTCTGTAGCGGGTACAAGATTGAATCCACTAAAAATCGAAACTATTTGTGACGCGCAAATTGCACCAAACCTGAGTTATATGGAAGTGACCCCCTACTTATAAGCATAGAATTGCATTCCAGAAAAGACAAGAACGATCAACTTAATTCAATGGAAACATGTAATTTGAGACAAGCAAATTGGTTTACTGAGTATATAGAAAGAAATCTTCCAAAAATTGATCAGATTGAAGATAACATTGACGAAATAACGAATGTTCTTACCAATACCATTATACAAGCAGCTGTAATCCATATTGGGTATGTAAAACTACTTAAAACGAAAATTCCAATACCTCGATGGACACCACCATGCGAATAACCTATTTAAGCAAGCAAAAGACCGTTATTTAAATTAAAAAAGAACAGAAACCAAACTAACTTAGATGACTTTAAAAGACTCAGAGCAAGATATGTCACTTAGCAAGTTAAAAAGGACTCCTGGAAATCATTTGTCTCAATAATCACCCTGAATACTTCCAAACTCCGAGATTTGAATAAAAATAAAAAAACTAAGGGGAATTTCATCAGACCATAAAATAACATGTTTATCCCACAATACTGAAATTACCTCTAATACTGCACTTATAACACAAACATTTGCAGAAGAATTCTCTAGAATATCAAATGATGAAAACTACGACTCAGAATTTAGGGAATATAAACGCGATACAGAACAGAGAATAAAATTGAATCATACTACAGGTCGAAACCACCTTTTAAATGTGCAAATCGACAAGGAAGAATTAAAGAGGTACTGAAACAATGCAGCGATGAATCCAGCCCGGCACCTGATGAAATCAACTACACTTTTTTTAAAACCCCCCAATAACTGGTAAAAAGTATTTGTTAGAGACATACAATAAAATTTACTTAGAACACAAATTTCCAAAATCATGGTCAGAAACTATCGTAGTGCCAATACCCAAGCCACACAAACACAAAGAACTTGGTAACGTCTTACAGACCAATATTCCTGATATGTACAATTTGTAAGGTTTTAGAGAAGATATTAAACCGCAGGTTAATGTGGCATCTGGTTAAACATAACGATATATCGACACACCAAAACGGATTTCGAAAAAACACGTCACAACAAATGATAGCATAATAAACCTGGAATCCGAGATACATGATGCATTTGCAAATGGTCAGAAACTGCTAGGTGTATTCATGGATCTTGAAAAATTTTACAACTTAACCTGGCAATATAAAATTCTATGAACACTGGTACATTGGAACATCAATTGAAATATAACAGCATTTATCGAAAAAAATTTGACACAACATAATTTTGAAGTCAAAATAAATGGTAAATTATCTACCAACAAAGAACTAGAGAAAGGAATTCTTCCAGGATCTTCCTTAAGTACAACATTATTTCTTGTTACCATAAACGACTTCACCTCTTGTATCACATCTCCATTACGTGTAAACTTATACGCTGACGATGACGACAAATCAGGCCTCACAATATCTCACGAAAAAACAAAAGGTCTTTTATTTGCACGAAGAGTACAGAAAAAACACCTGGAATTGACAGAAGATATCACATTTTTGAAAATAATTTTTGATGATAAACTTAACTGGAAAAAACACTTTGACTATCTTTAACAAAACAGCACAAACCTTGAACATATTAAAAATCCTATCACATCAAAAATGGGGAGCAGATATAAATAGCTTACTTAACCTTTACAAAAGTACCATTAGATCTAAAATAGAATATGGAGCCATGGCTTTCCACACCGCTAAAAAAACTTATATAAAAACTGTGGAAATAATTTCAAATAAAGCATTTGGAATAATAAATGGTGCGTTCCCAATAACCCCCACAGAGAGTCTCTATAAACGTCTTGGAGAAAAACCCTATTGATAAACTCAACAGAAGTGGTATCTATAAATTAACTTGTGATTCTTGTCCATCTACTTATGTGGGTAGGACCACTCGTCTTTGGGTACTAGAATCAAGGAACATCTCAACAAACCTACTTCTTCGAATCTCGGCTTCCATATTAAGTTTGATAACCACAACTTTTCTCCATCACGCAACTCTAAAATCCTGCATAACATTATCAGGAACAACTTCAGAAAGATGGACTTGCTCGAAGATCTAGAAATACTCAGGGAAATGAAGGTTAACTTAGAACACTGTCTCAACACCCAGGTACATCTTAATTGTGAATTGCAGCCTCTTTTCAAAAGCTTGTGGTCCTCCAGGGCTTTCGTCTCACCTTCTCATCGTGGCGATCCGGTCCAAGAATATTTCGCCCAGCACTCGGCTGATTCGTAAAATGCGAATTAATGAGTCTTTCCTATCTTCTATCCATTCTTTACCTATATTTCTTCTTTTCGTCTACTTTAAGTTTGCTCAACCTTATTCACCTGTCACATTTGCACTACATCCATCATTGTATTACACATTGTGTTCCAGACACCTAGAAACTTTCATACTCCATTCAACAACCTATTCATCGTATATTTAATTTTAAAATAAAAGGATTAAAAACCCCTCTCATAAACTTATCTGAGACATGCCTATTATGGATATGGGTTTGTTCTTGGAACTGGTTCTAGATTACCACAGTGTACTTGGGACACCATACTATGGATAGCTCATAGTTTGGTTCATCATACAAGCAATCTTATAAATTTGAGAAAAACATACCCCCCTTCTCACTTTTCCTTCATTTTTTCTTCTTCTCCTGCACATGCCTAGTACGGTTCTAGGTATGGCATACTACCTTCTATTCTCATTGCTAGCACATCTGTTATCTTTCCAGTCTTAGCTACTCTCTTCCTCGGTTTCCTCTTTATCGTAATAGGCCTAGTATGGATCTAGGTTTGTCACAATAATCTTATAACTGTTACTCCATTTTCATACAATTTTTGGCATATCTGCCATCCTTTTCTTCTCTTTCTAATCTCACTTGGTTTCTTCTCTTCTGTACATGCCTAGTATGGATCTAGGTTTGTCATAACTACCTAAAAACTTCATAACCACATGGTTTCCCTGTAACCTATCTATGTATGGGTCATAGTTGGGTCATCAGTATATCAGTGTTCTATATCTGATAACTCTTATCATCTTCTATCCCCCTTTTTACTCTTGACACACTCCTTCGACTTCTTCTTTTCTTATTACAACTTCCAGCATATCCGCCATCCTGTGCTTCTCTTTACACTCTCACCCGGTTTTTTCTCTCCTGCACATGCCTAGTATGGACCTAGCTTTGTCATAACTATCAAAAAAAACTTCTTAACCGTATTGTTTCCTTGTAACCTAGCTATGTATGGGTCATAGTTGGGTTCATCAATATACAAGTGTTCTATATCTTATAGCTCCTATCATCTTCCATCCTTCCCTTTCACTCTTAACATACTCCTATGAATTCTTCTCTTCTTGTAAATGCCTAGTATGGGTCTAGATGTGTAACAATTACCTTAAATTTAATAATCACATTATGGTCTTGACGCCGGGCTATGTATGGGACATAGTTTGGGTCATTAGGTTACAATCACTTTACCATTTACATCTAATTCATATGGGAGGCCATCAGCTGTTGGGTTCACCTTGCCAGCGTACTTTTCCACCTTCGTCACTACATTATGTAAACTCATCCATGGATGTATTTACGACCAAATGTTTAATTTATGTTATCTAGCATTTTACACATATAGGTTTACTGCGCTTGTTTCCTGACTGGCTGGGAATGGATCCAACCTCTAAGTTACTTTTCTTTAGACAATCAAGGGTAGAGGGGTGTTTCTTATTCATCTAAGTTGGATGATTTTTAGGTATTTTGAATTTGAATAGAGATTTTTGAATTTTTTAATTTTATCACATCTTTATCCTCATTTTTTATATTTGAAACAAAAGTAATATATAAATGTTCCTTCATTATTCAGTTCACTATATGAATATTTTCATATTTTTGAACATTAATTTGATTTAATGTTTATCATACAAACACGTTGTATTATTATAAACTCCATCATTTTTACAATTAATTCATTCATTAACTTCATCATATAATGTGATAAGTAATTGAAAGTGCAGAACACGTCTACTTCAGTGAAATTCTTAATTGTTCAAGCAAAAAGAACAATTTATATCTTCGAGCGATATTAACTGTCTCGACCCTTACTTCGTGGAATCTACTCATACTAGTGTTTAAAATGAAACTCACTGTTTCTAGCTAATTCCACAATATAATGAAAATTGTTGAAAATTCTAAAAAATTGTTAATTGTTTCGATAAATCAATATATTCTGACGATGAGATTGATTTATTGTCAATTTTTTAGAATTTTCAACATTTTTTATTATATTGTGGTATTAACTAGAAACCGTGAGTTTCATTTAAAACAGTAATTCGAGCAATATATTTAAATGAAAGTGAAGTAATTGTTTACTTTTTAAACCGACATAATCCTACGAATACTACAGTCCTTCGAGTTAAGTATGAACTACAATATCCCGTTCCATTTATTATCTCTACATAAAAATGGGATAATAAAATAAGTACCATAGCACTAATTGTATTGGCTTTAGTGAGTTGAATCTCTATAGCAGGGGTGGCCAACCAGTCGATCGCGATCGACTGATCGATCGCGACTATAAGTCCAGTCGATCGCGGCAAGGCAAAAAATATATAACGTAGAACGGACTGCGCAACGTAATTACCAACTACTGCACGCATCATCTTGTATCATTTTTCAAACGCAGTTCCTTCCAGTTATTTCTCCTCTCTTCTACGCCGTATAGCTCTCTTTTGTTTTCGGCACGCGATAAACAATAACCGTGAAGCGTGTGGGACGCGGGGGCGGGGCGAGTGTCAATCCGTCGCCAGTCAGTTGACGAGAGAGACTAGTAGAGTTACGACGTCAACGACTACCGATGTAAATCCCGATTAGACTGCATCGCGCCTCATATGTACGTACGTTATGGATAAGTGGTTGAACAGAAACGCCGAAGGAACATCGAATGAAGAAAGAAATGCTTCTGAAGGTTCATAAAATAAAGTAAGATAATATATTTAATATTGTTACTACTGTAAACGAACCTACCTAATAATATTGTAACTATACAATTGAAGGGTACAGGTGCAAAGCCAGGAATGTCAAAAAAGTGAACTAATTTAATTTTCTTATCAATTAAGAAATTTCAGAACGTAATTTTTGTTACTAAAATTAAGACTTTAAAAGATAAACTTCACTCGTAGTTCGCAGTATCAGTTTATATGTTCAAGTGATACTAACCTAAGAAAATTGTTAACTTATAAATGTTAAAATGCCAATAATTACCTAAACAACTTTTTGTTTTTGTGACCTTACTTGTTTTGCCCCTGTACTCTTCAATTGAGAAAGCCGATCATTCCCGAACTTTAAGCATACATGCCGCGTTCATGTCAATCGCGCCCACAGAACTGGGAGACGGCGCACTCTGCTCACTGGAAGTCCATGTGGGCGTTCCGTGTCTCAATAGACATTGTCATTTAATAGATTTAAGCCTTATTACCATAAATAAATAATACAATTCAAAGTGGAGTTGGTCATAGAATCATGAACAGAGTTTCATTGTGTGCAGTTCACGTATTTTGCATTACCTGTATGCGTTTGACGACATCGGTTTTCATAACTTATGTCAGTACATGCCACTTCCCTGTATCTCTTTATTCCGTATTGGCGCCTATATTACATAGAATTGGTGACAGGATATTACTACTTTTGCTAAGTATTATATTAGTTATGTTCCTTATTTTTAATTCTATTTTTTGCAGATCCGTGATAAATGTGCTCCAAAGAAATCAAAAACTTATCACTTTCACCAAGAATGGGAATAGGACTACTTTTTTACTATGGTGAAAGAAAACTGCTGCTGCCTAATATGCAATACATCTGTGGTAATACCCAAAAAAGGTAATTTAGAGCGACATTTTAACACAATGCATAGTAAATATCAGACTGACTTTCCACCTAACAGTGAAATAAGAAAGAGTAAATTGCAAGCAATGGAATCGCAATTGAAAGTCCAAGAGCATATGTTTTCTGGGCCTATTGAGCAAAGTAAAGCTGCAACTGAAGCTTCTTTTCAAGTAAGCTACAAAATTGCACAAAACTGCAAACCTTTTTCCGATGGCGAATATATCAAGGAAATTTTCGAAGCAATGTCAGATTCGCTATTCGTGAATTTCAAAAATAAAAACGAAATTAGGAAAGCTAATTATGGTTTACAGCTGTCTCGAAATACAGTGATGTGACGTATAGAAACGATAAGTAAAAACATAAACGAACAACTACAAAACGATATCGTCCGCTGTGTTGCTTCTTCGCTACAACTTGACGGGTCAACAGATATCACTGATACTGCTCAATTACTTATTTTTATTTGGATGGTGTTTGATGATTTTTCGACTAAAGAAGAACTGCTAAGTATGATTTCCTTAAAAGGGAAAACTCGTGGCCTTGATATATTCACGGAATTCAAAGCATATATTAGCCAGATTAAGCTACTTTTGTATAACCTCGTATCAATGACAACTGATGGGGCTCCCGCAATGACAGGTATTCATAATGGTTTTATTGCTCTTTGTCACAAAAACGAAGATTTTCCAGACTTCATTAGCTACCACTGCATAAATCATCCACAGGTACTGGCTAGCACGAGACTAAAAACAAAACATGTGATGGATATTTGTTTTAAGATTGTAAATTCCCTAAGAGGAAAATATCTCCAAAGGCGGCTCTTTAAACAGCAATTAGATGAGAAGGAACCAGAGCTAGCATTGCCTTCTGATGTAAGGTGGTTGAGTCGAAGCAAGTTTTTACAAAGTTTTCGAGATCTATTGTACGAAATAATAAAATTTCTTGAAGAGAGGGGTGATGATTGCCAGCAATTGCGTGATTTAGACTGGAAATGTGATTTAGCATTTTTAGCAGATTTTACTGGAAAACTGAGCACGTTAAATCTAGAACTACAGGGCAAGAATAAAACATTAACAGAAATGATGAGTTCTATTGCAGCATTTCAAAGTCAAACAGCGTCTATGATTGTTGACATCGAAAAGAAAAAATTTCAGCAATTTGTAAACATTAAAGATCATAAGGAAAAATATACTACCTACAATTTCATTCCTGACAAATAGACGGCAGAAATTAAGGCAGTGGCATCAGACTTCAAAATTCGCTTTAGCGATTTCAAAAAAATTGAGAAGTTGGTGAAATTCATCAGTTATCCATTTAATAATTCCATTGATCACAGTTTTTGTGTTGTTCTTGATGAAAAACGTAAAATTAATAATTTTTTTCGAAATTCCAAATTTTTTGTCGGTAAACCAATATTTTTCTCGTATATTAAATAGGTTGGGCGGAGAAGTAAGTTATTTGTGTATTAAACTTCCTGGTACGCCACTGCCGAGGTACGACCTTGGCTTTTAACAGCGTCGCCTTTAAAATGATAGGGAGTAGTCAGTTATCCTTGCAAGCATTACATCGTTTTTCTCAATCATGTATTGTGTTTTTAAAGTATTTATGAATAAAATGTTTTGTCTATCTATATTTAATAGTCTAAGGTTGTATAGTTGAATAGTACGATGATCACGTATGTCAAAAGTGTTAAGTAAAATAATCAGAATCAGGAACTTGAATTCAAATTTCTTCTACGAGTTTAAAAACAGAGTAGATGGTTTGGAATTAAAGTTTTATCCAAATTAATTCTACATTTCTTTTTCCATTTTCACTTTAATATATCAAAGAATTCCTCTAGTAAAACCCTAACGTAAATCCAATTCGGTTCCATTTAATTTTCCCCAACAAATAAAATATATTAAGCGGTGTTTTAGCGTAAGCCGTTACATTTTACAAAAAGAGAAATAAATCTCGCTTTGATTTGAACTCGTTCTGTTATATACCACCAAAAAAAACTCCCTTTCCTTTTTTTCCCTTCCTTTCTCTCTAGTTACCTACTATTCTGCCGTTATATAAGTGATGCGCTATTGAACTGCGAAGCTGATCTAGCGTGTTTCTATCCGAAACGATGTTTACTTTCAATCTAACGTCGGCAACATTACTTCAAACGAGTGTAATTTTCAACGGTCTGTTGATAGAGTGACGGCCGTCGTCGGTGGTCCGCCAAAGCGCCAACCGAAGATCGAATTGACGACGGTGATAGATTGGTTTAGGTGGTCACCTCAGTGGAAGAAGTATGGAGGGATGTTTTTGAAAATAGGCCAGAGAAATTATCCAATAAAAACTTTAACAGCAATAAATATTGTGAGATCGTTAATTTATTTCTTTAATCTATAGTCATTCATTCTGTTCTGTCACCTTACTATTGATATGGTATTAGTATTAGTTATTTAGAAGTATGACTTATGTTCTCAAAAAGTTCGATGTTTCTTCCAGGAATCAACTAATATCAATTTATTCATTAAAATAATAAGGGTGAATCCAGGTAATAGTATATTACGTAACGAGTGTTGTAAGAAGCATTTTACGCACGAACGGAAAAGATACGCACGAAGCCGCGTAGCGGCGAGTGCGTAATTTCGTGAGTGCGTAAAATGCGTTATAACGCGTGTTACGTACTATACTTTACCTACGACCTAATTGTATCGATAATCTTATTAGGGGGTTCAAAGTACAAATAAAAACGTACATCCTTGATGCCCAGCCAAGTTACATTTCATAAAAGCCCATCCTCGATGCCCAGCCAAGTTTCGTAAAAGTCCATCCTAAGTAGTATTTATTTTTATCAACAATGTATGTAGAATTACCGGAATTGCAAAAAATAGCGTATACACATCTCAACTTAGTGACATTAATCCCTTAGGTGGATTACTTCTCTCAGAAATCAGACACCGCCCGCGGCATTAAATGGGCCACTTTAATCGCTTGGTGTATAATATACTATTGTTTACTAATATGATACATCAAGACAGCTAAAAGATGCGGATTGAATGAAACGGAACCAATTATCATATAATTCCAAATAACTCTTAGTATTAAATGCAATCTCACCTCTAATAAATGTTATCTACCATTTATATATAGAATAAAATTCATCGTCAAATATCTAAGTAATACATTTTGAATAAAATGGCTACGTCTATGACAGTTGCGAAGTGGTCGCTATGGAAGATTTACCTTACAGCCGTGCGTTTTGTTTTACCGTGCGTAATAGACGTCTTACATTGGTTGCCGACTGTGTGTTTTTGACTACTTACAGGGGTGATCGTAGGTAATAGTATATTACGTAACAAGAGTTGTAAGTAACCCATTACGCACGAAATGAAAAAGTTCATGCACGAAGCCGATTTCATGAGTGCGTAATGGGCTTACAACTCGTGTAACGTACTATACTTTTTCTACGCCTATTCATTTTCTTCCATTAACTAAAAAAACATCGCAATAATTTAAACTTTATTATAATAGTTGTTAATAACAACTGAACAATTATTGTAAATCGATTTGGCTTTATTATTTAATGGTGATGAACGGTTATTCATAATTGTATTATATTTTGTTCAAGAAATTGACAATATAAATGACTAGACATTCATTTTCATAGCATGCTACTTAAGAAAACGTGTCCTATTTTTAAAGAAATTGCATAATGTGCTGCCTACATTTAGGGGCATCACTCTTTCAATCCTAAATATATCTCGCTAATGCTAGAAGTTTTTATGTTTCTTAATTGACTAAATTTATGTAAATAGACCAAATAAAGTCTTACGTAAATATAAATTTGATTGTAATTTAATTGAACCAAGAAATTTAATTTTTCGTCTCAAAACGCACGTGTATGTTATGAGATCTCATTACGTGCATGTTATTGTTAAATGTCATTTACAAGGAATGTTGACAGTGCGAATTTTGACGTTTACAGACATGGGCGTAGAAAAAGAATTTTGAACAATTAAAGAATTGGTGACAGTGACTGAAAGATATATTAATATCTCGTGAATATTGAGTCTCACTTAGAAATAAATTAAAATTTGAAATCAGCATGAACTCCAGTCGAGCAATAATTATTTAAAGAACATCAAATGAGCATTTTTCTAATATCAATAAATGGAAAAGAAACGAAAAATCATTTATGTGGATTACAACCTAATAGTGATATAAAAAACACGTGAAACATGGCGGCAACAATTAATAACTTTGTATTCAACAACCAAAGTTGTTAGAACAGCAGC
The DNA here is from genome assembly GCA_963921935.1 of Galeruca laticollis. Taxonomy (NCBI): domain Eukaryota; kingdom Metazoa; phylum Arthropoda; class Insecta; order Coleoptera; family Chrysomelidae; genus Galeruca; species Galeruca laticollis. Next base: position 81,936,441 of record OY998175.1, on the reverse strand, counting down.
ACTCCAGAATGAAAATCAAAGATCAATCCTTGTAGTAGATAAACGTAGAAGTGCTGACGATTCAACACCTATACAAAAGTGGAAGCTACATGAAGCAGACTGAGATAATATACCATTTCAACTGATGCACCGTTAACAAAATTTTCAATACGTGAGTACATAAACGAAACAATAAACAATATCAATGACATATTGATACAGCTGCAGAAATAACAATAGGGTTAACCAAAAACATGACACACCGTACGGATGTACAATGGTGGAAAACAGAATGTGAAGAAGCACTTAAAGAAAGTAAACATGCAGTTAATATCTATAAAAAACATAACACAATTGATAATCAATTAAGATTCAAAACATTAAGAAGCAAAACTAGGTATAATTTTAAAAAAAGTTAAAAAGAGTCATGGATAAAATATGTGCAAAATAAAAGCAGCTCTACTAGCTTAACATCTGTGTAATGACATAAATTCATTACTATAAAACTCGATTCAAGAGACCAGCGCCGCGATGACGAGATACCCCACCAGAACAGCAGAGCCCCCACGCCAGGATGCGCACGAAGAATCGACGGTAGAAGGGAAAGAGACTTCCACCACTACCACTACGATGGATATAAAAATGCAAACCAACAGACGATGAGACGACTTGGTTTACGGACTCCTGCTCCTCCAAGTTCAGCCGCCTCCAGTGCGAAGCGTAGGTCGAGGGGATTGACTTCAACCTTAAACGCTTTACACTATCTTCCGCCGAGTGTTGTACTAAGTCGGAGTATTAATCCTACTTTATACATCAGTCATTAGAACGGCCGTTGGTTTCGGGTATTGACGGAAACGGGAACGATTGTTCAAACTGTTAGAAGAATTTCTGTGTGGTACTGACACACTGAAAACTCTACAGTATCCCCGTAGGGAAACACCGTTAAGCCGGGTACTGACTGGCTATAAACGATCGCTTTAACTGTTAGTATAATTTCGGTGTGGTATTGACACGCCGTAATAACTACAGTCCCTGCAAGCAGAAGTATTCGTTAAGCTGGGTACTGACTAGCTACAAACGATACTCTCAAACCTTGAGACTAAAACCGAAAGAGTATTGATCCGCCGGTTGCTCATATCCATGGCTGACTGAACATTCCACAGGACGTAGAAAGTCCCGTACACCGTCGAGTATATCGCCGGAATCGAAATACACACCGCTATAGTTTCACCTACATACTATTCGGACCATCAGTACCTATCAATCGACGAAAGGATACTGACCGTCGAAGCATGACCTTCAAAATATTTACGTACCGGAGAAATATATCGAATATTGAATTTTAGTTTATTGTTGTCGTTGTAAATAATATTATTTTTTCAGAAATAAATCAGTTAATTTAATTGAACTATGTCTCCTTTGGGCTTATTTGGGCAATACGCATTACATCTGTGTGGAAAAAAGTGCGGCAATTAATCATACAATAAAATCTCTTGTATAAAACAAGACGAAATCTTAATAACAAAATCACTAGATACAGCTAAAGCATTGGCGGAAGCATTCCTAGAGAACTCGAGCGATGCCAAATTTCTAAAAAACAGAGTATCAATCGAAGAAATCCCAATCAATAATGAAAACAATACTCAGATATCCTTGACAGTGAACTCTGTCCCCCTGGGAACACAAAAAGGAATAAACTCTCTCTCCGACCGTTATCCAACATATCTCGATACCGTGTGCTAGAAATTTAGCGTCATCCGCAGTTTTTAGATAAATATTGAAATCAGTCAGTGAGCAGAGACAGGAAGTGTCTCCACACAGTAAGTTTTTGAACAAGTCTAAGATTTATTGGGAAATATTTTTTTTGTGTGCGCTGATCTAACCTTGATATTGATAACATAAATGTTTGCATAGGTAGAATAAATAACATTTTCTTTACTGTGTTATTGGACAAGTTCATAGGTTCAATTGAATCTGTAGGTCCTGGCTCATAATTTGGGCATCGCTCGTTTTATAGATATAATTTCACTGTGTGAGATATTATAGTAAGATTTTACACAAGATTTGAAGGAACGATTTCTTTTTGTGTATTTGTAACTTGACAGGATTTTAGGTATTATTTTTTTGTCACATAATTCTCGCCCACCCCGTAGATAGGTGGTAGGTAAATCTTTAAACAAGGCTAATTGTAATTCATATCATTTGCCCGGAGCGTACGATTTTTTCTCCGTGAAACCAGGTTATCACTAAATTTTCGCAGTGACTATGTAATTTTGCTTTTCGGACGCAGTCATATCTTTTAATCATATCTAGTGGTATAAATAAAAATTATATTTTATTCGCGCTGTTTACCGATAAGATTTATCAAATCAGCAGAACTTATTTCTCTACTTTTCCGTTTTAATTACGTAAAGTACAATGACATTCGACAAATAGAAACTAGCGGCGGTCTATTTGTACCTTTTAATAGTAGACAATTATTCTCACAGTGAGGCAGGTCAATTCCGCAGTAGAGGCGAAATCATACGGCCCATTCACGTATTGAAAAAAATTGTATATAAGTGTATAGTTTTTTTGGGTCATATTTGTATCGTGAAATATATAATATATTTTTTTATGATTTGTGGTACCGAAACATCATTCAGATCCCTACCACGACTTTCCCTCTAGAGTGAGTAGTGCATTTGAATATGAGGCTGAACAAAAAGATCAATTCTGTCCTGGCAAAGGTAATTTATCGCTTTGAGTCGAGGAGGTCCACGCCTAAATCGGAGTAGATTTTTTTAACGCTCGGCTGCTTAATTTCATTTGGTGACAGCATTTATTAGAGACTTATGATTTCGCCCCTACTAATAATTGTCTACTATGAAAAAAGGTACAAATCGACCGCCGCTAGTTTCTATTTGTCGAATGTCATTGTACTTTACGTAATTGAAACGGAAAAGTAGAGAAATAAATTCTGCTGATTTGATAAATCTTGTCGGTAAACAGTTCAGTATGTATAAACAAAAATTCACCGTTGCAAGTTTTACTTCCGCGCGAATGAAATATACTCTTTATTTATACTACTAGATATGATTAAAGAATATGACCGCGTCTGAAAAACCAAATTACTTAATCGCTGCGAAAATTTAGCGATAAACTGGTTTTATGGAGACAAAATCATACGCTCCGGACAAATGATATAAATTACGATTAGCTTTGTTTCAAAATTCACCTACCACCTATCTACGGGGTGGGCGAGAATGATGTGACAAAAAAAATTATACCTAAATCCTGTCAAGTTACATATACACAAAAAAACTGTTCCTACAAATCTTGTGTAAAATCTTACTATAATATCTCACACAGTGAAATTATATCTATAAAACGAGCGGTGCACAAATTATGAGCCAGGACCTACAGCTTTAACTGAACCTATGAACTTGTCCAATAACACAGTAAATAAAATGTTATATATTCTATCTATGCAAACATTTATGTTATCAATATCAAGGTTAGATCAGCGCACTCGAAAAAAAATCTTTCCCATTAAATCTTGGACTTATTCAAAAACTTACTGTGTGGAAACTTCTCTTCTCCTGTCTGTGCTCACTAACTGATTTCGATATTTATCTAGAAACGGCGGAAGACGCTAAATTTCTAGCACAGCGTGTCGAGATATGTTGGATCAGGGTCGGAGAGAGAGTTTATTCCGTTTTGTGTTCCCAGGGGGACAACGTTCACTGTCAAAGATATCTGAGTATCGCTTTGACGCCCTGACACAACGGGGAGAGAACTTCTCCATATGAACCCACGAACACTAAAAAAAACTGACACGCGTTACCGTAACAGGGAAGGACTTTTCCCTCCGCGTTTATCTCCCGACTCTGTGCCCTGTCTGCTCTGAACTTAATTTTTATCATTCCCTCAAATTTTGTTCGGGGTTTTGTGCTGAATTTCAAAAGTTGCATTTTGTTTTGTTTTAGAGTGGCCTCGATTTTTATTACTAACCGTTTGTATACTAAACAATAATTTAAATTTGCCCTAGTTTATGGTTGCAAAATGTTATGGTCCTGTCTCATTTTTGTTAAACAAAAAGTATGTCGAATTCTACTTTTATTATATTTGAAATAAAATATATATTTTACCGTGTGTTCTGAAAGTTACTAATTTAAGTTTTCCCTATTTAATATTCGCATTTATTACAATAGTATAAACAAATTGTAAGAAACAACTTTCCATTGTGTCAAGAAAAAACTTGATTCAATAGTGATTAACATAATCCAATAATATATCTCGAAGATTGTTGAAACTTCAACTGTATTGTCATTATGAATATTCAGAAAATCAAATGTATGAATTTTTATTTCAGTTGGAAGGATATCACGTGAAATAGTGAATCAATCTAAGTGACTAAATTTTTTCGAGAGATTCCATATTTTTAAAAATTCCAATTTCCCAGTACTATAATCGACTAAAGTAGATAATACCGGAAAATCTTCTTAGCAGGGTTTATACGAACGAAGTGGGCGAGAGAAAATTTTCGCTTCCCTTTATAACACCATTAATTGACATGAGTTGAAAATAAAACTGGCCGCCGAACGAGATTACTTCCATATAAGGAGGTTCTATTGTGATTGTTTGCAAGAAATATTCAGACCTTAGCAATTACTGAAGAGCAGAAACAAATTGATCGCAAAATGCGCAGTAAATCGTAGCTAATGAGAAATACGGGGAGTTATTCGAAAAATACCCAATATATATTCACTTTCAATTAATATTTTACGTTAATTTGTTTTTTCGCTCCAAAAGCTCAAATTGCAATAGTTATTTACATGTCAAGCGCCGGAAAGTGATACTTCACAGGGCGAGCATGCAAGTTTCAGGGCTATGTTTAAGGCGGAGCCCTGAAAGCATGCGAGCCCTGTAAATGCACCAGAGAATACGATGGAATATCTGGGTATCCAGGCCTTTATTGATTGCTTATGCAATCCCGATATGCAGAGGACGCTTCGTTTAGCCCATCCCAAAGCATTAGTTGACGCATTGGCAGCTGCTCTTGAATATGAAGTAGCAACGAAGGCTTCGGGTTATCACAAAGTTAGGACCATTCGAGAAGAAGGCAACGAGGACAGGTTTGATCAGATCGTCAGCTTGATAAAAAGTATGATGGACAAGGAGCTGAGAAAGATCAGATGCTGGAATTGTAGCGAGCTAGGGTATGTACGCAGTTCGTGCAAGCGCCCCAAGACTCCTACGAACCAAGAACCCCAGTCATAGGAAAACTAGAACCGGTCGGCTATGAGGCGGCAGCACCGACCCATGATCATTCCAAAGACCCTCTCAGACTGATAGATTCTCTCAGATGTCGCAACGACAGTGTATATATAGATGGCGAATTTAATGGCACAAGATTACACTAGTAAGGAGTCCCAACATACGTCGGTCAGTTAGAGCTAACTGCTATTTTCAGGATTTCTATTATTCTCCCATCCCTTGATATATTATATTGTGTATAATTGAGAGAAGTTTATATTGACCGGACCATGTAGAAAAATGAAGTGACACACAGACGAAAAGACAGAAATTCGAACCGTTATCCAATCACTTATTAATGCTGAGTGAGACCGATCCAATGAAACGTAGTTAGGATCTAATGAACGTAGAGCATCCAATAGCGCAACATTCATTATATATTTAAGTTCCGATAAGTAGAGAGCAAAGTGTCAGATGTTAAACCTTACAAGATTTTATACGATAGATCAAAAGTTTTTGAGAGTGCTTTCTGAAAATGGATAAGTGAGTTGCTAATAGCAAACGCAAAATTATGAGAAATCTGCATTGCATTATATCTTCAAATGAGTTGTAAGTTATTAACTCATTTTATTTTATTGGTAAGAATTGAGAATCCACGTGTCACATCATCTTTTTCAGCATTTTGAAAGCTTAAAACGTTCGAATCAAAAGAGGAATTATTGCTGTTTTCACTGATATTCTTCAAGGATGCTGATAATCAATTTGCTTTCATAACTTCTCACATTATTTATCAACCAAATCGGTTGAATGACAATATGATAAAATTTCTTTCTCAACTTGCTTGTTCAATAAAAAAATAAATAACGGTTCTCGTTTTTAAATATGTCTCTCACTTGTATTCCTGAATTGCATTTTAAAACTCCTCCATTTTATTAAAGTATACTTTTATTAGTTTCTTACACAATTATAATTTTTAGCACACACAAATATGTAGGAATATTTGTGTAAATTACCCAAGAATCTCTTTGTTGTTGTTGTTAACATATCACGCGATATTACTACATCTTCTTTGTTATTCACTATGAGTCGGAAGGTTCAGGCATGGGTGATATATGCGCCTCCGTGTCGATCTTGGTTGTTGTCCTGAAAACTCGGGATCTTCCAATTGAAGGCACAAACGATCGTTTGGTTTTCCTGTTGAAATCCGTTGTTTTGTGTTTTCCCATGTTTCGATTAACATCTTTGCTCCCAAATTTCACATCCTTATTTGGTTATACCGTGCTGAAGACGGCAAATGAACCAGAACCATGCATGTCTGCGGCTACCACTCTGTTTCATAAGCCATTTTTCTTTTTGCGTGAACTACCCATGAATATCTTTGTTGTTGTTGTTTACATATCCCGCGATATTCGTACATATTCATAATTGAAAATATTTAAGATTTCTCTTGAAATCCATATTCCTAACAGTTTTATAACTCCAAAAAGTTTAATTATTACTATTGCTATTACAACTACGACTATAACTACTACTACAAAACAACAACTACTATTACTGTTTCGCTATTTCATTTATACTTATTCCTGAAAAATAATGATAGTAATAATCAAAGTCTTTAATAACAATTAATAAAAAATGAAATTACATTTTGTTTATATAGATAGGGCGAGATTCAGTTTGTATGTAACAATAAATAAAGTACAAAACGAAATATATATTTAGCATTTACAATACATCTGCTCTTCCATCTAACCCCAAAAAGAAGCCAAAAACAGAAAATAGAACAAAAAATAAGTAAATTACATTAATAGACAAAGAATAATAGTTTCGCGATTAAATAACAAAGGGAAGAAAATATTTTAATACGAAAAACTTGATTATTAAAAATAATAAAAAAGAACTTGTTTGAGTTTATGTTGTGATGAGTAACTGAAATAGTGAGATAGGTTATTAAGACGCTTAGCAATACAATAAGGAAACGATTGTTTGAAAAGGTGACAAGGTATAGTGAGAATATTTCTATGTCTTAAGTTTAGAGTGTGTATGTCTGTTCTGTATTTTATTTTATGATACAGATTTGGTGGAAATTTCTCCGTTATTATCTTACTATAAAACATGGTAGAATACAATCGCGACGATTTATCATGTTTAACCATTTTATCATTTTGAATACCGAAGATAAGTCTAAGGCATGGATTTTGCTATTTCTGTATTCTATCTATATCAAATGATTTTAAGCAAGAATCATATAAAATGTCACAGACATTTAGTTTAGTTAATACTAATGATTCACATATAAGGATTTTAACTGATCTATCCAACAAGTGGCGAGATTGGAATATAAGTTTTAAAGCTGCATAAGCTTTTTGTAAACAGTTATTTTTTTTGTACTGATATTCGTGTTTTAAATTAAACTTACAGTTTCTAGATAATTCCACAATATATTTAAAAAATGTTACAAATTCTAAGAAATTGACAATTGTTTCGATATTAAATATCATCGTCAGAATGACAGTAGTTACATTTCATGTTTTTTTGCTAATATATTATTAGGAGTATAATAATATATTAGCAAAAAACTTAACAATATACTTAATAGTTACGGATATACATCTAAATACTCAATTATAAATTCAATAGAACTAATCAAAAAATTAAAACCATTCAACTTGCAAGATAACTCTGAATTCATTTCATTTGATGTTACCAATATGTTCACTTAAATTCCTCCTAAAGAATGTCTAATACTTGTAAGAAAATTAATAGAAATATTAATACAGGAATAATTTCAGATATACTTAATTCATTTGATATATGTATTAATTAGAATTATTTCACTTCTGACAATGAGATATATATTCAAAATGAATTTACCAAAGGGAAGCCATATATCACCAATTTTGGCAAACATTTTTATGGACAGTTTAGGAAGAAAAATCTTTGAAAGTAATATTTCAAAAAATGTTTTATTTTGGTATAGATGAGTAGATGATATATTAGCTTATTTTATAGGTAGTGAACGACAATATAGAAATAGCTCAATCAATTTTCTTAATTTAAAAATTCAAAGAGTTAATAACGTACTTGATTACTCAATTTACAGAACACTGATGTGACTATTCCATATAGTTCCAATCACCCCTTGTCACACAAGTTAGTGTTTAAAGTTTATCCCACCCGTTTACTGTTTAAATAAATAAGAAAAACATTACAATATAATTAATTCAATTATACATAGAGCATTTTCAGTTCCTATAAACAAATGCAATTTTGATAGAGACATTGATACAATTAAACAAATAGCAACATCTAACAGTTATCCATTACATATGATAAATAAACTAATTAATAAAAAAGAGAGAAAAGTAGCATTACAACTAATATTTCCTAAACAAACTAAAGAAATGAAAAGTTATAAAACCATCACTTATGCGGGAAATATTTCTAATAATATTTCAAAGATAATATCTTTAGCAACAAATGCCACAATTTCTATTAAAACGGAAAGCAACGTAAGTACAAAATTGTTAAATGTAAAAACAGAAATAGCAGCATTAATGAAATCTGGTATATATAAACTTGAATGTCCAGAATCTAATGCTGTCTATTTGGGTTTAGACCCTTAGAAATACTGAAATCCGATACAGTGAACATTTATTAGCATACAGATTAAATCAACCAGATAAATCCCACTAAGCAAAACATCTACTTGACTCCAATCATTCATTGACGCCTGACACAGAACTAGAAGTACTACATATTTGTAATAAGATACAAGAGCTGGATTTCCTTAAAGAACTGGAAATGAGGACACTTAAGAAACCCACAATATGTAGTCGTCAATGAACAGATAAATCTAGGGAGTTCTCCACTTTTAATCTATTTTCTTAAGTGATAATTGTAAATATCAGCAGATATCGTTTTCCTGGTTTTCTATATCATTGCACAGTTATGCTGATCTTAATTGGGAAAAAAGATTTCCAGGATATCCCCATAGGGCTAATAATACCTAAGCTTTTGTATTTGTAATATCATACCTCCTTCTTTTTTCTATTAACATATACTAAGTCAATCACACTTTATGATTCATCCATTTGTTTACAAATTTAACAGCCAGTGGCCTGGGCTTCTCATCTTGACGTTTTTTCCCATTCGATAGCACTTATCGATATAAATATTCGAAATAGATAGTTTGAGTTTTTGGTTGATTAGTTTAACAACGATATCAAGTAAATTCTACTTCTCTTTCTCGTCAATAGCATTTATGACGAGGAATTTTGACCGTTGGTCTCACATCAATGTTTCAATATCTTTCTGTTGGTTAATAATTCTTTAGTTGATATTATCCAATCCTAATTTAATATCAATAATATAATCACTAAATTTCTTTTCAAAAACATTTATTGAATCAATTAAATAAACTTCGACGTCGACATTTGACTTTTATTGTCATTGTTTTGAAGAACCTGTTGAAGAACCCAGTTGTAGAATTATCACAATTATATAGCCCACTATGTCTCCCACCTATACCGTCATAAATATTTGAGAATACCTATGTCTTCTAAGTAATCTAACAATCCCATTTATACTTTTATACCATGGTTTTGGAGGCTCTATAAACATTTCTAAAAAAATTTTGTTACATAAAAACAAAAATATATATCCCACTTAGTTTTCACTCTCTGAAAGAGTCAGATACATGCATTCTGACCCGCTTTCTTTAATAAACACTAGAATATATTCATGTTATTCAGTATAAGATCACTCCATAAATCTAACTGTTGTTATTCAGTTCATCATGAATCACTGTCGTTCATGGATCACGCCATGCCACCACATACAACGTTTTCGCCCTTAGCGGCGATTTCGTAATGTAACTGAGGAAATAAAAATATGCAAAATACAAAATTCTTCTACACTGTAAGAAATATAATTTAATTAAATAATGTGGTGATTTTAGAATTCAGCGAAATTTAGTAATTCAATGAAAATAGTTTGAATATGTACTGAAAGCTTCAAATAACAGCTATTTCTGTACCTAGTCGCGAAAGTGCTGGTTATCCGGGCCGACAGATAGTCGAGCCTGGTCACTTCTGGAGGCCCGGAAAACCACTTGCGCAGCGTGAAACACACAATAGTTTTTATCCTACACATAAAGGATTACGTTCTAAAATGATAAAAAGATAGGTGGGAAATATATTAAATGTACCGCTTAATATAGTATATTAATAGTGTGTGGGTCGCCTAAAGTGAGAGTATTCAGTGTGATTATCTTACAGAATTGTCATAAAATTGTGAGTAAAATTCTCTTCAGAAAATTATATTCCAAGGATAGCTTTCAACATAAATGATTTCTCAACATATTAGCCATTATTTTCGAAAATTTATGCAATAAAAACTTTTGTTTGAAGAATAAGGTTAAGTAAATTGAAAATCTTTTTGATAAGAACTAGAGGTCAAATTCAAGAAAAAACTTAATAGTCTACTAGCTAAAAATTTCACACCTAGTAAAATACACCATACACGTTAAACTCTTTAAATCAAAATAATTAACAATGAATGAAGCGACAATTAAAAAGTTAGTAGGAGAGACTACGAAAAAAATATTAGAAGAATCAAACAATACAAAGAAAGAATTAAAACGAGCTCTAGATGCTACTGAATCGAATTAATTAATGAAAATTGAAGATCACAACAAAGGATTGAAAGCCTTACAAAAAGAGAACGAAGACATCAAACAGAGATTAGAGCTAATCCAGAAAGATAAAAGAGCGAACAATATCGTGATTTTTGGCATCCAAGATGATAACCATCCCATCGAAGTAGGAGATATATGCAAGAACCTGAACAGAAATCAAGAAATAAACCTCAAATAACAACTTTTATGGTATGGGAAAGTCTGATGCTGCTCCAGTAAAAGTAGAATTGACTTCTGTTTTAACGAAAAAAAAACTAACAAATTTCATTTTATTATGCATTTCATTCTCATTAATGTAACATGGTATCTCAAGTTTTCTCTCGATCCTATCATTGGTTTTAATTATTTACAGTCACAAGACTCAACATACAATTATTCCTGATACTTTTGCAAATTCGTGTCATTCTTGTTCATGTACTTTGTATAAAAGAACAATAAACTATTCTTCTTCTTCTGTCATTCTTTTTATTTTTTTCGTTTTCTAATGATTTCTTTAACGAGTTTACTATAAAAAATAAAACGAATGACACCAATTAACAAAAGCGTCAGGAATAATTGTATGTAGAGTCTTGTGACTGTAAATAATTGAAACCAATGATATGATCGAGAGAAAACTTGAGATACCATGTTACGTTAACGAGAATGAAATGCAGAATAAAACTAAATTTATTAGTTTGAAAACAATCGTCGCAATCTAAATATTTTCGCACACCCTATATATGAAAATTTGAAATTAACGATTTAGTATTCAACCTCAAATGTGCTCCCTATCCTTGATTCATACGGAGAGGTATCACCATTGAATACTCGTATGCGATATGAAATAACATAAATTAAATTATATAGATAGTATCATAGATGCGGGCTGGCAATGTTAATAATTTGACCAAACTACAAAAAAGTCATAATACACAGTTAGTATAATTTTTAAATTTGACTCACCAAATCTCAGTCTGGGTGTTCACAAAAACGCCAACGGCTAGGACTCGCGTTTCCAACAAAAAAACCTTCAGAGCGCGTACAGTAGACGCTCCCTTGTAATCTTCTTTTCCCCCGTTCCAAAAAAATTACACTTGATAAGTTAAAACACTACGTCTTAATTATATGTTACTTAAACTCTGAGGACTCCTCAAAAGCCGCTATGCGCGAACCCTAAAAAAACTAGACCGCTTCCGACCGCGAGTTTTTACCAATTGCTACTTCAACTGTTAAATTTTCGTAGCTTCGGCATTTTTCACTACGTCAGTTCCGTTTATTTCTGTGTACATATTAATTCCTGATTGGTGAAAACTTATCGTTCGACGTAATTGGTTTTTTACCTCGATTAAGAATGAATTTTTATTTGATTCCGCAAAATTTCGTTATTTTGACGCAATTATTGTTTCCTGTTAAAATATTATTTTTTTCTTTTTTTGCAACAAAATCAGACTGCTTGGCTAAGTGTTTTTTATTTAAATTGGTTGTATGTCAACGACCGCTTTTTTCAGTTTAAACGTTACATTATAAAAGGTAATTTGTTATACAGGGTGATCCTCCCTATGTTTCTTACTTTGGTATTTATTACATTAGTTCATACAATGAATCTACAAATCAACTTCCTAATTTAGATAATATTGATTTTAGAACTATTTTAGACGAAAACGAAAGAGAAGTATCAGATACCATAATTAATTTATCCCCGTTGGAAGAAGAAGCAAATCCCGATAATGACGACATTGAAACAGTACACTCATCTGCGGAAAATCCCATAATATCTGAAAAACTACTAAAATTGTATAAAAATCAATTATATTTTACTAGCAATGAAAATCCTTCTTTTTAAGTAAAAAGAGAAACAATATTCGAAAATATTCGTTTATATGTTACATTACCAGTAGTAGACACTGAATCAAACGTAATCAGATTCATCAAGGAATTTATAAACCCCAACCAAAAGTATGATCTTTATTTCCAAAACGAACCCTTATCACGATGGTTTATAGTAACTGCAGAAAAAACATTTGAAAATTCTGCTTTTAAATTTATCAAGTGTACCAAAATTCTCACTGATATTCAATCAGAGAGAAAATAGAATACTACCATATAAGTAAATCAGGTCACAGAGGTATAAATGAAGTAAAAGCATCCCTTAGTCGTTGATATTATTGGCCAAAAATTATAGAAGAAATAGAACATTTCATAAATAATTGTGAAACCTGTCTGAAGAATAAGTATGACAGAAATCCCCCAGTTACAAAATTCAATTTAACACCCACAGCTTCGAGACCTTTCAAACATATGCATTTATATATCAAATAAATCGTATTTAACAATCATAAATTATAGTATTAGAAAAATTATTAGTAGTAACCACCTATCGTACCATAATTTAGCACAAAGTGTTTTGAAAAAGACCGATTCTTTAATTAATTCTTTAGAAATAAAACTGAATAATTCATATCCCCATATCAGAAATAAAAGAGGACTTGTAAATGCCGTCGGAAAAATTGATAAATGGCTTTTTGGCATACTAAATGAAGATGACAAAGAAAGATATAACAACGCAATTGATATACTACAGAAAAACCAGAAAAATATTATTACCGAAGTTAATTTACAAACATCTTTATACAAAAAACGTATTGAACACTATAATAAATCTATAAATATTTTAAACAATAATAAAGAGGCACTTGAAAGTAATTTAGAGAAAATACAAGCTTCATTTTACCATAAAATAGAAACTCTTGAAAGTTATTTAAGTTTTCAGGGAATTATATCACAAATTAATTTAGATTGCCAATCAACGATTACCTTAATAGATAATTTAGAAAATGCTACAGTATTTTCCAAATTAAACTCTCTTCATAATTCAATAATTTCTAGTTCTGATATATTCGAAATGATTAAGTATTTACATAATATATATAACTCTAATCAAATTCCTAAATTTGAGAATTTATTAACTGACTATCAATTTTTGGGCACTCAGGTGTCGATATCAAATTCTAAATTAATTTTTGCAACTCATATACCTATCCTTAAAGAAAAAACCTACGAATTTTATCATATTTTCCCAGTTATCCTAAATCATAAAACGGTTCCCCCTCTATTTCACTATTTGGCACACAAGAATGAAGATAAGCAATTCGAAAAAGAAGAATATCCTCTCTTAGAAGACACGTATTATTGCCATCAAAATCCTGTATCCCAAGATAATTGTACAATATAACTACTCCAAGGAGAAGACCCCTCACATTGTCACAACATTGAAGTAAATTTGAAAGAAACAATCATCGAACTGGTCACTGAAAACGGAATCCTAATTATACCCGAAAAACCTCAACAAATATTTTCAAGATGTAGAAGTAACAGATATATGCTAGTGACGTCTCCAATTTTAATCAAAATTCCAGACTCTGGCGAAATATGGACTAATAACCAGAAATACATTATTAAAAGTCCAATTAGTAATGGCAAGCCATTTATACTATCAAAAATTCAAACGGTAGCGTTAAGTGCGTCCAGAAATTACCAAATTCTGAACATAACAAAAATAGATTTTGAAGAACTTGAAGAAAGAGATTAGCAGAATTTCGAAACAATTACAGAAGTAGAAGACAACCCGTATAATTACACAAGCATATTAAGAACAGTTATTGGAATTGGAATTGTCTGCGCCTTAGTCTACATTTTTATCAAATATATAGAACCCAAAATTTGAAGATTTTCAAGAAGAAACCGAAGGAAAACCCTACAGAAGAAAAGAATATTTCTAAAAGCGACTCCGTGTTTTTCGAAACTTAAGGAGGGAGGAGTTATCTCTGCAACGCTATCAAGTGGACACCTGTAAAACCGCATAATAGGCACTTTTATACGATATAATATATTCTGTCTGAACATCATTTTAAATCAATCTTTGTATAACTCTCAGTACAGTCTTTTTTCATTTTTTGTATTATTCCTGCTCTTTGTTAAATATATTTTTGTTATAGTTAATTTGTGTTCTTTTTAAAAAGACATTTTTCATATAGAAAATATAATAATAATAAGACTCACATAAGTAAAATTGGTAAAATAATAACGATGTTTTACATCTCACCAATAAATTGATTGCTCATTTCTAAGAAATGATTTTGAAACAAAAACAAATATCGGTCAAATATAATGAAGTCAAATAACGTTTTCCAGGAAAAATACATAATTGATGAATGCATTCAACTACTTACTTGAAACGCCATGAACTGAATACGTCGACGTTTTCCAGGAAGATTTTATTATTTCATGTTTATTGAATACCATCACCCAGTTTAGAAAGTGAAACATAACTGAAGTAAATGTTTATTTTATAATGAAAAATTATATGACGAGTACAGTCACAAACACACGTCAGTGTAGGTAATGATTGTTAAAAATATTGAATCAAAAAAATGTTAACCTAGTAATCAAGCCAATTACAATAGGGTCCAGGGCACAGCACACCCCCCCTAGCAGTTTCACTCTTATGGGCCAAGTGGAACGAAGTTTTAGTAAGGGACCCGTCCGCTTGAGTCCGCATTTGTAGTGTGACATCAAAATTATGTCCAATCAGAGAAGGGCCGGAGGAAACGTCAACTTCATTATCTATTTTTCATAAACAACGCCTTCGGCCATTTAATTAATCCCTACGTTGGATTTGGTTTTGTGTTATACAAATTTGTGTTCTCCTGCTTTTTCTGTCTTTTGTATATTATTATAATTTTAGTATTTTAGTTATTATCATTAACCTATGGTTTATCGAACTTTTGATTAGTATTAAGTGTGCTTTTTTCAAACAATTGTGACCATGTAAGTATTTTTCCATTTGTTTTATTAAGTATGGATAGTGTTTTAAATGATAAAATTGATGAAACAGTAGTATCTATGTGGAATTTTTCTATGTAACTTGTAACTGAACAAAGTGAATATTGCAGTATTAAATCTTACTAGTTTAATTTTCAATAACTCGCATTCACAATACTCATAGATAAACACATCGAGATTTTTATTGTTATTATTTCCATATAATAGACGTAAACGGTGTTATAAGATGAAACGTTATATTTATATATGGTTGAGTTGGGTTTTGCCCAAAAAAGTTCATCCTAATCTATGCAATGTTTAAGTTGAATTGGTTTGTTGTATCAGAGAAAACATACCCTCCATTAACTGAATAATGTGAATACTATTTTGGCTGACCAATTTGTTCAGCACACTCAACCATAGTGAAATATATGTACACGATTTCCAACTAGAACTGTTGTGCGAGATAAACTATTGCTTTGCTTTTTAATTTACAGTTATCATCGCAACTCGTAAAAGAGCATGTTGTGTTTCTGGCTGTTCTGACACGTCAAATAAAAGACATCGGTTTACACAAGACCCTGAACTGGCAAGTTTTTGGTTGTCAAATATAAACAATTCTGCATTAAGGGACAAAACACTAGTCCAACTCAATGACAATTATAGGATCTGTCATCGTCATTTTGCAGAGGAGATTAAAAATCCAGGATTTCGAAGAGAGTTGACAAAAACTGCATATCCAACTCTATTCTTACCTGGAAGGTAGTACGGTTTATAATAGAAGCCACTTTTTTTAATAAATTATCGTAGGTATGACAGATGTGGATGGTCAGGCGGTATATTCTACTGTGAATGTTATATCGATAGAAATTCCATCTACATTGGCTGATTTAGAAACTCCCTCTACAACAGTGGAATTCAGGAGAAAAACGACAAGTAAGTTGATATTTAAATACCAGTATATGCATCAAGGTTGGGAAGCTTTGGTTAGGTTTTATTTACTTGTTACAAATTTCATATTCTGGATTCAATAAGACAAACAATTGAATTTTTTATATGAAGACAAGTAGATAGATGAATAGATCATATTAAGATATAAATAAATATGACCTTACTAATCGCAAGTGGCTGTAAGTAAAAATGGACTGAAAATGCTATATTTATGTTTTAGTTGTCTCAAAGAAACACTGTCCATTGAGACAATTTCATGTTATACGACAAGCGCATCTAACTGACAGGGAAAAAGTTGCTTACAAATGGTCTATGGATAAAATAGTAGCAGGTAAAGACTCCAAATTTATAAAATATATGGATGTCCATGGAAATATGACTTGCATAGACCCTTTAACCATACAAACGTAACAATTATACAATGTATAATTTATTACATTTTTGTACTTGATTATGTACATATCTGCTTTTACCTACTAAAATGAATATAAGCAATATATTTTTGTTTTATTTATATCCTTATTTTTGCTCATACAAATATTATATCTACATGATTGAATGAAAAAGAGAGAAGACAATAATGAGAATTTAATATTAGAAACAAAAAGAAGGTATTGTTACGAAACAGCACACTGGTATAGTCCCTAAATTAAAATTATGGCGGATACGCAGGGCTTTTTTTATAACTGTTTACGATTGCGACTATCTTATCTAGACATTGTTTTTGTGACCAGTCTTATCTAGAAAATGCCATATTGATAATTTGTTAACATAATATTATATATTATAATATATTTATTGTTACTGTAACAATTTATAATTATTTATTCAATGAATGTTGGTTCTGCTAGCTCAAATTAATTGTTGCGGAGATAATTTATAATTATTTTTGTTTAGTTATAGCTCAGGGTAAATATATCAAGTCGAGCATGAGTACTCCTTAATCTCTTTGAGGTCTGGCATAAAGCTTTTTCTATGTAATTTATTATTTTGTTTTGTATATATTAATAAAGAATTATTTGTTTTTGTCTATTATTTAAAATAAAAAATATACATTGTCTGAATTTATGTTGAGATGACTATGTTACCAATCCTATTCCTGTTTTTAGAATTGACACTTGAAAATAATGGAATAACTATTTACTAATTTTAATATAGGGTATTGAAACGAAAATGACGAACACTGTAATTATATATTATAAAAATTGCGATGGAAATTGGAAAAGAAATACATGTATCAATATAAACAAATTTCAAATCGAAATAGTAGAACAAACAACTATAATCTAATAAACTCAATAAATTGGTACCTTTACGCAAATTTAAATTGTTTTGAATGGCCAAATCATAAAATTTTAAATTGGTTAACCAATAAAATGACGCACTACCCTTCGCGGAATAATAGTTTCTTCTTGGCACCAATCTGCTATAACACCACGTTTGTGTTATTGTATCTACTGCCTTTCCTCCCGCTGGACTTCAACTAGACACCACTCCTCTAGGAAAATCTGGAATTTCTCGTTCTTAACTAATTTATACTATTATTTATATTCTCTTCTTTCACAATCTGGTTTCTTTCTTTCAAATATATTTTCAAATTATACTTTCTGGTATCATTGATTATTATACAGCCTTTATTTTATTTATCTATTTCAATTACTTGTCTTCTGTTCCTTTATTTATCTTTCAAATCATTTCAAATTATTTCATTAACTTTATTTAACTTCTTTTTATACTTTTCTTTTGATTATATGAGGACTAGACTTATATTCTCTTGAATTTTTAAAATTTTCTTAGCATATGTCCTCCCTCAACAATATCACACCACATACCTACTACTGATCGCTTCCAAATCAACAACCTATTTTTTCTTTCCGTTGTCATGGACAAAATTAATCATCTAACTAGATTTTTTTACAACTATCTACATTTACGAGGTCTAGTTATTTAATTTAATATCTTTTTTAACTATATTAGGATATTTATTATTCTTTCCGTTTGCAAAATAATTTAATCCACTTAATTGAAACTCAACTTTTCTAAAAATTATCCCTATTTATAAGAAAACCTCCTAATATGTATTACTTCTCCATTCTCATATAAACAAATCTACAAACTGATTACTCTGAAATACATATGCCATCCTTTCCCATTTATTTTAGAATTCTTCTACAATTATATCTCATTATAAACTCGGCCGGAAATTTCTATTTAATTAAAATATTTGTGTGCTGTTTCTCGTCATAATGCTTAATATACCCATCAGAAACACATATAGTTCCATGCCAAAAAAATTCTGTCGCTAGCATTCCATGCTTTGAAAATACTTTTGACGTTCACATATTGTTGACAGTTCTCTGTGTCATAATAATAATAATAAATTCTTAAAAATGGTAATTCTGCTTCTAAATTCTTGTTAAATCGTATGTATTATATTGTAATGTTTTTCTTATTTATTTAAACAGAAACGGGTTGGATAAATTTTAAACACTCGGTATGGCTACTTACTAATTTATTTAAACACTAACTCACTAACACTTAATTTATATATACTCAACTAATCACTTAAATCTAATTTATATGCACACAAACTTGATTATATTAGCACTTTACTGTTCGGTGTATTTCTGTTTATTCCTCGAGATCACTTTTTCAACTAACTCCTCCGCTGATCGGTCCTTATTTATATTAATGCCTTTCTCACTAGAAAATTCCGGGCTGCGGCTTACACAGACAAAAATTATTTTTCTGGCCTTTTCTAGATAAGTCTGGTCACAAAAACAATGTTTAGATAAGATAGACACAATCGTAAACAGTTATAAAAAAAACCTGCGTACCCGCCATAATTTCAACTTTCATACCTGGCTTAGACAGAGTCGGATTTAGGAACTATACCAGTGTGCTGTTTCGTAACAATATTGATCTAAATATTTGTATTTATTCTTCTAGGTTTTTCTTTGTTTTGGATAATCTCTATTAAGTATATTAAGTATATGCCAAATTTACAACTGATTATTTTATCTAATGAGGATTTATAGCCTGATATATGAGTTGAACTATTCAATGAAGTGTTGATCTAATGGTTAATATTTCGAATATTATTTTAGTATTTCAATATTTATAGTAAATAAATGATATCATAGGTATCCATTCAATATTTAATTCACTTTAAATTCATTCAAATATGATAAGAACAAATAAATCCCTATGCTTTGGTGATTTCTAACCAACTTCTTGCTTTATGAACATGAAAACCTGTCACATTTTTAAATTCTTATAGGTGTTGTGATATATATATATATATATATATATATATATACATATAGGATTATTTTTTTGGGTTTGTGGCAATGATACCAAGTGTACTCTTTTAAATATTTATTTTACGAGCTTTCGAATACAATCGTATTCATTTTCAAATAATTATTTAACGAGATTGCAATCTCGTTAAATAATTACTTGAAAATGAATACGATTGTATTCGAAAGCTCGTGAAATAAATATTTAAAAGAGTACACTTGGTATCATTGCCACAAACCAAAAAAAATAATCCTGATTATTAAGTTGGCAAATAATTAATTTAAAAAAAAAATATATATATATCCAAAAAAGATATATATATATATATATATATATATATATATATATATATAATATGTAAATATATGTATATATATACATATATATTTAAGACTACATTTAAAATGTCTTCTGTTAGTAGTAGTAGTAGTAGCTGTAAGTATCAACAATTTATCAAAGGAAAAATAATGGAGAATATGACAATAGCAAAACTATAATGAATTTTTCAAAAAGATTTAATTGGAGAACTTTAACAAATCCATTATTCCAATTTTCTGAAGTCTGTTTTGATGAATAAAACAATTTCCATCACAATCAATGGAAACAATTGTTAGTATCTTTAAGATGATGTACATTATAAATATTCCATAGATCAGGAATTCCCAGTAAAAATGGATAATTTAGAAGTAACACAAAAAATCTGGGAAAAGTTTGAACCGAAGTAATTATAGAATACAAATATGGCGGTTAAATATTTGAAATGATATGAGTTCCAGGATATGATCTCTCAATAGACATGAAATCTCGCGATTCCGTGCACTTGGAATATCTAGTTTCTTCCCCAACCCAATAACGCTAGTTCCAACTGATTCCTAACGTAGTATTCATTTATTAGAACGCATTTATCTCAAGTAATGATACAGTTCACAGCTAAATTAGCAGCAATCCAAGATGAACTTTGTAAATCAAAATCGGCACTGTGACTGTGGAAACGTCCTATTACAACGTGCAAAGTTTAAATTATGCTTACGGAACTTACAATACAAATTTACTGATTCTTACCTTGTAAGTAAGGTCAATGCAGCGTTTACCAGGTAAGTTTACAGAAGCGCATATTCTTGTCAATAATCCTTCTACGTTCAAACGGTTTAATTGAACATTTTATATTTAAGGGATAATAATTCAAGTTCGACATTGTGCTATGTTAAGTAATTGTATCATCACCAATCTTCAACTTTTTGGCGAATATAACCTTTGGTGCGTTCGCCAAAATTTGGAATTTAAAATTGTATTAGTCTGCGTATCAACGTAAGTTTGTCAAGTCTATTTTGCAGTGTCCTGGATTTTTCAACACTTATTTATTCTTGAAATTCAGTCGATGAATACTGGAAAGATCATGATCCTCAACATTTATTCTCAATATACAAATCAGCATGTTCTGTTTACCATACATTATACAACTTAATCGCCTTACATATAAAAGGAAATCCAATGCTTTAGAGGAATATATCCAATTCAGATGTCTAGTGTAGCGTTAGTCCCAATGATCATTCGGTAATATCTACGAAGTATCATTCCAAATCCAATTATGAACTTTACAGTAAAAGTACAATCGAATTAGACGACTCAAACAAAAGGTTCGATATTTTAAATACAAAAGAGACACTGAATTTCAAGAGAACAGAGAAGGGAAATGGAGCTACCAAATAACACAAAAAAGTAATACTGTGATAATTCCAAAGCGTACGTGGGTGTCAGCGAAAGGAAACTACATAAAACAGTCCGCTTTCCGTTGCCATTATACGAAATGTATTCAGTAGGGAATTTGTTAACTGGTTAATCCGTTCATAGGGGGTATGTTTGCATTAATATACTTGTTTACAAAAGAGTAATAAAGCATCTATAAGGAGCTACCAAGGATCGAATGTGACATCGAGTTTACGTTGCTAAAGTAGAATATTACTTCATTATATATTTTCATGTGGATGACATTGAATTTCAAATGACTTATTAAAGAGCGAAGTTTCCAAGCCTCCAACCATAATCGAATGGATCTAGCACATACGATATTCGTTTATATTAAATAAATTTTCTGCATCAATATTTGACAAAATTTATATAGATGCTGTTTCATAAATATCAGGAAGCGTGGAGGATTGATTTTCACTTACTTCTCTCCTCCATTTGGCAAATTTGATAAGCGGAATGGACTGTACATTTTTATATGCTGGTTAAGTTTTGTACTGTTTATCAAAGGTGTTTAAAGATACGTTTACTTCGCCGTATGAAGGGATTTGATATTTTGAAGTCTTGTAATAGTTGACAATTTTTGATTATATAATTCAATACCTTAGTCCAGTAAATAAAGGGAGAAAGTTAACATTAATGACGCCCTATTTTCATCTTCCGATTGGAAGTAGCATTTGGTACCTCATTAAACATCAGACAAAGTTTTGCATGAAAACGCCTGCGAGGGCGGAGAAAATGGCCCCAAAAGACCATAAAAATAGGTTTTCTGCCAATATCTCCAAAAATATGGCAGTTAGAGATTTTCGGTTCAGATAAAAATGGAAGTTCAGTTAATTTTCTACAAAAATGGTTCTCGTGATTTTTCTCGAAAATTTGACCGGTTTCGAGAAGAACGACACCAAGCGCACCTCGAATAATACTCTTCTGTGCTGTATGGCTGAGAACAGTCCGTATACTTACATATCAATGGGGGACAAATTATTCAATAACTTTGTGAAAAATGGATATTTTCCCATGATTGAAAGTTCATGTGAAAGAGGAATTCTGCTGCTATCATACCTTGTGAATTGAGTCACGCTTGACTCTTTTGACCATATCGGAACACGGGTCAAACTTTCTGCTCCCGGGCAATTTTGACCTCGCCAGGAATTTGTTCCTATTTTTTTTCTATTGCACTAATTTACTCAAAATTCTATTGATTATGGGTCCTCATAAGGTCGTTTGTCATTCCCGAAATTTGTATACTCTATTTTTTTTTAATTTTCATTTAATCGTTGTTTATTGAATCCCAAATTTTTGCTGTTTTTGGAGCGCGGGGAAATTTTGTGAACAACCATCAATTGAAAATTTATACATGATCCTATTGGTCTTTATGATACATAATTTCAAAGCTAAGAAGGTCTACTTTTCTATTGTGCAATTACTTTTTTTGACGAAGTCGTCCATTTCTCAATAAAATCAGAAAACGCGAGCTCAAGGAAAAAACGCACTTTTTATTTTGGTAGTTTTTTTCTCCCTGCTCTTAATTTCCAACATTTTAACACCTTCACTAGTATAACGGGGGAATTACCACTTTCCATCGATGTATATAAGTCATACCTTTTATACCCCGGGAAAAAACCAGTATATCTAAATGTACACGCTATAATTTATTACTTTCGTTCCTCCGTCGTTCGTCGCGTGTGTGCTCTACGTGGCGCTCGTGTCGTCTGCTACAAACCATGCCGCCACGCTTGGAGGCATAAGTGTGTTTGTTTTCTGTCATTATTTTGATAAATATTATTGTCAATTATATAAAGAAAAGTCATAAAAGTGAAGAATATTGAACAAATATTGATGTTATTCGTTAAAATTAACTTTTATCACCAACCCAAAACATAGAAAGTGAAGATTCAAATCTTGTAAAATTGGAGAAAGAGGTGAGAATTTGTTCATGTTGTTTTTATTCAAGAACATTTGTTTACAAGCAACTACTCTAAGTGAAATCTTGGTCTGTTCTTCCTTGTTATAGAAAAATGGAGGTCAACTCTGCCACAGCAGTGTGTTTCCTTTGTAAGGAACCCGTTTCTGCGGATGCCGTCACCGTACCTCGGGGCTTAGAAAATTTGATTGATGTTAGCAAGGAAAGAAAGGATAAATATCATATTTTTTTGGAAAAACAAACGTCTTTGCAAATGCACAAACAGTGCAGGAAACGCTACATTGTCAAAGGTAGAAATAGCAGCTTCCAGTGCAACAATTTTGACTCTGACGAGACCAAAAAATTAGAACAATTGTGCAGCTCCAAGAAGAAAAAAGAACGCAGGAGTGATGGATGTGATTTCAGGGCCAATTGTGTGTTCTGTGGCTTGCTAGCTTCCAAAAAGCATGACAAGAAGAGAACACGTCCAGGAGACGAGTTTGTTGTAATTCAAAAAGAACAATACCATACACGGATCATAACAGAAATCAAAAGTCGAATCCAGAACGAATTCTGTAAGACACTATTGAATAGAATTTCAACAGTGGAACTTGTAAGTGCCGAAGCCCGATACCATAAAAAATGTAACCGGAATTTCTTCAGGCCTCCATCAGTTTATGAAAATGCTGGACGCCGCAAGGAGCAACATGTACAGGACAAAATAGCCACAGTTCTGGCCTATATTAAGGAAACTGACGAAAATTTGTACTGCCTAGCTGATTGGACGAAAATTACAGGTGTGCGTTTAAAGAAACACTAAGATTTGAAAAAAAACCGGCCCTTTTCAGCTGAAAATTAGTAGTGGCATGAGCTGGAAACTGCTATTTTCACCTGAATTTGACTGTAAATTGCATTTTCAGCTGGAAATTAGTAGTGGCATGAGCTGGAAACTGCGATTTTCACCTGAATTTGATTGTAAATTGCATTTTAAGCTGAAAATTAGTAGTGGCATGAGCTGGAAACAGCTATTTTCACCTGAATTTGACTGTAAATTGCATTTTAAGCTGGAAATTAGTAGTAGCATGAGCTGGAAACTGCTATTCTCACCTGAATTCGACTATAAATTGCATTTTCATCTGGAAATTAGTAGTGGCATGAACTGGAAACTGCTATTTTCACCTGAATTTGACACTAAATTGCATTTTCATCTGGAAATTAGTAGAGGCATGAACTGGAGAATCTATTTGGCCCTCGAATTTTCTATGTAATAATTTAGTCTATAATGTATTCTTGTATCATTATATTGGGTTCTCCCGTTGATAAATGAATAAATAAATAGAAAAAAAATATATTTTTCTATAATAAATGAAACATGAAGAACGTTTATAACTCTTTATTCCAAAAACTCAATCAGTCTGCTTGCAAGAAAATTTGCAAAAATTTGCGGAGAATGTGTAAGAAATTGTTGCTGAGTATTATGGGTAAATATTCTTCACTCTTGAGGCATTTTCAGTTTTCCTTACCAAAACCTAATGAACTTCAGTATTTTGCCACATGTGCAGAGCTGATTGTTGCTAGATTCAGGTCAACTGGTGAGGTCCATCTTGCTGTAATTAATCTCATAGCCTGTTTTCCTAATAAGTATATCTTGAGGCCTCATCTGAGAGGAAAACAAGACCCTCGGAAACATAAATATCCATCAAAAGTGTCTGGTTACAGGGTTTCTCATTTATGGCACCGAGTATTTTCCCCATCTGTAAAATGTGGTGGCGCCATCTACAATTGGTTTCCACA
Source organism: Galeruca laticollis (assembly GCA_963921935.1). Taxonomy (NCBI): domain Eukaryota; kingdom Metazoa; phylum Arthropoda; class Insecta; order Coleoptera; family Chrysomelidae; genus Galeruca; species Galeruca laticollis. Next base: position 81,911,032 of record OY998175.1, on the reverse strand, counting down.
ATCCAAAATATTGAAAATAATGGATTTCCAACACCCCCCAGCTCGAAATTTGGACAAAACATGCATATTTCACAAGTCTCAAAATTTCCGGTTTTTCAACCCGATTATTTTGCAGAAAATATTAATGTTGCGAAAAAACTTATAGGGGTCATTTTTGTAGAGAATTAACTGAACTTTAATTTTTATCTAAACTAAAAATCTCTAACTAACATATTTTAGGATATATTGGCTGAAAACCTATTTTTCTGGTCTTTTGGGGCCATTTTCTCCACCCTCGCACGTGTTTTCATGCAAAACTTTGTCTCATGTTTAATGAGGTACCAAATGCTACTTCTAACCGGAAGATGAAAATAGGGCGTCATTAATATTAACTTGGCCTTTTTTTCCTCCTTCATTTACTGGACTACCTTTAGTTCTCTCGTCTTCCCAGGAGAGGATTAGTTGGCACTGTTCAGCAATGTCCCTCTCTGAAGCTATATGAATTTGTTTCTTAACGGCTTTCGATAATAGCTGGAGGATTATGTTTTCTCATGAAATTTTGATTACCATGGGCTTTAATGGAATACTAGTCTATTTTTTATTAAGAAATAGTCGGGAACTTAAACATTTTTTAATCGTCAAAATTGACTGACAACTAACTTCTTTGATCTCTCTATGACGATGGTTAAGTTGTAGTGAGTTGATAAGATAATTGCTCACCTTCTGGACCACTAGGTTTGTTCGTACAAACAGTTCACAGACGATTCCCGAATTAGTTAGGAAAATATGTTTCGGATATAAGAGAAGGGGATAAGGTGAAGGCATGCAAGTTCGAAAACAAAAGGTTTGTTTTCGAACAACGCGAATATATGCATTCAATTCATTAGCTTAGAGCTTATATTCATAAGGTAGGAAGGAAAGAGTATTACTTCGACGTAAATTGTGATAAAATAAATTGTTCTTACATATGACGGACAAACAGTTTCCGTTTTCCGCTCTCTCTGGCGGTGCAAAAGCGGCCCCGTGGTTAATTCTCCTCTTCTTCGCATGTTTTTGAAAATCCCCGGTTGTCACTTTTGGAAAATAAACTCACTCACTCGCGTCTTACTCTTGTAACTTCTCGGCAATATATACTGTATGAAACATCCAAATGAATAAATTGGCCTCAGTTATTGAGTGAAACTCCAATTTGGTCAATTAATATTAAAAAAAAAATGCCAGTTTTTTGCTTACTATGTTAATTTGATGATTTCACAGAAGTCAATTATTTCTTTCAAATGTAATTTCCATATACATTATTTGAATAATCTGTTCTGGAATTGTTGATTTTCTGAGCTACAGACCTATATCTATAGTCAGTTAGTTATAGAGAAATGATCGTTCCAAAAACCCCCTCAAAGGGGCTTTCAAGATATTTCTTTGTAGCTAATTTAGTACAACTGTTTCCTAACTCACTTGAAGTGTGAGAGTTGTCTGTCATTTTCTATTTTTTCGTATGCTTCTAAATTTATTGATTGTTTGATACAATGGGTAAAAATGCCGAACATCGAAGCTGTCTTCTATTTTCCAATGCAAATATAGTTTCTTGTGTGAGCTTTGGAAACGTTGAATAAGACTTACATCGTATCGAGATCAAATGGAAGATTTCTCTCGTTATAATCAGATATCAACGTCCTCAAATGAATCAAATATAACAAAAGTAAAGGAAGGAAGTACATTACATAGGAATATTTAAAAAATGTTGATGAATGGTCCTTCCGTTCAAATTTTGCTTCTCATTGGCAAATTTCTGGTAATATTATATTTTCCACATAAAAAATTAGCATGACAGTATACTGAGACCGTAATGATTAACATTCAAACTTCCATCAATAAACAAAAGCCCAATTATATGTTTCTCAATTATCCTAGCTCGACAACTAAGCGTTAATGGGTATTGAATATATATTTTGTGTAATATAATTGGGGCAATTCAGTATAATGAGACAGTAGTGAACAATTATTACTATTCAAATTCCCATCAATAGACAAAAACCCACCCAATTATATGGCTATCAATTTCTAGCTAATTAAGGTTAGATCGGGTCAGATGTCGTTTTTTCATAGTAGTTCTTCATAGTAGGCGCCAGTAAATTTATAGTAACGCTTATGCTTTATAAAATATTTTTTTGTATTTGTTCACCCATAATCCGAACAGGTGGGTAAATGAATAAGGTCAAAATAATATAATTTATTGTTTGTTACTATTTATAAAAATCGGATGTATATAGCCATCTATCGTCGCTTGGTGGGGTTAGTGGAACACATGAAAATAACACACTACTTATTAGAACGAAATAAAAAACATCTTTAACAACTCGTTTGCTTCTTTTTAAGTTTTAAACGCAGTTTTGCCATAATTTTGGAAAGTGTTAGATAGGAAGAGCAATTTTCATGAAACCACTTTTGGTATATTATGCATTCCAACCAATCTTCTTTTTTTTCTGGTGTTGTTATCTCCGCTTCCTACACATACAGTTTCATCCCCTTCAGAAAGGGCATCAATTTCCTCTTCATATTGAACTTCTATATTCTCTTCGTCATCAGAACTTGGTAAAGGTGAACGTTTATTTTTTTGGCCAATTCTTAGTTTTTGAATTTTGGTATCCCTTTGATTAGCTCTTTTGTTGACCTATTTTCAAAAATCTTAGTTTTTCCGGCATGAAATCTGGAACAGATGTCCCTTCGGCTGGAGTTGAGCATCGAGGCTCTCTACCAGCATAGCTACATGGAATCGACTCATCCATTATAATGTATGGTTATCTCAATTCTTGTGTTGCTTCAGTGATCTTGTCTTGAGAGATCGATTGTTGAGTGTTCGTTACTTATGTAAGTGATTTCTAGTCTTCCCTGTTTACTATTCCATCAGCAGCGTGTACGCATGATTGGGAACGGAATTTTTAGCGTTCGCGGACTTTTCCCAGCTATTTGTTAAAAGTTCATCAAAATGGAGTCGCCCCAGTTTTCTTCCGGAGTGACCATACATCCATTCTCCGCAAGCTTGATAGTAGAAGGGCTTAGGATCCCAAAAAAACGCCCTATAGAGTGGTTGCATATAATGGGTAGTCTGTGGATGTAGGCACAATAAAACGACATTATTTGCTTCAGTGGCTTCTACAAGTTTAACACAAAAACAATGAGAGACATACCAGGCAAGAATTAGTGATGTCTTCCCTCCGCTCTTATGTAGCAAGAAGTGGTCTCACCCTTTCCCTGATGTTACTGTGACAAAATTCTTTACTCCTATTTCCAGTAAAATACGGCCAAGACGATTATTTAATTGAAGGACTTTTTCATCGTCAATATAAACGCACGCAGGTTTGTCCAAAATCTCATTTCGTTCCAGTATTTCTTGCAGTGAAGTTAAATAATTTCCCACATCTGAACGGTTCACGTTCTCACTTCGCCCAAGAGATACACCCTCAGCATTGCCAATAGAAAAGTCACGATGCTTTCTCGAAAAAGACCTAAACCAATCGGAACCGCCACATACTTTTTCTGCATTGAACTTGTGATTGATTTGTACACTTTCTGCAAAAGGAGAGGGTAAGCAACGCAACCGTTTCCGGATATTGCCTACGTTGTGTCTCATATAATTGGAATTATCAATGAACCATACAACTAAATGAAATTTCTTCAAACTTGCTTTTAACGCAAACCGAATTCAACATTTTTTTAATCACATGTACTATCAATATCACTCCCTCTGATTTATTATCCTGTAATAAGCACAAATATGGCAAGGGAATTTGGGTCCACCCCTATATATATATATATATATATATATATATATATAATGGATATTTTTGTGAGGATGTGGCAATGAGACTCCAGAGTAAATTCTTTCAGATATTTATTCCCGAGCTTTCGAATGATTTTCATTCATTATCAAGGGCTATAAATAATTGGTCAATGTTATCATTATTAATAATTAAATGAAATAATAAATACTTACGTAAAATCTATATTATCTCATTTAATTATTAATAATAATAACATTGACCAATTATTTATAGCCCTTGATAATGAATGAAAATCATTCGAAAGCTAGGGAATATATATCTGAAAGAATTTACTCTGGAGTCTTATTGCCACATCCCCACAAAAATATCCATTACAAATAAGTTGGCAAATATCTTTCTTCAAATTATATATATATATATATATATATATATATATATATATATATATATATATTGGAGGGAGCGATATTGATAGTTCATGTGATTAAAAAATATGTTGAATTCAGTTTGCATTAAAAGCAAGTTTGAAGAAATTTCAAATAGTATATATATATATATAGGGTAGGCGATATTGATAGTTCATGTGATTAAAAAATATGTTGAATTCGGTTTGCGTTAAAAGCAAGTTTGAAGAATTTTCAAATAGTTGTATGGTTAATTGAAAATTGAATGAAATATATATATATATAAATATATAAATATATAAATATATAAATATATAAATATATAAATATATAAATATATAAATATATAAATATATAAATATATAAATATATATATATACAGGGTGTCCCGGGACTAATGGGAAAAAAGTCAGGAGCGTATAATCTGAGCCAAAATAATGTTATTACTTCATATAAACTTTTTCTATGCAGGCTCTCGTTTTCGAGTTATAGGCCCCCAAAGTTTTAATTTTGAATTGGGTTTTGATTTTTATTTTTTGTACTAGTTATTTGATCTTTATAAAATTTACGGCAAAGCTATAATGTACGTTTATTTTGGAAAGGTAAACAGATTTACAGTTGTGTCTTGAAGCCAGCGACGGACTACCCGCAATGGCTAGTGATCCAAAACTTTTGCAGGGATGGCACACCCTGTATGTATATATCGAAATTGACTTCCTCACACATTACGCTAACGAAAAGGTACTCTTGTTGGAATTCGATAAAATAAGCCGTTTGGCTAATATTTACAGTTTTATTAATGCACTAACTACCAATTTACCTAACTAACTTATTAATACGATGTCCAAGATTTGCCTACAGTACTACAAAAAAATAATTTGATGATAGCATATGATAGAAACATTAAGAACTCATTCAATGGGAATTAAATAGGAACGGAAACAACGTAATTAGTTGCGTTTAATCAAAATTACGAACACAACATTATTAAGCCATTAAGAAAACCTCTAAATAGACAAGTTCAAAAACATTTGACAAAAACTAATTCCTAAACAACAACAAAAACTAACGTTATTGTAATAAGTGTTCAATATCAGCTCCTCCCACTTCCACGCACATTCTAAGTCTACGAAGGTTGTTTCTTTGCACTTGAAAGAGCAATCCCATATTATTTCTAATAACATTGCAGTGTAACATAATTCTGTCTATTAAATCTTGCCTTGTTTGCACAGGTGTTGCGTATACCTTACTTTTGAGATAACCCCAGAGAAAGAAATGTATAGGATTAACGTCTCCTGATCGCGATGGCCATTGAAAAGGGCCTCCACGACCAATCCATGTATTAGGAAACCTTGTGTGTAAATGCTGGCGTAAATCTAAACTGAAATGAGGAGTGGCCCCATCATGCATGAACCATAAATTCCTACGAGTTTGTAGAGGAACATCATCAAACAGGTTCCATAACTCATTTTGCAAAAACTCCAAATATCTCTGACCGGTCAAAGTACCGTCAATAAAGTACGGTCCTATCAAATGATTGCCCAAACATTAACCATGAATCTATGCTGGTTCCTAGTTTGGATAATGCCATGTGGATTCACATCATCCCGTGAATGCATATTGTGAGAATTAATGAATCCATCTCTGGTGAAACCAGATTCGTCCGTAAAAAGAACGTTACTAATAAATGTATTGTCTGCTTGTTGTTGTCGCAGAAACCACTGACTATACTCAATTCGTGCAGGATAATCAGCGACTGTGTACTTTTTTCATGTGAAAAGGATATGAAAGCTGTTCTTTTAAGACGCGATGAACAACTGAATTCGAGACGTTATGTTCTCTCGATAATTTTCGTAAACTCGATGATGGTTCATTATCAACTGCATTTAACAAGTCCTGTTCAACTGCCACAGTACGTACGCTTCGTACTGGACCTTCTCCACCGTTGTTGGCACTAAATTTTGTTTCGTATACATGGAAAATTACATTTACTTATTCATACCTGTTTCTCGTAACCTGAGATCAATGCGCTCAAACATTCGTCTGTCTGGCAATGCTCTCTTTGCAAAATGCTCTGCATAAAGCCTTCTGGCTTCTAAACAGTTTCGAGAAGCCAGTCCATACATTAAATGCAATTCTGCGCACTCAATAAAAGTGAAGTCTGCCATAGTAACTGTTAAATTAAGGACTTATGAATTATTGACTACGAACTATTCTACACAACGTTTGACCAAATTATACTATGGTTAGTTCATAAACGGTAAAAACACTTTTGAAAAGTTTCTACCAACTTTCGAATTAATAAGTCGTTAATGTTTTTCATCTTCTGCTATCGTTAAATTATTTTGTTGTAGTACTGTAGGTGTAAATCTTGGACATAATATTAATAAGTTAGTTAGGTAAATTGGTACGTAGTGCATTAATAAAACTGTGAATACTAGCCAAACGGCTCATTTTATCGAGTTTCAACAGGAGTACCTTTTCGTTAGCTTAATGTGTGGGGAAGTCAATTTCGATAATTTAATACAGGGTATGCCATCCCTGCAAAATTTTTGGATCACTAACCATTGCGGGTAGTCCGACCCTGGCTTCAAGGCACAACTGTAAATCTATTTACCTTTCCAAAATAAGCATACACGTACATTATAGCTTTGCCGTAAATTTTATGAAGATCAAACAACTAGTCCAAAAAATTAAAATTAAAACCAAATTCAAAATTCAAACTTTGGAGGCCTATAACTCGAAAACGAGGGCCTGCATAGAAAAAGTTTATATGAAGTACTAACATTATTTTGGCTCATATTATACGCTCCTGACTTTTTTCCCATTAGTCTCGGGACACCCTGTATATATTTTTTTGGATAAATTTTTCTTGAGATTGTAGGTTCCTAGTTAAACAAATCAAATGGTTTTTTTGGCTTTAATTAACATTTTTGTTTTTGTTTACGTTTCGGACATATCGTGTCCTTCATCAGAACATAATTCTACAAATAGATGACAAAAAATTAACAATTTATACACTACATATGTCTATCCTAAAAATAACTTACCATAAAACAAGAGCTTGGCGAGCGCATGTTGAAATATGTTAAAATACACGAAAACAATCATTTTTATTAAAAACATTTAGTATCAATATAAAACCCACATACAACTGCCAGTACACTACATTATATTATGACAATAATTACTTCTTAAAAGGAACAAAAATTTTTATTGTTAGTAAATAGAACTAGTTCTTTTTTTGTATTGTATTCAGTAATTGTGATGGAACAAGGTTTTTGATACACATCAATTTTTGTCTTTGAAAAAATTTTTTACTGATGTTATTATGGTATAAGGATTTAGAAATATTACAGGATGTCATTTCATTTATAGACAATGCACCGGAAAAGACATCTATTTGATTAAATTAACATAAATTTTTGGGTTTTTTTGGATTTCTATCATTTCATAGACTTCTCTTTTTTTTGGTGGCTTTCAATTCTCAATATTTTTGTGCTGTCATAGTCAAATGTATGTTTGTGTTCAGAACTATGATTTGTCAGGGCTGTTCTGTTTTTTTATTATACTTGTGGCCATTTAGGCGGTTTTTAAGATATTGACTTGTCTGTCCAATATATACACCTTTACAGTCTTTGCAAGGCATCTCATAGATGACATTGCTTTTTTTTCTTTGGGAATTTTTGATTTTAGTTTACTAAAATTTGATTTTAAAATATTATGTCCCTTGTGAGACACTGTTATGTTGTCATCTTTGAAAATGCTTCCAATTTTTTCTGAAAGTCCCGAAACGTATGGTAAACAGAGATATTTTTTTTGGGGTAAATTGTGTGAAATATTTTTATGTTGAGTTTGATTGTAAAAGAGGTATATACGGTTTTTAAATATTGTATTAATTAGTTTACTTGGGTAATCATTTAGACAGAGAGCTTCTTTAGCTTTTTTTATGGCGTTCTCTCGGTATTCGTAATCAGAAAGTTTTATGGCTCTATCTGCGAGTCCTATGACAACTGATTTTTTCTGAGACATCGGGTGTTGAGAATTAAAATTCACGTATCTAGACGACCAAGTATCTTTTGTGTACCATTCAGTTTTAATCGTGTTGTTAATGTGGTGAAGAGTTAAGTCTAAAAAAATTATTTTATTTTGTTGTTCTCTCTCAACAGTAAAATGCAATTTGTTGTGGAAGCTATTGAAATTGTCAAGAACATTTTCTACTTTGTTTACTGGTACTAGTGCTATACAATCATCAACGTACCTAAAGAAAAAAGGAACTTGGTACTCCAAGTTTCCAATTATGGATTCTTCCAGATCTTCCATAACCAGTTGTGCAATTGCGCTTGAGATAGATGCTCCCATTGCACAACCATCTGTTTGTTTGAAAAACCTCTCTCCATATATAAAATATGTAGAGTTTAATGTAAGGTTCACCACTTCCAAAAATTCATTAAGCGGTGAACCTTACATTGAACTCTACATATTTTGTATATGGAGAGAGCATTCATTATACGGTATTTAGATAATAAAATAATTCCAAATCTTTGTTGCAGGAAAATAACAAATAGAGTTTTTTTTTAAAGAAGAAAGTGTGTAACCACAGTGTAATGTGGTTATTTATTTTATGAAAAATGGATAGTTGAATTTGAGATCCCGAACGGAGAACATGTAATTTGATAGTTCTCCAAAATTTCGCCAAGTAATAGTTAGGTGAGTAGTATAATAACTAATAATAGAAATTATTATCCGGTGCCCATAATTGTGAATTCTGTGCGTGTTTTTTTTTATTGGAGAATTTAGTCATCAATTCGGAAAAGTGAACGATCCTGAATTCTAAATTAGATTTAGAAGTGTGCGAGTATGGAGGAGTCTGTTTCAGATTATTGATAATTCAAAATAATGCATAATTTCGACGAAAAATATCAGGCCTTGATCAAAATTGACAATAGATACATCTAAATAATAGATTACAAAATTTTTATTCAGAATAAATAGAGAAATTTAATATTGAACAATTATATTGGAAAAATATATTAAAAGAAGTTGGAACTGTGAATGGGTATTTGACATTCGCGAATTAAAAGTGACAATTCGAAAATCATTTGGATAATTCGAGAAATTTATCAATTTAGTTCGTAATTAATTTAATTTGTATCCATTATAGATAAGATTTTGCTATTTGATTATATATAAACTTCATTCGTAATTCACAATTTTGTTCATTGTAGATAAGATTTTTGTTATTCGATAAAGAAAGGAAAATTTGTATTTGTTAATTTTCTGTGAGATTTAGTAATTATATATAACTTTTGAATTCGACTTACTTTAGATATAGTTTTGTAATAGATTTGAACAGTTTATAGAAATCAAATTTACGTAATTAGATAAAGAAAATTATTTGTGACCGTGACATTTGTGGATTATTGGTGACAGAATGTTTATCGAAATATATTGAATGTCAGAAAGAAATTGAATAGCCTTTATAATCTTGAACAAACAGTCACATTATATTACTAGGTAGATCAAACAGAACAAAATTAATAATCAATATTTAATTTGGACAATACTTTGCAATCTTATATTCTATTTTTATGGCGCATTGAACCCACCCTGAGATAAGAGTGAATCGAATATTTTACATTAGATTTATCTTTCAATAAATTACAATTTTGATAGCCGTGAAATCTTTTGACAACAACTGTCAGATTGAAATGAATATCATACGCTGCTAAAGCCGTATATATATATATATATATATATATATATATATATATATATATTGTGGATAGAATAGGGTGAGAGAATATTAAAATTATTGTTTAGATACTATGAATTAATAATTTTAGTTTAGTTGAGTTGATACTTAGTTTTTGTTTGCCCGGTATATTGTAATATTTAAAATTTGTTTGTAAAATAATTATTCCTTTGCATGAGAAACTCTCTGATCTCAGAGTAGGGTTCAGATGTAGAAAAACAAAACAATTCCAATTTCTAATATGAGCGCCGAAATTCAAATAATATTCCTATCTTTCAATAAAAATTTTGTTAATCAAAATATACTTGCTTTATCATTATTTCCAAATAAACTCTAAAGACGGTCCTGTGTTTAATGTTGAACTTCTCCACGATTCATAGATGTCAGTTTAAAACTACCAACTGTTTAAACTAGATGGAGCAATCACCATAGAGAAATGAAAAATCTCAAGAAAATAATTTCACAATGTTCTTCAAATAGCAAAATGTTATTTAATGCTGTAGAAACAAATACATTATTCTTTTACAGGACATAAATTAGTGAAAACCTATTATCTATTATGATCATTCATTCAAATAAAGTCATCAACTCGAATGAAATACAATTTCTATATATAATTCAAAATAGGTAACTTTTAACACAAATCTTATAACACGAAATCCGTTATATAAACGTCTATGATAGAAAGATGGCGGAAGATAAAACTTATAAGCGTCTGTTTAATATCAAAGTTCAATTCTTTGCACTAAATGGGTAAGTTTACTCTACCTTCTTTATATATAACTAAATAGTTTTAAATACCTTTTTTCACTGTAAAGTTCAATTTATTCACATCAATAAATGGTTCTTATTTTGTTTTAGGTTACCTCTTGGAAAATACCATACAATTCGTCTAACTTGCATAATATCCAGGAACAGTGCTATATTTCGTCCACATCAATACATTTAATACATTTTAATCAAATCACATAATCCAAAGCTTTCTAAAAGGTATGGTGGAGACACCGTTCCACCATACGATATTTTACTTAAATACATCTATAAGTTTTATGGTTAGTATTCAAATATAATTACCAATTTTCCTCTTATAATGTGTACTTCTGCTTGTTTAAATATATTACTGACTAGCTTTCAAGTATAATGTATTTCTTTCTCTGATTTTTAATGCCAAATTGTTGTTTTTTTTTAAAGTTTGCTTATTCCAAATTTCTACCCAAAAAGAAAGTACCTAGTCAATAGACTGTATAATCAACAAACTGTTCCCATTCAATTTTTTTATTATTAGCAATCTACTTGTCGCTGATAAAAATATCTTAAATGCATTAAACCAATCAAAATTGGTTATCAAAATTCTTATTTGAAAGATTTCATTTCAAATAGTGGATTGTCCATCCATCATTTTAAAACATTCTGTTTTGAGCCTCTTAAACGATTATAACCCATATATTTCTCCCTTAAATTGTATTTCAATAAATTTACTAAATGACAGTTCTTATTTTCTAAATTATTTATTCTAAATGTCAAATCGTTCAACAAATGTCATATTCCATAGAGTTAATGTTTTTCATTTTACTTCCTACATTCACATATTTTAAATACTTATATAATCTTATTGAAAACTTCCTCCAAACCCTAATATTCACTTCTTTAAAACAAATCACAATATTAATTTACTTTGACAATAAGAACAATGGTTTATTATTTTCATTCATATGTAACAAACGCTTTAAAATTCTCTCTTTTAAATATGGAAGTTGTTTTTATGTCACCTATATTCTTATAAAGCTTATTTGAATTCTTCTCTATAATCATACAGTTAGATCCTTTATATGCTTTCTCAATTGAATAGTAAATAGTACAGATTGTCTCCTTTTTAGATCATTTTAAAAAAAAATTCCAAAAATTTCAATTACTTGAAGTATGTAGTCTATTATTCATAATTCTGTATACAGGGTGTTGCAGGCTTCACTCTATGTTAATATATATATATATATATATATATATATATATATATATATATATATATATATATATATATATATATATATATATATATATATATATATATAGAACAAATATTAGTGGGGGATTTGGCATCTGAGACAAAGAATACTCTGTTTAGTTAGTCCGAGCTTCCGAAAATGTTTATTTCCATCCTCAGGGACACTACAATTGATAAAAATAGTCAAAATTTTAAACTCAAACGATAAAATTAACACTTACATTAAGTGAGGTTATTTGTCATTAAGTTGGTCTAAATGTGAAAACAACATCAATGTGCTTTTTCTTTTCTTGAAAAATGGTTCCTAATAATTACAATGTACGAAATTACATGTTAACAATTATCACAGTATCTAGAATTTCTCTAATATATTCAATATTTCTGATTGAAATAAATCAGCTACCACGTGAAACTTGATAAAATTTATAGGTTAGGGCACTGTCACTAAAGGATTCTTCTCTTCCTTTGTCAATGAAAGGAGGCCGCTTGAATGAAGTTCTCTCAAACAATATTGTTAATAAATTTATAATGTTGGTAAAATATGTTACCATTTTGTATTCAAATTGAATGTTAACAGGTATGAATAAATAGAACTAAGGTTATCGATATATGTACGTTTGTTCATAATGTTAGGTGTTTGCGAAATATATGTCATTTATAAGAACGTTCTCTTGGTATTATTAGTTTCGGTGGCTGAAACACGAAAATTGTCAAAGTACATTACATGACCCTCACTCCGCACATGTTCCGCCAAAGCACATCTGTCAGGGTGCAGTCTACTATCACTTTTATGAGATGTTATACGGTCTTTGACTGCTCACGAGGTCTGGCCAATGTATACTTTATCACAATTTGTACAAGGGATGGAGTAAACTACATCTGACATCTGCGTCCTAGGGACCCTATCCTTAAGTACTGAGAAAATCTTCTTCAACTTGGGTGTTATTTCCTCTATATATGGCAAAGAAACATATTTTTTAATGACTGATGGTTTTCTGAGCCCGTCACCTCCGTGGGAGAACTATGAGTTTCTAATGCTGAGTTATTATGATAAATTAATTGGTTCAGTGATGCATACGGGTAAGAATTGCTCAAAAACATATTAAACAGAATTTTATAGTTTTTTTGGTGAAAGGAGGGGTCAGACAACTGGGAGATTCTATTATTCATCTGTTTAATCAAATTCACTTTCATAGATTTTTTGTGGTATAACCAATAGTTGAGTATCTACCTAAACTCATTGGTTTCTGGTACCAATCAGTCAGTACGATGTTGTTTGTTGTACGGATAAACCTCCTATCTAAGAACGGGACTGATTGTTGGTTACCTTCAGTTTCTATAGTAAACTGTATGTGAGGATCGAGATCATTAAATACGTGTAGAATCTCGTCTATACCATCTCTCGGGATAGAAAGGATTATGTCATCGACATATTTCTCAACAAAAAAAGATTTATAAGTTAGTACTGGTAGAACAATATCCAACACGTCATCCATTACATAACAAGCCAAAATGGGCAATATTGTTGCACCCATTGGTGTTCCAAAAGTTTGCTTGTAAAATTGATTATTAAAAGAGAAATAGTTATTTTCAAACACGAAAGTGAAACACTCCACAAACGTTACTAACGACATTTCGCAATAATTGCTAATGCAGTTCCACCTCTTAGTGATGGATCTAATGCACGCTTCCAAATATACGTTGCTGAAAAGGGAAACAACATCCAGGCTGGCCAAACGTAGCCATCTGGTAATTGACTTCTATTAAATTGTTTAAAAAGTTCAAAAGAGTCCTTCACAAAATACTCGTTATCACAATCGTAAGCTTTGGTTAAAATATCAGTTAAAAAATTGCCTAACGGTTCAGTGCATGTGTTCAACGATGATACAATTGGTCTACCACACAAAGTTGGCTTGTGTATCTTTGGAAGGCAATAAAATTTGGGGAACTCAGCCTTGTATGTCGTGAGAGACTTTTTTTTAATTTCATCGATAAAATTATTGTTTTTTAATTTTTCAATTACGTTGTTACATTTTTTTTGTATATTAGCAGTAGGTTTTTACTCATTGCACTATACGAGGTTTCATCATTAATAAATTCTAATGAAATATCAAGATATTGTTGTTTCGTGAGAACTACCGTTACATTACATTTGTCTGATTTTGTTACCATTATATGAGGATTGGTTTTCAGAAATTTTTTTGTTATGTTGTGTAAGTGACGATACAAGTTATATTCATACTTTGAACTGTGTATGTGAATAGTTATAATGTTAGTTGATTTGGCTATAGTAACATCCCTCAAATTTTTGTCTCCAATTTTAGAAAAAATCACCTCGATATCCGCTAAATACGAACCCACAGATATATCTCTGCCCAAGATGGGGGGATCCCAAACTTAGGACCCAAAGACAAGTATTTTTTCATATCTTCAGGTATGTGGGTACCTGAGATGTTATGAATCCAATTGGCTGGTGTGTTCAATTTCTATTTGATAACACTTGTCTTCTAATCATTAAATTTGGTCATATTTTTATTTTTTACTTTATGATATAATCTATTATATTTAACTTGTTGTCTAGGTTCAAAATGTTTGAAAACATTTTCTGTAGTGGAATGAATTATCTTTGGTTTTAATATTTGCAAAGATTTCTCTAGTTTAGAAATAGTTGAATGACACACACAAATTTCAACATACAACAATTTTTGTTCTAACCTGTTTATCACTGGATCTGTTGATTGTGAATTAGTTTGTTCATTGGTATCAGTGTTGATGTTTTGGTATTCTTTGTCTCAGATGCCAAATCCCCCACTAATATTTGTTGTAACTAGTTATTGGCAAAATAACTACCTTCTATATACATATACATATATATATATATATATATATATATATATATATATATATATATATAGACAAATAATCAATGAAAAGTTTAAAGAATAACGCGTGGAATATAAAACAAAAACATAATTAGCGGGCATATCACGCAAAAGAGGTTACAGAGAATGAGTGGTAACCGTAGACATGTAGGCATGTTTCTGGCTCATTAACCTTCATCGGTACGGCATAACCAAGAAAAGGTGTACAACTTGGGAGCAAGGATGTTAATTGAAACATGAGAAAACACAAACAACGGATTTCAATAAGATAACCAAACGCACATTTGCGCCTTCAAATGGAAGATCCCGAGTTTTCAAGACAACAACCAACAGAGACACGGAGGCGTCTATAGATCTCCTGTCTAAACCTTCTGACCCTGGAAATAGACAAATAATCAATGGAAAGATTAAAGAATAACGCGTGGAATATAAAACAAAAACAGAATTAGCGGGCATATCTACGGTTACCACTCATTCTCTGTAACCTCTTTTGCGTGATATGCCCGCTAATTCTGTTTTTGTTATATATATATATATATATATATATATATATATATATATATATATATATATATATATATATATATATATATAGATAAAATTTCCTTTAAATCAAATATAAGTTGAATTAAATATAAAAGAGACCTAGTTTCGTTAGCAGAAGCAGAAAAATTAATTGAACGATTATGAAAAATCTACAAACTGCCTCAAGGTCGCCACGCAAATAAGTCGAAATCAAAAAAAACATCGATGTTTTGAATATCATAAAAATACAGACGAATTGTGCAACTTAGCATAGAGAAATTTAATTAAAGTTAACCTTCAATTACGAAAATAGAAACTTAAAAGCGAGGACAAGTAAATGACGCACAAAACACAGCTACGTTTGATGCTTTGAATAACTAACTTGTCCCAAAATATTGGAACTAAATAGGAGGAAATTGGACGATGAGGGAGAGTAGGATAGCGACAGTGCCGTCTGGTACTCCTATTTACGACGGTTCGCGTTTTGATAGTGAATTTTAGTGATTGCCGCGAAGTGCTGGAAACGGAGATAGCCTATTAGAGTTAATCTCTTTTTTATGTGACGTTCGACCAAGATTTTTTATTCCGTAAGTTTTTGAACCTGACAATCTTTGTTCTATTGTTTTTTTGGGAAAATCATATTGGTATTGATTTTGTTTTGTTTTGTGTGTCCGACTATTCATCTTGGTCATATAAGTGTACTACTGAAGCTGAACCGTATACTACCGCAATCAGAGAGTTTATGCTTCGTGAATTGTTATATACGAAGTTGCAGTTCAGAAACGATCGGCAATTGTTACACTGGTGACAGCGGTGTTCCAGATCCTGAGTTTGAAGAAACACTCCAGAAATTTACAAACGGGGAAGTCCAATCCATACAAAGTATCCTTTTTACCCCATACAACCTCGATCTATCCATTTCAGGCATCGAAGAAGCCAAATAAAGGTAGGAGTGAACAATTAAGTTATTTTATATCCAACAAGGATCAAGTATACTAATAAATAAAGCGAGTAAACAAAATGCCATTACATTTTAATGATAGAACATGTACAGCCACAATGGTTAGCGGAAGAAGCAACGGCCACAAAGTCGCTTTAATGAATGGGCAACTGAGATGCACGGTATGCGGAAAGTCAGGACATGCAACAGAGGAATGCAGACAAAGCGCAAAATGCATGTACTGTGGCAGACAAAGCCACTGGACATCAAACTGCAGAGCAAGAGAAGTTGATGAATCAAAAATCGAGAAAAAATGCCAAATCTGTAGGAAACAGGGACACTGGGTAGCATACTGTAGAAACAAAGAAACCAAGGAACCAACTACAGATGAAAATGTATGTTATTACTGCGTGAAACAAGGCCACTGGATCAAAGACAGCAGGAAGAAAAGGTTCAATGAAACAAACAAACCAAACTACGCTAACGATATAAGAGACGCAAATAAACAATACAATACTAAGCAATGGAACCAAGGAGGTGGAATCGCAATACAACAAAATAACTACGGAGAATACAGCGGACAAAGGAACCAAAGAGAAAGGAACTGGAACAGAGAAGCATCACGGAGGACCGAACAACATAATTTCGGGAACAACCAAGGACAAAGGCACCTAACAGAAGAAAACAGAAGAGGGAACCCCACTGAGAGGAGACACCCAAATAAAGAAGATGGAAAAAAACATTTAAACTAATAAGGACCATCGTTAATCCCCAAACAAGTGGTCAAGAAAGAAACCAGGGGATAGTCTACGTGCGAAGTCAAAGACCGACATCAGCCATCAACAAACAAAGACAACAAGGAAAAAAACAAGAAAGTAAAATCAAAAAACAACGTATCATAACGGAACGACGATCAGCAAAAACGAAGAAGCCCCGTATATAGTACTCTTAAGAATAAACGGAAGGAACAAACCATATATGATAGACACAGGTGGAGCATACTCACTAGTAAATAAATCCCTAATCGCAGACCGGGAATTAGATACGCGAATCACGGAACAATTAACCTTAAAAGGAATTCCGCGACACACAATCCATCTTTACGGTTCGATATAAATAGCCATAGCGACAACAGAACTATAATATTTATACCGAAGTAATCGCATCCGAGGACGGTATAATGGGAGACACAGCTGTACTATTAGAAAGAGATTTTTTGGAAGAGCAAGAGGCGATAATCTCATCCAGAGGAGAGCCATCATTGGAAATATTGGGAAGAAAAATACCATTAATTAATACAAGACAAGTCAGAGACTTACTAAATAGTGACAGACAATTACAGGCAAAAGTATACGAGCAAGTAGCACCATCAAGGTAAAAATAAATCTCCAGAGAGAGAGAGAGAGAGACACTTGGAAGATATGACTAAAAACAGTGGAATCAATGAACAAAAGGAATAAAATAGTAGAACACAGAACACACTCCGCAACAAGAAATAACAGAACAAGGAAAACATATAAATAACCCGGTTATAAAAACAAAGGAAGCTATGGGCATAGATAAACCAAAAGAAAAAAAAATCGACAAACACAAGCCCACGTTAATAATTTTCAGAAGATGATGTTTAGTTGCACAATATTTCAGAAACAATTACTTCGGAAGCCATTAACTTCATATACCTCTCTCATCAAAGTCTTAGTCTAAATAACATCCCCTTGTGTTTTGTTAATTCTGAATATTTTTGTTTTTGGCAGAATATCCCCGAAGTAAATTAACGACGTGTTTGAGTAACAACATTTAGAGTTTATACCGCAGAAGATTTGTGGAGTGGTAATTAAACTCGAGACCGTAAACACTTTCCAAGGAGTTCCTCTGTGCATTACAATGGAAAGAAATCCCCATCCGGAATAGTTTGGTTGTAATCTATTGCACGCCAAACTTTTAAATACTTCTTCATCTTCTCTTTTGGAAACAGGAGCATCGTCAATTTGTCTAAATTTTTTATATGTACTGGTATTTGATGTTTTGATCAAAAGTCTACATGGATCTCACCTTATCCTATAGCTAGATTTTAAGATATATGGCGTTAAAGTTCAAAATCCCGATTTTTTAAAAACTCTCCCGAAAAAGTCCCTCTTAAGTATTTTTTGATGTTACTGCCAAATATATCAAGAAAAAATACATACCTATCATCTAAAATGCAATATCCTATGTTTACAGGGTGATTCGTGCTGTCACAGACTTGTTTTTGATAAATTGCATATTTTTAAAAAAGCATCAAATATCATTAAAAAAAATTACCGTCAAAGTTTCTGAATATTGGATATAATGTAGATCTCGATGTGCTCGTTAAAAGATCTGATTGGTAGAATTAGATCCTATGGCTACTTTTCGAAATATTAAACGTCTAGTCTTTAACACCTGCTCGGGTGCCATTTGTAAGGGTTCGTCAGTGTGGTAAAGCATAAAAAGGGCTTGGATGGTTAGATATACGTCTTTGTTCAAACCACAATAAATATTTACGATTGAAATCTAAAGCTCCGTACAATAAGTATATACACGATTGATTGGTCCTAGAGGTGGGCAGTATCTCTAGGGTGGTCGTCGGATTGGGTCGCGGATGATTCTTCTCGGTTGTCCGGATTCCTCACTGGGACGCTAGATTCCTATAATCAAAGGGGTGTGTCAGGGTCGAGATCCCGCGTTCAACGCACAGCGCGATCTCGAAGGTCGGGAGTTTGCTTCCGTCCCGGGCTCAACACGCTCCGGAATTTCGGCTAATCGGGAAGGCCTCGGTCCTGCGCTCAACACGCTGCATGGCTTGACCTATGGTAGTTGGCGTCCGCCCTAAGCTCAACACGCTTAAGGACTTCGTCCGATATACAGGGTTTGCTTAGCGTCTAGCCTCGGGTTCAACGCACACCGAGGGGTCAACGACAAGCGGGATGTTTATGTGTTCACAATTCCAGGCTCAACACGCTCCGGAATAAAGTGCAACACTTCGGTTATTTTCCGTTGAAGCTTCCTATCGTTATTCTACGTAAGGTAGAGCTTGCCTGGTATATCGCAGAACGTATGCTTTGGTAGTATCGGTCAAGTTATTAGCAGTAAGGCGAAGGTGCTGCCCTCTCGAAGCTGGGTGCCCAACTCTGTCTAGTTTTGGCTCGTGTAGAGTTCTGTTTTCTGATTATGTATCGGGGTTATTTTATGTTCAGACGACTGTGTCGTTACACAACATAAATACAAAATAAAAGAAATATTGTAAACTGAATATTTTCACAATCATTATATTGCAACGTTGTATTATTGGGTGATAGGCTACACAAATTCATACTTACAGGGTGATCTGACTAAAGCTTGTAGGATAACAAAATCAATCCAAAATCCAAAAGAGCCGCCAAACAATAGAAACAATTTTGCTATTACTTTTTTTCCGTTTTGAATCTACATTGAGTGTGATTTAATTAGATTAGTTTTTAAGCTCGTTCGCACAACCGTGATGTAGAGCCTTTGGTGCATTTGGTTTTAAGTGGTGTACCTTGTATAGGCCTATTCTACTTATATTTTTGTATAATTATTAGATGTTTATTGCAATCGCTAATGTTTAGAGCAAAAACTGATGGCATTATCAAAAATCCATGCTTACAGGGTGATCTCATTGTAAGTTGAATAAATCAACAAATCCAAAAGATCAGCTAAACAGTCGAAACTTGTTACCTATTATTTATTAGGTACAAAATTTAAACTTTAGTTATAAGATAATAATAATAATAACTATGTGTTTCTGTAATAGTGAAAAGGCAAATTTAATCGACTGTACAGGAGGGTTTAAAAAGTCAAAATCTGTGAAATAGGTCAAAATATATCATGTGCACTAATATTTCTAGTAACTTTTGCCTTAACCTTCCAGTAGTCGCGGGTGCTGCTCAACAAAAATGGTCGCGGATGTATCCGACGGATACATAACTTTTATTATTGAAATACAATTCCAATTTTTAAAACGGTAAATTTTGTGTGCTAGTAAATAATAGAGAGCAATGATTAAATTCGTAAACATATGTATTTTCAGTAAAAAGATGATTACATAGATCAATAATTCTTAAAATATATAAAAAATTAAATAATTAGCTGTTATTTGCATAAGTTGCGTATTGTGAGCCATTAATCCACATATCTTAATCTTCTAGTTTACTTTTCTTGGTAGGCACTCCACAATTGTCTAGACAAACGACACCAGAGTGTTGGAAACAAAGATGTCTTTGGCAGGAGGAGCATTTGAATTTTATTAACCTGGTGCGTTTTCCTCGCTGGCATGGCACACAACTTTTACGTTTTTGCTCATTGTTTTGATCATTTGGTAGCTGCACTTTTTTTCTTCTTGTCCGACTACTTCTTTGAGTCTGGTTGATAGCTCGCGAGGTAGACCAGTGTTGGAGGTACTACGTCTTTGGAGGTGTGGTTTGATTAGTTCGTTACCAAGTTTTCGCAAAAAATTTCGCCGACTTTTTGTTTCATTTCTGTTCCCTATATGAATAACTTGGGAGTTTATTCCTCCCACATTAAGCATCGAAAAAAATACAACCATCGGCCTACGTCTTGTATTCCTGGCAACACTGTAAGAGGAACATAATTTATCTACAACGTCAACACCTCCTTTGGTTTCGTTATAGATAGTAATTATTTCGGGTTTCATATGATCCCCAGTAGTATCGTCAATTTTGTCCTCAAAGTGTAAACTAGAAATTAGAACAACATGTTTTTTTTGGGAACGTAGGACACTATTGTTCCTTTTTTTCTGAAACCAAACATACTAGATTTTACAGGACGTTCTTTCAAAACTTTCAACAGTGTTGGAATTTGCCACTTGTTTCTTTTTAATGTTCCTACCATGGACAACTTATGGTTTATAGCTAAATCTTGGAGTAATGAAACATCGCTGAACCAATTGTCCATAGTGACTTCACGTCCAGTGTTGTGTATGGATAAGATCATCCTTTTTACAACATCAACGCTTTTGGTGCTGATAGAATAGGGGCCATCTGATTGTGTTCCAGCATAAATTTCCATATTACTCGTGTAATATGTTTTAGCATCAACCAGCGCAAAGATCTTAATACCGTACTTGGCCGGTTTTGATGGTATATATTGAATAAAGTTACACCTGCCTCGAAACGCTTCCAGATTTTCATCGATTGTTACATTAGCTCCTAGTGAATAAAATGTTTTACTGTTTTCAACAAACATCTCAAATATTTGTCGCACGGCATCTAACCGATCAATTTTATTTCTCTTATCTCTAGACTGTCGGTTATCGAACCTGATACAGCGCATCAGGAATCTAAAACGAGTTAAGCTCATCGTCAATCTGAATATTTCAACACCGTTTCCTGTTGCGTCCCACAGCTCTTCTAAGTTCAATCGGCCGCCTTTATAAAGTCCAGCCAAGTAGAGTAGGCCTATAAATGCATGGATTTCGATCATATCAGTAATACGTGCGTCTCTTTCTCTGCTGAAATTGAGTTGTACACTTATTATATGCTGATTCGTGACTATGAGGTTTAGAATACGGTCATCGAATAGACACTTACACGCTTCAAAGCATCCTGTAACTTGGCGAGCGTTGCCAATAACTCCTGGAAGACGTGCAAGTATGTTTCGCTTCTCTAATCTTCTTTTTCTATTATAGGGTGTTTTTTTTCCATAAATTTTTGTCAACGATTTTTCCGTTCTTTTTTCTGACAGCAACATAACAATTTTCATCTGATGATATACTTGCATCCGTATCGTCTTGTTCACTATCTGAATACTTTTTTCTTTCTTCTATGGCTTCGGAACAGTCAGTATCATAATCTTCTTGTAAGAGGTCTTCAACTGCGTCATCATCATCGTCTTCAAGAAGGAGTCGTTGGAGCTCTGATACGTCTGCGTCATTATTGAAGCTATACATTCTCTTGAAAGCCATAATTCACTGCAAAGACAACAAAAATCGTTAATAGTTAGGACAATAATTTAGAACAGGCAAGAATGCTCGCGGGTATCTCACAGATACAAGTTTATTTTTTTCATGTTTTTTAGTAGCTAAGTATAAAATATTAACAGATGGTCTACTCGAAACAAAAAGGACTGCGCTTACATAAATTAAATAAATATACAAGCAAATCAGCAAAACTTACATGAATGATCGCAGTGTATCTCTCAAATACAAGTGGTACTTTTTATACAAACTGTTCACTCTACAAAGTTTGCACCAATACTAACCTCAAAACTTCCCTCGAACAGGTAGGTAGAAGAGAGCAGATCCCCACCGCTAAGTAGGAGATATATGAGAAAAAAGTATCGGTATGTATATCTCAGATACGCGCGACTACTGGAAGGTTAACGACACGATATGTTTTAGCAGGTTTATCAAGGAATTTGAAAATAAAAATAAGCATGTTTTAGGATTTTCATCACACTGTATGTACATTCTACATCAATGATAGTTTTTGAATCATGTGGGGTTGTAATCGAGAGGCATAGTTCAATAAATCCATCGAACTCTGCCATATCAATACACCACCCTGTATATTTATTATATTTCGCCACTTAATTTTCATAAACTCCAATTGAGAGTTATTTATTCTAGTTGAAGCAGTTTAGAAAATCATATTTTTTATTGGTTGAAACAATGCATATTTAATTTTTGAAAAAACGGAACGACCCTGTATATATTTGCAATTTAGGAAGTTAAAACAGATTTTTTTTTGTTATATTCTTAATATTAGTTACTACCCAAGAGAATGCATCTTGGTATACATCTAGCGTGCTCAGATAAAATATTTACACAATAAAAATGGACATTTCTCTGTCATTGAGTTTTACAGTGTCACTTATAGTTGTTTATAATACCTTTTAGTATTATTCAGTTATTTAACTGAAAACTACAGTGTTTGAACTCAATTTTTTTGCTAATATGGCATTTGCAAATATAGTAAATTGTTTTGTGTGTAATAGTACCTTTCAAATTCGACTAACGACGCGTTTAAACGAAGACAATAATATAGATCTTCTAAACCTAGCTACTTATAGACGGCAAGCTGCCGAACATCCTGATATCGAGAATTTAAAATTAATAGAAATAAGACCGTATTTAAATTATTATCGTGCAATTGCAGACGACATTAGACATATATAAAACAATCCAAATTTCCCCAGACGTTTTAATTCCCTATACAGTACGTGGTTGTATAGTATGTAATGCGCAAGGTAAATTGAGAAAAATATCGGCAGAATGTAGAGCGAATATTTTTATAGTTAATAATATTTATGTGTCTGAACATTTAAAGATTTGTGACATCATTTGGATAATTTTGTTTTTTTATTATTTGATTTACATGGTGGTTAGCGTTATGTTTATAGACCGTATCTTTTAACTAGTATTCAAACATTTTTGTCCAGTTTAAGAACTGCTGCCATTTCAAAAATTCATGTCAGAAACTGGGCAGATATAAATAGTTTTAGTGTAGAGGATTTTAAGTATTTAACATCAATTTCTAAAGAAAATTTCGAAGAATTTTATTAATTGTATGCGCCAATTTGTGACTCGATTGTTCCTCGTAAGCGACGACGCGCTGCGCGTGATATATCGGTAGCAGCCTCTTGCTCTACCTCTTAACGCCTCGAAACGTTACTTCTGACACCTTTGAAACCTTACACTTTCTCGAGCACCAGATTTTTAATGTGGCTGTCTCCACGGCCCCTCGACTTCACTCGTCGAGAGTTCCAGGTAGCCTCAGATGGAGGTACGGTAAATTCCAGGGGTCTATTGTCGCCAAAATTCGGGAGGTTATTGCTAAATATGAAAACGTTCTCCCTAATCCTGAAATGAATATTATTATCCTGATCCACACTACGGAGAAGCTAAAATTCGTGCAGCCAAACAACTACTGTACCATAAGGAAGTACTAGTCTATAATAGGTCAATAAACACCAAAGGTTTATTTCAGTTTTATTACAATTTTACTCTCTACCAAGCCGTTATATATAAAAATAAACAATACTCATAAGGGGAGACAATACCCGTGTATCCCAAAAGCACATATGTAGGCATTACTGTAAAAAAACTATCAAATCGGGAAAAAATACTAAAGATCGGGGACTCTAGATTTAAAATATCAGGAAGCCCTAGCGTTTATGTATGCCTGGGGCTCCCGGAGATTTCAATCAAGATTCTCCCTATCAAATCGAAAAACACAATACTAGGGTCGGGGCTCTAGACTTAAATTGTCAGGAATCTCACTAACATTTAAACAAAATCGGGAAAGGTACCAAAGCTGGGGATTCTAGATTTAAAATATCAAGAAGTCCTAGCGTTTATGTATGACTGGCGCTACCGGAGATTTCAATCAAGATTCTCCCCAAAAATCGAAAAAGGTATCAAAGAACGAAACTAATATCAAGAAAACCCATTTAAACAAAATCGGGAAAGGTACCAAAGCTGGGGATTCTAGATTTAAAATAACAGGAAGCCCTAGCGTTTATGTATGCCTGGCGCAACCGGAGATTTCAATCAAGAGTTTTCTCTACAAATCTAAAAAAAAGGTATTAAAGGACGGAACTAATATCAACAAAACTCACTGAAAGAAAATTAGGGCAAGGGATTGGAACTGCGGATTCTAGATTTAAAGTATCCGGAAGCCCTAGCGTTTATGTATGCCTGACGCAACCGGAGATTTCAATCAAGATTCTCCCTAAAATCGGAAAAGTTATCAAAAAATGGGAATTCTAGATTTAAAATATCAGGAAGCTCTAGCGTTTATGTATGCCTGGCGCAACCGGAGATTTCAATCAAGAATCTTCCCAACAAATCGAAAAAAGGTGTTAAAGAACGGGACTAATACCAACAAAACCCACTAAAAGAAAATTCGGGAAGTGTATTGAAACTGGGAATTCTAGATTTGGAATATCCGGAAGCCCTAGCGTTTATGTATGCCTGGCGCAACCGGAGATTTCAATCAAGATTCTCCCTAAAATCGGAAAAGTTATAAAAAAAATGGGAGTTCTAGATTTAAAATATCAGGAAGCCCTAGCTTCTATGTATGCCTGGCGCAACCGGAGATTTCAATCAAGAATTTTCCCTACAAATCGAAAAAAGTGTTAAAGAACGGGACTTATACCAACAAAACCCACTAAAAGAAAATTCCGAAAAGGTAATGAAACTTGAGGATTCTAGATTTAAAATATCCGAAAGCCCTAGCGTTTATGTATGCCTGGCGCAACCGGAGATTTCAATCAAGATTCTCCCTAAAATCGGAAAAGTTATCAAAAAATGGGAATTCTAGATTCAAAATATCAGGAAGCCCTAGCGTTTATGTATGCCTGGCGCAACCGGAGATTTCAATCAAGAGTTTTCCCTACAAATCGAAAAAAATGTATTAAAGGACGGAACTAATATCAACAAAACCCACTGAAAGAAAATTCGGGAAAGGTATTGAAACTGGGGATTCTAGATTTAAAATATCCGGAAGCCCTAGCGTTTATGTATGCCTGGCGCAACCAGAGATTTCACTCAAGATTCTTCCTAAAATCGGAAAAGTTATCAAAGAATGGGAATTCTAGATTTAAAATATCAGGAAGCCCTAGCGTTTATGTATGCCTGGCGCAACCGGAGATTTCAATCAAGAATTTAGATTTAAATTATCAGGAAGCCCTAGCATTTATGTATGCCTGGCGCAACCGGAGATTTCAATCAAGAATATTCCCCACAAATCGAAAAAGGTAATAAAGAACGGAACTAATATCAGGAAACCTACGAAAAAGGAAAATCGGGAAAGGCATTAAATCAGATGCGATATATAAATGGTTTACCACACTCCAATGTACAAGATATTCAAACTTATTTTGAAATGAAAATCAACTGCATAAATATTTTAAATTGATAATTGAAAAGACCACATATTTCCGGATTTTTATTACTAAAAAGCTCTCACCATTACAGCAACGGAGTTATCGAGAAATTTTTTTACAGTGCGGAAAAAAAACTCAACAAGAAATTTACGGTTATCGGCAAAACAAAGCTAAACAATTTTCGACGGACGCTGCACAATTTTCTCGCTTCTGCTTCGGTTAGCTAGCACTTCGGTACTCTCTGTTCGATTTCAAATCTACCTGCCTTCCAGCCTTACTTTTCCACCTCTCTCGATTAGTTCGACCTGCGCGTTTTTACCAATATCTACCTCGTTGCAGTGGGGAGATCCGTACATTGAAATGTTGGGTTTTAAAATCGAAATAAATATTTTACACAGAAAAAATGATTTCTCCATCGCAACTAGATAGGACAGAAATAAAAATATCATCGGAATTTGGAATAACTATTAACCTGTTACAACAATTGGTTCTATCCCGAAACCAGGGGATAAAATAAAATGTTCACGGAGATTTACAATAATTATAAGTCTCATGCCTAAAACAATTCCGATACAGTGGTCGAAATATATAGCTGGTAGGTGCAATATACAAACGATTATATATACTCGTCGACATAAACTATAAAATGAAAATATACTCGGCGCATAAACTATACAATGGTTTGTATACAAAGGAACGAATATGTAACGGGTGATACATAATATAAATTAAATATATACTCCGTGACATAAACTATCGAATGAAAATATAGTCGGCGGTATAAACTATGAAATGATTTTTATACAAAGGAAAGAATATATAATGGGGATACGTAATATAAATGAATATATATATACTAGGCGACATAAACTATGATATATAAATATACTCGGCGCATAAACTATAAAATGGTTTGTATACAAAGGAACGAATATGTAACGGGTGATACATAATATAAATGAATATATATATACTCGACGACATAAATTATAAAATGATTTTTATACAGAGGCCAGAATACATAACGGGTGAAATATAATATAAAATAAATATACTCAGCGACAGAAAATACAAAATGAAAATACACTCGGTGACACAAAATATCCTTTTAGTAACGAAAACCTCGTTTCAAATTGAACAGTGTGGTAATAGAAGAAATATTGGACATAATATTTACTTGCTTTACTTGTTAAGTTAAGACATGGATTATCGGATAAGTTTTGAAAATTACTTTTCAATTATTCTTCCAGACAAGTCACTAGTTTAATAATATCTAATGTCTGCCTATCTCTGATGCACAGATTTGTACCAGGCAATTTTGGATTCAGATCAATAACCAGAGACATTTTTATAAGAGATCATGTGCCCGAATTTGTCAACAAGGTTTATAATCCTATACCAGATGATCCTGAAGCCATTGTTAATGTAGATTGTACGTATAACTTCATTGAAAAGATTAGTAATTTTAGAATACTGCGGCAATTGTATTGCTCTTTTAAAAAAGAACATTTGGTTAAGCCAGAAATTATAGTAGCTCCTGATGGATACATTTTAACAGTTAACGGTCACTATTTTTCTGATGCACGAAACAACGACGCAACGATTTTACGGCGGGATTTAGGGAACGACGTTAATGGAATGAGAAACTGGTTTGAAAAAGGAAATATTACAATAGTACATAGAAGCTACAGAGGCGCGATTCCTACATTTGAAAAACTAGGTCTCATGTCATCTTTACTTCGTCGTAATCAACGTGAACCGTCTACTAGTGAAGCTAATACAGCAAGACTAATAACTAGAGCCCGCTGGGTTATAGAAGCTAGAAATGGACCTTTTACGTCAATTTTCAAGTTTTAATCCTCTTCATCATTTATTAAATATACTGATATGCTAAATAAACGAAATGATGTAAATATTGTCCAAGCACCTGTTGAAGCTCAAAATCTAGCTGTCAGAGATGGTCGCTGGAAGAAGGTTAACCATATGCACGTTTCAGAATTTCCTTAGGTAGATATCAATTATCTAAACGTCGTAGTAGGTCCTTACCATCTTCATTTAAGTCCATCATATATACTACGTAAATTACAAAGAGAAGAACTTATTGTTTTAGAAATAGATGAGTTAAGAGAGGAACCGAATTTCTTACGTTTTGGAATCTACTCTAGATTTAGGAACGCCACTAAATATTTGTTTTGGTTGGCATACGAGGACGGACTTAATTAAGACAACTTTCCGGTTTTCTACCACTACTGCACATGTCCATCTGGTACGAGAACTCTAGGCACTTGTTATAGTCGCCTGTGGTGACCTTATAAAATATCTACGGTTTTCAATACTAACTTCAACAAGTATGTAATAAGAATCTAAAAATTCCATAAAAATATAAGTGGAATAGGCCTACAGGGGATACCACTTGAAAAAAAATGCGCCTATAGGGCTCTACCTCACGCGTGGTGTGGAAACGAGCATAAAATGGAGCTTAATGGAGTATTAAAAGACTCTGTATGCAGTACTCATACTGAACACTTTATTAATTATCACTACACAAACACTTACAATTGCACTGTCTGACGCATGTTTCGATAATCAAATTTCGTCTTCAGAGACCTATGGTAAATAGTCTACTTTCGGTTTCTCCATGAACTTATAGTTATAATAAAAGGTTGGGGAAAATACGAATTGATAGACAGAAAAAAAAACTGAGGGCTATCTTAAATGATATATTCTCTAGCTATATACTTTTAAATGAATATAAAGAAACAAAAACGATTATAAAATCTCATTTTCGTAGCCCTTGGCTCAAGACTGTAAGATTTTGTCATTTCAAAATTTCATATCAATGCCCGATTTTATTTTACTGTATCCTTCCAATTATTATCATTCCCAACACTCTGTATGAACTTGCTTCGTCACTTGAAACAAATTTTGGAACAAAATTATGAAGATGATTGGCAATCTTTGGAAAATAAAAAATAATAATCTACTGAAATCTCATAAAATAGTTCTCACAATAGGCTGATAGAATTTTTTCTTATATACAATAAAACTTCCATAATTTCCTCGAAAAATACCTGACGAACTATGAAAGTTTCAACATTTATTCAATTTAAAAGTTGAACTGAATAGGTGCAGTTGTCGATGACCCAGAACGAAAAGAATTTCCAACTCTGAATTCCCTCATGTCCGTCCAATAATGGCCAGTTTTCCGTTTTCCCATTTCTATTTGAAGGGTCCACCTCGAAGGACAAGGCTTCGAGATCCTTAAGTACCACGTCCTGTGATCAGCACAACACAATTTCCAAGTTTCATGTTTGCAGCTTCGAGTAAAACTACTGTTAAAATATCGGTTTGTGATTTTCTTAGAAGAAACTTTTTAATTCACTTTTCTTAGCTGCCCGATGGAGCGGTGACATTTTGTAAAATAGATTTGTTGTTTCTGAAAGTTTGTTATACGTTATATAATGATTGTTTGTTGTTATGTGTCCCAAATGAGAATTGCTCTGTTCAGATAATATGAAGGCAAGTTGAAAAGTTTGAAGATATAGGAAGTTTCCCATAATTTGATTTATCATTTTTTGTTCGAAAATATTAACGTGTCATTGTCAATAAGATGGAAGTAGGTGAAATTCGATTGAATATGTCCCTGATAATTTATAGTCGAATAAAAAATTCTGAACATATGAAATTAACTGTCTCGACCCTTACTTCTTGGAATCTACTCATATTACTGTTTCAAATGAAACTTACTCTTTCTAGATAATTCCACAATATATTGAAAAAAATGACATATTAAATGATATATTGAAATTTGACAATTGTTTCGATATTAAATATCATCGTCAGAATGACCGAAGTTATATTTCATTTGATATTTATTTTTGGCAAGACCAATAAGCTACCTACCTTGTGCTTGACTTAATATATGTTGATAGAAAAAAGAAGAAGATACGATATTACGAATATTAACACTTAGGTACTTACATACCGATACACTTTCCACAACGATTTGAAAACCTTTCAGACACTAATTTCACAGATATTGAAATATAATTTTTAAATAAAGGTTAAAAGTACAGCGTACCACCAATATTTACGAATAATAGCTACAGAATCAGAAATAGCTTCGAAATCTAATTCAAATAATTTTATTTATGAGAAATTAAAAATTGCCAGTTCAATCAAAAATATTGAGCCGTCAAAGGTTAAAAGTTAAACAAAAAATTACATTACAGTTTTAAATTCAATCAAAACAAAGTAGAAAATAATAATCTTACAATTACAAAATCTGACGAGGGGAAGGCCACTGTCATATTGATAATTAAAGATTATAATTCAAAAATATATAACTTTATAGAATCTAGCGATGTACAAGTGCTTAGAGGGGACCCAACAAAAAAGTTTTCTAATAATGTCAGAGATATTGTTAATAATTCTAATATTTTAAGTGATTACAAAAAGAAGTCCATCGTAAATTGAAATCCTCATTCTCCACAATTATATGGAACCGTTAAATTACATAAAATAACGAAATCAATTAGACCTGTAGTTTCTTATGTTAATATTCCTAATAATATATTAGCAAAAAAACTTAACAATATACTTAATAGTTAAATAATCAATTGAACATAAGCATTCAAATTGAAAGATAACTCTAAACTCATTTCATTTGATGTTACCAATATGTTCACTAAAATTACTTCTAAAGAATGTCTAAAATTACTAGAAAATGAACTATTAGTCCTGGAATAATATCAGGTATACTTAATTTATTTGATGTATGTATTAATCATAATTATTTCATTTTACTGTACTAATAGGAAGTCCTATATCTCCTATTTTGGATAAAATTTTTATGAGCAGTTTAGAAAGAAAAATCTTTGAAAGTAATATTTCAAAAAATGTCTTATTCTGTTATAGATATGTAGAAGACATATTAGCTTGTGTTATAGGTAGTGAACGACAATTAAATGTATTTTTGAACCATATCAATAATTTGCACATAATTATTAAATTTACATTACAAGTTGAAGAAAATATCTCAATCAATTTTCTTAATTTAAGAATTCAAAGAGTTAATAATGTACTTGATTATTCAATTTACAGAAAAGCAACACACACTGATGTAATTATTTCATATAATTCCAATCATCCCATGTCACATAAATTAGCAGCATATAGTTCAATGATACATAGAACTTTTTCAGTTCCTTCAATCAAATGTAATTTTAATAGTGTAGCATGATAAAAATACAATGTTTTTTTGTATTGTATTATACGAGTAACTCACGGAGGTGCAATAATTCGGTTGAGCCACCCACTGAGTATGCAACTTTATACACACAATTATTTAAGCATATCTTGGAATAATGGGATTTAAATAATTAGATGGGTGTCTAGAGTGATATTTTTATTAATATTTTTCATGTGATTTAATCAATCCATGAGTATTTTATCATTTTATGTGTGGATTTTATTTGACTGCCATTGGTAACACTGTTTGCTGATGTCAATTGTAAAGGGAAGCTAAAATTATTGAAAGGACTTGTCTGATACTTTTCGAGTTGTTAAGTCGAATGTCGAGTATGACAAGTTGTGAGTATAAAAAATGGCCAGTGGCACATGGTTTATTCCATTTATTTTTGGGGATTATCGTGGTGAATATCCCTTGGTAACAAGGTAAGCTTTCATCTTGTATATATTTCCACGGCTATAGCCCCAATTTCTTTTTAGGGTTTTTCTATACAGTATAGTTTTTTCACATACAAGTTTTCACAATATTTTTTGCCAACGGGATATGGTTTAATAGTTTTTATGCGTGATGGTAATCAATGATAGGATGATCATGTCCAGATTTTAAAAAACCTCAAATTTCGGATGTTTCCTGTATGGGATATATTCTCGTAGGGATAGCTGACAGGCTATTTTTCTCCGTTCAGGTTTGTTTAGACGTGTCGTACCTCGGATTGCGATTAACGTTACAGAGCGACAAGAGCTTTTAACGGCGTTTCCAGTTCAAAGGACGAAGCTGGACTTATGTTTGTTGGTGACAACAGCGGAATAATTCCATTATGGACAACGATTATTAACCGCATGGCTGAATCTTGTTCCATAAGTCGGATGGTGCTTGTCAATTAAGCCATTTGACGTTTAATAGTTTGGACACTAACCGCAAGTAACATTTAAAGTTTTATTCGTTTTTACCTGAACTTTGAGCAAGTTATTCATTTTATAACTTCATGTTTTAACGTTTAATAGCACATTAACTTTTAAATTTCACTATTTAGTAACTTCACATTCTTATAAAGACGTCTATCAATTCACAATTTTATTATTACATTCTTCCAACTTTTTAGACTTGAAATATTAACTTTTTTATTGCATATCGCCCTGAAATTATATTTCAGCTTAATCTTACTATATAAGAGATACTTTTGATTTATTTGGTTATATCTTGTTAATTATTACAGTTTGCAGAGCCGTAACTGGGATACCATTTAAATGTTATTAAAGATTCAGTGTATTGTATATAATGACCTCAGTTAATTGATAACATTAGAAATTGTTAAACATTTTAAATTAACCAACCATTGATAACTGATTATCAGTTCATAGTTAGAGTGGATCACCTCATATTCATTGAGACAGGTTATTACACCATCTGTTCAAGGTACCATCCATTCAATTAAACTGTTTCAGTGGCAATAAAATGTGTTTTATTTGACTCACAAACGTAAAAGCAAAACGATATAAATAACGTATTTGAAAAGTTAGAATAGCTAATTTTTTCATTATTGGTTTCATGATTAATCAGTAAGTTTCTTGAATTTCCTACTAATCAAGTGGCGCCTAAAAATGAATAATACAGGATAAGCTTTCAAATATTCCTCACTAACTCACGACCTTATGCTCTCCGGCGAAAAGCGAACCTTTGGCAATGTAACCTCACTTCTTGTAGTAACAACAGCAAGGTAAGGTTACAATAGAGAAATTAATACAATTAAACAAATGGCAACCTCCAACGATAATCCTTTACATATGATACATAAAAAAGAGTAAAAGTGGCATTACAACTAATATTTCCTAAACAAAGTAACGAAATAAAAAATTATGAAACCAGACTCAAAAATTAACCTATTTCCATTGAGCACAGTACTAGATAGAGAATTTAAAATTGCACTCTGACACAAAAAGTGTGAGCTATTGGACAAAGAATATATAACATTAGAGGTATAGCAAGGACAAAAAGTATGCTATTCCAAATGATTTTTAAAAATGCTTGTTTGTGACCACAATGTAACTTTGCAGAAACTTTAACAGTTTGGCATACAAAATTTCCACACATAAATTTGACAAAGTTAGAAAAACTTTGAAAGGAAATAAAGTTGTTTTAAAAATGAAGAATATAGTTCCTGTAAGGATTGTCTATTAGGGAAACAACATAGGTTTTCGTATCCTTCAAGCCAATCAAGGACAAAGAAAACATGTGAACTAATACATGGGAATTTACGAAGTACATTTGAGGTTAATCTTGAGAAGATTCAAAATATTTTTTATTATTAAAAAATTACTGTTCAGGATATAGGTTTGTGTATACTCTTAAAAATAAATCCAGATCATATAGGTCTATGCAAAATTTTATCAAATTATCTGAAAATCAAACTGCTAATAAAATAAAACTTTTGAGAACAGTAATGGTTTGAAATTTATAAACACTGAATTGAATGACCTCTTAAGTGAACATATCGAATATTGAAATAATTTTCATATGTCTTAGAATTATTAACCATTTTTTTTAATATATTGTGGAATTATCTAGAAAAAGTAAGTTTCATTTAAAACAAAAATTCTGAATATATGTTCAAATAATGGCTCAAATATTGCGTGTGACAATTGTCTCTTTGAAAACTATCTTTTACGACCATAACCCATAATTAGTAACATGTCCGATTGGAATATATTTAGCAGGGGTTACACAAAACAAACGACTTTATACCCATAGAAATATACTGTGACGTTTTCTCATGAAGAAATTATATAAAGAAGTGTATATTCAACCACCATAAAAAGTAGAACGACGTTTGACAGTGATGTTACTAGAGCAATATGTGGCTTGAAAATGTACTTAAAATATTGAATGACGTCTGTGTTTAAAAAATAAGGGTACATCGATATTGTTCTTTCAAAAGTGATACCCTTCAGTGGAAGTCCTGGAAGTTGATAATATTTATTTCACAGTTTAACGAAAAATAGCAATAAGATTTTGGTTCGCTTGTGAAAATGGCGTGGTTAGAGAGTTATCGGTATCAACGTCAACACCTTGCTGACACAAACCTTTCTTGCGGTGCATCAGACCACAAACCCTAAGGTAAACACCCCATGTTGCAAAAATTGCAGAGGTCCACACCCCGCTTACCAGCCCCGATGCTCCAAGAGGTTGAAACCCCCAAACACCTCAAGAAACGCTCCTGTTACACTCGAGAAACCTCACACACCCTATGACCTCTCAACAGATTCCAAAATTCTCATTGAGATCCTGGCTACCACCATTATGAATGCCATCCCTATTTGCCGCACTGTATCAGCCGAAACTCTTCCAGGATTAATCGCCTCTTCGCGCCGCCTTCAAAAACAACCCACAAACTGTCTTTACACCATCTGATAATCCCAAATTCCTTAGGGACTTTGCCATAGAAACAGACCAACTCACCCGAAACATTACTCCATACCTACACGTCCGCATCCCCAACATGAGAACTCCCCTCTTCACTCACCCTATACAATCGAATGAGTTCAGCGAGTCTGCCTATCGGAGAGAACCAGTGTCCCTAGATCCTGCTAGAAGAGATATTCCCATTGCTCTTCGACCCGCTGAACGCCTGTCTGTCGTTTTTATACTTCCCTCGATGTTGGAAATCAGCCAACGCAGTTCTCATTTCCCAGCCCGCAAAGTTCCATCAAAGTTTTAAGCATACTGCCTAATTTCACATCAGCGTCCTAGGAATACCTCAACTTATGTTTATTAACTGTTGAACTACTTCATTAAATAGTGACATTTATATGCAATAAGTGGATGTATTTGAATTTATTTAAAGTCTGTCAAATCAGCAGTCAAAATAAAAATATTTTTGGGGATGGAAATTATAACGTATCCTCCAAAGAGAAAAGTATACCTACCTACAAAATATTTTCTCAATTATGGCTAATTCAATTTTTAATAATTAAATTGTGTCTCTTTGTTAGCTAAAACAACCGCCATTATAAAGTAAGTGGAAACTCATATTTCATTAAAGGTCATTTGTAACCTGACTACGTTCAATATTGTTCCTCAAGATATTTTTGTCTGATCAAATCAATTTTATCATTCTCAAAACAAAATGCTGTTTTACGGATGTGTGATTTAAGTTTATTTCCTTTCTATGCTTCTACTCTCTTTCCTATATCTTTCATCACCATTATTCATCAAAATCAAACAGATTCGTAATGTAATTGACGGAATCGCACATTAATAGTTATTTATGTTACAAGGCCGTGAACTGGAACTTTTTTTAAGAGAATGAATATTATTTGATGAGGTGCGGGGCGAGCTAAACAATCGTTTGAATAAAAAAAGATAGTTCATGGCCATATGGCACAAAAAATTTAATGTGCAACTATGAAAAATTAACAAAATTGAAGTTTCGATCGAATCTTTACATAAAATTAAACTTAGTGGCGTGCTTTGGTATAGTAACTAGGGCTTGCGTAGTTGCTATTTATTATTGTCATTCCTATTTAATTGGAAGTGGTGCTTTTTTAGAAAAATGGGCAGTGAAAGTGAAGACGATCGCTTTCCTAATACTCGACCGGTGGTACAAATCGACGTAAAAGAGGTAATTTCGAATTTACTACCTGAAAAACGGAAAAAAAAATTACGAAGCTACGTATCGACTATTCAAAGACTGGTGTGGCGAGCAAAGGTTAGAAATATTTCTGAAAGTGTGCTTTTGACATATTTTTACGATAAATACAAGAATAGATAGATAATTTTGTTGTGCACAAGATACATCTTCTCACAAAGGTTCCATACATAAATCACATTTATTACAATGACCCATACGGCATTTCCAGTAATTTATTATGTTGTGGACAGATTGTTCTGACTATAAAATAACTAATAACCATCAGGATGGAGGCAGATTCATTAAAACTCAAACTCTTGTATTTTTGTAGTTATTCTACGATCACCAACACATGTGTTCGATTGTCTGTCCAATCTCCCCGCGCTGTCACATAAAACCCCTATTGACATTGTTGCCAACCTTATTTGAAAGCCCTTAAGGTCGTTTCGCAAGAGCTAAGCTAGGCATAACATAACATAATTATTTACAGTTATTTTAGTCGGTTAAAACATATCTTTTGATCGTTATTATTATATTGTATATACATATTATAGAGTTATTATTTATTCTCCGCATGCAAAAGCTCTTAATTTTAAGATAATAATAACAGTATGGGCCAGCATAGAGAGCTCAGAGGGATTATCATTATTGGCATTTAAATAAAGTACGAGATCAACAACACTATCCACACTATTATAAATTCTGTAAATGGGACATTTGAAGAGAATATGCTCCAACGACTCTGATGTATGCATATTACAAACGGAATAGATTTCACCACAATCAATTATATAGAAGTTTCCTTTAAAGGAAAATTTCAGTATCTTTTTACTGGAAGTTCTGATTTGTGCGACAATTCTCGTTATGTATGTAGATGCGGGTATTCGCAAATAATTCCTCCTGGTTTCACCAATTATTAGTTGAGAGTATATCAGAGAATAACTAGACGTAACCTTCCTATACATTATACATATCAATTTCGTAAGGTCGTTTTTCAAGTATTTCTTTTTCTCTACAATGAATAATATGTTACTTGATTATAACACATTGAACAATAAAAGCTAAGACTAAATTAATTCAAAACAATGAGCTATTAAAACGTACACATTATAAATCTGCTGTCGACTGTCGACATTGCGTTCTAAAATATTTTAACATAAAATAGAGGTACTCGAACCTGTCTGATTTATAAAATCATCAACGAAACATATAAATAATAGTCATGGGCTGGTAAGATGCAAAACACCTACAGCTACTCTATCAAATGGTTATATATTTTTGGGAGACTTTGAAGGTCCGTCTCATAGTTAATTGAATTTTTGTTCATTTTGATATAAATCATTTCTTTGATTTCACGTTTGATTCTGCTTTCTTCTTTGTCTAAAATTCTAAGAGAATTCAGATCCCACGAACAAAATTCAAAAACAAATAAACACGTTAATCAATAAATGGTTAAAAGAAAAACTAATAAATATAGGTACAAACTTATGAGCCATAAACTTCCATCAATTTATGGACTACCGAAACTACATAAAAATAATATACCTCTACGATCTGTTGTTAGTAATATTGGTGCTGCAACATATCAACTGTCAAAATTTCTCTCTGATATCTTGACCAACATAATTGGTAACAACAACTATCATATCAAAGACTCATGGCATTTTAATGAATTTGTTAAAAATAGAATTATTCCTAAAGATCAAATACTAGTTTCCTTTGACGATATCTCCCTATACACCAATATTACGACTAATCTAGCAATAACTTGTATAAAAAACATGGCTAGAAATCAATAAATATAATCCTTTGCCCTTAAACCAATTTATAGAAGCCACGTTGTTGTGTTTGAATTCGACATATTTTAAATATAATGATGAATTTTTTCCACAAATTTATGGTATAGCCATGGGATCACCAAATGCAGCAATCACAGCAAATCTAGTAATGGAAGATTTGGAAATTTTCGTTATAAATCAATTAAATTATATTCCAAATTTTTATAAAAGATACGTGATGACTGCCTTCTATGCATACCAGCATCCAAATTAGATTATACAGTTAAAAAATTTAACAACTTTCACCCCAGAATACAATTTACTTTTGAGAAATATAACGAAAAACTAACAAACTTTTTGGATATAACAGTTAAATATGATAATAACGGTAAAATTGGAACAAATTGGTTTACCAAACATTTATGGTCTGAAAGATATTCAAATTTTAATTCTAATGTACCAATCACATACAAAAAAAGTGTTGTTAATAACCTTACAGACAGAGCCCTAAAACTCTCACATCCTAATAACAGACCTGATAATTTGAAGAAGATTGAAGAAGTGTTACAAAGTAATGAATATCCAGAAAGCTTTTACAAACCT
The DNA here is from genome assembly GCA_963921935.1 of Galeruca laticollis. NCBI lineage: Eukaryota > Metazoa > Arthropoda > Insecta > Coleoptera > Chrysomelidae > Galeruca > Galeruca laticollis. The sequence goes on along the minus strand of OY998175.1, from coordinate 81,872,619 downwards.
ATAATAAAAAAACGAATACATAAAATTTATAACAATAATAATGCAAGAGGCACAAACAATAGAAGTACTAATAACTCGAGTAATAATATCTCAAACAAAACATATATCAGTTTACCATACGTACAAGGTGCATCAGCAAAAATTCTAGGGCTGTTAGAAAAAATAATACAAATGTAGCGCACAAACCTAATAATTATACCAAGAGGTTATTCACAAAAAACTTAAACCGAAAAATTGAAACAAAGTAATGTAGTGTATGATGTCAAATGTAAAGATAGCCATGGTGAATACGTGGGTCAAACATCTCAATATATACATAACAGAATTTACAATCACATATACAACATAAAAACCAACAATGAACATTCCACAGCCCTTTCAAAACACGCAATCGAAAACCACCACAATTTTGATTATGAAAACATTAAAATTCTAGACAAAGAAGAAAACATAATCAAACGTGAAATCAAAGAAATGATTTATATCAAAAAGAACAAAAATTCAATTAACTATAAGACGGACCTTCAAAGTCTCCCAAAAATATACAACCATTTGATAGAGTAGCTGTAGGTGTTTTGCATCTTACCAGTCCATGACTATTATTTATATGTTTTGTTGATGATTTTATAAATCAGACAGGTTCGAGTACCTTTATTTTATGTTAAAATATTTTAGAACGTAATGTCCACAGTCGATAGCAGATTTATAATGTGTATGTTTTAATAGCTCATTGTTTTGAATCAATTTTGTCTTAGCTTTTATTGTTCAATGTATTATAATTAAGTAACACATTATTCATTGTAGAGAAAAACAAATACTTGAAAATGGCAATATGCCGAAACGTACGTCGTTTGAGAAAATGAAATAAATGAGAAAAGAATGTAAATAATACAAAAAATCTCTTTTTTTACTATTAACTATGTTGGCCAATTACCAGGAGTGAACTAAAACGAAAAAAAAAATATTATAATTGTAAAAGTCGCATATAACAGAGTTTAGACAATGTAGAAAATTATCCATTATTTCAAGTTTATTTAACCAAATTGGAGCATGTTTAAAAATAATTAGTATTAAATGGGGCGAATATGTCTCAAGGCGTACAATGTAATCTAGAGTATTTTGAGACAAATTCAACAGTTTTAAAAAAATTAACCTGAACGCGCTCAATAACATCAATATAGCATAGTCCCCATATGCCAATTCCAAAAGAAAGAGAAGATAAAATGATGGAATTATACAATTTGATTCTGGAATCACATGTATTAATTTTTGATCGGTACAACATATCCATTACTGCTCCAATGGCACGACAAGCTTAAATTTTAGACAATTTTAGAATTCTTAGCCATGGTACAGAACATAGCTGTAGAAGAGAAATCGACACATAGATACGTAAATTATTTCACTATTTTTAACCTGAAATCATTGCAATGACATTTTTGATTATAATTATGTTTGTGCCCTCCTTTTGCAAACATCCATAATTTCGTTTTATCAGTGTTAACTGTAAGTTTATTGGTAGAACAATAATGTGTAATGTTTATTCATTCAATTATTCATAGTACAAATAAAATACAAATCTATTACTAATCTGAACATTGGTAAATAAACAGGAAAATGCCGTAGAAACTGAATAAAATCAGGTTGTACACGGTAAGCATAACAAATTAATACAATAACTACACTAACATACTAGAACCTGTGATAAAAATTTAATCTTAAATCCATGTAATGTCGCAATCAGAGTTTATACGTCCAGTCCGGGGTAGGGGAAGTCTTAAATTGAGTAATTTTTTTTAACCATTATTTAGCGAAAGGCTAATTAGTGAAATTCGAGATTCACTTCATTTTCTTTTGGTATTTACTTTATTTTCAATAATATATTCATAATGTTAAGCATTTATATATTATATTATGAAATATATACCGATCCGTCTCTAGGATCAAATTTTTAACTTTATTTCTATAGATAATAAAAATTTTTATTTGTTTAAGTTCATTTGGAAAATATTTATATAATTTGGAGCTCATATAGTAACAACTATGCTGGCCTATTGTCTTATTACATTTAGGAAGCGGCGTTTTATATTCTTTGTTTCTTGTTTCATACTCATGCTCTGTGTACCGCATTTCAATTTTTCCTTTATTAATATTAATTAGGATTTTATACGCAAATAATTGTCGTACATCATATACTTCATTTTGTTGATATAAGTAGTTGCTTGGATATAAAATTGGTTTTTTAAAAATTGGTTAAAAAAATTAATGTAAACAAACATACTGTGTGTAATAAAAAGTTTGAAATTTTTACTGATTAAAGTGTTCAAGATTCTGTATCTAGTGATGCATTTCGATTGTGAGTAGCACATTTAATTTTTAAAAATTTCGCATAGCAATTTAAATTGTAAACTAAATAATTGTCGAAATATCATTAGTAGAATAGCGAAAACAAGATTCACCTGTATGAGTTGAAAGGAACTATTTATGGTACAGTAGAATATAATCATATCTTCGAATAATAATAACGAAAATAATAAAATTGAATTGAAAAATCTTTAAAGTCTTGAATGTATGAAACGGCAATAAAAAAATTACTGGGTGAAGCAACTAAAAACAAATTCTAGATAAATCGAATAACACAAAGAACGAATTAAAAAGAGACTTATTACTAAAAATCGAAGAACAGACCCAAATACTAAAAAAATTAGAATTGGAAAACGTACTCCTTAAGGAGAGAATTGAAGAGCTAGATATAAAAAGTAGAGCTAATAACGTAGTTATCTTTGGCATAAACAAGAACTAAATGCCCAACAACTTTGCAGAGAGGTAAACAAAGTTCTGGACGTAGATATTGAAGAACGTGATATAAACAACTTCTTATCTCTAGGAAGATCTGACTCCGCTCCCATAAAAATCGAATTCGTATCGAACTTAAAAAGAAAGCTATTTTGAAAAACGTCTCCATCGCAAATGATTTAACCACACACCAAAGGGACACTTACAAAAATCTTAAACCCTACCTGATCCACTTTCGAAAACAGGGAGAATATTCGAAAGTTTACATTAAAAACAACAAACGAGTGTAAGACAACAATTCTTACGTATTAAAATATTCAGTAGAAGTATCCCTTATAGAACCAGCTAAACCAAATAGCGCGCCGCCCATTCCCAATTCAACAAGAGCAAGTCAACGGGATGAAGTCCTGACGGAAAATAAAATTTTAAACAAGACGCGCTCTGACTCAGTATCCAATAAATACATTCAATTTTAGTTTTAATGTCCTAAACAAGTTCAGTTCAATCAAATGCATTTTAATTCAAAATAGAAATTGGTTGTTTTTCGGATAATCTTTGTTTTTTACATATTTTCAATAAATTTGTCCATTGCTTTTTAGATTACTTACAGTCAGCATCAAACCAATGATTAGACCGTAGTGAGTGCCAACCATTGAAATATTGTTACGAAACAGCACACTGGCGTAGTCCCTGAATCCGACTCTGTATAAGCCATGTATGCAAGTTCAAATTATGGCGGATGCGTAGGGATTTCTTAGAACTGTTTACGGTTTTTGTGACCAGTCTTGTTTTTGTGTAAGCCGCAATCTAGAATTATCTAGTAGAATAGGCACTTAAATAATCCATGAAACAATATGATGTTGGAAGCCCTTTCGAAAGGATTGCTTTAGACATCGGACCATTTCCGACCACAGAAAATGGTGGTAAATACATACTGGTAGTAATGGATTATTTCACAAAGTGGGTGGAAATTTATGCGATCCCGAATCAAGAGGCAACAACTGTCCCAGATGTACAGGTGAAAGAATGTATCAACCGATATGAAGTACCCTTGGAAGTCCACAGCGATCAAGGAAGACATTTCGAGAGTCAGGTATTCCAGAAAATGTCTGACCAGCTGGGAATGAAGAAGACCAGGACAACAGCGTCCACAGTCTGATGGAATGGTCGAACGAATGAACAGGACCATTGGAAAATGCGTTGTCAAACTAGTTTCCAGCCACCAGAGAGATTGGGACCAGTACCTTCGGCTATTTGCATTGGCTTATCGATCGGCCATAAAGGAGTTCACGGGTAAAACACCTGCAAAAATCCTGTTTGGATGCGAAATGAGGCTCCCTGGTGACCTGGAGTTTGCCTGTCGACCGGGCGAAGATTTAGGAGGAGAAGATTACGTGATCCAATTGAGAAGAAGGATGGACGATGTGCACGAATTGGTTCGAACGAATCTTCAAGTTGCCAGTGACAGAATGAACAACGGTTTGATACGCAGGGCACAGAAGGCAGTTTCAAAGCAGGAGACAAAGTATGTTTACATAACCCGACAAGGAGAAAACGATTTTCTCCAAAATTACAGAAATCATGGGAAGGTCCATACTTAATCAAGAAGAGGATCAACGACATCATCTATCATATAAGCAAGATCCCCAATGGAAAACCGAAAGTGGTACACCAAAGCTGACTAGCGCCATTCGAAGGAGACCATAACAAACAGGAAGGGGTGAACCATTTACAACAAGAGTCTGACCCAAACTTCGAAGAATTTATCGGCGCAAACGGCGGTACCGGGAAAGCTAGATATGGACTCACTTCAGAACAACAACAAGATTTGTTCACTCTCCTGGAAGATTATTCACTGGTATACAACATCCCCGCCCGTATCAAGAACGCATGAGGGTTGGCAACCGTCTTTCGAAACGAGTTCGGGCAATTAGAAAAACTTGAAGACCAGATTCCATCCCCTGGCAAGACACTGAGACTGAAACACAATTCGCGGTACGTCTTCTACGTGGTAACTAAAAATGGATTTCAAGATCGATCTACCTAACGCGATGTGTGGGAAGCACTTTGAAACCTCCAAGACCATGTGTTGGAATCCAGTGTGAAGAAACTGGCTATGCCTAAGATAGCGAGTAACCAGTTGGATTGGCGCGTCATCAGGAACATGGTAGAGGTTATCTTCCAAGATACCGGTGTCCAGATATTAATTTGCAACTCAACCCCCGTTATCAGTATCCGATGAAGACGGTGCCCTGTTATTTCCATAAGATCGGAAAGTGTAGAAATGGGGCCAGTTGCCGATTCATACATCTAGTCTCGTATACACAAAAAGGTCCAGGAGGAACTTTCATTTAAGGAGGGATGTATGAAAGTTAAAAACTAATGTCAAATCAGTTACACTCAGCAGTTAGTCAAAGTCAAAGGTGATATTTTTTTCCGGTAAAGATGTGGACAAATTGTACTAATCAATTGTAGTGACTTACCGAAAACGTGAGATAAAGTTAACGTTATGGCACTTTTCTTAACTTTTTTTCAATTTTCTCGCTCTCACCCTAAACAAACGTTTTAAGCGCTACAAACTGGTGATATAAAAGAAACTTTGAAGATAGGGCGTAGAAAAAAATCTTTTTTTACGTTGTTTTACTATAAACAAATGTGCTATTTGACGACTCAAAATCAAGCAAAAAAGTGACGTTTGTTGACAGTTGTACGCAAAAGATATTTTTGTTAAGAAGACTGCCAATTTTGTGGTAGGACTAGAAAATTGGAAAAATAAGTTAAAACACAATACGTCTTAAGTTTGCGGTACAATTTAATGTCGTTAAAAATCTTATGTAATCTAATATAAAGTACTCTCGACAAATATAATCGTTCTAAACTTCAACAAGTAATTTCTGAAACCTCAGAACATTCATAAGAAAGCTTTTCTTCACAATCAACGAAGAATAACTTCCTTTTTACAACCAATATTCCACAAAATTTGAATTTAATCAATAATAAAAATGCTGAGTAGAGTAACAATAATATAATTTTTGTCCTCAGAATATGTGGTTCAATCGCGTTTCGTTACAGGCTGTGTCTACTGTCCGTAGGTTTTCCTCTCTGTCTCTTCCAATTTGCTTTGGACAGCTGTTTGTTGATGACACTGTTAATGAATTAACCTATAATTCTGTGCGATATTGAAAAATTGCTTTCCGAATATAAAATGATGTGAAAATATCATAACTTGTACAAGTGATTGATTGCCCCTTGCGTCAATCGAGTTTTTGAAAAAGTGAAAATTCAATTATAAGTTGCTGTTACCAATTCTCATATTTTTTTGTAATCACTTAAAATATGAACTATTCATATGTGAATATTAATCGTATAATTCAAATGTGGAGAAGCTAGAACAAACATTATATTTAGGAGCTATAAAGTATATGTTTTCTGTTTTGTGTTTGGTTGCAGTCATTCTCTGCAATTCGGTGAATTTACAAGCCTTTATATCATCAGATATATATTCGGCAACATAATGATATAATGAACATAATTTGAATGAAGGGATGTTCACTCCAGCTTAATATGTACAATATTTTTATCTTAAGATGATAAAAATGTATTCCTAAATAAATGCAATGTGAATAGAAATATTAGGTTTCTTCTTCTTGTGCCGTGTCCTCCTAGAACATTGGGCGATCAGACGCATGATCTTCACTTTGTTCACAGCCGACATGAACAGTGTAGTGGTGTTTACTTGGCGGAAATTCAGAGCCAAGATATTCTTCAGCGACCAGGACTACGCTTTCCTTGAATAATAATGTGGACCAATTCATATTTCGAATTTGTCTTTACATGGGCAAAATTCACTTATTTATTTATCTATTAATACACTGTTCAAACAGGAGCAAACCCAATTACAGAACAGGAACTTAAGTATACTTATTACAAAGAATAATATCATCAATCAGGAAAGAATGCTTCAATCGCAGATATGCGGCAATAAAAGATATCCAGCTGGTAACTTACATGATTACAAATCGAACACATCCTGTGAAGTGGCGAAAATTTCAAAATATTTGTTCGAGGGGTAGGAAGGTAAAACGTATTGACAGCTCTTGAAGCTACTATCGAAGTACTGAACTGCAGTTAATCACGATTTTTAACAGAAATATCACTAAGTTATTCACACAATATCTCGTTTGAAGTGTACCAGAACGAACTCCTACCGGTGGGTGAATGCCATCAGTTTTAAAGGAAAGAAATTTCGAAAAGCTCCGTTGAACTGATTCAAGTTCCTGAATGTGTACGTCATAAAATGGATTCCAGATAACATCTGCGTATTCAATTTTAGATCTAACATAGGCGTAATACATACAATGCCTTTAAAATGTCTTGATCATTAAAGTCACGCGAGTTTCGAACTAAGAAGTCATACATTTTGTTAGCAGACGAGAATATAGCCTCAATATGAGGTATAACAGAAAGTTTAGAATCAAGTGACACCCAAGTCAACAAATATCGCCGGGCGTTCAGAATCAGTATTGTTGATTTCATAATCATATATAATTTTCTCAGTTTCCAAGGAAAACGTCATTACCTAACATTTACAGGCATTCAACGACAATTTATTACTTATACACCATTTCTCAATACGTCGAAGGTTAGTTGAAAGTGAGGCACAATCGCTTCTATCATCGATCCGGCAGAATAATTTCAAGTCATCTTCATATAGTTAGTAGTTGACATCAAGATCGTCGGCTATATCATTGATGAAAACATTAAATCATAAGGGGCCCAAGTTACTTCCCTATGAAACTGATATATTTTGGGAAGTGATAAGCTGGTGGTATAAATTTTGAGCAATTGGATGTTCAGTGAATATATGTTAGATATTCTAGATTGAGGCCAATGAGTCTGTGCATATAGTCCATATTTGTTAGAGTGATGTTTTTGATGGCTTGAAGTATGCTATATAAGTCGCCAGTATGAATGCTGCATAGAAGAAGGATACGTGAGGAATTGATAAGAGAGTGGGACGTTGTAACAGAGCAGCATACTCCTGTTTCACTTTTCGAGGCATCAGTGTATAGAACTAGATCGTATTTCTTTGTTAGTATGATGTTATTAAAAGCTTCCATTATGAATTCCCTTGGTGATATATGTTTGTCGTATCGTGTAAGTGATGTGATGAGCTGAGGAATGGCAATAGCCCAAGGAGGAGTGTGGGGTAGTGGGAGAAGAGTTGTTTGCAGTAGATTAATGTCATTAAGCAGCTAAGCTAACACGGAAGGAATGGGTTTTATTGATAATAATGGAGGTGAGTTATGTTATACGGATGTAGGTGATATAAAAAAAGGATATACAGGATTGAAGGGATTCGAGAATACGGAGTCTGCGTAAGAAAATAGCAGGTGTTGTCGTCTTAACCAAAGGGAGGTTTATTGGCTTCGCAATAAAGGACTTGGCTATGCTTGTGACAGAAACCCTATCTTGGTCTGAGCATATTCAGTCGTTTGTAGCAAAGCAAATACGTCAATTCATTCACTAACTACAACTTTTCCTAAGATGTCGCCAAAAAATGTCTTCTTCTTCTTCTTCCTGCTTCCTTAATAGGCTCGCGCCTGTTCCATCTTCGGGTGCCAACTTACTATATATCCAGGTTATCACTCCATCTCTTCCTTGGCCTTCCAATACTCCTTCGGCCGTTTGGGATCTGTCTCGTGCAATCTTTACCAGTCTCCTTTCTCCCATTCTACTTATAGGGCTATACCATTCTTTTTTCCTTTTCAGTGTCCATTCATTTATGTTCTCTATATTACAGTTTTGCCTGAGGTCTGTGCTACGTTGTCTGTCCCATAGTGTTTTTCCTGTGATATTACGGACTATTTTCAGTTCACATGTTTCCATCAGTCTTTTTGTCCTTGTTGTATCAGGTTTTGTTTCCACAGTGTAGATCATAATTGTCCTAACTACTGTCTTATAAATCCTGGCCTTTGTTTCTGTCCGTAAATGTTTGTTTAAGATATCCTGCTATTCTGTTGGCTTTGTTTATTTGTTGGGCAACTTCCGCTTCTGTATCTCCATAACTGTGCATTAGTATTCCCAGGTATTTAATGCTTTTTTCTTACTGGATTATCTTTCTGTCCACTTCCAGCTTGCACCTTATTGGATCATTAGATATCACCATACTCTTTGTTTTATTCGGTGATATTATTATGCTACACTTTCTTGCTTTTATATTAAATTGATGTAGAAGTCTCTGAAGATCATCTTCACTCTCCGCAATCAGTACGGCATCTGCATAGCATACTATAGATATAGTTTCTTCGCCCATTCTGAACCCTCTATTCAGATTTTTGACTTTCAAAAAATGTCATTGTTATATTTAGTTTATATGTGAGACCTATTTTGGAGTTCGCTGGGACTGTATGGAGTGTCGACTGGCATAGAGACTTATATCGACTTGAGTCAGTACAAAGATGGACAACTAGAATTTCTTATGGCTGCCTCCATCCTTCCTACGAAGAACAGTTGACCCTATTAAGTTATCCTACATTTATGGGCCGATGGCTTCGTGGTGATTCAATAGTCGCCTATAAAGATTTCTTTCCATTAAATATGGACCATAGGCTACGGTGTCATTCTTAGAAACTATCTAGAGAACAATTTCATTCTAAATGTATATTCCCAATAGAATATTTCACACCTGGAACTCTCTTCCACACGATGTTGTCGATGCCATATCTGTGAACTCTTTTAAAAATAAATATGACAAATTCAGGTCCACGGCACACTATCAATAACTAGCAGTAGTCTTTAAAAGTTATTTTATATGTTATGTTATTTCATTTTGTTTCATTTCAAATTAAAGTGGTGTAATGGGTTCCTTTCCTATATTCTTTTTTTTGTGCAGATCGGTAAAAGGAGTTATATAGGTCCGAGACCTCGGCTTCTTATTAATTTGTAATAATAATAATATATTGTACCCTACCCCTACATCTGTTAAAAAGAATCTTGTCTTGTGATTAGTCAATCCTTAGATACTCCCAATTCCAATCCCGCTTCTTTTCGAACAGCTTAGTCTATATCGATATAGACATAACCCCTATCCCAATCTCTCTAATCGACCTACAAGCCCCATACGTGACCCGTACAATCAAACCGGGCAACCAAATTGTCAAAAAATCTGTCTTTAAACCCCGATCTAACAAACAGACCCCCACCACAACACTCAAGAGTTAATGCCGAAGTTTCTGAAACTAATTCAACCTCTGCTAGCAGGACTGAATGTAAAAGGGAAAAGGTCTACAATAAAACTAAAATCAATGGTAAACTTCCATTTTTGAGAGCACAAAATATTCTTTTTTGTGTTTCTGGGTCAACTTAAAGAAAATGAACCACTTGGTTGGAAAAATGTATTTCAAAAGGAAATCTCTTCCTTTGGAAATATATGTCTCAAAAAAATTAAAATATTGAGGCATAAGTAGGAAAGATCTTGTTGTGTATATTCGGTAAATAAGACTTCAGGGAGTGCCTTATTTGATGCAAAAATGTTTGGCCGAATCTCAAATCTACGTTGATCTGTGTTCAAAAGCATGAAAATGCATTTATTTCCTATTTGGTGAGCAAGATTCTCATAGAACTCTGGAGATTCCAAAAAGCTCCCTCCTGTATTCATCTTTTCCGTACATTTTTTGACCCTGACGAATTCCGTTTCCAACATATCCATATTGTTACGAAACAGCACACTGGTATAGTCCCTAAATCCGACTCTGTCTAAGCCAGGTATGAAAGTTAAAATTATGGCGGACGTGCAGGGATTGTTTACTATTGTGACTATCTTATCATTGTTTTTGTAACCAGTCTTATCTAGAAAATGCCAGAAAGCCAATTGTTTTTGAGTGAGCCGCAATCTAGAATTATCTAGTGAAAAAGGCATTAATATATAAGGGACCGACCAGGAAGAGACATAGTTGATACTTTGACATCGTGAGATAAACAAGTAAATAAGTGAATTTAAATTAGTCAACTGTTTATATAAATTAGTTTAAGTGAATATACTGTGTATATAATTAAGTGATTAGTTTAGTGTTTAAATAAATTAGCGTGTGTTCAAAGTTTATCCCACCCGATTACTGTTTAAATAAATTAGAATAACATTACAATATTTTATCTTGTCAGTGTGTCTTATTCCTTCTTCTTTTGACACCCTACCTTTTTTATATATCTACTATCATTATTGTTATACTCTTATGGATCTGTTACGATCGCACGCAGCTCTGAACATTTCCTCCAACAGAAGTCTTACCCATGTCATGTTATGCAGCCATGATAATTTACTGCCCTTCCTTTGACATAACCATCTTCTTATATTTTGTTATTATATTCAGTCATTATTGATCTAGTTTTTCCATCGTAATCAGAACTTGTCTGTTAGTAATTCACGTGGTCGAGAATATTTTCAATATGCGGTGGTGTTACTACAACTACAATGCTTCTCATTTATCCTTGGTAAATAATTTTAATATCATTGCACATTCGTACACAGAAGACATACCATTTCAAGAGAATTCTCCACAAATACATTGAAATATACCAGCCTTTTAAAATCTATCTCCAGGATAAAAATATTTTACGAGCCATTTCAATCTTCTTATTTGAACAACTTTCTGCATTCACCTAATCACCTTTATATTTCTACTCACTTAATTGGTCTATCATCAGTTAACCCATTAACACCCAGTGATACCGTATGGTATCGACAAATCCGCGGTAACCATAGGGGCAGGCTTTCCAACACAAATAGGAGGCGGTCAAATTTTATTCCAGATTTGGCTTAAGCAAAGACCATCAGTTGTACGACAACGATCGCGGTAGAATCTGTGCGGACGTAGATCGCCCATATTGCGTCGCCAAATATAATCAAAATATGGGCGGAACCGACCTCATTGATGAGTGTATTTCCAGCTATCGGGTTGGCATATGGTTACATGGATATTTGATGCTGCAATAAACAACGCTTGGTTACTATACAGAAAACGCAATAGTAAAACCACAAATCTACAATTTAGGAGGGAACTAGTAAAGGTATACTTGGTGCGTTACGGTGTAGCTCCTAAAATGCCAGGACCAGCAAAAACTCCATTTTCCCGGACTCTGCTTCCATCCGTACGTTTTGATGGTATGCACCACTACGTTGCTCCATGTAACAGACGCCGCTGTGCTGGTATGGACTGTAAATCTTTTGAAAGAACCATGTGTACAAAGTGTGTTGTTGAGTTATGTGTTCCTAACCTAACCAAATATCATACAAATGAGTAAACAGTTACACGTCCTAGGTACTACTTCTATAGATATATACATGTGTCTACATTATTTTCAAAGATAATACACAATATAACTTCATAGTTGCAAACGAATAAAGATTTGTTTCTTGGGTTAATTCATTGTACCTCAACCGCCCAGTGATACCATATGGTATCAGCTAATATTTCTGTTTTCAAACAATTTTAATTTTTTTTATTGTTATTACACTAATCTGAACTGATATAAGCCAGGTAGAATAAAAGAAAACCAAAAATAGTTCCGGGCGCTAATGGGTCAATAGTTGAACGATTTCTATCTTCATATTACCTACTACCATTTAGTTTTATTGATGTACACCTTCAGCCTGCTGCGCATTTGAGAGTATCCAAAATTATCCCAGATTTTCGGAGATTTTATTGGTATCGTCAACGAATCTCATGTTGTCAATAATTTCTTGTCCTATCTTCACTCTCTCTTTTCTATCAATTATTAATTCCTCAAGTCCTTTTACAAAAAGAACTTTACATAACGGCCATGACAGAACGTATACCCATTCAATAATCAATATCTAATATGGTAAAGTTACCTAGAAAATGTAAACAATTTAGTGGAGTGACGTTAAATTGTTCACATCCCATTTTCTCTATGAATTTAAGAAGCATTTTAACCTTATCTAAAGTTTGACGCATTAATACTACGACTACATTAATAATTTTTTGAAGAATCGCAAATTTTCATACACCACAGACCTCGGCCGAAATCTAAAATCATTTGTGGATGACCAATATGATATATATGCTATATTCTTTCCAAAAATCTTTCAGTTTCAAAAAACTTTTCATTGCGTTAACCACTGCTGCATTCTCAAACAAAAGTTTTACGTTTGTTTCATTTCAAACAACACATTCATGTCTTACATTCTTTTCTCTGTCGATTTCCTAGAAAACTGCAACAATGTTTCGTTTGATGGAATATTATACGTTAGTTGATTTTTCAAACTTATGGAATTCAGAATAAGTTTACACATACAAGATATTTTTTCAAGAATATAGTCTCAAACGAAGCTATTACTGGATAATTAGAATTTCTGCCAGCCACTGCTTGTGCGGTTAGTTTTTGTCCTCTAATTATTCTGTGCGGAATAACCATCCGTTCGTTGAATGTAGTGTTTACCAAGTGAATTTGTTAGTTTTCCAAATTCACTATTCAAATAACAGAAATCCCAAACTAGATATTATTTTTATTCTAAATGAAGACAAAATATATTCGCTAACGTGAATGATAGTGTGAATAAATATTAGCTTTATAACTTTTCACATTTCATGTGAATTGGCAGTGTAAAGAAGAATAATATTTACTTTTATAGAATGCTGTTGGTTTACGCTATAGCCAAATTGACAAAATAATAATATATGTACATGCTTTCATTTATCTCCAGTTTTTCACAAAACAGATCCTCTCGAAAGAAATTTGATGGAGAACTCTCAAAAAACTTCTCCTTAAGGATTATTAATTGATACTAGACTGTTCTTCAAAGATATAAACAATATTAGTTGAATAGAACTTTTGTTGTATTTCGTGTAAATGTTAATAAAAATTTTAAAATCGAAGCAAAGCGCTTTCGATGTATAATTAGTGAATAGTGTAGTGAATAAATGAATTAAGTAAGTGAACCTACCGAGTGCTTAAAATTTATCCCACCCGTAATAAAAACTTTCAATAAATAAGAAAAACATTACAGTATATTTATGCACTTCTGGCACTCCAGAAAGGCTGATGCAATATTGTTCCACCTTTGTGCAATACAGAGTGGTTGTATACCATAACTAGCAACACTGGACTAATATATCATGAGTATATTGAATACAGTGTCTATGAGACAAAAAACAAATATTTCTCATTATAATTCTTCACCACTTTATAACAAGAGGAAAGAAAGATTTATCGTTTCTTGACAAGGCGAAGTATCCATTTATTACGTTATATAATAATGTTCATCCGCCGCACAAACCATAATACACAGAAATATGCTTCATAACACACTCAAGTTATAATTTATATTATTTGAAATGAAATAGATAGGGACTTTATCGTACAGGAAGTGTTCAACGAATATTGTATGAACTGTTCAATCGACATTAGGTATATAAAGATTTGCTTGACCGTTCATATTTCTATGACTACAATCAAAGACATTTGGTATTCTGCTCAAAGATTCGCTAGAGATGATACTTTATTGTAAAAGCTGATTTTTATGATTTTACCTGTTTTCTTAACCTGGAAATAATGTTATATCAGTAATCGTTGTCATATCATTGTAAAAGATTATTTTTATATTTTTTACCTGTTTTCTCAACCTGAAAATAACAATTTCGGAGCAGAAGTCTTCGTAGATTATTCAATAATTCAGTGAAAATATTATCGTAGTTTCAGAAATAAAGGAAGGCAAGTTTCGTAGATTAATGTTCTATGTTACTTAAAAGTTGGGAATTATTCGAAGCATTGAGTGTACCCAGAGCTAATAGTCTCTTTATGAATAAGAAGCAACGTTTCTGCAGCAATAAATTTATTTTACCAGAGTTTCTTGCAAACTTTCCAGGAACAAAGCATCTTTTACATATTTAAAAGTGGCTTTAAAATAGACACGACAACGTTTTTTTACGTTCCATCTTATTAGAATTCCGAAATCTGGAGAAAAATACGAATCAGGATAAAACGGAGGAGATCTTTTTTCAAGTGGCAGTTCTCAAATGTTGTTGCCTCATGAATATATTTAAAATATTTAAAATATATTCAGGTGTTCACCAATCAAGACTTTTATGAATGAATTGTTATAGCACTCAATGAGAAACATCAATAAGTGAAGTTCATTTCGGCAAAAGCTGTATTCGATTGTATGCAAATCTTTGCTTAATAATTTAGCACGATTGGTGAACATTCATGACAGTGAGATCAATGTATTACACTTCGTGAGGAACCAGAGCATTGGACATTGTATTCAGTTTTATTTCCAATATTTTTTGAATATTTTCCATGATAGAAGAAGAACTACTACTAGTATATTACCGGGAATACTTTAATGGAACAGAAAATATGTTTCATTCATCCAAATGTATAATCTTGCCTCCAAAGTATTCGCCGCGAATACCCTTTCATATTCCCCATCCAGTAAAAACGGGTGCCTCGAAGACAGACGCAGCCACATAAGAGCAATGTGGTGATTCGATAAGGTTTCTTGTCATCAATCTGCTCTAGCAATTATTTGATATGGTACGAATTGTTATTAGAGGCAGAAAAATTTCAGCGGCTACCCGGCCCAACAACGACTACGTTCAGTCCTCGTTTCCTCTACTTTAGCGATGTTGAGTTCAATGTAAGACGTGTATGGCTGGACAAAGCAAAGCCAATCTGCAACCGCAACTCGATCGCTTCTGAATCCACTGTTTCATCCATTAACACTTGATTTTGATAAAGTGAACAAAACTCGTATATAAAAATCTATTTGCAATCCAAAATTTAAGTCAGATTCGACTTTTATCTATTGTAAAATTATAAAACAGTTAGATCAGAATGGAGTACAATGATTAAACTGGATCACAGATGACGCATGAGCTCCGCGTAAGTCAACATATTATATTATATTAATTGTTTTATAAATATTTTTTTCCATTTTATAGCTCAGGGTAAATATATCCAGTCGAGCATGAGTACTCCTTAATCTCTTTGAGTTCAGACATAAAGCTTTTTTATGTAATTTATTATTTTGTTTTATATAGTTTAATAAAGAATCATTTGTTTTTGTTTATTATTCAAAATAGAGATTATATCTTGTCTAACTTTATGTTCAGACGCCTATGTTATCAATCCTATTCCTGTTTTCAGAATTGACACTTGAAATTAATGGAATAACTATTTCCTGTTTTTAATATAGGGTATTGAAACGAAAATGTCGAACATTGTAATTATATATTATCAAAATTGTGATGGATATCGGAAAAGAAATACATGTATCAGTACAAACAAATTTAAAATCGAAATAGTAGAACAAACAAATGAAATCTAATAAACGCAATAAATTGGTACCTTTATGAAAATTTAATATGTTTTAAATGGCCAAATCATAAAATTTTAAATTGGTTAACCAATAAAAAGACGCACTAACCTTCACAGAACAATAGTTTCTTCTTGTCACCAAAAATCTCCAGTCTGCTATAACACCACGATTGTGTTATTGTGTCTTCTGCTTTTCCTCCCGCTGGACTTTAACGAGACACCACTCCTCCAGGTAAAATCTTGAATTTCTCGTTCTTAATACACTTTATACTATTGGTCACATACTACTGATCGCTTCCAAATCAACTAACTGTTTTTTCTTCCCATTGTCAAGGACAAAACTAATCATCTAACTAGATTTTTTTTCAACTACATACATATCCGAGATCTTTTTCATTTAGTTTCATATCTTTTATTAACTATATTAGGGTATTTAATGTTCTTTTCATTTCCAAAGTATTTTAATCTACTTAATTAAAACTCAACTTCTCTAAAAACTATCCCTATTTATAAAAAAACCTCTTAATATGTATTACGTTTCCATTCTCATATAAACAAATTTATAATCTAATTACTCTGAAATACATATGCAATCCTTTTCCATATTTTTCAGAATTCTCTCACAATTAGGGTTCAATATGAACTCGGCCGGAAATTACTATTTTATTAAAATATTTGTGTGCTGTTTCTCGTCATAACGCTAAATATAACCATCAGAAAAACATTTAGTTCCATACCAAAAAAATTCTGTCGCTAGCATTCCATGCTTTGAAAATAATTTTGACGTTCAAATATGGTTGACAGTTCTCTGCGTCATAATAATCCTAAAATCTTAAAAATGGTAATCTTGCTTCTAAATTCTTGTTAAACCGTATATATTATAATGATCTAAAGATTTGTATTCATTCTTTTATGTTTTTCTTTGTTTTGGATAATCTCTATGAAGTAAATGCCAAATTTAGAACTGATTACTATACCTAATGAAGATTTATAGCGATATATGTATGAACTATGTAATAAAGTGTTAACATCATGGTAAATATTTTGAATATTATTTTAGTATTTCAATGTTTATAGTAACGAAATGATATCATAGGCCTCCGCTCAACATTCAATTCACTTTAGCTTCATTCGAATATGATAAGAAACAAATACTTCCTTATGTTTTGGTGATTTCTAACCAACTTCCTGCCCCACAAACACAAAAACCTTTCACATCAATACCTTCAAACACTTCTAGATGTTGTGATGAGTTCAATATATTTCAATCATTGACTGTAATCACTAATTTCTAGTCTACTAGTAATTACATTATTATAAACCAATTAGGTTTATTACGTTACAAGTGAGGAAAGTGATATATTTCGCAGGAGTGTTAGTTTAGCATGAGCCGCGTAGCGGCAAGTCTGAAAACATAACTAGTACTTGAAATGCACTTTCCAACGAGTTATGTATACAATTTTTCCTACGACCACTATTTTAGAGAAATTAACTGTCTCGATCCTTACTTCGTGGAATCCCCTCATATTACTGTATTAAATGAAACTTACTGTTTCTAGGTAAATCCACAATATATATAAAACAGTAATATGAGTAGATTCCACGAAGTAAGGGTCGAGACAGTTAATTTCAATAAAAAATCTTCGAGAGAAGATTTGACCCGACTGTACCAGAAGTTACTACAAAAACGTTACAAAACATCACATAACATTAGGTTCAACCAAGAATGCCTTAGAAAAGAAGTAATACCTAATTAGGTAAATATAAAATGCCATACTAAAACACCTCAATCACAAAAAGCGATGAAATTTGATCAACGCGTATGGCTAAAAGAAGAATGTAAAAAATTGATTGAAATACATTCTGAACTCACGTTCCAACTACATCCAGTAGAATGTGACTGTTTAGATGACAAAATCAGAGGAAGTGTCAGCACGATGAAGCATAAGAAATTTAAGAAACAAGTAGAAAAACTACATAAACTTGAACTGAACACACACAACATAGAATTCAATACTCTAAACATCATGAAACTGTAAGTACTTACATACCAACACACTTTGCACTACGATTTGAAAAGCTTTCAGACACTAATTGTACAGATAGTGGAATAGAATTTTTAAATAAAGCTTTAAAGTACTGCATACCACCAAAATTTACGAATAATATTAAACAAATAATAGCTACAGAATCAGAACTAGCTTTAGAATCTAATTCAAATAATTTTCTTTATGAGAAATAGAAAATTGCCAATTTGATCAAAAATATTGAACCGTCAAAGATTAAACGTCAAACAAAAAATGACATTACAGTTTTAAATACAATCAAAAAGAAAGTAGAAAATAATAACCAAACAATTACAAAATCTGACAAGGGGAACGCTACTGTCATATTTAGAACTAAAGATATTAATTCAAAAATATATAACTTTATAGAATATAGCGATGTACAAGTTCTTAGAGCAGACCCTACAAAAAAGTTCCCCAATAATGTTAGAGATATTGTTATTAATTCAAATTCTTTTAAGTGACTACGAAAAGAAATCCATCATAAATAAAAATCCTCATTCTCCACAATTATATGGAACCATCAAATTACATAAAATAACGAAACCAACTAGACCTGTAATTTCTTATGTTAATACTCCTAATAATATATCAGCAAAAAAACTTAACAATATACTTAATAGTTACGGATATACATCTAATTACTTAATTGAAAATTCAATAGAACTAATCAAAAAATTAAAAGTATTCAACTTACAAGATAGCTCTTAACTCATTTCATTTGATGTTACCAATATGTTCACTAAAACTCCTCCTAAAGAATGTTCACCACTTGTAAGAAAATTACTAGAAGATAAAAATATTAATCCAGGAATAATATCACATATACTTAATTCATTTGATGTAAGTAATAATCAGAATTATTTCACCTTTGACAATAAGATATGTATTCAAAATGAAGATTTACCAATGGGAAGCCCTATATCATCAATTTTGGCAAAAAATTTGTATAGACAGTTTAGAAAGAAACATCTTTGAAAGTAATATTTCAAACATATTAGCTTGTTTTATAGGCAGTTCGATCTAGTTTTCAACCATATTGATAATTTACACCAAAAAATTAAATTTATATTAGAAGCTGAAGAAAATTACTCAATCAATGTTCTTGATTTGAGAATTTAAAGACTTAATAATATACTTGATTATTCAATTTACAGAAAACTAACACACACTGATGTAACTATTCCATATCATTCCAATCATCCCATGTCACATAAATTGGCAGCATATAATTCAATGATACATAGAGCTTTTTCAGTTCCTATGAACAAATGTAATTTTAATAGAGAAATTAATACAAATATCAACATCCAACGTATATCCATTACATATGATAAATACATAAATTAATAAAAGAGGAAGAAGTGGTATTACAACTAATATTTCCTGATCAAACTATCGAAATAAAAAATTATAAAACCATCACATATGCAGATAATATTTTTAGCTACAAATTACACAATTTCTTTCAAAACAGAAAGTAATGTGAGTACAAGTGTAACATGTCGCTGAGACATGTTACTATTTTCATCAATTATTTTGGAGCGTTACTTATTCGTCGGCTACTCCCACCTCTAACTCCAAATCCTATCATTTCAAATATTAGGAACACATCGGTGATCGTTTTTACCATCATTAAATGGCTACTTAAACTACGATTGAAGTGGAACTCGCTCTTTCGTTCATTCTTCGCTGAGAAGTTATTCAGCATTCTCCTTTTTAATAATACACTGTGTGTGATTTTCAATTTTCTTCGCTGGTAAGTTATCTATATATTTTTGAATTGTGATTGTATGCTTACAAATCATTCTATTTCGATTATTCTAAGTAGTTAAAATATTTCGTTATTAAAAAAAACATTGTTTTTGTTATGGCGTTTTCCTTTTTTTCTTCGCCGATATTATCTTTCTTTAAAAAAAATCTGGTGGCGCCCTAAGTTATTTTATGAAGCGAATTTATAACAGATTCTTTATATGGTTATTTTCCACCGATTTAAATTTGCTTTTTCTGATTATTTTGGGAACAGGACGGATAAGAATGAACAGTTTTCTGTGAGTTGGACATTTTTATTATATAACTGATATTTATTCGTATTTGTATTGAGAATATACGGTTTATGTAAATTTAGTATTGTGTGTCAAATAAATCCATTTGTCCCGAAATTTTGTTTATTGATTCACCTTATCCCAATTGAGGTAATAAAAAATAGTGTAACTAAGGCCGAATTCACTACCCGAGCAGAGTCCCAAGGCCGGGTACTTAGAGTGTGACAAATTTGGCGCCCAACGTGGGACCTTTAAGGACCGCTTTAGACTGTACTTTAAGGACCGTCTATAGATCCAACTATACCGACCTCTACGGACCGTTATATACTCCTACAGACCTTTACGGACTCTACAAGATCCACTCAACGGACCACCTCGTTCTGCAGTCCAGACAATCACGGCTGAAGAGCCCTTGACCACTGCTGCGAGCTGTACGTCCCGAGTTTTCCCAAGATAAGTCCTTAACTTATTTTTGGTATATATAAAACATTGAGTTGGACATTTTTATTTTATAACTGATATCTATTCGTATTTGTATTGAGAATATACGGAATATTGTGTGTCAAATAAATCCATTTGTCCCGAAATTTTGTTTGTTGATTCACCTTATCCCAATTGAGGTAATAAAAAATAGTGTTACTAAGGCCGAATTCACTACCTGAGCAGAGTCCCAAGGCCGGGTACTTGGAGTGTGACACAAAATTGTCAAATGTAAAAACAAAAATATCCCCATTAAAGAAGTCTGGTATATATAAACTTAAATGTCCAGAATGTAATGCTGTCTATTTGGGTCAAACCCTTAGAAATTTTCAAATCAGATACAGTGAACACTTACGAGCATACAGATTAAAACAACCAGATAAATCCCACTACGCAAAACATCGAATTGAAACCAAACATTCATTGACACCTAAAACCGAACTAGAAGTGTCGCATGTTTGTGATAAGAAACAAGAACTGAATTTCCTGGAAGAATTAGGAATTAGAAGACACTTGAGAAACACAGAATATCAAGTTGTCAATAAACAGATAAGTCTGGGGAGTTCTCCAATTTTAAACTGTCTTCTTAAAAGATAATTGTAAAGATCAACAGATATCGTATTCCTGGTTTTCTATATCATTGCACAATTATACTGACCTTAATTGGGAAGAAGATATCCAGGATATCCCCATAGGGCTAATAATATCTAAGCTTTAATATTTGTAATATCAAATCTTCTTCTTTTTTCTATTAACATATATTGAGCCAATCACAAGGTAAGTCACTTCTTGATCTAGCCAAAAATAATTATTAAACATCAGGTAAGCATCAAATGAAATGTAACTTCTGTCATTCTGACGATGATATTTAATATCGAAATATTTGTCAAATTTCTTAGAATTTTTAACGTCATTTCAATATATTGTGGAATTATCTAGAAATAGTAAGTTTCATTTGAAACAGTACTATTTTAAAGAATACTCTCTCAATGATTAAATTGTTTATGAGACAGAAGAAACAACACATTTTTATAGCTTTAAAACATTTACTAAATTGATTCCTGGAATGATTTTAGATTTTAAAATTAAATTTGAATTATTTGTACCTTTGTGCGTGTGGTTAGCTAAAGCGATCATAAAACCTACGAAAAGTTAAAGTTATTATCGTGTTTTAATTTTTACAAAATTTACTCATTTAAATTATTATATAAAGAAATATATGAAATAGTGGACAAGTATTTATAGTATTTATGGGATTAGTTTTCGAGTAAATAAAGAACTTTATTTACAGGTTTTGTTATGTTTGATTTGAAATGAGCCAAATATCCACTTATTTTTTTAAATATTAAAAAAAATAACGTTAAAACAAAGCCATAAGGTAGGCAATAAGTAGCAAACGACGCGAATACAATTAAATATATAATTCATATGCATTGATACATTCGAGCGTGTGATAGTTTCTATTTCATACGTGTGTGATATTTTATCTTATCTCTGGGTTTTAGCTTGTCGAGGTCTCACTCTCTCATTTTCCTGGTCGTGTACTTGGTTCACAAGCGAAGATCTACGACAACACATGCACAGTATGCCATTCCAATAATTGTAGATTGTAGATTACAAAGGGGTCGATTGGCCTATAGCTGTCCTTTCAACACTGCAACCTGAAAAGATCTTTTGTGTATACCCTCCATCTATTTTTTGTCCAAAAGATCAAGGATTCTAAGGAAGCCTATTATCCGATTGGGAGCTATTTTTGTAAACCTGGTCAGGTCTCAAGAACAACCGTTCCAGGTACCTACGACGTTGGCGAACAAGTACTCCGCAATGGCAGATTATATGTTCAGCCGTTTCATCTGCACTATCGCAGAATCTACATGTTCCTCTGTCCACTTTTCCCATCTTGCAGAGGTGATATCTGAGTGGGCAGTGTCCCGTAAGGAGTCCTGTGATTGCTCTGAGATCAGACTTATTAAGCTCTAAGAGCGATTTAGCATAGCGAGCAGAAGGTTGTAGCAACCTTTTTGATTGTCTTTGGCCTGGAACATTTTTCCAGTAGGCTGCACTAAGTTCCTTGTCCCATTTCCGGACTTCTTCCACAATGTGGCTTTTAGTAATGCCACAAAACGGTTCGGGCTCGATGAAAGGACTGCTAGCTCCTTCCTTTGCAAGACCATCGGCAGTCTCATTTCCAGCAATTCCCTTGTGCCCGGGCACCCATAACAGAGATAGTTTGTTATGTCTAGCCAGTAACTTAAGAGATTGTTTGCAGCTCCAGATTGTTTTGGACTCATAAGTTATAGACTTTAGAGTTCTCAAAGCAGCCTGGTTGTCGGAGGCAATAAATATTCTGGCTGCGTTGAGGCGCTTTTTAAGGCACTCTTGAGCACAGAAGTATATCGCTAGTATTTCCGCTTGGAATATTGTGGAAGTATTACCTAGGGTTACTGATAACCTAAGATTAGGTCCTGTAACCTCTATTCCTACTCCTATTCCAATAATTAGTATTCCGTATTGTAAATTTAATAGTGATCTAGTGGAATAAAGATTTTCCGTGAAAACATCTATTATAAAAAATAATTTGTCTTATATAGCAAGGAATAAGTATTTGTGAAATACTTCAACAAAATTGAAACATCTAATTTTGATTTTTATGTTCTGTTTGTACATTCCTGTTGAATCCATGTCATGAATACCATTCAATGTCAGTTCCTGCAGCTCGTACCTGTACATGGTATCGAACATTTTGACCGTATTTTATTTTCTTTCTTCGGCGGAAAAACATTTCCCGTTTCAACAGTTTGGAACTTTTTTATTCAATAAAATGAAAACAATTAGACCGATAAAATCAAGTTTTTTATTGCCGCAAAAATAAACGTGGCACCATCTGAAACCAAACGTTTCGACGTATTTGAGGTCATCGTTGATGGAACCTAATATGCAATAATAGTTAGTTTCATTTGAGCATTTATAAAAAATAGAATCGATATTGATAACCACCAATTGATTTGAACATTTGACGTATGGACTAAATTTGAGTCTAAGTACTCGTATATATAGTTCTAGCAAGGCATCAATGCAGAGATAGCACAACTTTGTCATTTTTGGTTGGTACAAACCGTTTTGGTACTAACCGTTTCCCGAAGGTCCAAACAAGTTCTGCACAGTTCATTAAAATGCCACAAATTCGTTCACTTGCAACAACTAATATGAAAGGAGGATCAAAGCTATCAGTTCCATATGTTATAAAATTGTGTACTACCATTTTTATTTCTAATAGTATTATTACCCCCTAGCTAGCTCAATATATGATATGAATTTCAGGTAGAGTAGGGGTGGATAAATATAAAGTTGCAAGAATGCTTTACAGTGTAAAAATAAACGGTTATAAAGATTAAAAATTAAAACTAACTTTTCCGCATCTGTGAGATGCTTTGAATAATATTCTATCATAAAATTGTCACAAGTATACACTTCGAGGATGTATCGTGTTAACAAACCGAAATTTCTCCAAAAGTAACCAAAAATGCAGTATATCTGCTATAGTCAGAAGAAATTCGATAAGGTACATTTGCGAGACACCTTGAATGGAACACCTTAGAAAATATCCAATTATAAAATTGGCCACTGTATACACTCCGGAGACTGTATCGTGCTAATAACCCGCAATCTCTCCAAAAATGTGACACTTGAGATACCATAGCACCCGTTGTACTCGCTTCGGTGAGCTGAAAATCAATGAGGTTCATCTATAAGATGCCCTGAACAATATTCAATTATAAAATGGGTCACTTCTATACACGCTGGAGGCTGTATCGTGCTAACAAACTGAAAATTCTCCAAAAATTTACAAAAATTTGGCACCGCAAGTACCATAACACTCGTTGTACTGGCTGCAGTGAGCTGAACCTCTATAGGATTTATCTTTGAGATGCCCTAAATAATATCCAATCATAAAATTGGTCACTTATATACTCCGGAGGCTGTATCGTGCTAACAAACTGAAATTTCTCCAAAAATGACAAAAATGTCGTACTTAAAGTACTATAGCGCCTGTTGAACTGGTTGTGGTGAGCTGAAAATCATTAGGGTTCATAATTTTTATGCACAGTTTAGAAAGAAAAATCTTTGGAAGTTATATTTCAAAAAATGTTTTATTTTAGTATAGATATGTAGATGACATATTAGCTTGTTTCATAGGTAGTGAACGACAATTAGATATATTTTTCAACCACATTAATAATTTACACCCAAAAATTAAATTTACATTATTAGTTGAAGAAAATAATTCAATCAATTTTCTTGATTTGAAAATTCAAAGAGTTAATAATGTACTTGATTATTCAATTTACCGAAAACCAACACACACTGATGTGACAATTCCGTATAGTTCGAATCACCTCATGTCATATAAACTAGTGGCATATAATCCAATGATACATACAGTAGTTTTAGTTCCTATGAACAAATGTAATTTTGATAGAGAGATTAATACAATTAGACAAGTAGCAACATCCAACGGTTATCCATTACATATGATAAATAAGCTAATTAATGAAAAAGAGTAAAAAGTGGCATTACAACTAAAATTTTCTAAACAAACTGAAGAAATAAAAGCTTATAAAACCATCACATATGCAGGAAATATTTCTAATAATATTTCAAAGATAATATCTTTAGCAACGAATACAACAATTTCTTTTAAAACAGAAAGTAACGTAAGTACAAAATTGTTAAATGTGAAAACAAAAATACCACCATTAAAGAATACAGGTATATATAAACTCAAATGTCCAGAATGTAATACTGTCTATTTGAGTCAGACCCGTAGAAATTTTTAAATCCGATACAGTGAACACTTATGAGCATACAGATTAAAATAACCAGATAAATCCCATTACGCAAAACATTTACTTGACACCAATCATTCATTGACATCTAACACAGAACTAGAACTACTACAAATTTGTGATAAGAAACAAGAACTGTATTTCCTTGATGAGTTGGACATTCTATATCATTGCACAGTTATACTGATCTTAATTGGAAAAATGATATCCAGGATATCACCATAGGGCTAATAATATCTAAGCTTCAATATTTGTAATATCACATCTTCTTCTTTTTTCTATTAACATATATTAAGTCAATGACAAGGTAGGTCTTCTTGGTCTAGCCAAAAATAACTACTAAACATCAGGTAGGCATCAAATGAAATGTAACTTCTGTCATTCGGACGATGATATTCAGTTATCGAAACAATTGTCAATTTTTTAGAGTTTTCAACATTTTTCATTATATTGTGGAATTAGCTAGAAACATTGAGTTTCATTTAAAACACTAGTTGTTTAAATTATCAAAACCTCTAAAGAGAGTGTTTTCATCAGCGAAATGCAATTTAAAACATATAAAAGTGTTCCTTTTCTTTTTAGGTGCTAATATTAGAAATACTAGAATATTAAGTTCATGCTTAAAAATAAGAAACCCAAAAAGAAACGATGTAAGAAAAAAATCCCCCCCAAAAAAGAGTTGAAATGGTGGAAGTTGAAATTCCACTATAAGGAATTTCTAATATATCACCTGACTAACCTTGAACCTACCTAATCGTAGACTTATATGTGATATAGAACTAGATTGGATTTTCAGAATTAATGAACATAGTTATAAGTTCCATGAAAATTTGATATAAATTACTCCCTATAACCTGTACTCATAAACAATACAAATATGATGAGCATTAAAAGAATATTATTACACGGGTGTTGAAATAATTACAGTATTTTTCAAAAACCACTATTTAATAATTTTTCAATTGTTGCTTTCCCCGTAACTCAATAAAATGCCTGCTTAAAAATATATAATACCTTATTTCTTTCTGTTATCGAATTGATATGCACTTAGTCATACTTGTTTTTATAAAAATACAACACATCTTTTACCTTTTACTTGTTTTCCACTAACTTATTTACTTAACAAAATATAATATGGATTCATATTATTTGATACTAATTAACTAAAGAGGATTATTAATAATTCAACTTATGGATTATGTGAATGAATATAAGAAATGTCTTATATACAGTGTCTAACAATAATATGGTTTGGTATATCTAATCTACTTAAAGGGTAACAAATACATAACAATATACTTTAAATAATCCATATCCTAATCATTACCAGTTTATTAGCGTTTTAAATGAAACTCACGGTTTCTAGTTAATACCACAATATAATAAAAATTGTTGGGAATTCTAAAAAATTGACAATTTTTTAGAATTTCCAACAATTTTTATTATATTGTGGTATTAACTAGAAACCGTGAGTTTCATTTAAAACACTAATATGAGTAGATTCCACGAAGTAAGGGTCGAGACAGTTAATTTCATTACCAGTTTATGTTTAAAATGTAAGTTTCTTTTCAAATTTATTTATTAAGCCGTTAAAGCATCTAAATCTGATTCAAATCTATTTATTTTTATTCTGTCATAATCTGATAAGTAATTTAACAAATAAATTAAAGGCCTGGTTATTCTTAACTTGTAACAATATGTGAGGTCTTATAAAACAGTTTCAATTTCAGACTTCTAAACCCGAGTCAAGCAGTTTTCATATAATAATAAGTCTTCTTGATATTTCATTTCTCAGTTTTGTTGTTTCCAGTGGATACTGGAACTTCAATCAATTATCTGTTTTTTTTATCTGAAGAAGAATATAATAGTAGATCAACAAATTTTCATGAACATTGAAGAAACCTTCGTATTATTTCACCATTATCAATCTAATCTGCATAGAACAAAAAATAAGCCACCTTTGGAATGAATATTGATGAGAAGGCATTTCGCCGGCTCTGTTAGACGACACACTATATTAATGTCAGTAGCAAACACGAATAAGTTACTCACGTATCAGTAGTACTCGTTAAATTAAGACATACCTGTTCATCGCGCAAATATATTGTATCTAATTCAGATTGATATATGTATGTAATTAAGTTGGAATTAACGTTCTCGATTATACATTACGACATGTAAACAGCTTGTTCACGTTTATAGTAACCAGCAATACATTAGAAATACATGACATTTTTGTAACAACTAAGAATGCTCTTATTGGCAATAAAAAGTACGATATCAAAAATTGATTGCAAGTGTTAATAAAAACTTGAAAGTGAAAATAGTTTCAATCCTATCAGCTCCATCAAGATTCTAATTTACTATATTCTGATGGTATTAGATTATTTTTAGTTTTATAAATAATTTGTTGGGTGATATTCAAAGGTCTAGCATAGTATTCGTATTTTTGTGATAAGAACAATGTAAGATGTCAGCAAAAATAGCGATAGATTGGAAACTCATGGCTAGCAAATATTTCTAATTCAATCAGCAATTTATGTCATTCTGGACATCCAGGTCTTTTTTGATGGCTTGTGTGACCCCGATATGCGTAGGACGCTTGGTATAGCCCATCCCAAAACATTGGTGGACGCATTGACAGCTGCTCCTGAATATGAAGCCGCAATAAATGCTTCGGGATATAACAAAATTAGGAACTTCCAAGAAGAAGTTGACGAAAGCAGATTTTACCAGATCGTCAACTTGATAAAGAATATGGTCAACAAGAAGTCGAGAAAAGTCAGATGCTGGAATTGTAGCGAGCTAGGGCATGTATGCTGTTAGTGTAAGCGCCCCAGGACTCCTTTAAACCCCAGTCACCAGAAAACTAGTACGGGTCGGCTACGAGGGGGCAGCACCAACCTATTATCGTTCCAAAAACCCTCTCATACTGATAGCTTCTCTCAGATGTCGCAACGATAGTATATATGTAAATGGCGGAGTGAATGATAAGAAATATACTCTGCTGGTAGACACTGGAGCAACTAGAACCGTTATACGACGAGAGATAATAAACTCCAAGAAGGAGCTTTTACCTACGAGACTGGGACTGCGAACCGCCACAGGTTACGGTGCCAACGTTCACGGGAAGACACAAATCCAATTGGGAATTGGCGCAGAAAAGTTCACGCATACGGTAATCGTAGCTGACATTGAAGAAGACGTGATTCTGGGAATGGACGTAATGAATCAACATGTTTCCAGTTGGACTTTAGAAACAGAACCATTAACACTTTTTTAAGATATCTCGAGACAGGAGAAATATATTGACATGTGGTTTTCGCGATTCTGTTGCTGATGTGGTCTACTTTTATAATCCCAGTGAATACTGCATACTTCTATTTAAAATTTTCCAAATATAACTGCTACTCATTAGGCTACGTCGAAATTAATACTCTTATGTTGGTGGAAAAGAGCTGTTTTCAAGAAGACTAAAAATCGGTTAAGTTCAACTGGAGTTATGGGCGTCTTTATTTCATAACAAATTTCCCACTCTTCCCCGACTCTTATTTGAGTAGATGAACTAAAATTTGAAATCTCAAAGATACGCAGAATTTTTTTACAAATGCGATGATTGTTTTTGTTATGCCCTTAATTAGGTTAATTTTGTGAAATTTGTGGTATAGAATGAAGATGAATGTGGTGAACTTAAGCTCTGTGTGGATGGCGGAGATTGAAAAGTTGGTTGTCCATAAATAATGGGTTGCAAATTGTAAGGAGGTTGAAAAGTTGGTTGTCCATTAAAATTGGCTTGCGAATTTTAAGGAGGTTGAAAAGTTGGCCGTACAGAAAAATTGGGTTGCGAATTGTAAGAGAAATATGTCCCATCTCTGCCTCAAATAATACATTATTAATATTGGTGTTTTAAATGAAACTCACGGTTTCTAGTTAATACCACAATATAATAAAAATTATTGATAATTCTAAAAAATTGACAATTGTTTCGATAAATCAATATCATCGAAACAATTGTCAATTTTTTACAATTTTCAATAATTTTTATTATATTGTGGAATTAACTAGAAACCGTGAGTTTCATTTAAAACACTAATATGAGCAGATTCCACGAGATAAGGGTCGAGACAGTTAATTACATTATTAATAATCTGTTGTGCCCAAAATCTTGCTTGTGGTGAGGTAATGTTTCTCAGCTTAATGATCCCCTGTTCTCCATGTAATGTATATTCATATTTGACATTCTTCCTTGTTTGAATCGTTTCTTAAGTGGTTGTTTTGGGGAAGAAAATATTTTTTCAGAATGTGTGTCTGTAGCTACAACATTGTCTCCCGCGGTTGATGACTCTGCATTATCCACGCTTCTTTTATTACTATTTTCGTTTTCGTTGTCCTCTGTATATTCGTCGTTCTCTGTATGTTGTGAATCCCTGGAATTAATGTACTGCACGAATACAATTTTACAGCTATTAGTTTTTAGTTATAATTTTTTTAATTCAACTTTATTTTCCTTTTTACAGATGCCGCAAAATACAGAGGAATGGGAATGTGTTCCTAAATTGTTCAATGAAAAGTGTGGGTGCCATTGATGGCAAGCGTATAAATATTCAAACACTAATACACTCGGGCTCAGAAAATTTTAATTACAAGGTTTTTTTAGTATTGTCTTGCTTACTGTAGTTGATGCAAATTACTATTTTAGGTACGCGCACGTTGGTTGCCAGCGAATTTCTGATAGAGTTTTCAATAATACATTTTTCAAGAAGTGTCTAGATGACAACAAGATGAAACTTTCATTACCCCGGCCTCTACCACAACGAAGCCTTCCTATACCATATGTCTTTGTAGGGGACGAAACTTTTCAACTAAGCCCCAATATTATGATGTCATTCTCTGGGTTCCATAATGAGGGATCACATGAAAGGATAGGTAACTACCGATTAAATAAGGCTAGAAAAGTTTCTGAAAATGCATTCGTTATAATGTCTTCCAGTTTCCGTATATTTAGAAAACCAATGATATTGGAGCCAGATACGGCAACAAAAGTGACATTGGCAACAATATATTTACATAACTATATGAGAAAAGGCGTATCAAGAAATGTTTACTGCTCCGTTGGCATACTTCGTATCCCGAGTGTTCGTTGGTAGGTTTTTATCGGCCAAAAACATCATCATTTTGTATGCAAACCATTTGCTTATGTACACATCATCTGCGTCAGTCCCAGTTTTTCTTTATTTCTTTCTCTAGCAATCTGGCTTTGCAAATTTTGAACTTTCATGAATAACTCTTAAAGTATAGATTCCGGATATAAAAATAAAAGAAAAAAAATTACAGTACATAAATTACGTATAAGACAAAAAGTATTATAGTTATACATAAACTGACCGGACTAAATTAAACGATTTCTCCAAATGTAACGGCTTTTAGTTATTTTATAAATACATATTTTCAATGATAAACTATGCTTATTTTTTTATTATTGTTTTGTAAGTAGAGGAGAGTTGCTTTAATCGTACCAATTGTCGTCTTTCAATTTATGTAGCTCACATACTGCTAGTTGTTAAGCCCAAAATTATTGTATTGTTAAATCCATTCTTTCCCCACCTTATAATTTTTTTTTAATGTGATACAAGTTTATTTAGTACTTGAAAACAATAAATTACTAAGGCCCTGCAAGTTGTACAATTAAAGAAACTAGTTGCCTTTATCGTACCAGGTGCCCCCTTGATCGTACTCTAATAGCGTATGACATAAATTACAAATAATAGACTTATAAAGAGTTCATTCAATCCATTCTTCCCCCACCTTATAATTTTTTTTAAATGTGATACAAGTTTATTTAGTACTTGAAAACAATAAATTACTAAGGCCCTGCAAGTTGTACAATGAAATAAACTAGTTGCCTTTACCATACCAGGTGCCTCCTTGATCGTACTCTAATAGCGTATGACATGAATTACAAATAATAGACTTATAAAGAGTTCATTTAATCCATTCTTCCCCCACCTTATAATTTTTTTTAAATGTGATACAAGTTTATTTAGTACTTGAAAACAATAAATTACTAAGGCACTGCAAGTTGTACAATGAAAGAAACTAGTTGCCTTTATCGTACCAGGTGCCTCCTTGATCGTACTCTAATAGCGTATGAAATAAATTACAAATAATAGACTTATAAAGAGTTCATTAAATCCATTCTTTCCCCACCTCATAATTTTTTTTAAATATGATACAAGTTTATTTAGTACTTGAAAACAATAAATTACTAAGGCCCTGCAAGTTGTACAATGAAAGAAACGAGTTGCCTTTATCGTACCAGGTGCCTCCTTGATCGTACTCTAATAGCGTATGACATAAATTACAAATATTAGACTTATAAAGAGCTCATTTAATCCATTCTTCCCCCACCTTATAATTTTTTTAAATGTGATACAAGTTTATTTAGTACTTGAAAACAATAAATTACTAAGGCCCTGCAAGTTGTACAATGAAAGAAACTAGTTGCTTTTATCGTACAAAGTGCCTCCTTGATCGTACCCTGTACAACTCACATGTGGTTAATAGCGTATGAAATAAATTACAAATAATACTCAATTTTTATGTTTCATAACATGGACAGTTAATATACAAATACTGTAGATATAAGGAGTTATAATGAAAACTTGAGTTATAATGAAATTAAGATAAAGGCCTACTATTTATCTACATTTGACACATGTAAACTGTTGAGGCCTGTCTCTGTTTGCGATTCCTGCACAAGAATCATGCAACCACAAATTACAAATCTGACATTGAATCATATCTTCTACCAGGTTGGTTTCACACAAGAAACCATACCATTCTTCAGGTTGCACTTCTACCACGACAGCAGATTGATTCGAAGAAGATGCGACGTTAACCATGGACCCAGAAGAAACTTTTGCTGATTTTCCACGGAATCCAAGTTTTTTCTTCACGTTGTGTATCTTCTTTTCAATAGATTTTTTTTTATTATACAAATTTTCGTTGATGCAGAACCCAATTTCTCTTTCAACGCTTTAACCTTCTCTTGGTTTAACTTAAGCTCCTTTTGGAGCTCCAATTGGTTTTTGTATGGGCTACTAGTCAAAATAGATACTTTTTGTGATACATTCCAAGACTTGAATTTTGATTTAGGTTTAGGTATAGGAGACAGTGTCTCAATTGGAACTGAAAGCTCTTTACTTGCTGAATGCTGGCTTCTATTGTATGCCATCATTTCAGTTGCTGAGTGATCAGGGTTTGAAATTTCTGGCTGCGAAATTGACTTATGTATTGTCTTCCTTCTTTGAGCACTCTGGATCAGTAGACATACACAGTTGAATTAAATTTTCAGCTGCCGCAAAATCGCAGTCTTTAAATAACGAACGATCAACCGGTCAAAAACCAATAACTCTAAATCCATTGATTGCGTTCTCAATTGTAGCCGCTTTAGAGTTAGCCTCTGTACACAACCCAGTCACCTGGTACTGCGTGACACACAGTCCGGGATTTGATCTTAAACATTTCTGTTTAGCTTGGTTAAAGCTACTTTTCAGTGGACTGAAGAAACTTTTATCGAGGGGTTGTAGTCGATGAGTAGTATGACCAGGCAGTTGTAACATCATTACGCTATGTTGACTGGCCATTTCAATTGCCTCGAGATTCTTCGAATGTGTAGTTTGCCCATCCAAAACTAGAATTACATTTTGTTAATGGTTGGTTTCACTATTTCAATGAAATTCCTAATCCACTTTTGAAATAGATCACTTGTTATGTAGCTAGTTTCAGAAATTTCGACTAAACTTCCAGGGGGAGCGTCCACTTTCAGCTCATTAGCCATTCGCATTCGTTTAAATATTAACATGGGCGATACACAGTTCCCAGATGCACTGGTGCAAGCGACAAACGTAGTCTTCACTCCACGCTCGCCACTAGACACTGAACCAATTTGTTTTATCCCTTTCAGACCAAGTACCTTTTGACATTTATTTTGGACAATACATAGACCTGATTCATCTACATTAAAAATTCTTGTCGCGTCAATCTGATTTTCATCCACGAGTGTCTCAAGCATGTCAAAAAAACCATGAACATTCTCTTTATTAAATCCCTAAACCCGTGCCAGAGACTTTGCAGTGGGTTCTCGCAAACTGAGTTCTGGATGGCGAACCTTGAATCCGTAATACCATCTTGGGTTTACTCATTAAAATTATGGGATATATTGTTTTGTTGAACTATATGGAATGCTAATTTCCTCACATCAGTTATTGTCAATCCAAAAATTAGGCTTTCAAGACGTAAGATGTGGTCAAGTAATGCTTTTTCCACATCTTCCGGTAATGTGGTTTGCTTCCCGATGATCTTGACTTCTCCATTAGCAGAAATATTTGTCTCCTTCAGATAGCGGTTGAAGATATGTTTAGGAATGTTATATGTGCGGCAGCAATCGTTGAATCCCATATCTCCGTTCCGAAAACAAATAAGAGCACGATGCATATCATCTTCGGTCCACGCTCCATATTTCCTTTTTGACATCTAGAACACATACATATATGTGTATTAGAAATTTACTGTCGTTTAAAAGTTACCGGTACGATTAAGGGAACCTTAAAATAGCGGTACGATGAAGGAACTTAAAAGTGGTACGACGAAGGCAGCTCGTCGTCGTAGCGGGGATATAGAAATCATAATCCACAAATAAAACTACGGCAGAAACCGGCTGATTTCTCATTACTAAATTAAATGTAATAAATAAGTATATGTACTAAAGTGAGTTACTCTTACCTTAAAAGGATATGTGAGCTTACGAAAGATGGTGAAATATTACATGGAACCAGCTACAAATACATAAACTAATATGAAACATAAACCACTACAAACAAACACGTGCAACTTTTGCTACTGACTCTCCACAATAGAAAGTACGTGATGTCGCCGCTTGAGTGCTCTAGCATCACTGTTAGTGGGAAAATAGGAGCTGGTACGATGGAGGATACGGTACGATCATGGCAACTCTCCTCTATATGTTACGTTTATTGTTGTAACATTTAAAACTCAAAAAGGCTGAAGACAACAAACCTGTTGACCACTTACCTTATTTTTTTGATGTTTATCGACACACTAACTAGGTCGTCTCTACCAAAATGTGAAATAGTTATTTATGTAACAAGTGTGTAAAGTAGCCTTTTTTCGACGAATGTGAATATTGTCGCATGAGCCGCAGGCGAATGCGACAATCACATGAGTCGAAAAAAGGCCTTTACACACGAATTGCATACACTATTTTTTCTACTACCGAAAATTTTATCAAAATACAGAAGCTTAATAGTAATTTTCTTTGCGCACCAAAGTAGGTTTATTTTTTCTTTAGAAGAAACTATAACGCTTTTATTGATTCTTAATAAAATATATTTTAATCAAAACTACAACAAATTAACAAAACAACAGACGAATTCAATTATTAACAATACTAATATTGTTTGTTATTTTATTTTTCCTACACCATTCTTTAAACAAATTGTATTTTGTTTCGTAAATATTCACAGATTTTTGGGGCAATAAATCATTAGAAGCATTCTGTGCTACGTGTAATATGTTTGATGGTGTATTTTGAAAATAATCTCCTGAGAGATCATCGGAGGAATCCATCTTTATAATTATATGTACCTACCAATTTCATTTTTTAAAAAAAGAATCTAAAATAACATCATAGTTTCCTAAAAATGTTCAATACTTAAATATAAATAAGTTTGCTTACCCTAGGTATAGTCGGAAGATCTCAATTTCAAATTTAAATGTCAGATTCAATGCACAAAGAAATGTCAGTCACTCACAGCGAACTTATAGGTACCTACCTATGCACCCTATTCTATTATTTTCCAGTACTCAATAATTATTACGTATGTACTTTACTGAATTCTACATGTTTCAATCTCTGATTTAAAGTAAACTAAGATTTAATATCCGTTTATTACACCTACGTATATTTTTATAAGACTAAATAAAACTACATACAAATTGGAACTTTTTATTTACGCACTAGTGCGTAAATTAAAGTTTTACGCACTCGAAAGTGTGTCTAAAGTACGTACTTTACGCACGGTAGTAGAAAAATATATTTTAATTTTTCTACATATTTGAAAAAGTGAAAAATGTTATTTCTAATTTTTGGTGGAGGTGACCTAAAGTCTGGCCTTAAAAACTATGTAAAGCCATCATCTTTTATGGCGTACTTTCTGCGCAATGCTGGTGATGGATTGATAGCACCAAAAAAACGCTAAAATAATGTTGTTAAAGGTGCATAATTGACCAAAGCAGTTCGGTCCTGGTACCTATACCATACTGGTGTGTTGATATCAGCTGCTATTATTTTAATAATTTAGTAGTGAACATTTATTAAAATTTGTATTTAGTTTGTGTAAGTGTACCAACAACCTTATCAACTTTGAGGAAAACCAGTGAGTTATATTTGTCTTTCTCATAATTTGATGATATATTCAAATCCATACATAAACACAATCAGATAGGATAATAGTTTTTAATTATTTTATCGCTTGGGCAGCCGGTTTTAATAGCCGGACTGCTCAATAGCGAACAGGACCACATTTAAACAAATGTCCATTAATATACTATTAACAACAATGAACGTAGAAACGATTGAGTCTTCTGACTACAGAAGTACTCAAACGATAACTCATCCCATCTCTCAACCTACCTACCCACAAGGAGCGTCTAAGAAATTTTACCCATCAAAAGCACTGGACCTCATATTTCCATCTTTAGATATTGTGAAATTAGAAGAATATGTATATGCACTAGGCCCTAAAGTTCAACCAAAAAATATAACGTTTGCATCAAGAATTTCAAACAACCGAATTTGTATATATTTATCAAGTAAATCTACTTTAGAAGAATATTTAACAAATGATGGTAAAATATCTATAAATAACGAAAGTATATCAGCAAGAAGATTGATTACCCTGTAACGCGAAAAATTCGCCGAGCTGTCGTAAATTTAACGATTGGCAAGCTTGTCGAGGGATAGAATCCAAAGCACGGTATGCGAGAAGTGGTCAGTCCTCGATTTGCCGTCGAAGTGTACACACACAGTATTAACTTTAAAAATTTTTGCATGTGCTCTGGGAGCCATTAGAATTCGATAAGAAAAACCGACCATTTCGTCGTAGGGAAAGAAAAATACGGCTGGAACCAACAGCTGGTAGCTTTGACCCGATAAGTTACTGAACCAAAAACGGTCGATGACTGTGGGTTCCTTAAGGATTTACAGGAATTGTATATTGGTGGTAAATTTTCCGTAGACGGCGTTAGCTAGAAGGATTCATTAACAAGGGGGGTTTTGTATATGGACATTAAAAAAAAATCACTGATTGGAATTTAATGGGTCAGTGAGACCAGTTCCAGGAGAGCTGGGATATTCTGGAGAAACTTCAGTTCCTGTTCTGGTGCCGGAAAAGGATAAGTGAACAGTTTTCCTTTTCTTACTTCTTCAAACTCATTAGTAAACTCACATTTATGCTTCACATATTACCGTTTTTTTTATATAAAGTTTTATTTCTTTTTTTCTTGCGGCAATTACTATAATCTCGCCTACACTTGTATTTTGTATTTAAAAAATTTGAAATCTTTGCTCATAGATTAAGATACGCTAGAACACTAGGGTACGTACCTAGTATTGCGTTATTTAGCGGTTTTTTACCTATTTCTAATGGTTTTACGTATATAACTTGCGCCGTACATAATTTTGAGTTGTATTTTCTCTAGCAACTCTAAACTCGTTACTATTTAAATTTTTGGCTTATGCAATATTTATATTTATATTGATGTTGGTATAAATTGCGGAAGTGTGGACCCTTGTAACTATACATTGTTGATTTTGATATATATATATTATCGTTGTGTTTTTGGAATATTGTACATGAACAATTTGGTCGATTCTCTAGAATTTTAGAATTGAGATATCGGTGTAGTTTGGGGCCCTCAGCTCTTCTGCACCCTGAGATTACAGCCTTCAGCTGAGCTCAGACGTTATTTGTAATATTTTTTTTGGTAGTGACATTGTAACAAATATTTTGAAAAGAGACCTTTGGTCCACCAAGACTAATTAAATCTTCAATCAGGGGATACTTGCTGACTTTTATTTACTTATGATAATTTACCTATCAGATTAACCTTTGGAGTGTGTAGTGTGTGTTGTTAACCCACTGAGGAGTTGTGGGCTAACTTAGGAAGTCTTGGGTGCTTGCCAAAACTTCTCTGGCGCCCTTTTTGTATACTTAATAATCATTTGAAGAATCCACCCCTTCTTCGACTCGAAGCTAGTCGACTGGCGAGCACGGGTTGTACCACGTGAGACAACCCGCATACCTATAACTAGCACTGAGAGGGTTAGTAGGTTTTTCTCGTTATATGTTTTTGGCGCCCAACGTGGGGCCGTTAGTACATTTTTTTTTCTGTCAGCAATACATATCCCGTAATTTAAACTTAAACTTTTGAAAAATTAAAATTTTATTTGTAGCCATTTGATTAAACTTGAACTTTTGATAAGTTAGATTTGCAGATACATTTTCAGTTTGTTTTTTTTTTGCTTTTTTTTAGCTATTGGCTGCACCAGATTTAAGTGGGTTTTGTAGTGAATCTGGGGCTTGCTTCAATTTTGTGGGTAATTGTTTTATTGGGGCGTACCTGGAAATAATTTCCCTTAATATGTTTTGATTGTGCCAGATTTAAGTGTTTTTAGTAAATCAGGGGTTGTGTTCAATTCGAAGGGAATTGTTTTATTGGACGTAATTTGTAAACAACATACCTTATTCTGTGAGACTATAATAGATATCAAACTGAAAATTTTATGGTAGAAATCGGACAAAAGTTCATTGGCTCGTGGGCAACCGTTATTTTCTTTTCATACTGATTGATGATTGGAATTTTGAAAAATTCAATATTGTAAATCTTATCTTTTTTTTAAACTTTGATGAATTTTCAACTTTTTCTTAGAAACTTACAGTCATTGTAGTTTTAACTTCAGTCATTGTGTCATTTGTAATTTATTACACCGGATTTAATTGGGTTTTTCATAGTAAATCTGGGGTATGCTTAACTTGGAAGGTAATTGTTTCAATTGTGGGCGCAACCTGGAAATAATTTCTCTTAATTAGTTATTGATAGTGCCAGATTTAAGTGTTTGGAGTAAATCTGGGGTTTGAGGTCTTGAAGGGAATTGTTTTATGGGGCGTAAGTGGTAAACAATTTACCGAATTTTGTTGAGCAGTGTTAAAAATTAAATTGATGCTCTAATACAGGAAACGGACAAATTGTTCATTGTTTGATGTGCTCTGTTTTTTTTTCTTCTTTTTCAGGTAGCAATTGAATAAGAAGATTCCTGATATTGATATTATTGTTTGAATAAAAATTTGTAATTTTGAAAATTTTATTTGATTATCTATTGTATAATATTTGTAATTTATAGATATTGTAAATTTAAAAGGTGAGTTACATATTGGGTCACATTGTGTATATGTTTTAGGGCCGGAACAGTAACTGATTTCGTAAGCACTTTGCTTTTTGGTAAGTTTATTTGACTTTCGACGATTGTAGGCTGCATTGTGGGTTCGAACCTTAGCGGATCGGTGTTTTGGAAGTGGTGCCTTGGGCTCGTGGACTCCTGTATTTTGGAATCGATTTTGAGGAAGGAACGTTGCGTTTATTCGAGAAGTACACTTCGTGGAAACTCTGTGGGTTGGAGATATTGTTTGGACGAATAGGGACTTTTGGACATTCAGTATCTGGATTTGGGTTTTAAATTCCTTATTAGGTTTCAGTTGGAGGGAGGCCATTTCAGGTACAGGTGTGTCGGTGGAGAATTATTGTTCCGCTAGGTTGGAAATTGGTTTGTTGCTTGGATTGCTTGTCAAATTGAACTTAAAAAGGAAAAAAAATGTCTCGTAGGTTTGTAGTTAATCGGTTGGTTCAGGATGAGCTTGTGTATGAGTTGACAATACGTGGTATTGCAAGTGGCACGGTGTCTGAGATGCGGCGTAGTTTAGCTTTAGCGTTGCAGGTAGAGAAGGAAGATGATAGTATAGATCCGCCAGAGTATCCGTATACAGCTGCTGAAGATTTGAGTGTAGTTGAGAATAAGTTAGATCAGATTGAGCCCGGTGTAGAAGAGTTCAATGAAACTCGTGTGAGTGATAATTTCCAGAAATGACAGAGTCAGTTGGTGCATGTCATAGGACGGTTGGAACGTGCGACTAATTTCGAAGCAGGTGATGCTGGTGTTCGACAAAGGGCGAAAGTAGATGAACTAATGGCTAAAGCTCTCTCTTTATTCGAATCATTGGGAAGTAAGGCTTCTAGACATGAGCGTTCTCGTCAATCTCAACCCCCCCAGTTAGAAATTCTTTCTCAACCTGGGCCGTCTTTTGCACATTTGTCAACAATACATAGATCGACTCTCAATGAAATCAGACCACTTCCTAATCCTGGTAATGCGTCGAGGAACTTGTCTAGTATTAAGACGATCTTGCCTAGTAAGTGGGGTTTGGTGTTTTCTGGAGATCCCAAAGGTATTTCACTATCGAGCTTTCTGGAAAAAGTGGAAGAGTATCGAGTTTCACGTAATGTAGATAAGGAAATTTTGTTAGCTAGTGGTATCGATTTATTTTCTGGTAGGGCTTATCAGTTTTATTTAGCTTATAGAGAAGAAGTCAATTCTTGGGATGAATTCGTGGGCCTATTACGGGAAGAGTATTTATCAGTAGATTACAATGAAAAACTGTTCGACGAAATTAAGAGTAGAACTCAGGGTCCTGATGAAAGTATGGGAATTTACTTGGCTATGATGTCTGGTTATTTTAAAAGGTTGACTTGTCCCATTTCGGAGGAAACTAAACTTAAAATATTGTTAAGGAATATCACGCCTTACTACCAATATCATCTTGGACTTATGGAAATTAATAGCGTGCGTGAGTTATTGACTTTGGGTCGTAAATTGGAGGCTAGGAAATCGGCTATCGAGAATTACAGTGTACCATCGAGGGAACTGAATTGTATGGAGCCAGACCTAGCTTATGTGTCATCGCATGTGGAACCTGTGTTTGAGGTTGGAACTCTAACCCTCCCTACTTCGTCATCAATTCCTAAAGTTCATGAGCTCGTTTGTTTCCGTTGTAAGCAACCAGGTCATCGGGCCGTAGCGTGTCGTAGTAATAGGAAATTTTGCTTTAGATGTAAGAAAAAAGGATTCACGGTTAGGACTTGTCCTGATTGCTCTTCCAAAATTAGCCAGCGTAAACGAACCGAGGTGTGCTTGAATGATCGGTTAGAGTGCGTCAGTGAAAACCCCCCGGTCAGTAGTTTTCGTGCCGTTATAGATTATGTGTTGGATCATGTCGTTAATGATGAACGTCCTTATCTTAAGATAGATATCCTAGGAAAAACTTTGTTAGGTCTTTTGGATTCGGGCGCTTCAAGAACTATTTTAGGAGGTAAGGGTTATGAGTTAATTTCTTGTTTAGGGTTGACTTTGGATAAAAGTAGGACGACTAATTGTACAGTGGCAAATGGTAATGTGTTACAGAGTATTGGAACCGTAGTGTTACCCGTGGTTTTGAGGGGTCGTATGCGGTTGATTGAGGCTCTGGTTGTCCCTGAATTAACTCACATTTTGATCCTTGGTGTAGATTTTTGGAATTTGATGGGCGTCGTCCCAGATCTTCGCCATGTCGAGTGGCATTTTTCGGCAGATCCTGTGTTGATAAATAGTGTGAAACATGTGTCGTCTAGAATGGTACTCACTCCTTTGGAACAGCAGAGACTTCAAGCGGTGATTGATAGGAATATGGAAATTATGGGAAAAGGTCTAGGGTGTACCGATAGAGTAGAACACGTGATAGTAACTTCTAGTCCCCCCATCAAGCAGCGATATTATAGGGTCAACCCCATTGTACAGAGGCATATTGATGCTGAATTGGATGAGATGCTGCAGTTAGGTGTTGTAGAACCCAGCAATAGTCCGTGGGCTTCTCCAATTTTGCTGGTCAAGAAGAAGGATGATTCCTACCGATTTTTGCGTGGATTACAGGAAGTTGAATGCTGTCACTGTTCGAGATAGTTACCCTCTTCCCCTGGTAACGGATACTTTAGAGAAGTTGCGTGAGGCTAAATATTTGTCTAGTTTAGATGTCAAGTCCGCTTATTGGCAAGTTCCGGTAGCCGAATCTTCAAGGCAATACACTGCTTTTACGGTACCTAATAGGGGTCTATTCCAGTTCAAACGACTACCATTTGGTTTACATAATGCCCCAGCCACCTGGGGCAAAGACTTATCGACAATGTTTTAGGCCATGATCTTGAACCGCATGTTTTTGTCTATCTTGACGACGTGGTTATTTGTACGCAAACTTTCGAAGAACATGTACGGGTACTCGAAGAGGTTTTTAAGAGGTTAGCGGATGCTAAAATTACTGTTAGCGTGGATAAGTGTCAGTTCTGTCGTCCTGAAATGAAGTATCTTGGGTACGTAGTGGATCGTTTTGGGTTGCATGTGGATCCGGATAAGGTGAAGGCAATGCTGGAGTTACCGACTCCTCGTAATATTACGGAAGTTCGTCGTGTGGTTGGAACTTTCTCCTGGTACCGGAGATTTATCCCTAATTTTTCAACCATCATGGTCCCCATTACGGGCCTTCTGAGGAAAAATCGTCCTTTTGTGTGGTCTTCTGAATGTCAGTCTTCATTCCGTCGTGTCAGGAATGTTTGGTTTCTGCGCCGATTCTTACTTGTCCCGATTTTAATAAACCCTTTGTTGTACAGACCGATAGTAGTGGTTATGGTTTAGGGGTTGTGTTGAATCAGCCTCACGAGGATGGTGACAAGGTTATTTGCTATCTAAGTAGATCTCTTACTCGCCAAGAAAGGAATTTTTCAACCACTGAACGCGAATGTCTCGCTGTGGTTTGGGCACTTGAACAACTTCGGCCTTATTTAGAGGGTGTTTCTTTTACCGTCATTACGGATCACTATAGTCTACTGTGGCTACAGAAGTTGCAGAGTCCGAAGGGTCGTCTAGCCCGATGGGCAGTCAAAATGCAACAGTATAACTTCCAAATTATACATCGCGAAGGTCGTGAACACGTAGTACCAGATGCTCTTTCTCGGTCCGTCCCTGTTGTCGATGAGGTGTCTGTGGAGGTTTCATCTGAAGAGGTACCGCCCCCTCCGTTTGATACAACCAATGATAAGTGGTATTGTAAGATGGTGAAGAATATCGCTAGTAATCCCCTTAAATTTCCGGATTGGCGTGTGAAGGATAATCTCCTCTTCAAACATGTTGTCAATAAGTACACATAACCGCTGTCGCTTGGTGAATCTTGGAAACTGGTAGTTCCCAAAGCTGGTAGGTCGCGTATTATCATGGAAGCCCATGTCCCTCCCACATCTGGACATACGGGTATTTTTAAAACCTTCCACAGAGTAGCTGAGCGTTTTTACTGGCCGAAAATGAGAGTTGATGTCGCTAGGTATGTTAATCGCTGTGAGGTGTGTGCTGCGCATAAGGTGTCACAAGGTAAACCTGTTGACAAGATGGCGTCTCATCCAAAGCCTAACAGTCCGTGGGAAATGATTTGCACAGATCTGATGGGGCCTCTCCCAAGGTCGAAACGAGGTAATTCTTTCATCCTTGTCGTTACGGATTATTTGACCAAGTATGTGCTGATATACCCACTTAGAACAGCGTCTGCAGAGGCCGTTGCACGTAAGATTGAAGATGAAGTATTTCTTGTGTATGGGGTACCCAAGGTGATTTTGTGTGATAATGGTCCCCAATACCGTAGTAATCTTTTCCGAAGCTTAGCTTCCCGATATAGCTGCCGTATCAAGCTGAATGCCAATTATCATCCAAGGGCTAACCCGTGTGAAAGAGTTAACCGTGTGATTAAGACTATGATGGCTTCCTATGTCTCGGATAATCATCGTTGTTTGGGACGAGCATCTCGCTCAGATAGGATGTGCGATTAGAACATCTACTCATGAAGTCACAAAGATAACACCGTATTTCGCTAATTTTGGTAGGTCTATGCTGTTGTCTGGTGCCGATTATGTTGATAATTCAGATTTAGATCTGGGAGATAGTGTGAGAACTCCCGAGAGTAGTCGTAATGAGGGTTTTAGGAAATTGTTCGCTGACATCAGCAAACGGTTAGAATATGCCAATCAGAAGGCCTGTGATAGCCATAATCTGCGACGTAGGCATGTGGAGTATCTACCGCACGATTTAGTGTGGAAGAGGAATTTTGTCCTTTCGGATGCTGCGAGGTATTATACGCGTAAGTTAGCGCCTAAGTATATAGGGCCCTACTCGATAGCTAAGAGGTTATCTCCGTGGACGTATGAGTTGCATGATAAGGATGGAGCTACGGCAGGAGTATGGCACTGCAAGGACTTGAAACCATACTCTACGCAACCACCTGGAGATGAAAATTAACCCTTCCAGGTTAATTTTCTTTGACGAAAGGGGGGAATCTGTAACGCGAAAAATTCGCCGAGCTGTCGTAAATTTAACGATTGGCAAGCTTGTCGAGGGATAGAATCCAAAGCACGGTATGCGAGAAGTGGTCAGTCCTCGATTTGCCGTCGAAGTGTACACACACA
The DNA here is from genome assembly GCA_963921935.1 of Galeruca laticollis. Lineage (NCBI taxonomy): Eukaryota > Metazoa > Arthropoda > Insecta > Coleoptera > Chrysomelidae > Galeruca > Galeruca laticollis. The sequence goes on along the minus strand of OY998175.1, from coordinate 81,828,375 downwards.
GTATTAACTTTAAAAATTTTTGCATGTGCTCTGGGAGCCATTAGAATTCGATAAGAAAAACCGACCATTTCGTCGTAGGGAAAGAAAAATACGGCTGGAACCAACAGCTGGTAGCTTTGACCCGATAAGTTACTGAACCAAAAACGGTCGATGACTGTGGGTACCTTAAGGATTTACAGGAATTGTATATTGGTGGTAAATTTTCCGTAGACGGCGTTAGCTAGAAGGATTCATTAACAAGGGGGGTTTTGTATATGGACATTAAAAAAAATCACTGATTGGAACTTAATGGGTCAGTGAGACCAGTTCCAGGAGAGCTGGGATATTCTGGAGAAACTTCAGTTCCTGTTCTGGTGCCGGAAAAGGATAAGTGAACAGTTTTCCTTTTCTTACTTCTTCAAACTCATTAGTAAACTCACATTTATGCTTCACATATTACAGTTTTTTTTTATATAAAGTTTTATTTCTTTTTTTCTTGCGGCAATTACTATAATCTCGCCTACACTTGTATTTTGTATTTAAAAAATTTGAAATCTTTGCTCATAGATTAAGATACGCTAGAACACTACGGTACGTACCTAATATTGCGTTATTTAGCGGTTTTTTACCTATTTCTAATGGTTTTACGTACGCCGTACATAATTTTGAGTTGTATTTTCTCTAGCAACGCTAAACTCGTTACTATTTAAATTTTTGGCTTATGCAATATTTATATTTATATTGATGTTGGTATAAATTGCGGAAGTGTGGACCCTTGTAACTCTACATTGTTGATTTTGATATATATATTATCGTTGTGTTTTTGGAATATTGTACATGAACAATTTGGTCGATTCTCTAGAATTTTAGAATTGAGATATCGGTGTAGTTTGGGGCCCTCAGCTCTTCTGCACCCTGAGATTACAGCCTTCAGCTGAGCTCAGACGTTATTTGTAATATTTTTTTTGGTAGTGACATTGTAACAAATATTTTGAAAAGAGACCTTTGGTCCACCAAGACTAATTAAATCTTCAATCAGGGGATACTTGCTGACTTTTATTTACTTATGATAATTTACCTATCAGATTAACCTTTGGAGTGTGTAGTGTGTGTTGTTAACCCACTGAGGAGTTGTGGGCTAACTTAGGAAGTCTTGGGTGCTTGCCAAAACTTCTCTGGCGCCCTTTTTGTATACTTAATAATCATTTGAAGAATCTACCCCTTCTTCGACTCGAAGCTAGTCGACTGGCGAGCACGGGTTGTACCACGTGAGACAACCCGCATACCTATAACGAGCACTGAGAGGGTTAGTAGGTTTTTCTCGTTATAACCCCATCAAGTCGTATTTTACTATCAAATGTTTATCCCTCTATTCCCGATGAAACTCTAGAGGCAGAATTAAAAAATATGGGCTTCAATTTGCTATCACCTGTAAGTTCCGTAAGCGCGGGTTTTTCTAAAACAGAATATGGCCATATCGGTAGTTTCCGACGTCAAGTATACTCGACTCCTCTACAAGACGATACATATATCCCAGATTACTTCCTAGTCCCCCATGAGAACACTTCTCATCGTATCTTCTTGTCCATCGACGAAATATCCCGCTTTAAATGTAAACAGCCTGGTGCTATAGCGTCTCAATGCACAGTAAGCTCCACTACTCCAATAGAATCAAATGCTCCAACCACTTATATTCATAACACAAATGCATCAACATTGCCATCAGAACCTGAAACATTCCCAAATTCTCAGGAAAATAGTACTGTATCACATCCAACATCCTCCTCTAATCCAACTCAACAAATATCTGTACCACTCACTTCGAGTCAAGTTAAAAGAAAATCATCAGATCAATCATTCTCCAGAAATTGACAATAACACAGAACCTCAATTTGCAAAACCTGTTACCCAGCCTCCAAAAAAAACAAATAAAAAAAACACATACAAGAACTACTTAAGCCCACTAAGTTTCTTATCGAAGATCCCGACTCTCGTTTTCCTCTTAACATCGACCAACTCATTGATCTATTTGATAACTGCTATGGTACACCCAATCCCGAATTGATTCCTCAAAATTACACCAATGACTTGCCAGCACTGTGTAAAATGCTTGAAGAAATATATCCACATATTTCGGATGGCAGTATTAAAACCACTAAAATTCGGAAAAAAGGTAAGCATGCTTGTATTCTTCAAACTACTGACACTGAAAGCGATTCATCGCAGGAAAATTATTGAAAATCAAATATTTTAATTCTATTTTTCTTCATTGCGTTCAATAATATAGTGCAATGGAATATCAACGGCGTATACTCACATCTAGAAATGCTACAAATATATATATATCAGAGCAAAACCCATGAATAATATGTTTACAAAAACCAAATTTCACAAATAATAAGACTTATACACCTAAAAACTTCAACGGCTTTTTTCTGAATAGACAAAACAGGAGACGAGCTAGCGGCGGCGTATCAATTTATGTTAAAAAAGAGATAGAATCATGTTAAATTCCATTGGTAACTAATCTAGAAGCAATTGCAGTTCGCATACAAGGCATAACGAAATTAAATATATGTAACAGTAAGGATATCAACATTAAGAGCTTAACCAATCTTACTGATCAGATTCCTCTTACTAGACTAATTGGTCGGAGATTTCAATGGTTATAATGTATATTGGGGTTCCCCCTATAATGACCCACGTGGTAAAATAATATACGACGCAATTGAACAAAATAACTTATGAAATTGACTGCTCATATTAGTGTTTTTAAATGAAACTCAAGGTCTCTAGTTAATTCCACAATATAATACAAGTTATTGAAAATTCTAAAAAATTGACAATTGTTTCGATAAATCAATATCATTCTGACGATGATATTGATTTATCGAAACAATTGTCAATTTTTTAGAATTTTCAATAACTTGTATTATATTGTGGAATTAACTAGAGACCTTGAGTTTCATTTAAAAACACTAAAATAACTTATCACTCCTAAACGATGGCCGTCCCACACGCTTCAATAGTTATAATGGTAATTTGTCACACATAGATTCAAGCTTTTGCGATTCCAACACAGTACTTAACCTAACTTGGAACGTACTTTCAGATCTTCACGGAATTTTAACAAATAACCGATATAACCAGACATCACATCACCCGACTAGTAAATGGAAGTTAAAATCTGCAAACTGGGGTAAAAACCTTGTAGATAACCTTTTAAATCAAACTAACCTTAACGAAATCGACAATAGTGAATTATTGAATAAATTTATGTCCATCATCACAAAAGCCGCGCGGATATAGCGATAGGTAAATCATTTCCATCTCACAATAGTCCTACCGTACCATGGTGGAATAATGCATGTAAAGAAGCGATTAAATTGAGTAAACAAGCATTTGATAGGTATAAAAAACATAATACCACACAAAATCAACAATTCAAAAATCTCAAAGCTAGAGCGCGGTACATAATAAAAAGATCTAAGAAAGAGACTTGGATAAAATTTGTATCTCGCATAAACATCTCTACGCCCCCCACAGAAATTTGGAATAGGATCAGACGAATATCTGGTACCTACTCCAATTTTAATATCAACATACTGACAGAACGAGGACAAGATCTAACGAGTACTCAGGAAATTTCCGATAAATTAGCAAACACTTTTGAACAATTTTCCAGTAATACCAATTATGACAGTAAATTCCTTGGGTATAAACATCTCACTAAAAAACTCAATCTCATTCGTACCGATTCCAACAATAATTCTCCCCTTAACACTTCCATTTTGTTGGATAAGTTATACGAAGCCCTGAAAAAGGTCAAAGATAGTAGCCCCCGTCGAGATAATATTACAACAGCATTCATAAGGAACCTTTCCAACCAAGCTTTAATATTCTTATTAAATATTTTCAATTATTACTGGCTTCAACAACAATTCCCTGATACTTGAAAGTAGGCGGCAATAGTACAGATCTTAAAACCAAACTGCCCCAAAAATACTGCTAATTCCTATAGGCATATCTCCCTTACCTCTTGTGTCTGCAAATTATTAGAAAATATAGTTAATAACCGACTCGTTTGGTTCCTGGAATCCAACTCCTTACTAATCAGGGAACAAAAAGTTTTTACAAAAGGACGCTCAACAATAATTGATAATATAATTTACTCAGAATCAGACATTCACGAAGCATTCCTTAACAAGCAAACAATTCTAGCCGTATTTTTTGACATCAAACGTGCAGCTTGGAAGCATACAATTTTATTAATACTAGACAATTGAGGAATAAATGGACATATGCTTGCCTTCATTAAAAAATATTTACATAAACTATCTTTTCGTATGAAAATGGCACCCCTCAAGGCTCGATAATAAGCGTAACACTTTTTTTAATCGCAATGAACAATATTTCAAATAATCTTGAAAAGCCATTGAGGGGGAAATTATACGCAGATGATTTAGTTTTATATATTAAGGGTAAAAACATAAACTACATAACGTCTGTCATTCAGCAACATATTCCACATCTTGAAACCTGGTCTGAGTCTACAGGATTCCAATTCTCCACAGAGAAAAGCAAATACATCAATTTTTCCAAAAATCCATTTTTCTTCAAACATATACTCAAGTTATACAACAATAATTTGAATCTTTGTGATCATATAAAATATCTCGGTATTATTTGGGATTATAAGCTGATTTGGACAACTCATATTAACGACCTGATTTGTAAAACTCACAAAAGTTCTAATCTGCTCAAAGGAATTGGGGCGCTGATTCAATGCCTTTAATACGTATATATCGTTCATTAATTAGATCACGTCTTGATTACGGATGCGTAGCCTACTCGTCAGCGAAAAAAACAGGACTGAATCTTTCAAACTCAGTTCAGAATACTGGGATCAGAATTAGCCTGGGTGCATTTCGTTCAAGCCCCTCCGAAATCCCCCTCCACCTCCGACGGATTTACCTTAGCCTCTCTTATGCGATCAGTATATCTGCAAATTCCAATCACCCAGTTTATGACAACACCTTCTCCAATCGTTATTCGGCTGACTATAAAAAAAGGAGAAGCTCCACCACTTTATGAAAGAATTAACAGATCCCTCAACCTTCTAAATATATCTATTCTTCCAACGATTCCTCAATTCGTTTCCTCCCCTCCTCCATGCATAATAAAACCACCAATATGTGATACATCGTTGACAAGTTTTGATGAGAACGAAACAAACCATACCCTAATTAGAGGAAAATATGAGAAAGTATCTTATTTCCAACAATATACCCATATCTACACTGATGCCTCTAAAATGGATGATGGAGTTGGAGCCGCAACTGTAACACCTAATGCAATAATCAAATTTAGACTACCTCATATTAGAACCATTCTAGTTGGAGAACTGCATGCGATATTTCAAGCACTAGTCCATACCAATAGAGAAAATTTAAAACACTTGCTCATAGTAACGGATTCATTCAACTCAATTGAAAGTTTGCGCCAAACATATCCGTGAAGTCCAATACTGATACCAATTAAGCAGAAACTATTCCAGCTATACAATTCAGGGGCAGTTATACAGTTTTTATGGGTACCTTCACACACAGGAGTAGAGGGAAATGAGCTAGCCGATGCAGCAGCCAAAACTGCAATTCAGGATCCTAATGCCACCGAAGTCACGAGTGCTACGATGTCAAACATCAAATAGTTATTTGTAAAACTAGTGTCACAATGACTTGTTTTGTAATACGAGTGAAGTTTGCGCAACGAACCGCGAAGAGGTGACTTGCGCAAATCACGAGTATTACAGAAAGTCATTGTGACACAAGTTTTACACAAAACAGTGGTCCCAATCTCACGATAAACTTAGAGAAGTGAAATGAACAGTTAAACCGTGGAGGAGCGTTCCAGAAAATAGGAAGGAACAAGTTATCTTGACCCGTCTTCGAATAGGTCACACCCGATGTTCCCATGAACACTTAATGTCAATGCCCTTTAACAGTCAAACATTTGACTGTCTCGACCCTTACTTCGTGGAATATACTCATATTAGTGTTTTTAAATGAAACTCAAGGTCTCTAGTTAATTCCACAATATAATACAAGTTATTGAAAATTCTAAAAAATTGACAATTGTTTCGATAAATCAATATCATCGTCAGAATGATATTGATTTATCGAAACAATTGTCAATTTTTTAGAATTTTCAATAACTTGTATTATATTGTGGAATTAACTAGAGACCTTGAGTTTCATTTAAAAACACTAATAGTCAAACATTTATTAATAGACTGTCCAAAGTTTTCACAGCAAAGAGTGTCATTTGACATCCCACCTACTATGTACCATTTGCTCGGAGAAGAATTCAATATGGAAAACTTGGTAGCTTATCTACGAACTATTTAGTTTTTGCACAAAATTTTAACGTTTAATATTATAATAACCTAACGGGTTGATGCGCTTTATTTTTCTTGAATAAAAAAAATTGATCAAAGTCTTAAAAGCGCTTTGCCCTCCATCTATGAGTTTTTTTCCCATCAACATTTACAATTTGTTAACGATCATCAAACAGTTTCGATTCACGTATCAGCTCCAATTTTTCATAATCATCAGAATGTCCAAATATTTTCAAATGACTCGACTTTATGATAAACCTCATCAAGAAATAATGAGCTGTTTTTTGTTAGCAATAATTGAAATTATATAATTTGGATTGAAAGGGATATATACCAATATTTCACAAAGGTTATCACCATTTGAATAATTAAAACTACAAGATACTAATCCGATAGTGTACGCAATAAATTAAAAATATAATATATAAATGAAATAGGATAATATTATTCTGATTCAGTGAGAATGTTTTAATTATGAAGCTATACTATACTGTGACAATTGAAGAGATAACATGTTAATATTGATAGTGAAATATGTTTCCTAAAAAGTAATTTAAGGTTCGTTGCATAAATAATTATAATGAGCAATTTTTAAAAGATTATCTTGACGTAAATCGTTAATGAAGTACCACAGTAGTGTATATAAAAACGTGAATACATAACCTTCGTCAAAAGACGTGAGACGAAAAGGTGAGTGAAGTGAAAAATTGAATATATTGTGTACGCGCACTACATATTGCTTCAATTAACTGTTACTTAGTCACTTGTAATAACTATTTTTGGAAAAAATCTCAAAGGCTTCACTAAAATAGTTATTTGTAAAGTGTCACTCGTTTTGTTGTACGTTTGTAGTTCGCGCAACGAACCTCAATGCGGGAAGTTGCGCAAAGCAAAAGTACTACAAAATGTCATAGTGACACATGTTTTACACGATATATTTGATAATTCGTGTTCATTGAATTTTTTAAATAAAATATAATTACATTATTCCTGTTTTTGAACTAGTAGGAGTGATTTGAATTTAATTTAGCAATTCTGTAGATTCGTAATAGGTCAGATCACAGACGGTTTTAATCAGCAGTTTTGACATGTATTATGATCGAACAATTGTGTAAATTGTAAACAAACTTTCATTTGAGACTTGTTTATATACAGGGTGTCCCGGGACTAATGAATAAAAAGTAAGGAGTGTATAACCTGTGTTAGTACTTCAGATAAACTTTTTGTATGCAGGCCCTCGTTTTCGAGTTTTAAGCCTCCAAAGTTTTAATTTTGAATTTGGTTTTCATTTTCATTTTTTGTACTAGTTATTTGATCTTAATCAAATTTACGGCAAAGCTATAATGTACGTATATGTTTATTTTAGAAAGGTAAACAGATTTACAGTAGTGCCTTGAAGCCAGGGACGAACTACTCGCAATGGTTAGTGATCCAAAAAATTTACAGGGATGGCGCACCCTATATGAAATTATCGAAATTGACTTCCCCACACATTAAGCTAACGAAAAGGTACTATTGTTGTAATTCGATAAAATGAGCTGTTTGGCTAATATTTACAGTTTTATTAATGCACTACGTACCAATTTACGCATTCACCATTTTTATAAGTACACAACGAGGTAAAACTAACATATTAATACGATGTCCAAGATTTACCTACAGTACTACAAAAAAATATTTCAACGATAGCAGAAGATAAAAAACATTAACGACTTATCAATTCGAAAGTTGATAAGAACTTTTCAAAAGTGATTTTACCGTTTATCAAGTAACCATAGGATTAGTTGTCAAACGTGTAGAATAGTTCGTAGTCAGTACTTGTCAATAATTCCTTAATTTAAAAGTTACAATGGCAGAATTTACTTTTATTGAGTACGCAGATATGCATTTAATGTATGGACTGGCTTCTCGAAATTGTTTAGAGGCCAGAAGGCTTTATGCAGAACATTTTGCAGAGCATGAGCATGAGCATGAGAGAATGTTTCAGCGTATTGATCTCAGGTTACGAGGAACAGGTATGAATAAGTAAATGTAATTATCCGTGTATACAAAACCAAATATTGAATGTTAGGAAGTTTTTTGCCAAAAAAGGTGAAGAAGGTCCAGTAAATATTAGCCAAACGGCTTATTTTATCGAATTCCAACAAGAGTACCTTTTCGTTAGCTTAATGCGTGGGGAAGTCAATTTCGATAATTTCATATAGGGTATGCCATCCCTCTCCGTCCCTGGCTTCAAGACACTACTGTAAATCTGTTTACCTTTCCAAAATAAACATACACGTACATTATAGCTCTTCAGTAAATTTTATGAAGATCAAATAACTAGTACAAAAAGTAAAAATAAAAACCAAATTCAAAATTAAAACTTTAGAGGCCTATAACTCGAGAACAAGGTCCTGCATAGAAAAAGTTTCTATGAAGTACTAACGTTATTTTGGCTCATATTATACGCTCCTGACTTTTTTCCCATTAGTCCCGGGACACCCTGTATAACGTAGCGTATATAAATATATAAACAAGGAATCAAGTAAATAGAGGATGAATATTTGTTTAAAAAAGAGTTTCTTCGTATAATCTTACGTTCTATTTATATTATATCATTCACATAATTATTTCTGTAATATATCTTCACAAAGATATCCCAAAACTCGAACGTTATGTTTACCGATGTATTGATTCTATAAAATAAAAAAATAAACAATAGACAAATCATTGATGAAAAAACGTTAGCATACTTTATTTGTTGAACTTTTTATTATATAATTTGTTCCTATTTACCTCCCAGACCATTTAATCTGTTAATTTTCTAGCTATACCGATGCCAGAACATTTTATAATTGGTTTTAGGTTAAGGTTAAAATCAAATGTCAAACAAAAAACATACAATAACCAACTGCACGATACTAAAAAAGTTCGAATTATTAAAAACATATTATATTTATTATTATTATAATCAATATGCTTCAAACAATAGAAAAATCGTAAAATCCGGTTAACTTGGAACAAAGTATGTCAATAAATAGCTTTTTTATACGATTTATAAGCAAAAAGCTGTTTTATATGGTCTCAGTTGTAACGATAGATTATCTATCGTTATTTTTAGCATTATTTTCTAGTGTTTTTAAATGAAACTCAAGGTCTCTAGTTAATTCCACAATATAATACAAGTTATTGAAAATTCTAAAAAATTGACAATTGTTTCGATAAATCAATATCATCGTCAGAATGACAGAAGTTACATTTCATTTTATGCCTACCTGATGTTTAGTAGTTATATTTTTGGCTAGACCAAGAAGTAACCTAACTTGTGATTGGCTTAATATATGTTTATAGGAAAAGAAGAAGAAGTGATATTACAAATATTGAAGCTTAGATATTATTAGCCCTATGGTGATATCCTGGATATCATTTTTCCAATTAAGATCAGTATAACTGTGCAATGATATAGAAAACCAGGAAAACTATATCTGCTGATCTTTACAATTATCACTTAAGAAGACAGTTTATTAATAATAAGCTTCAATATTTGTAATATCACATCTTCTTCTTTTCCTATAAACATATATTAAGCCAATCACAAGTTAGGTTACTTCTTGGTCTAGCCAAAAATATAACTACTAAACATCAGGTAGGCATAAAATGAAATGTAACTTCTGTCATTCTGACGATGATATTGATTTATCGAAACAATTGTCAATTTTTTAGAATTTTCAATAACTTGTATTATATTGTGGAATTAACTAGAGACCTTGAGTTTCATTTAAAAACACTAATATGAGCATATTCCACGAAGTAAGGGTCGAGACAGTCAATTTCATTATTTTCTAGTATTAAATTCCAGGTAATTTATTTTCCAAAACCCTTTTTCTACGCCCTTTTCAACAAACATTATTTTAAAAGATTTCTTTTCTGCGGTCATATAGTAAAACCATTCATATTTTCAAGTTTTTTTCCTTCCAGTTAGGAAGAGAGTCGGTATTTTTTGTCGATACAAAATTTACGCAGTCCGGCACCAATCGAATATTATAGAAAATTGTAACGGTCAAGGTTTTAAGCTCTCCCCTATTTTCAAAATGAACCAATAATCATCAATTATTTTAGCGGCGTTCGACAAGCCGGCAATTTTTCACTCAAAAATAGGAGAGTCTAGCAGTGGTCATCAGACCGAATAGACGTATATCTGGAACAAAAATAGTTTTTTAAACAGTCCTATGATACGTTTAGTTATGATACCGTATAAAATAAGTGATATGTACGAATAAATCTGTGGGGTTTTCGGGCAGTTTTGCTATCGTTGTACATCAGTTGAGAGGCCTTATAAATAATCTGCTAAAAAGTGTACATCCATACTCTGTTTACTTAATCAGAGGTTAATTAAAAATAAGTTGGCGCCCAGAAGTTATTTTCTTCACTTTTCTTTCCGAGGATGATGGTGTTTTGTCATTACAATTAAGGTGAAGATTCACCCCTGAGAATCTTTAGAGTTCCGACTATAGCTCTTATAAGTGGAGCTACCTTACGAGGGAGAGCTATCCAGCCTAACATGGAGCAGTAGGGAGGTTACACAGTATATCTAAATATAAAATGTGAACGCACATATACTGGTTGGAAAATTAATTTTGGAAGTTGACGATACGCAAGAAAGCCATACAACTTGACAACGTTGTAAATGCAGTTACTGGGAGGAGCAGGCGACGTACATTCCGCATACAAAGTTTCAAAGGTTGTGATGCTGCTAATACGTACGAGGATAACACAATATTTTGAATTTGGACTTGAAAATAATAAATTGTGGCACATGTATAAGGCTATATAAAATCGAGTTTACAAAACAAAATAACATTAATGTGTTCTTTAATATTAATTAAATGAATAAGGAAATAAAAACCATTAGACTTTTCTACGAAAATTGGGTTTTTTTTGTACAGACATTATTATTTATTGCTTCAAAAACCATACGGGGAATTCTATAATTACCCTTTATTAAATTATGTGATGTAGATAATAAATAGATTCCGAGAGACATAAACTTTCACCTTTACTTCAAATTAAGGTCTTTTAACTGGTCCCTTCAAAATATTCGTCATTGAGGTTTATTTGTATATAATTTGAAAGTCAGGTAGATTTTGTAGATAAAGCGTACAATATGATAAGGATTATCAAACGACTTTCTAAATTTAACAATGGTCAACAATTTTTCCTATCTGTTCGTAGTAATAGTTAACGACATACCTACCTTTTTAAAACTGTTATTCTTAATAATATGTAGTAGATGATAATGTAAAAATTCGGGTTTATACATAAAATTTGAAGAACAAATTAGGGAAATCGCCTTTAGAAATGGTCTAATAAGTATACCAATAATATAAATAAAATATTAAAGCTTCTTTGTAGTAGATATTTCTACTTTCATATGTAAATTTTTGGGTTTCTTGCAAATATTTACTATGAAATTAGAATATCCCTTCACACTTTTTACAAAGTTAGGACTAGCAAGACAAAAAAATCTTGGTTCTGGGTGCCGCCAATTATTGTTTATTTAAAACTATGTACAGATGTACTACAAATATTATATTACTCTAGTGAAATTCGTCTCTAATATCTACAATTTTATAACATCTATTCACATTTTTACATTTGTTGCGTTCAACGTATTCAGTCATATCACCTACAAAGGAACACTATAATGAAAAATATGTTTTAGATGTACAGGGATCATCAACATTAAAATAATGATGTGCATCTACAAATGATTCTTCAAAATCACTTCTATATCAACTTCATCATCCTCGCTATCTTCGTCTTCGGCCAAATTAATAATAATATTATCTACAACAGTATCTAAAAGTGGTTCATTGTTCATGAATTCATCTTCAATCTTTTTAACAAGGTCACATACAACTTTCCAATCATTTGCAGAAATGTGTCAAAAAATTCATTACAGAATTCTTTAACCTTTGTAAAATGGAAGGTAACATTTCGTTTGGCCACATATTCTTTTAGTGTCGCCCAAACACTTTCGGTCGGATTTAAGTCCGGGTGATAAGGGGGTACCCTTAAAATTTGCAATCCATTTATGAAAAAACAATTTATCAATTTTATAAGTTTCATATTGCGGTTTGTACATTTTTGCAACGTTATAAATATGCGGTTTTAACATTTGTGCACTGTAATATATGTTTCTTTCAGAAAGCCAGTTTTTTAATTGTTGATTAGTCGAAGCAGTTATAGGTAATGTTTCATTTAGAACATTGTGATATGGGATGTTATCAATTACCACAACAGCGGTTTTTGGTAGGTTTGGAATAAGTTTTGTGCCCACTTCTCATAATTTTCGTACGCCATTTCATTAAGATAATCTCCTGTTTTGGACTGGGAGTTCCACATAATACCAGCATTAGATACAAAACCATTTTCCCTTCCTGCATACACAATGATGAGCCCATTACCCTTTGAAACGAGTTTTCTCAATCCTTCGTTACTCTTGTCGCTCCATCCTTCAAGGTGCGTGTGACATGAATGAATGTTTCATTCATATAAATGATAGGTTTGTTCTGTTCTCTACACCCTTTTATGTTTCTTAAATATAGTAGGCGTAAATGTCTGATGTCTTGACGTTCCATTAACAAACTTCTGTTGTTTTTCATGTTGATCCAACGAAAACCCAAAGAATGTATTTGTTTCCGCAGAGATTCGCGACTTCCTGCGAAGCCATAACTATCTGCAAAGGTTGGTGTACAGTGCAACAGGAGTAGCATGGCGGTCGAAGGTCAAAAACTCAAATTAAAATATAACACGTGAAATAATAAAATATCAAAAACCACTAAAATGTATGTCTCGGATTGTACTTTCGAAGTGAACACGAGAATAGTTGCGAAAAAAATTATTTAAAACGTACATACAGCGGATTTTGCGACTGCGCACACGGCATTCGCCCGCTAAGCTACTTCTGTTATACTGTACATTTCTTAACATGGGTACTCTTTTTTCGGATATGTGATAATTTATTATGCATTTTCTAAGCACAGTTTTGTCGAATTGATCCATACGGATACTGGACGTTTTTTATTTTTTAGTAGGCACATCAGTGTCAGCCTTACTTTCTGCCAGAGAGTTTTGTTTTTCTTTACGAAAAATGTCTTTTTAAAAAGAACTAAAATTAACTATACAAAAATATATTTTAACGAAGAGCAGAAATAATACAAAAAATGTATAAAGACTGTACTGAGAGTTATACAAAGAATGAATTAAAATGGTGTTCAAACAGAATATATAATATCGTATAAAAGTGTCTATTATGCAGTTTCACAGGTGCCCACTTGATAACGCTGTAGACATAACTCCTCCCTCCTTAAGTTTCGAAAAACACGGAGTGGCTTTTCGAATTTTTCTTATCTTCTGTTGGGTTTTCCCTCTGGTTTTTTCTTGAAAATCTTCAAAATTTGGGTTCTATATTTAATGAAAATGTAGACTAAGGCGCAGGCAATTGCAATTCCAATAACTGTTCCTAATATGCTTGTGTAATTATACGGATTGTCTTCCACTTCTGAAATTGGTTCTAATTGTTTCGAAATTCTGCTAATTTCTTTAAGTTCTTCAAAGTCTATTTTGGTTATGTTCGGAATTTGGTAATTTCTGGAACCACTTAACGTTTGCATCTCAATTTTTGGTAGTATAAACGGCTTGCCATTACTAATTGGAATTTTATTAATGTATTTCTGGTTATTAGTCCATACTTCGCAGGAGTCTGGTATTTTGATTAAAATTGGAGACGTCACAAGAATATATCTGTTACTTCTACATTTTGAAAATATTTGTTGAGGTTTTTCGGGTATAATTAAGATTTCGTTTTCGGTGACTGGTTCGACGACTGTTTCTTGTAAATTTACTTCAATGATGTGGCAATGTGAGAGGTCTTCTCCCTGGAGTAGTTGCGTTGTACAATTATATTGGGATACGGGATTTTGTCGGCAATAATACGTGTCTTCTTCTTTCTCGAATTGGTTATCTTCATTCTTGTGTGCCAAATAGGGAAATAGAGGGGTAAAAGTCTTATGATTTTGGATAACTGGGAAAATATGGTAAAATTCGTAGGTTTTTTCTTTAAGGATAGGTATATGAATTGCAAAAATTAATTTAGAATTTGATATTGACACTTGAGTGCCCAAAAACTGATAATAAGTTAATAAATTCTCAAATTTAGGAATTTGGTTAGAGTTATATATATTATGTAAATACTTAATCATTTCGAAAATATCAGTACTAGAAATTATTGAATTATGAAGAGAGTTTAATTTGGAGAATACTACTGCATTTTCTAAATTATCTAATAATGTAATCGTTGATTGGCAATCTAAATTAATTTGTGTTATAATTCCCTGAAAACTTAAATAACTTTCAAGAGTTTCTATTTTATGGTAAAATGAAGCTTGAATTTTCTCTAAATTATTTTTAAGTATCTCTTGATTATTGTTTAAAATATTTATAGATTTATTATAGTGTTCAATAAGTTTTTTGTATAAAGAGGTTTGTAAATTAACTTCTGTAATAATGTTTTTCTGGTTTTTCTGTAGTATACCAATTGCTTTGTTATATCTTTCTTCGTCATCTGCATCTAGTGTGCCAAAAAGCCATTTGTCAATTTTTCCTACGGCATTTACAAGTCCTCTCTTACTTCTGATATATAGATTATTCAGTTTTAGTTCTAAAGAATTAATTAAAGATTCCGTCCTTGTCAAAATACTTTGTGCTAAATTATGATACGATATGGGGTTACTACTATTAACTATTTTAATACTATCTTTAATGATATAATAATGTTTTATTAGGTTATTTACTTGCTTAAAAATAATGTCTAAATCTACATAGTGTATAAATGTATGTTTATTATATATAATACGAGAATTTCCTAATTGGATTGGAAGGATTAGGCTCTCGATTTTAGTGGTAGATACATTCTCTTCAATGCATTGTATCTGCAGAATCATGATGTATGTTGTCATCAATGTCAGGAGGTTCATCATCGTTAGATTCCTGTAACAATTTGTTTGTTACTAACCTCGGTTTTCTAGTCAAATTTTTATGGTATGTGCCTTTATTAGTTTTAATAAAGATACCTTTTTGGCTTAGTACTTTCGTCTTTTTAAATTTGGGTAGTTTTTTATTTCTCTGTTTAGTTTTTATGTAGCATGTTTCTTGATTTGCAAAATCTGGGGGATTTTCGCGTTTTTCATTTCGTTTTTGAATAATCTTTTCTTTTGTGGATTCATTATTTTGCTTAATCTTTTCATACAATATTTTACTATTTTCTTTATGATCTTGTACGTAAGTTGATATAATTAAATGATCGTCTAAATCAAAAGGATCGGGATTGTTTATGTGACCTTTAATAATTTCGAAAGGCGTATATTTCGTAACTGAATGAATACTATTATTATAACAGAAAATTGAATTTTTTATTAGTTGATCAGGTTTCAAATTTTTATTTTCTTCTTGCAAGCATCGATAATGCTCGATTAGTGTTGAATGGAATCTCTCGACTGGAGAGTTAGAGTTACTATTTTTTGATGTTGTAAAATGTAGATGGATGTGGTGTAATTTGCAAAAATCTTGAAGATCGAAATTTTTAAATTCTGTACCTTGGTCAGATGTAATTTTGCTAGGTAAACCGTGATGGGAAATAAATTCAAGTAATTTCTCAACTACAGATACTCCTGTTATACTGTCTAACGGATAAGCTTGACCATATCTTGAAAATGAATCTATGATTGTTAAATACGATTTATTCGATATATAAAAAACGTCTAAATGGATATGTTCGAAAGGTCTCGAAGCTGTGGGTGTTAGATTGAATTTTATAATTGGGGGATTTCTGTCATACTTATTTTTCAGACAAGTTTCGCAATTATTTATGAAATGTTCTATTTCTTCTATCATTTTTGGCCAATAATATCTACGACTAAGGGATGATTTTACTTCATTTATACCTCTGTGACCTGATTTACTTATATGGTAATATTCTACTTTCTCTCGTTGTTCGTCAACTGATTGAATATCAGTGAGAATTTTGGTACACATGATAAATTTAAAAGCTGAATTTTTAAATGTTTTTTGTGCAGTTACTATAAACATTCGTGATAAGGGTTCGTTTTGGAAATAAAGAGCATAATTTTGGTTAGGATTTATAAATTCCTTAATGAATTTTATTACGTTTGATTCAGTGTCTACTACTGGTAATGTAACATATAAGCGAATATTTTTTCTCTTTTAACTTTGAAAGAGAGATTTTCATTGCTAGTAAAGTATAATTGATTTTTATACATATTTAGTGGTTTTTCAGATATTGGAATTGATAAAATGGGATTTTCCACAGAAGTGTGTACTGTTTCGATGTCATCATTATTGGGGTTCGCTTCTTCGTCCAATGGGGATGAATTAATCATGGTATCTGATACGTCTCTTCCGTTTTCGTCTAAAATAGTTGTAAGGTCAATATTGTCTAAATTAGGAAGTTGATTTGTAGATTCGTTATATGAACTAATTCTTTCGAGTTCTTGAGTTACAATTTCTTCAATGTCACCTAAATCAACGTCAAGTGATGCAGTTTCTAAAGCATTCATATTAGGGAAACGAGACAGTGCATCGGCTGCCTTCTTACTTTTACCTTTTAAATATTTAATATTGTAATCGAATTCTTCGAAAAAAGAAAATTCTATATCATCAGATTGTCTATATTTAAATGGTATTTTTATATTAGGTCCTACTAATTGTTGGTTCGCAAGGTCTATATTTAAATTCATATTAACAAGATCTTTAATACCTATGATTCCATCGAAGTAATCGTGGAAGTCATATAATACAAAATTAATATAATAATTTCTACATTTTAATTCTGCAAAAGCAGGCACAAGTGCTTGAAATCTAATATCTTTACTTCCAAGACTAGTAGATAATACAGTATTGGAATGGTAAATTGTATCTGGAAAATATTTTTCTACAATAGAAGGTTTTATTATTGATCTAGAACTACCGGTATCGATTAATAGTCTAGCTTTGGGATTCTTAATTTCTATGTACGGTAAAGGATTAGCAGAAATAACGTTTATTTCAACTACGTCTTTGTTTTGGAAGGCCCGGTTATCTGAAAATTTTCCTCAAATTGAACTTCGTCATTCACATCGGGTTGATCAAATTCTACTTCTTCATATTCATTAAATTGGTTAGGATCATATTCTAGATTATCGCATTGATTTAAATATAATTCTTCGGAAACAAAATTTGGTTTAGCACGTGGATTTGTTTGGAAGAATCTATTATTATTGTTATTATTATTAACAGGCATTCGACTTCTTTCTGTGAAATTTCGCGACGTTGTCGACATTGGTACAGGTTTGGGTAACTGATTTTGTGGTATTTGATTAGGTTTAAAAACATTTTTTGCTGGACCAAATACTTGTCGATTCGTGAAATATCTATTATTTTGTGGGATAGGTTGAACAGGTATCGGTTGGTTAGGCCAATATTCTCTGTTTTGTTCTACATTATTTGAGACATTGGGTTGATTATATCGACAATTAATATATGAAGGTTGATGATTATTAATTGGTCTGTTATTTGGTACGAAATTTCGATAATCGTTACGATTTTGATTTCGGTCTGAATTTGACCTTTGAACATTTTGGAATCGCGAATATTGCATACCATTATTATTATAATTAGAATCATTTTGTCGAAAATTTTTATCATGTAATGATCCATAAAGTCTTTCGAAATTTTCAAATTCTGCGACATATGCCATCGCATCTTCTAAGCATGTGGGTTTTCTTAAATGCATATTATTTCTTAGCGTTCCATTACAGCTCGCTATGAAAGTATTTAGTGCAGTTTTATCGTATTGAATAATTTGACAATTTCGCTCAACAGCATTTATATTTGGGTCGTTACTTATTCTCTGAATTACACTACTACGAATTAGCTGAAGCCTGCTACCAAAATCGATAAGGTGCTCATTTTTAAAAGGTTTGGCTCTAATTAATTCTTGTACTAAACAATCTATATCACGCCTATCAGCAAAACACTGTAATAAAGCAGTTTTCAATTTTTGCCAAGTATTTAACTCTACTCTACTACCGACCATGAAAGCTGCTCGGCCTTCTAACTTTTCTTGAATACATTCTATTAAGTGTGAATTTAATTCGGCATCATTTAAATTTCTATAGGATTCAATTAAACTCTCACATCTAGTGATAAATTTGTTTAAATATTCACTATCACCGTTAAATGGTTTGATATTTGCTAATTTAGATCTGAAAAGATCCCAATTAATTTTTGGTGTAGCCATTTCGTTACTGTTTATTTCGTTTAATGAAATATTATTAAAAGCGTCTACAATATTATCAACGTTTCTATTATTCAAATCGTTCATATATATTTAATGTATATAATAATAAAAATATCTTAATTTATATCTTCACTAATTCCAAAGAATGGTATAGGAAGGCGAGAAAAGGAGATTCGGCACTTACGTTTAGAAAATCTTCTTCCCCGATTCTTTGGTTGCTTTCACTACGTTCACAGGAAGGCTGCTCTCAGTTGTTGATCCCACAGAAAGGGTAGATAGAACTCGCGCTCAAAACGTTAAAACGTTAAAGTCATGAAAGTTTATACGAAAACCGTAGAAATCGGTACACTGTATAATTCACGTTTTCACAACTCGCGCGATCCTACTGACTGCGCCAGTTTTGTTTTTCTTTACGAAAAATGTCTTTTTAAAAAGAACTAAAATTAACTATACAAAAATATATTTTAACGAAGAGCAGAAATAATACAAAAAATGTATAAAGACTGTACTGAGAGTTATACAAAGAATGAATTAAAATGGTGTTCAAACAGAATATATAATATCGTATAAAAGTGTCTATTATGCAGTTTCACAGGTGCCCACTTGATAACGCTGTAGACATAACTAGAGCTTCTTTTTTTAATACGGGAAAGCGTTCTTTGGCTAACCTTCGTAGCAGCAAAAACTCGTTCAATGACCTGGCAATAAAACAAGTCGATATAAATGTTGTATTAAAAGTTTTACTCATGTGTACTTTAATCAAGTAATTCTGTTCCCTGAATTCGCGACGAAATTTTAAATTTCTATGCCTCCCGTCCGCACGTATGTGCGCTGCTGCATTCCATTCCATTCAACTATTTTTTACCGATGTGTACCGCCCGTTCGATGACAGGTCCGTGAAGTTAGCCCCCAAAGTTTTCACTATCCAACTAAATTTAATCATCGGTTGGTGCATCGTTAGTGCCTCTTAGTATATATACTTAAAATTAATCCTAAACACTATGGAAGCTGACCAGGAAATAAATTAATATTCAATATCTACCAAACCACGGAAGCACTAACGAAATTTATAGAAGCACTAAGAGGCACTAACGATGACGTTAAATTTAGTCAAATCGTGGAAACTATGGGGGCTAACTTCACGGACCTACCGATGCCGATATACGTGTGCTTACCTTAAGTGATAAATTTTTAATCTGGTCAATTTAAGAAGGATAATAATGTATTAGGAGTAGGTATATGATATAATTACTCTCTTGAAGGCACTTTTCACGTATAAGTTACTCAAAAAATTACTTCAAAGTTTTCTCTGCATCTGTGGAAATTTTTTGCTAGCTGCGAGGGAATACTTTTCAGTTCATAAAAGTCATCATAACTCATGCTGTGGATGCGATAAGATGGCAATTTATTTTTGAATTGTTTTATTAACATAGCATATTGCTCAGAAATGTATATATTATTACTACCAATAAATTTCTCAACTCCTTACTCTAGAATTCTGTGGACACGTTGTTGACTCTATTCTTGAAATCTCCAGTTATTAAAAATTTATGGGTGTTTCTGCGTATATTAAATGGAAATGAAAACATAATTCTAATAGCTGGAATTGAATAATAGAAGCACAAATATGGGAAGTAACGCTAAATAATATTACCATGATATGATAGTTTGGATAAAATATGAAAATAGTGTGATAAGAAGTTTGAAAAGTATTCGGAATCCAATATTTTACTAATTTCAGGATTTTTCTTTCGAATATAATCAAAGATATCGGGTTATGGAATAAAATGAAAAATAGTAGTAAATAGCAGTAAGTAAAACTCAGAATCAGTAGTATTACAGCATATATTAGTAAAAGGTGAAGAAGGGCAACTAGTTTCGGCTCACTGAGCCATCATATCAATGTACATCAATCCATATGTAAATAATTTTAAGAGAAAGCCGTCACATGTCTGTGGCATCCAGCAGACTCCGACATATGTCAGTAGACAATATGGGGATATACTGTAGGGGAAATCATCATTAAAAATAGTAATGAAAAAATCCTCATTACTACGTCGAGCAAAATAAAATAAAATTAAACAAAACAAAACAGGACAACAATAAGAAAAGTCATAAAAAAATTTTTGGTCAAATAATAAAAGAAAAGAAAACAAAACTGGACATAGTCGTATGACAGAATATGTCCGAAGTCAAAAGACTAGTATTGTAGTGTGTAAGAGCACTAAGTACAATGTCATCAATCAACATCAATGCCAATCATTGTGCTTAGTGCTCTTACATACTACAATACTGGACTTTTAGCTTCAGACATATTCTGTCATACGACGATGTCCAGTTTTGTTTTCTTTTCTTTTATACTTTGACCAAAAAATTTTTTATTACTTTCCTTAATGTTGTCCTGTTTTGTTTTGTTTAATTTTATTTCATTTGATTTTATTTTGCTCGACGTTTTCCATAGTAATGAGGATTTTTTCATTACTATTTTTATTGATGATTTCCCCTACAGTAAATTCCCACATTGTGTACTGACAATAGTTCTGAGTTTACTGGATGCCACGGACATGTGACGGCTTTCTCTTACAATTATTTACATATGGATGAATGTACATTAATGCCTGATGCTGGCTCAGTGAGCCGAAACTAGTTGCCCTTCTTCACCTTTTACTAATATATGCTGTATTACTGATTTTGAGTTTTACTTACTGCTATTTACCTACAGACTACATTCGAGATGGATAGTCTTTTTCATTTAAAAAATAGTAGTAATGGGATAGAATATTCATTTTGTATGAACTACGCAGTAGTTTAGAAAATATGTTCTTAAGATGCCATCCATTTGCACTGTCAAAACTTCTTAGAAGCCAGTTAAAGGTACACTTAATTTGGGAATAATTCGTTTACCAAAGCAATTGATTACTTGGAAGTACGGAAAGTGCCCTCATCTTGCTTAAACTATGTTATTGAGTTACATTCTTAGTACTCTTGCAAATGTCTTTTAGCATTTAGCTGTTCACTATTCACACTAAGTGCTCACCAGCTATTATTCTCCTGGAAATACAAATCGATGATATCTTTACCGGAGATATAAATCCAGATCTTTTGATACTAGGAACTTTTGGGTTAGGAATTGGTAGTTAATGTTTCTGTTTTGGGTTCTTTTCTGTTCAGTAACGACAATTTATGAAAAAGTTTATTCCCGATTCTGAATTTGTCTATAAAAACTCAAATCATTGCCACTTGAATTTGAGGAATAAATCAACAGAAACGTATTGAAAAAAATTAATAAAAATAGAGAACAAGGATAGGTCTATCTACAACACTTAATATTGGAACTTTTATGAATTTTTATTGTTATCCGTGACTTCACGAAGAACTAGAAAATTCCTTGTCGAACTTGATATAAGTATCAAACATCAAAAGTTATATTTTTTGTGGCTGCTCCCGAGGTGCCATAATAAGTTCAACAACTGGCTGATATCATTAACTCAACAATCGTGATTTTTGAGTTTCATTACTTCTGCAACAAAGTTGCGATTCGTAACACTTTAAGTAATAATATATATAGGGAGTATGCAGGAAATCAATTCTTTCGTTGTTTTCTGTCTTGCAATTATTATTTGGTAATCATTAACAGCAGATTCAGAACAAATCTTTCAATTGTGGTCTGTAGGTTGAACACGATTTCTTGAACATTACTTAATAGATGTCATGATGTATTGAAAATTGATTTATTTTTCGTTCAAAAATGTTTATTCAAATTGATCTTTCACGCACACTTCAGCCCATGCGTGACTAATTTATAAACCCAGGAATAAATTTGAATGTATCAAATATTTATATATATGTATTCTAAATACTGCATAAATTATTATTTTGTTTTCATTATATTCGTGTATATTCATTCAAATTAAAAGTTATTTAGTATGCCTATATTATAATGGAAATATGTAGGGGTGATTGGGTCACAGTGAATAGCGGTATAAAGTGGGTTATCACTATAACTCAATATAAGTTACATTTGCGCACACAAAAAAACGTGTTCTTGCCGTTCGTCCATACTCCTCTCTTCCACATCACCGCTCCAAAATACCGTATTTCAGAATAAAAATCTATCTTATCTTGATGTTTGTAATGAAGTTATAATGATAATATTCTGTCGCGATTTCATTTGGACAGCGAAATTTCAAATTTTTAAAACGCCTGTAGAAAATTTGATAAAACTTTGTAACGAGTTATTTTTTTAAGCGTTTCCGATGGTATTTCAATTTTAATCAGTGGATATAACTTCAAAAGCCGTGAATTATCATCTAAATAAATATGTAAAATTTATTAAATTCCGCTTTTCAAAATTTAAATTATCGAGGACGCCCGGTATATAAACTATTATAATTAAAACCAAAGCCGTCCAGTATAGTAGAAATATTTCTTGTTGTAAGTAAATCGATTCAAGTTAATTCCCTCACCACCGTTATCGCCAAAAAATTTAGGTAGGAATTAAATTATAAATTCCAAAAACCGAGCGTTTTCGGTTGTTGAATGAAGATATCTCTCGCAGTATCAAGTTAATAGTCCAGTATCCGACCGTCCCTTATTTTCTGAGATAAAGCCAGATCTTTTGAAACTAGGAACTTTTGGGTTAGGAATTGGTAGTTAATGTTTCTGTTTTGTGTTCTTTTCTGTTCAGTAACGACAATTTATGAAAAAAATTATTCCCGATTCTGAATTTGTCTATAAAAACTCAAATCATTGCCACTTTGAGGAATAAATCAACAGAAACGTATTGAAAAAATTAATACCTACAACACTTAATATTGGAACTTTTATGAATTTTTATTTTTATCCGCAACTTCACGAAGAACTAGTGAAAATTTATTTTTGAAAACCGAATAAAAGATTTCGCCGAGTTTATAAAGTTTTATATTTAATTTCAGTAAACGATTTAGTAGTTTGGCTATTTAAGAATATAAAACCGTATTTTGGTGAGCCGTTTTTATGAAGTGATAAAAACAAAGCTCATTTACAGTTTTTAATATTGCGCTCTTTATATTGTTTCTTTGGAATTGGTGCCTGAGCCTTCAATACATTGAAATAACATTTTGATTTTCAATTTCGCGATTTAGATTGTTATACCTATTGTCCTGTTTCAAATTAACCAAATACATATAAGATTTTTTTTCTGCTTTTTCTCTTCGATGATTGGATTCTATTTCGACTGTGATCTTTTGGTTTTTTATTTAGGAATTAATTTTTCTGCTATACAATGTTAGCTGACCGGAAATTTGAAAAATTGAAAACCGACTGTGAGACGGATCAGAGGCTGTTCCACTTTCGGAACGCGTCTAATTTTCTCTAAATTACTTTGATTTATTTTAGTTCAAAATTATATATAGTTTTAACTGACCGGAAATTTGAAATATTGAAAACCGACTGTGGGACGGATCACAGGCTGTTGCCACCAGCCGTCTCCCTTTCGGAACGACCATAATTTTCTCTAAATTACCTTGATTCATTTTATTCCTAAATTATATATAGTTTTAACTAACCGGCAATTTGAAAAATTTAATACCGACTGTGGGACGGATCACAGGCTGTTGCCACCAGCCGTCTCCCTTTCAGAACGCGCATAATTTTCTCTAAATTACTTTGATTTATTTTAGTTCAAAATTATATATAGTTTTAACTGACCGGAAATTTGAAATATTGAAAACCGACTGTGGGACGGATCACAGGTTGTTGCCATCAGCCGTCTCCCTTTCGGAACGACCATATTTTTTTCAAAATTACCTTGATTTATTTTAGTTCTAAATTATATATAGTTTTAACTGACCTAAAATTTGGAAAAAGTTAAAAACCGATTGTGGGACAGATCAGAGGTTGTTGCCACCAGCTGTTCCACTTTTGGAACGCGCCTAATTTTCTCTAAATTACTTTGATTTATTTTAGTTCTAAATTATTTATAGTTTTGACTGACCGGAATTTTGAAAAACTGAAAACCGACTGTGGGACGGATCAGAGGCTATTGCCACCAGCCGTCTCCCTTTCGGAACTAGCATAATTTTTAGTTCAAAATTGTATATAGTTTTGACTGACCGGTAATTTGGAAAAGTTAAAACTGAGTGTGGGGCGGATCAGAGGCTGTTGCCACCAACTGTTCCACTCTCAGCCGGTAATAGTTTCGTTTCATATTTATCTATTCTAAAACACAGTTTTGTATTGCTTGTATTTGGGTAACCGCTGTCCTATCTTCCGACCAAAATTTTAGAATAATTTTAACCGATAATTTGAAAATTTAAATACTGATTGCGGGAAAGATCAGAGGCTGTTGCCACCAGCTGCCCAACCGTCAGCCGGGAGCACTTATTTTATGTTCACTCATTTTGTTTAGAAAAGTGTATATTCTCCTACAATAATAAGATTCTCAACCCAGTTTTAGGCTGTTGCCACGGATTGATTGATAATCTAGTTTAAGTTGATTAGTTTTTTTTTGTTATAAACTGGTCTGGTCACATTTTCCCACATATCCCGATTAACCATCCCTACCGCTAAGATAGTTATATCCCGTTGACTACTGTGATAGGTAATTAGTGTTTTACTTCTGCTTACCGCATAATTATAAACTGCTTATACCACTTCCGCTGTTATTAACAATTGCATTTGCTTGTTTACACCTGGTTTATTGTGTCATTGCTCACATTCCTTACATAATAACATAAGGCTTGAACACACTTGCATACTGTATATATTTAACTGATTCGGTACCGTTTGAAAATACTCAGAAATTGTTAAGTGTTATTTTCTAGATATATTTTAAATAGGATTTGTAATGTACAAATAAAAATGATCAGTGTTTTCTTCATATCCCGTAGCATCGCCGTATAAGGTTTTGTAGACGTGTTAAATTCAACGAGACCCCTGGAATTTTCTGTAACCTCCATCTGAGGCTACCTGGAATACTTGACGCTGAGGGTCAAGGGGCCGTAGAGTGAACCACATAAAATAATCTGGCGCCCGAGCATTTGTTTCAAAAACTTTGCGTCGAGGGTGCAAAGTAACGCGTCAGTTTGTAAGAACCTGTGTGAGGTGAAGGACGAAGCAGCGCAGTACGCGTCACAACTTTTAGTATTTTTAATCAATTTGGTACTAATACCGGTGCGACATCTAGTTAAATATGCATGTTCCTATTTTTAAATAGAAGAAATCGAATAAAGAAGCATTGATCATCAAAAGATTTTTTTATTCTTTTTATGTTTTTTGGTAGAGGGCAGTGAGTGATTGGTAGAAATCCACTGCCACTTTATAAGGTGTGTTGAGTAACGGTTTCATTTATTTATTAATTAATTAATTTATTTATTTATTTATTCATTTATTTATTTATTTATTTATTTATTTATTTATTTATTTATTTATTTATTTATTTATTTATTTATTTATTTATTTATTTATGTATTTATTTATTCATTTATTTATTTATTTATTTATTTATTTATTTATTTAGTTATTTATTTATTTATTTATTCATTCATTTATTTATTTATATATTTCTTTATTAATACACTGTTTAAACAGGACGAACCCAACTACAGAACAGGAACTTAATTATATTGATTACAAAGAATAATATCATCAATCAAAGAAGAATGCTTCAATCGCAGATATGCGACAATGAAATATATCAAGCTGGTAACTTACATGATTACATATCGAACACATCCTGTGAAATGGCGAAAATTTTAAAATATTTGTTCGAGGGGTATTATGTTAAAACGTATTAACAGCTCTTGGAGCTACTCTCGAAGTACTGAATTGGAGTTTAAGAAGATGATTGGGATCACTGATGTTGTTATTCACGATTTTAGACAGAAATATCAATAAGTGACAGTCACGACGAGCACTTAAGTTATTCACACAATGCCTCGTTCGAAGTGTACCGGTACGAAATCCTACCGGTGGGTAAATGCCATCGATTTTAAAGGAAAGAAATTTCGAAAACCTCCGTTGAATTGATTCAAGTTTCTGGATGTGTTTATCATAAAATGGACTCCAAATAACATCTGCGTATTCAATTTTAGACCTAACATAGGCGTAGTATAAAGCCTTTAAAGTGTCTTGATCATTGAAGTCACGCGAGTTTCGAACAAAGAAGTCATACATTTTGTTAGCAGACGAGCATATAGCCACAATATGAGGTATAGAAGAAAATTTAGAATCAAAAGTGACACCCAAGTGAATTATTGTTGCCGGGCGTTCAAGAACAGTATTGTTGATTTCATAATCATATATAATTTTCTCAGGTTTTAAGGAAAACGTCATTACCTTACATTTACAGGCATTCAACGACAATTTATTACTTATTCATCATCTCTCAATACGTCGAAGGTTAGTTGAAAGTGAGACACAATCGCTTCTATCACCAATCCGGCAGAATAATTTCAAGTCATCAGCATACAGTAAGCAGTTGACATCGAGATCGTCAACTATATCATTGATGAAGACATTGAAAAATAAGGGGCCGAGGTTACTTCCCTGTGGAACACCAGATGTTGCTAAGTATTCAACTGACTTATATCCATTAAACACGACATACTGGTGTCTGTTGTATAGATAGGAGGTGAATAATTTGATTAGAGAGGGTGATAATTCATATCGAGATAATTTACTCACTAGAATTCCGTGGTCTAGTCTATCGAACGCTTTAGAGAAATCGGTGTACACAACGTCAGTCTGCGATCGCTCATCAATGTTTTCAGCAATAAATTGGGTTATATTTGCCAAATTGGTGACAGTTGAGCGACCCTTTACAAAACCATGTTGCTTTATGGTTATTATGTTGCATGAATGGCTATACATTCTATTGTACAATAACATTTTGAATACCTTACAGAAATTGCAAATAATTGAGATTGGCCGATAGTTGCTAATATCAACTCTATGACCTTGTTTGTAGATAGGTCTAACCTTCGACGATTTCTACATATTCGGCATAGTGCAAGTCTTCACGCACGTGTTGAGCAGTATTATTAACGGCGGAGCAAGTACAGACGCACAATCCTTCAAAATGAAAGCAGGGACAGTGTCTGGTCCTGTTGTCATTATATTTTTTACTTGTTTTAAAGCTATAACTACTTCATCCTCAGTGAAGGACATGATACTCAGGAACTGTGAGGTTACTGAATCACATGGGTAACGCACATTGTACTAACTGAAAAAGATTTTGCAAAATATTCAGAAAAACCATTAAGTATATCGGTAGGCGTATCGAGCGTTTGACCATTAAACGGTTTAGTGTTGATTGATATTAATTGAGAAATTGTGGATTGTGTTGTAGTATTCACATAGAAAACTTGAACGTGTAGTGGATATTTAGCTAAATTTAAAAATTTCGAAGAAAAAAGGACAATATTAAATATGAGACTTAAAGGAGTAAGTAAATATATATCCTTATCTACTTTTAAGCACACAATGAAAAAAGACTTTACAGCTCAGTGCAATTTTTGTAAATGTATTTTAAGTTATAAATCTACGTCAAATAATTTACGAAAACATTTGATGAGAAAACATCCGACAGTGAAATTAACAGTAAGACCAAAAATGATGAAGACCAAAATGAAAATGTTTCCAGGATTGATATGGATACTGATGATACATGTAGTACTAGCGCTAGTGAAAATGTTAAAATGGAGAATTTAGAAAATTCTGAGTAAGAAAGTCAAGCTCAGTCAACGTCTTCAAAATCGGTTAAGATAAAACAATTGAAAGTGACAAGCTATGTAAGAAAAAAAGTCCTATTTCTTAAAAAAAATAAACGATTCACTTTTGCTTCTATTTATAAAAGACCTCCAGCTATTTCCGGTGGTGGAAGATTTGGGGTTTAGAAAATTTGTAAATGACTTAAACCCTAATTATCAGTTACCGTCAAAAAGAACTATTACAGACACTTATTTAACAGCAGCCTATGAAGAAACGTTGAAAGAAGTTGAAATCGAGTTGGCGTGGGTAAAATCTGTAACTCTAACAACAGATTCTTGGACCGCAAGAAATACTGAAAATTTTCTTGGGGTTACTGCGCACTATTTAAAAAACGATTATGAACTGAATAGTGTTTTACTTGGGTGTGCTTCTTTTAATGGGAGTCATACTGACACAAACGATGCTATAAAGATCTCAGAATTATTAAAAAAAATGGAATTTGGACGATAAAGTTCTAATGGTAATATCAGATAACGCTGCCAACATCAAAAAGCTATAAAAGATATTCTGATACTAAAACACTTCGGTTGTTATGCACATACCCTAAAGGAGTACCTCACATAATGACATATTATCGGAACAGCAAAGAAAAAATGGAAAAGAAATTAAAAAATGTATACAGGATGTCGTTACCCGTTGGAACTCTACATTCTATATGATAAAACGTTTCATAGAATTAGAGGAACCAATACAAACGAGAATGGCTCTAATAAATACCGATTCACCTATCCTAGCAGTAGAAGAGTGGAATATCTTGAAAGAACTTGTGAAAGTACTGAAACCTCCTGAAAATGTGACTAATATTATGAGTGGTGACAAGTATTTAACAGCTTCCCTGGTTATTGTTATCACTGAGTGTTTAATGAGTACATATAGAGAATTTTTAAAAAAACATTGATACATTGATTCGTCACACTTATCCAGAGATGTCATAAATTCAATTTTAGAGGGACTCTAGAACAGACTGGGAGATATTGAAAGCAGCAAATCTCTATCTTCAGCAACTTTTTTAGAGCCCAGATTTAAAAAAGTCGGGTTGTCAGACGACCATACCGCAGAGAGAGTGAAAAAACAAGTGATTTCGATGGTTTCATAAATTATACAATCTGAGACAAAAAACAGCGACGATGTAAATACAAAAAAATCAAGTTGTGCATCAACCTATTTCTATATGGAAAAGTTTTGATAAAAAAAATGGAAAATTATCAACCAGTTGAATATAAAACAGACAATCTTTCACATGTATCTTAAATAATCGTAAATGTTTCTATTCGTTTTTAAATATTCAGATCCTCTTTAGTAGAATTGGAACGGGTTTTCCCAATATTTTTGTTTACAACATGTTTCTGGTTGCGAGTCTGAATATTTTAACCGGATGGTTTTAGGGCAGATAAGTTATTATTTTCTTCTTTTCTAGCTTGAGTGACAGCAATAGAATTTAAATCCAAACGAGTTTTGTTATGTATTGTGAGTGTACTAGGTGTGCTATGAACTAAGCTTTCTTCCTCTGGATATTCAAGATCGTCTAGTTAATATTTTTTTCTGTCTAAGACCAACGTATTTCTCTGGATGTAGCACTTGGTATATTTTCCTGTTGCTCTATATTTAAGCAAGTATGACTAGTAATTTATATTCTTCTCTCTGATACTCAGTTTAGTCTTCTGATATTGATACTCCCATATTCTGTAACTTTTTTCTATTTTACAAAATTTCTTTTTTCTTTATATAGGAGTTCAACTAAATTTTCAGAGGAGCGGTTGGGGTACATTTCCAAGAAAATATAAAAAAATTTATATCGTTTGTTTCTAAAGTTTGTATTTCACTCTTCAAATTATTTGGGTCAAAATTGCTTTGGGTATTCCGTACACTATTATGTTATTTCACATATTTTCTCTTTCTTGTTTTTCGACTTTTCCTTTTAAATACATATTTCTTTTCTTCCTCTAGTTCATTCACCTATTTATTATTCTCTTCTATTTGTAATAAAGTCTTGACTTGTAGACATCTATGGTATTCTTAAATTTCGCTTTACTATTTTTAATGTCCTCTAAAAGTTTTTTAAAACTCCTCAAGCATATTTTTAATTGTTGCTTTATTAATCATTAACTTAAATTTGTAGTGTATGGTCCTCCATAGTAGATTTTTTATCGGTAACTAATGACGAGAGCACAAAAACCAAAACAACTTTTTTACATAAGAAGTCTACTTCACATACGTGATAGTTTTCTTCAATTTTCAAAAAAAATTATATTGTACAAAAATGGTTATGACACCAACGGTTTGACTGTAATTTCATACTTCACCACACACAAAATTTAGAATTTATTATAGCCTTTAGCTGTATACATTTAATATTTTTAGAAGAAACACTCTCAACACATACTCTCGACATGACATCGACATTTAGTTATTTTGCAACCGCTCTATTATTTTTCGGCACACCACTATAAATAAAAATATGTTTATTTTCCATATTCATTAATCCTTTTTTCTTTATTTCTCTTACGCATAACCCCACTTTCTCGAATTTCTCTTATAATTCCTTTATTTTTCCGTTAATACTTCTTACGTTCCATGTTCCTAATTGGCAATATTTCTTTACGGGTTTCATCATTTACGTCTCCTTTACCATATTCGTTAGCCTGTCCGTTGTCTGCGTCGATTCTTTTTTACTTGTTGTATTAGTTAGTTTTTTGAATGTGTATTACCTGCTTTTTATTTTACTAAGTCTCGTTTTATCTTATTCCATACCTCATTATTTCCATTATTTCCATTATTTCCATTAATTCCTGAATTCATATTTCCACTCTTTTGCCAATTCTTTTTTATTCTTTCGTTCTAGTACGGATCCTCCCTTGTATCTCTCTTCCTTCGTGGCTCATATCATCATTAATATATGTCTTTGATTCTTGTAAATCTTTCGAACTATTGAGTTTCACTAGACACGTTTTATTACCAATACATATGGTGCCTTCAATATCTAGGTCTACTTTCCCAACTTCTATTGCTAATTGCTCCACCGATTTCGTAAGCATATTTTGGTCAATTATACTCATTTCTATGTCTCTAGTCACCACGTTGTTGCGCCTTTTTTTTTGTTTTGATACTATTTATTTTTTCTTCTACGTCTTGAACTCTTTGTATTCGTTTTATATTCTTCTTTCTAATGTCTTCATTTGCCTTTCCGAGTTCTCTGACTTCTTTCCTATACAATAATTGCTCCTGCCTTAGTTCACTCATTTGGTTTCTCGCGTTCTGCAATAGAACGATCATTCAGCTTAATCTATTATCTTCTTCTGTGCTCTGAGTAGGGGTTCTACCGATTTTCTTTAACTCTTCGGAATGTTTCATCATATTGATGAGAACTCATTCTCTCCTCATCCGTTGTATAATCATCGTTATCATCCATTCTGTACAAACTTAAAAGAGACTCCGCATTAAACAGTCAACCCTTCAGAGGTATCCTATATTTTCTTTCTTTACTTGATTTTTTGGAAATCCGGCAACACCTCGCTATCACCACTTATCAGTATGTGGTTTTTATTTTCTAATCAAAAACAAATAACCCAGTTTTCTCCAATCGTATTTACACCTTTAGTTAATACTTTTACACAGTGTCCACAAAATAATTTCACAGCACATCTCGAATTTTGAGTTTAATACGGGTTAAATATAAAATGTCGTTTTCAATGTAGGTAGGTACAAATTGATTCAAAGTGGTAGAAATTAAAACAGAAAATATAAGAAAAGTTTTTTGTTCTATGTGTTGATTTCAAGTGATCACAATGTCCAAACATTGATGAACAATTATTTAGTTATCAATATTGTGAAGTGCACTAATGATCGTATTCTTTTGTTTTGACTTATTACGTTGCGTTTTGAAACAACTATTTTATTTCCTTTTGTGAGATACTACATTAGTAAGCAACATCTTTTGCGAACACGCCCTGATATTATTTGTACTTGGAAATCAATTATTTAATATTCAGATATTCATTTACGCCAAAGGCAGCAAGTTACAATATTAATTATATTTGTGTTGAATTGATTCACTTTGTTTGATGAATAATAAATTATTATCAAAAATAATTATGTAGCAATAGTCATTTTTCATAAATTCCCTATATCTATGTCAAGATTTTTGCCTGTTCCATTAGAAATATTTGACAATATGTTCGAAGTAATCATTGGACCATGTAAAAACCAGAAAATCAACAGTTTATTCTCAGCATTCTAGGTAATGGGAGATAAGCGATTCAGTATGATATGCTATAACTATATTGAAGGATCACAATAGTTTGATTGCACATCATTACAGCAACCAAAAGCTGAAGTGTTGAGGATTCAATAATTACGATGAAGGGCAATCGTATACTGAAAAAATGAGAAGGAGTAATATAATCAATGGCAAATATTTTGGTTCCATTATTAGATTATCTAAATCAAGAGATCTCATTTATTCACTCATTATATATTATACTAAATGCTCTACTGATGTTTTTGATCAATTTTTTTCATTCAATTCCAGATCTATCGTTATTTCCATAAACGTACAGATATTCAATTAAATTAGCTACAATGCTAGAGCCAGAACTATGGGGTAAATCAACAAATTTTCTAGCGACCCTTCATAAGTTACACATGTCCAATTTGAATAAACTAATAAAATGGAAGGAGAACGAGTCAATTTTTGAATTTGGAATTGGTGATGGAAGTAATACTAAACAAACTTTATTCCCAGTTTTGCCACAAGATTATAAAGAATATATTGGTAGTGATCTAAGTGCTGAGATGATAGAATACGTTCGTAATAACGTATCAGATGCAAAAAGCAAATTTATCAAGTTGGATATATGTTCAGAGTATATTCCAGATGAGTTAGTAAATAGATTCGATCATATTTTCAGTTTTTGCGTGATGCATTGGTTGCAAAATACAAAGTAAGTAATCTTAAGATTTTTATGCTTTTCATTTAATCGACATACATATAATATGTAAATTCAAATATGCTAAATCATATTATCAACAATTTTAAAATGTCTACTGATATGCTGATAAAATTGTTACTGCAACTTTTTTATAATTTTAATAAATAAATTTTCAAATTCCCTCCTGCGATTACGTCCTCAAATTATTTCTTTATTTGACCCCTTTGGTTTGACCTATGTCTTGCTGCTCCTTGCTCCCGAATTTTTCTCAGCTTTTAAATTTTATCCCGAGTTTTCAGGACAACAACCAAGATCGACACAGAGGCGCATCGATCTTGGTTGTTGTCCTGAAAACTCGGGATCTTCCAATTAAAGGCACAAATGAGCGTTTGGTTTCCCTGCTGAAATCCGTTGTTTTGTGTTTTCCCATGTTTCGATTAACATCTTTGCTCCCAAATTTCACATCCTTATTTGGTTATACCGTACTGAAGAGGCAAATGAGCCAGAAACATGCATGTCCGCGGTTACCACTCTGTTTCAGTAGCCCTTTTTTGCGTGAATTACCCATGAATCTCTTTGTTGTTGTGGTTAACATATCACGCGATACTCGTACATCTTCTTTGTGTTTTATGAAGGCCATAGCATGAATTATCAATCCGCTAAGGTGTTAACTACAGAAAGGAATTATAAAAAACGTCTGTTTTTAGAAACAGCTTACATCAATCAAGATAAATAAAAAAACAGACCTGAATAATCTTAGTGTAATATACGCATATTTATTAGAATTTGAAAAGCAACATTCAAAAAAGTTCAGTACAAATCATATAAGTAACCTATAATAAAATTATTTTTAACATCAAAGTAATACAAATGGAAAAAATTCATATTGACTTGGAACATTATTTAATACATATATTGTTTTTTGAAGTTTTTTAATAATTTTTGGATACTATTTGAAATGATTTATTATACATATATTTTACAACTTTACCTGCAATCTCGTTAAATAATGTAAGTATTTTTTTTATATACCCTTTATTTTAATTTTTGACCATATTTTATAATTTTTAGTACTTGAAAATGAATACGATTGTATTCGAAAGCTCGTAAAATAAATATTTGAAAGAGTACACTTGGTATCATTGCCACAAACCCAAAAAAATAATCCTGATTATTAAGTTGGCAAATAATTAATTTAAAATTATATATATATATATATATATATACAGGGTGTCCCACGACGATTAAGACAAGTAATAAATCAGAATTGGGGTGTAGTAGATAATTATCATTTTGGGGGTGTATATTCGAGGAAATGTTGCATCTTTTCTTGTTATTGTATTACCCAATGAGATGTTTGTTTTTGGTCACGTGACGTCGCATTTAAAATTATTATTGGGACAACCTGTATATTTGTGCATTTCTGTATTCCTCCCGATAAAACAATTCCAACTAACTAGCACACTTGGGTTCTAAAGTGATTAATACAAGAGCTACAGGTACTTAAAGGATTGTGAGTTAAAAAATTCATAATTGAATCCTCTGTAGTTTTCGGCAATCTTACATTCGTACGTAATGATTAAGACAAACCAATATTATAAGTTTTATTAATAATTAAAATTAACTGTAACAAAAAAAACTTACAATCTTAAAGGAGATGTTCAAATTGATGCTCACTTTCGCAAATGCATTTCTCAAATATTGATAATAGATTTCGACTACATGCTGCCTAATCATTTCCGGTGTCACAGTTCTACAAGCATCGCGTATTTTTCTTTTCAAATCGTCTAAATCTGTAGACGGAGTTGCATAAACGATACCTTTAAGATATCCCCAAAGGAAGAAATCTAGCGGTGTCAGGTCTAGCGATCTTGGAGGCCAGTAAATAGTACCGTTTCGTTGAATCCAGCGTTCTGGAAATATAATGTCCAGATAATTTCTCACTCTACGATCATAATGTGTAGGTGCACCATCTTGCTACCACCACATTGTATTTCTTTCATTCGATGGAATGTATTCAAGTAGGTCTGGAAGTGTATTTTGTAAAAAATGTAGGTATCTCTCTCCCGTTAATAAACCATCATAAAAGTACGGGCCAATCAAACGCTCATTGAATAGGCCACACCAAACGTTTATCACCCAAATTCTCTGAAATCGGGTTTCCATCACCCATTTTGGATTTTCTGCAGACCAGTAATGGCAGTTATGTCGATTGACGATTCCGTTATTATGAAATCTCGATTCGTCGCACCACAGAATTTTATTCAAAAAAGATTTCTCATCGTCCAACCGTACATGCATATCTGCAATAAATGTACATCGTAGATCAAAATCTTGAGGATTCAGACCTTGCACCAAATGTATTTTAAAGGGGTGATACTTATGATTTTTTAATATCCTGTGGATAGTTGATTTGCTGATACCAAGTTCAGATTTCAAATGTCGAATCGATGTATGAGGATATGCTTGTAAATATTCTAAAGTATTTATTACATTGTCTTCAGTTTGTACAGACTTTGTACTAGATGTTTGGCTTTCCCACTAGGAAAAGAACCATTGCGAAATTCTTGTTCCACATACCTAAATGTATCTTTAGCAGGTATTCCGCGATTGGGATAACGAGCTCTGTATAAATCTCTAGCTCTTCTACAATTTCTTTCACATTCACCATAAATAAGGAGCATAATATCAACATAATCACTAGCCGTATAAATAAAGGCATGTTGAGTTACCGTTTCACAAATTAAAAATAAATATTCTGACAGTTATTGGCACTTTTGGCATTATCATGGCAAACTTGACAATAGGCAGTCTTTTTTATAAGATTTGCTATGCTACTTTTTAATCGAGATTTAATACGTAAACAAGGTTTGTTGAAAAAAAACAATTATATGTAATTTTACTCCATGATATACAGGTCGTTTCATTATTAACTTTCAAGTATTATTAAAAATGATAATATTGGTTTGTCTTAATCATTACGTACGAATGTAAGATTGCCGAAAATTACAGGGGATTATTCAATTATGAATTTTTTAACTTACAATCCTTTAAGTACCTGTAGCTCTCGAATTAATCACTTTAGACCCCAAGTGTGCTAGTTAGTTGAAATTGTTTCATCGTGAGTAACACAGAAAGGCACAAATATACAGGTTGTCCCATTAATAACTTTGAATGCGACGTCATGTGACCAAAAACAAATACCTCATTGTGTAACACAATAACAAGAAAAGATGCAATTTTTTCGTGGGACACCCTGTATATGTGTGTGTATGTGTGTGTGTGTGTGTGTGTGTGTGTGTGTGTGTGTGTGTGTGTGTGTGTTGACACCTTATGTGAGGTTTCGCTGCTTTCGCTATCTAAATCCATTTAACGGAGTGGATCAGTCTCCACCATCATTGTATTTGTTCACTGCTCAAGTCCTCTTCTACTTCTGCCAACCATTTCGATCTAGGTCTTCTACATCTTCTTTTGTCATTGCCATTATATCATTGCTTTTGTTACTGATTCTGGTCCTTCTCTCCAAATATGTCCCAGCCATTTTATTATTTACTATGTCTTCTCCATCTAGGTCTTCTGAAATCACTTAATTTGTTTTTCTTCTGTATTCCTGCTACCCTATCTTCACTGGACCCAATATTGTTCGTATTATATTTTTCTCAACTTCTCTCCCTCTTTCTTTGTCATTGTAATCGTTTCTGCTGCATACATTGTTATGGGTCTTATTATTGTTTTATATATGTTCATTTTTGTTTTCTTGGTTAATATTTTACTCTTCAACAGACTTTTATTTGCTTGGTACCCTCTGTTTGGTGCTATTATTTTTTCGTCGATTTCCGTCTTTCTTTCCCCTTTATTGTCTATCATTACTCCTAGGTATTTAAACTTTTGCACTTCTTCGAACTTTTTGTTTCTTATTTTTATTTCTTTATTTTGTCCTGTTTCCCAAATTTTTAATCCCACCTTCATCCCTCCTTCTTTAATCTCTTTCAGCATTTCTTCCATGATTTTCCTTCTTTCTGTCACTAGTACTATGTCATCTGCATATGCAGTTATTTGCCCTCCTATTTTCTCAGATTTCCTTTTTGTATCTTTCTTAAAACGAATTGTAGGCCAGACTGGTTAGTTCGAATTCTTCCGTTTCCCCTTTTTGTGCCAAAATGCTAACTTGTGAGTCTTTCATTGTCATTTCTATTAAGTTTCTTATTTTTTTATTTACTCCTTGTTCTTTTAAAGCTTTCTTGATTTCGTTCCTCTTTAGCGAATCAAAGGCTTGCTCGAAGTCTAAGAATAACATTTTTATTTCTTATTTATATTCGTATGCTTTTTCCATAATTTGCTTAATATTATGTATT
Source organism: Galeruca laticollis (assembly GCA_963921935.1). NCBI lineage: Eukaryota > Metazoa > Arthropoda > Insecta > Coleoptera > Chrysomelidae > Galeruca > Galeruca laticollis. The sequence goes on along the minus strand of OY998175.1, from coordinate 81,790,626 downwards.
GCATCTGTTGTTGCACTGCCTCTTACGAATCCGCATTAATATTATGAGTTTCAGCTATTAGTCATATTTGTATTATCTTTGATAATATTCTATAGGCCACACTTCATAGTGTGATACCTCTATAATTCTTGCATTCTTCCTGGTCTCCTTTTTTGGTTATTGTTATAATTTGTCCAATTTCCCACTCGTTAGGCATTTTTTCCTCTTTCTATATTTTTTCAATCAGTATATGTATTCTTTCGTGCAGCATGTCTCCTCCGTATATAATCAATTTCACATTTATTCCATCCTTTCCAGGGGCCTTTCCGTTGTAACTTCTCATTATAATATCTTTCACTTCCTCTAGTGTTAGTTCTTGTGCCATAATGTTTTCTTCTTCTTCTTCTCTTTAATTTTGTGTCATTTGTTCATTTAGTAATTCTTTAAAGTATGTCGTCCATGTTTCTTTGTATTGTTTTTCCTCTTGCACAATTTTTCCTTGTTTTTCCTGTATCCCATTTAATTTGTTTTTAAAAACACTATTGTCTTCTTTTATTTTATTATAAAACTTTTTTGAGTTCCTTTTCTGTTTGTCGTTCTCTAATTCCTGTATTTTTAAGTCCATCCATTGCCTTTTTCTGTTTCTGATTATTTTATTACTCTCCTTCCTTATTGCTGTATATTTTCTCTATCTTCTGGTTTGCTTGTTATTATCCATTTCAATCTAGCTTTCATTTTTCTTTCCACTATTTTTTGACATTCATTATTATACTATTATTTTTTCTTCTCTATTTATTTTGCTGCCTCTTGTATGCCTTTTTTATATTACTCCATTCTTCGTTCGCATTATCATGTTCTTTACTCTGATTTGTTGTTAGGTAATTTTTTAGTTGTTCTACATATTTCATTTTTGTTTAACCATCTGCTACTTTTTCAATGTCTCATTTAATTTGTTTGTTTCTGTTTTAATGACATCTTGTTTTTTGTTTTATTTTTGACATAACCATATACTGGTCTGTGTCTGCGCAAGCTCCTCTATAAGATCTTACATCTCTTATTGATGATTGTCTTTTTTTATTTATGAGTATGTGATCTATTTGAAAATGTGTTTGTTGATGTGGTGATGTCCATGTCATTGTGTGTTTGTGGGGATGTGGAAAATTTTTGCTGCTTATGATCATTTTCGTTCTGGTTGCTAAGTTCCATAATCGCTGTCCGTTGTCAATGGTTCTATCATGTATTGTGTGTTTTCCTGCTACTAGCTGGATGTGTTGCTCTTTTCCTATTAGGGCATTTAAGACCTAGTACAATGATCGTGTCCTCCTTAGGAATCTTTTCTATCTCTTCCTCTATTTCTTCATACTACCTATCTTTTTCTTCCATGCTTGCCGTTTTCGTCGGTGCATATACGTTTAGTAATGATACGATTGGACGGTTTTGCTTCTATCCTCAAGTATGCAAGTATTTCGCTTATTGGTCGGAATGCTAGTATATTTTTCCTTATGTCTCCGAATTCATGAAAGCTACTCCACATTATCCTTGCCTATTGCTCCCTGAGTATCTAAGACTAAAGTTTTTGCTCTCTATTTCCCCTTCCATCTAATTTCTTGCAAAGCGGCTATGCTTATTCCATACCTTCCCACTTCCCATCCTATTTCTTGTCTTTTTCCTGCCAATAACATTGTCCAAACATTCCATGTGCCGATTTTCATTGTTTTGAATGTTTTTACATTTTTTGTTTCCTTTTTTTTTGTCTTACGGTATTGATCTCTTTTTATTTTAGTTAACTCCTTTTCATGTCCTTGTTCGTGCCCAGCCGTCATTTCTTGTTCTTTTTCTTCCATTTCATTTTCGTTTGCTAGTTTTATGGATTGATTTTCTTTATTTCACTTTCCTTGTTGTGCCATCTCCATTCTTCTTCGTTTATAGTTTTGTTATATCCGATCATGTTTCCTCTTTGTCTCTCATTCGATTTTGTTGCAATCTCTCAATTTTCGTTAAGTTGTTGTTGATGATATTAACTACTAACTAAATTGCGAAATTATGTTGTTTATGCTTCTCTATTAGATATGAGCATACGTTATACACAAATTAATAGCAATAAATAAAGTTTCTGCTTAAACGATGCGGTATGAGTTGTATTCTCGGAATTATCCATTATTATGTACGTGAATCAATTCAAAATAAGCTTTGTCCGATCAAATCCATCAAATACCTCAATTCCAATATAATCAGAGCTGTTTTCAGTTCAAATTTACAATAAACTACCAAAGCCTTTACCTATTCAAAAACAGATTAAGCAATATGGGAGGTCTGAGAGGAATTTGAAAAGAGAGTGAAAATTCAAGTTTAGGAAACAGAAAAATGTTTATAAATGCAAATAAATTTTAAAGACAAGGTACGAAGATAGCTATTAAAAGATATTTCAGAAAAACATATGAAAAGTAACAACAACAATAATAAACAATGAAAATCCGACTTTTTACGCACATGAATGAATTTAAATATTTTGATAATCGCATTAATAACCGTTAATGGTTTCTCGTAGATACACATTTGTAATTACATCTATACATTTAGATTTTGATCTGATTCGAATTGATTTAACCATTTCTATAAGTAGGGAGAACAAATAATATCCCACTTCTACGAAGAGCTGCTCTAGCAAACTTTGGTTAATGTCTTAGGTACTGACAAATAATAATAATAATAACTTTATTCAAAAAGATGGTTTTACAAGAACATTACATGAAGTGAATAAAGTAGGTTGGCGATAAGTGTAATAACACTTATCGCCAACCTACTTGTTTCGCAAAAAATATAATTTAATCATATACAATGGTCACATACAACAATACTAGTTATAAACTATTTGAATTCAATGTAAATAAAAACACTATAAATTATATGTATAAAACTGAATCATCATTAAGAAATTTTCATTTGAAAGAAGATACCTAACAAAAGATATTTTAGAAAAATATATGAAAAGTAACAGAACTACTATAAACAATGAAATTACGACTTTTTACAATTAACAATTCTACAAGTAGGGAGAACAAATAATATCCCACTTCTACGAAGAGCTGCTCTAGTAAACTTTGGTTGATGTCTTAGGTACTGACAAATGATCAACATTACGATATTTTCATATTAAAGGATAACGTTATGCTCCTTCCGGGAGAAATTTCAATTCAAATCAAATGTAATATCGCATTCATATGTCAACTACTGATAATTGGGTCAGTTTTTACAAATATATATTACGTAGGTAATACAAACATTAATTATAGATCTAACTACATTTTCCGAAAACAAGATGTTATAATGCAGAGGAATATTCTCAAATATACTCGAAGAAAGTTTTTCTAACAATTATAAGAATTAACAAGAATAATCAAGTATCCGGAGATTGAACAGTGCGAAGAATATTGTATGCGGTGTTAGTTTTGTCTATATTCACGCAGAATATGAAATTATTGAAAGAAATTTATAGAATATTAGGCTAATTTATTATTAAAATAAAATTCATTAGCTTCGTAATACTGTGCTATAATTAAATCTAGAAGAAAGAAGCCAAGCAACATCTCAAACAAGTCAATGAATTTAGATAAATGTTATTCTAAACTTTATACCTAAAATTTGAATACAAAAACAAAGGTTATAAAGGTATTTAAATTCATTCATTGAAATGTAAATATCATCAACTTACTTGTAAAAGAACATTCTCAGATGACTGTTTGTGTGTGACATGGAGGAATATGAACTGGTTGAAGACTCACCTGCAAAAAATAAAACAAGAATTAAAAATAGTATAAGGTGGAAAAACTACTAACCCAGAGATAATTACAATTCACATATGCAGTATTGTTTTCATGAATGATATAGGGAAAAATATATTTCTGGTAATTTCACATTCAGTAAATCCACAAATAGGAGAAAACCAATTCGTCTTTGAGGCAGCACTTGTATTTTTAAGTAATAGGTCATTTTTATGTTCATATAATGAATCGATTGTCACAGTTCCAAAACAATTAGATTTTAAAGACAATAACTATTGTATTCTAAGTTTTTTCTTTCAAATTCAGACTTTTGCCGAATAGAAATATTGTACTGGCCACCCGCCAGTTGTCTATATTTTCAAATCTGTTTTCAAGAGGATATATCTGAATTTTTCCCAGTAACACATAATTCATATTTATTCTTCAAAAAAGTACCTAACAACTTCAAGCATACTGTAAAAAGTATGATGTAAAAGTTTGTGATGTTAATGCTTTAGGAAATTTTTTCAAATTTATAACCAGTCTAACATTTTTTGTAAAAAAACTATTTTGATTTATTTCAAGTGGCATTTTTACGTTAACTATCCTCCACCAAGTTTATAATCTTAATGAAATTAGCTGTGTCTTCGGAGTAATTAATTTAATTCTTAAAATTTAAAAGGGCCTCAATAAGAAATGGATAAACATTTTTTAATGCTAGCTAATAATTTTGTTTTTCGAAATTAGTTTAAAAAGGGATTTATAAAAGTAAACTATAACCATATATTAATCATTAATCGTTTTTATACCTATAAACACAAGGCGACAAAGTCGACGAAGAAATGGAAGTCTTATATTATGGCTTCTGGTAGGTGTCCGTCCGTTTTGAGATTTAGCGGACGAACAGTAAGTTATAGAGTTTAGGTATGGACGGATTTGGGATCGGCGTAGCCTGAAAGCCATCCAATGGATAAAAAAATAACTTCCGACCTTTATTTATTTATTGAATTGTTTAGTATAAATCAGTGTTGGTACCTCACCACTTGCAGAAACTGTAGCTAGGACTGTCAAACATTTTTTTGTCATTCTCTGTACGATTATGAACTGTTTAAGATCTTTCTGAGTTTACGGTATAGAAATAAATAAATTAGGAAAATAAGAAAATGCTTCAAACGAAAAGTAGCATGATTTATTATTTTGGAGAAAAAATTTATAACACAGTTGTTGTGACCTTATATAATGTTTAAATACAAATTTTGAAATTATAATTCAAAATTTGTATTTAGACTGTCAAATTATCAAAACCTGTTTTATGAAATTTTTGTCAAAAAAAAGTATAAACAATGGTACTTAATTCTCTCTTCAAGCATTTCCATGACTTCTCAAGTTATCAACATCCTGTACCTACCTATAACCAAATTTTTTTATGAAAAATGGCTTTTGTTTATGAAACACATAATAATGATCAGATTTTAGATCTTAAAGCAACAGAAACACCCCCAAGTGGATCTGCAATCCTACTTTTTACAGTTATATCCCTTTCAATTAGAGCTAACTTGTTTTTAGAAATACCATCTTTTAAGTTCAAGTTTATCTGCCATTTTGTGCATTCATGTTTTCGGTGGCCAGATTAGCCTCTTTTATCTATTTGGTGCCCTTTAAATTTGCCATTCTTGCTTCTTGGGTGACATTTGGCTTTACTTCCCCTATATTTGGAGTATCTGGTTCGCTTACCAGAACCATGTCATTAAAGTCAAATGTTTTTATTGTCCCAACAACAGGAAAACCTTCCATTTGTACTGGATTCATAATGTCCAGTAGTTGAACTTCTTCAGGGTTCAATACATGAATAGGTGAAATTCCACCCCCAGTTTTATTCTGGCTTCTTTTGTTTGCAGCTGCATTATTTTTCGTGGAATTTTTCTAGAAATAAATTTCAAATTTAAATGCCTAACTGTGATATTATGTTGAAGACCAGCACATTTTATATTCAATGGCAAAGAGTAATTTTAAATAAAAGTATGTATTATGCATAAATATATAATACACATTATGATTATGATCTATTTTTCTCCATTTGTCCCATTCCTTATTGCATCCTGGCATGGCATTTAATAAAGTTGCCTAATCCATCCACATTTTCTTCTAGTTTACGAGATAATAATAATAATGTTTATTTATCAAAATGTTATTACATGGTTTACATAAAAATTGTTGTTTACATATAAATAAACATGGAATTCCCACTAAACCTAAAGCTGCGCATGGGTTTTACACATTTGAATTTCCAATAGTCTTTCTGCATAGATATTGACAATGTAAAGTAGGTTTGAATTCACCTTTTTCATATTAATATATTGATTTCTTCTAACATTTGGACATTCAACACATTTCATATATAAATAAGAGAAAATTAACAATAAAAAATATAAAACATTCACAATAAAATACAAAATATTAACAATATTTCCCAAGCACATCAAATATTCAGAATGTAAAACAGGTTTACTTTCACGTTGTTGATTTCCATCTTAGGCATTCAACATATTTCGTTCATAAATTCAAGAAAATCAACAATAAAAATAGAAAACATTAACAATAAAATATAGAAAACAAACACTTTGTAGAGTATTCCAATTGACAAACGACATTGAATCAAATAACACAATTAATAGTAACATGAAGATTTAAAAAGTCTGTCAGTCAAAAAGAGATCGAACCAGATCTCGATTACAGTTGAGAACATATTTTTTTATTATTTTTTTCAGCATGTGACGCGAATTTATATTCATTTTTTGTTCAGGGGGTAGATAATTAAAAATTTTTGGAATGAGATAAAATATGTTTCGTTGTCCAATTTTTGAACTACTCAGAGATGTTTTACCGTGATATTCTTTTTTTTCCTAGTGAAAAGTTCATGGTCGATATTATTTAATAGATTTTTGTTTTTGTGTATATGAGTAAGAATGTTATTAAGAAATATTTGTCTTACATCGAAGATTCTTGCTTGTAAAAAAAGCAAATTGCTTGAGAAGGTTGCTTCTTTTCGATACATAATTTTCAGAATTCGTTTCTGCACCGTTTCCAACTTTTTCAAGTGAGTAGCAGCAACCCCTCCCCAGCTCAGTACAGCATATTGAATACGAGATTCCACCAGAGCGAAGTAAATGATCCTCAAGTGATAAGTGTCAAGTAGTTTGCTCAAATATTTGAATTTGAACAGCATACTTCTTAAGATTTTTGTCACATTCTCAGTGTGAACGTCCCACCTCATATGACTATCTATCGTTACACCCAAATATTCAATGGTATCTGTTCTGGAAACATCAACAATCAACTAGCCGTTCCGTATATCGAGAGTGTTGAAATGTGGCAAATGATTCCTGTAAGCCGTGAAAGTCATAAATTTAGTTTTTTCATAGTTAATTGTCAATAGTTGATGATTAAACCAATTGATAATTTGTGGCATATCAGCTTCCACTTTTTCTTTCAGGTCATGCCAATTTTTATCCTCATAGAAAATCACTGTATCATCTGCGAAGCTGATTATAGTTCCTGTACTATTCAAGTTGAGTAAGTTGTTAAGATATATTGAGAATAGTAGTGGCCCAAGGACAGTGCCTTGTGGCACACCAAACTGAACTAACTCTTCTGAACTAACTTTATTTTCAATTTGTACAAATTGTTTTCTCTGGTACAGATAGCTTTCCAGAAGATTATAAGTTGTTCCCCGAACTCCAATATCTTCCAAGGTTTCGAGAAGCTTTGTATGGCTTACAGTATCGAAAGCCTTGGATAGGTCTAGAAATACACACAGACTAGGTTTTCCGTTATCTATCGCTCTATAAATTTGGGATGTTAAGCTTATTATAGCATCTTGGGTAGATTTGCATTCTCTGAACCCAAACTGTTTTTCTGATAGCAAGTTGTTTTTCTTTATATAATCATTGAGTCTATTCTTGATAGCTTTTTCAAAAATTTTCGCGATGTTGGATATAATTGAAACGTCTATAATTTTCAATCGCACATTTTTTTCCTTTTTTATGAAGTGGTTTTATAACAGCTATAGTATAGAGGGACATACACCAGATTTCATTATTTTGTTAATGAGGTATGCCATGGGTTCGGCGATTTCTATTTGAATTTATTTGAGAGTTTCAGCTTTAATTTTATCAATTCCTGGCGATTTATTTGGTTTCAATGAATTTATGATCTGGCATATTTGATCCTCATCTACAGGTTTAAGAAACATTGAGTGTGGCAGAGATTTTCTTGGCATTGGATCAGTAATAGGTTTTTGAATTAATGAAGCCAGTTTTCCCCACTAATGTTTATTGAAGGCGTTTGCAATTTTTAGGTCAGTGATAATTTCTTTGATGGTTGATTTTTTTTTCTTACACTCCATACTGTTTATTGTGTTCCAAAGATGCTTTGAGCTTTTTTTCTTATTTTCAATCTCCGCTCTATAATAGTTTAATTTCGAAATTTCCATTACACGGTTTAGATGATTGCGGTAATTCTTAAATGCCTGTCCGTAAGCTTCTGGGTTCTCCCGATATTTTTTGTACAGTTGATTTTTTGTATTTATTGATTTCATTAGTGCTTTTGTGACCCAATCTTTCCTTTTTTATCCTCCTTTCTCTTTTTGATTCTTTTTGTATGCTTTCCTGTCAGTTCACATATAAGTCCAATGAAGAATATAGTAGCTATATCTATATCTATCATCTCGTAAAATGAATGCCAATCATATTCGCATAATTCCCTTCTCAAGCTCTTGTAATCCGTGTATTCTATATATATGAGTCTATTAAAGCCCTAATAGGTTCCGACTTAATCGGCATTTTCAGGATTTGAGTGGAATGGTCTGTGATATGTGAGCGTACAATTATTGGTATACATTTTTCCTTGAATCCCGGTATTTTACATTTCAAAAAAATATGGTCAATACGTGAAGCAGACTTACCCTGAACTCTAGTATCTTTATTTATCATCGATTCAAAATTGTTTTCACTCAGTATATTTAAATACTCTGAAACAATGTCGTCATCCTCAAGTTTGATATTTATGTTTATATCACCGACAATAATATGGCAATCTGATGTTTTTCGTTTTGACTGTTCCAAGTAAAGTTTGAGCTGATCCAGAAATGTTATGACGTTCGTGGAAGGAGGTCTATAAAGAGCTGTGATTAATAATTTCTTTTTGTTAAAAGTATTGATTTGAATTTCTATTGCTTTACATTCATCAATGCTGATAATCTTAATCGCGTAATTTGAATTCTCCCTCATATACACAACAACACCATCGTGTTTATTGATATTCCCCTCGCTGTAAATAGTATCGTCTCCACTTTTACTGAAAAAATTAATATCCTGAATCAACCATGTTTCTGTTAGAATGATACTATCGAATACTGTATCTGTTTCTCTTAAATATAAATCAAATTCATCAATATTTTTCGCTATGCTTCTAATATTTTGATGTACCAAAGAAAAGTTGTTATTGCAAATATCAACAAGGTGATTTGATATGCTGCACAATTGCTCGAGTTCGATTGTATTGACTGGTTTGAACTCGTAATCTCGAATGTACTGATCCATAACGATTATACAATATATAAAATGACGATGTATTAGATAGTAATCCAGAATAAAACAGTATTTAATAAATAGATAGGTTAAAATTAGTAAAGACTTATAGTCAAGATATTGATAATATAATATATTTTGATTCCAGTACATGATGAAGACGAATCAGAGCGAAGTTTCATAATTTTTTCTAGTTTCTTTTTGGGTTTTCTTGAGTTCGTTTGATGCATTCTCTCTCGAAGTCACTAATGAAGTTTGTGGTTGTTTTTCTGGACTGTCAGGATGTAGGAGCAGTTTTTGCGTAGGTGTGGCAGGGGTACTATTTGCTTTCGGCAAGACTTCGTCTTCTTCGATTCTTTGTAACTCCTCAACTGTAAACTCATTGCCATTCATCACCAACTTGTTCCTTCTGATGAAGCAATTCCTTTCTCCCTTTCTGCTGATAAGTGCCTTCTCAAAATTCTGTATTATCCTTGTTCCTTTTTTGTGAGATCGTGTACGATGGAAATACCAGAACCTTTCAATTTCTTAACATTTTGTAGGAAATTTTTTTTGGTTAAGTACGAAATGAACTCAATTTTAATAGGACATTTCTTAGTTCTTCCTAATTGGTATATGTTATTTATATCCTTGTAAGTAATATCAATTTGAAGACGGTTATTTAGTTCTTGAAGAACATCACTGATATTTCCTCTTCTATATCTATTCCAAAAACAACAATATTGTTTTCTTTATTACTTTTCTCGAGAAATTCAACCTTTTTTTTTCAAAGAGAAATTCTCTTTTTCCAAGTCGTGGATTCTTGTTTTGAGGTTTTCAATAGTCAGCAATAACCAAGTTTCACTTGCCTTTATTGCATTTTTTAATTCCTCCTTATTTTTGTTAATTTAATCTATTATTTTTTTAACGGCAGCATCATTCATAATTCTGGTTGTTTCAAATATATGTAGTGTATGGACGCCTTTATTTAAAAGTATTGTTGTTGTCTTTTTGAAAGGTTTATTGTAATTGTTTGCTTTTTTGCAGAGTTTGTCGTTCTTTGACAATATGTATGAATATTTAAATAATTATATTTCAATGCTTTTCCATGGATTTGAATTAAATGAATTTTTCACTTTATAATGTAATCTGGTGTTCTCACGTGTGTGCAAAATTTGGTTATTTTTTAAGCAGATTATCCACTATTTTAGTTTCACAGCAGCAGTTAAAACGACATACCACACACAATTCTGATACTACTAGTACTAGAGATACCCTGCAAAACACACCAATTTGAGACACCCTGTACACAGGGTGTGCACCAAAAACAAATTTTATCTATACAAATTAACCTTCCATTACTCGCGCACGGTCTCTCAGACCGGTCCAATATTCAATATGACGTAATTACGACTTCATTGGCTAAGCATCGTTCCCCCTCCATGTACCTTTCCAGTACATACTCAACGAACATCCCACTCATTTATTAGTTGATAGAAAGTGTTTTACGGAAGTGGTGCTTTAACACGGTGTAGTAGACCGGGTGCGAGTATTTAAGTAACTAATTTTAACTGTCGCTGAAAAGATTTCATAAATAATACCGGTAAGTTTTTTAGACTTTTCTACATTTTTTTACGAAAATTTCTGATACTATAATGCTAATATAAGGTGTGTCATGAAATAATAGTTGAAATATCTCGTTGCATATAGAAACGTGTGTTTTCTTGGTTGTAATTTTTTGGAAATCAATTTTCTATTTTTATTATAGATATGAACTACAAAACGGAGCAAGCAAGACTTGAGATTGTTTGAAGAAGTTGAAACTGATGAAGATTATGGAAATGATGATGAGCAAGGGGACATAGATAGCATAGAACAGAGATCAGAAAACAGTGACACTGAGCAAGAATTTGAGGATGGTGGAGGTGACTATGTACCTGTTCCTGTTACCAGAGATGCAGTATTTATAGGAAAAGACAAGGTAACACAGTGGAAAAAACATTTTCCACCAAAAAATATTAGAACACTTAGTGCAAATATTGTTTTGCAATTGCCAGGGGTGAAAGCTTACGCAAAATCCAAAAAGTCTCCTCTCGATATTTGGCTGTGCTTGTTTGACGAAGAAATGCTGAATATCATTGTAGATTGCAACAATATAAAAATTAATAGCATCGCTCAAAACTTTTCGAGGGAAAGAGACGTGAGCACTACTAATCTCATAGAAATAAAAGCACTAATTGGCATCCTATATCTTGCTGGAGTCAGAAAAGCTAATCATATGAATCTGGGCGACCTTTGGAGAACAGATGGTAGTGGCGTTGAAGCTTTTCGCCTGGGAATGAATAGAATACGATTCCAATTCCTGATGAGATGCCTTCGTTTTGACGATATAAATACAAGACAAGAAAGGGTCCAAATGGATAAATTGGCACCGATCAGACTTTTGTTTGAAAAATTTAACGATAACCAAAAAAAGTGTTACTCACATTCCGCGCATGTAACCATAGACGAAAAGCTTGAAGCATTTAGAGGTAATTGTAGCTTTAGGCAATATATACCCAACAAGCCAAATAAGTATGGCATAAAAATTTTTGCACTCTCTGATTCTCATATGTTTTACACCAGTCACATGGAAGTTTATGTGGGTAAGCAGCTAGAAGGCCCGTTTCAAAAAGAAACGACTGCTAAATCAGTAGTAGAAAGACTTTCTCAACATATCTATGGTACGAATAGAAACGTCACCAAAGATAACTGGTTTACCAGTATGGAACTTGCGGAAAGTCTAAAAGAAAAGAAATTAACCCTTCTAGGAACCATTCGAAAGAACAAGAGACAGCTTCCTTTGGAATTTGTACAGAATACAGGCCGACCGAGCGGTTCCTCAATGTTTGGGTTTTGCAACAATACAACACTGGTTTCATTTATTCCAAAAAAAGGTAAAAATGTACTTCTTATTTCAACAAAGCATTTTGGAGATGACATTGACCCTCGTACGAATAAGCCAGAAATGATAATGACTTATAATGACACCAAAGGAGGGGTCGACATGGTCGATAAATTGTGTGCTCAATATAATTGTGCTCGTGGTACCAGACGATGGCCAATGGTCCCCTTTTATAGCATGCTGAACGTAGCTGGGATAAATGCATTTGTCATTTATAATGGAAACAATCCCGATTCAACAACGCCTCGAAAGGAATTTCTTCTTAAGCTCTCCATGGCCCTTTTGTATGATTATCAAAAAGAAAGAGCTATATCTGCCAATTTGCCAAGGAGCCTAAGAAGCAGGTTACAAGAAGTGTGTGGAGTCCCAGCTGGAGATGAGCCCCCAGTAAGAACCCCTGGAACCGTCGGCCGCTGTGCAGTCTGTACCTGGCAGAAACAGAAAGACGAAGTACTTTTGTCAAAATTGTGCAAAATATCTGTGTTTAGAACATATTCGTCCTATGTGTAATGCGTGTTATGAAAATATAAGTTAATTTTTTTTGTTATCTTTATGTTATGCAATTTCTCAGTTCTGCTTTTTTGCCTAATATATTTTTTGTAACTAACCTAATAAATGACTTTTATTCTGTCCCAAAATGATGAAATAACCCTAAAATCCTTCACAAAGTAATAAGTAAGCTCAGAAATTACTTAATTCATTACCCGGTCTCCTAGACCGTGCGCGAGTTATTAAGTACCAAAATTTGGCGCGAGTAATGGAAGGTTAAAAATGGTGCATCAACTTTCAGATGATGGCCCCGGTCGAAGGCTGCAATTCCGTGAAAATATGTCCACTAAAATTCTTCAACAGCCAGACTATGCAAGGACATTTTGTTTTAGTAATATTATGTTTATAGAAATATTAATACTCAAAATGTGAGGTATTGGAGTAACATAAATCCTCACATCTTTCGTGAAAAACATACACAGTTCCCATTGAAAGTAAATATCTGGGCAGGTATTTTGGGAAACCACATAGGGCCTCCTTTTTGAACTCTAATTTAACCGGTGAAGTATACTAGTGTTTTAAATGAAACCTACTGCTTCCAGATACTTGTGGAATTATCTAGAAACAGTAAGTTTAATTTAAAACACTAATATGAGTAGATTCCACAAAGTAAGGGTCGAGACAGTTAATTTTGATGAAGTATATCTCAAGATGTTAGAAAACGCAATTGAACCGTTAATTCTTCAAATTCTGGAAGATAATCCAGATGAATTTGGTTACTTGGAAATAACGTTCCAACAAAATGGTGCTCCTGCACATTATTATTTTGCAGTAAGACGTTATCTAGATGAGGAATATCCTGGTAGATGGATTGGACGACGCGGTCCAAGAAAATGGCCAGCTCGGTCACCGGACCTAACACCTTTAGATTTTTGTCTGTGGAGATACCTTAAATCCAAAGTTTTCGCTACAGCTCCTGACAGTATTGACGTTCCAAAACAACGAATTGTTGAAGATTGTAGGGATATTTCCCCTGACACAATTTATCGAGTGCGACAAGAGTTGGATGTTTTACTGCCAGGAAGTAGATGGAGCACATTTTGAACAATTATTATAGGAACTTGTTCTTAAATATTTATTTATTGAAAGTGAATCTCAAATTTTATTGTTTATTTATTTTAACCATCTTAAACCCAAAAAACATTAGTATGATTGAATGGGTATTCTAAATACCTTTCAAATGAGGTGTCACTTGCCATAAAGTCCCATTTAATATTATTGGTTTGCCTGGTGACGTCACCGAAGGCTATTACGTCACCTGTTACTACTAGTAGAGAAGCTTACAATAGTTCATTTTCATGCTCCAAATTTCATTAGTCGAAGTATCACCGTTCAAAATAAAAGATTGGGGGGTGAGGACTTTTGAGGAGCACTGTTTACAATTTATTACTGTACAGACGTATAATATGTATATTTCTGTTTTTCAATTTGTTTATCAATTATTGTTCCAGACAAGCGTTGAAAAATCTGTATCAAATGTTAAAACCAGGTGGTCAAATGATTTTGACATACGTACATGAGACATCGGCAGATGAAGTATATGATTTACTCTCTCAACGCCCTAGATGGAGTAAATATGACCATAAACGTTCCACTTCACCTTTCTACAAACAGGAACACGTATTTGAGCTATATAAAACTTTGTTTTCCGAAGCAGGTTTTGTAGAAAAGTATTTTGAAGTTGACTGTAAGAGATGCTTTAAATTTGAGGATGAAAAAATGTTTGAAGGTAAGTATGATTCTCCAAATTTACAATTTAATATTGATTTTGTTGACATATATTTTTACAGTAGTATCATACATTCTCCGATACTTTTTCTTTTGTTGTGTGGCAGAGCTTCAGTATTCACGATAAACAGCATGAGCTTATTTGAGACTGATAAGTTGATGGATGTAGTCCATTTTCAATGGGAATATTATTTTGAGACTGACTGGCGTGCAAACCACTGAATTTGCTTTGAAGACCAAAATTTTCTCATGCTAATCTTTAATTTGAATTCAACCCGTTTTTAATTGAAAAGCTTAAATGAATACAATTCCATTTTTTGTTCATAGAATTTTGCCTTAGTGTCAATCCAGTTCTAAAGGAAATTCCAAATGAAGATTACGAAGATTACAAAGCAGAATACATAAAGATGATGGCAAACAATAAATTCAATTTCACAACTATATGTTCAGAAAAAGGGGATATTTGTTATCACACCTCATTCGTGTTGAATTTGGTTATATTGGAGAAAGCTTGAGGTATATATATATTAAGATTTTATGATACGAGGTGTTGAAAAATGATATCTGTATAATTGAATAAAATAAAAAATGTTAATCATAAAATAAGTTGTCTATATTTAATTCACATAAATCGATAGGTTACATCGTAAGCAACAAGTTTCTCGAAAATTATATTGTTCCACCAAGCTGTTGCTTAAGATAAACTGCACATTGAGAAAAGATTTTGGTAAGTCCGTAATTATTTAAAACGCTATAAAAAGTTGTATTAACTTATCGTAACCACCAGTTAATTTGTATCGTTTTTCAAAACGATCGTATCTATATTATAAGCGCCAATATGTCCCCGACAAAACATCGTAAGCGCTGTTTACTCGAGGTGGTTAAGATTTATCCTCATGCACAGTTTAAACTCTAAAATGTGTCCCACCCGTGGCTGGGCTTAATATAATATTCTCGAAAATAAAATAAAATCAAAAGTAAGATTGTTCATAAAAACAGATTGTTCATAAAAACAGATTGTACAAATATATCAATTAAACAATAATTATTGTAAAAGGTGAAGGTCACGAACGCTAAGAAGTGTAATAAATAATCATAAACATTCACGGACAATAAACGATATAAACTAAATAAAAGTGATAAAGACAGTGCAGTGTGGTTAATTGTATTAATCATTCAGTGATGTGAAAAAAACTAGTATAAGCAAACACTAGGGATTTCATAACTAAATGCTACGTTAAGTGTGAATAAACACACTAGCACTTGCTAGGGATAGTAAGTTGTAGAATTTTCCCGGACGAGTAGTAACTGCTTAAAAAATGGTGTGAATAAAACGTTTGAAGTAGATTGTTCTGTAGCATATGCTTCGATATTTTCAAGCCTGGTCTGGGGCATGCTAGACATTTTCCTAGCATTTACTACCTGTCAGATCAGTCAACAGTTTGTTGTTGATCATGGCTGAGTTTATGCCTATTCGTCAACGTAAAATGTATTCTGTTCGCTCTGGAATAAAGGAACGTAATTGTAAAGAACTGTTAAGGTTTAACAGTGAGAGTGTTGATTTCCTTGCGGCACAGTTTCTTGAAGAAAGTGATACTCGTGGCGGTTGTATTTCCAGAAGACAGCAAATGGAAATATTTCTGAGGTTTGTGGGTGATCCTGGCTTTCAGTCTGGTGTAGCTCAAGATGTGGGTGTACATCGTTCTACTGCTAACAAGACTATAAGGTACGTGATGAGTAGAGTAGTTGAACAATCACATAATTGGATACTGTTTCCAACTACAGCTGAAGATATGACCGAGGCTAAAGTTTTGTGGCAGAGACATTTTCGTTTGCCGTCAGTAATTGGTGCCCTTGATTGTACTCAAATTGAGATACAAAAGCCTGGGCTGCACGGTGATGAGTATATTTGTAGAAAAGGATATCCTAGTATAAATGTCCAGGCAACATGCAATCCATTGCAACAGTTTACAAGTATTAGTGCAGAGTGGCCCGGCAGTGTTCACGATGGCAGAGTATGGAGGAATAGTCATGTCAGAGACATCGTGTCACAGTATGATGGAGCAGTTTGTCTTTTAGGAGATTCAGGATACGGTTTATCGCCGTGGTTGATTACACCGTTCAAGCCTGCACGAACGCATCAAGAATAAGAGTTTAATCTAATCCATGCTAGAGAAAGATTTATAATAGAAAGGTGTTTTGGCCAGTTGAAAAGGAGATTCCCAGTCCTGGGAAACTGTGTTAGCGTTGCATTAAACAACATTCCACAAGTGGTAGTCAGTTGTGCTGTGCTACTCAACATTGCCAAGCATCTAAAGGATGACTTTGAGTATGGGGATCTTGATAGCGTCCCAAATGAAGATGGCCAACCTGGGGTGATTCGTTATGAAAATCCCGACACAACATTAAGAGGCAAAGACAAGCGTGCCAATATAATGGCGTATTTGAATATTCAGTTAGGAAATTTTTGCGAAATTGAACTTAGCAACGTTTTCATGTTTTTCTCACGCAAGCACCTACTTGCACACAATTTTGTATATTTATTTTTTATTTTTTTTGGGATATGGGTTTTGTTAATTTACTGAATAAAATCATCTTATTTTATATACTAGTTTTTATTCACACCATTACTGAATTATTTCAAATTACAAGTTTGATTACAATGGTAACAATAATAATCCTAAGAATCCTACATTATTACAATCCAAAGGAAAATAAAACTTATGTAGCTTACAATTAATTACAATGTAAAGGAAGTATGGCAATCATCAACAGTTACATCAGTTTGAGTAGACTTTTCAAAGGTTTGCTTCTTCATGGTTTCCAACAAAATAGTTTCCTTCTCCAGTTTTATCTTATTCAGTTTGTATTGTTGCATCAAAACAATCCTTTGCAACTGCGGTGTGGACAGGTCTTTAGTTTCATCTGCTTCATGATTCGACACAATTTTGCACTTTTTCTGATCTTATTTTTGTGGTGGTCGGCAGCAGATTTAGTTGTTTTGTTTGGTTTCCCTTCAGTTTCTGTATTCGGCAATCTTTCTTGGATGTCATCACTGGTTGGTTGCTGAACTGGGGGCCCGGCACTTGTGCCAACTGAAATATTACCCGGGATTTCATATAATACTGGGTTATCATCTTCTATCAACTCCAAGAATGTTTTTCCCACGGTTGTAGTTTTATTTTCCTGTTTCCCGTCACTTTTACGTCAGTCTTCTTCTTGACGGTAGACTTCACATTGTTCAATGCTTTTATTAGTTGGCCTACAGTAACTTGTTTCCCCAATGCACCACAGTAATCAGAACGTAAGGTTTCCCAAGCTTCTTTCTTAACATTCATCATAGCAGGTGTTTTTTGCTAAGTAAGACAATGTGATCCGAAAGGAGACGTACAAACAGAGTGCGATCAATTTTACTTTTCCGCCAACCTATCTATATGCGAGAAAAGTATTGGTTTACCCACAAAAAAGTTGGAAATTTGAATTTTTTTTGAGTTATTTTTACGTTATCCATCAACAACAACACGAAAAAACGGTTTTTAGAAAAAAAATCCTGTGTGTATGTCGTCGTCGTTGTCGTCGGCCACTTTTCCTTGCAAGTCTTGTTAGCACGATACAGCCTCCGGAGTGCAATAAGTCACCAATTTTATGATGGAATATTGTTAAGGACATTTCACAGATGAACCCTATTGATTTTCAGCTTACCAGAGCCAGTACAACGGGTGCTATGGTACTTGAAGTACGACATTTTGACGTTTTTTGAGAAATTTCAGTTTGTTAGCACGATACAGCCTCCGGAGTTCAACAAGTCACCAATTTTATGATTGAATATTATTCAGGGCATCTCACTGATGAACCCTATTGAGTTTCAGCGCACCAGAGCCAATACAACCGGTGCTACAGTACTTTACGTACGATATTTTTGTCATTTTTGGAGAAGTTTCAGTTTGTTAGCACGATACAGCCTCCGGAGTATATACAAGTGATGAATTTTATGATTGGATATTATTCAGAGCGTCTTAAAGATGAACCCTATTGATATTGAGCTCACTAAAGCCAGTACAACGGGTGCTGTGGTACTTGAAGTACCAAATTTTTGTCATTTTTGGAGAATTTTCAGTTTGTTAGCACGATACAGCCTCCAGAGTCTATACGATTGATCAACTTTATGAATAAGTATTGTTCAAGGTGTCTCACAGATGTACCCTATTGATTTTCAGTTGACTAGAGCGAGTACAGCGGGTCCTATAAAACTAGATATACTAAATTTTGGGTTATTTTTAGGGAAATTCCGGTTTGTTAGCACGATACATCCCCCGAAGTGTATACAAGTAACAATTTTATGATAGAATATTGTTCAGGGCCACAGATACGGAAAAGTTAGTTTTAATCTTTGAAACCGTTTATTTTCTATTTTATTAAAATCATTGTCAGATTCTTCTGATGATGAAGACATCTTCTAGCACGTGGTTGAACAGATTGAGAGAGAGATATGCCGCCGATGTGGAGTAGACTGAAAGGTAGTGGAGGGGAGAACGTGTCGTGACAGGAACGTTAGAACCTAGCATTTACTTGGTCTAGCATGTACTACCCCGCGAGTAAGTGCTTGGGTTTTTCCGGATTCTACTCAACTTGCCCTAGTATTTTCTACAAATCTTTATTCACACTGATTTTGACCAAATACTTACTAGACCTAGCATATGCTAGTTAGAAAGTGCTAGTTGTTCTTAATTAACCCTTTTACTTTGGATTAATTAGAGGGAATGTAGTTTCTTTGTAGTTATACGATGTACTCGAAGGACCTAATGGATATTTTTCACTTTAGGTATGATGTAAATGATGTACTGTACGATGCAATGAAACACTTATGTCACTTTAGATTTTATATTATCATGAACTTATAAGTTTATTTGTTTGCGTCGACAATTAAGAATTCACTTGATATTCACGCGATGAATGCTGTGACGTTTTATGAAATAACTAAACCTTAAAGACACATGTTTTTTCCCGGTATGAAACGCCCGGTGCTCTTCTAAACTGAGTACCTTTGTGTACCCCGTTCAATGATGAAAAGAGAGTGAATGTAGGTTATATGTCGTATTTATATGTCTGGTGACGTAGGGTCCACTTGGTCGGGTCTAACCAATGGGATACGAGTATTTTAAAATGTAATGTTCAAACACAAGTGAAATTGCCAGTTGGAGATATGTTTTTTTGGGGTTTTCAACGGTTTCGTAGATACAGATAACAGAGTTTGGAAGAGAGTTTTTATGAAGCGATAAGATGTCGGGGACTTTGATATATTCAGTGGAATTTCAGAAAACGATATTTATCTGTTTTTCTTAGGTATTAGTAAATTTAAATGACTTTTTTAGTGAAGTAAAGAAATATTAATTGTTGAAAGTAAGGATATATTTAGTTATATGTTTTGAGCATAATATTCGAAAGGTAGTATACAGGGGAAGTTGAACTAAAATCACGGGAGAATTTGGTAATTAAAAACCAAATTCGAACATATTGGGGACACGGGAAGAATGGAAAAGAGGTGAGAGATGGCTGCTCTCAGACATCGAATGCTGATGTTAGTGAAAGGGTTACATAGCGTGAGAGTGTATAGGGCTCTGATACAGGATTGTGAATGAGAGTGAATAATTGTGAGATTAACTATGTAAATAAATGTATAGGGGTTGTAAAGTATCCTAATGTTGGTGTCAGAGTGTTGTAAGGACTCTAACGTCATGAATGTAATGAATGAATAAGATTTGAGGTTAGAGTGTTGTAAGGACTCTCTAACGTCATGAATGTAACGAATGAATAAGATTTGAGGTTAGAGTGTTGTAAGGACTCTAACGTCATGGATGTAACGAATGAATAAGATTTGAGGTTAGAGTGTTGTAAGGACTCTAACGTCATGAATGTAACGAATGAATAAGATTTGAGGTTAGAGTGTTGTAAGGACTCTAACGTCATGAATGTAACGAATGAATAAGAGTTGAGGTTAGAGTATTGTAAGGACTCTAACGTCATGAATGCTAGTTCTTGTTTGGTAAGGGCACGAATGTAAGCAATATACTCTAGAAATGGACTAGAGTTGTAAACGATAAGAGTGTAAGCAATATACTCTAGAAATGGACTAGAGTTGTAAGCGATAAGAAGTAAGCAATATACTCTAGACATGGACTAGAGTTGTAAACGATAAAAATGTGAGCAATATAAAAGGAAGGAGAGAGCGTAAGTGATTGAGTACATGATTATGTTGTAGAAGAGTAAGGTTTGGGTTAAGTTTCATGAGAAGGAAAGATGAAGTAATGAGAGAGATAGGAGAGGGCCAAGCGGCAGTTTTTTTCGGGCCTACTGGGTCTATGTACCAGCGCAATTCGCCACCGGCAGAGGCTTACCCGGTCCGATTGGGGCCTAGCGACTTACGTCACGCCAAGCGTCGACTCTAGGTTAAGACAATTGTGGTACCAGTTTGTTTAAGGAGTAACGGTCCAGGAACCTCGGGCATATATAAACAAAAAGGGGGGCCAAGTTGTCAAGGGGTATGAAATTCCATGAGAGAGCATGGAAAGCTCATGTGGGTGTTTTTTCCGGGTTGTTTTTGTATCAGAATGAATGGTGCTGGGTAAGAAAAGGAACGTTTTTCTTCGGAGAACGTGAAAACTCCAATGTAGCTTGCGCTACTCCCTTTCTACGCGGAGGAATTACTTGTATAGTGAGGGTGATTGTAAGAGAGTATGCTCATGAGACTAGAGCAAGTACGA
The DNA here is from genome assembly GCA_963921935.1 of Galeruca laticollis. Taxonomy (NCBI): domain Eukaryota; kingdom Metazoa; phylum Arthropoda; class Insecta; order Coleoptera; family Chrysomelidae; genus Galeruca; species Galeruca laticollis. The sequence continues at coordinate 81,769,337 of OY998175.1, read as the reverse complement.
ATGCGTGCAACAACAAGTGAGTAAGAGTAAGTATGAATGAATGTGAATGCAAATGTAAATACGAGTATGTACGAATAAGTTTAAAAGTATTATGAATGTGAGCTTTGAGTGCCAATATGAGTATGAGTATAAGTATGATTAAGGTGCAATTGTATGTTAGTGCAAGTAATAATGTAAGTGTGAGTTAGCATAAAAGTAAATGTAAGGTAGTGACCACGAGTGTTTAAGTATGATGAGAGAGTTTTTTCTAACTCTTTTGAGATTGTTTTTGTATATGTTTTTATGATTATAGATGTTTGTGTTAAGGGGACCCGACTCTTTTGCGGGTAAGAATGAATTTTTAAAATGTTTTAATTAATGTAAAGGAGTTATTTCTGTTCTCGTCAAGAAAAGGAGGGTAAGATATGTATATAATATTTTTGTCAAGTTGTGTTAAATTCAAAGTGTCGCCAATGTGATTGTTTAAGTAACATATGAGTAAGGGGGATGCCGTTTTCTTCTAAACGTCACCCAAGTGTTTATATTATCCAAGTACCATCTTCTTCAACCATGTATCTTCTTTTTCAACCAAGTATCATCTTCTTTTCAACCATGTATCTTCTTCTTCAACCAAGTATCATCTTCTTCTTCTTCAATCAAGTATCTTCATCTTCAACCAAGTATCTTCTTCTTCAACCAAGTATCTTCATCTTCTCAATACCTTTATCCAGGTATTCACATAAGAGTAATGTTCATGTCAAAGTGTCTAAGCTTTTTTAATCGTCCAGGGTTTTAAATGTTAAAGTATTTGTTTCTCAATGTATAAGTATAAGGTTAAGTTTTTCACAACGTTTATTTTTTGTTTTTCTTAAGTGTCTAGTATATAAGTATCACTGTCCTCTTCCAGAGGACTAAAGGATTTGTTTTCTTGACGAGAAAGAGTTTAAGCAATGCATGAGTGCTATCCTGCACTGAAAGAGCGTTGAGTATGAAAGTGAATCGTTTATTCGAGTGTAAGTGTTGGTTTGAAAATTATTTATTTAGAGTGTTTTGTGAATTAAGAATGTTTTTTAGGGTAAGTTGTGATTTGAAAGTGGTGTGGTCACACCCTAAGAATGAGTATAATGAGTATGAGAGAGGTTATCCGTAAGGTATTGTGAATGAGTCTTGTCCAGAACAGTACGTTTCTTGACGATAATATTCTGGAGATTGTTGCATTGGTGGTGAGTGGTTAGGCTTTATGTTCAAAGGTCTCAATGATGGGTTTTGTTTGTGGGTGTGAGGGAAGTGAAGTAAAGTGTGGTGCTTGTTTCTGCAAATGGCACAAACACCGGTAGACGAGCAATGGGCGAATGTGTGTCTGAAACCCAGACATGCTGTGCACATTTTGTTATTTATTATATGTTTTTTGCGGTCAAGTATAGAGAGTGCTCTGAAGTGTGGGCAAGAATAAATTTTATGACCTGCTTTGTTACAGAATGAGCATGTTGAAATGTTGATGGGGTTAGAGCTACGAGTTGTACCACAACATAGCTGAGTAAAGGTATCCCTTTCAAGTGAGTTGGGTAACGAGTGATTAGCGAGTGAATGTTGAGTTGAAGGTTGTGTTGCGAGAGAGTGTAGGTTGCATGGGTCATTTAATATGGAATGAAAGGAATAGGCCATGGCGTCGGTCGGAGTATCATTTCTCTCGACAGGTCTTGTGTCAAGGTTTTGTCTAGGGGGATAATTGTCTAAATGGAGTAACGTGTGATGTCTTTTTTGATATATGGAACATGGCTTAACTGATTTACAGTTAGTAACTGTGTGTGTGGAACCTAGGCACCTGAAGCACAATTTGTTTTCTTTAATGTATTTGTTCCGATCAGGAACGGAAAGCAACCCAAATTGGGGGCATGTATAAATTTTATGGCCTGTTTCCTTGCAAAATGAGCATGTTGGAGGTGGGTTTTGTTCGGGAAGCGAATGTTGATTTGAAAGTAAAGTTATTCTGTTGGGTGGTGTGGTCACATTAGAAGACTGGTTACGATGATGGGATGTATCGGGTTTGGAATCTTGGGTTAACAAGTTTTCCAAGACTGTACATTTTTTTTCCAAGAAATCAAAAAAGGTATCACGAGCAATTAAATTTTGATCAGTCTCTTTTCCTTCAAGAGATCTTTTTGTATTATAATCTAATTTTGTTTTTAATATATGAACGATTAGTGCATCAAATAACTCTTCCTTATTGATATTTAGATTTAACAATGACTTTACTATAGATCTAACTTCGGACGTGAATGTTCTTAATTGTTGGGCAGTACATTTTGAAATGTTATTACAGGCTGTCAAACGGTTAAAATGGGCAGTAACAATCTGCCGTGTATTATTATATTTAGAATTCAGTAAATCCAACGCTATATCAAAATTGGTTTCATTTACCGGTAATTGAGAAATTAAATTGAGCGGGTCACCTTTCAAGTATGATTTCAAATAGTAGAATTTTTCAGTTTTAGATGTAAGCCGGGTGTTATTCACTATTAGTGCGTCAAAAAGTTCTATAAAGGCAGTGTATTTAGTGCTATCTCCTGAGAAAGTCGGTATTTCTATGGAAGGTAATCTAATATGAGTTTCACTCTGAGACTGTACAGGAAATTGGTTAGTTTGATTGAATTTAGGGTTCAATTTTTCGAAAGCATTTTGTAACTTGCAGTGTAATGAGTAGTATTTTTCATCAATCTGACTTCTATCTTCGAATTCTAATTCAGTATCTACGGCTATGGTTTCAATTTCAAAAAGGTACTTCCATTATCAGAATAAACATGCTCTGGAAGACCTCTTCGTGAAGTAAATCGGCGGAGGCATAACAGAAAACAATTAGTAGTTAAATCTGATAATAATTGTAGGTGGCTTCTGTGCAGATGCAAACAAAAACACACACGTAACATTTTACTATGTTGCATCCTCTCCCTTCTCTATTATTTAAACGGAAAGGGCCTGCGAAGGCAATATCTGTGTATTGAAAAGGTAGAGATGAACTTGTTCTGCTTTTAGCTAAACTAAACATCGGATAAGTTGCGAAAGTCGGTTTAAACTTATAACAAGTAATACTATTGTTACTTATGTTTTTGGCTAAATTGCGTCCTTCAACTACGCAATAAAATTATCTTACATTGTACTAAAGTAGTTGAGGGCCTGGATGTAATAACTTAATATGTTCATTTTCAAATATTAATGTTGTAATTGGATGTTTTGATGACAATATAATAGGGCGTTTTTGATTTATTTGTAATTCAGAAAATTTTAGTCTACCACCTACTCGTAGTATACCTGTAGTATCAATAAGTGATGATAAACCAAGATAACTTATTGCGTTTTTCAAGTATTTTTCGATCAGTTTTTAAAAGTAACTAACTGTCTCGACCCTTACTTCGTCGAATCTGCTCATATTAGTATTTTAATTGAAACTCACGGTTTCTAGTTAATTTCACAATATAATAAAAGTTATTGAAAATACTAAAAAATTGACAATTGTTTCGATAGATCAATATCATCGTCAGAATGACAGAAGTTACATTTCATTTGATGCCTACCTGGTGTTTAGTAGTACTATTTGGCTAGACCAAGAAGTGACCTAACTTGTGATTGACTTAATATATGTTTATAGAAAATAGAAGAAGATGTGATATTACAAATATTGAAGCTTAGATATTATTAGCCCTATGGTGATATCCTGGATATCATTTTTCCAATTAAGATCAGTATAACTGTGCAATGATATAGAAAACCAGGAAAACTATATCTGCTGATCTTTACAATTATCACTTAAGAAGACAGTTTATTAGTGGAGAACTCTCTAGATTTAACTGTTCATTGACAACTTCTTATTGTGGGTTTCTTAAATGTCTTCTCATTTCCAATTCTTCAAGGAAATCCAGTTCTTGTTTCTTTTCACAAATATGCAGCACTTCTAGTTTTGTGTTAGGTGTCAATGAATGATTGGTGTCAAGTAGATGTTTTGCGCAGTGGGATTTATCTGGTTGTTTTAATCTGTATGCTCGTAAGTGTTCACTGTATCGGATTTCAAAATTCCTAAGGGTCTGACCCAAATAGACAGCATTACATTCTGGACATTTGAGTTTATATATACCTGACTTCTTTAATAGTGGTATTTTTGTTTTTTCATTTAACAATTTTGTACTAACGTTACTTTCTATTTTAAAAGAAATTGTTGTATTCGTTGCTGAAGATATTATCTTTGAAATATTACTAGAAATATTTCCTGCATATGTGATGGTTCTATAAGTTTTCATTTCATCAGCTTGTTTAGGAAATATTAGTTGTAATGCCACTTTTTCCTCTTTTTTACTAATTAGCTTATTTTTCATATCTAATGGATAACCGTTGGATGTTGCTATTTGTCTAATTGTATTAATCTCTCTATGAAAATTACATTTGTTCATAGGAACTGAAAAAGCTCTATGTAATTAAATTACATATAATAACGAAACCAATTAGACCTGTAGTTTCTTATGTTAATGCTCCTAATAATATATTGGCAAATAGGCTCAACAATATACTCAATAGTTACGGATATGAATCTCAGTACTCAATTAGAAATTCAATAGAACTAATCAAAAAGTTGAAAGCAATCCACTTGCAAGATAACTAGAAACTCATTTCGTTCGATGTAACTAATATGTTCACTAAAATTCCTCCTAAAGAATGTCTAATACTTGTAAGAAAATTACTAGAAGATAAAAATATTAATCCAGGAATAATATCAGATATACTTAATTTATTTGATGTATGCATTAATCAGAATTATTTCACTTTTGACAATAAGATATATATTCAAAATGAAGGTTTACCAATGGGAAACCCTATATCACCTATTTTAGCAAACATTTTCATGGACAATTTAGAAAGAAAGATCTTTGAAAGTAATATTTCGAAAAATATTTTATTTTGGTATAGATATATAGATGACATATTAGCTTGTTTTATGGGTAGTGAACGACAATTAGATGTATTTTCCAACCACATCAATAATGTACACCCAAAAATTAAATTTACATTAGAAATTGAAAAAAATAGCTCAATCAATTTTCTGGATTTAAAAATTCAAAGAGTTAATAATGTACTTGATTATTCAATTTACCGAAAACCAACACAGCCTGATGTGACAATTCCATTCAATTCCAATCACCCTATGTCACACAGACTAGCGGCATATAATTCAATGATAGATAGAGCTTTTTCAGTTCCTATGAACAAATGTAATTTTGATAGAGAGATTAATACAATTAGACAAATAGCAACATCCAACGGTTATCCATTAGGTATGATAAATAAGCTAATTAGTAAAAAAGAGGAAAAAGTGGCATTACAACTAATTTTTCCTAAACAAGCCGATGAAATAAAAACTTATAAAACCATCACATATGCAGAAAATATTTCAAAGATAATATCTTCAGCAACGAATACAACAATTTCTTTTAAAACAGAAAGTAACGTTAGTACAAAATTGTTAAATGTAAAAACAAAAATACCAATATTAAAGAAGTCAGGTATATATAAACTCAAATGTCCAGAATGTAATGCTGTCTATTTGGGTCAGATCCTTAGGAATTTTGAAATCCGATACAGTGAACACTTACGAGCATACAGATTAAAACAACCAGATAAATCCCACTAAGCAAAACATCTACTTGACACCAATCATTCATTGACACCTAACACAAAACTAGAAGTGCTGCATATTTATGAAAGAAACAAGAACTGGATTTCCTTGAAGAATTGGAAATTAGAAGACATTTAAGAAACCCACAATATGAAGTTGTCAATGAACAGTTAGATTTAGGGAGTTCTCCACTAATAAACTGTCTTCCTAAGTGATAATTGTAAAGATCAGCAGATATAGTTTTTCTGGTTTTCTATATCATTGCACAGTTATACTGATCTTAATTGGAAAAATGATATCCAGGATATCACCATAGGGCTAATAATATCTAAGCTTCAATATTTGTAATATCACATCTTCTTCTTTTTTCTATAAACATATATTAAGTCAATTACAAGTTAGGTCACTTCTTGGTCTAGCCAAATATAACTACTAAACATCAGGTAGGCATCAAATGAAATGTAACTTCTGTCATTCTGACGATGATATTGATTTATCGAAACAATTGTCAATTTTCTAGTATTTTCAATAACTTTTATTATATTGTGGAATTAACTAGAAACCGTGAGTTCCAATTAAAACACTAGTTTTTAAAAGACTTATCTCTTTAGAAAATGAATCTAACTAAGCTAATTTAAGTGAAGTCATTTTGGCATTGTTCACTTCAGGGACGTTTAATTGACCATAAATTCTTTCTTGAGGTATTTTACGTAAGTTTGATATGAATCTTATGCAGTAGCTAACTACGCGTCGTAATTTATTTACACATGAAAACCGATTAAATAAATTTAAGTTGTCAACTTGTCTAATTGTCCATACTATCGAAGAGTGTTTGAATTTTGGAAACTCCATCCATTCATCCATCCAGCTTGAGACTATTTGGGAGTCAGACCAATAATATACTGGAATTCAAATGGCAAGTGCATCCAGAACTTGTTGGATTAATCGGGCTCCTAATAAAGCTGAATAAAGCTCCAATCTGGAAACTGTTGTAGGCTTCAGGGGTGTTACCTTAGTTTTGGAACATAGTAAATGGCTTTCATACTTTCCTTATGAATCGATGCTTCTAAGTAGACACAGCTATCTTATGCCTGTAACGAGGCATCACAAAAGCAATGAATATCTGATAAAATATGATTGTCTCCAACTGTGTATACAGGGACTTGGAGATTATTTAATTGGGAAAATTTGTTACAGAATTGCGTCCATTTTATGAACAGAGATTCTGGAACTGGCTCGTCCCAAAGTAATTTAGTGGTCCACAATTGTTGCAGAAATATTTTGGCATATATGGTTACACAATTCAAAAGTCCAAGTTGGTCGTATATTTGTAAAATTATAGAAAGAATGTTTCTTTAAGAAATTGTTGTGCTGATTTTGATTGTTCCTAGAATGAATTTTAATTGATCTGAATTGCTGATCCATTGGACACCTAGTGTTTTGAAGCTTTCTGAATCTCCTAAATTTTCCTTTGAAATATCAGAGATTTCGAGTACAAATTGAATACATGGTTTGTTAGCAATCCATTTGCTGCGTATAAAATGTGCTGATCTTAATATTGTGGATATGTCTTTACATCTTGTCTGTAATTCAACGAGATTATTTGAGCCTGTAAGAAGGTCATCTACATAGAAGTCAGACAGAATGGTTTTAGAAGCAGCTTGAAATTGATTCATACATCTAATGGCAATATAAGGAGCAGACGTAGTACCGTAAGTAACTATGTTAAGTTGGTAAGTATCAATTTCCTTGTCTGGAGCGTCTCTCCAGACAATTTGTTGTAACATTTTATGATCTTCATGCATTAATATTTGTCTATACATTTTAGAGACATCTGATGAGACTACATATTTATATAATCTAAATCCAATTAATATATCGAAAATGTTATTTTGTATTTTAGGTCCCACATACTGAAGATCATTTAATAACCACCCAGAAGTAGTAGAGAAAGAATTATCAAGTAAAACTTTCAAGTGTATGGTAATTGAATTTCCTTTGAAAACACCATGTAGAGGTAAGTAATAATTTGGATGAGATTCAGAATATGTATTATTTGTAATTTTGGCCATATGACCTAATAGAACATATTCATCAATAAACTTTTTATATCTAACATGAAATTCTGTGTTTGTATTAAACATTTTTTCTAATGATAAGAATCATTGTATCGCAATTAATCTTGAATCACATAGAAGCTCTATTGAATGCTTCAGTGGCAGTTTTACATAAAATTGTCCATTTTCATGTCTAGTTGTATTATTTAAAAATAGATTTTCACACATTAAATCATCATTTGACATAGTAATTGGTTCACTTATTTCATTTATTTCCCAAAATTTTGTTGTTTGCCTTCAGGAATTATTTTAGACAGGTTTGTGTATTTGTTAAATTGTTGTGAATTTTCAAATGAGAGTAGATTAATCATAATAAAGACTCTTCAAATTTTCCAATTATTAATGGTGATTCTAATAGAATATTTATCCAAACATATAGATGATTCGCTGAACGATAAACATATCTCCCAACTTCCAATAGCATAGCATAATATCATGCTTGGAACATACAATTCACTAATAAAATAGAGGTGTTTGATAGAAGGAATATAACACCGCATTTGTAGGAAAAAGTAAGAATAACCAAAACACAATGACAGAATTTGATTAATAAAACACATGAAGATGCTAAGATAATACAGTAAAAAGCAAATACTCAGAATGGTACAAATCAAACAATTGAACTGTGGACAATAGATTTAAGAGTAGCATAGGAGAAAATGTTGCTCAATTAAATTTATATATAAACATCACAGTAGCAATTGACCATCATCCAGTTTTCAAATGTATCATTTTCAAATATCTCCCATTCAATCCCTGGCAATATAAAAAGAATAGTTAACAAAAATTCCCTGGGTCTGGATAAATATTTTTCCAGTATTGTCCAATGAAATAATAAAGTATTATCATCATTCTCCAACATCTTCTGATGTGTCAATTTAGTACACGAATATTCTCGTTAATTTTTGGATATATACGTTGTGCTGAAATAATTTTGTCATGACATAAATAATCAGAATAAACGTAATAATTTGTCCTCGTTTCACGGACAACCACTAAAAGGAATGGATGCTTTTAGCAGAATGAACTTCCCAAAATGGTTAGGTATAATCGATTTGAGACATAAAAAGATTTCTTTAATGAAAGAGAAAACGATAAAACAAGTCTTTTGCGCCAAATTCTGGAAAATACATGCAACTTTTCCTCGCGGTAGGTGAACATAAAAAAAACATAAAATAAAACTTAAACTGAATATAGCCGTTTATCATTATTTTATCTCATACGATGATTTACTGTTATTCGGATTTTATTTGTTAAAAATAGATTACTTATAGAGTATAAAATTAGGTTAAAAAGTCTCTCCGTTTCTAAGGAAGTTTTACTAGCGATAAACTCCTTTATTAACTTGACCGGGTTGTAGTTGGGTAACTTAATTTTCCATACTAATTGTTACCCACTCCAAATTTCCCAGTGATTTGATTTATAGCACTCATTGACAACCTATTGTCATCAGGAATAATAACTTAATTAGTTAATTACATAATTTATATAGCTACAAATAGCAAATTGCAATATCCGCATTTAACAAAAATTTCTGTGACTAACTTGATACAAGTGTACCTACTCTACATTCATGCAGAGTTTGAACATCATCAGTTTGTTAATAAAGCTCAATTTCATATCTTCAGCTTAAGTTTATTTTGCAGATGTTCCGAGTGAATCAACCATCAAAAACTTGAGCATATAAATAAGACAATACGATCGAGATGTGGTGAAAGCTTTGAACTGACATTAATATCACTTTTTTTTTAAATTTATTGCCATTTGCCATTGCCAATCTACTTCATCACAAGATTATTTAGTAAAACCGTTGGGTGTTTTCGACGTTGGACGTGAGATGCCCATTGGCATTTTCACTTAAGTGCACCAAGGATTAATAGTGTTGTTGGAGGAGGTCTTCAAGCTAGTTTTCATTTAATCTTCGGCTAATTGGTCCGCCACTACATACATTTTCTATTAGGTCGTTTGGGTGGCCACTCAGCCGCATCTGGTAATTAGTGGAAACTGTTCTTATCACTTCTGTGACGTACAGGATTTGAAGGTCATCATGAAGAGTTTCGTTGCTAATATACCAGGGAACATAAACAATGGATCCCGGTGTTTTCGACTGAAATCTTTGTATTATTTTTATTCTAGTGGGTTTGGGACAGCACCACAGTTGCGGGCCGTATGTCCATATAGGTTTTAGCATTAGTTTGAATAGCAACAGTTTGTTTTTGGTTGATAGTTTGGATTTGCAGCCAATTTAGCCAGTACATTTGTTTGAATTTAATGTCTAGTTGTCTTAGTTTTGTTTGTATATGTTTCTCCCAGGTTAATCTTGGATATAGGTTCAGGCCTAGATATCTCACATCACTTTTTACTGGTATTGGGACTCCACCAATCGTGACTGGTGGAGTTGTTGTGGTAGGTAGTGAACGTTCCTGTAGGGTTTTGGATTGGTGCCTTCACTTTATACGCCAGGTGTTTAATTGGTTCAGATGAATTTGCATATTTATTGAAGGGATAGCTGGATCACTATCTACAGAGAGAATGGCGACAACATCCACAAAGGCAGCTATCGATGTGCTATCTGTTTCGGGCAGGTGATACTGAATCATTGTGTTCAGCTCAGAAGTGTCTCTCAGCTAAGCAGGACTTTAAAAAGTTGTTGTTCTATTTCATCGTTCACTGTTCTGTATGTTTGATGGGTAGTAGACATGTTCTCTCGGAATCCAAACTGGTAGTTGGGTAAGATGTTTGTTAGGTCATATTCGTCTTGTATTCTCTTGACCAGTAGTCTTTCAAATATTTTGCTAAGGAAGCTACATTCCAAGGGCCGTAGCAATATGAATTTCTAATGAACACAAATTAATTAATGATTACTGGACTTTTAAGAAAGTAATAACTTTTATTACGTTTCAGCTATGCATTTACTTATCCATTTATTCACTCTATTATCATTAATCTATTATTTATTTTTTTTATTTATTTATTATTATTAACTTTATGGAGAGAGCCAACCTGTACCCAGTCAGAAACGACAAAATAATTACAATAATGTCAACTTAACCACAATCCGCTCTGCAGCAGAGCCTACTCGATGACGGGACGACTAGACCTCCGATGCGTCTTACAAAACTCTTCTAGGGTTTGGTACCCACAGGTCTACCGTATGACTTACCTCAAAGTGTACTAAATAATTTGATATTCTCTTACCCTAGATGTAAATAATGATAATTTCAAAAAAAATCAAAGACAAAGATTTCAGGTGACCCACTGGCGTTTATTCCATGATAAAAATATTTAGTTTCAGATTTAATTTAAAATTACAATGGAGCACAACTGAGTACAGCTGTCCGAAAGGATAGTCAGCAAACAATAGGTTTCATTGAACCTTAATGAATTTCATTTAACCTTAATAAATTCCATATCAACAACTTTAAATAAGAACTTGAAGCAATTGCTTAAAGCGCACAAATATATTAAGAAAACCTTATTATAATTTAAAGTTTAAAAAAAGCATCCTCAATGGATTACAAAATTTTTTTGTTGTGGTAAACTCCAAGATTAATTTATTTTATTTATTAACAATAAAGGATTGTTTTAATTATCAAATTCATTTTTGTTATTTTTAAAAGTATTATTTTAAAAGAAGAAAAATGTAGATATAAAAATAAAAGTAACACTAATCAGATAAGACCAAAAAAACTTTGTCTACCTGTACAAAAACGTGTTTTCACGAGGCTGACAGCAATCAACTGGATACTATGGAAAATAACTTTCACCATGTGGCGACAAATACATCAGACTAAGAAAGTAGCCACTGCATTAAATAATATTTCTAGATCTCCGATCGCGAACACCATACCATCAAAGATATTTTTATACAGCTTACCCCGAAATCCTAATTTGTTTTAAAGTTGATTCCGGAGAACTATCTGAATATCTGGTTTTCCAATGGAAATGGGAAATTTCCAATTAAAACGTGCCAAAAAAAATCTAAAATAAAACCATGAAAGATGTAGGTTCGCAAGAGAAATATTATCGAAAAGACTTACCTCGAAAAATCGAGATTTTCTTTGAAATGGCGTCTCTACCACTAAATCTCAAATCCTAATAATTAGACGTGATGAACGATTCAACAACTCCAATCCTCCAAACAACAGGTGTGCTTAAAATCCCGCTTAATACGGATCCTCCTTAAAACCTATCCACAGGCTATGGAGACAACTTGCTACCACAGGAGCACAGCAAAAGCAACAACACCAATAATGGCGTCTACCTATTTTTCAACAACTGCTTCAAGAGGTTCCACAGGGCGGAAGCTCCACTCCTTCCGAAAATTATCATTACCAAAATTGCCACTTTAGAAATTCAAAATAATTTCAGAACTCAATAAAAAATGTAGACGAAATACTACAGAGACGAACTCACCCATCTTCACTGCCAAACTTCCACAGAAAACACTTCTCAGCAAGTATCCAAGATAAAGAGACATGCCCACCGACTCTCAAACACATCCCCTCATTTTAGAAAATTAAAATCCTCTATCGTGCTATTCAGCATCCAGTTAAAACCCTAAATGATAATGATATTGATAGCCGAAACGTTAAGTACGGAACTGACTATAAAATTTAACCATCAGGTTTGTCCAGCTAATCGCCAACAACTGATAAAGCGATTTGCAAATAAATATCCTAAAAGTAAGCAACCCAATATACATAAATTTTACAATTTGTGATATAAATCCAATTAAGTTAGATTTAAGGAAATTATTTAGTGAATTTTAATATGTGAGTTTTGAATTTCAATCAATTATAAGAAAATGATTTAGTAAACTTTAATACCGTAACCAGGATGGGTAATACGCTGATTGGTCTGTATGAAAGTGTTTCTTGCGGGGGTTTGCAGTCTTTGTTGATCATGATTATGTGAGCGTATTTCCATATGAATGAAAAGTAGTACAGGTTCAGCATGCGGTTGTAGATTGTTGTTAGGAAGACAATGGTTTCCTAGGCATTTTCTTGAGAACTTGTGCGATTATCAAGTCATAGCTTGGTGCTTTCCTATTGTTGATTTTCCGTATTTACATTTTGACTTCCCCTGGGATAATGGGTTTGATTGGAGGTGACATTTGAGACGGAGCATCCAGGAATTGGAACGTGGTCAGAAAAATTGTCAGCTTTTTCTTGATTTGAGTGCGCCCATCAGTTGGAGATTTGTATAGGAGATACTGGCGATGTGGGTCTTCCAAACTTTTTTGTTGCTTTCCATAAGCTGTAGTCTTCTAGAGACAGGCTTTGGGTAAAATACTCGTTGGATTTTGGGCATCTCTGAGTGTTTTAGAGAGTTCACGTGATAGTCTTCTGTATATTGGTGAATATCATTGCTAATGCGTGATCTTTGTCACTTTCCTCTAGCTCTTCCTTTATCTGTTATGAGTTGTCAAATTTGCAGTAGGAAACTGATACTTGCGGTGGATTGTATTTCATCCCGAGGAGAGGCATACCATGCAGCTTGCTGTATTGTGTTAGTGAAGTGTTTTTTACACTAATATTCGGATTTACATTGTCTGTGCTATGCTCTTTGAAGAGGTCACACTTGGTCTATACTTGGTCAGTTTGCGGTGAGCATTCTTATTTAGAATTGTAAAGGATACATTTGCAATGACAGGTATGTGTGGTCCGATGTTAATTCATAGTGAGATTCTATTGTACAGTCATACCGTTCACAATGTCTAAAAGATCTGGTTATTTCTTGGGGTCCGTTTGCCAGTGTGTGGATTCTCCGTTGATGATGTGGTTGTAGTTTCCATCATTCATAGCTAGGAAGAGGTTACGGCCTGTAGTAATGATGAGTATTGATCCCCAGTGGGCATGCTTCGCATTCCAGTCCCCTCTAGCATTAAATTTGTCTCCAAAGATGTCAAAGAATTGTTTGTACATATCTGTAGAGATAAAGTAGCGTGGTGGGGAGTATACAGATGTGATGTTGAGATTACGTTAGTTGCTAATATTTGGACTGTCCAGGCTTGGAAAGTGTTAGTTTCATATTTATAAAGTTCGTGATGGGCAATTTAATTTCTGATCATGACTCTGTTCCGCCGTGGACTGTTCCATCTGAGTGTGTTGAGTATTATAGAATTGAGAAGGTTGTTCGCTCGGTAAAGTGAGTCTTTGATACTAGTAGTATATGTTTCAGAAATCTTAAAAGATGCAAGGAAATAAACTATAATCGTCGTATCGTACAGTTTTTTCAAACAACACACCGCTGAATTTTATATGAATTTAGAAATCACTTCTGGGACTGAACTTTCTCCACCCAACTTACATTTCATACATCTTGATACCAACTCTTTTTTGTATCTAGGTAATTGCTTTATATTTTTTATATCATTAGGATTTCTATGTTACATGTTGCTATTATTTTAGTTTTTTGACCCTTCAGAGTAAACATTTATGCATAAATTGGAATATTATTGTTTTTTATAGAACAGAAGAATAGATGGCTTTCGAAATTTCTTCCCTGGTCACTGTGGACTTTCAAGGGCACTCCATATCGGCTGATAAATTCTTTCACCAATACATCCGCGACAATTGTGGCCTCTTGATTCGGGATCGCGTAAATTTCTATCCACTTTATGGAATAATCCATTATAACCAGGATGTATTTACCACCATTTTCTGTCGTCATGAATGGTCCAGCGATGTCTGAAGAAATCCTTTCGAAAGGCCTTCGAACATTATACTGTTTCATAGGTGCGTTTATCTTGCGACGTGGACCATTACTCGTAGCACAAGTCGTACATTTCTTACACCAGTCCTTCACATCGTCGGAGCTGTTTATCCAATAAAACCTTTCACGGACTCGCTGAAGGGTTTTCTTCAATATGCCTTGAGTGTCGGTGAAAATCTTGACACTTCTTGCCTTGTTGGTCGCCGATTTTCTTCCTTCCACTGTCGAATCTTCTTTAGGTGAGGATCATTCTCTTGATCTTCTCTGATCCTGGTGAGTGACCATTTTTCGTTGACTACACTAGTTCTTGAAACTGCAGCTTCCCTAGATTCCGCCTTGTTGGAGTGGGAGCAGTCTGTTGGGCACGGCCGTCTGGACAGGGAGTCGGCATTTCGGTGACTCACACCAGCTCGTTGTTCGATGTTGAAATCGTACTCTTGAAGTCGTTCAATCCATCTAGCGATCTGGCCCTCGCGATTCTTGAACTGCATCAACCACTTGAGTGCTGCATGATCAGTCCGGATTAAAAACTTTCTACCATAGAGATACTGGTAAAAGTGTTCCACGGACTTCACTACCATCAAAAGTTCTCTTCTTGTGACGCACTAGTTTCTTTCTGGTTTGGAGCGGACTTTACTGAAATATCCCAGCACTTTTTCTTGCCCACCTTGGATCTGCGAGAGCACTCCTCCAATTCTTACGTTGCTTGCATCAGTGTCAATAATAAAGTCTCCCTCTGGTAATGGGTATCCTAATATCCGCGGCGTGGTTTAATGCCTCTTCAAGGTTTCAAAAGCCGTTTGACAGTCTTCGTCCCATTGGAAAGCTCTTGCTTCTTCTGTTAGTCGAGTTAGAGGCTTGGCAATATCTCCAAACTTCCTGATAAATATTCTATAATATGTGCAAAGTCCAACGAAATTCTTGTCGGTTGATAAATGGAAGCAATTTTCTCTGGATCCACCGCCACTCCTTCATTGCTCACTATATGATCTAGATAATTGACTCGGTTTTGGAACAGCTGACATTTCTTCTGGTTTAACATGAGCTGGGCAGCTTGGAGTTGTTTGAATATGTCTTCCAAATTCTTCTGGTGTTCGTCAAATGTCTTCCCCATTACTACTATGTCGTCCAAATAGACCAAGCATTTCTTCCAAAACAACCCTCTCAAGACATTTTATATGAGTCTTTCAAATGTCGCAGCCACATTACAGAGTCCGAACGGCATGACGTTGAATTGTCATAATCCAGATCCGGAGGTAAAAGCAGTATTCTCTTTGTCTTCTGGGTCCATTTCCACTTGCCAATAACCAGACTTCAGGTCCAAGCTGGAAAACAGTTTGCTGTCGGCCAAAGTATCTAGCGTATCGTCAATTCGAGGCAGAGGATAGCTGTCTTTCTTCCTCGCGTGGATCAGCTGCCGATAATCCACGCAGAATCTCGCAGTTCCATCCATTTTCTTGACGAGCACTACTGGAGACACCCATGGAGTACTAGATAGTTCTATTACTTTTTCTTCTGTCATATCTCGAATTATTCTCTCAGTTTCCTCTCTCTTCGCTCGTGGAAGTCTTCGAGCGGATTGCCTAATTGGCTTAGCATTAGCAGTATCGATTTTGTGTTCGACGTCTGATGTTCTACCAGCCTTTCCTCCTTTTAGAACTATTTGAATATGGTGTACACACTAGATATAAATTGAGTGAATTAAACGACGAGTACTCGGTGTGTATTGATTTAAATAATAAATACACACTGAGTACTCGTTGTTTCATTCACTCAATTTCTTCGTTTTGGTACGACTAGGTCTCGATACTGCAAGAGTAATTATCTCATTCTCTTTGTATCAGCTCGATTCAAGGATTGACCAGCTACTGATAACGTCTGTTCGAATCTGGCATTGGAATTGTTCAGTGGTCGTTGTTTGACGAACTATAGACGTCACTGGTACGCAGGATCCAATCCTGGTTTCCTTTTTGATGGTACCCAGTAACCATCATTCACGTTTATCATACGTACTGGTATCTCTTTCGCTGACGTAACCAATCCTTTCTCAATTATTACTCCCTTGCCAACCTGTTCGTCGTGGTTTCTTGGCTCCATCATAACCGGTGTACCTTCCTCCATAATTCCCTGTAGCCGTGCTACTATCATGATTTCCCTTCGTGCAGGTAGAACGGTATCTTCCGGTTCAGCTGCCAACACCGCGCTGCCTTCACGTGGATGAAGGAATACATCCTTGGAACCCACTTTAATGGCTCTGTTTCTAAAGTCTGATTGCAAACCATGTACATTCATTACGTCCATTCCCAGAATCACGTCTTCCTCTATATCAGCTACGATTACCGTATGCGTGAACTTTTCTGCACTAATTCCCAATTAGATTTGTTCCTCACCGTGAACGTTGGCAGTCTCGCCTGTGGCGGTCCGAAGTCGCAGTTTCGTTGGTAAAAGCTTCTTCTTGGAGTTTATTATTTCTGGTCGTATAATGGTTCTAGTTGCTCCAGTGTCTACCAGCAGAGTATATATCTTGCCATTCACTTCGCCATCTACATATACACTGTCGTTGCGACATCTGAGTGAAGCTATCAGTATGGGAGGGTCTTTGGAACGAGCATGGGTCGGTGCCGCCCCTCGTAGCCGACCCGTTCTAGTTTTCCTGTGGCTAGGGTTCTTGGTTTTCATGAGTCCTGAAGCGATTACACGAACTGCGCCACAATTCCAGCACTGATCTTTCTCGGCTTCTTGTCAATCATACTTTTTATCATACTGACGATCTGGTCAAGTATGTCTTCGTCGCCTTCTTCTTGGATGGTCCTGACTTTGTTATATCCCGAAGCCTTCGTGAGCAGCAGTCCATGCATCGACCAATGTTTTGGGATCGGCTAATCGAAGCGTCCTCTGCACATCGGGGTGACGTACGCCATCAATAAAGGCCTGAATATCCAGACATTCCATCATGTTCTCTGGTGCTAATGGATAAGCGAATCGAACTAGTCGGGTCATATCCACTTCATACTCTTGAAGGGTTTCGTCACGTTTCTGCCTTCGGTTCCTTAGCTCGGATTGGTACAAGTGCTCTAGATGTTCCTGACCATATCGCATATCCAACCTCTTCTTCAGCTGCTCGTGCAAAACAGCCAATGTGTTCTATCCTGGAGTTTATTTCAGGCTTGCAGGGTTTTATATGTTCAATATTCTTTTCTTCTGCTGGCGTGTCTTGTGTTCCTTAATCTGCCTTATTTCTCTCTAGTTCCTTGATTTTCTCGTCTATCGTTGTCATCTTGTTTTCAATGTTTGACTTTAGAGATGAAATTTTATTCTCGACGTCAGCAGTAATGTTATTTTTTAACAATAAAATATCGGCAGAAATGTCATTCTTCATATTGGAAATCTTCTCGTCCATATTAGTAGTAGATCGTTCTTCATAGTGGAAATCTTCTCGTCCATATTAGTAGAAATAT
Source organism: Galeruca laticollis (assembly GCA_963921935.1). Taxonomy (NCBI): domain Eukaryota; kingdom Metazoa; phylum Arthropoda; class Insecta; order Coleoptera; family Chrysomelidae; genus Galeruca; species Galeruca laticollis. The sequence continues at coordinate 81,751,404 of OY998175.1, read as the reverse complement.
CATTCTTCATAGTGGAAATATCGCTCTTTATAGTTGAAATCTTCTCGACCATATTAGTAGAAATATCATTCTTCGTAGTAGAAATCTCGCTCTTTATAGTTGAAATCTTCTCGTCTATGTTAGTAGAAATTGACGAGATTAAGGTGGAAGTCTCGTCAATGAGGCTAGATAATTCTAGATTGCGGCTTACACAAAAACAATCGGCCCTCTGGAATTATCTAGATAAGTCTGGTCACAAAAACAATGTCTAGATGAGATAGCCACAAAAAATCGTAAACAGGTCATTTTGCATACATCGTTGCTCCACTTTTAAAATATAAAAAATGACCTGAGTGAATAATTTCACCCCATAAAAGAGGGGGTTTTTAGTTTCATTTTATTTATTATGTTTGTGAAAAGGTACATCTAACCATTGGGCCTGTGATGCCGATCCCCTTTCATTGTTTCCCTTTTTTAGAGGTATTTTTTACCATTGACGAAAGCTCCGATGATGGCATGTTTATTTGCCGAAAGCGCTTAGCTTAATTTTTTAATAAAATGTATTTACACACTTTCATCTTTTGAGAAAATACACCCATCAACCTTCTTCTACTTCTAGTTCTAAGAAGTCCCTGCGCATCCGTCATAATTTTAACTTTCATACATGGCTTAGACAGAGTTGGACTTAGAGACTACACCAGTGTGCTGTTTCGTAACAATATGAATAGTTTGAAGATGTAAAACAAAATTGTACACCCTTATTACAACGTAAATGGTAACTTATTTTAATTCGATGCAAGTATTGTATATTTTACCAATTTCATTTACTTAGGTTGAACAAGAAATCTTATGCTTTTAGACACCTGCTGAATTATTTTTGACAATAACTTTGAGGATGACCTATTGACCGAAAGTGCTTAAATGAATTTATAATAAAATACACTCGTAATATGTGTCGTTTTATTTATTCAATTTATATCCAGTGTGCACACCAATTCCAGACAATTCTACAAATGATAATGACATACAAATATTGACGAAATACTCAAATACAAATAGTCTGAAAGTAATCGATTCAAATCTGTGTTCGAATATCAGCACTCACTACTTACGTTATCGGCGCTTATTTGCCCCATAACAATACAACTTATTATACAATAGGGATGTTGACAACTTTTTTAAAAAGATCCTAAATTTTCAGTAATTACACTAATACATCACAAAATATTTTTTTATTGATGCTTGAAAACTTAAAAATCTTCAATTTTAAATTAAACTTTCCTCGACCAGTCAAAAACGCTATCGTCCCCAAATGGCTTGGTCGTGACGTCACATAAATTATAAACATAACTCTGACATAACTTCTAGACATAACTGTCAGTAAAACAAACACGTGAAAAATATCCTCCGATTATTTAATACATAATTATGATTTCTAATATATTAGATAAAAAATATAGCAATTATCATTACTGTACAATACCAGAATGTAAAAGTAGATCTATCAAGACCCCAAAAAAAGTTGTGGCTTAGAGTACATAGCGAAATAATTATGCGAAACACCTGGCTAAAACTTGCTAGAAAAGATCCAATGAATGTAAGTACTTACTGAAATAATAACTCAGTAAAGGGGCAGCACTGATTTTAGGCCACTCCTTATGTAAAATAACATGGGAAATCGCCAAGGTCCATCGCGGTAATTTTTGACTCAATTCGATCTACGCATGCGTCAATCAGAGGCAGCCGACAGCCATCTTGTGCTTTGTGCGCATACACCTTGTATCATGTATGCTGATGACATCACCCCTGCCCAGTCAGTTGATAATGTGTATAATGGGGAGTCAAAATAAAAAACAATTCAATAAACAAACATTTTATTATACAATATAAAATTGGAGAGTATAATAAATGAAAATATTAAGCTAATTTAACAATAATTTTTATTCTTATAATGTATAAATTTTAAGGAATAATCAAATGACTAGCATCGACATCCGTATAAGCATCAATCGAATAGTGCCCCCATGGTAAGGTTTCATCAGAATGACATAGGTAATATTTTAGATTACCTTACCTTCCACGATCGAGTTTCCACGACCCCCACTCCTGTCGCCTCCCCGCCATTTTGCCACCTTCCGCAGCTTTAAGTCGCGAGTTTGTCACATTATGTACTTTTGGTATGCAATACTGTCCAAAGATAAGCGAAGATTACCGAACTTATTTCCACGATTGCTATAAATAAGAGCGTCTAAAGCAATACCCAGTTTAGTGATCGGCAGATCGTAGAAGTGTTAACATGTCATCCAACGGAGATTACAGTGTAAGCGAGTTATGCGGTAGAAAGGTTAAACCGACTAACAAAAGATTCGGAACATGGTTACTAACAGAAAATATAGGTAATCTAATTACGGATATTGGAAATATCGATTACAAGGAAGGAGAAGAGCTACTGAGAGAGGCACTTAGACCGATAACGGATCCATTTTGTGACAATATAATGGTAGTAAAGCTATGCGGTTCGGAAGAATGTAATGGAGCAAGTGAACTTGTAAAAAATGAACTTTGTGGCTCGTTTAACAGTTACCTTCGAGGAAATTTGGTGACCTTGTTCCTGCGATACACGGAGGTAAAGCCAAGCTACACTTCTTCTTGCATAGCGACAATCAGATGGCCAAATGTGTTCGAAAAAATATGATAAACCTGTACGTATACCATACAAAGTGGAACTAGTACATGTAAATGTGGAAACACTGTTAAAATAATTACCCGAATTATTAATTAAAACATTACAAAAAGAAGAATATTATCTTTTAGACCTCGCTATTACTCAAGACTTCTGTGGGGTGTTCCAGAAAGAAGAAATGACAAACTACTTAACAAGTAACATAGAATGAATCGGGAGAATTGTAACGTAATTGTAAATAATAATAATAATACAGTCGGAATTGATTGCCTTACGTGGCTTAAATCTAAAGCAAGGGTTAAAATATACAACAAATTTATTTGTCAAATAACCAGTCCTGGTGTTAACAAGAGCATTGATAACCATATTATAGATTTCGTGAACTGTCCAGATAAGAGATTAAAATACACATTTTCCAACACTTTAGCCAGAGAACATGGAATTACAAGATTAGAAGCAACCATATATAATTATTCCATAGCCGATAACAAGACAGGGGAATACAATTGCTTAGAAAACTGTCTAACCTTACTGGAGGATAGCAAACTTTATTTCCAAAGTGAGCCATTATATTCTATCTCATTTGCTAAAATGTGGACAAAGTTGTCAAAAAGTCTGCAAAGCAAGTGCTGTCTTGAATTTAACAAAATACTGCAATATGTATACTGGGGGAACAGTAATACAAGGAAATTAACCCAACGCAGGAAAAAAAAATGTTAATTATTGTCTCTCTGCATTTAGTTTTTACTTCTTACCTATTAATTATATAGAGATCGTAGAAGATACGGGTAATAAGGAGAAAAATGTTTGAACTTCTTAAAAATGCTATATTAAGGCTGGAAATACATTCTTTACCCGGTCTTCCACACTGTTTAGCACTATCCCGGAAGATATCGACATCCAGGAGCTCGAACTCGTATCTACATGTGATATTATACCCAAAGTTCTAAGAAGGAGGGTTAACAAAAATAGTAGGCTAATGCCTTTTGCGGTAAAAGAAATAACACCGTTCACCGTTAACAACAAAAATAAATATACGTATGTAGGAGTTTTGGCAGATAAGGAAGGGCAAAGAGACGTCTACTACTTAAAGGGTTACCACAAAAATACGTTTTTACGCGTTTACAATAATAGAGAAACTCTTGTTGCAGACGGTTATGTCACATTACCATATAACAATGGAATGGAATTAATATGTTTGTCAACCAAAAAACAATTTGCTACCTTTACTACAATCGAAAACTTGCAATTTTACACAGGCGCATGGAAGAATGTAGACGTTCCATTTACCCAAGTGGAGGTGGAGAGGGTTAACGTGGTTACAATGCAAGAAATTGCGAATAACATAAAATTTAGAGATTGTCATCGACTAGAAGAATTTGCAGAAGGTACAGAACTGGTAATATCTGGAATTAAAGAAGTCATGCATAGAGGTAGAATCCGGTACATATTAAAACTAGACAATAGAAATGTTTTGAACCTTTCGAATTACTGGTTGGAACAAGAATTGGAAGAAATAGACTTACATTATAGGATAAAAATTGACGTGTTAAAACATACACCCAATAGAAACGAAGGAAGAGTTGTATTTTGTGTATAAGTTTTGTTAAACCTGTATAAATAGTCTAATAAAACTTGTAAAGATATCGTTGTTTTACAAATTTTCCCACCTTTGTTCTTATTTAATGTCAAACCATCTATCTGGATGGGAGGATAGTGGAGGATGGCAAAAAGGGTGGGGAGGCGACAGGAGTGGGGGTCGTGGAAGGTGAGGTAATCTAAAATTTTACCTATATGATGGTTATGACAAACAAGAAATAGACTGCCTTATTCGAAACTTTGGAATAACTAAAAAGCTTCTTCTTCTTCGAATGCCGTCCCCATTTAACGGAGGTTGGCGACCACTCTCTTAAAAGCATTTCTGTCCTTAGCAATATGAAAAAGATCCTCAACGCCCATGTCTGTCCATTCTCGGATATTCCTCAGCCATGATTTCTTCTTTCTCCCAATTCCCTTCTTTCCTTCAACTCTGCCCTGCATAATCACTTGTAACAGAGAGTATTTATCATGTCGTAATACGTGACCGAGATATGCTGTTTTACGTATTTTTAATATTTTTAGTAGTTTTCGTTCACGACCAATTCTATGTAGTATTTCCTCGTTAGTAATTCGGGGCTGTCCATGGTACTTTCAGCATACGTCTATAAATCCACATTTCGAAGGCTTCGATTCTTTTAGTTATTTGTGCCTTTAACGTCCATGTTTCTAAAAAGCTAAAGGGGTAAAATCATAAGTTGTGAATTCAAAAATAACATTTGAAGATTATGAAGAATGTCTTGATACCTTCACGCAGAAAACAGTATTCCAAAATCTAATTCGTGCCGAGAAACATCTAATGCATTCAATTGTTCAAGATAAATTAGCGTTGAGTCCTGAGGATGATAAGCGATTTATTGTTCCTGATTCTGATGAAACCTTACCATGGGGGCACTATTCGATTGATGCTTATATGGATGTCGATGCTAGTCATTTGAATATTCCTTAAATTTATTCATTATAAGAATAAAAATTATTGTTAAATTAGCTTAATTTTTTGATTTATTATACTCTTCAATTTTATATTGTATAATAAAATGTTTGTTTATTGAATTGTTTTTTATTTTGACTCGCCATTATACACATTATCAACTGACTGGGCAGGGGTAATGTCATCAGCATACATGACACAAGGTGAATGCGCATAAGGCACAAGATGGCTGACGGCCGCCTCTGATTGACGCATGCGCAGATCGAATTGAGTAAAAAATTACCACGATGGACCTTGGCGATTTCCCATGTTATTTTACATAAGGAATGACCCTAGAATCATCGCTGCCCCTTTACTTAACTCATTTTCAATAATCATGATTTCTTTATTTCTAGGATGTTATAAAGTAACACATTGGCACATATATTGGTTAGAATAATATAAACCCAAAAATGTTATTGACATACCAATATTAACGGAATTCTCGAAAACAAAGAGTCGGAAAGCAATCGATTCTAATATTTGTTCAAATATCCTCAGTACTCACTATTTACTTTGTAAGCGCCCATTTGCCCCATAAAAAAACAACTTATTATACAAATAAGATTATTTGAAATTCATGAATAAAAAATCGTAAATAATTCATTCAAATTTTATGATATACTGTCTATTCTTGTGCTATTCGACATCAGAGTAATTGATTCTCAATATCATTCGATTCTCTCAATACAATCTACGAATGACGTTTATTTGTTTGTGTTTTGCATGACTTCACGATCATCGTTTTCGGCGGTTGATTGAAAGCTATATTTTCAAATTCTAAATCCTTTGCCCACTTTTATAAATTTAAATCTATATATTTGGGTTGTTTGGACAAATATTTTATGAATTTAACATTTGTTTAATATATTATTTTGATAAGAATCAAATGGCCTATTCATTTATTTGTAAATTGAATATTCATTACTTTTATATTTTCCTACCTTTATTTCACGTACAAATAACTGTACAACGCCAATTTGTCTACCGAATGTATGGTTACTTTGATTATAGTATACAAATACCTGGTTAGTTACCCCGTATTCATACCGTGAAGTTTACTCTACCATGCATCCTTGTTCTTGTTGGAATATAAAGACCCAGAAGAGTAATGTCTGTTCTATAATGACCAATTTATATGTCAAGTCGATTGTTTAGTAATTAAAAGTACATTTATTGACAAGCGTTGCTCACATAGTATATCCAGGATTTCAAATCTCGATGTATATAACCAGTTCGAACTGAATTTATAACACTTTAATTTTTCTTCAAGACCCATACAACTCAACTGTGACTTGATTTGTCCACAGGATGTTACAGCACAATCACTCAATTCATTGGAGTCATTACTTTTTACAAGTTTTAAACTTGGGAGCGCAAGGAAATTTGTTTTATTATTGTACATTCAAAATTCTTCCAATCTTTGTATCGAAGAAACCAGTTTTGGACGAACAGGCTTCTGAAATATATCTCTGTAACCAATAGAAACACAATATTTTACAAAAATTAACCTATTTAATATAATTTGTCAACGAAAATAAATAATTTTTATTGTATATTCAATATTTTGGGGAAGAAAAAGATTTAGTACTTATAGTTAGGTCGAAAATTGAATATTTTTTTCATTTTATAAAAAAAAGTAACATAAATGATTGACCTTCACATTATACATTCCTCTTGACATTAGACAACATGAGGAAGCAAACATATTTTTAATCCATAGGGAGGGCGGGACAAGATGAATACGCGGGGTAAGATGGGAACCCATCGAATCTGACGAACCAGGTACGCAAATAGCTGAAACTAGTATTTAATGACTGTAACAGTAAACGAAGTTCACAGATTTTAGTTTGAAGTTAGATTTTAACGAATTCGCATTTGTGTTAAACAAATGTGTTACGTTTTTGTATCTGCTGAGGGTTTTATGTAAGTATTTATGCAAATTTATTAGTTTATTAGTTTAATTACTGTTGTTGAGGACATCATACATTTAAATTTTCATAATAATTTAATTATGGGAATCTCGTTTAACCTTTTGAATTCCTGTGGGGCAAGATGAGGTATTTTGGGAGAGGGAAGAAGGGATAGGGTTCCATCTTGCCCCGCAAAAAAGTAATAGTAATATTGAAGCAGACGTATTGTTTTTATTTCAGAAAATGATGCGTACTTATAAACGTGTATCAGAACGGGGAAAATGGACTGAAGAGAGCATGGTACAAGCAGTAGAGGCTGTATTTCTGGTCAAATGGGATACATCTCCACATTTTGATGTACCAAAATCAACATTAGAATTTAAAACAAAACAAGCGAGATTAAATACTACTCAAATTATAAAGTCGAAACTAGACCCAGATAAATGCGTTTTCACACATCAAGAAGAGCGAGAGTTTGTTGACTACATAAAATTATTGGAATCGAGATTATTCGGATTAACCTGTGTTGAGCTAAGACGGTTAGCTTTCAAGCTTGCGGAGAAAACACAATTTTGATAAAAGTAAAAATGAAGCTGATAAAGATTGGATGACAGTTTTTTTACACCCAGACTTGTCAATTAGGAAACCTGAAGCTACTTTCGCTGCAAGAGCGATAGGTTTCAATAAAGTGGCTGTGGATGGATTTTACGATTTACTTAAACAACTTATTGATAAGTATAACTTTACCGCCGATAGAATATACAACTGTGACGAGACAGGTGTTACAGTTGTGCCTAAAACCAAATCTAAGATATTGGCAACAAAAGGTAGGAATCCCTCACATCGGCAGAAAGAGGTGAAACCGTCACTGTGGAAATTTGTTGCAGTGCAGCTTATATGCCACCGTTATACATTTTTCCCAGAGTAAGGATGAATCCAGAGTTTTTAAATGATGTTTCTCCTGCTGCGACAGCAGAATGTCATCCTAGTGGCTGGATGCAAACTGAAATTTTTTTCATTCGGTTTACACGCTTCATAGAGTTTTCTGATGCAACAAGGGATCGTCCTGTGCTACTCTTATTAGATGGACATTCTACTCAAAAATATTAAAGTAATTGACTATGCAAGAAATAATGGGTTGGTTATATTGTATTTTCCTCCCCATTGCACACACCGACTTCAGCCAATTGACATATGTTTCATGAAACCTTTTAGTATCTATTATGATCAGGAGGTGAGTAATTGGCTTCGAAATCATCCAGGGAAAGTTGTGACCCTATATCAAATGTCTAAGTTATTTGGAACGGCGTTTATACGAGCAGCGTCTATGTTAACAGTTGTAACTTCGTTTGAAAAAGCAGGAATTTTTCCATTCAACTTAAATAAATTCACAGATATTGATTTTGCACTATCCGAAACTACAAACAGACCCAATCAAACAGCTGAAGATGTTGATGTTTTAGAGGATGTAATACCTAATCAACCAACAATAGAATTATCTGCAGCAACAAGAAATTTTGATGGGAATGTGGATCCTGAAGCACAAGAGTCTGATAATTTGCCACATCAATCCGTGAAAACACCACCTCTAACTTCCAATGTTACCCATACACCAGAAAAGCGGCTACCATTAACACCGTCAGTTTTGGAAAACTTATTAAATTTTGGTGCATCATCATCCACTGCATTTCAGATATCCTCGCCAAAGAATCTTGTTCTCATTCCACACATTGAAAATGAAAAACATACGACAAAACGAAGAAAGGAGAATGTACTGTTATAACAGAGTCACCGTAAAAGAAAGAATTAGAGGAAGAATTGAAACATAAAGAAGAGGAGCAACAAAAACGAGATATAAGAAAAATGAAAAAAAAATTTGAGCAAAGAAAAGACGGTAGTTAAAAGAAAAAGTTCCGAAAAAGGAAAACATTTGGTAAAGAAACAGAAATCTGAAACTCCTCGCCAAATTTTTAAACGTCAGATTCACCTTAACAATAATCAACAGAAGAATAACAAAACTATAGAGAGTGACTCATCTGGGTAAAACGAAGGAAACGTGGAAGATAATGCAGCATGTCTTTATTGCAACCATTTATATTCTCAGTCAACGGAAGGATGGGTGCTATGCATTAAGTGCAGACATTGGGCACACTGTTCCTGTGCTGGAGAGAAGGAAGATGATGACGAAGTACAACATATTTGTGCACTTTGTACAACAGAATAATTGAAATTCAATGAAAAATTATATTATTTTACAAAATAATGTATATCTCAACTTGCCCCACCTAGTTTCCCATCTTACCCCACCTGCGGGGCAAGATGGGAAATATACACTTTCGTAAAAAATGTTTTTTACTATGTTATCGCTAAATTAAAAAAATATATTAAACTGTATGTAAGTAGTAAATAACACATCAGCCTGTCCAGTTGTTCAAATTTAAAATCGCTAATGCAACAAACAGCATATTTAGAAGCGATTAAAATTAGGGGGCCCATCTTGCCCCGCTCTCCCCATAGAATATGTTAATAATACAAAGAATACAATTTAAACGATGAAACTATAGAGAAATTATGATCAGCACTGCAGGCCGAATAATACATTATTTATGAAGCCACCTTTTCTTATTTTTCTGTTTCAATTTTGTTTTTGGTTTTTATTGTCGGGTTTTGCAATTTAATGAGCTTTTCAAATTTGTTTTTGTCATTTTTATGTTAACATCCATATGTCGCCATCATAGATGATCATAGATCTCACTTCTATTTCCCTTAGTTCTTCTTAACTTTGTAATATGTCTTCTTGAAGGGATTATTTTTGTCACAACTGAATGAATATTCAGAAGTTTAACACCATTTCAAGTGTGTTTTATTTTCATTATTACACAGAATCTGTTTAAAATTTTACGTAGCAAATAGAATTGCGTGTGCGGGAACGCTGGAATTGTTAGATCAGGCGTACAGTCTGTCGAATCCATCAAAAACACGTGTATATTCGTGGTACACTTCATAAATAAGCGGTCGAGATGTGGTGTCTTAAACTGAACTTAATACCGCATAAATGGAGAGAATGACTACTGAGAGTCTGAGTATAATGTAAACAGCCGCTGATGTTTGTGTGTATCAATTCGTACCGCTTTATATGATTAATCTAGCAACAATTTGATGCACACTCTTATATGGCGCAATATTTTGATAAAGGCCTACATACAGCAACGAAGGCTTCGGGTTACAACAAAGTTAGGACCATCCAAGAAGAAGGCGACGAGGACAAGTTTGACCAGATCGTCAGCTTTATCAAAAGTATGATGGACAAGAAGCCAATAAAGATCAGATGCTGGGATTGTGGCGAGCTCGAGCATGGACGCAGTTCATGTAAGCGCCCCAGGACTCCTGCAAACCAAGAACCCCAGTCACAGGAAAACTAGAACGGGTCGGCTACGAGGGGCCAACACCGACCCAACATCGTTCCAAAGACCCTCTCATACTGATAGCTTCTCCCAGATGTCGCAACGACAGTGGATATGTAGATGGCAGTATGAATGGCAAGAGATATACTCTGCTGGTAGACACTGGAGCAACTAGAACCATTATACGACCAAAGATAATAAACCACAAGAAGAAGCTTCTACCAACGAGACTGTGACTGCGGACCGCCACAGGCGAGAGTGCCAACGTTCAAGGGGAAACACAAATCCAATTGGTAATTGGCGTAGAAAAGTTCACGCATACGGTAATCGTAGCTGACATTGAAGAATACGTGATTCTGGGAATGGACGTGATGAATGTACATGGTTTCCAACTAGACTTTGGGAACAGAACCATTAAAGTGGGTTCCGAGGAGGTAATCCTTCATCCATATGAAGGCAACACGGTGTTGGCAGCTGTACAGGAAGATACCGTTCTACCTGCACGAAGCGAAACCATGATAGTAGCACGGCTACAGGGAATCATGGAGGAAGGTACACCGGTTATGATGAAGCCAAAGAATCACGACGAAGAGGTTGGCAAAGGAGTACTAATTGGAAAAGGATTAGTTAAGTCAGCGAAAGAGATCCCAGTACTTGTGATAAACGTGAATGATTACCCAGTTACCATCAAGAAGGAAACCAGGATTGTATCCTGCGTACCAGTGACGTCTATAATTCGCCAAAGAACGACTACTGACAATTCTAATGCCAGATTCGAACAGATGTTATCAGTAGCTAGTCAATCTTTGGATAGAGCTGAAAAAAAGAGAGAGAATTTCTCTTGCAGTATCGAGACCTCTTAGTACCAAAAGGAGGACAGACTGGTAGAACATCAGCCGTCAAACTCAAAATCGATACTGGTAATGCTAAACCAATTAGGCAATCAGCTCGAAGACTTCTACGAGCGAAGAGAGAGGAAGCTGAAAGAATAATTCGAGAGATGGCAGAAGAAAAAGTAATAGAACCATCTACTAGTCCATGGGTGTCTACAGTAGGGCTCGTCAAGAAAAAGGTTGGAACTACGAGATTCTGCGTGGATTATCGCCAGCTTAACAACGTGACGAAGGAAGACAGCTATCCTCTTCCTCGAATTGACGATACGCTAGATACTTTGACCGGCAGCAAAGTGTTTCCCACCTTGGACCTGAAGTCTGGGTATTGGCAAGTGGAAATGGCCCCAGAAGACAAAGAGAAGACTGCTTTTATTACCGGATCTGGATTATGGCAATTCAACGTCGTGCCATTCGGGCTCTGTAATGCGCCTGCGACATTTGAAAGACTCATGGAAAATGTCTTTAGAGGGTTGTCTTGGAAGACATGCCTGGTCTATTTGGAAGACATCGTAGTACTGGGGAAGACATTTGACGAACACCTGAAGAATTTGGAAGACGTACTCAAACGACTCCAAGCTGCCCAGCTCATGTTAAACCCGAAGAAATGTCAGCTGTTCCAAAACCGAGTCAACTATCTAGGTCATATAGTGGCAATGAAAGAGTGGCGGTGGATCCAGAGAAAATTGCTTCCATTCAGCAATGGCCACAACTAACCGACAAACATCAAATTAGGAGTTTCCTTGGACTTTGCACGTGTTATAGAAGATTTATCAGGAAGTTTGAAGATATTGCCAAGCCTCTAATTCGACTTACAGAAGAATAAAGAGCTTTCCAATGGGACGAAGACTGTCAAACGGCTTTTGAAACCTTGCAGAGGCATTTAACCTCGGCGCCGATATTAGGATATCCATTACCAGAGGAAGACTTTATTCTTGACACTGACGCAAGCAACGTAGGAATTGGTGGAGTGCTCTCACAGATCCAAGGAGGACAAGAAATAATGCTGGGATATTTCAGTGAAGTCCTCTACAAACCAGAACGAATCTACTTGGTCACAAGAAGAGAACTTTTGACGCTAGTGAAGTCCGTGGAACACTTTTACCAGTATCTCTATAGTAGGAAGTTTTTAATCCAGACTGATTATGCAGAACTCAAGTGGTTGATGCAGTTCAAGAAACCCGAGGGCCAGATCGCTAGATGGATTGGACGACTTCAAGAGTACGATTTCATTATCGAACATCGAGCTGGTGTGAGTCGCTGAAATGCAGACTCCCTGTCCAGACGGCCGTCCCCAACAGACTGCTCCCACTGCAACGGAGCGGAATCTAGGGAAGCTGCAGTCCCAAAAACTACTGTAGTCAACGAGGAATGGTCACCCACCAGGATCAGAGAAGATCAGTAAAATTATCCTCACCTGAAGCTGATCCGGAAATGGAAGGAAGAAAATCGGCGACCTACCTGGCAAGGAGTGTTAAGATTTTCACCGACACTCAAGGCGTATTGGGCTCAGTGGGACTCCCTTGTCCTGGAAGAAGGGCTGTTGAAAAGAGTCCTTGAAAACGATGATGGTTCCGAGATGAGGAGACAGCTCGTTATCCCCAGAACATGAGTAGCTGAAGCACGAAAGAAGTTACACGACAGTCCATCGGGAGGTAAACTGGGAGCGGAGAAAACCCTCCAGCGAATCCGTGAGAGGTTTTATTGGATGAACAGCTCCAATGATGTGTAGGACTGGGTTAAATGATGTACGACTTGTGCTACGAGTAATGGACCACATCGCAAAACAAAGGTACACATGAAACAGTACAATGTTGGAAGCCCTTTCGAAAGGATTGCTTTAGATATCGCTGGACCATTTCCGACGACCGAAAATGGTGGCAAATACATACTGGTTGTAATGGATTATTTCACAAAGTGGGTGGAAATGTACGCTATCCCGAAGCAAGAGGCCACAACTGTCGCGGATGTGTTGGTGAAAAAATTTATCAGCCGATATGGAGTGCCCTTGGAAGTCCACAGTGACCAGGGAAGAAATTTTGAAAGCCATCTATTCCAGGAGATTTATGACAAGCTGGGAATGAAGAAGACCAGCACAAAAGCATTACATCTACAGTCAGATGGAATGGTCGAGAGAATGAACAGGACTATTGCAAAATACCTGTCCAAAGTGGTTTCCAGCCATCAGAGAGATGGGGACCAGTATCTTTCCCTATTCGCATTGGCTTATCGATCTGCCGTCAATGAGTCCAGGGGTGAAACACCTGCGAAAATCCTGTTTGGACGTGAAATGAGGCTGCCTTGTGACCTGGAATTTGGCTGTCGGCCTGGGGAAGATCTAGCAGGAGAAGACTACGTGATCCAATTGAGAAGAAGGCTGGACGATATTCATGAATTAGTTCGAACAAATCTTCAAGTTGCCAGCGACAGAATGAAAAGTCGGTACGACACCCAGGCCACAGAAGGCGGTTTTGAAGATGGGAACAAAGTATGGTTACACAACCCGACAAGGAAAAAAGGATTTTCCCCAAAATAACAAAAATTCTGGGAAAGTCCATACTTAAACAAGAAAAGGATCATTGATGTTATTTATCGAATAAGCAAAATCCCCAACGGAACCCAAAAGTAGTTCACCAAAACCGACTAGCGTCATTCGAAGGAGACCATGACCTAGAGAAAGCAGTGAACCATATTCGAGATGTGTCTGACCCTACCTTCGATGTATTTATGAGCGCGTATGGAGGTACCGGGAAAGCTAGATATGGAATCACTTCAGAGCAACGACAAGATTTATTCACTGTCCCGGAAGATTATTCACTAGCATACAACATCCCCGCCCGTATCAAGAACGCACGAGGGTTGGCAACCGTCGTTCGAAAGAAGCTCGGCCAATTAGAAAAACTTAAAACTTGACCAGATTCCAGCCCCTGGCAAGACACTGAAACTGAAAAATAATTCGCGGTACATCTTCTACGTGGTAACTCTAAATGAATTTCAAGATCGATCTACTTACCGCGATGTGTGGGAAGCACTTCGAAACCTCCGAGACCATGTGTTAGAATCCAGCTTAAAGAAACTGGCTATGCCTAAGATAGCCAGTAACCAGTTGGATTGGCGAGTCATCAGGAACATGGTAGAGATTATCTTTCAAGATACCGGTGTCCAGATATTAATATGCAGCTACAACCCCCGTTATCAGTATCCGATGAAGACGGTTCCCTGCTATTTCCATAAGATCGGAAAGTGTAGAAATGGGGCCAGTTGCCTATTCAAACATCCAGTCTCGGCTACACAAACGTTCCAGGAGGAACTTCCATTTGAGGAGGGGGTAGTAATTAGTTGGATCGGCGAGTTATCAGGAACATGGTTGTACGAATTTGATTTAACAACCAAATTCTCCCGTAATCTTTACTTCAACTTTCTCCTATATAACATGATTCATATCCTGCCCAGACCACTTGAAGAAATATATCATATTTCTCAAACATTTAATTTCTCTTACATCGACAAAATTCCATTTTAACGATTAGACCACTTCAAGAAATATACCATATTTCTCAAACATTTAATTTCTCTTACATCAACAAAATTCCATTTTAACGATTACTACCACATCAAAAATACATACGATTATTGTTCTAGGAATTTTCCACTTAATATTTCCAAGCAATCGGCATCAGCAAAAAAAACCAACCCACACGTGTATCATTCACTCGCTATTAAATTTCAAACCTTCTCATACATCATCAAAAAACCAACCCACACGTGTACTTCCCACTCACTTTAACCGACCTTTAAATAGGAATAATAACCTATGTTCCTACTCTTCATCAGTCAGACATCATACATAATGGTACTATACTCATAAGAAGAAGAAGAACACACCGGCTTGAGACCGGTGAATCATTTTTACAATTAACATAATGTGATAAATAACCAAAAGTGTAGAACGCGTTTCAATCAGTGAAATTCTTGATTGTTCGAGCAAAAGATCAATTCATATCTTCGATCAATATATTTAAATGAAAGTGAAGTAATTGTTTAATTTATAAAACCGCCATAATCCTACGTATACTACAGTGAACTACATATAACTAAAAGGTCCTTCGAGCTAAGTAAACTACAACCTTCCGTTCCATTTATTATCCCAAGTGCAAAAAAGGGATAATAAAACATGGTCCTTTCGACGCCGGATCTGAAACAGAAGCAATAGAGTCCTGAAAATAGAAATCAACACGTCCCACCTGTATTAGAGCCCAGTAGACATGCCTGGGTAAAAATATCCGAGAATTGGAGCTGAAATCCAGTTGCCGGTACAAGACAAAACATTACGAAGGTATTTATGAATGAAAAAAGTTTTCGTATTTCCAGTTAAAATAAACATATGTAACATACAGTGGGAGACTCAAATCGTTCATAATTATACATTCACATTATTTGAAAAATTATTTGATAATTCTTATGTAACATAGACATTAATATCATACAGGGTCGTTCATAATTATACATTTACATTATCTGAAAAATTATTTGATATTTTTTATGCAACATAAACATTCAGATTATACAATGTCGTTCAAATAATTACATTTGCTCGGTGCTGATATACGGAGTAGGAGCTTGGACGATAAAGACCATCGTGATGATCCATCTTAATGGCTTCGAAATGAAGGTATCCGGGAGAATCCTTAAAATTTCTATGACCAACGCAGAGGTATTAAACCGAATGGGAAAAGAAAGAGAACTGCTGCAAATAGTGAATCGAAGAGAAGCAGTCTACCTGGGTCATATATTTGAGAGTTCCAGGTAGCAATTTTTTAAGTTAACTATGGAGACAAAGAATGACGGAAGAAGAGGCATTGGGAAAAGGAAATATCTGTGGCTAGAGAACATAAGAAATTGAACAAACTTCGATGCCCATGCGCTTTTCATAGTTACCCAAAATCGAAGTAAGTACGCTAGAATTGTGACAAGAAAAATAAAAAACTCTATTCAGAAGATGCGGTTCCTTAGGCAAAGAAACAAAGTGATTCAACAAATCATTGTTTCTAGTCACCAGAAGTTCTGGTTACAATGGCAAATTGCACAAATAAGATTTCGACCTACTCTCGCATCTACACTTTTCTCCAAATTCTGCGCTCAGTGACGTCTACCTGTTCGCAGATCTCACAAAATGCTCTCCGGACAAATATTTGGCTTGACCACCGTGAAAACGTCCATCATTAGTTAGAAGATTAGCCGTTCAAGAAAGGTATCTGTATGTGATATGGGGAACGCTGGAATCATTGTACCGCTCTTGAAGGACTTTAGATTGATTTACTTGACTACGTTACACAATATAAATGTTTGTAGTAAGCCATAAAATTTTGTATAATGATAAAAGACATTCATAAATACATATGTATATAATACAATTACAAATAATGCATAAGAACCAACTAGGAGCAACACATATTAAGCAAAGTATATAGTAGTAACAGCAACCTTGCAGTACGACATCAACCGTATAAAAACAGTGTACATGAAGACAGTTTTTTAGCTGCTTCTTAAAAGCGTTGAAATTTAACATCCTCCAATATTCCGCTACGCTAACATATCAACAGTTTTTGTCAGATATCGTTTATCTAATTTGAGTTTTCTAATTGCTTGTGAATTACGTATATTATACTGATTAATTTTTTATTTAACTTCATTGTTGTTTTTGTATTTCAATTAGAAGTTGAAAGAGACGTAGGTAGCATAATTTTAAATTTTATCAAATATGGCGAACAATGTTCAAAAATATGAATTCATATTGAAGAATAAAATTAAATATCAACGAAATAGTTGTGTTGCTTCCTAAAATAGAAGATTTATTATCCGATATGGTATTATTCATGACATGACAATTTTATTCATTTTTCTTTACATTGATCTAAATTTGTAACATTGTCAAAAGCTAAATGAAAGAATGTTTTATTTTAATAATAAATACGCTTCCTAAGGTTGAGTTCTAAGATTACCATTATGTAAATTTTAATAAAATTACACTAAAAACACGAAAGCATGGAAAAAGTCGAGGGAAAAGTAATTTATCTACACGGCAATAAAATATGTTACGTCGGTTGTATAACCTTCTTCAAAATTCGATATCCAACTTTAAATACTGTTTTAATGAACATAGCATGCCTATAAATTATTTTGAGCATAATACTTGAAAACAAGCTTTGCCTGATGACATTTTTATGTTATTACCAATTTAATTTTACTATTCTAGATGATATAAAAATAATTAGAAAACGGCCTGAAATTTATCGTTGTTCAATTTGAAATGTTCAAATGCCGAAAATTTATTTTTTTAATCAATGATATTTTCTAATCGTTAAAAATTGATTTAGTTTTGAGCCAAATTATTCAAAAATGTCTCTTCTTGACGAAATTATTATAGACGTGTGTAAAATGTATTAAAATATATATAAAAAGTCCCAGCTAAAACTTGCACCTTCAAATGTTTCGAGTTATTCAAATTTTGAAAAAATTCCAATACAGTTCAATTTTTACCTCAAGTGTTGATTTTTTTATCGTAGTTTGAAACTTCTTTTTTCCTCCCTCTAGCTCCCAGAACCTTAAAAGGAAAGGGGTGTCAAGTAATACTTAATTTTCAAGCTTGTTTCATTATTAATGCAACCCTGTTTTTCTTTATTAGTAATGATTTTCTTTTAAAAAATACAAAACTCTTTCAGCATTATTGGGATTTTTGAAATTATCAATCCTGAACATTCTCGTTCAAAATTTGAACAAGTTTTTTTATGGATGGAGTGAAGCATGTATTTATCTAAACTAATTGTTGTTTTTAGTTTTTCAAATTACAAAAAATTTTGGTTCAAGCTGATACAATTCTCGTGTTTATTCACATTTCTTCTTGATCAATAACTCTGTTATTATTAAAACCCTACTTTTTAAAATGGTTTATTGTACTGAACTAAAAGTTGAATTAATAAAAATGTACTATCAAAATAATTACTGTACTAGTGTCGCTGTTAGACTCTAGCCAAAACCATGTGGAACAATTTATTCTCCACTTTTAATATTAAGTTTATTTCTAAAGGGCACACCTTATTAAAAACTGGAACCCCATGTGTTCTATGGTGAAGATTGGCTTAAAAATTCAAGAAACTACCTAATTCCGTTTCAATAATACATTTATATTCTGATATTAATTTTTTAATTGAGTATATCCGCCAACGACGTAAAAAAATAGACCTATCATCGCATTCATAATATCGGGATTGTTTTGAAGCCATCATTGAATTATCTAACAATATGCTAGAAAAAGACAACGCTTTGGCAACGCTGTGAAAGTACAATCATAAAATTTTCAGTGGCGTACTGCTTTGATAATTTTTGAGGAGATTTCCAACTTAAAAATAGATGTGTGAGAAAATATGTAGAATTACATACTGTAAAGAGTGTATTGAATTGAAAATAATGTAGGAATAATACTGAATTAAAAAGAAATTTTGAATTTGATGAATTCAAATGAATATCTGGAAAAAAATAAGTATATGTATTGAGAAATAATTAACCCTTTGAAAGAATTTTATTCAATTTTCAAATAATAACATAATAATTATAGATAAGAAACAAATCAAATTATATAACAACTATGGATTTTTATAAACCGTGTTCAATTATATGAATATATGCGTATAATGTTTCCTAAACACTTTAACCCCATGTATATCAGATGGATACACAAAAATTTCTTCACCTTAACCCATGTACATCTATTTGATACACACGATTATCGTATAATCAAATCAAATTACTGTGTATCTACATAATATACAGTTATAATTGAAATGCCCACAGTATACGAATCTGCTGGACTGTGGCAACCAACAATTATAATTGGTTTGAGAAAACCTTTAAAAATGTGGCAACAGTGTATGTTTATAGCGCCAATTGTGATATGTCATGTCTCATCTCTTGCGGTTGTTTTGGTGTTAGTCACAGCACACCCCTCCTAGCAGATTCACTCTTATGTACAAAGTGAAACGAAGTTTTAGTAAGGGGCCCGTCCGCTTGAAGCCGCATTTGTAGCGCGACATAAAAATTACTACCAATCAGAGAAGGGCCGGGGGAAACGTCAACCACATAATCTATTATGTATTTTCATAAAACTGTTTTAAATGAAGCTTACTGTTTCTAGTTAACTCAATAAACTGTGGAGTTAACTAGAAACAGTAAGTTTCATTTAAAACAGTAATATGAGTAGATTCCACAATGTAAAGGTTGAGACAGTTAATTTTATTTTCATAAACATAAACAACACCTTCGACCATTTACTTAATCGCTACATTGGATTGGTTTGTGTGTTATTTAAATTTGTGTTTTCCCGTTTTTTCTGTCTTTTGTGTGGTATTATAATTTTAGTGTTTTAGTTATTATCATTAACCTATAGTTTATCGAACTTTTGATTAGTATTAAGTGTGCTTTTTTCAAACAATTGTGACCGTGTAAGTATTGTTCAACTTGTTTTATTAAGTGTGGATAGTGTTTTAAATAATAAAATTTATGAAACAGTTTGTTAATTGACATATTCCTAGTATCTATGTGGAATTTTTCTATGTAACTTGTCAAACTAAATATTACAGTATTAGATCTTACTAATTTAATTTTCAATAACTTGCAATCACAATACTCATAGAAAAAATATATCGAGATTTTTATTATTATTATTTTCATATAATAAATGTAAACGGTGTTATAAGATGAAACGTTATATTTATTTAGATGAGTTGGGTTTTGCCCAAAAAAGTTACGTTTATAGTGATCTATGCAATGTTTAAGTTGAATTGGTTTGTTGTATTAAAAAAAACATACCTCACATTAACTGAATAATGTGAATACTATTGTGGCTGACCAATTATGTATAGCACACTCGACCATAGTGAAATATATGTACACGATTGCCAACTAGAACTGTGCGAGATAAACCATTGCTTTGCGTTTTAATTTACAGTTATCATGGCAACTCGTAAAAGAGCGTGTTGTGTTCCTGCCTGTTCTGACACATCAAGTGAAATACATCGGTTTACACAAGACCCTGAACTGGCAAGTATTTGATTGTCAAATATAAACAATACTGCATTATGTCCAACTTAGTAACAACTATAGGATCTGTCATCGCCATTTTGCAGAGGAGTTTAAAAACCCAGGATTCCGAAGGTTTCACTATTATCGTTTTTTATAGTACAGACGTATGTATTGTGTGTCAATAATCTATATTTGTAGTTCATAAATATATGTTATCCCAGTGAGTTTTAAAAACGATATTATTTCCTAATCCTAAAGAATGATTCACTAGGTAAGTGTTTCCCGGAGATGAATGGCATGGCTCTATGGTTAAAGAAGTATATATGAGGTGCGCTTGCTAAGTGCCCTAGCAAGTACCCCTCGTAGGTCGTGCGAATACGATATTTACAAAACGGACGTGTTTGTTATCTATTTCACTGTCCTTATCAGTTCACTGGCCGCTATCCATATTTGAAATTATGGTTTACACAAATCTAACAATGTCTTTTTTGGATCATCACATCTTGGAAGAGAAAAATTATCGTCGATAAATTTTCGATACTACCTATAACGTTAATAGTTTTCACTAATTGTTTTGTTCATTAAACACTGTTTGTTTGTTTATTGTCACACTTCACTTATTTACAAATATTTTCGTTATGGTATTTATACAACCGATTTTTATGAACGATTCGTTTTTTATGGTTTTGAGATGTAATCTCGCAATTTACTCCTTTTACTTCCGTTATTTTAAACGGGCTTAAATACTGTGGATCGAACTTATTTCTTTCCTCATTTCTTAAAATAATTGACTCCCCTACCCTAAAGTTAACGGGTGAAGATTGCTTTTCACTATTATTCACTCTAATTAATGTATTTTCTATCAAACACTGTTTGGCTCTTTCATTTGCATACTGTAACTTATATTTCAATTCTTTATCATACCTTTCAAGATTATAACACGGTTCTATTTCTACATTTAAAAATTCTGGTTAGTTGGGTTTTCTACCGTATAATAACTCAAAAGGAGTGTATTCGTGATACGTGTTTGGTGTTGTATTATAACAATATGCAAACATTTTTACAAATTCGCACCAGTTATCCCTAGAATATTTGATAAAGTTTCTTAAATACTCATTAAGCGTTCTGTGTAATCTTTCACAACTGCCTATCGCTTCATGGTGGTATGCTGTTGAAAAATTATGTTTTATTTTCAAAAGTTCCGCAAGTTCTTCATTATTTCATTCTTATATTCCGTTCCTTGATCTGTCCTTATCACTTTCATCAATCCATAGTTTGGTATAAAATTGTCAAATATAGCTTTTGCTATTCTGGTTGCCTCTTTGTTAATGACCGGTATCATAACCGCGTATTTTGTTAATTCGCATAATATTGTTATACAATAACGATTCTCGTTGTTACTTTCTAGAAAAGAACATATTGTGTCTATGTAAATGATATCAAACGGTTTTATAGATGTGTCCGTGATGACAAATTTTTCTTTATGACTAGGTTGTGCTTTATTCACTTGGCATTCATGGCTGTTCTTTACAGACTTCCTTACATCTTTCTCCATGTTTTCCCACCTGAAATTTGCTCTCAGTTTCTTTAGTAATCTATTGTTTCCTACATATCCTCCAACCATTGGATCATTGTGATATCTTTCTAGAATCTTTTGGATCTCTTCTTTCTGCTGTACCGTTTTTGGTACTTCGCATATACATACTTGTATATTTTTTAACCTTTTATTCCCTTCTTCTATAAATTCTTTTATGGTGCACTTTTTGAATATATAATCATTTGCGTATATCTTCATTTTTTTCACTTCAAATTTCACCGACAGCTCCTCAAGCCAAATTTATCAGATATATGGATGTTCATGGAAATATGACTTGCGTAGACCCTTTAAAGATACAAACACAGAACAATTATACAATGTATAATTTATTACATTTTTGTAATTGATTATGAACCTATCTGCTTTTACCTACTAAAATAAATATAAGCAATATATTTATGTTTTATTTATATCCTTATTTATGCTCATAGAAATATTATAACTACATGATGTTTATAGTATTGGAAATAACTTCTAAGCAACCACTAAGTTCACAATTTTTAAATCAAATCACAAAATTAAATTGACAGCTATTAAAGGTTTCCTTAGAAACGCAGGTGTAATAGTTGACTTGAATATTGTAATATAATTTTTCAATATTAAATCGTCGTTTTTCCCGCCGCAGTAAAAAATTCTGTATTATACACGGGAAAAATATTACGTTTTAGCTAAAATTTAGTAATTTTTTCCCTTGTATAATAAGAACTTGTAATGTAAATATTTTTTATTTTACCCTCCAAACCATAATGATATAGAAATCCTGATGTATGTTATCCCTAAGTAGTGTATTTTAGAATAGAGCCCACAGTAAAAAAACTGTTTTACTCTGTGGTTGAAACCAACATTAAAATATAAACTGCTTATGGGTGACTTACATCGGGATTTGTCTAGTATCAGTTATATTAATATTCACGGCAGTGTAAAATTCTACTTATTCAAATTTCACTCTCTTTTTCATTATTTAAATGCCCCGCCATGTACAGTAGTGCGTGCAGCGGACGGGCCCAGTACTACTAAATTGGTTCTGTTAATCAGTACAAGAGTTAACCTACTAGGGGGGTGTGCTGTGGTGTTAGTCTGGTAGTGTATATGCTGTTTTTTGCTAACGGTTAGTTACGGATAACTATACAAGTGTAATAAATGGGTCTATTCTTTGTCTACGTCATTGGTTTTTATTTGCGTGTCTCACCTATACATATGATCCTAAATAAAGGTTTCTGGACCTAAATCGATTTACTTAATATATAACTTCCATTTTACGATGATAAAGTTTACTAGAAAAATATTGAGAATTTTGAGTGAAAATTTATTCAGTTTAATACGCTTGCAGAAACCAAATTTACTATAGAATTAAATCCTTTAACGGCACAAAAGAACGTTCTAGGGTATTTATATACGGTTGTTATCATTTGCATGTATTAACGGTTGAAATCACTCGCGTACCTAGAGGTTTTTAACCTCAAACAAACTGATTTCTAACGGATGAACAATTTTATGGCATGTACAATGTACATTAACGTTTTTAATGATTAAAATGTTGTATATCTGGATTTAAAGGACTCGTCGTACTAGTGGGCTGAAAGTCTATAGGGTTCATCTGTGAAACTCATATCATAAAACTGGTCACTTGTATACACTTCGGAGGCTGTATCGTGCTAAAAATACGAAATTTCCCCAAAAATGAACAGAAATGCGGTATGTCTGGATTTATAGAACCCGTTGTACTGGCTCTGATGAGCTGAAAGTCAATAGAGTTCATCTGTGTGAAGCTTTTAACAATATCCAATGATAAAATTGGTCACTTGTATACACTCTGGAGGATGTATCGTGCTAACAAACTAAAATTTCTCCAAAAATTACCACGTATGTGGTACGTCAAATTGCCAACTGTGTTCTAACAAGTGTTTTTATAATTGGTGTATAAAAGAGACTTCGTTATAACATTGTTTACAGTGTCACAATGAAGTATTTTGGTAATTTTTAGTGTCATGCAGTTGGTTATTGTATGTTATATATTTTTTTATTTGACATTTGACTTTAACCTTGAAATAAATTATAGAATGGTCTAGCGTTGTTCTGGCTACCAAATTATTGTATTAAATGGTCTTAAAGGTAAATTAGAATGGATTATATATTAAAAATATTAATGAATAAAGTACGCTAACGTTTATTTATCAATGATTTGTCAATTGTTTATTTTTATATTGTATAGGATCAATATATAGGTATACTTAACGTTCGAATTTTGGGATAAATTACCAGATATCTTCGTGGAGATGTATTATATAAATAATTCTGTTCATGATATAATATAAATAGATCGCAAGCATATATGAAGAAGCTCTTTTTTAAGCAAATAATCATCCTCTGTTTGATAAAATGAAAGTTTGTTTACAATTTACACAATTATTCGTTCAAAAATGTCAAAAGTGCTGAATAAAACCATCTGTGATCTGACCAATCAGGAATCTACAGAATTGCCAACATAAACTCAAACCACTCCTCCTAGTTTAAAAACAGGGATTAAATGTAATAATATTTTACTTAAAAAATTAAATAAATGCGAATTATAAAAAATGTTGTGTAAAACTTGTGTCACAATGACTTTCTGTCTCTTGATGTTTTCAGATAATTCTTGAGCATTTTATTTCTCTCCTGCTGAATTTTAGTCACATCCGGCAGGACTAGATGTTAATTTTACCTTAATCGGAGCTTTTTCGCTTTGTTTGTAAATATTGCTAATATTTTGTGTATTAATCTTTATAACTGATAAGCTATCAAATTTACTACACACGTCGTCCACAGGGTATATTTTTTTCCTACTATTTCTATCTAACCTTTCTATTTCATGTTTCAGTTCCAAATTTTCTTTTTCTAGTCTTCTTATTTTCTCATTTCTTAAACTAATGGTGAAATGGAGGTTGTGCATCTCCATATGGAATATTTGGTATGTAGATCCTCCATGTTATATAATATATGTACATATTGGACATGGCCTTGAGGTATACTTAAAAATTTACTATTAACTAAACATATTCTAGGAATAAAACAAAAAGAAATATACTGTTAGTTGGAAGATCTTAATTCTCTTTTATAATTTATCAAAGAAAGCTGCAACTCCTCCATCAAGAAACTTGCATGTGGCTCTCCAATAGTTCTTAATTCTGAAGCCATATATTGGCTAAATATATCATACCTATCAGAGGTATTTCCTTTTTTTACCATGTAAATTGGTGATGGAAATTGAAACCTTTACTAACACATTGTCAATTTGTTTCAACTTTCTATTTAGATTTAATCGCTCTCTTTCAGATTTTCTTTTTTTTGGAGTAGGTGCATTCAACTGTATATCTCATGAAGCTTTGCGTTGCACTTGCATTATCTTCCTCCTCAAATTGAAAAATTATATTTTCATCATCGGAATCACCAGTGAGTGTCATACTCATGAAGAGGAATGTTTGAAGTTGTTTGCCTCACTGATTCCTCACCACATTTGCACATGAATTTAAACAAAAAACTCATAAGGGGCCAAACAGGTCTTGCAGAAGCTGGAGCACCACTTCTTTCCAGTTTTTCCATTAATTGGACTTCCTTTCTAAATTTTTCCCTCATGTAGTGAATCCCTATATAATTAATTTTATGCATTATAGAATTTGAAATATGAAGGTCGTAAAACAATTAATATTTTAAATTAAAAGTGTATTATAAACAGCGCGCGATAACAAGTATACACAAATGAAATAATAGTTTATGTTAACACATCGTTTAACCATGAAATTCACCTTGACTGAAATCGCGGCACCTTGAACATTATATAAGGCGTTGACTAGCTGACTGTATATAGATATAGTGACATACCTAAATCTATGAATATAGTAGTTAAACAAGTAGACGTAGGTTAGTGTTGCTCGTTATGTAGAATTTAAAACCCGAATAATTATTATAGTTATGTGTTAGTAAGTGTAACGTATTCCACTCTAAGTAAGTACCAGTTCTAGTCATAATAAACCAACCAATGATTTTGTATGAAGACATTTTATGGATTCCGTTCCTGCTACGAGGCTCAATTTTTCAGAGATGAACAAGTCGAAATAGCAGTGGAGTCATATTTATGAATACGGGACAAAGTTATTTGCCAAACGATAATAAATGGATAATTCAATTAAGCAAGGTGCCATGTACAACAATTACGGTCAACAACAATGGTTCCAGGAATGCCAGAACATCGGCCTACTTATTTTCTGATTACAATTGTTAATATATGCCAAAAACTATTGAATAAAGACCTTTTTAAACAAACAAACGAGGCTCAATGGTAGTGACACGAACCTAATCTTGTGGGGAATTGGTGTCAGCAGTTCAGGGCACATTCTCCACATCACACTCAGGCTTTTAAACCTTGCTTTTGCTCGTGACATCAAAAGAATAAAATTAAATAAAGTCAAATATCATGCCATCATAAAAAAACCAATCCCGATGTATCTGAATCTGGTTCACCTAATTTTACCCTGATACCCTGTACAACGCTACTTCATCCAACTAACCTGTGCATTGTAGACTTCTGGCTACATTGGCCCAACAATTTTCTCTTTGGAGTATAAATTTATAACCCTTATCAGATTTGTCGTAGAGTGGTTTGTAATTGGATAATTGGAAATGCACTGTAACAAAAATTCATCATTGAATTGATATTTCGCGTTGTCCATCACTACTGAACTCCAGTATATACTGCTATAAAATATATATATATATATATATATATATATTTTATATATTTATATATATATATATATATATATATATATATATATATTGGCCGGTTTAGAACATCTCTCGACGTTGTCCGACGCCTTGTCTCCATCTTTTCCTCTCGTCCCAGTCCACTTATTGCAGGTTTCTAGCACTCATGGCTTTAACCACGCCCTGTTTCCAAGTGGTTTTCGGTCTTCCTCTTTTCCAAGGTTCTATCGGTAGCCAGTTCATTACTTGTTTAGGGAGTCTTGTTTCTGATATACGTTGTATGTGCCCATACCATGTAAGTTGTTTTTTCTCTATGTCATCGATAATGGTACCTTCAATCTCCATTATTTCTTTAATGGTGTCATTCCTGATTCTATCTCTTCTTGAAATCCTGAGTGATCTTCTCATCGCATCCATTTCAACAGTTTCTAATCTTTTGTTATATTTCTCTGTTAGTCTCCAGTTTTCAGATCCATACAATAGGCTGCTTTTCACTAAAGTTTCATATATATTGAATTTTCTGTTGTTTGTAATATTTTTATTCCACAGAATGCCATTGAGACAAGATATCGCTTTTTTCGCAGTTGTTATTCTACTTTCTATTTCATTGTTATCTGTCCCAGTTGAGTCAAATGTCACTTCCAGATAGTTATAGGCTTGACAGTGTGTTATTGTTCGATCATTATTCAATGTTAGATCATTAGGTTCTTCACCGATACAAAGATATTTGGTCTTTTGAATGTTGACCCTTAGACCCCAGATTTCGTACTCTTCAATCAACTTGCGCATCATGTATTCCATATCCTCCTTATCATTTGATATAATTGCTTGATCATCGGCAAACTGCAAAGTATAAAGTGTTGTGTTACCGAGTTCTATTCCCATTCTATGAATTTTCCTCTTCCATTGTTTTAAAGCTGCTGCCACATAGATTTTGAACAATGTTGGCGATATACAACATCCCTGTCTCAAACCTTTATTCACTGTAAATTCATCAGTGATATATTTTCCTATTTTTACTCTCGAGTTAGCTCCATTATAAAGATTTTGTTGAGCTGTAATAAGGGTGTGATTGATGTTGGTGTCTTTTAGAACTTCCCAGAGTTTCACCGTTGATATTGTGTCGTATGCTTTGTGTAAGTCTACAAATGTTATATGTATTTCTCTGTTAGTTGCCGTCTTCTTTTCAATAATTTGTTTGAGACAAAATCTATTTTCGTTACATGTTCTTCCGGCACGAAATCCGCTTTGTTCTTCTTCTTGACCTTTAATTTCATCCTCTATAAGATCTCTCAGTACTCGTCCATACAGTTTACTGACTGCACTTGTTACGGATATTCCTCTGTAATTTTCACATCGTTTTCTATCGCCTTTTTTATGGATTGGTGTTATATACGCAGTTTTCCATTCTTCTGGAACGGGATGTCCATTAATGCACAAGTTGAATATGTACGCTAGACCCCCGAACAATGTATCTGTTCCATTCTTCGAAAGTTCAGCGCACACACCCTCAGGGCCACAAGCTTCTCCATTATTCAAACATTTTATTGCTTTTTGACCGTATCCCCAGTTATTTCAACGTTTTCGCCTTGCATATCTATTTCCTCCGTAATTGATTCATTCAAATATTCTTGTCTGTCTCCATTAAGTATTTCTTTGTAGTTGTCTATCCATTTTTTTGTTTCTATTATCTGTATGTGTGATCTTTCCTTATGTCATGTTCGAACTGAATTTATGAATCTCCAAGCTTCTGTGTTTTTCCGTCCTCCAATGTAGGTATTGATATCGTGACATTTCTTATTCCAAAGTTCATTTTCTTCTTTCTGAATCAATTTTCTTGTTTCACGTTTAATCATTTTGTAGTGTTCGAGATCATCTGGATTTCTTTCTTTGGGTTTACTAAAACTTCTATATCTTTATTCCACCACAAATTATCACTTACATATTGCTTATGTGTTCCTAATGATTCTTTAGCCGTTTCGTGTATACTTGAGATGATGTTAGTATAGGTTTCTTGAAATGTGAGGTCTTGAAAATTTGGTATCAGCTTATTGTCTAGTCTTTGTTGATATAATTGTATTGTACTGTCATGTATCAGGCTATCAAGATTATATTTTGTATGTGGCACTTCTTGTAAGTCAATCGTTTGGTAGTCTTGATTTTGTACTTTATATTTTAGTGAAAAGAATATTTTGACTCGTACCAAAAAATGATCTGATCCACCACCAAAAGCTCCTCTTAATACTCTAAAAAATAAATCCAAATTAAATACTATAACCTTTAACCTCAGACTGAACTAAATACAGACAGAATCATGTTGAAGGAATCCTGACAATTATTTAGGTACGAACGCGCTTGCGTTAAAGTCGACTTTGAAGTTATTGCGAATGGCAAATTTCGTGCCGATTTGCGTGCCAAAGTGCCACTTGGCCAGCAAATTGATTACGGATGTAGCCTAAGGGTCAAAATAGTAAATCTAATCGTTAAAATTTTACGAATTAATTCGTAAGACACAACACTGGCTATCTCTCAATTTCAGTGGTTCACTTTTAGGTGTGTTAAATTTAGTTGATGTCTTTGATAGTCGGACAGAGCGAGGAAAATTTTATACCACATCTGGACAGCTTTTAAGTGCACTGTACTCTCAGATGTACGTGTTTTTCATACAGTTCATTCACAATAATTCGTATGTAACACATTAAACATTTTCCCACAAAATAAAATTATATTTAAAGCGAGACCTAAAACGGACTCTTCCGTCTAGTGTAAAACCGTAAAAGAAATCTAAGATGAATTGGCAAAATAGAAAATTGTAAACAAACTAATTTCCATATTAGTATAGAGTGTCACCTTAGCGACAAACGCAATTCCGACATTCCCTTCAAGCGGGCTTGTTAAAAAACAAATTTAGTAACCAACTGTATTTCACATAAATCGAAACATAATACATTATCAAAAATATTCTGTTGTAATCAAATAACAGTATCCCTTCAACTTTTTGTTCCATCCGATTGACTAATTTGAAGGAAACAAAAATACCTCTGTGACATAATTATCCATAAACTTGTCATCCCTGAAAATCCTGAATTTGGGTGTTGGGTTATAAAAAGGGGTTTAGGTTATAAAAAGTTACCGAAGCATGTGCGTTGTTCACCAAACAACCGGATCAATTCTCTGCTGCCTGTTTGAACACACAACGTTATACTATACGTTTCACATCAATTAGTTTTAAAATCCATGCTACGTATAAATGAACCAAATCGCTTCGTGTTTTCATTCGAGCGTTTTTTATTTATCAGTGACGGCACCTACTAATTCGGTGTTTTGCAATGTGTCCCACTTTAATAAGTATTTTTCCGCTAATTCAACTACACAATCATCGATTTTCCTGCAATCCGTTTTCGATATGAAAAATATATTTCTTATATTCACATATTTTCACTTTTCCGCCCAGCCCTATCTAACATGAGAGAAAAGTATTGGTTTACTCCAAAAAAAATTGGAATTTAGAAAAAAAAATTGAGTAATTTTTTCGTTTCCAATAAGAAGTACACGAAAAAATGTTTTTTAGAAAAAAAATCCTGTGTGTATGTCGTCGTCGTTGGCGTCGGCCACTTTTCGTAACATGTCTTGTTAGCGATGCACCCTCGGGACAAGTCATACATTTTATGTGTGAATATTGTTCAGGACATGAACCCTATTGATTTTCACCTCACCATAGTCACCATAGCCAGTACAACTGGTGCTTTGTCTTTTTTGAAAAAATTTCGGTTTCTTAGCACGATAGAGTCTCCGGAGTATATATAGGTGACCAGTTTTATGATTGGATATTATTCATGGCATCTAATAGATGAACCCTGTCGATTTTGAACTCTCTAGATTCAGTACAACGGGTGCTACGGTACTTGAAGTAGCACATTTTTTGTCAATTTCGCAGAAATTTCGGGTTGTTAGCACGGTACAGCCTCCGGAGTGTATAAAAGTAAACAATTTTATGATTGAGTATTGTTCGGGGCATCATACAAATGAACCCTATGGATTTTCATGACATAGGCGCCAGTACAATGGGCCCTATTAATACAGATATTCATTTTTGGTCATTTTGGGATAAAATTCGGTTTGTTAGCACGATACAGCCTCCGGAGTGTACACGTGTGACCAATTTTATGATTGCATATTGTACAGTTAGACCATTAGGTTGCAAACCCAAAGCAAGAACATTCAGCAATCGATCAATGGCCGAAGAAGAAGATATTGATAAAGAAAGAACTACAAAAATGTTTAAATATCTTACGGATATAAAAAAGGAAAAAACTAGCAACAAAAGTAGCTCAAAAGGATCAAAACATTGTGAAAATTACCACGGCAATAACAAGGAAAAAGTAACAGAAACCAAAGACAACGTTAGGAAAATATCAAAGAGGGTAAAGCGGTTGGAACAAATAGTAAACGCATTGAAAATTGGAACATGGAATATCAAAAATATGCTAAAAGTTGGGAAAATGCCCAATATAGCCCAAAAAATGGAGAATTATGATTCAGACATTCTGGCGCGCTACAAGAAAGCACATGAAAAAAACAAAACAAAATAGAGAACAGAAACTTCACGATGTATTACTCAGGGGAGAAAAAACAAGGAAGGATTGGAACAGCAATAATGGTCAGTGTACGAATTCAAGGCTTAAGCTTAAATACTTCCTGTAAATCATACATTAATTACATTTATATTCCACCCCTGTATAATAATTATTACACATTTCTATACATACACAAATAATTCCTGCCTATAAATCGTTCAAAATCTACAAACATCAATCTCAACATTATCTTCACATACAAAAAAAGTTATCTTAAAAACCTTCCTTTCACTATAAAAAATAAACGGTTTTAAAGGTTAAAACTAACTTTTCCGCATCTGTGGCCCTGAACAATATTCTATCATAAAATTGTTACTTCTATACACTTCGGGGGATGTATCGTGCTAACAAACCGAAATTTCTCCAAAAATAACCAAAAATTTTGTATATTTGGATTTATAGGACTCGCTCTAGTCAACTGAAAATCAGAAAATCAATAGGGTATATCTGTGAGACACCTTGAACAATATTCAATCATAAAATTGATCAATCGTATACTCTCTGGAGGCTTTATCGTGCTAACAAACCGAAAATTCTCCAAAAATGAGAAAAATTTGGTACTTCAAGTACCATAGCACCCGTTGTACTGGATTTAGTGATCTGAATATCAATAGGGTCCATCTTTGAGACGCTCTGAATAATATCCACTCATAAAATTGGTCACTTGTATATACTCCGGAGGCTGTATCGTGCTAACAAACTGAAACTTCTGTCATTCTGACGATGATATTGATTTATCGAAACAATTGTCAATTTTTTAGAATTTTCAATAACTTTTATTATATTGTGGAATTAACTAGAAACCGTGAGTTTCATTTAAAACACTAATATGAGCAGATTCCACGAAGTAAGGGTCGAGACAGTTAATTTCAAAAATGACAAAAATATTGTACTTAAAGTACTGTAGCACCTGTTGTATTGGCTCTGTTGAGCTGAAAATCAATAGGGTTTATCAGTGAGATGTCCTGAATAATATTCAATCACGAAGTTGGTGACTTGTTGAACTCCGGAGGCTGTATCGTGTTAACAAACTGAAATTTCTCCAAAAATGAGAAAAATTTGGTACTTCAAGTACAATAGCACCCATTGTACTGGCTTCAGTGAGCTGAATATCAATAGGGTTTATTCTTGAGACGCTCTGAATAATATTCAATAATAAAAGTGGTCACTTGTATATACTCCGGAGGCTGTATCGTGCTAACAAACTGAAATTTCTCAAAAAATGACAAAATGCCGTACTTAAAGTACCATAGCACGCGTTGTACTGGCTATGGTGTGCAGAGAAAGAAATTGGATAACAACAAAGCAAAGCATCCAATGAATGGTTCGACGAAGAATGTAAGCTGGCAAGCGTAGGGAAAAAACAAGCAACAAGTAAATGGTTGGAAACAGGAAAATATGAGCTGGATTAATACAAATAGATATAACAAAAAGCAGAAAAATCTACTGAAATAAAAAATCAAAATGGGTTGCTGAATAAATGAAAAAAAAAATAGAAAAGAAAAATAAGGATAATAGAAAACCCTTCGAATATGTGAGAAAGAAATACCGTGGCACAAATGCAATTGGAGCAGTAAAAATAAATAAAAAAGAATGGGAAACATACTTTCAAAATATATACCAAAACAATCATATTATTGACGAAAATTATGAGGAGGCAGTAAAGGAGGGAGAAATAGGTGAACAGCAGTACAAACCATCTTTCGAAGAATTTATAGATGTTGTGAAATAACTCAAACTAAACAAGGCGGCAGGTCCAGATGATATGAATAACGAACTAATCCAACATGAAGAAGCCTTACATCAACAAATATATGACCTGATAATGAATATATGGGCAGAGGAACTCGTGCCAAACGAGTGGAGCATTGCACCTATAGTTACAATCTTAAAAAAAGGAGATACAACCAAATGTAAAAATTACAGGAGTTTAATGCTGCTCAACACTACATACAAGATATTAACCAATCTAATAAAGAAAGAACTAAATACACAGGCTGAACCCAAATTAGGTCAATATCAACAGGGATTTAGAATATGAAGATCTACGGTAGACGCCATACACCCACTAATACAGGCTATCAAAAAGTGCTATGAACATGACATAGATCTACATGTACTGTTCATTGACTATATGAAAATTAAATTTCGGTTTTTTACTGCACCTGCGTTACAAATTACCGACAGCTAAGTTAGAGAGAGGTCGAATTATTGGTCTGCGGAACACTGGGCAGTGGATCCAAAAAATTTTTGGTAGAATACACAGGAGTGTGGATACTGTTGTCAGATGTCATCAGGTATGGCACCAAGAAGACCGAACACGAAGAGCTAGGGGCACAGGACGAGTGAGCAAGACAACAGAGGGCCAGGATCATCGCCTAAGTTTATAAGCTCTAAGAGTTCGTTCCTCATCGACAAGGGCAATAGCATCTCAGTGGGTTGCAGCGCATGGAAGGGTCTTTGGAATGCGAAATGTTTATAGACTGATGAGAAGGTTTGTACTTTCTTCATACCGACCTGGTATTACCTTTAACTCTGGAACATCGAATAAATCGAATTCACTGGTGCCAAGAACGACTAGTGTGGAATCAGGAACGGTACACTATCGTCTCCAGTTATAAATCCCGGTTCTGCCTAGACATGCATGATGGTCGAGGGAGGGTGAGAAGGCGGTACCATTGCTTATGCTCAAGGTCACCTTTAGTCTTCATCAGGGGCAATATGAATGCACAGCGATACATTCAAGAAATATTGGTACCTTATCTGATTGCTTACCTCAGAACACCTCAAAATCCAACTTTTCAGCAAGATAATTTTCGGCCACATATAGTCAGACACACTTTGAACTACTTCCGCCAAGCTCAAATTCATCTTCTACCTTGGCCCATAAGATCCCCGGTTTTTTCCCCAATTGAACTTGTGTGGAACATTATCGGTGGAAGGTTAATACTTTACAGCATCTTCCTCTAACTCCAAAGGCTCTCCGATTTAGGATAGAGGTAGCATGGAATGAGATACTCCAGGAGGATATTGATCACCTAATTATGAGTATGCCTAGATGCATGTAAAATTTGCAATGAATCGTGTATCTTTAACTCATTATTAAAGTTGGTGAGCATAAAGTTAGATTATCCTCACCCGATTGGAGTGAAATTTAATTCATTTTGTTATTCCCTTTAGTTGATAGGAATTAAAGTGAATTAAATATACGACAAATCATCTCAGGGATATTTGCCACAGTAAATAATAGGTACTATTAAAGAAAATAGTCCAATGAATATGACCCAATCTTTATCAATTATGAATTT
Source organism: Galeruca laticollis (assembly GCA_963921935.1). Lineage (NCBI taxonomy): Eukaryota > Metazoa > Arthropoda > Insecta > Coleoptera > Chrysomelidae > Galeruca > Galeruca laticollis. The sequence goes on along the minus strand of OY998175.1, from coordinate 81,716,609 downwards.
GAAGATAATTCAAGTGAGTTACAAGAAAATACACACAGTTATATACAAGGATTATATCTACCGTTTAAATGCATATACTCGATATGTATAAATAAGTTTCAAGTAAGTAACAGTTGGCAGTAACATTGAAAGTTGAAAATGTTGCAGATAAGAGTATCAAATTGAAATTAAAAAAATTTAATGCAGCTTATACAAGTTAGGACACTGAATGGAATATTTAGTATACAAAATTTCAAATTATTTATACAGTGCTATTCAAAAGTCCCCTCTCCCCCTCGTATCTTTTGAACGGCTACACTTACATTAATAAAATTTGGAGGGTGAAAAAAAGTGTTGTAAACTTCTCTACGAATGGTAACAGGTGACGTAATAGTAAAAGATGACGTCACAGTGCCACTCTGGCCAATAATTTTAAATAGGACCTTATGACAAGTGATATCTCGTTTTAAAGGCATTGACATTGGCTACATAACCATATTAATTTTGTTTGGGTTTAAATTAATTTTGACGGATAAATTAAATACATACCAAAATTATTGAAATTATTTTTTTAAATTTAATTAATCAAATATTAACAATGGATTCTTATAGCAAGTGTTCTAAATGTGCTCCGTCTACTTCCTGACAGTAATACATCCTATTAGTAAACTCTTGTCGTACTCGTTCGAATGTGTCAGCTGAAATAGCATTGCATTATTCAGTCATTCTTTCTTTCAAAACGCCAATGCTATCTGGTGCCGTAGTATAAACCTTGGTTTGCAAGTACCCCCATAGAAAAAAATCTAATGGTGTCAGATCTGGTGACCGAGGTGGTCATTCTATAGGACCTCGCCGGCCGATCCATCTACCTCGATATTCTTCATCCAGGTAACGTAATAAAAGGTATTGGAGTGACACAAATCCTCACACCTTTCGTGAACAATATACCCACTTTCCAGAAAAAGTCAATGTTTGGGCAGGCATTTTGGGAAACCACATAGTTGGTCCTGTTTTCCTAAATTCAAATTTAAGCGGTGAAGTGAAACTGGAGATGTTACAAAATGCAATCGAGCCGTTAATTCTTGAAATTCTGGAAGATAATCAAGATGAATTCGGCTATCTGGAATTAACATTTCAACAAGATGGTGCTCCTGCACATTATTATGGTGCAGTAAGATGTTAGTTACCTGGATGAAGAATATCGAGGTAGATGTATCGGCCGACGAGGTCCTATAGAATGGCCACCTCGGTCACCAGATCTGACACCATTAGATTTTTTTCTATGGGGGTACTTGAAATCCAAGGTTTATACTACGGCACCAGATAGCATTGGCGTTTTGAAAGAAAGAATTACTGAATAATGCAATGCTATTTCAGCTGACACATTCGAACGAGTACGACAAGAGTTTACTAATAGGATGTATTACTGTCAGGAAGTAGACGGAGCACATTTCGAACACTTGCTATAAGAATCCATTGTTGATATTTGATTACTTAAATTTAAAAAAAAAATTTCATAATTTTGGTATTTATTTAATTTATCCGTCAAAATTAATTTAAACCCAAACAAAATTAATATGGCTAGCCATAAGGTCCTATTTAAAGTTATTTGCTAGAGTGGCACTGTGACGTCATCTTTTACTATTACGTCACCTGTTACCGTTCGTAGAGAAGTTTACAATACTTTATTTTCACCCTCCAAATTTTATTAAAGTAAGTGTAGCCGTTTAAAAGATACGAGGGGGAGGGGACTTTTGAATAGCACTGTATATCTGCAAATGGATGAAACTCAAATTGATAATTTTCACATCAACTAAGTTTGTTAAATGTTACACGATAAAAGTAAGTGTTGCTGCTCCAGCTGTTGAATGAATAAAGATGCATTAGTACTTCCATATATTTTTGTTCTCTCCTATCTACCACATATCGTCACTTTTCAACTGAAGATCCAATTGTTGTTTGTTTTTATTGAGTAAATTCACTGTTTCGCCCTTTACTCTGTGGAATCTACTTATATTGTTTATGTTTTATTGATTATTGATTTATTCTAACAGCGGACGAATTATTCAAATATTTATTTAACGTCAAATCTTTTTTAGATAGCCAGTCATGAATAAAAGAACATTGTTGATATTATTTTGTACAGTGTTTACCCTAACATTAGCTTGATTCTTTCCCTACTTTCAGTACAAACCTTTTTTTCTTGGTTATAAAAAGACTGAAGCTTGGGTCATTTCGTCGTGTGACATATTTGGAATGAATATACTGGATGGGGCAAAGCAGCTTGCTAATTTTGGAATTTAATAGAAGCAAAAATTAATGTAGTTATACTTTATATATTTTATTATGAAGTGCAACTAAAGTTTATGTTCACGCAGCTTTAAATACCTGCTTACAACATATCGTCATATCTAGGGACATTCCAAACGATGGATGTGAGCCTCATCACTGAAGAAAATGAGAACATTGTCAAGCATTCCAAGAAGCGCTTTACATGAATTTGTGACGGTTATTGAACCAGAAGGTCGCTAATGAACTTAGTAAGGTTAATCAGTATGAATTAACCACGATCCACTAGGAAAGACGTTTATTTGAGTAATTATTAAAACACGTTTAAAATAGTACGTTGATAAATTATAAAACAACCAACCCGGACAAGGTTAATATTTTCAATGTGAGCGGTGTGAACGTACTACAGAATTTTAATTCGGCACATATTAAAAGTTTAATGTATACAAAATATAATAGTTGTATTTCTTAGTCGTAAATGTATCTCTAGTCAAGAACAACTGACGTTGGTTATGGTTTTTGTATATTTGTTATTAATGTATTAAGTATAATATATCACAGTCACCTTTTGAAACATATGTTATTATTTCGTTCCCACACATTGGAGATAAGTGATTCTGAAATTAATGGTCTGGAACATAAAATGGTTTAGTATATGTTACGCTTACCTCTAATCATCACATTTTCTTGAGCAACAAAATCACGAGCTAATTAGTACTGATCAAATTTGGATTCTTCATAGAGGATTTTCCTTACAGAACGGACAGGAAAGCCAACAGCGGTAGTATGTTTCCAAGCAGAGCGCCTAGGTCATCGCAAAACAGATTGCCCTACCAAGTCGATGCTTTGCAGTGACCTTACGGGGAGGCCAGGGCCACAATTAACAACAATTGCATATTTATTTGTAATTCCGAAATTATTCAACCTGATTTTTGCGTCAATTGATACTTCAAATGTTTAGGTATCATGTTAATAACATAAATAAAAGATTGAATTATTGATTTCTTAAACAGACATTTTTATATCGAGAATAGCGTTTGTTAATTCTTACCCCGTCCTTGGGGCTAAAACAAACAGCTCTGGGGTAAGTATTAACATGATGTTATACAAACTAATCCTATGATAGAAAACGAACATGAGAATGACATAATACTTTATTATTGAAAAATATTTTATAAACTATAACTGTAGAGTAACTAAGTATTAGAGACTCTATTAAGAATAAGAAAAACGATTCGTACTTATCGTCGTCTGAATCACAATTCAAGCAAATGAATGATGTGATATCACCCTTGATGCACCCAGCTTGGGTCCATTCGTTACAAGAAATACATTGTATCCAATCACTACCTGATAAATCATCCTTATACCACATACCACAAACAATGCAAAAACATTCATCCTCTTCAGAATCATTGCTCTCGTTTAATATTCTTTTCGTTACCTTTTCTATTTTCTCGTCTTTCTTCCCCTTCCCTTTTCCTTTTTTCTTTTTTATTCTCTTCGTTCTGTTTTTTTTTCCATTTTTCTCTTTTTAGTTCTCTAATGTGTTGTTCTTTTTTAGTCCGTTTACGGTTGGATGGAACTCGTGGTGGAGCTTTTGACAGAGGTCTTACAGTTTCAATTGAGAAATCACTAGAATCCCTCTGCAAACCCGATGGTCCAGCCACTGGCCCATTAAACACGTGCGCAGTAACTAAAGTTGAGCTGTCCCAATTGGGCATATCGTTCAGTAGTTCAGAGTTAATTGAATTTGATGACAGATATTGATTCGTCGGGTCCGGGCGCTCCGTGACATATGATGGCGCAAACTCCGAATCTTAGAAGACTTCGTCGTTAAATGGCCAGATACCAGATTTCCTGAATACGTTTATCACATTCCTCGGATTCAATGCCAGAGTTAATGCATCTTCAACATTACCAGGGAGATCATAATATGGTCATAGTTTTTCCGGGATTAAAATTATCAATGAATTTTCCAAACTCTTTTTGAGTCATCAGCTGGATTGATTTCCAACTCCTATGCATTCTGGTGGTCAATTCCTAACAAATATGTCATTGTAACGAACACGAGGAAAGACAAACATACAGGTTATGGCATTGCCAATTGGATTTGTTGCTACTGCAACTGTAACTACTACACCTCGTTCAGCAGATGTTACTGCGTCGACCTGCTTTATGCCTTTTCCAGCAACAATCTTCTTCGGCTTTTGCACGGTTGTGATACCTAGAAAATTGTGATATTAATAAAAGTGTCAAGTAAAAACTGACATAAGATTAGTAGGGTAGTCAAGAAGACAGATACCTGTTTCGTCAACATTCCAAATTCGAGATGGTGGGAAGCTATATCTTTCTAGCACGCTTCTGTATTTCTCAAAAAAGTTTTGAACGTTAGGTCTATTAAATGAAGTCGCTCTGCTCAAACTGGTGGCTTCAGGGATTCGTATCGCCAACCTCGGATTTCTCTTCATAAAATTAGTGAAACAGTCATTACCGGCCATCTGGTTAACATGCCAGGACTCTGGTATGTTCTCAACATTGTGAAACTTAGCACATCGATACGCTAATCGCCTTACGTCTTCGGGTAGTAATCCGAAATAAATATTGGAGCACTTCAACAAATATTCTGCTATAATTTCTTCTTGTGCAGCATTGAAAACTAAGCGGGTTTTCTGGTAACCCACTGCTGCTTGTGCACCAGATTCCTTTTTTTCGCGAAACTATAGAGTGAAATGTGACAGAGCTCAAACTCTGTCGCTACTTCTCTATACTTTCTATTTTTCTCCATTATTTCCATCGCAGCCAACTCGTAGACCTCTATGGATTTAGTTCCTCTTGTAGTCTTTCTTTTATATGTTCTCATTCTGTAATAAAATGGAACGAAATTTTTTTTATAATTATCATACCCAGTCTTAACCTTGTTAATACTAGCCCCCAAATTTGGGGTAGGTATGATCACGTTAATTCTAACCCCGGTGATTTGTTAACTTTAGCCCCAAAGGAATATTTTTGATTGCAAATACAATAAGAAAAAATTTCTTGAAAAATTAGCCAATTGAGCTGCACAGCCTTATTAACCTTCATGGGACGGACATCAATATTTTACGAAAAGGACTAACTGGGGTCCGAGAAGACCCCATACGTAAAATTGCAGAAATGCTGTATTTTTCTTAATTAAATATATAGAAAAGAAGTTTTATTGAAGTTTTACTATTAACCATTTATTAGTCAAAAATCATCACGAAAAAATACAAAATACCCTAATCACTAATACTACTAGCTACATATCATTTCAACATTTTTTACAAACTATCTCCGATTTTGAATGTTCTAGGCACAAAAAGTTATTACACCTAATACATATTTTTCTGGATTTTTTGTCTTTTTCTCTTTGACACATATGGCAGCGCCCCCTGGTAATGTTTTGTTGTTCAACTCTATATTCTGTTGCATCCAGTAGTTCGGGAAAAACGTCTGTCATATGCTGTTTTCTGTTCGTCCTAACGTATTTATTATTATATCGCCGGAAAACGTTTTTCTTTATGAGTTCTTTTCCTAGTCCCAAAATATACATTTCACGTTTATCCAAACTGGTTTTTCGCCAATCCGGGTTTTGCAGTAACCACAATTTATAAGCATTTATTCCTGCGATATCTATAAGATGCGAAAATATTGCCATTGGCCAACGGTTTGACTTTCTCTGCACTGTATATTCTTTGGCCAACTTATCTGAAGTGTCGACCGCACCTTTTGTTTTGTTGTAATGAAGAATAATTTCTGGTTTATAGTGCTGTTCTTCTCCAGCTACTTTACTATCAGTATGCTCACTTGAAAGTAAGATGACAGCATGTTTTTGTTTTGGAACATAGGAAACAGCGTTCTTTGATTTCTAAAAGCAAACATACTTGAAAACTCTTTCTTGTACGATGTCGGTAGAAGTTCCCTGGGAATAATTGTTTTATTTTTCCGGAGGGTTCCACATAAAGTAATATTTTGTTTTCCACAACTTGTCAGTAAGTTCTAAACTTGTAAAAAAGTTATCGGTCGTTATTCCAAATCCGCCTTCCAAATGGTCTGTCAAATCTAGGACAACCCTTTGACCTTGACCCTTTTCCGCTTTGTTACCTTGTTTTCCTAAAAATTAATAGATACATAGGAATATAAAGTTTGCCTATATTGCTTTTCTAAAAACTTACCCAAATAAACTTGCATGTTTGCAATATAAGAAGTGGTGCAGTCCACAAGAGCCCATTTTTTGATTCCATACTTATCAGGTTTACTCTTCATATAGACTCGGAATGGTGCCTTACCCCAAAATGGTACAAGCTGCTCATCTACACATAGATGGTCGCCAGGATTAAGTGATTTTTTACAATTAGACTACTAATTTTCGTTCTTGTCTTGTTTGAAAATTAGCAAAGCGTAAAAATGAAGTAATTTGTTTGAATCTGTCTCTTGACATTGCAGCAGAAATTAGAGGACGACAGTAAGAAATATCTTGACACCAGAGCATATCGATAGCCTCTTTCGATCCGTGAAGTGCGCCAAGAATAAGCAACACTCCAATATAAGCTTCAATCTCTGTAGAATCAACAGGTACAAAAACTTTAATTTTATTCGGATTTTCTATATTCCATTTATCATAATATGTTTGTGCCTTTCTGTTTGTTTCGGTTACTATTATGTTCAGAATATCCGGAGATAGGAAAAGAAGAAAAGCGTCTGTTATACTTGAGATATCAGAACTGTAATTTGTAAGGCCTAGAGCATGTCTCCGAACATTAGCTTTTGAACGTCTAACTTTTGTGTTTCCTGGAATTTTTGACCACTCAGTTCCATCTTTAGATTTATATACTGGAATGCCCTGGCTGTTACTAACTGTTGGTTCCTCTGGGTTCGTTTTCTCTATACTTTGAACCATAACTATATTCTTCCTCTACTTCTGTGACAATGTCTTCATCTTCTAAGTCACTCGATGTTTCCTCATAGATAACACTATCAAACGTAACATCTCATCGTCAGTAAGCCCCTTGCGATTGTTTCTAAATAAAAACTGACTCATTTTCAAAACGATGTACCCTACTCGCAATATCACAAGAGACTAACCCGAATATTCAAGTCTAAAAATTATATGGCAGTGCGGGGAATCCCCCATTTGAACTGGTAATTTTCATTTTACAATTATATGGGTAAATTCCGTGTGAATAAACAAACGTTAAATGTATGTGATTCCCCGATTTTACTAACAGTTACCGGGATTATTTTATCGGACGTAAAAGGCTGACCGGGGTCTGAATCTGAAGAGACCTCTGGAATATAAAACAATTTTTGTTTATACCAGCCAATAAAAACTACTAAATGCATCATATTTTATCAAAATAATTCATAAACTGCAGCTAGATGAAATATCAATGTTTAAAAATTTGCGTTTGCTAAGATACAGCAATAACATACGTCATGGGGTACAAACGGATCCCGGCCATGAAGGTTAAGTATGAAACAGGCTTCTAGAAAGATGAAAAGCATAATAACAACGCCGTATATTTTGAGCACAAATCAAAAAATTTTAAGGTTAAAAATGTTCGTTACCTGCGTAATAAATTGATACGGTACACATGTGCCTTGCAGGACGCGTGGAGCAGAACTGAGCAATACCTAGGCATGTGGCGTGATCTAGATGGCGATTGAATCGCGTGCTGTAGTTTTAACTTGTATAGTTCTCAAGAAATTCTTTTGTTAATACTTACCCCTGTTAATTGTAGCCCCGGCCTCCCTACGCATCGTTCCAGTTCCAGGTTCCTCCGTTGGACTTCACCACTTTCTCTTAAGTTGTCCACCCACGAAACAATGCTAACGGCCTAGAACACGGCAATATTGAAATGGAAGCGAAATTTCTTACTGAAAATACGTTCTGAAATCACAACTGAGATTTAATAACTCTTACTGTGAATAATTTAGCATTTTCAATTGCTGCCCCAGTCCTGTCATGTTTATTAGTATTGCTGTAAGGTTCATTAAATTTTACTAGACAGCAGCATGGCAAATATCTCCGCATAAAAGAAACTTCAATTGTCTCCGAATTTGCAAAAAAAAAAAAATAATAATCATAATGGCGTGGTATCTCACCAAGAAAACAACACAAATATGTTGTATACAATAAATAATATAGATACCGTTACATTGAACATAGTTCAGAAGTCAGTAAGAAAAAGATAGTGGCTATTTTAATTCGTAATTTATTCGTTTTCAGCTTATAAAAATATATAGATAATATTTCTAACTGATATTTTGCTATATCTCGTATACTCAGTAGGCAGCGGAACGATGTTTCCTCGGGGGTTAAGTTGCCGACAAATGCCAGAGATTCCCAATGGAATGATTATTTATGGATCGCTTCGGACTAGTTGATGCGGGTCTAGATGTTAGTTTTCCCCTGACGACAAATTAGTCGAATTGCATTGAACCTTACCTAATTTTATGACAAGAACATCCCCTCCTCCAGCACAGTGATAATTAGAGAACTTAGGAAATTGATTAGCATCGTTATCCTTACTGTTACATATTCTATAGTTGTTTAATTTTTATCATCGCCACAAATTGTGATTTGAATAATCGAATTAAAATATAGCTCAGTTTATTAGAATCGTTTCCGCCATTGCTACATATTCTACATATTACAATGAATACTAACATAAGACGTAATTTCTAAGATAATGTTACGAAATCGCACACTTGTGTAGTCCCTGAATCCGACTCTGTCTAAGCTTTGTATGAAAGTTAAAATTTTGGCTAATGCGCAGGGATTTCTCAGAACTGTTTACCATTATTTTTTGTGACAATTCTTATCTAGACATTTCCAGTAAGGCTCATCTAGAAGGATCTAGAAAAAAAGGCACTCAATATATAAGAGAGGCTACCTTCCAAAGGAGTTAGTATATAATTTGATCTCATGAGATAAACAGTAAACAAGTGAATAATCTGTGTTTATATAATTAGTGTAAGTGAATGTACTGTGTATATAATATATATTAGTGAATAAATAAATTAAGTCAGTAGGCGTACCGTGTGTTAGAATTTATCCCACCCGTCGTGATAAAAACTTTTAAATAAGTAAGAAAATCATTACATTGGTGTCAGGTGTGGAGTTATATAAATAAATAGCTACGTAAAAATGGCCAAGCGACTAAGTGACCTGAAAGTGACAGAGCTAAAGGCAGAATTGGAAAATCGTGAGCTGTAAATGTTCGGAAAAAAGAGTGAATTAATAGAAAGACTAAAAATGGCACTCGAAAGTGACGGCTTGGATCCAGAAACATTTTTATTCAAATATGAGGCTTCCATTTTATTCTCGTCAATTTCTGATATGAAGAACGATTTCTTTGCTTCAACTATGAAGAACGATATTTCTGCTAATATAGACCAGAATATTTCATCTATGAAGGACAATATTTCTCTTAACATGGACAAGATTTCTGTCGATATCTTATCAATGAAAAATGACATTGCCGCTGACGTCGAAAAAAAATTTCGTCTCTGAAATCTGATATTGAGAAGAAGATGACAACGATAACAAATCACATGGACGAGAAAATCAAGGAGTTAGAAAGAAAGATGATAGATTTAAGAACTCACGACACGTCAGCGGAAGAAAAGAAGACCGAGCAAACAAAACCTTGCAAACCAGAAACGTACGTTAAGTTAGAAGTCATTGGCAGTTTTACCCGAATCAAGGCCCCAACGTTCGATGGAAAAATGTCGTTGACCAACTATGTAAAACAGTTTGAAACAGCTGCTAGAGTGAATAACTGGTCTGACAGATAGAAGACAGTAAACTTAACTATCGCGCTTAGGAGAGACACCTTAGATGTACTTCAGACAATACCTCTGGAAGAAACGGATGACTTCGAGCAGCTGAATAAGACGTTGGACATGCGATATGGTCACGAACATCTAGAATATTTTTACCAATCCCAGCTGAAGAAGAATGCGGAAATGTGAAGAAGCCCTGAAGTGGATATTGCCCGACTAGTTCGATTCACTTATCCATCAGCACCAGAGAACATGATGGAATGTCTGTGCATCCAGACCTTTATTGATGGCTTACGTGACCCCGATATGCAGAGGACGCTTCGTTTAGCCCATGCCAAAACATTGGTCGATGCATAAAATGCTGTTCTTGAATACGAAGCAGCTACGATGGCTTCGGGTTACAACAAAGGTAGGACCATGCAGGAAGAACGTGACGATGACACCTAACCTAACCAGATCGTCAACTTGTTGGAAGGTATGGTGGACAAGAAGCCGAAGAAGGTCAGGTGATATGATTGTGGCGAGCTAGAGCATATTCGCAGCTTGTGTAAGCGTCCTACGACTCCTGCAAACCAAGAAGGAATAAAATCGGCGACCTACATAGTAAGAAGTGTCAAGATTTTCACCGACACTCAAGGCATATTGGGCTCAGTCAGACTCCCTTCTCCTGAAAAAAAGGCTGTTAAAAAGAGTCCTTGAAAACGATGATGGTGCCGAGATGAGGAGACAGCTAATTATCCTGAGAACGAGAGTAGCTGAGGCACTGAAGAAGTTACTCGACAGTCTATCGGGGGGTCATCTGGGAGTGAAGAAATGCTTCGAACACTAAACTTGTGAGAGTGAGGACCTAACCTCGTTGAAGCCGTCCCAAATACTAAAGTTCATTAGAACCTTGGAACTGGAAGGCGAGCTGTAGTAGTAGCGAGAACAGCTCTGGTAGGGGGGGCACAATAAACCTTTGGTTTCAGTGCACTGTAACCCCGTTAGAATCTATTCTAATCAAATCTAATCTAATCTAATCTAATCTAATATAATATAATATAATATAATATAATATAATATAATATAATATAATATAATATAATATAATATAATATAATATAATATAATATAATATAATATAATATAATATAATATAATATAATATAATATAATATAATATAATATAATATAATATAATATAATATAATATAATATAATATAATATAATATAATATAATATAATATAATATAATCTAATCTAATCTAATCTTATATTATCTTATCTAATCTAATTAAAACTTTTGAATAAATAAGAAAGACATTACAATACTAATATATTTATATACATTTATTTTTATTTTGCACGTTTTTTATCATACCTAGGTATGCCTTATCGGTATACTAATCTATTTTGAATTCAGTATATTTATAAATGGTTTTTACATTAATCTTTGTTTTTTTTGGTGTATGATTATATTCAAATTAATATTTCCATACATAACATAAAAATCTTATACATGAAACAGGGCACAGACTCAAGACGTCAGTTGAAATAAAGTTAGAATCAATGTGTGAGAACGGGTGTTAATGAAACATCGATTTGTTAAGATGAGATGAATTTTTTAAACCTTTTTATAAGCTAGAACGCAAAAAAATTAAATTATTTCCAAATTTCTGATACTGTTAAAATATTTGACCAAACAACTCATTTTACCCCGTAAGCGTAGTTAAAAATCAAAAAATGAGGAATATCATTGAGAACATGAACGGATGTGCCGCATGTGCTTTTTTATAAATAGAACATAGGCAGATGGGGTAGAAATTTGAGCTTGAATGCACTTATTTACCGAGGCCCTTTTCCACAACTGTAAGCAAAAATGATAATAAAAACTTTTTTATTCTGAAGCGTACAATATTTTCTCAAATTTTTATGCCGTATAGGAAATTGGGTCAATCGTTTATAATGAAGTGATGAATTAAACGCTATATAATTCGAATTTCATTATATTTGACGTAAAATATACTTTCTCATTTACTATCAAAAAGTCATCTTGTACTACGTATCTAATAACTAAAAAAACATTGTGAAGCAATATGGTTGACGCATAATGAGTCACTTCTCAAAATTCCTAGTTACACATGGTGTTGATAAAAAATATTTTGAGAAAAGCTTTAGATAATGAAACTCTAAGTAGTTTTTTTATAAGTTCCTCATTTTCCTGAATTCCACCCGTATAAAATTCATACTTTTCAATAATTCCAAATTCTCTCCTCCTACATACCCGACGAGGAATTCACATTCGTAGGAAAAATAACGCAACGTCCCCCCTAAACTTTCAACCTCAGAAATATTCCCCAAAAATATTCCACCCAAAAGGCACTATAGACCCTCCTCAATACCCAATAAATCCTCCACGGTCAGATTACCTTCCTAAAGGCCAAATTTCAATTAAACCGCGCTACTCAAAACCTCTTCTCAAATAGAAACCGCATCACTCTTTCGAAAAATCTAATACTCCACCAGAGAACCCAATATCACACTACACACCCTCAACTTCACTTATTAGCCGAACTAAAAAACAAACCCACCTTCTATCTAGTCTACAGGAATGTCGATGTGTCCATAACCCCAGAATAATTCATAGAAATTCTCCAAAACGTCAATTTCTCTTTCCTAAAAACTTTGTGAAACATCATCGAATCAAACAACAAACCTACCTTAACCTTCCGTATCCTAACCACATCCAAAGCCTACTACCACCAAACCTTAACATCCGGAATTATGTTCCACGAAATCCCGCCCCAGTGCGAGCCCTCAAACACAAATCTTGTTCCTTCCGCCCCGAAATATTGCAATCGCTGAACCCTGACCGGTCACTCATCTGAATCCCGCAGATCAAAACCGATTTGTCCTTCTTGCGGTCAATCAAGGTACCGTACAGAAGAATGCACAAAATTCGCCACCTCAACCTGTAAAAATTGCGAAGGTTCACAATCCACCCCCGCTGCCGTAACAGGCTAGCCACCCCCAAACCCCCAAGAAGCCAATCCAGTCACAATGGAAAAAGCACAAGTTCCATACAACCTCCCCACAGATACTAAAATCATTATTGAAATCATCATGAACGCCATCCCATCCTCCCGAGAAATAATAGCCGCAGGTTCTATACGGTTTTCTTATAATCTTGTAAACTCGTTTATCGGCCAAATGGCCGACGTAGAAGATAAAAATATTAATTCTGGAATATTATCAGATATATAATTAATTTATTTCATGTATATATTAATCAGAATTATTTCAAATAGCAGTAAGTAAAACCCAAATCCGTACTACAGCATAATCTTAATAAAAGATGAAGGGGACAACTAGTTTCGGCTCACTGAGCCATCATCAGGCTTATAACAGGTACCAAAATAGAAAAAGATCAGAAATACACAATATATTGAATTACCTGAATGTATACATCAATCAACATGTAAAATATTATACAGGGAAATCCGTCACAAGTCCGTGGCATCCAGCAGAATCCAACATATCTAAGGAGGCAATGAGGGGATATACTGTAGGGAAAATCATTGATAAAAATAGTAACAAAAATTAGTTCATAACTATGTAAAACGTAATATAAAATTAAACCAAACAGGACAACATTAAGAAAAGTCATAAAATAACGTCAATGTATAAAAGAAAAAGGAGAGAAAAGAAAACAAAACTGACATCGTCGTACGACAAAATATGTCCGAAGCTGAAAGTCTATTATTGTAGTTTGTAAGCGCAGTGACTCAGTAAATCCCAAATAAGACAAGATGGTCGGAGAACTGATAAATGACAAGGACCAATAACAAAATGAAAATATTTCAAAACAGAGATGAATGAGACATGTTAACAATCATGTAAAGAAATTATCTAAAACACAGTATAATGTAAGGGCACAAAGTAATAATAAGTAATAATAACGTTTATTCATAAATTTAACAAATACAGTGATAAAATATAAATAAAATTGAATAAACATCTAGACATCCACAGAAGTATTGTACATACTTGTATGTGCTGAATATAGGCAAATGTGTCAAAATTTAAAAAAATTCAAAAAAACAAAAAATGCAGTTAAAAACAATATAAATCCATTTTTACATGATTGTATTTCAGACGTACATTTCGTATATGAGTTTACTCTTCTCCGTTTTTTGATTCATCATTCTATCATTTTGTGTATTTTTGTTTTGTCTGTTTCTCTAACAAATGTTACTAGTTGGGTTTTGAAGCGTTTAAAAGAAGTTTCAACGATAATTCTCTGTGGTAGTTGCCCGAATAATTTAGGTGCCAAGTAGGAGTAACCTTTTTGACCTATTGTTGTAAGAGCTGTTGGTATACAGTATTGATTATTCGATCTTGTCGCGTAACTATGATTTTGAGTGGTAAGTTTGTATTTATTTTTACATTGATGGCATCCTATCTGAATAATGTATAATTGTCTAACATCTAATATTTGTGTTTCAGTATAGAGTAGTGAGCTTGAATATCTTTTAGGTTTGTTGAGAATCATTCGGAGAAATCGCCTTTGAGACACTTCGAGGGCATTTAGATAGTTCCTTGAAACTCCTCCCCAGCCAATAATGCCATAATTGAGGTGTGACTCAACCAAACTGTGGTACAGTATTGTTTTACATTTAAAGCTCAAAAATTGGGTTACTTGCTTAAATCGAAATAGGATACTCCGAAGCTTTTTAATTAAATATTCCATATGATGGTTCCATCATAAGTGATTGTCAATGTAAATACCCAAGTATTTAATTCTTTTTGCAGGTTTAATTGAAAAATCTTGTTGGATATTAAGATTGTATTTTGGCAGAGACGTTTCATGACTACTGAAGGGTAAGTATACAGTTTTGTCAACGTTTATTGAGAGTAATCTGCTGTGGAACCAGTCTTTGAGTTTTCCAAGATCATTTTCAATATTTATTTTGAGATTATACCAGTCATCATGTTTGTAATAAATCACAGTATCTTCCGCGAAGCTGATTATTTTTCCGATTGTTTCCTGTTCAAATAGATTATATAAGTAAATTACGAATAGCACCGGCCCAATACTGTTCCTTGAGGTACACCACATTTAATGTTGATCTCTTCACTCACATGATTTTTGAATTTAGTTTTTTGTGTTCTGCTTGTTAGATAACTTTTGAATAAATTATGAGCTAAACCCCTTACACCCATATCTTCTAGTGTATCTAAAAGTATGGAGTGGTCGACAGTATCGAAGGACTTTTTTAGATAAAAAAAACCCAATAGACGGAGTGCTTGAATCCAAGGATTCTTAGATGGTTTTTGTCAAGGAATGGATTACATCATTGGTAGATTTTTTTTCTCTAAAGCCATACTGGGATGTCGACAGCAGATTATAATTTGATAGGTATGTCGTAAGTCTCGTTTTTATAATTGTGTCAAAGATTTTGCTTATTGAAGATAGAAGTGAAATAGACCTATAGTTTGAAATATTTTCTGTACTCCCATTTTTGAAAATTGGAGTTATAAGAGATTTCTTTAGAATCGAAGGAAATATACCTGATTCGAAGGATTTATTCATGATGTCCGTCAAAGGTTCACATATGAATTTTGCATTTTGCAATAATCTTTAGAGTTTCAGCTTTCATTCCATCAAGCCCGGGAGCCTTTTTATTTTTTAAGCTAATTATTGTATTTTCAACCTCAGTAGTATTCGTTGGTGTAAGAAAAAGTGAATTTTTAATTATATATTTTTTACTTTTGTAATTGGGATTTTGTCGTATGTTCTTTGCCAAAGTTTCCCCCACATTCGCGAAGAAGTTGTTACATATATCAGCAGCATCTTTTGGATCTGTGACGATCTCATTTTTTTCATTCCTAATATTATTTATTATTCTTCCTGTCTTGATATTCAAAATTTCATTAACAGTGTTCCAAAGTTTTTACTTGCATTTTGTTCTTTTTCAACTAATTTTTTATAATAATTTTCTTTGGCAGTCTTTATTTTCTTTCCCGTTTCTTTTTTTTTCGTTAAATAATAATGTTCCAAGTTTACATTATTTGGATTTTCTTTCCATAATAAAAATGAATGATTTTTTTGGCTGCTTTGTTTTATCAATGATTTTGTTATCCAATTTTTCCTTTTACGTTGACTATTTTTTAATCTGAAGTATTGAGTTGATTTTTGTACACATGTGTTTATGATGTTGATGAATTTTGCTGTTGTCGATTCGATATAACGCATTGGGTACAATTCATTTTTCCAACTTAAACTATTAATTGCTTTTTGTAATAATTGTTCGTCTACTTTTTGAAAATATTTTTTGTTTATTGAAATGTTTTTAGTTTAATTCAGTACAATTTGTAACAACGTTATGTAGTGGTCCGTAATTGATGTTGATATAGTGAGAGGTAATATGTTATTGAAGTTTTGTTTTAATGAATATATGATCAAGACATGATTCAGATCCATTTCTCGCTCTTGTTGTAGTAGTAATAGTTGATTGAAAGCCATGCTCACTCATCATATCGAGATAATTTCTTGAATCTTCAGTTATTTTCATCAAGTCGATATTTATGTCACCTACAAATAAGCTATAATAATGTTGATTACTTTCTTTATTTAGAATATCCACAAGCTGGTCAAGAAAGTCGTCAATTCGACTTGCTGGAGATCTATAGAATGTTAAAATGCAAAAACTCAGCTTATCCATAACTTTTACAATTTTCAATAATATACCCCCGTTTATCTGAATATGTTCATGCGAATGGTATGAGTTTGTTTTTGCAAAGACGATAACACCATCATTTTGGTTTTAGCTACCTCCATTGTATAGGGTTGTGTAGTTGGCCATGTTGAGGAAGGACGTATCCGGGACCCGCCAAGTTTCTGTTAAAACTATGCACTCGACACATGTCTCAAGTTCCTCAAGATATATTTTTAATTCATCTATATTTTTTGAAACACTACAAATATTAGTATTAAGAATCTTGAAGTTACTCAATTTGTTATTTACAGACAAAACTTCTTTTGCTTCATTGGTATCATTTAGGGGATATGTCGTTATTTTTTCTAGCATAAAATTTCTTATATATTCATCCATGTGAATGCACCAACTAGTAAACAGTTTTAAATTATTTGACAGTCATTACAATATTTATTTGGTCTTTATATAATAACAAAGTATGATGACATTAATAAGATTTTTGAAGAAGTTATTTAAGACAGAAAGTAAAAATAGTAAATTAACATACATAAATTATTTGATGCTTTGCGTAGAATCTGTGCATGCTCTAGTATTTATTTTTTCTCCTCCCACAAATGATTGTTCTTCTTTTTTTCCGGAACCGGTTGCTAATTCTTTGGCAATAAATGATGTTTGCCCAGCTGTTATTTTGGGAATATTTGCCACTGCTTTATCTCGCTTCGAGGTCGCAGGTTCGCTATTTGATTTCGGTCTGTTTATTTCAGTAGTTTCTATTATTTCTAATTCTTCAGGAGAATATATTTTTCCGTCCATAAATAGTTTGTTTCTTCGTATGTAGCAGTTTATATGATTATTTGCTTTCGCCAGAATTAGGTGTTTTCTTAAAATCTTGTACTCCTCTCGCTGGATGAGTGTTAGGTCATTGGCTACGCTTATGTTGGTACCTTTGAGATTCTTTGCGTTTTTAAGTACTTCTGATTTTTTCAAGTATGAAACAAATTCCACTTTGACAGGAGCTCGTTCTTCCCTACCCAAAGAGTAAATATTATTCAGGTCGTTCTCATTTATTGTAACGTTTACTAGTCGCCCTAGCTCGTTACAAATATATTCAGGCGTTATTTCCTCGAGTTTGATATCGAGTTCAAAAATCACTATATTATTTTCTTTCGCTTTCCTTTCAATGTTTTCAATCTTATTCAAAAGATGAAGGTTTTCTGCTTCTACTTTATTCAGTTTTCTGTACAGATCTTCGATTTTTAGGGATAATCTAACCTCTACTGCTTCTATGAGTGATTTCAATTCCTGTTTACTTGATATTATTTCTTCTAGTATTATTTCTCCAGTTATCGACATTATCAGTTTTATCACAAAGGATTTGTTTAGACTAGGAACTATCAAAATTAAAGTATATTTTTGTTTTATAATTCCGGTTTACATTGTTGATTGATCCGCCACTGGAGTTTACTGTTTATAAATTTACTGCATACGACAAAAGCGGATTCCAAATAGTTAATTGCTTATAAATTATACGAGTTTTTTGTTTATTTGACGATAATTTTAATCTTTCATAAATGCAATAAAAGACCAAATATCTTTTTTAAATACAAAAAGATTGTAGATTCACCTCCATATATACAAAGTTCAGTCAATTACCTTTAAAATGATATATCTCACAACACAATTGGCGACTTTTTCCCATTAAAAATTCATAAATTAGGAGGACAAAATAAAAATACGTCTACACTCAACACTCAATTGAAACAAAAGTCTTTTAACAATATCCAATAAGTAATCGTCAAAACTAGAAATTAGGCCATGATAATTAACAAAAAGAAGAATAAACATGAAAGGCCAAAGTATTCAAATAAGTCGTGACATACCTAAGTCAAAATTTATCAAATGAAAACTTTGAAATAAAATAACAATTCAAGCATAGCATTATAAAAATCAATACAAAAATAATAATAATAATAAAAAGAAGAATTAGTAAAATGACAGTAATTGTAAAACAAGAAAAAACGTAACTGAAGTTGTTTGATAAATAAATTAATTATGTGTTATCAAACTAAGAACTCTAAAAATTAAGGAATAAATAGTTTTCTAAAGGTTGTAATTGTTCGTTCAAACATAAGATCGAAGGATCGTTATATATGCGACGTATTTCAGACATCTCTAAGAGGTTGACTCGAACACCCTTCACACACTGATGTAAAAGTCTGACATCCTGAAAATTAAAATCATGTAGTTCCGATAAAATATGGTTAGCAAATGATGAAAGAGTATTATATATGTCTGTGTTTCTACATCTTTAGATATAATATTGATGTTCCTTCAAACGAGTCTCCAACCTGCGTCCAAACTGGCCCACACCAGACTGGCCCACATGTATTGCATTGCAAGAATCACAAGGTAGATGATAAACACCTGAACTATAGAATAATAAAGGCACCTTATCTTTAGTGTTGATAAAAAATTGACCCAAGTTAGAATTGGTTTTAAAGGCGACTCCAACATTATGTTTTCTAAAAATGCTGGTAATTTTATAGGATAATGGACTCACGAAATTCAAGGTACCCGAATATGAATGGTCCTGAGATGGTGATATTGTAGTGCAAAAACTCAGTCAAAATTTAGAGTCAAGTTTGTTAAAAATCTTATTGGAAATGTGTAAAGGAAAATTGTTGTTTAATGCTATTTGTTTGATAATACTAGGATCTGGACAGAAAGGAATATAAAGCTGCATATTTATGGGAAATTGGATGGTTTGAATGATAGTCAATAATTGAATCAGTTGTGGTAGGTTTTCTATATATTGTGGAGGAAGCTTATGGTGGTAGTAATAAAATATCTCCTTTAGAAAGAAAATGTTTACTTCGGTGAAATTACAATATAAAATAAAAAAAAATTTTTTCATTTACGACATTTACATTATTACGATATGACAACGATTCACTCTAATACATACTAACTAGATATATGTCCCTCAACATTGCCAACCCATAATACAATTTTGAGTGTTACCACTACACTCCCACACAATCGAAATTTTAATATCAAAAAAAATATTAATATTGCAACATAAGGTTTCTAAGCTTTTCAAATGTTACTTTATTCAAAAGTTTAGTTGTATGTCTGCAATTTGTTCCTCACTTGGAATATACAATAATTGTATAGTATTCTCCGCAACTTTTTATTTAACTAAATGTTACTTAATATTTAAGTGTTTAATTCTTTTCAACTGTTCATTAGAACTACAGGAACGAATTGCAGACTGATTATCCTCATAGGCTACAACTTTGAATTCTTCGACTAATGTTAATTCTAACAATAAGTTTCTTAGCCAACAAGCTTCACTAATACAAGAGCTTAGGGTAATAATGTCAGCTTCAGTGGTTGACATTGCGACAGTACTTTGCTTTTTAGAATTCCATGACACAATATTGCCAAACACAGACAAAAACCACTAGTTGATTTGCGATCAGTAGTATCGTCACCTCAATCTGCATCTGCATATCCTACAATAATATCATTACTTCTTTTTGTATACACTTAAGCCTAAGTTCGAGAGTTCCTTTAATATAATAATAATAATAATAACTTTATTCAAAAATATGGTTTTACAAGAACATTACATGAAGTGAATAAAGTAGGTTGGCGATAAGTGTTATTACACTTGTTTCGCAAAAAATACAATTTAATCATATACAATGGTCACATACAACAATACTAGTTATAAACTATTTGAAGTCAATATAAATAAAAACACAATAAATTATATGTATAAAACTGAATCAACGACACAAGGCATTTTATATTATAATTAGGCCTAAATATAGAACAATGCATATGCAGATTAGTAACTCTAAGGGAATATGCTCCAAAAACGCTAATATGGTTGTTAAAATCTTTCAGGATTTAGGATTTGTAATTAACTATAAAATGAGTACGTTACAACCAAAGCAGTCTTGTAGGTTTCTAGGCTTTATATTTAATAGTAATAGATTTATAATACAATTGCCTGAAGATATGGTCATAACAGCAAAACAAAAAATGTTGAACCTGTTACATGTTAAAATTTGCGAAATTCGTGATTTAGCAAAACTTCTGGGCTATTTAGTTTCAATTTGTCCAGCTTTTTTACGGTTGGTTATATACCAAAGCCCTTGAGACACTGAAAATTATTTTTCCCACGACCACATAGGAAAGTAACACATTTCGCACTCTCTACTCGCATGGAAAGTGACCTTTATTCTACTCGCATGAAAAGTGACCTTTATTCTCACGCGTGCGGAAAGCTACTTTCCGCCCTAGGACGGAAAGTAACTTTCCTCACGGCTGTCAATACTATTACTATTACTTATTTGTTGATACATCTTTTTCCCAATATAGAATGAAACTATAAGAAATAGTTATTTATGTAACAAGTGTGGAAAGTGGCCTTTTTTTGACGAATATGAATATTGTCGGCGAATGCGACAATCACTTGTGTCGAAAAATTCCTTTACACACGAATTGCATACACTATTTTTTCTACTACCGAAAATTTTATCCAAATACAGAAGTTTAATAGTAATTTTCTTTGCGCACTAAAGTAGGAACCCCTTCCGTATAGACTAACCCTCTCACTAGTCCCAGTACACTTAGATAAGATTATCCCACCCTTAGGTTTTCCTACGAAATCTAGGCACTAGAAATCATAATGAGTTAGGAGTGACCAGAGGGCGGCGAGAAAGATATTTGTGTTTATTTATCTTAAAATCTAGTGATCGTTTCGCGCCAGGGGCGTAACTACATGGTGGTCTGTGCGGAAGTGGTTCCTCATATAATCAAGATCGAACTTCCTTACAGGTAAGTTGTTTAATCTATGATTTCATAGCAGAACAGTG
Source organism: Galeruca laticollis (assembly GCA_963921935.1). NCBI lineage: Eukaryota > Metazoa > Arthropoda > Insecta > Coleoptera > Chrysomelidae > Galeruca > Galeruca laticollis. Next base: position 81,694,947 of record OY998175.1, on the reverse strand, counting down.
AACAAGTAAATATAAAAGTGAACTTAGTATACACCTTGTATTTATATATTTATCCCACCCATTGTGTTAAGAACAATTGAAATAAATAAGAAAAACATTACAAAATGTATAAAGTATCAGAGGTTATTTGTATTGATAAAAACCGCATATATTGATAATATAGGACCAAGTATCCCTTGTGTTTATAAGCCAATCTTCTGAGAATGTTTAATATGTAAATTTCCAAAAAATATTCGTCCAAGGCAAAAAACGATTGCTGGAATTATTGTAAAAATTTTAAAATAGGTAGCTTGAATTCACTGTTCAATATGAACATTGTGGCAATTCCAAATTACAGTTATGCCTCATGTTCGTGGTTACCGCCTGCATAATCTTATGAATGAGGCGAAAATATTTCACGTAGTAATTTTCAACCCGACCGAGGAAGCTCTGTGGTTTCTGTGGCAGGAACGAATTCGTTGCAACGAACTAAGCGGTTAGAGATAGTCCAATGAACGCCCATCAAACTGGTCAAACTGCACAGATCGGAGAAAACCGCAATCGTTAATTAGAACTAACTGGAGTTTCCGTTTCCAAACTTTACACTTACTCTCATAGATATTAACGTCACGTGTCCAAACAAAATTTGAATACATCCAGCTCAACTTTATCGGTTATCAAAACTTTCTGTCAGTTGATGGCAATAAGCAAACTATCATGAAGAGTATTGGTTGAACTAACAATTAATTTTGATGTGAGCGTTTGAGACAAGGATTTTAGGCGTCAAAACATTATGAAACACTCCGTATTTTTAAACTCTTATCCAATCTAACATGTTTTTAATAAAAATCAAATCTAATCTTACGTTTCATCTCACAACGAATTATATCGATAATCGATAAACAATTTTCTGAGAAGCGACCAAAATATATCATTCGCATACAGAACTGGATATTGATATATGAGAAATTCGACTGTCATTATCTGCAATATTAATATCACCCTCCCGTTATTGCTAATTCCACTCTAGTTCCATCAACCACAATATATTATTATATACGCAATCAAGTAGCTGTAAATTGGACAGAAGTCTAGTTATATTTCAATTTCTATTGCAAGTTAGTTGGTTTGAAAACTTAATGAATGATTATGCCAAAAGTTCTATGATTGAATCGACATTTGTTATTCGAACATAGTGATAAACTTAACATTTTTAATCTTATTACAATCAACAGCAATTAATTATGCTGGATGATTCTAAAAAATCCGGAGCTTTTGTTAAGCATTTTCCTTCCGCTTTTCAAATAATAAAGTTAAAATTATATAATATTAACACTTCATTACCGTACTTGGATCCAGTCGGAAGTTCTGGAGAATCAGAGCTGTATATAAGGCACATAAGTAGTTACATTGTGGCTATTTCTGAGGTTATGTAGGAAGAGACATTATTTTTTGAGGTGTTCCTATGTCTCATTACAGTCATTTGTAGCAAATCACTGGCGCATACATTTTTATTCGGGCTGTACGTTGTAAAATTTGTACTCGGAGGTTTTTGGTATCGCTGAGTACGCAGTATGGCGGATTTAAGGGTTAAGCCCACAGATCCAAGACAAGATTAATAAAAGATCAAAAATCCAGCCCCTTGAGGAAAAAGCAGTAGAAGAATCTACCACACAGGGCAAAGTCGAAGACCCAACAACGCAATATCTAAAATAGTAAATTTCAGTTGACGATATCCTATGGAAAATAAATGTTTTGTAAATTTGTACATAGGGCTTAAGATCTTAATTGGAAAAACGATGTCCAGTATATTTCCATAGGGCTAATAATATTAAAGCTTTAATATCAAATCTTGGGAACCCATCAATGAACGTTTTATAAAAATGACGATACATTTAAAGGGAAAAATTATAACGATTCTAGGAATATATGCCCTAGGCGACGATGCCACAATACAAGCCAAAAACGACTTTGAAGAAAGCCTGAACACAATTATAGACCAAATCCCAAACACACACGAATTAATAATTGGAAGATATCTCAGTGCTAGAGTGGAGAAGCAGAAAAACAATCGGATAGTGGGAATGCACGGCGGATACGTGGTTAACGATAACGGACAAACGGTCAACGCCTAATAAACGCATGCCAACAATATGACCTAAAGATAATAAATGGTTTTTTTGCGCACAAAGATATCCACAAGTACACGTGGTATCAACACACGAGAGAATTGAAATCAATCATAGATTACCTAATAATAAAACAGCAGAGTACCTTAAGGATACACGATGTGAAAGTGAGTAGAGGAGCAGAATGTGGATCCGACCACTGCTTGGTTATGGCCAAAATCTACATACCATTTGCAGGAACACTTCGGGAAGACACACAGAATGATAGATCCAAAACCGATTACCCCCGATACAACTTGGACGGCTTAGAAAATGAGAGTACTCGCATACTATACTCCTGGAGACTGGAACAAAAACTAACTGAAGCAGAAAGAACCACCGAGGAAGAGTATGCACATATAAAATCATGCATTAAGGAAGCTGCAGAAGAAGCTCTCGGACGAGAGGTCCAAAAGACGAAAAAGACATATTGGTGGGACAGAGAGATTGAAGAAAAAATCAAACAGAAGAAAGAAATGTATCAAAAACTACTACAAAACCAAAACGACGAAACTAGAACACAGTACAGCAGAATGAACAGGAAGTGAAACAGGAGGTAATGAGAAAAAAACAGCGCATGGAAAAACAAGTGTGAACACATCGACAGAAGCTCGGAAGCCTAGAAAACGATCAAATCAATAAAAACAACAAACAAGACAAACGTGCTAAACAACATATCAGATGAACAATGGCTACAGCACTTTCGAGAGTTACTTACCAAAACAAGAAAAGAATTTCTGTATGAAGAAGAACCCACTATTTTAGATGCAAACATCCAGTTAACTATGGAGCACGTAAGGGAAGCAATAAAACGAACGAAACTAAAAAAAATCCCCTGGCTTCTGAGTTGATCAAATACGGTCCATCAAAACTATTAGAAATGTGTCGAAGCCTCTTTGACAGATGTCTAAATGCAGATACCATACCTAAAAAATGGAGAGAGTCTTATACAGCTCCTATTCATAAAAAAGGTTCGAAAAACGATCCCAGGAATTATAGAGGAATCGCTGTAATACCAACCATAGGCAGAATATACTCAAGAATACTGAGAAATCTAATCGAAGAGGAGATCATGAAGAAACAGCCTGAAGAGCAAGCAGGTTTTCGAGCAGGACGATCGACTGTGGACAATGCTTTCACCCTTAAAATAACCTTAGAGAAGAGAGTGCAACGAAACCGAGAGACCCATGGGGCTCTTATAGATCTAGAAAAAGCATATGACAGCGTACCCGTCTCAAGACTATGGAAGGAGATGGAAAACTTGGAGAACAATAAAATTTTGATTCGGGCTACACAGAACTATTATCAGAAAAACTCCACAAAAATTAAAATAGAAAATAAGATAACCACGTCTTTCAATACGACAAAAGAATTAAGACAAGGCTGTTGTTTAGCTCCTACACTTTTTAAAATCTATCTAGATAGAGCTCTTGTGAAATGGGTAAAAAAATGTGAAACCATGGGCCTAAATATAGGAGATGACACATTATTTACGTTGTTCTTCGCAGATGACCAGGTAGTAATAGCTGAAGACGAAGATGATCTCAATTACATGGTCAGAAAACTAAAAGAAGAGTACGAGATGGCAGGCCTTCAGATGAACCTCGCGAAATGCGACTACCTCACAGTAGGCAATGAAGAGGTAAACGATCTAATTCTGGACACCGACACAATAAAAGGAGTTAAACATAGTGAGTACCTTGGAATAATATTCAAGAAAAAAGGGAATAGTGAAAACGAAATCCAAGAAAGAATCAATAAAGGTAGAGCAATAACAAGAACGCTAAACTCTCTTCTCTGGAATGAAAAAATTACAATAGCCACAAAGAAGCATGTATATAGTAGCCTAGTCCAAAGTGTAACCCTTTACGGTTCGGAAATATACCATGTTACCAAGGTCAACAAAAATAAACTCATGGCAACCGAAATGGTTTTCTTAAGAAGGAGTTGCCGACAATCAAGGCTTGAAAGAGTCAGGAATGACGACATCCGAATGCAAATGCAAATGGATAGAAATATACATGAAGACATAGAGAAAAGACAGCTAACTTGGTTCGGGCACGTAAAACGGATGAACTCTGACATATGGCCCAGGAAGGTTCTGGAATGGATACCACCGGAAAAAAGAAGGAGGGGTCGGCCAAGAAGGAGCTGGCGAGATGACATTGATCAAGCGATGACCACGAGGAACATAGAGGAAGACGAGGTTTTTGATAGGAAAAAATGGAAATTGAGGACGGAGAAACAGCAACAGCTGTAAAAAAAATCCGATATATATATAATATTTGTAACATCACATCTTCTCCTTCTTTTTTCTATTAAAATATATTTAGTCAATCACAATTTTCTTACAGTTTTTAATTTTTTTTTAATGTATTGTGGATTTATCTAGAAACCGTTAGTTTCATTTAAACAGTACAATTAAATCTTTTGGGGAAAAGAAAAACATGAATTCTAGATCTTACAATATTTTTCGAGAAAACAGGAAAACATAATGTTTTAATGCAGAGGAATATTCTCAATAATACTAGAAGAAAATCTTTTCAACAATTATGGGAATACAAAAGATAATCAAATATCCGGAAATTGGGCAGTGCGAATAAGAATATATGTGGTGTTAGTACTCTCTATATTCACGTAGAATATGAAATTATTGAGAGAAATCTATAAAAGATTATGCTAATTTATTATGTTAAAAAACAGAAAATTATAAACTTCGTAATACTGTGCTAAAATTAAGTGAGTGTAGAGCGTCCATAATTGATTCTAGAAGAAAGGAGCCAAACAACATCTCAAAGGAGTGAATGCATTTTGATAAATGTTATTCTAAACTTTATAGGGAAAATTTGAATACAAAAACAAAGGTTATTAAGTCATTCCAATGATTATAATAATATCACCATCTACCTGCAGCTAATGTATTATACATAAGTAACAATTCATTCAAATATGGATATTGTCAACTTACTTGAAAGAAAACATTCTCAGATATAATCTTGTAACCTATCCGAAGCATATGACCGTTTAAATCGTCAGATATCTTTGTGTGTGACCTGAAGGAATATGAACTGGTTGAAGACTTACCTGCAAATAATAAAACAAGAATTAAAAATAGTAGACGGTGGAAAAACCACTAAGCTAGAGATACATACAATTCAAATTTGTAGTATTGTTTTCATATAGGGAAAGATATATTTCTGGTATCAAATTTTCAATTTCACATTCATTAAAATCAAAAATAGGAGAAAAACAATTCATTTTTGAGATAGCAGTTGTATTTTTAAATAATAGGTCATCATTTCATAAAATGAGTCAATTATAACAGTTCCAAAACAATTAGATTTTGAAGATATTAATGACTGTATTCTAAGTTTTTTTTCATATTCATACACTTGGCGAATAGAAATATTGTACTAGCCACCCGCCAGTTGCCCATATTTTCCAAATCTGTTTACAAGAGGATATTTTAGTTATCTAATAAACTGTAGTCATCTGCTTCACAATTTGTGTTGTAGATCTTAACTATCATTGTTACAAAAAGTAAGCTTTCTTTTGACAGAGAATACTGTATTTTGAATAGCTTGGCTCTTATTACAATTTTCAACTACTTTTGGTGGTGTATATGATGTAAGGACTGAAAAGGTAAAGCAAATTTAAGTCTTTAGCGTAATGTACTTTTAAATATTTCATCATCAAAATCATCTTCACATAACATTTGATCATTTAATGTATAAGGAAGTTCTAAAATTTTGGACCACAGTTCCCTTTGATTAATATCAGAAGGAAATTTGAAAAATGTATTGTTCTCAAACTCAAAATTGCGATGTGGCCAAAAATATGGACCATTACAATTTTTTGCAATACAACTGTGATGAAATATACCTTTTATTTACTTTATTGGAACTAAAATCCTAAATACATTAAAGTAATCCTATTCACCGATGTCAAACCGTGGCCATATTTTTAGCAATCTTTATTTTTGACACTTTCACTTCAACTTTGACAAACACAAGCCAGATTGACACCAACCAATGTAAGATTTGTTAACCTGTCTTGGTGACGGGTCTGGGTGTAGTGACGTTGAGCGTATCCCCTCTTCGAGCTGTTGGAGGGGAAGTTGCTACCTAATGCTACCTCGATCTTTGAGCAGGCCATCCTTTTTACGCACTCATTAAAACGCAATACCCAAGATATATTCTTCCCATTACTGTATATGTGTTCATTAGTTCAGATATAGATGGAATACTACATTTATATATTTGTTACAAAGGAGCACCATTTTGTAATATGAAATAATTGAAATCATCTTCAAGCGTTGTTGTGTTGAACGGCGGTAAGGATAATGATATAGTTTTCCCTCTAAATGGGATGTAACAATAGACAAAAAATGTTACCAACTGTCCAAAATCAGCGAATTTTTAAGACAATGTACCCACTTTATTAATGGCCTCTGTTGTAGTGCCAACACAATGGATTTAGCAAGAAGATGAATGAAAAGAGAGGAAGAGAGAGAAAGCGAGAGAGAGAGGGGGGGAACGCTCTCAATTTGTGCAAGAAAGGATGACAAAATTGGTGTATGTAGGGAACATAACTCCAATATACTTACACTAAGAAAGAAAAGAGACAGAAAACAGTACATTAACAGTAATAATAACATATAATATAGTAATTAAGTAAAATTGTATTATCTGAATGTATTTACCAACACCAATACATTCAAATTTTAAGATTTCATTATTATTAAGTTAACGTAATTAGGGTGGTGCTGTAAGGAGCAATATGGTTGTTATAAGTGAACTGGGGAGTATAATTAGCATCTAAGGACAACAAAAATGAATAGATCTCACTCAAGTGGTCAATATCTGTTTTCTTATTTATAACATTGTTATTTTGTGAAATAAAAGCCATTTCCAAGAATGACCTTTTCGTTCGGTTAGACTCAGTCGCCAACACCTTTACAGCTTCATAGTTCTTCTGATGATCAAGAGAATTTACATGAAATGCTAACGCGCACCGCTCTGGATGTAATCTGCAGTCACTCTTATGTGAGACAATACGGCTCGACAGTCTGTCCGATATACTGTTTATCACAGTCCCGACAAGGAATACTATACACAACGTTAGTTAATGAGGTCAATGGAGTATTATCTTTTACTCTATTGTAGATTGATCTGATTGATAGAACTGTTTTGTTAGCAATCTTAACGTTACCACATGCACTGAGCAATCTGGCAAGGCTCGGAGTTATGTCTCTTATGTATGGCAAAGTAGCAAAAACCGGTTGAGAAGGAGACACATCAGTTCCAACATCCGTCTGGGCCAAGTTAGGATTGCTATCTTCAAGCAACAAGTCAACAGTATTAGATGTGCTAAATAATATCTTATTCAGTATTCTTGGATGAGAGTTATCCAAGAAAAGGTTAAGCAAAATATTAAGATTTTTATTATGAAAAACATTATTAGAAATTCTGAGTACTCTCTGCTTCATTTGTTTAACCAAATTCACTTTCATGGAATGTTTGTGGTAGGAGTGATAATTTAGATATCTACCAGAACTGCATGGTTTCCTGTACCAATATATAATAATTGTATAGTTGTTACGAATAAATGTTGTATCTAAGAAAGGTACGAAATTATCGACGTCTTCCATTTCTATCGTGAATTGGATATTCGGATCATAGCTGTTTAATGTATCCAGAATCCCATCAAGGCCTGTATCTAACACATCGTCCATGACATATAAGATACAGTCATTACTGTTCTTTCTTTTACTCCTTTTTTCATAAAAAGGTATGTCGATGACATTATTTTGGCACTTCCTCGAGGAGGCCTTGATTATATTCTGGATACATTCAACAGCTATGATCCGAATATACAATTCACGATAGAAATGGAAGACGTCGACGTGACTGCAGATTACATCCAGAGCGGTGCGCGTTAGCATTTCATGTAAATTCTCTTGATCATCAGATGAACTGTACTGTTTTCTGTCTCTTTTCTTCCTTAGTGTAAGTATATTGGAGTTATGTTCTCTACATACACCAATTTTGTCATCCTTTCTTGCACAAATTGAGAGCGTTCCCCTCTCTCTCTCTCTCTCGCTCTCTCTCTCTCTCGCTCTCTCTCTTCCTCTCTTTTCATACATCTTCTTGCTAAATCCATTGTGTTGGCACTACAACAGAGGCCATTAATAAAGTGGGTACATTGTCTTACAATTCTCTGATTTTCGACAGTTGGTAACATTGTTTGTCTATTATTACATCCCATTTAGAGGGAAAACTATATCATTTCCTTAACGGCGTTCAACACAACAACGCTTGAAGATGCTTCAATTATTTCATATTACAAAATGCATTTTGACTTTTTATAGTCATGATGAATTGGTTGATCGTTGTTAATCTCATTTCTACACAATGATTACACAATTCACAATCTGTAGTTTAAATTATTACAACTTAATGGAGTCTAACCTCACTTCGGAGGTAAGTACACACGTGGTTGTGAATTTCATTAAAATTTATTCTTTCATTGACCACAGTATTTAACTGTTGTTTTTTTTTTTCATTTTAGTCTCCCTGATGATGAGGATAATCATCCTCGAAAGCTTGGACAATTTTCGCTAAGAGTACACTTTTCCATTTTTCTTGCTGCTGTATTATTACGTATTGGTGCTTTCTATTATTTGTTTGATATTGTAGAGTATTGCTATGTCAATAAAACCAATAATAATCTGCATTGAAGTGAATATATATAAATATATATATATATATATATATATATATATATATATATATATATAAATATATATATATGTATATATATATATATATATATATGTATATATATATATATAATGTAAAAACTCTATCAGTTTTAGATCAGACATAGACCAACTAAGTGTGATCTATTGCAATATTCTTAAATGTAAATAAGTATGATTCAACCTTTGTGGTGTTTGTAAAATAATTTTACTGGACTATACTACTTTCACATTAGTATTTTTATATATTTTTAATTAGTTGTAAATTCCAACTTCACTTTTTATTCTGGTTGATAAAAATGTATTTTTTGGTGTGGTAAGTTTTAGAAAGATAGTTCAATGTGTATTTGTACAGTTTAAAATTAATTGCCAATGTGTTCGTTTTTTCCGTTTTTGACTGGTGGACTTCATGTCATGTGTTTTCACGTATGTTAATTATTCACGTTGTAAGTAACTTTTATTTGTTGAATCCTTATGTTTCATTAATTGATGTTTTTAGCAATAACCTCCTGAAGAAGTTGTAAATTAACAATGAAATATAGAGGTACTTTGAACAAAAGAGTTTGAGTATTGATATAGACTGATTACCCAATATTTACCTTTCGTTTCCTTATATATACATATATACATATATATATATATATATATATATATATATATATATATATATATATATATATATATATATATATATATATATATATATAGATATATAACAAAGCAAAATTCACTTGTGAATATATATATATATATATATATATATATATATATATATACATATATTTTCTTTTTCAAAGCAAAATTCACTTCAATGCAGATTACTATTGGTTTTATTGACATAGCAATACTCTACAATATCAAACAAATAATACGTATCTTTCCAAAACCCCCGAAGCTTGAAATCTTCCACGACAAAAAAGTTGCCGGTCATCGCAAAGTAACGCAAAAACTCTCTGAACCGCAAAACGAACATAATACGCTGAAGTTTAGCCGTGTTTCGAGTTACAGATACCAAGAAAAACTAGAATCCCTCATAATCCTTTTATCAAATACATATAAAGTAGGTTTTTGCCAGTGTTGCGGAAACTGACCGCGCTCCAATGAAAACGTAGCGACCGGCGATGAAAAAAAGAAAGTCGAGAAAAGAGATTCCTAAGGATACGAATCGTTGCGGTCCGCCTGCTTTCTACATTAAGGCACTTAGTCAAACATTTGGAGGTATTTGGATAGGGTAAAAGTTGATTTACACTCGGAGTCGTGAAAGAAGCTAATAGAATATATTAATATAAAAATATCATTTGAATGACAAATGTTTTCTCTCTTCTGAGTATTTATCTCACAAATACAAAAACTGAAACTATCGCACTTTTTTCTACGAAATTGTTTCCAATATTGTACTATGACTTTTAAGTCAGCTGTGCTTTATTTTTAATCACTAATGTATACAAAGAAAGACTTAACTCCGCTTCAATAGAGTCAGGAAAAATACTGAAATATTTGACCAATTAGTTTTTCAAATTTTTTTCGTAATAAACGGCTATAGACAATTGATTTTTATATTAGGAATGAATACGAACCACGCACAATTTTGTAGTGATCGTGTACCGTGTGTTCGTTATCAGCAACTGTTCCAGAACTTTCTACTCAATAACATTGACTATGTGCTTATCCTGGCTAATTTATATGGATTTTGTCAATTTGAAATTGTACCTCCCTCTATATTTCGGCCTCTATAGGAAATTCAACAATAAGCAAAGCTACATCACATATATTTTTAAGGGGGTCGTTTAATTCCCTTTGAGAAATATCAAATACTTGATCTTTCTTTTTAGTATTTTTCGGAGAAATCATGTAAAACCGTGAAGATATATATGTAAAATGTTTTTAATAATAGATCATAAAAAGTTACTTATTTTATTAAATTTTCGTAATGTTCATTACTTTATCCTATTATTTCTTGGAACAAATTTATGTAGAGCTTGCCAATTAGATTATCCTAAATGAATAAATGTACAATAATACTATTCCCAAGAATACCAGCCCAAGCTTTCACTTTCTTTGGATATTCTGTATGACCTTCCCTAAAAAGTAGCTGATTGTCATCGCTCCATTAACGACAAATTTGCTTGTTAACATGCCAATTGTGAAAAATTGTACACTCATCAGTAAATCAAATGTGTGCAAAATATTATTGTTTTCAATTATCAAAGCCGTCGTTGTTTCACAAAATTCCCACTATGCAAATAAATGTCAATTCAATATCACATTATGATAATGTTCTTCCTTTTTTTACTCCTGTTTTCATCACATGCACATCTATACAACCGCTTATGCCTAGCTTGTGGCTATTTTTGTGATGTTACAAATTAACTTGCGATGTTAAAGCCCTGCCTTTTTACATTATTGAGATGTTACTAGAACTTCCTCAAAAGGGAGTCTTTATAATGAACTTAAAGCAAGATTTCTGTTACATTCAGAAATGCCTTTTAACATCTTGTAGATGTAATGTTTATAAAATAACATCTTACCAATGAACTAAATGCAACATTTCAAAAACAATACAGTGTACAATACAATGTACAATGTTGTATGGACATTACTTGAACCTCTAAATAATATACCTCAAACACTCTAGATGCCATCCTATAGATGTTTCTGTGCCTAATCAGTAAATACAGAGTGAACAACTAAGAACGCCGGCTGTCGGCCATATTTAAAAAAATAGTCATAGTACTGTTACGAACTCGCATACCGAAGCAGATACTAAGTACGGTCCTGTAACGTTATAACGGAGTTTAAAAAATGGCGAGCGCGCCGAATTCTGAGAAGGTCTATTGGGATTTATTGTGACCGCTTTTATAGACATGTTCTCGGAAGGTCTTTTAAGGATTGAGCCGGCAATCGACGCGAAAGGCATTTGTTCTGTGTAAGCCGCAGTCCAGAATTCTCTAGTTGCCGATTCAAACATCCAGTCTCGGCTACACAAAAGTTCCAGGAGGAACTTCCATTTAAGGAGGGGGTAATGTTACGAAACAGCACACTGGTATAGTCACTAAAACCGACCACTCGTATAGTCCCTAAAACCGACTCTGTCTAAGCCAGGTATAAAAGTTAAAATTATGGCAGATACGCACTTTTTTTATAACTGTTTACGACTTTACGACTATCTTATGTAAACATTGTTTTTGTGACCAGTTATCTAGAAAAGGCCAGAACCAATTGGTTTTGTGTAAGCCGCAGTCCAGAATTCTCTAGTAAAAAAGGCACTAGTATATAAAAAGGACCAATCAGCGGACGAGGGCAGTTGATAAAGTGATCTTGACAAATAAACAGTAAATAAGTGAGTATAAAAGTGTTGATATAAATTAATAATTAAGTCTGTGTGCATATAAATTAAATTTAAGTGATTAGTTGAGTATATATAAATTAAGTGTTAGTGAGTTAGTGTCTAAATAAATTAGTAAGTAGCCATACCGTGTGTTTAAAATTTATCCCACCCGTTTACTGTTTAAATAAATAACAAAAACATTACATTGGTGTACGTAAAAATGGCCAAGAGACTATCTGACCTCAAAGTGGCGGAACTAAGAGCAGAATTGGAAGATCGTGAGTTGGAAACGTCCGGTACGGTGAGTTAGTAGAAATACTTAAAGTGGCACTGGAAAATGATGGCTTCGATCTAGAAACAGTTTTATTTAATGACGAGGCTTCCACCTTAATATCGTGAATTTCTGCTAACATAGACGAGAAGATTTCTGGCATGGGAGAGAAGATTTCTACGAATGTGAAAAGCGATATTTCGGCTATAAAGAACGATATTTCTACTTTGAAGAACGATATATCTGCCGATATCATATCATTTAAAAATGACATTGCTGCTGAAGTCGAGAGTAAAATTTCGTCTCTAAAATCAGACATGGAGAATAAGATGACAACGATGGAAAATCAGATGGACGAGAAAATCAAGGAGTTAGAGACAAAGATTGCCGATCTAAGAAGACAATACACTTCAGCAGAAGAAAAGATAGAGATCTGCAAGCCAGAAACACAACCCAAGACCGATGATATTTGCAGTTTTACCCGAGTCAAAGCCCCAACGTTCGATGGAAAGATGTCGTGGACCAATTATGTAAAACAGTTTGAAGCAGCCGCTAGAGTGAATAATTGGTCCGACAAGGAGAAAGCAGTGAAATTAACTATCGCGCTTCGGGGAGATGCCTTAGATGTACTTCAGACGATACCTCTGGAAGAAACGGACGATTTCGAGCAGCTGAAGAAGAGGTTGGACATGCGATATGGTCACGAACATTTGGAACATTTGTATCAGTCCCAGCTGAAGAACCGAAGGCAAAAACGTGACGAAGCCCTTCAAGAGTATGAAGTGGATATTGCCCGACTCGTTCGATTTGCTTATCCGTCAGCACCAGAGAACATGATGGAATGTCTGGGCATCCAGGCCTTTATTGATGGCTTACGTGACCCCGACATGCAGAGGACGCTTCGTTTAGCCCATCCCAAAACATTAGTTGACGCATTGACAGCTGCTCTTGAATATGAAGCAGCAACGAAGGCTTTAGGATATAACAAAATTAGGACCATCCAAGAAGAAGGTGACGAAGACGGATTTGACCAGTTCGTCAGTTTAATAGAAAGGCATGACAGACAAGAGGCCGAAGAAGATCAAATGCCGGAAGTGTGGCGAGCTAGAGCACGTTCGCAGTCCGTCTAAGCGCCCCAAGACTCCTGTAACCCAAGAACTCCATACACAGGGAAAATCAAACAGGGGTGAACATCCAGCTGATGTGAATCACTGAAAAGCCAACTCCTTGCCCATACGGCCATGCCCTGTAGACTATTCACAATGCAACGAATCGAAATCTGAGGAAGCTGCAGTTTCAAGAACTACTGTAGTCAATGAAGAATGGTCACCCACCAGGATCAGAGAAGATCAGGAGAATGATCCTCATCTGAAGATGATCCGGCAATGGCAAAAAGAAAATCGGCGACCTACTTGGCAAGAAGTGTCAAGATTTTCACCGAAACTCAAGGCGTATTGTGCTCAGTGGGACACCCTTGTCCTGGAAGAAGGGCTGTTGAAAAGAGTCCTTGAGAACGATGATGGTTCTGAGATGAGGAAACAGCTAGTTATCCTGAAAACAAGAGTAGCTGAGGTACTGAAAAAGTTACACGACAGTCCATCGGGAGGTCATCTGGGAGTGAAGAAACCCCTTCAGCGAGTCCGTGAAAGGTTTTATTGGATGAACAGCTCCGACGATGTGAAGGACTGGTGTAAGAAATGTACGACTTGTGCTACGAGTAATGGACCACATCGCAAGAGAAAGGCACCCATGAAACAGTACAATGTTGGAAGCCCTTTCGAGAGGATTGCTTTAGATATCGCTGGACCATTTCCGACGACAGAAAATGGTAGCAAATACATACTGGTTGTAATGGATGATTTCACAAAATGGGTGAAAATTTGCGCTATCCCGAACCAAGAGGCCACAACTGTAGCAGATGTATTGGTGAAAGAATTTATCAGCCGATAAGGAGTGCTCTTGGAAGTCCACCGCGACCAGGGAAGAAATTTCGAAAGTCATCTATTCCAGGAGATTTGCGAGAAGCTGGAAATGAAGAAGACCAGGACAACAGCATTACATCTACAGTCAGATGGAATGGTCGAGAGAATGAACAGGACTATTGGAAAATACCTGTCCAAAGTAGTATCCAGCCATCAGAGAGATTCGGATCAGTATTTTTCCCTATTCGCATTGGCTTATCGATCTGCCGTCAATGAGTCCACGGGTGAAACACCGGCGAAAATCCTGTTTGGACGTGAAATGAGGCTTCCTTGTGACCTGGAATTTGGCTGTCGGACTGGAGAAGATCTAACAGGAGAAGACTACGTGATCCAATTGAGAAGAAGGCTGGACGATATTCATGAATTAGTTCGAACAAATCTTCAAGTTGCCAGCGACAGAATGAAAAGTCGGTACGACACGCAGGCCACAGAAAGCGGTTTTAAAGAAGGGGACAAAGTATGGTTACACAACACGACGAGGAGAAAAGGATTTTCTCCAAAATTACAAAAATTCTGGGAAGGTCCATACTTAATCAAGAAAAGGATCAATGATGTTATATATCGCATAAGCAAGACCCCCAATGGAAAACCAAAAGTAATTCACCAAAACCGACTAGCGCCATTCGAAGGAGACCATGACCTAGAGAAAGGAGTGAACTATATTCGAGATGTATCTGACCCTACCTTCGATGGATTTATGGGCGCGTATGGAGGTACCGGGAAAGCTAGATATGGAGTTACTTCGGAACAACGACAAGATTTGTTCACTCTCCCGGAAGATTATTCACTGGTATACAACATCCCCGCCCGTATCAAGAACGCACGAGGGTTGGCATCAGTCTTCCGAAAGAAGTTCGGGCAATTAGAAAAACTTGAAGACCAAATTCCAGCCCCTGGCAAGACACTGAAACAGAAACATAATTCGCGGTACGTCTTCTACGTGGTAGCTAAGAATGAATTTCAAGATCGATCTACCTACCGCGATGTGTGGGAAGCACATCGACACCTCCGAGACAATGTATTAGAATCCAGCGTGAAGAAACTGGCTATGCCTAAGATAGCGAGTAACCAGTTGGATTGGCGAGTTATCAGGAATATGGTAGAGGTTATCTTCCAAGATACCGGTGCCCAGATATTAATTTGCAGCTATAACCCCCGTTATCAGTATCCGATGAAGACGGTGACCTGTTGTTTCCATAAGATTGTAAAGTGTAGAAATGGAGTCAGTTGCCGATTCAAACATCCACTCTCGGCTACACAAAAGTTCCAGGAGGAACTTTCATGTAAGGAGGGGGTAATGTTACGAACTCGCACACCGAAGCAGATACTAAGTACGTCCTGTAACCTTATGTTAACGGAGTTAAAAAAAATGGCGAGCGCTCCGAATTCTGAGAAGGTCTATTGGGATTTATTGTGACCGTTTTTATAGACATGTTCTCGGAAGGTCGTTTAAGGATTGAGCCGGCAATCGAGAAATATCGCGAAAGGCATTTATTTTGTGTAAGCCGCAGTCTAGAATTCTCTAGTAAAAAAAGCACTAGTATATAAAAAGGACCGATCAGCGGACCAGGGCAGTTGATAAAGTGATCTTGACAAATAAACAGTAGATATGTGAATATAAAAGTGTTGATATAAATTAATAATTAAGTCTGTGTGCATATAAATTAAATTTAAGTGATTAGTTGAGTATATATAAATTAAGTGTTAGTGAGTTAGTGTTTAAATAAATTAGTAAGTAGCCATACCGTGTGTTTAAAATTTATCCCACCCGTTTACTGTTTAAATAAATTAGAAAAACATTACAGTACAACAAAAAATATCTTCAGGAAAATTACCCAGAAAAATATTTTAGTTCCTTAAATCAGCTAGGGGGTGGAATAAACATTTAAAAACATATAATACTGTGACTATCTCCAAAAAAGACACACTAAAGGTATCCTAAAAATACAATTTTTGAAATATTGATGAGATTATGAAAAATGTAGTTAGCGACTTTTAGTCCTTATTCTCCACGTAAGGGGTGGGGAAGTTTCAAACTTGTTAAAAACAAATGTCATAACCCTTTTTTTGTTGTCAAACCGATATCAATGTTTTTGGCATCATAAAAATCGAGTTTTTTCTCTTTAATTAGATATGCTTAACAAAAATAACAAAATTTAACAATGTCGCTAATGCTATGTCAAAAAGTCGAAAATATTCCCATTTTTCTCGGCAGCTGGTGGCAAAAGCCTCTGCTCTGCCCCGCAATCAGTTTTAAATTTCAAATTATCGGTTAAAATTATTCTAAAATTTGGTCGGAAGATAGGACAGTAGTTACCCAAACAATCAGAAAGAAACAACTGTATCTTAGAGTAGATAATCAAAAAAATTGAAAGAAAATTATTACCGGCTGAAAGTGGAAGAGCTGGTGGCAACAGCCTCTGCTCCGCCCCACAATCAGTTTTAAATTTTTCAAATTGTCGGTCAGATAAAACTATATATAATTTAGAACTAAGATAAATCAAAGGTAATTCAGAGAAAAGTATGCCCGTTCCGAAAGTGCAACAGCTGGTGGCAACAGCCTCTGCTCCGCCCCACAATCGGTTTTAATTTCTATTCTATGTGTTCTCGGTGTTACGTATCAATGCTCAAAGTTTTAATAATAAAGTATTTGAAAAAAATGTATTACTAGATGTAGAAAAGTTTGACATTCTTAGTATATCCGAGCACTGGCTATTACATACAGAACTATCGGCGATTATTAATATAACTGGTTTTCACTGTTTTCGTCTTACTCTCGCTCTAAAGGTGAGCACGGAGGCGTTACGATATTTGGCCAACATCAATCTGGAAACTGTAGACTGTTCTAATTTTTGTCTGGTTAAATATGTAAAATTTTGAGCTGTTGATTTGGTAAACGAGAATTTTATTTTAATTTGCGTCTATAGATCTTAGTTTTTAATTTACTGATTTTTTATTTAACTAAATATAAAAATATTAGTCTAATTGGCGCTTTAAACATGGCTATTGGTAGTAATTGTGAGCATGGGAAAGATCTCTTCAATGTTTTTCAAATGTTTGGACTGTCTCGCAACATATTTGAACCTATCAATCTAGCAATAAAATATTGTACAACTTTTATTAAAATATTTTACCCGATGATCAATATACCTGATATTAATTCACTTTTACATATTAATAACGAGACACTCATAGCAACCTAACATTCAAGGCCGAGCAAGCAAGAAAATATTGAGGTGGAGCCTAGTGCAGCATTGTCAAAGAAGTATAATTGACTTTCTCCGCAAACCTAACGATTGGTCGTGTTTACTATAAATTTATGAATGACTCGGTTCATCTGTCTTTAGTTGAATTCACGTACCCAAGGTTAATGTACGGGCAGAAAGAAAGTCGGTTACCTGCTTACGCCGATCGGCGTTTTAAATTGTCCTTGTTTTTAAGCAGAAGTGTACGGAAAGAAAGCGGGTTGAAACTTGTCGGCTCAGATAATACGCGCCGGGTTATTTGCGGGAATATAAATTCAATTATAAGCGAGCAGGTAGTCAGTGCAGATGATGGATACCGAAGCGTTGATTGCTGCTGTTTTTAAGCAAAATCCTATATGGGATAAAAGAGACAAGAATCATAGTAATAGGCATATCATAGAAAAATGTTGGAAGAAGATCGGTGAGGACATGAACACACAAGACAGTAAGTATTTACATTTTGTTTATTAATGATACATTGTCACCTAAAACTGTCTTTATTATGCATATGTCAATGAATTATTTGCTATAAAAGTTTTAAAAATATCTCGTATGACTCCAGCTGACGTTAATGGCCTTCCAGCAGCTCGTTGACGGTTGCTTCTAATTTCAGCGTTAAGGTTTCGTTCAAATCCTTCTCGTTTTAGAATAAGATTATGTAGAAAGCACATACATCTTATAATGCTATCTGCTGTATTTGCATCAGTTTCAATTGCTTTGGAGAGTATACGCCACTTGGCGTACAGTATTCCAAAGGAACATTCAACAGTCTTTCTCGCTCTACTCAGTCGCGTATCGAAACATTCTTCTTCCAAAGGTAAATTCTGTTCACTATAGGGTTTTAGTAAGAAGGGAAGAAGTGGATAAGCTTCGTCCGCCAAAAATACATAGGGAGCTTTTACATTCGTTCCTGGTAAATAGTCTGGCTCGGGCATTTGTATATCTTTGTTTACTAAAAGCTTATAAAAATCAGAGGCCTGAAAAGTGCCTCCATCACTTTGTTTGCCATAACCTCCAATGTCTACCATTACAAATTGATAGTTTGCGTCTACTACTCCTTGCAGAACTAAAGAAAAATATTTCTTATAATTGAAGAACATCGAACCAGAATTTTTATGACACAATACACGAACTTGTTTTCCGTCAATTGTTCCAATAATATGTGGAAAATTCCACATTTTAAGAAAATCCTACGATATAACTTTGAACTGATTTTTTTTTGTTGAGGCATATATTCGAGCTGTAGTTCCTGTCATATAATTTCCACTGTTTCTCAAATAATATTTCCGCCACGAAACGCAAATGAAATACTGTTAAAGGAGCAGCCTGTTGCAAGATACCTAAAACAACAATGTATATCAATATATTTATTTATTCCAAATACCTTTGTTCAGAAAAATGAATTCCAAATAATGTTTAGAAAAATACTAGAATGTCAATCAAGAATACATTTTTATAATATAACTTGCTTATTCTAATGTGCGAAAATTGGAAATGGCGCATTTCCACAGGAAAACTTGTGAGGCACTATATTTACAGGGGCTTTATAGCTAATTTGATCTAAATGAAAGTTTACCCAAAATCCTTGTTTGCTAGTGATTAATTATTAAAGAAAATAAAATGCCTCCAGACTTCCTTGTTTATACAAGTTTTATATAGAAAGAAGTTCTGGGTAAAAAATTTAACCGATTTTTTTATTTCAGTTTCTCCGTTGAGAAAGAAATGGAAATATGTCAGGGATCAGTTTTCGGTTGAACTTGGCAAAATGAAACCTCCACGTTCAGGCGATCCAGAAAAATCTACTTATGAATCAAAATGGCCATATTTTTATATAATATTATTTATGAAAGATACTGTGAAGCTTAGAGCTTCAAAAGGTAACTGGTCACGAAGAACATTAGATGGAAACGTCTCTGAAAATTAAGTCGCAGACATGGATGAGAAGTGCTCCGTCTACTTCCTGACAGTAATACATCCTATTAGTAAACTCTTGTCGTACTCGTTCGAATGTGTCAGCTGAAATAGCATTGCATTCTTCAGTAATCCTTTCTTTCAAAACGCCAATGCTGTCTGGTGCCGTAGTATAAACCTTGGATTTCAAGTACCCCCATAGAAAAAAATCTAATGGTGTCAGCTCTGGTGACCGAGGTGGCCATTCTATAGAACCTTGCCGGCCGATGTATTACTGTCAGGAAGTAGACGGAGCACATTTCGAACACTTGCTATAAGAATCCATTGTTGATATTTGATTAATTAAATTTAAAAAAATAATTTCAATAATTTTGGTATTTATTTAATTTATCCGTCAAAATTAATTGAAACCCAAACCAAATTAATATGGCTATGTAGCCAATGTCAATGCCTTTCAAACGAGATATCGCTAGCAATAAGGTCCTATTTAAAATTATTGGCCAGAGTGGCACTGTGACGTCATCTATTACTATTACGTCACCTGTTACCATTCCTAGAGAAGTTTACAACACTTTATTTTCACCCTCCTAATTTTATTAATGTAAGTGTAGCCGTTTAAAGATGCGAGGGGGGGGGGACTTTTGAATAGCACTGTATATATATTCATCTAGTACTACGTTTGATTTAGTATGTATTAACATTAAATTTGAGTTTATTCGCATTTGGGAGAACTAATTTAAGGAGTAAATTCCAGAATTTGTTATCATCAATCATTATTATTCAATTGTTAATACATACGGACAATTATTATTCTACCGATTCATACAAAATAACTACCACAAACTGTAAAACTAAATATATACTGAATGCTGCACCAGACAGACACACTGATTTAAATACATTATATTTTTGTGAGACGGAACGGACATTTTGGAAGTTCAAGATCACATTCGCTTTGCCAGAAATACGACTTCGTTCAAAGAAGCTATTTTTAGCTCTCATAGTCGTTCTTGATTTGAATTCTTTCTCTGGCATATAATAAGAATGTTAAAGGCATTCGTGAACTGAATTTTGTAGAGATTGAGGTAGATATTAAATACAAGCATACATTTCATGTAGGTCGAAGTTTACATTTACAATTCCAAATTAATTATTGAAGCTCAATTTTGTCGTTACATTTTGATGATAGAATAGGTATGATTACAGTACAGGAATCAAAAAGTAAATGGTTTTAGAAAAAAATATGTGATGAAAGGATTCTGAAAAATGACCTAGTTCTTATATAAACATTTAAATTTAAAAGGATTTTGAAAAGTGTCCTAGATTTTATATAAATATATTTATAAGATTTTCAGGATAATAAAAGTATAAAATACTGCAATCGGCCATGTTAACCGAAACAGCGCATGACGCCACGCCTCAGTAAATATTAATTATTTTCTTGAGTGTTGCTGTAACTTTTGTTGTTATTACGCATTTCGATCGATTCCTACATCATTTCATAAGTTATATTGTTGTTTATTCGTGTTCTGTGATTATAATAAAAAATCCCAGAACCGTCAACGAAGAAACAAGGTTTTATTAAGGTAAATAGCTCTAATTTGGCCACAATTGATTTGTTGATGCTGCATCAAATAAAGACTTTTCTCGTCTGAATTTCGAAAAGTGAAAATTTCCTGGTAAGCACATTATTATTAATCTTTAGCGCTAAGAAAATTTTTATTCAAACAAGCTATTTTTAAACTTATGTTATGAGTGATTTTCTCTATTCATATTTTTGACGCACGAAAAATATATTGTTAACGTTCTTCGTTAAACATAGACACAATGCAATATCTACTGAGTAGTGACGTCACATGCGTTTTCGCGAGAAGGTTCCGACTACACGACGAACTTCTATAACACTACCAAGAATCGGTAACTTAAACATTGCCTTCACTGTATCCAGATCCATACGTAAGCCAAAACGATCTACTACGTATCCAAGGTACTTCATTGCAGGACGACAAAACTGACACTTATCAACGCTCACAGTCATTTTAGCATCCGCTAATCTCTTAAAGACCTCTTCAAGTAACCGTAAATGTTCCTCGACAGTTTAAGTATAAATAACATGATCTAAATAAACAAAAACATGAGGTTCAAGATCATGGCCCAAAACATTGTCTATAAGTCTCTGAAGCGTTATGTAAAACAAATGGAAAACATTTGAATTCAAATAGACCCCGATTAAATATCGTAAAAGCAATATCTTGCCTTGTAGATTCGGTACCGGTACTTGACAATAAGCAGACTTGAAATATTGTAGATTGTAGATTACAAAGGGGTCGATTGGCCTATAGCTGGCCTTTCTACACTGCGACCTGAAAACATCTTTTGTGTATACACTCCATCTATTTTTTGTCCCAAAGATCAAGGCTTCTAAGGAAGACTATTATCCGATTGGGAGCTATTTTTGTTACCTGGTCAGGTCTCAAGAACAACCGTTCCAGGTACCTACGGCGTTGGCGAACAAGTACTCCGTAATAGCAGATTATATGTTCAGCCGTTTCATCTGCACTATCGCAGAATCTACATGTTCCTCTGTCCACTTTTCCCATCTTGCAGAGGTGATATCTGAGTGGGCAGTGTCCCGTAAGGAATCCTGTGATTGCTCTGAGATCAGACTTATTAAGCTCTAAGAGCGATTTAGCGTAGCGAGCAGAAGGTTGTAGCAATCTTTTTGCTTGTCTTTGGCCTGGAACATTTTTCCAGTAGGCTACACTAAGTTCCTTCTCCCATGTCCGGACTTCTTCCATAATGTGGCTTTTAGTAATGCTACAAAACGGTTCGGGTCCGATGAAAGGAGTGCTAGCTTCTTCCTTTGCAAGACCATCGGCAGTCTCATTTCCAGAAATTCCCTTGTGCCCGGGCACCCATAACAGAGATAGTTTGTTATGTCTAGCCAGTAGCTTGAGAGATTGTTTGCAGTTCCAGACTGTTTTGGACTTATAGACTTTAGAGCTTCCAAAGCAGCCTGGTTGTCGGAGGCAATAAATATTCTGGCTGCGTTGAGGCGCTTTTTAAGGTACTCTTGAGCACAGAAGTATTTCCGATTGGAAAATTGTAGGAGTGTTACCTAGGGCTACTGATAACCTAAGATTAGGTCCTGTAGCCCCTATTCCTACTCCTTCGTTTGTTATTGACCCATCAGTATAAAATGTGAGGGCACCCCTTGTTATTTCTGAGATTTCGTTTTGCGTTAACTAACGATCTTTAATAATAACATCTAGAGTAATTTCGAAATCTTGTTTAGCAGGCATTATTTCCATAGGCATCATCATAGATTGGGTTGATCCCACCCTTAGTATCTCGAGATGTCCTGTCAAATCACCGGGTTTTAGAGATTTAGCCTGTGTTAACCTATAGGCATTTTGCAGAGCAATCCTCCTTACATGTAAATGTAATGGAGGGAGATTTAGCATTACCTCCAAGGCCGCGCCAGGGCATGATCTCATTACACCCGTTTTTCCTAAACATGCGAGTCTTTGCAATTTTTGCAACTCTATTGTAGCCCTATGTTGCGTTGTTTTCTTCGACCATACAAGCGCAGCATAGGTGATGATAGATCTGACAACCGTTATATATGACCAGTAGATCATTTTTAGTTTGAGACCCCAAGTTTTCCCAAAGAACCTACGACACGTCCAAAAAGCCCTTGTTGCTTTTGAGGTGATGTGTGCGAGGTGTGAGTTCCACGTAAGATTCCTATCAAGGATGACTCCAAGGTACTTAACCTGTTCCGAAAAAAACAGGGTTGTACCATTCGAGCTTGGAGTCTATATACTTAACTTCCTCCTGTAAGTGAATGGAACAAGTGTCGTTTTATTAGGATTGACTGAAAGTCCTTCCCTCGAACACCAGGTAGTTATGAGGTTCATGGCACATTGCATGCGATCGGCAATGATGCCGTCGTGCTTACCTCTGACCACTATAACTATATCGTCGACATAGCCAAGAGCACGAAATCATTCTCTTTTTAGCTTTGTTAGGAGGTCGTCTTGAAATATAGACCAGACAAATATTTTGCCTCCGCAATTTCTCTAGAGTATCAGTTACCGGAGGAAGAGGGGAATTTACTTGAGATATTTGAGATTAACCAAATTAGTTCTGATGGTAACGTTTCATGTCTTAATGAACAGCTGATGCCTGGTGAACCATACATATTCCACAACCATCCATTTTAGTAGATCTACTCTTTGTTTTCAACGTAAACTTAATTGAATTTTACAATTTAATAATGTTACTTCTCATTATTACTAGTTCAAAGTTTTTAGTTGTTTAATAGTGTTCATATTGTTATTAGTTTCAGCTTTTCAATTTCTGTATATTGTTATAATTTCGCTACTATTGTTTTGGTTTACTTTCGACATGGAACCTTTTTAATTCTTCATTTTTTTTTAGATAATGTGTATCTATGTTAGTCATTTACAATGTTCTTTATCTATGAACACCACACGTTCCAGACTATTATTACTTTGTTTGTATCCTTTTCATTGAACAATATTGTTAATATTATTGGGATTTTCAACGTTCTCAATATTTGTATCACCATGATTTTACTTTTGTTATTTTTATCACATTTGACATAATTACTTTATAAATTCTCTGTGTATTTTTGGGCGGCTCGCGTTCCTTTATTTTTGAACCGTTCGTTCTAACCATTTCAATTTCTATGTTGGTTTAACAACCCAACTCATTAACATATTTCTTACAAATTGCTTGAGTTCCTTTTCCATTTGATTACTAATGTTATTTCTCTCTCTTATGAATATTGAAATATGACAGCCTTCCTATATTTACTAGTTTGGTTTGATATACCCTTCATATAACTTTAGTTCTATATGCAGGTAAAGTCGCATGGTGTTGCTTAAGTGTTCTCAGTTTAACTCCATTTTGTGTTGCCTTTTTTGCGGTTATTGGTGGAATGGACTATTTTACTTCTCATGGAGTCTTCGCTGTGCTACTTGAATATTATATTGTACAATATTATAACCAGGAGCTTATTGCTCCCCGTATATTTTAAGATGGTTTATCATCTAGAGCCGTTTAAGGATCACCTAGTGTTCCTGTTCCATGCCCCCCCTTATCGCTTTTTGAATTCAAAACTCATCCTCATTGGCATAGAGTTTCTCATTTATTCAGAAAGACGATTCATTCTTCTTGTGATTTTTTTATACATACCTGGGATACTACTTGTTGTCCACCCTCTTCATATTAATTGTTTCAATTTTTATCTTTGAATCACTCACTGTGAGTTTAACTCAGTATAAGTCAGTATTAAAATACTTAATTTCCCATTAATTTTTTATATGTCGCCACCAACATTTTTATTCATTAAATTTTACTATATCCTCCTTTCTCCTCATTCGCAATACAATTTTAAAGGTTTACGTTCGTTGCCCAAAATATTTCGATCAGGTTGATTAATATTTTTTTTATAATTCGCGTATAAAAGAGACTTCATTATAACATTGTTTACAATGTCACAATGAAGCTCTTTGAATACTGTTATAGTAATTTTTAGTGTACAGTTGGTTATTATATTCAGTTATATTTTTATTTGACATTTGACTTTAACCTTGACACAAATTATAAATAAAATGGTCTAGCGTTGTTCTAGCTAGCAAATTATTATATTAAAGGTAAATTAGAAATGGAAATATGTCAAGATAAAATACAAAGTATATCAATAGAGGAAATGTGGGACAAATTCAAATCTATAATATTAGAGACAGCAACAGAAGTGTGTGGCAATACTAGAACCGGTAGCAACAAAAAACAAACTAGATGGTCGAATAAAGATATACAAGAACATACCAAACTAAAAAAGCAAAAATGGAAAGAATATCTACGAAATAAAATGACTGAAAACTACGAAAGTTATAAAATTCAAAGAAAAATAGTTAAAGACATGGTAATCACAGCTAAAAAAGAGACGTGGAAATAATTTGGCAAAAAAATGAAAGAAGACACAGTAAAGGAAATCAGAAACTCTTCTTCAAGGTACTAAAAGCACTAAGAAAGGGAAAGT
Organism: Galeruca laticollis; assembly: GCA_963921935.1. Classification (NCBI taxonomy): domain Eukaryota; kingdom Metazoa; phylum Arthropoda; class Insecta; order Coleoptera; family Chrysomelidae; genus Galeruca; species Galeruca laticollis. The sequence continues at coordinate 81,669,230 of OY998175.1, read as the reverse complement.
CGAGCAATGTAAAACAGATAAAAAATAAAAATGGAGTTATGATACGACAAGATAAGGGAATTATAGAGAGATGGAGAGAATACTTTGAGGAATTACTTAATGTAGAGAAAGAAGAACAGATGGAACCACAAGACGAAAGACATCAGGAACTGGGAAATGAACCACTGATACAAATAGAAGATGTGAAACAAGCAATACAAAAGTTAAAAAGAGGTAAAGCAGCGGGTTACGACAGTATTACCGCAGAAATGTTACAAAGTCTAGGAGAAAGAGGGATACAAATGCTAACTAAATTGTTTCAATGAATATGGAACGAAGAAAAAATTCCGAAAGATTGGGAAGTTTGTATCATATTGCCAATTTTCAAAAAATGAGACAATACTAATTGTAACAAGTATAGAGGTATAACATTGCTGAGCGCGGCATTGAGAGTTTACGAAAGTATCGTAGAGACTCGACTTAGGAAAATAATAGAAAAACAGTTGGAAGAATCCCAAAGCGCCTATAGGAAAGGAAGAAGTAGCCAAGACCACGTATTTACATTGAAACAAGTAATAGACAAAAAACTGAGAACAAATCAAAAAGTGTACCTCGGCTTTATATATATTCAAAAAGCCTTTGACAGCGTTCCCAGAAATCAAATATGGAAAAGTCTACAACAAAGAGGAGTTTGATCAAAACTAAGAAATAACATTAAATGTATTTACGAAACAACAAGAAACCGGGTAAGGAAAGATTATGAACAGTCCGATGATTTCATAACAAAAGAAGGATTAAGACAGTGAGGAGTACTGAGCCCGGCATTATTCATAATAATAATGGATGATATTTTGAAGGAAGTAAAAACAAAAGTTAAGCAAATTCAAATAGGTTATAGAAATATGGAAGTAGTTGGAATATCTGAATGCGTTTTTGCCGACGATTTAGTATTGTTCGCTAGAAACGAAAAAGAGCTGAAACATAATTTAATAACATGGAAGCATATATTGAAACTACGAAACATGAATATGAATATGGAAAAGACAGAAATAATGGTGGTGGGACAAGAAGAAGAGCACCTTAATATCGAAATTGATGAAATGCCGATAAAACAAGTGAAGAGTTTCAAATATCTGGGAGCAGATATACAAAACAATGGAAAACAGGAAGCAGAAGTGAACGAAAGAATAAGTGCAGCAGTCAAAGTATATTACTCATTAAATCGAAATCTCCTGGGAAGAAAAGAAATTACAACTAACACCAAATTGAACGTGTACAAGTCAGTCTTTCGACCAATCCTTGTGCATGGTAGTGAAAGCTGGGTACTTACAAACTCACTCAAAAGCAGAATACAAGCAACAGAGATGAAGTATTTACGCAGGGTCAAAGGTGTCACCAGAAAAGATCGAATGCGGAATGAAATAATAAGGGAAAACCTAAACATAGAACCAATACTAAAAACAATCGAAAAACAGCAGCTTAGATGGTTTAGGCACCTTTGTAGAATGGAGAACAGTAGACCGGCAAAAATTATTTGGCAAGCTAGAGAAGTAAGCAAGAGAAAAAGAGGTCGCCCAAAGAAAACATGGGATAACACAGTAGCCGAAATTTTAAAAGAAAAAGGAATTGCATGGACAGAGGCGGTGAAAAAAGCTAGAAAATAAAAAGGAATGGCGGAAGTTTGTCATATATATATATATATATATATATATATATATATATATATATATATATGTATATATATAACAACAAAGAGATTCATGGGTAATTCACGCAAAATAAAGGGCTACTGAAATAGAGTGGTAACCGTGGACATGCATGTTTCTGGGTCATTTTGCCTCTTCAGCACGGCATAACCAAATAAGGATGTGAAATTTGGGAGCAAAGATGTTAATCGAAACATGGGAAAACACAAAATAACGGATATCAGCAGGGAAACCAAACGCTCATTTGTGTCTTCAATTGGAAGATCCCGAGCTTTCAGGACAACAACCAACATCGACACGGAGGCGAATATAGCCCCACCGCCATGAACCTTCCGACCCATAGTAAATAACAAAGAAGATGTAGGAATATCGCGTGATATGTTAACAACAACAACAAAGAGTTTCATGGGTAATTCACGCAAAATAAAGTGCTACTGAAGACACAAATGAGCGTTTGGTTTCCCTGCTGAAATCCGTTATTTTGTGTTTTCCCATGTTTCGATTAACATCTTTGCTTCCAAATTCCACATCCTTATTTGGTTATGCCGTGCTGAAGAGGCAAAATGAGCCAGAAACATGCATGTCCACGGTTACCACTCTATTTCAGTAGCCCTTTATTTTGCGTGAATTACCCATGAATCTCTTTGTTGTTGTTGTTAACATATCACGCGATATTCCTACATCTTCTTTATATATATATAAATATAAATATATATATAAATATAAATATATATATATATATATATATATATATATATATATATTGAACCAGTCCTCTAATATATATATATATATAAATAATTCACGTATGAGATTGAATATTAAAAAGAATTTTTTATTAATACGTAGGGTGTACTATTAGACACTACCTAGTTAAAAAACTAAATTTAACATAAACGAATAAATGAAGTAAGCGAATGTATTATCGAATATTGAGAAAACCAATTATAAAGAAAGGATTAAAGGATAAGGAATAAAATTTTAATGATAACATTATAATAAGTATAAAAATTTTACCTTCACAATTAAATCCTAAGGTCAAGTCAATGTCAACAATTTTCAAAATCATCTGAACACTGCCATGTCAATATCTGGATGAAGTAGAATGTTTTTTTGTTTGAAACCTAAAATAACAAGAATTAATAATCAACTTACTAATTGATTAACGATATTCACAGACGATGGTAGTAAAAGTTTACAATTTGAAAAAGAATTCATAAAAAAAGAAAAACTTTATGAAAGATGGCATACAGAACAGAGCCATGTCATATGTTATGGAAATCTGTTAACTAAATAAAATTTAATGAACAGGAAGTAATAAAATCTAGTGATTTTCTTACCAACCTAAAATCATTGCTTTGGAATTGAATATAAAACATAAAAGGTAAATTTGGAAATAAATAAAAGTTTATATAAAATAAAATTAGTAAAAATTCATAAATTGAAAACTAAACAGTTCTATATATATAAATAATCATTTTAGGTTGTAGAAATTGTATATTTAATTGTAAATACCATAAAAAGGGAATTACAACAAATTTGGGATTGTAATACATGTAAAGGACATTTTATATATTCCCTAAGACATTATAAACCCATTTATATTATATAAGTGTTATTATCCTCCAGGACAATTTTAATTAAAGAATTTTGTATTTTCATGAAAAACACTCAAATTGACAATTGTCGAATAAAAAAACAATATAAGGAGGCTGTGTTTTTGATATGGGAAAAAGTTTGTTGATTTAAAGAAAAATTGAGAGTCGGGCGTTGGTAGAAGAATAGTGAACATCTATGTATCTCTCCTCTACAAAATTTTTGAGAAAACTATGTAAAAGTAAATAATTTTAAGTTGAAAACCATTATAAAATCATAATAGCAATTTTGTTTAAACCGTGTGATAAAGTGCAGTGTGCAGAAAGAGTATTTCTTTGATAAGAAATTCTCAAGAAAAAGAGACGCTTTGCAGCAGTTCCACAGTGCCAAAAATTGGAAATAAGGTCGGTGGTATTTAAGTTTTTTTTAATTTGGAATTCCAAAGAAAAAGAAATAGTGAACAATAAAAATATTATTTGAACGTTTAAATCAAAATTTCTAAAAAAAGCCCAAAAACAATAAAATGATGAATATCATTTCATATCCATGGATATCCATGTAATTTTAATTATCATGCAACTTTAGTAATAGTTATAATTTGTACTTACTTGTAAAAAATTTATTTCACATCATCATTGTTTACATTGCACGTAAAGTACCATTCCACTTTTATTTTCTTCTTATGCATGCTTAACTATTTCTATAACTATTCATCATTCACTTTACTCGCATTTTGATATATGTATGTAACTGTATAGTGTAATTTCCAATAATATATCGATGATTGCAATGAATTTAAGAACGTTAAATTTATAAAAACATTCATATAAACAACGTCGACTGTGAACCATACGTTTTGTGTCGTTGTGAAACGATATACGAGGATGTGTTTCTCCTATGCGCCGACGCAGTCAATCTAAGCATTCAGTGCGCATGACCAGTCAAGAATGCAGGAGCGGTGTAAATAATATTTATGTAAAAAGAATTTGAATATAATCTCAACAATTTATTAAATCATTTCTTTAAAGTTCTATTTAATATTCATAATACATTTAGAAAATGGTGCTTAATTCATTCATTCTATAATAATATTTGGAGTCGATAAAAACAAAGGTATATATTCTATTCAGGAATAAAACATACTGGAAAAATTTCAAAAATCAATATTTAAATGTGTATCAAAGTTATACATATGCGTCTAGAACTCAAAGGGAGGAGTCTCATGCTGCCGACTATCATATAAATTATAAATAAAAATTAAATTTCACAGATTATCATCAGGAGCTAGCCGAAGGTAAAGTAAAATAGGTAAAATATATAATACAATAAAAACTCCCTGATCTCAAGTAGGGTTTAAATGGTAAAAACGAAACAATTTTAATTTCAAATATGAGCGCCAAAGTTAAATAAAATCCTTACATTTAAATAAAAAAATTTTGTTGATCAAAAAAAATACTTGCTTTTTAATTCTTAATAAATTCTAGAGACGGTCCTGTATGTTTGATTTCGAACCCCTCCACGATTTAAAGACGTCGGGTCAATACTGCCAACTGCCAAATATAGATGGAGCAATCACCAAGAAATGAAAAATCTCAACAATATAATTTCAAAAAAGTTTTTCAAGTGAAAAACGTTATTTAATATTTTGAAAACAAATACATCATTCTTTTACAAAAACTTATGAAAACAAACTGTCTATGATGATCATTCATTCAACAAACCATACACTCAGATGAAATATTATTTTTATATGTGATTACAAAATAGGCAACATTATATACAAATTTGAAAACGAAATCCGTCACAAACCGTCCATGACACAAAATGGCGAAAACAATGCTGATAAAAATGTATGGAATATCAAAGTTCAATTCTTTGCACAAAACAAGTAAGTTTATTTGATCTTTTTATATATAAATGTAATAGTTTCAAATACCTGTTCACTGTTCCGTTCTAATACACTTCAATGATTGGTTTTTTTTATTTATTTTAGGTTACCTCCTGGAAAACCAAACAATCCGTCCAGCTTGGGTGATATCAAAAATTGATGCTATTTTTCGTCCACATCAATACATTTTAGACGAATTCCATAATCCAGTCCTTTCTGAAATGTATTGTAGAGACACCATTTCCACAATACAATATTTTACTTGGTTATATTGATAAATTTTACGGTCAGTACTCTATTATATTTACCAATTTTCTTGTTTAAATTATGTTTATCTACTTGATTAATCAAATTGCTGAGTTGCTTTTAAGAATAATGCATTTCTTTTTATAATTACCATTCCAAAAATGTTGCTTTTTAAAGAGTTTGAATTATTTTTCTCAAAATTTTGCTTCTCACCCATTCACTTCTACCAAAAGGAAATTCTACCTAGTGAATAGTGTACATTATCAACTAATTGTTTAATTCAATTTTTTAATTATTAATCTGTTTGTCGCTGATGAAAATATTTCAAATGTATTCCACCAATCAAAATTGGCTATAAAAATTCTTGTTGATAAGTTTCACTTCAAGTTATAAATTGTCCATCTATCCTTTTAGGAAGTCTTTAAATGATTAAAACCCATATACTACTCCCTTTAAATTGTATTCCAAAATATTAATAAATGATAGTTCTTTTTATTTCAATTATATCTATGCGGAATGACAATTCATTTCACAAATGTCATGCTTTATAAACTTAATGTTATTATTTGACTTTTTACCTTGACATATATTAAATAATTACATAATCTTATCAGAAAGCTTCTTTCAATATCTAATTATTACTTTTTAAGACAAATCATAATATTTTTTACTTTTACAATGTGAGAAATAGATTGTTATAATTTATATGAAACAACGTTCAAAAATTCTCTCTCTCAAATGTTAAAATCATGTTATATATTTCACATATGTATTTACAAAGTGTATTTGAAATTTCCTCCATAATTCTACAGTTTGACTCTTGTCTTCTTTCTCTATTGAAAAATGAATAATACAGATTGTCTCCATTTCAGACAATTTTTAAAAAAAATTCAAATTCTAAAATTTTGTATTTGCTTACAGTGTGTAGTCTTTCATCCCATATTTTAGTATACAGAGTGTTGCAGGTTTCTCTCTATGTTTATATATATATATATATATATATATATATATATATATATATATATTAAAAATATTAATAAATAAAGTATGCTAACGTTTTTTTATCAATGATTTGTCAATTGTTTATTTTTATATTGTATAGGATCAATATATAGGTATACAAAACTTTCGATTTTTAGGATAAATTACCAGATATCTATATGAAGATGTATTACAGAAATAATTCTGTTCATGATATAATATAAATAGATAGCAAGAGCATATACGAAGAAGTTATTTTTAAACACATAATCATCACTATTTGCTTGAATGAAAGTTTGTTTACAATTTACACAATTATTCGGTTATAATATGACAAAAGTCAGAAGTGTTGAATAAAACCATCTGTGATCTGACCAATTAGGAATCTGCAGAATTGTCAACTTAAATTCAAACCACTCCTCCTAGATTAAAAACAGGGATTATATGAAATTATATTTTATTTAAATAATTAAATAAATTCGTGATTTGCACAACGAACCGCTTCACTCGTACTACAAAACGAGTTATTGTGACACTTGTTTTACAAATAATTATTGTACCCTTCAGATGGCCGAAACAAGTAGCTATTGACAACTACAATAATAATTCTGTGACACGTTTTGACTTAGAGTTTTAATCAAATTTCTTGTCAATCACATTCGAGAAATGGATGATATCTATCTTTTTTACTATATTAATGATGAGAATTTTTGTGAAGAAAATGAAAATAATTTCTAAATAGAGAGAACAGGCACTTTGTGAATCACTTATTCAATATTTGGAGTCACAACTTTTGTTGAAGGAATTGAAGATTAATTTTGGAATTTTTCATTATGAGCTCCTTGCATTTGGTCTAATACTTAATAGGTCGCCAACGTATGCAAATTAATGTTTGCATGATTGCCAAATACAAACAAAAACTAAAAAAAATAATTCATCATATTAGGCTGTTTCACACTGTATAATTAGATTATAAACCGTTTTATTTAATTAAAGCTAACAAAAACCAAGGCAAATGTTATAAAAAGTAATTAACAGTCTTGTAGCATCTTTAGAATAAAAAAGCTACAGTAGTACGGTTTTTGACAAGCATCGCGTAATATACAAAGGCAATAAAAGTCTTAATTAAAAAAAGGGTAAAAGCTCACTCATTTGACTAATGAGGAAAGTTTGTTCAAATATAAAAGTCGAAGAAAGGGAGGGAAAAAACATGAAAATTTCTTTATTCCCGTCTTATGCAGATTTTAGGGGTGAACTTTAATTACATCAAGAATTTTCGGATTGAGGAAAGACGATCTCAACTTACGTTGCTAAATTTTAAAACAGCTGGTAATATATTCATATGAAATATAAGAGTAAGGTTACGAATCATTTTGTTGAGAAACTTCCCTAAAGATTACATATTCAACATGCCTATCTACGAATCGCATTAGTATCTTTTCGGATCTCCCTGTCAGTAGTTCACAAGTCACTTCAAACGCGCCTTCTATTGAGTTAGGTCTTGTCCAATAAATATGATCAAACATATTTTACAGCGTTCCTGGAAATTGAATCGCACAGCAAGAATAAAAATTCACCTTTTCACGATAGGTTGAACAATACAAATTTCGAAGTGGTTGTCTCAAAATAAATTACCGATCTAAACCCGAGTAAATGTTACAAAAAGAAGTCAATCAATACAGATTAACCTGACAAAAAAACTGTAGCACATTTCGATTCAAATAAATAAACGTAAAAACCACCAAAAATTGGGTAATAATATTGTGATTAATGTTTTATTCTTAAACTCCTCATTAACATTGTGCGGATTTGAAGGGACTTGTACATTTCCGTCGCTTCCGTCAAGGTGACTATTTTACTAGGCAATCAAACGAGCTGTGTTTCCATTTTTAGGCTGGTTTTCTTCGTCGACGGTAATTTCAAATAAAACTGAGAAATTGTAGCATCTCAGTTTTATTTACAGAATATTCAACACTCCGTAACAACTGTATACTCACTCAAATTTAATTTAGACTTTGCAATATGTACTTGATAAGAAAAAATATTTTTATTTAAACATGTGGAACTAGAAGCCTCGAGCGGATTTGAAGGTATCAGTGAACCGAAGAAGAATGAGAGTGATTTAAAGTAATTTCTGCCTTCTATATGTTCCCTTGTTCTATTACGAGTTTTCCGAAAATGTGCATTGAATATTTATATGAGGATTCGAATTTCAATAAGCTTATTATTATATTCTAAATATTATCTGGTCGAAAAGGGTATTTTTGAACTTTTATAATGGTTTCTGACATGGTAGCATTGAAGCATTTACGTCACCCGGTAAAAGTATTTGTTTCTTAGAAATATATTGAGGAGTTAAGATAGTTTTAATAAATGTACTTTTGTCGCCGATTTCGCACAGTGGCGTATCGGCCAAACATGTTGGATATATTTCCAACAGACATTAATTTTACTTATTGAAACATATGGGCGGTGAATAGCTTCTGCTACCAATGTCCTGATAACATGTGATCTCCTACATTCATCTGGAAGTGTCTGGTGGTTCATCATCCTTATAATTTTTTGACGAAATTATGGTGTACAAGGGATCTTACATAACACAACACAACAGCTATTTATTCCCCACAGAACTTGTCACGTTGTCCTTCAAAATGTGGAGAAAAATAGGATAATAAACTAGGGTATGAATATTAATCAATTAATATATGAACACCAAAAAAGGAATCAAACAGAGCTAGATATTAAATTCAGAAGAGTAAAAATCTAGATTATATGTTCACAATAAATTATTATTTAACAAACAAAAATATATGCCTATGTATTTGTATCTACGTAGTTCCATTGTGGAAATGCATTAAAAAACAATCTTTCTCGCAGACTTGTGTCTACTCATAACATGACCCAACTACCGTATACGAGTTAAAATCTAAATTCTTCCTGGAAATTATAAATTAATTATATTGATCATCATCCCTATAATATAATAATTATGACACATTTCATACTTAAATATGTTTTACTAAATACTTCCTGAAAAATAAACATTAATCTTAACCTTCTTTTATACAGCAAAATTATCTATAACTTTCCAGTCGATAATAAAATAATTATCACATATCCTTCTGTTCAAACCGAAATCGTTCTACCCACACAAAAATACTACAACTCATGTAAGTCGTCACGTAAGCATGTTTTTCACCCCCTTTCCTAAATTCATTCTCGAAAGTTGTACGCTCCATAAATAGCCAAAAACTTACAAATCTTCCTCTTTCATCACCACTCGTCGAATGAGCACGTACAAGTTCTCTCAAAAGTACCGGCAAATACCGGCTTTAATAATAGCCATAAAAATGCTAGACATCTCTTAAACTCACATAAATCAAAATTATGAAATCAGTGAATTAGTAAACTCTTAATTGCGGCGCAACAATAAAAATTATATTGAAGTCAGTGAATAAAATAAAATAGTGAAAAGTGCAAGCACATTTAATTAACCATACCCAACCAACAAATTAACACAAAAAAACAAACTTTAATAACATAAAATAAAATATCTCTCCACATTAACAAAAGAGAATGGTCCTTCGAGAAAACAATTTAACTCTTCGCATTTCACAAACAAACAAATAAAAAGTTTGAGTACGTGAAACACACCGTAATCTAGGTTCTTTTATCAGCCGACCAATTTCCGGTTTCCCTTACTTCTACATTTGTTCTTTTATTCCATCTTCTGACTTCATCCCTCCCAAGATTTTCGGAAGCACTCTTCTTCACCACAATTTGAGTGTGTATTCTTCCTTTTTTGTCAATATCCAACATTAGCATCCATACAGTACAATAAACCGGATTAATTCCCTATGTAGTCTTAGCTTAGCAGCTCTTGACATTTCCTACGTTTTCTAGATTTTCTGCATAGTCTTCTGCTCCGTACACTTTTTCTTTTTTTCAAATAAAGCAAAGATCCTTAGCAGTTGTCTCTTTGATACTGCTATGAACTCTACATCATCTGCATATGCGAGGATCCGGCTTTTGTTGTTGTAAATTTCCCTTTCGTTCCATGCTCTCTAAGTATGTCTCCTAAAATAAAGTTGAACAATATCGTTAATAGGAGTCACCTTGCTTCAATCCTTTTTTCACTTCAAATTTTTCTGGCATATTTTCCTCTAGTACCACCATATTTTCTGTTGTCATCTGAACAATCTTGATCAATTTACTTGGCAGTCCGCATAGTATAATTGCTTTTTAATCATAGTCATAGACCTGCTTGTTGTAAGTCACTAAAGTAATTTGATGTAAAGGACATAGAGTGATGAAAAAGAAGAAGACGCGGTAACATGTAGCCATAGCTTAGATTTGTTACCCTTTTGGTTAAGAGGCGCTACACGATTTTTCGACAATAGAAAATTTATTTCGTTAGTTTCTAGACATTTCGCGTATGCCACTGTACCGTAAGCTTGGATACTAGCATCAGCAAACACGTGAAGTTCGATTTCGTTGGATTTATTTGAAGTTATACTTCTGGGGATTTGTAGTTCATCCATAGTAGGTAGTTCCGAACACCATATAAACCAGATTGTCTGATACTTTTCGGGTTAAATAGTGTCCCAATCTAATTTTTGTTTCCAAATATACTTCAACAAAATTTTTATTCTAATTGTAAATGGGCCTAATATACCTAATGGGTCATAAATCCTTGCAATACTTTGAAGTATTGTTCGTTTTGTTGTTACCGCTTTATTTTTATTGGCTACGGATTTTAAGTCAACTGCAAGTTCATCTGTAGCTGTGTGCCATAAAATACCCAATACCTTTTTTGTTTCGTTCTTTTTGGGATTTTTTATAACCGTTTTCATAGCTTCTTTATCGTTAGAGAACCATTTTCTTAAATTCATCTTAGCTCCTTGAAGTATATTAATGGATTGCTCATAAATTTCATTGGCTTCTTCAAAGGAACTAGCAGTAGTTATCAGGTCATCTACATAAAATGATTCTAATAGAATATTGGAGGTATTGGTAAGCTTCCCTTGTCCTCGCGATAAACCAGACAATGCGGCATGTAATGAATGCGGTTTTGTTCGTTTTCATTAGGCGAAATTATTTCTGCACATCCGTTTATTAAGTATTCACGCACAGCAATGTCATACTCAGCTAGCTTACCGGTTCGGCGCAATTTAGACACTATTCACACGTGCTATACTACCAATATAATTAGAGTCTATACTAGAGTTTGCTTTCCACGGCAGCGAAACTTCATATCGTCCGTTTTTAAAATGAATTTTTTCCTCAATAAAAGCTTCCGTATAATTATTTTTTAAATGTTCGTTTCCACTAATACCTAATGTCCAAAATTTCTTAATATCTACATTGTCCTATTCAAAGTCTACCTCTACATTTAATGCTGATATCCAATTAAAATTTACAAAAAAATCACAATTTTCTACAATACTTGAAATTCCATGTGATGTCCACCCTAATTTTGTGTTTACAGCAGTTAAATCATTCGATATGCGTTTTGTGTCACCTGTAACAATTTTCCAATAATGGTCAGCTCCAACCAGTAAAGTTATACCGTTAATTAACTGATTATTTGTAACGTTAACATCAGCTAACTGGTATTTAGAAACAAAATCTCTAATCATATGATCGTTAATAGAAGGTGGTTTTAATGCGTCAAAACATATTTCTGGAACCTCTACAGCTGTAATTTCGATTAGTTTTCCGTTAAACTGATTCTTGAGACCTACTTGTACCCGATTGCACAAAGTTGTCGGTGCACTACGAGTATTTCCAAAACTATTTATGGAAATTTTGTGAGTACCGACTACAGGCAACCCCAGTGAACGCGATACACATTGTTTTATGAAAGTTAATTGGCTACCTCCATCTATAACTAACCGAATCACCAAGTCATTTGCGGTATCATTACTTATTAAACATTTTGCGGTCATTGAATAAACGTTATTATTTGCCCCGTTAGCTATTAATGCAGTAGAGTTATCACGATTTGTCACAGTATTAGGGGTGCTATCAACAATGCGATTATTTTGATTTTCGGTGAGACTAGACTGAGAATAGCCGCTATTTCCATTTCGAATATTGTTACTGGCAAATGATGGATCGCACATTGAGGTCGCGTGTCGACGTTTGCACTTTGCACAAAATAGACGCGATTTGCAAAATTTTGAAGAATGCCTTGGTCTGGTACAGCGAAAAGAACAATTGTTTTCTTTTAAAATGTCCTTTTTGCGAGATATTTATAGACGTTTTGCAATCTTTTGTTTTGTGCGTTTTTGATTTGCAAAACAAGCAGTTTTCATTATTTACAGTTAATAAACTCGCGGCCGTAAATTGATCGTTTTCTGATGCACTATTATTTTGAGTTAAAAATGTTCGTTTGCTATTATTGTCTTTGTAATTTTTATTGTCCGTTACCTTTTCACAATGAGTTTGTTCGATTGAGTCCAATTCTATTTTAATAAATTGCAATAAACTGCTAATTTGCTTATTATAATCTACGGTATTGTCTGATTTTTCCGATTGCGAAAGAGAGTCACTACTAACCGTTTTACTTGTAATTTTTTGTTTGTTGAACAAAACGTGCAAATTATACGGTAGAGCCTTAAAAATGATGGATTTAACCATTAGTCCGTATTGTTGAGGTGACAAACCTAGTGTTGACAGTGAACGGGTAATCGTTGACGCGGTATTATACGAACGAAGCGCGGAAATGTCTCTTTCACTTTTTACAGGAACTATTGTTAAAAGTTTTTGTATATGATTGTTCACTATACGTTCAGAATTAGCATATTCTTCTTTTAAAAGTTCTATCGCGTCTTTGTACGATGACTGACTAGAAGTCAATCCGTTAATAGTTACCGCGGGTTTATCAGACAAATAAGACTTAAGATAAGCAAATTTTGCAGCATCGTTTAAAGAACCATTCTCGTAAACGACCAACCGGAATTGTTCCCAAAATGCCGGCCAAGCCTCAATATCTCCGTTAAATTTAATGAAATTTAGTTTTGGTAATCTTACCGACATGTTTTCCTGACTATTAACGTTACCGTTAGATGACTGTTGCTCCAAGCGTCCCTGATCGTTTTGTGGCGGTAAAGATCGTTCCAGTTTCAGACGTTGTTCCAATCTCGCAACTGTTGCAACAGCGAGATCATCGTATTCCACAATCTTCGCGCACTCAGCTTCAGCATGTTCATCACTAAACGTGGGATACAATCGTTTATTATCACTATTTAAACTATCCTTCTGTGCTTTAATGCGAGCTATTAACGCGGGCACGTCAGTAGTATTTGCATTTTCGTTATTAATAATGTCGTTCGCGTTATTCACTAGCTTCGTTAATGCTGCGCGTAACGTTTTTCGAAGTACTAAATCCATTATAATCGTTTTAGTTCGATCCGATAAAAGATCACTAAACAATAAAACTTCCCTGGTTTCGGCACCATAAAGAAAATATGAGTTCGTTGAAAATAAAGCACCCGAGCTGTTTCGTAAATAAGTTTTATTAATAGTAATCTTCAAAAATTATGTTATAAATAAACGTGTTCGAAATTGAATTGTCAGGTTGAAGTTTATTATATATCTGTCAGTTTACATTTATTTTTGAATGTCACTGTGAAAGCAATTTTTGAAATGTACCAGATTTTTGGCGCTAGGTAATTTTTGAAAATCGTGTTATTCAAAACTTGGGAGAGGAGATTCTTGGAAATAAGATTTCGAAAATATCGCTTAAAGTAGGTAATTATTCTCATTATATTCTCAATCTTATCAATATTATAGTTCGACTAATTTTTGTATAAATCAATTAGTGTCAATTCATTTTTTCAGATCCCGTGTGAATTAACTACAAATTGAATAATCCAAGAGAATGTATGCGAATGTTAGGTGAATCCAAAATCTCAACTTCCTCAAATATAATAAATACGTTCAACAACAATATACAAACAACATCGTATGAAACAATATTGCATTATTATCAAACGAATTCTATACTAACAGATATATTTCCATTCTCCTTAATTGTTTATTGGAATATAATGCCTGTGAAAAGCCGTTCATTACGCACTTTACATCCCAATATTACGATTTCCCATGTTTCCATTCATCATCCGTCTAAAAAACACAACATCATGAGTGAACAGTGATCCTCCATTATCTCTTCTTCATCCTAATGACAAAATCGGACGTGTGATCCAAATAGAACACAAAAACCACGGAAAAACAAACAGCGATAGATATTCTTTCATATATCATTGTCATTGGTACGCTTTTGTCCTCTACAACTGTGTATTTGTGCAGAATAGGATGGCGGCCATTAAACTCTTTTTTGTATTAGTTTTTCTTACGTCATATCAGATAACGTCTAGTCAGAAATTCAATTATTTTATCGCAAAAGTGTATAACCGAAAATATTTCTAAGGAACTAAAGTTTGTATTGAATATATACGTCAAGTTTTCCAGAGATTTTAATATTATAAATAAGCGTGTCGATTTTCATAATTTTGCATCATAAGTTGAATTGGTGTAACACCCGGTAATTCAATACAATTTGCAGATTAAATGAATTATATATGCTCGATCTAAAAACACATTTAACAATTACTTCCACCACTTTTCCCCTATTCTTATTTTTGTTGAAATTTAATGACGTGAACGACACTCATTAGATTATTATTACAATTTAAAACTAGTGCGAAATTACATCAGATTTCGCATAAAATTGACTATAAGATGAGACACGTTGTGAAGAAATTTAATTTCATTCCATTCTAGGTGTTTTGAAGCAAGAACATTTTTCTATAAAACATTTCATAAGATTAAAAATATAAATATTCCTCCCCGTGGATGTCCTTATATTGTAAATATCAACACATTTCCAAAATTATCAGTACTACTACTGAATGGAATTTGTAGGGATTTAAATATTTTAACACATTATATTACCAATCAACTTTTGCCATAAGTAACCCTAAAAAATATATATCGGGAAGAATTTTCCTTGAAGATAGAGTTCCACAAATAATAGTGGAGTCAAATACAATTTTTATTCCTATTATTGACAATCAGCAATTCAACTGTTCCAAATGTCTCTTTCAATTCCGATTTTTCGCAATCTTTCAAAATTTTCAATGTTAAAATCGTCTTTTGTTGTCGGTTTCAACGATCATTTTTCATGAAACGTCGAACCGCATCTTGCCTCAACTAAGGGGGTGAAATTTGGCAATTCGGAAAAATTAATTAAAAACCCCCTCTTCCAATTTCCGGTTCAATCAATCTTAAGTGTCATCTGAATTCCCTTAACGCCGCAGAAATTAGTACCAATGCGCTAAGAAAAAAACGTATAAGAAACTTTGGAAAGAAGTTTGTGAAAGTTTTAATAATGAGTGACCCTATTATATGAGCGGTATAAATCCAGAAATATGCCACGATTTGCATTAAAAGTTCTATCACTATGTCGTAAAATGTTAAATTACGGCAGTAATTCCATGTTTTAGATATGCTCTCAACTTTTTATCGATAAACTTTTTGTTTGTGTTTTTGGACTACTTTTCATCAACTCTCTGATCCGGTTTGAAATTATATATGTATATACATGGTGTCCCAGGAGTTCATACCAAAAAATTGGCGAGATAATAGATAGACTAAAGATAATGATGGTATTTCAGATAAAAAGTTTTCTTTACGCTCTTCGTTAATTGACCAAGGTCGATAATAAGTGAAATCAAAAAAAAAAATAATAAATAAAAATAATTTACGGGCGATTTGAGGTCGGGAAGTAGAAGGGGGTGGGTTTTTAAGGGTAAAAAACCGTTTATCATTTTCTCATTAAAAATGCATGAATACCCTATACTTAACTATTTAAAACGTTAAAAAACTATTATAAAATATGTTACTTACCTTTGAAAACGCTAAATTGATAGATCAGTTGGATACAAAAATAGGACAACAGAGAGTGTCCGGCATTACCCGAGTTGCCCCAATTTCCTACCTTTACCCTATCTTGCATTCTAATCACTTATCCATCAGTTTTTGTATCTTTGATGGCATTTCTTCATCGTTAGATTCGACAAACCTTCCCGATTCTAGTAGATCTTCGAAATCTTCAAGACCTTCACCGTCTTCGTCACCAGTATTATTTCCAGTCTGCAATGGTTCTTCATCCACAATTTCATCTAAATCATCAACTTCCCCGTACGTTTTTTTTCACATTGGAGCATTTTTCAGAACCATGACAATTTGAGCATAAATTTGTGCATTTTAAACCAAGTTTTCGGCAGACACATTTCAAACTGTAATATCCAGTTTCATAGCTGTAGCAAATAGTTTTGAGCAATATTTCCAGAATTAATTTCTTTTCTGTAAATTTGGGTATCATGGCACGTTGATATGGCTTCCAGCCCAAACTGTTGCTGTCAGTTCGTTACCCAGCCAAGTTTGAAGCTGATAATATGGCCTGTAATAATGTTGTTCAGCTGCACCTTCTGTGGGTGGGAGATTTACCAACATGAAAGATGATTTAATTCTTGCCAATTGATATTTTCGAAATCCTAATTAATTCGGTGTTATATTATCATTTTTACATTTATAAATAGATTTGATTAATTGAAGTCCATTTTTTTCGATATCTTCTTTGATTGCATCTTTTTTATAAAAAATATTGGCCAAATTTGACAAATTTTTATCGTCTAATAATGAATTTACGATACTTTTCTTTCCTTTTACGGCAAATCCAGATGTTGTATCGCAACCAGGAAAACAATGCAGAAATGCAACATTATTTTTGAAGGATTCATATTTGAAGCTATTAGACGTGAAAAATAGATCTGTTACATTTCCAGAACCTGGCTTGAGAAAGTAAATATCATGATTATTTGAATTTATTTGATTCAAAAGGACCAAATGATCAATATCTTGACCCACAACAATGACAGTTTCATTAGTATCTCCGGCAATTTCTATCGAGGTCTTAATTATGTCAGCATCAGCATCTTCTTCTGCTTGTTTACAGGAAAATCCTTGTGATTGTAATCTTTTTGTTAACGTTTTTATTATTTTGTCTTTGTTTTTCTCATTAGATAAAAAAATTTCATGCCAAAATGGTATTTTTGTATGGTTTTGATAATTGAACGTTGGAATATTGTCTGAGGTTTTTCTACGACTACGTTCTCCTCTTTTAGTTGAATTAGCTGCTGGTACTATTATCACAGTAACTGATTTTTCAATTTCGGCGTACCCATCAAAAATGATATAGCAATATTCTTCACATAGCGCAAATATTTATTCATGATATCTTCCCCCGTTTCATTTTTCTGCCAAATTGCTTTGTGCAGTAAAAATCCAGCGTCGACGATATCCACAATGCCGTCAGAATGCGTTGGTCCATTCGTACTCACAAATAATTCGTAAAGTTTAGATTTAACATTTTTCTTGAGGCCATTTTATGTAAAAAGTGACATTGCATAGGGTGTAAGCTCGTCAAAACTAGAAATTAGGCCATGACAATTAACAAAAATAAGAATAAACATGAAAGGCCAAAGTATCCAAATAAGTCGTGACATCACAAGTTAAAATTTATGAAATCAAAACTTTGAAAGAAAATAACAATTCAAGCATATGATTATAAAAATCAATAACAAAAATAGACCATAAGCACAAAATAATTGTGTCTGAAATATGAAGTAGGTAATTATCAATATAAAGAAGAATCAGTAAAATGACAGTAATTGTTAAAGAAAAAAGAACGTAACAGCAGTTGTTTGATACACAAATAAATTATGTCTTATCAAACTAAGAACTATAAAAATTAAGGAATAAATAGTTTTCTAAAGGTAGTAATTGTTCGTTCAAATATAATATTGAAGGATCGTTATATATGCGACGTATTTCAGACAATAAAAGGTTGAGATGAACACCCTTCACAAACTGATCTAAAAGTCTGACATCCTGAAAATTAAAATCATGTAGTTCTCTTAAAATATGGTTAGCAAATGATGAAGGAATATTATATATGTCTGTGTTCCTATATCTTTTGATATAATATTGATGTTCCTTTAAATGAGACTCCAACCTACGTCCAGACTGGCCTACATATACTGCATTGCATTTACCTAGATATTTGTTTTAAGACATGAGTTTTAAAGACAATGGTGAGTGTACTCATCTTCCTTTGAAACACATGGTCTGGACTCAAGAAGCATCAGGTCCAATAAACTCTTCCAATTATTTCAAGACATCCATTTTGATGAATCAGAAACTAAAATGAGGAAGTGGTTTGTTGGATTTCTCAGGTAAAATTGCTTATAAGTATATAACAGATTGAACTAGAAAGGAAAATGATGACATCCAATTATCTCACAGTTTCTTCATTCGTATTCCAATCTTCAACACAAGTCCCAATTACAAATTTTCTGTGAGACAAATATACCTCAAGATTCAGTTATCCAAAAATTCAACTTTTGGAGATCATTTTTGCACTCCTGCACCCATCGCCAAACGACAGTGCTTCAATCTACGCACGATATACAGCAGTAAACAGGAAACTACGTCATCCTATATCTCGATTCCTTACAACCAACGCAGGTAAACCTTCTGATCAACTTCAACCTTCACATATAATACAGTATTCCAACTTCCAGCCTATATCCTGCAGAGGTGTCCACAACATCCCCAAAGCTCCCTAAAATTTCAGTCGTCAAACAAATTAATTATGCTCAATAATTCAAAAAATTTCGTTCATTATAAACTGTCAAGCGTTATCCATATTGTTTTGTATGACGTTTGCAAATACCTTTCACACCTAAATCAATTGAAATATATTGAAAAAAATCACAACTAAATCCCTTTTGCTGAATTTTAGATTTCGTCTCGATTAAACGTTGTTACACGAGTAATATATCAACAAACGGCGCTTCGTTAAGGACAATATTAGGCAGCCCGCATAAATTTTATTCGTGTCTGCTATGTGAAATATCAGGTGGTTAACTAAAGGGCGTATATACGGCTTGTAAAACGACGACCTTCCACCAAAGGGCACGTGATAAAGGTGTATTTACTAATGTAGTGTAGTTTGAAGTTGAAACCCTGTGATGTAATTCAAAATGATTTAGTGTTTCCCATATAAACAGTTTATTCAACAAGGATATAGCTAAACTGGATACATTCAAGAAGGATATAACTACATTGTGAACATTCAAGATCTATTTAGATTATGTTTTAGAATAAATACTCTTGTAAAAATCAAGGATGTAAAATAAGGATGTAGAAAATTTAAGTTACTATATTTATGATATTCACATACCATTCGATGAAGAGCTTTTAACAGAATATTCCTATGATTGATGGCTTGTGATACATATCATTTTTAATCGGCATTTGTCTGATTTTTATGAAGTTGGTTCAATAATTTCTTATTTATAATTCTTAGATTGATATTACTTCTCAAAGAAAAATGGTAAAACAAAACAAATGTAGTGCTTTCTGCGTTCTGGCAAAAACAAATACAATTGTGCTCAACACTGACATATAAAGCAGTTTAATTAGAACATTTCCTAATTACGGGCGAATTTGGCCACAATTATAACTAAATAGGGCAACATGTTGAGGCGACATTATTAAAGAATGAAACACCATGAATCGAGTATTAGTTATATACACTTTATGAATTGAACGGAACTAGAAAGCTAATAAGTCAGGAAACATTTAACTGGGGAGGCAACTTTCTCCGGCAGTGGGTCCACTGACCGTCTGCTTTCACCCCCAAAATCCACTTTTTCGAATTAAATTCCCAAAATGTTCTCCAGACGCACCCGCAGCAGCCAAACCAACCACCCTAGACAATGATTCTCGTCCCTAACACCTAAGTGCACACCCTAATAATACCTTGGATTCCAATAATCCATGATTCACTTCCTAAACACTTCAGCTGAAGCCAGACATCCTTCAATAAACTTTTCGCCGACTTCTTACCAAACCCCCTAGCCTTCCCACAACTAACCTCTAAAAATCCTCCACTCACTCATTCAAAACCCTAAATATCCTCAAGATCTCACCCCTCCCCAATTCAAACATCCAAACATACTTCCTTCTGATCACCCCCGCAATATTACGCTTCCTCTGTAAGATCCCAATCTCCCACTCCCTCAATCGTCCGACAATCACCCATTTCCTACGAAGATTTCCTCCTCGTCGGAAATATCAACCCCCGACCTACTCAAACCTCAACCCTATCAAAAATCCTATCCATATCCAAACTCTAATCCTGAGAAACCTTCCCCCACAATATTCCACCCAGAATTCATTAGTCGGGCAATATCCACTTCATACTCCAGAAAGGGTTCATTACGTTTCTACTCTCGGTTCTTCAGATGGGATTGGTACAAATGTTTTAGATGTTCGTGACTATATTGCATATCCAACCCTCTTCTTCAGCTACTCGAAATCATCCGTTCCTTCCCAACGTATCGTCTGAAGTACATTTAAGGCATCTCCCCTAAACGCGATTGTTGAGTTCACTGCCTTCTCCCTATCGGACCAATTATTCACTCTAGCGGCTGCTTCAAACTGTTTTACATAATTGGTCCACGACATTTTTCCATCGGGGCCGTTGGAGCCTTGACTCGGGTGAAACAGCAAATGCCTTCTATCTTGGGAAGTATTTCTGGCTTGAAAGGTTTTATTTGTTCAGTCTTCTTTTCTTCTGCTGATGTCTTGTGTTCTTGAATCATTCTCTCTAACCCCTTGATTTTTTCGTCCATCGATGTCATTTTATTCTCCATTTTCTCGTCCATCGTTGTGATTTTATCCTCAATATCCGATTTGAGAGACGAAATTTTATTTTCCACGTCAGCGGCAATATCATTTTTTATTAATAAGATATCGGCAGAAAGTTTGTCCGTGTTAGCAGAAGTATCGTTCTTCATAATTGAAATCTCGTCCATGTTAACAGAACTATCATTCTTCATAGTAGAAATATCGTTCTTTATAGCAAAAATATCGTTTTTCATATTAGTTGATATCTTCTCTTGGTAGAAATTGACGATATTAAGGTGGAAGCAGCGTCATTGGATAAAAATGTTTTTGGATCAAAGCCGTCATTTTTCAGTGCCACTTTAAGTATTTCTACTAATTCACTCGTGGCAATTTTTACGTAGATAATAAATAGATATATCAAAGAATATGGATTGTTTTGTCAATGGTAACCATTTCATAAAGTTAAAAACATATTATTTTCTACAGGAAGTAAGTATGATCTGTAGGATGTTTTTATTAATTTTTATAGGAGCAATATTTATTAATTTAGTTTTATTTTATAGAGTATTTTAAAATTGTTAACTAATATTCTATCATCACTAAAAAAATGTTAGGGTAAATTCGCCGGTAGTCGGACAGCTTAAGCAAACCTGAATATTAAATGTACATCCCAATGACCAGAATTAGGAAAATTGCAATGCAACTTATTCTACAGAAAAGTTTTTTATTTGACTTTCCGCCAGTTACCCTTATATTATTTCTAAAGCTCACCGATAATTTCTAAAAAATAAAAATAATAAATAAGCGCGATTTGCTGGTAATCGGACAGTGTACGCCAATGGTCAACCAAGTAGTTGCTAGCAGTCGGACAGTGTCTGATTGGTTAATTTTCTACAGTCACGTATTTTAGTATTTTCGTGTTCATGAGTATTGGAGTATTTTTGTTTGATTGTAAATAATGAAGAAACATACTTTCAATTAAGTACATCAAATTAGGAAATAACTTTATTTTTTGAACATTAAACATTAAAATATTTTAAAAACCTATACGGACTAGGTAATATTTGGTTGAGTTGCATTTAAAGAGGTACATATAAGTAATATAAGTTCAATAATGAGTAATTTGTCATTCATCATTGCATAGTTTACAGACAAAATCCAGATTGGTGACCTCCTCATAGGTGAGCCCGGAAAACCTACATTTTTGTCCATCTCAATTTCTGAATCGCTATCCAGTTTTTCATCGCATTTGCTACATTTTAATTTACAGTTTTGATCGTTTCATTAGTCATCCTTTATAGTGATTATGGAAGATGACGACCCTGCCTGACAATTATTTGTTTCTTTATTTTTCAGTACCTTTGACTTAGTGTTTTTTATTCTCTTATCCCGTTTCTTTCTTCTTCATAGTCTCTATTTTTGTCTTCTTTTTAGCATTCTCCATCTACTCTTTCACCCTTGATTTATTTTCGTAATATTTTCTCCAAGCACCGGATGAAATTGCCGAAGGAATCTTCTCTCTCTGTCGTTTCTTTAATATTTTTGGAAGAGGTTGGGATATGAGAGGTGTTTCTCAAATGAATCCTCAGGTTTCTCTACCTGTAGTTGTGTTTGAGAACTATCAGGTATACAATCAGTTTGCTCTATTTTTCCTTCATTATCTGATAAAGATTTTTTTATTTCTGGTTTCTCTTGACTGTTTTCTGTTTCTAGGCTTTTTCCATCAATTGGTTCAGCAAAGTCTTGCATTTCTTTTGCAATTTTCTCATTATGTATTTCTATTAGATCCGGGTGGGGATTATTACTGTCTGTATCAATTTCTATTAAATCTTCGTCAGTTTTTTCCCTCTATTTGTTTTTATTTGATTCGCTAATGTCCTCGTCCGCAAATATTTCTTCTAAAATGGACTCCCTGGTTTCTAGTAGATTTTGAACGACATCCATTATTTCTTTTTCTGGAATTTCATCACTTACGTCAGATTTTTTGCTGTTTTGTTCTCTTTCATATGGATTGAGGAGTAGGTATTGATGTATTATTACTAAACCATTATTTTGATTTGCAACATCCTTTTCAACTGTGAGTGTTTTTTCATCGAAAACTATTTCCATTTCTTCAATTTCATGTGGCATAAACAATGAGACGTTGCTACCACTAGTATTTTGAGGCAGCAATGACTTAACCATATTTAAAATCGTGTCTGAACACAATCCAAGCTCTGAAAGTTGAGCTTTTATCTTTGCAATCACTTTTTCGGTACTGATGATATCAGCTTCTGATATTTCGTCATGATCTTTCTCTATTTGATTTGGCAAATGCTCTAAAACATTTTGTACGCACTTTAATCGACAGAATCGGGATAAGATGGATACAATCCACAGGCTTTGAAGCCGTTTTTCATATTACTGGACATTTTTGAATTTTGAAGAGCTTTCTCAAATATGGGACAAAATTCAATTTTTGTGACTATGCGATTCTCATGTTTTGCTTGCCACTCTTCCCTTCATGGCGCCAATATTCTTTTAGAGTTTTGAATACGCCAACGTTAGCAGGTTGAAGGAGATGAGTAGCATTTGGAGGTAGCACTTACAAGATTATGCTACTTTTATCACAAACCTTGCTTAGGTCAAGTGACATGAGATGTATGCCCATCTACTAAAAATGGCACAGGTTTCTGTCTAACCATTTATCTAAGCCATTAGCTACAAATTCGTAGAACACGTCTGACTTCATCCATCCAGAGTCTGTTTTGCCAAGGATCCAATCTAGGGGCATGTACCGTCAGCTGTAAACGTAATCAAAGCCGTTAAATGTTCCTTGCTATTTCCCTTTTTAACAATAATTTTACTATCTCCTTTCAGACCTAGTACTTTTCCCGTCTTTGGACACAAGCTGAAGCCACTTTCATCAGCGTTCAAAATGTGACTTGGATCTTCTAAAATATCAATGGATTCTGAGTAATTAAAAATGATTTTGTCAGCAAACCAAGACCGTATGTACTCTTCTGAAATTTGGGATCTATAATTTTCGAGCGACTGCATTTTGCAGAGATAAATGCGGATGCCTCTTCATAAAACGGTAATACCATGTCTGACCAGGCCTTCCATTGGTAAACGGAGTTTCCAACTTTTCTGTTTGAACAATTTTCTGGACCGTAGCAACTCATCTTTTTTTTATTAGAAACCTACATTTTGACATATTTTCAATCCAGGTCCATGGTCCTTTGTTAAAAATGGATTTGGTCCCATCTGGTTACAAATTTCGCTTACTTTCCCTTTAATACGGTCATGTACCGTAAACTTCGAAACCCCGTAACGTCTACATATTTCTTTTAATTTACCTCCATTTTTGACAACTTCGACTGCGTTCTTTAAGGCATTTTCACTGTATGGGTGGAATTTGGCTTTCCCTTTGGGTTTCATGTCTGGAAATTAGGAGAAGCCTTATAAAATCAAGAAATATCATTCAAAAAAAATCTTAAAAAAATGTTATTGTCCGATACACTGAACAGTAAAATTTCTTATGGGCCAGTGGTCGGACACATTTTATATGCAAGAATCTATATTATGATTTACTACTTTGCTGTCCATCCACCGAATATGATTTAAATCTCGTTATGTTAATGCTGTTGGAAAAAAAAGATGACTTTTTGACGAATATTACAACAGACAAAAACAAAGAGACCTCATATTTTCAGTAGTCGGACCCCCGTCCGACTACTTCTAACGAAATGGTCAGCCAGTTACCGTACACCTAAATTTAACCTCAAAATATAAGAAAATGTAAACTTTTACTAGTTGTAATGCAAATTTAGACCATTCTTAAGATATCTACACTGAAAATAATAACGTTCCTAATATGAATCACCAGCTGTGATCGACCACCAAAGATCGATTTTAATGACGAATTTGATCTATTTAGTCAAAATGAGTATTATTATAATCACTTTACTGGTATTGATATTATTACTATGATGATTGATATTAATCAAATAACCGTACAGTTATTAATCTGGCTGATGATCAATATAATGTTTTTATAATAAGTGTGATAATTTTGGTAATTGTAATAATCTGATTAATAATTAACGTTTAAAGAATAACTTAATTACGACTGGGTATTATATAGAAGTTCAAAGTTAGCAAATAAAACCATGAAAATAAAGTCTATCTCTGATAGTATTAAACCAATAACTTTTTTTAATTGAGTTAATGCTAGTATATACCAACCTTATACACAACAATTAATTACTATTGATTGAGTATTCTATGAAAAAACTACACAACTTACCTGTTCGTTATAAATACGTCCTTAATTAATATACTCATTTTAGTGATAGACTTTGCCGCTATTGATATAATTTTTAAATATTTTTGGGATCACCTTTTTATTAGATACCTACTTATTTTTTATACCGATAGATAATCGAAGGAGTAGTGGGTCAATACATTGCATATTAATACTTGTCCAGGAAGAAAGCTACACATAGTGGTTCAGGTCCTGTTGGTCCAAATAAACTGGTTACTCCATGATACTGACACACTACTCGAGTATATTGACAAAATAATCGTAAAATCGCAGTACCCATACCCATTTACAAATATCATTTTGATCACAATTCTGACCAAAAGAATTAGTGAGGAATTTCCCGCGTGAATCTACATTACTTCATAACTTTCGTGATTAAAACAATCACTCTGGTGATAGACTTTCCCGCGCGAAATACTCTTCTTTATCATTTAGAAGCGAAGTTGTCAGCTTTCTCATAAAATACCTATGCAGACCTATTTATGTCATTTTGTAGTCCTATGCATATTTATAATTTCTGTTTAATTACATAAGCCCGTCTTTTTTTTCTCTAGTTCTTTAGAAAATAACAATCCGATATCGATTTAATTTTGATGTATTCGCGGTTTGGAATGCATTTTAAAACATAATTCTCAAGAAAACAATAGAAAAGGTTTGTCTTTATCATTAATTGAGGGCGGGCCGAGGTTCTTTCACTAAAAGAAGATCAAAGAAAAAAAGCTCGTAATGGTAAAATCTTATAAAATAGCATACGAGGACCAAAAAAGTATTTCGATGTTACATTTTTATTTTGGTAGTACCACCTACCTACCTATATTATGTAAGGTATACCTACCTAAC
Source organism: Galeruca laticollis (assembly GCA_963921935.1). NCBI lineage: Eukaryota > Metazoa > Arthropoda > Insecta > Coleoptera > Chrysomelidae > Galeruca > Galeruca laticollis. Next base: position 81,642,922 of record OY998175.1, on the reverse strand, counting down.
TATTACCAAAACTGAAGGAGTAGTACCTAAATAGAACATTCATTGCAGTAATAATTAATGAAAGTTGCCTTAAAACGCGAAAACGCCAAACATTAATAAAATCATGTTCATCCCCTTTTATTGTTAAAAGGGAAAATGGCAACATCACACATCACGAGAGACCTTTCTGGTCTGGCGCTATTCACGGTAGTGTCGTCGTAGAACGTAAGATACTGTAGATTAAGATTCCTGTTTTTGTGTGATTGTGTTATGTGTAGTGCTATAAGCTATAAATAATCATAATTTGGGGTGAGTGTTTTAATCACTTATAAACCTGTCATATCATGGTAAAAAGTTTAGTATTTAATCATCAGGGATAATAAATCTAACCAAAAAGTTTAGGAATAGGAACTGAGTGTGACTTCTACCTAATAAGTGCATGCGTTAAACAGAAAACTCTGAAATCTTAAAAAGTATGTAGAAACTGTTCGATTTATAGGTAGGATTTCATATTTCTTACCATTTACAGAAGAAAAAAACTTGAGTTAGGCTATCTGTCTGTATACAGTGTGTCCCAGGATGGATCTAACTACACTTACAAACATTTGTTTTTAGTTTTAGAGAAAAGACCATTCTTTATAAAGTTTTGCTGGTTCTGAAAGTCCTTAATCATATCCAAAATAACTGTATAACATACAGGTTTTGCCTCAATTTAATGGACCTACTAGGTATCTACTGTATACTTGTAAACTTACATGTTTTTAATTTTAGAAAAAATACTATTCTTTATAAAACGTTCACCTCATTTTAAAAAAATCCTCATCCATATTGAGAATGTGGGTATAATATACAGGTGGTCTCTGGATGGACCTAACTTTATAGAAAAATCATTTTTTTATGGTTACTTTTATTTGTTCTGAAAAAAGACCAGAGCCATATTCACAATAGCTGTATAAAATACAGCGGAGAAAATGTGAAATTTCATTTCATCATTAAACTAACCTAACCTAACCTTTATAATACAAATACAGACATTCTGAATGTGGCTAACAGCTGCTGTTCAGAACAATTAAAGCTATTTATAAAGAAATGATTTTGTTTCTAAAACTTAAGATATCTTATACATACAAGTTGTTAGATTCATCCGGGGACAACCTCTTTGTTATACAGATATTCTGAATATGACTAAGGATTTCCCAGAACAAGAAAAACTTTTGATAATAAATGGTTTTTATCTCTAAAATTAAAAAGATACAAGTTTTTAAGTGAAGTCCATCGGAGAGGTCAGCTGCATAGGTATTTATAGTGTATAGGTGTTTCGTTTCATTTTCAGAAAAAGCTATTGAAGATAAATATTATATGAGGTATTCTAGCAATTAAGATGTTTGATACAACAGCTGTACTGGAAGCATGGCCTTTTTACAAATAGCCTTCTGGAAATTCACAGGAGTCGTTTTTATATTTGTGACGAACCATCCAGGAACTAGAAGCTCATATCACATTTTTAAAGGAAAAAAAGAAAAGTGTTCAGCCTTTCGTTTATTGTATAGGAGAAAGGATTTTTAACATCGAGACGATTGGATTGTACTTCGATGATATTAGATACCAGTTCTTAAAAGTTTTAAGGACAGTTGATGTTTGCTTCAAAATTATATATATATATATATATATATATATATATATATATTTAATTTACAATTTCCCCCAGAGTCAACCATGACATGTAGCTTTATTGAACAGCAATTTTTTCGATTCAAAACCAATCATCAATATGCCAAAGTTCATGTTTTTTGTGAATATTTAAGCAAGAAAAATAAAGAAAAATGAGCTAATAATATTTTTTATTTATCTTCATTATATAACTATTATTATTATCCTCTCCATCCATCCTCTCATCGTTGTTGAAAGGAAGCTTACAATAGGTGGGGCTTTGCAGATCTCCAGGACCTCGACAAGCCAGGAATGAGGTACGCTATTAGTATTGTTGTTGTTATTTTTGTTATTATTATTTCACGTATTCTCAATTATGCAAATGGGATTAAATAAACTTAGTGAATTGAATTGATGATTTTGATATTTTAAATACAGCTGATACACACTGTATTTATTGATTAATGTCATAAGTTATTGGTTCAGTCATACTAAGATATTACTATGAGATTATTTAATTCTCTTTAATCTCATCAAATTATTAGGTTATTTCTCTAGTGCTAAATCCGTTATTTGGGTGTATAAATTAATTTTATCAGTTGTTGTGAATTGTACGGTGAGCCACAATATAGGCTTCATTTGGCAAACCTATCCTAATCATATTCCGATTAACTTATTTAACAAAATGATAAGATTAATCAGCAATTATGGCCAATTAGTGGTCAACAGATATTGATTTTATTATTTTTTTTGATTAAATTAATTAATTAAATAATTATATTAATCCCAACAATGATCGTTTAGTGGTATGTACTGACTAATTTTATCATTTTACTTTGATCAACTTGATTAACAGGATAATTGGATTGATCTCCAACAATGATCACTGAGTGATA